>CM077645.1:169245002-171710002 GCA_039707465.1 Rhabdophis nuchalis
TGATATCCATTTAATGTATTTATTTTGGGTATCGTCATCTCAGTCAATAGATAAAGGAATTTAATTTGGGGGCTACAAGTATCTAGGGTTTGAAAAGCATGCCTATATATGAATTCCTTGAGGCTTTTATAAATCTAATTAGGGTTTCCATGATCGCTATGACGCAACTTAAAAAATATGTGATCTTTAAAATTGTTTGGATCATCTACCACAATCCATAAGTGAAAAATGCCATTTGATGGGGAATTCATCTGTTCAGAAGACAAGCAATTTGTAGATAGGTTGTAAAAGCATTGTACATTAATTTTTTGGTGAATTTGTTTTTTAACAAATACCTCTGTACCATGTTCCATTTTGGGTGCTCCTGGAATTTAATGTTGCTGTTTTTCTGTTTTTAAGTGATTGTAATGGTGTATCTTGAAAATTGCCTTCTGGATTTCCTCCAATCTAAGAGATGATTCAGAGATAATTCTGTAAATGATCATTTTTATATCAAAACCAGTTTAAAAAACGCTCGTAGCTGTATAAGTATGTTTTAACCAGCAGAGGGAGATAGATGACTATTTTATAAATCTGTTTTGAAGAATCCTAACAAACATACTCCAAACAAATGGAATATTCTCCTTTAAGTTGCTGAAGACACTATAGAAGGATTTATTATGTTGCTTTTTAAATGTGACTATTTTATTGATGTGGTTGAAATATTTCAAATTCATATATTGCCTCCTTTCCTGAAAAAGGAAAATAATATATTAGAAAGTTTCATGAATATATTTAAACCAGTATTCAAAAGATAAATCATTTCTACTTGTATATACTTTTAAACTGCCTTTAATTAATTTAATACAGCTTTACTAAAATTTAGATCAACATTAAATTACATCAAATTAATTTTGTCCTGATCCTTTGCACTACTTTTATTCCTGGGCTAAAAGAGCAGTTCAGCAATTTTACACATTGGCTAAGTTGATGTCTATTTTGATGTTGCTAAATTGGATTTTCATTACAGAGTATAGTAGGTAGAGTTCAGTGAGCAGAATGCATCTTGTTAATAACTTAGTTATATCCTGCCAGTCTCCATCTTTGTTTGTTCTCCCTAGCCCACAGTATGAAGATCCTTCATTTAATTTTGATGGCAGTGGATATTCAGTGGTGGAGAAAGCCCTTCGCTCCACTGTGACCCAGATAATTGTGTTTTTCAACACTTTTTCAACTAACGGACTCTTAGTATACCTGGCTTCCAATGGCACAGTAAGGAGATCATCCCAATTTATCAAAAAAGATGTAATCAGTTGAATAATCTACATTGGGCGTATTTTTTGATAAAGAATTAAATAAAAATGAATACATTCATCACTATGCCTAACAATAAGCTATTTGTTTATTTAGTAGATTTTTATCTTGCCTTTATTTCTTTATAAATTATTCAAGGCAATGAACTTACTCCTTCGTCCTCCCCTTTATTTACCTTATAATAACCCTGTGATGTGGTGGAGTGTAAGAGAGGGTGATTGGCCCAAAGTTACCCTAACTCTAACCCTGCCTAATGCCTCCTTATAAGAATGAACTATCTGTTCAATGTGTTACATGCATAGCATTCTCATAAAAAAATGAGTAGGATTTGATTATTCAGTGATTTGGATGTTGTTGACCCAATGTGAGCATCAGTGAAGACTCAAGAATAAATTACATAAATTGCATTGTATGACAAATTTGATAAACCATTGTTGAATCTGTCATGACTTATAATAGAGTTAGTAGATTTCATGAGGTCTCAGCTCCTCATTTTCAGAATAGAATTAATAATACAGAATTTGCAACAAGATAATGTATGTGACACATTCTGAGTTTTTAAATGAAATACAACTGTTCGAAGTTTCCAAGGTTATTTTACTTGTTGTAATAGTTGAATAATTACAGCACTAAGGGTGGTGTATTTCCCTAACTTTTTTTTTCTGCAGAAGGATTTTTTGTCTCTGGAGCTTGTCGACGGCAGAATTAAAGTAACCGTTGATCTTGGTTCAGGTCCACTTACACTTAAAACAGAAAACCGCTACAATAATGGAACATGGTATAAACTTTCATTCAGCCGAAACAAAAAGGAAGGTAAAATATGTTAGCTCAATCGAGATGTAGCTGAGTGTGTTTGTCCTTGACATTGATTTTAATTATAAAATTTAAACCATAGGGCTATGAAAATTAGACACAATGCTTTTATTATTTTGGAGAATCAGGTACCACGTGGTCACTGAAATGGAAGAATTAGAAGTGGCATATTTTGCCTTAAGAAGCACATAGCAGGACTGACTTGCTTCATCTAATTTTTCACTTCAAAAGATGGTTTCTACTTACACAAGAAAGTTTTGAAAATTAAAATGAACAGGGTTTTTTGTTGCTTTTTGATAGAAGTTTGATTTGAATGGTTTATTCCAGGGGTCTGCAAAGTCGGCTCTTTTAAGACTGATGGACTTCAACTCCCAGAGTTCCCCAACCAGCATAGCTGGCTGGGGAATTCTGGGAGTTGAAGTCCACCAGTCTTAAAAGAGCCGACTTTGCAGACCCCTGGTTTATTCAAATACTATAATAGCAGTATCTGATTACAAGTCTGATGCACACTAAAAACAATCAACTGAAAATTCACAGAAAGGTGAATTAGGATGATGCTCTTTAATGGATTCTGTATGAGCCTCTAGAATTTGGGAATTATCTTAATTGGATGAAAAAACATCTTTATATCAGTTTAATAATGAAAGAGATATGGCTGAAAAAAGCAAGGCCTTTATAAAGCAAAATTATTCCACTCTAAAGAGTTGATTGGTTATCTTGAGGCAAAAAAAAAAAAGATTGAAATTGTCACTTTTCTAACAATTATCTGATAAAACTAGGTAGAACCCTAGGTAGATATTAAATAATGTGCATTTTTAGATACTATTACATTGGGTTAGCTGAAAGCCATTTCCCCTAAAATAAACTTTTTTTGTACATATTTATAATACTTTCAATTGTCAAATAGTGAAGGGTAGATTGTTTTCTTGCTATTTTGTTTCGTGAAATTATGTGTTGAAAATGTATTGTCTGAAATAACATGTTATATGCTTCATATTTCTACTATATGAGAGTGGGGTTTAAATGATCTTAATCACTAACAAGACAAGTTGTACTGTTACATTTTCTACAATGTTTGTTTAAATAGAAATTCCTGAATTCCTACAAACTATTCTTATTTGCTTACCTTAGATATTTCTTTTATCTTTCAGGGATTTTGGCAATCATGGATGCTTACAGTCTCAATTCTAAAGAAATCAAGCAAGGAGAATCCCCTGGTGTAGCCTCTGACCTGAATCGTTCTGATAAAGACCCAATTTACATTGGAGGGTTACCACGATCAAGGACAGTAAGGTACAATTAACCATGCTCAAGGGAAATCCTTAAGAGTAGGTTTCACAAAAATATTCTCAACCATTCTGTGCATGGAAAAATTAACTTCTTGAACCCAAAGGTGCTTTTTTAAGAAGCAACTGGACTTGACATTTCACTTCTCATCCAAGAAGCTTCTTCAGCTCTTCTCATCCAAGAGGTGAAGAAGCTTCTTGGATGAGAAACAATATGTCAAGTCCAGTTGCCTCTTGAAAAAGCATGTTTGGACAGCTATGACCTGGATAACTGAGAATCTCCATAAACATCTAACTTCTCAAAAGCAATAGAAGGACCAATTTCCACTGTTCGATACATGAGTGGGCAGTGTACAAGAAAAAAAATCCGATATAATAGATAAACTTTTGTCTTGAGTCCAAGGACAGCATACCCAAACAGTCCTCCCTACTCCCTGCCAAACTTCTTTCTACTTTTCTCTTTTGTGTATGAAAGCAATTAAATCTTTGGCATCACTAAATGGAGGTAGGGAAATAAAGTCTCTAAGAAGACTGATAGGTCATGCTGAGGAGGAGAATAGAAAGATCAAAGCATACTAGTCTTGCAATATTTATCCTCAAAATTCCTCTAGGTTGTCATTTAATGAAAATCTGGAATTCTGAGACAATCCAAAACTGTTAGGCATAATTCCAAGGTAAACATTTCAGGTACATATTTTCAGTTTTGAGTGTACTTACATTGAAATTGCATATGGCCCTAAATATAGTGGATATGGTGCTGATAAAAACTGGTTACTCTCTTGCTCATTTCAGCAAGATATATGAAGTATATAACCCCCATTATACTGTTCAGGCCCGAATTATGTGTATGACTGTCTTATGTGTATGACTGTTTTTTCATACAATCAAGATTTTTGTATATTTAGTAAGGCACTTCTTCCCTACCATAAATATGCTTTACGACAACCATTATCTGTGGTTTTCTTCCATAGTGGTCTATAGAACAATTTCTTTTTGGAGTCGTGGATGGTACCTTCTTTTTTCAGATTTTTTTGGAAATACGTACTTTCAAAGACCGGTTTTAAGTGATGGCTCTGAACAAAGAGTAACCATCATAATGTGAGGGGATTTAAAAAAATAATTGCTTACAATCCTTCACTTTCTGGAGCATACACTCACAGTTTTTCTTTTGAGCAGAGATTTCTTAAGGCATGAGGAAAAAGAATGCATAGAATGGAAATGAGATATCCATGCCATCTGATAGCTTTCATTTCTGTCTCTTTGTATTAGATTGGAAAGAGAGAATATAAAAACGGTAATTGCCTGAGCACCTACCATCTTGATTACGTAGATCAAGGTTACTCATTGGTTGAGATACTAACTTTATTCAGCCACTCACTCTCTCTCATGTTTATAGACCTTCCCTATAAACGTGAGAAAATTGGAGATGGAGGAAAGGAAGGGCCATACTTTGTGGTTCATTTGCTTCCCTTCCCGGATACTTAAAGAGGCTTCTCTTAGATTCCAACAACAACAAAAAGTACAAACATCTAATGACAGTTTTAGTCATAAATTCATCATAGGAATTTAGAACACAAGGGTTGCCCATATCAAATGGAAAAAAAAGCTGCCTATTGTGCTTTGGTTTTTGTTTTTTTGTTTGAATTATGGTTATATTTTGTAATTGATGTAGTCTGTGGGTATTGTTGGAAACGTGTTGATTTGTCAGAAGCTAATTATACAATGACTTCATCCTGACTTTAATGAAGAATTTAGTATTTTGTTCAATTTTAACAGCTCAGTATTTTCTTTTATTAGGAAAGGGGTTCAAAGCAGAACCTTCGTGGGATGCATGAAGAACTTGGAAATATCCCGATCTACTTTTGACTTACTTAAAAATTCATATGGTGTGAGAAAAGGTTGCATCCTAGAAGTAAGATATATTAAATATACTAATAGTTCTGTTCACTAGATTTAAGCTGTTTGTTACTGAGAAATGAATTAATGATACATGATGACTTTATAATGACTAGCATGTTGAGTGTTAAATAATCAACAGCTCTGCTTTTATTTTTTTATATTTAGAGTGATATATTGACTGGTTGTTCCTTTCCTTTTGTAATCTAGCCTATACGCAGCGCTAATATCTTACATAATGGTTACATTGAGTTGCCACCCAAACCCCTTTTGATGGAATCTGAACTTATGGCTACTTTTGCTACAAAGAACTCCAGTGGAATAATTCTTGTAGGGCTTAGCAAAGGTGAAACAAAACGAAGACGCAGGCAAGTCCATCTTGTGAGTACCCAGTCTCCTTTAATTTTATGCTTTTAGTTATTTATAGTACGGATCTTGACTAATCTCCAAAAGCGAAGCAGGGTGTGATTAAGGTCATACTTGGGCTGGACACCACCAAAAATGTCAAGGCTGCTGTCAAGCCCATTCTGCATTATTGCCAAGAAATTACAGGCCTGTGAAGTCACTAGACCTTGAGTTCAGATGTTTATCATCAGAAGTTAGATTAAAGGTTAGGGTGGCATAATAGCAATAAAGATGCTCTCATACGTGAGTGTTTCTGTTTGAATTATGGAAATAAAATTGGGTTGGTCAGAACAATAAACATGTAAAGTTTGAGAACATTTTCAGACAATGAAGAGAACTTTCCCTTTTCTGTTAAAAATGGAAGAGTGCACATCACTACGTCAAGCAGGTAGTTCTTGCCCTACAGTCATTTGTTCAGTGACCTTTTGAAGTTAGAACACTCTCTACTGACTGGTTGCAGCACCCTGCAATCATGTGACTGCCGTTTGCAACCTTCCCTGTGAAATTCCAAAAAGTCCAATGAGGAAGCCAGCAGGGAATGTTATGTCTCCCCCACCCATGCTTTCTCGCCGAGTCCCTCTGTGTCAAACTGCACCACTCATTTGTGCACCCCTACACATCATTCCCATTCCCCACCATATCTTTGTACACCCTCCCTGTGCTGCCTGCATACCCTCCCTGACCTTGTACACCCTCTCTGACCTATGCCCGAGTGGCGCTGGGTTTTGGTTTCATTAGTTCAGGGAGAATTGCCACCTCTGGTTTTGGATGGGGTGGCACTTCTCTGAACAGACCCTGTGCATAGTCCAGGGTTCTCCAGCACTCACAACTTCTTCTGAAAGAGCAGGTGGCGGTCGTGGCCAGGAGCGTCTTTTCACAACTGCAGATATGCACCAGTTATGCCCTTTCCTGGACCAACAATCCCTACTCACAGTCACTCATGCCCTAGTTGCTTCCCATTTTGACTATTGCAATGTGCTCCACACGGGGCTGCCTTTGAAGACCATCTGGAAGTTCCAGTTGGTGCAAAATGCAGCAGGTCTGCATGGTGTTGTGCAGAGCCTGGTGTGCACATGTATCACCTCTCCTGTGGGAGCTGCATTGGCTGCCGATTTGCTTCCGGATACAATTCAAGGTGCTGGTTGTCACCTTTAAAGCCCTTCATGGCTTGGGACTAGATTATCTGAGGGACCATCTCTTGCCATTCATATCTACCCAACCCATCAGAATGGGGAGTCAGAGAATGTTGCAGGTCCCATTCCCTAGGGAGATACACCTGGTGGGATCCAGAAGAAGGGCCTTCTCCATGGTGGCTCCCTCTCTCTGGAATATCATCCCCCAGAGATTAGAATGGCCCTCATTCCAGTAGTCTTCCAGAAGACACAGAATACCTGGTTCTGTCAGCGAGTCTGGAGAAGCAGAAGTGGGACAGAACACATTAAATGGCTCATGTGAGGGTCTGTTACCAGGGTGGGGGGTGATTTTATTACATTAATTTAATATATGACTTTTATTCGTTTTATTATTTTTATATAAGGTTTTATATTCTGTAAGCCGCCTTGAGTTGCCATGTGCGAATAGGCAGCAATATAAATTCCTAAATAAATTTTAAACATCCTCACCGACCTACAACCTTATATATCGCTCCGAGTCCCTTCGGGGAGAGGGGGCGGTCTAGAAATCTAATAATAATAATAATAATAATAATAATAATAATAATAATAATAATAATAATAATTATTATTATTATTATTATTATTATTATTATTATTAATAATAATAATAATAATAATAATAATAATAATAATAATAATAATAATAATAATAATAATAATAATAATAATAATAATAATAATAATAATAATAATAATAGCCTCCCTGACCCTTGCCACATTTTCCTGACCCTTACTGTGTTGCATCCTCTACTTTGGTTGTGGGAAACTGGAAAGAAGTTTCCTTTCCAAATGACAATGGGATTTGAAATAATAAAATAAAATTCCAAGGTAGACTGAGGAAGAAAGAGAGACGTCCTTTCCCTCTCCCTGTCCACATTTTAACATGCCTAGCAATATTGGAGTAATATTGGATGTAGTGACTCAGTGGCTAAGACACTGAGCTTGTCGATCAGAAAGGTCAGCAGTTCAGTGGTTCGAATTCCTAGCGCTACATATTGGAGTGAGCTTCTGTTACTTATCCCAGTTTCTGCCAACCCAGCAGTTCAAAAGCATGTTAAAATGCAAGTAGAAAAAATAGGAAGCACCTTTGGTGGGAAGGTAACAGCATTTCGTGCACCTTTGGTGTTTAGTCATGGCGGCAACATGACCACGGCGCGCTGGCTCTTCAGCTTTGAAACAGAGATGTGCGCCACTCCCTAGAGTCGGGAACGACTAGCACATATGTGCAAGGAGAACCTTTACCTTTACCTAGCAATAATGGAGCTTGTTTTTCCCCCTATTCCTTGTAGCCCTTTTTCTCCATCATGCTAGTGAATGGTCACTTGGCTGTGCAGGTCCTTGCTGGTGACCGAGCAAGTGCAAAAAGGGTCCTGGTCAAGTCTACCAATGGAACTTTCAGTGATGGAAAAGAACATTCTGTTATCCTCACTCGGAATAAGAGGTACAAGCTGAAGTACTAATTTAATTACCACTTATGCTACCTACTATGTTGTCTAAGGAACCAACATCATTTCAGAAAAATAATCACAGTTACGTTTTCCTGTTGTTCAGGGTAGTTCAGTTTCCTGTGTTAATTATATTTTGTGTCCAGCTACTGATTAAAATCTGTGTGATTATTCCCTTTATAATTTGTAGATGCTTTGACTTCCAAAGGGAATGTTACCAAATATTTGTAGAACATAGAAATACATAATTAACTTTAAGATGTCTATACTAAGAAGCCTTCAGGTTTTATGTATTTTTTTTTTAAAAAAAAAAGCCTACAAGAGAAATTAATTAGAAAGTCATTAGAAAGTCTGATGTCTCACAGTAGCAAGCCTCCAACACATGTCGGAGAACCAAAATTATGCTCCAGTTATTCAGGGTTGATTATAAAATTTGCTATCAGAGTGTCGCATAAATTCAAATCCAGAAGCACAGATAACTGAAGCAGCAGGATTCATTAACTTCTTTATATACATAAGAATATATGAATAAATGTACAATACCAACAGGTTGCTCTTCCAAATAAACACAAGGTGGGAGAGTTACAAGCAAACACAAGCAGTTAGTTTCATATCAGCAGACAAGCCCAGACAGACTGCTAGTTTACTTCTCAGAGCAGCAGACTGCATACGTTTCTGTTTCAATTCTTTGTACAGACTCAGATCTGTTTAAGTTCCAATTAGCTGGCTTAGTTGCTATACCTATTCAATGGCTGACCTTGTTCCCATGCCTCTTCCAGTCATGAATATTTTAACATTTACTTGATTTCTATTCCTTGAAATTGTTGTCTTGAAAAAATTGTTACTCTCTCTATTTTCTTCCTTCTTTTGCTGCCCAGAATAATAAGTGTACAAGTGGATGACAGTAAACCTGAAGAAATTAGACTTGGACTAATGGCAGAAAGCAGACCAATTAATATATCAAAGATCTTCATTGGTGGAATTCCTGCTGGAGAAAGCATTTCAGGATTAATGATTGTGGATTCTTTCTATGGTTGTATAGCTAATGTGATATTTAACACAGAGTAAGTTAAAATTAATTTCCATGCATGAGAAATTTTTTATTTAACCTTATACTGTAGTATATATGTCTATGGAGATTTTCAGTCATCCTGGTTGTCCCAAAGATGCTTTTTCCAAAAGGCAATTGAATTTTCTTGGTTTTTTTTCTATGAAAACTCTTTACTTCTCATATTCTTTAGTTCTAAAGAATATATATTTTATGTTATTTAATTAGCTAATGGACAAAAAGTTACATTATTTTTTTTAAAATAACCTTTACTTAGGTTTTACTATACTATCTTCATGGTAGAGAAGGGAATCATTTATTGTTTTTACCATGATATGATAGTTCTGCATTTTTTAATCGGAATATCTTCTCTGCCAAATATCAGAGAAGCTTAAACTAAAACTACTTCACAAGCATGGAAGAATCCAGAAACTCTCATGCAGTGTTTTATGTAGAAAAGCCAAGAACCCATTATTAAAGAATTCCAAATATTGCTGAGTATCAAGTGCCAGTCTATTTATAGTGAAACAGTATTCTTGTTTCTTTTTTCCCCTGTCTAAAATGCAATTGGCTGGCTGGCCCCTTCTTTTAGGCAGATCGTCTGATTTCTATGTCTTATGCTTTATTAATGGACAGATTTGGTTTTAAATTGTTCTTTGTCCATATATAGAACTGATTTTCGCACCAAATATATCTGATTTTATTAGTTGTTCAGTGGGATAAGAAAGAATGTCATGCTTAGCTGGATAATTTTTGGTCTACAGATATTGAGGCTATTCTGTAACTATTGACTACAATAGAAGATGTCACTTATATGGAACATGATAGCAAGTAGAATAGAATATATCTTTATTACCATCATATACCAGCAATAGACATTACTTTTTACAATATATTAAAAAAATAGTACTGATATTAATAATGGATAATGACATACCTATTAAAATATATGTTCTCAAACTGTTAAGGTCACTCCCTAGTTTACGTGGGTGAAAAAGCTGATAAGTATGTGAGTAAATATAATGCTCCAAAAATTGTTGGAGATATCTCCAAAAATTGGTGCAAGTTGACAGCTATAATTCCGTAACAATTTTTTTTTCTTGTGGACATTGCAACAACACCATGATATCAAGTAAGATCCATAGATATATAACATGGAAATCATGGAATTTGCACAGTGTTAGAGTAAACATGATAATTCTTTAGAATTTCACATCAAAGATATGTAAGAAAAATAGTTAGTACTTGATAAATATATTTTTCGTTTTCAGCTTATGCCTGAAAAATAATTCATGTTTCTTGCGGTTTGTTTCTTCTTTTCTTCCCTTCCTTTAAAAAAAAAATACAGATTTCTGGATTTCACCACTGCAGTAAGGTATGAAGGTGTTGATATGGACAGCTGCTTTCTTTCAGAGAAATCTAAGCCTGCTATTCAACCAGTAGACTTTGAAATCCGATCTGAAACTCAGATGCTGCCAAGTTCTCTGAAGTCTTTTTCACAGACTAAGGAAGTATGTTATGATGGTTATATCTGTGTTTATGATCAAAATTAAACTGGGAAGGATTTTTTTTTTCTATTTTCCAATTTCAATTTCATAATTCACTTCTTCGCCATAGCTAAATCATAAAGACACCACTTTGTTATGGGTTCTTTAAACCAGGGGTCTCCAACCTGGTTGAATTCTCCAGCAGCAAAGCTGGCTGGAGAATTCTGGGAGCTGAAGTCCTTCAGACTTAAAGTTGCAAAGGTTGGGGACCCCTGCTTTAAACTATGCCCCAATTTGGTGGTTTTAAGACACAAAAGAGTTAACAACAACACAAGTGCCTAGACAAAACACACAAGCACACATAGTACTCACATACTATTACTCACTATTCTCATTCTTCTCCATTATTGCTCATGTAGCTTGTGAGTACTGCTAGGGAAAAAATAGCTTTCTCGCTGCTTTCTGCTACTTTAGGCTAGTTTACTTCATTACAAACAACACACATACCTCTCCCTCCACCCCTCATTGTTTCACAATAAACCTTTTATAGGCAGCTTTTCTGTACTGCTACTGGTCAGAGAGCTTAAAGAGAAAGAAAGAAAACAGCACAGGTGCTGGCAATTTTACTGGGCAGCCTGCTCTCTCACAGGGCAATTTATTAAATACATGGGAAAGTAATCCTATTAACAGTATTGAATTAACTCGTTTACTTTTCATTAAATATACACATAAATAAAATCAATTGTACTTTATTTTTTATTTGGTTTTTAGCTGTATCTTATTTCTGGATATTAGTGTGTGCTTTTGCAACTATAGTGCTCAATAAGTATCATTTTATATAAATTTAGATATGTATAATTTCAATTATGTGTCATTGTAATCATAGATGTAAAAATGATAGAAGCTGTACTCGTTCTGCTCCAGATTGTCTTGAATGTGGGTCTGGTTTTACTTTTAAACATGAGGCTATTTCACAAATTCAGTTCTTTTGATCATCAAAATGAGGAAGTACCACTGTGCTGCTCTCTAACCTAGTATCCTACAAAAACATTAGAGCATGATTTGCTGATTTCCAATTAGCATGGTTTATTACTGGAATTAAAGGAAGCAAGATAACTATTTTGGTGTAGTGGTTAAGGCACCAGACTATATACTAAGAGATTGTGAGTTCTAGTCCCGCTTTAGGTATGAAAGCTGACTGGGTGATGTGGGGCCAGTCCTACTATCTGTCTGTGAGTTCAACCCACCTCACAGGAAAGACATGAAAATGGCCCTTTTTTCTTAAAATAAAATAAAATAAAAATAAAGCTACCGCAGTTGCCTGAGCAGATGAGAGTCAGGCTTGTGTTGCCTTGAATTCTGATAATTTGAATATGAAATTTGTATATAGTTTGGGGTGTCATCAATATTTAATAAAACAAGAGAATGAGCATTGGATGGAGAATTAGTTCATTTACCTCAGTTATTCTGTTTGCAGAAACAGTGTGCAGAAAGTGGGGAGCTGAAGTACATTTCCAATGCCCATCAGTTTGGCGTTACCAAAAACAGTCATTTAATGCTACTTTTCAATCAGTCTACAGTAAGAAAAAAGTAGGTATATCTTAAATTATTGTACAGAATTGCAATATATTTTTCCAATATGCAGCTAGAAAACATGAAGTTAAGGGATAACAATTTAGAGAATTACTTAGAAAACATGTGGCATTGTTAAATTCCATTTGTTCCTGTATGGTTATCTATAGCCACATAATGAGTATCTATTTTTCATTCAGTTGTTAAAATGGTTTTCCTGCTCCCTACAGTAGTTTTCTGAATATTAAAGATTGGGGCTTGTGCAGATACTGAAAATAACCACGATTGTTCCTTATCGGTCACATATAGAATAGATGTTATATACTGTAAACTAGGTAAAACTAGCATTAAATGCTTCATTTAAAAACAGCCAAAAGGTTCGCTGATCTTTCTCAAAGCTTTTTTTTTTTTAAAAAAAATCCCATTTCAATAGACAAATTTTTAAAGTGCAAATTGGAATATTGTGCAGTTTACTATAACTCCTTTTTCTTATTTTCTGCCTATGCTATTTTCTTTCCAATGGATTTCTCTAGTTTCCTAGAATTTCTGTATTATTCTACAATAATTATTTGCCTTCTATACTATTTTCTAACCCTCAGAAAATGAAAGCATGTTTCATTTATGACTACTCCAATTAATGTTAGGGGAATTTCCCATTAGAGGGAACTAGAAACCAGTGGAGAGTTGCCAGTATTATTTGTGATGCCACTCCAGAGGATCTGCCAAGCTTGCAGAATAGCATGATATTATTTAAAGTTGGAGGAAGAAGGATGACAGAATGTTTGAACCAAAGATCCTTGCAGGATCTACTTTCATTAAGATGGTGAACGTGGTCGTCAATCATTATTCTACAAACTCTGCCCTTTTCATATTTGTTTGTAGTGTAATAAGCCACAATAAAATGAAAGCCAAGAACACAGCACAGCTTTCATCAATTGATTTATCTTGCTTCCTTGTGAATGCCTCTTTCTGAACATAGCAGTAGCAATAGCACTTAGATTTATATACCACTTCATAGTGCTTTACAGCCCTCTCTAAGTGGGGGAAATATGCGTCAGCATATTTCCCCCAATGATCTGGGATTTCATTTTACCGACCTGGGAAGGAATGATGGAAGGCTGAGTCAACCTTGAGCAAGTGAGGATTGAACTGCTGGCAGGGAGATGAATTAGCCTGCAATACTGCATTCTAACCGCTGCACCACCACGGGTCCTCAACACGCTTGAACAACAACAACAAGTTATTAAACTTGCATGACACCTGACTCTCAACAACTCTGGGTAGTTAACAACAGTTCAGTTTATTTATTGAATTTAACATTATTTTCTTTTTTAAAAAGAAAGCCAAGCTTTTACTTCTTTCAGCTAGAGGGTTTTTACTGGATCTACCATGCCAACTGCCATCAGGACGGGATCTACAGGATTTCCACTTTTATTGTGGCCTCTACAGGCCCTTAGGGGCATCTGGCAGAAAAAAATCAGTCGTGGAATGCAGATTCCTTTGGCTGTCTTGCCATGATGTCAAACTGGAAGACAGTATTTTTAGTGGTCTTCACAGGATGTATTGAAATGTCCAAACTTTGATCAGTTCCATTCTTATTTTGTAGGTTTTCTGCCCAACTAAGAATCAGGACCCTTGCTTCTAGTGGTCTAATATACTACACAGCTCATCAGAAGCAAGTTGATTATGCAGCCCTTCAACTACAAGAAGGAAAGCTTCGTTTTTCATTTGATCTTGGAAAAGGACAGTCAATAGTTTCTCATGAAGCAATGATCAGCGATGGAAAATGGCATATGGTACATTTCTTAAATTCTTATATTCAACTGCCCAGATACATAAATGTTTTGGTATATTTAACGCCTAAGGGGAAAATTTTGTATTAGGTATACAATAGTTTTTGCATTTGACATATTTGGTTGATGTATTATAACCCTAAACAAGTGTGAAGCAAGAATAAAAATGTCTGCTGGTCACAGATAAATGTATGGAATACTATTCTTAGTTGCATGTTTCTTGACTATGAATAACTGCTCACAAATAATGTATTTTACCTTACAGGTGCAAACAGATTATGCTAAGAGGAAAGGTGTAATCATAGTTGATGGGCAGGCAACTGAAGCTGTCGACGTTTCAGGTGACGGAAACACCTTGGATGTAGATGGAAAATTGTATTTGGGGGGTCTCCCCTTAGGTTACCTCACAAAGAACATTAGAAATGTAAGCACTTTACTTTCTTATTGATCATTTGTGTGCCAGCTATGCAAACGTATCATACTACATTCCATACCAATGTTCTGCTGACAGAAGTGCTGTGAGTCCACCAGGATGTGAAGTTTTTTTAGGGTGGTGTGTTTTATATATAGAACAGCTCATATCAGTTCTTGTGAAGATATAATTTTGCATTTCCTCTAGTGGGCAACTGGTTATTTCTATTGATAGGACTTGTGCCATATTTAGGCCCCTTTTCTTTCCCTCCTTAATGTTGTCTTGCTCAATCCAAGGGACTTCCCTATATACACTCTTTTGCAAACACAGCAAGTCACTTGTGAGAAGGGGCAGATTGCTATCCTCCAGATTCATTACCCTCTGCCGTTAGCCAAGTTGGGAGGATTGAAGTGAGTTCTGAACTATTCAGATGAGCCTCAATAGCTAAAATAGAGGGGCAATTGTGCCAGTTCAAAATGAATTGGAAGAGTTATGAAGTGTAAATAGTGGTTGTTGTTAGTTGTGTGGAAGTTTCATAGGAAGGATAGGAACTGTTGTTTACCATGATCTCTCAAGTGATAATATACAGACTGATTTAAGAAATGAATTCCCTCATTGATGTATTTGAATTGACTCAGAGTAATGCTGACAATAGGTTCACTTCCTAAGGTGCTATTTTGGTATTTTATACTTGCTTATCCACATTTGATTTGAAATATTCAAGTTCCTCTGTTTGCATTTTACTTCAAATAACAAGACTGGGTTTTGTTTTTGGTTTTTTACTAAATTTGTTAAAATATATCAAACATGTCTGTATCTGAAACAGCATGTTCAGCTCCTCCAGTAACCATAATAAGCAGGCTCATGGTCATAGCCATAACAATAGCAGTATTAAATTGCACTCTATGGAAAGAAACTATTTTAAGCTGGAAAACAGATGGATTTCCCAACATTTTTTCAAAATAAAACAACTCTTGTAAGTCCGATTTTGATCTCCACAGCGGTAGTGGAAAAGAGCAGAATTAACCTTTTGCTGCACTGTTTTTCTGTCCTAAATCTTCTCCTTCTTCAAAGTAGCTACTCAGATTTACGACAGAAAAAAGCATTGTTGTTTGGACAGCATCTGTTTTCCCCACAATGAGTTCCAGATACTCTGAAGGAGAAGGTGACAGAAAGATTGACAGGGCAAGGTCAGGAGGGAAGCATAGAAAATGGCTGGGTGGATGACCTCTGATAATAGATTTTTTGTATCGTATCTTATTTCCATCATACAATGCAAAGGTGTACCTGCTGTATTTGTTATAGCTCAGCTCTCTGCTTCCCTCCCAAATCTAAGATTTCCCATTCTGCTTTTTTGTTAAAAAAAAAATATTCCTTGGAAGTTATTTTTAATCTATAGCAACATAAACATAAGCAAAAAAGAATAGAAGGGAATATCCAGTCTGCCCTGGACCTTTGTATAAGGGATAGACTTTAATCCTTTGCTCCCTACCTCAGGGGTCCGGTCTCTGGACTGCAGCTCACTACCGGCCCATGTCCTAATCAGAATTGGGCTGTGCGAGTGGCTGACTGGAATATGTGCACACATGCAGCTCAATGTACGCAAGCAGTGAGCCAGCAGGCAATCACTCAATTTGAGCTGCATGCACATGCGCTGGCCTGCAGCTTGCACAGCCCAGTTCCCTTCTCCCCTTCCCCCAGCTAGGCCACCAAGCTGCAATGGGACCTAAGGGAAAACGAAATGCTATATAAAATGATGTGTAAATTTATCACAAAGTTTGAGTGATTTTCTCTAATACAGGGGTCCCCAACCCCCGGGTCGCGGACCG
Organism: Rhabdophis nuchalis; assembly: GCA_039707465.1. Taxonomy (NCBI): domain Eukaryota; kingdom Metazoa; phylum Chordata; class Lepidosauria; order Squamata; family Natricidae; genus Rhabdophis; species Rhabdophis nuchalis. The sequence continues at coordinate 169,261,457 of CM077645.1, forward strand.
GTGCCAGTCCGTGGCTGGGTGGGAGCCGGGCCGCAGGGCTGGAGAGGAGGAGGAGGGAGGAGGGGGCAGCCCCCTGAGCAGAGCGCGCGGGAGAATGCAGGCGCGGCTGTTCGTGCCGTTGGAGTGTGGCTCTTCCTCCTCCCTCGTCGGCGGAGGGACTCCTGGGCGCCGATTCCCTTCCCTGCTGGCATGCCGGCCACTCGTTTTTTTCCAGGGGCTGCGGAGGCTCCGCCAGCGGGGGAAGGAACTGGCTGGAAAGGAGGAGGAGGGAGGAGGGGGCAGTCCATTGGGCAGAGCGCGCGGGAGAACGCAGGAGGATGGTGGGGGCTCTTCCTCCACCCTCGTCGGGAGGGTTGCTCCGGCGGCGCACAGGAGTCCCTCCGTCGACGAGGGTGGAGGAAGAGCCCCCACAATCCTCCTGCGTTCTCTCACGCGCTCTGCCCAATGGGCTGCCCCCTCCTCCCTCCTCCTCCTCTCCAGCCCTGCAGCCACGGAGCCTGAACGAGCGAACGAGCGACCAAGCGCGGCAGGCGAGCTGAGGAGGCTGGGGGGAGGACGACGATGACAGACACACATAGAGAGACAGAGAGAGGGAGGAAGGGAGAGAAAGATAGACAGAGACACAGAATGAGTGATTGAGTGAACGCAAGACAGACAGACAGACACACACACACACACACACACACACAGAGTGACAGAGATGGACGGATGAAGGAGAGAGACAGAGAAAGAAAGAGAAAGAAATAGCGAGAGAAAGGGAAAGAGAGAGAAAGAGAGAAAGAAAGAAATAGCGAGAGAAAGAGAGACAGAGACAAAGAAAGAGAAAGAGAGAGAGAGAGAAAGAAAGAAAGAACTTATGACCACAGTTGAGGCCAAAAGTTTGGTTGCTAACCAAGATCATTGTTAAGTGAGTTTCACATTTTCCAAGTTGGCCCCGCCCACCCAGTCACATGACTGCTGAGCCACTCAGCCGGTCCGCAGAATTTTCTTTAAAATGAAACCGGTCCCTGGTGAAAAAAAGGTTGGGGACCCCTGCTCTAATAGATGCCTGAATTTCTCAATGATTAATAATTTGTAAAGTAGCAAGGCTCTGAATGATATATCTCTGTGAGTAATAACAGATGTCTGTAGTATACAGATTTTCTATAGCAATGGTTCTTAATCTTGGAAACTTTAAGATACATATGCTGGCTGGGGAATTCTAGGAGTTGAAGTGCAGAAGTCTTGAGGTTGCTAAGATTCAGAAACACTGTTCTACAGCAGTAACTACCAAATTGTCTTTGCAGATTACTCACAGCATTCCTGCATGTATTAGTGAAGTAACCATTAATAGCAAGCAATTAGATAGTCTGGTCTCAACTGTTGCTGTGAATAAATGCTATGCTGCAATCCAGAAAGGAACTTACTTTGATGGAAGTGGTTTTGCTGTTCTTGGTAAGTAAAGTATTATTTTGTCTGTGTTCCCCCCACCCCCCGTCCACCCCCAATATAAGTATAAAATGAAATACAGAAAATATCCAATAACATTAAATGTTTTACTCTTGTTCTTTTATTTCCAATTCTGAGTTATTGTAGCTGTTGGTAGTGGGTAAGAATCATATAATTTCCCTTACTCGGAAATAGAATGGCTTCATTGAAGAACAAGGAAATCTCTGTATTGCAGACAACTTCTGTTGCCAATAAAGCCAACCCACTTGTCTAGTTCAAGGAGACACTTAAAGCGAGCACACATTCCCACCTAGATAGCTGTGTTTTTTTACAGTAACTTTTCTGAATTAAAGATACGTAGAAAATTCTTTAAAATGGAGGTCTATCACTTTCTGTAAAGTGCTAACTGAGCTGTCATTTAGACAGAGCTTTAGTTTTGAATTTGGTGGTTATGACTAGTGTAAGAGGTTCTTATTTTTAGTGGTTTTGCTAATTTTGTTTTTTGTTATATTTATCTTTTATGTCTTTAGTGTTGTTTTGGCCAAATGATCATTTGATTGGGTGATTCCTGGTCTGCTCATTTGGTCAGGATTTAGAATTTAGAATTACTTTGTCATTGTACGTATATATCCAGTATGTCCATACAACGAAATTCACATAACGCCCAGAGACCAGACCCAACACATGTGACAATCCCCAAACACCCCCACCCACCAAAAATTCCCCACCCTTAAACAACTTCATCAAACTACACATACCCAGGAACTGGGTATGTGTAGTTTGATGAAGAAAGGACCAGGGGAGACATGATAGCAGTGTTCCGATATCTTAGAGGGTGCCACAAAGAAGAGGGAGTCAAACTATTCTCCAAGGCACCTGGGGGCAGGACAAGAAGCAATGGGTGGAAACTAATCAAGGAGAGAAGCAACTTAGAACTAAGGAGAAATTTCCTGACAGTTAGAACAATTAACCTCTTGAACAGCTTGCCTCCAGAAGTTGTGAATGCCCCAACTCTGGAAGTCTTTAAGAAGATGTTAGATAGCCATTTGTCTGAAATGGTATAAGGTTCCCGCCTACGCAGGGGGTTGGACTAGAAGACCTACAAGGTCCCTTCCAACTCTGCTACTGTATTGTATTGCCAAGTTTGGGAACATCTGCTATAGAACCCAAACATCCACATACAGACCAACAGCACAGTGATGGTGGCTCTTTAGTTCATTGTTGAATGCAATTATAGCCCTGGGATGAAAACTATTCAGAAGACGTGTGGTCCGAGTTTTAATTGTTCTGTATCTTCTGCCAGAAGGCAGCAAACCAAAAAGATTGTAAGCAGGATGGGAAAAGTCTCTGAGAATGTTGTGCGATTTCCTGAAACAGTGAGATGCGAAGATGTTGTCCAGGGCTGGTAGCTGGAGTCTGATGATATTCTGAGTAGTTTTAATTATTCTCTGTAGAGAATCTGTAGATCTTTTTCCAGCAGAGCTATTTGTGATATATCTACTGATAATGTCAGTTATAGACAACAATTCTCTAACTTCATTATTTCATTCTCTCTTTTGTAGTTAGGGAAGGCTATAAAGTCAGATCTGAAGTTGACATTACATTTGAATTCCGTACGAATGTTGTGAATGGAGTTCTTTTTGGAATCAGTAGTGCTAAAATAGACGCCATTGGGCTGGAGATTGTAAATGGAAAGGTAGGTTCTGAAATGATATGCTGTAATATAGTTATCCTAATAAATCTTAAGTGTTACCTAAACTGATGGATCTGAATATATATAAGAAAGTCACATTTGCAATTTTTGAGAGAAAAGCTGTGGTAATTATTAATATATAATAATGATTCTAGAAATTAATATGTTTTCATGATCACTGTGAAACATATGATTATCCTACAGAAATAGATTTTTTTATTCTGAAAACTAGCTTTAGATTATTAAGACAATTATAATTTGCTATTTATACATTTATTATACATAGGAAAACAGAAATATACTATAAGAAATACTTCAATTGGTGATGTGAGAGAGCTCTGAAATAAAATTATGAAATAGATGAAATGATAAAAAACCAATTTGAAGACAAATGCCTATGATTTTACAAATATATTTATTATCTTGGCTTGAGTGAAAAGTTCAGTGGTTAAAAGGAAAGAAATCGGGGAGGGGGGATACCAAAATGCTCCCAGACCAACATTAGGAATAGTTGTTTGAAAAAGAATTTGATGTTTATTTTTGCATGGACCATACTTCATTTATTAGACTTCTATCCCTCCCTATCTCCCAAAGAGGCTCAAAAATAATCATCCCTACATACATCAAGATATCACTGTTCCCTATAGTATCAAAGGGAACATACATATTTCCCCCCTTTTCAGAATCCCTGAATTATGAAAGTTGGTCCAAACTACCCTGTTTCCCTCCAAATAAGACCTCCCCGGGTAATAAGCCCAATTGGGCTTTTGAGTGCATGCGCTAAAAATATTGAAAATATTGCAACACAACACAGCCATGAGGTGACCATGCTTGCCACCTCCTGCACCTCAAAAATAATAAGATAATGGTATCCTATTGCATCGACTGGAGGGGTTGGGGGTGAGGGGCACCCTGTTATGGTGGTTCTCCTCCTACCTCTCCGGTCGATCGCAATTTGTGTTGGCAGGAGAGCAGAGGTCGACCTCGAGACCCCTCACTTGTGGGGTGCCTCAGGGGTCGGTCCTCTCGCCTCTCCTGTTCAACACATATATGAAGCCGCTGGGTGAGATCATGGTTTTGGGGTAGAGTACCACCTCTACGCTGACGATACGCAGCTGTATGTATCTACCCCAAACCACCCCAACGATGCCGTAGAGGTGATGTGCCAGTGCCTGGAAGCCGTGCGGGCCTGGATGGGAAGGAACAGACTCAGACTCAACCAGTCCAAGACCGAGTGGCTGTGGTTTCCGGCATTCCCGGTACAACCAGTTGACTCCATCACTGGCCATAGGGGGTGAACATCTAACCCCTGTGGATGGGGCACGCAACTTGGGCGTCCTCCTTGATGCACGGCTGTCCATGGAAGATCAAGTGACAGCCGTGGCCAGGAGGGCGTTCTACCAGGTTCGCCTGGTCCGCCAGTTGCGTCCCCTATTGGATCGGGGTGCCCTCTGCACAGTCACTCATGCCCTCGTGACATCCCGACTGGACTACTGCAATGCTCTCTACATGGGGCTCCCCTTGAGGTGCACCCAAAGGCTTCAGCTTGTCCAGAATGCAGCCGCGCGGGCAGTTATGGGAACTTCTAGGTTTTCCCATGTAACATTGGCTGCCTGTCGTCTTTCGGGTGCGCTTCAAGGTGTTGGTCATCATCTTTAAAGCGCTCCATGGCACGGGACCTAGCTATCTGCGGGATCGCATCCTGCCCCATACATCCCTGTGGCCGATTCACTCGCACAGAGAGGGACTTCTCTGGGTGCCGTCCACTAGGGGAAGGGCCTTCTCTGTGGTGGGCCCGACCCTCTGGAACGACCTTCCCCCCGATATTAGAACAACTACGGACCTCCGCTCCTTCCGTCAAAAATTAAAAACACACTTTTTCTGCTTGGCCGGCCTAGGATAATCAACTGTTTTTAGGGTTTTTAATGATTAATTTTTAGCTTTATATGGGATTTTAGCGCAGGGTTAGTTTAATTTAATTTTATATTGTACTATGTTTGTATTTTTATATGTATTTTAAATTCCCTGTGCCCCGCCTCGAGTCCCTTCGGGGAGAGAGAACGGGTTATAAATTTAAAAAAATTATTATTATTATTATTATTTATTATTATTTATTATTATTTATTATTATTTATTATTATTTATTATTATTATTATTATTATTATTATTATTATTATTATTATTATTATTATTATTATTATTATTATTATTATTATTATTATTATTATTATACCTCCCTGAAAATAAGGCCAAGTGCTTATTTCAGGGGTCCAAAGAAAATAAGACCCATTCTTATTTTGGGGGAAACACGGTATAATTAACCATTTTACTCAATTGCTGGACAGCAGAATTCAGGGAAGTCAGTATATGTCTCTTAAACCTTGTCTGTACTTTATCAAGGGGTTGTGGAGGAGAAGAAATGACTAATATAAAACAAATCTTTCAGTATTGAAATAGAAATAGTGTGCATTGAATTAATTATTTCTTGGCAAAATGCAAAGCTAAGAAATTCGTATTAAATGATTTAACATTGATTTAATTATTACTCATTCACAACAGTTCTGAAAATGTATTGCGTTAAAAGAACCATCTTCTACCTTTACTCCATTTGGCTGTTCAGTTGTGATTTATTTTGTTTTTGTAGATTTTATTCAATGTCAATAATGGAGCTGGCAGAATAACAGCTTCCTATGAACCAAAAGGAATGTCTAATCTGTGTGATGGACAGTGGCATAAAGTGGAGGCTAAAAAAACCAAGCATCATATTGCTTTAACAGTCGATGGAAATGTGGTTCAGACTGATAATCCACATGTTCATTCAACCTCTGCAGATACAAATAACCCCATTTATGTTGGAGGGTATCCTGGTATGTAATATTACTCACATTCAAAGCAAAGCAGGAAATTTTTTTGACTTAATCTTGACTTGTATATTTTTCCAAGTAACTAGTGTCAAAATAGTAAACCACATAAAGTTAATTCTCTGAAACATGAGGACTATTAAAACACCAGTGTCCATTTACCTAAGTGTTCTAGTTGCGGTTTTGTTCCTTTTCTTATGGCTTTATACCTCAGCCGCCCAGAGAATCTGTCTGAACACAATCCTGGGCTCAGACATCTAGCCCTTAAGAACTATTTATTCATTGATTTAATAATAACATAATAATTACTATTACGGTTACAGACCAGCATTTTCATTAATTGATTTTATGATCAACAGGGTTCTCTTTATTGTATGAAGCTACCATATACCAATTAGATTGATTGGGGGAATTATTGCATGCTCTAACCTGACAATTTATCTTCAATTATTGCTTTCAAGATGTACATTCAGTCTTATCCACACAGTAAACATGTCTCCTGTGTTCTTTCATTTGTTTTCCAGCTGACATAAAACAAAATTGCTTGACCACTAAGAATTCCTTCCAAGGGTGTTTGAGAAACTTTATGCTGATTAAAGCCCAGCAAGCAGATTTCTTAGACTTCAGTGAAGCCTTTGACCTGCGTGGAGTTTTTCCACATTCCTGCCCTGCAGCCTGACTACTAAATGGGAGGAAAAATGTTCCATTTTAAGAGGCTTTGTCTAGCAACTCTTAATCAAAAATAAATGCTTTTAATGATAATACTGATTTAAGCGATTTCCCTCTTACTTTCCAGCTAAGAAAAATATGTTTTTAGCATCTACACATTTTTTAAAAAATAAAATAATAATTAACTACATTTGCTGAATCTGTTTTTTATGGTTGGTGAAAGCTTTTTAAAATCAGTATTTATAATAAATCTTTTGTTAATTATTTAACTTTTATTACTTTGGCATATATGGGTCCATTTCTAGTAAATATGTAATATAAGGCCCTACTCACAAACATTCTTTCATGTCATGGGTGGATTTTAAATATGAAAAGTAATTCAGCATACATTTAGAAATGAATTAGTAGAAAGCTCATTTTCAACAAATTTTGCTCATAACTTTCTTTTATCCCAAATTACTGCTAAAATTGCTGCAATCAAAATAGAAGCTGAAGGTTGACCTCAGACACATTTTCTCTTAACGTGTTTAGCAAAACGCAGGTAACTACTTATGAAATCTTTATTGATGCTGTCACTGATATGTAGCATTGGGGAAGAAATTAATGAGTAGTATAAATTGGTACAGTTATATAAAAGTGTTGGTAAGTTTTCCTAATTGTGTTATCAATCTATAATTACAAAAATGTAACAAAATTGTATACATAACTAACTACATTAATATATTTAGTATATTAATTATTTTTCTAGGTACAGTATTTGTGGTACTTTGCTCAATAGTAGTAACTGAGAAGGATCTTGGAATCCTAGTGGACAACCATTTAAATATGACCTAGCAGTGTGCAGCAGCTGCCAAAAAAGCCAACTCAGTTCTAGGCTGCATAAACAGAGGGATAGAATCAAGATCACATGAAGTATTAATACCACTCTATAATGCCTTGGTGAGATCACACTTGGAATACTGCATCCGGTTTTGGTCACCATGATGTAAAAAAGATGTGGAGACTCTAGAAAGAGTGCACAGAATAGCAACAAAAATGATTAGGGGACTGGAGGCTAAAACATATGAAGAACGGTTGCAGGAACTGGGTATGTCTAGTTTAATGAAAAGGACTAGGGGAGACATGATAGCAATGTTCCAATATCTCAAGGATTGCCACAAAGAAGAGGGAGTCAAACTATTCTCCAAAGTGCCTGAGCATAGGACAAGAAGCAATGGGTGGAAACTAATCAAGGAGAGAAGCAACTTAGAACTGAAGAGAAATTTCCTGATAGTTAGAACAATTAATCAGTGGAACAATTTGCTTCCAGACGTGAATGCAACACTGGATGTTTTAAAGAAGATGTTGGATAACCATTTATCTGAAATGGTGTATAGTTTCCTGTCTAGGCTGAGGGTTGGACTAGAAGACCTTCAAGGTCCCTTCTAACTCTGTTATTCAATTCTATGACTGTTTTAAAAACCTGATAGATGATAGATGAACCTGATAGATGCAGTAATTGAATAGAATTAACTGGGTTTAATGGGGAAAAACCTGAACCAAATCAAACATACCAGATTCATTTTTTTCATAGTCTTAGTTTGCATACATAATGATTTAGAAATGTGAAAGTTTAAAGACGATGCAGAACATACGTTTTATGGGCTATTAAATTACGCTTATTTTCTACAAAGATTGAAAAATGTTTCAAAATTGGGGATAAAAAGCTTGAGTTTTGTTCTCATTTGGGGGCAGAATGCAGACATTTTGTTTCATATTCCTTTTTATTCCTTGGGCCTTAATGCTATGTTTCTTCAGAGTTGCAGAATTGGAGAATGCTTTAAGCAAAAAGAGATTCATATTTTTAGAACTGTTGTAGAGCAAGAAAGGGAATGTTGACTGCCCAATCAATCTATTTATTATGGTTTTAATTGTTTGCATGCTTAACTCTGGGCTCGGACACTAAGGAACACCAGGCCTGGCTAATGTTTCAACCAGAGACCACCAGGATCCCAAGGCCATAAACTAGATTAAAAACATATCCAAGGCAAAGAGAGACAGGCTATTTTGATAGTGTTGCTAAGGAAACTGTGTGTATGCGATTTAACTTTTGAGAACATTTGTGTCTTGCATGTATGTATGTATGCCCATGTATGTTCTCTGCACTGTGCATTTCTTTTCCAGACAGATGGCTACGTGCAAAAGTGTGCTTGGGTTGTTTGTCAACTGCTGTTTTGTTTGCAGGCAGGATGATAAAAGCAAAATGTGTGCGCTCCACATGTACATTTGGAAAAAGCCTCAAGGTCATATAGAGAGGACTGGTTTTTTGCATTTAATTTATTTGTGGTCCGGGTTAATTTTTTAAAATCTTCTTTAAATCATCCTATTTCCTCCCCACTTCCCAAAGATTGCCTTAATAGGCACACAGCACAAATCCTAACTGCACCTAATTTTGTGGTGGTTCATTGTTTAAATCTACTGTTCTCTAAGGCATAACATACACAAAATGTTGAAGCTTTGTTTCGTTGGAACATTAAATCCTTGAATCGTGCTAGTAACTGTACTTTGAGCAGATCTAACATGTTCCAAGTACAAAACATTTGTTTACTGTTTGTGTGACTGCTCTCTATATTTCTATGGTACACTGGGGTTCCACTAGTTCTATATTCTTCTAGATAAGATTTTGCAGATCAATTTGAACTACTTAATCTCATAAAATGGCCTGAAGTACTGTATTGATAAGTGTGGGGCACAGCAGAAGTGGGTTGCTCCGGGTTTGACCTGGATAAGGTGAACTAGTAGTAGTGGTGGCGGGAGGCTTCGTCCACCCACCTGGATGCTTCTGTGAATGCACAGAAGTGCCATGTGTGAGCGCACCCAAACCAGTAGTAAAAAAATTAGCAACCCATCCTGGGCACAGTACATGTTTGAATGTTGCTCTTTAGTCATCTAAACAAAAAGATATCACATAAGGGACAAGACTAACACAATGAAATTTTTAACTTTCCAGATCAGTAAAAATAAAAATCATGTAGTCCTTGACATGGCCATTTGTTCAGTGAACATTCAAAGTTATGACAGCACTGTCGTAATTATTACTAATCTTCAGACTTCTGGCCATCCCAGCATCCCTGTGGTCACACCATCGCTAACTGGCTGCTAGGCAACCTGTTCATAAAATTGGTTGTCAAGCACCCTAAGCTCATCTAATTACCATTTGCAAGTTTCCATGCTAGCTTCTACAGAAAGTCAAAGCAGAAGCCAGCAGAGAAGGTTGCAAGTTGGTGCAACTCTCCTAGTCTGTATTCATGCCATGCTAATCACTTGTACCCTCGTTCACCCTGCTTTTTGCTGCACCTCTTGCACAACTCCTGCATTCTCCCGTAACCTGTCTTGCCATTGTCCTTCAATGGGATGAAATCTTCCAGATGCTGCAAAACTGCCTTCTCCGTATTTTATCCATGGTCATTTTACTATTCACAGTCAGAGGTAGGTAAAACAGGAAAGAAATGTGTAGGGTGATGCATAATTGCACCAGCCCTAAAGGTACCACCATGGAATGAAAGTTTGGAAAGTGAGGTGCCAGTCTGTTTTGCCATGATCAAGAATCATGGCTACTGAATGATTGACAAGATCATCTGAGTTCACATGGTGCCACAAAGTGTATCAATTGACTGGGAGAGGAGATGAGTGTCATACTGTGTCACATAGGAAAGTTTTTTACGTTCTATTTGTTTTAAGGCAAACATGTTTTAAGCAGCTTCTAAATTTTCCAGTTGAAACCATTGGGCTTAAAAGCACTAAAAGTTTAATAGGAAAGTGCAAATGATATACAATTCCTTTGGCAAGAGTTGATATAATAAAGGAACAATGCAAGAATACATAATCTAGACTATAACACCATTGACCTGGGCCTCATTTTGAAATAATTCAGATTCAATGGACAAAATAGACCAGCTCCAAGTTTTATCTGAATTTCAAGAAGCAATGATCTTTGCCTACAACAGTGGTCGGCAAACCGTGGCTCGCGAGCCGCATGCGGCTCTTTGGCTCCTCCCCTGAACGTGAACATGAACAACATTTAAAGTACACTCAGCTTTAATAGGCACTGATGTAATCAAGAGTTATATTTTATGTAAACTTCAAAAAGAAATCATTTTCCATAATATATTTCAAACATCAAGCAAAAGAAATAATAAGAAAATACGTTTTGGACAAGGAAGACAAATAACTCTCTGAATTGGTACTTGCAAAACAACTACAGGTTGGCCCTCAACCACAATTGAGATCAAAATGTCCGTTTCTGAGTGAGACAGGTATTACGTAAATTTTGTCCCATTTCTGACTGTTCTTGTCACAGTTAAGTGACTCACTACAGTTGTTAAATTAGTAACAGTTGTTAAATGAATCTGGCTTCCGCTATGACTTGCTTGTCAGGAGGTCGCAAAATGTGATCACATGACCTCCCAAGACATGGCAGCTGTCATAAATATGAGTCATTTGCCAAGAGTTCTGAATTTTGATCATGTGATCATGCAGATGCAACAATGGTTGTAAGTGTGAAAAATGGACGAAAGTCATTTTTTTTCAGTGCTATTGTAACTTAAAATGGTGTGGATATTAAATTTTAAAAGAACACTTTGTGAAGTATCTAACTACATTTACATTTTTGCCTGTGTGTGTGTGTGGAGTTTCAACATGATATGTAAGTTTATATTGACACAGTATATTCAATTGTGTTAGCTGTACAATAATGGGCAAAGTCAGAAAAAATGATAATTTGCAATGCTATGTACTATTTATATTCATATACAATACACTAAATATACTTTACACAGTAGTTTTCCTTCTCATTGGTAGTTAGCAATAGGAACTGAGTCACAGATGTAATAATATTTCACAATAAAAAATGGTTCTCGAACAGGAAAAAGTTATCATAGCATGTTTGCCATCTGCTTTTATTTTTTGCTATCAAAAATGCTATCCCCTTTATATTGAGAACTTTATGTGGTTCTTGCGTCTTGGGATGGCATTGTACAGCTCCCTTCTCAGGGGCATTGGGTTAAAAAAACAAGTTTCTTTTCTGTTAATGTACATTTCAAATTGTATTCTTTAACAGTATCAACTGTACCAGTAAAACCAGTAAAATGTATTCACTAAAAATAAATTATTATTATTATAACAAATTATTAACCTGAACTTCTCTCTGTTTCTATAATACTTGAGGATAAAGGGCTTTGTTTATGTTTAAAAGATACAGAGTACACCTTCTTTGGCTTCATTATGGCTCCTGATGGGAAGACTTTTGCGCTGTTCTTTTCAGATTGACCCAAACACTGCCAATATGTCTTTAAAATATTGAACTTCTTTTTTCTTTAATTACCCACTCTGCTTGAGGATTGGCACGGTACACATCCAGCATATATGCATCTGGATCCAAACAGTGTTCTCCTGAAAGAAATATCAGCTGTTAATTTTTTAAAAAAAATTCCTTAGGATTAAGCAAAGCATTTAGGATCACTGGTGTATCCCTTCTTGAAGTATTAAAACAGCCACCCCTTTTAGAATAGGAGACTAGAGTTGGAAAGGACCTTGGAGGTCTTCTAGTCCAACCCCCTGCCTAGACAGGAAACCCGACACCACCATGGTTATCATTCCCAACTTCTGGAGGCAAGTTGTTTCACTTATTAATTGTTCTACCTGTCAAGAAATTCCTCCTTAGTTCTACATTGTTTCATTCCTGATTAGTTTCCACCCGTTGCTTCTTGTCCTACCCTCAGGTGCTTTGGAGAATAGCTTGACTCTCCTTTGTGAAAGCCCCTGAGATATTGGAACACTGCTATCATGTCTCCCCTGGTCCTTCTTCTCATTAAACAAGACATACCTACTTCCTGCCATTCTTCATATGTTTTAGCCTCCAGTCCCTAATCATCTTTGTTGCTCTTCTCTGAATTCTTTCTACAGTCTCAACATTTTTTTGAGAACTCATGTAATGCTTGGCCTTAATGTTCAAAGTAGGATGTCTTGAGAATCTTAGGCTTTGAGAAATAGATATATGACAATTCTATACACTGACTGTAAAAGTTAGTGTGTAAACAGAAAATGATGCAGTTGCCAACAGAGAGGACAGATCTTAAGACTCAGCAGCTAGCACACTGAAAGGCACACTGCCTTTCATCTTGAAGAATAGTTTAATTCTAAACCAAAAAAAAGCAATTATGGTGAGTGTTTTTTCCAGATTACATCATGTCCTAAGATCACTTAGTAAATCCATTTACTTCCTCTGAGATGCTCTAATTTACAGTATTGAAATAAGCACTTGGTACACGGCACTTATGGAAGAAACAATTAAGACTTTCAGAACATCTACCTTAGTGGGATCCCATATTCATATCTTGCTTTATAAAGATAAATGGATTAGGTACTAAAAGGACTTTGAGCAATAATACTGTGTAGCCCTATCATACTTGCTGCACATTTTATTTGGCTGGACCTACAAAGGTAGCATCAAGGACATCATTCCCATTAAAAGGTAAAGATTCCCCTTGCCCATATGTGCTAGCCCTTCCTGACTCTGAGGTGGTGCTCATCTCTGTTTTAAAGCCGAAGAGCCAGCGCTGTCGGAAGAAGTCTCTGTGGTCATGTGGCTGTCATGACTAAATGCCAAAGGCACATGGAACACTTTATTACCTTCTCAGTGGGAATTACCGCCCCTATTTTTCTACTTGCATTTTTATGTGCTTTTGAACTGCTAGGTTGGCAGAACCTGGGACAAGTAATGGGGTCTCACTCCGTTATACGGCTAGGGATTCAAACTGCCAAACTGCTGATCTTTCAAGCTCAGCGCCTTAGCTACAGAGCCACCATGTCCCATCCATAGTTGCTTTTACTGAGATTTAAGTAAGGACTTACCTATATTTCCTCCAATTTCATATAAACTTTGGATTGGCATTTTCAATTCTTCTGATGATCCAGGTCTAAGAATAGAAAAAGAAAGCATTGTAGTAGCAAAGAGATAAGTTTCTGATTAACTCTGGAATTAAACCTCTCACTATGTTGTCCTGGGCTAATGTTCACTGGATCCTAAAAGCCTCTGGAAAGAATTACATCTGTTATTTTTATACAGAACCATTTAATCAAATTAACTATTTTGCAATTGTAGTGCTTCTAAATAAAATGGAATTGCTGCTACAAATGTAACTTGAAGACTTCTGTGAAGAATCAACAGTATACTGTACCTAGCTTCGTCCTATTTATTTTATAATCTGATTGATTTATAGACTTCCCCACTCCATCATGATTCTGGATAGCTACATTTTGCAATTAGAATGAAATTCTGTGCTAATTTCTGTCAAGTGTTTTTGGTGGAGTGAATGTAACATCATGCAAATTCTAGCTGTACATTTTTCTTCAAGATTCACTACATTAAATTAGATTCTCAGTAAACAAATGTAATTGTTTGGCATGCATATTGGAAATATACATCTTTCTCTTTAATTACAAATGACAAAGAACCGTAGTACATACTTGAAGTCTTTCTACACTGGTAGAGGAGATAACCACCTTCATAGACTTTACATCGAAAGAAAGCTCAACCTTTAGCATTCTTCTGCCCATGGAACACTAGCGGGTGCAGTGATCTATGGACCCAAATCTCTGATAACATAGGCTTGAATGGAGGTAAATTATGCTAGCTTTGGAACTCGTAAAGTTATCCAGCTCTCATGAAAAGTGGGAAGCAATGGACAGTGGGAAAGAAACAGTGAAGTTGTAAAGCCATAAAAAAAGCCATATGAAAATTGTCTACCTGCTGTCTTGTCTATGAACATCTAATGGGACTTTGCAAGTGGCATTTAAGAACCATAGGTTTTCTCTTAATTGCTCTGCCTGTTGAGAGGAAATGCTGTTCAGAGGGCCAGCATAAAGCTAGTTTTCTTAGCTGAGCCAGAGAAACTATAATTAAAGCCAGCTTGTTGTAATTTTTAGATTCATTCATTTTAATACGAGCAGTTTGTGGGGGGGGGAAACACTGGTGAATGGGTCCCATTTGTGTAACACTTGGCTTCAGCTGTACTAGAGCAATTCCTTTTTTGTTTCCCTTTTGTTTCTTGGCTAGGAGCTCAGTTCCTAAAGTTAGTAAACTTGGAAATTATGACTTGAAGAAGTGAATGAAGCTGTAGATTAATTCTCTGGCAGAGCAATAACATGGATGCTTTCCATTAATAATGACCCCTCTTAGCCTCGCATATTAATTAGAGTCAAATACAAGTTCAAGCTTTCTTTACTTTTTAAACAAGATAAAGCCTACTTGAACAATGAAACTTGAATCTGGGTTACTTGCCCATTGTTCTGCTTCTACTTGCCTGTTTTCACAATAAAATCGTGCCACAATATCTTTCGCTTTTGTTTGATTATTTGGTTGAATTGCCATAGAAACTTTTGAATGCAGCGGAGCATGGACTCTTATCACACCTTCAGGTATATCGGACTACAAAAAAGATGAAGAAAGGAACAATAATTTATCAAAACCACTACGGTATTTAATATATATTAAGTATGATTATAAACCACTATGCTATATACTGAATTGCATTTTCATGCCTCATTTTCCTTATGGCAACTTTTTCTCCTGTACAAAGTCAATTCTGGTTTGAATACTTTCAGAAAAGACCAACTCTGAGAAAAAGGAAGGAAGGAAAGGAAGAGGTAATACAACAAAGGCGGAGCATTTTCACTTCAGAGCATTTTCACACAGCATTTTCACACTTCCAGGGTTTTACGGGGACAGTTACTGTACATCTTAAATACATGTATGAGATTTTGTTGACAAGTCAGTGAAAAAAAAATCTCCCCTCTGTCTATGAATCACTGCCATTATTGCTAAATTTCTTACCATTCAAAGATTACAGTACCTACAAGAATGGTTGAGATATAAATTAAAGCATAGTTTTGGGTTTTTTTAAAGTCACAAAAATGTAAAAATGCTCTCTCAATAAACCCTAACCTGAAATCAACTTTACCAAATAATTATGTATCAGTCCGTAAAACCTTTCCCCCACCACCACTGCAGAGGTGGGTTCCTACCAAATAATCAGCCGAACCGGTAGTGGTTTGCTGACCTGGGTCGCCAGAACCGGCAGTGACCCATGCCTCCCATGCCTCTAAACCAGTTCCCTGGTCAGCACGGCATGGTTTTTTTGTTAATGTTCTGCGCATGCGCAGACCTATTTATGGGCAACTGTTCACGTACGAGAGTTTCGCTCACTCATGCATGCAAAATTGCATGCACACCGAACCAGCAGTAATGCTGGCAGCAACCCAGCCCTGCCCCACTGGCTGTATTTCTGTAGTGTCACATAAAAAAGGAAGATTAAAGGATTCTGAAACTAAGCTAAACAAAGGATTGAAAAGAAGTCTAAATCAAGGAAAGTGGTTCAAGTAAATGTAAGCCTAGGAGGGGGGGATCTAAGACAACTCAGCACAGCCAGCTGGGGACAGCCCCCTCGCCATGGCCAAGTCCCATCTGCCAACTCACCACCACCAGGTCATTGCAGGACAACTCAACATGGGCAATTCGCTGTGGAGACAACTTGCTGCTGGCGCTCAGATGGGGAGCCGGAGGAGTGGCCTGGATGGCAAGTGAGTAAGCAGGTGGACAGAATGAACAGTTGTGGCAGCAATGAGGGAGGATGGAAACCTTCAAACCCAGAGACTTTCCCCCTCCCTCCAGCGAATTGCCCGTGTCGAGTTGTCTTGCAATGAATTGGTGGCAGTGAATTTGCAGAAGGGACTTGGCAGTGGTGAGGAGACTGTCCCCAGCTGGCTAAACTGAGTTGTCCCATTTTGCCTAGGAGGACCATAATAAGTTTACTTTTTGCTTGCATGTGGGTTTTTGACTAATCCTTTTGTGTTTGCAACTGTAGGAAAAATCAAGAGACCTAATTAAGAAAATTTCAGAATTTGTACTACAGCTATTATATTACAGCGTTATTGCAATCTCTTATACTGAAGCAAGGACATAACAACACAGTAAATTATAATAAATGCAAGGGAGAATTGGTTTATGTAAGGGTTTATATCATTCAGAGTTTAGGGACATTCTTTGAAATGCAACAGCTTTACATACAAGGTGTCCAAGACTCTGCTATATATGTACAAACTTTAATTTGGGATCTCAATAGATGTGCATCTCAATAGATACTTGAAGTATCTTTGACCAACTATCTTTGTCGTTATATATGTAACTTTGAGACTGTTGCTCTTGCTGTAAGAGACTAGTGACCACAAGTTAACAACTAACTTTAGAAAATAATTGCTGGATCTTTTCCAATGGTATATTGACCAAATGGTATATTGACCATTTATACAGTGTGTTAAAACCATATGTAAACAGCACAGCACAGATTCACTGTGAACAGTTTGAGTATTCCTGAATAAGTTAGGAAGTCCCCTGTCTCCTGAAGCATTATCACTATACTCACATAATGTGATGGCATATAAAATAAATTATCCAGTTAATGAGAATTTCAATTGTAATTTGATGGCACAAAAAGGGAGTAATTTATTACTGAAGTTAATACTAAAGTAAATTGCTGGTTGAAAGGTAGTTGCAAATACAATTTGACCTTACACTAGGTGCCTACAGATATCCAATTCTTTTTTGAAAAGTATCAAATTAATATAATTCAATTTGTAATGCTTGCTTCCAGTCCTTAACACAATTAGTGCCACTGAAAGAAAAGAACAACTATTTAACAGTTTATTTTCTCTTTCTGGGGATGCATAATTTAAAATTTCTGAAAACTAACATTTATGCTAAATTCACAAACGTTTAGCTTACTGATCCAAGCACTATCAGTTTCATCTCATATGATGGATGGAAGTATAGTTTGTCAATCAGCACACCAGATTTAAAGCCTTGCTTTATCATTTATGAAATGTTCATTCATAAACAGGGATAATCCATCCACTGGAGCTGTCTAAATAATGCATGGCAATTAGCTATTTCACTTGTAGCAAAATATCATACCTGCCTCTGAAAAATAAACTCCAATAACAAATGTAATTCTAAAGTACAGAGGCATTGCTTAAAAAAAGGAAAAGGCAAACTTCTAAAAAAGGTAACCACTGGACTAACTGCTCTTCATGGAGCTGTCTTTAGTTAAGTTTTATTCTTTAAGTAAAATTAATGTAGATAGTATTAGCACTTCTAAATAAATAACTACGTGCAAATATAAAACTTTGGCACCTAGGCAATTGTAATCCAAAGCACTTAGATTCATTCTATAATGACTAATTAATCTCCTCTGGATCCCATTATATTATTGCATTTATTTTATTGCAAATTATTTGGAATCTATGCTGGTTTGTTTAAGAAAAAATATTTTCTTAATAAAATAACAACCTCTGTTCTTTCTGGTCTCTCCCGGTCCATAGTTTTCCTTCTCAATAGTTTTCTTACACCCTTGTCAAACATGAGCTGCTTTTTCATATTGTTCATTGCAGCCTCATTCATCTTTCTCACTTGAGTAATCAGAAATGTTGGGACCTACATAAAAAAAATAAAAAGAAGATAAGTTCACATGACAAATAGTTTTCTGAGTGTTATCAGAATAATAAAGGCAAAGAGTTATCCTGAGGTAAGATGGACAGCCAATGAATGAATGAATGAATGAATAAAGGAAGGAAGGAAGGAAGGAAGGAAGGAAGGAAGGAAGAGGAAGAGGACCAGTCACTTTCTTTCAGCCCTAGAATTGATGCACTTCTGAAAAACCTTGTTAAGAAAATTGCAAGGAGTTGTCCAGGCAGTCTCTAAGAATTGGACACAAGTGAATGAGGTAAAAAAATAATTCTATAGCTCCAGAACCACCATTTTACAAGTACTTTCACAGGATGAAAACATATGTGGTTTCTCGTCTTGGTGCCTGCTATTTTCATGGCTACACATATCAGATTTTATTTGTATCTATACCATTCACAAGTACTGTCATTATTTATCAAATTTATATACCGCACCTATCTCCCGATGGGACTCAGGGTGGTGCACAGGAAAGGAATAAAATGTAAAAAACAATAAATACAGAAATATTAAAAATAAATTAAATTAAGTTGAACCCGTGCTAAAATTATCAATTAAAACCCATTTCTAAAATAAGATTAAAATTTAGAGCTATGCCAGGCCGGCCTCGTGAAAGAGGTATGTTTTTAGAGCCCGGCGGAAGAAGCGCAGGTCCATGATCGTGCGAAGGTCAGGTGCTAGGCCATTTCAGAGGGCAGGGGCTGCCACAGAGAAGGCTCTCGCTCTGGGGGCCGCCAGCCGGCATTGTCCGGAAGACGGCACCCTGATGAGGCCTACCCTGTGAGAGCGGACAGGTCGAAGGGAGGTATGTCGTAGGAGACGGTCCCGCAGATAACCAGGTCCCATGCCATGGAGCGCTTTGAAGGTGGTTACCAACACCTTGAAGCGCATCCGGAAGGCCACAGGCAGCCAGTGCAGCTCGCGCAGGAGAGGTGTTACATGGGAGTATCTCGACACTCCCAAAATCCCCCACGCGGCTGCGTTCTGGACTAGCTGGAGCCTCCGGGTGCACCTCAAGGGGAGTCCCATGTAGAGAGCGTTACAGTAGTCTAGGCGGGAGGTGGGCAGAAAAGTATAAAAATAACAATACATGAATCTGTAATTTATAAATGTGGTATTATTTAATCAGGACTCCTTATAAATTCTTGTAACTTCTAAATATATGGAAAAAGTGTACTACTAGTGCATGGGAAGGCATGACTTTATTGTTGCTGAATAAACACCTAATTTAAACATAAATCTCAGCTTTATCTTAAAAGGCAGCTACCTTCACATGGGTATAATTTCTAGATATTTTAAGGGAAGGTGTCTGCAAGAAAAAATGGCAATACTATTTAATGGTAAAATGGAAATCATTGCTTACCATCCATAGGATATCTTGGTATTTAATCAAAAGCCTTACAACATGAGCAGTGGTGGCTGCTGCTAGCATCTCTTCTTGATTGGCATGTTTGCCTTTGTAGATGAAGAGGTTTGGGGCAACAATCATGGAGACATTCCATAAAGTCATTTTATTTTTATTTTCATTAGCAACTACCTTCTTCAAAAACTGTAGAAGGGCCTAAATAAAAATCAACAAAACCACTGATATTTATTGATTAACACTGCTGTTAATTGCATTATGTAAAAAAAAAATATTTCCATGAAGTTAAATAATGCTGGACTATATTTCCCAAGAAACTACAAATAACTGTATATAATAGTATAACACTATGCATTTAAAATATTTTAATTCTGCCAATTTGAAATCAAATTGAAGAAATTATATGGAAGATTTTCCATCAATGTGTCACTCATCTCATAAGATGATCGAAGCTATCATTACAATTGTACAAATTGCAGGTTTGTTGTACAAATTATTCCATTTGGTGTATATATGCCAGTACCAAGGGTTACCTACCAAGTAAGCAAGGGTAAATCACCCAAATATCCTATATGATTGTCAATTCAATTTAATAAGTCCATTTGATTTGAAAAACTGAAGTTTCACTCAGTCGCTACCTTATAAGTACATTTATAAAACATTTTTCCTGAGAATTCAGAGAAAAGGTTTGGTGCTCCATAAATCATAGATACAATTCTGCTAGTCTTTTCACTTCAAACAGAGCTTTATGTAGAAATGAGCTGGGAGTTGTGGAATCTGGCAGTTCCAGGCTAAGAAAATTGCCTAAGGACAAGAAAGTGGCAGGTTTGTTGAGCACTTTGGGTAATTTTATTTATTGCATTCATTATTGGATCACGGGAACATGATCAAATATAGATTAATGTCAAACCCTATTGAAAAATATGCCTACCTTGGCTGCATCGCGACTAGCATCGGGAAGAAGCATGATCAGCAAATGCAATGCCTGAAGCTGCAATTTGATTTTGGAGATTTCTAAGAATGAAAGATCAGAAAGTCATGTAAAACAACTGAAGTGGGCTACCTGGTAGGAATCTAGCATGACATATAAAGCTATGGTTTTCAATGAATGTCATAGGTAAGGATTAAAGGTACTTGTCAAATAGGAAGATAAATCAAATAAGAAGCAAACTTCAAGAAATAGGACAGAAAGGGAAAAAGCTTTCCTATTCTGTCTGGTTTTAAGCTGTGGCAGAGATGTATGTCCAATAATATATAGTTTTCGTTTTGTTAAAATCTTAGCTGGCAAGCTGTTACCAAAATTATCCTCACAGAATGGGTTTAGTTCTTTTTAGGAATGTTGACTGTAAAGATTCTATCAATCTATATAAATAAAAATGTAACTATGAGTTTGTTCAAAACCACTAATCTCCGAAAGTACTGCACCGATCACTTCCAAATTTTCACACAATGTTAAATTTTCAAATATGGCACCAATGATACATATATATATACTGTGTAGGTGTCACACCTGTGCCAGGTACACACAACAGAAATGTAAAAAAGGTAGGTAGATGGATACAGAGAGAGCAATGGGCCACAGGTATTATGTCATCCTTTATGACATAAAATACTCTGTCCATAAGATGCAAGGAGAAATACAGTAGGTAGTTACATAGACAGCTATAGGGATAGAGAAAGGGAGGGAGAAATGCAGTAGGTAGGTAGGTAGGTAGGTAGAGGGATAGAGAGAGGGAGAAATACAGTAGGTAAGTAGAGGGATAGAGGGGGAGAAGGAGAAATACGGTAGGTAGGTAGGTAGGTAGAGGGATAGAGGGAGAAATACAGTAGGTAGGTAGGTAGTAGGCAGCTATAGGGATAGAGAGATGGAGGGAGAAATGCGGTAGGTAGGTAGGTAGGTAGGTAGGTAGGTAGGTAGGTAGGTAGGTAGGTGGATAGAGAGAGGGAGAAATACAGTAGGTAGGAAGGTAGGTAGAGAGAGAGGGAGAGAGGGAGAAAGGGAGTAGGTAGGTAGGTTGGGGGTTATACGGTAATTGTGTGTATGTGTTTGTGTGTGCAGATCTACACACAGATTGGTTGGCCATTTAACCAGACTGGGCCACAGCAACGCGTGGCCGGGAACGGCTAGTTCATAATATACTGATAAGTTCCCAAATGTTTGAAATAGTATAGGGTGTCCTGCTTGAGCAGCAGGTTGGACTAAAAGACCTCCAAGGCTCCTTCCAAATCTGTTATTCTGTGTATCAAAATCTTCATAGTTCATAATTTGCATCTAAAACCAAATTTGTACAATAATGTTTACATAAAGGACAACTCTACAGAAAAAAGTGCCTATAAAAAGACATTGTTTGTGAAAATTGATTTTAAAAGGAAATAATAAGTAATAAATGTATTTATCATGGGTGGAAAAACAATATGGAGAATGGGACAAGATTATCTTACATTTGGAAAAATAAGAGCCTCAACAATCTGTCAGATTTGTGCTACTCCTGAGTTTTAAAGTCATTATACCTACTATCTGAAGTGACATCTGATCATTCTTGTGTCTCTTTTTGATGTTTGATTCCCTAATCCATTTAATTTTTAAATTTCTAGGTTCAGATTATGTTAAATATAATTTTGTAATCAAACAAATGGTGTAATTTTGATTAATTTTGTAATCAAGCAAATGGGGAGCCACTGTGTGAGACAGAATGCTGGACTGGATGGGCTGTGGCCTGTTCCAGCAAGGCTATTCTTATGTTCTTATGTTCTTACGTTTGTAACCAGTTAAGAGAAAATTTTGATAGTGCAAAGTGAAGTATTGGATATCAATAACTTATCAAATAAATCCAGGAATGCCTTAAGGGCATGTGTAAAATTTTCTTAGCAAATAAAATGGTGAAGATAGTTGAAAACAAAAAAGCCTCAGTAACATGGAGGTAGCAAAGAGTAACCCAGATGGTTAGAAAAAGTATTACAGAGCAATCTCATTACTTTACTTTTTCAGACATTGTGCTCATTGAAAAATATGGTGTATGTAGGATGATTATTTTCTATGGGCATCCAATTAGACTCATTCTACATTCAAGTTTGTCTACTGGCTTCCTGCAGGAAATCTACAGCTCTTACAATTAGTTGGATCTACTGTGCAACCTCCCTTTAAAAATTGGCAATACACTGCATGCTTTTTAATGCCCCACTAAGAGAACTATTTTTAGTCTTAGCTAAACTCTGTTCTATTATTAACAATGTTAGAATTGAATGTGTTAATAGCTCTAGCGGCTAGCCTGTTCACATGCTGGCACAAGTCTTAATTATTTTGCTGGTCTTGCCTGGGAGGAAAATAAAGAAAGAAAAACAGACAGGATTGTTTTGATGGCATCAGATGAATAGTCTATTCAGAGTGGGACATTCTTCTGGAGCCAAAAAGAAAAAAAAATCAACATGATTGCATTTGTATATTTATTTTGATATTGTTAATCCTTCTGCCGGAATGGTCTAATTCATATTTCATTTTCTTGATGTGTTTACTAACCTCTGGATTATTGTAATGATAATAAAAAGTGACAACCCATAACAAAAGTATTTGATAAAGCAATAATTAAAAAAAGATTTTGTAGTTTCTCACATACTGCAGATTCAGATGCAAAACTAGGGTTGGTTTTTTCACACTTGAGACTGAATATAGATGTACTTCTTAATTTCTATGCAGTATTGGTCATTTTCCCCTCATTTATTTATTTAGTCAATCTCAAGTGTACAGCATTATATAGCGTGCAAAACATCTGCTTGGGCTATTTAAACACTATATTCTTCACAAGGAAGCCTTGTCTTTTGGGATTCATTCTCTGCATAGCTGATATTATCTGGGTCATAAACAGGCCATTTTTTCATTATTGCTTGCCAATCAGTGCTTTGATGTCTGAAAAACCATAATTTTTAGTTCAAAGGACAAGTCCTCTGTATAACATAATACATCTCTGTCTTGATATCTGAAAATAGTTCATTTCAATACTTTATCTTTCTAAAAGCGGAGTGGCTCTGCCATGTCTTAGCAGAGCCACTCTGCTATTTAAATAGCAGATTTAAATCTTGTCTGCACATGCAGAAGATACAAGGATAAGAAAAGAGTCTAGAAATTAATCCCATGATGAAGTGACACTTTTCCCCTCTAATTTCATTTTAAAACCTGTAGAGTTTTTTTTTTACAAGAGTCAGCAGCCTATAATACCCCAGATATTACTGAATAACCTCAAGCAGTTCTATTCGTTAGCTATGCTTCTTAGAAGTTATTCTTGAACAAGATATAAAACAAAACTGGTTACCTAATTCTGGTACTGACCATGGAAAATATTGCCCTGACACAAAACTATTGCTATTGTTACTGAAGGCTTAAGAATATGCAGTAGGGTTTATTTTTTTCAATTATTTTAATTTAATTAATGATTGGATTGATTCAATGTATAGCGGTCCAGTCTGTAATTTTCTAATAATTCTATCATAAATACCAGTTCCACCAAGATATTGTTCAGATATTGTTTGTTTTATTTATCGTCATTCTCTTCATTTTGAAGCTAGGCTAGTTTAAGTGGCCATGAAAAAGTCTATTCTAAATAACAGTAACTCTTTTAAAAGCAACAACAACAATAAGCTTTTTAATGAATCCTCAGGCGCTTTACACTTAGGAGTGGTAGATGTATGCTTTCCTTATAGTCTTTTAAGAATAAAAGACCATGACTAATGCTTGCAGAGCTATTTCCAAGATCCCAAAATTAGATTAGGCACAAAGTATTCATGTAAAACACCACTACAATCTGGAAATGGTTTTGGAGAATAGAGTAAAAACCCCAATTTACTTTTCACTGATGGGAAAACCGTATTTCCTATAGGGAAATGACAATCTAACCTGAACACAGTTTTGCAGTTGGTTGAAAAAATCTTAACTGAAGCATTGTAAAATTCTCTTTGTTAAAATTCAGACAGAACCATAAAAAGCTGTCTCTGTTAAATCTGGCTCCTTGCCCATTGAATGAATCTAAAGCAAGACATCTTTCATTCAGTGTCAATACATTTGATTTCTAAGTCCTAAAGAATACCTTTGCATCTGTCTCTATTAAAATTCATTGTGTTATTTACAGCCCATTTATTTAACCTGTCAAATTCAATTTGAATTCTATTTAATAATAAATCCTTGAGGAACCATTGTTAAAATGCTGTTTAAGAAGTATTTGTTGAGGCCACTTAATTGTTGTGACACCCATGGTATAATTTCCTTGTTATGCCATGTATCATAAGTTACTTCATCATATGCTTTACTATAAATCACTCTGAGGTACTTGCGTTGCCTGCCTTAGGAGACAGAGATAACAATGATTGCGAAGCCTTCTAGTCCTGAAGCACTTCAAAGCCTATGAAGACTTTGAACTCTCCCAGTTCAAGCTGCTAGTTGGAAGCAGAATCCATGTCCCTTCATTGAATCTGTCCCAATGACTGATTTAATAAAAACGTCATCAGTTTGAAAAATATCTTCACATTTTTTTACACAGTCCTAGGGATAATGTATTATTCGCCATCCGTTTATATGAAAGTAGTGAATTATATTAGCAGAGGATTTGTAAATGGCATAGAAACAACATTGTCTTTCTAACCCAAAGCAAAGGGGGTATAAGGGGATTGGTTGGCATCAATTCCTGGCAGTTTATTTTAATCCTGTGATACAGACTACCCTGACTCAACCAATTATCTCACTGAAATCACTGGCAGTTTTGCCTTTGGCAAGGAATTTATATCCTGCATGGATGAAAGTATAAAAAGTAGCTAAGGGACAAGACAATACAATAATAAACAACATGGAACTGTCTCCCAGAAGGTCCTCTTTCAACAGTCCAAAAAGTGTGCTTTTTATTAAAGGGGATAAATTCCACAGAAATCATATGAAATAGCATAACATTTCTGTCTGTAACAGATTCCCACTACCAGAACTGGAGTCATGGAAAATTAACTGTTTTTAGATTATCAGTAAAAATCCTTTTAAAAATTCACAGAAATATCTTTCAACAAAGCTGGACTTTAGATAATCAGATCTGGAATCCTCCCTAAAAACCACCTATTTGTGCCATACTGAGAGTCTAATAATCATAGAGTAAGACTGTGCACATTTTAAAAGTACAATTTCTCTTAATTGCTTTAATTAAAAATAATTTGAGCTTAATTTGAGAACATTCTTCTGAATTCAAAATGAGTTGCTCCCACTGTACCAGAAGTGCTTTAAGGCTGAAGCAGCTCTGATTTTATTATGAAATTTGAGCTGAAAATGTGGCTATTTCAAGCTTGAAATGTGCTCAGTGTGATAGAGCCTGATATAAATAAAAAGCAATATTTCAAAAAAAAGTTTTTTAAAAAAACAATTTTTGCTTGGACAAAATTCATTGACTTCAATTAGCATTACACAATTTTTCTTTCCTCATACCATACAAATTGTAATTGTAATTAAAGTAATATATATTTAATTAAAACAAAAAGGGGGAAAGAAAACTACATAGACTTTCATAGAATTATATCACAATTAGCTAAAAATATGAATGGAAATAATTAGTATTTTTATTTTAAAAAATAATTCAGACTGACTGAGATACAGCAGTTCAGTATGGTTTATTTTTTTATTTTATTTTAATTTGATTTATATCCTGCCCTTCTCCACGAGGGACCCAGGGCGGCACACAGGAATTTAAAAGCATATAAGACAAAGTATACAAAATTTAAAAACATATTAAATTACTAGAAACAATCCTATGCTAAAACCAGATTTAAAACCCCAATTTAAAACTATCTAAAATAGCCCCAGCGGGAGGTTAGGCTAGGCCGGCTTGCTGAAAAAGATGTGTCTTTAGACACTGGCAGAAGAGGCGGAGGTCCAAGATGGTATGAAGTTCCAGGGGGAGGTCGTTCCAAAGGGCAGGGCCCGCCACAGAGACGGCTCTTCCCCTGGGTGTCGCCAGACGGCATTGCCCGGCCGATGGCACCCTGAGAAGGCCCTCTCTGTGGGAGCGGATCGGCCGTAGGGATGTATGGGGCAGGAGACGGTCTGTGTTTATCCCATTTGCTTAGCTGTGGTATTATTGAGGTGAAAGGTATCATTTCAGCTCTGCTCATCATTAGCGCTTGGAATGTCATATAACAATAGCACTGGAAATCACTGAGCTAATACTACAACTGTAAATAAAATAATCTATTATTAATGAGCAGGATAGAAAACAAAATATTGATAAAATGGTGTGTTTTTGTGTACTGATATTAGCATACTGAAGTTGAGATATTTTAATTTTGAAAGGTATTCTTTGTGAAGTACCATGCTGTTTCTAAAAAATGAACGGGCCCATTATTTCTCTTCAGGTTGCTCCAATGGCTTCTTCCAGTGCTTTCTATGGGGTATTGGAAAATGCTACCAGAGACTTCTACTCATGTGCACTGCAGGTCTAGAAACTAGAGGTGGTGTTGGAATGACATAAAACACCCTAGTGAGGTGAGTTCTTTCACTTTTGTGTTTTGACAAGTGAAGAGCATTGCTTCACATCATTGTATCACTATTGTCATGTTGCCTAGGTCTACCAGCATTGGGCCACTAAACTGCAAGTCCGGCTCAAATTATGCCTTGGTTATACACTGAGACAAGTCATTTTGTGGTTTGTTTACTTTTGGCTTATCACGATAAGTAAGAACTGCAATCCTTTGAATGTGACTGTGGAATAATGAGATGTACATAACTTAAAGTATATAGATTATTTTATAATACTGTAGATTTGTCACTAAGTTTTTTCTATTAATAAACTGCTTATACATTTTTCAAGTTCTAAATATTATGAACATGATCTGCATTTTGAAAGAGTAACACTTAGACCTCAAAGATGGTACCTATTGATACAGCCAAAAATTTCACTTTTCAATTTTCCCTCTCTTCATTTTTCCCTCTATTATATGTCATGCATGGCATATTGTATTCAACTATTCAGGCTTGGTACCTGAACTGGAGGAGGCAATCACACAGATTTAATAGAAGTAAATCAGAAGTGCCCCCTAGGCAAAACAACAGGAGTTATGTATATTGACATAGATTTGCATCTGACATTGAGTGAGGTAGATGAGGTTGCTGAAATTAAAAAAATACTTAATTTTTTAACAAAAACAATTGGTTTGCGAAACACTGAGTCCTTCGTACTTACTTTCTACTAATGTGATAAAAGCAGGCAAATATTCCACAGGGAAGAGAGGACTTGGTAGTTCTCGTACAAACATCTTCAGCAGTCCTGCGGCATCATTGTTGCGTACTTGATCCCAGTCAAAAGTATCTTCATCAAATTTTGCTTCAATTTCTTGACGAAGACTCTACAGGATAAACAAATGTGACTAATGTTAAACCTGACCACTGATAAAAGAAATTGTATTATATTTTATTGTTTCTAAACAACTCGATTAGACAGTATTTATCAATGAAGTTATTATTAAATTAATCTAATTACTTAATATAAAATTAATAAATTAAGGTTACAACCTATCATACAATTTATAATGTAAATATCATTTGCTTCTGGGTTAAGTATACCACTTTAAATACCATCTTATATAGTTTGAATATCAATATTAATTATATGTAGACTCAAGACTTTACAATTTAGCATTGAGCAGTGCAGTAGAATAATGAAATAGCCTCTTCTCTCACAATATTTTCTAATCCTGAAATAGTTATCACTGGGAATTTCAAGTTAAGCAGAGCAATCCCACTGAGAAAGGAGAAGATGATATATAGCACAGGCAAAAATAAAACCAAAATCTGCAGTATGTCTGCATTTTGGTGGATATCTCCCATGACAAATCCTTGTTGTTCTGGTAATGTTCATGAAGCAAGTAATATAAAAGATAATAAAGACATTTGAACTAATGGTACACTCTAAAATATATTATTTATCTTCTTAAGTTGTAACCTCACACAATATCTAGATAGCTTTGCACAGCTCTTGCCTGCATTGAAACATGGCCCAGCTGGCACCAACCTTTTAGAGATACAAGTAGAAATTAAAGAACACAGAAGACTCTTTGAGTCTTTATTCAGCTGCTACATTCAAAGAAGAATTTTAAACCAGAACCACATGTATTTTCTTTAAGAAATGGGAATGCTTTCAAATGGGAATGTCAACATAATAAACAATGGCTTTGAATGGTTAAATCTGGATCAGCTTTAAAAATGTCCTTTTCTGTTTCCACTTTTTGGCTAACATTAAATGATTCAATAACTGAAATTAAAAGCATTACATTTTCATTTTTCCTAGGGATTTTTGGCTTTCCTTCTAATACAGGAAAGTCTGACCTAGTAAAAACATATCACAGTGGCTCAGAAGACAAATAAAGAAAACAAATAAGGCACCTTTTAAACTGTATGAAATCTAATGCTGATAGTATTGTTCTTGCTGCAATATATAATAGTTGGAACAGATAAAACATTGAATATTTATGAAATGAACAGCTGGGGGCGGGGGAACCAAACTAAAGATACAAGGTATTTCAGATTAATATGGAGAGGAGCTTGTAATGGATTTATTTTTTAGTTGTCATCAGATTTCTTAGATCTCTATCCAGCCTTTCTTCAATGCAGAATGCATAACATTCACCTCACCCGTTTCTCTTCACAACAGCCCTGCGAGAGAGGCAAGAGTGACCAATCCAAAGTCACCCATTGAGTTTCCATGGCTTGAGGCCAATTTGAATTTGGTCTTCCTTCTCCTAGCTTAACACCACATTGCTTCTTACTGGCAATCTCAGCAAAATTAGCTGATCTGATACATGCATCGAAGAACTGGTAAGATAGAATTATGTATCTGAGACTATGGTAATGTAATAAAGTATTCAGTGTTGGGTTTTACGGGTGCTTCTAAAAGAAAAAAATATAGATAATGTGACTTCCTTACAAGTAGCATCAGCTTATATTTTATTTTGAATAATCTCTCCCATAGTAATGGAATTTTGTGTTCTTTGAATTATGCATTTGTTCTCTTGCATAAATTGAATATAATTGGCAAGGTTGCCAGAGGTGCGTCCAAACTGAAGGCCTTGGTAAGATCTCTTTTTGGGAGATTTTGTTTAGGTGGAATAACTGTTCTGCCTAGTCTCTTTCTGCCTCTGTCTTTGCCTCTCTCTTCCTCTCCTTCACACCTACTCTTTTACTGCATCACTTCAGCATGTTTATTTAATATTTAAAAGAGATGATATCACCCATCTTCAGGAAAGCTTGATGGGAGGGATGATGCATTATGCAGCAAAACAGTACACCAGATCTAGGTCAAAGATGCAAACATACATACGTAATCTTAAGTATTTTAAACAGTGAGCTAAAGCAAGAAGTTAACTGCCAGGGTGAATGATCATCGATAACACTATAGCAGCAAATGCTGTAATGATTTAAGAGAATTATTCACTTTACAAAATATATTGAAATGTTATAATGTGTCTCTACCTATAAAGATCATAACCGTTAAAGCCACTGTATTCTCTGTGACAATCTATGGAAATAAAAATTTGAAGACGTAGGAATATTATTGACATTGGAACTTTGATATTGGGAAAATTTCCTGAGAATACCATGAACAGTGAAGAAAAAAAAACAAATGAAAATTTTAAATCCAGAATTCTCACTAGAGGTACAAATAAACAAGCTCAAGTTGTCCTTCTTTGGATACCTTATACAAAGACCAAATTCTCTGTAAAAGATTCTAATTCTGGGAAAGACAGAAGGAAAGGGAAAAGGGAATGACTAACCACAAATTGAAGGGACTAAGTTACAGTGACAATAGGTGAGCATTGAAAGATCTGAAAGACCAGATTCGGGACATATCATCATGAGAAAAGTGATGTGGTCGCTATGAGTCAATAATGACTTGATCTGCAGATCTGCAGAAATAGGATGCTGGACAGAACATACCTATTTACCACATTTCATTAATTTTCCTGTTGTTTATACTCAGCATATTTAATACTCAATATGGGTATGGGATGAGAGCCAGTTTGGTGTAGTGACTAAAACGTAAGGCTAGAAACTAGGAGGCCTTCTTGGACCCAGAGACAGCAATGTGGACTTGGTCCAATCACTTTCTCTCAGCCATAGGAAGGAGGCAATTGAAAAACCACTTCTCAAAAACCTTGCCAAGAAAACTGCAGGGACTTGTCCAGATAGCCTCTGAGAATTGAATAACAGAAAAGAAAAACAAAAAAAGAAGGAGGTGGGCTTTAAGGGATTGTTTGGAGTCAATGCAGAAAGGTTGCATGGGGATGTACAAAGTCAATTGCATGGGGCAACCATAGGGCCAGTTTACCACTGCTTTATAAAATTGCAGGTTCCTAATGAATTTTCTCTTGCATGCTTTAATGCACTTCTTTGAAATTGAAGCTCTGCACAGATCTAGCATTTAACATTGTTTTTTCCCCCCAACAATGTTTTTGTCCACCAAACTGTGACATTTTGACAACACTATTTATATATACATGGGTGGTATTCACTTACTTTCGCTACCAAGATGAGTGCGCATATGCAGAGCATAAAAAACAGGATGTAATGACATCCGGGTGGGTGGGTAGACCGCTACGGGTTCACTTGAACCAGATAGAATTGGCTAAATACCACCACTGTATATACCACCTCGCTGAATACCATCTATCTATCTATCTATCTATCTATCTATCTATCTATCTATCTATCTATCTATCTATCTATCTATCTATCTATCTATCTATCTATCTATCTACCTACCTACCTACCTACCTACCTACCTACCTACCTACCTACCTACCTACACAGAGACACACAGACACACAGACACACACACACATATATATAGTGTTTGTGTGTATCATGTATATGTATATGTATGTTCACACAGAACTTGCCCATAAATGATTTCCCCCCTACATATCAAAGGTCTTTAATTCTGAAAGAAAAAACTGATTACCTTCACCCTGCAAGCAGATCCAGGCACTCGAAGAATACCTTCTGTTTCCAGACCAGTTTCCTCAAGTTTGAGCAATAGCTGTGTCATAATAAACAAAGCACTTTTATGCAATGTTTTAGTGCAGAGATTTTTTAAAAATATAGAAAGAGACATTTTTACAACAATTGGCTCCTGTGAACGTAAAACATTATGCCTAACCAAAATAATCTGTGTGATTAAGTAAACAGAACTAGTCCAAATCCCTAAGTGGCCTTTTTTAATTAGTTTTTGAATTCCGTCCACTGAGTGAGAAGCTTAAGGGTAACAGATATCCTGAACTTTTGCCCAAACAAAAATTTTACAAGAAATTAAAACTTTCTGTTGAAGGAATTGTTAGGACTCTTTAGGAAATAAAATACTATTGTATTCTTCTAGATAATAATAACAATAATCGCTCATCATTAAATTCTAATGTTATTCTTAGTAGGAAAATCCAAGCAAAATAAAATCAGGAGATAAAACAACTGTTCCTCATAAACAACTTTTTATCATTTAATGAAGAGTCAGAAATATGAACTTTTGTATTCGGTAGTGACTATGTTATCTTTTCTAGAGCAAGGCCTCACATTGGAATCTTCCAGAACAGGGCTGTCAAGCTCCCGGCCCACGAGCTGGATGCGTCACCACACCCACACCACATGCTGGCCACACCCACACCTGGTTTAGCGAGGGGGGGAAGTCCCAATGTCATGTGATGCTGCCGTGACAATGTGAGTTTGACACCCCCGTTCTAGAAGGACTAGAATGTAGGTCCTAGAATTCCTAGCTATTTTGTGACCAAACTATTGGAATTCTTAGGGTTATGATACAAAATACATCTGGAGGATTCAGGCCGAGGAAGCACAATATACACAGTGAACTATGACAGGCATGATTTTACCTGAAGTTACATCTTTCTGGCTTGAAACATAAGCAGAAATAAGCTTGTCAACTGCCCTGAAACTATAAGATTAATGACTATTATTCTCTATGTATGCAGTGGTGATTAAGATTAAGCTCTTTAAAATAATACTCACTTTTTGAAAAATGAGGGGAACTTTAATTCCAGGAAACTTCTTTTGATCATTTTCCAAGAGTACTGCTAGTGGAACTCCAAAAAGGCCATTTTCTTAAAGAAAAATAATTTACAATATGAGACTTCAACTAAGTAATGTTTTGCTGGTTACTAAAAACTTAAATAGCTAATGTCATAACATTGTTTGTAACTACCTCGCCTTTTCATCCTTTCTGTCCGGTTCCTTTTCAACTCTATTCCTAAAGCATCATAGACAGCAGTTAATTCAATCAGAGAGAGATAACGAATTTTCTTCATGTCCTCAGGAGACAAATCTCCAACTTCAGTTAATCCAAGTCGACTTTTCCTAATTGTATATTTCTGTAATAGATTTTAAATAATTATTTAACATTGAAAAGATTGTTAAGTTTGCATGCATGCATATAGTATTTCATCCTTAAGTATATTTTTACAAAAAAGCAAGTGAATCAAGTTATAAATCATTCTCTTAAGAAGAGTACTGATTACAATCCTCAGTCTATAGATGGCATAGTAAGTTTCCCCTAATATTCTAAGAATTGGGGGGGGGGAGAGATATTAAACAAACTGTATCTGAATTCTTGCCTTGTAAAAGGCATATATGGAAGACTTACAAGTAGCATGGAACCCTTTCATTCTCCCACCTAAATTCATTTAGAATTACTTTTTATTTATGAAAAATTACTCTATGCATAAGATTAAACTAAATTTATTTTATGTTTAGGGAAATTATTATATATTTATATGCATCACTGTAGCAATTATCAGCAAGTCTTCCTGTGAAGGATAAACCTAATAGAGAAGGGCAAATAAATTATAAACTGTTTTCTAACAAAGGTCATGTGTCTGGTCTGATACATGGGAAAATCTGTACAAATTCAAGTATTTATAGATAGTAGACCTATACACCAGGCCAATGTCTCCCTTCTTCCATTATACGGGTAATTCTGAAATAATATTTGTATGCAACATTGAACATTAAGAGTCAATATTTATTGTTCTTTTTAATATTTATGAATTTATTCGAAACATCTTGATAATATAGCCCTCAGCGCTGTGTAGTAAATTATGTAATTATACAGGGCAAAAAACCTGATATAATTATTTTATTTATTCATTTATACAAAATGCGATTTTACAATAATTAGTTTTTTTAACACTGAGATTTTCTCTTTCTATACTTTTGCTAATTATTATATTGTTATGGAACTTTTGAAGCAGCACTCATTCTTTAATTTCTGGGGGGACAAAAATCCTCTAAACCTTGGGATCTTAAAGCCTTGTGCCTTTTTCTGAGCTTTCCGAACAGATTCTGAAACTCATGAAAAATTTGCTTGGGTTCAGGAGGAGAGATAAAGTAATTTTGTTGAGTTTTGTGCTGTTCCTTTTAAAACTTTTGATGGATAGAACAAATAGGCTTTGTATACCAAATTTGTAGCACCTTTGACTAATCTGAATATAGCATGTGGATGTTTATTAGGCATTTTTAATAAAATTTATTAGGGCAGTGAAATTTCTCTTGATTTTCATAATTTGCGATTAAAGCCTATCAAAGACTTCTTCACCCAATGAGTATTCTGTGAATAATTTCAACAAGATACCTTATTTCTTAGTTATTCATTTCAGAGTAATAGCATATGTTTAGAAAACAAACTAGTTTCCCACCCCCACTCCCAAATTTCCAAAGTCAAGGTAATATATTTTAAGATAGCCATTATGCTTGAAAGAAATTTAGGCATGATGTAAAGTACATAAACTTGAGGACCTTAAACTTACAGGTAATGCAGAATCGTCCTTTTTTAACCTTTGACTTTTATGACATTCTCTGTGTTTTGGAGGGACTGTGATTGATTCTGAGAAGGAAATTTCAAGGGAAAGCTCCTCTTTCTCCAACTGGCTGCCTTTATTAAGTTCATATTCCAGACAGTCACTAGCTGAAATCAAGAGACAATTTTCATGAATGCTGTATTGTCCATGGAAAAATAACACACACTCAAAGGCTAGAGAAACTAATTCCAAAGCATTAACCATATATTTCTGTTTGTTTATAGTAATAACTACATGGCAATTCATGAAAGAATTATGAAGATATTTGTTATTCATTTATTCCATCTCAGTTCCTGAGGTCCAGGGCTCAGAAATGAGGGACCTAAATAGATTTGTAGATGGAATGAAAAAAAGTTATATAGGTTTTTTCCCCTTCCCATTTTGAACTAAATGGGTTTTAATCAGACAATATGATGCTCAGGGTAACAAAAGCCCTGGTTTAGTTTCTGCCAAAAGGATTTTATTTATTTATTTTATTCGATTTGTAAACCGCACCAATCTCCATCGAGACGGACTCTGGGCGGTGCTCCCTCATGAAGAAGGGAGCGGGTCACTCTAAACAGGGCGGCAGGGCAGTTATCTGTGAACGCGATAAGGGTGGCGAGATGAGAACGTTTCGCCCTCCTTATCGCCACAAGGTACGTCCTTAAATAGGACCTTGCCTGTGTCCGGTCGGATTCGGAGCGAGTGGATCTCCACCTGCTCTCCAGGCGTCTCTTGCGGCGTTTCATCACCCTCAGCTCCTCCATGAACCAAGGAGCGAGGGTGGATCAGCACCGCGTGAGAGGCCGCAAGGGCACGACCCGGTCCAAGGTCCCCGTGGCAGCCCTGTTCCATGCTGCCACTAGGCCCTCAGTCGAGTCGCGGGTTAGGGTTACAAGTATTTTTAATACAGGTATTAAAAATTGAAACAATATAGGGAATTCTTTTAATATACATTATAACAGTATATAAAGATTAATGAGTAAACAGAAGCATTCTCCACAGATTTTGTGCATGCCAAAAAACTTTGTCTTTGATTAGATAGGTTTGTTGCTGTAGAAATGGCTAGTATATACTGTGGTGTAAAAGTAAAAAGTTCAGGTTGTAATGTTATCTTCTATTGTGCTAAATAAAGTTGAGAGTCAATGCCTTTTTCTTTCCTCCCCCACCCCCACCCCCAAGTTTTCTATTACTTTTTAAAAAAAATTCTTTGTATTTTATATTTGGATAAACTAATAAAAATGTATTATAAAAAAATTTCTGGAGTCAGAAAGAATAGCACAAAATTTAGTAAACTAGGACAAAATCTGAGTTCCATAGGGATAAAAGAGATTTATTCTGAAGTAGTATTAGATAGGATTCTTGCATTAAATTTAAACAGGATACTTCCACCAACGATCAAATTATTTCCCAGATTTTTAAAAAAGTTATCTATTAGTATTAGTAGATACTCACAGGTAACCATTTTCCAATCTGGATTTTGCACAGAAAAATCAATACCATTGGTTGTAAGAGGTAACACTGATATAGTCTCAAATGTAGGCTGGAAGACAAGAAAACATTAGAATAATTTATCTCTGATACAAATCTGTACTTTTAAAATATAATTCATTGACTTTAGTTAGCATTACACAATGTTTATAATTAAAATCAAATTATAGTTCATTAAAACAAAAAGGGGAGAAGAAAACCACATAGAATTCCATAGTATACCACAATTACCGTAAAGTATGAATAGAAGTAATTAGTTTTTTAAATTATTTTTATTACATTTTTAATTCAATATTTAAAATAAAATATTTTATTAAATTATTAAATTAATTTGCATTTTTATTAAAAAAATAATTCACACTGATTGAAATACAGCAGTTCAGTATGGCTTCTCCTGTTTGCTTGGCTACAATATTATCAAGGTGAAATTTATCATTTCATCTGTGTTTATCATATAACTAAAATATACAATGACAACTGGAAATAAAATGATCTATTAATGAACAAGATAGAAGAAAACAAACAAAATATTGATAACAGGGTGTGTTCTTCGTACTCATATCACTGATGGTAAAACTGTCTTGAATATCACAAGTTTTTAACTGACAGAGCTGTGGGCAGAAGGAAGTTTTGATAAGTATTTCATAGAAAGACATTTTATTTTCAATAATAACACATTTTCAAATGTGATTTTTTAAAACTATTATTAAGTCCTATACATAAAATACTTCAGTGAGGATATATTGAAAGAATAGACTTCTATTGCAAAACATCTACCTTATACATAAACATATTTTATAGTCATAATATTTTATTTTGTTATCTCTAACCAATAAGTTTAGAAAAAAGAATGAGGTGGCCTAAGTAATTTAATACACATTTGTACTTGCACATACTATATTCCTTTTTACAAACTTTAAATGAGGTTTAATGTCACATAATTTCTTCATGGAAACACATAAAAGTTGATTACATAAAATCATAAAATCAAGTTTTTTTCCCAAGTTCTTATAGGAACAAAAATTGACTTGAATTTATGAACAATATCTGGTGAAAGTTTTAAAGAAGAGTGCAGCTCCTATGTATCATCATCCCATTTAAGAGCAGAATGTATAAAACAAAAAGGGAAGCAGAAACTACCTTTTGATAGGTCTTCCTAAATGTTTTCTCAGCATTTTGGTACAGAGTATTGTACCAATTTAAAGCAAAAGTCCACAGAGTAATCAACCAATAACTGGTAACAAAATAATAATAAAAAAATAATTCAAAAATTGTTAAAGAATTAAAATAGTTCACTTACAGAGCAATTATGGATACCAAAGATATCACGCACATCTCTGATTGTGTGCTTATTTTTCTTTCTCATAGTCTGAGAATATGTGGTATATCTCTTCTGCACTGCAGCTGCTTGAGTTCGAGTCAATGTCGATAGCAATGCTTCTCCATTGTCTTCTTCAGATTCTGATATTAACGTAGACAGGCCAACATCTTGCAACCATTCAGCTTCTAGTTCACCTTCTGTAGAGGAGCAGATATTATAGGAAGCAAGCTGGATTAGTCAATGGTAGCAAAATATAAGGAGTCATATTTTCTGACTAACAAATTTTGTTAAAAGACATATATTTAATTAATTAACAAGGTACTTCTAATTTGTTTCACATGTAACTGTATCTGCACAACCAACTTGCTTCTACTCCTTACCCCTCATATCACTCCAGTTTAAATCTTCTATCAGTCTAGACATTCTAAGAATTTGATGCAGTGAGGTCCAGCTCAGGAAAATTCATACCTTTTAATCTATTAGTCCAAAAAGATAAGTCCAGGGTCAGATTAGCATTAGGAATAGGATGAAAGGACAAGAAGATTGTCACCACAAAATTCCTTCCTCGTCTGATCATCTGATTCTAAAATTTTGATAGGGAGATAACAGCAAGATCCACAACAAAATACTATGATGTAAACCGATGTTACTCAAGTCCAACAAACATGACCCTTTCAACACTGTTTTAGGAGTTTTTTTCATTCTTCTTTCCTCACCTGATCTAATTGCTAGTCAGTGTGCCATAACCATCAATCATGCTCACCTCTGAAGAGCTAGGTTCTATGTGATTACAATTTCTTTTAATAGGAATCTTTGTTAAAATATACTTCTGAAAGCAGCTTTGTATGAGCAGACAGGCACAGTATTTGTAGAACAGTGCAGTTTGGTAGAAACATTTCAGAAAACTTGAAAGACCAAATTTGAAAAAGAGCATGGGGAAGGGAGGACATATTTTTGAGATGTCTAAATGCAAAATGCTTTGGTATTGGGAATAAATCAGGGAAACCTTTCTGCACAATCATACTGATCTAAGACAAAGTATATCTGTCTATATCCTTGAAACAGGCTTATATGTCATCTTGCAGACAAGTTCTTTCATCTTTTAAAAATAATTGGCTGAAAATACTGGTATTTGACATTCTTGGGTCAAGGGTTGCACAGTGATCTAATTTTGAAGAGGAAAATATGATTTGGATTATGAAGGGGCACACACACAGCTTCTGTTTGTAACTCCTTAAACCAAATAGACTGAGGCCCCCAACTTCTTGGTCTTTGGAAGGCTGTAAACGCCTGGCCCCCAGATGTTAGAAATGAGATGTTAGGAGACTATAATATATGTGACTCTATTATCACATATATGTGATAATATATGTGAAGGAAGTATGCAGTGGAGTCCCCCAAGGCTCTGTTTTAGGCCCAGTACTCTTTAACATCTTCATCAACGATTTGGATGAGGGGATAAATGGGGAACTCATCAAATTCGCAGACGACACCAAGCTGGCAGGAATAGCCAACACTCCAGAAGATAGGCTTAAGATACAGAAGGATCTAGACAAACTTGAACATTGGGCACTGTCTAATAAAATGAAATTCAATTGTGAAAAAAGTAAGGTCCTACATATAGGCAAGAAAAACCAAATGCACAAGTACAGTATAGGTGGTACCTTGCTCAATAGTAGCAACTGTGAGAGGGATCTCGGAATCCTAGTGGACAACCATTTAAATATGAGCCAGCAGTGTGCAGCAGCTGCCAAAAAAGCCAACACAGTTCTAGGCTGCATAAACAGAGGGATAGAATCTAGATCGCGTGAAGTGTTAATGCCACTGTATAGTGCCTTGGTAAGGCCACACTTGGAATACTGCATACAGTTTTGGTCGCCACGATGTAGAAAAGACGTGGAGACTCTGGAAAGAGTGCAAAGAAGAGCAACCAAGATGATTAGAGGACTGGAGACTAAGACATATGAAGAACGGCTGCAGGAGCTGGGTATGTCTAGTTTGATGAAGAGAAGGACCAGGGGAGACATGATAGCAGTGTTCCGATATCTCAGAGGGTGCCACAAAGAAGAGGGAGTCAAACTTTTCTCCAAGGCACCTGGGGGCAGGACAAGGAGCAATGGGTGGAAACTAACCAAGGAGAGAAGCAACTTAGAACTAAGGAGAAATTTCCTAACAGTAAGAACAATTAACCTCTGGAACAGCTTGCCTCCAGCAGTTGTGAATGCCCCAACCCTGGAAGTCTTTAAAAAGATGTTAGACAGCCATTTGTCTGAAATGGTATAAGGTTCCTGCCCATGCAGGGGGTTGGACTAGAAGACCTACAAGGTCCCTTCCAACTCTGATATTGTATTGTATTGTATTGTATCTTGTGAATTTGTTTCTTTTTATTATTTTTAACTATGGTTGCAGAGCACTTTTTACATATTGGATTATTGCAACGTGCTTTACATGAGGCTGCTCTTTAAGACCATCCCAAAGTCTAGAATGTAGTGGCATTTTCAGTTCCGGCATTTCGTGGTTGGTCCTGCTATTGAATGAGCTCTACTAAGTTGCTTTCCAGGTGCAATTCAAGTTACTAGTTATCACATTTAAAATTCTATATCACATAGACCCAGGATATATCCAGGACTGTCTCAATGTGAGAGCATCTGCCCATCCTACTAGGTCAGATGGGCACATTCCAGATCCATTCTTTAAACACTGATGTATTGGAGATGTGATTTCTTTGTAGCCACCCTGGTCTTTTGGAATAGCTTCTGAACTGAGATTTTGGGTAGGGTATTCTTTTAACCATCTGGATAGCTGTGATAATCTGGCTCATGTCTAAAGCATTGGGCCAAGATGAGGTTGAATCAGGCGCCAACAATATGGACTGTAGCAGGAATAAGCAATTGATTTTTGCAAAGGGCACATGAGGAACTGGGACTGTTGTGGAGGGCTGAACCAATAACTTCTGGTTAGTTTTGTCCACTTGTGCACAAGGCAGTGCTTCCATCAAGGTGGTGATGGATAGCTTAGCTTAGGTGCCTTCGTGCGATGATCACCAGCACCATTTCCTCAGGCTGCTCCAGGTGAGCCATATTAGTGTTTGATATTCAAAATCAGAAGAAATCTGATAGCAGACTTTTCTGACTAACACATTTTATGAAATGGCATCAACTTTCATGAGCTGAAAATCACTTCATCAAATGAAATGAAATTTAATATTTTATGGAGAATTTTATGTCTTCTGAGGCAGGGTTTCCAGAAAGAGAATTACCGCATGTAGGTAATAGAGAAATAGTATTAGTGAGGAGCTACTGCACTGGCAAAATGCACAATTACAACTTCCAGGTAGATGCCAGGGTATCCCACACAGAGCATGCTGCAGTTATTATTACAAAAAATGACAAGGGTTGAGTTGGGGGTATATGTTGTATTCAGGTGGGGAAGAAAACAAAACAATAAGCGACCCAAGGCATAGACGTTTATTTTATTTATTTTTTGAATTTATTTGATGCCTATCTTGTAGCGAAGGACTTTGGGTGGCTTCCAGCCTTAAAATCCTAACAAATAAATATCTTTAAAAGAATAAAAGTAGAAATAATGGGACAGAAAAACTTCAGAAATTATTTTGATGTTTAGAAACTTTGACCCAATCTTGAGTGAAAAAGAGGCAGAAAATTAAAGTGCTGTTTGATGTTTTACTTTTGATTAGCTCTGGAAGAATGCTGCCTCATGATTTTATCAACATAATTTTAATAAAGCTGTATAACTGATTCATTAGCTTAGCCCCCCCAAGGCTCAAGAAATTTTATGCTTAGAAGACACAACTGGGACTATAATTCATTTCCACGATTCCAAGGCAATATTTAACCTCAGACAGATTCCCC
Source organism: Rhabdophis nuchalis (assembly GCA_039707465.1). Classification (NCBI taxonomy): domain Eukaryota; kingdom Metazoa; phylum Chordata; class Lepidosauria; order Squamata; family Natricidae; genus Rhabdophis; species Rhabdophis nuchalis. The sequence continues at coordinate 169,302,569 of CM077645.1, forward strand.
CCACCTTTCCCCCTTATGAAATAAATAAAGAAGCTCTGGGAGTTTTTTATTAAATAAATGCTGGATGCAATCCATTCAGAGTAAAGGACTTCAAGACTGTGGCATTATCCTACTTGTCAAGAAATAAACCTTCGCAAAACTGTTTAGAGACTGCAGGAAAAACAATCTTTGTAGAAGAATTAAAAACATGCTCATCTTCAGAGTACTTCTCCTATTTAAAATCCATGAGACCTAAAGAGTGTTAACCGAATTGCAAATAAAAATTTGAAGATATAAGCCTTTAGCACAAAGGAAAAATAATGGATCTCTTTATTTGCTGTTTTTAGCGCTCCAGCTGAGCCCTAGCAACTTGAAATGTGCACAACCAGGCACGTTTTTGAAAGTATTTAAACTTGCATGGCTATATGGAAGACATTTCGGTGCTCACTGAAATGCCCTTCATGGAAACAAACTTTATATCAATCTCTTGCTAAGAAAAAGCAAATATCTTTGAATAATACTGTCCTAAATAGGGGGCGTGATGGGTTAGCGATTAAAGACACTGAGCTTGTATGTTGGAAAGATGACAGCCCAGGTTTAAGACCCACGCACCGCACGAAGGTGGCTATCCCATCTTAATACTGATTATTCTATGATATACTCACACATTCAAACTTAAATCAGTGGCCCCTAACCTTTGGGAGCCAGGTTACCAATTCTGTGGAGAGAAATTTTTCTTCGGGACAGATGGGGCATGTGCTGCCTGCATCCCACGGATGAAGCTTCACCTGTTTGCACAGCCCAGTTTCTGGTAGGCCTGCATCCCACGGATGAAGCTTCACCAGTTTGCACAGCCCAGTTTCTGGTATGCCTGCATCCCACGGATGAAGCTTCACCTGTTTGCACAGCCCAGTTTCTGGTATGCCGTGGACTAGCAATCCATGGACCAGAGGTTAAGACCCCTGACTTAAACGAATTAATTGAATCAGGGACCAGTGTTTCACACTGATACACGGTATGTTGAATGATTATTTAATGCAATAAAATGAAAAAAAGGAACAAACTTTGGGTAGATGTTTATCCAGACTCTCTATATGTTCAAAAGGAGACAAATACCATTTCAAAGAATTATGGCTGGTAAAAATAGTGCCACGAACTTCTGTATTTGACTCTATTTTTATATAATTTCTGTTGAAGGCTTTTACAGGGAACTAATAGTCAATTAATCATGGAATCCATCCTGCAGTGATACTTATTTCATCTTCTCCCTCAGTTTTCTTATACACTTATTTCTTATTCAGTGTTTTTCATTCCAAATGAGTAGAATTTAAAATCATAGAAATATTATTATCCAAATAATATAAGCTATTAAAATAATAGCTATGTAATGTTTCTGATTCAGTTCTCAAACATAAATGAGCATTTATTATACCAGCATCTTTTTGAAATAAAAGCAAGGATCAAGGAAGATCAGAAATGTTTATTCATACCATCAGGAGGCTTGACTTCTAACAGATTTTGCTCATCTTGCCTGTCTTCTGAGTTCTCCTTGATGTTTTCTACCTCACACCAGAAATCCTCCATTGAGGTGCTATCAACAGACGCTTGTGAATTGGAACGGCTATACACAGGAGGGCGCAATGATTCATTGGAGAGCATTCTGCTAATTCGTTGGCAACGAGGGAGAGATTTCCTGAAACAAAACAAAAATAAAGATCAGGAGAATAATGAAATGATCTTATACTATTCACCTGAGAGGCAGATTTTTGAATATTTACACTCAATTAGCCAAGCTGTTAATTTTTGTTCTCTGCACATGTAAAAGTGAGTTTCAAGTGGAAAATAAAAATCAGACATCTCTATCATTCATTCAAACTTCTCCACTGTTTGGGCTCACTGAACTGTTTGAGGTCATATTCTTCTGACTCTTTAAAGCAAAGAAAACCTGAAGTAAAATCGTAAGCACAATTATGCAATTTTCAGTTAGCAATTGCTTATTATGGGCCAAATTATTTAATATGTTTTTAAATTGTTTTAACTTTTGTATATCTGTGTTTTATTCGGGCTGTACACTGCCCTGGGTCCTTTGGGAGTAGGGCAGTATAAAAAATTAAATAAATAAATTAAATAATTATAATTAATAATTTTAATAATTAAGAGGAAAAACTGTCTCCATATTGCAAGTATGATTTTGTTATTAATGCATTACAATAAATTGCCTGCTTTCCGAGTAACTGTTTCCAACAATGCTTTATTATCAAGATTAAAAGTTTAAGGATATAGAGAGAAATCAAATTGTATGAAAGGAAAAATCAAAATGGCAAGTTTTTGTAACAGAAAGTTTTATATAAGTCAGTGGAAAAGAATGTTCTACATAACTCTGTGATGTGCAAATAAACAATAGTGAAATGATTATAACCAAATGTACCTATTAAGCATCTGTCAAATGATAAGATATAACTCAGACTTTTGAAGCAGATGGCATATTTTGCATAAGGCAATAACATTTTTTGGTTTTATGGAGTAATATTTTTATGGAAGAAAAAATATTAATTGTAGGGAAATGCAAATATTTCATATTTCATAGACATTAGCACTGTTACTGCTTTGAAATATATAAGATGAAACAAATATGATTAAGCATATTTGAATGACTGAAGTCAATGAAGTGGATTCCGTCTTTGGTTATTGGTTTGGTTATTGGTACTGCATGAAAAAACAAGGGAATAAAGTAATTTTAAAGACTGACTGTACTATGATTTTTAGAAGAGACTAAATCTGTGTTTATCTCTAGAGTTTCCATTCCTGTGTTACTACATGAACAGATGCCATCTATTTTTAAAAAAATATCACATGAGACTTAATTTCAGAGAGTACACATAACTGCTGCTGTATAAAGTTGGACAGCTCTTGCATGAAATCTGCATATTTGAATGATATTAGACTGAAATAAGCATCAGTCTTAATCACAAAGCAATCATGGTTATATCAATTAAGGGCTTTATTTAAGGATGGCACTGATTGCCTATTAAGCTGAAGAAGCAAAGTAATTTGTCCTAATTAATTAATTTATTTTATTTTTTTATATCCTATCACAATCCCAAAGAATTACAAAATCTACACAGGACTCTTCAGATTTTAGATACTCCTTGAGTACAATTGCCTGCAAATAGGAGAATAGGCAGAATCTTTACGTAAACCATATAAAGAAATTAAGAGGTTAATGCTGAATAATAGCATAATGCTAGGAAGTAGTAACAGGGCAAAGTCAGTGCCATGGTCCTGTAGAAGTAGGAAGTGCAATGCCATGGTAATTGCCACAGTAGAAATTAGAAATGGAAGCAGTGGGAGAGGACTTAGAATGGCAAAGTATTTTGAGGCGCATGCATCTCCAACCTATACTTTGCTTACATGCAAGAGTAAGCAAAATATAGGTAAATTATCCTAGCACAGCTTCTAGCTTCTATTTCAGGGGTGGGCAAACTTTGCAACTTTAAGTCTGAAGGACTTAAATCTGGGAGCCGAAGTCCTTCAGACTTAAAGTTGCAAAGTTTGCCCACCCCTGTTCTATTTGTATATATGGTATATATTTGTTGACTTACAAAACCTTGTGGTCATTAAAATGTACTTTTTTTGCATGCATTATTGGGGATATCAGGAAACAAGCGGATACCACGATGTTGTCCTCTTCTGCCAACAAGTCCAAAACTTTAGAAAATTTAGAAACAATTATTAACTACTTATTATAAACAATAGCTACGTGTTAGTTAATGAATTTCCCTACATAATTTCTTATGGGGACTAAAGAAATATAAAATATAAATCTAAAATAGTGTTGTGTGAACAATTTCTTCTGTACATAGGAATCACTTCAGAAAGGATTGGATAATAACAATGACACAGACAACACAGCTGTTCATATTATCTTAAGTACAAACATTTTTCGATTTTTAAGTTTGGGCAAGATGTATTTATTACATGTAACAGTTAAGAAAATAAACTCAGTGTAAATTATGAAAAGTTGCACATGACAGCAGCTTTCCAAGCTGTATTATTTTTGGACCACTCTTTCATATAATCGGTTTCATGCTGTAGGCATCTGAGGACTGAAGAGATGATAGAGGAACAAAATGGCTTGCTTGGATTAGATGGACTGTTAATCACTGTCAGGAAATTAAACATTCCTGTCTCTCGGAGAAAGGGCCACTAACCATGATCTTTGCCCTCATCTAGCCCCATTACTTTGTTAGCATAACCACCATATAAGGGAAAAAAAGAGTTTGTGATTTCAACAGCAGGCTTTTCTTTTTATTATGGTATCATGTACGAAACAAATACAAAACTGATTGTGTCACACTTGCAGCGTTTAACTCATACGTGTTGTTTAAAAGGAGATTCACAGCTGTTCAGACCAAATAAGCAAGAACCATCTAAGACATGAATGGCGTATATGTAGTATTTAATTTTGTGATTATATTGTTTTCTAGTATTTGCATCTCATAGGAACATGAATGTATGAAACACACTGAGGTCTTCAAGACTGCCTTGTACAAAATGCATATTTGGTATGCATCAGAGGTGGGTTGCAAATCCCGGTGCTACTGATTCACCCGTGTGTACCTGCGCTCGTGCGCATGCGCAATGCTTCTGCACATGTGCAGAAGTGTCCAAGCAGGTGGACAGAGCTTCCCACCACCGCCACTACCGGTTCGCCTGACCTGGGCTGAACTGGGAGAAACCCACCTCTGGTATGCATGTTATATTGGTGTATGGACTGAAGTTTATATTATATTCAAGGGGAAATAACCTACTATCCAACTTGGAAATTGGTATTCTGTGATTGGTTGCACCCATTGCGACAATCATTATGTGAAAATGTTTGGCTTGTCTTTTTGTCTATGCATTCCCAGGGTCCATGCAGCAGAAGCAATATGCAGATAAATTACAATCAATCAATCAAATTATTTTGCCAAAATAATTAATTATATACCAATATGCTTTTGTTTCTCCATTGGTCTTCACTACCTTTCAAATGATGTTAACTAGATTACAGAATAATTTCTAAATCAATTCAGTCTAATGTCATGCTAGATGAACTAACTCAAAGGCCTGTAGAAAAATAATGTCTGAATTGGATAATTGAAGAGAATGTGAAACAAACACTAGTAACCAGCTGCCCTTTGCTAAGTGTTTACTGCAGGTGAAAGACAGGGAATTGGCAGTATAGCATCATGGTGTTAGTTTGATTTTAAAATATGCACACACACAAAACCTTCCTGGAAAACCTGGAACCTGAAAAAAACCTTAAAATTCCCTGGAGAATCCAGGAAACAAAAAATCATGAGCTTTAAATGGCATTCCATTTCAATTAGTAATTGATTACAGGAGACAGCTAAGAAAACAAACAAAGTTACCTCTTCCCCCCGCGGAGCCCCTTCAGCCCCTGGGAGGCAGACGAGTGGCCGGTATGCTGGCTGGGGAGGCTACAGCTGCCTCTTTCGCCTTGGGACAGCCGGAGTGCTTCCCAGGGGCTGAAAAGGGTCCCGGGGAGGGGGGGAGAGACAGAGAGAGGCACAGAGAAAGAGAATGACAGAGGGAGGGATTGAATTGGAGACAGAGGGAGGGAGGGAGGGAATCAGAGTGACAGACACAGGGTGTGCCTTCCTTCCTTCCTTCCTTCCTTCCTTCCTTCCTTCCTTTCTTCCTTCCTTCCTACTCAATCTCCAATTATTCATTTTCTGTAAATGCTGATGTATGAAGAACTTCACCAGTAGTTCTTGAACTGAAAGATGGGATATCCATAGCTACCTTCCTTCAATTTAGCCCTTTTAAATAATGGTTAGAAAGGAAATAGCAAGGGGGGGGGGATTAATCCTGTGCTGATTGGTTTGGAGAGACAGAGAGAGGGAGGGAGAGAAAGATAGACAGAGACACAGAATGAGTGATCAAGTGAGTGAATGACAGACAGACAGACAGACACACAGTGACAGATGGGCGGAGGGAGGAGAGATACAGAGAGACAGACACAGAGAAACAGACAGACAGAGAGAGAGAGACAGACAGAAAGAAAAAGAGAGAAAGAGAAAGAAAAAAAATAAAGAAAGAACTTATGACCACAATTGTGGCCAAAATTTTGGTTGCTAAGCAAGACCGTTGTTAAGTGAGTTTCACCACATTTTCCAAGTTGGCCATGCCCACCCGGTCACATGACCACTGAGCCACTCCCACAAAATGGGCCACACATCCCGGTCAATGGTGTCCCTCTTTACCAATATTAAAATCTGGTCACCTTAAGCAAGTCTGGCCTGGGGCTGGATTTTGCTGCATTGCAGGAGCTGGCGGCAAACCTATGGCACGTGTGCCAGAGATGGCACATAGAGCCCTCTCTGTGGGCATGCGCACCATCGCCAGCTGCTCTTCTGGTTTCTGGCATGCATGTGTACGCCAGCCAGTTGGTCTTCACAGCCATCAGAGCATCGTAAAATGGCCTGGAAAATGGCCCAAAATGGCCAAAAAACAATGCCGTTTTGGGGGCTGTTTTCAAGCCATTTCCAGACTGTTTTTCAGGCCCTTTTCGGGTCCTTTTTGGCTCAAAAAGGGCTACAAAATGGCCCTAAAACACCCCAGAAAACAGGCATGTGTGCAACAGCCAGCTGGTCTGCAGGTTTCCAATACTCCAGCGCACGCACTTGCGTGCACATGCACACAAATCCTTGTTTGGGCACTTGGTGCTGAAAAGGTTCTTCATGACTGCCATAGAGGTGCAGTGCATCAAAATACCCCTGTGTTCCTCACTTTTGCTCCAGGTTCTGGCTACCTTCATGTTGAGGGAAAACCCCCCAAAACATTCCTTTGCAAAGAGCTCCTGGCAAGGCAAGGCTTTGGTTCCATAAGGGGGGGGGAGGGTTTGGAAGCCCAAAGCACTCCTATATCTGAGAAGTGTGTGTCTTTTTGATGCACTGCATGGTCGCAACCTTTTTTGAAAGGGCATTTCAGTGCATTACAGCTGTGGGATTGTTTCTGGCTTTTGTTTATGCAGCTAAAGCTCTGCTCTTTTTATCCTCACCACTATTTTGAAAGAGACAGACTATCTGTTCTAATGTTCCATGAAAACAATGCTCACAGAATATTGATCTAGTATGTTATATGGCCACTATTTCTGGTTTGCAAAAATTCAAACAAATACTAGATGGCAGTGAAGACTTACATCTTGTGGTCAGCCCAGATAGAGTAGTCTTCATAAAATCTTCATTGGTTGACTAATTTTTATCTGATCAAAGCAATCTGAACAAAAATACATTCTGTTCTTGTTATGATATATACATGCATTAAAAAAACATTTTATAAACACATTTGGTTTTGAAAAGGATGCCTCGAATACATTGGAAAATTCTCATCAGGCACACAGGTCTCAAGCTATTTCATTTTGCAATAAGCACTGTTAGGCAATTCACAGAAAGAAGTAAAAACTAGAAAACCAAACAAAATTAAAGGCAGGAAAAAATAAAAATAAAACGAAAGTGTTTGTTCACACCCAAACCATTCATCAGATTACTCCATAATTTCCTATTGTAGCAATCAAGTGTTGTTCCATCACATCAATGCACCATTTCATATATTCCCTTTTTCTCTTTAAACTTTTCAACTTCTTCCTTTTGAGGCTCTCATCAACTCCATTAACCACAACTTTCCATTCTTCTTAACCCTATTTACTCTTCCTTCAGGAATTTATTTCAATTGTTATTGAATGACCTTATATCATCAGACTATTTTAACATTCATTAATTCATTCATTCCATTTAAAACATTTACGTAGCTGCCCATCTTTCAGCCAAATTTCTTGGGCTTCCAATCAAAGATTAAAAAACATAAAATCTTTTTTTTAAAAAACTATAAAACACAAACAGTTTAAACATAAAACATTCAAAACAACAAAAACCTGGCGCGAATGCATAAATACCATTATCTAATCTTCAAATGCTTAGGAGAAAGTCAGGACGTTAAGGTCTTACAGAAGGCTAAAAAGGTGGAAGCCTGCTGAACTTCAGAGGGCATAGATGGTTCCATAGGGCAGTTGCATCCACAGAAAAGCCGTGGTTCCTAGCTCCCATTAGATGATACCATTGGTGGCATTGAAATTTTTTTTACTACCGGTTCTGTAGGTGTGACTTGGTGGGCATGGTGTGGCTTTGTGGGCGTGGCAGGGGAAGGATACTGTAAAATCTTCCTTTCTACTGCTTTCCAGGGGAAGGTTACTGCAAAATTCCCATTTCGTCCCGATCATCTGGGATTCGGGAGGCAATCAATGGGGCCGGAGCCAGTCAGAGGTGGTAATTACCAGTTTTCTGAACTACTCAAAATTTCTACTACCGTTTCTCCAGAACTGGTCAGAACCTGCTAAATACCACCTCTGGATGATACAGATATTCTACTTTCATTTATTGTTGTACTGAGTTTGTAATTATTCAGGCTTTTCATTCTTGGTTTTATCTTTTATTATTTTGACACAAATAGTTCTTAAGTACTCAATTCCTTTAGCATTCAACTTTCTATTATTATTATCCTTGAGTGCCTAAGTTGACTCCAATATATCTAGCTGAGGAAAAGACACAGACATTTGAACTCCTTTTAGTAAGCATAAATTTCTCAAAACAAACTACATGTGACCCATAACCATTGTACTCATATTATATTTCTCAAAATTTCTGCATTTGTCAATATACCAAAGTAAACAAATTCATTTACATGTTGTATATTTTTTTAGAAAATCATTTATGGGTGAATTGCTGTGTTCTCTCAATTTTCCTTGTCAAACACAAGCACCATGGTCTTTCGTGTAGCAATTTTCAGATTCCTGCTGTATTCCTGATTGCATCATACAATCTATTTTATATCTACTAAAGTATAAATGCACATATATTTACATCCTTAAACGGGATACTTCTGCTGCTACCATAAATATTCATATATATTAAACAACCAATGTGACATCCTACAGGGAGACCGTTTCCGGCTTCCAGATGCGACGGACGTGTTTTGGACACGTCCGCCGCTTGTTTTCTCCAGTGGGCGCCTTCGGGGGCAGGGGGGCTCTTGTAGGGAGCCCCCATCATACGGGCGGGCGGCGGTGAAACCCCCACCTCGATGGTGGTCAGGGGGGCCATTTCCGCTTCGCCCCAGGAGCCGGAGGACAGAATGCAGGGGGAAGAGTCCTCTCACCAAAGAACAGCAGCAATTTGAACAGCGGGCTGAAAATCCGGAGCTGGAGGAACGTACCGCAGCTCCGTAGTGAATGAGTGGCTTGTGAGTTTATTTTATTTAGATGCTTTCAACTTTTTAAAAGGAAGAATAGAGTGGGGGAGTTTGCAAAAATCCCCCCTCGGAAACAAGCGGCACTTTAAAATGTTCCCCGGGCTCAGGGAGGGAGAGAAAGTAACATCCAACTTTTAACTATTTGAAAACGAAAGTACTACCATATATGGAATTGTGGTGGAAACATTGTATCTGAGTCTTGTAACAGCAGAAATGGATTTTTACTAATTCTTCATGACCGCCAAAGAGGCGGAAAAATGGCGCTTCTTTGTTCTCAGCAAGAAACTTTCTCTTTTGAAATGTGAACATTCCTTCAATTTAACAGGACTCTAAAATGTATACTCAAGCCAACTCAAGTGTCTCTCGGGATTTCTCCCATTGTGTGCCTTCTTTTTTATTGGATTACATTGCAGAATTTCTCTCTCTGGACTTTATACAAGTTACACTTTGAATTTGGACACAGACTTCCCCTTTTCTCTGACCTCAAGGACTGTTCGCCCACCAGATGCCATCTTATATACAAGAACTTAAAACTTTTACTATGGCAGCAAGAAAGCCTCCATCTGGCAAATCTTGGTCTGCTCCAGCTTCTGTAAAAGCTAGTCCGACTCCACAACAATCAAAAATCACTACAATGCTACAAAAAGAAGCGGCGGGAGAGGACACTCAACAATCATCAATAGAGGAAACTCTTCAAAATATAATGAAAGAAACATGATAATTTCAAGATTGGAGCTTTTGGAAACACAGAGAGCACTAGCGGAAAATAAACAAAAAATTAATGGGCTGGAGGGTGGGGCAGCCGAGGTGAAAGAGGAGGTGAGGGAAGCACAAAAAGAAATTGTGGATCTTACTGGTTATATGTCTAGAATGGATTTTGAAAGAATGTCTTACTTTTTAAGGTTTCAAAACGTTCCTGAGTCAGATTCAGAAAATTTAAAAGATTTAATGTGCACAATTTTAGCAGATTATACTAAAAAGAACAAAGACTACATCTGGGGGGACATTGACCTGATTTATAGAATTAATTCAGCATATGCCAGAATAAATGATGTACCCAGAGAGATACATATTAAATTTGTAAGAAGGTCATCAAGGATGAGATTCTGAGAGCACAGAGAGATGGCCCTTTGTTATACCAGCAGAAAGAAATTGCTATTTTGAAGCAGATCTGAAGGAAAGTTGGTGTTCTGGGAGGGGGGGGAAGGGTAAGAATTAAAACAATTGAAGAGGCGGAAGTCTTTCTTAAAAAACACTCCTCAATCCTGGACGACGAAAATAGGGGAGCGGGAGGGGCCATGGCTCCGCCCACTGGCGGGAAGGAAGAAGAAGACACAATAGCAAAAAGACTCAGATCACAAAAATGATTTTTTCTTTTATACATTGTAATTCCTAAAGGATGCTAATAGAAACAAATGATTGATTGCATGAAATTTATGATATGATATGTATGTACCTCTTTCCACCTTATATTGAAAGAATTTTGTATGAAGTCTCGGAGGCGGCCATCACCTCCGACATGGAAGCCCTAAAATATTTCTATCATATCCTATATACCCTTTTTCCTTTTATAAATCTGTAAAACCAATAAAATTGTTGTTACAAAAAAAAACAATGTGACATCCTACATTCTTGTCTTATTGTCTTAGTGTAGAATAATTATCTACAACATTTATTTTCACTAAAGTTTACTTCCACCACATTCTACCACATTTATTACATTTAAAAAACAGATTAAAACTTCTTCTTTAACCACTTCTTTTGATAAACATTAATTGGTCAGAACAGACTTTATTTAGTTACTCATTTATCTTTATCTATCAAATTGCTACCGGCCCATCTCACCTAAGTAAATATGGGGGAAGGGGATTAAAATGAAAAATTGTAAAAAGATTCATAATTAAAAACAATATTAAAAATAGAACTAAACATACAGAAGGTTAAAAATCAGGGTTGTGTGCACATTCGCGGTGGGGGGGGAATCGACTTTCAATATTCTTACATTTATTTAAGCCTTTTTATCGTTTTTCCATCTCTATTTTCAGATTTGTTTCAGTTGTAGTATTTACATACAAACTACCCTATTAGAAAAGCATATTCATATTTTAGTAGCTCTCAAATTATAGATCCTTCACCTGATATGCGCTATTAGGCCCGTGATGGTGATCCTATGGCACGTGTGCCACAGATGGCACGTGCAGCCATTTTTTAGGCACGCTGGGCATTGCCCTGTGAGCTACAGCGCTCATGTGTGTGCTGGCCAGATGACTTCATCCTTCTTTTTCGGCCGTTTTTCACCCTCCAGAAGCTTTCCTGAAGCAAACTGGAAATTTGGGAATGGACTTCCGGTTTGTGCGTAGGGCCATTTTTTACCCTCTGGTGGCTTCAAGGAAGTCTCCTGAAGGCTCCGGAGGGCAAAAAATGGCCGTAGAGCAAGTTTGGAAATGGTGACTTCCAGTTTGTCCGGAGGGCTGTTTTTCGCCCTCTGGAAGCTTCAGGGAAGTTCCTGAAGCCTCCGGGGGGTGAGGGAGACTGTTTTCACCCTCCCCAGGTTTCTGGGGTGACGCATTATGTGTGTTGCATGCCTGTGCACAATCCCCCTGCACTCCCCCTGCTTTTGGCACATGATCCAAAAAAGGTTAGCCATCACTGTATTAGGCCTTGAGCCCAGATACAGAAATGGAATGCTAATAATGTATGGAACTAGGTGACTTAGAGTTTAAAAAGATCAGTTTCAAATTATTATAATTAATGTATCAAATAAAAATGTAATGTCTCCTTGAACAGAAATTCCTAGACTTAATGTTTATAAAGCAAATGAATTATAGATTACAAATGATTATGCTGGGAAAGCTTGCAATAGTAGAGGTGATGGGATCACATTGATTGTTAAATAACAAGTTATTATTAAAGAAAGATCAAGATTTTTCTGCACAATTATCTCTTGACTAGATTAAATAGCACCTGAAAATCAATAGAAAAGTGCAAATTAACAGCTAGTGCATATATAATTGAGAAGTTATTTAAGATGGTGTAATTTACTAACAGTTTCATTTTATATTAAAAGTTAAATTTTTGGAACTTACCTCTAATTAAAATCATCACAATCCTCAATCAATTGCTAACAGTATCATTTTATATCAGTTTAATTTTTGGAACTTACCTCTAATTAGCATCATCAAAATCCTCAATTAATTGATTTGAAGAGAACTTCCAATTGTATGCAAGAAGAGGTAATATGTATTGCTATACCTGTTATTTTCCCATATAAATCATTACATGTCCTAAATTTAAGCTAATTATAAGTATATTGATATCTGCTGAATATGTGGCATGAATTGGCAATCCCAATTCAACCTATTTGTCTTCCACAAATAGGAATCATAAATATATCTGCAAGCCACTATCTGCACCGCTAACAGATAAGTGTGCAAATCGTATAAAAGACTGAAGAATTCAATATATTTAAGACATTGACGTAAGAAATCAAAGAGGATAAAACCCTACTGAGACAGTTTTCATGCAGTCTTCATAAAATATTTGGAAAATTAGATCACAACATGTTTTGCCTCTGTTTATTAAACAGAATGGTATTCAAGTCTTGAATAGCATAGAACCAACTTCTACCATGCTGTACTTATATCTCCCATTTTCTAAAGTAATGACTTATTAATGATTTAAAATCATAACATTTGCTGCAATTATACATACATGAATTTAATATTCTTTAAATTGGAAATTGAATTATAAAAATATTTCTATTATTCACATTTTGTTTCTATATTTACTACTAATAATGAATACACATAATATCATACAGATAAAAAGTACTATGATGTTATAGTTTCAACCTTATGAACATTTAGTTAGAAATAAAGCCGCAACATACATTCACTATAATTTTCCTCAAACTTTATTTCAAATGTCCTGTAAAAATTTGTCAAACAATTTTGTTAATATCATTTTGAAATTTTAAAAGCATATTTATACAGAATATCTACACAGTAGATAATGTGCCTAGATAGTTTGGATTGCAAATATTTGTTAAATTTACCAGCATATAGAAAGTTTGGGTCCTATTCACAACACCATCAACTCTTAGAAAAATGCATATGATCTCACTTTTCAGTATCTATTCTTTTTTAAAGCTATATGTTGCTCAATATTGCAGTAATATAGATTGTAACTGCAAGCTCATTTTTTTCTCTGCAATCCTTGTTATTTTTTTTAAATGAGAGGAAAATATTGATGAGCTATGTCTGTAGAACAACTTACCTTAGTGGGTTAGGATTTTATTGAGAATATAGAACAAAAATAATCCCTTTTGTCATAAACCCCTGGCAACTGCTCCTTTTCTAACAAACATACATATTCTGAAACTCTTCTGCCTCTGATTAGAAGACTAAAGCTTTGTGTTTCTGGAAGAAAAAAAAAGACTCACTTTTTGCACACACAAAAAAAAGGAGGGAGAGAGACTGTTGGTCTTTTGAGAGAAATAGAACCTCTCTTCACAGTAACTAATTAAATGCTTGTTGCCTTCAGGACAAATGCTTAGACTACATTTTTCTGGCTGTGTCAGGACTTAAACCTTTCATGCACTTGTGTAGTAAAGAAATTAAAGCTCAATTGGCTGTGAGTAATCCTGATGATTCATAAGACCTCTAGTTGTAAGAATGGGGGAAACAAACCAAAGATTATTTGTTTATTTTCCACTACAAGACTTTAACATCTCATTTAGTTTAGAAACTAGAATCAACTGCCATCATCCTGCCCAGAATTTATAATGTACAATAAAATGCACTGAAAATATATGCTCATAAACATGTAAAGAATATTTATTAAAAAATAGACTTTTGGGATCATTCTTTGGAAAGGTTTATTGCAAAGTGGTCCTTTTAAAAGTTGCAAAACAATGGGAGTTATATTTCTGCTGTAAAGATTACTTCAAAGAGTCCTTTCTTAGCTATCCCACTTGGGACCAGCAAAACTCTATCACTAAGTCCCATAGTTGCTAAGTGGAAAATTATGTGACTATGACATACTTATTTCTTATTTGTCCATTAAGAAAGTCACTGTGGTCATTAAGCAAAACACTACATGACTATAACTTATTATTTTATTTCCACATTTTCCACTAATACTGTTTGTTGCAAGCTGATTCGGAAGCATGCAAATAGCAATCACATGACTTTGGCTGTTCCAATGGTCAAAAATGTGAGGATTGGTTCCAAACTGTTTTTTTATACTGTTGTAACCTCAAATGATTGATAAACAGAAGCGGTCATTAAGCAAGGATTACCTGTAAAATATATATGCAACAAAATGATCAGTCTATTAACAATATGGAAAATATTAGGGAATCAAATTTAGGAAATAAAATTCAACTCCAATACAGAAATCACAAACTGTTAGGAGATCAAATGTATGGATTCATATTTAACTACAATACAGAAATCATAATAAATTGTAGATGGCCATTAAACTTCATTGAAAGGAGCCCTTCTCTTCTCTGAACAGTTGCTTCCATTGTCAAACTACCCTTAACCATTTAGAAAGTACCCAGAAATAAAATGAACAATGTTTTTGGTACAAGGAGGTAGAAGAGCTCAATTATAATAGAAAATATGGGATATTCTGAAGCTGACAAATTACAAGGATTCACATGTTCCAAGGAAAGCTAAAAGCAAAAGAACAAAGCCAATCCATTTCTACACTATGATTGTGAGCATACTCTCACTATTTTCAAGGCAAACATCAGGGATCCTTAGATATCCTGAACTTAATTGATAAGAATCTGAAGAATTCAAGTAAAGCCAATGCCAAGTGCCAGAACTTGGTTGTAAGTACCATTTCAGCAGGTTTGCTGTAACTTTGACCAGTTAGTGTTGTTAAGCGAGGACTACCTGTACATGGGGAAATTTCAATTTTAGGAACATTGTTTGAAAGTAAACATATTTTCTTATTTGAAATAGATTTTAAAAGATCTTCAAAACATAGTGATCAAGAGAAGACGTCATGTTATAGTAATTCCAAGAATAAACATGTACAAAGAATTTTTTTTAAAGGTTTATGTTCAGAGATACTGTAATAACTGGAAATAATATTTCTCTCTCATATAGCAAAATATCTCATCCATTATTTTATACTGTGAGAATGTGGTGCAAAGTCTGTAGAATACAGAAAAATGATAAATCATGCATATGACTAGTATCGGGACTGCTGGAAAAGTATATCATATTGTTCCAGTTATTTAAACGCTATCAGGAAACAAGATTTGGTCAAAGTCTTAAGACTGTATTATCTTTATTCTGAGGCTGGAAAATTATCCTTTGTTCAGAAGTGATGACCTAGCTGTTTTGAAGGGAAAAATTCAGTAAAATTTCCTTGCAGAGAGAAACAGAAAATTTCAAGGCATATCTCATAATCAGGATTCCCCAAATCCTGAAAGAATATCCACTGAAAATATTTTTGAATTCACTCTCATATTATAGGTGTATTAAAGAATCATGAATCATTCATAGTCTCAAAATATTTTTCAACTTGCACATTTTGTAGGCTTTCTTAGCAACTTCTTCTGTACTGAAATCAGCAATTATGTCCACCCACAGACAAATCAAGAATAGGCTGATTAGAGAGACATTTGTTTCACCCTGTTGATCTTATACAGTCTAGGCCATTGCTGTTCATAAAGTTAGAAAATGAAGTGCAATGGCATGAGATACAAATGGTGTGAATGTAATAACAACTGTATAAACAGTCCATAGTACAGTGGTACCTCGCTTCACGAACTTAATTCGTGAACTGACTCTGTTCGCGTTGCGAATTGGTCGTGCAGCGAGGCACAATTTCCCATAGGGTTCAATGTAAATCCGGTTAATCCGTTCCGACCTTGTTTTTTGATCGTGAATCTTGAACGGACTCTGTTCGCGTTGCGAATTGGTCGTGAAGAGAGGCACAGTTTCCCATAGGGTTCAATGTAAATCCGGTTAATCCGTTCCGACCTTGTTTTTAAAATGTCCGCGGCTCCGGGTTGTGCAGCGAAGCGGGGTTCGTGAATCCGAGCATTTTTATGAACTTTTCTGTTCGTGATGCGAGGGCGGAGTTCGTGCAGCGAGGCGGAGTTCGTGCAGCGAGGCGGAGTTCGTGCAGCGGAGCGTATTTTTACGAACTTTTCCGTTCGTGCAGCGAGGCGGAGTTCGTGCAGCGGAGCACATTTTTTGGAAAATTTCTGGTCGTACACCGAATTGGTCGTGAAGAGAGGCGTTCGTGAAGCGAGGTACCACTGTATCTGACTCTAGACCCTTTTAAGAAAATAATATGACTACAGACAAAAAGACAAGGAAGCCTTTAGTGTAGTTTGAGATGACAAGCAATGCTATCAATACAATACAATAGCAGAGTTGGAAGGGACCTTGGAGGTCATCTAGTCCAACTCTTTGCCTAGGCAGGAAACCCTATACTATTTCAGACAAATGGCTATCCAACATCTTCTTGAAGACTTGCAGTGTTGGGGCATTCACAACTTCTGGAGACAAGCTGTTCCACTGATTAATTGTCCTAACTGTCAGGAAATTTCTCCTCAGTTCTAAGTTCCTTCTCTCCTTGATTAGTTTCCACCCATTGCTTCTTGTTCTGCCCTCAGGTACTTTGGAGAATAGTTTGACTCCCTCTTCTTTGTGGCAATCCCTGAGATATTGGAACACTGCTATCATGTCTCCCCTAATCCTTCTTTTTATTAAACTAGACATACCCAGTTCCTGCAACCGTTCTTCACATGTTTTAGTCTCCAGTCCCCTAATCATCTTTGTTGCTCTTCTCTGCACTCTTTCTAGAGTCTCCACATCTTTTCTACATTGTGGTGACCAAAACTCAATGCAGTATTCCAAGTGTGGCCTTACCAAGGCATTATAAAGTGGTATTAACACTTCACGTGATCTTGATTCTATCCCTCTGTTTATGCTGCCTAGAACTGTGTTGCCTTTTTTGGCAGCTGCGGCACACTGCTTGGCTCATATTTAAATGGTTGTCTACTAGGACTCCAAGATCCCTTTCACAGTTATCAATATTTTCATCAAACTGACTTTTCATCACATATAAGCATTCTTGTTTATATATTCAATCCATTAAAAGAGATCAATTTCCTTCTTAGGTGTCAGAAAAGTGCGGCTTTCTGGTTTTTCTTCAAAGACATTTCACTTCTCATCCAAGAAGCTTCCTTCTTGGGTGTTTTGAATTTAAGAGGTAACATCAGTAAATGCATAGAGGATTTTATTTCAGATAGCAACTAAAAGGTACCTATTTATCATTTATGAGAACAGATTTAAAGATTGATTACTAATTATTGTTACATATCTTTAAAAAGAATTTATTTCAGAACAGAGTTTATCTGGGTATTATGGACTTTACACTGTACTCTAATATAGAGATCCCCAATCCCGGGGCCACAGATGCCTACCATGATCCCAGGGCCATGGACCAATACCAGGAATTGAGCTGCTGAATCAGTAGCAAGTGCACAAAACGTAACTTGCACATGCGTGGGATTTAGCTTGTGCACATGAAACCATTCTCCCCTTCTGCTGCCAAAACTACCAAAGCTACTGCTACTGTTACTGGTCCATGGATCCAAAAAGGTTGAAGACCCCAGCTCTAATAGAAATGAGGACAAGTAATGTTTATTTTCAGGGGCATAATGGCCAGAACAAAATAAAAAATGTTAATGGCCCACAATTTGTTTCAGAGGAGATTAAATGTTTTACACTTACATGTTTTACAATAGTTTTTTATACATTGCTTTTGCCTCATAGCAATCAGTTGTTAATAATGTGCCTTCGGTCACGGTCAACTCTTAGCACCAGATAGATAGTTTTAAAGAATGGTTGACATTCTGCGCATACTGTTAAACTAAGTTGCTGGTATGTTTCTTACAGCATGTTACAACAATGCACACAGTGTATCTTGCAGCTATAAGTATAACCAGAAAATTACGGTCAATATCAAGGCATCCTATTGTTGTGAATAACCAAGCATAATCTTTATCATAAACAATCTAGGTATCTGCTTTATAATTTGATGCTGTATATTAATCCAGTGCAGTATTTGGAGTCATCAAAATGGACAGGCAAAATAATACATTCAAAATCTAGGTGGTACTCTGCCATATTAGAATACTATCTAAAGTACTAGAGTACTTCCTCTAGTACTTGAAGCCAAAGTCAATATAAACAGTGCCAGAAAGGATGTAACATTATCCAGAACAAAAACATATGCTACTTGGAAAAAAAATATGATTTATAATTATTTAATCCAGTAAACTCTATTTTATAAAAATACTTTG
The DNA here is from genome assembly GCA_039707465.1 of Rhabdophis nuchalis. NCBI lineage: Eukaryota > Metazoa > Chordata > Lepidosauria > Squamata > Natricidae > Rhabdophis > Rhabdophis nuchalis. Next base: position 169,321,197 of record CM077645.1, read on the forward strand.
TATGAATTATATTGTCAGTACAGTCAATCTCACATTAATGCAGTGCTTCTCAAATAGTGGGGCGGGCCCCCCAGGGGGGGCGCGAGGCTCCGTAAAGGGGGGCGCGTTTGACCTCGGCAGAGGTGTACTTATAACAATTTTATAGACAAATGATACTATTTACAGTCGCGCGGGGGGCGCGAAATGTTTTCTTCTTCCTAGGGGGGGCATGACAGAAAATAATTGAGAAGCACTGCATTAATGGAGGATAACTATTATATATATTTGATTCTGTGGAAATGGGTACACGTATCAGTGAATTTTTAAGTACCGTATTTTTCAGAGTATAAGACACACCCCTTTCCCCTAAAAAAAAGGGTGAAAATCTGGGTGTATCTTATTCACTGAATACAGCATTTCTGGCCTCCCAAAATCCTTCTCCCTTTGCAAAAATGGCCATGCGTAGCCTTTAGGAGGTTTCCAGAGTGCTCCTGGGAGCTGGGGAGGGCAAAAATGAGTGAAAAACAGGCCATTTGGGGGAGGTCTTTTTAAAAACATTTCCGCGTCTTATACTCTGAAAAATACAGTAATGTTGAATCTACTATATTGTTGAATTCACTATTTTGTAGTATGTATATTTTTGATTGCTATATAATGAAAATATTTATTTATAAATCCAGTCTTACCTGGGCAGGTATGGGTATATTTGTGTATTTATTTCTGAATGTATGTGTTTGGGGAAGAGGGTTGTGTGCAGCAACAGTTGTTTCAGTGAATATTTTCAAATCTCTTTTATTAACTCTAGCTATGTTGATCCAGCCCAGCTGTTTAATTCTGAATCCCATAAATATATTGGTGAACATTTAAAATTTCTTCTAGGATATATTAAGAATTTATACTACGATCTTAGTTGAATGACATCATTTTGACCAACTGCAGAGAAATAGTGATATAGTGACTATAACTTTAAATAACGTTTTAGAATTCTTTATTTATCTAAATGTCTGTTATTACACTGAACACAACACTATTTTAATTAATAATACATTTTGTAATGAATAATGAGACTGTAAGAAGTTAAAACCCACCCCTCTACTAGAAAATGAAATATTTTAGAAAATATTAAAAGGGCACAATATTTACCAGATTAAAGGGAGGTAGGAACTCATCTCCCCCACCTTTGTCAATGGGCCATTAAGGCCTGAGCCTTAATGGTCCATCTACGTTTCCAGTGTCTTTTGCCACACTTGGAAGTGAACCCAGACGGACATTTCTTGCAACAATGCTGTTTGTCTTCTTTCTAAAATCTCATCTGGAGACTGATCAACAAACCAATCAAAACTACATTAATGTTTCCATTTAGTAAAATTTATTCATGTAAATGTAACAGCATAGATTACAAATATATATGTAGGCAGTAATTAACAAAACCAATTATGCAAAGAAAGTGTTTTTAAAAATATGTAAAATACAACAATCCTCCAAAACATGTGCTAGTGTAAACTTTAAAAATATTAAAAGATACTGATTTCGAAAATTTCTCAATTTATCTTGGCAGTGTTGTTGTGTACTGCCTACAAAGCTGTCCTAGGTAAAAACAGTTATGAGGAAAGGAAATCTCAGGAAGTACAACTCCAACTTTGATTCTAAGATGCCATTTAAAGAGCTGTTTAAAAGGCAAACATTGCATGGATAAGAAACAAAGATGCAATGCAGATTAAGTTGACCAGAACTATACTTTATTCCAATGCCTTAAAACACTGATTGACCCTCAAACTTTCCAGCATGCCAGTTTTGATCTCTGCCATTCTCAACCATATCGATGAACTGAGGAAACAAATAAAGCAAAAACAATGAAAAATGAATCTATTGTAAGATTGCTTACCATATTTCCCATTATAACAGCAAACACTGAAAACAGTCCTTGGTCCTATATATTTTAGCCTGATTGTGTGTCTTGTATGAATTGTCAGTTGGAGCAGGGGTGCTATAATATTCACTATGTAACTAGGCAACAAGGTTATGCCCTGCTTTTATCTCCCACACACACACATACGTCAAAAACAAAACAATAACAACAAAAAACCCTGTCATGTCTGCTGAGGCAATTCTCTTGCTATTTGTCTGCCAGAAAGATATAGGTCTGTGAAAACCAGCTTTGATTTGGCTTGATGGAGCTCTGCATGCTCCAGACACATTGCAATTCCATTCACTGCAGTGAACAGGCAATCTGATTTGCCTCAGTAAGACACTTTGCATGTCCTAAAAGCCTTGACTTGAAGCTCCATTAGTCAAAAGTGACATTTAGCAGCTGATGAGAAGCATCAGAAGATGCTTCTGCACATATACAGAATCTGCAAGAGCTTCTTTTGACTATTAGAATTACAGTAGGAAGCTAAAGGAAACAAGGTCACTTTTTAAAATCTCAAAACAAAGTGACAAGGAGGCAAAGAACAGCTCAAGTAAGAGAGCCACGTTTTCATTAAAGCAAAGCATCTTCTGCAAAGATTTGCATGGCCGTTATCACTTTATGGTAATACAACTTTACATGCACAGATGTGCATGCATGTCTTCACTGAATAACATTTTGAGCAAACAGACAGTTTTATACAAACACACGCCAGCCCTGACAGGACTATATTGGGAAAGTACCTCTAAAATCTAAGATTATTTTCTAACTATGAATTTTTACATGATAACATGTTCTGCCCTACAGACCGACACACACAAGCTTGGCTGCTTGCCACTATCTCCATGGCCTGGACTCATGTTACAAATACTGTATCACGTTTACAGACAGAGTCTGGAAGACACAACTCGAACGACCAGATATTTCCAACGAGGATTTGTAACTGTTGTTTCCTGAAAATGACCCCTCCAAAGCCTTCCCTATAAGCTGTCTTGGGAGGGGCCACTCAGGAACCAGCTGGTTCTCATCAGGGCTTACGAGCTTGCCTCTTACTTAACTTAATCTAGCATCAGGGACAAACTGCCTCTGATGCTCCCCACTGCTCCATGACCCAGGCGCCTCCTGCTTCCTCTGCTTCCTCAAGGTCTCCCTCCTCCTCCAGGGCAGACTCACAACTACTCTTCACTAGAAGAGTCCATCAGCAACTCATCCGGAGCCGGCTGGGCCACAACAATAACATATAAGTAAAATTAAGACTGTGCTGTGCTTGCTATGAGCGATGGGAGATGCTGGAATTATTTCCATCGCAAACGTATATATAATACTTTTCTCTTTTAAGGAAATAGTAATTTGATTTCAAAGTGATTAAAAGAATTATAAATTATTAGATGGGGTTTATTATGATCACAGAGTACAATTGAAAATAAAGCATGTTAGAAATAAAAATAAGAAAACTCCAAAATGAGACAAGAATGTTACAAGTGGTGTGTTTATTCATGGGAACTCAAGATGTGTCTGGTTTTAGCAGTATAATAAGATTTTGATATGTTTAAGAAAATTAAATCATATAGTTATTTAATATTAAATTGTTAGCAACTATATACATTAATTATAATGCTGGAAATGTTTTTTAAAAATGATTAGCAATTAAAAATGAATTAAATTATCATAATTATAGGACAATGAGCTTTCTATTAGGAACAATTTATTTCTGGATATTTTTAAGTAATATTTTTGTTTTCAAGCCAATAGTTTAAAAAAGGTAACATTAGGAATATTTCCGTTCACTCACCTATTTAGATGCACATTAAAAATATTATCTAAACAACATAATTCTGCACTATCTCTATACTTGCCTACCCAAGATTCCATTAGCCGTTCCAGTTACCAGCCTCTTTTCAAAGCTCACAAATTTTATTATAAGAATTAATCGTTCTTCCTGAATTGTCAAGTATTTTTAGAACTTACGGTATATTTGATAATGAAACTCTCTCTTAGACATTATGCAAGTACAGGTCGTACCAGACTGCTACATATTTTTTTCCCTTAGAGATATGTGAGTAGTCTCATCCAAACTATTTTTCAATCAGGAAACTCAAATTAATCCTGTTTGCCCAAGAGCGAATATCTGTTATTAGGATAATTAACTTCTTTTTCAATTTGCTGTACCGTTGACTACTTAAATATTTAATGCATAATATTTAAACTATGTTATTATTTTATATTAGTTTTATATTCAAACTTAATTTAAATTTAAACTTAAGTATTTTATTTCTCATGTTTAAATATTTTGTATTTATTTTCATATATAATATTTTAATTTTTTTAGTGCAATCAACTATGGTGGCATAAATGAAGAGCTCATGACCAAGCAAGCCCATTATAAACCAAAATTAAGAAGAGACCTGGATTCAACTGTAACAAGCTTTGGAAGACTACAGTGTTGGGGAATGTTCATTTGGGTACACCAAGGGATGAAAGATTTGGTCCTAATTTTTGCTATTTTCATAGAAAGACAATACAAGTATAAATGCAAATTTTATTTCAGTTCAGGGGGAAGAGTTCAAAAGAAAATTAAGAGACATGCAAAAAGGTTCAAAGCTAGGATCAATGGCTGTGGCTGCCATATTTACAGATATAGCTATATAACATAAGCTGGGACTCGGGAGGCAAAGAATAAATGGGGGCAGGGCCAGTCAGAGGTGGTATTTACCAGTTCTCCAAATTACTCAAAATTTCCACTACCAATTCTCCAGAACTGGTCAGAACCTCCTGATTACCACCCCATCCCTCATCAATAGACAAATTGGTTGCTTGTCCTTTCTGTCGTTGACAGATCTACTTATGCACAGCTGTCTAAAATACTTCTTTAAGAATTTTTCATACTTCAGAAAAAAAGCCCTCATCTGATCTTTCTCTTTCCTATTACATCCTAAGGATTGAAAACTACTTGATTCTCCATCGTCCTCCGATATTCCCATCTGTTCGTAACTACTTCCTACACATTTTCATTGTTTAATTTATGTTACTAAGAAGCTGAATTTACTAACCTAATTGATAATCTTTCAAACTTTCTTCAACAATGTTATCATTTTCCACCATCTGGTTACATTTTTCTAATTTCCAATCAAAGTAGATGGCCAAGTTGCTTTAAATTCACATTGTTACTTACCAAATAAAAAAGGAAGTTAAAAGTAATGTAGAACCAATCAATGGATTTGCCACGAAACAGTTAAGAGTTCCCTTTCTTTGATACTTCTTTTTCAAAACTGTATTATAATGTAAGCTTTCTGAAATGTGTAGTTAGGCTTTTCGAGAATACAAAACCTACTATTTCAGCTCAGTTTAGGCCAGACTATTTCAATATCTGCTTTAAAATAACCAATGATTATGGGAATGGCTTTCACAGATTCAGCTAATTATCTGAAAGTGCATTCCTTTCTCCAACTTGTTGAAACAATTTTTTTTGAACATCACAATACTTTTGTTTGCTGGCCTGCACAATTTTAAATGAGGTAAGCATTTTATCTATATGTAGGAAAGTTAGAAAATTATATCTCAAATGCTTTTGTCAGCTTCTGCAAGAAAAAGTTGCTGACCAGAGTTTGGAAAGAGGAGGATCAAAAAAGAAAACTTTTCAAAGTGATAAGCTATCATGGTTCAGGTGGAGCTGCCAGCAACTCATTTTTTCTAATTGCAGTGATCACATTTAATCAAGCTTCGTAATTATACACTTTCCTAACACTCTTCAGCACTGGTTGCCAAAATGTGAAACTTGTCTTGCTAAAGACTTGTTGCTTGAGAGGGATCAATTTCCCTACCATTAATATGGACTTTCCCTTCCATTATAGCTTAGCAGGAGGAAGAGATAAAAAAAAAACAGATGGGAAGCCATATAAAAACTAATAGATAGATTTGCTAAATAACTGCAATAATTTTGATTCTCAAAACTAGCCTTGTCGGATTGTATCAGAGGTGGTATTCAATGGGTTCTGACCAGTTTTGGAGAACCAGTCGTGGAAATTTTGAGTAGTTTGGAGAACCAGTAAATACCACCTCTGACTGCCCCTGCCCCCATCTATTCTCTGCCTCCCCAGTCCCAGCTGATCGGGAGGAAATGGGTATTTCGCAGTAACCTTCTCCTGGAATGAGGAAGGAATGGAGATTTTACAATATCCTTCCCCTGCCACGCCCAGCAACCCATGGCCACAAAGCCATGCCACGCCCACAAAGCGCACAGAACCGGTAGTAAAAAGAAATTGAATCCCACCGCTGGGTTGTATGTATTGGTTTCTTGCTTCTATAGCAGACAGGTGCAACCGCTATATATTGAGAGATCCTTGGGTTAAAGAACTGGGAGTTTAGGCATCATACTGTTGGTTTCTGTAGGGTATCTGGCTTTTTTTACGGGAGTTTGAGAACATAAAATATGGTTTTAGTCCATTCTAAAGTAGCAAATGTCACTCATGAGGGTTCACATGACACTGGTCCTCATATATTTTAGGCATCAATGGGAGATAGGGCGGTATATAAATATGAGCAAATACATAAGTATATTTTAGAACTGGAAATATAAATGCTACTTCAGGTGGCTTGAAATAGTTTAGTTTTCCTGCCTTCTGTTATGGCTGAGCCAGACATGGTACCTGACAGTCTAGAAATATAAATCAATACAATTGTGAGAATGTTGCAGCAGAGTTAGCTATTTGTGATTGGATAATTATTTACAATTATAAAATTTATAATAATTACACATAGTTCCTAATGTAATATACTTTGTATATCATTTAAAGATTTAAAAGGATTATTTAAATCTATTTAAAATGTTAGTTTAAAAAAAGGTTATTGGCGGTGTGTCTTAGATTTTTTATTTTAGAAACATTTGATACAAAACACTATTTTCCAGAAAATGTATAACAATATAAATCTATTATACTGTTTCCTCCTAAATATTTTACACTCCCACAATTGTATCTGTTTCCCCTTAAATGTCTTACAGTCGTAATATGAATTATTGTTATTCTCATAAATGTCATCCAAACAAGGATAGTACATGGGATACAGCAAAAATAACCTCCTTCCCATTTCAAATATAGACTTGAAATGCATGCAAAATAAAGAATAATAATATATACTTAAAGGTAAAAAAAGTAGAAAAACTGTACAAACATACTCACAATGTAGCTTAACCAATTAATTCCAAATGTTCAGGCATTAGCATATTTGAAGCAGAAGCATTGCTCATATCCACAAGAAACAGGACTTCTGAACCTGCTTACATCTCAGGGACCATAATAGTTGTATTTCCACAAAGCCAGCTTGTCAAGAAACCACACATGTATTTTTCCTTCTTTAAAAAGTAGCACAGTAATAATGAGGATATTTATATGCTATTATTACTGCATTGTACTTAACTTCATTAAGTTTAATTCATGTAATGAAACCCACAGATGCAGACCAATTCAGATACTAAAGCATTAAGAGGAATGCAAGCTAAAGAGGTCCCCCCCTCTTCAATCCCTTTCTTAGCTAGTGATTCCAGTGATGCAATCAGGAAAAGGAAGGAAGACCAGTGTTGCTACATTGTTTTATTTTGAGTTTTATGTCCAAGGTTAACATGTGATAAAATTTCCATTTGTATTTCCATTTTGTGCTACTTCCAAAACAAAGGGTGAACATTTTGTTATGTAAATAAAAGATGAATAGGAGTTCTAATACATTCCCCTAAGCAGCACTATGCTCTCAGATGATTGTAGTAGTTAGAGTATATAATTTATAATTAAAATGCAACAACTGGTCTCTGCTGATTGCAATTTATACTAATAATGAACATATGATACACTTTCTGGGGTGGATGGAGAAGGTGTCTATTAAGTCACTTCAGCTGACTTGGCAACAGTTTTGGAAGTGGCTTGCCACTGCCATCTTCCCTGGACTGGGATGATTAGTGGCCTGAAGCCAGCCAACTAACTTCTTTACCTAAAACATAGTTAGAATGCATGATCTCCCAGTTCTAGTCAGTGTTTACAATTACTACATCAAATTGGCTCTCATTTCTACTTTATTACATTTAGCTTATTTGAACGGGATTAATAATATGCTAAAACATTTTATGGGAAGGACACACCAGTAGGCCTTTTCTATGTAAACTACAGTTATGAAGAGACTTTTGATTTTCTCGTTATTCAGTTTTATAATGGGATATATATTTATCACTGGAGAATAGCCCAATGCTGGGAAAGATTGAGGGTAAAAGAAGAAGGGGATAACAGAGAATGAGGTGGCTGGATGGAGATACAGTGGTACCTCGGACCACGAACGCCTCTCATCACGTCCAATTCGCTTCACGACCAAAAATTTCCCAAAAAATGTGCCCCGGTTCACGAACACCGTTTCGCTGCACGAACGGAAAAGTTCGTAAAAAATGCTCCGCTGCACGAACTCCGCCTCACTTCACAAACTCTGCCTCGCATCACGAACTCCGCCCTTGCATCACGAACGGAAAAGTTCGTAAAAATGCCCGGATTCACGACCTCCGTTTCGCTTAACGAACCGGAGCCGCGGACATTTTAAAAACAAGGTCAGAACGGATTAACCGGATTTACATTGAACCCTATGGGAAACTGTGCCTCGCATCACAACCAAAAAACAAGGTCGGAACGGATTAATCGGATTTACATTGAACCCTATGGGAAATTGTGCCTCGCATCACAACCAAATTGGATCGCGACCAGAGACATTTCACGAATTAAGTTCGTGATCCGAGGTACCACTGTATCTTACAGTCTTTTCAGTCCTAAAGCAGTCTTTTGAAATTTAGATAGAATATAAGCTCAATAAATAAAAAATAAACACACACTTTAAGATAGAATAAAATATTAAAACCTATACTGATAAAAAAAAGGAAAAACAAAATCTCATCTAAAACAACCACGGAGAATGCAATGCAGTCTAACTCTCTATATTCTGATACAGCCAGGAATGTACTTTGTCAGCCTACACAGGCTTAGTTGCAGTTGGCAGGCTTAGTCTAAAAGGAAGCTGTTATTAGCAACACAAAATTCCTGGAATAATTTAAGTGGGCATTGCCCATGCCAACCAATAACTACCTAAAGACTTTTCATTTGAATTTACAATAAATACTTATAAATGTTCTATTTTTCATAGCAGTGTATTTTTCAGTGCTTATGCAGACACAGAGAATTAGAACAATGTATTACTGTTTTTAATTTATATAAACTTTAACATCTCAAGAAGACATCCATTTTGAAGTAGTAGTATGAGGCTAGTAGGAAAGTGAATTGTGGTGAATTTGTAATAAATCCGTTGTTTAATTATGTATTCCAGTTTTCAGTCAATTTATTTTTGCATATCCTAACCTGTTAAATGTAACCTTTCCTTAACTTTTTCATTTTATAGCAATTTCTGCAATACAAATTGTATATGGAAATTGTTCAGTCATTGTTAAGGCCAATGGAAAATACTGTACAACAGACTTGCTAATAATAACAACCGTGTTAATGAATAATACAGAATGTCACAACATAATTTCAATATTTCTCATGCTTGAACAACTATCACATTTTGTAATATTTCTTCAGCAAAAAAATATATTTATAAGCTTTGAATTTAAATACACATTTCTGATATGACTAATGATTCCTGACACTCACACTAAGTAATAGAAAATACAATTTACTGAAAGCTTACAAAACAGAGAGACAATATAGCAACTATATGTACATATATAATGTGGAGTTCAAAATACATTTTGTCTATGGCTAATGACTGTTGGTGGACCAAATATATGTATGCATATACGGTACATATGAAATTGGCACACAACAAGCACATGTGAAAACTAGACATACATAGAAACAACAGCATGAGTAAAAAGTTTGCTTCTCCTCTAATAATAATAATAATAATAATAATAATAATAATAATAATAATAATAATAATAATAATAATAATAATAATAATAATAATAATCTTTATTGTCGTTGTAAAAATTACAATGAAATTGGTTTTAACTTCACTGGTGCAAAATTATAACAGAAACAAAAAAGAGAAAAGAAAAAAGAAAAACTAGCATGTGCATGGAGTGATTGCGGTTGAATTTAAAAGTCTCACAGCCCAAGGATAGAAACTATCTTTAAACCTGTTCGTTCGGCTGGCTATACTTTGATATCTTCTGCCTGATGGTAGAAGGGCAAAGAGATACCAACCAGGGTGTGAATCATCTTTGAGAATCTTCCTTGCTCTGCTAAAGCAGCGAGATCTGGCGATGTTATCCAGTGATGTCAGAGGGCAACCGATGGTTTCTTGTGCCGAATTGATCACTCTCTGTAGTGCCTTCCTCTCCGCAACTGTTAAACCAGCATACCACACTGTGATACAATATGTGAGGACACTTTCTATGATGGACCGATAGAAAGAGGTCATCAGCCGTTGTTCCACCTGATTTTTCCGCAGGACTCTAAGGAAATGAAGTCTCTGTTGAGCTTTTCCAATCACCAGAGACGTGTTCTTTTTCCAGGTGAGATCTTGGCTAATAAGCACTCCTAAGAATTTAAAAGAGGAAACCCTCTCCACACAACCCCCCTCAATATACAGTGGAGCAGGTTCCTCTCTGTGCCTTCGGAAATCTAGCACCATCTCCTTTGTCTTGCTAGTATTTAGACCTAAGTTGTTTCTTGAGCACCATGCGGATACCTTCTGGACTTCTTCCCTGTATGCTGATTCGTCCCCTCCAGTTATGAGACCCACCACCGTTGTGTCATCTGCAAACTTTATTATGATGTTGGATGGATCAGAGGATATGCAGTCATATGTATACAGTGAGTAGAGTTAGGGGCTGAGCACAATGTCTTGATTGTAGAAGACTGTTAAGCATGACTTCTCAATGGCTATCATTGTTACCATGCTTGTAGGTAGTAAACATATCTCTAACATATGCTGTATTTTAACACATTTTTATTTCCTGGAGTGAATTCTACAGGAACTATTTTAACTTCAAAGTTAAAATAAATATCATACCTTCTGGTTCTGTTGTAATTGGAAAGGCTATTGCCTATCCAATACAACACGTACAATAACTAAAATAAATAAATTAAGGAACATATAAGATAATAAGACTAATAATACTTAAATAAGAGAGAATGGAGACAGGTGTCTGGGATTAAACAAGAACTAAAGAAAGTGTACGCATGGTCTGTATGCAGAATTTAGTTATCTAAGATTATATGTTTTAACAATTCTACTACATCACTTAAAAACCAGAGCTATCTTAGTTTCACTGTAAAACACCTGTAAAAGTGCCATATATTCCTAGAAACTAGTATGTAAATGAGCTTTTGTGTGAGTATTTTGGAATGGTTCTGTTATCTTCTGAAAGTCTTGTTCTAATGAAAGCAATGACTGGTTAAAATTGCCTTGAGTGCCAGGTTAAGGCACTAGGCTAGAAAGTGGAAGATAGTGAGTTCAAATGCTACCTTATGCCATGAAAGCCAGCTGGGTGACCCTGTACTAGTCTCTCTCAACCCAGGTTGGAGACAAATTATTCTGGAGAAGAGCCATCTATGTAGTTACAAATAGTCCACATTGATTTGATGGCACACAATCAGTCAATTGGTGTTCATGCAGTATGTTTCCCTTATTAAATGTATCCTAAGTGCCATGTTACGTTGTAAAAGGCTTCAAACAGGCTAAAAGGCAAAACTAGGTATTCTTTAACTTGTGAAAAAAGTTATATCTTATTAAATATTTTTAAATTATTAAAATCTCATTCCCTAGCAAAAAAATGAAGCTTCTTGTCTAAGAAATTTATAAGATTTTTGTTTCCCAGAAAAATTTATGAAATTATTAAATTTAAGAAAACCATGGTTTACAAATTTTGGTGGTAGGATTCACACATGAACTTCATGGGTATAGCACCATATAACCCAGGGCTGTCAAACTTCCAGCCCACGGGCCGGATGCATCATGCACTGGCCACGCCTATGTCTGGTTTACCGAATGGGGGGGGAAGTCCCAATATGTCATGTGATGCAGCCGTGATGACATGAGTTCGATACCCCTTTGAACAATGAGTGGCTTTTAAAAGGCTCTGGATGAGTTTCCCTTCAATCTATTTACTAAGAAAAGAAACCACAGTAGTTCTCACTAAACAACAAGATGGCTTAATGTAGCAGAGGTGTTTATAACTATTCCCAAAGTTCTGATGGATACACAGTCTAGTAATTGCATTTTGGAAATTGGCTTGCATTTCTGGCCAGTCACATGGTGATCCATTTAAAAACCACTGCATCTTAGTACCACAATTCTGATATGTTTTTACAGCTTTTTAATTTTTAAAAATTTAAAAATTTTATTTTTTTATAACTTTTTGCAATGCATAGCAAAGGAGTGACTTTAGATTTGTTTTCAAAGAGTTTAACTGCTAAAGCTTTGTGGGAATGACTTCAAGACTTTGAACTAATCAGAAAAATCCTCTTGTGAGGAAAAAAATCTGCTTTGTTTTATTGTAGGATTTAAGGATGGCTGGGAGGAGGAAGAAGAAAAAATATACAATTGGCTTGACTGTGAATTGCTACCTTTAGTAATATGTAATAGTTATCTAGATTTGATAATTTCTCTTCTGGAAATGTTCAATGTTGTAATGGATTAGTTTCTAATATTTACATCATTATATTTGAATACTTAAATAAGGGGTAGTATTTGTCGTAATGTTTAATAGCTGTGCACACGCACACACACAAATTATCTATCTATCTATCTATCTATCTATCTATCTATCTATCTCTATCTATCTATCTATCTATCTATCTATCTATCTATCTATCTATCTATCTTTCTATCTGTTACCTTTGTTGTTTTTATGTTTAATAGAATTCTTAATAAAATTATTTGAATATAATGATATACACACTTGAATCCATTTTTGGAAATAAACCTTTTCTATTTTCTGCAAGTAATTCAAGCACATTTAATCAATGTATTGTAAGTGACATTGTTAAAATAAATGGAAAGCAGCTGCTCAAATGTTTAACCAAACAAGCTGATCAAAAAGACATTGCCAGATGTTTCCCATACATTCTGCATATGAAGGCACCAGGGAAATCAGCAGGGCACTAATGCTAAACAAGCCAGAGAAGTTCAATAATAACATGAAATTCTATCAAGACTATAAATATTGCATTTCTTTAGTCAGTGTCTCCAAGAATCAGTCTGTAGATTGTACAGGAAAAATTGAATCTGCCATTGTCTAGTTTAATTAGAAGTGTTACTTCCTATATAATTTAACAATAGTTTGTAATTGAAATAAACTAATGGCTTGTAAAATTCTGGTTTAAAAGTGACTTTTACATCCCATTCTTTTAAAAGAGCCATTTACTATTTCCCCAAGCCAACGGAAATAGACATTTCATATTTCTCGACTTCTGTTTTATTTCATATGTTTCTCCAAATTACATAGCTTTTTAAACCAATGCATAATTAAGAAAACCACATGTTTATATTTAACTTTGATATGCTTTTAAAAAGTGACACTTGAAATCATTCCAATCCTGTCTGCTGAGGAGTTTATGAACTCAACATGAAGAACAGTCTAAGACTGTTTGCAGGGCACCTCATAAAAAGGGTCTTTACATCATTTGTACAGTAATCCCTCGTTTTCCGCGGTTAATGGGGACTGCAACCTTCCGCGAAAACTGAAAACCGCGAAGTAGGATTCGCTAGGAAACTTCAATTGGTGGACATGTTTAAAGCAACCACTAGGGGGCACTTGCCTCCTACCAATGCATTTTTTTGTATTTTTAAAAAATCCGCGAAGCACTGAAGCCGCGGAAAACGAAGCCGCGGAAAACGAGGGATTACTGTATAACAATTGGAACTATAGAACTAAGCTGCTGAAAACTAAGCAGCCAAAGAACCTTTCGTTTTCTTGGTGGATTTTCTCCATATCAGTGTTTGTCAAGGAAATATATAGGAATTCATGAAACAATATACCATGAACTGTTTGCATGATAAAGTAGCCTTGCAATGTGCTTTCATGCACAATTGGGATCAGAATTTCCAGTGATAAGCAAGGCAGTTGTTAAGGAGACATGACTTAGCTTACTAGTGTCAGTTTCAGTGCCATTGTAATTTTGACTGATTGCTAATGAATGACTGTAAGTCAAGGACCACATTTGACCATTACTATTCCTTAACAGGGCTGTTCATTTCACTGCAGGTTTCGGTGAATTATTGCAGATAAGATTAAACAAAAACAACAACAATAACCCCACCTTACCTGGAGGAAATTGATTATCTAGACCCGCGCCAGTCCGGCTTCCAACCCGGTCACAGCACCGAGACGGCATTGGTCGCATTGGTTGATGATCTCTGGAGGGCACAGGATAGAGGACATTCCTCTACCCTAGTCCTGTTAGACCTCTCAGCGGCTTTTGATACCATCGACCATGGTATCTTATTGCACCGATTGGGGGGGTTGGGGCTGAGAGGTACCATTTTACGGTGGTTCTCGTCCTACCTCTCTGGTTGGTTGCAATATGTGTTGACAGGGGGGCAAAGGTCGGCCTCGAGACCCCTCTTATGTGGGGTTCCTCAGGGGTCGGTCCTCTCGCCCCTCCCATTCAACACATATATGAAGCCACTGGGTGAGATCATCCATGGTTTTGGGGTGGGATATCATCTGTACGCTGATGATACTCAGCTGTACATATCCACCCCAGACCACCCCAACGATGCCGCCGAGGTGCTGTCCCGGTGTTTGGAGGCCGTACGGATCTGGATGGGTAGTAACAAACTCAAGCTCAACCCCTCCAAGACCGAGTGGCTGTGGTTTCCGGCACCCCGGTTCAGCCAGATTACTCCAACTCTGGCCATTGGGGGCGAAACACTGGCCCCCGTGGAGAGGGCGCGCAATTTGGGTGTCCTCCTGGATTCCCGGCTGTCCATGGAGGACCATGTGGCGGCCGTGGCCAGGGGGGCATTTCATCAGGTACGCCTGATGCGCCAATTGCGCCCCTTACTGGACCGGGCTGCCCTTCGCACAGTCACTCAAGCACTCGTGACATCCCGACTCGACTACTGCAATGCTCTCTACATGGGGCTTCCCTTGAGGTGCACTCGAAAGCTACAGTTAGTTCAGAATGCAGCTGCGCGGGTGATTACGGGAGCTTCGAGGCACTCCCATATAACACCAATCCTGCGCGAGCTGCACTGGCTTCCTGTGGTCATTTCGGGTGCGCTTCAAGGTTTTGATGACCATCTTCAAAGCGCTCCATGGCTCGGGACCTAGTTATATGCGAGACAGTCTCCTGCCCCATACATCCCTTAGACCGATACGCTCCCACAGAGAGGGCCTTCTCAGGGTGCCGTCGGCCAGACAATGCCGACTGGCAACACCCAGGGGAAGGGCCTTCTCTGTGGTGGGCCCTGCCCTGTGGAATGACCTACCCCCAGAACTTCGTACCATTACCGACCTCCGCCTCTTCCGCCAGTGTTTAAAAACACACCTCTTCCATCAAGCCGGCCTAACATAGCCTCCGCTGGGACTAGCCATAGTTTTAATTCGGGGATTTTAATTGGTTTTAGCGCAGGATGGGGATCTAATAGGTTTTTAAATTTTGTATTGTGTTTTTGTATGTATTTTAATTTCCTGTGCGCCGCCCTGGGTCCTTTTGGAGAAGGGCGGGATATAAATTTAATTAAAAAATAAATAAATAAAAATTCTTAGCTACACCAAATGTTTCCTATTACACTCAAATCAGGAAGCTGCAATTTAAGCACTGCTTACTTTATCATCTTCGTTTACGGCAATACCTGAACCATACTTTTAGAAAAGTTGCGCTTTAAACTAACAAATTTTTTCTGCAGCTTGTCAATCAAATGGTAGATGGAAGATAATCCGAAAAATGTTTTGTGTTATAGGTATGTTTATGTGTGTTTGTGTGCATACACACACATACAAATCCTCCAAATAATTCACTTTTGGAATGAACAGCATTATACAGACTGCAGAAGGAAGCATGAAGTAGTAACCCAAAACAAAAGCTTGAGGTAAGAAAAAGAAAACATCTAAAACTAGTTTACATCAACAATATTCTTCTCAATGGCCTTTCATTCCTCAAAGTGACCCTTGTTCTATCTCTTCCATACACTGTTTCATATATTACCTTTTATTCTTTAAATGCTCTCTTCATTAAAGCTTTTTCACTTTATAAAACATTTTGTAAATCAGCTAACATACATTAAACTGACCTTCTTACTAACTTCCATATATATACACATACATTTCTCAATGATCCAATTATAAAGAGTGAGCATTAAATGTCATTTCTTATTTTCATCCAATGTACTGATACTATACTGTAACCCCAATGACTGTTCTCTCTCAACTGGGACATTATGAGCTAATTTTTATCACTGTGTAACAGAGTTTATGAAATAGGCAAAGAAAGGTGAGGAACACATATTTCGTGATATATAACACTGTGTATAATTAATGATTAATATTGGTAGATATATTGATTTTATTTCTGTAAAGAGCTACCTGACAGAGCCAAAAATGTATTTGGAAATAACCTCCTTCAAGAAATATAGATGAATCATTTTAAACTAGATTAATATATTCAATTACAGTAACAAAGGAAGTTTGCCAAAATCTTGTGTTTATGAGAAACAATTTAAAATAAAGAAGACGGCAATGAATTATGAAGTCAGTTCTGTTTATAATTTATGGAACCATTACATTGTGAATTCAAGAAAATATTTCAATAAGAATTACTGTTTTCAAATGCATATTGATTTTTCTGTATTTCTAATATTTAAGAACTTCTTTCCATTGAAATTTGCAGCAGCTTTGTGAATTGTTAATCACTTTATTTTATTTCCACAAAGGTACTGATGTATTAGCAATCCATAATTCCTACCCTGATTTATGAGTTTTTCCAGAGCATTATGCACTTATGATTTGCTAGTTATGAATGCATGCTTTATTTCCATATATTTAAAAATTAAATACATACAATGCAAGCACAAATGAAATAGAAGGTAATATTTCCTTCTTCCAGATAACCTACAGTATATATGGCAACATAATTACACTTCAGGATTTTTTTCTATCCTCGTTTTTCATGATAGTATTCCTGTACTTGTCATGTGACGACTATAATTATATAACTTGATGTGTTTTATTTAGTCACATTTTATGTTGCATTTTCACTGTTGTTTAACACTTACAGTAAGAAAGATTTGCATGGCAAGCAATGTATGTATGTATGTATGTATGTATGTATGTATGTATGTATGTATGTATGTATGTTGAAAATAAATGAGTTGATTCTGAAAGCAGAGGAAAAAAGCTGTATTATTCCCAAAGCCACATAGCACTAGTTCTCAACAGTTTTCTTCACCATGGACCCACTTTAAATACCTTTTGTGGTCATGAACCATGTCCATGAACCACCAAGACTTAACTCAAAATTTAAATCATAACATTTCTTCAACCTTTTGTAGACCCCCTGTGACATCACATCTCCTCAGTGGAGCTCTGGTTGAGAACCACTCCTGTAGAGGTAAAAAGGCTGGACTTCTGTTTTAGCCACATCAAGTTAATATGTTATTTTAGGATCATTGTTGCTATTTTTCCTCTGAAACCTGCTAGCCTCCCAGTTTATTTATGGAGTGTCCAGAAATGCCGAATCCTAAAACAAAAGTATTTTCAAAGAATGTATAAAGAATGTATAAATAGCAATATAAAGTAGTATAAATATATTTATTTACAACCAATTTTATGAAGCATATTTTCTACCATTCTACAATTATAAATGCAACACAAAGAACATGAAATCTAACACTGTCTATATTAAGATCTGCCCAGGTTCTACAATTTAGAATAGAATAGAATAATAGAGTTGGAAGGGACCTTGGAGGTCTTTAAGTCCAACCCCCTGCTTAGGCAGGAAACCCTACACCATTTGTTGGAGTAGAGAGTTTTTTGGTTTTTATTATAACTGTTATTAATACATTATGTGGAATGCAAGAAACAGCCTTATTCCTGATGGCTACCACTACCACTATTCACAAAATCTCTTCCCAGAAGGGTCATTATTGGCTGGATCCAATATTGGTTTAATCTCATCACAAATGAACACCAGAGCTGAGTAACTACAGTTCATTCTTAATCTACCCCTAATCTCTGCATTTATTTTAACAAAATAAGACTGCTGTTCTGTCTTTTAGAGGCAGGAGGCACTTTATCAGAATGTTTTGAAACATGAAACTTGATCAAAAATGCTGTTGAAGCAAAAGACTTCTTTGAAATTGGACCATGTGTTTTTTTCCTATCCCATCATCTTGAAAGCTTTCCAGATTTCAGCTGCCAAAGTTTAGTATTACCTCTTAATATTAAAAATTATTCATTGAAACAAGAAAGTGTCAAAGCCATGGTTTTTGAAGATTAAGCACACATGACATCAGCTATGCTTTAGTCAACAAATGCAAAGACTTCTGCATAGTTCCTTCTGTCTTCACTATAGTAGGAGAAACCAATTTCATGGCTGCAGCTAGAATATCTTTATGTGTCTTTATAATTAACACAATCAGAATAAAATTCCTTATTCCAATATTTATAATATACAGTATATTTATGTTCATAAGTCTGAAAATAATAATCTACCTTATTTAAGACAAGATGTAAATAATATGTCTATACAATCTTTGAAAATTGTTCGTAAAGAAGTTAATCTGATCTCACAGAGGTAGAACCTCTATCAGTTATTCATTAAATAATACCTCTCCCGCCCCCAGACTTTCATACAAGTAGCACATCCTCTTCAAGCAGGTGTTTCTTTTTACAGGCTGGAATGAAATCGGATGTGTGGGGTCCTAAACACTTCCTCCAAATCATTTTGAAAGTACAGTACACAAATTTTTAGTAGATAGGAAAAGCAGAACACTAATTATAATAAAGCATAAACCGCAAACGAGTATACATTTCTGCAATATCTAGAAATCAGCTGCCAGTTGAGACAGAAGACCCTTCTTCTACCTCTGGTCAGGGCACATCACTCCCTTGGTGCAAATCTCCTTGGTACAATACAGCATGATGCTCCAGCTGTAGAACACAGTCTATTTCACAGGCTATTCTTTAGACCTGTCATGACATATCAGAGGTTCATCATTAATTTTAGGCATAGCTATTCTGTTGAAATGAAACTTTGACTGTACAGGTGAAAGTCATCTCAATTCTGGAAAACCTATTGTCTTACTTTAAAAAGCTTTGTTTCTGTATGTAATGTCATACACTAACACAATGTGACACATACTTAATTCACTAATTTTGGACATCGATGTAAATTTTTTCCAATAATTCCACATTAAAGTTTTTACTTATGCAAACACAAGCAAAAGGACTCCAAGATTCTGTTATCAGATGATTATTTTATGAACAACAATATAAAATCACAGCTGCCAGTACTTTAACTGGTCGTCATATGCATCAAGTTCTTTCCACAATCTAAGATGTCATAATGTATCCGCGTAATATATGCGAGGATCCCACCAGAAAATTAATTTAATTAATTTAATTTAATTTAATTAATTTAATTTAATTTATTAGATTTATAAACCGGCCCCTCTCCCCGAAGGGGCTCGGGGCGGTGTACAGGAAAAATAAAAAAACCATATAAAACATACAATATATACAAAGTTAAAAACGAATTAAATTAAACCTGTACTAAAATTTAAGAACATTAAAATACAACCCACCTATGCTAAAATTCCCTAAAGTCTAATATCCATATACGTATTTGGCAGATGTTATATTAAGAGAGTCAAATTTCTGATGTTCTCTAATGCTTTCTTAGATTATTAATACTACTATAGAAAATTTGATCCAGATTACTGTCTGCAAATGAACCAATAGGAACCGTAAATAAGGAAGAGAGTAAGAGAATATGACAGTATTTATTAAAAAAAGATTTGGAAAACATTCATGCATCTAGTCTTTTGAAGTCTGACACCACCAGTTCATTTGTTTCATGCATTCTGCATTCCGCTAGGCCAATGCTGAGGCAATATAACCTTGCACAGCATGTTTTGGAAACACAGATGGAGTTTCTGACTGCCCATATGGCAATAACTAGCTATTGCAACCAGACAGCTGCAGGAAGTGGGCAACCTCACTAGGACAGCCATTCCAAAGCCCTGCTGGTGTTCTGAATTTTGCAGGAATTCATGAAACGTGTTACTCGTATTATCTCACATAGAGCTCCTGTTATAACATTGAACTTACACATATATTTGTTACAGATTGCATATCATATTGTAGCTCTTTGGGCATATTTCAGAAAGTTTAGAATTCTAGCCAATTTTGAATCTGTTTTGGAAAGCACGTAAACCGATTCTCCTTAACTGGTACTTTAGGAACAAAATCATACTTTTAAATTGGATCCAGATTGTTCTTTACACAAATAGGAAGGGGTCTCTTTTAGTAGGGTAGGGGGAAATCATAGAGAGAACTTTCAGATTTAGTTTCCTTTTCCTATTTTGCCTGGCTAACAATAATAAGTTTCAACAATAAGTGAATGAATACATTTTGATCATTTGGGAGGTGAATCAAATAACAGTAAGCACTATGTGTGAAAATCAGAATGCAAAACAATAAATGTGGCACAGAACATTTAAATTGAAACAAAAGGCTGAGTGAATGTCTTAAACTGGCACGAAAATCTCATAAGGCTCTGTGCCAATCATAACTGAACAAAGAGGAAATTCCACAACTGGAGTGCTTTTACTGAGAATACCCTCTCTAGGGTTGCCTGATGAATGAGATCATTGGATCTTAATTGATTGACAGGATAAAAAGAAAATGTTCTAATGGAGCTTTCAAAGTTGTAGTCCCAAAGAGTGTGAAGGACACAAGTTTGGAGAAGCTTTGTATATAGCTTCTTTTTGTATAATGTTTCTGTTCCTAAACAGAATCAACAATAGTAACAAAAGATGCATTGGAATACTAGTAGTCCTCATTTAGCAGCCACAGTTGGGAATCAATAACTCCATTAATAAGTGAAGTAGCTGCTAAATAGTAACTCCTAACAATTCCCCCAGCCTTTGGAATGTTCACCCTGAAGGGTGAGGGTGGGATAGTTGTTAGGAAGCAAAAAAAAAGGTGTAAAACTCATTAGTCTTGAAAGTTTCAAACTGGAAAGCACAGTCACAATCACATGGTTTACCACTTACTGACTTATGGATAATTAACATTAGCGAACTGATGTTTGTTTTACAAAAGAATAAGCTGGCATATAATGGGGTATGTGCATTAATACTGCATATTACCTGCACATTACTGCACCTGCAGCCATAAGTACACTCTATAAATAGCCTGGTGCCTGCTTACTCTTTTGTAATCCGTTTCTCTACAATCTCTTCGCTTTGTGGAAGGGAGAGTAACAAGATCAGGCACAGGAAATATTGGCTATAGAATTTTTTCCCCCTGCCACCTCCATAGACCACAGGTATTGGACAGGAAGGATTACAAGAGAGTAAGCAGACACACAATGGGAAATACAACAGGCTGTTTACATAGTGTGCTGCAGCTGTCACTGGCAGCATATTGTTTTTGATGGGCATTCCCAATTACACCTCCTTCTCATCCCTTGTTTTTCATTTTTGCCATTCTGCATTGGCGGACAAGGTCAATAGGTTAAGCACAGATCATGTATTAATAAGCTGCAATGGCAATCATGTGACTGAGGGATACTATAAAGGTTGTAAAAGCAGCCATAGATCATAGGTTTTTTTTCAGCACCATGATAACTTTGAACAGTTGCTGAACGAGCAGTCAGTAAGTGAGGACTATCTATACTACCTTCTATCAGTTCTAGGTAAAACTTATTTCTATCTCCCTTGAGATCCAATCTTGAACTGGACCAGGAAGATACAATTTGAAGTCATTATTTAATCAGAAAATTCTCTAGCCTGACTTTTTGCTAGTCCTTTTCTCTTCCTCCAGCCTATCTCACAGGAACAGAATGAAGATAAATGAGAGGCTGACCTTACATTACATCATCTTGTGCTCCTCAAAGAACAGGCAGAGATATACAAAACAAACAATAATAGTTTAAACAGTTTACCTTTGGGCTGAGGTGGTGCATTCCTTATATGTAAGTGCACTACAAGAATTATGTCAATTTATAATTCCAGATATTCAATACTTTCCCATTTTTTACACATATACACGTGCCACACACACACACGCACACTCTTCCATGGACCAGGTTGGTACTGTAAGATAAACAACATCTATCTATTTTATTAACAAACTCTCTCTTTTTGGCCAACATTAGGCTCTTAGATGCTTATATGTATTAAAGTTCTCCGTCTTATGCCAAAAATGAAGAGAAAAAACTAAACCTACAATACAACATGCTAGCATATGATTGATGCAAAACATCTGGAAGATCCAGGTTATTGTACCTGGAATATACTATTTCTTTCCTCTGCAACCAATTCTAGATTATACAAGCAGCTAACAGATATTATACAAATACACATACATAATACAGCAATTATAATAATGCCAATTCTTAGACTGAAACTTCTGTTGCATGCAGTGTCTTTAACTATAAAGTAAATAAATATAGAATTATGGTATAATATAAAATAGTGTCTTTTTATGAACATCATTAAAGTATAAAGGATAGAAAAATCAGAACAAGAGAGAGAAGAGGCTTTAAAAAGCTATTTAAAATGTTCAATTGGAACTACCCCATCCAAATGTTGATCCTGCTGTGATAAGCTACTTGATAGGTTAGTTTGGCCATGGCATGCTCATACTGATCATTATTAAAGTGCTGAGTAAGCAGCATGAGTGAATAAATTGTATCCAGGCAATAAACTAATGTATCGCTAATACCGGTACTAGGTCTGCAACATTGCAATATTGTGATTCTGTTACCTTGGATTTATTCATTTTGTATTGTTTTTTTGAAGCATCCAATATCCACACTTCAAGGGCAAAGTGCAATAACTTCAATCTTACCATCTCTGTTTTATAATTGTTTTCAATTTGCAGAGGCTATCCAAACTCAAGATTCCCAAGGGGGAAGAAAGGTCAGCTTCACTGAGTCAAAAGGTGTTGCTGGTGAAGATATTACCCAAACTATTTCCTTTATCAGCAATTTTATCTGGGACAAATGCTAGGAATGTCCCCAAGATACAGGCGAATATTGTGAAATTCTTTACCTCGCAGGGGAAGGAAGAAATTGTGTGTGTGTGTGTGTGTGTGTGTGTGTGTGTGTGTGTGTGTGTGTGTGTGTGTGTGTGTGTGTTGAGAATCCTGTATCCCGTTTTAAGTCAATTGATGGACTGGTATTCGAATTACTGGTTACCTCCCTTCGGAATGAACACAACTGAGCATTATAAATTAGATCCAGACAGATGTATTTATAAAATCAACAGGTGCGCAAATAATAATAACACCCCCTTCAACCGCAATCCTAAATCCTTTCTCCGGTCGCTACTCTCATTAGCCTAGTTCTGAAATGATGGAGAGAGAGGGAATAGCTGGGGTTGTTTGAAGGCGAAGGGACGCTCCCGTCTGCCAGCCCATTCCCTAACTCGGAACTGAGCCTCTTCTTAATAAGTCACCATTTCCGCGTCCCTTCCGCTCCCTGTCCCCTCATTACTTTTTCTTAGGTTATCTCGAGGCTAATCTCGGCTAGCCAACAAACTTGATCTGCAAGCTCTGTCCAGTGCCTTGAAACGGAGCCGTTGGGCCATTTGCGACGCGCACACACACACACACACACACAAACACACAAACACACACACCGCTTCCCTTCGCCAGGGCACCACCAGAAGAACCGCGCATTCCTTCAGCTGGACGGGCTCTCTCGGGTCGCGCCTTAGAGCGGAACGGCGATAAAAGCCGGCGCAACAAACTGCAGCTCCTGACAGCGGTGGGGGTGGGGGTGGGGGGATTCCTCCCGAAGGGCGACTCAAAACTCCCCCGCAATGGCAGCGTCCGCCAGGCAGCCGGTGGGGGAAAGAGGCGACCGCCCAGGCAAATTAAAAAAAAAAGTACGGCTGGCCGGACCAAGCGCTCCCCCCCCCCCCTTCCGCTTTACCTGAGAGAAGAGCGGCTTGGGGGACTCTCTGGAACGAAGCTCTGCTCCACCCTGCTCGGCAGCCGGGATGGAGTGTAAGAATGGTAGGCTGTCAGCACCACGCTGCCCGAATCCTTTATCTCCATTATGAGACGCGCATGTCTTCCTCAACGCCTGACGACCGACAAGTTGTCTCCGACGGGAAGCCTTTGGCTTCTTTGGATCAAAGGAGTCTGTCAAGCCAGCCGAGGCATGGCGTTGCCCTTTAAGAGCCCGTTCCCTTGTTACGGATTGCCGGGCAGGCGAGACGAGGCTCTTCCTCCTGCCAGAACATATGAATTAACGTAGATTCCCAAAACGCCGCCCCCTCGCCCGCCTCCCTCGAAGAAAGCCCCGAGTTTCTAAGTAACCAGAAACCAGAAGGAGCCCTGCCCTGCGTGGCACTGAGATCCAGAAGCCCATACTCATCCGTCTACTCCCACCGCCTTCCCTCCCCCTCGCCCGCATTTTGCTGTACTTTTCTAAAGTTTTCCAAGAAAATGCAAACTCAGGCTTCTTCCTCTTTTTACAAGCCTACCGTTTGTTATCGCATGTGTATGCAGAAAGGGAAAAAAAGAAATGAAAGAGAAAAAACCCCCCCACAAATTATATTTATTTATTTTTCGAAAGGTCGGTTTCAAAAGTGTGGATCCCATTGAACAATGTTAATCAGTTCCTTTCATTGCATAGATGAAGAGACGGTTCAGAAGCAGAGAGCAAAGGATATGTCAATCCCAGTCTAAAATCCAGGGTGGCACTGCTTTTCCACTGTAAAACTGCTCACTTTTGTTACAACACATTGTGCTGCTAATTCCAAAGTTTTTTTTTCTGTACAGAAAATCCCAAACATGGTCTTTTTGATTGAAAATCACATACACTTTAAAAACCTACACTGCTAAACCAAAGTATTATAAACACATTAGGAAACAGAACAGCAGTCATGCTACGTAATATCATATGTGTAGATCAGTGGTGAAATTCAATTTTTTTTTTACTATTGGTTCTGTGGGCCTGGCTTGGTGGGCCTGGCAGGGAGAGGATACTGCAAAATCCCTATTCCCTCCCCATTCCTGAGGGAAGAATATTGCAAAATCTCCATTCCCACCCCACTCTGGGGCCAGCCAGTGGTGGTATTTGCCAGTTCTCCAAACTACTCAAAATTTCCACTACCGGTTCTCCAGAACCTGTCAGAACCTGCTGAATTTCACCCCTGGTGTAGATGTGTCTTACATCAATTTACACCTCCAATGAAATCTCTGTTTCAGTGAAAAACTGTTAATTTCATTTAGAAACATTGGAAATACACTTTATCCACTGATTCGTTTATATGGGATATTATAATTCTACACCTTAGAGCAGGGTAGTCAACCTTTTTATACCTACCGCCCATTTTTGTATCTCTGTTAGTAGTAAAATTTTCTAACCGCCCACTGGTTCCACAGTAATGGTGATTTATAAAGTAGGAAAGTCAATTAAATTAAAAAAAGGAAAATGCTTCAATATCGGACAAAACCCCTACAGCCCACCATGAAAGCTGGGACGCCCACTAGTGGGCGGTAGGGACCAGGTTGACTACCAGTGCCTTAGAGCAGGGGTCCCCAACCTTTTTTGCACCAGGGACCGGTTTCATTTTAAAGAAAGTTTTGCGGACCGGCTGAGTGGCTCAGCAGTCATGTGACTGGGTGAGCGTGGCCAACTTGGAAAATGTGAAACTCAACAATGGTCTTGGTTAACAACCAAACTTTTGGGCTCAATTGTGGTCATAAGTTTTCTTTCTTTCTTTCTTTCTTTCTTTCTTTCTTTCTTTCTTTCTTTCTTTCTTTCTTTCTCTTTCTTTCTCTTTCTTTCCCTCTTTCTCTCTCTCTTTCTCTCTTTCTCTTTCTTTTCCTCTTTCTCTTTATTTCTCTCTCTTTATTTCTCTTTCTCTCTCTCTCTCTTTCCTTCCCTCTTTCTTTCTCTCTCTTTCTCTCTCTCTCTCTCTTTCTTTCTCTCTCTCTCCCACTTTTTTTCTTTCTTTCTCTTTTTCTTTCTTTCTATCTCTGTCTCTCTCCTTCGTCCACCCATCTGTCACTCTATGTGTGTGTCTGTCTCGCATTCACGCACTTAATCACTCATTCTGTGTCTCTCTCTTTCTCTCCCTCCCTCCCTCTCTCTGTCTCTCTGTGTGTGTCTGTCACTCTCTGATTCCCTCCTCCCTCCCTGTCTTTCTCTGTGTCTGTGCCTCTCTCTGTCTGTCTGTCGTCGTCCCCACCCTGCCCCCGCCCCCCGCGGAGACTCCTCAGCCCGGCCCGCCACGCTCACTCGCCTTAGCCTGCCCCGCCCACCGCGCTTGGTCGCTTGTTCGCTCGCTCAGGCTCCTTCCAGGAGCTGACAAGGCTCCGTGTGTGTGTGGGGGAGAATCGGCGGCCGGTAGGGAGGGCTGTTGCTGTGGCGCCCAGGAGTCCCACCGTCGACCAGGGTGGAGGAAGAGCCGCACTCCAACGGCGCAAACAGCCGTGGCTGCGCTCTTCCGCCCAGGGGGCTGCCCCCTCCTCCCTCTTCCTCCTCTCCGGCCCTGCGGCCTGGTTCCTACCAAGCCACGGACCGGCACCGCTCCTCGGACCAGGGGTTGGGGACCCCTGCCTTAGAGCCTTTTATGCTGGAAATATTTTAAAATTCCAAGCAGTTGACCCAGGTTCGATTCCAACCCAACACAGATATCCTTTGCAAGACAATTTGTTCTAGTGGTTAAGATGCTGGTCTAGAAACAGGGACCATGTGAGTTCTAGCCCAATCATATTCTTTCAGCCTAATCCACTCATAACTAGGTAGGAATAATAACAATATTGTCATTGACAAAATTTCCATTTGTCAGTTACAAAAGGCCATGCTGCTTGGATCCACACATGTACTATACGAAGGTTATGATATCTTAGATTCTGAGAAATTTTTAATGCACATGGAGACCAACAGCTATGATTTCCCCTTTTTTGTGAATACAATAATAGCAACAAACTACTTCATTAGCTGCTACAAGAAGTTCATACAGTCTGACTAAAAACAATGGCCTGACAAAGTAGCAACAATGGTGCATTGGAATACCTGCAAAAAATATTTTGCTGCAAGTAATAGAAAATGAAGAAGCTTAAATGCTCTGAGACTTTAGAATTCAGACAGACAGGCACTTCACAAAGAAATACAAAAAAGTCTGGATAGCGGATATGGCAGTACCTAGAGATGGCAGAATGGAAAAGAAACAAGTGGACAAAATCACAAAATATAGAAATAGAACAACTTTTGCAAAAGAAAGCAAAAATAATACTAACAGTGTAATAGGCTTCTTGGGTGCATTCCTAAAATATCTGGAGCACCACTTGAACATTATGGGCATTAAAATGACCAGCATTCAATTGCAAAATCCAGCTTTACTGGGAACAGCTAACATCTTGTGATGAGACCTTTTAACACCATCAAACAACAGAATATTTTCTTGTCAGGTCCGTGGAAAAAGACTCAGTAAGTGGATAAAAAATGCCAAAACCAATCTAAACATCTCACTAACCATGTAACCAACCATAATAAAGGTTTGGTCATGACATTGGGAGAAGGGGGGGAATCACATTAAAACTTTCTAATTGGACCCATAGTGGTTTTTTGACTTGATCATTTACATCCCTTGAAGAAATAAAATTTAAAAAATATGCTCAGTTATAAAGCTGAAAATTATGTAAATTAAAACTTCAGACATATAGTAACTTTAATTTTAAAAAATAAAGATTTTTTAATAATACTTTATTAATAATTTGACAACATAGTTAAAGTTACTTCAAGATATTAACATAGGAATATCTGCAAATACAAATATTATTTACTTTATAATATGTTTTCCCATAATTTCAGTGGGATTTTAATAATAATAATATTTAATATTTATAAAACCGCACCCTCTCCCCGCAGGGACTCGGGGCGGTGCACAGGTAGAATAAAAACAATAAATACATACGAACAATTCTAAAAACAAATTAAACATAACCTGCGCTAAAATTTCCCCATTAAAACTAAGCAGTGCTAATTTCCCAATAAAATTTTAACCATATATAAGAACATAAAGCAAATAAATATTTACAAAATGAAAAAATATCTTTGGTTAATTATTCTAAGATACATAAGATGTCAAACTCTAAATAAAATTTCATTTGTTACACATATTATAGATATCCTAGACCTAGAACATATAGAAAAGAGATGAAACATCAATGAACTGAATACTCTGATAATTTGCCAAACGATTGTGCTAGGTCAACCTATTTTATAATGATATTTTTAATGTAAATTATCAGCATGTAATAATTCGATCTGCTGTTAGGATAAAAAGATCTTCCAGTTACCTGATAAGAGAGGCCATTGGTTCTTATTAGTCTTCAATGGTTCTTAATAGTCTTAATTTAAGAATAGTTAAAATTTATCAATCCATGATGCATTCAATAGAACATCTTGATAGATCAAGAGATAATTTCATTTGTTATATTCTTTCATGAAAGATGCAAAACCACATTTAATTTAATTTAATACAAAGAAAAGGAAATCCATATTTGGGCAAAATGGGCTCCAAAACCTTCCACTGTGCAACATCAATAGCTTTTTCTGCACCGTGATTGATGCAGAGATCTGTTGCTAATTTATATCTATTAATCAGTTAATGTTAATATTATCAAAAGCTTTTTGCCTTTTCTTTAAAACCTTATAGCACAAAATGGTGAATTAGAAGTAATGTGTACTGTACATGTCAAAAATTTGGCATCAACATTAAACAAGGAAATAAGCTAACAATGTAGCCAATTAGCAGACTTTTGACCAGTCTTTACTGTTTTGTAAAGCTTGAAAAAAAATAAACATTCAGTGTTGTTGTTGTTGTTAGTTGCAAAGTCGTGTCCGACCCATCGCAACTTCATGGACAACGTTCCTCCAGGCCTTTCTGTCCTCTACCAGCCCCCGGAGTCCACTTAAGCTCATGCCAGTTGCTTCAGTGATTCCATCCAGCCACCTCATTCTCTGCCGTCCCTTTCTTCTTTTGCCCTCAATTGTTCCCCTTCTTCTTTTGCCCACAATCATTCTCTTTCTCATTCCTTCTCACTAGATGGCCAAAGTATTTTGGTACAAAGTATAAGGAGTAAATTCAGTGTTAATAGAGAGAAAAAATAATGTATATATATTGTACTATTCTACTAGATAACCATCAGGACTAGGAAGTTTACTCGTGTTCATAGATTTAATACGGTATTTTTATTTCTGGAAAGCGTAACTTTATAAGCAACTTTATTAGAAAAAAATATATAACCAACTGCAGGATAAAACATATAGTAAAACTTTAAAAAAATATTGATTTGTTAAATCAGAACTTCCTTGATTATTATAATTTGTTTTTTTTTTTCTGTTTTAGGTGAAACAGAAGGCTAATAATTGATCAGGTCTTTCTCTTTATTTTCAATATTTTCATTTCTTATTATTCCATTAACATTCTGTACCCAAGTACACAGAGGGAATAAAATTTCAAATCTTCCAGTAGTTAGTTAGTGTTATGGAAACAATGTTAATTTTCTAAGGCTTCTTCTTTTTGTTGCTTACATTCATATAGTTCTCAGTCATAGTTTGTGCATTAACAATCCTCTGTAGGCTTAATCTGAAAAGGATGTTATATTAATTTATTTATCTAATAAAGTCCTCTTAAATGCAACGTTTGATCTGTTCAGGCTGGAGAGATGACATCATCACTGTGATCTCGTTTGCTAAAGCAGGAAATAAACATTAACCAATGAATGCTGGAAGCTCAGGAAAAACTCTAAACAGATCAGTCATTTCTGTACAGTGGTTTTGTGACTCTAGAAAAAAAGATGAAGGTGGTGCATATTCAGCAAATGCTGCAGGAATAAAATAACAGTGGAAGGGGAATTTGCAAACGGCAGCAAAAGCAAAATGACACATTGTTAATGTGGATTCCACTCTTCATTTTGTTCTTTAGTAATGTATTTCATTGCAATTACAGTACTTATACTGCTGCACACTTGTAACCATTAACATTCCGGGCCAACTATTTCCGTGTTTTTCCACACCACAGAATATTTGGCTTCTACAGGATCTAAATCATAGGAGAAAGGGGAAAAAACACCCCATCATATTGCACATTGGAGTTCTAAACAAAAAGAAATTATGAGAACACATGTTAAAGCACAAAGTGTAATCCAAATGTAAAATGCAGAACACATTAAAAAAAAAAACCTAAATCAGGGTGAATACCAGCTCACAAGGGTGAATACTACCCTCACAAGCACACAACCTATATCTGTAGTTGATATAGAATTTTTTTTTTATATTTCTCCCTTTGAATTAACTTTTTAAGAATAGACAATCAAGTGGAAGCTGCATTGGTTGAAATGTTAACTGTTTGCATTAAAAAACCATCAGTATTAAACTAGACATGGGGTGTAAAACTCGATTTCATTGAGGGCCACGTCAGGGTTGTGTTTGACCTCGGGGGGGGGTGGAGATGGCTGGAGTCAGTGTGGTCAGCTCAATGTCACTTGTTTTGGGGGCATCTCTAGTGGACCCACAGTGCCTCTGCCAATGAAAATGGGCTCCCGGGCTCCATTTTCATTGGCAGAGGGTTGTAGGAGGCCATCGCAGCCAAAAAAGGAGCTCAGGAACCCATTTTCAATGGCAGAGGCACTGGTCATTCGCTGTTTCTAGGGCAGCCCTGTAGGCAAGATCCAACCACCTCGCAGACTGGATTCTGCTGCTGAGCCCAGAGTTAAGTAGTATGGCAAGATCTACATTTCAAAAATGGAGTGGGCAAACCTTAGGACTGTTTTGAAAGGATAAGTTCAGGAATATAAAAAGAATCTGCAACGACAGCATTAATTTTGTCCTTCAACATGATCTGCTTACCCCTCCCCAAAATGCAAGAAGGAGTCCAGATTTTTGGCCAGGGCATAATTTTATGATATATCGAGCTCTTCCGTAAATGCACCACATGTAAAAGCTTGCATAAGGGAGTGCCATGCCACTTCATCTCAACGAAAACAGTTTGAGCTTTATGACATTCAACATTTGTCAGAAATCTTTAATGAAGTGAAAAGATAAAGAACTTTCCATTCAGACACACACTACAGGTAGTCCTCGTCTTACAAAAGTTTATCCAGTGACCACTCAAAATTACAACGGCACTGAAAAAAGTGATTTATGACCATTTTTCACACTTACGACCGTTGCAGCATTTCTATGGTCCTATGATCACAATTCAGATTCAAAGCACTCTATGGCATGGGACCTGGTTACTTGCAGGACCGCCTCCTACCACATACCTCCATTCGACCTGTCCGCTCCCACAGGGAGGGCCTCCTTAGGGTGCCGTCCGTCGGACAATGCCGGCTGGCAACTCCCAGGGGAAGAGCCTTCTCTGTGGCAGGCCCCGCCCTCTGGAACGACCTGCCTCCCGACCTCCGTACAATCACGGACCTTCGCCTCTTTCGTCGGGCACTAAAAACATACTTCTTTCATGCGGCCGGCTTGGCATAGCTGTTTTATGGCTGATTTTAGTTGGGTTTTAATTATGTTTTTAGCACTGGTCCAAATTTTATTTAATTCAGTTTTAACTACTTCGATTGTTTGTATATTTTATATTTTTATTGTTCCTGTGCACCGCCCTGAGTCCCGTCTGGGAGAGAGGGCGGTATAGAAATACAATAAAGATAAAGATGCTTGGCCACTAATTCATACTTATGATGGTTGCAATGTCCCAGGGTCATGTGATCACCTTTTGCAACCTTCAATGTCAATGGGAAAATCATATTCACTTAACCACGTTACTAAGTTAACATCTGCAATGATTCACTTAACAACTGGCAAGCAAGGTAGTAGAATGAGGCAAAACTCACTTAACAAATGTCTCACTTAGCAACAGAAATTGCTAAGAATTTGGGCTCAATTGTCATAAGTCAAGGACTACCTGTCTTTTGTCAAATAAGGATATCATGAGAGCTACCTTCAGTTGATTCCAATCACTTATATCAAAACAGTAATAACATTGAAAATGTAGCTTAGAGAACAGATAGAAAATGAGAAATCCTCACATTATCATGAAATAAAATGCATATTAATATTTTGGGCTGTTAGTAATTTCAACATTACCATTCAAATGCAAACAGATTATACATTTGTATCCTGTATTGTATAGGCCCTGAAGGAGTAGCATGCGGAATTCTGATTTTGTTCCATGTATTCACTCTTACACAATTGGAAGATATTTGAAAAGTGTTCTATTAATAATGTTTCTGTTGATACAGAATCTATAAATAAAAGATGTTCTTGCATCTGAAGAATTTCATGTTTCTATATTATGAAAATAGACATTATGATCATATTGCTTTCAACTGACATAATTCTTTTTTAAAAAAACAGAAATAGTTACAGATATTGAATGTCTTCGTAAAGCTATATTTTGAGTGGGAACAAATGTGATACTACTGTTAATTTAAACTTGTCCCAATAGACGTTAATGCACTAATCATTCCATTCTGTTGCTTGAGGGACTGAATATGAATATATTGGCTGAAACCCAACATACTGGCAAATTTTGTACATATAATATAACTTTCCCTGAATATTCAATGACAATTATAAAACTAATGATGACATTGGTCTGAAGTAATATAAGATGATATATAAGAATAAAAATAGGATCATACATTGTTTTATAATTAATAATGTGGCTTGTTTAAAAAAATTTAGCATAATTTTTAGCATAATTTTCTAGCCCAGCCATTTTGTATTTTTAATCTATATTTTATAGTTTTAATGTAGAAATTTAGACAATTAAAGATTTTTAAAGAAACTATACAGGTTATCCTAGATTTACGACCACAATTGAGTCCAGAATTTATGTTGTTAAATAAGAAACTTGTTAAGTGAGTTTTGTCCCATTTTACCACTTTTTTGTTAATCACTGAAATTCTTAAATGAGTAACGCAGGTAGTTAAGTGAATCAGGTTACCTCTGTGACTTTGCTGGTCAGAAGGTCATAAAAGATGGTCACATCATCCCAGAACACTGCAACTGTCATAAATATGAACCAGTTTCCAAGCATCTGAATTTTGATCATGTGACCATAGGGATGCTGTAATGGTTGTAAGTGTGAAAAAGGGCCATAAGTCACTATTTTCAGCTCCGTTTTTAACTTCAAACAGGCATTAAATGAACTGTTGTAAGTCGAGGACTACCTGTATCTACAAACTATTGCCTTGCTTTAGTGTAATGTGTGAACACAGTCTTTAAGTCAACTTAATATCAAATTTATTTTAAATTACATTGACTAAACTCTATAAAAAATAAAACTAGGTCTGAGTATGGTTTGATACACAGTAGAACTTGGGCTGAGAGCCAGTTCAGTGTAGTGATTAGAGTACCAAGCTAAAAATTAGGAGATTGGGAGTTCTAGCTCTCCTTAGACACTATGCCAACTGGCTGACCTTGGGCCAGGCACTGTCTCTCAGTCTAGGAAGGAGTCAACAGCAAACCACTCCTGAAAATCCTTGCCAAGAAAACTGCAGATGGTCACCAAGAACATCCAGATGGTCACCAAGAACATGATATAATTAAAACATGCCTTTTTAATATATATAACAGTTATGAAGGAATGCCTTGATTTCGCTACAATCAAACTACCTCTTACAGGCAGTAATCTACTTACAAAAGGGTTACAAAGAGAAGCGGCTTTTAAGTCTATTTTGCTTATACCGCTAAGTCCAAACAAGCATTAAAAAAAGATGCAAGCAGTTGTCTGAAGAAGGCAGGAAAGGATTAGCTTTTCCCCAACTAAGTATTTACACTCAATAAATACTCCTAGCATATAACCCTGGAGGTGGGAGTTTCAGGCAGGGTTTTTTTTTTTTAGGATCAGTGAAAATTTGTAACTCAAAAGTTCATAAGTTGAATAATATCCATATTAATAAATCATTCATGAAATAGTATTTGGCCAGCAGAGTCAATTATGCTTAATTTCGCCTACAAATATTGAAAAACAATATCATTTTCTGGTTTTGTCTCAGTTAAAGATTTATTTTGCAAATAGAAAGACCTTCATAAATCATTATAGAATTTTACTAGCATTAATTCTCTGGATTTGGCAGTCAAAGTATAACAAAGATAAACTAAAACATAGGTTTTAATTTAATGTCAGGATGTTAGCTTTTTAAATTATGGTTCAGTTTTGTGCTGCGGAACTTAATATCTATAACATTCAGATTTGGAGAAGTAAAATATGCATGTTTCTTTTGTTTCAAAAATTGTGGACTTTTTAGGACACTTTCAAACTGGTTATCATACTCATGGAAATAAAAACAGAACTAAGTATGTTCTTTGAAATACATGATTAGGGAACAGACAGAAATGTTTAAGATCAGAGACAGGAAGAGATTTCAGTCAATATGTCTCTTGAGATTGGCATTTAAGAAAAATAAAACCATCCTATCTAATTTACTTTGTCATTACTTTGGGTTTTGCTTCACTTTTACTAGTTGGACTTACTAAGACATGCACAGGATTTTACCATTTAATGCTGTCTGAGAACTTTAAAACAAGTCATTGATGGCAGAATTGCATTGAGACATTAAACTTTCTCAGGATTACCTCTAATCAATGTAATTTAAGACAAGGTAGACTTGGGATGTCTGCAGGAAATAAGAACCTGGCTATATACCCAGGACTTTTCCAAAACCAATAAGATTGAGTAAATTGTGTTGGAAAAGTTACAGTATGGATAACTTGGCCTTTCCCAGAAAAGAAATTAAACATAAATCCTTCTTTTTCTCCCTTTATTTCAGATGAACGATTTAGGGATTGCCAAAGCTAAAGAAAGCCATGGTCCAACTATACTCCCAACAGATGCATCATATGCCTTTTCTTGTCATACAGAAA
Organism: Rhabdophis nuchalis; assembly: GCA_039707465.1. NCBI lineage: Eukaryota > Metazoa > Chordata > Lepidosauria > Squamata > Natricidae > Rhabdophis > Rhabdophis nuchalis. The sequence continues at coordinate 169,356,189 of CM077645.1, forward strand.
CAGTATGCCTTTGATATATGAGTGATTCCCAAAATCTCCTTATTTATAGAATGTTTATTTTAATGTAGCAAAGAGTTCGAGAAATATGTTCTTTATTGCCTATATTTATGACTGTCACTGCTGAAAATGATCCACAATACCTTTCCCTGGATGACAAGGAATTTATATATTGGGAGTATTTATCGTCAATACGATCAGAATCACTTCAATAATCAGTAACATAAAATGATTATTCTATATATCCAGAAGAATGATAATATGCTGGTATGATTATCCACCTATGACATTGTCTTAATAATGTAGACAAAGGGAAAAAGTCAGAAGTTATGTATATTTAAGCTTCTGTACTTAAATAAGTATACTTAATATATTATTTTAAAGAACTATAGATTATATTTGTTTTGAATATGCTATTTATTTTGGCTTTTTGTCAAAGGCATGAAGGCATGTATTATTAGAGATATTGTTCAGATGTTCTGAAGTCACATTAGTTAAATAAATAAATGAATAAACAGTTCACCAAATGATAAAGGTTCATTCAGTAATCAATTACAAAGTATTAAATCAATAATTACTGACAGTTTTAAAAAATTCCTAAACAATGAGTTGCTTCATTTCAATTTCATGCTTTTTCTTCTTTTTCTTTTGTTTATGATTTTTACATGAATAATGTATTCTATTCTTGGTGTTTCAAAATTAAAGAAGTGCTCTGATGTGGCTATTTCTTAAGAATTTGAGCTTGAAAATGTCTATAATGAGGATCACCTTCCTACTTTGCTAGTTTCAACTGTCCTAAGCACTTCCTTTTGAGAAAAAAAAAGTCAAGAGAAGTGCCAGCTAGGCAATACTAAGAAATCTACCACCTAGGGACCATTTTTAACCACTGCTTGTAAAGAAGCAAAAGAGGTATTGTGCATATTTTTTCTCTATTAGAGAAAAACACACATGGTATGGAGATTGATGGTATGGATAAAGAATCTGAAAATTTATCAGGCTTATATTCCTCAGAGTACTGTATAGTTAACTGCGGCAAACCCAGATCTTCTCAGTAAGTTATAATTTAGTAAGTTTCTCATCCTGAGATGCTGTCACTTCTTCAATATATCATAGTTTTAAAATCTTGATTAAATGGAAGAGGTAAGCTCAGCCATTATGACTCATATAATGTATCATTATGTCAACCACAAGAGGCTAGGATTTCAACCATAGAGGCTGTGATTGAAACAATGCTGCCTGAAGTAATTTACAAAAAAAACCAAACATTTGTATATTTGAAAAAGTCAAAATTTAAAATGTCAGAAATTCACCTATTCCATTTAAAAAATGTAATTTTGAGTAAAGAAAATACCGATACATTGTCAAATAAAATCATCCATGCTTCAGTGCAGTAGAATGATATAGATTCCCAAATACTTTAGAGTACAGTTTCTTCTTGAATTGCAGTATACAGTAAATGATAAGCATTGAAATGGGTTATATAGATCACAGAACAAAAGTAATGTTAAATTATAACCATTCATTCTGTTAGTTCTATGATTAAAGCAAACATGTTTTTGCAGAAAGACAAAGTTGTATAACTGCCAAAAAAGGATTTCAAGTCCTTTGAAATCTAACTTCAATCTAAAGAGAGAGAGAAGTTTTTATTCCAGATACTGTACATTTGAACATATTTACCTTATTGTTTAAGGCATATAAATCTTTGAAAACACAAGTTCCTATAGAAGTAAAGAATCATTTCTAGCATTTCTTATTTATGTTAAGTTTATCCATTAATGAGGTAAACATTTTGCCCCAGATAAAAAATGCATGACTCAGATTATGTACAATGTAAAAGCAAAATGGATGCAATTAAATGTTATCCTTGATACATTGTTTAGAACAATGGAGTGGAATAAGGACTGATATTTGGCTAATATAGTTCAGTATTTTTGTCTAAAACAATCTAGACTACTTAATACAGGTCAGCACAATTAGAAAATAGACTGTATGTTATTTTCAAATTAGTCCTTTTTCATCCAGAATTTCTGTCTCCTTGTATATTTTAGGGTTTGCAAAGGGTTAAGGCAAATGATTTTATTTCACTATTTTCTGTGTTCTTTTAATGCTATCAGACTGTGAAGACAGCACTAGCCTGTCCAGTTAGATACTACTGTACCATATTTCTATTTGCAATTCTATTCCTTTCATTTTTCTCTCAGTAAGCCTAGGGGACCAAAGCCTAACTTCCATCAAGGGAGCACATAACAGAAGGAACACTTCTGCTTTCAGAAGCAATTAGCTATATGCTGTTGTCCAGCTTTCCACAAAAGCAGTGGCATATTTAAATTTTAGCTAAATATCTAATTTAGCCAGAATAGATTGTCTAGATGTTGGGGAAAGTGTCACTGAAAGATAAAGCAAATATTAAAAAAGAAGAGAAAATGTGAATAATTACTGTGCAGCACATAATTATCAGTTGACAGAAAGCTTCAGAAGGATTCATCTCTGATAACAGAAAGTGCAAACCACATATTATAAATTTTTAATATTTATACCACCCACACTTTCCAAATTTCTATCCCTTTTTCCTTTTCTGTTCCTTTCAAAATAAAATAAATATTAACTGAAATAATCTAAATAAATATTATTCTGTACTTTCCTAAATAAAACAAATATTAACTGAAATATAAGTAGAATATTGCTTGCTTCTTGGGAATACTATTTTGGAGAACATCCCAGAGAAATTCCTAATCTTAGAAATAATATGACCTGGTGATAGCACAATAAGATAGACTCCCCTGTCTACTCACAACATGTTAGAGAAGAGTTGTTTTTTCATATAATGGAAGTGATGTACTTAGAAACATAGGGAACAGGGAAAAAGAATAGAGAAAGGAGGCATGCCTAGATTAGTCTTGCCAAAGTTGACAGTGGCCAGTATCTGTTTGGCATCATCCATAACTGCCACTGCATTGTCAGACAGCATCAAGTAATATATACTGTATATTAAAATCTAGTATTGTAAATTTCATGCCTAAGAATCATGTCAGTGAATGCTTTCCACTCCTAGTTCTAGTCACATAGAGGACAGAAATTCTTGTTATAGTCAGAACTAGGTGTAGTTAGTACAGTGGAGAGATGTCAGATTGTTCTCCATTTATATTTTAAAAAATAGAAGGAGGGAAAGGAGACAGATAAGCCTGGAATTTGCATTTGGCACATTTCCTAATAGATGATCTAATTACTAGCTGTGTATTTAAGAAATAACATTAATGGCCTGGCTCCAGTTCCTCTTCTTCCCTACAGAACAAATTGTTAAAGGCAAAGATTTGTGATGAAGCTAAAAGATTGAATTGAGATGGCACAGATTCCATCTTCAGGAATCTAATTCTTACTTGAGGAAAATATACTGCAACTTTAGAACTGGAGGATAACATGTCAGGAATAACTCAGACCCAAGATTTGCCAATCATGTTATTATCAGTAGACACTTGCCTGAGTCAACAAAGCAGATGTCCAGCATTAACTGCCTTCTCTATCATACCACAGAAGTCTTAAGTCTGTGAGCTGGAATATTTATTATAAGAGGCATCTGTTCTATGAGCAGCTGCTGACACATCTGCCATATCACATAGAATAAGGAATAACTGTAGTCCTGCACTGTTTGCTAAGGGGGGGGGGGACCTAATTAGAACTACTGGTATTCAGAACATATTTCATATTTACAAAGCAAAAGTGCCTACTCAGATTATTTTAATAGATAATATGTAATTTCTTTCACTGGTCCTGAGTGCTTTTTAAAAAAAAACTTGACATCATGAGATGTACTGTACTACAACTTTTGCTGGATCAATCACAGCCTATCTACTTCAGTGTTCATTACAAAACTAGGTTGTACTTGATGATCCACTGCTGGGTGATGAAAGTGTTGTTTAACATTTATTAAATGTACATGGTGATGAAAAAGAGTGTTCAGAATAGATAATGACCTACATTAAAATATATTAAGTTTAAAATAAAGAAAGCAACGCATCAATTAAAACCTATTTAGCACACATCAGCTTTACCTATAAAAATATGTTAACTACTTGTGTCTACTTCTAGAAAGTGATCCAGTGAGTCTTTCCAGATATATTGCCAGGTATATAAATACATGTCCAATGTGATAAATAACAATTGGAAATAACCAACCTCATGAGGCACCTTAAAGATATAAGCATTTGTTATAGTATTTATGATGTCCTCGCTTTCAGAAGCTATGGGATTAGATTTCCCCCCCCTAATTTTCCATTAGAAAAGTGGAACTAGAAGTTTAAAAGAATAAAATACTCTTTGACAGCTATGCCAAAACATGAAAAATAAACATATACAAAATAAATAAGGTAAAGGTTCCCCTTGCACATATGTGCTCATCATTCCTGACTCTAGGGGTCGGTGCTCATCTCTGTTTCAAAGCCGAAGAGCCAGCACTGTCTGAAGACATCTCTGTGGTCATGTGGCCGGCATGACTAAATGGCGAAAGTGCGTGGAATGCTGTTACCTTCCCACCATAGGTAGTTCCTATTTTTCTACTTGCCTTTTTACATGCTTTTGAACTACTAGGTTGGCAGAAGCTTGGACAAGTAGTGGGAGCTCACTCTGTTATGCAGTACCTGGGATTTGAACTGCTGAACTGCAAAATAAATACACCGATGTAAATAAGTTCATATGACAAATGTCTTTTATAAATTAAAATAATTGGAAGCATAAGATTATGTTATCACTTTCTCATTTCATTTTGTATGAAAATGGAGTGTGAGCAGTTAGACTGAATTTTTTTTAATGTTTTTATTTAAAGGGAGGGTCATTCTATGAAAATGGGTAGGCATAATTGAAAGGGAAAGCAATGCAAAATATGTCCAGAAATACAAACAAAAAGTAATGTCTTTACTTTTCTCCTATTCCCTGCATCTATCACTATAATATATAACAAAAAGCTGGCACTTGTGAGGTGGGGAAGAATACTTGAGAAGACATTAGCAGCTACTAAGGAAAGAAACTAGGTTGGCAGTGAGAGGAACTGGAGTAACACAACTTACTTATTAACTTGTCTCAAAAACTGAAAGTTCTTCATTCTTAAGGTAAACTTGAAATGTCTTTTATTTCCACTAGTTCCGCTTATTATTACTCATTTACTATGCAAGTGCTATCTTTTTGTGTTTGCTGGCTCACAGCCATTCAGTTTTATAGAAAGAGAGATCTAACTATTGATTATATGGAAAGTAGAGCTAAATCCCAAGGGTTTATGAAATCATCTGTATGGCAAAACATTTGCCGGAAACATATTATTATTATTGAGTAGATTAAATATTTATTGCCACTATACTGGAATGTTCATTTGAAAGTCTTTGGTTTAAATTAATTCATATAGCTTTGTCCAATCAGGTATCTTTTGGATGTGATGGATAACAATTTCCATCATTTACAGTGTATAAACCCACCCTCTAGTAGAAGAATGAAATATTTTTAAAAAGGCAGGATAAAATATTTCCCCTGAAAGTGAAAAGGGAGACAGAAACTTAGTGCCAGCTCCCTCTTCCCAGCAGATATTTTGTGCCCATTAAGAAAGAGCGGGCCATCCTATCTACAAAACAAAAGAACTTCAGATTCAGGATGATGGGATTCAGACATGACCCTCCAGGACATAATAGGATTAACCCACTAGTAGCGGAACTCACCATATTGCACAATCTCCACAGCCTCCATGTTTCCAGTGTGTTTTTCCCGGCTTGGAACTGAACCAGATGGATATTTCTTCCAACAACAGTAGGAGTGCCCAACCTTGGTGTAACTGTAAGACTTGTGGGCTTCAACTTTTGACTGGTTGGGAATTCTGGGAGTTGAAGTTTCAATTGTTAAAGTTGACAAGGTTGGACACCCATGAACTAGGCCTACAGTGGGATTCTGATGAGAGATGGTAACTGGTAGATTCCTAAGGAAGTCTCAGATGGTATTAAAAATCATACACACACACACACGCTCCTGCCAAGAGGCCCTCAAGCAAAAAAAATGTGAGAGATATTTCATGGAGTCACCATAGACGGAAAAGCTACAGTGATAAAAGCTTTAACAGTTTTTCTTCTTTCTCAGCTAAATTTTGTTCTTTCACACCAATTTCTGTGATGAGTCCTTAAAGCTTATTTCACTTTCTTAAAAATCATTTGATTCTTCTTCAATAAGAGGTAGATTATGGAAAGTGTAGCTTACATTAAATTTGAAAATGTAATCAGTGTTTTGTGAAGTTCCTCTTGATTTCTGTTAAATATCGAGAGGTTTATAGAGGAAAGGAAATGAAGGAAATAAATACATTTCTTCACTTCCTGTTTTTGAATGATGCTTATTAAAAAATAACTCCCCTCGTTTTTAAAAAAAAAAAAACCTAATACCATAGGTACTTTTTCTTCTTTTTCTAATGGGCTTAGCATTTCTTTTCCATAAAATTGCAGATGTGCCAAAGTTTCCTATTACTGTTATTGTAAAAGTTATTGAAAATCAGACAATCTTTTTGCTCTACTGTTAGTTGTCAAACTAGGATGGTATGTGACAGATTTTTCTGTACACTATTTGAAGATATTGCTGTTTTCTAAAAATGGCTGCCAGTCTAAATGAATGCCTCCTAGAAATGTTGCTGACAGTCTGCAGAATTTCCTCCACATTTTTACCAATCAACATTTCTATTTTATAACACTGTTGCAACAGTTTCAGAATATTCATATGGCCATCTGGAGGACCCACCTTCCTTAAACTGCATCTCACCCTTCCACAGTTCAAGGAATTGGGCACTAATTTCATCGTAATTTTAGTACAATGACAATAAAGATTATTATTACTACAAATCTGTTAATTGCCAGCCATCATGGCTAATGGATAGGAATTCTGGGAGCTATACCAATGCACCAAGCACAAATGTAGAAAGCAGCTTTGTCGATCTACTATGGAGAGCCTACTATGGATCCTGTTGGTCAAAAAACTTCGACTATAGGGATCCAGTGCCGACCCTTTGGAACATTCTGTCCTCTAGGACAGGGGTGAAGAATCTTGGCCCTTTTATGACTTGTGGACTTCAACTCCCACAATTCCTGAGCCGGCATGGGAGTTGAAGTCCACAAGTCATAAAAAGCCCAAGGTTCCCCACCCCTGCTCTAGGGTAAGATCTGCCCCCACCCTTCTATCCTTCACCAAGAGCTTGAAGATTTGGCTCTGCCAATTGGCCTGGGACCAAATGGAAGAGTTCTACATTGGAGGTTGTTGTTGGATTGATGGCAGACTCCACTACCTTCCCCTTGTTCTCTGCTCTCCACCCATCTATCTTTTTCTTATTATATTGATGTATTCTCATTGTTTTCTGTTTCATTGTTTATTTTATTCTTCTATTATTTTACCTCTGTTTTGTTTATACTATTTTGTCCTTTTTATTCTTGTAAGATGCCTAAGTAGCCCCATGGCAAGATAGGTGGCAAATGAATTTAACAAATAAAAATAAATAAAAATGTGTACTGATTTCATTATGCATGAAATTATGACTGGAATAAGATACAATGGAATAAATCCTTTCATTGTGGTCCCTACAGAAAACTGTAGTCACCAGGGGTTGAAAACTGAAGGTAGAATAAAAATACTGTAATTTTGAATACTCCTATTCCTAACTCTACCAGTGCCATCCCTGTTGATAATTTTAACCTACATCAAGTGCCCCATTTCAAATCTTTTCCAATCACTTGGCCCTCCTCCAATGAAACAGGAGAAGACCTCACATATTTCACGTAGTTTGAGCCCACCTTGAAAAATGTTAGAATAAGGAGGGAGTGCGAGAGATGCTACTTATAATCCATCTAAGGACAACTTAAGCAAATCTTACTGGTGACCTGGGACTTGGAAGAAAAAATGTTTCTGAGATGTTATTATGGTTAGATTTAGAAGTATAATTTCACTTGCACTGACTATTAACTCTTCAATTTCGTAACCACAAGGGGCAGTGAAGTGCATAAAGATAGTTAGAAATTTCCTCTATGTTCCCTATTTATATATTGCTCTGTCTGCTCTTTGTCTGTAAGATTGTTAATCTCAGGATGCTTCCTTCCGGCCTTTGTCATTGCAAAGGCGCTTGATCTCTAACTTTTTGCCTGATAGATGTGGCTAGCCCAGAGCTAGGATTTGTATTTCCTGTAATAAATCACTCTTCTATTAAAGTTGCAATGAGCTGCTTTGCTATTCCTTATTCAGATTAGGTTTTCTGGGAACACTGCAATTAACCCAGCCCCAAACCACAGTTAGTGCAAGAGCAGAAAGGCTTAAAGTGTAATGAATGCTGAGCATTTCTGGAGACTCACAAGAACATCATCTCTAAAGCAAAAGATTAAACAACACAAAGGGATGATAAATATAAATGTATCAGTTAACTGTAATCCATACTTCCAATCCATACCTTCCTTAACCCTTCCAAGGTTAATAGATAATCTGTTTCTCTCACAGATATTTGTACATCTGGAGAAGGGAAAATGAAGCGGATATTCATAATATTATCTGATTGGACTGACTTCTTTGTTGTCACAGAACATACATAAATGTTCAATACTCTAAAAAAGTTTTCAGATGTAATGCAAAAAAACCCATCATGATAATATAATAACCTAAAATTCTAATGGATTGGGGGTCGAAAACATATATCTGATAGTATTAAAAATAAAGGAAGGAAAGCACATTTTGGGTGATGATGGTAAAAGTACCAGGATGAAAACTGAAATTGTGAATTCTAGTCCTACTTTAGGTATAGAAGTCAGCCAAATGATTTTGACTCTCTCAATCTCAGCCTTAGGAACTAGGCAATGGCAAACCACTTCTAAAAATGTTGCTAAAAAAATTCCATGGATTTGTCTAGGCAGTTGCCAAAAGGCAAGGTTGATTAGAGGGTGGGAGAAGGGGGGCAGTGAGGGAGGGGGAGAGAGAACAGAAGAAAATTAAAAAGAACTGAGAAGCCACCATATGAGACAAAAATGAAGAACTTGTTTTAGCTCAAGAGAAGAATTGGCTCCAGGCAAGAACCAAGTCATTTGAATATCAGCAAGTATTATGGTTCCAGGAGGTGAAATCACTACCACATGAGATCCATTCAGCTTCATAAGTATTTGTCCAGAGCTATACCCACTAATTCACACACACACACAAACTATTTTGGGCATCCAGTACATTGTTCATCCAGTAGCAATAACAATAGCAATTAGACTTATTTATCACTCAATACTGCTTTATAGCACTCTATAAGCGGTTTACAGTCAAAATATTGATCCCCAAATCTGGATCCCCATTTTACCAACCTTGAAAGGATGGAAGGCTGAGTCAACCTTGAACCAGTCAGGATCAAACTCCTGGCAGTGGGCAGACTTTACATATCCACATTTACAGGTGCAGTTTTCCAAATGACACGAAAGTGGTAATAGTTACCTGTGAATTGAGACTTTGAATTGAGACTCCCATGGGACTGATTTGCTATCCTTTATCAGAAGGTCAGAAAATAGTGGAATTCTAAGAAGCTGTCACTTCAAGATGACTTAATGTCCTATTGAAGTATTGTAGTGATTGGACAAAAAGATAAAATGAGGTCAAATAGCGAGAGCAAATGAGCTGAATTAGACTAGCCATTGCTGCAAAGATATTTAGCTTTGCCTCTCCGTTTCTCAAAAATTCTATTTTTATCGCTAGTTGATTAAAGATATTTATCTGACTCCAATATACACTGAGGATGAAACTTTGCTCACTAGAATCCATTATAGAATTAAATAAACAATTTAAACCTAAAGAGCTTTCTTCTTTTGCTAAAACATTGTTTGGAATCATTTCAAAAAGTCTTTTTGTGTTCCACTCACACCAGATGAAAAAGCACAGCAAAATATGCTGTGAAAATGGAAGCTGATTTAGTGTTCAGTTTCAACGTTGCTAGATTAAAACTGAGGTAAAATTTCATAATGCAATATATATTATATAGATATGGAGCATCAGAGATTCTAGTTGGTCAGCATTTGTCAAGTCTTAATAATATACATACGAAAGGCATATATAAGAAAGACATGTTTTCAAGATGGTTTTATTTCAATTTCTTATGTTAATTTATATTGTAGTCCATGTACGATATGCCATTCTCTAAATGAATGACCAGCATCTTGTATTGCCTTCTACTCTCAGTAGGGCTGCCATACAGCAGTTCAGAAACAGGTACAACTATGCACAAGATAACTCTTCTTGGTACATCTGTCATAATTTCCCCTGAGATTAGATTAGTTTTGTCCCTATTAGCTTTTCATAAGGCCTTGAAAACTTGGCTTTGTGCTTAAATCTGGGGCCTGATCATAAATTATAGCCCATTTCTGGTTGTATAGATGATAGCAGAGATGGGTTGCTCCCAGTTCGGCCAAACCGGTAGTGGAATTCAGGCATGGGTCACAGAACCTGCAGTGACCCAGGCCTGCGATGCCCCTGAACCGGTTCCGTCATCGCCGTTGGGCCACTGCTATTTGGGATTTTAGTGACTGCGTGTGCACAGTTCACTGTAAATTGTTCTGCACATGCGCAAAGAACAATTTACATTGAACAGTGCACATGTGTGAGTCATGCATGCGTGCGTGAGAAGCAAGCGCACATGCCTTATGCATGCTGGTTGCGAACTGGTAGTAAAAACTCCTGGATGATAGGTAGGACCACGCCCAGCTGCTGTGTATTTTATGTTTGTTTTATGTTAGGCATTTTTATGTTTTTAATAGTTCTTTGTAAGCTGCCTAGAGTCAAGCAATAGTGAAATTGGCAGGTATATAAATAAAGTAAAATAAATCAATCTCTTCGAACAGAAGTTAAAAGTACGGGAAGACTTCCAAATTACACACTACTTCAATCTGGCACACTGCAACCGCATTCAGAACTAGAAAGTCTCTGGATTTGGAAGGTCCATCCACCCACAGTCACCCAATCTTGCTAGTAAGTATGTTTATGCCCACCTTTAATTACCAGATTAGAGCCATGATTATGATCATCATGAACTCATAACTTTCTTCAGATTCTATGAGGGCAGGCTAAAGTCTGCTGTTGAAAACTTCACTGCCCACCCAGCAATGGAGTCAAACAGCACAGTCATGGATGCCACTGTGTAGTAGGGAGGTCAGGACAACAATCAACTCAGTGATAGCTGAAGGTATCATATCAGGCAAGCTTCAGTACTCAGCCTTTGAAAGCCAGATAATATCAATTTAACACTGAGCTCTTATAAAACTGAGTACCTTATAAATGCCAAGGTCTCCAGTGCACTATAGGTAAATAACCACCATTATTCTGGATTTAAGGCTGAAACGTTCTCCCAGATCTAACTGGACATATCTGCTTTTTCCCTCTTTGTCCAGCCAGGTCTTGTTGTTACACATAAAGTATATCTAGGTAAGAAAAATATAAGGAGTGTCCTAGATTAGAACAAATGTGGTTTCTTTGTACTGTGTTTTCCTTCTACATGTGTGTGCATGGTATGAATGTGTGTTAACTTGTTTTTGGATATTGACATATGTGTGGACATGTTTGTATATATATATGTGTGTGTGTGTACACTGTCAATATTGTTTTAAACACAGGACCATGTTATGTCCGCCAATGATTGGCGTCTTCCTTGCAGTCCTTATCTTCCCACTAAACAACCCCTCCCAAAACAAAAAACAAGTACCCAAAGTCCTACAGGGCAGCTGCTTGAATGAGGCTTAAATAGCAACACAAATTTAAATATAACCCCTTTTGCAAAATAAGGAAAATTGGATTTAAGGCTGAAACGTTAAAATGACTTTAAGAAGCTTTAACTGTCTGGAACAATTGCTCTGGTCTTCTTTCCTTTTACTGCTCTCCACTTATTTTTTATTTACTTTGGGAGACCTTCAACAGTCTTATGATTTCCCCCGATGGCATTCAAGATAATTATTTACTTTACCTCCCAAAAAGCATTTTTACCAAGACCTGAATGGACGAACTATAAACATGCCCTCCTCTGTCCTAATTCACTTTTACTGAGTGAATTTTGTTGGCGAGAATAAGACTAGGTTCCCCCCCCAACCCCCCGCTCTCATTTCCCTTTCCTTCTTTTATTTCTTTATCCAGAAAATTCCCATTATCTGGCCATGGAGGGTAACATTCTTCCTATCTTTTTTAAGAATGTTTTTCTCTCTTCCAAGCTATTTCTCCAAAATTTCAGTAGACTACAAAACAAACTCGGATGTTAACTATGTCACAAACAACCTGCTGAGATGTATTAGCAAGTCATTCAAGGTAGCAAAGGGAAATATGAGCATGTGAGCGAGTGTGAATCTGGTGAGAGATATCTAAAATATTTATATCATATTTATCCAATAAAAAAGTTGCCAGTAATAAGCAATCCCAAAAGTATTTGATCCAAGAGGACAGGGTGGGTTTCATTTTTTTAAACTACCGGTTCGCTCGTGTGCATGCACAGAAGTGTCCGGGTGGGTGGGTGGACGGAGCCTCCCACTTCCGCCACCACTGGTTCGCCTGGTCAGGGCCAAACCAGGAGCAATCTACCTCTGCAAGAGGGGTAAAAAATGTAGAGCAGGTAGAATATTTCCACCCAAATACTCTACTTATATTGCCAGAGGGGCAAAAAATAATCCAATAGTACCTGTTATCTTCCAGGATATTAGTGAAGCTGGGAGACCATTCATGAGACATTGAAAAGAACAGCCTCACTGCCTTGTCACAAAAATGCCTCACTCAATAAGGCATAGTTTGCATGATTGTATCAGCCTAATTCTGAAGAAGCCATTGCCTTGGAGGCTGATATTCTATTCAGAAGAGGGGAAAAAGGGAAAATTAGGAAGCCAAATGAGTTTTTCTTGCATAAAAAGATAAAATGATAATAGTCATAAGTCTCTATAGCAAACTTACTCAACCATTAGGAACTGAGCAGATTGGTGCTTCTGATGGTGTCAATATCAAGTTACACTCAGTTATATACGTATATAGCAAATGTGATATTGGGAGAAAAGCATCAATTCATCAGATCAAGCAAAACAACTCTTCTGTGCTGCCACAGCAGGCTGGAAATGAGACGGGACCAACAATATAAGGAAATAGTCCTTTAAATCAGTAAGCAAGCTGTCCTTATTCTGTGGTAAACAGGACATTATGATAAAATTTGTATATAGAACTGAGCTATATGATCAAAATTGGAATCTGTCTGCAAATATAATACTGTTTTAGTAAGTTGTTGAGTTAGTAACAATAATAATTTAATACATTTATATATCACTAGATTTCTATCAACTCAGAATCATTTATTCCTGGAATGGAATGGAATTCTCCCATTGCATCAGCTGAGACAGGAGAATTAGTATTTATAATTGTTCCACAACACCCTGTTAGAGTAAGGTGACCAGATATTCAAAGTCCCAAAGCGGGACACCGTCGACAGGTGGGGAGGCGCTCCGGCGCATCACTCACCTGTGCATAGCAAGTCAGAGCCGAGGAGGGGGGCTGCGCACGCTCCGGCGTGTCACGTGCCTGCACAGAGGGTGTCGGGGTCAGGGCGTGCTCACACCCACCCCCGCGGGGCCCTCTTTAAAGGCAGCGGCGGTGACTCGGCCTGGCAGTGCTGAGAGCCGCAGGCTCGGGCCGCCGCCGCTGCCTTTAAAGAGGGCACCGCGGGGGCAGGTAGGAGCGCCCCCCCACCCTGATGCCCTCTGCACTGGCATGTGACATGTCAGAGCGCGTGCAGCCCCCCTCCTCGGCCCCAACGCCCTCCCTACCCAAGGCGGCGCTCAGAGGCATACGTCTCTGAGCACGTACAGAGCGGCTGCCGCCTGCCCGCAAAAAGCGGCACATTTTGAAGAGGTGGCAGGGCGCAGGACATCTGAAGGTGAACCAGGACTGTCCCGCCAAAAGCGGGACGTCTGGTCACCTTATGTTAGGGCCCCAATTAGGGAGGAGACATACTGTTTCCTTTTCTGCCTTTCGGCTCATCACCAGACACCATCTAGACAGAAAGTCATGAGTTCTGTTGTGTGATTTTTTAAATATGTGTGTTAGTTTTATGAGCTGATCAATAAAGAAATTAGAGAGACTAGTATAGATCTATATCAAGCTTTTTAGCTCTCATATATATATATATATATATATATATATATATGTTAGTTTTTATGAGCTGATCAATAAATTTAAATTTTTTGAGAGACCAAGATAGATCTATTTCGAGCTTATTAGCTCTCATCAGTTGGCCACACCCCACTGGGATTTGAACCGGGGCTGTAATGAATCCAAGGCAGAAGCCTAGTACTCCAGCCTAATTGGTTTCATCAGCTAATCCAGGAGTATTTAGTATAGATAATTGTTTCCACAACTTCCTGTAAGGGCCCCAATTAAGGGAGGAGACATGCTGTTTCCCTCTCTGCCTGTCGGCTCATCATCAGAGACCATCTAGACAGAGAACCATTTTTTAGTTACGTTGTGTAATATTTTTTAGATATGTGTTAGTTTTTATGACCTGATCAATAAATTTAAATTTTTTGAGAGACCAAGATAGATCTATTTCGAGCTTGATGAGAGCTAATAAGCTCGAAATAGATCTATCTTGGTCTCTCAAAAAATTTAAATTTATTGATCAGCTCATAAAAACTAACACATATCTAAAAAATATTACACAATGTAACTAAAAAATGGTTCTCTGTCTAGATGGTCTCTGATGATGAGCCGACAGGCAGAGAGGGAAACAGCATGTCTCCTCCCTTAATTGGGGCCCTTACAGGAAGTTGTGGAAACAATTATCTCTATATGTGTGTGTGTGTGTGTGTGTGTGTGTGTGAGAGAGAGAGAGAGAGAGAGAGAGGGAATATTTTTTTACAGCTCCTGTTTTTAGGCCCATTTTTAAGGGAGGAGACAAACTTGTCATCCTTCTCTGCCCTTCGACTCAACCTAGAGATCATCCAGACAGAGGCCTATTAAGATTGCTGCTGTCTTTTTAGATATATATATATGTTAGATTTTTAAGGGATGATTTAATAATTAATAATATATACCAGAGAAACAGCATGTCTCCTCCCTTAAATGGGGCCCTTACAGGAAGTTGTGGAAACAATTATCTATACTAAAATACTCCTAACAAACCTAGCAGACAACTTTGTTTCCCAAAAGGTAGAGAAGGGAACAAGGGGATCAGCAATATTGGACTTAATTCTCACTAACAGAGAGGAAATGATAGAAGGTGTAGAAGCTACAGGAACTTTGGGGGCAAGCGATCATGAAATACTGGAATTCAACATTATGCAAACAAAAGTAGTTGAACAAAGTCAAACTAGAGTCTTAGACTTCAAGAGAGCTAATTTCAATAAACTCAGAGAGAGCTTGGGAAGGATTCCATGGATGAGAATCCTCAAGGGGAAAACAACTCAAGAAGCTTGGGAAATTTTGAAAAATGAGATTATAAAAGCCCAGTCCAGCGCAATACCAATGAAGAAGAAAAATAACAGTTCCCAAAAGAAACCAGCATGGCTGCATAAAGAACTCTCTGACAAATTGAAAGACAAAAAGGATAAATATAAAAAGTGGAAAAAGGGGGACATAACCAAGGCAAAATATCAGCAAATAGCCCGAGCCTGTAAAGATGAAGTGAGGAAAGCTAAGGCTCACAATGAAGAAAGGCTTGCCAAAAAAGTAAAAAATAACAAAAAAAGCTTCTTCCAACATGTTAAAAATAAGAAAAAAGTTAAGGAAACAATTGGTCCACTGCTGGGAGAAAATGGCAAGAAGTTGATAAGCAACAGGGAGAAAGCAGAACTATTTAACTCTTTTTTTGCATCTGTCTTTACACAAAGGGATAAAACAGTCCAATCAATAAAAAACAGCACCACAAATATCAGATTAGGAACACAAGTTGAAATAGGGAAGAAAATGGTAAGTGAGCACCTCTCTGCCCTGGACGAGTTCAAATCACCAGGACCGGATGGATTACACCCCAGGGTTCTGAAGGAACTGGCAGACGAGATCTCAGAACCACTGAACTATATCTTTCAGAGATCCTGGAGCACCGGGGAACTGCCAGAAGACTGGAAAAGAGCAGATGTGGTTCCCATCTTCAAAAAAGGAAAAAAAACAGATCCAGGAAACTATAGACCCATCAGCCTGACCTCAATACCAGGAAAGATTCTGGAAAAGATAATTAAACAACAAATAAGTGAACACCTAGAAGCAAACAAAGTAATAGCCAAAAGCCAACATGGGTTTGTCAAAAACAGATCATGCCAGACGAATCTAATTGCATTCTTTGACAAAGTAACAAAATCAGTGGACCAGAGGAATGCTGTTGATATAATTTACCTGGACTTCAGTAAGGCATTTGATAAAGTAGACCATAACCTACTATTAGATAAAGTAGAAAATTGTGGGTTAGACAGCAGCACCACCAAATGGATTCGTAACTGGCTGACCAACTGCACTCAACGTGTAGTCCTCAATGGAACTGCATCTACATGGAAGGAAGTATGCAGTGGAGTCCCCCAAGGCTCTGTTTTAGGCCCAGTACTCTTTAACATCTTCATCAACGATTTGGATGAGGGGATAAATGGGGAACTCATCAAATTCGCAGACGACACCAAGCTGGCAGGAATAGCCAACACTCCAGAAGATAGGCTTAAGATACAGAAGGATCTAGACAAACGAACATTGGGCACTGTCTAATAAAATTCAATTGTGAAAAAAGTAAGGTGCTACATATAGGCAAGAAAAACCAAATGCACAAGTACAGTATAGGTGGTACCTTGCTCAATAGTAGCAACTGTGAGAGGGATCTCGGAATCCTAGTGGACAACCATTTAAATATGAGCCAGCAGTGTGCAGCAGCTGCCAAAAAAGCCAACACAGTTCTAGGCTGCATCAACAGAGGGATAGAATCTAGATCACGTGAAGTGTTAATGCCACTGTATAGTGCCTTGGTAAGGCCACACTTGGAATACTGCATACAGTTTTGGTCGCCACGATGTAGAAAAGACGTGGAGACTCTGGAAAGAGTGCAGAGAAGAGCAACCAAGATGATTAGAGGACTGGAGACTAAGACATATGAAGAACGGCTGCAGGAGCTGGGTATGTCTAGTTTGATGAAGAGAAGGACCAGGGGAGACATGATAGCAGTGTTCCGATATCTCAGAGGGTGCCACAAAGAAGAGGGAGTCAAACTTTTCTCCAAGGCACCTGGGGGCAGGACAAGAAGCAATGGGTGGAAACTAACCAAGGAGAGAAGCAACTTAGAATTAAGGAGAAATTTCCTGACAGTAAGAACAATTAACCTCTGGAACAGCTTTCCTCCAGCAGTTGTGAATGCCCCAACCCTGGAAGTCTTTAAAAAGATGTTAGACAGCCATTTGTCTGAAATGGTATAAGGTTCCTGCCCATGCAGGGGGTTGGACTAGAAGACCTACAAGGTCCCTTCCAACTCTGCTATTGTATTGTATTGTAACATTGCTAGTTTTATTTGACAGCTAAGATTTTACATGTGTATGTGTGTCTGTGTACATGTAATCTGTATGTAT
Source organism: Rhabdophis nuchalis (assembly GCA_039707465.1). Lineage (NCBI taxonomy): Eukaryota > Metazoa > Chordata > Lepidosauria > Squamata > Natricidae > Rhabdophis > Rhabdophis nuchalis. Next base: position 169,373,759 of record CM077645.1, read on the forward strand.
TATCCATGTATGCATAATGTACCTTTTATCTTTTGCTGTTGTCCTAGTTATTTTGGTGAATTGTTCATTGTTCATTATGCATTCCATCATTTTTCTAATATTGAGCTTGTGCTCTAGAAAATAATTTAAAGCTATATTAAATTCCAGTATAATTGGACTTTATTCACTGATGATAAAGTTTCATAATCCAAGTCTCAGTGTTGCTAGACTGATCTTTGCTGTTAGGCCCCAACAAAATTCTGGACAGTAGCCAGTGTATTCTGCCTAATATATTAGCATGGGAAGTGTTAAAAAAAATCTCTTGGGAAATTTGTGACGTAATAGGATTTTTTGGAAGCTTTTGTCCTTTGATTCCACATAAATAACTAAATCAGTATTTTATGAGATAAATTAAGACTCAAATAATTTTATGGAGAGTTCTGGGATGCTTCCAGATGAGATTTTTACTGAGTAATCTCTCTGTTACAAACATTTTATGAGAATGTCAGATCTTATCTCCATTTTATAATTATCATATTATTTTGTCTTCTTTTTTATCATGTAGAATATCTGGAATGTGGGGTGGAATTCCTGCACAAATATCTTGTTGAATGATATGGCTAGGAGCTATTGACCTCAAACAGTGCCCTTTTAAGAACAGGAGAAGCCCAGGGGCAAAATGCTAATTTAAATTCTACATCACTCATAGTTTTTCACTATATCATGTCTCAATGTATCTTCTTCTTTGTATTCGATTGTATTCATTGTCCACTCAGAACAATGGTTGATAAATTGTATGTGTGGGTGTATTTAAAAATTCAAAATAACTCTTGGAATTTTATTTATCTTACATGTTTTAGTGTTTTGACTGAAAAGGATTGCTCCACATGATCTTTACAAATATTGAAGCATACTTTGGATGGATGGAGTTCCTTCCATGTAGGAGACCTGGATAAGATCTTGAAACATCTCAGGAAAATTCTTCCTTTTCTTCCCTTTGGTCATTACTATTTAATTGCAAAACACATCCATTTTAAAAAAGGATATTTGAAGTTTGATATCTTCAGAATTCTCCTTTTTTCTTATATATACTTCTATCATAAAAGTTGTTTCAAAATAACCCTGGATCTAGTGTTTAGGGACTTGAGGGGAAAAAAATCTTCATTCAATTGTAATCAAATAACAATAATAAGCCAGGTGGTTTATTATTGTTAGCAGTATATGAATAAATTGCAGTCATTTTCTGGCAGAATGGAATGAAAGTAGCACAGATGGTACAAATACATCTTTTAAAACAAAGTTCCAACCATTGCAACTTTAAGTCTGAAGGACTTCAGCTCCCAGACTTCTCCAGCCAGCAAAGAGCTGCGTATGCCCCCCCCACCAGCTCCATTTTCACTGGCAGAGGGCAGCAGTAGTCTGTCACATCAAAAAATGGAGCTGGGGTCCATTTTAATAGCTATTGGAGAATTTTAATATTATGTCATAGGTTTCTTTGGCACACCTGGCATCCTGTAGTAATATTTTTAGCATCATCAAACAAAATCATCCACCTACCACAGGTGCTTGGGAAGGACTTGATAGGTGAAAAAAATGTCAAATCCAATCTAAACATCTGGCTGACTATGTGGCCAACCATAACAACAACAACAACAACAACAACAACAACAACAACAACCAGTCAACTGCAAAAGGAAACTTTACTTGGAACAGCTTATATCCTTTAACACAGGGGTCTCCAACCTTTGCAACTTTAAGTCTGAAGGACTTCAGCTCCCAGAATTCTCCAGCCAGCTGGAAAATTCTGGGAGCTGAAGTCCTTCAGACTTAAAGTTGCAAAGGTTGGAGACCCCTGTTTTAAAAGATATTACCTTTGCCATGTTTTATCCAGATAGCCCAAGGGATTTCACCAAAATATTGTAAACATTAAAAACATTCCCTTGCAGATAGCAAGGATGTGCAAAGGCAGTAAAGAAATATCCAAATTATTCAAAAAAGAGCATACAGACATACTAAACCAATGCAGGAAATGTCTTAGTCCAACCTAAAAGTAAAAACATTCAAAGCAAAATTTGTTGACAGAGAAAGCTCCTACACAAAGTATGACACCGCCTGTTCAGTCTTGTTGGCATGGATCATTGCTGAGCTTATCCTTTTCTGTGCATATTATCACTGTTGTGTATTTTGTACTGTGTCCTATAATCTTTATTGCATGGTCTAGTCTAATAGTAGACTAGATCGTGTAATCATAGTTTTACTCAGTTTGATTTTTCAGAATGATTCTCAGCCTTCTAAACTGCTGCCCTCCAACAGTGTGAGGATCACAATTCTCAGGAGTTGCTGCATGAGAATTCTAAATGTTGTAGTCCTAAAACATCTGGATCATGTGTTCAGATATCTGAATTATGGCTTAATATAAATGCATTTTAGAGGTGATGAAAATGAAGGAACAAATTCACAAAAATACCAAAATAACTAAAAGTAGAAAGCATCTGCTTGCCATTCATTCGTCCATTCAATGATTCTGCTCAGGGAACTGAGGGAAGGGTGGGCTCTTGTCTATCACTCCACCAACCACCTCCAGCATATCATGCCATCTGGGAACGCAAGCCAATCACAGAGCCAGGTTTTAAGGCCCTTCTGGAAGGCCCAATGGGTAATGGCAGATCTCACTTTGGCAGCAAGATGTTCCAAAGAATGAGGACCATGGCAGAAAAGACTCAGAAAAGAACCCACCAGCCAAAATTCCTTGATTGACAGTTCAATTAATTACACTTAATTGTGTGATTAATGTCCTATTACTCACTATTGAGAAAAAATGTTTCTCTTCTAATGAATGAAATTAGCATTTAATGAAGAGAACAGTGACTCTCTTATGAACCATGAATTGTTTTGATGGTCTGTACTTTCAGCCTGGTGCTTGTTTTCTATAATGATTGAAGCAGGATCTCTCGTTTCCAAAGGCTCGATTAGTTTTAAATCAGATCCTTTGTTTGTGATTGAAGGGAATTTATAATACATAGGATGATTGGGAAAATTCAGAATCCCTGTTTACCATTGTTGTTTCAAATTAAAAAGTTGTCTGTTATCGTTGTAAAGCATTTCTTCCATATGGAGATTAGATTTAACATGCTAGCTACCTTCAATTCTAGCCTATTTTGAAACTTGTTAGCATATATGTAGGATTGCCTCTGAACCATATATTTCAATTTTTAATAGGAAAATACCATATGAGTAGTGCATGTCAGAAACTCAGGCTTACTAATACTTTTCCTATTAGTCCTCATTCAATAGTATGAAGAGAAAATAGATTTTGAAATTTTCTTCTAATATTTCTGCCTCCAACTCCCAGTTCAAGATTTTCCTCATCTGCTTTTCTTCATTTGACATAGACTCTAACACTATCCATCATCCCTCTATATTAGCAACAGATAGAGAAGCTTCCACTATGTAAGGAAGGGTGAATCCATTCACTCTTGTGGTGTTTATTTTATCGCTGCATCAAGATTCTTGCTTGAATTATTCATTTGTTGATACATAGCAATCGGATGACTCTTGTACAGCTGAGAAAATCAGGAAAGAAAAGGGTGAAAACAGTCATAGAGCGTAATGAAACAATGCAGTAAAAGAAAATGATGAAAAGAATTGTAACCGTAATTTGTACCTTTTTTTAGTAAGAATAATTAAATATATTTGCCAAAGAGTCAGTAGAGATGAACTGTTGGCAGTACATTTTATCAAAATAAATGCTTTATGTTTTTATGTCATTACTCTGCATCCATGAGAAACATGTGGTAGATAAGATACACAATCTTCTTCTGCAGATTATGTTTCACAGACTTACTTGTATCCTTTCAGGAAATTATGGAAATTCCTGACACGGGGAACAGAAAGTGGGAGGGGGAGAGGAATATCTCTCTCCCTCCCTCCCTCTCTCCCCCCCTTCTCTCTCACACACACACTCCATCTTTGTGTAGCCAAACCAGATGTAGCATTAAGTATTTAAATATACTCACTGTGATCATCTTTTTTTTTAAAGAAATGGAAGGATGAATCTCCCCAGGATCCAACCAAAATTCCCACCTTCAGGAACTATTACTTGGCACAGGAAATAAGTTTTCTTTGGCACCAATGGAATTTTTCCTTTCCTTGTCATAGAAGAAGCATTATGGAAATATATCATGTATTAAAAATGCCCTGTTCCCATTCTTGCCATCCTGGCTGCTATTGTTGAGAGATGGAAAACAATTATAATAAATATATTACTACATTTAGTATCATGCCTGTTTTAGATTTCAGATCACAGAAGAACTGAGATGATGAATCATATATATAGCACTTTATGCATGCAATTAAACATGTGGCTGAGAACAGATGTTGTATGTGCTCTCTTGTTTTTTGTTTCTGTGCATTTGCAGAACAATTTTCATTGTAATGTGCATGCACAAGTAGCGCATCCATGAGCAAACCGGTAGTAACGACTGCTGAAACCCATCCCTGATTCTGAAGAAATATTTGGAATCTACACGTACAACTTTGTAAGATGCAGCAACCATGAAATTTTCAACATTTAGAGAATATTGTGTAAGGAATGAGCATATAAATGTAGGTGTTTGTCAGGCTTCAGAATAGAAGGACTTCACTGTTCATTTACATAAGCACTTAAGAGATTTTCATAGAAAAATACAGTGTTCTTATTAATATTTCATTTGTTCTACAGAGTTCATTGTTCCATTTACTAAAACATGAAACAATATAGGTGAAGGCAAGCAATACTATTCAATTAAATATGCAATTTTCAGGCAGTTAACAATGCTGGTACTTTCTCTTAATACTTTTAAATTATTCATATTTTAAAAGTGCAGATACTGTTCATTAAATATTAAAGAATAATTTAAAACTATGTAACTGCATTAAGTGAAGATGGTGTATTAGAGGAGAACCTTCCTTATGATCAATCATATAGAAGTTCTTTTTAAAAGGACATGGTATCTATGTCTTCCTATAGGATGACGTGGGATTCCCATAAGTTCCATGTAATGTGGCTAATGGGCAGCAATTATAGAAAAATATAGACGTTTGGAGGGTTTGATTACACATCCTGCCTGAAACACTTAGAAGAACGGAAGTCGGAAATATAGTATGTTTTATTTTCCACCTCTCCTTTATTTCAATGGATTGCATTTCCAACAGGCCTCCATTTTGCCTCCTCTGCAACAGATCCCTGCCTTGCACTTGAAGGGATAATCTCTGTTCTGATTCAGTTCAATCACAGTGGCATGCAGCTGCCATGCTTTAAGGAGAGAACCCAAATGCAAAATGTACTGCATGCTACAAGAATGCAAGTTTGTCATCATGGTGCTGTTTTCAAAATGGAAAAATGCTAGCACCTTATTTCTGTTCTGATGATGAGATGAAAATCATATGTGTCTAGGCATAGGTTTGTAGTGTAATGCATTCAGTTCCTGGCAAGCAAAGGAATTACAGGTCAGAAAGGGTTGATGCTATCAGGTAGCATCTCTCTAGTAAACAGTCATATTAGCCTGTGCTCTTAGCATCCTGATGTCTATGTAGAACTAAAAATATAGAACAATTGAAAATGCATTTTGGATTTGTAAGGATATAGGAACTTTGGTTGTCTGAAAACATAAATTATGTCCTTCAAATGTGTCACTTTTCTTCTTTTTGATACAACGCTAAGCACACATATCTAAAGTTCCATTAAAATCTGCATGTAATATTTTCACTCAGAGTTGTATCATTTGTCTTCTCTTCCACTAAATTGTAATTTGAGATGTAAGTTGAATATAAACTAAAAACAATATACTTTTTTCCAGCAAATATCCCAAACATTGCCTGGCTGCTGTTTCTGAGCTATGAACACACACACACACACACACACACACACACACACACACACACACACACACACACAATTCTCATGCAATATATAAGGGTGAAACTGCAGGTTTCCTTCCTGACTTAACTTCGGAAATGGGTCTGGATAGCATTGACCCCATGGAATTAAAACACATCTCAAAATCAACAGCCAGAAATTTACAAGAACATAGGATTGTTTTACATTGATTACATTCAACTTTTAGTGTATTATAAAGGCAGATAAGTACACACACACCTTGACACAAAGAATCTTTAGTCCTTGCCAGCTGACTCTTATGAATATCTAAATAGTGAAATTGTTTCATCAAGAAAATTATGGCAGAAAACCACTTGCAATTACTCATCTTCATATTAAAATGCAATGTTTCATCATTGTCACCACAACTTTCTTCATAGAAAATGGAATCTGCACAATACATGTCCATTAAATAAGGATAACAGTTGCTAGAAGGTCCATTTTAGAATAGAAATTGTTCTCCCACACATCAGTTGTTTGGGTTAACTGAAAATAGCCTTTTCTGTCCTTAAAGCTGTGCAGGTTTTCTCTATTCATATACAAGAGAAGGCGGTGTCTGCAGTCAAATAATTAATTTAGACTTTCTTACAAAATTTCATACTCATAATTGTTTTCCCTTAATGACCCTTATTCTAAAACAACTCTCATAGTTATACTGCATATAGTGGTGCTGAGCAGAGGATACGATGATAGAAGCTGGAGTTGTCTCCCAGCTCCCTTGCTAATTCTCTCCATCTATTTCATATACATATATAAACAGCCCAGAGATATTGATTTTCCTCTGAAGAAATACTTCCAGTATCTTGATAAACCTGCTGGTATCCAACATGCCGCAGCTGTAGACTTTGCTCAGCACCCACCTGGCTGGCTGAGAACTCATCTGTGGTGGTAGAGCAGGGGTCTCCAACCTTTGCAACTTTAAGTGTGAAGGACTTCAGCTCCCAGACTTCTCCAGCCAGCAAAGCTTTACTTTACTTGGAAACTTTACTTGGAACAGCTTTCATCCTTTAACACAGGGGTCTCCAACCTTTGCAACTTTAAGTCTGAAGGACTTCAGCTCCCAGAATTCTCCAGCCAGCTGGGAGCTGAAGTCCTTCACACTTAAAGTTGCAAAGGTTGGAGACCCCTGTGGTAGAGCACAGAGCACAAACTTACCACTTTCTCCTCTCCAGAGTGCTATCTGCTCATATACCATATGTCCCGTCAGCCATCTGGTGCAGATGCCATTGTTATACCTCAGCTGATGTCTTGGCCACCCTGCGACTCAGGGCATTTGCGTAGCAGCTTGATCCCCAATGTTGAGCTACTTTTTGTTCTTTGCTGCAAAGCTTGAGCAGGATGATGGGTAAATGTAAAGCAAACTGGTGGTCCTAAGCCTCACTGAGAAGGAGATTGGGGGGCATGCTGTGCATATTCTTCCAGCAGGGCCTCAGAGGTATTGACTGCATTAGCATGTAGTTTAAATATCTCTCCCCCTCCCAAATTAAAGAGGCTTCTATGGGATTTTTTCTTCTTCCTTGACTTCTCTGTAGCATGACCCTAAGTGGAATCACTGGCTTTCCACTAGTATATGTTCTCTATCGGCATGAGGAAAGTATGTGGACAATATGTATATGCATATAGGATACATCCAGAAGAAAGATTTGAGCACTGTCAGTAGAACCATGGTGGCCTATGTCAACATGCAGGACTTGCCTAAAAGACATTTCACTCCTGATATTCATGAAGAGTACAATGAACACTACAGTTTCTTGGCCTTCTTAGGAAACTGCATTGCTCAAGGCAGATAATTGGTCCAATTAGCTAAGAATTGTCTACATCAGAGATGTCAAACTGGCGGCCTGTAGGCTGCATGCATCACATGCAGGCCACACCCACCCCAGCTCTGCAAAGGAAAAAACATCACAAAAAAATCACGTGATGGCAACATGATGCCACGAGTTTGACGCCCGTGGTCTACACAGAGTTGCAAGTAGGTCTTAAGAACATCATGTAAGACCCTATTTTAACCCAACAAACATGGAATATTCTGTTTATTAAGTGATTGCTCTCATTTGAGCAGTGGCTTATCTCTTATATACACCTGGACAAATTTAAGAACATCCTCTGTCTCATGAACAATTTCAAGACAGCAGATACATTTCAAATATCTTGATGTGTTGACCTAGGATAACTGTAACTCTAATTCTGTTTGTAATCCAAAGCATAACCTTCAAATTAAAAAATGAGAACAAAATAATAGTAATTTTAAAAATACTACAAATACACTGTATGGACTTCCAGAAGGAGCACCTCAAGACACAAGGCAGAAAATTCACAATGAGCTAAGGACTAAACTATTACAATAAGAATAATTTAAATTATATAAGAAAACTTCTCTTTCTTTTCTTTTTCCAAACCATGTGCTAGTTAGCATCCAGTCCACAGACTTCCCCTCCCTAGAATATAGAGATAAACAAAAAATGCCAGGCTCTTAGAAGGTTTTTTCATCTTCCATCTTGATGCAAGATGAATCTCACAAAGCTATCTGTGTTTGTTGATTAACTGAGGAAATGAATCAGGAAAAAAAAATCATCTTTGTTTCATTTTCAGTTATTTCAAAGAGCTCAGTTGCCTAGAAAGCTGCAAAATATTATCTGAACAGATTGATCTAAACCAGTGCTTTTCGATCTTGGCAGTTTTTGGATGGATGGTTTACAAGCTCCAGAATTCCCCAGCCATAATTGCAAGCTGGAGAATTCTGGGAGTTGATGTCCACCCATCTGAAAGTTGTCAAGGTCGAGAAACAATTTAGTTTCAGTTGGACTAGGCCTTAAATTTTAATGAGAATAGTACTTCAGACCATATGCAGATTCAATATCTAAATTTGCTTGGTCTCAACAGTGGAGGGGAAAAATGAGAATATTGTTGAGAATATGGCATAGCAGCATTTATAGTTGATCCTAGGTGAAGAAGGTTATCTGGATCCTTTCCAATTTGGGTTCCAGGCCCAGGCATAGAATGGAGATTTAATTGGTCACTGTTATAGACTATTATTATATGTTTCTCATTACAATTTAATCTACCTTCTCTGCCCAAAAAGACAACTTAGAAGCTACAAAATGCAGCCTGGTCAGTTTGCTAACCATACAAGAGAATAACACTTATCTTGTGAAAGCTGCCCTGGTTGTTATCAGATTACTAGAGCCACTTTAAGGTGCTAGTTGTTATTTATAAAGCCTTGTATGGATTGGATCCTCACTATATTTACGTACAACCTGACCTAGGTAGATTTTGACTAGCGGTCAAGAGGATAAGCTGACCTTCACAAGAGGTTAAGAAGAAGGAACCAGGAAACAAGCTCCCTCACCATGGAGCAGCTTATCTATTCCCTAATTTCTTATTAGCCACAATTTATTTGAAATTACCAAACTCAGGGAGAATGTATTACATAATTTAGGGAAATGTGATCTATTTTATGCACTTTAATTCTTTCTTTTGAGGTTTTCAATGGTTTTTATGTTATTGTAAGTCTTAGGAGTACGTGTCATTGTGTAAATAAATTCTAGACAATGAACCTTGGAAACAGTATTTTATCTTGGTGAATCCTAATATCTTTGCCTATTTCTTATCAGTATTCTTCAAGTTGCCTGATTCTTATCTTATAATTATCTTTGTAACTCTTTCTTTTCTTTACAGAAGTCATCCATTTTCTGGTTAATTATCTCACCTTTAGCTGAATATGTTTGTAGCTGCTGAATAAGAGATTTCAAAAGCACCAAGATTCTGAATTAGAAACTTCTAAAGCTTCTGGAATGCTGACAGGACCAGAATTAAAATAGCTCTGTCTCTCATACAACAGAACTGTATCAGTTTCACTAGGTTTATCAGCAATTTCAGCCATGTCAGCCCTTCCAGTTTTATTTTCCAGCTTTTCAATAAAAACCATCCTCCTCCATGAATGAAAGAATGAAGAGAGCTCCTTTTTTCCTTGCAGTGAGCTTTTTTCGGCTTACCAATTAAATAAGATAAAAGTCTCAGAAAAAATAAAGTTTTTAACGAGAATAATGTAAGGCCTGCATTTTGTCTTAATGTTAAATCCTTCTCAGTAACTATCACTATTGTAGTTACCTGATCTCATGAAATATTGGACTTCTCTGGGTGATTAATCACAGATCACGTGACTTTCCCCCCCTCAAATGGATTCTGCTGCTCAAACTATAATTAGTTAAAAATGTAGGCTTTGCTATTATCCTTGTTGGCTATTGATCTTAGCATTGTTATCTGGGGGTTATAGCAAATTATTCTATATGATGTAGTGTGTATCAATTCACAGGGCCGTCTTAACAGCATTATGGGCTCTCAGGCAAAGCAGTGTACTGGGACCCCTACGACACCTACTCACAGGAATAAAAATGTAAATGGTCCTCAAAATCAAACATACGTTTGCATGCTAGTATTCATAAAAAATGCAGTAAAATGTAATAAATATGTTGTTGTATTTATATGATATAAGGTGCATGGAAGGGTTAACATGCACATATTAGTATGGGGCCCCTATGCTCCTGGGGCCCAAAGGCAAGTGCCCATCAAGTTCATGCGTTAAGACAGTCCTTAAAACATAAAAAAACATAAAAGAGAACTTTGTGGAAATGAATTTAAAGCCATGGATTTCATCTTATTTCATGCTCCCCACCGTTTCTTTAGATGTACCAGTTAATGTATTTTGTATGATTATAGATTATACAGTAAGTCAGCACTTCATTAGTGAAAAAAACATGAGCAAATAAATAGAACTTCCTGTCAGGCAGTGGTGACCTTCCTGTGTTGAATGTACTACTGTACTTCCTGACCATGTACTAATTGCAGAGCTGATTCTCTTACTGAAGGCCCATGTTTACTTACATGATGGCATTCTTTAAGAGGTTGAATTAGTGAATAATCAAAACAAAGTCTTGAGCTATTTGTACAACCAATGTAAAATGGAGCATTTCTATTATTTCTGGCTCAGGCATCCAGTCCATCTGGTCTTAGCTTTTCCCGGTTGGCACAACACAAACGCAGAGGCTCTCAGTGAGCTGGAGACTCTTTCATTAACTATACGTCAATTTATCCTCTTTTATTCAAAAGGTTCTGTTAGATTGGGTGAATGGATGATGCAGACTAAGGCTTAATAACAAACAACAGCTCTTTATTGGAATGAATTATGTACAATCCAGCACCACTCTGTTTGACAGCAGCCCTTTTATAGGGAGCTGTCAAATGGCTCAGTCAATCACCTTTTAGTATTTTCCCGCTGGATCGGAGGACCTTGGTGGAACCTACAAAACTGGTTGTCAGTATGTAACGGGTTCTTTAAGATCCCATGTTCATAAGGCTATTGGTCACTCTGAATCTGAAGGTGAACTTTCTGCTCTGGCAATCACCCATTCAAGATACTATAGCATTCACGATGTACATTGGCTCACACATGATGTAAAGTGTATATATTTTTCTACAACAGGTCACTAATGGCCAACCAACTGGATCCCAAGATTCTTTCCCCTGTGCTTTGTAATTTAGACACATTTCTGGTTTCCACTTCTCCTATAATGTAAAATAGTAGTTTGCATTATACACAAGTGGCCTCTGTTATCTGAACTCCTTTTAGCTGTGGCTTTGCAAATCCCTAGCAGGTAAGGAGAAAGTTGTTGTTGTTATTGTTAGTTGCAAAGTTGTGTCCAACCCATTGTGACCCCAAGGACAACATTCCTCCAGGCCTTCCTGTCCTTCCTGTCTACCATCTCCTGAAGTCCATTTAAGCTTACACCAACTGCTTCAGTGACTCCTTATTCTCTGTCGTCCCCATCTTCGATTACCCTCAATCTTTCCCAGCATTAGGCTTTGCTCCAGTGAGTCCTTCCTTCTCATTGGGTGGCCAAAGTATTTGAGTTTCATCTTCAGGATCTGGCCTTCTAAAGAGCAGCCAGGGTTGATCTCCTCTAGGACTGACCAGTTTGATTGCCATGCAGTTCAAGGGACTCGCAGGAGTCTTCTCCAGCACCATAGTTCAAAGGCCTCAATTCTTTGGTGCTCAGCCTTCCTTATGGTCCAGCTTTCATAGCTATACATTGCAACCTCAAAAACCATAGCCTTGTCTATACATACTTAGACTTTATTATTCTTATTAAAGGTTTTCATGGGTTTTGACAGTTGGTTCAGTTTGGAGGAAGACTTTTGGATGGTGCTTGTGCATTTTACACATCTACAAAATGGAGGTGAGCCTTTTGAACATGAATAAATTATGCTTTTGCTAGGTTTCATCCTCAGTAGCTTTGGTACCCACATTGCTATGTTGGAACCGAATATCTGTGTATGACTATGGATAACCTAATGGCCCATCTCAATTCCATAGATGCTGGAAAGATATATGACAATATAGAGAAGCAGCTGAAACAAAACAGGATTAAAAATTTTTTATAGGAGAGTGGGATGAATCAATCAGAAATTAAAGAGGGACCGAAAGAAAACTGACTAACATCATGAAACTATTACTGCATATACTTCACCACAAGTCAGACAAAATAAGAAAAAGAAGCATGGATTTGGTGAAAGGGAGAGAATTTATCACAAGGGAAGAGGAAGGGAGGAAGAGGAGGAAGTGGTTTCTCTTTTCTTCTGTCTTCAAATGAACCTGCCAGGAAAAAAAATGGTTAGAAAATAGAGTGAGACAAACAACAGAGCAGAGATAGAACAAATGCATCACATCCCTCCACCAAGCACTTTGGCAGCAGGAGTTGTAAAACTGATAAAACATACTGGCAGCTATTTATGCCAATATTTAGAGATGAGCTAAATGAGGAGGGCTCAGCTGGAGGAGAAACGAATGAGTTCCTTCTTCAGCTATCTCCATATGAAGGAAAATTGTGACTTTTTTTGTTAAACTCCTAAGTATCTGAAAATCCATCGAATAATTAAAGCAATTCAAAAAATATTGGACTAAAATACATACGTGGTTGGAAAAGAAGATAAAATAACATATTGACTTAAAACCTGAAATATTCCTCTTGGGGATTTTACCAGAAACGTATAGTAAATGCCCTTACTTCAGGTGCTTTGTTCCTAACATTGTCAAGTTTTAATGTATATTTGATTATCAAATGTATATTTGATTATCCATGTTATAACAGCAGCTAGGATTGTATTTGCACAAAACTAGAAAAGTGAGGAGAATGTGATTAGGAAAATATTAGAATCCGCAGAAATGAATAGATTAACACTGGCAATTAAAGAGAAAGAACCAATTGATTATTATATTATTTGGGAATAATTTTATCAATGGTTAAAGAATAAATATAAGAATTAGCAGTAAAAGGAACTGTGCAAAATACAGAAAATGTACCAATAGTTAATATAATTAATAGAGTTAAATAAATCGTTAAGAGGATTGTTATAGTATTAGACATTTAAGGTATTTGTATTAAGATAAGAATAGATTAAATAATGAATAGGATTGTAAATTTTAATTGTCAAATGACATACTGTTTAATGGAAGATGGATTGTTTATATTAAAATAAAATAAAAATTTAAAAAACAATTAAAGCAATTTCAATCAACTATTTAATTTAATTAATGAGGTGATGACTCAAATGAATCTACTTTGAAGTGAATGTTCATGCTGAATCTTCTCATAATAATTGTTCTTTGCAGCAGTGACAGATCTCCAGCATTTAAGGGGGATTGTTGTCCATTGTATCGGAGGATTGAAATACTATTATGTTTAATCTCTGGCATGTAACAGACTTTTTATTTAAAAAATGTCATATGTGTGAGATCCTTTCCACCAGAGATATTTAAATGCCCTTACTTCAGGTGCTTTGTTCCTAACATTGGCAAGTTTTAATCTCAACTTTTCCTTTTATTTGGGAAAAGTTCACAAAATACCTGTTACTGTTTTCAAAAACTGAATTAGACAAGAGTCATACTTAACTACTTTGGCCAAATTCAGTAGATACAGTTTACTCTTATTTTGCATCAGCCTGCCTTGTAGCCTTTTGCTTTGCATTCACTCAAATGTAAATAGGAGAAGGGGAACACAACTGTCAATTTGATAGCTCATGAATTGACTTAGTGATTTTTCCTCCTTGTAGGACCTTTCTAGCCACAGCTGCTAAGTGAATCATTACAATTGTTAAATTAGTAACATGATTGTTAAGTGAATCTGGCTTCTCCTTTGATTCTGCTTGTCAGAAGGTTGCAAAAGGTGTTCACATGGCCCCAGGGCACTGCAATCATCACAAATATGATTTAGTTGCCCAGCATCCGAATTTTGATCATATGATCAGGGGGATACTGGTACTTATGCATGGTAATTATAATATACATGGTAATTATGAAAAATGGTCATAAGTCACTTTTTTCAGTGCCGTTGTAGCTTTGAACAGTCACTAAAGAAACTGTTGAAAGTCAAGCACTACTTGTATACAAACATCAACTTACAATAGTAAGTTGACCTGGAAAAACAGGCCAAATAATTCTTTTAGCTCATTGAATTATATTTACTTTATCTTTCCAACATTTTGCATTTTGAGAATGGATGCTGAATTGATGCCATCTAGTGGTTGTAGTATTTTGAGTACAATAGTGTTTCAGTAGTTAGCCCTTCGGCATCATTATTCCTAGTAAACAAGCAAGATAATGCACTAAATCCACTCTTTAAAAAGAGTTTCATGTTACACAATTGGAAGTGAATACATTATTATTATAATTAATTGCACACACAGATGTTTACAGTAGACTGGATTTGGCATTTTTATCACCTATCATGCCTTTCCTAAGGATCTTGCCTACGTAGATGTTGTTTGATGGTGTTAAAGCAGGGGCCTCCAACTTTAAGTCTTCAGCTCCCAGACTTCCCCAGCCAGCAAAGAGCTGCGTATGCCCATGCAATAAAGATTATAGGACACAGTACAAAATACACAACAGTGATAATATGCACAGAAAAGGATAAGCTCACCAATGATCCATGCCAACAAGACTGAACAGACGGTGTAATACTTTGTGTAAGAGCTTTCTCTGTCAACAAATTTTGCTTTGAATGTTTTTACTTTTAGGTTGGACTAAGACATTTCCTGCATTGGATTAGTATGTCTCTATGTTCTTTCTTGAATAATTTGGATATTTCTGCCTTTGCTCATCCTTGCTATCTGCAAGGGAATGTTTTTAATGTTTACAATATTTTGGTGAAATCCCTTGGGTTATCTGGATGAAACATGGCAAAGTTAATATATTTTAAAACAGGAGTCTCCAACCTTTGCAACTTTAAGTCTGAAGGACTTCAGCTCCCAGAATTCTCCAGCTGGCTGGAGAATTCTGGGAGCTGAACTCCTTCAGACTTAAAGTTGCAAAGGTTGGAGACCCCTGTGTTAAAGGATAAAAGCTGTTCCAAGTAAAGTTTCCTTTTGCAGTTGACTGGTTATTGTTGTTGTTGTTGTTATGGTTGGCCACATAGTCAGCCAGATGTTTAGATTGGATTTGACATTTTTTTCACCTATCAAGTCCTTCCCAAGCACCTTGGTAGGTGGATGATTTTGTTTGATGATGCTAAAGATATTACTGCAGGATGCCAGGTGTGCCAAAGAAACCTATGACATAATATTAAAATTCTCCAATAGCTATTAAAATGGATCCCGAGCTCCATTTTTTGATGTGACAGACTCCTGCTGCCCTCTGCCAGTGAAAATTGAGCTGGGGGGTGGCATGCGCAGCTCTTTCAGCCTCCATTTTTGGCTGTGACGATGTCCTGCTACCCCCTGCCTGCAAAAATGGACCTTGAGGGACCTGCACACAGCTTCCCAAGCTCCGTTTTCATGGGCAGAGGGTGGCAGGAAGCTGTTGTGACCTAAACAGAGCCCGGAAGGGCCGCAGGTGGCCCTTCCAAGCTCCGTTTTATCTGGCAGAGGCACTGCAGGCTGGTCCTTGCTGTTTCCTGGGCAGCCCTGCAGGCCAGATCTAAGCCACCCCTATGGGCCGGATCCAGTCTGCGGACCTTAAATTTGACACCCCTGAAACACAGATGTTGATTATGTTTAATACTGAATTGTAATGATGTACTCATCTTGACAGTGTTTATCACCACTTCCCCAAACCATTTATAAAGCTAGGAGATTGTACACAGGCAGAATTTAGTTAACCGATTTGGCACTTGGCCACTGTGCTAAATTTAACAGTCCTTTTTCAACGATGAGGGTAATTTTCTAGTCACATAAAAATATCTTTGCAGTTGCTGCTTTCTTGGAAAAAAATATCCTAATGTGAAAAAAGTATCCACCTACTAATCTAGAATTCTTCTGTACTTTATTTAGATAACTCATTGAGAATGACTCATTGGCTGAAACAGGCAGGAAATTCTGTCTTGTATCTTTGCCTTCCTGGCTTCCTTTGGTGTTAATCACCTGCCTCCTCACAATAAGATATTCCTTCCCCCCTTAAATTATAATTATGTACATTTTTTTCCTCCCTGATTTTATTTTTTCTATAACTAAGAATTCTGTGGCTGCTTATATTTATTGGGTAGAGTTTATTTGATAGACACATTGGCTTAGAGCAGCGATGGTGAACCTTTTTAGGCTTGCGTGCCGTAAGAGGGGGCAGCGCAGGGGGAAGTCGTGCACCGGTGTACCATAACCATAATGCAATGCGCGCGCCCCAGTGTGCATGCATGCATAGGCGCTCCCCTCCTTTTTTTACATGCTTTTTGTGCCCTCCTCAGGCTTAGTCTAGAGGCTTTATAGGAGCCTGGGGAGGGTGAAAACAGCCCCCCTGGAGGTGCTTCGGAGGCTTCAGGAGCTTCCCTAAAGCCTCCAGAGGGCTGTTTTTGCCCTTCCCAGGCTCCTATAAAGCCTGGGGAGGGCAAAAAATGGCTTTAAAAATAGCTGAATCAGCTGGCCAGTGTGCATGTGCACGCTGGCCAGCTGACAGGGCAATGCCTCGCGTGGCCTGCCTAATGGCTCTGTGTGCCACCTGTGGCACGCGTGCCATAGGTTCGCCATCACTTGCTTAGAGGTATTCCAGAACAAACTGTGTAAAAAGACAGCAAATCAAAACAAAAGGGAATTCTACTTTGTAAGTAGAGACCTGTTCTATCTAATAGTGATGATGTTCTAATTTATCATTTTAACATTGTTAGCTGAATATTGTTGTTGTATCTGTACCATAAATGATAATGCCAGGTTCAAATGACACTACTTACTCATGCCTCAAATTTCAAGCATTGCCTAAATAATACTAACCATGATATCAAAAATAACTTATGCAATACAATCGAAAGGTTATTACAAATGTCAGAAATCTGCAGACAGATGGCACCCTTTCCTTTTTACTAGGAAATACTGAATCAAATGCAGCAATGAAATAGGAGGTTGTAACCCTTTTCTTAGAACTGGGTCATTTACTGAAATGAATTAGAAAATGGGAATAGGGCCATCTTTAATCAGACCACAAATCCATCTGATCCAATCTTCTGTCTCTACCATGGCCTATCACTGTGTCTGTTGGCATTCCACAACAGTACATGAGAATGATAGCACACCCAGAAATTATTATCAAAAAGACCAGCAGCTCAACAGCTGGAAGCAGGCAGTCTTTATCATCAGTGGTCATTGAGGATCTTAACTTTTGTGAATTTGTGTAAAGTCAGAAGGGCAGCCCCTACTATAAGCGATTCTGGCAGCAGGTTCTGCAGTTGTATTATGGAGTTTATAAATAGATCTTTCATTTCACTGGCTTGGATCTCCTTCCTTTATTCTTTTAATGTAAATGGATGCAGAAACAGCAGTTGTGTAAAGATGATTTTGATAATGAACCATAATGACTCTTAGCAACTACATTATCTATGATGATCTGTCTCCAACCCAGCCCTTCAGGTTGGAGGCACACACTATTGCTGTAATTGACCCAATCCTCTTGTTTCCTTTCACCATTCCGAGCACAAAAGACTTCTTAGCCAAACTTAGTCTTTGTGTAAAAATATGATCAATTGTCTGTTCCTTGAGTGAGATCTTTGGATTGATTTGTTTCATATGTATGTATGTATGTATGTATGTATGTATGTATGTATGTATGTATGTATGTATTCTGTTGGCTATTCATATCAATATTCATTTGATATCAATTCATGTCAAATGTCAATGCACTTTATCTCTTTATTCTTCAAAATCTAACTTCTCCTTCCAGAAGTTGTCACAAAGGAAAAAAAAACATTGCTTGGAGGATTCCAATCTTTGTGCAAACAGACACATCCCAGCAACTGAGTAAATTTTACAATGCCTTCATTACAATGCTATTGTAATATTTATCGGTAGGCAGGTTCCCTTTAGGAGATCCTAAAAGACAGAAATTATCCATCACTTCTATATCTTCATTGTCAGTTCTAAGATAGTTGCTATAATTTCTGTAAAATTAGTTTGGTTTTGTCTATATATAATCTTTATCCCTTTTTATTCACTCTGTACAGAGCGAATATACTTACTAGAATTTTCAGATCATTTCCATGTTTTATTGTTAGAAGAGTGTCCTGAGCATTATGCGGGCTTCTTAGTCCAATTTTGAAACCATACTCATTTTCTTCCAATCCAGTTTCTCTCAACATATATTCAGCATATAATTTGTACAAATAAGGACATGGTTTTGTCTCGCTCCTTTACAGACTTGGAATCCATCTATTTTGCTATGTTCTGTCTGTTTTGTGGCTTCCTATCCTGCTTCACAGGATGACAATAAGATATTCAGGGTTTCCCATTTTACTAAGGACATTCCACAGCTTGACATAATTTCACAGGGTAGAAAAATAATGCTTAGCATCATCCAGTGCAGATTAGAGCCCTACGCGGAAAGACAGATGGCAAGCTGGTTTTAGTAAAGGCAGAGCAACAGGACACATTATTGCTGATGCAAACTGGAGAATTGAGAAAGCCAAAGAACATCAAAACGAAATTAATATGTTCTTCATTAATTATAGATTATAGTAGTCTGGACAGAAATTTGCTCTGTGGACTTTGAAGTCCACTAAATGGCAGTTGTGAAATTGAGGTGGTACTATATGAGAGTTGTTTTACTCACTTTATATATTTATGTCAGTCTCGCTAGTTCCTGCTTCGCTGCCATGGAAACGGGGAGGGTGGGGGGCGTTGGGATGATTGTGCTCTGCTGGTGGACAATGTTGATCGTGGTGTTATCTCTTGGTTAACGGCCCTGCATTCCAGGATGGTGAAGACCTGCCCACCTGATGTTGGAGATGGAAGCATATTGGACGATGCAAAGGGGGGGGTTTGGGGATTGGGATGGGCTTAAGCTTAATACTTTCTGTTCGCGCCTAAACTATTCACTCTCAGCTTTACTTGGTTTGTAAGCTATTGTTACTCAGTAAAAGGAGCCTTATTCATTTCAAAAAAATGTCTAAGTGTGGTCTTTCCTGAGCCAACGAAGAAGCAGGCCTGACAATTTATTCTTTAGATTTTAAATTTTAAGTGCATTCATACCATGAACATGTTTCCATGTTTGTAGGCTTATTTTTCCCATTTCCCAATGGTGAATCTACCATTTTCACAGTAGCACACTGAGTCAGTGTTAACAAACTGTACACCCCAAACTCTAATATAAAAATCCTTTTCCTTTTCCTTTCCAAAATAATAATCCTATTAGTAATATATACTAATTAAGCATATATATAAAATTAGGATTTTTTTAAAAAAAAAAGTTTTGCTGCACTATATATCAGTTTACACATACATCAAATACATTTGCTATCTTCATTCAAACTGTGATTTGGTGGTACCCACAAGTTCAAGTACCTTAGTGCTCATTTCTAATTCCAGATTAATTTGGCTCCTATAATTTCTGCTCTGATTATAAGGATCAATTTCTTTAATGAATATTCTGCCTATTTCATTAACCAACTGCAGATATAATGCCACCTTGTTCATTATCTTTTATAGTACGTACATACAGCCTTGAAGAGTAATGATTGTATAATTAACTATCTCCTAATGCTTAATTTAAAAGCTAAGTTAAAGGAAAAGAGTAGACTCATATAAATATTATATTCCTATCAGGGATACATGGAACTTCATATGACATAGAGTCAGTATGATCTAGCGGATAAAGCACCAGGTAGAAATGAGGACACTATGAGTTCTAGTCCCACCTTAGGCAGACTGGGTATTAAGCCACACTGGTTCAGCCCAACTCAACTCACAGATTTATTGTTGTGGGCAAAATAGGAGTAGGAAGGAGTGTTATGTAAGTATGTTTGCTGCTTTGAGTTATCTATACTAGATAAAGACATAATATAGGCAGAATAAAAAATATAAAAGGTTATTTCTTTTCACAATTAGATGCTAATGATGCTTATCCTGCAATTTTAATAGAAAATGTCAACACTCTCCTGAATTTTAATATATTTTAGTCTAGCTGGGGATTTGAGCGAAGATCTTTTATGACTACAATAATATATTTGTTGAAGAGGAATGAAGAAGTGAAGATGGTTTTTAACTAATCAAATAATTGTAAACAATCTTACATACAATAAGTGTACAGGGATCATTTTTGTGCACTTTGCATAAAATGAGCTAACTGTGGTTTAATACATAGCTAGAAACATAACTACAATAAAATTAGATGACTGCAAAGAAACCCCCCTTCCCCACCCTATCAAACGAATCCCTCCATAGCTCCCACCATCCATTCAGAACTGATGAAACTTCTTGGATGGGAACAAAACGTCTTTCAAGGAAAATGAGTTTGCCCCATTTTACAACTTTTCTCGCCACAGTTGTTAAGTCAATCACTGCAGTTCTTGAATTAGTAACATGGTTGTTAAGTGAATCTGGTTTCCCCATTGACTTCGTCTGTCAGAAAGTTGCAAAGGGTATGTCACATGACTCTGGGACACTGCAACCATCATAAATGTGAATATGTCAAACATTGGGATGTAATTCATGTGACATGGGAATGCTGCAATGGTCATAAGTGTGAAAAATGGTCATAAATAAATTTTTGTGCTGTTGTAACTTCAATCAGTCACTAAATGAACTGTTGTAAGTTGATGACTATCTATATTAAAGTGTATTAATGGCATTGCTCGCTTGTATTTTGATATTTCAATTAGATTTAAATATGTGGCCACACTGCAGCTAATAGCCTGACAATGGAGATAAATCCTCTTGAGAGACAACTTTGCATTTCTTCCCCTCTCTACTTTCCAAGTCAGCAACGGTAAGTAGAACGGGGGTGGGGGAATCAACTATGCTGCATGATTGAAATGAGCTAGAAAGCAGGAAATAAAGGACAGGATAGGGCAGGGGTGGGTAGGCGGGACCAGCTGATTGTCGGAGCTACTGGTTCGCCTGAACCGGTCTGAACCGGTTGAATACCTCCTCTGTCTCTACTCCTGTGGAAGCTTTTCTGAAACTTTTCTGAACCATTTTGATGCATTTTATGTATATTCTTCAATCTACAGTAGGCTTTAACATATGTTTAATACACCTCATATTATTTTATATTGTGGAATTAGTTTTAGTCAAATGCCACAACTTATGATTTCCAGAAAATTAACCTTGTTTTGCTATTGAATAACAGACTAACAGTGTTTTAGGCATAAATCTTGACAAATGAATTTGATGAAAGATTTTAGTCCTTTATGACAACTAACCTCTGATGAAGGTTTCACTCTTGAAGGTGCCACAGGCTTATAAATTGTTGTAAATTCTTATGTAACACTTCAGGTTCTTGCCGATTGGATGTCTCTTCCAAGGAGGAAAATAATTCATGTAAAAGAACTGACAAAACCTTCTATTTTGTCTGTCAAATTACAGGGTAATCATTTGGAAAAATTATCCCGATGGCCCGGAGATACTCTAAAATGGGACGCTGTTAACTCATTTTCATTCAAATAGATGATTAAATGGACCCCAGTGGGAAGAAGGGGATTTAGAGGATGGATACGTTGATCTTGTAGTTACTCAGCAGCTAAACTGAGCTACCAGCCACTCCAGTTATGGGCAGGACTACAGAGCAGAAATACAGCAACAGCAGACCAGAAAAAAAAATGAATCTCTTGAGGTAACAATTTATACTGATGTTTCATCTCAAAACTTGAATAACTCTAGAGCACTTAATAGAGTCTGAGATGCCTGCAGTTCTTAATAAGCTACTAAAATGGTTATTTTATGTAGCAGGAGTGGATAATTTTGTAGGAGTCAAGGGTTGGATTCAGCTGCCAGGAGTCCCACTGCTCTACTCTAGAGAGTGATGAATGGAGCCAAACAAAATTAAAATGTAGGGTGGTGTTTTTTTAACATCTTATTAAACATATTTAACAGAGTTGCTCTCATCAGTTACATAATTGTTTTCTTTTTCATTTTCACTCTAAAAATGGTTTTTTTAAAAGGCGTTCTGGAGTTCCTTGTGCTTTCTAAAGGCACTTGTGTCAAGAAGCATAGGCATTTATCTTCATGTACATTTCTGGTATATGTATATTACTCCATTCATTTTTATGGGTGTGACCAACACACTCAAGAAAAAAAAAAGGCATGAGAATATAGTAAAATGTTTGGAAGTGCAGATCAGTGGTGGGTTCCTACTGGAATTACTACCGGTTTGCTCAGCAGGTCATTCGCGCTCTCTCGCTTCAGCCACATGTGTGCGCCAGGCATGCACTGTGTGCATAAGCACCAGATGTACGCTGTGCATGCATGCGCAATGGAACAAAAGGAAAACAGCTGAGGAGTGGCAGTTCAAGCTGCCGCCCCTGATCAGTTGGGCTTCAGAAGTAAGTATGACTCAGGGGCAGGCGGGTGGACCCACTTTTTTGAAAAAACCAGTTTTCTCTTTGTTTGAAGGAGAACCAGTCTGAACCGGTAGGAACCCAGCACTGGTGTGGATGTATAGTTATAATACCTCTTCCTTCAATAGCTATATGGGAACTGAAATCATTTGACTTTCGTATGCAGGGCAAGTTTTCTTTTTCTAACTGCACCTTCTTTTTGCCTGGAGTTAACTCCAAACTCACTTTTTCTTATCCAACACACTGCACTCACTCAACTTAGGTGATGCTGACTGGTGCCCTGTCCTAATCAATAATAATCCTAATGCAAACTGGCCATTGCCAAATTGTAGATTCTGTCAGGACTGTAGTATTGTAGATTATTTTTTTTAAAAAACAAGAGAAATATGTGCTGCAAAACTATCATTAATCACAAATTCACTTTATAATTCCTTCAGCAAACACAGCCTAAAGGCAGCCATAAGGGCATGGGGCTTGTGCACAGTCCTAGATCTATATCTGTCACATGCAATTAGGAGTGTGGAAGTAAAAGCGGTCTTCTCCAGAAAAAACTGCATTGAAACCGTATATTCCTGCAAATAAGTGACCCTAGAATTTTTAATGAAAATACCACAAAAATGTGTCACTCATGAGTAAGCCAATCCACATTTTTCATAGTGCTTTGCTTAAAAAGTCAACATTCTGTTTCTCTCTGGATGAGCTCGTATGCAAGGATAAACTCATTTATACTCTTTGGTAAGCCCAGACACAGTTCAATCAAATCCAATTTTGGGTTTATTTTGTCATCTAAAATGTTTCGTTTATCTCCAAATAGCATTTCGTTACTGAAAGGGAAAAAGAGAAGATAGAGCAAATAGTATAACTATCTGTAGCACACACAAAAATGGATCTCTTGCAACACGGTGTATAATTTCTTCAGCAAAAGGCATTTTCCATCTGGTAATATCTCTAGAGTCAAGAGCAGAAGGTAACAGAAGAAGACATTTCAAAACCCACTAGTGCTAGAATGCTGAATTTTATGCTTCCTTGCTAAGAGCTACAGCAACCATAATGATAGTCCCTGGGCTGGTAGTTTCTGAAGCATTGGAGACCTTAAAGCAAAAATACATCCCAGGATTGCTCCATGTTGCCTTGTATTCATTAGCGTGTTACAACCAAAGTTATAAATGCATACATTTTCAGCAGCAAATGATCCATTGCAAACTTGTATAAAGTCATTGGCCTGGAATATTTTTTATGAAACATGAATTTTCATGGTTCTGACATTTTAATTTCTCCAGGCTGCTCAACAAACTAGAGAAAATACAGTAATTCTCTATTATTTGCCTGATGCTAGCCTTTTCTATTGAATGTAGTCTCTGTTTAAAACATCCATCCATACATCTATATTGGTACCTTGGCACGCAACTGCTGTTGAATTTTGTACTCAATGCATTTTGACACAAATATTTTGTCCTCATAGTTTGTTTGGTATTCAATGCACAAGCTACAATGTATTAGTGTCAGCTGCCTTATATCTGACTACCTTATTCCTTTTTTGGTAATCATTGTTTTTGGTAATCATTGTGCTTCCTGGAACCAATTAATGATGAGTACCAAGATACCACTGTATATGTGTATGTATATGTATACATACATACAGTATACATACTTTATATTATTTAAGCCAATGCCTTGACATAAGAAAGACAGAATAATCTGTTTTACTCGTGATTCCTTTTCATGTCAGGTTGGGATATGGATGTTTCCTTACCCTGTCTCTTGCTTCAATGAGCCATTGTTGTGTCTCTCAGTGGGACGCTTTTTCAAATGGAGAGCCACAAATGATGTGGGACTATGACTACAAGGTAGGTATTTGAAAAAGCTAAACGTATAAATAACAATACATTAAATGCAGTTAGTAGAATGAATTCCCATATGTTTAGTGTGTCTCTTTTTGTCCCACTAAAATATTAATATTCATTTTTAACTAGCAAAGAATTAAATTCTTGATGAACATTTTTGGAATTATGCAGCTAGTTGTAATAAATTACTAAAACAAGATTGGGGTACATGCTGCCTGTGAGTATTGGAAGCCTACAGATCCTGTCCTGGTTGTCTGCCAATCTCTTGTCCAACCATAAAAACAATTAAACAGGTCTCTGCAATTTGTAAGACATTTATTCATAAGAATGCCTCTGAATCCTCATAGGTGTTTAAAATTCTTAATAAATGGTTCCAACCCAATACTTGTTAGAAGGAATAAATACTTTTCAAGGAAGAAAGACAAAGGTATGCTGGCATTGGTAAGGTTGCAGACAATAATTTGCCTTCTGTTAAATGAATAGCTGTTGGGACCACGTCCAACCTGGCAGTCATTTTTGTGAATGGTTTCATTTCTTCATCAGAAGACATTTTTCATGCTATTCATGACATGCTCTCAAAATTGAAACACTACTCATTTGGACCCAAACTTTATTTCTCGCTATCTGAAGCTCAGATCAGATATCACAAATGCATCTAAAACCCCATTTTCAAAATGTAAAATGGGAACTCACATTGAATATCCCAACTTCTCATAAATGTATATCGATTGCAAAACTATAGGTAGACTGAGAAATAAATAAAATACTAAATTATGAAGTGTGAGAAGAAGATAAAATAGTTTTAAAATCAGTTTCTTCACTGACATTATAACCTATTGGTTTGAAGATGATTGCTTCTTTTCAAAGTAATAGCTGTTTCCAATCAACATCCTTACGTATTTGTTATAAATATTGCAAGGCATCAGCTCAGTTATCTGACTCAATATTATACCAGTTGAATTGCTGGGATGATTTTCCTTTAGAAGTCATTTGGAGTTGGAAGAGCATGTATGATTCCTAAGCACTTTCTTTTTATTACATAACAGCTGCTTCCCAGATGAAATCTATTTGCAATCAGATCCTGCTTGATGTTTCAAGATAAAAAAATCAGTCTGCAAAACATTACTATAATAGTTAAATATGAGTTGCAACAATTTTAACATCTGCACAAATATTATAGCTTTCTAGCAAACTTTCCCTTTTGCTAATAACACATAGACATTTGTATATCATTTAAGTCAGAGGTGGTAGTCAGCCAGTTCTCTCCGGTTCAGGCAAACCAGTAGGGGCAACCAGTAGGGGGCTATGCCCCCCCCCCAACACAAGCACTGTCGATGTGCAGAAGATGGGGAGCAAGAGTGCACACTCTCATTTGTGAACCGGCAGGGAAGTAAGTGAATCCCACCGGTGGTTTGAATATATTTTAAGTTCCATATTCAACTTTATATTTATAAACCTGTCTTAATCAAACCAAAGTGTTATCACTGATTGTATCAAACATTGGTACCAAATTTGAATTGCAAGAGCATACAGGGAAGTTTCCAATTCAAAACTTTTTTTCTTTATTTCTGCCTTTCGTTTCTGCCATTCAGGAATATATTCCGAAAACCGTTCAACATTAAGTTAAAATCTTAATTCAATACATCATGCTCCTGAAGGATGTGAACTTTGTCTAAAAGATCTTAGACCGGAAGAACTAATGTACATTAACTGATATTAACTGGCATTACGAACTTATATGAACTTTAACCTCGCAGATGCACTTTACTGCACTTTATTTCACTCATGGTGCACTTTATTATTGCACTTTATTTTTAACATCTTTGAAATAACATCTATGAAATGAATTGTATCTTAATATCTTGGCTAACGACTTTTTTAAAAATTTTGTATTTTAAACCCACATCCCACCATTAACTCCATCAGATATGTACTCCAGAGCTAGCCTTTTATTGCTGCGAGAGTCCCCGCTTTCGCAGGTTTGGCCCTCCGAACTATCGAGGGCCCGTCTTGAGGAAGGATTCATTAATCCGGACAGACGGGCGAAGCGCGGCCTTAGGGGTTTTTTAATTAGGAAATTGTTATCTATTTTAGGGGGCACTAGGGAGGGGGGTGGGCATAGACAGATTGAGACAAAAGAATCACATGAAAGAAAGGGCTGGACCAGTAGCCGACGGGAGGAGACGGAAGGTACCGATTTGAGGGGGGAACCACGAGTCGTGCCATTAGAGGGCATTCCAATCCAGAGGGTCGTGGGGAGGGGCAGGGCCGAGGGGAGACCATCCTCCCGGTTGTTGGCACGCAGCCGTTGGTTACAAACGGTCGAGTGCCACAACCCCCGCAGGCTAGGTGGTCAGGGAATACAGAGCCTGGGCCTGCGGCTGATGTTTTGCAACGCCAGGTCCGTGGTCAACAAAGCCCCCCTCGTTCATGACCTTGTGTCAGAGGGGGAGCCGGACCTGGTAGGAATTGCGGAAACCTGGTTGGGCCACGAGGGAGGACTTCCCCTCGTTGAAATGTGCCCACCAGGCTACCGCGCTTTTCATCAGCCTCGGGTCCAAGGTAGGGGTGGTGGGGTAGCGGTCATTATCAAGGAAGGTCTTGAGCCAAGAGAGACCATTGTGCCACAGACTACCGGTTGTGAGTCCCTCTGCGTGAAGTGGGGCCTAGGGAGGCAGTTGGGCTTGCTGGTTATATACCTGGCTCCTCGCTATGTAGCAGCAGCCCTGCCCGAGCTCCTGGAGGTGATCGCTACGGTGGCAGTGGAGACCCCCAGACTTATAGTCATGGGGGACTTTAATCTGCCATCGTTGGGCGAATCATACGAGGTAGCTCGGGAGTTCATGGCTTCCATGATGGCCATGGACCTGACCCAACTAATTCAAGGCTCCACCCACGAGGGTGGACACACACCGGACCTCATCTTTGTCTCAGGCCAATGGAAGAGTGATCTGGGTATAGGGGATATAGTCATCACACCCTTGTCATGGTCAGACCACTCACTTCTCCGGCTCGACTTTCCGACCGCTACTCCCCTCCGCGAGGAGGCGGCGCCAGAACCACCTATCTGGTTCCGCCCCAGGCGCCTGATGGACCCAGATGGGTTCCAGATGGCGCTTGGGCCACTTCCTGTACCCCTGACCCGTGCCCCGATGGAGGACCTCGTGGCCGCATGGAATATTGTGACCACGGGAGCCTTGGATTGGGTCGCGCCCTTGCGGCCTCTCTTGCGGCGCCGAGCCGCCCCGGCTCCTTGGTTTACCGAGGAGCTGAGGGCGATGAAATGCCGCAAGAGATGCCTAGAGGGAAGATGGAGGGCTACTCGCTCTGAATCTGACCGGACACAGGTAAGAGCCCATTTACGGACTTACATTGTGGCGCTGAGAGTGGCCAAATGCCATCATTGCGCTACTCTCATAGCATCCGCAGAAAACCGCCCTGCCGCCCTGTTTAGGGTGACCCGTTCCCTCCTTCAACAGAGGGTGCAGGAAGCCCCGCTACAGGGTAGAGCAGAGGAATTTGTGACTTTTCTGCAGGACAAAACCGCTCAGATACAGAACGAGTTAGCCCCCATTCATGGCCCAGTGGGGTGCCACGAGGCTGATCTTGTTTGGGAGGAATTTGACTCCGTGGCTTCCGAGGATATGGACAGGCTACGTGGGCGACTGCGAGCCACCACATGTTTATTGGACCCATGTCTCTCCTGGGTTGTACTGGCATCATGGGAGGTGACACAAGGCTGGCTCCAAGTGAGGGTTCCTTGCCTGCTTCCCTAAAAGAGGCTATGGTGAGGCCCCTCCTTAAGAAGCCCTCTTTGGATCCAGCTCTTTTAACCAACTATCGTCCCATCTCCAACCTTCCCTTTTTGGCAAAGGTTGTTGAGAGTGTGGTGGCACAACAGTTTCCCCGTCACCTGGAGGAAGTTGATTATCTAGACCCGCGCCAGTCCGGCTTTCGGCCCGGGCATAGCACCGAGACGGCATTGGTCGCGTTGGTTGATGATCTCTGGAGGGCGAGAGATGGGGGTTGTTCCTCCATCCTGGTCCTATTAGACCTCTCGGCGGCTTTCGATACCATCGACCATGGTATCCTATTGCATCGGCTGGGGGGGTTGGGGGTGGGAGGCACTGTTTTACGGTGGTTCTCCTCCTACCTCTCTGGCCGATCGCAATTTGTGTTGGCAGGAGAGCAGAGGTCGACCCCGAGACCCCTCACATGTGGGGTGCCTCAGGGGTCGGTCCTCTCGCCTCTCCTGTTTAATGCATACATGAAGCCGCTGGGTGAGATCATCCGTGGTTTTGGGGTAGAGTACCATCTTTACGCTGATGATACTCAGCTGTATATATCTACCCCAAACCACCCCAACGATGCCGTAGCGGTGATGTGCCAGTGCCTGGAAGCCGTGCGGATCTGGATGGGAAGTAACGGACTCAGGCTCAACCCGACCAAGACCGAGTGGCTGTGGTTTCCGGCTGCCCGATTCAACCAGCTCTCTCCAACGCTGGCCATAGGGGGTGAACATCTTGCCCCTGTGGATGGGGCGCGCAATTTGGGTGTCCTCCTGGATACCCGGCTGTCTATGGAAGAGCAAGTGACAGCCGTGGCCAGGAGGGCGTTTTACCAGGTTCGCCTGGTCCGCCAATTGCGCCCCCTATTGGATCGGGACGCCCTTCGCACAGTCACTCATGCCCTCGTGACATCCCGAATGGACTATTGTAACTCTCTCTACATGGGGCTCCCCTTGAGGTGCACCCGGAGGCTTCAGTTAGTTCAGAATGCAGCCGCGCGAGCAATTATGGGAACCACCAGGTTTACCCTCATTACACCGCTCTTGCGCGAGTTGCACTGGCTGCCTGTCGTCTTCCGGGTGCGCTTCAAGGTGTTAATTATCACCTTTAAAGCGCTCCATGGCTCGGGACCTAGCTATCTGCGGGATCGGATCCTGCCTCACACATCCTCACGGCCGATTCGCTCCCACAGAGAGGGACTTCTCCGTGTGCCGTCCACTAGACTTTGTCAGCGGGCGACGCCCAGGGGAAGGGCTCTCTCTGTGGCGGGCCCGGCCCTCTGGAACGACCTTCCCCCCGATATTAGAACGACCACGGACCTCCGCTCCTTCCGCCTAAAATTGAAGACTTATCTTTTCCGCCTGGCCGGCCTAGGGTAGTTTCTCTCTCTATGGGTTTTTTAAATGTATATTTATATTTAGTGGGGATTTTTAGTTAATGGGATTTTAGCACAGGAATTAATTTAATCTGTTTTAAATTGGTATGTATTTTGTATATTTATTGCTTTTATTCTCCCTGTGCACCGCCCCGAGTCCCTGTGGGGAGAGGGAGCGGTCAATAAATTCAACTATTATTATTATTATTATTATTATTATTATTATTATTATTATTATTATTATTATTATTATTATTATTATTATTATTATTATTATTATTATTATGTTAAAAATGTGGGAAGATGTAGCATACAATTTGCTATTACTGGATGTCTAATGTGTACAGATATTGACAGATCAACTATTGAAAATGATATATATGTAAAATACTTTATTTTAAAATGTATGCTTCCCTTTCAACTAAGGGTAAAAATATCATTCTTCAGTATACTCTAAAATTTGAGCAACTAGGAAATTACTATAACCTGTTTGCTAATCCACACATCTGTGACTTCAACAAAATTATACAATAAGAAAACCTACTCAATTCACTCTTTTGTGTGTGTATGAGAAAAGATAAATGCTTCCTCAGTGAAATCAATTGGAGGATCAAAGAACTCAGTACATTACATTTTACAAAAGTGCTCACCAAATGTATTGTTTCATCTCCTGAGACATACTTGAAAAAGGAAAGCTCCTTCTAGTAGAACTTTACCCTGAAACAATTTTCAAGGCAAATGAGGTAGTCTAATAGTTAATAAAACTAATGGGACATTTTTATATTGGTCAATTCTCATTCATTTGTCCATTTCATTTTATAATATGGATGACTCTGAGATTTCCCAATGTAAGAATACCCAATTGTGATAAAATGTCAGTCAGGAGCTACCTTGACAGCCCAAGGGGAGATGATGTTAATTGCCTTCTAAGACTCTGGAAGCAGCTGGATTGAAGGAAGTTTACCTTTATTTAAATACTTAAAGGGAAGGGATTGCTATCTGTAGGTCTTTTTTAAGTATCACTCATTATCCCGCTAAGTGGAAACACTTTAAATGGTTTTCCAGCATCATCCATTATGTTCTGTTTCATTAACAGAATGGCATCTTTTTTTAAGCTAAATACCAAAGCACAAGACCTCTGTTTGACTGAAGATAATTTGCCATCTCAGAATTAAAATAAATTTGCTTTTGCAACTTGTTTTTCTTAGCTTTAATGGAGTTGGCCCTTTCCTCCCTTCCCCAAAATCAACTGAACAACATATTTTATCCATTTGCTAACACAACTTTACACTTGTTTTGCAATATAGCTGGCTGGATAATTACATGCAGTCATTTATGGTGTTGCAGTAACTTATGAGTCATAACAACTAAAGTGATACATTATCTACCAGGGAACTTTTGCTGCTTTGCAGTAATTTCATTATCGTTGGCTTTTATTTAGTCTTGGTAAATAGAAACTTCACTGTAAACCATAAGGAATAATGATAGAACTAATTAAGTTCATAAAAGTTCACTAATGGATACAATATAGTTGTGATCATAAAACAATACCAGTTACCCTATGATATATGAAGACAGAATGGTTTGGAAGTATTTCTCAGGAAAAAATATATCAAATAATTAACAAACTTTTGTATGCTGCTTATTCAAAAAGATAACGTATGAAAACAATAATTGAATGAAATTAAAATAAAACATCCATTAATTCAGCAGGCATCTCTACCAATTGCTATTCCATGTTGCCTGAATTCAGTCTGCATTTCATCCAACCTGTCCCTCACATTCTCAAAGCACCAGGTCAAATTTCAGTATCATATTGTTTCTACACAAGTATGTCTGGGCAAGAAAATTCACACGACAAAAAATACCTCCACTTTTGTACTCATAGAAGCTAAAAGGTATTTTAGGATCATTTCAGTGAATATATTATTAACAAGCAGAATTCTGTCCTTTGGAAAAGCCAATCTACTAGAAAATAAGCTATAATTCATGTTTCTTCCAAGAAGACAGGAAGTCTCTAAGCTCAATTGCCTGTAATAGAGAAGTAGAACCCTTATTTCATTGTCTTAAGAAAGAACACAAAAATGTGAAATGCACACAAAAAGACTAGCAATGACTCTCATATGAAGATAATAATAATACATTCATTTATAGCTATGGCACATGAAATGAAAATTCATTTTCTGGTTAGATTCAAAATGTATTTGGGGATGTAGCCACTGATGAAAGCCAAGGAAAAATTCCTGGTACTTTTTGTTATAAAGAGCTCATGAAGCGTAACTGTAGAAAGATGAAAGGTTATTCAAAGTGCAAAATTTTGATTTTGACAATTTGTGGTTGTTTTCTCATTCATTGTGTGTGTACATATATGTGTATGGATTTTGTATGTGTCCCATTTTTGAAAATAATTACTAAATTTTAGAATGAATTGTTGCATGGCCAGTATAGTAGAAAACAAATGCACACAAGATTATCCATCCTGTGGTCTGAGAAATACTGGGAATTGTAGTCCAATAACATTTGCAAAATTGTAGTTTCCACATCCTTGCTGTAAATAAAGCCTTTGGCGCTATGTAGAAAATTAGTTTCCTAGCTAGCCAGGCCCTATTAGGCAATAATAGTTTTTGCAGTTTGTAATTGACTGATTCTCCCTTTTCTTAGTACAGAAATGAAATAATTGTTGGACTACTGAAGTGATAAGCTCTTGTTTTTTTACACTAAGGCCCAAAGGAACTACCGCATGGTAGATATTAATGTTCTTTGAAAGATCATCAATCAGGATTCTGTGTTTTTTAAAAAAATATCCAGCCCAAGGCTGATGTGGATTTATTTCCTTCTTTAAACAGAATCTTGTACAGCTTCCAAAAACATTTAAACATGTCCTCAGCAAATGGGTACAATTGCAAGGAAAAAAATTACAAAGTGAACAAAAACTGAAGACAAAAGCCTTAGCTCAATGAACTGGAAGACTGTTCTGAGGATGAAATGCAAGATTGGCATCAAGATAAGTGTTTGTGATGGAAAACAAAAGCTAGACTCCAAGGCATGCTGTCAAAAAGCTCAAAGGCAAACTTTTCATTTCTTTACTCCTAAGCATTATATGCTAGAATGTGAATGTTTAACATCTTTCTGTTGCATTTATTTAGATATTTTTTTATGAAATTGCAACTCTTGCTTTGTAGGTTATAATCACTAAGTAAATAGAAAACAACATTATCAATTTTCCATCATGGTATTTCTTAATGTATAGATTATTTATTCAGAAGGCCATTAATCAGTGAACATTGATTAGATAATTAAAGTTATTCTAAGGGAATTGTGAAAAGAACACATTTATTTATAATATTAAATACACATAAGGAAAGCACATTGTATAAGACATTCACAACAATTCTCTGAGCTAGTTTGGACTGAGAGTGACTGGCTTGTGATTGCTCATTAAGCTTCTGTGAATGACAGTTGAATAGAAACTGTTTATGTTCACAGGCTATCACAGGTAACAGACTTTGGAATTATTGGCCCAGATTTGTTAAAATTTGCTCTTGCCCACCTCTGGAGGACTTACATTTTGTCTGCCTTTCTTTTGTATACTTTTGTATACTTCTGTCTTCTCTTCCGCAAGTTTAAATCTGGATTGCAAAAAGTCTAGAGGAGTATCTCTTTTCTTCTTTCTTAGTTTTTTTGCAGCCCACATCTGGTAGCCCAACTTATTTCATCATGCCATGCAGGATAAGGCAGCAAGAATATACCACAGAGAGAGAGAGATTGGTTGGCTGCCTCTCCAAGCAAGCCTCCATGACTTTCTTCTTCTCTGTGTCTTGATAGAGTACAAGTACCAAATTAAAAATCTTAAATTTGACTGCTATTATTACCAGCTACTAAGAAAGCTAAACATCTCATATACTGTTGTCCATTCCTAATCACAATGATGAGAAAATGTTAACACATGGTCAATCCTTGTATTGCAACATCAGAAACAAATATAAAAGGGACAAAATGTGCATTATGATGTTATGATACGTGTTAGTCATTAGCATCCTTAGTCTCTTCCTGAAGACACTTGATATATAGGGATGGTGGTAAGAAAATTGAACATTATATGAGAAAATATATATCATGGCATAAATATATAAGAAAAAGAATCTAAATACTGTAGGTTTGATGAGTACATATCTTAATATTGCTCTTCACTGGCTTGCAATGAGTGACAACAAAGCAAAGACAAAGAAGGAGAAAAATCTGGTCTTCTATTGACACTTCTATTATTCAATGGAACCTTATCTAACTTGTGATTGATGCTGTACAGTATTTACATTTACATTTTGCATGCAATATGGTCGAAATGAAAGGTTTTTTGATGAACCTTTTCTAACATTTTAATGGACAAAGATATAAGTGCTCTGAGCAATGAGCTATCAATGACCTCATAATCTTCGGTGTTATTGGTACAGAATATTGACTTCTCTTTCCTCTTTTTGCAAGCACTGAAAACCACATTTTGTTTCTTCACCACCATGTTTTCCACTATCCTCCACCCACATTCAACGGGTTTCAAGTAGCCAGAAGGTCATTCAGCCTCTGCTTAAACATCTCCAGTGAAAGATAATCTGTCTATTCTGCAACAACAAACAGTTTATTGTTATTAAATTTCACATAACAAATCATTGACATCTACTTTCCAGAAATATCCACCCATTAGGTAATGGGAATAGAAATAACCTTGAGAAACAATAAGGTGAACTGCAACCAACACAAAGTCAGAAAAAAGAAATTTGACTTCAAGACAAAAATGTAATTTAGTCATGGATGACTATAGAAGTGGTGGGGAGAGGCAAACAATGGAAAACAATGATAATGTCATCATGCAAATGATATCATTAATGTTAGGTGTCATTACACAAATCTATACCTGTGGCATTTGCATGATGACGTAATCCTCACATTATTATTTTCACATTATTGCAAATTATTGTGAAAACCACTGTTTTGAGTGTTAAAAGAACATCCTTCCTAATGCGTGTAACTCTGTTGTTCCTAGATATGCCTTATTATAGGAATCATTGAACTGTAATTCAAGCCTGTGAGCTTGACTTAAAATATGGGCTGGCTAGCTAAACTATTGTGCAGGAAAAAAAATCTGTTTCATAGTTCCATTTAGGCCTTGATTCACTACCTAGGTTTTTTTCATTGTGAATGCAGCTTGAATGTCTCTCCTACACACTCCATGAGACTCAATCCCACTCTGCTGTTGTTTTTCTTTTTTCAAATGTTGGTGAGGGTGGGAATAACATCCGTAGTCCTAAAAGGCCTGGGGGAGATATCCAGGTGAGAGATGACCTTCTTTTTCTCTATGAAGTATGGCAATGAATACTGTATGCTATTATAGCAGCAATACAAGCAAAGGAATAGTGGGGTTACAAAGCTGTTTGGGACAGTTACTTAATTTTTAACACCAGGGAGGAAAGTAAATATAAGTAAATGTTACTCCTTTGTTAGAACCATCAAGGACAGAACTACCTTCAAATACAGCATCTGAGGGTGGGTGGGTTCTAGGAAGTGGTGTAATTCAAATTTTTTTACTACCGGTTCTATGGGCATGGCTTGGTGGATGTGATGTAGCTTGGTGGGCATGGCTTGGTGGGTATGGCAGGGGAAGGATTCTGTAAAATTTCCATTCCCTCCCCACTCCAGGGGATGGTTACTGCAAAATCTCCATTTCCTCTAGATCAGCTTGGACTCGGGAGGCAGAGAATAGATGGAGGTGGGGCCAGTCAGAGGTGGTATTTACCAGTTTTCCGAACTACTCAAAATTTCTGCTACTGGTTTTGCAGAACTGGTCAGAACCTGCTGAATACCACCTCTGGTAAATGGTGATATTTTTCAGAAGTGAAAGTTTATTGGTCTGTATATAATCAAGCACTTATTAAAGACAAAGTTTAATATTATATGCCAGTTGCGCTCCTTTCTGGATCGTGACGCTTTACGCACGGTCACTCAAGCCCACGTCATCTCCCACCTGGACTACTGCAATGATCTCTACATGGGGCTTCCCTTGAGGTGCACCCGGAGGCTCCAGTTAGTTAAGAACACGGCCGCGCGGGAGATTCTGGGAGATTCTAGATGCTCCCATGTGACACCTCTCCTGCGCGAGCTGCACTGGCTGCCTGTGGCCTTCCGGGTGTGCTTCAAGATGCTAGTAACCACCTTTAGAGCGCTCCATGGCATGGGACCTGGCTATTTGCAAGACCGCCTCCTGCTACCTAATACCTCCCACTGACCAGTCCGCTCCCACAGAGAGGGCCTCCTCAGGGTGCCGTCAGCTAAGCAATGTCGGCTGGCGATGCCCAGGGGGAGAGCCTTCTCTGTGGCTGCTCCTGTCCTCTGGAATGACCTACCCCCTGACCTTCGCACGATCACGGACCTGCGCCTTTTCCACCGGGCTTTGAAGACCCATTTATTTTGTGCGGCTGGCCTGGCGTAGTTTTTAACTTGGTTTTAGATAGGGTTTTTATCAAAATTTGAAAACTAGGCATACTGTTTAATACATTTTTAATAGCATTTTACTTGTTTTTATCATTAATTTTATACTAACTGACTTTTACTGTTGCCCTGAGTCCCGCTGGGGAGAAGGTGCAGTATAAAAATTCAATAAAATTCAAAAAATTCAAATTATGACGCATCTTGATAAGTTCATAAATTGATAAGGAAGAAATATACACAATTGACTGAAAAACATATGATCCATTTGCATGTCCTTTTGATCACATTATGAAACCCTTAGGAAGGGTCAAACACAGTAAAAGGTCACACTGAATGATAGCTCTATATTCCTGCAGCAGTTAAATCAGTTCCTAATCGTCTCCAGATGAGTATAAATCTTTTGAAAAACTATTTGGTAATTATGAGTAAAATGTGTTTAGCATAAATGTAAAGAAGATTGAAGGTGAATGGCCATTGGAATAAAGCCAATTACATCATTGCATATTCTTGTGTTCCTGAGATGGGGAAAAATAAAAAAATAAGATAAAAGCTCATGATTTATTAAGACAAATGAGTAATAGCATGTTTGTTTTGATGTTAATCAAGAATTATAGTATGAATAATAACACAGTGATGATGCAAATATGATGCAAATTTATGATATTCTACAGAAGTCCTTCAAGACTTCTGAATTTCAGAACTAAAGAATATCTGGGGAATAATGTCCACTAATTTATAATTTTCCTGACTGGCTCATTTCTTTTGCTATCAAGTTCAGGGGAAAAAATGGAACATTAAAAGGATTTTCAAATTCTTTTGATTAGAAAACATGTTTTTCATGCTGTGTTGAATTTCAAGGTTCAGTTTCTGTTATGAAACTTGCCAATATCAAATGCTGCAAACATTTTTAAATTCCATACCTTACCTCTTTTCGCTCATTTTTCCCCATTGTTCTTAAAGGATTAGTACTCAAAAGAAGAGCTGGCAATTGCTCATTCTGCTGAGGCAACTAGCAAAAAACTACCAAGTGATCTAATCCATCACCTCTGACTTTGTAATGCTTATGTGCAACAAGACAAATAAAACCCAAGTAAAATTTACAAATAGAATACAGGTAGTCCTTGACTTACAATAGTTCATTTAGTGAATGTTCAAAGTTACAAAGCAGCATCCCCATGGTCATGTGATCAAATTCAGACACTCAGAAACTGACTCATATTTATGACAGTTGCAGTGTCCTAGGTCAGGGATCCCCAACCTTTTTTGCACCAGGGACCGGTTTCATTTTAAAGAAAATTCTGCGGACCGGCTGGCCTAGAGGGGGAGGGGGGGAGGGGGAACAGGCAGCGCATGCGCATGTGGGGGGGGGGAGTCGGCTCACTTGGCCCTCTTGGGCAGTGGTGAGCAAACTTATTAGTCAATAGAGCCAAATATCAACAGTACCACTACTGAAATTTCTTTTGAGAGCCAAAAGGTGTGGCCTTTTTTGTGGGAGTGGCTCAGTTGTCATGTGACCCGTGACCAACTTGGAAAATGTGGTGAAACTCACTTAACAGTCTTGCTTAGCAACCAAAATTTTGGGCTCAATTGTGGTCATAAGTTCTTTCTTTCTTTCTTTCTTTCTTTCTTTCTTTCTTTCTTTCTTTCTTTCTTTCTTTCTTTCTTTCTTCCATTTCTGGCTGGTCTTTGGTCTTCTGAAGATGGTAAAAAGGGATTTATGGGCACTCGTTATATATAAAGGCAGCCCATGACTCTTTGGGATGCTGGTTTGAATCCAGGAAATGACTCAGAGGATGTGATTCCTTTGAAATGACCACTGGGAGAAAAATAGCTTGAGGTGGAAGGAAATAGGAAAATAGATTTCTTCCTTTCCTTTCCTTTCCTTTCCTTTCCTTTCCATTCCTTTCCATTCCTTTCCTTTCCTTCCTTCCATTGCCTCCCTCCCCCTTCCTCCCTTCTTTCCTTCCTTCCCTCCTACCCTCCTACCCTCCATCCCTCTTTCTTTTTCTTTCTTTCTTTCCTTCCTTCCTTCTTTCACTCCTCCCTTCTTCCTCCCTTCCCCTTCTTTCCTTCACTCCCTCTTTCCCACCCTCCATTCATCTTTTTTTTCCTATTTTTCTTTCTTTCTCTTTCTCTGTTTTTTGTCTGTCTGTCTGTCTGTCTGTCTGTCTGTCTCTCTCTCTCTCTCTCTCTGTATCTGTCTCTCTCTCCTCCCCCCCACCCATCTGTCACTCTGTGTGTGTGTGTGTGTCTGTGTGTGTGTCTGTTTCCCTCTCTCTCTCTTTCTGTTTCTCTAAGTCTGCCTCTCTGTGTGTCTGCCATTCTCTCCCTCCCTCCACCCGGGGAAGCAGCAGAGGGGTCAGCATGTCGGTTGCGGAGGTTATCCCGCAGCGAGCGAACGGAGGACCCGAGCTGTGGCTAGTGCAGGCGAGGAGGAGGGAGCAGCGCCCTAAGCAGAGGATGGGCGAGCGCGCCTCCACCACCTCCTTCCGATGGCCACCGCGGCACACTGCACTTTCCGCGGCTTCCTGGAGGGGCCAGCATGTCGACTGGGGAGGTTATTCCGCAGCGGGCGGGCGAAGGACCCAAGCTGCGTGCTGCCGAAGCCGTCCGGGGCTGGGCGTGCGGCGCCCGGATGGCTTTGGCGGCACGCAGCTTGGGTCCTTTGCCCGCCCGCTGCGGGATAACCTCCCCAGTCGACATGCTGGCCCCTCCAGGAAGCCCCGGAAAGTGCAAAGCGCTGCGGTGGCCGTCGGAAGGAGGTGGTGGAGGCGCGCTCGCCCATCCTCTGCCCAGGGCGCTGCTCCCTCCTCCTCGCCGGCCCTGCGGCCCGGTTCCTATGAAGCCGCGGACCGGCACTGGTCCGCGGACCGGGGGTTGGGGATCCCTGTCCTAGGTGATCAACCTTTGCAACCTTCTGACAAGCAAAGTTAATGGGAAAGCCAAACTCACTTAACAACTCTGTTACTAACTTATCACTGCAGTGATTCACATAACAATTATGGCAAGAAAGGTGGCAAAATGGGACAAAATTCACTTATCAAATGTTTCACTTAGCAACAGAAATGTGCTCAATTGTGTTTGTAAGTTGAAGTTGTAAGTTGTGCCTGTACTTTAAATTACAGGCAATCAGTTTTAACTAAGTACTATTAATTCAACTATTAGTTTTTGAATGTAATTTTTGGTAGCCATGTATATACAGTACATACATACATACACATGTGAAAGTATACATATGCATTTAAGGGTGGCAAAATCTCCAGCATTTATTTCTTTTAGACAGTTTATCATTTTTTTTCTTCTCTATTTTTCCATGGGGGAGATCATCTAGATTTGGAGTCATCTTCATTTGAAGTGACAATAATGATGATGATAATATATATCCCTATGTTTTTGTTTTTCTGAAACATCCCCATCTCTTCCTTCCCCCCAAAAAGCACATCTCCTAGCTTGTAAGCAGTGGATACTTTGGGATTTTTTATTGTTCCTATAGAAATATAGGCATAAGATTGAAGGCTATAGGAATGACATGTAGTTATAGAAATCACAGGAAATGAAAGGAATAGACAGAAACCTCCTCTATTCCTGGCAGTTTTGTTGTTTAGAAGCAAGAGGAGAGCATCTGTTCTTTCTCCTTGGACCCTCTGCTGTGGCATTTGATATTCCCTGAGCCAAGTAACAGGAAAGGCAAATGGATGTCAATTTAGCCCTCCCTTTCCTACTATGGATCTTATTTCAGATGCTATCTCTCTGTACTGCTTTATTTCATTTGGATGCACATCCTGGAGTGAAGAATTATCAGTCCTGTTATTTTGGCAAGGAGAAAATATTCCCTCCGTCCCGGTACTCATTCCTTTGTGAACAGTTCTGAACCATTTCATTAGAAAGAGGTAAAAAAATATTACAAATATGAAACTTCTTTTTAAAGCTGCTAAAATAATCTGTGAAGCTTGTCTTGTGCTACACCTTAGCATAATATTTTACCCAGTGTATGATAACGTGGGGATATAATGCAATCAATCCTTTGATGTTGAGCAAATTCTGTGTACGTAGATACACGCTAAAACTCCAATTGCTTCTATCTTCTAACAAACATTTTGCCACACAACAGAGGTCTGTATCTCCACCTATTCTTGACAAAGCCTCAGTATCACTGAGAAACCATAGATGATACTGAAAATAGTCTTTTTGTTTGAGTGCCTACTTCACAAAGCAATTGCAGCTTTTATTTGGCTCACAACAAGGGTGGAGAAATAATGTTTGAGAAGAATATATACAGGAGAGGAAACTATAAAAAAATAAAATAGTGTACTATAATCATTCAATTGTATATAATAATATTAATTTACTTTGTGAATGCACTTTTAAAAATCATTCAAAAGGGGATAGATGAGGGCCATTTGATGTGAATACAG
Organism: Rhabdophis nuchalis; assembly: GCA_039707465.1. Taxonomy (NCBI): domain Eukaryota; kingdom Metazoa; phylum Chordata; class Lepidosauria; order Squamata; family Natricidae; genus Rhabdophis; species Rhabdophis nuchalis. Next base: position 169,414,359 of record CM077645.1, read on the forward strand.
TGACATTATTGAAGGAGGCAACTCCAGAATGTTTGACTTTTGAGACCCTTTTTTTAAACCAAACAAGTAATTTAATCCTATTTGAATTTTAGTGTTCTTATTTTACCCTTGCCCCTCAGCTGAAGAAAAGTGGTACCGTTGCTAACTGGGTTGCCTCAAATTTTTGCCAGCATGATATTTGCAGAATCTAGTAGCTGCAAATAAAGAATTGCTAGTCTCAGAGTCCCCAATTTTGTTTCTAAAAACAATCCCAAACCTTTTCCTTTCTTGCTGAATATGTTGGCTATGCAAACCTTGGTGATAGCCTAATATTACCGGTATTATATCCCAAAAGATCTTGAAATCTCCCTCTACAAGTAAATTGTTGCAACCGAAACAGGAAAGCTGGCCATTGTGTATTTGAGGTCAGATTATTTACTGGTTTTCATTTGCATTGGAAGAGAAAGGAGAAATTGATTGCATAATATTGTTGCGGTGTTGTCTTTTTTTAAAAAATAAATATGCATGTGTTCATACATAAATTGAGGTTCATTAATCTGCAGTTAAGAAAAGATATAAATCCTTTCAAGGCTGTTCCCAAACAAAAAAATGCAAATAACAATGGGTTTTAATTAAAAGAAGAGTATTGAGTACTTTTGGTTAAAATCCAATGCCAAAACAAAGAAAGAAAAGAAAACGTATTAAAAGCAGGGTATAATTAAAGAGATGTACTAAAAGTTTAGTCACATCTCTTTATTCATTGAATGTGACCAGCCTGGATAATTGCCATTTTTTGCAGTGATGCTATCCATATTTTTCTGATTACTTTTCCTACCCTTTACTTATCATTGAGAAATGAGTGTCTGTTGCTTGCAGCTAATAAAAAGCAAATAAAATCTCTTTTACAAATGAGTTCCAGAAAAATAAAGTGGTCTTTAAATTTTAAACCTCCAGCATTTTACAGAAAGCACTTCTGTTAAGAGAATATAGGATCGTCTTGAAACTTCCGATGTACTGAATTCTAGAAACAGAGAATGCAGTCTTGCATATTTATTCATTGCATTCAGTTTCATGGAAACAGCATTGCTTTTGAGCATTATTTTAAAGAAGAAGAAAACTTCAGCCAAATGATATGCCTTCTGTTGGGCTTTTTCATACAAGGATGCTGGAGCTGCAGCTTTAATAGGAATTACTATACTTAACAGAAGCAACAATAATAGTAGTGGCCTCTGTCACCTCAGCAAGTAAGTGCCACCCAAAAAGTTTGAAAGACATTCTAAAGTAGCTCCCCCCAATACATGGTCCATAGACCCAAACCGGTCAGTGGCCCATTGAGAATCAGGCCGCACAAGTGGTGAGCAAGTGAAGCTCCATTTGAGCAAGCTGAGGATGTGCATCTAAAACCATCTGCTCCCCACCACCACCACCGCTGCTGGTCCATAGAGCAGAAAGGTTGGGGACTGTTGTTCTAAGAATGAGGTTGAAAAATGGAAGCCTTTTCAAAGTCAAAATCAACATTCTAGAAATTGGAGGGCAAATATTGGCACAGATGTAATTTTTTTAAATCTAAGATACACAGTAAACCAACAAAATTTCTCAGTATTTCCTCTGAAGCAATATATATGACGTTTAATGAGGTAGTTTCACAATCTTTTTAAAAAAAAATTCTATTAACAAAAAAATTCATTATACTTTCAACTAAAAACTAAATGTATTTGTTATGCACAGATTCCTAATGCTGGAATCACACTGTCACAAAATAAATACCAATTAAATATGAACAAAACTAGCAAAAGCTCTATAATTTGAATAAGTTCAAAAAGTATAGATCTTTGTAAGGCTGTGCCTTTATAATACCCCATTTTTCATAACCGAAACAATAAAAAAGAATCATTCACATTCATTTTACACGATTTAAGGAAAAGAATTGTCAGTAGGTTATTTACTTTGATTTGATAATGGCTGAAGAGCAGAGCAGAGATCAACAAGATAAAGAATCTTGTTATTTAAAATTTTAACTCATGTAAATTAATATGGTTTTCTTTCCATTCTTCATCCTTGGTGGCAAAATGTACAGTAGGTACAATTTGTCAACAGTCACTACTGAAGCATTCTTTTCCAAGCACAGTAGCTCAGTTCATATGCTGGAATTTTATGCTTTTAAAATGCCTTTATCAAAAATGTTTATTTATGTTCCTATAAACTGAGGATTGGCTGTCATTTGTAACAAGTTTCCAAAAAAAAGTTAAATTTAGTATCCATTCATAATGCAACGCTTTGCATTTGTAGCCAGAAGTAAGTTCCTTTGAATTCTGTAGGATTTTACACATTGGATATTAATTTGATGAAATAAGTAGTAGCTTATGAAACATGTCTTTTAATAAAATTTATTTGAAAAAGGTACTACTAGACTCCTGGCACTTTTTTGCCATCATAGACTGACATAACTCTCCTACTGCAGTGTCAATAGAAACAGATTTTTTGTATATAACCTAATCCCATCCCACTCAATAAATCTTATTAAAGAGAACTGTGTGAGAAGCATGCTTAGAAATGAATCACTTCCAGTTTAAGAAGCTGTCATAAAGCCTGAAGCAGCTTCTGCCATAATGCCTGTTCTGTACTTTTAACACATAATTGACATGTCAGACATTATTGTCCCAACACACTTGAAAAAGAAAAAAAGTGTCATCCAGTTAATCAGAAGAGAAATATTGGCTAAAATGATGTCTAATCAGTAATCCATATCTATCATTTGCTGTGACTGTCAACTAACCTCTTTAAGAGTAACTCTTAATTTACCACTAAGAGCCCCTCTTTTTATACTTAGAGTATAAAACTCTAAGTTTATCAGAGCCATGGTGGTGCAGCAGTTAGAATTGACAGCTGACTTTGCCACAGACAGCAGTTTGATCCCAACTGGCTCAAGGTTGACTCAACCTTCTATCCCAGGGGTCTCCAATCTTTGCAACTTTACGTCTGAAGGACTTCAGCTCCCAGACTTCTCCAGCCAGCAAAGCTGGCTGGAGAAGTCTGGGAGCTGAAGTCCTTCAGACTTAAAGTTGCAAAGATTGGAGACCCCTGTTCTATCCTTCTTAGGTTGGTAAAACGAGTACCCAGATTGTTGGGAGCAAGATGCTGACTCTGTACAGACCACTTTGAGAGGGTTGTAAAGCACGATGGGGCAGTATATAAGTCTAAATGCAAGTGCTATTTTTGGATTTGTTTATCCTCAAAATAAACTTGGAAGAAATTGTCCTACTATCTCCATTATAGGCTCAGTTGCACTTTATTGTCTTCCTTTTGCACCAAATGTGCAGCATATTTAATTCAGCAATAAAAATAGGCTCAGGACCATATTTTCATTCTCAATTATTTTAAAATATGGAATTAATAAGAGAAAGACTATTTTTGTCTGCACTGGCTGCTGGATTCATGGCCTCTGCAGGGATTAGATTAGTTGACCTTTGAGGCACATTTGCAAAGCCTAACTATGATCTTATCATTCTGTGCAATAAACTAAGGAAGGAGGTGTCCTCTACATGCAGTATTATACCAGAAACTCAATTAGAAAACAAACAGGCATAAATCATGTTACAGATGCTTAATGATAAAGTCATTTTTCTTCTAAAAGAAAACTACTCTATTCTTAATTATTCCAGCCCTTGATTGATACAAATTTAAATAGGAAGCAGCAGGGGTTACGATGTCTATTTTTCCTGATGGCTGCTCTACATTAAACAAGAACAGAAATTAGCAAGATGTGGCTTGAAAACTTGTCAAAGGTAACACAGCAATTTGCACATATTTTCTGCAATTTGTATTTATTTTGCTCTAGGCAGAGACCTAAGGTTTTAACATTGTTTATGTATGATTCAATTATGGCTGTGGTCGATGCCTACTTTTAATTTGCCTTCAAATGTAACTGATGGTGATTATATTACTATTCAACAGAGCGATGATTGCTTATCTGGCAAAAGGTGCACCTTTTCATTTACTCTTCACGAAGCAACTGAAATTTACTGAAAAGCTTTTAATAATCCTTGACTATATTGACAAGGATGGAAATCAGCTCTTGGTCTGTAGAGATTCCTCCTCTTCCCTTTGCAAATGCTCCAAACATCATGGAGCTGTTTTGTTTGCTTGTTTTGAACCACAGGGCACTTCTTTTATGAAATCACACCAACAATTAGGCAAGTTGAAAACCTTGTCCAAGGCAACCAATCTGAGATAAAATTAAGGGCAAACATTTGCTCTCAAATTTGCTGCCAAGGTTCTCTCGTAATTATGAATTATGAATATGCTCCCAAAACAGCTACAAGTTGGTTTTTCACATTGCTCAGCTGATTCCCAAGGACTTTAACAGCAATAGAACTTAGAGTTACATACTACTTCATGGTGCTTTACAGCCCTCTCTAAATGATTTACAGAGTTAGTATATTGCCCCCAACAAGCAGGGTGCTCATTTTACTAACCTTGGAAGGATGGAAGGCTGAGTCAACCTTGAGGCAGTTAGAATTGAACTCCTGGCAGTGGGCAGACTTAGGTTGCAGTACTGCATTTTAAGCACTGCACCACCATGACTCTTAAATAACAAGAAGTTTTTCTTCCCTACCTTCACATTTCTGTTTTAGAAACCCTTCTGAGTTCCTAACTCCACCCTCTCTATCTCAGGGACAAAGATATAAAAATATCACATTCAGTTTATAAAATAGTAGTTGGGGAAATGGTCTAGTTTCTTGCACATAACAGGAGTTTCTGTCAAAACAGCTGTTTGGTTATAGGCACCCTATAACAGATTTTCTCAGAGTGGAAATTAATTTAAAGTGTAATAGCAGCACAAATAACAACAGAGCCACAATATAGCATAAAACCAGAGGCAGTAAAAAGAAATTTGAGCTGAAGTAGTTTCACTGACAGGGAAGATGGAAGGTCTGCATCTGGCAAGGCGCATTTTCTTTCCTCATGGCATAAAGCTATATATTATTCACAAATATTTTATTATCTTAATATGGCTATATTAGAGCTCCCTTGTGTATGATGATCCAAGATGGTGGCATTATTAAAAAGCACATTTGCTATTCAGCAGACAGATAATTAATATGTTATTAATATATGACCAGCAGGTGTACAATGAGAAAAAATGTCAAAGCTAATGAAAGTACAGGAAATAGTAAGATGCTTTGATGATAAAGAAAGAAAAGATTGATTGCTGACAACTCTGGTTTCAGAAGACAGTGGAATGCTGAACTATAGCAAGGAATGAAGGCCATAGAAATAAATCCCAGTCACAGAAAATAGGTGCCCCAATGGATTTAAGAAATGTGTCCAATATTTCAAATACAAAGATAATTAACATTAGGAGCTTTAAAAAAGGTAACTGTCATAATTTGGAAGACTATAGAGAGAATATACAGAATTCATCAGGTTAGTTATGGATGGATTTAGCATTGTAAAACCTAGTACAGGTAGTCCTTGCTAAATAACTCTTACAATGGACGCCCAAAAAGTACTTATGACATGGATTTAAAGTTCCAAAGGCCATTCTGCCCCAGTCATGTGATCCCATTTGGTGCATCTTTTGGTGCACCAGTCTGCAAATGACCACATTTATGGTCATTTGCAGCATCCACAATCACATAATCTCTTTTTATTTATTTATTTATTTTGCCAGAAACCCATGCTTGTTTTTGGTTTCCCACACAAAAATTGTCCTTTGGGAATGAGGGACTTGTTTAATGGCTATGGCATTTGTTTAATGACTACCACAAAACAAATTCAGAAAATTGGATCAGTTACCTTGACTTGTGCGACCCTTTCCCAGGCTCCAGAGGCCTTCTGAAGTCTGGGGAAGCCCTCCGGAAGCCGGAAATGGGTTATTTCCAAATTTCTAGTTGGCTCATTGGGGCTGTTTTTCGCCCTCACCCGGCTTAAGGAAAGTATCTGGAGGCTGGGGAGGGTGAAAAACTACCCCAACGGGCCAACTGGAAGTTCAGAAATGATCCATTTCCAGCTTCTGGAAGGCCTCCAGGGGCCAGGTGAGGCCATTTTTGCCCTTCCCAGGCTTCAGGAAAGCATTCGAAGGCTAAGAGGGCCCCTGAAAAACAGCCCCAATGGGCCAACTGGAAGTTCATTCCCCTAACCCAGGGGTCTGCAAAGTCGGCTCTTTTAAGACTGGTGGACTTCAACTCCCAGAGTTCCCCAGCCAGCATAGCTGGCTGGGGAATTCTGGGAGTTGAAGTCCACCAGTCTTAAAAGAGCCGACTTTGCAGACCCCTGCCCTAGCCCTCTGGAAATGTGAAAAATCAGCTGGTCAGCACATGCATGAATGCTGGAGCTGATAACTGGTGTGTCACGAAATATGGCTCTGGGTGCCACCTGTAGCATGCTTTCCATAGGTTTGCCATCATGGGTCTATATAAAACATTTAGAACCTGTTCATTAACTATTGTTATTTAAAACCAGAGTTTTAAAAGATACAAATATAAAATATAATTGCAAAATGTTTTGTGAGATTAGAATGATTGTGATATTCATTTATATTTTATTGCAGTAACCAATTTGTTAATTTATTCATTATTGCAAATTAGTTTGTTCATTATTTGTATTTCTAAGGGATGTCAATTTTCTATTTCATCAACTTTAAACAAAACATATCATTTCAAATGAAAGCTAACAATATTTTAATATAGTTGTATATTATTAAAACATTAAAATAATATGGCCTGCACCTTGTACTATTGTTAATTAAGCACCACTACTTTTTCCTAATTTTGATTTACTTTTGCATTCCAAGAAGAAAAGACATTAGGGATAATACATGATGACAAATAAATATGTCACCGATGTGCAACAGTTCAATTTTAAGTTACCTATACTTTTTAGATTGCAAGAACAATTTGTTTTTGGGGGGAAATGGATGAAAGAATGGCATATAAACAAATCAAGAAGTAGGGATGTCACGAGCCCTTTGATGTGAGGCATTTCAAATGATTTCATATTGGCTATGGACCACTTTAGCCTATTGATTTTGGAGGTGTTTGACCCTTCCTCTATGGCTAAGCCTATTATCTTCCAATGCTGGAACTGTGAGACAAGTAGATTCTCATTATGGAGAAGCTGGCTTATCAGCTTTTACTGTAAGATTTTTGAAAATCGTAATCATATTCAGAGAGAGGGAGGGAATGGGTGGGTGGGGGGAAATGTTTGAGGTTCTGTCACACAGACATTTTGTAATAGGTTCTTATCTTGTCTTCTGCTCCTCTTTTCCCAGTATGTAATCTTAGTCGTAATGCTCAGTTAGCACATTGCACAGACATCAATCACATTGATTGCTGGTCTACTAACTAAGTGGATGGTGTAGTACAAGTAAATCTGAGGCTAACAGAGACAATATGATTTACATTTGTGTTGCTAAAGCATACCCAGCTTTTGGGAGAAATTTACCTAGGTTGCTGAATAAGTGATCAAAAAGAGCACTCAGAACTTTGGCAATAGAAGTAAACATGAAATGTGGTGTCTGAAGCAAACTACAGAAATTGAAGCAATAAGATACCCAAACATAACACATAAGATGTGTTAAGATGAAAATGCATGAAACTTAAGACAGATGCTGACAGAGGAAATGATTCTCTATAAGGAAGAGAATAAAACAAAGAAAAACATCTAGGTATGAAAATGACAAACAAAAAAGATATTCTGCAGTACTAGAATTCAAAAACTGTTTGGAAGCCATCACAAAATAAACATATTCTGACTATTCAGATGAAACAAAACAGATACTATTGGATATATAACCAATTTCATTGTAATTTTTACAATGACAATAAAGATTATTATTATTATTATTATTATTATTATATATCCCTAAAAAGAAAGTATATAATGTTAGTACTGAAATATAGATTCTAATTAATCAGATACCACCTTAAGTATTACATCAAGATCTGAGTGGCATACTGGAAGAATTCAGATAAAATGGAACAAATTTTAAGAAGAACAATGATGATAATTTTTGTCAGTGCTATAGTTTTGTCAGCAGGCCTGGAGACTACAAATGGAGGAGCCGATCAAGTGGCTGATTTTATTGTGTTGCTGCTACCATGGAAGGGAAGAAGGGTTATGGAATTTTGCATTGCAGATTTATAATGTTGTAAGACATCCTGTGTGTGAGATTTTTAATGTGTAAGCCACCTATATCACCTGTGTGTGAGTTAGGTGACCAATACATTTGTATAATAAATAATATAAATAATAATGTGGATTAAAAATTAGGTTGAGAGATTAAAGGAACTAAGGCTTCAAGGCTCATCCTCATAAAGAAAATGGCCAAATTTGGTTCATTATCCATATTGTCTTGAAAAATGATAAGGTTAGTTTGACACAGAGATTGTAGTTCCATTGAAGCAGCCATCTGCCACAGATGCTTTAATCTGGATTTTTTTTGGATGAAGAAGTTGAATTCAATGGCCTACACAATCTCTTCCAACTCTTGTACTCTATGATTCTGTATGGCTGCTGTTAACCATGATCAACCGTCATAATAAGGTGGTCGGTGTCTTTTTAAACCACCATTTTCACTGGAATAAAATAAATTTAAGGAACAGTAAATTTCCAGCTACTGCAGAATTACAGCTCTTAAAATCTCTTTGTCATGATGACTGAGACTGCTCAATCCTTGAAGACTGATAAGTCTCTTCTCCTGGACTAAATTTAGGCTGAGGTAAGTATTTGATAGTCAATGAAATCGTGCTACCACAGAAACCATGGATTTCTTATTTTGAATTTCTTAGCAAGACCTGCATCACATTTCTAGTTATTAAAAGCTGTTAAGCTTTTAATTCCATCTTTCAGACTACTGTCCCACAGCAGTTTATGATCCTATACTATAGAGCACAATGTGCATTTGGCCCTTGTTTCTTTGCATTAAGACAGATTTCAAGTCAGAGGACAAAGGGCCTATGTCTTATCTTCAAAGCTGCACTTCCACCTGATTACCATCTTGACTCCGTTGCTTCCGAGGATATGGACAGGTTACGTGGACGACTGCGAGCCACCACATGTTTATTGGACCCGTGTCCCTCCTGGCTTGTACTGGCATCCTGGGAGGTGACACGAGGGTGGCTCCAAGAGGTTGTCAACGCTTCTTTAAGTGAGGGTTCCTTGCCTGCTTCCCTAAAAGAGGCTATGGTGAGGCCCCTCCTTAAGAAGCCCTCTTTGGACCCAGCTCTTTTAACCAACTATCGTCCCGTCTCCAACCTTCCCTTTCTGGCGAAGGTTGTTGAGAGTGTGGTGGCACAACAGTTTCCCCGTCACCTGGAGGAAGTTGTTTATCTAGACCCGCGCCAGTCCGGCTTTCGGCCCGGGCATAGCACCGAGACGGCATTGGTTGCGTTGGTGGATGATCTCTGGAGGGCCAGGGATGGGGGTTGTTCCTCCATCCTGGTCCTATTAGACCTCTCGGCGGCTTTCGATACCATCGACCATGGTATTCTATTGCATCGGCTGGGGGGGTTGGGGGTGGGAGGCACCGTTTTACGGTGGTTCTCCTCCTACCTCTCTGGCCGATCGCAATTTGTGTTGGCAGGAGAGCAGAGGTCGACCCCGAGACCCCTCACATGTGGGGTGCCTCAGGGGTCGGTCCTCTCGCCTCTCTTGTTTAATGCATACATAAAGCCGCTGGGTGAGATCATCCGTGGTTTCGGGGTAGAGTACCATCTCTACGCTGATGACACTCAGCTGTATATATCTACCCCAAACCACCCCAACGATGCTGTAGCGGTGATGTGCCAGTGCCTGGAAGCCGTGCGGATCTGGATGGGAAGTAACGGACTCAGGCTCAACCCGACCAAGACCGAGTGGCTGTGGTTTCCGGCTGCCTGATTCAACCAGCTTTCTCCAACGCTGGCCATAGGGGGCGAACATCTTGCCCCTGTGGATGGGGCGCGCAATTTGGGTGTCCTCCTGGATACCCGGCTGTCTATGGAAGAGCAAGTGACAGCCGTGGCCAGGAGGGCGTTTTACCAGGTTCGCCTGGTTCGCCAATTGCGCCCCCTATTGGATCGGGACGCCCTCCGCACAGTCACTCATGCCCTCGTGACATCCCGACTGGACTACTGTAACTCCCTCTACATGGGGCTCCCCTTGAGGTGCACCCGGAGGCTTCAGTTAGTTCAGAATGCAGCCGCGCGAGCAATTATGGGAACCACTAGGTTTACCCATGTAACACTGCTCTTGCGCGAGCTGCACTGGCTGCCTGTCGTCTTCCGGGTGCGCTTCAAGGTGTTGGTTATCATCTTTAAAGCGCTCCATGGCTCGGGACCTAGCTACCTGTGGGATCGGATCCTGCCTCACACATCCTCACGGCCGATTCACTCCCACAGAGAGGGACTTCTCCGGGTGCCGTCCACTAGACTTTGTCAGCGGGCGACGCCCAGGAGAAGGGCTCTCTCTGTGGCGGGCCCGGCCCTCTGGAACGACCTTCCCCCCGATATTAGAATGACCACGGACCTCCGCTCCTTCCGCCTGAAACTAAAGACACATCTTTTCCGCCTGGCCGGCCTAGGGTAGTCTCTCTCTCTATGGGTTTTTTAATTGTTTATTTATATTTAGTGGGGATTTTTAGTTAATGGGATTTTAGCACAGGAATTAGTTTAATCTGTTTTAAATTGTATGTATTTTGTATATTTATTGTTTTTATTCTCCCTGTGCACCGCCCCGAGTCCCTGTGGGGAGAGGGAGCGGTTAATAAATTCAACTTTATTATTATTATTATTATTATTATTATTATTATTATTATTATTATTATTATTATTATTATTATTATCTCTGCTCTTGGTCTCGGCTTGTCTACATCTGCCTCGTACAAAAAGCCAGGATTTGGTAACAACAAAGAGCTCATCACATAATTGACTCTGATGGAGAAAGACAATTCTTGTCCACAGGTATCTCTTCCTATTTCTTTTAAAAGAAAATAATGGTGATATTTTTTTTCAAATGAAAAGTGCAGTCTACATATGAACCTGGTGACTCATTCATATTGTCTGAGATTGTGGCTTCCTGGCTGAATTCTGATTAGTAGATTAAATGGAATAGAATGGGTATACTGTGGTTTTGAGATCTGACACAGGAATACATAACACCCAATAGGTCTAAGGTACAGTATTTGTGTACTATAAGGCTGAATGAAATGCAGCAGGTAGACCAGACTGTCCTCTGGTCTGGAATGAGAACATGCCTTTGAGGTGGAGCAGAAAAAAATCAGATGAAATGATCTTTCCAGTAGCCTAGATCGGGGTCTCCAACTTGGCCACTTTAAGACTGAATTCCTCAGCCAGCGAGGATTGAAATGCACAAGTTGAACTTGGAAGTTGAAGTCCAGTTGTCAAGGTTGGAGACCCCTGGCCTCAATAGTAATGGGTTCAGTATGATGTCCTTGGTTCCTTCCCTCCCCCAGTGGAAAGTGGTTCATTCTTACAGTGGAGCAAAAAGGAACTGCAGATAAGTCCCAAGTATAAATGATACATTTTCTGATTTTTTCTAAACTCTCAAAAATCTGATTGAAATGCATCTAAACATAGTTGGATAGATTCATATGGTCCTATTTCTTTTAAAAGGAAATAATGGTGATATAATAATAATAAAGATATAAATAATAAAGAAAATAAAATCAGAATTCCCATTAATTTTTAATTACAAGAAGATCAAATGAGAGCTTATTAACTCTTTTAAAAGTTGAATATTGAAATGTACTAATGAAAGAACATATGGCAAATTAAAATTGACAGTGTCCCCAGTATAGCAAATAGCACTTGGAGGAAGCTCATAGCAATTAGTCCTCCTTCTTTGCTTCCGCCGCCTGAAATCGTTAAGAGTTTCAAATACAGACAAAATAAGGGTAAAAATGGAAATTTTTACAAGGGAAGCTTTGGATATGTTATTTAAATCTCTTTCCATTACAGCCCCATTTTTCCCAATATAAACAGAAATCCTGATGCAAGCATTCAACTATTATTTTTTTACACTGAACATATCAGAAAACAAATTAATCAGAGGTAAACCAAGTAGCAATAGATAGATATTCTTCTTAATGCTTTTTTAAAAGATCCATTTGGTACACTGCCATGAAAATGTGAAGCAAATGGTTTATTAGTCATGAAAGCAGAAAACAAAAATCCTAAGGTTGTAGCCACATTGTGGAAATAACATCTAACCTGATGCATTCAAATTAAGTGGAATTTGCTAGTGACTAACCCCCCCCCCCCAGTATGATCTTAAACAAATGTCAGATCAGTTTTTCCTTCACTAATATGGCTAAACCAGTAGTGAAATTCAATTTTTTTTACTACTGGTTCTGTAGGCGTGGCTTGATGGGCGTGGCAGGGGGAAAATAGTGCAAAATCTCCATTCCAGCCCCACTCTGGGGCCAGCCAAAGGTGGCATTTGCCAGTTTTCCTAATTACTCAAAATTTCTCCAGAACCTGCTTGATTTCAGCCCTGGGACGAACACATTGAGATGGAATGGCTTAAGACTCTGAAATGAAGCCTTTTTTTGGATGGAAGGAAATGTATCAGTGGAGGCTATGTTAGCAAAATTGTATCAAGCAAAATATCTTTGTAAAATCTGATTTCAATTTCATAGCCATATTGTAACTTTAGGATCCCGAAAATATACATAGATATTTGTGGGAAAGGCTGGACATGCCAAAATTAATACATCTTGCACTTATTTTTTTATCTTAAGTATTAGGAACCGTAGATGCATATTTCTGATATTTATTGGCTGTAAAAATTTCAAGCAAATTTCTAAGAACATATTTAATTTTCTACATCAACTTGGAAAGCTTTCATATTGTGAAAACATATGGGAAATTCTTTGCATTTATATGTTACAAAAGCATTTAAATGAAAGATTTTAGAAGTCAACTTGTATTCTCAGTTTGCCTTCTCCCCAAAACGAAAAATGAGATATAGCACTAATTGTTGCTATCGGCAATGAGAATGCAGGATATAAATGTTATGAATTAAAGATAAACACAAAATAATCAGTACAATGTTTGTTGAATATGACAGAGGTTAGCTCACACTTTTTTCATCTATCAAAATATGTATATATTGTTTCTGAAATATCACACTGCGATATGCCTCAGAATTAGTTACTTTAGGATAAAAGCTATGTTATATTTAGTAGACAAAAATCAGGAAGAATCTAATGGCAGACTTTCCAGACTAACATACTTATTAAAAGTTTGATAAATGTTTACTTTTTAAACAATAATTTTATTAAACTTATAAATAAAAAGATAAGAACCAACGCAAACTGAAAAAATATATAAGAATAAAGAGAAAAAATAACTGTACAAATGGAGAAAAAAATAGAAAAGCAGGAAGGAAAAAATAAGAATAGAGAATAGAGAATGAAAATATGTAAATGAATGACTTCCCTCTTCATCACAACTACAAACAATTTTAGTAACCTATCATTTTCTCTTAAAGTTCATCAAATATTTTTTCTTCCCATATTTCATTGTTTATCTATAAACCAATTCTTGTCATTTAATCCTGGTCAGCAAGTCCATTAAGAGTTGCAAAAATCGAACAACAAGCAAAATCAACACCTTATCACCTTCTTTTAAACTAAAACCAATTATCTTTTCATCCCATGACTCACTGTCTTCTCTATTAACCAATCTTTCAAATTTCATGACATCAGCAAAAGTCTACTAAGAGTTATCAGAAATAACAAATGTGCTATAAATTCAGTTTGAATCTTTCCTTCTATGTTTATATCTCTTTTTCTATTTAAACAAATCCCTTATCTTCTATCTGGAATTAAATTGAACCTTTAAAACATAGTCATTCATTCTTAGTCAGCAAAAGTCCATTAAAAATTACCCAAGATGCCAACCAATTTTAGCCTTGATCAAATAAACTGATTTTATATTTCCCCTTCCCAATTATCTTTAGTATGCTACAATATCCCAGTACAAGTAGTCCTCAACGTTGCAACAGTTCATTTAGTGACCATTTGAAGATACAATGGCATTGAAAAAAGTGACTTATGACCATTTTTCACACTTATGACTTTTGCAGCAACCCCATCATCATGAGTTTTACATTTGGAAGCTTGACAACTGACTCGCATTTCTTACAGTTGCAGTGTCCTGGAGTCATGCGATCCCCTTTTGCAACCTTCTGACAAGCAAAGTCATTGAGGAAACTAGATTCACTTAACAATCGTGTTACTAATTTAAGAACTGCAGTGATTCGCTTAACAATGTGGTAAGAAAAAGTTGTAAATTGGGGCAAAACTCACTTAACAAATCTCTCACATAACAACATAAATTTTGGGCTCAATTGTGGTATTAAGTTGAGGAATACCTATATTTGCTTTTTCCTCATACTTGTCTCTCCTCCCAGAATAATGAGACTCTCTAATGAGCTCCTTTTGTAATCCCAGGGTACTAAGGTTATTTTTACTATTTTTCTTCTGGGATAACTGTTCTTTAAAAAATATATCTTTATTAATATTTACCATATAAAACCACATAGTCAACAAATATAGGGTAAGGGTAACTGGAAAGACATACATAAACATACCGGGGAAATGTCTAGTCCCCTAGATTGAGAATTGAGTTTATCCCAGTCTAACTTATCAGTTACTATTTATAATTATACAAATATTTTTCTCTCTCTCGAATTTATTATCCTCTTGTCTTATTTATTCCTCGCATTGATTTCTTAGATAGTCTATTTAGCTGGTTTCCTTGGTATTCATTACTCTCCTGTTGTACCATGCATACCATTTATTCCAACATTTGAAAAAGATTGAGTCTTGTCTATCTTTTAAGATATATGTTAATTTGTCCGATTCTGGACAGTTGAAAAATTTGGCTATAATTAGGTGCTCTGGTGGTAGGTTAGTGTCTTTCCAATGTTGCGCAATAGCCATCCTGGTCGCTGTTATTATGTGCGAGAAGAGGTACCAATCTTGATCTTGGATTTCACTTGGTTTGATGCCTAGCAAATACAGGTCGGGTTTGAGAGGAAAATTCATGCCTGTTATTTCCAAAAGCCAAATTTGTATTTTTTTCCAGAGTTGGGTGATTATTGGAGAAGTCCACCATTGGTGAAAAAACGTACGGCTGGCCATCTTACATTTCCAACATCTATCTGACAAGTTTGGGAACATATTTACAATTCGAGCAGGTGCTAGATACCACCTGTATAACATTTTATATAAATTTTCCTTAAATGTGGAGGCCAGGGTCATTTTCATGGTTTTACCCCAAATTGTTTGCCATTCCTCTAATTTAATATTCCTCCCTATATTCCTCCCCCAGGCAATCATGGCATGGGATAACTGTTCTGATATCAGTTTCCCTTTTATTTTGTAGCTACTGGAAGGATGTCTTTTAAAGTTTTACTTTATCAAGAATTATCAAAACTTAGTGAAAGAACAATGCTCAAACCACAGTTATTTGAATTTCAAAATTTTGGTTTGAAATTCCAACCTATACTGTATTAGTTAACAATTAGAATACCACAGGAAGACTGGTCACTAACGTTCTAAATGTTACTGAATGTTAAAAAAAATCCACTTGCATTTATTCCTTGAAAATGATAGCCATACATTCTTCGAGACAAAGAAATCTTGCTTATAATATCTTTGATGATGCCATTCTAGTCTGACAGCTTCATCTAGGAGAAGCACACAGACAGTGGGAAAGCTAACTATGTGTGCTGTGCACGTCTTCGTGAATAAAATATGACCTGCATTACATAACTGTATTACACTACTAGAATCGTGTATTCATTCCCAGTTACCATGGTGATATGCATAATAAAAATACATACAGATGTGCGATGAAGACAACAATGCACTTTTATACATAATCAGATATAGCAGAGATAAAAATATTAATTCTCAGTTCCTTGCTATATTTGTTTCTGGGTATTTTTAATCATATTCTCTGAATGCTTCCAGATAATAAACTTTTATTCTGCAGTTCCTATTGCTCCAACTCATGATGGACAGCTCATTTCTATCCATATCCTTTAGCTACTACAAAAAGCTACTTTTTGTGGCCCCTTCTACTTATTGTTATTATAATCACTAGAGTTATAATTTTTATCATTTTCAAGGATAGAAGGAAGCCAATTGTCATCAGTTTCCCTTATTCCACAATAAACTATCATCCCTATAGACTAATGGCCTGCAAGGAATTGCAAAGGGAAGAAGTATTTATTGACAGGTCTGAAGTAGTGGATAGCAATAGCACTTAGACTTACAGTATATACTGCTTCATAGTGCTTTTACAGCCCTCTCTAAGCGGTTTACAGAGTCAGCATAATGCCCCCAACAATCTGGCTCCTCATTTTACCCACCTCGGAAGGATGAAAGACTAGGTCCACCTTGAGCCAGTGAGATTTGAACTGCAGCTAGCAGTCAGCTGAAGTAGCCTGCAGTACTGCACTCTAACCACTGCGCCATCTCAGCTCTTAGTTTGATGCCCCCTTTGTGTTTTTAAAGTAATTATTCCCTTACAAAGAGACACTTCATCTGAAGAATGACATAGTGAAGATCATTAAATTTTCAAGTTTTCAGGATAATATTTAACTACTTTGCTTACCAAATCAGTTTTTTAAAAAAAATCAAGATCTTGTTATAGCCAAGACATGGCTACATGGTACCATAAAATTTATCTCTTACATTCTTTCTCTAGGGAAAAAAAACCAGTCATCAGCTAATCTGAGGTTTGTTAGAATTTGAAGAAGGAAAACAACTGTGATCAGTGCTTTCCTAACAACCTCTGTTTGAAGAAAACTTTTTGGCAAGCTTTATACATAGAGGTGATCATGCCAGTGATTGGGTGTGGGGTTTTTTCCCTGCAATTGTTTATTGCCTCCATGTTGACCAGATGCATGTTGACAAATTGCATTTGAATTTGGAAAGTTTTCAAGCTGTTCTAACTGATGTACAATCCATTTCTAGGCGCCACCACAATCTATTTAAAACCCCACAGAACCATAATTTTGTCAGCTTCACTTTAGTAATTTAACTGGCATAATTTGATTAATTAATTAAATTGGTGGGTTTTAAAAAAGGGTTTCCATATGAGACATCCCAGGGAAAGTATTGGGCTCTCATCCAGTTTTTCCTGCAAATAGATTGCATTCCATTATTTCAACTGTCTACTATTTTTTTTTCTCTGCCAAATGGGTTAGAGATATTGATCAATGGACAGTTACATCTGTGATCATATTTACCCTGCTGTTCTTACAACAATTTTGCACCCATCAGTAACATCTGTAGCAGGAAACATCTTGAACATCTGTTGTTTAACATTAGTGGTAGACAAAAAAGTAATAAGAGCCAAACATTGTGTGGTGCTTGATCAGATCTGCTGCCTAGAAAGGTTATGAAGATTTACAGCAACCTTCTCCAAATTATGACATTATTTAATTTTGTATCTTGTCTCTCCTCTAACAACTTGCCAATGAAAAAGAACAACTCTAATGACTCTAACCACTGACAACTTGAAGTGGGACATGTTGGTGGCTCTCAGCCAACAAAAGAGACCAGATTAAGAAGCCAGTCCATATAGGTCAGGACCAGGGGCGGGTTCTGGCTGCTGCTACTGCTGGTTCGCTAAGGGGTGCATGCGTGCAACACACACATATGCAGTACTCAAAAAATGCTTCTGTGCATGCACAGAAGCCAAAAACAGGATGGCGGTGCCTATGGCAGTGTCTATGGTGGTGCCTATGGCACTGCCGAGACAACCGGTTTGGGGGCGTGGCAAGCCTGGGTCAATGCTGGTTCCAGTGACCCAGGCCACAAAGTTACTACCAGTTGGGCCAAACTGGTCCAAACCAGTAGGAACTCACCTCCGGTCAGGACTACTTTTTACTTAACATTTATACTAAGAGAATTTTACAGGTCTGAATGTGCTTTTCTCTTCCTCACTATCTCTGTGTGAACTACAGAAGGTTTTGTCTGATAGGTTTTCTAAAATTATTTTCTTTTCTCAACTCCATACCCCTTAACTTGGTAATTCTCTGTCCTTTGAAGGCTGTTCCTTATGCATGTAACCTCCATACTCACATGCTAATTTGAAGCTGAATTTCCTCAGTTACTCATTGCCAGGCATGTGACCAGATCCATATGTATAGAGTTCAAGTTAACCTTTAAAATAACTACTTTATTTTATTCTGCCTATAATACAGGAATCTCATCAGACTGCTTGCCTTCCCTTGGGAACAGATAGATAAGGCTTCATGGAACTTGGGAGAGGTCAAAGGTGGGTTAGACAGTCCTGGATCTCTTATAACTATGTAATGATTCAAGGCTAATTCCCAATTTATCTCTCCTCTCTGTCTGGCTGGGCATTTCCCAACATCTTATAGTAAAGAAATCTGATCTGGAAAATATAAGGTTGGTGCATCATACAGTTGGGAGGAATCTCAGAGGTCAACTATTTGAACTGCCTGTCCAGTGCAGTATCTGCTAAATCATTTTAGATAGATCTCCATGAAAGGCAACCTGACAGTATTCTATTAGTGGGTATCTTTTACCTTCTTAATATCTAACCTAAATCTACCCATTTCAATGTATTTTGAGGAAATAAACCCACCTTATTCTCTATATATCTGAAGACTGGCATACCATCCATCAGTATCCATTTCCACAAGCTGGCATACCCAATTTTTTAAATTGTTCTTTCAAAGACAATTTTCAGATCTTTCTCTATTTTGGAAGCCGTTCTCTGAATTTGTTTCAGTTTCTGCTTAGTTTAGGATGAAATAGCTGCATCTTAAGATTATCCCTAACCATTAGTGAGAAGGATGACTCAACAAGAAAATGTTATTTTCTTGGCTAAGTTCTAAGAAACACTCCACTTTTCTATGAAGTTGCTGCTTTTCTCCCTCAATTTCTCTCAATACACTAAACCTGTTTAGCAGCGCAGAGCAAATAACAAAGTTCTTTCCAGGTGTTCTTTATAACAAAATTGCTATTCCACAAACCCAGCAATTTTCATAGCCTCATAATTTGCCAGCATTTTTCTAGGTCTTTTATTTTAAATAAAAGTACATTCGGTTCCCATGGATCAAAGAAGATACAAAAGACATAAAGGCAAGCATAACTGTCTTGTTAGATAAAGTCTGCATGAAAGTAATGAAGGCTAACATTACAAAGTTTTCCAATCTGTCTAAAATAACCAAAGACACTATACTTAAGTTGTGCTGAATATCTGGCATTACTTGAAGTGTGGTTTTTTCCCCTCTCTCCTCAAATTCTAATCCAACATTTAATAAAAAAGACCTCCTCAACTATGACTTTTAGTTCCTTCTTGTAAAAAAGATGCTGATCACCATCTTTAAAGCGCTCCATGGCATGGGACCTAGTTATTTGCGGGATCATATCCTACCCCATACATCCCTTCGGCCGATTTGCTCCCACAGAGAGGGACTTCTCTGGGTGCCGTCCACTAGGCAATGCCAGCGGGTGACGCCCAGGGGAAGGGCCTTCTCTGTGACGGGCCCAACCCTCTAGAACGACCTGCCCCCTGAACTTAGAACTACCACGGACCTCCGCTCCTTCCGCCAAAAGTTAAAGACCTATCTTTTCCATCAGGCCGGCCTGGCCTAACTTATCGCATCTAGCCTGTAGTCTGGGAGATAAATTGTTTAATCGGGATTTTAAGGGGAATAGTTTTAATGAGTTAAATTTTAGCACAGGGCGATAGTTATTTAATGTGGTTTTAAATATTTATAATTGTTATATTTTTATGTTTTTTAATTTCCTGTGCACTGCCCCGAGTCCCTTCGGGGAGAGGGGGCGGTTGATAAATCCAATAAAATAAATAAAATAAATAAATAAAATAAATAGTTCTTTTAATTCTGAATAAAATTGTCAATGAAATGAAGTTATTTTTCAATCCAGATAGATAAATTTTGGCTGTTAAGGAAACCTGCCTTTAGCCATTCAGAAATTTAATTAGAAAAAATGTATTTATTACTCAAAAACAACACATGCACTTGTTCGCTCATGTGCATGCGCACTCACACACACTCACACACACACACACACACACAGAGGAAATTATTCATTTTCATTTTATAATCATTTTAAAAAAGGAATCTTTTTTACAAGAAGGAAAATCTCATTTATATGCTGACATAGGCTTTTAATGACCAGAAAACATTTTATAC
The DNA here is from genome assembly GCA_039707465.1 of Rhabdophis nuchalis. NCBI lineage: Eukaryota > Metazoa > Chordata > Lepidosauria > Squamata > Natricidae > Rhabdophis > Rhabdophis nuchalis. The sequence continues at coordinate 169,434,552 of CM077645.1, forward strand.
CAAAATTAATTGCCTTGTGCCTAAAAAAACCTCTGAGAAATACTCCACTGCCTTCTTTCAATGAAAATTGCCTTAAATTTCTAATATATAAAAAAGTTATCCTCATTTCACTTGAGTATTATACAAAAAGTATTAGTCATCTGTTGTCGTGTTAACAAAAGGTCACCTTGAGATGAAAGATAGAGCAACCGGAAAATAATTGAGATTGCAAGGAAGTTCCAGCAAGGAAACGATAAATACTAAATTACCCAGCAGAACGAAAGAGGCTGACCTGATAAAGTAGATGTTGGAAAGAAAAGACCGTTACCAATACACATTTATGGTTATGATAATTTAGGCACTAAGGAAGAAAGGTGATTTCTTAAGTCACTCAGAATTGTGAGTGAAGTAACCACCTTACAGTTTGTAAGCAGTCATGAACTTCATCAGATATAGAGAACTGGACTTTTTTTTTAGAAGGATAGTTGAGCAGGACTTTACTCTGAACAGGAAAATGGACGCCAAACAAATAAATACTCATATAAAATAATGATATTCTTTAGAGGCCAAATTAGAGGCCAAATATATCTGAACCAGAGGTGGTATTCAGCTGGTTCTGACCAGTTCTGGAGAAGCCGTAGCAGAAATTTTGAGTAGTTTGGAAAACCGGTAAATACCACCTCTGATTGGTCCCACTTCCATTCATTCTCTGCCTCCTGAGTCCCAGCTGATTAGGAGGGAATGGGGATTTTGCAGTAGCCTTGCCCTGGAGTGGGGTAGGAATGGAGATTGGGGTATAAATTTAATAAAATAAAATAAATAAAATACAGTATCCTTCCCCTGCCACACCCACCAAGCTATGCCATGCCACGCCAAGCTCACCAAGCCACATCCATAGAACCAGTAGTAAAAAAATTTAAATCCCACTACTGATATGAAGAGCATGAAATAATACACAAGTTTTGTCTCACTGGGTCATTTTTGCATTTGCAGTAATGAATCTTATCTGTTGCAGTTGAATTTTTGAATTCCTGGGACAGCTCCAACTTTTGGAGAAAGAGGTGATTTCAGGGAACCTAGAGCAACCTTCTGAGACAGATCAAGGTTAATAGAAATACAGTGATCCCTCGTTTTTCGCTGCTAATGGGGACCGGAACCTTCCGCGAAAAGTGAGGATCCGCGATGTAGGATTCGCTAGGAAACATGAGTTGGTAGACATCGTTTAAAGCAACCACTAGGGGGCGCTTGCCTCCTACCAATGCATTTTCTTTTTTTTCTGTATTATTTTAAAATCCGCGAAGCACCGAAGCCGCGAAACATGAGGACGCGGAAAACGAGGGATTACTGTACTTCCAAATAGTAACTATTATAATTAATAAGACTAACAACAGTAATAGTAAGTATCAGCATAAGTGAATGAAATTGATAGACCAGGCAATATAAGCGCTGAAGTGACTAAATTCATAAAAATGTTCAGAGCAGAAACCATGCAATTATTTTTAGAAAATTCCCCAATCCAATGTGACTTTCACATCAGATTAGGTTACCTTAACAGTTTCTGATGTGCACATACTGCAGGAGGAAACTCAAGGAGAAACGGTTCTCTCTTGGATTACTGATACTTATAATATATTTCCAGAGGAAAAAGAATAGTCTCTGTACATATGCATATATACATACATACATACATACATACATACATACATACATACATACATTACACACAGACACACAAACACATTTCATCAAAACTTTCCATTAATGTTGATTATACAACATATTTTTACTTTCAGACTGAATTTGAAAGTTATTCTGAAAATTAATAGGAGTACAAGAAATCACCTCACTTGAACTCTTATATACACTCTCCTGAGATTAACCCCACTGAAACCCCACTGGATTCATTTCTGAGACACATTCTTACAGATGTATTTTTCTGGTGTAGTAGAGATTCAGAAATATGCTTGTTGGCTGAGGAATTCTGAGAGTTGAAGTTCACACACCTTAACATTGCCAAGATTGATAAACAAGGAATCTTGCATGAATGGAAACAAGATTTCAAGAGTTTATATTATTGCTTTTCTGGAAAGAGTCTGCTGGCTCCATTATTTAAATGGAAACAATGATCTTTCTAAATTTATTGCATTATTAATGAAGTCTATTTGTAGGCAGAGAATGTATTCTACAAAACAGAAAAGAGGCACAAGTGGCAACAGGAAAGCAGGCACTTGCAAGTGATCCATGGATTGTCCCCTTCTAGGGGTTACATAAACATTCAGTAACTAAGAAAAGGATCTTTGGTAAAGACAGTTTTGAGAATAAAGGTGCCCATTAAAAGTTCGATCCAACGGAACAAAGTCCAAATGATTCTGTGTTTTGGTCTTTGCCATCTCAATTATCCCTCTGTTGCCCCAATGGAATTATTTTAAAGTAATTATCACACCCTATTATTCAAACAACGGAGATTGTAATTTAAGCAATAATTTAAAGTAATTGCTTGCTAAATAACAGCAGCAGCAGGCTCTGAAAAATAAAACTGCTTGTCACAGCCTGCATTGATAGCCTTCTTATGTGAACTGAAACAAGCTCAAGGGAAAACAACCGAGTGAGACAAAAACTAGAGCGGCAGCTTGCTAAATAACAGGCCTGCATAAGAAAAGCTTTGCTTTAGTCAGGCATCAACAGACTGCCCTTTGGAGGTGGTTTCATAAAAATGAAGTGGCATCTGGTTTCAATGCCACTGCATCATATTGAATCAGACAGTTATCTATCTAGCTTTCAGAAGTCTGATTTACTTGGGTGAGTGTGTATACATTTCTTTTCCCCCAAGGTGAAGTGGACTATCTTAGTCTGTTGGTTTGGAAGCATTAGAGTGCATCCCTTGGGGTTTTTTTACAACACGGTGTTGCCTCCAAATAGATCACTGTAGCATTTATTTATTTTATTTATTTTATTAAATTTATACCCCGCCCTTCTCCTTGGTAGGACCCAGGGCGGCGCACAGGCATCATTTAAAAACACAAAATACAATAAATATCAATTAAAAAGTATTAAATTAGTAAACCCGTGCTAAAACCAATGTTAAAACCCTTACCAAATTATAAATTTTCTTAAAAAGTCAGAAACGGGGGGCTATCCTAGGCCGGCTTGTTGGAATAAATACGTCTTAAGACGTTGGCGGAAGAGGCGGAGGTCTGAGATAGTGCGGAGGTCGGGGGGTAGGTCGTTCCAGAAGGCCAGGCCCGCCACAGAGAAGGCCCTTCCCCTGGGTGTCGCTAACCGGCATTGCCCCGTCGATGGCACCCGAAGAAGACCCTCTCTGTGGGAGCGGATCGGATGAAGGGATGTATGGGGCAGGAGCAGGTCTCGTATATAGCTAGGCCCCGAGCCATGGAGCGATTTGAAGATGGTCATCAGCACCTTGAAGCGCACTCGAAAGGCCACAGGCAGCCAGTGCAGCTCGCGCAGGAGAGGTGTTACGTGGGTTTGCCTTGTGGCACCCATAATCACCCACGCGGCCGCATTCTGTACTAACTGTAGCTTTCGAGTGCACCTCAAGGGGAGCCCCATGTAGAGAGCATTACAGTAGTCCAGCCGGGATGTCACAAACGCTTGAGTGACTGTGCGAAGGGCTCCCCGGTCCAGTAAGGGGCGCAACTGGCGTATCAGGCGTACCTGATAGAACACCCCCCTGGCCACGGCTGCCACATGGTCCTCCATGGACAGCCGGGAATCCAGGAGGACGCCCAAGTTGCGTGCCCTCTCCATGGGGGCCAGTTGTTCGCCCCCAATGGCCAGTGTTGGACTTATCTGGCTGAACCGGGGTGCCGGAAACCACAGCCACTCGGTCTTGGATGGGTTGAGCTTGAGTTTGTTACTACCCATCCAGATCCGTACGGCCTCCAGACACCGGGACAGCACCTCGACGGCATCGTTGGGGTGGTTTGGGGTGGATATGTACAACTGAGTGTCATCAGCGTACAGATGGTATTCCACCCCAAAACCACGGATGATCTCACCCAGCGGCTTCATGTAGGTGTTGAACAGGAGTGGCGAGAGGACCGACCCCTGAGGAACCCCACATGTGAGGGGCCTCAGGGATGACCTCTGCCCCCCTGCCAACACCCATTGCGACCGACCAGAGAGGTAGGACGAGAACCACTGTAAAACGGTGCCTCTCAGCCCCAACCCCCCCAATCGGTGCAATAAGATACCATGGTCGATGGTATCAAAAGCCGCTGAGAGATCTAATAGGACAAGGATAGAGGAACAACCTCTATCCCGTGCCCTCCAGAGATCATCCACCAACGCGACCAATGTCGTCTCAGTGCTGTGACCGGGCCGGAAGCCGGACTGGCACGGGTCTAGATAATCAACTTCCTCCAGATGTTGGGGAAACTGTTGAGCCACCACACTCTCAACAACCTTCACTAAAAAGTGAAGGTTGGAGACGGGACGATAGTTCTCTAATAAAGCTGGGTCCAGGGATGGCTTCTTGAGGAGGGGCCTCACCACCGCCTCTTTCAAGACGGTAGGCAAGGACCCCTCACTCAGAGATGAATTCACAATACCCTGGAGCCAGCCTCGTGTCACCTCCCAGGATGCCAGTACAAGCCAGGAGGGGCACGGGTCCAATAAACATGTGGTGGCTCTAAGGTTCCTCCGCAACCTGTCCATATCCTCGGTAGTAACAAAGTCGAACTCCTCCCAGGGTGTTATCTCAAGACCAGCACCAGACACCTCGACCGGACCACTAGTGGAGGGCAGCTCGTTCCGAATCTGAGTGATTTTGTCCTGCAGGAAAACTCCAAATTCCTCTGCTCAACCTTGCAGAGGGGCTTCCCACGGCCTCAAATGCAGGAGGGAGCGGGTCACCCCAAACAGGGCGGCAGGGCGGTTTTCCGCGGACGCGATAAGGGTGGCACAATACTCACGTTTGCCCACTCTTAGCGCCACTAAGTAAGTCCTAACATGGTCTCTCACTAGTGTTCGGTCAGATTCGGATCGAGAAAATCTCCACCTACTCTCTAGGCGTCTCTTGCGGCGTTTCATCTCCCGAAGCTCCTCGGTAAACCAAGGAGCCTGGGTGACTCGACGCCGCATGAGAGGCCGCAAGGGCGCGACTCGGTCCAAGGCCCCCGTGGCCGTACTATACCATGCAGCCACTAGATCCTCAGTCGAGCCGTGGGACAGGGACACAGGTACTGGCCCAAGCTCCCTCTGGAACCTTTCCGGGTCCATCAGGCACCTGGGGCGGAACCAACTCGGTGTCTCCGGTTCCGCCTCCCCGCGGTGGGGTGTGACGGTTGGAAAGTCTATCCGAAGGAGAGAGTGATCTGTCCATGACAAGGGTAAGATGACTAAATCCCCTGTTCCAAGATCACTAATCCAGTGTCCAGAGACAAAAATCAGATCCAGAGTGTGTCCTCCCTCGTGAGTGGGGCCCTGAACTACTTGGGTCAGGTCCATGGCCGTCATGGAAGCCATGAACTCCCGAGCCACCTCGGATGTTTCGCCTGCCGATGGCAGGTTAAAGTCCCCCATGACCATCAGTCTGGGGGTCTCCACCGCCATCGCGGCGATCACCTCGAGTAGCTCGGGCAGGGCTGCTGTTACATAGCGGGGAGCCAGGTATACAACCAGCAAGCCCAACTGCCTCCCTAGGCCCCACTTCACGAAGAGGGACTCGCAGCTGGTCGTCTGAGGCACAGTGGTCTCCTTCGACTCCAGACTTTCCTTAACAATAACCGCCACCCCCCCACCCCTGCCTAGGGCCCTAGGTTGATGAAATGCACGGTAACCTGGTGGGCACATTTCCACGAGGGGTAAACCCCCCTCGGGGCCCAACCAGGTCTCCGTAATTCCCACCAGGTCCGGGTCCCCCTCTGACACAAGGTCATTTATGAGGGGGGCTTTGTTCACCACGGACCTGGCATTGCAGAACATCAGCCTAGGGCCCCAGCTCTGTAATCCCTGACTGCCTAGCCCACGAGTGGAGCACAGGGGGTTGGGGCAAGCGATCGCTTGTAGCCAGCGACCACGAGCCCCCAACCCAGAATCTGTGAGCTTTCTGAAGCAGATACTTCTCATTATACTCTGCTGTATTTTTCCTGGGTTCCAGTTTACCTCTCTATCTTGAGATTCTGTGGCAGTATATGAGACAGTGGAAGTACACTTCAACTTTCAGGCTTAAATTTTCAAACCCTCTTTTCATTCCAAGCCTTAAATTGAAGTTTTAGAAAGCTTTGACATGAGTGAAATCAACAGCCATTTGGCTTTTCCAGGGGGCCATGGGTTCTCATTGTAGAACCAAAGGATTGACAAGTATAAAACTAGCAGAACAGTTTTATTTCCAGTTTGCTTTTCCATCTGGAGTTCCTCTAGATCTCACATTTAATACATATACACCCATCTATGTGCACAAACATACACATCAGTGGTGGGATTCAAAAATTTTACTACCAGTTCTGTGGGCATGGCTTGGTGGGCATGGCAGGGGAAGGATACTGTAAAATCTCCATTCCCACCCTACTCCAGGGGAAGGATACTGTAAAATCTCCATTCTCTCCCCACTCCAGGGGAAGGATACTCATTTCCTCCCAATTAGCTGGGACTCAGAAGGCAGAGAATAGATGGGGGCAGGGTCAATCAGAGGTGGTATTTACCGGTTCTCCAAACTACTCAAAATTTCTGCTACCGGTTCTCCAGAACTGTTCAGAACCTGCCAAATACCACCTCTAATACACATCAGATTCTTGTCCCTTAATGAAATCTCAAATCCCACATACCTAGTGAGTGCTAGGTTTAGTCAATTTATTAGATCAAACATTAACAATTTAAATTAATATATTATAATGAAGCTATTATCAATACTTAACATGTTTGTATGGCAACAATTAAGTTCCAGGTTTAGAAGTCCCTAAGTAGTCATTATCTTAATAGACAATTACCCTGTTCATTTAAAATATACTGTTTTGACAAATTCCCCAACCACCAATTTACACAAATGGACTTTTCAGGTGAGTAATTGGGTATTAAAACATATTAGTATACATTGGTTGCCATCTCTACTCAATATAAAAAGCAAAACAAAAAGGCTTATGAGTTGTACTTAGTTGTATTTAAACAGGAGGGAAAGAAAATTATGCATGCTATAATGTTATCTCTGCTTTAGAGGCCGTGGAAGTTTCCAGAGATTATTTGGGAAGTATACAGAGTTATATACAGAACAGAACAAAAAAATACCCTGTTTCATAAGTAGATATGCTTAAAGTTGCCACTTATTTTAATTTATTAATAGAACAAATTACTGAAGTAATCTATATTTTACTTTTTGTGAGGACTAAACAAGATCATCTGTGGCTCAAAAATGATGATCTCTTCAAAGCATGATATTATAATAAAAGAAGCTTTTCCCCATATCCTAATCCGTGTTACATGCTTTTGTGAATCAGGAATTCAGTTAAGATCAAAACATTTTAAACTTTTGCTTTCTATTTTCTTGGTGAATTTCCCATACAGGTTTTGACTGAAATGTAACAGAGGGTTACTAAGAAAATGTTCATGACAGATGGGCCTGGTTCTACTGTTTTAGGAGATAATGCTGGGAGTTCAGACGATTGGAAAAGGAAGTACCAAATCCATTCTGCCAGCCCTCTTTAATTCAAGGAAGCTGACTCCTCCTCTTCTACCCTCATCCTCATCTAACCTTTCCTTATCTAGAGGGTATTCAGCAAGCTTGGTCCTTTAACAGGCAAGCTGTTCTTACTGCAGCTCATTTATACCTAACTGCAGTTCTTTGAGTTCGGTCTTTAATGAGCCTCAAGCTTCAGTTCCCCAAGGAGCTGCCCAGCATGCTTGACTTGCATGCTGTCTTGAGTCTTGCTTGATGCTAGAACTCTGCTTTGTATTCATTTTTGTTTTGTTTTGTTCCTCCAAGGTCTGTTTTGCTGAGGCAAGAACTTAAGATAACTGGTCTCCTCATTCATTTGGATGGAAGCTTCTCTTTATGACTTAGGAACATGGCAGAGCAAGAAAAAGAAAAGATTAAATTGAGGGTGACATAGAAAAACATAAGAGAAAATCAAAACTGCATTATGTCCTTAATTTACTAAATCCACAGCTTTGTCACATCATTTATTTGGGACTAAAGCCCAATCAAGGAAATGGGATTTAATTTTAAGTAAGCATTTATAGATTTGCTTTAACAATCTATATATAAATTAATATACAATATAATTCTTATATTTCACAGCTGAATATGCCAGAAATACATCTAAGGTGTTTTTTTAAAGTGTTGCTTCATAAGTACCAAAAATAAGACCTCCCCAAATAATAGTTTTTGGAGTGCATTTGCTAAAATAAACCCTCCCCTCAAAATAAGCCCTCCCTGAAAATATTGCAACACAGCAGCAGCCATGAAGTGACTACACTCTCCACCTCCTGCACCTCAAAAATAATAAAACCTCCCCAAAAAGGCCAACCGCTTATTTTGGGGGTCAAAAGAAAATAAGACTTGAAAATAAGACTCTGTCTTATTTTCGGGGAAACGTGGTATATTAAACTGGGTCATTGAGAAATACACTTATCACTTTAAGCAAATTTTCATCATAACTGAATTTACTCTATTATTAATGTCAGGTATTGTATGATATACTATATAAAATTAATAGTCACCTGTCATATCTGCTGTCTTCTAATGCTGAACCTGTAAATAATTGCATATAAATGGTAAGTATGAGTTTATTTACAGAAAAATGTCATTTTAATTTTGTATCCTATAGAGAGTGTCATTTTTTGTTCACTTAAAGATTCATTGAAACAGTTTAACGTTTGCATTCAGCTGTAATATATTTCCATAAGGGCCTTCTTTAGACTTAAAAAGTTGGAAATATAGCCTTTCACTAGAGTATGTTTATACTTGGACAGTGGCAAGAGGAAATGTTAGTCTATATATAACTGAGCACAATTAATGAATTTATACAATCACACAACCAAGAAGGAAAGGCTCCCGGCCACAGTGAGTGCAGTATTTTGAATGTTAAGTCTAGAGTTCCATACACTTCATTGCACATAAAAGTGATTAAATGGTGCATTTTGCCATGCTCATTATTCATCCATATCTTTTTCCAAGAATTCTGGTTCCATTTAATTTTTTCTATTAAGAAGCTGGTCCTGAACTTTGAGAAATCAAAAATTGTAGCTTTTGCTAAAAGACCTAGCCAATACCCCTGGAAAATAGAAGGACATAGTCTGGAACAGGTTAGAACATTTAGGTACCTGGGGGTGGTTTTCCATGCACAAGGGACGTGGAAGGCACACCTGGATAACATTTTTCAAGTAGCCATTAGGTCCTGAAATGCAATTAAACATTTCTTTTACACAGGTGGCGGCCGCTGCCCTAAAACTTTTTGAGGTCAAAACATTGGCACAAATACTATATGGGGCACAAATAGGAATCCTCATAAAGAAAGACTTGATAGAAACCATACAATCCAAATACCTGCGAGCCATCTTAGCTGCACCCAATGGAACTCCAAATGCCCAGTTAAGAATTGAGGCAGGTATGCCTCAAATTCGGGTAAGAGCCTGGAAGATGATGATCATCCATTGACTTAAAATGCAATTCTTTCCAGAGGGGCTCTCCCCACTAGTGTTGATTGACAACTTCCCCTCCCCCTGGAATCAGGCAATTGAGCACAAGCTGGGCACTTATGGGCTCTCACCGGTACTTTTAATGTACCTAGACTTTGATCAAGCGAAGCAAGTAGTAATTAATAGAATGAAGGACATGGAGTTCCAAGAAGAACTAAATAGATTGCCTTTCCACAATAGGAACAGAATCAAACAGGGTGTGTGGGAATTGGCAAGATATTTAAACGACCTCATCTTCCCAAAACAAAGAATAGCTTTCTTCAGAGCCAGAATTAACATTCTACCTTCAGCACTTCTCCAGGGCATGTATAAGAGAACACCTATAGCAGAACGGGTTTGTATATGTGGTAAAAGAGAAGTGGAAGACATCTCACACGTGCTATTACACTGTGAGCTATACAGAGCTTGCAGGTCTGCATATATTCTCCCCTTATTAGAGAGATTACCAGGGAGGGCAGACAATTTTTATCTGGACTTCCTCCTCCAGGACACGAGCCCGGCTACTACGCATGCAGTGGCAAAATTCTGTGCTTCCGCAATGTCCATAAGAAAAAAATTGGTTATAGAAGTATAGTTGTGATCTTGTACCAATCATTTGGACATATCTCGAACAATTAGAGATATGTGGAGATATTAACAACATATCTCCACCGCTCCGAGTCCCCCCGGGGAGAGGGAGCGGTCTATAAATTAAATTTATTATTATTATTATTATTATTATTATTAATTACTGGACCATGGTTTTTACATACATACTTAACGCTTTTGCACCTAGGTAAACCAGCAAATGACCTGAACAAAGTGAGAACATGTATGCTACTTTCCACTTATAATGCTGACATTTTTAAAATTATATCTTAAAGTTAGTACTTTTTAATATATGGTTAAATGTAACGTGTACTGCTGGTCTTTGACCGTAATAAAAATTTATTCTTATTCTATTCTATTCTATTAAAAAGTCTTCCATTTTTCTAAATTGTGACTCTTCCATTGGCCAATGATCATGCTTTACTCTGCTTGGATTAGTGCCCTACAGACATATACACTTTTCCATGTTAACTCACAAATAACAGGATTTTATTTTTCATTATAATTTTTGATTATATTATAGTATCTACCCTAGACTTTAACCACAAATAGTTTCCAGGATAATTGTATGTGAACAAAGTATGTGAACAAGAATGCAAATAAGAATGTAAACAAAGCCAAGACTTGCCTGCAAATTTTGCTTTGAGACTAGACCATGTTGAAGAATCATTCAGAGTCAGTGCAAAGTTTCAGAAACAGATTATGATTGTTGTCCAATCCAAAGAAGCAGAAACAACACATGAATGCCATGGAGGAGCCAATGTCAAACATTGTTTTCAAAAGCAAAGAGAACAAAATCAGACCAGATTCTTATATAGGCTGCAGCCAGCTGTCACTAATTAGAAAGTTTACTTCTTTGTTGATGAGTGTAATAGATCTTCTCTGTTCTGCTTTCCTTTTACTCATTGTGTATGTGTGTTCAGGTCTTACATCCTTATTCTCTGCCTCTTCCAGCTGTTCAGGTGTTACCTGTTTGATCAGTCAGAATCTGAGACCTGTGCCTGGGCCAAGCTATATAGCACAAGGGTAAGAAAGTTGTGGTTTTACTTCAGAAGGAATGGTGAATGCTACTCTCACTGTCAGCTGCAGTCGCATGAGCCTCACTTTTAATGTTCTCTCAGAGTTTCCCAGAAGTCAGTGGGGAACCCGAAAGGAACTGTTATGATTGCTGTCACTCTGTTGTTTTTGCATTAGTAATTTCTTTGGTTGTGGAAAGCCTGCAGGGAAAAAGTCAACAAAGAAATGATGTACCTTCCACATTTGCACCATGCTGAACATTCATGCATTCCATTGCTCCCTCCCCACAGGCAGAAGCTGGTTACTGCTGGGTGAGGGATGAGAAGGAAGGAAGGAACAGGGAGCAAGGAAGAGGGAGGTAGAAAAGAAAGAGAAAGAAGGTGGAAGGAAAATGCTAGCTGCAAGCTTCCACAAGGAAACTCAATGCAGAACAGGAATTTGGAACTTGATTCTGCCCCAAACTGAGTTTTTACCCATCTGTGCCATTCTATTTCTCTGTTTAGGAAATATCTGAAATGATGACTGAATGGATCATGGGTTGTCTAGTTTTGCTTACAATTGAAGAGCTATCGTATTAGCTCTTGTTAATATAGTAGTCTGTTTGAAGTTAGGAAATTTGTTCTGTCCTTCTTTCACTTGAATCACATGGTGTATTCTGCTGTCATAGAGCCAAACATTCATCCTTGCTGCTCTGAGATGAGCTGTGTTATTATAGCCTCTTGGTATCCATGGAACAAATTACAAATGTGCAGGTGGCAAGGCTTGATAAAAAGCGGCGCTGTGATTTGTTGAGGCTCCCTAGAGTAATGCCCTCTATGCTACTAAATGATATGTCTTCCTAGGCTACCTGCTTTAATCAATCCCAGTGAGGAGAAATGAGAGCAAAATGCAGGCTCTTCATCCACATGCCTTCCCTAGATGCATTGTTTACATTAGAAGCACAAGGTATGGTTATTTTCTGCAGTCTGAAAGTGGAAGGCAAATATGATTTCCTTTAAGCTGGTCAAAAGATGAAAGAGCTGAATTGGGAATCTTCTGAAGCAGGGGTCTCCAACCTTTGCAACTTTAAGTCTGGCTGGAGAAGTCTGAAAGATGAAGTCCTTCAGACTTAAAGTTGCAAAGGTTGGAGACCCCTGTTCTGAAGAACTCTAGCTTCAGACGATTGGGATGGTATAGGAATAGGGACAGGGATAGGGACAGAGGTGGTATTCCGCAGGTTCTGACCAGTTCTGGAGAACTGGTAGCAGAAATTTTGAGTAGTTCTAAGAACCAGTAAATACCACCTCTGACTGGCCCCCCTCCCCATCTATTCTCTGCCTCCCGAGTCCCATCTGCTCAGGAGAAAATGAGGATTTTACAGTTTTCTTCCCCTGCCAAGCCCACCATGCCACACCCAACAAGCCATGTCATGCCCACCAAGCAACGCCCACAGAACCGGTCGTAAAAAAAAAAATTAAGTCCACTACTGGATAGGGATAGGATAAACTGGAAGGGACCTTGGATGTTTTCTAGTCCAGACCCCTGCTCAAGCAGGAGAATTAACGCTCCATCTATTCTAACAAAGGAGTTCCATTTGGATATGGTTGAGATTAAATATTTACACAAAACCAATGCTTCATTTTAATTTCATATACTCTGTTTTATAAGATGAATGTCTACATGAATACCAAGAAACTAATTATTTGAAATTTAAAAATCCAGGACCTGGCAGATATACAATCCTATATTCCTTAGTCTGTATTCAGTGGATTTTTTTTATTCTGTAGAATTTCAAATTAGGCTTTGCCAACAAAACTGAATCCGGAAAAGGCTAAATAACTGGGCATTCTTGAAGAAGAGTTGAAAGTCTGCGTATCAATTGTTGTGGTATTTTGACTTGTCTAAATAAAAGTGGTGGACATAGCTGTCATTTCAGAGCCACCATGGTTTATGTTTCCTAAGTAAAAATAATGGATCCAAAAGTTGCCCTTATAACAGGTCAATTTGGGCTTACTGAACAAAATAAAACAGGGAAAAAAGGTTTTAAAAAGAAGTGGTTCTCATATATGGAATGGAAGAAGCTATTTTTGAAATGAAATCAAAGTGCATTACCCAAGCTTAGTTCATTTAACTATATTTTGAATCATTATGGAGTATTTAGTGAGTCAATATTGTATGGATATCAGAAGCTATCTGGCAGGATTATTATTTTAATTTAATTCCCTTTCATATTTGTCATTAAATAGATTAGCTGTTCTGTGACTATGGTTTATTTTTAAGCTTGTCAGAAAGCATCTTAAGCAGCTTTCCACATTCTTGGGGGTTCAATAGTATTCACTAATCATTGCAACCCCTTTAGTTGGATCAGACATTCCTCTGAGGGTCCTTGTGCTCTACAAGGCAGTAAACCAAGATTGAGGAACAGCTACTTACATTCATTTGATTGTACCCTGGAGTATCAGTGCTAAATTCCTGGATTTGAATACCAGGGTTCTGAAATACATAAATTTGGTCATAAAGTGAACCCTCTCCCCCCCACTAGTAACAGTACCCAACTCCGGCATCCATAGAGTATAAAAATATGACAATTATGTTTGCTATTTTTATGTTTTTTACCACCTTCATGGATTTTTACTTGATGACTAAACTGTATTTTTAGGCTATCGCCTTCCTGTTATGGACCAAACAAGACATATATAATCAGAAATATATTATAGCTATAATTACATTTATGTATATATTTTTAAAAAAAACTTCAGTCATGTTTTCAGTGTGCTGTATATGTTGTTCTGTTTTTAGAAAGCATTGGTTATTTAAGAAGTTAATTTAAAAAAATTCATCAAAGTATTTTATAAAATGCTATGGATAAAATCAGCAAAGCCATTTTTCATATGCAAATAATGATAATTGATGAAGGACTTGGCTAATGTACTGTATAAAATGATGCAGCTTCCTGGCTGGACAATTAATTTCTTACAAAAATGCTAAAATACTGACTTGCTAGACTCTGCCAAGGGGAAGGACAGCTTCTGTTCTTCAAAGCAGATTTTCTTGGCATACGGGAAGTTGCATACAAGGATCCTTCTCCAGAAACATCTGCAGGGAAGGATGAGAAGTCAGAAGTGATGAAAACAATGTCACCCATTGTGATGCAAGCTCTTTCTCTTTGGTATGGGCATCATGACATTGCACACATAAGTTCTTTCATCGTGATTTATCTGCATCAGTTTGCAAAGGTGCAACACATTTTCCTCCAATTTTTGAAATGAGGAACATATAAAAAATAGAGTGTAATCCATAGCATAAGATGTAAGAACAAACGCAATAATGCAACACATTCTTGCAGATGGCCCCACCCTTTTTTGAACAAATTTCATTACCAATAAAGGAGAAGAATTGTAACTCAGAGTTGAAATGAAGGTTCCTTGGTGCTCTCTGAGCTTGGTTGTTTTCTTGCAGAAATTTCATTACCAAACTAGGTAACATCATCAGTGCATTGATGATGTCACCTAGTTTGGGTAATGAAATGTCTGCAAGAAAACAACAAAACTCAGATGTCTTCATTCTCCAGCTGGATAACCAATACATATATTGAGTAAAGATAAAGGTTCTCCTCACACATATGTGCTAGCTAGCCGATTCTAGGGGGCGGTGCTTATCTCTGTTTCAAAGCCAAAGAGCTAGTGCTGTCCGAAGACATCTCCATGGTCATGTAGCCAGCATGACTAAATGCCGAAGGCACACGGAATGCTACTACCTTCCCACCATAGGTAGTTCCTATTTTTCTACTTGCATTTTTACATGTTTTCGAATTGCTAGGTTGGCAGAAGCTGGGACAAGTAATGGGAACTCACTCTGTTATGTGGCGCTAGAGATTCGAACTGTCAAACTCCCGACATTTCTGATCGACCAGCTCAGCGTCTTAGCTTGTCGAGCCACCACATCCCTTTTATATTTTGGGTATTCATCATTTTAAAAAATCATTTCCCTTTTCTTAAGTTCAAATCTGTGCAAATAATTTTTCTTCTCTGATTTGTTGTTGTTTTCCTTAAAACAGTATGTTTCGGCCTCATTCAACCTGAATCAAATAATTCAACTCTCAGTGGAAGTCCTACCTGCATTTACAAAAATGATAAAACATTGGATTGCTAGAATCTCCCATGGAGCTGCAAGAAAACTTTTTCCCTACATCAAATTTAAATAAATAGGATATAATTGACCACTTTGAAAGAAGTAGTTATCAAGGTATCTCTTCTCAGTAAATGCAAAATTCATTTTAAAAAAAACCTCTCCTGAGATCTTTTTAAAAATTGCTCATATGATAAAGGCGCCACATTACAAACATAATTTGTTTTTTAAGGGTTTTACCTTGTCACTCTTAAGTGAAACATTACAAAAATAATACTGTTTCCTTACAAGTGATAAATAAACATCAGTGACTGCTTTCCTGATTGTGCTTCTCAGCACATCTTACCTTTTTTGCCTTAAACTACATGTCTTCATTACATTAACTTTCAAGTAAGAGACAGTCATCTTGGTTCTTTAAATATCTTTGTAATACAGAATGCCTTTGTTAGGAAAGGCAGAATAGCAGAAGTCCACCTTGTAGCAAATATAGGTAAGAAGAGAAGCATCATAAAATAACTGATTTGGTCCAACAGTTCTAGAAAGGCGTAGTCATACTGAGACTAGTTTTTGGGATAAAGCAGTTGCTATGTTTAGATTTACCTACAAATATAAGAAGCTGGCATGTTTTCCATTCAGAGGCTATGTTGTTTAGCTTTATCTTTGTCTCTATTGGTTGTTTCTTGGTTTTATGATGGACAACTTTTCAGTGGTAGAGACTTCAATTTAATGTCTTGGGTAGATGCTATGATGGCGAACTTGTCACATTAATTTACTTATAGCTTCTGCTATGGCTTACACTCCATTTTTTTATATATTCCTCATTTTAAAAATGGGAGGAAAATGTATTGCTAATTTCTAACCTTTGGAAGCAATTACTCAGCCTACAGGAACTCAGTGCCTGCTTGTAGTAAGAAACTGCAGGTTGGGCATTCTTCCTTTAGGGCAGTGCTTCTCAATTATTTTCTGTCATGCCCCCCCTAGGAAGAAGAAAACATTTCGCGCCCCCCGCGCGACTGTAAATAGTATCATTTGTCTATAAAATTGTTATAAGTACATCTCTGCATAACACTGTATCCTTATTAACGTATAAGAGAATAAAAAAAGAAAGAAATGTGGATCAATTTACAACAAAGAATAGCTTTATTAACTGTAGCAGAAAAGATTTAAAGTGCATTAGAAATTTTTAAAAAATTAAATCCTTTGCCGAGGTCAAATGCGCCCCCCTTTACGGAGCCTCGCGCCCCCCCTGGGGGGCCCGCCCCACTATTTGAGAAGCACTGCTTTAGGGTATGCTGAGTTGTCATATACAAGAAGTCTTTGTTTAGCAACTGACTCATTTAGCGACTGTTCACAATTGTGACAATGATGGAAAAGTAATTTTACAGCCAATCTTTGCATGTTCAACCTTGCATGTCTGCAAAGCCAAGCCAAAGTAAGATTATAAGAACAGAAATGGTTTCAGTAAGCAACCGCTTCATTTAACAATTGCTGACCACAATTGTAATTGTTGAACCAGAACTATCTGTACTGTTCATATATGGAGCCTTGTTCAAATCTACAGCAGCAAAGTTGTTCAAAAAAGTGACACAGGATGAAATAGCAAGAATCATCTCTTTCCTTCCTGCTTTATCCTACAGTATTATCCTACAGCTTTATCCGTTATGATACATCCCTTCGGCCAATTCGCTTGCACAGAGAGGGACTTCTCCGGGTACCATCTACCGGGCAATGCCGGTTGGCGACCCCCAGGGGAAGGGCCTTCTCTGTGGCGGGCCCAGCCCTCTGGAACAACCTGCCCCCCAAACTCCGGACCACCACGGACCTCCACCTCTTCCGCCAACGTTCGAAGACCTATTTCTTCCATCTAGCCGGCCTAGCCTAGCCCCCGAGAGCACCTCCACAGACTGAATTTTAAATTGTTCCAAATTGATTTTAATTTGCGGGTAATTTTTAGGGAATTTTTAGCACAGGACACTTTAATTTAATCAGATTTTATTGTTCATAGTCTTATTTATTATATGTCTGCTTTTTACTTATGTATTGTATTTCCGCTTTTTAACCTCCTGTGCACCGCCCTGAGTCCCTTCGGGGAGATAGGCGCGATATAAAAATCAAATCAAATCAAATCAAATGATAAATTACATCACAGAGGTTAACTTGTTGAAAAGGGATTTCTAATTTGTGATTCACAACAGGGCACTGGAAGGCACCAGTGATTTGCTGGCATGGTGATTGAGAAGCTTTGGAGTGTTTTCAGAGTATTTGTTTAATCTTTTTAATAAACAACTTTTTTTGCCACACAGCTTCTCAAAAACTACCAACTGACAAACAATGGTAAATAGAGTAGTACCTCAGTACTCATTGTTAATTGGTTCCAGGAGGTGCGATAAGTACCAGAAATGATGAATATTGAATATATATTTTCCCATACGGAATAATGTAGTGAGTCACAAGGCAGCCAACACCAATAAGTTCTAGCTAATGAGTCAAGTACCAAACAAATGATTACTGGATGAAATTTTCACATCAAAATGCATTGAGTACCAAATTCAATGAGTTTCACAGCAGTTGAGTACCAAGGTGCCAGTTTATTTACCCATATATGTATAGAAATACATTGTTTATTACATTAAGGAAACAAAAAAATTCGTCCCCGTTCCTTCCCTAACAGAAAGAAAATACATGGATTTGGTGGCACCTACTGTAAGTGGACAGATCAAGACATTCAATTATTCTCCAGGTAGAAATCATACCAATTAGTAGACCATTCTTCATCTCCACTTTTGGCTAGAAAAGGCAAACATTGTCTGACACTTTTCTGCAAGTCTTAAGACTCCAAAATATGAAGATGATACACTCTTAACAGCTTGATGTTACAAAGGATTAGCAAACAATGTAATCAGCTCAAATTAATCTTAGTGAGTAAACTGCACCGACAAGACTGGACGTGGAAAAGACGGTAATCTGAAAAACAGGTTTTAGAAACAAACTGCTTGAGAACCTTCATGCCCATTTGTTACCACTGATATTACAATTAGAACCTTTACCAATTACATGAATAAGTCAGATAGTTTATAAAACCATTTATATTTTCAGTGTTTTTAAAGAGCTAAAATACTGAAAAATTATTTTAAGTGATAAAAATAATATATTATATTTGATGTTAGTACATTTGAAATTATTTTAAGATCTATAAATCATCAGAGTCTTTAAGCTGTACATGATAGTACAAAGAACAACATAATTTAAATATATTATATTATAAACAATATAATGATGTGAAAAGGGTAGACTGGTTTGGAAAATAAGCAATTTTGAAATGTTCATTTGCAACAATAATCAACAGCTATTCAATCACTGCAATGACATATAATATAATTTTTAAATGAAATCAATATGATTTTATAATGTACCTACAGGTAGTTCTTAATTTATGACCACAACTGGGACTAAAATTCTGATCACTAATCGATCAGGTTTTTAAATGAATCATCACATGAAAGGACCCAACAATATTTTTTACCATGACTTTTAAGCCAATTATATGGTCATTAAGCAAATGTGGCTTTCCCAATTACAATAATGCAATAATACAATAGCAGAGTTGGAAGGGACCTTGGAGGTCTTCTAGTCCAACCCCCTGCCTAGGCAGGAAGCCCTATAGCAGTGATGACGAACCTTTTTTGCTTTGGGTGCCATAAGCATGTGCTTGCACACTATTGCACATACTCGGGTACCCACTCCCATAATTTAATCCCCCCATGCCATGCCCCTATGCATGCATGCGTGACACCCCACCCTGCTGCCCCACGCATGCATACACAACTTTCTTGGAGCCTGGAGAGGGTGAAAATGCCCCCCTCCCAGAGGCCCTCCAGAGGCCGGAAACCAGTCCATTCTCCAACTTCTGATGGGCCTGGTAAGTCGGTTTTTCGCTCTCTTGAGACTTCAGGAAAGCCCTCCAGAGGACAAAAAATTGCTGAAAATCAAGGCCGAAAATCAGCTGGCCAGTGTGTTCATGCGTGCTGGAGCTGACAGGGCAACACCTCGCATGCCCTCAGAAATGGCTCCCCGTGCCACCCGTGGCACGCGTGCCATAGGTTCGCCATCACGGCCCTATACTATTTCAGACAAATGGCTATCCAACATCTTCTTAAAGACTTCCAGGGTTGGTGCATTCACAACTTCTGGAGGCAAGCTGTTCCATTGGTTAATTGTTCTAACTGTCAGGAAATTTCTCCTCAGTTCTAAGTTGCTTCTCTCCTTGATTAGTTTCCACCATTGCTTCTTGTTCTACCCTCAGGTGCTTTGGCGAATAGTTTGACTCCCTCTTCTTTGTGGCAGCCTCTGAGATATTGGAACACTTCTATCATGTTTCCCCTAGTCCTTCTTTTCATTAAACTAGACATATCCAGTTCCTGAAACCGTTCCTCATATGTTTTAGCCTCCAATTCCCTAACCATCTTGGTTGCTCTTCTCTGCACTCTGCACAACAATTGACTTTGCTTGTTGAAAACCAGATGGTTCCAGTGATCGCAAAATGCTGCAAATTTTGTAAATGTGAACTGGTTGTCAAGTAGTCAAATTGCAATGGCATGACTGCAGGATGGATAATTTCCTTTTTTCTGAGGCTCTTTTAGTTTTCAACAAGTGTCATTAATTGAATGGTCATAAGTTAAGGACTACCTGTACTTAATAATGGACTGGTTAAAAATATCTTAGCTGCATCTTTAAAATGCTGCTATTGTTTCTTATTATTTAACCTCCTTTTCCTGTTCCAGATTGTTGTCTTAAATTTTTTAAAAAATCTAGATTTTCCACTGTGTTGTAGAGATGATAATGTGTTCCAGTGATGTAATGTTTAAGCATCTATTTATTGAGGAGAAAATGAAAAACAAAAAAGTTGTTATTACCTTTCTATGCTTCCATGATAACAAATGAAACAATAAATATTCTTCTGAAGTTTGTGGGGGAAGGAGACTTATCTTTTGCTAAGTCAGGTGTGCTTCAGTAAGCTTGTTGATGCTTTTACTGTCCATGGAGTCTCCTGGAGTTAATTTAGAGCAGTGTTCCTGTGGTGAGTTAGTTCCACTTCAGAAAATAATGAAACCAGGGCTTACTCTGTTGCTTTTCCTTGTGAACCTTCCTTTTTTTATTGCCTTTTTGTCCTGTCCTTTACCAAAATCTGGACTGCCAGATAACTACTTGGGGGATAGAGGAAGGGATAAAGGTAACTCTAATTTAGACTACGCACACACCACACATACATTATCATTTCCACATATGGATTACAAAGAACTGCTTTCTTTTCCTGATATGAAAATACATATACATTTTCCAGTTTCCCATAATCAGATTTTTATTTGACCAAGCAAATTATGTCTTTTATTTTAAAAAGAATCTTGTCCTGTCATGCTGAAGGCCATATGCTGCAAACTGGGGCTAATGTTAGACATTTATTTACTTATTTTTAGCAGCTTACTCAGTATCTTAGTGTGGTCCTTGGGATCTGGCTCTGAAGAGAACAGGGTCTCATAGACTGCTTTTTCTTGTTGTTGTTGTTGTTGTTGTGTCACCTATGTTATGGAGGCCAAATTAATAGTTATTCCAAAGATTTCCTGGTCCTAATACAAAAAAGATATGCAAAATCCATTTGGGGCAGATGATGAGTAAGAGTTATCCATTTTGCATTATGTTTTAGATTTTATTGTTCCTTTTATGACATGGTTTTTTTTACTGTTATACATGGCCAAAATCCAATGATGTCATATTAAATATCTCCGTCTCCATCTTTGACTTTAGTGGGATGATGAGAAATTATAAATTACCCCCCAAAAAGCCTACTGAAACTTTGCTTGTATTTACAAAGAACTGCTTTCTTTCCCTGATATGAAAATACATATACATTTTCCAGTTTCCCATAATCAGATTTTTATTTGACCAAGCAAATTATGTCTTTTATTTTAAAAAGAATCTTGTCCTGTCATGCTGAAGGCCATATGCTGCAAACTGAGGCTAATGTTAGACATTTATTTACTTATTTTTAGCAGCTTACTCAGTATCTTAGTGTGGTCCTTGGGATCTGGCTCTGAAGAGAACAGGGTCTCATAGACTGCTTTTTCTTGTTGTTGTTGTTGTTGTTGTTGTTGTTGTTGTTGTTGTGTCACCTATGTTATGGAGGCCAAATTAATAGTTATTCCAAAGATTTCCTGGTCCTAATACAAAAAAGATATGCAAAATCCATTTGGGGCAGATGATGAGTAAGAGTTATCCATTTTGCATTATGTTTTAGATTTTATTGTTCCTTTTATGACATGGTTTTTTTTACTGTTATACATGGCCAAAATCCAATGATGTCATATTAAATATCTCCGTCTCCATCTTTGACTTTAGTGGGATGATGAGAAATTATAAATTACCCCCCAAAAAGCCTACTGAAACTTTGCTTGTATTTACCCCTCACCACACTATAAACTAAATCAATGAAACAAAACTGGCACAGTACAGAATGAAATAAATAAAATACGATTATAATTAAGATAAGCACTTGAAATTTAACACTAAGGGTCGTTAAAGTTCTTAAATTAATTTCCTGCCACCTGTGCAGATGGGTGGCCACAACTCCCAGAATCATTTAGCCATCATAATCATTGTACAAACTTCTAGAAGTTTAAATCTTCACCTAGACAAACCCCCAAAGTGGAATGCTGCCTTAAGGTATATGCAAATAATTTTAGAAATAATATCTCAGGTAATAAAATGGTTAGGGTGCTAAAAGGAATCAAAGTACCAAGTGAGGAAATCCAAATCCAGACTGTCACAGCAAAAGATTTTCAGGAGCATACTGAAAAGGATCATTTAATATATAGTATGCAGTATTTAAAATCTGCATATTATGCCAAGAAAGCAATATACGTATATGTATCCAAGCAGAGGTTGACTAAAAGAGATTTTATTATTACATGGATTTAACAGTGTAAGTCCTTCAGTTAATCAAGTCTTCTACCATTTAATATTAACTAGGATGGGACGACTCATACCCTGGTCAGCCCTTCTTTATTCTCCTACCATCTGGAAGAAGATATAGAAGCATAGGCAGCTGCACAAACAGGCTGAAGAACAATTTTTATCCCTGGGCTGTCAGACTCCTGAATGAAAAATAACCTTACAACAACATAGTGTGATTGACTTGCAGGGCCAGTGCAACACGCAATAAATTCACATGGTACAATAGGACTGGGTGTTTGTTAGTAGGATTCACTGGGCTAGGGATTTTTTGCCTTTCACTGTGAGTTGTATTGTGTTGGGTGGGTGCATGAAGGGAGGCTCAGTCAATCTCCTTGTACACATGTTGTACTCTGATAATAAAGGTTTGAATTGAATTGAATTGATTGGTGTTAAGATTAAAAACCAGCACTTTGACCTTGACTTAAAAATACCATGGAAGCTAATGTAACTGATTGCTCAAAATACAATTGAAAACACTGTTCTCAATAACGTAGGCTTATTTTTAATCAGAGGTGATTTCTAGACCATTTTCAAAAGCAGATCCATATGTAGTACATCACAGTAATACAAATGAAGGTTTCCTGTATATGTAAACATGAAAATGTCTGTCCAAACATATTGTCAATATGAACCAGTAAGAAAATGATTCTAGTGAGAATAATTAAATCAAATCAAATTGGAAAAAATAAATTCTAACAGGATCCTGCCTGTTAGAATTAATCTTTCCATATTAAGTTTTAGACCACTATCCATTCCATTCACATTTTAGGCAATACCTGGCTTAGGTAGAAAAGAGAATTGTAGCTGCATGTGATGAGAAGTTAATTCAATTTTATAAATTAGCAATCAACAGAGCTACAAGAAACCCTTCAGAACATTAATTACCACTAACTTCTGATTGGTTAGTCAAATCAGAATACTAGAAGTTCAGATTAAAACTATCCAAAAGATTATCTTGATACATGATCTCAAAAACTGCTGAGAGTTTCAAGAGAGTTAATAGGACTGCCCTTCCTCTAGTAATAATCTCATAGGATGATCAAGGTATTCCATGTAGAAATAGATTCAGAAAATCTTTTTTTCTTCTTCTAAAAGTACCTGGTTTTAGGTTAGTTTCATAAGTAGCACTAAAAAAGCTGAAATCTTCTTTATGAAACCTAAGTTATATATACAGCTGTTACAGAAGCAGATAACTGTAGATTCAAATAATACACACGACACCTTCCTTCTGTGTGCCAGAAAAAATGTTATTACTGCTAAACTACAGCTCATATTAAGAAGTGGCATACTGTTTTCTATAACCAGAACAATCAAGCAATCAGTAGTCATCACTGAAGAATTGTTCTCCCAATTTCCCTACATTATTCTTTAACTCTGGACTCTGGCAAAATTGAAGGGAGGTTCTTAAATAGCAGCAATTCTTCAGAAAAACTGGATATATGATGTCTCATTTAATGTACTATGGAAACCAGCATTTTTTTTATTGATTTCAGATGATCAGTTCCAATTAGCGGAGTCATAAACTACACACTATGTATCAAACAATTTATTGCCTATAGAAGAGTCAAAAACTTTTATTTGGATAACTGCAAAATTCAGCATATCATTAATAGAACAGAATGCTAACATAATTAAATTAAGAAATTTTATCCAGGGTTGATTTTTTCATTAATTAACATTTTAATCAAGGAATAATCAATCATTTTCCTCTCTAATTATTCTATGCATCAGGCACATATATGTAAATAGTTAAAGAACATCAAAAAGCCTTGAAATTTTAGTATTTAAAATTCAGAATGTATACCACATTATTAATAGAAAGTAGCTTAAGAACTTGTTGTAGCATTAAATGCTGAATGCAAATTATTGAGAGCAAATCTCTCAATGCAATAAAATGTTTCAAATTCAACTTTATTTTATTAAAACACTGTATTTCCTTTGTTCTGTTCTTTATTACATCCCAAATTAACCAACAAGTAAATGCCTACTATTTGGGTCTTATATAACAAATAATAAAAATGGACTTTCCTTCTGTGTCACAATGATAACTCACAGTCGACAGCCATCATTCATCATAATTAAAATCATCCTCTTTCTTTTAACAAGATAGATTTATGGCTCCTACAGAATTTTCAAGAATTGTGAGCCAATTATAATATTAGCTTTCTTACAGACCTAAAAAATGTTCAAAATAAGCAGTGCAGAACCTGACTATAATAGCTGAGGAGAATTTCATGAAATGTACATTCTTTCAAAACAGGAAAGTTCATTACTGTAAAACATAATTTTACTAATAATTCTACAAATGGGAACAGTTATGCTGACACAAATACTACTCATATCTGAAACTGAACAAAAAGATTAAAACTGAACACAGATATGCAAAATTTCTGGTAAGTATTTAATGTTAAAAACCTCATTTAAGACTTTTACTTTATCTTCTCATTTAATATAACATTAATGATAATACTACCAATGTAGAGGTTTCCTAGAGCAATAACCTTTCCAGCAGAAAAACAACTATGTATTCTTCACCGCCCAGTTGAAAATAAAGAGGAAAATTTCAATGATCCAATTGACAAAAATAAAAATGTTCATCAGTAATGTGAAGTTGATAGTTAAGTTGATGATGAAAGGTTTACAAAAGTATTTGTGGAATGGAAAAAGATTGCAGGGGATTTTTATTTTTCTATCTTCTCATGAAATGCTAAACTGTGAGGAAGTCAGTAAAATCCAGTGATGGCAAACACAGAAGAAATAAAAGGTAGCACACATTCACACATCAAGTTTAAACTGTAGAATGCCTTGATGTCTTTCAGATAACTGGCCCTCAATTCCCAAAGTTTCAGCAATTTAACTGGCTAGGAAATTCTGTGAGTTGAAGTCCAAATATATGAAAGACATCCAGATTGAAGAAGGCTGCTATAGAAGTGGTTACCACATAACTGACAGGCCTGAAGCCAGACCTGGTAGGACATCACTGTTCTGCAGAAACTCAA
The DNA here is from genome assembly GCA_039707465.1 of Rhabdophis nuchalis. Taxonomy (NCBI): domain Eukaryota; kingdom Metazoa; phylum Chordata; class Lepidosauria; order Squamata; family Natricidae; genus Rhabdophis; species Rhabdophis nuchalis. The sequence goes on from CM077645.1 coordinate 169,459,904, forward strand.
TCCTCTTTTTAGCAATTGCTTTGACTTGGCAGAGAATTATTAGATCTGCATTGAAATATTTATTGCAAACAAAAACAAAAGCTTAACAATAGCAATATAAAGAAGACAGAGGCTTGTTCCAGAGCTTCCACTCTAGGATTTTTTTCTTTGGATCTTTTGAACTTAATTTGTACTTGATTAGTATCTTTATAGGTTAGCGAGACTGTTGAGATGCCCACACAATGATTCTTTTTTGCCTGAAAACTGCCGGCTCCCACTTCACCCAGCTCAGTCCTTAGATGAACAGACCTATGATGACCAATATAAAAAGATACATAAGGCAATTGTGGCCAGAAGCGACCATTATTTGTCTGTGCTGAACCTCAATCTGTTAACCTACATTCATTCTATTGTATTCAGACAGTGATTCAGAGTTTCCATAGTTTCCCTGGCCTCAGCTGATAAATAAGGACAAAGGCTGGATATCATCAACATACTGAAGAAACCTAACTACAGAAGTACACTATAGTAGTATTTAGCATCAGTATGTCTTTAGGTCCTATTCTGGTTAATTGCCTCAGAATAATACAGTCGGTTAATGGTTATAAATATCCATTAGAGAGACAGCAGAAGCAGAAGAAACATATTCTTTTATCCAGGGTATTCATTAAGGAAATTAAATCTTTCTTTTTTGCTGCATGCCCTGCATATAGATACAGAATTGGCTTCATTTGATAAATTGCCACCACTGAATTGCCACCACTTATTCTAGATCTTCCTTGACGATGCCATATGTATTTAAAGTGCATTTATTGTATAAAATGTTTTTAATTTCAATGCTGTTAATATGTCATACTTCAACATTTGAAATGTAAGATGAACAAACAGTAGACATTAATATACTAACGTATAATTCTTATAATCTGGTTGATGGTGTACATCATATATAACTGATGGATCTGGCATTTTGTTCAAGTGATCAGTATCTTTATTTCTTTCTGCCGATTAAAATATCCTTTTAAAAATAGAGAATTTGTATAGTTTAGTAAGGTTTGGGAAATACTGTTCATTATTTTTTTAAATTTTTCATACTAAAATCTTAGCCCCTGAACAGATTGTGATCCCTTCTCCCCCCACCCCCACCCCCAGCCTCCCCAATATTGTATATCAGTCTCTTATAAATGAAACTTATGTGCTTCTAATATCAAACACATTTTCTGTGTAGATGATAAAGGAATGTGGTCAATATTAATTATTTAAAAATCCTATATTAGAATAGTAAGAAAATAGCTGAACATATCAATTTGTAAACAGACTATTATTAACAGTAACAAGGTATGTATATTTTTAACTGTTACTTGTATTCCAGCTGTCTTTCTGACATGTGGGTGGCATTTTTCTGATATCATGAGTGCCATGCTTTCCCTTCTGTAGCATTATTTCCACTGGTTTCTTTTGACTCGAAAATTCTATCCACATTCAGCCTAATTGGAGTAAAATTGTATTTAATGTTGTCCTTTGACTTTTTAGAATGAAATGTTAAATAACAGTGTGTAACATTTGAAATGCCAAATTTCATAGTCTTTAATCATATCTTAAAATTGAAGGAGTCTATTCAGTGCTGAATGAAACTAGAAGGGCGTGAAGTAAAAACAGAACCACTTGCTACTGATTTACTGTTGAAATAACTACTGTAGGTGTCCAACTTATAACAAAGGATACACTTATTATATATATATTTTCACAGAAGAGGTTGAATTGTATTTCTGTCAGGCATGGTCTAAAGCAGCTATATACGTTTGCAAGTCCAGAGTGAAATGGAGAAAAAAAATAATGGCCACTGTATCAGGTGAAAATCTACTGATAAATCACTACACACTACACACTTTCCTTGCCACTTTAAATATCAATATTCCTGCACATAGTTTTTACTTTAGTGATATTCAGAGAATATCCTAATGCAAAAGGATTAAGTGTTTCTATGTTGAAAGATGTTCTTTTTGTTTCTATAAAATAACAAAAAAAAATAGTGCAAAATGTGATGTCTAGTATTGGTTCCAAAAACTAATGAACGCAGCAAAGGGAATGCTTAAGCCAACTTTGTGACTTATAGTTCCAAATGAACTGAAATATAAACTGGAATCTAATTATCAGTTGTTCAAAGAGTGCTGTAGGATGAAATACATTGTACTTGTAGATTTTAAAGCATATTCAATCAGAACATATGTTTTAAACTAAGCATTTCATGAAAAACACATCAAACCATTGAACACATGACACAGTAAGTAAAGTAGAGGAAAAGTGTATTGAGCTCCATGCTACAGATTTTTAATAGTCAGGTACAATTTAAGGTGCATTTCACATATGTGAGAAGAAATAACACTATCCAGTTTTCAAGACATTTTGAGCATATATTCCCCATCTTAACAGAATTGCTTTGAATTCCTAAATTTCATTGAACAGGAACCAGAGAAACTTTGAACAAACTTACAGAATTTGTTAAGACTAAATATGAAAACAGATTGCCAAAGATCAAGAAACATAAGAAAGTTAAACTAAATGTCATAAGAAACCATGGAAATTGACAATGAAGATAGCTTCTGCCTTTTAGGATGAATCATCAGCAGTAAAGCAACAAGCAGTCAAGAAATACATTTCAAACTAGCACTTGACAGAGCAGTTTTGAAGGCTTCAGAAAAGATATTCAAGTAAAGGTGGAAGGAAAGAGAAGAAAAGGATGACCTATAATAGCAGGATGGATGGATTCTGATACAGTGGGAAGAAGTACATCATTGGAAGATAAGAAGGGCTTGATTGGAGTTAGATGATTATGGATAAAATCTGTCTACGTGGTCACTAACAGTCAACACTGACTTGATTGTATGTAATCAATCCAGATGAGTCATATCAAAATGTGATATCTGTTTCCCTTGCAGTAAGGCAAACCTATAGGCATACAATATTTCTCAAAATCATAATACTAGTCTGAGGATCCTTGAGTTCCATTGAAGAAATATGTATTTATATTACAGTTTATTAAATTACTTATTTTAGCATTTCAATAGTGTGCCCCAATTGCTCATCAGAATGAAAACATCTAATAAGATTAAAGATTCCAGATGGACATTATAAAATGTTCAGCTATGGCTGAAAGTGTGCCATTGGCTGCCAGCTGATAAGGATTTTTATCTTTAAAGATATTTTTCCCCACAGCTGTTTTGCAGCTTGCATTCGGCTCCACTCGAATGCTCTTTGCTTTCATGATGCAGTACAGCAAAATAAATATTTATGTAATATCATGCAGAAAGATTTACACGAGAAGACAGATAAGTGGGAGGGAGCAATGTGACAAAGGAGATGCATTTGATCCAGACAGAATTGGTATTTAATTCCATCAACCAGATTTCATGTAGTACATGTTGCTGTTGCTCCTACTATTATTATTTCCAGCAGTAATACTTAAGGGAAAAAGAAATAAGATATTGGAAGAATGTGAAGAAAGTCTAAGAGATTCTTTCTGACCACTGGCTTCATAACCATTTAAACTCCTCAGTAAGAGCTCTATAAAGGCAATCCTCAATTTACAATCACAACTGAGCCCAAAATTTCTGTTGCTAAACAGGACAATTGTTAAGTGAATCACTGCAGTTATTAAGTTAGTAGTATGATTGTTAAGGGAATCTGCCCTCCCTATTGACTTTGCTTGTCAGAAGCCTGCAAAAGGTGACCACATGACCTTGGAACACTGCAATAGTCTTGCCAAGCATCTGAATTTTGAACATGTGACCATAAGGATGCTGCCTTGGTTGTAAATGTGGAAAGAAGCCATAAATCACTGTTTTCAGTGCCATTATAACTTTGAACAGTCACTAAACAAGTTGTTGTAAGTGGAAGATTACCTGTATATCATATTTATGATATTTAAGAAATGGGGCAATTCATTTCATGGAAAATTCTTTCTGTCATTTCCTAGGCAAAATGGTTGTTGAAGAGTTACCATTTTTGTATTATTCTTTCTGAAGGTATTCTTATTGTTCCAGTATTGTCCTATTGTTCCAGTATTTAATTCCAAAATTAAAAACACACTTTTTCTGCTTGGCCGGCCTAGGTTAGTCTTCCGTCTTTTAATAGGGTTTTAGGGGATTTTAGCGTATTTTAAGATAGGGGATTTTAGCGCAGGGATAATTTGGTTTAATTTGTATTTTATCTATCTATTTATGTATTTTATATTGGTATTTTTAATTTTTCCCTGTGCACCGCTCCGAGTCCCTTTGGGGAGAGGAGGCGGTTTATAAATAAAATATTATTATTATTATTATTATTATTATTATTATTATTATTATTATTATTATTATTATTATTATTATTATTATTATTATTATTATTATTATTATTATTATTATTATTACTGTTCTCTTTTTATTTGCTAGATTCTTGCCAGGTTCTTCATTGTGATTGAATTAGAATAAAGTGTTCCCTACCCTTCTATAAGTGGTCTATAGCAGGGCTCCCCAACCTTTGCAACTTTAAGTCTGAAGGACTTCAGCTCCCAGACTTCTCCAGCCAACTTGGCTGGCTGGAGAATTCTGGGAGCTGAAGTCCTTCAGACTTAAAGTTGCAAAGGTTGGGGACCCCTGCTCCATTGGATTAGTGCAGACTTAAAGTTGCAAAGGTTGGGGAGCCCAGGTCTATAGGACTGAATTCTACATTCTAGTTAAGTGTCCTTACAATCATGTACAATGGAATATATGCTCACTGGTCAGGAAAGCTTATTTTATTTCTAATTATTGATTTGACTTGATACATCCCTTCGTCCGATCCGCTCCCACAGAGAGGGTCTTTTTCGGGTGCCGTCGGCGGGGCAATACCGGTTGGCGACACCCAGGGGAAGGGCCTTCTCTGTGGCGGGCCCAGCCCTCTGGAACGACCTACCCCCCGACCTTCATACTATCTCGGACCTCCGCCTCTTCCGCCAACGTCTTAAGACGTATTTATTTCAACCAGCCGGCCTAGGATAGCCCCCCGTTTCTGACTTTTTTAAAGAAAAATTTATAATTTGGTAAGGGTTTTAATATTGGGTTTTAGCACGGGTTTATTAATCTAATACATTTTAATTGATATTTATTGTATTTTGTGTTTTTAAATAATGCCTGTGCGCAGCCCTGGGTCTTAACAAGGAGAAGGGCGGGGTATAAATTTAATAAAATAAAATAAAATAAAATAAAATAAATAAAATAAAATAAAATTTGACTAATCTTTTAGCAACTATGTGAAACATGGTTGAGGCTACTTCCAAAGCAGTTATTTTGTCTATAGTTGATTATCAGTTAGTGCAAACTTCTTGGCCATTTCTTATGAGGTTTGTTTGTTTATTTGTTTAATTTGGTTATTTATGTTTATGTGTTTTTTTATTGGCATGGAAATATTCTGTTAATTTTGAATTGTCAATAGTTTCTTCTTTTAAATGTTACTCTTTGAAACTGAGATGATTGATTTGCCCTTATATAAATTATAATAATAATAATAATAATTTAATTTATAACCAGCTCTCTCTCCCCAGAGGGACTCGAGGCGGGGCACAGGAAAATTAAAAATACATATAAAAACCATAAACAATACAGTATTAAAAAAGAATTAAACTAAAACTCTGCGCTAAAATCCCATGTTAAAATTAAAACAACCCCTAAAAAACCCTAAAAACAGTTAAGTTATCCCAGGCCGGCCAAGCAGAAGAAATGTGTTTTTAATTTTTGATGGAAGGAGCGGAGGTCTGTGGTTGTTCTGATTTCGGGGGGAAGGTCGTTCCAGAGGGTCGGGCCTGCCACAGAGAAGGCCCTGCCCCTGGGCGTCGCCCGCTGGCATAGCCTGGTGGACGGCACCCAGAGAAGTCCCTCTCTGTGGGAGCGGACTGGCCGCAGGGATGTATGGGGCAGGATGCGATCCCGCAGATAGCTAGGTCCCGTGCCATGGAGCGCTTTGAAGATGATAACCAACACCTTGAAGCGCACTCGAAAGACGACAAGCAGCCAATGCAGCTCGCGCAGGAGCGGTGTTACATGGGAAAACCTAGAGGTTCCCATAACTGCCCGCGCGGCTGCATTCTGGACAAGCTGAAGTCTTCGGCTGCACCTCAAGGGGAGCCCCATGTAGAGAACATTGCAGTAGTCCAGTCGGGATGTCACGAGAGCATGAGTGACTGTGCAAAGGGCACCCCGGTTATGATTTTGGCACCTTTACCACAGGGTTTTCTCAGGGAATATCCTGGCTCTGCAAAGGTGATCCCATTTGGGTACATAGTTTCTCTCATTTGGTTTGTTTTTACTCCATTTTTCTGGAAATCCCACCACTCATGAACAAAGTCCTGCTATAGGTACCTGAGACCCTGGCAGCTATAACACTGCCAACTTCGTAAGTAGATTAGTCAGTTTTCTGTGCAAGCACTAGCTTCATACAATCATTTTCAAGCAGTAAATCAACTTTCAGACACATCCATTTCTGCTGGAGGGTCAGTAGAATCAACAAGGGTACTGATATTTTCCTTTTACATTGGCGTAAGTTACCATTTACACTTACCGTAGTAGTAGTAGTACTTTATTGTCATTGCCCCTCGTACAATGAAATTAAATGTACATTAATATATAAAAATAATCAGTGTACATTATACATAAAAATAATCTTAGACATTATACATAATAATAATAATAATAATAATAATAATAATTTTATTTTATTATTTTATTAGATTTCTAGACGGCCCCCTCTCCCCGCAGGGATAATAATAATAATAATAATAATAATAATAATAATAATAATAATAATAATAATAATAATAATAATAATAATAATAATAATAATAATAATAATAATAATAATAATAATAATAATAATAATAATAATAATAATAATAATAATAATAATAATAATAATGCAAAGAGTGCAGAGAAGAGCAACAAAGATGATTAAGAGAATGGAGACTAAAACATATGAAGAATGGTTGCAGGAACTGGGTATGTCTAGTTTAATCAAAAGAAGGACTAGGGGAGACATGATAGCAGTGTTCCAATATCTCAGGGGTTGCCACAAAGAAGAGGGAGTCAAACTATTCTCCAAGGCACCTGAGGGAAGAACAAAAAGCAATGGGTGGAAACTAATCAAGGAGAGAAGCAACTTAGAACTGAGGAGAAATTTCCTGACAGTTAGGACAATTAATCAGTGGAACAGCTTGCCTCCAGAAGTTGTGAATGCCCCAACACTGGAAGTCTTTAAGAAGATGTTGGATAGCCATTTGTCTGAAATGGTATAGGGCTTCCTGCCTAGGCAGGGAGTTGCTCTAGATGACCTCCAAGGTCCCTTCCAACTCTTATAGTAAAACTATAAAAATAAAACAAAAACACATCTTTCACATTCTGTGCAATTGAATGAACCTCTGATACTGCATTAGTATTTCTCTATACAGTAGAATTCAATATAATTATTGCTCTGGTATAGAAGTTGTTTTTCAGCCTATTTGCCTTTGTGTTTATTGTCTGCCAGATGGTAATAGTTTAAAAAATGGGTGTCTTTAAGAATGTTTTGAACTTTCTTAAGGCAGCGGGAGATATAAAGCTCTGCCAAAGAGGGGAGAAGGCAACCAATGATCCTCTGAGCAATGATGTTAACCCTCTGGAGCGCTGACCTATCTGCCATTGTGCAATTGGCAAACCATACACAAGTGCAGTGAGTTAAAATATTCTCTATGTTTTGCAGCAGTAGAAAGTCACCAGCAATTTTTCTTTCAGTTGTCGTTTCCTGTGAAGTCTCAGGTAAGTATCATCTCTGCTGGATGCTTTTGACCAGTGCTGCAATGTGAGCGCCCCAGGTCAGGTCCTATTTAATGATAACATAGTTAAGTAGACAACAACCTGCTTTTTATCCCCAGGTTGAAAAATCACTGTGTGCACTGAAGTTCAAGAATGTATTTAAAATGAAAGTTTCAAAGAGCCTTTGATTTATATAAAACTATTGTTCAAAATAAGTTCCCTCACTCTCAATCTCTCTCACACGCACAGCTTGATAAGCCAAACATATAGTTTCAGGTTTTTTAATCTCTGTGTAAATTAAGACTCATTGCCACTTTCTTGCTACATTACAGTTACTTCTTGTCCCACCATTCTCATATTATAGAGTTTTTTCCTCTCTTGCTGCAGGTGGTTCTGATAATTAATCTACATCTAAAATTAGTAAGTCATGTGGTGGAACAATTAAGTTGTCCTGGTTCTTTGCTGTCATAAGGAACTGTTTACACTCTTTGTCCTCCCCATGTTTCTTTGCAATTCTGAAGAAGACTATAATTGCATTTGCATGTCCTGAGAATCTGTCAGTCCACTGAATGTATCTTCAATATGAACAAACATACGTTGGTTTCCAAAGTAGTCTCTAGATGAAATATATGAGCTTGCATAAACAATATGAGCAGGCTTGAGGTACAAATGGTTTGGGGTTGCTTGTGAAATAGTGCCAAAAATGTGATAGAATAGTTTTGTAAAGGCTTCATTCATCTGAATGGTCATTTAAATAAAAACAGAGTGTTTCCTGCAAAATAATTTATTTACCATTAAACCTTATTCATTTAAGTGTAATCATCAGTTATTAGTAATTTTTACTGCTTAATAAAGAACAATTTCATTTTGAAACAATGGTGTTGAATATGTAGAATTCTTACCTTCTTTTTCATGACTTAAACAATTTGCCAATGTAAGAATTACTTGTGCAAAATTGTTGCCTACCAAGAATTACTTGTGCAAAATTGTTGCCAACCAACAGAATTGTTTTGTGAATAATATATGTAACTATTCTCTCTCACTTGCATATTCCTTTGATTTTCCTCTTTCTTATACATTCTATCCTTAATACATTACTTAATAAATTATACTGCATGAAAAATTATGAAGCAATAAATTTAACTATTTAAAAGATACAGCTGTCAGCAATTATTGCAGCTGATATTAACTTAAAGTAGCAATGCACAACTGGATGATGCCTATGTATATAACCCACAATATAATATAATATTGTTAAATGCACCATATTATAAAGATTGACACAGTAATGATGTTTCTATAAAACAACAGAAGGGGAGGAATTTGCCATTTTAAAAAATGAATCTACTTATATTTAATAGGAAAGAAACGTGCATGTTAGAGAAATTAATTAAATTCCCCAAGATGGATGATTTCAACAGTGCTTGTTAAATGCTAGCAGAAGAGAAATGTTATATGAGAGCTACTTCCTATACTCTTTCTGCATGAATGAGCTTGACTGTTGGAGTACAACATTCTTATTATATACAAAATGTTTTGCTTCAACTATTTTAAAAGTTATTATGTGTTACAAAAATCTGGACAACCAATAGATGAAACCAATTTTTCGTACCAGAATTTGTAATACTAATTTTGCTAGTTACTTGCTAGTGAGATGGGTGGCATATAAATATAATAAATGAATAAAAATAAAATATTTACATGCAGGAAGAACTATATTTTAAAAGAACCACCATCCAATTAAAAGTATTTATGTTTTACATAGCTATTATTCCTTCCCCTATATTTTTAACTAAGTCAGTAAAAATACAAAGGAAGTTTAGGAATGGTATCCATTTTATGTACCATTCCTTTTTTTTTTTACTTCAATATTATTTCCATACCTGGACAGCCAGAATCTCCGCAACCACTAGGTTGATACTAAATCATCATTGTCATCACTTTCACTAACTTCCTCCTCCTCCTCATCTCTTTTCTGGATTTTTTTTTCAGTCCAGATATGGTATCCCTCTCTGGATGTCTGGAAGGAATAGTATGTTCTTGTGAGGCTACAATAGTACAACAGTCATTTTTAGTAAACAAACAGGATACAAAATAGTTACTCCTATAAAGACCTTCATGGTGTAATTATTGCAGATATGAAATATGGATTGTACTTGTGGCCTATCCACCAAAAAAGGCAAGCAGCATGCCTTTGGAAGTTGCTATGGTAACAGTGGCCTAGTGGGGCATATTCTGAATTACTTTTGTTTAGCACTTTATTTACTAGACTGAAATTCAACATTATTCACAAGATCCATCATCTCATTCAGTTCTTTATTTCCCTTCTACCCTCTATCGGTTTCCTCTCAATCTCTACTTCCTTCGTTTCATCTTTCCAACATTAACATATTTGTCCTTATATTGTGTTGTTTTCAGAGCATCACTTTATAATACCCTGTTTGTGAAGCTAATTATTACCATATAAAGTGCCAGTTTTTTCAAACAGATGTCTGGCAGATGTGCTTGATTACACCCAGCATCATGGACATAATGGAAACTGTATTCTTCCTTCAAAAAGATGGATGGATGGATGGAAAGAAAGAAAAAATGATGGGTGGCAGGAAGGAAGGGAGGGAGGAGAGAGGGGGGAAGGAGGCAGGGAGGGAGGGAGGGAGGGAGGGAGGGAGGGAGGGAGGGAAGGAAGGAAGGAAGGAAGGAAGGAAGGAAGGAAGGAAGGAAGGAAGGAAGGAAGGAAGGAAACTTTCTTGAACATAATAAGGATATTCTGGTCTTTAACTGACATGTGAGGGGAGGAGGATAAGAGTGAATTACAGAGAATGAGAATTTAATTATTTAAATTAGTGAACACATTCTTAAGATCTTTTAAAATAGAGGACAGTCATATTGTGCAGGTTTCTTAGCTAAATTACAGATCAGCTCAATAGTTATGAATGTTTCGTCATAGGTTCAGACACCTTTACATGAAGCAATACATTGTATTTGCAGAAAACTCCTAGGATAGCGCCAGCACTTACAAACTCATTCCATACTTAAAATACTTGGACAGATATAATTCTAGGGGGAAATATGCTTAATTCATAAAACTGCACAGCATTATGAGTTAAATTCAGTTCACATAGGAATGATTAATTTCAGCAATTTCATTGCAGCGTGTTGGCAATAAAATACAATGAAAATGATTACTTTATACTTTACAAGTCAAGGGTAACATCCTGGAGCTGATCTCCATTTGGATCATAATACAGGAGCAAAAGTTATTGTGATCACAGGAAAGGCTTTGTTGACATGAATACAAACAATAGGCACATGTTGCCATCAAAGAATATTTGATGATTATGTAAAGTGCAATTACACAGAACATTCTCAAGAAAACATACACTTAGAATTCCCATTATTGGTTTCCTTTGACCTTTCTTATTCAACTAAATGAGCTTTCATTTGTTAGGTTGGATGCACATCTGCTCAATCGTAAGAGATGTAAACTTAGGTAAGGATATGGAGGTTTTGAAAGATGTCAGATGTTTACCGGGTGCTACAGCCAGCAGAGACAAGAGGCGTATTCTTAAGATAGTCAAGAATGCAAGTAAGGACTGTAAAGTTGATGCTATTATACATCTTGGCACAAATGATCTGTCCCATAAAGATGTAGGTTCTGTGCAGAATGATTTCCAGAGTTTGGGGTACGAACTTAGTAGTACAGGTTGTAGGCTTATCTTCTCAGAGGTTATACCAGTATACAAGGAACAAAAAGGAAAGGGCCAGCGCATAGCAGAGTTTAATGTGTGGCTAAAGGAGTGGTGTAAAAAGGAAGGCTTTGGTCTTATTAGTCATGATGCCTGCAGCTGGTCCAATGATAAACTGTACAAAAGAGATGGTTTGCACCCATCCAAGAAAGGGACTGAGTTACTTGGCACTAAATTCACAGATTTCCTGGCTAAACATTTAAACTGAATAGTGGGGACAGAGAATCAATAGATAAAGAATATTTCTGTCCCCAGCAAACTAAAATTCATAGGGTTATCAGTGCGTGTAACATGGATAATTGTGCAGGTAATATTATCAACACTGCTGTCAAGCAAAACCAAACAATTAACAGTGGGTGCCATACCATGTACATGAACCATACAAGTGGCAAAGAAATAGGGGCAAAGAGAACCATAGTCAGGCATAACACAGGTTTCGTAGACAGAAAACACAGGGTCAATCAAAATGGACTCAAATGTCTATACACCAATGCACAGAGTATGAGGAATAAACAGGGTGAATTAGAAATTCAAGTAAATGAGGGCAGATACGATATTGTTGCCATTACAGAAACTTGGTGGGATGAAACCCACAAATGGAACATACAGCTAGAAGGATTTAAATTATTTAAAAGAAATAGACCAAATAAAAGAGGAGGTGGAGTTGCACTATATATAAGAAATAATTACATCTCTACAGAAATAGAGCACAACAATGATGAGAACTATCTTGAATGTATTTGGGTCAATATTAAAGGTTGGGGGGGGAATGATATTGTCATAGGTCTATACTACAGGCCACCCAACCAAGCAGAGGAAGTGGATGTACTTTTTGCTAACCAGCTAACTAAGGTATGTAGGAAGCACACTGCAATAGTAATGGGAGATTTTAACTACCCTGACATCAATTGGGAAACAAACTCTGCACCAAGTGGAAGATCCAACAGGTTCCTAACAAATCTAGCAGACAACTTTGTTTCCCAAAAGATAGAGAAGGGAACAAGGGGATCAGCAATATTGGACTTAATTCTCACTAACAGAGAGGAAATGATAGAAGGTGTAGAAGCTACAGGAACTTTGGGGGCAAGCGATCATGAAATACTGGAATTCAACATTATGCAAACAAAAGTAGTTGAACAAAGTCAAACTAGAGTCTTAGACTTCAAGAGAGCTAATTTCAATAAACTCAGAGAGAGCTTGGGAAGGATTCCATGGATGAGAATCCTCAAGGGGAAAACAACTCAAGAAGCTTGGGAAATTTTGAAAAATGAGATTATAAAAGCCCAGTCCAGCGCAATACCAATGAAGAAGAAAAATAACAGTTCCCAAAAGAAGCCAGCATGGCTGCACAAAGAACTCTCTGACAAATTGAAAGACAAAAAGGATAAATATAAAAAGTGGAAAAAGGGGGACATAACCAAGGCAAAATATCAGCAAATAGCCTGAGCCTGTAAAGATGAAGTGAGGAAAGCTAAGGCTCACAATGAAGAAAGGCTTGCCAAAAAAGTAAAAAATAACAAAAAAAGCTTCTTCCAACATGTTAAAAATAAGAAAAAAGTTAAGGAAACAATTGGTCCACTGCTGGGAGAAAATGGCAAGAAGATGATAAGCAACAGGGAGAAAGCAGAACTATTTAACTCTTTTTTTGCATCTGTCTTTACACAAAGGGATAAAACAGTTCAATCAATCAAAAACAGCACCACAAATATCAGATTAGGAACACAAGTTGAAATAGGGAAGAAAATGGTAAGTGAGCACCTGTCTGCCCTGGACGAGTTCAAATCACCAGGACCGGATGGATTACACCCCAGGGTTCTGAAGGAACTGGCAGACGAGATCTCAGAACCACTGAACTATATCTTTCAGAGATCCTGGAGCACCGGGGAACTGCCAGAAGACTGGAAAAGAGCAGATGTGGTTCCCATCTTCAAAAAAGGAATAAAAACAGATCCAGGAAACTATAGACCCATCAGCCTGACCTCAATACCAGGAAAGATTCTGGAAAAGATAATTAAACAACAAATAAGTGAACACCTAGAAGCAAACAAAGTAATAGCCAAAAGCCAACATGGGTTTGTCAAAAACAGATCATGCCAGACGAATCTAATTGCATTCTTTGACAAAGTAACAAAATCAGTGGACCAGAGGAATGCTGTTGATATAATTTACCTGGACTTCAGTAAGGCATTTGATAAAGTAGACCATAACCTACTATTAGATAAAGTAGAAAATTGTGGGTTAGACAGCAGCACCACCAAATGGATTCGTAACTGGCTGACCAACCGCACTCAACGTGTAGTCCTCAATGGAACTGCATCTACATGGAAGGAAGTATGCAGTGGAGTCCCCCAAGGCTCTGTTTTAGGCCCAGTACTCTTTAACATCTTCATCAACGATTTGGATGAGGGGATAAATGGGGAACTCATCAAATTCGCAGACGACACCAAGCTGGCAGGAATAGCCAACACTCCAGAAGATAGGCTTAAGATACAGAAGGATCTAGACAAACTTGAACATTGGGCACTGTCTAATAAAATGAAATTCAATTGTGAAAAAAGTAAGGTCCTACATATAGGCAAGAAAAACCAAATGCACAAGTACAGTATAGGTGGTACCTTGCTCAATAGTAGCAACTGTGAGAGGGATCTCGGAATCCTAGTGGACAACCATTTAAATATGAGCCAGCAGTGTGCAGCAGCTGCCAAAAAAGCCAACACAGTTCTAGGCTGCATCAACAGAGGGATAGAATCTAGATCGCGTGAAGTGTTAATGCCACTGTATAGTGCCTTGGTAAGGCCACACTTGGAATACTGCATACAGTTTTGGTCGCCACGATGTAGAAAAGACGTGGAGACTCTGGAAAGAGTGCAAAGAAGAGCAACCAAGATGATTAGAGGACTGGAGACTAAGACATATGAAGAACGGCTGCAGGAGCTGGGTATGTCTAGTTTGATGAAGAGAAGGACCAGGGGAGACACGATAGCAGTGTTCCGATATCTCAGAGGGTGCCACAAAGAAGAGGGAGTCAAACTTTTCTCCAAGGCACCTGGGGGCAGGACAAGGAGCAATGGGTGGAAACTAACCAAGGAGAGAAGCAACTTAGAACTAAGGAGAAATTTCCTAACAGTAAGAACAATTAACCTCTGGAACAGCTTGCCTCCAGCAGTTGTGAATGCCCCAACCCTGGAAGTCTTTAAAAAGATGTTAGACAGCCATTTGTCTGAAATGGTATAAGGTTCCTGCCCATGCAGGGGGTTGGACTAGAAGACCTACAAGGTCCCTTCCAACTCTGCTATTGTATTGTATTGTATTGCTGATGTCTAGCATTTCTCCACATTTGACAGCAAATTATCCATTAATAAGCCAAACTGCCTTGATGTTTCTCATGTTACAAATACCTGGTTACCATCTGCTATATCTAATTGGTGTCAGCTATTGAGATGGTAAATCATAAATAAAAATTATATCACTTGACAGATTCTAGCTCTAAATGTATAAATTGAACTCATGATGAGGAAATGATGGAAAATTAATAGATATTACAATTTTGATTGGACATAATGAAGAGAATATTGATGAGAATAACATCAAACCACATTTTATTCAGTTGTAACAACTGATGTCAATGCTACCATGACAGGTGAGCAATAAAGGTTAAAGTCTTGGAACACATAATCCCATTCCATCACTGATGCCATGTCCAGAGTCTTTTTGTAGTTGAGCAACCTCAAAATCCAACAAATTAAATAAATAAAACTCCAGGTTTCTATTCAAGGTTATAAACAAAGAAAGACACCAGAAAACTAGCAAAGAGTAGAACTGAAAGGAAAAATGGAAGCAAGTTGTCCATATAAATAATAGGCAGAATATTTTTATAGAGAGATAGGTTCCCGGAAAGACTATTGCTTACATTCTGGCTCACAATTGCCAGACAACTGCTTTGAATGGATCAATATTCCAAATTGGTATAAGGTAATTTTCTGTATTCTACATTGCTTTTCTCAGGAAGCTGATGTTAAGCAGAAGGTGAAATTGGGAATCAGTGTGAATCTTTAAGTAAAATATAGAAGGAAGTTGGCAAAACTCTAACTTTCTACCTCAATATTTACCTACTATCTAAGGCATCCCACAGGCAAACCTTCCCAATGGAGGTCCTAATATGTTCTAGCACCTAGTCCGTAAAGTACAGTTGACAGCCTTGACGATTGTGGTGGCTCATGTGGTTAGGACGCAGGGTAGATAATTGGCTGGCTCACATTTGAGAGCCAGTTGCTCCCATGTGGCAGGTTGAGCTCCTGTCACATGCTCCTACCAACCCAATATTTAGAGACCAACCACAAGTGGATAGATGGATACCACTTTGGTGAGTAGATTAACACGAACATGACAGGTGTCCCTTCCCACTTGGGCGTCCCTTGTGCAATTATGATGTCTTGTATCTCACAGTTTTGTTAGATCTTTGTTAGAATTCAATTGAATGGCAATTATTTGTGCTTTCTGTGAAGTGTAAATCGATCTTTCCCATTTTATAAAGTTGTCTCTAAAATTCATATCTTCTAAAACCTAAAAGTCCAGCTCAAATTTTCAGAGCGCTTCTTTGATCAGCTAGGCGGCATGCATGCTCACGCTGGAAAACAGAAGACCAGCTCTTCAAGTTTCCGTCACTGCCACATGCAGATGACCAGCTGATTGAAACCTGGAAGAGGAACGGGTGACGCTGAATGTGCAAGGCAACATGGCTCCGGGTGCCACTTCAGGCATGCATGCCATAGGTTCACTATCACCGTTATATGGAGTGAAGAGTTATTGGATTTGTTTATGCTTTTTATGATGAAGATTGGAAGTTACTTCTTTAAATATTTTTTATCTATCCTCTTTTTTAAAACATTTGTGTACTTTTCTTTTTTCTGTTCTTTGCTGAGTTTAGTATTTTTTTTAAATACTGTAATCAAAATCTTTAGTAAATTTTTTTCTTAAAGAATGAAAGATTTGTATAAACTTTTGTGATTTGGGACATTTTAATGTAAAAGAAAAATAAAATTACTTCTCTTTAACTTTGGAGGTTCAGAAGTGTTATTTAGAACTCTTTGGGGCACTGCTGCCCTACTGTAATCTATTGATCTATTGATTTATCTGCATCTGCTTATTTTCCATTGAATAAGAAATTCCAATGATCTATTATTCGTTCAGAGAGAAGAAAGAGCTTTTAAAAATCAATATACATAGAAATATAGGAATCCAACCAAGCCCTATCCAAATGGTATAGACCAGACCAGTAATGGTGAACCTTTTCAGCACCGAATGCTGAAAAGGTTGTGGGGTGCACTCATCAGGCTTGCGCTGCAGAAAAGCCAAACATTCATGTGTGCATGCGCACCCAATGATCAGCTGGCCAGCGCACATGCACAGGCTGGTTTTCTGCACTGCCGCGTGCGCAGAGGGATTCCGCTCCAGAGAAGCTGAACTTCCGGATTTTGGCACGCATGCCACTCAACAATCAGCTGGTCAGCATGCATGCACACACTGGTTTTTGACACTGCCACACACGTGAAGGACAGCTGATCATCACATGTGCATGCTCACCAGACAGTGGCGTAGCGTGGGGGGTGCAGGGGGTGCCGGCCGCACCGGGCGCAACATTTTGGGGGGCGCAACCTTCGACACGCCGCCCACGTGATAGCCGCGCTCAGCTCATCCTGCAGCCGAAGGAAAGCGGCGGCGGCGCGGCGGCGGCCGTTTGTTGCAGGTGACTCCGGCTCTGCTTCTTTGCTGTGGGCTGCCTGCCCTAACCCTTTCCCTGCGATCCCATCCGCCCGTTTCCATTAAGCTCTCCGGTTGTGTTGTATGAATCAAATACAAGGTCAGCTATCTTCCTTTTCTTCTCGGTGAAAAAAGACTTGTATGGGCGGCCACCGCCCCCCTCCCTCTCCCCGCCGATGAAACAACGGGGCTGGGGAGAGAGAAAGAGGGAAGGCGCCGAGCTGGGGGTGGAGGAAGAGTTCGCTTTGCAACAACCCCCCCCCTCAGCAAAAGAGCTTAGCCCCCCCCCCACACACACACACAAACACACACACACACCGGCGTCGTCTGGCCCGGGAAGGCGCAGCTTGCAAAGAGGACAGGTTAAAAGACGGTTAAACTACTAGAGGCAACCAGATGCCTCTAGTAGTTTTGAGAAGGGAGGTGGTGGCAGAAAGAGGAGTCGTCCCTCTGTACGGTTTGGGGGTTTTAGGTCGGGTTTCCTAAGCATCCATTCAGAGGTCAATCACGACATCTACAATCCGTATCTACGAGGCAGCTTTTGTGGCCCTTAGAGAAGATGACCAGTTGTGGAGTAAAGCCCATTGAATTGAAGGACCCTTGTATAGGGTTTTAAAACCAAGGTACTCAAGTTAGCATCCCCTAAAAGTGTTAAATAAAAAATGTCACCAATTCTGAAGAACATCCTGATTTGCTGATGTTTTGCAGTAAGCACATATATTTTTAAAAACAAATTTAAAAGTACAGTATTTGAAACAATTTTTTCAAAAATACAGTCTGAGCTCAGCAATCCTTGTTCTTCCTCTCAGAATTTCATGCCAATATGAAGGAACTTGCATTGGTTTCATTGTTTTTAAGGTGGGAACTTACACCTTTTCCTTAAAAGTTTTTATTATTGTCCCTTCTGACATTTTCTGCCTGAATACTTTTTTTTTACTTGGGATAAATGAAAATTAGTTTTTTTTTAAAGACTTTGAGGTTGTGTTTTAGTCGGTTTTCAGAGTAACCTAGCAGAAATGAGTCATAACTTGATTACTTTGAGGCTTTAAAGGCCTATTGTTGCAGATATTTACCCAACTACACTTGTATGTGCTATTAAGTTTGTGATATAGATAAGTAAGTACTGTGTACTTTGACCACGCCCATTACTTGTACTGTACTGTTCTATATACCTCCCTTGGTAAGGTTTGAAAGGGCAGTTAAAATTCCAAGACGCCACCATTATTTTAATTGCTAGGCCTATGTAAATCCTGAGTATCCACCATGAAACAGAAATTGGACGATACAGCCTACAAGGACACAAATTCTGAATGAGCAGACTGTGTTGAAGGTGGGGTTTCTGAATGGGAAAGAAGCCTTTCTTTTGCCTCCTTTGAAACGATAAGCTCTATCTTGTGAACTCTGTTCTGGTGCTTTGAATGACTTCTGTGAACTTGCTTCTTGTAAACCGGTCAAGTGTTGGTGAACTTGCTCCTTGTGATAAAATGGTTGAATGCTGCTTGGGTAACTACAGAAAAATGATGCATTGGTTCGGTGGTCCTTTTTCCTTCTGCAGTATGCCACCATGTCCCACTGCTCTCATGTCCTCAAAAGGTCTAAAAATTCCAGCTGAAGAATGTGCTGTTTTTCCTCTGACAATTGTCATAAATTGAGGACTATGCCAAACTCATTTTCGTAGTATGGAAATAGTTTGCTATTGACTTCTTCTGGAATTCTGGTCTACTCTACAGTCTTGATATCTTCTGGTAGTATCTTATCTCTGAATGATTCAGGCCTGATTCTATGTGCCTCTGAGCTCACACAAGGTTGGCTAAATGGTTGCCTCCTCCTGAGACTTGAAGTCAAATAATGAGAGTTAAAAAACCACTTCGATGACTGGTCTAGTTTATGAACTTTCATAAGAGCTTACTTCATCATACTGAGTTACTGCCGAAGTGTCATCTTTTCTTAGACTGCATTTTAAATGGGCATTTCAGTATACTTGACTGTTTATAATTGGTTGCATGCATGAAGTTTTGAATCTAAAAGTATAACGTGAATTATATCCCATGTCACACGCTTCAATTTCTACTTGTAGAATGTACATACCCTTCCTATGAGAAGGAATTGCAGAGATTATAAGGAAAATGGTTATGATTTTTCATAATGATTAGGTTATTTTTTGTACAATTGTAATGTTTTTAACAGGGGACTGTATTTAAACAATGTCTCTTTAAAAACAAACCATTGCTAGCTATGTACATTTTAGTATCTATAACATTATGTTTTCTTGACCTAGCTTTTAGCTACATATAAATAGAGATTGCAGTAATTTTGACAGCTAGATTTGATACTAATCATCCTTTTTATACATAATTAATATATTTGCTTGATGTAAAGTTCATCATCAGGATGACCTGATTTTGGGGAGAGAAAAGCGCTTCGATGTCACAGTTAACTATAAATTTATATCAAGCAAATAAATCATATTTATTTATTTACTAGCCGTTCCCAGCCACGCGTTGCTGTGGCCCAGTCTGGTTAAAAGGCCAACCAATCAGTGTGTAGATCTACACCTGCACAAACAAACACGTACACACAACCACCATATAACCCCCAACCTACCTACCTACCTACTCCCTTTCTCCCTCTACCTATGAGCCAAGAAAGACTGAGTAATCTAGCAATACTGTCCATTGAGAGAGACTTTAATGTAGATTTCAATTCCGTTGTTGAAAAATTTGCGCTAATTAAAAGCAGGCGAATTTAAATTAATCTGTATATTATATACAGATTGATATCTTGCACTTCTATTAAAGAATTACAATTAGAGGTACAGGATTGAGAAAGTTGGCTCCATCTAGCCCAGTCTTGGATCATCTCCAGGGCATGGTTCCATTTTGATGTTTGGTTTTTGTTCTTGATATTGATATCATCTTGATATGATGGTTGTGAGACGACATATAATAGCATGGCCCATGCTAGGTTACTACATTTGTAGATTTGTATTCATAGACCTGCTGAAAATGTGGAGAATGTGTAATGCATGTTCGCACTCAATAAAGTGTTTGAAAATAAACTTGTATTTAGATGCATTTTACTTTAATTACATCAGTATTTTCATAACAAACAATACATGTGCTTAGGGGGTAAGGGTTTCTTTAACTAATCTAGTGGAAGAGACTCGAGTGCTAAAATCCACGGGTTAGGGGGCGCAAATTACTTGCCTTGCCCCGGGTGCTGACAACCCACGCTACGCCACTGTCACCAGAAACCCGGAATACAAATTGGCAAGGTTGTGCGTGCCAGGTGACATGGCTTCATGCTCCACTTTGGGCACATGTATAGGTAGAGGCTATTCATTGCTTTACATAAACAATTTAGATACTGCTTTGTTTGTCAAAAATGACTCATAAAATAATATCCTGAGCAAAATAGGCCAACTGGGTCATACTTTTCAGACCCCGAGCAAATTTAATCTACCACATTTATATATAACACCTGCTCGAGGGCAAGAAATCTGCTATCTGAAAATCAGATCATATCTTTTTATTAAGCTTAAGTAGAAACTGTTCATCATTTTATGAACATTTTCAACCCACTCAAATGACAAGATTTTAATATACTGTTTCTTATGGCTTGAATTGTCATATTTTAAAGATTACAGACAAGTACTTTGTCATATTTCAAAGATAAAGTATTTCTCTATAATTTTGTAATAAGTATTCATTTGCACCTCTCACAACATTCAATATTAATAGTTTTTGAGTTATATTTTATTACAATCAAAATGCAATAAACAAAAAGTAATAATAGATTATGCATACATAATTGTGATTCAAATGAACTAAAACTAAAGGGAAAGTATGATAACAGTAATATAGCTTAGTTCTTAACATATGATTAAATCTATATCATATAGAAACCTAATATTCTATTTTCCTCCATCTTCTATTTTCTATAATATAAAGCCAATTCAAAATCAGTAAAGCAATACAAATCCACTGTAAATTTCTTTCTACCAACATAGAATAATTGTCCTTCACAATGGGGTATTTATCAAAGCTGTTGAATTTCAATTCTTATAAATAGCTAGTATGTCTCTTGATGTAACGGGCATGAGGAATAATCTTGAGGATGAGACTCTGAGTCCAGAACAGGACTGCAGTATGAGTAAACATCTCATACAAGATCCTATTTATATCTCATGAAGATAAAAGGATGGAGGGAGACACACATTCAGACTTGCACAATTATGTTACTAGAAACTTATAGTAAAAGGAACATTAGCATGCATGACTTTGGTCTGGTCTGTCCTGAAAAGCTGACATCTTGTTGAGGAAAGCTAACAATTAATTTTTATAACAAGCCATATTTCTAATCTAGTACTTTCAATCTGCTTCTTTAGATAAGGATGATGGAGTATCCCCCAATTCCAAGCTTTATCTATACATAATATTAGAATTGGGAAGGACCTTGGAGATCTTCTAGTCCAGGGATCCCCAACTCCCGGTCCGCGGACCGGTGCCGGTCCGTGGCTTGATAGGAACCGAGCCGCAGGGCCGGAGAGGAGGAGGAGGGAGGATGGGGCAGCCCCCTGAGCAGAGCACGCACCAAGGGTGGGAGAGCATAGGTGCGGCCGCTCACGCCATTGGGGGCCCTAGAGGGGCGAGTAAGCAGACTCACCATCCCTGCGTACGCATGCGCCGCCTGTTCCCCCTCCCCTCCCCCTCTACGCCAGCCGGTCCGCGGAATTTTCTTTAAAATGAAACCGGTCCCTGGTGCAAAAAAGGTTGGGGACCCCTGTTCTAGTCCAAACTCTGCTCAAGCAGGAAACTCTATACCATTTTAGACAAATGGTTGTCCAGTCTCTTCTTGTCCAGCTGTCATATCATATACAACTGTCCCTCTCATTTTCTCTTTCACTTGGCAACTGTTGTCATTAGTCAGATTCAAGCTACTCTTCCTATATTCTGTAATTTCCTGAAAAATTGTACTTTTATGTAACTTAAAATATGAAACCTACCTAAACACACATACACATACACACACAAACAGAGAGAGAGAGAGGGAGAGAGAGGGAGAGAGAGACAGAGACAGTACAATAGATTCAGTGAACTCTTAATCCCTTTTGATATGCAAAGATATTCCAAGCCAATTTCTCTGTCCATTTAGAGCAGGGATGTCCAACTTGGGAACTTTAAGACTTGTGGACTTCAACTCCCAGAATTCCCCAGCCAGCTATGCTGGCTGGGGAATTCTGGGAGTTGAAGTCCACAAGTCTTAAAGTTCCCAAGTTTGGACATCCCTGATTTAGAGGTTTCCCAAATCTGATACTTGAAAATATACCCCCAGCAGCTTTGGAAAGTGTCACTCATCTTCTATTCAAAGGTCCCCTCAAACGATTCAGAACTTAACACCATATATAGACTTGTGTTCTAATTTTAAACAGATTTGACTTTGAGCCAGGTGTTTATTAATACAAGATGCAATCTCATTCGCACAGTTGCCTTATTTACATGTTAATTAAATCCATAATTAATCTATAATTTGTAGACAGATTGCCACAACTCCTGATTATTTATAAAATCTTATAAGGAAAAAGGAGAGAGATTGAACAACAGTTGCTTTAAGGCATACAGTATAAATAGATTGATGGATCTTATCTCGGAAAATACTATTTTGACTATTTAACAAGGTCATAGGCAGGGTGGCATCTGATCATTTTTATTAGAACTACATGATCAGCTGTGTGCACCATGCCATTGAAATTTGATGTTCTGGGTATATTGTAAGAGTTCTATAATTGTAGTACACCAGCCCTCCCAATTTAGAATGCTAGGAAATCCTGATTCTGCTCTCAAACACTGAATTCCAGTTTCTGTTCTACTTTGTAATCCATTTCAATTTGTTCCACTATCTAAATGAAATAAACAAAATGTTGAAAAGTTATAATATCTATGTAGTTACTTGCCAAGCCCATCTAAATTATATTAAAATAACCAAAATATCTTTGTCCCCAAGGCTTGTCACAACTTTTGAGCACCCCTAATGTTTGGAAATCGAAAGTTGAAAAATTTGACATGCCTACACCTATTCTCAAGGATTTTTTTTTATTGCTGTTGATTACTTCTTGGTGAGGTTTTCAGTTCAGTGCATGGTGCCATTGTTCTAATTGGCATTAACTTATTGTAGCACTAAGGTTAGGCGCAGGGGAGGAATTCCCAAGTGGATTACTTGGGCATTTGGATGAATATGTATGCAGCACTTTATGTGTTGGCAGGTCAGCAGAAGTGCTTGAGAACACTGCAATCCCCATGATAATTTGTTTGGTTATCTTAGGAACAATTGATCCAAAATGTTTCTGCCTATCCTTTGTGATCATTGAGGGGTGAGGATGCTTGGATAGCTATTGGGGCACAAGGGGAAGAGATATTACCTGCAAAACAATCAGACAAGACAGGCAAGAGCCTCCCGTGGCTTAACAGCAGAGAAATAAATTTCGGAAGGACGCGCCCTAATGGATCAAGCAGCTAAAAGTGGTGGTGGGAAGTTTGTATTCTCAGGCTTTCAAGATTCTGTTATTGTAATCTTACAATAAAGTAGAATTAGTTCATCTAATGTTTCCTTTCTGGTTTACTTGGCAGGGCTGACAGAGACGAGGATGAAATGGAGCTAGGGAGTCCGTCTCTGTTGTGGCCCAACACTTTGAATCACCTTGACCCAGAAAGTGGGTTTTCTATCCACTGCTAACTTTTCACAGTTAAAATAATCTTATGCAGGTGAGTTTCTGGATTTTTGTGATGCTGTTGGACTGCTGTTTTTGTTTACCCTGGGTTTGATGATATGGGTTACTCTGTATTCTGTGTTTCTTGGGATTTTTTATTTTATATTTATAAACACCCCAAAATCTTAGAAGAGGGACAGCATATGAATGTAATGCAATGCATTCAGTTTAAAGCTATTTCTTCCCCAAGCATTCCCTCTCTTTAAAACTTACATACTCCCTTGCCACTTAGAAGTTTGAACCTGATCCTTTTGGTCATCTATGGAAGACTGAAGAAACAGCCTAAAGCTGTGAAAAATCACTGCTAGTGAGTGAAAAAAAACCACAAATCCAACCACTAATCTAACAAAATTGACATCAATTGATTGAAGAGCTTTATTTCTTCAAGGATTGAAAATCTCATTTCTGCATTTCTTTGAAGGAAAGCTGTTGAGTATGTAGGAGATCATCTCATTCTATTTTCTAGCTGGATAGAATGTCTCTTCAGGAGGAGCTCAGCAAATAGAGTGTTGGGCAGAAGGGAGTACCCGCACAAAGGAAGAGAAGCAATATAATTCCTGCCTGTCTCTCTCCTGTTACAAGATGCTACCATGGCTGCTAAAAATTGCTAGGTATTTTTGCTGAGGCTAGCCCTAGAGACCTATGATTCCCTCCACCCCTGCTTCTCCACATTGCCTTTTAGATGCAGTTAAATTGCACAGTCTGGCTGGGGAAGGCTATAGCTGTTATAATGTATTGGATGAACTACACAGAAGACAGAAAGACTATACAAAAAAAAAACCCTATTATTGAAAAAGTCCTATGGATGGAAAAAGACCAGACATTCCCACATGGAGTCTAATGTGGTTGCAGTCTTCTATTTTTTAAGCTATGACTCTCAACTTTCAGCCGCAGCAGAAATAACAGCAGATGAAACAGGGATGGCATATTGCATATTTGTAGTGAGTAAGGAAGATGACCTTGATTGAAAAAAAGAAGATTGGTTGTCAAGCCAACAAGGAGATAGACATTGAAGAAGCTCAGGCGAAGGGGGAGTTTACAAAAACTCTCAGACAAGCACCCCTCAATTCACATAACATAAAAGAGGGAAATGAAGTACATCCAAACTTTACGTTATTATTGCCAATCTTAACAGAGGCGTTTTAGGGTTATGTGGCATCTGCCTCTTGATCTGTTCATCCTTGTATGGCTGACACCCTCACCCCATGTTTGACGGCTTTCATTAAAACATTTTGCAAGAAAAACGGTTCAATGCCTATTACCTGCAAGTCACAGGACATGAATAAGTTCTTTGCCTGAGGTCCTACCCATCAGTTAGTGATACCTGACTAACTGGACAAATAGTTTGCTTTGACCGAAGTAATCTTATGGTTTCTATTCAAACCGATGGGGAGATATGCGATGTGAAAAATGAATAGGGACATAGTTTGTAGATAGTAAATTAAAATATAGTCAAAGAGATTTAACTCTCTCATCTCACAACTGTGACTGAGAAACCTGTTAATTCAGTTTGTGGGAAGTTACCATTGTAACAGTCTTATCATACTGACTTTTGCTTTAATTATAAGCTGCTTGAAATTGCAGGAAATTGGCTATCATAATAAAAACAAAGTAAAATACCCTTGCTTTGTTTATTACACATCAATGGAAAAACTGTAGTTGTACTTGTGAATTGATTGGTTGTGTGTGTTTTTCCTGCAAAATTTAAATATATTATAACTTGAAGATATATGGACTGTGGGATCTTGAGTAGTATCACCACGTTCCAGGAATTGATGCAAGCAAGCCTCACTGAGGGCTTCTCCCATGAGTTCCTGGTCCATATGACTTCACAAATAATCCCAAGGAAGAGTGCAGGCCTTGCCTATTGAAACCAACCTGCAACTATATGCCCAATAGCAAAGTTCTCCTCAATTAGTTGTTAACTATGATAAATGGTGACTATCTGTTACATTTAGTACTGGCTAAAATATACCACAACAAATGTTAGACTGACTTGAATAGTGAGGGTGAAACTTCATTCTCTGAACTTGTGGGTTGGTTTCCAAACATTTTGCTTTCAGGGGAGGTAACATCTTCAGCAGAGTTTAGGGAATTTGATTTTAATATTGTTCATTTAATTCCAAAAGCTGACATTCATGCTAGCAGCTAGGGTAATTTCAAAGTTAGAAACTATTGCCTGAAAGAAAAGGCACATATAGTAGAAGAAGGTTATATGGGACCAAAAATCAGTATCCCAGTTACTGGTCTATGAAGATATCACATATAAAACAAATATATTTAAGACTTCTTTCTGTTTCTATATTAAAATTGCTATATGGATGGAAAAAGACTATTTTCCTTAATACATAATGATTAAGGGAATTAGCTATTAACTGAAAGCAGTTCATTAATGTCAATTTTCCAAACTCATGGGGAGCATGGCATGTAAATACAATTTGTTTTGATTTACAATTGAGAAATAAAGTTACCAATCAATAGCAAGGTAGTTATTATTTTTCACTGATTTAAGGAACTTCAGAATTTTTCAAAAATCACTACCAGCATAGTGTTGAGAGAATTTAGGTACTTCTAGTCTTGGCAATATTGTCTGCAATACAACAGTGAGACAGTTTTACTGGATTAATTAAGGACGAGATTTTATTAAACTCAGCATAGAGATATGTCTATGGTAAGCGCGACGCTGTTCAGATAACCTATCCTCTTTCCAACTTGCTTAATTAAAGTTGAACCTACCCTTTTACTTGAAATCCTAAGAGAGAATTTGGGACTTTTCTTAGAATCTTCTTCCTACGCTTTGCAATAATCAGCCTTATGAGCTAATAAATCAACTCTTCTCATAACTGCTGAGACATAGGCAGCATAGGCAAATTAAAATGCTTTCCCAGAATCAATCTGATTCACAAGAAGGCAAGAAATTGCTACTCAGCCCAATAGTGCAATTAGTTGTATATTCATTAGAAGGACCACTGTAGAGGATATCCTTTCCTGGGGCTCCACAAATATCCATTGACTGAATTGTTGCCAATTCTTATACCCCCTGCTATCTCACAAATATCATATTAATCGAATCCCTTGTGTAAAGATGTCCCTATGCTATGAAATAATTGAATTGTGGTGTGGAAATCTAAAACCTACAACCACATTTGCACTCTGGTGTCACATGAAACTCTTGGAGACCTCAAGAGAGATTCTTTATTGCAATCAATCATCATTGCATAATGAAATTAATATTAATTAATTCACTAATTAGATCAGCATATCAATGAAACTGCTGCAGATCTTGCATATCATGTGACATAATTTGACTACTCGACATAGAGTCATTTGAGTCCAAAAGTAAAGCGAGTCCTCCACTTGTGACCACAGTTTGAATTAGAATTTCCATCCCTAAGTGATGCAGAAATAACTGTTCTCTACATATCAGAGTTTTTAGTACATTTGAACTCAAGTTCCACTATTACAAAATGGACTAGATTGTTTTCCTCCCCCCTCCACCCATTCCAAATAATGTAGCCCAAACACTTTCACAGGCTACATATACCAAAATAAATGTGCTAATTTGAATCATCCTCATTTGCATGAAAAAACGTACATCTCTTAAATCTCACTAAGGAAGAGGTCCAACAGAAAGGTTCCTTCTAAGCCTTCCCTTGAGATTTCACTGAAGCACAGGAAGTAAGAAGTATGACAATAGAAAGAAAGATGATTCTGCAATGAAAGTGACCCCTTGGCCACTTTCTATACTCATTAGTACAATCAACACCCATGAGAATTTCACGAAAATTGCCTTCCAAAAAAGAATCTAAAAGAGATGATCTTATCAAATTGAATAGAAATGGCAAAGAAAATGCAGCATGCCACTCAACAATCAGCTGGTCAGCATGCATGCACACACTGGTTTTTGACACTGCCACACACGTGAAGGACAGCTGATCATCACATGTGCATGCTCACCAGACAGTGGCGTAGCGTGGGGGGTGCAGGGGGTGCCGGCCGCACCGGGCGCAACATTTTGGGGGGCGCAACCTTCGACACGCCGCCCACGTGATAGCCGCGCTCAGCTCATCCTGCAGCCGAAGGAAAGCGGCGGCGGCGCGGCGGCGGCCGTTTGTTGCAGGTGACTCCGGCTCTGCTTCTTTGCTGTGGGCTGCCTGCCCTAACCCTTTCCCTGCGATCCCATCCGCCCGTTTCCATTAAGCTCTCCGGTTGTGTTGTATGAATCAAATACAAGGTCAGCTATCTTCCTTTTCTTCTCGGTGAAAAAAGACTTGTATGGGCGGCCACCGCCCCCCTCCCTCTCCCCGCCGATGAAACAACGGGGCTGGGGAGAGAGAAAGAGGGAAGGCGCCGAGCTGGGGGTGGAGGAAGAGTTCGCTTTGCAACAACCCCCCCCCTCAGCAAAAGAGCTTAGCCCCCCCCCACACACACACACAAACACACACACACACCGGCGTCGTCTGGCCCGGGAAGGCGCAGCTTGCAAAGAGGACAGGTTAAAAGACGGTTAAACTACTAGAGGCAACCAGATGCCTCTAGTAGTTTTGAGAAGGGAGGTGGTGGCAGAAAGAGGAGTCGTCCCTCTGTACGGTTTGGGGGTTTTAGGTCGGGTTTCCTAAGCATCCATTCAGAGGTCAATCACGACATCTACAATCCGTATCTACGAGGCAGCTTTTGTGGCCCTTAGAGAAGATGACCAGTTGTGGAGTAAAGCCCATTGAATTGAAGGACCCTTGTATAGGGTTTTAAAACCAAGGTACTCAAGTTAGCATCCCCTAAAAGTGTTAAATAAAAAATGTCACCAATTCTGAAGAACATCCTGATTTGCTGATGTTTTGCAGTAAGCACATATATTTTTAAAAACAAATTTAAAAGTACAGTATTTGAAACAATTTTTTCAAAAATACAGTCTGAGCTCAGCAATCCTTGTTCTTCCTCTCAGAATTTCATGCCAATATGAAGGAACTTGCATTGGTTTCATTGTTTTTAAGGTGGGAACTTATACCTTTTCCTTAAAAGTTTTTATTATTGTCCCTTCTGACATTTTCTGCCTGAATACTTTTTTTTTACTTGGGATAAATGAAAATTAGTTTTTTTTTAAAGACTTTGAGGTTGTGTTTTAGTCGGTTTTCAGAGTAACCTAGCAGAAATGAGTCATAACTTGATTACTTTGAGGCTTTAAAGGCCTATTGTTGCAGATATTTACCCAACTACACTTGTATGTGCTATTAAGTTTGTGATATAGATAAGTAAGTACTGTGTACTTTGACCACGCCCATTACTTGTACTGTACTGTTCTATATACCTCCCTTGGTAAGGTTTGAAAGGGCAGTTAAAATTCCAAGACGCCACCATTATTTTAATTGCTAGGCCTATGTAAATCCTGAGTATCCACCATGAAACAGAAATTGGACGATACAGCCTACAAGGACACAAATTCTGAATGAGCAGACTGTGTTGAAGGTGGGGTTTCTGAATGGGAAAGAAGCCTTTCTTTTGCCTCCTTTGAAACGATAAGCTCTATCTTGTGAACTCTGTTCTGGTGCTTTGAATGACTTCTGTGAACTTGCTTCTTGTAAACCGGTCAAGTGTTGGTGAACTTGCTCCTTGTGATAAAATGGTTGAATGCTGCTTGGGTAACTACAGAAAAATGATGCATTGGTTCGGTGGTCCTTTTTCCTCCTGCAGTATGCCACCATGTCCCACTGCTCTCATGTCCTCAAAAGGTCTAAAAATTCCAGCTGAAGAATGTGCTGTTTTTCCTCTGACAATTGTCATAAATTGAGGACTATGCCAAACTCATTTTCGTAGTATGGAAATAGTTTGCTATTGACTTCTTCTGGAATTCTGGTCTACTCTACAGTCTTGATATCTTCTGGTAGTATCTTATCTCTGAATGATTCAGGCCTGATTCTATGTGCCTCTGAGCTCACACAAGGTTGGCTAAATGGTTGCCTCCTCCTGAGACTTGAAGTCAAATAATGAGAGTTAAAAAACCACTTCGATGACTGGTCTAGTTTATGAACTTTCATAAGAGCTTACTTCATCATACTGAGTTACTGCCGAAGTGTCATCTTTTCTTAGACTGCATTTTAAATGGGCATTTCAGTATACTTGACTGTTTATAATTGGTTGCATGCATGAAGTTTTGAATCTAAAAGTATAACGTGAATTATATCCCATGTCACACGCTTCAATTTCTACTTGTAGAATGTACATACCCTTCCTATGAGAAGGAATTGCAGAGATTATAAGGAAAATGGTTATGATTTTTCATAATGATTAGGTTATTTTTTGTACAATTGTAATGTTTTTAACAGGGGACTGTATTTAAACAATGTCTCTTTAAAAACAAACCATTGCTAGCTATGTACATTTTAGTATCTATAACATTATGTTTTCTTGACCTAGCTTTTAGCTACATATAAATAGAGATTGCAGTAATTTTGACAGCTAGATTTGATACTAATCATCCTTTTTATACATAATTAATATATTTGCTTGATGTAAAGTTCATCATCAGGATGACCTGATTTTGGGGAGAGAAAAGCGCTTCGATGTCACAGTTAACTATAAATTTATATCAAGCAAATAAATCATATTTATTTATTTACTAGCCGTTCCCAGCCACGCGTTGCTGTGGCCCAGTCTGGTTAAAAGGCCAACCAATCAGTGTGTAGATCTACACCTGCACAAACAAACACGTACACACAACCACCATATAACCCCCAACCTACCTACCTACCTACTCCCTTTCTCCCTCTACCTATGAGCCAAGAAAGACTGAGTAATCTAGCAATACTGTCCATTGAGAGAGACTTTAATGTAGATTTCAATTCCGTTGTTGAAAAATTTGCGCTAATTAAAAGCAGGCGAATTTAAATTAATCTGTATATTATATACAGATTGATATCTTGCACTTCTATTAAAGAATTACAATTAGAGGTACAGGATTGAGAAAGTTGGCTCCATCTAGCCCAGTCTTGGATCATCTCCAGGGCATGGTTCCATTTTGATGTTTGGTTTTTGTTCTTGATATTGATATCATCTTGATATGATGGTTGTGAGACGACATATAATAGCATGGCCCATGCTAGGTTACTACATTTGTAGATTTGTATTCATAGACCTGCTGAAAATGTGGAGAATGTGTAATGCATGTTCGCACTCAATAAAGTGTTTGAAAATAAACTTGTATTTAGATGCATTTTACTTTAATTACATCAGTATTTTCATAACAAACAATACATGTGCTTAGGGGGTAAGGGTTTCTTTAACTAATCTAGTGGAAGAGACTCGAGTGCTAAAATCCACGGGTTAGGGGGCGCAAATTACTTGCCTTGCCCCGGGTGCTGACAACCCACGCTACGCCACTGTCACCAGAAACCCGGAATACAAATTGGCAAGGTTGTGCGTGCCAGGTGACATGGCTTCATGCTCCACTTTGGGCACATGTATAGGTAGAGGCTATTCATTGCTTTACATAAACAATTTAGATACTGCTTTGTTTGTCAAAAATGACTCATAAAATAATATCCTGAGCAAAATAGGCCAACTGGGTCATACTTTTCAGACCCCGAGCAAATTTAATCTACCACATTTATATATAACACCTGCTCGAGGGCAAGAAATCTGCTATCTGAAAATCAGATCATATCTTTTTATTAAGCTTAAGTAGAAACTGTTCATCATTTTATGAACATTTTCAACCCACTCAAATGACAAGATTTTAATATACTGTTTCTTATGGCTTGAATTGTCATATTTTAAAGATTACAGACAAGTACTTTGTCATATTTCAAAGATAAAGTATTTCTCTATAATTTTGTAATAAGTATTCATTTGCACCTCTCACAACATTCAATATTAATAGTTTTTGAGTTATATTTTATTACAATCAAAATGCAATAAACAAAAAGTAATAATAGATTATGCATACATAATTGTGATTCAAATGAACTAAAACTAAAGGGAAAGTATGATAACAGTAATATAGCTTAGTTCTTAACATATGATTAAATCTATATCATATAGAAACCTAATATTCTATTTTCCTCCATCTTCTATTTTCTATAATATAAAGCCAATTCAAAATCAGTAAAGCAATACAAATCCACTGTAAATTTCTTTCTACCAACATAGAATAATTGTCCTTCACAATGGGGTATTTATCAAAGCTGTTGAATTTCAATTCTTATAAATAGCTAGTATGTCTCTTGATGTAACGGGCATGAGGAATAATCTTGAGGATGAGACTCTGAGTCCAGAACAGGACTGCAGTATGAGTAAACATCTCATACAAGATCCTATTTATATCTCATGAAGATAAAAGGATGGAGGGAGACACACATTCAGACTTGCACAATTATGTTACTAGAAACTTATAGTAAAAGGAACATTAGCATGCATGACTTTGGTCTGGTCTGTCCTGAAAAGCTGACATCTTGTTGAGGAAAGCTAACAATTAATTTTTATAACAAGCCATATTTCTAATCTAGTACTTTCAATCTGCTTCTTTAGATAAGGATGATGGAGTATCCCCCAATTCCAAGCTTTATCTATACATAATATTAGAATTGGGAAGGACCTTGGAGATCTTCTAGTCCAGGGATCCCCAACTCCCGGTCCGCGGACCGGTGCCGGTCCGTGGCTTGATAGGAACCGAGCCGCAGGGCCGGAGAGGAGGAGGAGGGAGGATGGGGCAGCCCCCTGAGCAGAGCACGCACCAAGGGTGGGAGAGCATAGGTGCGGCCGCTCACGCCATTGGGGGCCCTAGAGGGGCGAGTAAGCAGACTCACCATCCCTGCGTACGCATGCGCCGCCTGTTCCCCCTCCCCTCCCCCTCTACGCCAGCCGGTCCGCGGAATTTTCTTTAAAATGAAACCGGTCCCTGGTGCAAAAAAGGTTGGGGACCCCTGTTCTAGTCCAAACTCTGCTCAAGCAGGAAACTCTATACCATTTTAGACAAATGGTTGTCCAGTCTCTTCTTGTCCAGCTGTCATATCATATACAACTGTCCCTCTCATTTTCTCTTTCACTTGGCAACTGTTGTCATTAGTCAGATTCAAGCTACTCTTCCTATATTCTGTAATTTCCTGAAAAATTGTACTTTTATGTAACTTAAAATATGAAACCTACCTAAACACACATACACATACACACACAAACAGAGAGAGAGAGAGGGAGAGAGAGGGAGAGAGAGACAGAGACAGTACAATAGATTCAGTGAACTCTTAATCCCTTTTGATATGCAAAGATATTCCAAGCCAATTTCTCTGTCCATTTAGAGCAGGGATGTCCAACTTGGGAACTTTAAGACTTGTGGACTTCAACTCCCAGAATTCCCCAGCCAGCTATGCTGGCTGGGGAATTCTGGGAGTTGAAGTCCACAAGTCTTAAAGTTCCCAAGTTTGGACATCCCTGATTTAGAGGTTTCCCAAATCTGATACTTGAAAATATACCCCCAGCAGCTTTGGAAAGTGTCACTCATCTTCTATTCAAAGGTCCCCTCAAACGATTCAGAACTTAACACCATATATAGACTTGTGTTCTAATTTTAAACAGATTTGACTTTGAGCCAGGTGTTTATTAATACAAGATGCAATCTCATTCGCACAGTTGCCTTATTTACATGTTAATTAAATCCATAATTAATCTATAATTTGTAGACAGATTGCCACAACTCCTGATTATTTATAAAATCTTATAAGGAAAAAGGAGAGAGATTGAACAACAGTTGCTTTAAGGCATACAGTATAAATAGATTGATGGATCTTATCTCGGAAAATACTATTTTGACTATTTAACAAGGTCATAGGCAGGGTGGCATCTGATCATTTTTATTAGAACTACATGATCAGCTGTGTGCACCATGCCATTGAAATTTGATGTTCTGGGTATATTGTAAGAGTTCTATAATTGTAGTACACCAGCCCTCCCAATTTAGAATGCTAGGAAATCCTGATTCTGCTCTCAAACACTGAATTCCAGTTTCTGTTCTACTTTGTAATCCATTTCAATTTGTTCCACTATCTAAATGAAATAAACAAAATGTTGAAAAGTTATAATATCTATGTAGTTACTTGCCAAGCCCATCTAAATTATATTAAAATAACCAAAATATCTTTGTCCCCAAGGCTTGTCACAACTTTTGAGCACCCCTAATGTTTGGAAATCGAAAGTTGAAAAATTTGACATGCCTACACCTATTCTCAAGGATTTTTTTTTATTGCTGTTGATTACTTCTTGGTGAGGTTTTCAGTTCAGTGCATGGTGCCATTGTTCTAATTGGCATTAACTTATTGTAGCACTAAGGTTAGGCGCAGGGGAGGAATTCCCAAGTGGATTACTTGGGCATTTGGATGAATATGTATGCAGCACTTTATGTGTTGGCAGGTCAGCAGAAGTGCTTGAGAACACTGCAATCCCCATGATAATTTGTTTGGTTATCTTAGGAACAATTGATCCAAAATGTTTCTGCCTATCCTTTGTGATCATTGAGGGGTGAGGATGCTTGGATAGCTATTGGGGCACAAGGGGAAGAGATATTACCTGCAAAACAATCAGACAAGACAGGCAAGAGCCTCCCGTGGCTTAACAGCAGAGAAATAAATTTCGGAAGGACGCGCCCTAATGGATCAAGCAGCTAAAAGTGGTGGTGGGAAGTTTGTATTCTCAGGCTTTCAAGATTCTGTTATTGTAATCTTACAATAAAGTAGAATTAGTTCATCTAATGTTTCCTTTCTGGTTTACTTGGCAGGGCTGACAGAGACGAGGATGAAATGGAGCTAGGGAGTCCGTCTCTGTTGTGGCCCAACACTTTGAATCACCTTGACCCAGAAAGTGGGTTTTCTATCCACTGCTAACTTTTCACAGTTAAAATAATCTTATGCAGGTGAGTTTCTGGATTTTTGTGATGCTGTTGGACTGCTGTTTTTGTTTACCCTGGGTTTGATGATATGGGTTACTCTGTATTCTGTGTTTCTTGGGATTTTTTATTTTATATTTATAAACACCCCAAAATCTTAGAAGAGGGACAGCATATGAATGTAATGCAATGCATTCAGTTTAAAGCTATTTCTTCCCCAAGCATTCCCTCTCTTTAAAACTTACATACTCCCTTGCCACTTAGAAGTTTGAACCTGATCCTTTTGGTCATCTATGGAAGACTGAAGAAACAGCCTAAAGCTGTGAAAAATCACTGCTAGTGAGTGAAAAAAAACCACAAATCCAACCACTAATCTAACAAAATTGACATCAATTGATTGAAGAGCTTTATTTCTTCAAGGATTGAAAATCTCATTTCTGCATTTCTTTGAAGGAAAGCTGTTGAGTATGTAGGAGATCATCTCATTCTATTTTCTAGCTGGATAGAATGTCTCTTCAGGAGGAGCTCAGCAAATAGAGTGTTGGGCAGAAGGGAGTACCCGCACAAAGGAAGAGAAGCAATATAATTCCTGCCTGTCTCTCTCCTGTTACAAGATGCTACCATGGCTGCTAAAAATTGCTAGGTATTTTTGCTGAGGCTAGCCCTAGAGACCTATGATTCCCTCCACCCCTGCTTCTCCACATTGCCTTTTAGATGCAGTTAAATTGCACAGTCTGGCTGGGGAAGGCTATAGCTGTTATAATGTATTGGATGAACTACACAGAAGACAGAAAGACTATACAAAAAAAAACCCCTATTATTGAAAAAGTCCTATGGATGGAAAAAGACCAGACATTCCCACATGGAGTCTAATGTGGTTGCAGTCTTCTATTTTTTAAGCTATGACTCTCAACTTTCAGCCGCAGCAGAAATAACAGCAGATGAAACAGGGATGGCATATTGCATATTTGTAGTGAGTAAGGAAGATGACCTTGATTGAAAAAAAGAAGATTGGTTGTCAAGCCAACAAGGAGATAGACATTGAAGAAGCTCAGGCGAAGGGGGAGTTTACAAAAACTCTCAGACAAGCACCCCTCAATTCACATAACATAAAAGAGGGAAATGAAGTACATCCAAACTTTACGTTATTATTGCCAATCTTAACAGAGGCGTTTTAGGGTTATGTGGCATCTGCCTCTTGATCTGTTCATCCTTGTATGGCTGACACCCTCACCCCATGTTTGACGGCTTTCATTAAAACATTTTGCAAGAAAAACGGTTCAATGCCTATTACCTGCAAGTCACAGGACATGAATAAGTTCTTTGCCTGAGGTCCTACCCATCAGTTAGTGATACCTGACTAACTGGACAAATAGTTTGCTTTGACCGAAGTAATCTTATGGTTTCTATTCAAACCGATGGGGAGATATGCGATGTGAAAAATGAATAGGGACATAGTTTGTAGATAGTAAATTAAAATATAGTCAAAGAGATTTAACTCTCTCATCTCACAACTGTGACTGAGAAACCTGTTAATTCAGTTTGTGGGAAGTTACCATTGTAACAGTCTTATCATACTGACTTTTGCTTTAATTATAAGCTGCTTGAAATTGCAGGAAATTGGCTATCATAATAAAAACAAAGTAAAATACCCTTGCTTTGTTTATTACACATCAATGGAAAAACTGTAGTTGTACTTGTGAATTGATTGGTTGTGTGTGTTTTTCCTGCAAAATTTAAATATATTATAACTTGAAGATATATGGACTGTGGGATCTTGAGTAGTATCACCACGTTCCAGGAATTGATGCAAGCAAGCCTCACTGAGGGCTTCTCCCATGAGTTCCTGGTCCATATGACTTCACAAATAATCCCAAGGAAGAGTGCAGGCCTTGCCTATTGAAACCAACCTGCAACTATATGCCCAATAGCAAAGTTCTCCTCAATTAGTTGTTAACTATGATAAATGGTGACTATCTGTTACATTTAGTACTGGCTAAAATATACCACAACAAATGTTAGACTGACTTGAATAGTGAGGGTGAAACTTCATTCTCTGAACTTGTGGGTTGGTTTCCAAACATTTTGCTTTCAGGGGAGGTAACATCTTCAGCAGAGTTTAGGGAATTTGATTTTAATATTGTTCATTTAATTCCAAAAGCTGACATTCATGCTAGCAGCTAGGGTAATTTCAAAGTTAGAAACTATTGCCTGAAAGAAAAGGCACATATAGTAGAAGAAGGTTATATGGGACCAAAAATCAGTATCCCAGTTACTGGTCTATGAAGATATCACATATAAAACAAATATATTTAAGACTTCTTTCTGTTTCTATATTAAAATTGCTATATGGATGGAAAAAGACTATTTTCCTTAATACATAATGATTAAGGGAATTAGCTATTAACTGAAAGCAGTTCATTAATGTCAATTTTCCAAACTCATGGGGAGCATGGCATGTAAATACAATTTGTTTTGATTTACAATTGAGAAATAAAGTTACCAATCAATAGCAAGGTAGTTATTATTTTTCACTGATTTAAGGAACTTCAGAATTTTTCAAAAATCACTACCAGCATAGTGTTGAGAGAATTTAGGTACTTCTAGTCTTGGCAATATTGTCTGCAATACAACAGTGAGACAGTTTTACTGGATTAATTAAGGACGAGATTTTATTAAACTCAGCATAGAGATATGTCTATGGTAAGCGCGACGCTGTTCAGATAACCTATCCTCTTTCCAACTTGCTTAATTAAAGTTGAACCTACCCTTTTACTTGAAATCCTAAGAGAGAATTTGGGACTTTTCTTAGAATCTTCTTCCTACGCTTTGCAATAATCAGCCTTATGAGCTAATAAATCAACTCTTCTCATAACTGCTGAGACATAGGCAGCATAGGCAAATTAAAATGCTTTCCCAGAATCAATCTGATTCACAAGAAGGCAAGAAATTGCTACTCAGCCCAATAGTGCAATTAGTTGTATATTCATTAGAAGGACCACTGTAGAGGATATCCTTTCCTGGGGCTCCACAAATATCCATTGACTGAATTGTTGCCAATTCTTATACCCCCTGCTATCTCACAAATATCATATTAATCGAATCCCTTGTGTAAAGATGTCCCTATGCTATGAAATAATTGAATTGTGGTGTGGAAATCTAAAACCTACAACCACATTTGCACTCTGGTGTCACATGAAACTCTTGGAGACCTCAAGAGAGATTCTTTATTGCAATCAATCATCATTGCATAATGAAATTAATATTAATTAATTCACTAATTAGATCAGCATATCAATGAAACTGCTGCAGATCTTGCATATCATGTGACATAATTTGACTACTCGACATAGAGTCATTTGAGTCCAAAAGTAAAGCGAGTCCTCCACTTGTGACCACAGTTTGAATTAGAATTTCCATCCCTAAGTGATGCAGAAATAACTGTTCTCTACATATCAGAGTTTTTAGTACATTTGAACTCAAGTTCCACTATTACAAAATGGACTAGATTGTTTTCCTCCCCCCTCCACCCATTCCAAATAATGTAGCCCAAACACTTTCACAGGCTACATATACCAAAATAAATGTGCTAATTTGAATCATCCTCATTTGCATGAAAAAACGTACATCTCTTAAATCTCACTAAGGAAGAGGTCCAACAGAAAGGTTCCTTCTAAGCCTTCCCTTGAGATTTCACTGAAGCACAGGAAGTAAGAAGTATGACAATAGAAAGAAAGATGATTCTGCAATGAAAGTGACCCCTTGGCCACTTTCTATACTCATTAGTACAATCAACACCCATGAGAATTTCACGAAAATTGCCTTCCAAAAAAGAATCTAAAAGAGATGATCTTATCAAATTGAATAGAAATGGCAAAGAAAATGCAGCAGAGGTTTTCTGCCCAGTGCTAGTTATGAATAACTGATACAACTGGATGAAATTAATCCTGAAGGTGTTTTAATTGGTTTACCATTTTTTTTCATCTGTAGGAGTGAAGAGATATCCTTGAGGCTTTCAGAACTCCTTGGTTTTGCTTGATGACCCCTTTTATCCACTGCTGCCTGCTTTCTTTTGCATGTAGCTGTGCTCGCGTATTTTAAAGGGATTGTTAGTGACTGAATAGAGAAATAGCTGGATTATATAAGGAAAAGGACCTTGTCACGTTAACCTTTGATGCCGGCCCCACTCATCTGAACATTATCTTTTAACAAGAAAAAGGTAATACTTTCTTTTTCAAAATGCATCTGCATCAAGGATTTTTAGCTAGGCTGCTTAATGTTTAGAAGACAATTGTTCTGACAGTTTATTCCACCTTGTTCTTTCAACATTGTCTTTTAATGAGATGGAAAAGAAATTGTTTTCAAAGGAGAAAAAAAATGATAATATGCATAGCTCTTGCATATCAAGGATTTTTTCGAGCCTCCGGGAGGGCAAAAATGGTCTCTTCTGGGCTCTGGAGGCCTTCTGGAGGCCAGAAACATGCCCATTTCAGGACTTCCAGAACTTCCAAGAAGCCCATTTTTCACCCTCCCAGAGCCTCCATGTGGGCCCTGCATTTCCCTGGCATATAAAATGGGCTGCATGAAGACTCCTGAGAGTGGAGGGATAGGTGGGGCCAGTCAGTCCTTGCAACTACTGGTTCAGCAAACCAGATGTCAAATTAGCATCCAGTTCACCTGAACCAGTCCGAACCGGCTGAATCCCACCTCTGGTTACATGGTCCTTGTAGCTGGCTGTCCATTCATTCTCTGAACACTTGTTTCTCTAGAAGTCTTCTGATCCAAAGAAGATACCAAGATATCTTTCTCAGACCCAGAGAAATAGGCAGCCCTGGAGAATGATGAAAAGCTGGGTAAGGAAAACAACACTACTATTAACAGAATGTCTAACACTTTTCAGAAGTAAAATAATATCAAATGCAACTTTAAAACAAAGTACTCCAAGAGGGTGACTGAAAAAGACATCACCACCATTTATTTATTTATTTATTTATTTATTTATTTATTTATTTATTTATTTATTTATTTATTTATTTATATTCAATTTATATACCGCTCCTTCTCCATCGAGATGGACTCAGGGCGGTGCACAGGGAATTAAAAATCAGCAATAAATAACAATAAATACAATAATAATATCCAAAATGAATTAAACTAAGAACCTGTGCTAAAATATTCCCATTAAAATTCTAAAATCCATTTACTTGTTGGCTAATTCTAAAATCCATTTACTTGTTGGTTCACCATCATTCTGAAGCCTTTAAACACCTGGAAGCAGAGTTCATCACAGTATTAAATTAAATCAGTCTTCCCAAACCAGATGTTTTCCTGTCATGTTGTACTTCTACTACTGTAAAACATAGCCAACAACCTGTCTGAGGAAGTTCACAAGGGTTTTGTGTACTAAATTTTAACACAAGTGGAGGATACCAACTTGTGGAAGGGTAATTTCAACAAATCACTTTCTAGCAATTTACAACAAACTGCCTGAATTCTCAACTTTTGGAATTATGGCATAAGATTCTTGGGATAGACTTCTAGACTTTTTCAATCTGAGAAAACAAAAGTATGCTCTAAGATCTGAAGGTAGGCATTTTTATATTTGTTGCAACGTATTTGCTTTTTTTACTGAGTCAGACAGGAGAGAGACAAAATTTGGTAAAGAAAGAAGATGATGACCAAATTCATTCTAACTATACCATATTGAATCCTACGTTTTGCTAACTCAATCTGAATAAAACTATAGAATGTTGTGGATTCTTTTTTTTGTACAAATTTTATTAAATGTTTTTAAGAGAATAAGATGAAGAATTAACAGAGATGAAAGAAAGAGAGAAAGAAAGAAAGGAAGGAAGGAAGGAAGGAAGGAAGGAAGGAAGGAAGGAAGGAAGGAAGGAAGGAAGAATAAGATGCAAAAAGGAAACGATAAAAAATAGAAAGAAAAAGCTTCTGATTTCTTTGGCAGCAAATACAAATATAATGGCATAATTATCTTTTACTCTATGGTTACCACTCTTTTCTATGATCTAATATTTTCTAATCAGCAAAACCATAAATCAAAAGTTCATCTTTTTCTGCTTCATGCAAAAGTTTTCTTTTTTATTCCCAAGAGATAATGTCACTGCTTTTGCAGTGCTATGATGATTAATGACCAAGTAATTACAAAGGTCACACCTCTCAAAATATTTAGTCTTG
Organism: Rhabdophis nuchalis; assembly: GCA_039707465.1. NCBI lineage: Eukaryota > Metazoa > Chordata > Lepidosauria > Squamata > Natricidae > Rhabdophis > Rhabdophis nuchalis. Next base: position 169,501,016 of record CM077645.1, read on the forward strand.
CCTAAAGCAGATATTAATCAGCTAAAGAACAATTCATTTCTGTCACTGTCAAGACTCTCAGAATATAGAAAAAGGTTTAATAAGAAAGAAGAGCATGTCCATTTTATGAATAACAATAGAATAAAGTGAAAATGGGAGATTTCATTCCAATGAATTGATCTGGCCAATGCTAGTGCTTGGAATAGAAATCTTGTATTGTGTACAATTCAAGATATAATTCTGCCTAAAGACTAATTAAATTGTTCTACTTAGGTTGGATAACTTTAAAAGACAAGTTTGATATTTTGGGCAATATGATGTTAATAGCCGTATCCCTTGCTCTTGGATAAGTCTTCTAGATCCTGTCCCTTGAATTTTTAAAATAGAAACAAATTGTGAAGAACTTGCTCTAGAATTACTCTAGATTCTACAGTCTCTTGTGTAACATTTCTAGTAGACCCACTAATATAAAAAAGTCAATTGTCTTTCCCTTCTTCCATGGACTGACACATAAGGGGAGAGTTCAATTTATCTTCTTTATTGTTTTGAAACGCCTCATATTGATGTGATTTGTTTCCTTCTCGTGGGAGGGATGAGGCCAGATTTCAATCACTCATTACTCAGAGACAAATTTCACCTGGAGTGTAATTGATACAGATCTGCTTTGCATTTAATTGCTATGTCACATTAGAATAAAAAATCAGAAAGATAAAGATTCAGTCAGTGCTAACATTATGCTCCTAGAAATGAAGTTCATAATATCATAATAAGATGGCATAGTTTAAAACACTGCACATACATTTCTTTTATACATCATTTGGCTTCCTGTTCCTAATCATAGAATGGCTATTACTGACAGAATGAAAGTGTTTTTTAAAGAAGTAGTTCATTTATTTTTTCTTTTGCAATATCAGATAGCTGCGTTAACATACATACAAACTGAATGGAAAAAAATACAGAAAATAAAAAAGGGAGAGGAAACCTATGACATGTAAATAAAAAGTCAGGTAGTGTACATGTGAAAAGTTAGCATAAATAAGCAGTAGATTATAATTATTGTTCTTAAGATAAATCATAAAATCCACCCAATCCACCTAGGATAGATTCTGATTTCTGCTTCTGAAATCTTATTACCTTTTCTGTGATTCTTCCTAATGTGCCAATTGAAGAGGCTTTACTAATCCACAACTCAGTTCTTATATTACCTAAAGTTTTTAATATTTCTGTTGCCCAACAGATTTAAACTGATTCCAAAAATTCATGGTAGCATATCATCCTTTGGTTGTATTCTCTGATCTTTATCAAGAGGTTCATTATTGTTATTAACATCTTTCAGTCTATACAGATTATATGATGTCAACAGATTTCATTTTAGTCAAATTGTAATAATGAACAGGAACAAAATATGTTATCAAAGGAGTTAAAGGAGAAATGTCGCTTATCAAAACTGTGTATTTTATTGTTCCATATATGAAATATTGTTTTTGTAAAAACATTTCCAATTTGTTTTATTTAATAAAAATGTTTTGTTTGAAAAAACCACTGATATATAAATTTATTTGATTCTGATATCATTTCAGTTTGAATCCAATTTTATGATAAATGAAGTCATAAGGATATGCTCCATCTCTCTGCTTCTTTTTCTTTTCTTTTTTGCTTGAAAAGAGAAACTTTTATTTTATTTATTTATTTTATTAAATTTATATCCCGCCCTTCTCCAAAAGGATCCAGTGCGGCGCACAGGAAATTAAAATACATACAAAAAACACAGTACAAAATTTAAAAACCTATTAAATCCCCATCCTGCGCTAAAACCAATTAAAACCCCCGAATTAAAATTATCTATGGCTAGTCCCAGCGGAGGTTATGTTAGGCCGGCTTGATGAAAGAAGTGTGTTTTTAAACACTGGCGGAAGAGGCGGAGGTCGGTGATGGTACAAAGTTCTGGGGATAGGTCGTTCCACAGGGCAGGGCCCGCCACAGAGAAGGCCCTTCCCCTGGGTGTCACCAGTCAGCATTGTCCGGCCAACGGCACCCTGAGAAGGCCCTCTCTGTGGGAGTGTATCGGTCTAAGGGATGTATGGGGCATGAGACAGTCTTGCATATAACTAGGGTTATTCTATTCTATTTTATTTTATTTTATCTTTTTTATTTTTTTATTTTATTTTACTGCCAATGCCTTAAAGCCTATTTTGGAATGCCACTGGGAGTGGCACTGATGTTCAAACAGTCAAGAATTTCCATTTTTACTGCAGCAATGCACCCTAAAATACTGAAATGTTTTCAAGTCCAATTTTTCAATTGCAAACCATTTTTTGAGTGACTTTTTCTCAGTATACATGCTTTTATCTATGTGTAATGTATATTATATGTTTATTTAATCCAGTAAAATGTCATATATACAGTAGGAAAAGCAGTTTTAAAAAAACCTTTTATTTCCTTTTAAAAGAGTTTATAGCTATCTTTATAATGAATGTTGCAATAACATAATCATTATGTAATTATAATTATTAAAATACTTCCTTGGGAATATATGGTAGCACAACAGATTAATTACTATTTTTTTCTTATTTTTCCCTTAAAAAAAAAAGTCTAGGGTCCACCTATTTCCCAAAGCACTAGAAGGCAGAACAATGGATGGAAGCAATGGATGGAAACTAATCAAGGAACGAACCAAACTAGAAATAAGGAGAACTTTCTTGACAGAACAATTGATCAATGGTCCAGCCTGCCTTCAGAAGTTGTGGGTGCTCCATCATTGGAAGTTTTTAAGAAGACATTGGACAACTTGTCTAAGATTTATTTATTATTTATTAATTAGACTTATTAAAGATGGTATAGGGTCTCCTGCTTGAGCAGTGTTTGGATTAGAAGACCTCCAAAGTCCCTTTCAACTCAGTTATTCTGTTAATCTTTTCTGCATCATGACATCATTTCTCTAGTGATTCTCAACTCCTCAGATCACTGGAGCCTTTATGAAAGGATGCACTGATGGACACAGTTATATACAGTATTGTACCTCTTCAGCTACCAGGAAGAAAGCAGGTTAAGCTATATTTTGCTGAAATGATATGCTCGCCTTACAATCCTCACATCATCATAGTTTGGCTTTGATTCCCATGGCTGGATCTGACATTTGTTATAAAATACCTTCTGGCATGATTAAAATTAGTTTATATTAATATCCCTATACTACAAAGATGTCTTTTGCAAGAAATTGGTATTTTATTAAAAGGATTTCTGAAATGAGACAACAGATGGATGAATGTCTGTACATCGTGATTGGTACTACAAGTAATTCTTAAGGATTTTAAAAGTGATTCTACTTTTCTTAAATTAAAAAGTCAAGGATGTTGATAAATGTTATTCCAATAGCAGGTACAATATAATAATAAATTAATATTGCCTAAGGGAAACTGACACTGAATCACTCAAACAAATCAAGACAATCTGAGTATGACAACCAGAAAAAGAAATGTGAAAAAAATAGTGTCAAGGAAATCCAACAAAAAATTGCATGGCATATCAAATATAGTTTGAGCTTTTCTAGGGGATATGTATTTTCAAGGCAATATATCTGGTTGCGTGAAAAAGTACTGAAAGACTATAGACAAGAGTGTGAACTTTTTAATATTTTTCTCATTCTGATTTTCCCCCCTCAACCCCCAAAAAAGAAATATTCTGTTCTTTACTCATGGCAAATAAAAGATGTCTTTGCTTTTCAAGCAACATTATGAGTAAAGAGGTTCAAATGAAAACAAGATGTGAAGTTAAAATGACTAGTCTACTGTCAAACATTTTACTTCTACGTACAACAATCAATTAAAAATAGTAAAGTTTAGAGTTACGTTGAATTAAACTAAGGGAGGAAATAAGAATCTTCTTATTTGTTGGTACCTTATCTGTAGGTACTTGCTGCATTATGGAATCAAATATACTATCCAGTTTTTCTTTCAAAAATAAAGAGGAAGAGGAGGGAAGAGTTCACTTTATCAACTGATATCTGTAAAATCACAGGCTTGAGTTGAAAAAGCCTTTTTTACTTCTTTAGTACTCAAAAATATAGGGAAAAACAGTACTTGTCACATAAACAAGTGGCTATGAAAGTGAGGAAGGCACTTTTGAGTTATTCCTGTCTCTTTGGTACTTGCCAATTCAGTAGGGTGTTGATTCATAGATGACTCTGTGTTTATTTGTTTGTTTGATCAACTGTATATGTATTTGTGTGTCAGGTGAATGGATGCCACGGGGAGAGTTTTGGAAATGGGGCCAGTCTCATTCTCCCTTTTTCTACAGACTTACTCCATGTTGAAAAAAAGAATTAATATGATTGGTTAGACATTGAGAAAATAGGGACATAATCAGAGGTGGTATTCAGCAGGTTCTGACCAGTTCTGGAGAACTAGTAGCAGAAATTTCGAGTAATTCAGAGAACCGGTAAACTGGCCCCACCCCCATCTATTATCTGCCTCCAGCTGATCGGGAGGAAATGCAGATTTTGCAGTAATCTTCCCCTGGAGTGGGATGGGAATGGAGATTTTACAGTATCCTTTCCCTGCCATGGCCACAAAGCCATGCCTACAAAGACATGCCACGCCTACCAAGTCACACTCACAGAACTAAAAATATGTGAATCCTACCACTGGACATAATCTACCATATTTTTCGGAGTATAAAACGCACCAAGGTTTTGAAGAGGCAAAATACAAAAAAAAGTAGGTAGGTAGATAGAGGGAGAGAGAAGGAGAGAGAGAAATAGAAATACAGTAGGTAGGAAGGGAGAGATAATGTGTAGGTAGATAGGTAGGTAGGTAGAAGGATAGAGAGAGAAATAGAAAGAGAGAGAAATACAGTAGGTAGGTAGGGAGAATTTGTGTAGGTAGGTAGATAAAGGAATAGAGAGAGAGAATATAGAGAGAAATATAGTAGATAGGTAGGGAGAGAGAGAATGTGTGTGTAGGTAGGTAGGTAGGTAGAAAGAGAGAGAGAGAGAGAAATACAGTAGGTAGGTAGAGAGAGAGAGAGAAAGTAGGTAGGTAGGTTGATGTTTCCAGGTGTATTTATCCATGTCCTGGAGAAGGAAATCGCTGACAAACCTTAAGACTTCGTTTCTGTTAGCACAGAAACAGTTAAAGAGCAGAGGGGGAAAACCCTTTGCAAACCTCCCCCAAGCGGCCCATTTCTCCATGAAAACGGGGCCGGTTTTTTTTCCAAATAAAAAGCATGAACAGCCTTGGGGGGGCTTGCAGAGTGCTCCTGGGGGAATAGGGAGGGTCAAAAATGAGCAAAAAAATGGCCCATTTATCGCGGAAACGGGCCATTTTTGTGTCAAATAAATTGCATGCATAGCCCTATGGAGGCTTATAGAGTGCTGCTGTCTCTTTTAAATGGTGTGTAAATGTTGTTTATGTGCTTGCTGCTGCTGATTTGTCTGAGTACCAAGACTCTAGGAATTCCCTAGTGTTTGGGGATTTAATGTGATTGAAACAATGATTAAACCTGTCCATATATTGTGAGATTAAGTGTTTACTCTCACAACACCATTAAAACAATAGCCATAAAACACTCTTTTCATCTTTAAATATCTGGTCGTAGGTTTAATGACCACATAATTTGTTTAACAGCTGCATGATTTAGGCTTCCACAATGGGATTCGATTAACGACTGCTGTAAACAAAATTGGGTCTGATCTTATGAGTGCCTTGACTTTGGACCACAATGATTTACATCCAAAAGTCAGGACCCAATTGTGGCCATAAATTGAGAACTTAAGTATGTTGGGCACCTGCATTTTTGGCATACACAAAGGGTGAGTCCATTGCACTTCATCCACCATTACTGTTTTGTCATTTGGCCTTACTTGGTTAGGTCATTAAGGACTCTTGTCTAGTTTCTCCATTGGATTAGTTCAGGGGTCTGCAAAGTTGGCTCTTTTAAGACTGGTGGACTTCAACTCCCAGAATTCCCCAGCCAGCTATGCTGGCTGGGGAATTCTGGGAGTTGAAGTCCACCTGTCTTAAAAGAGCCAACTTTGCAGACCCCTGGATTAGTGTTTACTGAGATGCAGAGGTTTCTTTGTAATTATTTTCCTTTTTGTCTGTTTTCTAATTTTTCTACTATATATATTTCTTTGGCTGTTTGAGGAACACATTTAAGCTGTTCATTTATATTTTTGTTGTGTTTCCATGAAAAAAATATTCAAATAGAGAGGATAGACTAATATACGCATTTTGTATTTATCATTAGTTATCTTTATACCACATTCTCTTTAGTTGTAACATCTTCCAATCTACAAATTATATAATGAAGCAGACAAGGAAAGCAATCCTTGGAATTCTTTCCCTTCCTAAGGAGAATTGTGGTAAAATGGAGAGATCTCATAGCAGAGAAGTACATTTGTTGCATTTCTCCTAACACAAGTTGTCAAGGTTACTTTCATACTAGCCTCCACAGAAGGAATTGTAGTATGACTCATTTTCATTTGTACAACATGAGAGGTTCTTAGGGTTAAATTATTTCCACATTTTTGTTTTTCCAAAGAAATTAGGCAAAGCCATGCTCTTTACATTTACATCTATTTGTATAAGGAAGCATGACAAATGAAACAGTTCTGCCTAAGTTACACTGTCAAGTCTTTACCTAAATTGCTAAATTTATAATAAAAGTCCTTAGGCTACCCAAGGTACAATTTATAATCAAGAATGCCTGCTCCAAATGGATGTAAAGCACATGATTGAAGTTTGACTGAAACAGACTAATCTAAAACTATGCCTGGAGTTACTGTGTCTACAGTTACTGTAATTACTATGCTTACATGTCTTAGCTGAATTGGACTGAACTAAATCTCATATGGTTAGGCTTTATCAGAATTTCCATTGTGAAGTTTGAGAAGTATGAAAAAATAATGTTAATTATAGAAATGCTCATGCTTAGAGTTGGATTAGATAACTAGATAACTTCGGGGATTTTCCCGTGTATAAGGCATAGAAATGTTATTGCAACATTTCGACAAGATCTCACTTGTCATCATCAGGCATATATGAGCGAATATTTTTTACAGCTCCTGTTTGTTAGGCCTATTTTCGCTCATCAATAAAGTCCTGTAAAAAGGATGATGTAATCAGGGAAGCTGGTTAGCTCACGGCATAGAGAGACATGCCTCAAGTGCTGAAGAGCACCGGTTCAAATCCCTGTAGGGAAGTATGGCCAGCTGAAGAGGGCTAAGGAGCCCGAAATGGATCCATCCTGGTCTCTTAATTAATTATTAATCATCCCTTAAAAAATCTAACATATATATATGCTCCTGGAAGCACCAAGCCCGAAGCACCAGCCTGAAGATGATGAATGAGATTTCATCGAAACGTCGTGAAGATACTTCCAATTCTACGCGGGAGAAAACCCGAACAACCAAAGACCTACATACAAACACCCGCGAAAACCTCAGAAAACATATATATACACACACATACATACATACACACTAATCATGTTTAAAGGAGCAATTTTATAGAAAATGTAAAGCAAACAAACTAAAAGAGTAAGCTAAGAAAAATAATTGATCAGTAGATAATACTGAGACGGTTTGGATAGAAAAGGAAGAAATGTTGGGCAAGAGAAAGAAAGAAAATATACCCAAACGTACTTTATATCAACATGGTTCACTATACAATTTCGTACTTTCCCATTTTTGCTTTCACCACATTTATTCACTGTCTTTTGTTAATGTTTCAACTTGAGAATTTGAACAATCCATGAGATTCTCAGTCCTTTACAGATAGTCCTCAACTTACAACCATTCGTTTAGTGACTGTTTGAAGTTACAACAGCACTGATAAAAGCAACTTATGACTTTTCCACACTTGTGCTGTTGTAGCGTTCCCATGATCATGTGATCAAATTTTGGATGCTTGGCAACTGGCATAAATTTATGATGCGTGCAGTGCCCAGGGTCATGTGGTCACTTTTTGCAAAGTTCTGACAAGCAAAGTCAATAGGGAAGCCAGATTGACTTAACAGCCATGTTACTAACTTAAAAACTGTAATGAATCACTTAACAATGGTGGCAAGAAAGATTGTAAAATGGGGCAAATCTAACTTAACAGCTGTCTTGTTTAGCAATGCCAATTTGGGACTCGATTCTGGTCATAAATTGAGGACTACCTGTATCTCAAACTATTTATCTTCGTTCATATAGCAGTTTTGAGGTTGGATTTTTTGTTTATTCTAAACAACTTTTACGACCAAGGTAATAATAATAATAATAATAATAATAATTTAATTTATAACCCGCTCTCTCTCCCCGAAGGGACTCGAGGCGGGGCACAGGGAATTAAAAATACAATTAAAACCACAAACAAAGTACAAAATTAAAACGAATTAAACTAACCCTGCGCTAAAAACCCATATAAAACTAAAACTAACCCTAAAAACCCCTAAAACAGTTTAAAAACAATTTAAGGTGCCTTAAATATCTTTTGATTCAATGCACATACATTAATTGCATCTTCATTTTTATTCATTTTTCTTGTTTTACCAAACACACTTCATAAGCAATTCTTTCCTATTGTGTTTAGCTTATTTTAAAGCAGGCAGAAGCATTCTTTTATATGCAGCCATTTTCACTGTTTTCAGAAAACATTGAATTCTCACAAAGGGAATTAAACAATACAATACAATACAATACAATAGCAGAGTTGGAAGGGACCTTGTAGGTCTTCTAGTCCAACCCCCTGCATCGGCAGGAATCTTATACCATTTCAGACAAATGGCTGTCTAACATCCCTTTAAAGACCTCCAGAGTTGGGGCATTCACAACTGCCGGAGGCAAGCTGTTCCAGAGGTTAATTGCTCTCACTGTCAGGAAATTTCTCCTTAGTTCTAAGTTGCTTCTCTCCTTGGTTAGTTTCCACCCATTGCTCCTTGTCCTGCCCCCAGGTGTCTTGGAGAAAAGTTTGACTCCCTCTTCTTTGTGGCACCCTCTGAGATATCGGAACACTGCTATCATGTCTCCCCTGGTCCTTCTCTTCATCAAACTAGACATACCCAGTTCCTGCAGCCGTTCTTCATATGTCTTAGTCTCCAGTCCTCTAATCATCTTGGTTGCTCTTCTTTGCACTCTTTCCAGAGTCTCCACGTCTTTTCTACATCGTGGCGACCAAAACTGTATGCAGTATTCCAAGTGTTTAGTTCACTCTTATGATCAAAAGGCCAGCATGTGAAATTGCTAAGAATCAGATAAATAGATGAAAAAGTAGAATTTAACACAGAACCTAAATGGACAGTTGAACAGGGACACAAACCTTTACAAATGATAATGCAGAATTTTACTGAAGTTACTCAACTTTTGTTAATGCAAATATTTTATTTTATCACTAGCCGTTCCTGGCCATGCGTTGCTGTTGCATATTTCTCCCTCTCTCTCTATCCCCCTACCTACCTACCTATTTAGAAAAGTCCATAGTTGTAATATATAATCTTTTTCCTATTTTTGTTGTATCTGTTTAGATTTTTATATAGTTTCCTCTGAAACCTCCATTTTGATCTCCAATTCTCCTTTATTTTGAAAACTATTTTCACCTTCTGAACAGAACTCATCTCAGTAATCTCAGCTGTTTAAAAATAGAAATCTCATGTTCCAATTTATTCCATTAAAATGGGATCTTTTTCTGTTTTAAATCTTGAGCGAAGAAGATGTATTTTTTTTCTTTTAATAAAATTCTAATTGGAATCTCGTTTAAAAAGTTATGTTTGTATTATCCATTTTCAAACTTGTACTTATTTGTTGCTGGAGGACTTGATCCTTGTCTTCTAATAAATTGTACCAAAATGGCCTTAGGCCAGATTCTGACAAATCTGGAATTTATTCTATAGATCTTATCAATTTATGTGTTCATATCTTTTTTTACCAAGTCCAAAACAAATTGCTAAACCTTTAATAATCCATTCTCTAATATTTTTCTCTGAAACCACTGGAACAGCTCTAAACAGAATTCTTTCTCAATTTAAATAAAGCCAGATTATTCCGTTCAATTCTACACTGAAGGTCATACTCTCTAAAATTTCCACTTCATCTATTTGCTTGCTTTATTAAACTTTCTATCTTTAAAAAAAAATCTTCATTCATATCCTCACTCAACTTTACAAATCTTTTCTTAAAAACATCCCATTTTTTCTATCTATTGAAATAATTTCTGAAGTATATCTTTTGTAAACATTTTTATTACAGGTTGCTCTAGTGAGCCCTTTCCGCCCTGTCTTGCCATTTTTCTAGTAGCTATGGTAATCCAAAAGTGAAAGTGTCCCCCCAAAAAAACAAAAGGAAAAGACAAGCCTCTCCTTTCCTCATGTTATTTTTTTCATAGTTTTGACAGTTTCATTTTAGTAGCTCTCTGAAGCTTCAGCCACAACACACACCATGTCTCCATGGCAACTAAATGTCTCAGTCTGATTCATTACCTTATCTTTTATTATGCAGAGCCCACTTTTAAAAAAATGACAAGCTTCCCCATGCAGGTCTCTATCTGGCTTAGTGCAAATTTAAGCCAATGTCATGGGGGCTTAGAGTTGGAGTAAGAGAAGATGACCTATTGCTAGTAGCTAGCTCCAGAGCAAACTTCAGAAGTGCTGACAGATGGTGAGCAGCCAGCTCCAATACCACCAGTTGGATTGACATGTGAGCAAGAGGTGGGGTAAAACAGAAACCTACAGGTACATCATTCTCAGAAGATGAGGGTGAAGAATTTCCACCCCACCCCAATCCCAAAAATTGGCAGGTTGCAAAGAGAATAGAACAAAGATGATCCTCAAGACTGCTCATGTGGAAGAAGTTTCACTCCATTAAATAAGATACACCAGGGCTTAAGTTGAATCAAAAGAACTTTTACTCAGAGAAAATGGTTGAAGTAAAGTCGGGTAGAAACTGAAGGTTCCATGCAAAGCACAAAGCAATTATTCTGTTTCCCCAAACTCAACATCCCCACTACCAATACCACCAAAGTCCACTGCCAGCCAATGTGATGATGCAAAGTTGTTTTGAGAATGTTGAGGTGCTGGCAGATTACAGTTCACCATCAGGGCATGAGGGCCTTGGAATCAGGCTGGAACTGGCTAGGAATTGCTTCATCTCTGAAGACTGTCCTGCTCCCTAATTCACAAGCAGTTACAGCAGAACCAAAACATGTGAAAAATGCCAGCAAAAATAGAAAAATGGATTATCCCTTTATCCATTTCAAAACATTCTTAAATCTTTGTTGAGCTTTTTACAAAGGATTCTTAAATCTTTAAATTGCATCCTCTTTCATCATTTCTTTTTTCTAATCTTGAAAGAAGTTTAACTTGTTGAAACTAATTTTATCGTTTCCACAAAGGAAAACTCTCTTTATCTGTGGATTAATTACTTTATAAAATGATTAAGAAACGAGGAAGGAAGGCTTAATATCTGTATTGGCTCCACCAGAGTTAGGACCTTGGCTTCACCACAATTATATGGAATCCCACAATTCCTGGCAGCTCAACTTTCAAACCAACTGCAAAAACATTTCTGTTTCTACCATTTACTCACAAGGAATCTCTGGTCAACATGCATATGGTTTATTTCACCTTTGAGGTTGTGTTGGCCAGAATCTGCCTTCCAGCTGGTGTTCTTAGTCGTGGTCTCTCTCTGCTCCTTCAGAGAGTGTCACCTTGCCATAATTCCCACCATAAGCTTAATTGCTAATACCGTGTTTCCCCGAAAGTACAACATGTCCTACTAATAAGCCCAATCTGGCTTTTCAGAGCATGCACCACAATAAGCGCCCCCCTGAAACTAAGCCCAACTATTTAAGCGCAAAAAGAGCCTGTCGCAAAAACAGCAGCAGGCCAGCAATGCAATTACCGCCGCCCCCCCCCCCCCCGTTCCCTTACACGAAAAAAAACCCACCACCCACCCCATTTCACCCCAATTGTAAAGGCAGCCAGCCTGCTTCCCTGCCCTGCCCTGCCCTCCCTTTAGCAAGGGGGTGGGGGTGGGGGAGAAGCGAGGCATGCCTTTTACCTTTCAAGCTCCATTCCTTGCTATTGTGTCCAGGAAAGCCACTGGTTTAAAAAAAAAAACCTTTCTCATGAGTTCTATCAAACTTCTTGAACTCACGAGATGGGTTTTTTTTTTAACCAGCCGCTTCCCTAGACACAATAGCAAGGAACGGAGCTTGAAAAGTAAAACAGATGTCAGTTGAAAATTTTGGCTATAATTAGGTGCTCTGGTGGTTAGTTAGTGTCTTTCCAATGTTGTGCAATAGCCATCCTGCTCGCTGTTGTTGCAATTATTTTATAATCAATGTTTAAAAGCGAGATAGGACAAATTAACATATAACTTAAAAGATAGACAAGACTCAAGCTGGAATAAATGGTATTCATGGTATAACAGGAGAGTAATGGATACCAAGGGAACCAACTAGATAGACTGTTTAAGAAATCAATGTGAGGAATAAATAAGATAAGAGGATAGTAAATCTGAGGGGAAAAAATCTTTGTATAATTATAAATAGTAACTGATAAGTTAGACTGGGATAAACTCAATTCTCAATCTAGGGGACTAGACATTTCCCTGGTATGCTTATGTATGTCTTCCCAGCTACCCTTACCCTATATTTGTTGATTGTGTGGTTTTATATGGCAAATATTAATAAAGATTTATATTTATTTAAAAAAAAAGTAAAACACATATCTTGCTTCTCTCCCCCCCCCCCTCATTCCTCACTGAAGGGATGGAGGGGAGGGGAAGCAGACAGGCTGCCTTTACAATTGGGGTGGGGTGGACAGTGTTGGGCTGCAAGGCATGCCTTTTACCGCTGGTTAAAAAAAACCCTTCTCAGGAGTTGCTATGGTGTCCAGGGAAGCCGCTGGTTAAAAAAACAACCTTCTCATGAGTTCAAGAAGTTTGAGCTTGGTCATTTGCTTGCAGACATTTCATTACCTGATAAAATGGAATGCACATCTGGAGAGATGAGAACCTTGGCAACACAGATGTTTCCCAGGGAGGAGAATGTACATTCCATCACAGAAAAGTCCAAATTAAAGGATTGCAGTCCTGATCTGGAAAAGGAGGGAGAGGGAAGCTTCACTTCTAAGCTACACCTTAGAAACTCTGAAGATATATCTGGTAAGTTAAAAGGCTGTAGCTTTAATTTGGCAAGATTCTGTTCATTAGGAATAAGCAAAAAGGATGGACTCAATGGGACTTTGCTCAGCTACCTTTGAGTTTGGGCCTGATGCTTGATTAGGTAACATCATCAATGCTAGGAGTTTGCTTGTTTCTTTTTTATATAACAACTTGCCTCTGCCAATATTGGATGTAGTCTTCTTGTGGTAATTTCTTGATTAAAGTATTGTTTCCTGTTTGGTTGTTATGTCTGATATAAATCCTTGCTTATCTGGGGTTGTCTGCTCTAGAGGATGTAATGTGGTCTTTTTGTTTCCTTCTTAGCTTTTTTTATTGTTTCTCTTGAATGGTGCCTACATGTGGTTCACCTCTGTGTTAACTGATGGCTGATTTGTCTGAATGCTGAGTTCCAGAAGTGCTCTGGTGGTTTTGGATTTAACTTGGATTAGGATGCTCAGTTTCCCAACTGAAACTATGTTTGAGTCCATCATTACAGTTATAATGCAACGTCCCACTACATGCTCTTCTAGAAATGCTTTTTAGAAATAAGTTTATAAAAACGAAAATAAAATTATGTTCTTGAAATAAATATATTCATTAATATCACTGATTTCTGTTTATTTAATTTAACTATCTCTGAACTTGGTTGGACTAATTGCTCCAGGTGAGTTCAATTTTGTTTGCTTCAGCTCCTAGGGAGAAAATGGCCATACTAGCTGTCACTAATCATAGCATTATAACATCTGATTCACCATGGAAACAAAAGGCTATTGAACTAATCCATTGACCTACAAAATACAAAAACTAAATCAAAAGCACTAGTACAATACAATACAATACAATAGCAGAGTTGGAAGGGACCTTGTAGGTCTTCTAGTCCAACCCCCTGCGTGGGCAGGAACCTTATACCATTTCAGACAAATGGCTATCTAACATCTTCTTAAAGACTTCCAGGGTTGGGGCATTCACAACTTCTGGAGGCTAGCTGTTCCAGAGGTTAATTGTTCTAACTGTCAGGAAATTTCTCCTTAGTTCTAAGTTGCTTCTCTCCTTGATTAGTTTCCACCCATTGCTTCTTGTCCTGCCCCCAGGTGCCTTGGAGAATAGTTTGGCTCCCTCTTCTTTGTGGCACCCTCTGAGATATCGGAACACTGCTATCATGTCTCCCCTGGTCCTTCTCTTCATCAAACTAGACATACCCAGTTCCTGCAACCATTCTTCATATGTTTTAGTCTCCAGTCCCCTAATCATCTTGGTTGCTCTTCTCTGCACTCTTTAGTGCAGCTGTTGATGCTACGTCCTCACAAAAAACCCAAAAAGCAAACCCACAATCAAACAAGATTTCAGATATCACAGCACACAACTAAACATTGATGATGAAGGAAGAAAGAAGGAATCTGACTGAGCCAAAGAACAAGTGTGGTATAGTGGTTCAGCTGTTGAACTAAGATGACTGGGGAACCTCTGGTTCAAAATATTTCCTTAGATATAGAAACTCACTTTCTAAAAAAACAATAAGCATGGAAGCATTTCAAAATTAAATGCAACAAGTGTTCTCATGCATGCATTTTGGGGGGAGTGCGCATACAAAAAACCCTACATGAACCCAATTAAATAAACTTGATCGAAAACTCCAATGAGATTTAACACAAATATAAATTAATTTCTCTATTCATCAGTTCACTACTCATGTTGCTTTTTTTCTGCTACTATAGGATATAGCTTTCTGTCTGCTTTTCTATCTGTACAATTTTTTCTTGCTAAGTGCCTGTTATTTATGGTAAATTGATATCATTAAGTTTGTATACCAACCATGGAAATAACTGAAAACTAATTAAAATCAATTAAAGAGTGGGAAAAATAAACTGTTTTCATCCTTACATCCTTTGACTTTGATACTCTGCTGGGAAAAAACACCATATTGCTTCCCATGGAATTGTGTAGCAGTGATTTTTATGCTTATGAATCCAAATACACTGTCACAGGCCTGCTTTCTTTAACAACTTTCTGGAAATAATGAACAGAGTCTTTAAAAACATGGGGTTTTCAAACTTGCGACTTTTAATATAGGTTGCAGTTTCCATGAATAATTTTTCATTTCCATCTTAGGCACAAAGAATGGAGTAGATGAATTATAAATTTTCTTGAGTGTGCATGACAAAAATCAAATGGAACTATTCCAACTGTGAGGAAAATAAGTAGCTGAGAGAACAAACATATTGAAATAGTACAATGAGTCATCTAGCTAGAATATCTGTCTTCAGAAATACTTACTGTTATAGGCAATGAAATCTCAATAAGTAAAAAAGAAAAGAAAAGAAAGAAATATTTCTGGTCATGCCACAATCCCATTCACACTTATGCATTTTGAGCAAGCACCAATCCATAATACATGGACAAGATCAATATTCTATTTAGTATATTTATATTACTATTACAATGCCTGAAAAGTAATACATATTGGCTTGCTTTGTTTAGTAAGAGAATATAACACACTATTTTTCTGCAGATTATAGGACTGTAAGCAGGGATGGCATTCACTTACTTTCCCTCCCGGTTCACAAATGTAAGCACATGCATGGTGCTGCATGCACACAGCTTTCTGTGCATGCAGTTTGATCACCCATGTGGTTTGCATGCATACAAGTGGCTTGAAAGCATGGGATAGGATGGCATAGATCCAGGGCAGGTGGACAGACCCACCCACGATTTCCACTCCCGGGTCGGGTGAACCAATCTGAACCAGCTGAATATCACCTCTGACTGTAATTTTAAAAAAAATGCAGATTGGGATCATAACTACAGTACTTTTACTCTTTCCATTTATTAGCTCATCAGAACTGAAACTGCAGTAAATATATCTGTTCTTTAAGTATGATCAACACCCCGACAGTAACAATATCACATTGTGTTCTGTTACTAGTCACAAAGAAGACAGAAAAATGGTGTCTCTACATATGTAAAAGAAATGGAAGTTGTAAAGAATCATAGCAACCAAAAGTAGGATTTAATCAGCATTCATCATTCATATATGTTCAATATAATCACCATATTATGGCTGCAGTTGTAAATTTAAAATATCTGTTATAAGAATTCCCATACAGTTGATCAATAAGCAAAATGACCGTCAGTTCAATATTGACAACTATTGGGAAACCTACCATCAAGGATAAATTAAATTATGAATACATCTCAAGAACAATTGATGGAGAACAACTGATATATGTTGGTTTCCAGAGATACATGGCCAATATAATAATAATAATAATAATAATAATAATAATAATAATAATAATAATAATAATAATAATAATAATAATAATAATAATAATAATAATAATAATAATAGTAATGGTAATGGTAATAATAGTAATAATAGTAATAATAGTAATAATAGTAATAATAGTAATAATAGTAATAATAGTAATAATAGTAATAGTAATAATAATAATAATAATAATAATTATTATTATTATTATTATTATTATTATTATTATTATTATTATTTTAATTTATAACCCACTCTCTCTCCCCGAAGGGACTCGAGGCGGGGCACAGGGAATTTAAAATACATATAAAATCACAGACATAGTGCGCTAAAATCCCATATTAAAACTAAAAATAAGTCGCTAAAAACCCTAAAAACAGTTGATTACCCCAGGCCGGCCAAGCAGAAAAAGTGTGTTTTTAATTTTTTGACGGAAGGAGCGGAGGTCCGTGGTTGTTCTAATTTCGGGGGGAAGGTCGTTCCAGAGGGCCGGGCCCGCCACAGAGAAGGCCCTTCCCCTGGGCGTCGCCCGCTGGCACAGCCTAGTGGGCGGCACCCAGAGAAGTCCCTCTCTATGGGAGCGAATCGGCCGCAGGGACGTATGGGGCAGGATGCGATCCTGCAGATAGCTAGGTCCCGTGCCATGGAGTGCTTTAAAGATGATAACCAGCACCTTGAAGCGCACCCGAAAGACGACAGGCAGCCAATGCAGCTCGCGCAGGAGTGGTGTTACATGGGAAAACCTAGAGATTCCCATAACTGCCCGCGCGGCTGCATTCTGGACAAGCTGAAGCCTTCGGCTGCACCTCAAGGGGAGCCCCATGTAGAGAGCATTGCAGTAGTCCAGTCGGGATGTCATGAGAGCATGAGTGACTGTGCAAAGGGCACCCCGATCCAATAGGGGACGCAACTGGCGGACCAGGCGAACATGGTAAAACGCCCTCCTGGCTACGGCCGTCACTTGATCTTCCATGGACAGCCATGCATCAAGGAGGACGCCCAAGTTGCGTGCCCCATCCACAGGGGTTAGATGTTCTCCCCCTATGGCCAGTGATGGAGTCAACTGGTTGTACCGGGATGCCGGGAACCACAGCCACTCGGTCTTGGACGGGTTGAGTCTGAGTTTGTTCCTTCCCATCCAGGCCCGCACGGCTTCCAGGCACTGGCACATCACCGCTACGGCATCGTTGGGATGGTTTGGGGTAGATAAATACAGCTGCGTATCATCAGCGTAGAGGTGGTACTCTACCCCAAAACCCCGGATGATCTCACCCAGCAGCTTCATATATGTGTTGAACAGGAGTGGCGAGAGGACCGACCCCTGAGGCACCCCACATGTGAGGGGTCTCGAGGTCGACCTCTGCCCCCCTGCCAACACAAATTGCGATCGACCGGAGAGGTAGGAGGAGAACCACCGTAACACGGTGCCCCTCACCCCCAACCCCTCCAGCCGATGCAAAAGGATACCATGGTCGATGGTATCAAAAGCCGCTGAGAGGTCTAATAGGACCAGGATGGAGGAACAACCCCCATCTCTGGCCCTCCAGAGATCATCCACCAACGCGACCAATGCCATCTCGGTGCTGTGCCCGGGCCAGAAGCCAGACTGGCGCGGGTCCAGATAATCAATTTCCTCCAGATGACAGGGGAACTGTTATGCCACCACACTCTCTACAACCTTCGCCAGAAAGTGAAGGTTGGAGACCGGACGGTAGTTTACCAATAATGCTGGGTCCAGAGAGGGCTTCTTGAGGAGGGATCTCACCACCGCCTCTTTAAGAGAGGCCGGCAAGAACCCCTCACTCAGGGAAGCATTGACCACCTCCTGGAGCCAGCCTCGTGTAACCTCCCAGGATGCCAGTACAAGCCAGGAGGGACACAGGTCCAATAAACATGTGGTAGCTCGCAGTCGCCCACGTAACCTGTCCATATCTTCGGAAGTAACAGAGTCAAACTCTTCCCACAAAACTGTCTCAAGATCCGCCTCGGGGCATCCCACTGGGCCACTTTCGATGGAGGCCAACTCGCTCCGAATCTGAGCGATTTTATCCTGCAGATAATCTCCAAATTCCTCTGCTCTACCCTGTAAAGGGGCTTCCCGCACCCTCTGTTGAAGGAGGGAGCGGGTCACCCTAAACAGGGCGGCAGGGCGGTTATCTGCGGATATGATGAGAGTGGCACAATGATGACGTTTAGCCACTCTCAACGCCACAAGGTAAGTCCGTAAGTGGGCTCTCATCTGTGTTCGGTCAGATTCAGACCGTGTGGATCTCCATCTCCTTTCTAGGCATCTCTTGTGGCGCTTCATCACCCTCAGCTCTCGGTAAACCAAGGAGCCTGGGTGGCTCGTCGCCGCAAGAGAGGCCGCAAGGGCGCGACCCGATCCAAGGCCCCCGTGGCCGCAGTATTCCATGCGGCCACCAGATCCTCCATCGGGGCGCAGGTCAAGCACACAGGTAATGGCCCAAGCACCGTCTGTAATCTATCTGGGTCCATCAGGCGCTTGGGGCGGAACCATATAGGTGAGTCAGGTTCCGCCTCCCTGCGGTGGGGTGTAGCGATTGGAAAGTCGAGCCGGAGAAGTGAGTGGTCTGACCATGACAGGGGTATGATGGCTACGTCCCCTATACCCAGATCACTCTTCCACTGACCAGAGACAAAAATTAAGTCCAGCGTGTGTCCTCCTTCGTGCGTGGGGCCCCGAATTACTTGGGTCAGGTCCATGACCGTCATGGAGGCTATGAACTCCCGAGCTGCCTCTGATGATTCGCCTACCGATGGCAGATTAAAGTCCCCCATGACAACCAGTCTGGGGGTCTCAACAGCCATCTCGGTGATCATCTCAAGGAGCTCGGGCAGGACTGCTGTTACATAGCGGGGAGCCAGGTATACAATCAGCATGCCCAACTGCCTCCCTAGGCCCCACTTCACACAGAGGGACTCACAGACGGTGGTCTGTGGTACAGTGGTCTCTCTCAGCTCAAGACTTTCCCTAACAATAACTGCTACCCCTCCAGCCCTGCCTAAGGCCCGTGGCTGATGAAAAGTGTGGTAACCTGGCGGGCACATTTCTACAAGGGGGAGTCCTCCCTCGTGGCCCAGCCAGGTCTCTGCTATTCCCACCAGATCCGGCTCCCCCTCCGACACAAGGTCGTGGATGAGGGGGGCTTTGTTGACCACAGACCTGGTGTTGCAAAACATCAGCCTCGGGCCCTGGCTCTGTAATCCTTGACCACCTAGCCTGCGGGGGTTGTGGCACCTGACCGTTTGCAGCCATCGGCCTTGTGCCCCTAACCGGGAAGAAAAAACCTGTCTCCCATCGGACCTACCCCTCCCTACGACCGTCTTGATAGATAGACCCTCAATGGAAACGGCTTGAGTATCCCCCCTCTTAATGGATCCATCCGCTTCCTTCCTCGGTCTGCTGGCTCCGCCCGTTCCCTTCTTAATTGCCTTAACCTGTCTACACCCTCCCCCCTCGCTGGTACCCCCTAAAATATGTAACAAATATTTAGCTAAAAAAACCCTAAGACCACGCTTCACCCACCTCTCCAGATTAATAAATCCCTCATCAAGGTGGGCCCTCGTTAAAGCGGAGGGCCAAGCCTGCGAAGAAGGGGACTCTCGCGGTAATAACAGGTCTACCTTTGAGTACATATCAATATATATAAATAATTAAATAAATAATTACGTATAAATATAAATATAGAGGTAATATAAATATAAATGGGTCATGTAATTGATTATAAAAGACATCGTTGGCTGACATAATTAAAATAAGATATAAATAGATATTATAAATAGATGTTAAAAACATAAATAATTCATGGAATAAATAGTTTCCTGTGCATCAGTGAAAATAAATAGTTTCCTGTGCAATATGAAAACAGGTGGTCACTTTTCATAGGTTGTTTATCAAAATAATTGGGATTATGAAGAGTTGAACAATAAAGAATTAGTATTAATGAAATCATTAGGTTTTTTTCTTCTCAGAAAAAATATAGTTGCTAGATTTAAAAAAAAAATACCAACATTTTATTTATCATGTTTTCACATATTTGATTACACCTTATGCTGTGTTGTATCACCAATGTACTATCTGGAATCTATCCAGTATTGTAGTAGCTTGAATTTGCTGTTTTGTATGCTTGAAGTATTATAATTTTGATCACAATAGAAAATTAACTCATATATGTAGCATAGATTGATATTAATTAATATCAGTTATAAATGTGAGTGCGTCCTCACATTTGTAAACCAGTAGGGAAGGTAAGTGAATCAAAGCTCTGTTCTCAACCTCTTTTATTCAATTCAAACCCTCAACTGGGTTTGTTGCTTTTCTGTGCTCCTCGTAATTTCTATTCTTTGGTTTACTTGTTTGAGCATTTTAATTCTTTGTTGTATTTACAGAACCCTAATCACACATTTAAATGTTATAGTGGCTAAGCATCACACAAGCAGGTAATATATTTATTCTAAGGATATTTCTAATACAATTCATCACTGTTAGGAGTAGACTCCTATAGTTGGGTAGACAATATATAGTCATTGTAACTTTAAGGCTGGTGGAATGTTAGAGTGCAATTAGTAAGTGCAATTATCTCTAACTATAAGAGGAAGCCAGGAGAGCACATCTCTCTCTCTCTCTGCTGGACTTGCTGTTTGATAACTGTTTGCTTGTGAACTGTGATTACTGAAGAAGAAGACGGAAGATTGTGTAAGCTATTTGATATTGTTGAGACTTTGTTTTTGACTCAATTTAACATCACTGCTTGTTGAGCAGTAGCTTAGTTTAGTAGTCTTTACAACCTAAGTAAAAGCTATTTTATTTTACTTAATGTCTGGTCTACTAATTGTGTGTACATTAAAAATGTCTCCTCTAGCTGCATACTCCGCTGCACATCCTTTGCTGTCTCCCAACGGAGATATCACTTAACAATCACTATTATTTATTATTTCTGTTAAAATTCCCTTACTATTCATCACTTGGGTGGAGTTCCATTTAACTGCGTCTTGACTTTCTGAACAACTCTGATGGAACTGGTTTCAAAATGCCACTCTAATGCTAAAAGAGATGAGATCTCACCAACCAGAGAGACAAAGCATATATTTTCAAGGAAATGGTTCCATTCAGCTGAGCAATTGAGGTCTAGGATCATGTGACACACATGAATGCATCACAAGAGGATCAGTTAAAAACCCTGAAGAGACAGCTCACGTCCCAAAATACTTCAAACTTGTTATAGCACATTTGCAACTATTAAAAGAGCTCTAATCATAACGTCAAAGATGTTCATTTGAAATTGTGCCCTATCAAAGCATTACAAAACAAATGCACTCTTGTTCTGAAATGAATATACAGTCTCTTATATGCCTTAACACTTTTCCTCAAAATGTGCAGTCCAGTCTATGTTCTGGTATCAAATTCAGAAAAAAAATGTTTCTTATAAATTATGGTTTTAATAAAATATCCTCTTTAATTTCAAGAACATATTAAAATACATTCAAAAAGGTAATACTTGAATTGATGGTCCCTCAAGAATTATTTTTAAATATTATATATTATTTTAAGTATTACATATTATTTTTAAATATTAAATATTTAAATATTAAATGTGTTTTACTGTAATCTTCCTTATTGTACTGTGTGCAAATTCAGAGAGGCTGCTTTACAGAACAATGAGGCTTCAACAAAGAAAGAAATGTTTGCTAATTCTGCCTTCTTTCTCTATTTTACTGTATTACGTTTCATGTTGTCATGTTGTTTTACATTCTTCAGCTAAGAATGTAAAATAAATAATTATTACAGATTCTATTTGAACAGATATGAATATTTTGCTTCTTCTGGATTCTTAGACCAACAAACTTAGCATTAAAATGTTAACTTGGTTTGTTCCAAATTAGCTCCAAAAGCATTCTTAATCATCTTGTTAATTATGTCCCCAATATTTGGAGTCTATTAGGACATCAAGAAACTGCACCTGATTTTCAGCAACATATTGCTTTCTGTTGTATTTCAACATTTTAATTAATGATATTCTGATGAAGACTTTCGAAGAATATGGTTGCATTTCTGTAACTTGTTTGTTTATTACAGATTTCCAAGTTCTTTCCCTTTTCCACGTCATGGTGATTATTAATTTTAAAGTTATTTGATATTGTTAATGTCATTGTATGTATCTATACTTTTCTTCTGTTAATTAGTTAAGATTCATTTGAAATTGGGAACATTTTGGGATAATTTTCTTTAATCTATTTTAAAACAAAATGGACCAGAATATGGTCCTCCTATCGCAGACAATGAAAAAAAAAAGATGCATTGGTTCTCTCAAGTGCTACGTGTTACCTCTGAGAACAGCTTGTCATGAAATGCAATAAGGCAGAATTTTAAAGATTGTCTCCTTGCCTTGTGTCTTCCAGCAGGAGCAGATCTCCACTCTGCTAATTCTGGATCTAACCCAACTGTTCCAGTCCCTAGCATTTGTCCCAATAAGAAAGGATACCTGGTTATATTTATTTTCTGGTGTACAATACATATTGTAAAGTACTTTGCAAATTACAAGAGCTATGTAAGTGATCAATAGCTATAGTACAGCAGGAGCAGAAAATGTTCTCTGTCACATTTTCATTTAAGGTAGCACCGCATGCCAAGAACTGCAATTGGAGCTGCCTGCCAAAATGAGCTACCCAGGCCAGCAACAGCAGTTAGTTGCTGACCTGGGTAGGGGAGCCAGAAAGTTAACCCCTTACCATCATGGCTGGGTCTTCCTTTGTGAATTTTTCAGTGCAACAATGGCATTTAATTTAGCTTCTTTGACTTAATTTAGAGGCAAAGGTTATGAAATAGACTTTTAGTCAATCAAGCATCACTAAGAACTGCATGCTGCAATGGCAGGTGAGCTCGATTTTGTATTTTAAATAACCTGGTGGGAAAAGAGGATACAGAACACGTTTCTAAACTGCAGGGAGTCAGCAGTATTCTGGTCTCTCTTGTTTCAGCAATGTATAAAGACTGATACCCAGGCCGTGTTTGAAATCTTTCCCATTATACTGGGAAAGTATATATTACAATCGGTGCCATATAAAAGTTGCATAATTTAAGATGAGAATGTGAAATGTAATAATAATCTATATGTCAGTGACCCAATATGCAGATCAGTTCATCCCTTACCCTAAATAAAGACTTGGGTGATGAGGTTGTCATGTCACATTCCTCAATAAATAGAAGAAACTGTTAAAAATGAAGAAATCAGCATGAGATGCAAAAGGCTCCAGACTGCTTTTTGTAAATGCTTGGTAGCTATTAAGGTAGCTCCTTAGTCTGAAGGCTGAATACTATTTGTCTGGTTAATCTAATCATTTTTTGTTGTACCTAAACAAGGCACTCTCACTCTTCTTTTTTCCTTGACCAGATATTTTCTTACCTCATCTCCAGTCTGTTTTACCCCACTTTTGTTTCTCTTCCCTTCTTCCCTAATGCTACTATCCTTTTCTTTCACCCCTCTCCTTCCTGCTATTTCTTCTTCCTTTTAAATTATTTCTGCTGGGAGAAAGTAAGGGGTTATATCTGTGATGGGATTCAAATAATTTAACAACCAGTTCACTCAGGTCAGGTTGGCTGTTCGTGAGAGGCATTGCCTTCAGCCAGCTCCGCTGCATATGTGGAACAAGCCTCCCGCAATGGCCAACTTGACTCTGGATAAACACGTTGTTAAATTACACACACACATATACACACACACACACACACTCTATCAAAGTGGACCCTGGGCACTGTGCTGCAATGGAGAAATGGGAAACAGAGCGGCCAGCATGAGCGAAGGAGGAGGCACTGGGAGAAGAAAGAGGGAAAGCAACCTTCACACTGCATGGCTTCATACTGTCTTATGCTATGTATTTCTTGGAATCTAATTCAGAAAAGTTGCTTTTTTAATTAAAAGTAGTGATTTATGTGTGACCAATTCATAAAATGTAATTTCTGATCTATTGCTGCTTCGTGTAACTATAAAAAGACATTACACAAAAATGCTTTTGAAAGTATTTTATTCAGAATTGTAGAAGACTCTAGTTTCAGATGGGATTAATCGGTTGTACTTCAATAGACATACAGAATGGAAATACCTAGTCACAGGGAATAATTTTTTAAGTAAATAAATGATGGTGCACTAGAAGTCATAAATATGGTACTCATATTAAGTAGAACTTAGAATTTGTCCTTCATTAACCTTGAGAAAACAGAATCGCCCCAAACGGACAAATTTCAAGGCTTGGCAGCTCCATTCCGAAAACATAAGTTTATGAGATGTGTTTGTTATCCAGGTAGCCTGTGAGATATTCACCATTATGCTCAGCAGGTTGGGCCATCAATGCCAGCATCCCTTAG
The DNA here is from genome assembly GCA_039707465.1 of Rhabdophis nuchalis. Classification (NCBI taxonomy): domain Eukaryota; kingdom Metazoa; phylum Chordata; class Lepidosauria; order Squamata; family Natricidae; genus Rhabdophis; species Rhabdophis nuchalis. Next base: position 169,525,787 of record CM077645.1, read on the forward strand.
GACAGTATATTATGTTGACAAATTTATTGTGCCAGCTCCCTTTAAAAAAAAACAACAACAACCTCACATGCCTCCTTCCTTTACAAACCAATATCTTCTTTTGTGCCATTGGCATTTATATGTCAGTGTTTGCTTTTATCCTTTGTGTCTTGCCATTGGATCTCCTCTTTAAAAAGAAAATGAAACACTCCAATCTAGAGACAGAAATGTACAACATCAATTGCCAACACTTGTCAGCTTGAAGAGGGCTGGCAATGTTTTTGAACAGGAAAAGAGTACCTTCTCAGGCAAGGTGATCACTGCTGTCAAAACCAATACCAACTATCTGTTTTAAATTGCGTCTGGGCTTTTATTCAATTTGGGAACCATGCCTGGATGACTCCGAACTTTGATTCAGAAGAAAACCCCAACTTCTGCATTTGCTTTACGAAGCAAATCACGAAATCTGCCTTTTATCTTCATCTTTTTCCCCAGTAAGACTAACCCAGCTACAGTCTGCATTTTGCTTGATACTATTGATGAGCTTATGTTCACTTTAAATTCATGGCTGGAAGACACAAAAGAGATATAAATTGTGTTATTGCTAAAAATAAAGCCAAAGAGGCTCAGAGGTAAGTACCAGCCAGTCTACCAATGTTACAAAACTTTTAAATAATGCAATATTATTAACAAGTATAAACTGCTACAATAAACCTCTATACCAAAAGGGGAACGTTGGATCTTATAATAACCACACACACAAATAAAAGTCAATTATGCAAGGGATTCCTCTTTTGCCTTTATCAAAAACAGTCTTTTAAAACTAATATACATGAATATCAAAACTATGAACATTGGATCCATCCACTTTTCACTATCCTGTGGTGGCCTTATAAAAAAAAAATCTCTCTATGTCAATAGCACATATACTCATGAGAAATGGCTCTAGGGCAGTGATGGCGAACCTTTTTTGGCTCATGTGCCAAAAGCGAGGGGAGCGCTGGGAGGTCGTGCACGGGTGTGGCACACCCATAATGCTTTACACACGACCACAGTATGCATGTGTGGAGCACAAAAAACAACCCGTTTTTTGTCCTCCAGAGGCTTCATGGAAGCTTCTGAAGCCTCCAGAGAATGAAAAACGGCCTCAAAAGAAGGCTGAAGTCAGCTTACAGGGCAAGCCTCACGTGCCGGACAAATGGCTCCGTGTGCCACCTGTGGCACATGTGTCATAGGTTCGCCATCATGGCTCTAGGGAGTCTTGAGCCACATGCTACTTTGGTGATCTCTTGGATGACATCCATCCATCCATCCATCCATCCATCCATCCTAATGTATTTTGCCAGAGAATGCCAAGCTTATTTGTGGTTTCTTCTGTCTGACCAGGACTCAGGTGTAACTTCCCCATTGACTTGATTTTGTACTTCTGTTTGTTTTACTAATGATTGAGGAATAGCAATAACACTTAGATTTATATAAGTGCTTATATAATATTACAGTGCTTTCCAGCCTTCTGGAAATTATATTACAGTGCTTTCCAGCCTTCTCTAACAGTTTACAGAGTCAGCATGTTGCCCCCAACAATCTGAATCTGCATTTTACCCACCTCAGAAGGATGGACAACTGAGTCAACCTTGAGCCTGGTGAGATTCGAACTGCCAGAAGTAGCTGCATTCTAACCACTGTGCTCACCACTATACTATTATTATGCTGTTTCAGTGTATTTTATGTTTACTTTTTATTTGTAGCAATAGAAATTTTAGATGTGTGTTTCTATATCAAGCAGACATACAAATGTCATTGCTCCATACTTTCTGAATGAAAGACTATAATGAAGGATAAAAGTATTCAGAACAAGTGAATTCAAACAGAACAGAATGCTAAACCTGCTAAAGGAAAGCAAAATAGGTATTACTTTCCCAAATTAGGCATGCAAGCCCTACAGTATAATTCAGTGACATAGCTTAGTCTATAATTTCTCTGAGGATCGCCTGAAAAATTCCAGGTACAAGGTTAAATGTTAACAAATAGCCAGGGTTAATACATTAATGCAGACATATTCTAAACATGTTATATTTATGGAAGTAGACTATCACCTGGACAACAATATAGTATGACTATTGAGAAATATAAAAATAACTTTTAATGACTATAATGTATTTAATTACATGTTTCCCACGTGGTACATGAGTTTAACAGGGTTAAAAGTATTTTGCTGCTGGTTTTCCTCATTTTGCCTTTACGCCATTTGTACTCCAATATCCAGTACATCTTGCTGCAGAGTCTAACCGTAGTCAGCCAGCACTGATGGTTTCAAGTTGCCCTTGTACCAGTTTTCCATTTTGGCAATGTCCTGGTGAAGTCATTTACCATGTTTGTCACTGTCAAACATGATTTTCACAAAAGAAATTCAAATGCGAATGCAGAAAATGAATCTTCAGTGACATATTGCACTTCATGGTCTTGAATGCCTTACGAAATTTGTCAAATAGCTGAATGTAGTTTGATGCTCTGTACTTTCCAAGAACATTCTCAACAATTTAATGTTTTCCAGGTGATTTTCTCTGGCCCTATTAACAGATATATGAACCATTTGTCATTGATGACAGACATGATCTGTGGACCAATAAAAATACCTTCCTTAATCTTGGCATGAGTTATTTTTGGAAACATCTGAAGTCTCAGATAACAAAACCTCACCTTTCTTGTTTATTGCATTAACAAGGTTTTTTTTTAATCAGTCTGAGTTTTATGAGAAGAGAAGGCAAAACTATTTTTGTTGGGTCAATGACTGATTCATGTGTCAAATTTATTTTTTATTCTGGAATCAAATTATTTTAGAGTGGCTAGTTCTTTTTAATGTAATGAGACTCTCTTGCACAGCTGTTCTATTTACATATGTAACAACAGTACTTGGTATATCAGAGTGGCTTTCCAAGCAACAGAGCCACGAATTTTAGATCTTCACAGACATTCCAGTTGAAGCTTATGGTACTTAATGTACTGCATATGCAGCAAAACATGGAACAACAGTTTCATGTTTTGTATGCTTCTTTCATGTTTGCAGCACAGCCAATATATATTGAAGAGTAAATACCGTCATTGTATAACAAGACAGACTTGAGATTTAACACTTATGTCATTAATGGCTCATGCTCACAATCCAAAGCTGTTAACAAACTGTCAATATCAGTCAGAAAAAGAAAATTAGTAAACTTAAAATAAATAAGAAGAAATTGCCAAATCAGAAGATTTCTATAAAATGATGTGTGGTGCCTTAAATTACAGGTTATTTTCATGATTAGCAACCAAAAATCTATACAATGCACCCAAAAGTGTTCAGGAAGCAAAATCTTTATTATCCAGTGTCTTTAGTTAATAAATAAATAAATAAATAAATATAATATATATATTTATAAATATATATATATATTTATAAATATATATATATGTAGGTCTTCGGTTGTTCAGGTTTTCTCCCGCGTAGAATTGGAAGTATCTTCACGACGTTTCGATGAAATCTCATTCATCATCTTCAGGCTGGTGCTTCCGGCTTGGTGCTTCCAGGAGCAATGTGAGATCTCAGCCGTTTCCTCTTTTTAACTGCCAGTGGGGGTGTGACCTGATTGGGTGGGAGCTTGGCTGCATTCTGATTGGGTGGAGGTGCGTTCTGATTGGTAGGGGGCTTGGCTGTGTCAGGCCTGCTTCTTAGTTGGCTTAGGAAAGACCACGCTTAGTCATTGTTTTGAAATGAATAAGGCTACTTTTACTAAGTAACAAAAGTGTACAGACCAAGTAAAGCTGAGAATGAATAGTTTAGGCGCGAACAGAAAGTATTAAGCTTAAGCCCATCCCAATCCCCAAACCTCCCCCTTAGCACTGTCCAATATGCTTCCATCTCCAACATCAGGTGGGCAGGTCTTCACCATCCTGGAATGCAGATCCGTTAACCAAGAGATAACACGAACCATCAACATAGTCCACCAGCAGAACACACTCATCCCAACGCCCTCCACCCTCCCCGTTTCCATGGCAGCGAAGCAGGAACTAGCGAGACTGACATCCGGACCTCTTCCAGGAACAGCGGGAAATCCGGGGCAGCAATCGGAACACGATAGGCTACACCTGAAAGACAAGGAAGGACAGACAAACAACAGATAGGAGAAGGGAAAAAAGTCAAGGCTTGTGTGGATATTTAGCATAAAACTGGCGTACCAGTTTAGGAGCTTTGAGATGCTCTTTATCCACCCATTCGTTGTGAGAAGGGGGAAAATCTTTCCACATGACCAGGAACTGAGTCTTATTCCTGCGGATTCTGGAGTCCAAAATATCGCGGACCTCATAATGCTGGTGACCATCCACCATGGTAGGCGCAGGTGTATCAGGCAACTGTTTGCGGAGATGGGAGGTACGAGCAGGTTTCAGCAAGTGAACATGGAACACAGGGTATAGTCGCCGGTAGGTCTTTGGGAGATCCAAACGGACCGACACAGAGCTGATAATTTTGGTTATTTTGAAAGGACCAACAAATTTGGGACCCAACTTCTTGCATTTCTGGGGATTATCTAAATTTTTGGTAGATACATAAACTTGATCGCCAACCTTGTAGGAGGGAGGGACTGCCCGTTTCCTGTCAGCGTACATTTTGTGCGAATCATGGGCATCGTTCAAAGTTTTCCGGAGAACTGGCCACACAGAAGACAGTCTAGAGGTCCATTCAGTTAATGAGGGAACTGTGGGCGAGTCATGAGGCAGTTCGGGGATGGGTACAAAGTCCTGCCCGTAGATGACTTTAAAGGGGGTCATATTTATACTGGAGTGAACAGAGTTATTATATGCCACTTCGGCATGTATGAGAAGATCAGCCCAATCATCCTGTTGAAAATTAATAAAGCAGCGTAAGTACTGTTCCAGAACGGAATTAACCCTTTCACAAGATCCATTCGTCTGAGGGTGGTAGGCGGAGCTTAAGCGCTGGGCGGAGCCAATCAGTCTCAAAAATTCTTTCCAAAAAAGGGAAGTAAACGGGGTCCCCCTATCGGAGATGATGCGTTGTGGGACGCCATGAAAACGATAGATATGAGAAACGAATAGTCGAGCCAGAGATTTGGAAGAAGGAATTTTAGTACAGGGGACAAAATGAACTTGTTTAGAAAAAAGATCGGTAACTACCCAGATAACGGTATAGCCCTGACTGGGCGGAAGATCAACTATAAAGTCCATAGAAAGTTCCTTCCAAGGTGTCTCCGGCGTAGCTACAGACTGGAGAAGACCCTGTGGCTTACCCGGTGCACGTTTGGAAGCCGCACATACGGGGCAACTGGCAATATACGATTCAACATCTTTCTTCAAGGAGGGCCACCAGAACTGTCGTTTGACAAGATGCACAGTTTTAACGAAACCGAAATGACCAGCTAAACGTGAGTCGTGTGCGCGTTGCAAGACAAAAGGACGTAACGTAGCAGGAACATAGATCTTCGAGCCAATCCAGGGAAGATCGTCTCTGGTAGTGCAATCACCAGAATGTGCTGAATACCAATCATCAGTAAGTAGTTCGTCCTTAATACGAGCAATCAGGTCAGTAGGTGGAGTAGTTTGGACAGTTGCATGGTCCTTAGTAGATACTGGAGAAGCTGGCAAAGTGAGGGGCATGATGGGTTGTACTATAGTGAGTTTGGAAACATCATACTGTGGCAATCTGGAAAGCGCATCAGCCATGAAATTTTTGCCTCCTGGAATATATTTAAGGTGGAAATTGAAACGATGGAAATAGTGAGCCCAACGAAGTTGCCTAGGGGACAATTTCCGAGAGGAGGTAAGAGCTTCCAAATTTTTATGGTCCGTCCAAACTTCGAAAGGATGGGGGGCACCTTCAAGGAAATGACGCCAAGTCATGAGAGCCCACCGAACAGCAAAAGCCTCTTTCTCCCAAATCGCCCAACCACGTTCGGACGTAGTGAGTTTCCGAGAGGTGTAGGCACAGGGTTGCAATTGGCCACGTTGATTGAGTTGTAACAAGACCGCTCCCACAGCGACATCACTGGCATCCGCCTGAATTACAAACGGGGAATTTACATCGGGGTGTTTAAGAATAGGTTCCGCCGCAAACAAACGTTTAAGCTTCTCGAAAGCGGCTTGACATTCCATTGTCCATTTAAGTGGGGACCCCGGAGGAGGCTTTCCTTCTCCTTTTGTTTTTAGAAGGTTTGTAATGGGTAAAGCAATATCAGCGAATGACGGAATAAATTGGCGGTAAAAATTTGCAAATCCCAAAAAACTCTGTAGTTGTTTACGAGTACGGGGAGGGGCCCACTCCGTCACTGCCTTGACTTTAGCAGGATCCATTTCAACTCCCTCAGAAGAGACACGGTAGCCCAAATAGTCAATTTGTTCCTGGTGAAACTCACACTTAGAGAGCTTGGCATAAAGTTCCGCGGAACGCAGTTTGTTTAACACTGAGCGCACCAGTTTAACGTGCTCGTCGTGTGTTTGTGAGTAAACAACTATGTCATCAATGTAAACAATAACTCCCTTGTAAAGGTGCTCGTGGAGAACCTCATTTATCAGTTGCATAAATACTGAAGGGGCACCTTGAAGACCGAACGGGAGGACTTTAAATTGAAAACATCCTAGCGGACAGTTAAAAGCTGTTTTCCATTCGTCCCCCTCCTTGATTCTGACCCTGTAATAGGCTTCACGTAAGTCCAATTTCGTAAAAATCTTACCGGTAGCCAGGTGAGCAAGCATGTCCTTCATGAGCGGAAGGGGGTAGATATTGTGTTCACAAATGGTGTTGAGATAGGAGTAGTCCTGTATTAATCTTAGAGTACCATCTTTTTTCTCTCTAAACATAACTGGTGCAGCTACACGCGGCCTAGCTGGTTCAATGAAACCCCGCTGAAGATTTTTATCGATGAATTTGCGTAATTCCTCCATCTCCCGTGGGGTCATGGAGTACATGCGAGGTTTGGGCAATGAAACCCCAGGGAGGAAATCAATTGAGCAGTCAGTAGCTCTATGAGGAGGGAGGGAATCACAAGATCTTTCACTGAAAGCATCCTTTAGGTCCCAATATTCCTTGGGAATTTTCTCTTCGCCTGGTATGACTTCAGGTGATGGAAAATCCAATAAAGGTGCAGCAGATTCAATAAGGGGAGGTGGGTGATTTAGCGGGGGTTGATCATTCTCCGACGGAAGAGAGGTATTTTCCGGGAGAGATAAAGGTATGCGTACCCAACCTTCCTTCCAGTTTATCAGAGGATTCCATTTACGAAGCCAATTGACCCCCAAAATTACAGCATTATCGGCAATGGCAGTTATAATAAAGTTGATGGTCTCAGTATGGCCTGTGCCTATAGAAACATGAATTGGTTCGGTGATAAAAGATGCTGGGGTTCCCCCAGCTACAGAACCATCCATTTGGCAAAAGGCTATGGGAGTTTTCAGGGTTTTAAGGTGGAAACCCATCGAAGACACGATGTCTTGGCTTATGAGACATTTTGAGCATCCAGAGTCAATGAGAGCCTGCACATCGCATGTACAGCCAGTAGATGGAGCTTAAAGCTTTAAATTAATATAAAGGGGCCCGGAGCGATGACTCACCAGATTGTCGTCAGAAGAGTCTGAAGACGCCTCCCAGTCATCAGGGCCAGCGGTGGGCTGGTCAGCAGAGAGGTTGGTGGGCTCCACCCCACTCATAGCCGGTTTGGTGCGCGTGATTGGCGTCTTGGGATGTTTCCGGTCCGAGGAAGAAAGAAGGCGTGGAGGTGGTCTTGATCGGCATTTGTCTGCCCAGTGCCCCTCCTTCCCACAGCGATAACAGCTGCCTGAGCGAGGCTGGGTTGTTCTCCCCTCCCCCCTTTGCATGCGTACATCTTTCGCAGGGGGGTGAGATTTGGGGCTATCTTCCTGTTGTTTCTTCTCCACACGGACTGGATCTTGTAAGTGGGCTTGATCCAACTCTACATCTGAAGCTAGATCTATCCATTCATTCAAAGTTTCGGGGCGAAATCTGTTCACACATGTTTGATAAATGTCTTTATTCAGCCCTTCAACATAAATGTCCATTAGGGCCTGTTCACTATAACCAATCATAAACACTGATAATTCCTGGAAAATTTGCGTGTAAGCCTGAACAGACATGCTCCCCTGCTGTAAGGTTTTTAGTTTCATCTTTGCTTTCCGTTCAACACGGGGGTCTTCAAAACGCCTTCTAAGAGCATTCATGAAACGATCGAAATCGCGCAGCGCAGGTGAACGGCAATTATGCAATGAAACCAGCCACTTAGAAGCTTGATCTTCTAAGGTCATAGAAACAATTCTGATTTTGATTTCATCGTCTAAGTCAGCTGCGTAAAACTGCATGAAATTATCGACGTGAATTAGAAAAAACGCCAGTTTGTCGGCACTTCCGTCGTATTTTACACCCAAAGGAGGCAGTTTTGCAAGTCGGCGGGGGTTAATGGGATTGGCTTCTCTTCCGGCCTGAGGGGGGGGGAGGGTGTTGCACTCCTGCTTTGCCTGGCAGAAGCTGCCTCTCTCCGCAATTCCCTGCCGGCCTGAGGAGGAGGGGATGGTGTTGAAGCCCTGCTTCGCCTGGCAGGAGCTGCCAGTGAACTTTTTGGCTGTTTTTTGCGATCCACCTCCCTCCCCCAGATTTTTTCCAGGGCCATTCTTTTCTCATCTGCCTGGCGGAGTAAATCCTGAGCCATTTCCTTTAATTCCCTTTCTTCTCTTAAGAGCTCCGGAATGACCTTCTTTGGGGAAAGTCGACGCCTGGAGACGTTTACCCCACTCATTCCTACCCCTTCGGACCAACATTTTGGTTTGACTGATTCTTCAGCTGGCAGATTTAGATCTAGGCCAGCCAAGCAGTCCATCACTGACCTGGTGTCTTCCGATTGAACAGGAGGATGCGATGCTTCAGCTCCCAAAATAGGTTCAGGCAGGACCTCCACCAACGGAGGCTCCTCTTGTGAAGGTTCCGACATCAGGTCAGGGTTTTTTTTGTGATTCTCAGCTTAATGTCAGGCCTGCTTCTTAGTTGGCTTAGGAAAGACCACGCTTAGTCATTGTTTTGAAATGAATAAGGCTACTTTTACTAAGTAACAAAAGTGTACAGACCAAGTAAAGCTGAGAATGAATAGTTTAGGCGCGAACAGAAAGTATTAAGCTTAAGCCCATCCCAATCCCCAAACCTCCCCCTTAGCACTGTCCAATATGCTTCCATCTCCAACATCAGGTGGGCAGGTCTTCACCATCCTGGAATGCAGGTCCGTTAACCAAGAGATAACACGAACCATCAACATAGTCCACCAGCAGAACACACTCATCCCAACGCCCTCCACCCTCCCCGTTTCCATGGCAGCGAAGCAGGAACTAGCGAGACTGACATCTGTGCTCTGATTGGATGGGAGTTTGGCTGTGCTCTGATTGGATGGGGGCGTGTTCTGTTTGGGTGGGGGCCTGGTTGTGCTCGTGTTAGTCTGAGTTGCAGGGGTATTTGAGCTGGAGAGCTGCGTTACTGTTGTCTGGCTTCGCGTTTGTGGTCGTGCCACGTCTCCGTGGTGGGCATCAGTTTGCTTCATGTATGGATTGGAGGGGTTTAAAGTGGCTAATAATGCAGCTGTGGTCAGGCTTCTGGTTTGTGGTCGGGCTTCTGGTTTGTGGTCATCATCGGTGTGGGTTTGGGCTTGCTTTTTGCGTGGATGTGTGATAGTGACATCCTGTGTGGTTTTCGTGAGTGTGGGTCTGGTATCATTCTTTGTGTTAGGGACTCGTTTGTCAGTGAGGGCGGGTTTCCAAATGGCTGGTAGGCGGGCGGTATCATCTCGTTTGTTCATGCTGTGTGGCCGTTTTTCTATCTCAATAGCTTCTCTGATTATTCTATTGTTAAAGTGTTCAATTTTGGCAATAGTTCTGGTCTTTTTAAAGTCTATATCATGTCCTGTGGCTTTGAGGTGTTGAACCAGGGAAGAAGTTGGTTCCTCCTTTCTGACTGAGTTTTTGTGTTCTTCAATGCGTGCCTTTATTCTTCTGTTGGTTTGTCCAATGTATGTGGTGGGGCAGGTGGGGCATGGGATTTCATATACTCCTTGATATTCTAACTCTATTTTGTCTTTGGGGTTTCTTAGGATGGTGGATATTTTTCGGTTTGTGTAGAATGCTGTCTTGATGTTGTGTTTGTGGAGGATCTTGCTGATTCTGTCTGTGGTGGCTTTTATGTATGGGAGGAGGGCTTTGCCGTTTTCTTGTTCACTGTCTTGGATTTTAGTGGGGTTTTCTTTTTGGATTAGGTTAGTGATCTTGTTTCTTTGGAATCTGTTGGATGTTAGTACGTTGGTGAGAGTGTGTAGTTCGGTTTTTAGGTGTTGTTCATCAGCTAAGCGTTTTGTTCTGGAGATGAGTGTATTGGCTACAGAGTTGAACTGTGCTGGGTGGTGGTGTCAGAGTGCGTGCAAATAGCGGTTTGTGTGTGTTTTCTTCTGATAGATGGTGTGTCCTAGGGATCCATTGGATTTCTTATAGACTAAGACATCCAGGAAGGGGAGTTGGTTATTGGCTTCTGTTTCCATGGTGAACTGTATTTTGGGGTGTAGGCTGTTGAGGTGTGTGAGGAAGTTGTCCAGTTTATCTTTCCCGTGTGGCCAGATTATGGAGGTGTCATCTACGTATCTGAGCTAGAGTTTGGGTTTGTGATCAGATTTTTCTAGAACTTGGGTTTCAAAGTGTTCCATGTAGAGGTTTGCAATGACAGGTGAGAGGGATGATCCCATGGGTACTCCTTCTATTTGTTTGTATTTTGTCATTATAGATGAAGTATGTGTTGGATAGGCAGTGGTTGGTCAGATCTAGGATATTGGGGGGGGTTATATTTGTTTTGGATAGCTGTCAAGGCTTCTTTGATTGGTACTTGGGTGAAGAAGGATATCAAAGCTCACGAGTAGGTCGCTGGGCTGTAAGTTTTGTTTCTTTATGATCTCTATGAACTGGAATGAGTTTTTTACGTGTGAGGTGATGGATTCTGCATAGGGCTGTAGTTGTTTGGCGAGAAATTTGGCTAGGTTTTGTAGAGGTGAGCCTATGGAGCTGACTATGGGTCTGAGTGGGGTTTCTTCTTTGTGTATCTTGGGGAGACCATAGAGCTTAGGGCATCTGGATGATTTTTCTCTGGGAATGATTCTTTGCTGGATCACTGCCTATCCAACACATACTTCATCTAATATATATATATACTTGCAAATAGAATTTCAAAGGTAATATAGTAATAGCAATAGCTCTTAAGACTTATAAACCACTACACAATGCTTTATAACACCCTCTGAACAGTTTGCAACATCAGCATATTGCCCTTAGCAATCTGGGCCTCGTTTTATTGACCTCGGATGGATGGAAGGCTGAGTCAACCTTAAACCGGTCAGGATCGAACTCCTAGCAGTGGGCAAAGTTAGCCTGTATAATATTTTATTTATTTATTTATTTATTTAATCAAATTTCTATACCGCCCTATCTCCCTGGTGGGACTCATGGCAGTGCACAGAAAGGATAAAAACACCAATAACATACAATCACAATATAAAATAGAATTAAATTTAGTAAATCTGTGCTAAAATATAATTAAAAACTATTAAAAACATTATATTAAAATAAAATCATTAAATCTATGCCAGGCCAGCCAGATGGAAAAGGTGTGTTTTGAGCGCCCGGTGGAAGAGGCGTAGGTCTGTGATGATGCGAAGGTCAGGAGGCAGGTCATTCCAGAGGGCCGGACCCACCACAGAGAAGGCCCTCCCCCTGGGGGTCGCCAGCCGGCATTGACTGGTAGAATATTGCATTCTAACTATTGCACCACCATGATAATCCTATATAAAACCACACAAATGTATCTATATTTATAAGAACAATCAAAATTATCTGAGTTGGTTGTAGTTATTCCTTAAATTGTTACAATTGTTAAAAGACATGCAAAATGTATTTATAAATTTGTACTTTTCACATTGAAACATCACTTTCCTGAATTTCTGATCCTGCCACATTTTTTATCCATTTTAAGGGTAATGTATTTGCATATATATATGATTTTAATTATTTATTTATCTGTATTTTTATTGTTATCCTACTGCTGAGTTAGAAAAGCAGCATAGGAAAAGGAAGAGGATAAAGAGGACGAAAAGGAAACTAAACATACATTTACTTGCGGGACCGCCTCCTGCCACATACCTCCCACCGACCGATTCGCTCCCACAGGGAGGGCCTCCTCAGGGTGCCGACCACCGGTCAATACCGGCTGGCGACGCCCAGGGGTAGAGCCTTCTCTGTGGCAGGGCCTGCCCTCTGGAACGACCTGCCCCCCAAACTACGCACCATCACGGACCTTCCCCTCTTCCGCCGCTCACTCAAGACACATCTCTTCCAACAAGCTGGACTAGCTTAGAACTCAGGTCTTGGCCCGATAGAGCTTCAGTTACATTTGAATAAGGATTTGATAGGTTTTAACTGGGAATTTTAGCACAGGCACATAATTTAATTTCTTTTTAACTTTTGTAACGTTGTTATTTATGTATTGTTGTTTTTAATTTCCCTGTGCACTGCCCAGAGTCCGTCTCGACGGAGATTGGTGTGGTTTATAAATCGAATAAAATTGAAATAAAATTGAAATTGAAATTAATGACATTTAGCTGAGTCTAATTCAGAACTTCTCTTACAAGGGCAGATTTAAAAGAATGCTTCTACCCAGACAATAACATGGGGGCGGGGAGGGGGAAGGATTCAGAAATATTATACTGTATTTAGACTTCAACAATTGAATTAAATGGTCTGTAAATTACTGATCTATCTTGAGAATACAAATAGCTTTATTCCTAAACACTCTTCTAGAAGTACGCTTCTTTTAGATATACCTATACACAGACAGATTAACTGTTATCATTCAGGCACAGAATGTTTCACTTAAACACCAACAGTTCCTATTTGGATGCCTTCATTTATTCTCTGTAGGGCTGCATTTCAAAAGCATTTAGAAACTACTCCAGAAGCCTGCAGGCAGCAGATTTAGGTGCGTTGAGTATTTCACAATATTTTTTTTTACAAAGGAAGATACATTTATGTTTGATTGGCATTGTTATGCAAGATTTTTAAAATATTCCTATTGCATACATCCTGTCTCTTGTGGCCAGCTGCTAGATTTACCTAGTGAAAGGGAACAAAATGAATGTAATTGGAATGTCCTGAGAATTTCATTTATTTTTCTTTCCAGTTAATAAAAACCTATCAGGAGAGAGAAAGGAATGGACAATGTCACTGCACATAAATAGATAATGTCTGAGGAAATAACAAGAGTCTGCCTCTAGGACTACAGAATTAATAAGGGCATTGAGCTATATTTTTTATGTTCCCCAATGATGTCCTATGAATTATTGTCATAATTGACAGAAATGATATGCCCTCTGTTTTAATAAAGAGTCTGCTTTTGGAACTAGACATTTGAATACATTCATGTCAGTGGTGGGTTTCAAAATTTTTAGAACCTATTCTGTAGGTGTGGCCTGTTTTGTGGGAGTGGCTCAGCGGTCATGTGACCAGGTGGGCGTGGCCAAGTTGGAAAATGTGGCGAAACTCACTTAACAACGCTCTTGTTAGCAACCAAAATTTTGGGCTGAATTGTGATCATAAGTCCTCTTTCTCGCTAACTTCTCTCTCCCTCCCTCCCAAATTTAATTGTCCCTTCTATTTTATTCCTGGGGCCAACACCTGGCTAATAACACAGAGATCTTGCTGAACCAAGATATAACTATACTTCTCTCATTCTCTCATTAGATTTAATAGAAAATGGTACTATCTATATAAATAAAAATGTAAAATAGTTTGTGCAAAGCCGCTAATCTGAGAAAGTACTGGACCGATCGACACCAAATTTTCACACAATGTTCCCAAGGACTTCTGATAATATAATACGTACCTTTTTTGTGGCTGGCACACGTGTGTCATGTACGCGGTACACAAATGTAAAATGTACCCACTTGTGAAGTTTTTACCTCCCTGTAGCTCCTCCCACCTGGCTGCTTCTTATGATGCATCACGCACACACCCCTCACATTTTCAACAGTCATTTCCTCAGCAACCAAATAAGCTTCCAACGTTCCATCACATATGGCACACTCCCATGTGGCCCAGGCAGACCTACTAGGCCAAAAACAAGATGCAGGGCATAACACACTTCCACGTGGCCCAGGCAGACCTACTGGGCCGAAAACAAGATGCAGGGTGTAGCACACTCCCATGTGGCCCAAGCAGACCTACTAGGCCAAAAACAAAATGCAGGGCATAGCACACTCCCATGTGGCCCAGGCAGACCTACTAGGCCGAAAATAAGATGCAGGGCATAACACATTCCCATGTGGCCCAGGCAGACCTACTTGGTCAAAAACAAGATGCAGGGCGTAGCACACTCTCATGTGGCCCAGGCAGACCTGCTAGGCCCAAAACAAGATGAGAGGGAGAAATACAGTAGTTAGGTAGGTAGGTAGGTAGGTAGGTAGGTAGGTAGGTAGGTGGATAGAGAGAGGGAGAGGGAGAAATACAGTAGGTAAGTAGGTAGAGGGATAAAGAGAGATAGAGGGAAAAATACAATAGGGAGGGAGGGAGGGGGAGAGAGTGGGGAAATACAGTAGGTAGGTAGGTAGAGTGAGAGAGAAAGAAATATAGTAGGTAGGTAGGTTGGGGGTTATACGGTGGTTGTGTGTATGTGTTTGTGTGTGCAGGTGTAGATCTACACACACATTGGTTGGCCATTTAACCAGACTAGCCCACAGCAACACTTGGCCAGGTACAGCTAGTAATAAATAATGTATTATATAGACATCTTATTAATGTGAATGGATAATAACTACTCAAGGGTAAATATACATTTCCCCCCAGGACTAATTTCATAGCAATTTGACAATGCTGGCCCTTTTAGTTCACTGTGGTAGATAGTTTTTTTTCCCCTTTCCCTCCTGGCAGAAAAAGTAACAAGTAAAAATAACAAAATCTTTAAACTTCCTTATGAAGAAGTAGAAGTAGATTTGCTGAAATTTCTGTCATGTCAGCAACAATATAAGCTGCTCAGATTTCTACATATTAACCTAAATGTCACATAAGATGCTCTGGTTAAAATGATTCATCACAGCCTGGTTTCAGTGCTGAGAACATTTCACGAATGGCCTGACTTGCATAAGAAAGGAATTTAACCAAATGAATTGATGCAAATAAACAGAGAAAGGCATGCTGAAAAAGATTTAACTGTGATAACTAGAGCTAGTGTTGATCCATTCCAAATTAATTTTTACACTAAAGATTCCAAGGTATAGTCCTTCAATTCATCTTCAATTGAACACGTTATTTTTCAAGAACCAGATGAATTGATTCTAGACTTTTTCTCCGGGAAGTAGAAATCTACTGAATGTTGTTAAATAAGGAAGTCATATGAAACAGGACATAAATGATATGACTGTAAATAAGTAAACATATTTAGAATATGAAATGCAGGAGGTGAACTAAGCAGAATACTGTATGAAGGTACAATTTAATCCCTGTCTTTAATCCACTATTAAAAACTCTGCCTACAATTAATTTTTGTGTTGGGAAGCAAGCCTCTGTAGTTACCAATGCTAACTGCAATGTCAAGGTATTAGTCATCATTTTTAAAGCACTCCATGGCTCAGGACCTAGCTATCTGCGGGATCGGATCCTGCCTCATACATCCTCACGGCCGATTCGCTCCCACAGAGAGGGACTTCTCCAGGTGCCGTCCACTAGACTTTGTCAACGGGCGACGCCCAGGGGAAAGGCTCTCTCTGTGGCGGGCCCAGCCCTCTGGAACAACCTTCCCCCCGACATTAGAATGACCACGGACTTCCGCTCCTTCCGTCTAAAACTAAAAACACATCTTTTCTGCTTGGCCGGCCTAGGGTAGTCTCTCTCTATGGGGTTTTAGTTGTTTTAACTGGGAATTTTAGTATGTCAATGGGGTATTTTAGCATAGGTATATGTTTAATTTGTTTTTAATGTGTTTGTATATTTATTGTTTTAGTTTTCCCTGTGCACCGCTCCGAGTCCCTATGGGGAGAGGAGCGGTCAACAAATTAAAATTATTATTATTATTATTAAGGTAAGGGAGTAATTTTTCTTTACAAGTATGGCAGGACAATAGTTGCGTTTGTCATCTCGTCCACCCCTGACTCTATGATCAAAAGATCATCCTGCATGACTTATTCTATTTTTTTTTAAACATACCTATTCATTTAATTTTCCCATTCACTATCTTACATTATGGAATAGATGCATTTTATTGCCTCCAGATGTAGCACAAGCTTGTATCCATACTACCCACAACACTATCAAAACAAAAAGTAATTGATCTTTCATGATTGGAAGAACCCTAGTTTATTGCAGCAAAATGTAAAGCCAAGTTTAAAAACATGAATTATTCCCATTAAAGAAGAATGCTGGGTACAATATGGTGGCTGTCTTTGACCCTCATTTGGGTCCTTCTGAATGTGCTAGCAGGAGGTAATAGGATCTGAAGTGTAAAAAAATTGGGGTCAGTTACAGAAGGCTGATATGCAGAATAACAAATGTCTTGTAGATAAACATTCTCTGCTACGATTGACAGAACTGAATAATACACTAATATTTTTAAAACCAATTACAACCAAAAACCAGAGATTAGGCACACTTCATCGTGTAATTTTTTTTCTTAAGATGCCCTCCCTGACATGACCCCAAATTTACTTTATAAAATTTCCCTAATCCTTGCCATAACCATGCTGCTTTTGTCATCTAATCATTGCCTTTGTTCATATTATTTTCCCACCTCCTTCTTCAGGTCATGTTACTAATTTTGCTGATGTGCCATCAGCTTGTTTTTAAGTCCTAGTAACCACAAGAATAGATTTTTCTCCAAGATAATTTATCCCTAACCTGCTTTGTCATGTCTCCAATACTGCACTATCGCCTCTATAATAGAGCCCATCAACCTTGCTGCTGGTCGTTTGTCTCTTTCCGCCTATCTTTCTCAGCATTGCAACCTTTTCCAGGAAGCTGAATCTCTCCATAATATGTCCAGAGGTGGATAATTTGAGCATGGGCATTGATGTCTCAAGCGTGAACTTTGGATTGATTTGTGCAATGATAGATCAGTTTGGTTTTTTGGCTGTCCATAGTATTATTTTCTTGACTCTCCATAGTATATCCTTTTCCAATACCAAAGTTCAAAAGCATCAACACACTTCCTATCCTGCTTTCTTTTAAGTTTAACTTTCACTTCTCCAGAGGTCACAGGGAATAAAATTCCTTGTATAATTCTGATCTTTGTAGGCACAGATGGATTATGGCATTTCATTATCTTTTCCAAGGTCTTCGTAGCTGCTCTATTGAATGCAGTGTATTTTTTGACTGCTTTTTTGTTTTCTTTTACTGTTGAAAGTTGATCCTAAAAGGCAGAAGCTATCCCCAACTTTGATATCTTCATTGTCAAATCTAAGACTGGTTGTTTCTCCTGTTGCCATTAGTTTGTTCTTATTTACATTTCATTTGTTAAATTTATTTGTTGCCTAACTAACCATGGGGCTACTCCAGGTGGCTAATTTTAGTTCCATGTTTTCATTGTGTTGTTTGACACAAACACACACACACACACACACATTTGTGTTACATTTGTGCTGATAAATAAATAAAGGGAGACTAGTATAGATCTATTTCAAGCTATTTAGCTCTCATCAGCTAGCCATACCCTTACTGGGATTTGAACCTGGGAAGTATTACATATTATGCAGTTATAATTGCCAATAAGCCACAGGTTCTCCTCCTTGATCAGCTGAGCCAGGGGAATAAGTACATATTGTGTCACAATACCCTGGTATGCCCCAAATATGGGAGGGAGTAGATCTGCTTCCTTTTTCTGTCTTTCGGCTCACCCTAGGAGCCATCCAGACAGAAAGCTATTTTTTCGTTGCCTTTGTTATATTTGTGTTATGTTTGTGCTGATAAATAAATAAAGGGAGAATAGTATAGACATATTTCAAGCTATTTAGCTCTTATCAACTAGCCATACCCTTACTAGGATTTGAACCTGGGAAGTATTTCATACACCAAGTTGGTTCCGCCCCAGGCGCCTGATGGACCCGGAAAGGTTCCAGAGGGAGCTTGGGCCAGTACCTGTATCCCCGCCCCGCGGCTCGACTGAGGACCTAGTGGCCGCATGGTATAGTGCGGCCACGGGGGCCTTGGACCGAGTCGCGCCCTTGCGGCCTCTCATGCGGCGTCGAGTCACCCAGGCTCCTTGGTTTACCGAGGAGCTTCGGGAGATGAAACGCCGCAAGAGACGCCTAGAGAGTAGGTGGAGATCTTCTCAATCCGAAGCTGACCGAACACTAGTGAGAGACCATATTAGGACTTACTTAGTGGCGCTAAGAGTGGCCAAACGTGAGTATTGTGCCACCCTTATCGCGTCCGCAGAAAACCGCCCTGCCGCCCTGTTTGGGGTGACCCGCTCCCTCCTTCATCTGAGGCCGCGGGAAGCCCCTTTGCAGGGTCGAGCAGAGGAATTTGGAGTTTTCCTGCAGGACAAAATCACTCAGATTCGGAACGAGCTGCCCTCCACTAGTGGTCCGGTCGAGGTGCCCGGTGCTGGTCTTGAGATAACACCTTGGGAGGAGTTTGACTTTGTTACTACCGAGGATATGGACAGGTTGCGGAGGAACCTTAGAGCCACCACATGTTTATTGGACCCGTGCCCCTCCTGGCTTGTACTGGCATCCTGGGAGGTGACACGAGGCTGGCTCCAGGGTATTGTGAATTCATCTCTGAGTGAGGGGTTCTTGCCTACCGTCTTGAAAGAGGCGGTGGTGAGGCCCCTCCTCAAGAAGCCATCCCTGGACCCGGCTTTATTAGAGAACTATCGTCCCGTCTCCAGCTTTCACTTTTTAGTAAAGGTTGTTGAGAGTGTGGTGGCTCAACAGTTCCCTCGACATCTGGAGGAAGTTGATTATCTAGACCCGCGCCAGTCCGGCTTCCGGCCCGGTCACAGTACCGAGACGGCATTGGTCGCGTTGGTGGATGATCTCTGGAGGGCTCGGGATAGAGGTTGCTCCTCTATCCTGGTCCTGTTAGACCTCTCAGCGGCTTTTGATACCATCGACCATGGTATCTTATTGCACCGATTGGGGGGGGTTGGGGCTGAGAGGCACCGTTTTACGGTGGTTCTCATCCTACCTCTCTGGTCGGTCGCAATGGGTGTTGGCAGGAGGGCAGAGGTCGGCCCCGAGGCCCCTCACATGTGGGGTTCCTCAGGGGTCGGTCCTCTCGCCACTTCTGTTCAACACCTACATGAAGCCACTGGGCGAGATCATCCGTGGTTTTGGGGTGGAGTACCATCTGTACGCTGATGATACTCAGCTGTACATATCCACCCCAAACCACCCCAACGATGCCGTCGAGGTGCTGTCCCGGTGTCTGGAGGCCGTACGGGTCTGGATGGGTAGTAACAAACTCAGGCTCAACCCGTCCAAGACCGAGTGGCTGTGGTTTCCGGCACCCCGGTTTAGCCAGATAAATCTAACACTGGCCATTGGGGGCGAACATCTTGCCCCCGTGGAGAGGGCGCGCAACTTGGGCGTCCTTCTGGATTCCCAGCTGGCCATGGAGGACCATGTGGCGGTCGTGGCCAGGGGGGCGTTCTATCAGGTTCGCCTGATACGCCAGTTGCGCCCCTTACTAGACCGGGGGGCCCTTCGCACAGTCACTCAAGCGCTCGTGACATCTCGGCTGGATTACTGTAACGCTCTCTACATGGGGCTCCCCTTGAGGTGCACTCGAAAGCTGCAGTTAGTGCAGAATGCGGCCGCGCGGGTGGTTATGGGTGCCTCAAGGCAAGCCCACGTAACACCTCTCCTGCGCGAGCTACACTGGCTGCCTGTGGCCTTTCGAGTGCGCTTCAAGGTGTTGATCACCATCTTTAAATCGCTCCATGGCTCGGGGCCTAGCTATATACGAGACCGCCTCCTGCCCCATACATCCCTTCGTCCGGTCCGCTCCCACAGAGCGGGCCTACTCCGGGTGCCGTCGGCTGGGCAATGCCGGCTGGCGACACCCAGGGGAAGAGCCTTCTCTGTGGCGGGCCCAGCCCTCTGGAACGACCTACCCCCCGACCTTCGCACTACCTCGGACCTCCGCCTCTTCCGCCAACGTCTTAAGACGTACTTATTCCAACAAGCCAGCCTAGGATAGCCCCCCGCGTCTGACTTTTAAATATAAATTATAATTTGGTTACGGTTTTAATAATGGGTTTTAGCACGGGTGAATTAATTTAATATATTTTTAATTGATGTATATTGTATTTATGGTTTTATATAATGCCTGTGCGCCGCCCTGGGTCCTAACAAGGAGAAGGGCGGGGTATAAATTTAATAAAATAAAATAAAATAAAAATTAGGCAGTTGTAATTGCCAGTAAGCCACATGTTCTCCTCCTTGATCAGCTGACACAATATATATATTTGTTCTTATTTCCTTTGTTCATGTCCATGTTCGCATGAACGATACACAGCTGTACATATCTACCCCAAACCACCCCAACGATTCCATTGAAGTGATGTCCCGGTGTCTGGAGGCTGTACGGGCCTGGATGGGGGGTAACAAACTCCGACTCAACCCGTCCAAGACCGAGTGGCTGTGGTTTCCGACGTCCCAATACAGCCAGTTGACGCCATCACTGGCCATCGGGGGCGAACTATTAGCCCCCGTGGAAAGGGCGCGCAACTTAGGTGTCCTCCTGGACTCCCGCCTGTCCATGGAGGACCATGTGACGGCCGTGGCCAGGGGGGCTTTTTACCAGGTTCGCCTGGTATGCCAGTTGCGTCCCCTACTGGACCGGGACGCCCTTCGCACAGTCACTCAAGCACTGGTGACATCCCGTCTAGACTACTGTAATGCTCTCTACATGGGGCTCCCCTTGAGGTGCACCTGAAGGCTACAGCTAGTGCAGAATGCGGCCGCGTGGGGGATTCTGGGAGCCTCACGGCATTCCCATGTGACACCTCTCCTGCGCGAGCTGCACTGGCTGCCTGTGGCCTTTCGGGTGCGCTTCAAGGTGTTGATAACCATCTTTAAAACGCTCCATGGCATGGGGCCTAGTTATTTGCGGGACCGTATCTTACCTCACACATCCCTTCGTCCGATTCGCTCCCAGAGAGAGGGACTTCTCCGGGTGCCGTCTGCCGGGCAATGCCGGCTGGTGACTCCCACAGGAAGGGCCTTCTCTGTGGCAGGCCCAGCTCTCTGGAACGACCTACCCCCCGAACTTAGGACCATCATGGACCTCCGCTCCTTCCGCCAACTTCTGAAGATACATCTTTTCCATCTAGCCAGCCTGGCTTAGTCCCCGTAACCACTTTTGTAGACTGAGTTTTAAATTGTTTTAATTGGATTTTAAGGGGTTAGTAGGTTTTAGGGAATCTTTTAGCACAGGGTACCTTACATTTAATTAGATTTTAATTTGTTGTCCTATTTATGATATTTTCGTCTATTGTTATGTTTTGTACTTCCGATTTTAATTTTCCTGTGCACTGCCCTGAGTCCCTTCGGGGAGATAGGCGCGGTTATATAAATTGAATTAAATAAATAAATAAATAAATAAATAAATAAATAAATAAATAAATAAATAAATAAATAAATAAATAAATAAATAAATAAATAAATAAATAAATAAATAAATAAATAAATAAATAAATAAATAAATAAATAAATAAATAAATAAAATGTTCATAGTTATACCTGTTACCTTGTACATGTTTGACAAACCAAATAAATAAATAAATAAATAAATAAATAAATAAATAAATAAATAAATAAATAAATAAATAAATAAATAAATAAATAAATAAAAGTTATCATCACTATAATGGCATAATTCAGGTGATTTATATTTCTTATTCACATTTTCAAACCACACTTATCAGTACAGCTTCCCTTAATATCTATTTTCCATATATAAGTTGAATACATAAAGGGAGAGCAGGTAGCTTCGGTGGACTCCAACCTGGAGTGATTGGTTTCACCATGTTCTGTCCTTACTGTGGCTTCCTGAATTGCATATACATATAATCTTCGACTTACAACATTTCATTTAGTGACCATTCGAAGTTACAATGGCAATGAAAAAAGTGACATGACCATTTTTCACACCTATGGCCATTACAACATCCACATGGTGATGTGATCAAAATTTAGGTGCTTGGCAACTGTCTCATATTTATGACATTCCAGGGTCATGTGTTCCCTTTTTATACCCTTCTGGCAAGCAAAATCAATGGGGATACCAGATTCACTTCATAGCTACATTGCTAACTTAACACTAGTGATTCACTTAACATCTGCGGAAAGGAAAGTTGTAAAATGGAGAAAACCTCACTTAAATATTTCACTTAGCAACATAAATTTTTGTCTCAATTGTGGTCACAAGTCAAGGACTACCTGTTTTGTCATGAGGACAATGAAACACCAAATAGAAATTACCAAAAAGATGCTAGGAGGTACCTCATTGGTTATAGAAATTATAGAAAATGATTCTATTAATCATTTCAAACTGTGGAAAGTGCTCAGAAAAAATGGGAATCCCAGAACAAAATGGCTCCTGCTTCTGGGACAGTGTCACATGACTTCCATGTAGGAAGGCCATGTGGCAAAGTGGTTGCTTCCCGAAAGGTATCTGTGGAAAAGGTAAGTGGACTGAGCTGAGATAGGGGTTGGGGAAAAGGATGTGGACACAGCAGGTGTGGAAGATAGGCAACGGGGCCGGCTGCTACATCTGTGTTGTTGGTTGTGCGTTAGATTGCCAACTGCCCAAATTTTGTTGACTTGATCATGGGGCTGCAACAGCAACAGCTGTAACTTAGGGCAAGATCATAAGTCTCTTTGTTCATTGCTGTTTTAAATTTGAACAAATGGTCATATATCGACTAACTGTATTCTACCCTGCTGGCAATGTAAATGAAGATTAATTATGTATACTAGATGGGTAAATTCTTTCTGGCTCCTTAGGACAGTTAATGTAACTGATAACTTTAGGTCTCCTTGGCCTTGAATGCCTTACTCGGACCATAATTTTCTTCTGGTTTTTGTTTTCTGCATTCTCACTTTTAAATTATGTGCAGATGCTTAAGGCTAACATTATATCTGGGTGAGGGACCCTTTTGAAATAACCTTTGACAGTTTCAGGTTTTAGTCATCACATTGTAATTTATCATCCAAAATCCACAGATAATTTTCCAAAGAGGCCCTCTTAATGTGCTCACCCATATTTCTTGAAAAACAGCCAGAAGCGAGTGGTAAAAGACAGACAAAACTGTCTAAGCCATGTTGCTCTAAGCAAGCCTAGAGATATTTCAGTATGTTGAGGTTATGCGCCAGTGTATTTTACTGTCTTGTTTTTACAGTTCTTTTGTTAAGACTGTTAAGACATACAGTATGTAACATTTTTGATTTGCAAATTAGCACCTAGGCTAGCAGGAGCAACCATGGAACTAATTTATTTATTCCCAAACAAATGAAATATGTCATACTGTCATATGTGGTGATATTTTGAGAACTGCTCCTTTTTAATGAATTCATGTTTGCGTATGCAAACTCATGCATGAATCTCAATATGCATATATCTGTAAATTCTAGACACCGCACATGAGTTCTAATATCTTTATTCTAAGGTGCTATCAAATATAAGTTCTTGTATTGTATAAATATGGAGCCAAACCTGGTGCTCATATTGGACCAAATATAACTAATACTTACAATTACATTTCCCCATTATAGACAAATATTGTATATCTGTTTTTGTCCTTTCTTCTTATGACATCTACCTTTTTCAGAAATATGAATTGTTCGGGGGGGGGGGAAATGTAGTCCCTTGGAAATGATCAGATGTTTTTATGTGCTAGGACAGTGATGGCGAACCTATGGCATGCGTGCCACAGGTGGCACGCAGAGCCATTTTTCAGGGCACACAAGGTGTTGCCCGATGCTGGCCAGCACACATGTGCGTGCTGGTCAGCTGACTTCGGCCTTCTTTTGAGGCCATTTTTCCCCCTCCTAAAGGCTCTTGAATTCTCCGGAGAGCTAAAACCAGACCTACAAGCAAACCGGAAGTCTGTTCTTGAACTTCCAGTTTGCCCGTAGGGCCGATTTTTGCACACTCTGGAGGCTTCAGGAAGCTCCTCAAGCCTCTGGAGAGCCGGGGGGGCAAGGGCAGCTGTTTTTGCCCTCCCCAGGCTCCTATAAAGCCTCTGGAGTGTGGAGAGGGCAAAAAAAAGCACACCAAAAATGGGGGGGGGAGCACTGGTTGTGTGTGCATGCGCACTGGGGTTGTGCGCATAGCACTATGGGAGTGGCACACCTGCGCACAAACCCCCTGTGCTCCCCCTGCTTTTGGCACATGAGCCAAAAAAGGTTCGGCATCACTGTGCTAGGATATTCTAATATCATGAATCTATTTTATTAAAATATAATCTGTACCTTTAAAATGGTTTTGCCTTAGCAAACAAGTTTTTTCTTTGCATGTAGATTTCCTAAATCTGATGTTCTGCAAATGTGTTGAACTTCAGCTGTTGACTGTCAGGCCTGAAGTCATATTCCTTGCTGAAACTTTGGCATGCCACACTCTCTATTATTTTACTCTGCTGTTTCATTAGTGGGGAATTGGGAGGGGGAATAGTAAGGAGTGGAATGTGCTGTTGTCAAAAATAAAATTCCTTTCTAGATACCAAGGTCATCTTTTGTTCTCTACACCTGTGAGCCTGACCGGAACTGGATGGGTAGGACTGCCAGTGTGGCAGTGGAAGATTGGACCATGTGATGGACTTGTGGGTGTGGGGGCAAGATCATGAACTTTTAACTGGATGGGAAAACCCGGGAAGTTTTCACATTCAGGTTTTCACAGATGTGCCAACATGTTGCTCTTAATAAATTGGAACTTTGAGGAATACTTTGCCTTGGACTCTGATTTAATTTTGGATCATATTTGGAACGCTAACATTGACATCTATAGTCAATCTGACCAATTGCAATATCGGGTCCCTTTGTGGGAGATGGGCGTGGGATATAAATATGAAATAATAAAATAAATAAATAAATAAATATATTTATTTGAAACAAGCTTTTTGATTTGTGCCTACATATACATGAGAATAAGAACGTTGATTAGCAAAATAGTTAAGAATTTCATTCTGGGTTGTTGTTTTTTCAAAGTTCACTGAAATACTACTTCTGATAATAGCTACAAACATTTGAGATGACTCCATGATTGTTTAAAATTTTTCTATCTGGATGTAACTCATATGATCATGTTTGCAAATTAGGTTTCTAGGAGCTCTGTATAATTGTCTATAACAGAATAATTAAGTTGTAAGGGACCTTGGAGGTCTTCTAGTCCAAGCAAGGGAGGAGGAGGAGAGGGAGGAGGAGGAGAAGCAGGAGAGCCTGTACCTGTGATGGCAAAACTATGGCACGGTGCCACAGGTGGCACGCAGAGCCATATCTGAGGGCACGCAGTGCATTACCCTATGTCAACTCCAGCACACAGGCGTGCCCTGGCCAGGTGATTTTTGGCCTTCCAGAGGGCGTGGGGAAAGCCTCCTGAAGCCTGTGGATGGAAAGCCTCCTGAAGCCTGGGGAGGGTGAAGAACAGACCTACCAGGCCCACCGGAAGTCAGAAAATGGGCTGTTTCTGGCCTCTGGAAGGCCTTGTGGGAGGACAGGAAAGCCTCTGGAGACTGGGGAGGGCAAAAAATGGACCTACCGGAAGTCAGGAAACATGCTGTTTCTGGCCTCCAGAGGGCCTGGGGGGCTGGGGGAGGCCCTTTTCACCCCCCCAGGCTTCAAGAAAACCATGTGTGTGTGCACAGGGGGCAGTGGGGGTGTCGCATGCACATGTGCAGGTGGGCACAACATGGAAGAATTTAATTAAGGATGTGGACACACGTTCATGATAGCGCGCATGATTTTGACACTTGAGGGAAAAATGGTTTGGCATCACTGACCTATACCATTTCAGAAAAATGGCTGTCCAACCTCTTCTTAAAAACCTCCAGCGTTGGATTGTGAATTCAAACAATTGGAATCAAAACAAAACTCTTATAATGCTGACACATCTACAATGCTAGAACACTTTACTGTTGTGGTCCAGCCGGCTCTGGATAAGCTGCTGATGGACTCCTCTAGTGCGGAGTCCTATGAGTCTGCTCTGGAGGAGGAAGGCCACCTTGAGAGAGCAGAGAGCCTGGCTGGTCATCAGGAGGCACCTGGGTCTTGGAGTAGTGGGGAGGATCAAGGCCAGTTTGTCCCTGATACTAGAGTGAGAAGGGCTGAAAAAAGGAGGCGTCAATTGCATCAGAAGCAAACTCGTAGGATTTGAATTAGTCCCAGCTGCCTAATGACTGGTCCCTCCCAAGAGGGTTTAAAAGGAAGTCTTTGCTAAGAAAGTCCTTGCAGAGAACATTAGATTTCTAGGTTCATGTTTATTCGTGTTGATTTTCAGGTTCGTGTTTAGTCGAGTTAGGAAGCTTCGTATCTGTTCAGAGTCATTCAGGCAAGCAGCCAAGAGAGTCAGTGGCAAGCAGCCAGTCTTGTATTAGTCGGAGAAAGGGGGATCAGAACACTTTACTATCTCACAATATCAAAATAGTGATTACTCTGCTTTGTCACTTCAAGCAATGCTGGAGTGATATGGAAAGCAGATTTGTATTAGAAGACTAACCTGCTAAAGCTGCCCAGAGTCACCTTGCTTAAATTCATTACAAATGAATTTAATAAATGAATGAATGAATGAATGAATGAATGAATGAATGAATGAATGAATGAATGAATGAATAAATAAATGAATAAATAAATAAATAAATAAATAAATAAATAAATAAATAAATAAATAAATAAATAAATAAATAAATAAATAAATAAATAAATAAATAAATAAATAAATAAATAAATAAAATGAGAGGGAAAGAGAGGGAGAGTAAAAGTGTTTTGTAAAAGAGCTGGAGACAGGAAAGAATTTAAGGGAAATATTTATTCTCTTATATGTATTCGGTTATAATCCATTTTAGAAGCAATAGGTTTGTATAGGTAGGAATTGGAAACAGTGGTTATACGTATATGTGGGAAACTTATGGGTAATTCTACACTATTTATTTAACTTGACTGGGATCACAGTGCAGTAACTCTGGTTGCAATTTCCTTCTTAGATATTTAGGGACTTTGATAATTCCAGGATTATTTTTTCATTTGAGAAGTCTCTTTCTATATCTAGGACAATAAAGCAAAGCCTGGCTTGCAAATCCGCTAGCACGTTATTTCTCCTTTTAATTATTAGGCTTACAGAGAAGAGTGAGATTACAAATTAGAGACAACATGTTTTCTTTTATCAGGTGCCAGTATAATCAGATTCTGTTGTCTTGTCATTTGATCATTTCAAAGTAATGTGCTCTCTACAATTTATTATGCCTTTCTGTTTTAAAAAAATGCTCCAGAGATTTGTGTAGTAAATATATTGATGACATATATGATTGTTGCCATAAGCTTCTCAAAATAACATGAGACATATTTTTTTTTTAAATTGCAAAAATTATAGTTCATAGATTATACTCAGCACATGAAGTGCAAGGAAAAAGCTTTTAAACTTTTCATTTCAGATAACATTTTCTTCAGTGAAAATATCTAATGGCCCATTTCACTGTTATGGTTGTTATCAACGCAATACCACTGCTTTTTAGCCATTTTATTATTATTTCTAAAACTGTGTTATTCACCAATACCACAATTTCTCAGGGTACCAAAATATCAGAAAAGAATGATAGATAAAAACACAATTACAGAAATAAAATCACTTAAACCGTCAACAGCAGCAATGCAAGGTCATTAATCATGAAAAAGAGAATAAAAAGATATTTGGTGCCAAACAAGAGTAGATACTAGGTGGACTTTTCAATGGAAAGAATTCAAAATTCCATTACCAATAATTGCTCATCATAAATCAAAAAGCAAAGTCATTGGAGGGAGATCTAAAAATCTTTACATCTTGCATTCCAAGAATATCCTTCCTTAGAAAGAACTAGGAATGAGTCCTTAGTTTTAACCAAGGTTCCCCAGTACCTTTCTGATCTAATTAAATTAGCATATTCCTTAAACTCAAATTTCTTTACAGCCTATAGTTGCAGCCTTTTTTTCTGTTGGTTTACAAATGTCTTTTTGACTGTTTCTAAAGGGCAATCTCACTGATTTTCAATATTATAATAGTCCTTGTTTAACAATTGTCTCAGATAATGACCATTTGCAACTACAATGGTAATACAAATAATAAAGTAATAAAATATCATTTTCCCACCAATGCAGGCATTTACAACAATAAAATCTTCTGTTAAACTGATTAAGATCTGCCCAGTTTCAGACTGAGTTTGTTAATTTGTGGTTAGCATTTCCAAGAATAACATGGAAACAGATATCTCATTGGATAAACAAAAGAAATTGGCTGATGGTTTAAAAATCAAAAGAAAATTACAAATAATAAGAAAGTGACCTGTACATTTGTTTTTGTACTGTAGTTACAAAGTAGTTTGTTAAAGTTTGGATGAATCTTACGAAAAGTGGTAAAAGTTCTATGACCTTGCTTGAATGAATTAAGGAATATAAAGTTGATTTATTTCATCTAGATTAAAATAAATATATTGTTATTTCTGGTAACTCTTAATGGATTTTTATTAACATCTGGACTGAAAACATGATATTTTATGGATTTGTTTATACATAAGACATGGAACATGGGATGAAGATATCACTGATTATAAATTAAGAGGAGGTGAAAAGTTATCAAAATTATTTATACTTGCAATAAAGTTTGGAAGGTATTTCTTTATATATATTTCCTTTTATCTTCTTTTCTTCCTTTCATATCATCAGCATCTTTTAATGACCCCATAATCCATTGCGAGGTGGAGTCTGGGCAACTAATGGAGCTAGCAGAATGTTTAATGGCTAGATGCCCTTCCTGTCACCAATGTGGAGTTTTGATCTGCAGATATATTCTCAGAGAGAAATATCCGCCTTTATCTAGGAACTGACATTTATTTTGTTTACTTTCTTTTCAGATATTATTTCATCTCAATTGGTACACAGTTTTCATGACCAATGCCCCATGAAACCCTGTCTTTGGAAGCTACTGATCTTGCAAGAGTCAAAAATTGACCAAGATGAGCAGGAGACGTTCTTCTAAAGGAGGAATGGAGCTTCATATATACCAAGGGAATGAATAGGAGGCTCTTTCCATATCAGGCATACAAGACATTAGGGGGGAAATCAATAGATTCCTAAGGAAGAGGCGCTGTTACCTCAACTGGGGCAGATGATTTATGGGTTGCTTTGTGTGCTCTCAGGGAATTGCCAAGAAAGTAACATAACCACATCTCATTCTCGGAAGCAGCTTCTCTTAGGGGGGTAAATCTGAAAGGGACTGTGATGTAATGGAATTCCATTATGAGTGAATATTTATTAGTACATTTAAATAATGAATTAAGCTTATTTTCACAAACGAGCTTGTGACAGATGGCTACCTACATTTAGCACAAATGTAAAAAATACTCAGAAGCTAAAGCTGTCTGACAGTTTTTAGTATTATGATAAGTTGGTTGATCATGTTTCTAGATAATTTGAAAATATCTTTTTCAATTGTCCTAAATTTCCAAGTGTATTTTTGTCTGTGTTTTATCTAAAGCAGGGGTCCCCAACCCCCGGACTGGACCACTACAGTCCGTAGCCCATTGGGAATGGGGCCATTCAAGCAGCAGGCCAGCATGTGGCACTTTCTTAATGTGTGCATGGGAACTAGATTGCTTGTGCAAAACCAACCTCTCTCACCTGCCACCACTGATGCCAATCCATGGAGCCGAAAATGTTGGGGACCCCAGATCTAATGCACCTACCTAGGATATAAAATACTTCTTACATATACAAATATGCATACATGCACATATATAAACATAAGGGATGTGTGTGAATATGTATGTATATGTATGTATAATATTACACCCATGTGCCCATGTAACCTGTAGTTTGAGGTCTGCTGGTTGGGATGACTGCCCAAAGGTCACCAAATACATGCAAGAGCTCAATCTGGGTAGGGTTATGAATTTTAAAAGGCTGGGTTTCCAATCATGTTTGAAATGTTTGGTTCCTGCTTTATCAGTTGCATAAAAAATAATTTTGTGTAAATAAATAATAACTTATTTATAATTATGACAATTCAGTAACGTAATTTTATGCTGAGTTTCATCTGAAATAAGTCATTTTCTTAGTGTAGCATAAGAGAAAATATCCATCTGTTTCCAAACACATATTTCATATATGACATATGTTAACACAAACTCATAGTCTGAATGTAGGGATTCTTTATTTAGTGCATTTTATACTCTCAACATATGGTATTTTAGTAAGGCTTTTTTTAGTGTAAGCTGCTGCATGCATAGTGTAGAAACAGGAAAGAGGCCAATTTTATCATTCAAAATAAACACAGTACTATATTTTAATTTGAATTATATATAAATGTTCTGCATACTATTTCCTGCAGTGCTGATACATCCATGTATTTAGATCTGTGCACTTGCTTTGATCTTTTATTATTATTCTTCCATCTTCTAAATATAAACTCAAGACAGCGAACATACCTAATTAAGATGAACTTCATAATAGTATGCATTTTACATAGGACTGCCTTTAAAGTTAGTGCAGATTGTGGCTGGTAAATTGCTAATATTGACTGAGTATGATAATAATGTTAAATATTTTCATGTCCAGTGACTGTTAACTAAAGTATTGAAAGGTGCTGTGTGTCAGGGTTCCAATTAGCATCCAAAAGTAAATCAGAGTCCGAAGCAATGGATCCCTCAAAGTTCCAATTTATTAAGAGAGCCATGTTGATACTTCTGAGAAAACACAAATCTTAAAGCGTCCAGGTTTTTCAATCCAGTTGAAAGTTCAAGGTCCTGCCCTACACCCACAAGTCCATCACATGGTCCAATCTTCCACTGCCATGCTGGCAGCTTCCACCCATCCAGTTCTGGCCAGGTGTAGAGACAAAGGATGACCTTGGCTTTCTAGAAAGAATTTTGTTAAGGCTACATACCACCCAATTCCATATAATCTCCCCTCCCATTTTCCCACAATATAAAATGCATAATACAATAGAAAGTATGGTAGATCTAAAGTCCAAAAAGGAAAAATTGGCTTGCAGGCCTGACACTGTGTCTTTTCTGTGTTCTTTCAGAACCCCAAAGAAAGTGAGAAAATATGTCTTTTTCAATGATGACTTTCCAATTATTGAAGATTCAAAAAGGTTTACCTTCTATCCATTTTACTATAATTCAGCCTAAAATGTTATAATTTCCCAATACTATGACAGTTCAACATTGCTAAATGTTTCATTGTTATTGTGGCTTTTCAGTTTATGCTTTTTTTTCATTAGGTTTGTAGTCCTCTTTTCTTGGAAACCACCTTAGGGAATTGGCATCTGCTACAAAACATAATAATGAAAAAAGACAAGAAATATGCATCAGTGCGTTATAATATAACACAAATTCTAGCCTCTTATACTCACATCCCAACATCTAATGTCAGAAACAAGTACTTTAACCATGAAATATTTTCACTTGTGCCCCTGCCCCCCAAAGGTCTGGAAATATGAATTTGAAGCGTACATACATAATACATAAAACATAACCATCTAAACATTTTGTGTATCAGAAATAACCCTTGGGAAAATACTGACTTCATCACAGCTACTGCTATTGAAGTCCACAGGTGATGACTTTTAAGTTTCCAGAGACCAGGATTTGTGACCAAATTCAAGTAAGGTAGGATAAGTTGGAAAGCTTGGTTGAAGAGCATTATGTCAGTAAAATTAAAATGATGACACATGCAAGTTCCTTAACCAAACTTTGTAGCTATAGTTCAGGGTTGTCCAAACTTGGGAACTTTAAGACTTGTGGACTTCAACTCCCAGAATTCCCCAGCCAGAATTCTGGGAGTTGAAGTCCACAAGTCTTAAACTTCCCAAGTTTGGACATCCCTGCTATAGTTGACTAGAATATAACAAAATAGTGTTCATTCTTTCCTCACAATTTGATCAGGAACAATTGTATATTTTTTTGATAACAAATTTCTCAGACAAAAGTTATTTTTGAGGCATTATAGGAATATTATAATACTAGCGCATGTAAGCAAGCATTTCCTTCTTAAACCATTGGACTCTGTCAAAAAAAGCTATGCTATTGTTCAAAGATTTGCCCTCTATTTATTCTGACTCACTCTACAAAGCTAATAAAAACTATACTGCAGCCTCTTATTTGCAATATGCATTAAAATGTTGGACAGGGTATAAGGAAAGTTTTTAATGCATTTATTCATTAAAAATATAATAATTTTGGCATCTTCAGTTCTCCTACATGTTATTTTTTTTTAAACAAATTTTCTGTGGTACTCTTAATTTGCCAGATATTTTTGAGCATAAATAGATCTAAAACAAGGTTACTAGCATCTTTTTGAAGGACAAATAGAACAAAATTACCCCATTTGTGTATTTGTACCTGCTTGGTCTGGGACTATACATTCTTATTAGGGTTCATCAGTCAGCCAGACGTTTAGACTAGATTTGGCATTCTTTGCATCTATTGGTGCTTTCTCAAAAGACCTGAGATAGAAGTTGTTATTTGAAGGTATTGTCATCAAATATAAGCTGTTTCAAGTTGTCCCTAGCAATTGTCTGGTGGTGATTTTGTCAATGCTGATGGTCTCCAAGTGATGTTTTTGGGTTTGCCTCAAAGATAATAGTGATCATTATAATACCTGTAATGCGCTTTATGGTAGAAAGCTGTAGTGGATATTTGAGGAAGCACCTCTTTCCAATCACATATGCCTGTCCCATCAAATACGAGAAGAGGTATGCGGCAGGTTCTATTTACTAAGGAGTTACATCTGGAGGGACCTAGGAGACTGACCTAATCTGCCATGACACTTGCTTTGTGGAACATTATCTCTCCAATCTTTCTTGCCCTGGGGTGATATTAGCCCCTTTCTTTCACGCTTCTGGAAATCCCTCAAAACCTGGGTATAAGCACAAGTCAGGAGGCAAAGGGAATGGTGAGCTCCTGAGTTGGGACCACTATTCATAATGTCAAACATTCTCACTTAGTCTTTTAAATAATAACATCACTTATTTTAATAACATTTTGTTTTCATATTTTTATTTCATTATTATATTGTGCACTGTCCATAATCATGTTCTGTCATATAAATATGATTTCTAAATAAATAAATAATTTTTTGAGAGGCAAGAACAAGCAAGACAGATATGCAACCAGATTTCTGTGCATTATCTTCAGAATGAATTAATTGACTTTTGTAGAATGCACAATAAAATGCTAATCAAGTTAGATTTCATTTAATCATTTCATTAGACTAAATGAAAACAAGCAGAGTGTGGCGTAACATTTATGGAAAGTCTTCAGTTTAATTTAATACTGGCATCAAGGAATAAAAAACTGGCAGAGGAAAAAAGCGACGCCCCACATATCTGTAACCATGGACCTGCTTTCTTCCACTTGCAGAGTTATTGAGTCCATCAGAGCGCTCCAAAGGAATGTATCTTTAATCAAGAAAAAAATGTCCCAACTGCCAACTAAGCCCATATCTAATGTTGATTAAATAATTAATCTACAGTTTGTTAAATTATTCTTCCTCTTAATTCTTCAATCCAGTGACATTTGGGTAGGCCTTGAAAAACTTTTCCCATTCCTCTTTTTTTTGAAGAATCAATTGTTTCTCGTAAGATATGTGCCTATCTATATCTATATCTATATCTATATCTATATCTATATCTATATCTATATCTATATCTATCTATCTATCTATCTATCTATCTATCTATCTATCTATCTATCTATCGTTATGAGCTTATTATTAGTGTATCTGTATCTATCTATCTATCTATCTATCTATATATTACAACACATAGTCAACTTGCAACGGTTCATTTAGTGACTGTTTGAAGTAAAAAAAGGCACTGAAAAAAGTGACATGATTTTTCATACCTACCACCACATCCTCATGGTCACATGATCAAAACTCAGGTACTTGGCAATTGACTCATCTTTAAGAAGTCCCAGGGTCTTCTGATCACCTTTTGTCACCTTTTGACAAGTAAAGTCAATGGGGAAACCAGATTCCTTTAACAACTGTTTTACAAATTTAACAACTGTAGCGGTTCACTTAACAACCATGGCAAGAAAGGTGGTAAAATGGGGCAAACTCACTTAGCAAATGTCTCACTTAGCAACAGAAATTTGGGGCTCAATTGCGGTCATAAGTCTAAGATCATGTATATGTATATGTACATACATACACATACATACACACATACTTACATATATGTCAATATTTATGTCAGAGCACCTGGAATGCCCAAATATGGGAGGAAGGGAGCTTACTGCTACCCATTTTGCCTTTCAGCTCCAACCTAGGAGCCTTTCAGGCAGAAAACCATTTTGTGTGCATTTGTACTCTTTATTTATTTATCTATCAGTACAAATGCATACATATATGTATATGCACATCATGTATGTGTATATGTATGTATGTATGTATGTATGTGTATGTATCTACACACACACACACACACACACACACACATATACATACACCCTCACAACATTTCCTATTGTACAGTCAATTAAGTTCTACCTGAATGGCTATCACTTCTTCCAGACAGGACAGATCAGTGAGTGATACGACCCTATCCACTCACCACCTTTTGACAAGTTTCCATAACTTCATCAATAGACATAACTGATCTTGCAAAGTTCCGCTTCCTCTTAATTCAGTGATACCAGTGGCCCCAAACTGCATGGCTGAAGCAAGAGGAAGCTAGGACTTGGCAATAGTACTGTGAGGATATGGGGAAGGATTATATTGCTTTGTTCATGAATCTTTTACTTCCGTATGGAAAAGTTCACATGAAAGCCTCTTCTATTTAAAAGTCTTTCCACTTTCAATTTGAAAATGAAGATAAGAATAGCAGGGATATTGAAATTATGTATCAACAGCTACCACCTGTACAGCAGATAAAGCAAGCAGGCAAGGCACTTGTTCTCTCTTTTCTACATTAATTATGTTAAGACAAGTTTCAAATTCAATTTATTATAATTATCTGTAAACACTAGGGTTGTGCAGTGCTTCTGATTCAATGTCTTAGGAACTACTTAGTAGTTGTAAACTTGAGTGTAGAAGCATCATCTTAAAGCCATTTACTGGGATTACGTGTGTTATAAATAACAACATTTAAACAAATCGGTACCTATCTCAATGTTGTAAAAAGAAGATACCAAGTCCAAGAGCTTATGTGAGAAAGATGCTATTTAGAAATGATATAACATAGTGAAATGCTCTTTGAAGTAAAAAAAACAGGTAACTCTACAGGGATTGTAAGTAGTGTTGCCTAATTTCATATAGGACTTATTTATCTTTATTAATACAATATTAGAATAATGTTTTCTTAGGATTTTCTCATTACAAATACTGTCTTCTTTGTGTCTTTGGGCTTTGTGTGTACTCTTGATTAAGTATAGGAAATCTGTGGCTCTCCTATTGTTAAAATAACATTTTAACAACTCTCTTTGCTTGTTAGAAAAAAAATATTTTACTGTGATATTGATGCCTTCCTTATTTACTAACTTTTCTCATTATCTTTCTTTTAGCCTGCATTTTATCAAATTCTATTTTCAGCAAGCAATCCATAATAGACCAAATCCTTAACAGATTAGTGGATTTAAGTTCTATCGCTATCATAAATGTTTTCCTTCCGTTCAATGCTTATCCTTCTCAAATGTCTCCGATTTTTACCGAGGCATAAAGTGCTTGCTATAAAGATTTTTAAGCAGGGAAAAGACAGCAGTGGTACATGTAGTCTCTGACCCATTTTTCACATTTCGCATCTCCTTTCCTCTCCATAATAATTTGAACTGGGAAAAAATAGATTGTGTAGAAAAGGTTGGAATGGAATAGAAAAGGCCTGAAGAATGGCTGCCTCTCAATTGTGAGAAAGAACTATTTAGACTACACAGGATTTAGGATGTTATAATCTCATTGTTGCAGGCATATAGTGAATGGCATCATTGCACCTTTTATTATCCCATTTAGAAAGGTTATATTGGTTCTACTGCCACCAAAATGTGTTTCTATAAAAGTTGTATTTACCCTTTTTTATTCCTTAACTTCTAATGCGCTCACGAAAATCCACTGCTTAATTTTCCAAAAGAATTATATGGTGGTACTGGGCAGGTTGAAAGAGTTCTTAAAGTCTCTAGTGTAGTGATAACATTCTCGCCGTTATCAGGCGGGAGGTCCATGGGTGAGGGAAAAGAAGAGGCGACACCAAATTCTTCTTCGAGTGGGGTGGAATGGCGCACAGACAAAAGCCTGCAAGCCCTCTTATTAGCTTTATCAGAAGGCAGGGTTAAGCATGCAACGTCATGTAAACATACACAAATCATAGCCATATAAGGGAATTCACACATTAGAAATGAAGTCACGTGCCCTTTGTTGATAGTTAGCATGTTGCAAGAAGGTGGGAACTTTTCTCCAAGGTGTTGAATGTCAGAGGGTGTCAGAAGGTGTGGCTAGTAACTTTCCATGCCAGCTTCCTTGTTTATGTTCAACCGGTAAGAACCAGTCTACACTAACAGAAATGCTTAGCATGTGATGCAGTGTCATAATGCAACACTCTAGTATAGTCACAATACAGAAGGAGGATGGTTTATATGGTTAACCAAAGATGGGTTGACTAGAAATAAAAAACGGGGAAAATACAAAGCACAAGAATACTCTATTCTTTGTACTTACTTGCTTCTTTAGGAAATTTACTGCCAAATATCTGCAAGTTTGTTAAAGGATTTAACAAATTATATAGGCATTTTCATCCCATTTCTGTGATTTCACCTACATTCTCAAACAATATGACAATTTAGTAGGGAGAGATGTAAGCTTTTATTTCAAAAATCAGATTAGTAGCATTGTCAAGTATATAAATTAGTTCCACTGAAAAATACTGAGGTATAGAAAGTGGCTATTCATATCTGAATCCATAATGGCTTTCAGATTTTATTGCAGGATCGAATCTGGGTCGGTCAGCAGGATCAGAGGTTTAATCTTCTACTACTTGGACTCATGCTGCAGCCCATCTTCAAGGAACGTCTCTCTTAACAGAATATAATACATTAACACATTCTGTTAGAGAGAAGTTCCCTGAATTGATGGGTTCCAGCATGAGTCCAAAAGCTCGGAAGACTACCTCTGGTCCTGCTGACCACCTAGATTGGATCCTAAAAAATTATCTGGAGACATGTATATTTGACTTCATTCATTCAGATTATATAATAATAATAATAATAATAATAATAATAATAATAATAATAATAATAATAATAATAATAATAATAATAATAATAATAATAATAATAATAATAATAATAATAATAATAATCTTTATTGTCATTGTAAAAATTACAATGAAATTGGTTTTAACTTCACTGGTGCAAAATTATAACAGAAACAAAAAAGAGAAAAGAAAAAAGAAAAACTAGCATGTGCATGGAGTGATTGCGGTTGAATTTAAAAGTCTCACAGCCCATGGATAGAAGCTACCTTTAAACCTGTTCGTTCGGCTGGCTATACTTTGATATCTTCTGCGTGATGGTAGAAGGGCAAAGAGATACCAACCAGGGTGTGAATCATCTTTGAGAATCTTCCTTGCTCTGCTAAAGCAGCGAGATCTGGCGATGTTATCCAGCGATGTCAGAGGGCAACCGATGGTTTCTTGTGCTGAATTGATCACTCTCTGTAGTGCCTTCCTCTCCGCAACTGTTAAACCAGCATACCACACTGTGATACAATATGTGAGGACACTTTCTATGATGGACCGATAGAAAGAGGTCATCAGCCGTTGTTCCACCTGATTTTTCCGCAGGACTCTAAGGAAATGAAGTCTCTGTTGAGCTTTTCCAATCACCAGAGACGTGTTGTTTTTCCAGGTGAGATCTTGGCTAATAAGCACTCCTAAGAATTTAAAAGAGGAAACCCTCTCCACACAGCCCCCCTATATATATCCACATTATGAAATTCATGATTTTGGAAGATTAAGAATTCTGTATATGAACAATCCAGGAGCCATTTTTAACAATTTTATTAATATTAATATGCAATGAAATCCACAATCAAAACAAGTTATGGATTGTTATGGAGCCAGAGTATATGTATTTTTTGATAGTCGCCAAGGCTTCAGCACATGCCTACAGAGTCTAACAATGAAATATTCCTGGCTTAAGGAGAGAATTCCCTTTAATATTTTCTCATCTATATCAATTAAACAAATGTGTCAAGCAATGTTGTGAGCTTCAGAAACTTCCATTTCATTTCCTGTAGTGCTCCAGAGCAAAGCTGAAAATCAATCTACATTGTTTATATAAACTGGTATAAACTATATAAACTAGTGAACACCAAGAACTTAGTTTATACATAAACTATCCCTATCTGAAACCTTAAGGGATGTGATGGCTCAGTGGCTAAGATGCTGAGCTTGTTGATCAGAAAGGTCAGCAGTTCAGCAGTTCAAATCCCTAGCTCCGCATAACAGAGCTCCTGTTATTGTCCCAGCTTCTGCCAACCTATCAACTCGAAAGCATGTAAAAATGCAAGTAGAAAAAATAGGAACCACCTTTGGTGAGAAGGTAACAATGTTCCGTGCACCTTTGGCATTTAGTCATGCCAGCCACATGACCATGGAGACGTCTTCAGATAACGCTGGCTCTTCGGCTTTAAAATGGAAATGAGCACTCCCCACTAGAGTCACGATCAACTAGCACATATGTGGGAGGGGAACCTTTACCTTACCTTTTATCTGAAACCTTATTTTGTAGGTAATTGCTGTAGTACTATAGTTCTAATTTTTTTTTTTGCCTTATAATAAATCGTATATGGGCTGTAAAAAAGAGGATAACCACTAGATGACAGCAGAGACATACATAAAATTCTAAATCAGTATATAGCCTTTGGCTTCTCTTTATGCTATTCCTTGATTGCCATCATAATTCACTATACTGATTGGAATGTTTTTATTGGTCTTCCTCCTCCTAAACTATTCTGACCATCACAATTCTGAGACCAATACTGGGTTTAGGTAGGTAGGTAGGTAGGTAGATGATTGACAGACAGACCTACATTAGATGATAGACAGACAGACAGAAAGACAGACAGACTGCAGAGCTATCAAATTATCTTAAAATTCGACTCCCTATCCTAGAAAAGCTGTCTCTACAATTCAGGGCAGTTTCAATAAAATAAGGCATTTGGATAACATGGAAGATTTCTGAGACACACAGAGCAACAATCAATGCCGAGAGATGGTGTCATATTTGTAGTGTATGTTAGTGCTTATGTTAATATTATTATTCCCTAGGAATCTAATTATCAGTTTTGTAGAGGCGCTAAGAGGTCACTGAAGCAATGCAAAATTGGAGTACTTGGAAATCACTTAAATACGGCAGCAGGTGATTGGAACACAATTGTGATAAGTATGAACCATTATCCCATGATGATCCTACCAATAATTTTACAGAGCTGGCAATTTCATGCTATTTCTATTTCTTCTACTCAGAAGCTTAGCATCTAAGCCAATTTTAGTAAAGAGAACAACTGATATCTTTTTAATTGACTGTCCCCAAAGTGCTTTTTTTCAAACTTTGAAGCAAAACGACTTGAAGGAAAAACCGAGTCCAGTTGCCTTATGAAAAAAGCCCTTTGGGGACAACCATGACCTGGATGACAGAGAATCTCTACAGACATAGCTGACTATATTGGGAATAATGTTTTTGTACAGTTTCATGCCAATCTATGAATATCCTGAAAATACAATTCCTGTTAAATTCTGAAATATGCTGAAATCATACTTTCGTTGCATGGCACTTGGTAGGCCAGTTGAAAATGTTTATTGCATTTGTAAGTTATCCTAAGCAAGTTTCACCAATCCCCCCATCATAAATCATGGAACAATATAAAGGACAAAAATATTAATACAGCACCGAAAACCAAAGCCACTACAAGTTTTTATTTTGTAGAAATCAAAACAGTTGAAGCTAAGAGATTTCAAGAAAAGAATATTGCATAAAAATGCAATTAAAAGAAGCAATGCCTGGACATTAATGGTTGAATATGATAGCAATGTTTAAAATCAGAGAGGAGCTAAAGGGACAGTAAATGTCTCTTCTTCTTTTACAAAATTTCAAGAGTTATCTGCTAAGAGAGACGTTAGGTTCACTGGCAAAATGTCTTTGAAATGAGAAATCTAACTTCTCCCCCTACTCTAATGTAGATTTGAGTTTCCATCTCATTGCTGTAAGAAAGCCACCAAGTATTTATTATTTTCATCATGTTTATTTCTATTTCGCCTTTATTCAAATAACTCAAGGTGGCAAACATGTCCAACACATTCTTCCTCCTCCTATTTTCTCCACAACAACAATCCTATAAGGTGAGTTGGACTGAGAGTGACTGGTCCAAGGTCGCCCAACTAGAGTGTGTAGCTAAGCCAGGACTACAACTCACCGTCTCATGCTTTCTAGCCTGATCTGGTGAGAACACAGTAAAATTTATGAGCTGTATTTTCTCACCAACAGTGTACTCAAGCAGCTCACTGCAATTAGTTAGCTCAGCTAATCTAGCAGACTTTTACAATGATGTGCTTTTGACCTCAAAATTGGGAGGAAAATACATTGACCGGGAATATGTGGATGAGCCTCTACGTGGGTGAACATTCATTGAAGCTCCCCTTTTAGCTGTAGTAGAAGTTTGTGGTAGAAGTTTGGAAAGTGACTTAGAGCTGGTCACTATCTTTTAGTCCAATTTATCCTGAATTTAAAAAAAAAAAACATATCTGAAACTTTGCATGTTGACAGCAGCAAGAATGTTTTATGTAAAAAAATGGAAAAATACGTTGTATTCTACAGAGGAAAAACTGATAGAAGTAGCGGAGATGGCTACATTAACTGCTTTAATCAAAAAACACATCCAACTTGTTTCTACTTGGAAACCACCTCTATATTTTGTGCTTGAGATGGGGGGAAAAAATCAAACTTTAACTTTTGCTGATTAGATAAGTTGGTTGTTATATAAATGGTTAGTACATAGTAAGTATGCAAAAGTGAAAAGTTACTGTAATGTTATTATGTTATTCTACTGCACTAAAAAGAATCAGAAATACATGTTTTTCTTTCTTCCCCCCCCCCCTTTACCCTACACTTCTTTCTTTCCTTTTTCGTCTCCTTTTCCCATTATTTTCATTTTCCTTTGCATTATATATCTTGATAAGCTTAATACATTGTTTTTTTTAAAAAAAGAATACCTATACCCGTGAAAATCTACGAATGTGTGTGTGTGTGTGTGTGTGTGTGTGTTAGGTTTTTGAGCTGATCAAAAAATAAATCAGGGAGACTAGTATAGATCTATTTCAAGCTTTTTAGCTCTCATCAGCTAGCCATACTCTTACTGGGATTTGAACCGGGGCTGTATTACATGTAAGGCAGAAGCCTTAGCCACTAAGACACCAGGTTCTCTTCCTGATCAGCTGAGACAGGAGGATAA
The DNA here is from genome assembly GCA_039707465.1 of Rhabdophis nuchalis. Classification (NCBI taxonomy): domain Eukaryota; kingdom Metazoa; phylum Chordata; class Lepidosauria; order Squamata; family Natricidae; genus Rhabdophis; species Rhabdophis nuchalis. Next base: position 169,567,519 of record CM077645.1, read on the forward strand.
GTATATGGTTGTGTCACAACCATGTTTATTTACATTTATTAATACATTTAATACATTTGTTGATCAGCTCAAAAACCTAACACACATATTAAAAAAAGTACACAACGGAACTCATAGCTTTCTGTCTAGATGGTCTCTGGTGATGGTCTCCCTTAATTGGGGCTTAACAGGGAATATATATATATATATGCTTGTGTCACAAAACCCTAATACACACACACACACACACACACATATACACATACATGGATACATATACATACATACACACATACACACACGCACACCCACGGTCTTATTTTCTTTTGACCCCCTAGGCACTTGGCCTTATTTTCAGGAAGGTTTTATTATTTTTCAGGTGCAGGAGGCAGCGAGTGTGGTCACCTCATGTGTTGCAATATTTAGGGTAAGGCTTATTTTCGTGAGAGGGCATGTGCTCAAAAATCCAATTGGTCTTATTCGGGCAAGGGCTTATTTTTGGGAAAACAGGGTATATAAAGAGAGACAGAGACATCTATGTACATATGTATATATATGCATACTGTATGCATACTGTATGCAAACACACAAAATGCACAATATATTTGTCAGCCTACTTCTTATTTTATTATTTTAGTTTGAAAGATATGAAGATCTCTATAATTTGTATTACAAACATTATACAACTGAAAAGGCCACCTTAAGGATATTGAGATAAATTCAAAGCTAAAAGATAGCTTTGGCTACAGTTTTCTCACCGTATGTTTTTTACGCATGCTAATGATTATTGTTGCAATACATGGATGAAATATTAGAGAAGTATGTTCATATTAATTATTATGTTTGCAAAATTTGTAGAAAGAGAGTGACTAAGAAATCCTGACATAGAGTGGAAGAGAAAGAAGAGGCAAAGCAAAGCACTCAATTACAAAATGATACCACTTTAACTCCAAGGTTCCATCTATTTAAGTTCAGCGGTTCACAACATAGTTCATTCACAATAAATGTGGGTGGATGAGGATATTTAAAATTGCAATTAAAAATCTATTCAATCTGCATAGCAGGAAAAATATTGAACGTGTTGCAGGAGAGCCAAGTAATTTAAAGCAGATAAATCTTATTATCTATAATGTGTGTACTTGTCAAGAGGGAAAATGAAAGTGGACAAGAAAGAATTGCACACTATCATGATTAAGTTAACTGGCAGATAGTAAGACGTTTCCTGGGAGACTGGTTATAAAGAAAAGGACATAATTCTTGGATGTGGTAAAATGTTTTTGTGTAATAAAAGATCACTAAAAATAACTTTAACGTTTAAGGCAACATTTAAAAATGGAAAAATTTAAAAGCTATATACTATTAAAACTCTCATTGTAATGACAGTTAACTGGAAAAACAGTGCATTATAGGCCAACAATTTTTGAATCAGAGTACCTCAAATGGGCTAACCTAGAGAAGTTGTCCAAAATCCAGATCACGTGACTCTGAAGGGCGGGGCAGGAATGGGATGGAATGGAAGGGAGAATTATTTTTGATGGTCTTGCCAGGTTCTCACAAGGAAAAGGAAATCAGAAGTCAATCCCACTGCACTGCTTTTTTGTCTGTCCATGTTCCTTCTGTTTAGGTAAGGAAATAGCTCTAAAACAATGATCCAAAGTAGCATAGCTTGTCTATTGTGGACCAAATTGAGAAATCCAATGCTTCACAATATATTCAAAAGTAATAAATGAAACTTTAAACCATTACTAGAGTTAGATTATAAGAATTACAAGGCAAGTAAAAAGATTTTGAAGTTTGGCTTTTCCTTTGATTCAAAGTATATGTATACCAGAGGTGGGTTTCTGCTGGTTCGCCCCGGATCAGGCGAACTGGTAGTGGTGGCGGCAGGAGGCTCCGCTCACCCACCTGGATGCTTCTGCATATGGGCAAAAGGACCCACCACTGATGTATACATGTACATACTTTTATGTGTCTCTGTGTGTACATGCAGTTTCTTGATGCTGTAGACTGATTTGTGTTGTACAGACATCTTGAATGTACTATCACATCTCTCAAAGATTTGTGAAAATTGTTATTATTAATTTGTGTTATTTATTTAGCAACTTGGATTTCTTAACATTTGTATGATTGATTCCATTTAAATATTCAATTCCATATATACTTTTAGTAAAAAATGTATTTAATTGTTCTCATTTTTCACATTTTGATCATAAACAAGATGCCACTAGTTCTCCCAAAGGATGGATGCCTTAATGGTTTTCAAAGTAATGGTTAATAATAAAAGAATCAGTAATATATTCTGAGAGTAAGAAGGGAATAGAAGTGCATACATTTATCTTCCCAACTGACAATTGCTAATATGGCTCAAATATCTCCTACATATTTATCTATAAATGTAAATTAAGAAAACATGGAAATATCAGAAATTCTTATCACGTTCGATCCTGAATCATTCACTAAGCATTTCATCTTACTCATGTTTTTAAATTTCATTGCTTTTAATAAATAAGGGGGAAATACATACAAAATCCAAATACTAATAAATTATAATACATATAAAATAAAATAGTCATCTATAAACACAACACCAAACTTTGACTAAATAGAATAATATTCATGAGTGTTATCACTGCATCAATGAAGTGCCAGTTCTTTTAGCAGAAAACACACATAATCATCCACTACATTAACAAATTCATACATTAATAACTTCCATATAATAATAAAGGCATAGATGTAGACAAAAATAGCCCATCATATATGCATATAAATGTCCTTCTATCATTTCATACTTCCAAAAACACGAAACAATGTCTTTTCAGAAGAAAGAATTGATAGCCAATATTTTCTATATGTTCTCAGATGTTCAGAAAGCATGAAAAAAAATGTAATGAGTATGGATTTTCATGGCTGTTTTTATTGGTGTCCGTCCTCCCAGGTAAATCACACAGAAAAATCACACAGAAAACATGACTAAATGAACTAATTCTCTATTGTAAAACAACATTAACTGAGTCTTGCAAGTGTGAAGCTACAGACTTCAAGAGCTCCTACCTCTCTTGTCTGATTGTTTCCTAGGCAGCATCTCTTCCCTTCATTCCCCAAGGTCATTCACACATTCTATTACATCTGGTGAAGTGACTTTCAGATAAAGATATAAGACAATGAGATAACATGTCCAATATCAAATTAAACACAAAAGCTTGATGACATGTTTGATGAGTTCTGCAAGACATCTTGATAGGTGAAGAAATAATCCCATTTGTAACCATGGCTGAAGATCATGAATGTCATATTTTAAACCATTTAATTACAAGGGAGGGAGAAGGACTTTCATACTGGGGAACATTTGATCCAAAAGTTTTCACTGCACAATATCAAAGGGTTTTTTTTCTGGGTTTGAATACTTTCTACTTTATTTTTCCTAAAGTACACGTCCTTCTAAAACATTAATCAATTAATTCTCTGTGAGATTAATCTTTTTTTAATTTTTATTCCAGGCAATACTGTTATTTCTCTTTCTACAGTTATTCTATTTGATTCTTATTTGTCACTCCTTTATTATTCCTTTCATGTCTATTTTTCCCCAAGATCTATTGCTGACATAACCAAATAGTCTGTCCCAGATTCAGAAACTCTTTTTATATTCTTCATTCTCTTAATATTACATAAGTAGTCAAATCAATTGTGCGTTCAAATGTATATTCTTTCTTTTGCCATGGATAGGTATGAGCTTATACTGATAGCATGTATTCAAAGCTAATAGATCTAAGCTGATTCTCCCCAGAGTCACTATTCTCATTCATTTACTTATTCAAACCTATTCATGTCTCTCAGCAGAAGAAATTTTCTCCTGGGTTGCATTTATTTGTTTTTTTCTCCAAAACTCATCCTAGTTTTTCTACTATCACTGTTCACTGGAGGGTAATATCAGTCTACATATTCTAGCTTTCATACATGCCCACCAGTCTTATGGACACTCAATGACACTTTGACACTCAATGACACTTTAGCTTTCATTCATAATTTTATTTTTTTACTTCCCAATCTAATATTCTTCTTTTTCATGGACACAGTATCTGTCTGTCTGCCTGTCTGCTTGCCTGACTCTAGTTCCTACCTCTTTCATCCATCCATCCATCCATCCATCCATCCATCCATCCATCCATCCATCCATCCAATCACCTACCTATTTCATTTTTAAGCTGTCCACCCCCTTCACAGAGGAAGTCTGGGCAGTGTAAATAGAAACATATATTTATTTGTCTTGCTTTTCTTTCAGTAACTCATGGTATTTACCCTGAAAACAAAAGCATCTATGAAATTTTATTACAGAATATTATTTCTGCCTGTGTGCCACCCTCTGGAATAACCTGCCAAAAAAAATTTAAGCAACTTATTATACTTAAATTATCCAGATCCATCGCCATTGTAATACAGAATCTCCAAGCCCTAGAGGACAATTTGTTAAGAGTTGCCTAAATGTGTCAGCTCTATTCGATGCTTAAAGCTCTTTTTGAAGATATCTGAAGTCATATTTGGATAATGACTCTTATTTTGTGTTGTTTCAACTGGACAAAGAAAGAGGACTCAGTATGATGTCTTAAAACTGATGTTTTAGGCCCTTTAAAAATAGTGTTGCTACTTTTGCAACTGAAAATAGTTTTTGAATTAGAACCACTTAGTTTTTTAATGGTAAATATCTGATATGTTTACTTGCAAGTTTTTGGATGAGTCCAGATGTCTGAGGGATGCATAGAAAATGGCTCCAAATGTGAATTTAGTATTCATTGTTACACTTCAGTTGCATATTCTAAAGATATGAGTTATATATATTTATTTAACTTCAGCAGGATATGAATTGTCTAGCATCTGGCACTCATGTATGACTGTCATCTTCTCTCACTACAAAAAGATGAATTTATGAGTTGTTCAAACATCCACTTTAGCATAATGTTCCAGGTTTCTGATAAAGTATTGTGCAAGTCAGTGAAAAATCAGAACTTAGAACCATAGTTAAATTCTTATCAGATCTCAAATAAACAACCGTTGCAAATTATAATTTTTTAAAAAATAATTTAGCAAATAAAATAGCAGAAGAACATTAGCTTGGTTGTCGGTGGTTCTATTTTATTTTCCTAGAAAACTGGGATCATGAAGAGCATTCTAATTGTAACCCTGCATGTACAATATACATTAGGAATTTAAACAGCACCCTGACCTCTGCTGACAGCAGAAATTGGATGTTTTTTGCAAGACAAATGCTAGCTTCAAGCTAATCTTGCATTCATCCTTCTATAAAAATAAAGTCTGACAAAGTCCTCTTCTGAAAGTGGTGTATAAATAATGGCACTTACATTTTTATAAAGAACCTATTTCATGATAGTCTTTATATTTTAAAGTGCAATAATAAAATGTGTTTGTTAAAATGTAAGATTTAACTGCATTTGTCCTTCAAACTCCATGTAGTTTAGGAAAAAATGTAAACAAAGATTTTATAGATTAGGAATTATATAGCTACAAGTTTGTGTACAATTCAAAAATAATCCATAGAGAAAATTGTGGGACCAGAATACTGCTGTTGTAATAATATGGAGAGAGAGAAATAATTCCTGACATTTACTTTTACTATAGAAATACTTTTATCCATATAAATAAAAATAAGCCTTTTCAATCAGAAAAGTCACAGCATTTGTAAATTATCATTGGAATGGAAATAGAAGCCTCCTGCTTTATGTATCGTAAGCCTTGGTTCATCTCGATGGGGCACAAAGTATTCTGTAGATCACAGGAAAATGCATTTCAAGTCAGAGAGACCTTGCAGAATATATAGATACAGTCTTGTCCAGGCTATTTACTCAGATTCTTTTTCACTGTTTTGACTTTCAGCTGCTCCTCTCATACTGAATGAATAAATGTGGCTAGGACAAAAACGAAATGTGATTAACATTAATTAAAAACTGAATCAAACTGAATTCAATTTTAAGTTAAATTAATGCAGTTAATATAATTACTTCCTGGATAATTAATCATTTTCCCCTTTTGTTCACATTAAGAATACAGCTCGGTGAAGAAATTTTGGCTAAGCTCTTGGGGCTGGCAGTCGCAACTTTCAGGAGATGCACATAAGGAGTATTTTGTAATTTGTTTTGTTGCTTTTATCAACTCGCTCAAAACAGCACAAAAGTGGGATATAAATGCTGTTCAGTGTATTACTTATACAGAAAGGACTGAAGAAACCTTGAAATGATCAAATATAGTAATCTGACTTGGGGAAACTGCTGTTGTTTTTATGTTTGTAATTCAGAATGTTAGAGAGCAGACCAGCTAATTCATGACTGTGTAAATAACTGTCTACCCAGTAATTTGAAAGCATGCAAATGTGAGTAGATTAGTAGGTACCACTTTGGTGGGAAGGTAACAGCATTACTAAAATGATATGCCTTTGACATATAGTGATGCTGGCCACATGAACATGGAAAATGTCTTTGGACGATACTGACTACCTCAGCCAAGAAATCAAGATAAGCCCTAGAGTTGGACATGACTGGACAAGGAAACCTTTATCTTAAATAACACATTTACAGAATATCAGAGTTAGAAGGGACCTTGAGGTCTTTTAGTCCAACCCCCTACTCCAGCAGAAGACCCTAGACCAGCGATGGTTAACCTTTTCGGCACCAAGTGCTGAAACTGGAGCATGTGTGCCTGCTGGCTGCTCTTTCAGATTGTGTCACACACATGTACACTGGCAAGCTGTCCGGCATGCATACGCACTAGTCAGCTGCTCTCGTCTGGTTCTGGCACACACATACATGCCGGCCAGCTGGTCTTTGCGCATGCATATGCTGGAATCCAGAAGTGCAACTGGCAATGGTGTGCATGCCCACAGAAAGGGTTCTATGTGCCACCTCTGGCACACATGCCATAGGTTCACCATCACAGCCCTAGACCATTCCGGAAAAATGGCTGTCCAATCTCTTCTTAAAAACCTGCAGTGATGGACCACCCACAAGCTGCTCCATTGATTTAGAGTTCTGAATGCCCACCTCCTTGCAAAACCCACTTTTGTGGTTTGAAATGATCAAATGTAGTAATCTGACTTGGGAAAACTGCTATGTTTGTAATTCAGAATGCTAGAGAGCTCATCTCATCTCTCTGTTCCTTGCTGTTCATATTTCTGAATTATTATTTTTTCATTGTGCTTCCTGCATAGTTGTTCTAGAGTGTTAGCCAGAGAAAGTAATGGCTGCTTCTAGTCATGTCTGAGCATTTTATTTACAAAAACAGTCTTGGCATTTAATAACATAGAACCTGTTTTGAAGCATCAAAAATAAGAAGCACTGTTTTTCTACAAAGGGTCATTATATAAGATGACATAAAATAGCCATAATATTTTGCTTTTCTAAAACTTAGGATATGCAGCAAACCAAAATGAAGCAGTTGTTTTCTTCTACACTTGACTCCTGGCCAGATTATTACCTTTATATATCCTTGAGGCTGTAAATTAAAGCCAATAGAAGCAGTTAACCTCCAGTATATTTGATGTGGTCCACATTCATTTTCTAACACTGAAAACAACATTTATCTTTATAACAGTCTAAAGGATGTTGTCATAATGCAGCTAAGGATTACCAGAGAACAAGGCTTCTTGCTCAGAGTCTGGAGAGAAGGTAGGAGTATATTTTGCTTCCAGCAATGCTCACAAAACAAGCGTGAATCAATGCAAACACATAGGTGACCAAAGCAATCAAGGAGCTAGTTCTAATGAAAAAGAAAACTCATTCTTTCCCAACTATTCACTACCTGAATGCCATTTTAGGATATGTTTCATGCTTGTATCACAGTAATACAAATTTGTATTTGTAACTTAGCTTCCCCAAACAAACATGCCATTTTGCCCCAGGAATCCATTAAAAATTTACACAAACCCATTAAAAATCTAGAGTCTCTTTATCTGAAATCTAGTATTGCTTTGTCATCTGAACTGAGTTGCTAAAATAATGAAAGGGCTCTTCAGGGTTCCTCAAACAACTTAAGTTCAGTGAAATAATTATACAGTGATCCCTCGTTTTTCGCGGTTAATGGGGACTGGAACCTTCCGCGAAAACTGAAAAACCGCAAAGTAGGATTCGCACCGGAAACTTGAGTTGGTGGACATCGTTTAAAGCAAGCACTAGGGGGCGCTTGCCTCCTACCGATGCATTTTTTCCCCTGTATTTTTGAAAAACCCGCGAAGCACTGAAGCCGCGAAACATGAAGCCGTGAAAAACGAGGGATCACTGTATCTGAACATATTGGCATCATATGCATCTGAAAAAAATATTATAAAGGATCAAAGTTTGATATAGATCACTGACATTAATAATTGGAGAAAAGATTTATTTTATTTACAGTATATGTTTATTAGGACTTGTATTCCATTCCAATCTAACAGTTCTGTTTTATGTACCATCTTACAATACATAGCTGAAAATTAAAAAAACAAACAAGGAAAGAAATAAAATGGGGAAAGAAACTATAACTGCCCTCCAGGGTGGAGTCTATTCTGATCTCTGATGGTAAGACGTTTTAAAGAAGTGGGCCTGCTATAAAGAAGACTCCACTCCTGGCCCTGGAGAGGATAATTCCTAAGTGAAGAATCACAGGTGGACCTACCCGTCTTGATCCAAATGGATGAAGAGAAGCCATTCAATGCCGATGAGCTTGTATATAACTGTTACCAACTAGGTTAAAAAATAAAAGATATAAATAAAGGAAAATATTTATACCTCATGGGTGACATGAGAGGCCCTTGATGCTCTCTGAGCTTGTTTTCTTGAAGACCTTTCATTACCCTATCTAGGTACCATCATCAGTGTTAGTGAATAGAGTAGAGTAGAGTAGAGTAGAGTAGAGTAGAGTAGAGTAGAATAGAATTCTTTATTTGCCAAGTGTGATTGGACACACAAGGAATTTGTCTTTGGTGCATATGCTCTCAGTGTACATAAAAAGACAAGAGCTTACAGTTAGCTATATTTTTACATTAGAAAGAGCGTTGGTACTTACCTGATACGCCTCTTCTCATAGGCGAGGGGAGGAGTATCCAGAATGGGTTGACCTCTTCCTCTCATTGGTTGGGCTGAGTCAGATGAGCTCTTTGGGCCACGCCCTGGTCACCAGGCCCAACCCAGTTATCGACCAAGAACTCTATCCGACTCGTTGTGCCATCCACTCCAGACTTCAGTCCTCGTTTCAAACCTTCATGTAATTATTCCTTGAGCAGAACAGTTCACCAACTAGGTATATCATTCGCGCTAAATAACAGAACATTTCTACAACCAGGTGTATCTTGTTTAGCTTATATAATGATATCAGGGAGGGGCTGGATACTCCTCCCCTCGCCTATGAGAAGAGGCGTATCAGGTAAGTACCAACGCTCTTTCTCCATAGTGAGGGGAGGAGTATCCAGAATGGGACGTACCAAAGCCTACTCGTCCCCAGGGAGGATTATGCATGTTAAGAGCACGCACAAACATATGGCTGGTGAGGCGCCTCCTCTGTCCTGTGCCCAGCCTGCAACCTCCTGCACCCGAATGAGGCTTCTGTAGAGGCCAAGGAATCCAGGTTGTAGTCCCTCATGAATGGTGAGGAGGAAGACCACGTAGCTGCCCCACAGATTCCCGACAGTGAGGCCTGAACAGCCCAGGCCGATGGGATGGTCACGCTTCATGTAGAATGAGCTATAATAGAGCTCTGTGCTTGCAGACCCCATGCTGTGCAGGCTGTAGTAATACCCTGGCTAGAAGGAAGCAAACAGGGCCTTGGATCGCCTATCCGGCCATGTTCTTCTAAGGCAAACCTTAGAGCCCTCCTTACATCTAGGGAAAGCCACTTCCTCTCTAACGAGTGAGAAGGATCCCGACAGAAACTAGGCCATGTCAATTCCTGCCAGTGACGGATGCAAGAGCACACCTTTGGGATGAAGGAGGGGTCCAATCGTAGCCCCCCCATGTCCTGGAGGGACATGCCAAGAGCTTCCCGGGTGGACGATGCCTGTAGGTCGGATATCCGCCTGGCAGATGTGATGAACACCAGAAGGGTCATCTTAAGGGTCAAACTTAAGCAAAAGTTTCTAATGGTTCAAACCGAGAGCCTATCAGAGCGTTCGACACCTTGTGCAAGTTCCAGGAAGGGCCCGAGTACCTTAGGAGGCCTTAGGTTGGAAGCCCCCTTGAGGAATTGTCTGACCACAAGGTGGTGAGACAAAGGCTGAGCCCTTCCCCACAGGATTACCAATGAAATAGCCGAGCTTGTCTCCAATTGCATCGGGGGCTAAACCCGTCCAGACCTGCCTGGAGAAAGCCCAGAACCTGTGGAACAGTAGTCCGACCAGATCGGGCCCCTGGAGGTACACCCTATAGAGAAGACCCCCCATGTAGCTCCATAAGTGCGCTCTATGGGAATCTGTGGGCCACCTGGATGATCGGGATAACCCTGGGGGAGAAGTGGCCTTCCCTCAGGATGCTCCGCTCAAGCGCCAAGCGGTCAACTGAACCTACTGAGCGTCTGGTGCTCCAGCAACCCCCGGCTGATGGAGATCCTCCCCCGAGGGATCATCCGGGGCCTGTCCACCGAGATACAAAGGAGGCCAGCAAACCACAGCCTCCAGAGTCAGTTAGGGGCAATTAGCACCCCCTCCTGAAGAAGTCTACTATTATTATTATTATTATTATTATTATTATTATTATTATTATTATTATTATTATTATTATTATTAATTTTTATTATTACTATAACTATAACTATTACTATTACTATTATTTTCCCTGTATGACCTTGGGAATCAGGAACAAAGGTGGATAGGCACAGAGGAGTCACCGGGGCCATGGGCATCAGAGGGCGTCCCCCCTCTCCGGACCCCGTGTCTGGTACCTGGAGTAGAACGCCAAGAGGAGGGCGTTGAAAGGAGTGGCGACTAAGCCTTCTGGCCTCCCATCTGAGGGACCTCGATTTGGTCGTCCCCCCCCCCCCCCGTCTGTGTATGTGAGCCCGGGTGGAGATGTTGTCCGCGAGGACTAAATTATGATTGCCCCTGACTGAACGGAGAAAATGTAAGAGGCCAGGTGGATGGCCCTGAGCTCCAACCAGACTATGTTGCGAGTCAATTCCGCCTGGCTCCAATGTCCTCGTGCCATCTGAGCCTGCAGATGGACGCCCCATCCAAACAGATCGGCGCCCAAAGTAACCGTCACCTGGTTTAAAGATTTCGCCCTTGATCAACGCCAGGGACGTCCCCCAGAGCAGTGAGCGGGAAACTTCTGCCGGAAGGAGGACTTTAGACTGCGGCCATTCATGTGCCTTTGTTGGAAGGGCAAAGGGGACCATTGGAGGACTCTGATGTGGAAGCGAGCCCAAGGCAATGCCAATGGTGGACACCATGGTTCCTAACAGTTTGGTCAGAGTGGTTAGTGACACCCCACACTCCCTGACTACCTGGGAGGCTAGCTTTCCGAGAGAGCTGTCTTTCTGATGACAGAGAACCTGTGCCTGCCCCAGAATCTACCGTTTTGGTACTATCCTGGTGTCTCTGACGTCCGCTGTAGGGACTTGCTGCAACCCTGAAATTAGAGCAGACAAGAAAGATTAAAAGGGAGAGGGGGTTCTTAATGCCCAGGCTACTACTGTCTGAAAACTCGTTTGTTAATAGCCTCAGAAGATGCCCATTATCTATTAATCAGATCAAAAGGAACTTTGGCGTGGGCCCTGCCTCTGCCTCCACAGCAAATATATGTATGCATAATCGTTATTGTCATAGGACTTAAATACAAAGAACTACAAGTCCTGCGGCCATCACTGGTGGTCTCCAGTTGCCTCCAAGGCATGTTGCCAATTTAGGCCCAGGCCTTAGCTTTGAATAAGAGGTTTTTTGAATAGAAAAAGGCGGGAGGAGACCAGAAGGATAGAAGTGGCCAGTGGTATACTGCCGCCTCACAGAAGGTTTCCCCTCTAATTAAGTCTTCCTTCGAATCTGAGGCCTGAGCATCATGTGCCTGGACAGGAAAGACATGGGAATCCTCTGCCTGGGTGCCAACTGGTCCTGGCAAACCCTGCCGCAGAGCCTTGACCCACTGTCTGAAATTGGTGTACCCAAAGGGAAAACCTAGGTCAGAAGGGGATGGCATTGCCATCCCTGCAATTTGGAAGCTAGGGCTAGTTGGCTTATCTGGGCTGTGCAGGGGAAACTGCCACCCTTGGACAGAGCCCTAAGCCCTGAAACAACAAGGGAGGTCCTCAGGTGGAGTAAGGAACCCCCCTCCATCCCTCCCCCAGGGGAGGGAAGTCCTACACATTGCCCAAGTGAAGCCATTTAGCAGAAACTGGAGTAGAGGTTTTTGCTGCCTGTTGCAAAATTGCTTTTGTCGCTCAAATTCATCTCTGGGCCGAAGGCTTTCGTTCGGGTTTGCCACGGTGTTTCCGCCCCTCCCCTTCAGGGAAACCTCTGGCAAGGGCCAGAAGCGGCTGTGGGGGCATCTCTAGCCGCCGTCAGGCTGGTGGCATTCCGCCCCCTCATAGCTGAGAGGAGGTGGCCCCTTCCCATATCCGTGCTGCTGCTAGCGGCTTGAGATTTCTGTGAGAAGAATTACCTGATAGTTAGAACAATTAATCAGTAGAACAGAAGTAGCCTCCAGAAGGTGCGAATGCTCCAACACTGGAAGTCCTTAAGAAGAAGTTGGATAGCCATCTGTCTGAAATGGTAGAAGGTCTCCTGCCTAGGCAGGGGGTTGGACTAGAAGACCTCCAAGGTCCCTTCCAACTCCGTTATTGCAGTATTAAGACATCGATTCACGCCAAAAAGGGAGCTGAGGGGACAGCGCACACTTAACTTCAAACAAATGTACCCAGCCCGGGCTTCCGAGAGCCTGCGGGCTGAAATCCAATCAAATGCAAGCGGCTTGGGCTGCACAGAACTCTGTACTCCTGCTGGCTATCGGCGTCTGCCCTGTTCCAACAGCCAATCAATGTCAATCAGTCTTTGCTGTGCCGAGCACTCTTAGAAAAAGACCGTATAGGTGCTAGCAGCTGCTTTGACAGTCCTGCCATTACCCCATTCCGTGAGGAGCTGCAGGGCACACCTGTGCTAGGGGAAGCCACGACAGATGGCTAGTGGCCTTGCGCATAAGCATTTGAAATAGGCTCTAATGACCAAGGCCCTGCCCAGTGACAGTTAGGCTGTAAGGGCTGAGTGGAACAGTATGCCGCCCCAGAGGGGCTAAGGCAATGCTGCCACCACCCATGGTGGGGAGTAACCATCCAGCTCAATGCTACTCGTAATCCAACATTCAGTCAAGTAAAGATTGAAGATATATAATTAAATTAACATAGTAAACAATATAATTAAAGATATATATATATATGAATTATATCTATCTATCTATCTATCTATCTATCTATCTATCTATCTATCTATCTATCTATATATATATATATATATATATATATATATGAATTTATGAATATATATATGAATTTCCAATATTTTTACAGATTGTTATCTTGCTAGCACTCATGCCTAAGATTGGCATCTGGCTAGCCCTCGTGCCTGCCCCTCTAGATGTGCAGCCTTGGGGTGAGGGCAATGATTGCCCTTCCTGGGCAGCTCCCCCCCCACCCGGGTGTCAATGAGTATCTCCCATGGGGGGGGGGGGATCCTTCCTCTGCAGCCTTGCAGGCCCTCTTGCATATGCATCCTAGAGCCTCTGCTTGTCATATGTAGAAATAGCCTGAGGGGGATTAAAACCTGTTCTTGCCTGTAGAAGAGTGCTTACAAACTCAGATAATAATAATAATACTCTTTACTTCCATTATACTGTTTACAACGTCAGTTAAAATTGATACACTAGGAAGCAGGCTGCAAATCCTCCCCCCTCTCACTCTAATCAGTCTAACCTTCGGTGGTTAAGGTCTCCCAGGAAAAAACATTTGCATGAGAACAGAGCTTAGCTAGCAAGAGTCGAGGGGGAAGGAGGAATTAGCTCCGCATGGCTTCCTTGCCCCCCAATTTCTGGAAGAGACTTCCGAAGAGGATTCAAACCTTTTTGGAGGCTCCTCTGTGCCTCTGGCAGGGCTGCTGGTCATAGCTGCAGAGTCCAAATTCCAGCTTGCATCCTCGGAGGAGCAGGGGGCCTCCATCTTGGAGCACATGGTCCCCTGCTATCCAAAGCAGCCATTCGCGCCAAAATTCAAATCCGGCCTTGAAAGGCAGCGTTTGCTGCAAAGATCTCTTGCAGCCTTCTGGAGGCGTGGCTCATAAAAGAGCTTTGCTCCAGTCTCCTGCTGTGCTCAGATGGGCCTTGCAAAGGCGCACTCGTAAAAGAGCTTGCTCCAGACCCCTGCTGTGCTGCGACGGGCCTTGCAAAGGCGCTCCTAAAAGAGCTTGCTCCAGACCCCTGCTGTGCTCAGATGGGCCTTGCAAAGGCTCAGTATTGCCGAGCTGTGGCAAGAAAGTTTGTAAAATGGGGCAACACTCATTTGACTGTCGCGCTTACCAACGGAAATTTTGGACTCGACTGTGATCGTAAGTAGAGGACTATCTGTAATTCCAACATTCTTAAGTCAAGACATTGTCTTAAATATGGAATCTTTGTATTTGTAAATCTGACACATATATATATACCGCATTTAATTTTTTAAAAAATTCTCTTTTTCATTTTCCCTAAACAGCTTTCATATAATATATATATATATGAACTTGTCCTAGTTTCAACTTGAGAGTTTGAAAGCATGTAAAAAATGCAAGTAGAAAAATAGGGACCACTTTGGTGGGAAGGCAACAGCACTCTGTGCACCTTTGGTGTTTAGTCATGATGGCCACATGTCCACGGAGACATCTTTGGACAGCACTGGCTCTTTGGCTTTGAAATGGAGATGAGCACCTCCCCCATACATCAACCATTTATCATGCATAATTTGCTGCTCCAGGAAACCATGACAAATCAGGATACCAACCAGCAAATGTATCATCAAAAGAGAAAGCAAGTTTAAAAAAAAGATACCACAGCATGAAGCTATACATTAACAATTTCAGAAACTTGCTATGAAAAATCAGATATGTAATTGCATCATTTATGTCTTTATAGGTATAATCACAGCCTGCTGTGCTTATGTTTCAAACATCTTACTTCTTGATGACATTTTCATTTTTACCACCACCTGGATTAAATCATCCTAGGTTTCATGTGATCGTGGCTATTTCCATATCAGTAAAATCAATAAGTTATAGTTCAGGAAAAGAAAAACAGAAGCTGAATACTGAGATGTCTGAAAATCTAATGGGGAAATCTCAAGCTTAGCAGCCATTCAAATGTTTGTAAGGCAGATATGATATGCCTAATAATTGAACCTTTTTTATTCTGTATGTTGGATGGCTAAGTAAGTGCAGGTAGTCCTCAACTTACGACCACAATTGAGCCCAAAATTTTGGTTGAGACATTTGTTAAATGGGTTTTGTCCCATTTTATTACCTTTCTTACCATAGAATCACTGTCTTACCACAGAATCACTGCAATTGTTAAGTTAGTAACATGGTTATTAAGTTAATCTGACTTCTCCATTGATTTTACTTGTCAAAACATGACTTTAGGACACAGCAACGGTCATAAGCATGAACCATTTGCCAAGCATCTGAATTTTGATCACTTGATTATGGGGATGCTACAAAGGTCGCAGGTGTGAAAAATGGTCATAAGTCACTTTTTTCAGTGCCGCTGAACGGTCACTAAATGAACTATTGTAAATCGAGGACTATCTGTAGTCCAGAACATCTTTTTCTAAACATAACACTGTCCCAATCTCAAATAAGATACTTGGTATCTTATTTGATACTTGTCAAAACTGTAAATGCTCTCTTTGGCTGTGGCGGCTACAAGGCCAGCTTTTTCTGCTATAGTTCCCACCTTCAGAGTATCCTCCTCTGAGGGTCAGGTTGGCCTCAATCCTGCTCTTTTGAAAATCCCTAAAGATCCACCCAGTCTTGGGCCCTGGGTTTATGTGTTAGAAACGGGTGTATTTTTCTTAGATGTTCCATGTTTTAGTTTTTGCAGCTGTAATAACTTTAATCTATATAAATAAAAATGTAAAATAGTTTGTACGAAGCCGCTAATCTCAAAAACTACTGCACTGATTTACACCAAATTTTGACAATGTTCCCAAGGACTTCCGATAATAGAATATGTACTTATTTTGTGCCTAGCACATGTGTGTCATGTGCAAGGTACACAAATGTAAAATGTACCCACTGATCATGTTTTCACCTCTCTGTAACTCCTCCCACCTGGCATTTCCAACAGTCATTTCCTCAAGAACACTGTACGGAGGCCTAAAAGGGCCAAGACAAGGCACAGAGGATAGCAAACTCCCAGGTGGCCCATAGAGAGAGAGAGAGAGGGAGAAATACAGTTTAATAAAAGAGGGACTAGGGGAGACATGATAGCAGCCTTCCAATATCTCAGGGGTTGCCACAAAGAAGAGGAAGTCAAGCTATTCTCCAAAGCACTAGAGGGCAGAGCAAGAAGCAATGGGTGGTAACTAATCAAGGAGAGAAGCAACTTAGAACTGAGAAGGAATTTCCTGACAGTTAGAACAATTAACCAGTGGAACAGCTTGCCTCCAGAAGTTGTGAATGCCCCAACACTTTAAG
Source organism: Rhabdophis nuchalis (assembly GCA_039707465.1). NCBI lineage: Eukaryota > Metazoa > Chordata > Lepidosauria > Squamata > Natricidae > Rhabdophis > Rhabdophis nuchalis. Next base: position 169,584,176 of record CM077645.1, read on the forward strand.
TCTTTAAGAAGATGTTGGATAGCCATTTGTCTGAAGTGATGTAGGGCTTCCTGCCTAAGCAGAGGGTTGGACTAGATGACCTCCAAGGTCCCTTCCAACTCTGCTATTGTATTATTGTATGACAGTAGGCAGATAGATAGGAGAATAGAGAGGAAGAAATACGGTAGGTAGGTAGGTAGGTAGAGGGATAGATAGGGAGAAATAAGGTAGGTAGGTAGGTAGGTGGATAGATAGGGAGAAACACAGTAGGTAGGTAGGTAGGTAGGTAGGTAGGTAGGTAGGTAGGTAGGTAGAGGGAGAAAGGAAGAAATATAGTAGGTAGGTAGGTAGATAGGTAGGTGGATAGATAGATAGAGAGGGAGAAATACAGTAGGTAGGTAGGTAGGTAGGTGAATAGATAGAGAGGGAGAAATACAATAGGTAGGTAGGTAGATAGGGGGATAGATAGAGAGGGAGAATTACAGTAGGTAGGTAGAGGGAGAAAGGAAGAAATACAGTAGGTAGGTAAGTAGAGGGATAGACAGGGAGAAATACAGTAGCTTGGGTAGGTAGGTAGGTAGGTAGGTAGGTAGGTAGGTAGGTAGGTAGGTAAGTAGAGGGATAGACAGAGAGGGAGAAATACCATAGGTAGGTAGGTAGGTAGGTAGGTAGGTAGGTAGGTGTATAGATAGATCGGGAGAAATACGGTAGGTAGGTAGGTAGAGGAATAGAGAAGGAGAAATACGGTAGGTAGGTAGCTAGAGGGAGAAAGGAAGAAATACAGTAGGTAGGTAGGTAGAGGGATAGATAGAGAGGGAGAAATACAGTAGATAGGTAGGTTGGGGGTTATATGGTGGTTGTGTGTGTGTGTGCAGGTGTAGATCTACACACAGATTGGTTGGCCATTTAACCAGACTGGGCCACAGCAACGCGTGGCCGGGTATAGCTAGTTTTAAATATTGTTCATCACCCAGTCACCTGTTCAAGAGGGACAGCAAGATGATTTGACTAAATAAATAAATCTTCAGTTATCTTTATAAAATATAAAACCACATATTTTAAAACACAGATTGTTGGTTTTACTGGCTATGAATTGGTAGTAAAATTTAGGAAAGATACTCCGCTTAGCTAAAATCACTCATGACCTGCTGCTTGGGAAATGGTGTCTAAAATTTTCCACAGCACTTTATAGTACGCTCAAATGATTGTGTTGTTCTTGAAACAGACCACTCATGTCCTTTTGCTGCTTATGATGATGATCTTCTTTAATGTTTTATATTTTAAGAATACTACACAAAACTCTTCAAACTATGCTAGCAACCCATTAGAAATGGACAAAGGGTCTACCTATAAGTACCAGTAGATTCAACCAAAATAATCCAATTTACTTAGTTTGGCTGCAAATAAGGCTAAAGATTTGAGTATAACAATATGGTATATCAACTTTGTTTGTGTCTTTTTTATTCACTGTTGAATTTCACTATTCAAGCACTGCCTTATCTATAGGCATTTGAAATTGAATGGTTGGTAAGTGTGGAAAGAAGCTTCACCAAGAGCTTAGTAGAGGTAGAAAAGACATGCAGATTGGCCCAAGGTCAGAATTTGGTCAACTTCAATGGAGGCCAAGGCTACTCTATAAAGTCAGATGCAGCCAGCCTTTGTTAAAAAAAAACACCACAAGATTAGAAATACCAGTATCATTATGTAGATAAGAAGGCAAAGATCTGGGTTTGATAGATCAAACTGACCATTTGATTTAGGCCCTAAATCACTGAAAAAATATTTTCAGATATGATCCAATCTATGCAAAAGACCCAACCCCAAGCTACCCTGGGTTGCAATGAGATAATTCTAGGGCAGTGATGGCGAACCTTTTCGGCACTGAGTGCTGAACGGGAGTGCTGGACCCAGAAGAGCAACAGGCAACAACTGGCATGCCCGGAGATATGGCTCTGTGTGCCACTTCTAGCATCAGTGCCATAGGTTCGCCATCACATTTTTGGGGTGAGGGTTTTTGGGGTGAGGGTGGGGGTATGGTTGTAGAACTAAATGCATTTTACTTAATATTTGTCGTCCGAATGCTCAAAAGTAGATTTTAAAAAAATAGGCTGCTGTATTCTCTCTTCAGGACAACCTATAGCATTGCATAAATAATTAAATCTGCCTACATATTACTGATTACTATATTATTCAACAGGCTTGTAGCTAATTGGTAATAATTAATAAGGATGGAGGAAAGAGAGTACTCTACTTCCATAAAAATAAGGCAGTTCCATTGGATTTCTTAGCATTCTCTTAGGTATTTATTTTGCCAATAATTATAATAGTTACAATAAATATAAATTACATAATTGAAATCGAATGACTTACGCAAATCAGATGAACCTGTTTCTTCAATGGCAAGGCACAATCCTAAATGTAGTTCAAGACACCATGTAGTTTATTCTATAAATGTTTACATATTTCAAATAAAATAGCTCTGAACCAAAGAATTGGATGGATGGATGGATGGATGGATGGATGGATGGATGGATGGATGGATAGGAAGATCTTCTTATAGACAAATTGCAGACCAAAGACAACTCGGCATTTGTATGTCTTCTGCCAAACACCATAGTTTTGGGCCTCATAGCCAAGATTTTACAAATCCTTTCAGCAGCTGGGTTGTTGTTGTTTTTATTCTATCCCCTGGAGTAGTAAACCTTTTTATATCTACCGCCCACTTTTTTATCTCTGTTAGTAGTAAAAATTTCTAACCGCCGGTTCCACAGTAATGGTGATTTTATGAAAACCCAATAAAAATATTTTTAAATAATACTATTAAAATTTTTTAAAAGTCAATTAAATTTAAAAAAAAGGAAAGTGCTTCAATATCGGACAAAATCTCTACCGCCCACCATGAAAGCTGGAACACCCACTAGTGGGCGGTAGGGACCAGGTTGATTACCACTACCCTGGATTTTCATTAGCCTACTATGCACTATTAAAAAAACAGACATCCCCGTATCCAACCAACTGAATCTCTCCTTTGCAAAAACACATACATTCCTCCTCTCTCTGCATCTTGTAATACAGTAACAGCAGCACAAGCCTCTTACACCAACGTTCTCTGTAGCAGGTGCAACTCAAAAGTCCTTTGCCTCTCTTCTGAGTAGCTTGCTCTGTGTGATAATGACTGCTTACAGTCCAAGAAACTGAGAGTATTCTTTGAAAAGCTCTGAAAAGCTGGAAGAAGGCAGGATTTATTTGCATCAGGTTACTGCGTACTGTAGTTTTCAATCTGCAATACATTACTCATCTGTCCCTTAGAACTGAAGAGGGTAAAAACAGAACCTATCATGAGTCTAAACAAGTCATTTAGTCTTAGAGGGTTACATTTACAGGCTGAAATGTTAGGAAAGGTAAGGCAATTCAGAAACTTGATTTCAAAAAGCACAAAGAAACTGAACCTGAGAAACTAAAAGAGCCTTCTTTAGTTGTGCATAAACTATTGTGTTGAGGGGGGAAAGAAAAAAATAATACGTTATGTCAGATAAATCTCTATTTCTAGAATAGGTAAGTCGTAAACTAGGACTTATGCAGCACTGGATGTTTACCTGGATGAAATATCAGAATGTGTTCAGAACTGCAGCTTAAATTAAGAAGGATAGCGAAGAGATTTGGTACAGTTTAAGAGTCCACTTCATTTCATACACCTTATTATTAAATTTATATGCTGTCTTATTTCCGATGACCCTGGGTAGTTTACAAATGATGTAAAACATGAAACATGACAATAAAAATAGTATGAAACTTGAAAGAAGTTAGAGGTGGAAGAATAATGAACAGGATGGAAACAGAAGAAAATAAACAGGTTTAAAGAGGCTCCAGTGACCTCCACAAAAGGTCAGGAAAAGAAGCAGGTCTTTGAAACACCAGCAGGATGTGAAGCCTTTAGACCTGGGGAGATCTACATCATTCTGATAGTTTGGATTACTTCACAAAATTGTCATAATAACTGTATTAATCTTATGTAGCATAAAATTGTAAACTTTGGAAGGTGTGCAGAATTTCTCAAACACTTAAAACTGCACAGTATGTACAAACTAAAGTGTTATGTACTGAAACCCGTTTGAATTCCCCGGCAACAGCCAGTCGCGTCTGATTGGCCAAGACGCGACTGGCTGCAGCCGAAGCGGGAGACGCGCGGATTGGCCGGCTCAATGACAGCTCCATATAAAAGGAGCTGTCAGAGAGAAGGCGTGCGCTTTTTGTTATTACTACTTACTGTTGCTGTTCTGTTGAACTATTGTTAATAAAAGCCGTTGGATCAACCGGGTCTGGACCCTCTCTCAATCCACAACACTGGCGACGAGGACTGGGGCCCGGCATCGATCCTCCTAACCAGACCTCTTCACCCTACGGATCGAAGAGAAATAGCGTTTTCACAGGCAAAGCCTATTTTGCCTCACGATCATGGCCACCCTGCCTCCCTTCGCAACCTACGACCCGTCGGCGGAGTCCTGGGAGGCCTTCCTGGCGCGCTTCGATTGCTTTCTCCTCACCGACGTGTCCGGGGACATCGCCCCCGCGAGGCGCCTGGGTCTATTCCTTGGCTGCGGCGGCCGGACAGTGTTTGCGGTCGCGCGGAACATAGCCGCCCCGGCCGCGGTTCAAGACCTGGAATGGGGCGTACTGCAGGCCCGCCTCAAGGCCCATTTCGCCCCGGCGCCCTCTAAAATTTCGCGCCGCTGCGCCTACAGACAATGCCGCCAACTACCTACGCAGTCGGTGACTGACTTTTTGCAGGCCTTGCGCGCGGCTGCCCTCCTCTGCGAATTCCCTGGCCCGTTCCTTGACGAGTCCCTGCTCGAGCAGTTCGTGGCGGGACTCCGGGACATCAAGCTCCGCCGCCGGCTCCTGGCTCGCTCGGACATTACCTTGGAGCAAGCCATCGAGGACGCCAGGGCCGCGGAGCTGGCTGATGCCACATCCGACCTCTTCCTGGGCCAGCCTGCGCAGCAGCTGCCTTCCCCGAGAGCCTGCCTCGTGGACGAACTGGCTCCGCTCGACCCCCTGGATGACGGCTCGGCCTACGATAGCGTGGCCCGCCTGCAGGCCTCCGGCCGCGGCACCGCCAGGCCGGGCACCTCTCGCAAAGGGGCCGCCTGTGCCGGATGCGGCGGTGCCCACGCGAGGAGCGTGTGCCCCTATAAAGATACGATCTGCCGCCGGTGCGACAGACGGGGCCACATCGCCCGCGCGTGCCGCACTGTTCTGTCCCACCAAGCGGACCAGGCCCCCCGCCGACCCGCGGAGGCGACTCCGCCGCCCGCTCCGGCCTACGGAAGACGACCCCCGAACCGATGCCCGGCTCCGGAGGCGGCCTGCTACGCCACGTCTGACTTCAGGGACACCATCCCCATCGCAGCCGATGACCGTAGGCGAATCTCCACCTCCCTGACCCTTGAAGGAAGCCCCTTGTCTATGGAGGTTGACTCGGGATCGTCCCGGTCCCTCATCTCGTGGGGGCAACTGAGAGCTTTGTGCCCCAACCTGTCACCCGGGGACCTGTCCAGCCCAGACGCCATGCTCCGGGACTATCAGGGCAACCCCATCGCTGTCATGGGCCTGCACCGGGTCCGCGTGGCGTACGGACGTTTCTCCGGGGCCCTCCCCATTCTGGTTGTTGAACGCCCCCTTCCCGCACTCATAGGACTCGACTGGTTTGACGCCCTGGGCCTCTCTATCCAGCGAGTCCATCGGGTGCCCGCGGCCTCGGCCGTTGAGGCGGTCCTGGCCGAGTTCAAGGACATTTTTGACGGCTCGCTGGGCGCCTATCGGGGCACCCCGGTCTCCCTCAATCTCGACCCCCAGGTTGCCCCAATTCGGCTCAAGGCCCGCAGGCTGCCGTTCGCCTTGAAGCCGCGAGTTGACGCGGAGCTGGATCGTCTCGTGGCGCAGGGCGTATTGGAGCCCGTTGACCAGGCGAAATGGGAGACCCCCATTGTGGTCCCCATCAAGCCCGACGGGTCCATACGCATCTGCGCCGACTATAAGTCGACGATCAACCGCGGGCTTCAGGCGAACCCATATCCGGTTCCCGTAGTGCAGCACCTGCTCCATTCTTTGGGGCAGGGGCGCATCTTCGCGAAACTGGATATGGCTCAGGCCTACCAGCAGCTGCCGGTGGATGACGATGCGGCTGACGCCCAGACCATCGTCACTCACCGAGGAGCTTTTCGCTGCCGGCGCCTCCAATTCGGCGTATCCGTTGCCCCGGGGATCTTCCAGAGCCTCATGGAGCGGTTGCTCCACGGGCTCCCGGGCGTCGTGCCGTACTTCGACGACGTCTTGATAGCTGCGGCCAGCCTATCAGACCTCGCCGAGGTACTCCGGAAGGTCCTCCACATTTTTAGGGGCGCGGGCCTTAAATTAAAGCTCAGCAAATGCAGGTTTGCTGTGCCGAGGGTGGAGTTCCTGGGTTTCGTTGTTGATGCCCAGGGCATCCACCCCTCTCCTGCCAAGGTCGAGGCCATCCGCAAGGCCCCAGTGCCGAGCTCCAAGACGGAGCTGCAGGCATTCCTCGGCTTGGTCAATTTCTATGCCCCTTTCATTCCTCACAAGGCGTCGCTAGCCGAGCCGCTGCATCGATTGCTCGATCGCTCGGTGGCTTGGCTCTGGGGCAGCCGCGAGGCGCATGCGTTCGCGGCTGTCAAAGAGCTGCTGACGTCAAGGGCCGTGCTAGTGCAATATTCTGCAAGCCAGCCCCTGACGCTGGCGGCGGACGTCTCCCCTTTCGGACTGGGGGCGGTCCTGAGCCATGTCCTGCCCGATGGCTCGGAGGCCCCCATCGCCTTTTACTCCCGGACGCTGACTCCAGCGGAGCGGAACTACAGCCAGATCGATAAGGAGGCTCTGGCTGTGGTCTCCGGGATTAAAAGGTTTCACGAGTACCTGTACGGCCGCTCATTCACCGTGTTCACGGACCACAAGCCGCTCCTTGGGCTTCTGGCCGGTGACCGGCCCACCCCCCCCCATCCTCTCGCCCAGGATGACACGGTGGACGGAGTTCCTGGCCGCGTACGAGTACGCGCTGCTCTACCGTCCGGGCAAGCACCTGGGGCACGCTGACGCCCTCAGTCGCTGTCCCCTTCCTCAGGCGGACCAGGAGCCGGTGCCGGCCCTCTCCGTCCTGTCGGTGGCCTACGCCGGGCTTCCCCTCACGTCTTCGGACGTGGCGGCCCGGACCAGATCCGACCCCGTCCTTTCCCGGGTCTCCACATGGGTCCTGCGGGGATGGCCTTCGGCCGCCGTGGCCGCCGAGTTCAGGCCTTTCAAGGCCCGCCAGCTGGAGCTGTCGCTCCACAGCGGGTGCTTGCTCTGGGGGGACCGTGTCATCCTTCCACAGCCCCTGCGCCGTCAGGTACTCGAGGCCCTCCATGCCAACCACCCAGGCATAGCTCGCATGAAGGCCCTTGCCCGGAGCTACGTCTGGTGGCCGCGCATGGACGAGGAGGTGGCCGCTTTCGTTGGCGCTTGCCACGCGTGCCAATCCGCCCGCCCAGCCCCCCCAGCGGCACCTTCCCGCTCCTGGGATGCCCCCAAGTCTCCGTGGGCTCGCATCCACATCGACTTCGCCGGCCCCTTCCACGGCCGGACATTCCTGGTGGTGGTGGACGCTTACTCCCGCTGGGCGGAGGTCGTTCTCATGACCTCCACCACAGCCGAGAGTACCGTGCGTGCGCTCCGGCGCCTCTTTTCCACGCACGGGTTGCCGGACACCCTGGTCTCCGACAACGGCCCGTAATTCCACTCCTCCACCTTCCAGGAATTCTTGGCCTCCCTGGGGATCCGTCACACGCCTACCGCCCCCTACCACCCTGCCGCCAACGGCCGGGCGGAACGGGCCGTTCGCTCGGCCAAGGAGGCCCTCGGCAGGATGGCCGGGGGGGACTGGCAGGCAAGGGTAGATGCTTACCTGCTAGGTCAGCATTCTACGCCTTGCCCGGCGTCAGGGAAAAGCCCCGCGGAGCTGCTGATGGGCCGCCGCCTGAGAACCGAGTTGGACCGACTGCACCCCCTCTACAACGAGGTGCAGCCATGCAACCTGGGGGTCCCCCCTCCCCGCCTTTTCACCACGGGCGAGGAAGTGTACGCCCGGAACTTTGCGGGAGACCCCCGATGGGTCCCTGCCACCATTGACACACTAACCGGGCCGTGCTCTTATAGGGTTCGGAGGCCCGACGGATCCGAGTGGCGGCGCCATGTGGACCAACTAAGGCGCCGCCACCCAGCGCCGGACGACACGAACCCCCGGCCGACATCCGCGGATCAAGCGACCGACATCCCGCTCATTGACCTGGACCAGCCGGCCGAGCCCTGGCCCGCAGCGGGCACCAACTCCAACGCAGGACCGTCCCCGGGGCTGACGACGCTAGAACAGCCCTGCCTGGGGGGGCCCTGGGACGCCTCCTACCAACATCAGACAGCTCGGCCCCCTGCTCGCACAGAAGCTATAGGCCTACCAGGCCCAGCCTACTCCTCCCCACCGCGCCGGGGGCTTGACTGTGTACTCAAACCGATCGCCACGCCCCCTCGCCCCGTCCTACCTTTTTCGGAGGCTTCCGGCTATTCGCTAGGCCGCTATGACGTTGTCCGGGACTACACCCCCGGCAGGGAGGAGCCTGCTCGGACACGTCCTCCTCCTCCGCCTCCCGAAGCCGATCTGAGGGTAGCCTGATATAATGTTTTGGAAGAAAGTAAAAACCAATTGTCTCCTCAGAAAAGTCTGTTCATGTTCAAATTAAAGCCATCCATATATTCAATTATTTAGGAGTTCTACTAAATCACCCACAGGATTCAAAGAATTAATTTTCACAATTATTTATTCTAGCCAGTTGAAAGCAGGCGCAGTCAAAACCAAACCATCGAATCAATTGCAACTGGATTTTAAGTGCCAAACTGGGATGCAGGACAATACACAGCTCAAGTTAAGATTTTTTTTTAAAAAAACCCAACTAATCAGTTTTGAAAAGGAGTCCCTCAAGCAGGCGGAGTGCAAAATCCAAACGAAGATTGAAAAGTTAAAAGGCAAAAAAAAAGTGCAGATCGCAGCATACTCGCTTTGGAGCTGAGCCACTTGCCTTCAATGAAAACTAGTGCAGAGCGTGCGTTAAGTTTTCCTGAATTTTGCAGGCTAAGCGGCTGCGGGGGAGGTGGCACAAAGCAAAGGGAAACGAAGGAATACGTCAAGAAAGCAGTAGCCCCCTCCCACCCGCATTGACAATTTGGCTTCCACCCGGGCCATCCAAGAACGCCAGAGCAAAGGGGGGGGGGTTGTTGCTCGTTCAAAGGACCGGCCGTCGGAGTGTATGGAGCGAGCGTGTCAAAGGGCTATGCTCGCTGCAAGAGTTTGTTCCCGCGGCTTGCTTGGTCCGGAGAGGGGCGAGCCCGCCACTTCACTCGCAGGTGGCCTGGGAGAAGGGGAGGTGGTAGCAGCAACAGCGCGGAGGGGAGAGGTGGGGGCGAGGCTCTGGTCCCTCCTAAAGGGGGGGGGGACGGGGGACGAGAGTTTGGAAGGTATAATGATTGCCATCCTGCAGCAATTTCCCTGTGTCATGGCTCCGGTATCCTAGCAACTGCAGCGAGTCGGGCCGGCAGCAGCAACAGCAGCCGCTTTCACACGGAGCCATTCAGGAGCAAGAGTCTCAGCAGCCTGGAAGCAGCAGAAGCAGCAGCAGCTCCGCGGGGCAGCAGACGCCGTCCGCGTCGAGCGGCGGCCGCAACCGCAACCCCTCACAGAAGCCTCCGGGGAAGGCGGAGAGGGAGGCGAGGAGCGGAGCCTGGAGCGGAGGGGCGACCCCGAAATCCGGAGCGCCAGGCAGGATGCGGGCTGGAGCGGCGGGCGACGCACTTTGCCGAAACTCCTTTTGCTCGCCGCGCCCGGCGGCCGCGGATGCGGCGAGGCTGAGGCGAGCGAGAGCCTCGCTGCTCTGACGGGGATGGCTCCGAGTCGACGGGGGGCGGGCTGGAGGGGCCGCGGGGTCTTCGGCGCCCACCTGCCCGGCTGCAAAGTTTCTCCCGGATTTCTCTCTGGGCTCCGAGGAACTTGCCTGCAGTTCTGACCTCACACACACCCCCACCCCCGATTTCCCCCGGTAAGAGACCAGACGGAGCTTCTGCGTTTGCTAAATGCTGCCATTTTGAACCAGAAACTCACCCGGGGATTCTGCAGCTTCCCCCACCCACCCCTCCCCATCCCTCGCATGCCGGTCCGTCACAGAAGCGGGGCTGGGAGCTCATCCCGCCTGGGCCACCCTGATGGGTGGCGGCTTCTTTCTTCTTTGGGGGCACCAAAAGGGGAAACGGCACCGTAGAGAAATCGCCTCCGGGAGCTTATAAATTGAGGGACCGACGAGTTGAAACGATCTCCGGTTAATGGGCGCCTGGCAGATGGAAAAGTGGCTGTAAATGGATGTCTCTCTTCGGCGGGAAGTTTTGTTCTGGGAACTCGGGACGAGACGCCGGTCTTCCTTTTAACCGACCCCACGGCGAAAGCGAAAACCGGTCTTCCGCATGGCCACCTTTTAGCCCCCCAGGGCTGTCCGTCATGCCGGGAATCCTCTTAGCTCCATTTTTCGCAAATTGCCCTCCAGAGGCACAGGCCACTTGGCTAATTACCTTATGTAGGACAGCAGAGCAGCAGGTATGACAGCCATAATGTTTTATTAGGCTCTGTCCCTGCAGGCACGTTTCGACTTGCAGCAGCCAGGAAACTCTCTCCCGAGAACAAGCTGCTCTTTGGGGAAGCCTGGATTAAATTATATCCAGACGGACTTGGAAGGTGGCTTCCCTCCCAACCATCCCCCCGGTTTGGTTTGGTTTTCCACTCATTCATCTATTGGGAAAAGCAAAGAAAAGTAACCGGGAGTGGGTTTCTAGCATGCATGTACTCTGGTAGACCTTTTAGACTTGAAACGCTGCTGAAATCCTGGAAAACGGCAGGAAACAACCATCTGGAATTGCTTTGGTTATGTAGCAGGGTAACGGTATACCGATTCGTTGATGTAGCTTACTTTGATATATCTCTATGCATGTTCCCCAAGACCCGGGTCCATCTAGAATCAAGAGTATTTCGTCACATGATATTAATGAACAGTTAGTAGGTGGGCTTCCTTTGAGGAATTCTACCTCTGACTCTTACTTTCCATATTAGTTAACACTATTCCTGCCTATATGTATCCTAAAGTGCTCCCCCCCCCCCGCCCCATATTAAAAGCTGAATATTTGGGTTTTGTCTGTGTGAAATCAAATCTTATTTTAAAATACAATAAAAGAGGAATCAAGAGATCATGTTAGTTGCTGAATTACTTGAGGTATATTGTCAGAATCAGTATGGAGGGGGGGGGGCATAGCATTTGATTTAATCAAACGTTGTTGAATCTGGAGGTTTTCAGGAAATGTGGAGATTTAGCTGATGAAGGAAATAAGCTTATCTAGGATGCAGATTTCTTTTTTGTTTTCAAGGCAAAAGATTTAACTTTATGCGACATGTTGAAATGATTGCTGTTACCATTCATTCCTGTAATGTATTTCATTCACTCTGGGAAAAGCAAGTATATGACCCTTAATTAATATTTTCAGACAACTCTGAACAGTTTGTGAAGAACTGCAGAATTCAGATGTCTGTATAACTGATTATAAAGCCTCATGCAGTGATATAAACAAAATCTTGCATATTATTTCAAACTGCTTTTCAACAGAGAGCTTTTTGTTCCTCGGATTATTCAAAATAGTGTATTTTCTTTTTAAAAAAATAGGTTTAGTATTGTGCATCTCTGTTGCCACTGCATTCTTTCATCGATAGGCTGCAAATTCACTGATGTTACATAACCAGTTACCTTGAACATCGTACGTGATTCCAAATCAGGCATATGTCCAGAGAATATATTCATCCCCTAAACTTAAAAAAAATACTGTTATATAGAAAATAAAGATTGATATGACTTGCTTAAAACAAACTTTTGATATTAAAATCTGATTATTTCTTCAGTATAACAACAGTAAACTAGAAAGTCTAACTGAAATAAAACCCCTATATTGTTCAAGACAGTATATAATATACATAATGCTAATGACCCAATACGCATCACTTTCATTTCCAACATTTTCTAATTTAATTCCTTTTTCTTTGCAAGATAGATGACCATTACTAAGCTTCTTGTGCAATCTAATCTTTTGGCCTCATTCAAAAACAATAGCCTGAAACCAGGAAACAGCTTATTAGTTGATCTAATCTCCATAAGAAGGTGCACATTCATAGCAAAAGAACAGGAAATATTAAATGCAGGCAGGAACACAAGGTGTGGTGAAGGCTTCATCAAGCTTCTTTTTTTTTATCCTCTTAAGACAATGCAAAATGTTTAAATATTGGTTATTTTGATATAGAAAAAAGCCAAAACTGCAACATAAAGAACTTTAAAGGGAAGATATAAGCTGCAATTGACAGATATAAAGTTGATTTTGACGTATTTCTATAGAATAGTTGAAATTAATCTTTAATTGGTTGATTTTCCCACAGATCTTTCATCTTTTGTTCTCAGTTGCTAATTCAAAAGTATCATGCTCTTTTCCATCCAACTCACATTTATGCATGTAGGAATGTTAAATTATAGTTCATGACTCTCTAATGTGACCAGTTAATGAAAGGAAGGGTGGAAGAAATCAGCACTATGTTATTCTGTTTTCACTCCTGATGTTCATGCATATAAATATAGCTTGCTGATGAATCAATCAAAAGCCCATCTAAACCAGCATTCTGATCTAATAGGGTCAGTTATCTCTGGAAATTATGCAAGTAAAATATGAGCACAAATGTATCTCTAAGTTTGTGTGCCGTGCCAGTTGAAATTAACTTACCTCTCCAACCATCCATGTCAGTTACAACCTTCTATGATCCACATTATGTTTACCTTCTTTGCATACAAATGCATTGTTTCAGTGCTTTGAATTACTCATATGCTACTTATGGTCAAATTTACTACTTGTAACCTCCAAGAATAGTCTAACAATCTAAACAGGAGTAGCATTCATTTCCCTATATGTATAGGTCAACATACATATACATTATTGCATTCACTGATGTGAAAATAGCTTTAGTTTTTCACATTATATGAACTATGATACATCATCTCCACCTGCTTTTATTTAGCCCAAAACCATAGTAAACATGGTGAAATCTTGAAAAAGTTACCCATCCTTAGAGCTAACAAAAAGAGCATGCTCCTTCCTGTACTTATGCAACTTAAGGCCTGGCATTCAGATAGGGACATCATTACTAAAAGCATCTATAACTAGATATTTTTTGCTCCTGACTTGCTCATAATAAAAATTTCCGGAGGTCTGATGAAACTTAGGATTTGTGAAAGCATTTAGTCACTAATAATTTCCACAACAGAATCCCTTTGAACTTTATCTAATCAGAACCAAGTATGAACAAGAATATTGTCACTTAGTGCTTTCACATCATTTTCCCAAGTGTGTGTGTTTTTTAAGAAGAAATGTTCCTTAAGATGCCGTTCCATTGCAAGTTAAAGAGAGAGTGCATCTAATTAAAATGAAGTTTCATTAAAAGGTGAGATGTGAATATACTTTTTTATCATTAGTATACCTAAATAGCATAATAGGAAATATTAAGGTAGAATTGTTACATGGTGACCAGAAGGAAAGAGAAGCAGATGGGATTATCAATAAATAAGAAATGTTGAGAAATTAAAATACTTTGAGATTTGGGGATGTACACATGACAGATGTAAAATTGGGTGTCATGCATTAATTTTTGGAGGGGAAAAAACCCTGATCCTAGGAAAAGTTATATAATTCATGTCACTTACCGTATATGCTGTCTGTCTATGTGGTTAAAGTAGCATTTAATTCATTAAGCCCTCAAAAGAAAAATGAAACAAACGAGCTAATAATAATACTATACGCCAGGGGTCCCCAACCTTTGCAACTTTAAGTCTGAAGGACTTCAGCTCCCAGAATTCTCCAGCCAGCAAAGCAAAGCTGGCTGGAGAAGTCTGGGAACGTTGGGGACCCCTGCTATACGCCATAAAACTGATACCAAAACATAGTTATAGAACAATAAAATAAACTCCATCTATAAACAATGTTCTTCCTGACTAAGGTAGTTTTTGAGTTTCATGAGGAAAAATTGTGCTTGGTTACCAATAAAAGGTGTACTGATAAAAGAGTTACCAATAAAACAGTCTATGAGATCCCTGTAAATCAAGCAGTCAGTAGAGGTAGACCACTGGAGCTGATTGAAGGGCTTTGATGTAGCAATATGAAAGAGGCAATCCTTCAGTCTTCAAAAATCAATAGCAGCATTTTAATTGGGCTGAGAAATTAAGTTGATACAGATGGTTGTTTTTCACTCACTAAGCCACAACAGGTTTTTTTTGGTTTCAGCACTTTCTAGTTGCTGTCTTGTGAACAATCTTTAAAGGCAGTCCTACCTGAGGAATACAGTGATTACATTAGAGGATTGGATTATAAAATGGACAGAGCTTGCAGAAATTGCAAAGGTGATCTGTTAGGGGGAGGGAAAGGAGAGGGACAGTAAAGACTTTAAAAGATCCCTCTTCCATTTCTATTGTTGTATAAAATTTAATTTTTTTTAAAAAAATGAAAGAATACGGAGGTAACGAAAGCCTACAGAAGCATAGCTATTTTGATAGAAAAGTTATTTAGAACTAATATAATCTATAGATAGAAAGAACATAATCAGGTTCTGGAGTGCTAGTAGTATGCAAAGTTGTTCTTATGCAGTAGTAAAGCATGTATGGACCTCTATGCAAAATAGTAAAAACCCAAACTATCAGAATCTGCATCTCCTTTTGTGTATATTTCAGCTTGTTCCCTCCAGAACAAATTACAAACCTTGATTTACTGGAATTCATATCCACAGAAGCAAATGTTCTAGCACTTCATCTGATGCTAAGTTATTGTAAACAAAAAGAAAAGGAAGCTTATAGTCCTTCTTGGTTGACCTATCAGTAGATGATCCTGATCGTGATCCACAGGCAGCATAGCTAAGAGCATGCGGTCAGCTTGGTGATAATAAAACTGATAAGTTATTGTAAAGAATCTCTTCCTCTTGTCTATTAGTATCTAATGTTGCATCATAGGGCTCACAAGCCTCACATGCTTTTTTATATGAGGCTGATTAGTAATGACTGAGCAGATTTAAGAAAGATTGTTTTAAAAGAGATCATCGCTCTTACGTTCTTTTCCTCTATTTTGCCACAGGAGCCGATGCTGCTGTAGGGAACCTTCTCCTGGATAGCCAGCCATGATCGCCACTGGAGGCCTCTTGAGGATCTCAGCCAGAAAACAGGATCCCTTGCGGCCTCAGGGCCAAGTCTCCAAACACAAGCGCAAAGCAAAAAAAAAACTCAAGAATGATGTGGTAGTGGTGAAGGGCAAACTCAAAATCTGCTCCCTCTCTGGCCTCATTGCTGTCTGTGGCATTCTAGTGCTGCTTGTGGGGATTGCCTTGGCTGTGGTTGGCTACTGGCCCAAACCCCTTTATAGGACAGGGGGCCTTGGCCACAGCCCATTATTGCAATCGTATGGGAATGCCCCTGAAAGCCACACCAAGAACCACACACAAGAAACCAGAGAATCCTACCTAGAAGGCACCAATTCTTCTTTCTCTGGCAACCAGAAAGCACTTTCTCCCCTGCCTGCCCCCTCATCACCCTCCAGCTCAACAAATTTGCTTTTCCATCTTTTCTCTAGATATTTACATTCAGACAAGCTGAAAGTGCTTGGGCCCCTCATCATGGGTATTGGCATCTTCCTCTTCATTTGTGCCAATGCAGTGCTGCATGAGAATCGTGACAAGAAGACTAAGGTTATCAATCTGAGGGACCTGTACTCCACTGTCATAGATGCACACAGCCTTCGGCCAAAGGATGGGGCTCCCTCTGCTGTGGCCTCGGTCCCAATAAATGGCTTTGTTAACTGTGTGCAGTCTCGTGGGCTGGACTTGAAACCTGGCAGCAGCTCGGGAGGAGAAACCTTAGGGGCCACTGCCATGCTTACCAAGAATACCTGGCACCCATCTGTGAGTGCACCCCTCTCCCCTCCTGACTTGGCTTCCTCACCTCGCTGCATCCCCACTTCTAGACAAGAGCAAATACCCAGCTTGGCTGACGCCGTTTATAGCATCTATAAAGAAAGAGCTGCATTGGCCCAAAGCACCCGTAACCCATCTTGTACACCCACAGATAGTTGGGACCAACACAGCACTGCTAGTTCCATTGTGGGCTCCTCACTGAGCACCTTCACATTGCTACCACTGGCTCAGGGGGAAATGGCTGATAGAGACTATGGTGACTGGCAGAGGCTGCTGGGTGAACGGGATGGCCGAGAAATTCCTCGGGGAGAATTTGAACTTAGCCTAAAAGATCTAAGGAGCAGCTACCTAGACACAGCACAGGAACTGACCGTGTTGACCAGGATGAACAAGCGTAAAGTAGTGCTTCGACGCCAGAGCACAAGCTGCCTCCCTGATTCCAGGAGATCCCTGTTCCCTGAGCCTTCTCAGACACTGGGTAGTAGCACTGACCTTGATTCTAGTCTTTTAGCTAAAGCTTCATCTTCCAGCTACTCCAGATCCCTCGATTTGGGGGATTCTCATCTGCCTACACCATCTGTGGATCAGAAAGGTTCCCAGAGCACTCAGTGTGATCAGTACAGAAGCAATAAGGGCTACACTCCACTGGAGGAGTCGGGCACCTCCTTGGAGTCTGTTGCCAATACCCCTGCCCATAAAGCACCTGAAGACTGTGAAGTCAGCTCCAGTGAGGAAATTGGCTCCTCACAGAGCACCAGCAAGGAACAAACAGAGCAGCAGCCTTTGAAAATTCAGAGACAGTATACAAATAAAGAGAAACTTTTTATGATCTCAAGATCAGATGCCATTGTTGGCCTGGAAGAGGCAGATCTGGAAAACATTGGCATTTAAAGGTTGAAATAAGTTGGAGACAAACATCTAAACAACTTGTAATCCTTCTGCCCCTTGTGGATCTAGGAAACGGGCCAACATCCAAAGAGCTGAAGTAGGTTATCCTTGAATTGCATTGGTCAATTCTTATAAAGGTCTTCAGGAGAAGCACCTACCAGGTGTTTGTTTGCATTGTAAGCCTCTTTTCTTTTCAAGCCAAATTGTAGTCCACAATGACTGTTCAGTAAATTCAATGGAATAACAGGAATAGAATGTTTGACAATAATTGTGCACTTTACTGATTTTTTAAAATTCTATTTGCCCATTTTCTTTCTATCTGTTTTTGCTATGGCATACCTGCACACCCTTTCCCCATCTTTAGATAAAGGTGGTTTTCAAGCCAGCAAAATGTATCTCTCTTTTAATGTTTTGTTAGTGCGGAACACTGTTTTCAAAGGATTAGCAGCTGAATACTAGGGAAAAGGTGGCAGGTAAAAATCTGCACTGTTTTTATTTCTGTAATAGTATTATCAGAAGGAAGAAGGGGTAACACTGTGGCCAGCTGAGCAACCAGATTCTTAAATTCAAATAATGAGTACGAGTATTATTGCACATGTATCAATTAACAGCATTAATAATCATTTTTAAATGAAATAAAATATGTTTACAATGACAAAACATACTTAGGTAGCATTTAATTTTTCTGCTAAATGCTTACAAAAGAAACCAAATTTTGTTTTTAGTATAAGAATTAGGGATTTTCTTAATCTTCATGGCGGAACAGAATATATCCTTAAGTATTTACTCAGTCATAGAAGCAAAGTAAGATCTTTTTAATATAAGTGGGGAATCCTATTTTATGCATTACAGATCCTATAACTGAACTTTTAAAAATCTAAATGGACCAGTAGACAGCATTAAATAAAATGTTCTGCAGTTGCCACCTTCAACCTGTTCTGATTTTTATAGCCCAATCATATTTTAAGTTTTTTTCGTGTTTCACTATTGAAGAATCTGAAAATTAAGGTAAAACTGTTTCTTAAAACTATGGAAATTACTCATTTCTTAATGGGCTGGCTCAATATATTGTAAAATTGAGTATAAAATACCTTAATCTAATTATGGGAAGGATTTCTTTGCCAGCTCAACCACCCCTGTGAATAAAAGCAAATACATTGCTTTTGTATACCATAATTGCCCCACAGTTTAAAGTATTTATAACCTCCACATAATAATAACCAAATATTGATCCATAATGAGATGATTTTGGATATAATTTTGTTTAATGCCGATAGATTGCTTTTACAATAGCTTTCGCCAGTTAAGATTGATTAGTTAATCCTAAAATGCTTATTTCAGCATCACCATGAAACCTGCTATGTCAGTCATATTTAATAGCTTAATTTGATGGGCCATTGCCAACAGATAAATGTTGTACTGTGCTGTGAGTCAACTAATATCAATCAGCAGAACAAGATGATTCAGTGCCATTATAGTAAGTATAAGGAATGATGCAATGTGGTCATTAAAGCTCTATAAACTTTAAATTTGATTTTAGAGTGTGTACTTCTGAGTGTGTTGAAGTACAAAAGTAGAAGCTCTGCATAGCATAACCCTGTCTGCAATTTAAAGCAGTTGCCTCTTTTTCTGGGATCCTATTCTTCCTGGTATCTGTTGCCCTATGAGCCTAGGAAAAGAGGCAGCTGCTTTAAAGAGCTGCAACACACAATAGCTTTGTATTTCCATATGTTCCAAATCACCATTTTGGAATCCAATCCAAAGCACTGCAGAGCTTTACTAATTTATTGCACAGAACAATATGATGCCCATCAAGATCAGTACAAACATTTCATTTAAATATTCAAAATAGTTTCACAAATACCAGTCTTAGTTGTAGCTTTTGTCTGGATCTAGGTATTTCTAACTGCAATTTGCAGTGCATTATGTTCCATTTAATCTAACCACAATTTCCTCACCCCATCATCAGTTTTGTAGGAGGAAGCTCTTTAAACACTTTCCATATTTCTTTCACTCTGGTCTGGAATGATAGTGAAGTAGAACAAATGATACAATTTTTTTAAAAACAACAACTCTAAAGTGGGATGATGTGAGTTATATAGGTGCCTGCCTGAATTCTGACATGATTGCTTTAGATTTTCAAATGGAAATTTTCCGGCATGTATTGAAGATTGTTACTGACATATAAACAGCATGCATTCTTTATATATCATTATCCTGGTCGCTGACAACAATCTTAACATGTTAGAAAATTTCCAGTAGAAAAAAAAAACCCTGTTTTTATAGATCTCCATTCAGAAAACCTGATATTCAGCAGATTCAATTTAGCTTAGGCATTACCCCACATAATAAAGTTGTACAAAGCCTAATTCACATAGTTTCTTTCATTATGTAATTCATATTTTGTAAAATATCCATTCCTGTTAATTGGTCCATAAATATGAGATTTTGCTGTAATGTCAACTTCAATTTCACAAGATTTATGCTCTATTTTGTGGTGTCAAAGTAACATCTAAAGGATCTCTCTTAACTCTCCAGAAATCAATACCTGTATCTTTTAGATCCTGTAGCAGCTATTCCAAATGTCAGAGTTTGTGATGATTACTGTTTTCATTTCCATTCCCAACTTCCTTAAGTGTTGGTTTATTCCAAAAAAAGAAAAAACGCAGGGTGAAGATAGATTGTACATGGCATTTCTAAATTGGCTTTTCTATTTATAATGAGTATTAATGTTGTAATTCATGTACAGCTGCATTGGCTGAACATGCATTATAGCAGTTCAGCTCTTATCTTTGGCAGGGTATAAGAATCTCACTTTGACAGGAACCACTATTGAAGCCTATTCTGGATTTCTTAATAATTTGTCTGAGCAGAGCAGCTGGATCTTGCACCCATTTTCGTTTCATAGTTTTGAAGTGTTAAGAGAAATTAAAGGGTAACTAGATTTCATAATGGTTTGGAAAAATCAAAAATCAAAACAATACTTAAAAACATGCTGGTTGATCCAAAGATATTTTGCACAAGTGTCCTTCAAGTCATGAATTAGTTTGAGTCCTAGAAGGAAATCTGGATCAAATCAGATCCTGTAGCAGCCATTCCAAGTGTCAGAATGTGTGACAATACAGTTTTAATGTCCATTCCCACTTCCTTAAGTGTTGGTTTATTAAAAAAAAAAAAAAAAAGAGGATACAGGTGGGTTGTAAATTGGCTTTTCTATTTATAATGAGTATTAATTTTGTAATCTATGTACAGTTCCATTGGCTGAATATGCATTATATTAACAGGGTGTAAGAATCTCACTTTGACAGGAACTGCCTATTCTGGATTTAATAATTTGTCTTAAGAGTAGAACAACTGGATCTTGCACCCAAGATGCAGTTGCAAGATCTTGCATGAAAATGAAGGGCAGGTTCAAATAGATTCCTTTGGTTGTGTTAGAGATATTTCAGTGATGGTTCATCTCTGGGAGGAAAATAATTGAATAATCAAAGTTTCTTTGATCGTTTCTTCTTCCACTAAGGCAGGAATGTCAAACTCACGGTGTCACAGCATCACATGACATATCAGGACTTTTTTCCCCTTCGCTAAACTGGGTGTGGGCGTGGCTAAGTGCGTGACACATTTGGCCCGCGAGCCGGGAATTTGAGAGCCCTGCACTAAGGTATCATCTAACTGCATGCAGCTGACATGAGAATGACTTATATTTTCTTAATGAACTGGAATTTACAATCATTTAGTACTAATTACCAAATATTAAATGGGACACAATGGATCAATGCAACAATGTTTACTTATTAGGGCTGTGCAGCATTTCTGAAATGCAAAATAGTGTTCAAATATCCAGGAGTGGACCTCTTTCTGTCTGCTGTTCCTAAAACCAACATGTCTTTTTTGGGATCTCACAGTCTCTACATGATTCTTTTCTGGAAAAAGGCATAGCTGTTTTTTAGGAACTGCAGATATGCTCTTTGTTCATATCCTGCACGCCTCTTTTGGCCTTTGAATCTCAAGCACTGGAGAACTGAATAGTCATATCCATAGAAATTTAATGGCAATGAACCAGAAGTATTTTGTCACTATAATTAAGTCATACGTCTAAAAATAAAAGCTGTACTGATGGATTGATTTGATGAAAGCTGCCAAGAGATTCACTGTGTGATTCGGCTCAAAGCTAAAGGATATTTGTGTTTAAACAATAGCCAATATTCTTACAACAATTGAGCGCTCATAACCTATTTTCTCCCAAACGACTTTGCTTTTATTGGCAACTAGGGATTTCACCGATGTCGCACCATGATGCAGATAGTTCCAGCTGTGTCAGGGAACAATACTGTGTAATACCAGCATTACATTTTTTTTTCCTTTTTCTAAATAATGCTATAAAGAATATCACTTAAGGATCAACGTTACCTGGTTCAACATGGAAGGGTACAATACAGTTACATTTACGCAGGTCTGAGAATGTCTTTCAAAAGTACTTTGTTGAAGTACATGTTTTAGCTTTTCTCACTACTGATCCTGATGATGGGAGCAGGTGGATGTTGTTCAGCTGATGGGCCATATGTCTCCCTCCTTGCTCCGATATTTAGACAGAACATATTTAATCTACAAGGTCATAAATGCCACAGCAGTATAGCCAGGCCCAAGTATTTCTCTGCCAGAGCAGACATATTTTCATGTCACAACATCATTTATTAGTAGCAATAGAAGTTAGTATATGCTATAAGTGTAAATGCTGGTGGAATCCTCTGTCAATGACCAAATATGGGTTCATATTGTGGAGGAAATGTATAAATATTTATCTGAATGGCACATTATGTGTTAAGCATTAAGCATAGCATGTGTCTTAAATCAGCTGCTCTTGTCTCCTTTCCTGGGCAATGCTAACGCCCAGCATACCTTACCCAAGGATGCTGATGAAAAGCCAAAAACTACAGAACAGCAGCATCTAGTGAGCTACACACATCCTTCTCCTTGACATACCCTATCAACCATTTCATGCATGTAGTAGCCATCCTGTGAATTAGGGCGGTAAAACATACAGCTAAAGAGTGGGTAACCATCAATCCATCAATTCTGTTTGTTTAATTCCGAACTGGTGGGACCAAAAACTGTGCTAAATTTTTCTCACAAGTGGTCTTCTGCAAAGGAAAGCTCTGCTTTTATGCCTTATTCTCAAGAAACATCAGCATTTCTATTGCTGAATGGTGATGCTCAAAGAAAGCCCCATTCTTTTTCCCAGTGCAATTAAAATGGTAAGAGAGACCATGCTCAGAGAAGGTGAGGTCCTATGCTGCTTGTTGTCCAATTAGAAATGTTTAACATCGAATAGTTACTTAAGATGCATTCATATGATGTTTCTTGTTTATTTTGTTTCTCTCTTTTCCTTTCTGTAAAAAGCCCCTATCAGCCTGCAGATTCTTCATAACGTTACTTCTTGTTGGATATGCGAGAAGATCTACAGAACACAAGAAAAAAATGGCCTCATACATTTGTCTTATACTAAGAAACAAATGGAGATCTAGTTTGGTATAGTAGTTGAAGCACCAGGCTAGAAACCAAGAGACTTTTGAGTCCCAGCTGTACCTTAACTGGCCAGCTGGGTGACCTTTGCTTAGTCATTCTCTCTCAGTCCAAGGAAGCAAGCAATGGCAAATCACTTCTGAAAACCTTGCCAAGAAAACCACAAGGACTAGTTTAGATGTCATCAATGAGACAACTAGAGTCAACATTGATTTGAAGACATCAAAGAAAAACAAAAAAGGCATAGGATTTGGTACCACATTACTCTCATTCATTTTCCTAACAACATAGAGGGTAAAATAAACAATTAACCCTTTAATCATTGAAAAATTGAAAATATTTTTAATTACACAGTTGCTTATATGTTGATAATGTATTTGATAATTACGCCTTTAAAATCATCAAATGTATGCAAGTAATACCAAATAAAAACAAGCCTTAGGCAAAAAAAAATGCTCCCAACTTATTTGTGTTTGCTAAAGAATGACAAAAGGCTGAATCTGTCCTTTTGAAACATGACTTCCAGCAAACAATGACTCAGAGCTTCTGCCTGAGGCCTGCAGATAATGCTCAGGCTAAAAATATCTGGGCAAAATAGACTGCAATCCTATGCTGACTCCAGAATAATGCCATTGAATTTAATGGGATTGACTTGACAAGTATGAAATAAATGATAAATTAAATATTTTTTCTGGGCAAGGAGGAATATTTCCAGATAGCATAATTACTCTTTGTATATATTTGGAACATACTAAAGTAACCTTCATCAAATGCATTTATGTCACATCTTTTTGTTTTAGTAACTTAGAGTCACTAATTTTTAAGCAAACCATGAATTGGCTAATCATTTGGATGTTCAGATAAAAGGTAACGAATCTAAGTCAAAATGCTGGAAAGGAACCTTTTACTTCAAAATCTTTAATGCAGGAATCTAATAAATCTATTCTGCATCTGCTTGAAGTTATTTATTCAATTATTTGACCTTCCATAATATACTAGGACTCCTGGCAGTTAATGAATTCACATGAAATATCCATGGTAAATATAAATTATATATGAATTAATAAATAAGCCCCCAAACCCATATAAAAAATGCAGACAGCAGCCACTAAATATACAATTGCTCTGGAAGAATTCCATGTTCAGCATCTTTTGCAAGGAACACTTTGATGGGGCCAGGATGCTGGCTGGGGTTGTCAGAAATGATGTCAGATAGCATTGAGAAGACCACAAAATCACTTGGTTAAGTTGGGCTGTCATAGAAATTGAATAATTATTGTTTTTTAAAAAATATTTCAATCCTGGAAATGCTTAACCTAGTCCAGTGCTTCTCAAATAGTGGGGCGCGCCCCCCAGGGGGGGCGCGAGGCTCCGTAAAGGGGGGCGCGAAATGTTTTCTCTAAATCTCTATCCTGATTAGCCAAACCCGCCCGTGTGACTTTTAGACCCGGATGATACTATTTACAGTCGCGCGGGGGGTGCGAAATGTTTTCTTCTTCCTAGGGGGGGCATGACAGAAAATAATTGAGAAGCACTGACCTAGTCCATTGGTAAACTGAATATTAGAACTCTTTCTTCTAATACAATAGGTGTTTTTTTTGTTAATGTCCTTTTAATTTGTGTGTGTGTGTGAGGGAGTGTGTGTGTGTAAAAGCAAAGGTTCCCTTCGCACATATATGCTAGTAGTTCCTGACTCTAGGGGGCAGTGCTCATCTCCGTTTCAAAGCCAAAGAGCCAGACCTGTCTGAAGACGTCTCCGTGGTCATGTGGCAGAAGCTGGGACAAGTAACAGGAACTGACTCGGTTATGTGGCACTAGGGATTCGAACTGCCAAACTACCGACTTTTCTGATCAACAAGCTCAGCGTCTTAGCCACGGATCCACCAAAGCTCTGAGCCACCAAAGCATGATAGAATGCATACCCTCATGGAAATTGACCTGTGAATTTGCCACATTGAAAGTATTCAAAATATAACTTCGGTACCCAACTTTTAATCTCGTACTAATGAAAGAACGCATGTCTCAGTATACAGCTTCACTGACCTACCCAGGGCTCTAAGCATTTGAAGAGTCATGAGTAATTAAACAGAGCTTAATGAGAGTGTTTCTTGATTCATATTTTTCTCAGTGAGAAAAATGCATTTATGAGATGAGTAGCCTTTCTTAAAAAGAAAATGGTTTCCAACCATTTCATTAAGACAAAGTAGATAGATAAAATGACTTCTGTCAGACTGTAATATCATTTTGAGGAATAGCATTTCAGGAGGACATATAATGCTGTTCCAAAATATTGCTGGAAATATCTTTAGGCCAGAAATAACATTAGCAATGAAGAAAGATGTAAGACAGTAGTAAATGCTCACCTTTTCATATAATGAAAATGTCATCAGTTTACACCAGGGTCTTCAACCTTGGTAACTTCAAGATTGTGGACTTCAACCCACAGAATTCTTCAGCCAGAGTGGAATTGAAGTCCACAAGTTGAACTTGAGAGTTGAAGTCCACAAGTCTTAAAGTTGCCATGGTTGGAGACCCCTGGTTTACACTACACAATACAATCACCCACTTGGTCAACTGAAAAGCTTGTTTCCTTATTCTTTATCCAATTATGGGGAGCAGGGAAAGGTCCATGCTGAGCAGCTGCCTTGTTATCCCATTGTCCTCCACATCATGCTCCCACAGCCCTTCCTTGCATTGCAGCTAAAGGTAAGGAGAAGAGATATTGATGTAAGGACAAAAAAATGACAGTGGCAAATTGCTAAGTGTGTTGCAGCCATGGACTGCAACCATACAAATAACAAATGCCTGAATGTGATTAAAGAGTTTCAGACATGACATATTTACTATGGATAGCATACTTCGATGGAAAAATGGTCATCCAAAACATCTTATATATCTTTATATATAAACATGAATATATATATATATATATATATATATATATATATATATATATATATATATATATATATATATATATATATATATATATATATATATATATATATATATATATATATATATATATTCATGTTTATATATAAAGATATATATAGGCTTTGCTCCTGGAAGCACCAAGCCGGAAGCACCAGCCTGAAGATGATGAATGAGATTTCATCGAAACGTCGTGAAGATACTTCCAATTCTACGCGGGAGAAAACCCGAACAACCAAAGACCTACATACAAACACCCGCGAAAACCTCAGAAAACATGTGTGTGTGTGTGTGTGTGTGTGTGTGTGTGTGTGTGTGTGTAAGAGATTTTATATTGTAATAGTACCTTCTGTGGCAGGTATAGTCAATACCAATAGACATTTGCAGAAGAGGCACAGTGTATCCACAACTGAATCCAGCTTGTTAACTGGAAAGCCGACAGCCTGGGTTCGAGATCGGAGCACCATGCAACAGGGTGAGCTACCATTCTTGCCCCAGTTCCTGCCCACTTAGCAGTTTGAAAGCAGGCAAATGTGAGTAGATTAATAGGTACCACTTCAGTGGTAAGGTAGCAGTGTTCCATGTCCCTTTGGCATATAGCAATGCTGGCCATATGGAAACTGTCTTCGGACAACACTGGGTCCCTCAGCCAGGAAACAGAGATGAGCACCACACCCTAGAGTCAGACACCACTGGACCAGAGAAGCCTTTACCTTTTCCTTTTAGACATCTGCCTGATATTTCTCAAAGAACGAGTCACCATACAAAAAAGTTAGGTAATATTAGCATCATCTCTAAGATTACAGAGCTGAAAATTTTCTGTTGCGTATCCCTGTTTCTCCTTAATCACAGAGAGTGCCATTGAGGTAATAATAGTCTCTAGTTCTACAAATCACTTCATATTTTTTAGATTAAATCAAGACCAGGATCATCAGCTTTACAACTACATCACTGCTCTCACTTGACAAGCTATCTGTCACTCACCTTGTTCAAACTCTGCGTATTGAAACGAAGTCCTTTTAATTAATTTGGATGAAAAATGCAGGCATAGAAGAAGAGATGAGCCTGGCTCTTCTCCTGCGGGAGCAGGTGAATATCAATAAAGCTCTAGAGTTTGTAGTTAGTTTCATTGCAGGCTTTGGAATGCTAGGAAATTTGGATATTGTGAAAGCTAATTTTGACATTATTGCCATTTGCAATTAGAATGCCAAGTTAATGAACATGGTAAATACTTGCCTTAGTTGTAAATGAACAGTGAAGCTTAATTATTTTGCACCATGAAAAAGGAATAACTTACATACAAATGTCAGCACTGACATTGATATAAGCTTGTAATTTGAATAGACAAGCCGTCCTAAAACAATATAAGTATGGCTTATTACATATTTTCTATGCTCTATAGAAAATTAATGAGCTTTACTAAAATAATTGCTGCATGGAGGAATGTTTGTTAATAGGTCATATAAGCCAATTACATCCATAAAAAGAGTTGTAATTAAACAGTTGAAGAGTCTTAAAGATAAATCATTCTTATGTTTACACTGGCAAACATTAAAACAAATGAAAATAATATTTTTGTTGCATTTTAACACCAACTGAAGCCAACAATTAACAGCCAGACATTGTCTTCGCACTGTAATTACCTGTTGCACACTCAATGCTGATCCAAAGTCATCTTTCACCATACACAAATCTATTATCTTGTATTCTAGATTAATGATATAGAACATAGAATCATAGGACAGTAAGGGAACTCGGAGATCTTCTAGTCTAACCCCCTGCTCAAGGCATGAGAACTTACACCATTCTGGTCAAATGGTTGTCCAGTCTATTTTTGAAAACTTCCAGTGATTGAGCACCCACCAATCCAGAAAGTAAACTATTCATTAATTATTCTCATTGTCAAAAAAAGTTTCCTTATTTCTAGATTCAATCATTCTTTAACAAGCCTCCACCCATTAATTCTTGTCCTACTCCCTCTGAAGAACAAATCACTCCCCTCTTCTCTGTGACAGCCCCTCAAGTACTGGAATACAGTTTTGTTCCCCTTAACCATTCCCATCAACAGGGTAGACATGCCTAGTTCCCTCAACCATTCATCATACAAATTAGCTTCCAGGCCCTTTCAAATTAGTCTCTCTGTGCACTTTCTAAGGTCTCAACATGATTTCTTTTGTACCATGGTGAACAGAACTATATACAGTATTTACTAGTGCAGTATAAAGTGGTATTATAACTTTTCGCAATCTTGATGCTATACCTCTGTTGATGCAGCCCAGAATTGTGTTGGCTTTTTTGGCAGCTGCAGCACATTGCTGGCTCATACTTACCATATTTTTCAGAGTATAAGATGCACCATTTCTCTCCCCAAAAAAGGATGAAAATCTGGGTGTCTCTTTTACACTGAATACAGCATTTTTGGCCTCACGAAACCCCGCCCCCTTTACAAAAATGGACGTGCAGAGGATTTCGAAGGCCTGCAAAGTGCTCCCGAGGGTTGGAGAGAGCAATCCCATCCCCCAGGGCCACTCTACAAGCCTCCTAAAGGCTATGCATGCACCCTTTTTTGGCAATAAAGGGCCCATTTTCACGTAAAACAGACCATTTTTGCTCTTCCCACCAGCTCCCAGGAGCACTTTGCAGGCCTCTCAAACTCTCGGCAAGTCCTGTTTTTCACAAAAAATGAAGTGTGCAGAGGGTTTGAGAGGTCCGTAGAGTATAAAACTTTTTTTTAAAATTACCTCTTCAAAATCTTGGTGCGTCTTATATTCCAGTGCGTCTTATATTCTGAAAAATACGGTAATTCATCTTGCCTTCAGCAATTGCATCCTAAGGCTCTCTATCAAGCCAACCTAATATGGGAGCTAACCCCCATTCATGGCCCAGTGGGATGCCACGGGGGAGATCTTGTTTGGGAGGAGTTTGACTCCGTTACTTCCGAGGATATGGACAGGCTACGTGGGCGACTGCGAGCCACCACATGTTTATTGGATCCGTGCCCCTCCTGGCTTGTACTGGCATCCTGGGAGGTGACACGAGGCTGGCTCCAAGAGGTTGTCAACGCATCCTTGAGTGAGGGTTCCTTGCCTGCCTCCCTAAAAGAGGCCATGGTGAGGCCCCTCCTCAAGAAGCCCTCTTTGGACCCAGCTCTTTTGAACAACTACCGTCCAGTCTCCAACCTTCCCTTCTTGGCGAAGGTTGTTGAGAGTGTGGTGGCACAACAGTTTCCCCGTCACCTGGAGGAAGTTGACTATCTAGATCCGCGCCAGTCCGGCTTTCGGCCCGGGCATAGCACCGAGACGGCATTGGTCGCGTTGGTAGATGATCTCTGGAGGGCCAGAGATGGGGGATGTTCCTCCATCCTGGTCCTATTAGACCTCTCGGCGGCTTTCGATACCATCGACCATGGTATCCTATTGCATCGGCTGGGGGGGTTGGGGGTGGGAGGCACCGTTTTACGGTGGTTCTCCTCCTACCTCTCTGGCCGATCGCAATTTGTGCGGGCAGGAGAGCAGAGGTCGACCCCGAGACCCCTCACATGCGGGGTGCCTCAGGGGTCGGTCCTCTCGCCTCTCCTGTTTAACGCATACATGAAGCCGCTGGGCGAGATCATCCGTGGTTTTGGGGTAGAGTACCACCTGTACGCTGATGACACCCAGCTGTACATATCTACCCCAAACCACCCCAACGATGCCGTAGCGGTGATGTGCCAGTGCCTGGAAGCCGTGCGGATCTGGATGGGAAGTAACGGACTTAGGCTCAACCCGACCAAGACCGAGTGGCTGTGGTTTCCGGCTGCCCGATTCAACCAGCTCTCTCCAACGCTGGCCATAGGGGGCGAACATCTTGCCCCTGTGGATGGGGCGCGCAACTTGGGTGTCCTCCTGGATACCCGGCTGTCCATGGAAGATCAAGTGACAGCCGTGGCCAGGAGGGCGTTTTACCAGGTTCGCCTGGTACGCCAGTTGCGCCCCCTATTGGATCGGGACGCCCTTCGCACAGTCACTCATGCTCTCGTGACATCCCGACTGGATTATTGCAACTCTCTCTACATGGGGCTCCCCTTGAGGTGTACCCGGAGGCTTCAGTTGGTCCAGAATGCAGCCGCGCGAGCAATTATGGGCACCTCTAGGTTTGCCCATGTAACACCGCTGTTGCGCGAGCTGCACTGGCTACCTGTTGTCTTCCGGGTGCGCTTCAAGGTGTTAGTTACCATCTTCAAAGCGCTCCATGGCTCGGGACCTAGCTACCTGCGGGATCGGATCCTGCCCCATACATCCTCACGGCCGATTCGCTCCCACAGAGAGGGACTTCTCCGGGTGCCGTCCACTAGACTTTGTCAGCGGGCGACGCCCAGGGGAAGGGCCTTCTCTGTGGCGGGCCCAGCCCTCTGGAATGACCTTCCCCCCGATATCAGGACAACCACGGACCTCCGCTCCTTCCGCTTAAAATTAAAGACGCACTTTTTTCGTCTGGCCGGCCTTGGGTAGTCTCTTTTTAGGTCAGGGTTTTTTAGGGGTAATTTTTAGTTTAGTTATGGGTTTTAGCGCAGGATTTATTTAATCTATTTTTAACTTTGTATTTTGTATTTGTTTGTGGTCTATTTGTATTTTTAATTGCCTGTGCCCCGCCTCGAGTCCCCTTGGGGAGAGAGAGCGGGATAGAAATTAAAATTATTATTATTATTATTATTATTTTTTAAGGAGATGAGTAATAAAATGAGTATTTTATTACTCGTTTGGTTTTGGTATTGCTACTAAAAATATTAATTTTTCTTCACAATGTACAATTTCAGGAATATGTTGAATGTATTCCAGAGTATGTACTTTCAACTGACTTAATAAGATGATCCAACTGATCTTGCAAGCATTGGTACAGAATAATAAATAATCAAAATTGGAAAGTGCATGAAATAGTCATCCTGCTCAAACTCAGCTAACGGTGCCAAAGCATTCCTTATAACTGGTCATTCAATCTGTGCTAAAATAAAATGAAACGAAAATAGTGCAAAATGTTGTTGCTGAATCTTCTACACCAGGGGTCCCCAACCCCCGGGCCGCGGACCGGTGCCGGTCCATGGCTTAGTAGGAACTAAGCCCCTTGGCAGAGCGCGCAGGAGAGCGCAGGCGCGGTGGGACTCCTGGCCGTCGATTCCCTTCCTCCCTCTCCCTTCCTCCCTCCACAGCTGGCATGCCGGCTACTCGTCTTCTTCCAGGGGCTGCCGTTACACACACACACACACACACACACACACACACATGGAGGCTTCTCAGCTCCTGGAAGGAGCCTGAGCGGGCGAACGAGCAACCAAGCAAGGCGGGTGGCCGGGCCGGGGGGGCAGGCTAAGGCGAGTGAGCGTGGCGGGCCGGGCTGAGGAGGCTCCGCGGGGGGGGGGCGGGGGGGGGACGATGACAGACAGACAGAGGGAGGCACAGACACAGAGAGAGACAGGGAGGGAGGGGGGAATCAGAGAGTGACAGACACAGAGAGAGAGAGAGAGGGAGGGAGAGAGAGAAAGAGAGACGCAGAAAGTGATTAAGTGCGTGAATGCGAGACAGACAGACACACACAAACACATATAGTGACAGATGGGCGGACGAAGGGGAGAGAGACAGAGATAGAGAGAGAGAAAGAAAAAGAGAAAGAAAGAAAAAAAGTGGGAGAGAGAGAGAAAGAGAAAGACAGACAGAAAGAGAGAAAGAAAGAGAGACAGAAAGGAAAGAGAAAAAAAGAGAGAGAAAGAGAAAGAAAAAGAGAGAAAGAGAAAGAAAAAGAGAGAAAGAGAAAGAAACAGAGAAAGAAAGAAAGAGAAAGAGGGAAAGAAAGAAAGAGAGAGAAAGAGAAAGCAAGAGAGAAAGAAAGCGAAAGAAAGAGAGAAAAAGAGAAAGAGAGAGAGAGAGAAAGAGGGAAAGAAAGAGACAGAGAAAGAAAGAAAGAAAAAGAAAGAAAGAAAGAAAGAAAGAAAGGAAGGAAGGAAGGAAGAAAGGAAGAAAGAAAGGAAGAAAGAAAGGAAGAAAGAAAGAAAGAACGTATGACCACAATTGAGCCCAAAAGTTTGGTTGTTAACCAAGACCATTGTT
The DNA here is from genome assembly GCA_039707465.1 of Rhabdophis nuchalis. NCBI lineage: Eukaryota > Metazoa > Chordata > Lepidosauria > Squamata > Natricidae > Rhabdophis > Rhabdophis nuchalis. Next base: position 169,615,703 of record CM077645.1, read on the forward strand.
AAGTGCGTTTCACATTTTCCAAGTTAGCCACGCCCACCCAGTCACATGACTGCTGAGCCACTCAGCCGGTCCGCAAAACTTTCTTTAAAATGAAACCGGTCCCTGGTGCAAAAAAGGTTGGGGACCCCTGTTCTACGCTATCCAAAGACTCAATCGGGGCACATGAGTCATAGGACAAATTATTGCAAAATCATCCCTTGAATTGGAATGTCTCAAAAATTGATAATGTTCTTTGTTTGTGAATATATACTATTATCAATAGTATAGGATTAATAATAGTCAGTAAATTTGTTTATAGTAATTTTAAAGTATAGTTGCTTTAAAATATAGTTGCTTAAAATAAAAGCAGTCGTTTTCTAATAAATTTCACCAGCTTTTTCATTTGCGCCCTCTGCTGGACAAAATGTATCACTAATACCTTTTTTTTAAAGACAAGTTTTATTGTAATCCCCCCCCCCCCCCCATCATCCATGGTGTGGTCTAGGTCACATCTTATGCATCATATTTATAATCATAGTTCCAATATATTCTAATCTTCCCAGTTTTATCCATAGCCATCTCTTTTGTATAATACTTTATCTTTTTCCATTAATTTATTTAAACTTACTTATCATTACTAAGCTCCCTTTTCTTTTTGTCTTCATCTAATTACTATTAACTCATCTTTACAAATTAACCATTTTTAACTATAGCTTTGCTATTCCAACATTTGTAATATCACTCTCTTTACATAGTTCTTTATCATTTCTCACTCAATTTCTACACAGTTAACATCATTGTACCTCCTATATTTCACTTTTTTACAGTTTTCTAGTGTTTTACCCTATTTCCGCCCCCCGAAAATATCTTACAAATTCCCCTTCCCCAATCCTTAATATTTTAAATTTCTAACATTGTTTTAAATTAAATTCAAAATTAGTAGTATTTATTTAATTATTTGAATTTGAATTTATTTTGATTTATATACCGCGCCTTCTCCATCGAAATGGACCCAGGGCGGTGCACAGGAAATTGAAACCAATGAATAATAGAAAATACAATAAATATAGTTAAAAAGAATTAAATTAGAAGCCTGTGCTAAAATTCCCAATAAAAACCCATCGTCCATTTACGAATTGGCAGGAGCTATATCACAATAAGATCTAAATGTTAAGCTAGACCAGCTTGCTGGAAAAAATATGTCTTGAGTGAACGGCGAAAGAGGGGATAGTGCGAAGTTCGGGGGGGTTGGTCGTTCCAGAGGGCCGGCCCTGCCACAGAGAAGGCCCTACCCCTGAGCACCGCTAGCCGGCATTGACCGGCGGTTGGCACCCTTAGTAGGCCCACTCTGTGGGAGCGAATCGGACGGAAGGAGGTATGTGGCAGGAGACGGTCCCGCAGGTAACTAGGCCCTGAGCCATGGAGCGATTCGAAGATGGTAATAAGCAACAATTATCTACTTTAACACTCCCATCTACTGATCTAACTCATTATATACATATACTAGTATTTACCCTATAATTATACCTCTCTTCTGTTAACCTTTTCCTTCTTATCCATCATCTCTTGCTCTTTTAAGGATTCAATTTTTAAAATGAAGTCTTATTTCTCTCTCTCTCTCTCTTTTTTATATGTGTGATGCTTTCTCTTTTGTATCCCTTCTATCTTTTTCTGTTGTGATTTTTTGCACTCGCCTCATCAAAAAAATTTGTTTTTTAACTGCTTCTTGTTTGGGAGGAGGGCTTTCTCCATTTCTTCTCTACTCTTTCTACCTTTCTATAAATTTCTATAGTATTGTCTAATTGATTCTTATTTTTTACTTCTTCTTCTTCTAAGCTTTTAGCTTCTTGCATTTTATTTAAATTCCTCATTTCAGGTTCTTCTTCTATTTTCTTTCCTGTGTGATTCTGTTTCTTTATTACCTATCAAAGATTCACGTACTTCTTTTAACATCAAAATAGTTCTCCTTATAACTTAAACTCCATTTTATAACAATTTAAAAATCTTTTAAAACCGCCCCAACTTCACAGCTGATCCAAATTTAAAGTCTATTTAATTTCCTTGTTTTTCTTCTTTTCTTCAATTATTTCTCTTCTTTTCAAACGTAGGGTGCCTTACTGAGTTAATATAATCTAATTATAACCCAATTCCAGGAATAGACAAATCTAGCTATTAATTAGCTTTCTTCAAAGAGAGAAAACAAAAAGGAGAAAAAAGAACTCAAGTACTCTTTAAATTTTCTCACAATGTCCAAATTATCTTCTTCTGTATAGTGAAGGTCAGATCTTCCAACTGCTACTTCTTTAATTTTGTCTATTTTAATTGTTCACCAAGCCTGTTGAACTTTGTAGTGCTTTTTTCCTCCAGTAGATGGCACTCTGAATTTCTATTCCATATAAGGTAGTCTAACAAATACAGCTAATTTTCAAAATATCCAGGGAGTTTAAAATACACATAAAAATGCTATTTTCTCCCAAAAATCCTTTTTTAAAGAATGCTTTGACTTTCCTCAGCTTCCCAAATACATGAATTCTTCTTGGGCTTTTTATTTTATAATCTCAAATTCTTTCTTTTCTTTTCTTTTTTATCCCAAGTGCCTAATAGCCCCTGTTCCAAGCTTTGAAATAACTTTAAAAACATCAATTACCAATTTCCAAAAATTTGGCACTCCAGCACTCCATCCAAACTGCTCCAGCTCAATTCTTCAGTTCGGTTGCCCCAGCTTTGAGATGATCATTGGGAAATGGCCACTGCTGCCAATCGGGAGAGCTGCTTCTGTCCTGGTGACAAAATTGTCAATTCCTCACCAACCACAAAACACCTCTCCTTACTTCACCATCCCTTCAAGACAGCTATGGCTTGAAGGCCTCCTGGCAGTGGGTACCAGCTGAATTTCATAGGGCTCATCAGAGCTCCGCTATTTTCTAGTCCGTTTCCACCATGACGTCAACCGGAAGTCTGCTACTAATATCTGACAGAAGTGTAATGTTATAGCATAATTTAATACATATAGTACTAGATAAAAGAGATAAAGACCATGTAATAATTTTATATTTTATTTTTGATACATTAAATGAGTGGAATACTATGATTTGGCTTACATATTTATTACCAGTTTTAACTCATGTATATATATTCAAGCACTCTTTTGTCTCTAATAAACAAATGCGTCATTATATTTGTATTGCATTCTTTATTACTCAAAGAATATGAAATCTGAGAATCCAATATTAATTATTGCTGCAGTTTTCATTCTTAGAAGACATTTTTTCCTTTAAATATTACATTCAAGTTTTATTTCTTTAATTCTCAAATAAGATCATTTTACATGGAAGCTGTTTTATAATGAAGTACTGTATGGATTTCAGATAAGCAGTTCCACTAATTTAGTACTGAAAAAGTAATCCAGCAGGATAATAACGCTTTAATAAAATACCTCAATTAAAGATAGCAAAATGTAAACCCAAGCAGGCAATCATATATTTATATTATTTCCTTATTCCTCTTACATAATGCTCATTGTTTTCTGCTTCCTTCATCAACATTCGTACTAATGTACTAAAGGATATTGCTGAAGCAATTATGTTTTCTCTCAAATCAGAACTGAAAAATACCTTAACAATCATTGGTTGATTGATGTTTCCAGTGGCAATTTTATTTCTACCATCATTTGAGAAACACTTTATATTTTTACCCACTTATTTTAACACTTCATATTTTTACATCTTTGCTATTTACTACAGTTTTGTCCAAATTGCTATCTGTCCTTTCTTTTTTTTTCTTGATCTCCATTTCCTCACCATTATTGAATCTCTAGCATGTTTTCTAGCTTCATTACAATTTCTTTGAACAGCAAGATCATTGTCTCCATTAACTGTTTCCATTTCTTTATATGCACCATAATTTCAAGGAACACTTGCTTCACTTCTCTGTCTTGGCATCAGCCAGTTGTTCTGCATTTCTGTTATCTTCAGAATTTACGGGACATAACATTAAGTGAATATTCACATTGATAGTATCCAGAATTTTGCTTTTTTTTTTAATGCATGGCACAGAGATCCATTCAATTTAGGAACTCTGTGCCAAAAGGAATATCTTTATATTCCACATACAAGCTTTCACAAATTTTTCGGAAGCCCTAGAGAATAAAAGAGAGACATTATGTGTTAAATAGAAACCTCGATGAATGAATCGGTTATAATGCCAGTGTTAATGGCTGGCTTGAGTACAATTGTGCAACATTGCTGAACTACAATTCCCAGCAGCCCAGCAGTAGCCTTTGGTGATGCTGGGGAATTTGTAGTCCAGCAGAATCTGGAAATCTACCATCTCCTTAGTCCTGTTAATGAGGTCATAACTCTCCATGGCAACCAAAAAGCAAACTCCTAGTGATATTCTGAGTCCAGAGTTAGATAAAAAATGGTACAGATAATTCATTCTTCCATCCAAACCTGTCCTGATTCCCCTAGTCTAACACCCTCACAATAGTTTATCTTTCTCACACACACAAAACAAGCAAAATCCAACAATATTCCATACTTACAGCAAGGACAAAATCTAAAATTGACCCACATTACCTCAACAGTATCATTGGGCAGATTATTAAATTCACGAGTATTGGGATTACTTTATCCTTCAGACAACTCTCACTTTACTTACCTGCTTATACACTTATTTTGCCTATTCTGAGAATTCCCCTAATTTTATGAAACAATTAACTTCGGGCAGAGGAACTATGGTATAATCAACGTATTTCTACTGGTCCAAAGCCGCATACACCTGAAATCATCTGAGAATATATCTACCTATAGAAATGTACTACCAGCTAGTTCCTAGTTCTGAGGTGGTATCAGTGGTGGGTTGCAGGTGGTATGCCCCGGTACTGGTGTACTGGAGCCGGCCCAGACAGTGGTGGGTTTCTGCAGGCTCGCACCTACTCGCGAGAGCCGGTTGGTGAAATTTAGAAAACCGGTGAGAGGGGGTTCCACCGGCGTACCTGGAAGTAAATCTGGCCCGCCGCTGCCAGTGACCCAACGGGAAGGAAAGGAAGGAAGGAAGGAAGGAAGGAAGGAAAGAAAGAAAGAAAGAAAGAAAGAAAGAAAGAAAGAAAGAAAGAAAGAAAGAAAGAAAGAAAGAAAGAAAGAAAGAAAGAAAGAAAGAAAGAAAGAAAGAAAGAAAGAAAGAAAGAAAGAAAGAAAGAAAGAAAGAAAGAAAGAAAGAATTTATCATCACAACTGAGTCCAAAATTTTGGTTGCTAAACAAGAGCATTGTTAAATGAGTTTCACCACATTTTACAAGGTGGCCACTCCCACCCTGTCACATGACTGCCAAGCCACGCCCACAAAATAGGCCACACCTACAGAGTAGGTTCTAAAAATTTTGAAACCCACCACTGAGCTCAGAGCACTGGATACCGTCCCGGTACGGTGCTCCGGATGGCCCACCTGCCCACCCGAGCTCCTTATCTGTCTTTTAAGGCTTCCGTGCCTCTGTGCATGCGCATGGTGCATACAGCGACTGTGCGATGCTCCACTGAGAAGCTGGAGCATCGTGGAGGCTTGCGGAAGCCTTGCTGACAGGTAGGATGCAAGCATGCATCACACATATGTGTGCCTGCACTGCACACATGCATGGGGTGACACCGGGGGCTGTTCTCGTACAGGTTGGAACAGAATCTGGAACCCACCACTGGGTGGTATGCAGAGAAACAGAATGATTGAGCAGCAAACTAAAGGGTGAAGATACCCTAGCTCAGGAGGCCAAGCAAAAAGGAGGTAAAGGAAAGCCAAATGTATAATGCTTTGAGTTTTTGGTTCCCAAATATGCCTTAAGGATAAATCCATTAAGCAACAGTGTCTAAATATATTTCAGTAATTGTATCCATAATGAATTCATATCTTTCTTATGAAAATATTAATTACTTATAGGTTAACTTAATATTTCAATTTATTAATACTCTTTTATTTCCAGTCCATTGACCCACCCCTTTGTGTTTGAATACATATGTTATACAATAGACACAAAATAGATTGTTTTAAAAGGTTCATCCTGCTTTTATAATTAATTGTTTTGATGGAATAGGCATTTATTAGATATTCAGTTGCCAAGCATTTATCCTTTTCCTTAATTCTTCCTTGGTTAAAATTCTACAGCTTGGTAGAATTCCTCCTTATTTGTATAAATAAGAAGTAGACATGCAAGTCCGATGTCTCCAAATCTAGTTTGGAGGTCTAAAATTACAAAATTAAATAATAAATTTCTACCCCACCCCCACCCTTCCAAAATATTCTCCTGCTAGAGGTTTCATGTTCCAATTTCAATTAATTAAACTTAGAAGCTTTTCAACAATGTACATAGATTACTTTCAGCAATAGGTTTTTCCCCAAAAAAATCATATATCTTTGTTTTGGTTAGATCATCTCCTTTCTACCATCTATCATACTAAGCAGAACAACTCCATCCTGTGCACCGCCCCGAGTCCCCGTGGGGGAGAGGGGGAGGTCTATAAATTTTAATAATAATAATAATAATAATAGTAGTTACATCTTGCAATATAACTCTATATGCAGAAATAAAGGACATATTTAAGTAAGATTGTACTGGCATACAATCAAAAGAATCTATTTGCTTAGAATGAACAGATATTAGAGGTTATGTTATTTGGATAGCTAGGTTTGGGCAGAGTCTTTTTTATTTTTTTATCCCAGCTCCCTCACAGGGAGGGGGGGAGAGGGAGAGAGAAGGAGAATCAGAAGGAGAATCAGAATGAATGAAATCATAGCAATGGACATGCCAAATACTGCTCCCTCTTCCTATATTTTCCACAACAACTATCCAATTGAGTGAGTTGGGCTCACAGCAGAGGTGGTATTCAGCAGGTTGTGACCAGTTCTGGAGAACTGGTAGCGGAAAGTTTTGACAACCAGTACATAGTTTTGACAACCAGTACATACCACCTCTGAATGGCCCCGCCCCCTCTATTCTCTGTCTCCCAAGTCCCAGCTGATCAGGAGGGAATGGAGCTTTTTACAGTATTCTTCCTCTGGAGTGGAGTGGAAATGGAGATTTTACAGTATCCATCTTCTGCCCACCAAGCCATGCCCACCAAGCCACACCCATATAACTGATAGAAAAGTTTTTTTGAATCCCACCGTTAGCTCACAGTCTCCTGGTTTCTATGCCAGCCCCTTAACCACTACATCAGACTAGTTCTCTCTTTAATAATAAGAGTGAATTTGGGAGAATTTTCCTGCTGTGATAACATGTAAAGCGAAGTGTCAAAGTAAAGCCACCTTTTAATAAATAAGCTCTGTTCCAAAGCGTATGAATGCACGGTGCACTGTCATTGAGTCATCCACAGTCTAGACGTTATGTTCAGTGATCCTTGTCATTTTAGAACAAATTAACATACTGTAATAACATATTTTCATGCTTCTACATCACAGAGCTGTAGTGCAGTTTTCAGCCCATCATAAGGGATTCAAGCCTTTATGAATTTGATGATGAAGCCTATAGAATTTCACAACATAGAAATGCAGAAATGATGCTTTAAAGTTGTAAATACTTCATAAGAACATAAGAACATAAGAATAGCCTTGCTGGAACAGGCCACAGCCCATCCAGTCCAGCATTCTGTCTCACACAGTGGCTCACCATTTGCTTCGGGGTCTTCCCAAGCAGATGTCTTCACCTGCTTATGATTCCCTGCAAATGGCATTGAGAGATATCCTGCCTATATCTCCAACCCGGAGGGTGTCCTTAGGCAGCCATAATGATAGCTATTGATACCCTTGTTCTCCATGAACTCATCTAATCCTTTCTTAAAGGTGTCGAGGCTGACAGCTGTCACCACTTCTTCTGGCAGGGAGTTCCATAGACCAGTGATCCTCTGGGTGAAAAAGTACTTCCTCTTATTTGTTTGAGGTCTAGCTATCAAAAGTTTCATGGAGTGCCCCCTAGTTCTAGTGTTGTGCAATAGAGAAATCAGTTTTTCCTTTTCTACTTTGTCCACACCATGCATGATTTTATAGACTTCAATCAGGTCACCTCTCAGGTGCCGTCGTTCTAGAGTGAAGAGGCCCAGCCGTTGCAGCCTCAGATGGTAAGGAAGGGGTTCCTACCCCCTAATTATTCTGGTTGCCCTTCTCTGCACCTTTTCCATTTCCATAATATCCTTCTGAAGGTATGGTGACCAGAACTGTACACAATACTCCAGATGGGGCCTCACCATAGATTTATAAAGAGGCAAAATGACACTTGCTGACTTATTTTCTATACCCTTCCTAATGATCCCTAGCAATGAGTTTGCTTTTTTCACTGCTGCGGCACACTGGGTTGACACCTTCATTGAGCTGTCCACCAAGGTCCCTTTCCTAGTTAGTTGCAAGGAGTTCAGACCCCATCAGTTTATAGATGTAGTTGGGGTTTTTTGCCCCAACGTGCATCACTCTGCACTTACTAATGTTGAAGCTCATTTGCCACTGGGTTGCCCACTCCCCCAGTGTCAAGAGATCCCTCTGAAGCGCCTCACACTCTCTCTCAGTTTTTACTACCCTGTATAATTTAGTGTTGTTGGCGAATTTGGCTACCTTGCTGTTCACTCCTACTTCTAGATCATTTATGAAAAGGTTGAAGAGCAGGGTCCCAGTACTGAACCTTGGGGGACCCCACTCTTTATCTCCCTCCACTTGGAGAAGTGTCCATTTAATGCTACTCTCTGTTTCCTGTCCCTTAGCCAGTTGCTAATCCAGGACAAGGCCTGTCCCTTTATTCCATGACTGGCAAGTTTATTTAAGAGCCTTTGGTGCGGGACCTTGTCAAAGGCCTTCTGAAAGCCCAGATAAACAATGTCAACTGGATCTCCCTTGTCCACGTGCTTGTTGACACTCTCAAAAAATTCCAGCAGATTAGTGAGGCATGATTTGCCCTTGCAAAAGCCATGTTGGCTCTCCTTCAGCAATGGCTTCTCTTCTACGTGCCTATTAACTTTATCCTTTAAGATGGTTTCCATCACTTTACCTGGGACACTTGTCAAGCTGACCAATCGGTAATTTCCTGGATCACCTCTGGATCCTTTTTTGAAGATAGGTGTTATATTCGCTACCTTCCAGTCATCCGGCACAAGGCCTGATTTGAGGGAAAGATTATATATTTTGGCAAGGACATCAGCAATTTCATCTTTAAGTTCCTTGAGAACTCGTGGATGGATGCCATCTGGTCCTGGTGATCTGTTAGTGTTGAGTTTAACATGCAAGGACCTCCTCCCTGGTTATTTCTATCTGGGTTAATTCCTCAGTTTCTCTCCCTACAAAGATAGGCTCTGTTTTGGGCATGTGATCTCTCTCTTCTTCAGTGAATACTGAAGCAAAGAATTCATTGAGTCTGTCTGCAATCTCTGTTTCCTCCTTAATAATCCCTTGCCTTCCATTGTCATCTAATGGTCCAATGGCTTTCCCAGTTGGGTTCTTACTTCTAATGTACTTTAAAAAGTCCTTGTTATTTTTTTGAGTGTTTTTAGCTAAACGTTCCTCAAAGTCTTGCTTTGCTTTCCTGATTGTTGCCTTGCATTTGTTCTGCCAGAATTTATGTTTCTGCCTGTTGTCCTCGTTTGGAGAAGCCTTCCATCTTTTAAATGAACTTTTCTTGCTTTTGATCACTTCCCGAACAGCTCCTGTAAGCCACATTGGAGTTGCAGACTGGACAGATGGTAGTTATGTAGGTTTTCTTTTAGCAATCAGCAGACTTAGCTAGGCAACATTCTACAATTCATCCAATTTTAAAGTTCTGTGATATAAAGTTATTTATCTACTTTATTTATTTACATTTATTTATTTATAAAATGTATTGGTCATCCATCTTACTACGGATGGAGAGAAAGACAGACAGACAGACAGCGATAGACATACACACATACATACACAACCATACACACACACATGCACACAAAGTATGTATGTATGTATGTATGTATATGTATATATATATATGTGTGTGTGTGTGTTAGTTTTAACATATATGTTAATATGTTACACACATGTATATATATATGTTAATATGTTATATATATATATATGTAACATATTAACATATATGTTAAAACTAACACACACACACACACACACACACACACACACACACACACACACACATATATATGCCCCGAGTCCCTTGGTGGGAGATGGGCGCGGGATACAAATACGAAAATAAAATAAAAATTATGAGCTGATCAATAAATACTAATCTAATACTAATACTAAATACTAAATACTAATAACTAATAAATACTAATAAATAGTCATGGCTTTCTGTCTAGATGGTCTCTGGTGATGAGCCGAAAGGCAGAAGAGGAAAGCAGTATGCTTCCTCCCTTAATTGAGGCCCTAACAGTATGTATGTATGTATGTATGTATGTATGTATGTATGTATGTATGTATGTATGTTAAGTCAGGGAGACTAGGATAGATCTATTTTGAGCTTTTTAGCTCTCATCAGCTAGTCATACCCTTACTGGGATTTGGACCAGTAAGGGTATGACTAGCTAATGAGAGCTAAAAAGCTCAAAATAGATCTATCCTAGTCTTCCTGACTTATTTATTGATCAGCTCAAAAACGTAACACACATATAAAAAAAATTATACAACAGAACTCATGGCTTTCTGTCTAGATGGTCTCTGGTGATGAGCCGAAAGGCAGAAAAGGAGAGCAGTATGCTTCCTCCCTTAATTGGGGCCTAACAGGGTGTTGTGACACAACTATATATATATATATATATATATATATATATATATATATATATATATATATATATATATATATATATATATATATATATATATATATATATATATATATATATATAGTTGTGTCACAACACCCTGTTAGGCCCCAATTAAGGGGCGTAGAATTTTCTCCCGCGTAGAATTGGAAGTATCTTCACGACGTTTCGATGAAATCTCATTCATCATCTTCAGGCTGGTGCTTCCGGCTTTGCTCCTGGAAGCACCAAGCCGGAAGCATCAGCCTGAAGATGATGAATGAGATTTCATCGAAACGTCGTGAAGATACTTCCAATTCTACGCGGGAGAAAACCCGAACAACCAAAGACCTACATATATATATATATATATATATATATATATATATATATATATATATATATATATAATCATCATCATCATCATCATCATCATCATCATCATTTTAGCCATTGTCTATCCACTGCAGAATGATGGTCTCTTCTGCATGTTTCCAACTACAGTCCTGAGGTTTCTTTTGCCAATTGGGCCTGCAATACTTGCTGATGTCATTGATCCATCTTGCTTTCGGTCTCTTTCATTGATGCTTTTTATCAAGTGGGATCCATTCTATGACTGCCTTGTTCCACCTGCCATCAGTTCTTCTTGCTATGTGACCAGCCCATATCCATTTCAATTCCTTTAATCTATTGATATTATCATATACTTTCATTTGTTCTCTAATCACTGTGCAGGGTTTTCTATCTTGTCTTGTAATATCTTTAGTAGAGTGTGTATCTTTCCATGACTTTTTGTGCCACTCTTAGTTTTTGTATCCATGTTAGTATCCGTGTTTCACTGGCATATGTTGTAGTAGTTAGCACACACTGATCAAAAACCTTTCTCTTCATGGGGAATGTTGTTCTTGAAAATTATACTTAGCTTGCCAAATGCCTGCCAACCATATTTAGCACACTGTTCAATTTCCTTTATTGTAATGTCTTCCATTGCAATCAGTTAGCCAAGTATATGTAGCGGTTTACTACACCTAGTTCTTCTCCAGATATATATATTTTCTTTCTTGGATGAATTTATTAAACATAACCTGGCTCTTTTTCAAATCAATTTACTCTATTGCAAGAGTTGGAAGAGATGAACATTATGAATTAAATGAACAAATAGTTTTAAAAAAACCACCATCATTGAATCTGCTACATCTATAGCACTGCCAGAAACCACTCTGTACAATCAAAAATCTCTGGTGAAACTATTGATTTAATGGCAAAACGATGGACATTGAAGTATACGGGAAGTCTCACTAATAAACTGGAGTACATTGAACTTTGCAAGACCATAAGAAAATGTATCCAAGGAGAAATGTGTCAATTTAACATAAAGCTTGTGAAAAAGGGAATTGAAGAAAACAAAGGAATTAATAGAGCAAAAGGCAAGCTTATAAATACAAGAAGGTTTTTGCATTAAAACATGAAGATGGCTCTGTGTGTAGAACAAGACAGGAAATGTTAGAAATAATTGGAAAATTATATTCAGAGTTATACAAAAATCAAGATCACTCAAAAGTAACAACACCCACAAAAGAGGAAATGCCAGATATCCTAGTAGGGGAAGTATCAAGTGCCATAAAATCAATGAAAAATGGCAAAGCTTCAGGAAATGACTGTGTTACAGTTGAAATGCTGAAAGTTGGTGGTCAAAGTTTACACAAGAGACTAGCCAAACTATACTTGAGATGCCTTAGAGAAGAAAAAATATGTATGTATATATAAAACTCTATAATGCAATTACAGATAGAAAAGGCAGCGGTAGGGGTGCGGTGAGATCTGTTTTTAATCGATCAACTATCTTCGCTGTAATATTCTCAAGCTAACTGTCAGAGTCAGGTGTTCAGACTCTTAACAAAAGATCAGGAGAGTTGGGGCTGACTTCACATTTGGGAAGGGGATGGGACAAGATATTCTAGTGGGCAAGTGCAACAGCAGAGAACTTCCTTCCCTGGACTCCACAAACTGGAATAAACGGGCTGATGGGACTCACAGCACGCTTCTTTTACCGGAATGGATGGGGCAGGTCAACACCAGGGGGATATCTCTAGCCTGGACCAATGCCATGAAGAGCTTTAAAAGTGATTACCAACACCTTGACTTGCACCATTGCAGCTTGTGTAGCAGTGGTGTCTCATGGGCCATTCTTGGGGCCCAAGAACTGCCTGCACCACTGCATTCTGCACCTGTTGTAGCTTCCTAACCAGAGGTGGTATTCAGCAGGTTCTGACCAGTTCTGGAGAATTGGTAGCAGAAATTTTGAGTAATTCAGAGAACTGTGTAAATACCACCTCTGACTGGCCTCGCCCCCATCTATTCTCTGCCTTCCGAGTCCCAGCTGATTGGGAGGGAATGTGGATTTTGCAATAACCTTCCCTTGGAGTGGGGAGGAAACGGAGATTTTATAGTATCCTTCCTCTGCCACACCCACCAAGCCATGCCATGCCATACCTACCAAGCCATGCCCACAGAACTGGTAGTAAAAAAAAAATTGAATCCCACCACTGTTCCTAATGCCCTTCAAGGGTAGCTCATTTACTTTATGTATTTTATTTTTCTTACTTATTTCTAGGTGCACCTAACCAGTGATAGAGAAGTAGTACATAAATTATACACATTTTATAGATAAGAGATTTTATACAATAGGTTAAGTATAGACAGAACAGCTCATCAGCTTTTATATTTATGTCTATAATTTTTATGCAATTTTTCATTTTTTTAATGTATTCACTATAAGTTGATGTAATATTTTGCTTTATTTCTCTCTCTCTCTCTCTCGCACTTATTGGCAAATTTAATGAAATAAATAAATAAAACAAGTAAATGTAATATAATCGTTCTTATTGGCTACAAGAATAAGAACAAGTTTTATTATACTCAAGTTGGTTCATGTTCTTTTAGCCAATAAGTACTATGCTTACGTTTAATGTTGCCAACTTTTTCTACTTAGCTTTTAGGAGGTAGCAGATAATGACTTCTGAAGAACATAAACATTAAGATAATCACTAATTTTCTTATTTCAATTATTATATAGCTTAGTATTTTGATACAGTATATACATTTATAGATACTCTGATGTTTAGTCGGACTATTGTTTCTAAGCATACTAGCATCAGGACACAATAAAATTTGAACTGATTTTAATTTGCACCATTTCTTAGGAAAATATATTATTTATAGAAGAAAATAACAAAACGGTGTATATGAAATCCATAAGAAGACTCCAGTTGTTTTACTACACCATAGCATTCTGTTTGCGCATTAGCTGGTGGGATGGCTCTAAGAAGCTGGACATAAGGAAACAATCCTTCTGTTCTGGACTCCTGGCCAAAATGATTGCAGCCATTAAAAGTTTTGCCTTCCGTGGATCTGCATCAGGGATTGGTTCCAGATTCTTTTACTGCTGGTTCGCTCAGGGATGCACTTTGGGCGCAAGTGCGCTTAATGCGTGCTATTCGTGCATGTGCAGTACTGAAAAAAAAATGCTGTTGTGCATGTGCAGAAGCAAAAAAGCCAAGATGGTGATGCCTATGGCACCACCGATAGAACTGGTTTGGGGGGCATGGGCGGCCGAGTTACTACCTACTTGACCGAACCGGTCCGAACCTGTAGGAACCCACCTCTAATCTGCATCAATGAGTGTGTTTGTTTCACATATAGAGTATAATTTTGTAGCTCATTTTCCTATTCAACAGTTCACACTGAGTTGCTAATCTCCCTTTAGGCATCTTTGCAATTGATTTAGTGAGAAGCCACAATGTAATAAGCTCCTTCATATTTTTCTATTTCAGTATTAGAAATAATTTAGCCCATACGAGACAGAACAGCTACAGTATACTTTCCAGAACATCCATCTTGTACACATCCATTAAAAAGTGCAAAATCCACTGATTATTGATTGGTTATCAGTACAAATCAAGTGGTGTCTAATACTGTGCACAAAGCATCCATTAATGGACTGTGCCAACAATCATAATATTAAAATCTCTTATAACATATAGAGTTTTCAACTGACAAGACAGTGAGTCATACTGCAGAATTTTATGAGTATTTTGTGATGCGAAAAAGGTTGCTTCAGCTAATATTTCAAGTATCTATTGATCAATTGTCTTGCATTAGCCTTAAGGAAGTTTACTAGGCAAGTTATTAGACTATGAGGATCATTTTATATAATTATGCTATTTATGAAAAATGTTTTTATATAACTGTAGGAAATTGAATGAATAGTTGGCACCCCAATTTGACTTCTACATATGATTTCATTATGTAATACAAACTATTCTATTAGTATATTTTGCATTAATAAAAGTAATAGAAACTTATAAAGAACACAGTGTTTTGCCACATTGTCAATAAGTTGGTTTCTGCTGTGATTAGTTATTGGAATTCAACCAACTTCCAAGGGTACTTTAATCATCAGTATTAAAAATATATAGCCAATCTTTATCTTTTAATGGTATGGCATATTATTGTAAATAATGCAAAAATGATTAATTATAAAATGACATAAAACTATTGAAGGTGGCAATTGAGCCCTTAATTGTTCTTTTCTCTAAGTCAGGGGTCTCCAACCTTTGCAACTTTAAGTCTGAAGGACTTCAGCTCCCAAAATTCTCCAGCCAGCAAAGCTGGCTGGAGAAGTCTGTGAGCTGAAGTCCTTCAGACTTAAAGTTGCAAAGGTTGGAGACCCCTGCTCTAAGTGATATCTGATTCTTAGAATTTTTTATTTCTTACCTGCTGCTTTACTACTCTGTATTTTATAAATACGTTTCTAATACTAAATACTAAGTCCATATATATTTTAGTTTAAAATTGTAATACAGAAGCAATATTCTATATAGTGATTTCTAGTTTTTAAAGGCATGAAAAAAATTACAACCAGTAGATGGCACCAAAATACCTCTGATAATTATAGCTGTTGAATCTGTTGTACATCTCTTTCTTTCCTCCTAACAGGTTCAATTTTTTATTTTTTATTTTTTTGCAAAGCAGGACTGTTTCTTATTTATCTTAATAGCCTTAATATCTGAAATTGCTTTTCAGGCAATTGGCTTTCAACTGGTTTGCTTATATGGCCAGTTACTGCATCCTGTGGTCATGTGATATGCGATGTTTTTTGCTGTTTTCCAGCAGAAAATGGCAAAAACATCTTCCTTGGATATGCTAGGTTCCCTTAACAATGTACAGTAGTTGGCTTAACAGTGACGATGGCTTAATGACTGCAATAACTCACTTTACGACTTACGAGTTCAACAATCATGATCAAATTTCCAAGTTCCATTGTGGTCATAAGTTAAGAACTACTTTTGGGTCTTGCTGGTAACATATTCATGGCACTGCATGAAGAATTTACTCATAATTCCTTTAAATTACAAACTAATTCCCACATGTATCTTCTGGAAATGAGACCCAATGTGATCTATAATTATTAAAGAGTATGTCTAGATTTAAGGTTATTGCTTTGATAACTATATCTATCTCTCCATATTAAGGTTCTAACGACCATCTTTAAAGCGCTCCATGGCTCGGGGCCTAGTTATATGCGAGACCGCCTCCTGCCCCATACATCCCTTAGACCGATACGCTCCCACAGAGAGGGCCTCCTCAGGGTGCCGTCGGCCGGACAATGCCGACTGGCGACACCCAGGGGGAGAGCCTTCTCTGTGGTGGGACCAGCCCTTTGGAACGACTTGCCCCCTGAACTCTGTACCATTTCTGACTTCCGCCTCTTCCGCAAGTGTCTGAAGACACACCTATTCCAACTAGCCGGCCTTGCGGAGCCTCCAATGCCGACTCGTAGATAGTTTTAAAATGGGGATTTTAATTCGGTTTTAGCACAGGCCCTTAGTTGAATAAGTTTTAAAAAAAAGTTTTATATGTTTTGTATGTTTTTATTGTTCCTGTGCGCCGCCCTGGGTCCGTTTGGAGAAGGGTGGGGTATAAATTCAATAAACTAAACTAAACTAAACTAACAAAAACATTAAAAAGTATAGAATAATTTTCCCCTAAATTTATACAAGCTAAGAGTTCTTAAATTCAAATTATTTCATGTTCCAACATATCCAAAAATATAGATTTGGTCAATAAGCGACCACCGATATGACTAGAAATTTTGACACTTGAAGCCTCAAACATGCAGGTGAGTAGATTTCTGTACAAAATAGATTAAATAAGTTTTCCCCCTAATGTACACCTATTTTATATATAAGGAATCTGTAACTCATAAAATGGTTTTAGGATGCATAAGCAGAATAGACAACCCTTTAGTACCTGAAGAGCACACAGAGTCCTGGGAAAGTGAGGTATTTTATTCAAGTTAATAAGATCGAAGGTGCTTTTTTAAGAGGCAAGTGGAGTTTCTGGTTTTTCTCTGGAGATGTTTTGCTTCTCATCCAAGAAGCTTCTCTGAGCTGAAGAAGCTTCTTGCATGAGAAGGGAAACGTCTTTTTCAAAAAAGCCACTTGCCTCTTGAAAAAGCACTTTTGGGACAACCTGGACGTGAATGACTGAGAATCTCCATAAATATAAATAGCTAAAGATTCCCTTTGCCCATATGTGCTTGTCGTTCCCGACTCTTGGAGGCAGTGCTCATCTCCGTCTCAAAGCTCAAGAACCAGCGCTGTCCAAAGACGTCTCCATGGTCGTGTGGCTGGCATGACTAAATGCCCAAGGTGCACAGAGCACTGTTACCTTCCCACCAAAGGTGGTCCCTATTTTTCTACTTGCCTTTTTTACATGCTTTCGAACTGCTAGGTTGGCAGAAGCTGGGACTGGTAACAGGAGCTCACTCCATTACGTGGCGCTAGGAATTCAAACCACCAAACTCCCGAAAATGTCAAGTACATTGATCATTTCTAATGCAGGTTGCAAGAATTATTTCAATATCTCAGTTCTCTTCCTTATCCTTTTTTAATGAGCCACTGACTTCCATGGTAAAACGAAGGGAATGAAAGAAAAAAAGCAAGGAAACGCATAAATGAATGTCTGTCTCAGGCTCTCTCTATACCTATAGAGGTGCAGACCTTTAAATGGGAAGGGGAGCAGTGATACGTGAGTGGGCATTTCAGGAAATTTAAGTTGAAGAGATTTGGAAAATCATATACGAAAGTGAAATGTTTTATTCATTTTGAACTGGCAAAATGACTACTAGAAATAGTTTAAATGGGTTTCGGGGCATAGCTAGAGCAGCAGATAAAAATGCTAATTTAGGAACATGGATGTGAGATGAAGTCTATGAGGACTTTTGCTATATGCATTGATTTCTAGTATTCTGGGAGAAAAACCTAAAGAAATAAATAGGGAAATTGGAATTATTTTATGAAAATGCTTGTTATACCTTACTGTTGCCTTGGACTGATCCTAGGGATTTTTTTTTTCATATCAACATCTATTATTTATATGCAGGGATAAATTAATTTTAGGACCTCTAAAAAAATGATGCCCCAATTCTGCAGGAAATTATTTTATGTATAGCCAAATTCTTGCTGATTCATTCTCCATAATAAAGAAACAGCCATTATCTTTCCATTAAGCTTGCCACTGCAAACATTTCAGCTCACTACACGAGACACGGAATAATCAGTTATGTTTTGTAAACCACTGATATTTTCTAGACTTGGCAGGACTAACATGCCAAAAAGAAGACACTGATATCTGAAGAAATACCTAATACAACAAACAACGAGAACTTTGAGGTCAAAAAACAGACTTACGTCTTCCATGAAAGCAGTCCATTAACCTCCCAATGGTTTTTCATCATTTCCCCCCCTCTGGTGTATTACATTGACCTCATAAAAATACACATGCAAAAAACCAAGCCAGATATTGTTCTTAGCAGGAAAACTGTAATCTAATCAGAACAATATTTTATTTTAACTGTAAAGTGATAAAACTTGGATCCTTTATCCGTCTAGCAGTTAACGATTACACCAACATATCACATTTATATTGCAAAGTCCTAAAGGCCCTGAACAGCACCTGATATAAATCGTGCAATCGACTAAATGAGATGTGAAGCCCTTCTGTTCAAAGAGTGAAAATTGCTCTGTGTTGCATTTTGATTTTTATTTATGGTATTTATTTAGTTTCTCAAACATGTATGAGTTAACAAGTATAAGTATAAACATGGACACGAACACAGGAAATGGATATTGAATAAATGGAAACAATAAAACAGGGATGGTAGGCACATTGATGCCCTTATGCACGCCCCCTTACAGAGGAAGGGGGTGAGGTCCATGGTAGACAGTTTAAGGTTAAAGTTATGGTTTAGGATTTGAGGATGTAACAATAGAGTTGGGTAGAGCATTCCAGGCATTGACCACTCTGCTGCTGAAGTCAACTTTTCTGCAATCAAGTTTGGAGCGGTTTACCTTGAGTTTGTATCTATTGTTTGCCCGTATATTATTGCGGTTGAGACTGAAGTAGTCATTGACAGGTAGGACGTTGTAGAAGACAATTGTGTGTACTATGCTTAGGTCAGTACATAACAGTTGACATAACATAATATTACATGATATTTAATATATTGTTACATAAAATACATAATATTTGACATAACCGCTAAAGGAACACCAGCCTAGTGGTATTGAATTCACAATCTTTTGCCTCACAGTAACTCAATGATACACTGAAAGACTGCAGCTTATGCCTTCAAGGCATGGCTTTCCAGCAGTCTGTAGAACATTAAAATAATACTTCTGAAAGAGTAGGGATTCTACTCTTTCAGAAGTCTTTTGGAAATAACTTTGCTTCAGAACACATGTGCACGGATGTTTTCAGTGCTTCTTCTCTCTGATGGTGGAGGTGGATGGGTTGGAATGCAGTATTAATCCTGCCTGGCTCAAGGTTGACTCAGCCTTCCATCCTTCCAAGGTGGGTAAAATGAAGACCCAGATTGTTGGGGGCAATATGCTGACTCTTTAAACCACTTAGAGAGGGCTGTAAAAGCACTGTGAAGTGGTATATAAGTCTAAGAGCTATTGCTATTCCAACTGAAAGGGGCAGCCAACAATAATTTTGACTTGGTCTGATTATGACTGTGCCAGACTTGTTTTTTAAAAATTGTGGTATGTGGGTAAAGTACATAAAATCCAGTTTTTGAGAACTGGGATGGAAAGGAACAGCATTATAATAGCAAGGAAGTGGCCTATTTAATCTCAGTGTCTTTTAAAAACAAAACAAAAAAACCCATAGCTTCATCACCCGCTGTGATGTTCCAGGCAGTCAACAAGAGTACTTTCATTTCAGCATGTCTCCATTGCCATCCTTCTTGTCAAGGCCATTTTTAGAAGCATGGTTATTTATTTAGAGGCTGAATGCAGTGATGCTGCTCTGCTCACAGAATGATTTTTAAAATATCTTCTCTAGCGTAAGAGGAACTGGCCTCACAACCTATTCCAGAAAATGGACACCTTCCAGAACAATATTCAAAGTAGCACAGGAAAGGGCAGCAGCAAACCCAAATAATCACAACTCATTTCACTCTGTCAGTTGAAATAACCATAAAAACATTTTTTTTCCTAATTTGATCTAATCTCTCTCTCATTCTGGTTAAATTTTAAAGAGTTGCATTTTCACGTCATGTTCACATTTACTGTCTTGTTTTCATTCAGAGCATTATATTTCAAGATGGCGGCGCGCTTAGGCGCAGCGGCTTTGAGCTCCTGGTGTCACAGCAGAGTTAGACAAAAACTAGTCTATACCCACAGGGAGTTATTAAGTCATTATTAACTTATTATTAAAGATAAAGATCTTCTAGTCGACTTGATATTACCAACGACTTCCAGCAGTCTCATAATATACCGAGTGACACAGTAAGACTGCCAGGCTCTCCATGGATCATTGTTTGGCCTAGGAGGCAGCGAAGGGAGCCGGAGCGGAGGCGGGGATGCAGAGCAGGTTTGCTAGTTTGATTATGGAAACAGCCTCACAGACCAGCATTGCCAAGCATTTCTTAACTAACTCTGGATCCTTTGTCCACAAAACCGATGAACTGGAGCTATGGATGGCAGCGAATGGGCTCATTGGTGACTGCTGTGTGATGATCATCACAGAGACCTGGCTTCATCCACTTGTACCGGATGCGTCTGTGGAGCTAACTAGCCGCACCACACACCACTTTGACAGAGACAACAACTCTGGTGGAAGCAAGGGTGGAGGACTGTGTATTTACACCCATGATAACTGGTGTACTAGCGGTGGAGTTGTTTGTACGCACTGTTCTGCAGACGTGGAATTCCCAACTGTCATTTGTCGGCCATTTTAACTGCCTGGAGAGATTTCTGTTATGGTTGTCACTGCTGTCTGTATTCCACCTGATGCAAATGTTAGCACAACGCTCAAACCAATTTCATTGTAATTTTATTTTATTTTATTACAATGACAATAAAGATTATTATTATTATTATTATTATCATTATCATTATCATTATCATTATCATTATCATTATCATTATCATTATGCCATGATGGCAAACCTAAGGCACGCGTGCCAGAAGTGGTACACAGAGCCGTCTCTCCAGGCATGCCAGCCATCGCCTGTTGCTCTCCCAGGTCTGGAGTGCAAATGTGCATCGGCTAGCTGGTCTTCATGCATGGGGAAGCGCCAGAAGAGCATCTGCCTGATGTGCATGTGCGTGCCAGGAAGCTGAGCTTCCAGTTTTCTGCATGAGCATGCGTGCGGGCCAGCTAGGCTTCGCATGCGCATGTGCACCAGAAACTGGAAGACCAGGTGACCAGTGCACGGGAAACAGCTCTTTTGGTTTTCAGTGCTCCTGCAAGTGCACCGGGGAGCTGCTCTTCTGGTTTCCAACACTCCCACACTCACATGCACGCACTCCAGAGATGGTATTCAGCCAGTTCTGACAGGTTCTAGAGAACTGGTAGCAGAAATTTTGAGAGTGGGGAGGGAATAGAGATTTTGCAGTATCCTTCCCTGCCACATCCATAAAACCACACTAGTAAAAATGTTTGAATCCCACTCCCGTTTCAGCACTCAGTGCCAATAGGTTCACCAACACTGGTATATAAAAAGTGATATATCACAACAAGGATGTAGTCAGTTACAGTTCTGTGTTTAATTTACAGAAGAAACACAAGGCTACACTAGCTCCCAGTTTAGAACATCATCTGTTCCGTACTTTTTCATGGAAAAATTATTGAATGATCTAGAAGAGAAAGGGAGGGGATTCAATATAATCTACAACAAGGTGCATTTTTTCAGGTCAACACAATTACTTCTTTTATCAAAATTAAGACCATTAATCATCCCTTCATTTTATTAGTTTGCATCAGACTTTCCCCAGGCAAACTGAGAATCTCAGCTTACCAAACACCAACCACTTATTCTGGAATCAAACTGGTTCTTTGGCAAGACTTGTGACTCCGCAAGATTAGATCTTTTAGTGCAGGAAAAAATGGAGGAGGGGGGAGGGAGGGAAAGAGAGAGAGAGATCGAGATCTGCCTATACCAGTACATCAAATTAGAAGCCTAATATAAATAGTATATACCTATACTACAGGATTAAAATTTTAGATGTTCTTGTCTGCTCTAAAGAGAAATTTGTCTATTCTCTTCATGGTCAGAAGACAGGGCTGAAAATCAGTGGTTCTTAACTCATCAATTTTAATCTTTCCACTGTTTTAGAAATAACAATGAAGTGAATAAAATTAGCAGTTTATTTTCAATGTGGCATTTCATAATAAGTTGGAAATATTTTCATGATGAATAAAAGCTAATCATAATAAAGCACAAACATGCAGCTTTAAATCTACTTATTTACCTTCTGTCTCAGTGCAGCTTTGGAGAGCTTTAGAAATGTCAGGTGTGGTTTAAATTTTCTGCTGCTTGAGACATCAATATTCATTTCCATAAAAGAGTTCAGTACAATTCCTGCAGAAAGGGAGTGAAAATGAAGCCGGTTGTTGACAGCACGTACAAATGCCGAATGAATTGGAAGCAGCCCCAACTAAAATGGGGACTTACTTCAAGCATCACATACGGAAACTTTTGAGTGTACAGTTTGGAGAATTAAAGGTAAAAGTAAATATTCCATCTCAGTGAACTTGTGATGTTTGTGGCTTCCTTGGTCAGAGTATGGGAAAAGCTGCCATTTTCTTTATTTCTTTCACTAATCAGTGTAACCTGAGATTTTGTGGTGGTCTAATCTTTTTTAGCTTTTTCAAAATAAACCAAAGTTCTCTTGAGTATGTCTACTTAGTCTGGCTACAGGAGTAAAAAGTTGTTTGAACATTAAGGGATTTAGAGGCTACAAAGGGGAGTCCTTGTAGTATAAGAGTTTCAGGCAGCCTAAGGCTTACAGAGATAATGAATCCATCAAAGATCCATAATTGGATCTTCTCTTGTTCATAAAAGATTAATTTAAGCCATAGGAAATGGGAGGAAAAGACTAAGGTCATGAAAAATCAAGCATTCCATCCATTAGTTTTCATTAAAAAAAAAAAATCCGAAGTCTTTATTTTCAAGGATCAAGATATTTATTTATTTATTATTTATTATTTAAATTTCTATACCGCCCTTCTCCCTTCCGGGACTCAGGGCGGTGTACAGGCAGCAATAAAATCAATGATATAAAATATAAAAAATACATGAAATATATATATTTAAAAATGTATTAAATAATACGCCTGTACTAAAACCATTAATAAAAACCTACTAAAACCATTAAAAAAAATATGCCAGGCCGCACGAAATAGGTCTTCAAATCCCGACAGAAGAGGCGCAGGTCCGTGGTCGTGCGTAGGTCGGTGGGTAGGTCATTCCAGAGGGCAGGAGCCACCACAGAGAAGGCTCTCCCCCTGGGGGTCACCAGCTGACATTGCCTGGCCGACGGCACCCTGAGGAGGCCCTCTCTGTGGGAGCGCCCTGGTCGGTGGGAGGTATTTGATATACAGTAATCAATAGAACTGACTTGGCTATCAGGTAGCTACTTCAAGCTGCAGATTGTAAGAATCATGAAAGATCAGCAAATGTTAGTTATATAAATCTGTCATTGCTCTATCTTCACTGCCAAGGATGGAAAGAGGCAGTTCTAAAATAACTTGGCAAGCTTTGGAAACTATTACTTTTGTCTTGCTCAATACTTTTAGGGCAAAGGTCTTCAAGTGTGTCAAGCCTTAGATTTTACAATCCAAACAGTTCAATCTGTACAAATGTCCTGAGTTTTGCCTGTTCAGGTCTTTAGGATGAGCTTTAATCTTCATTGTTTCATGATGCAAGCAAGGTGTTTTGCCTACTTTGGCTAACATAAGTTTGCTTGCCTCTTGCTTTTTATGGCTTACTAGCTATACCCGGCCACGCGTTGCTGTGGCCCAGTCTGGTTAAATGGCCAACCAATCTGTGTGTAGATCTACACCTGCACACATACACCCAACCACCATATAAGCCCCAACCTACCTACCTACTGTATTTTTATCTATCTATCTATCTATCTATCTATCTATCTATCTATCTATCTATCTATCTATCTATCTATCTATCTATCTATCTATCCCTCTACCTACCTACCTACTGTATTTCTTTCTTTCTCCCTCTACCTACCTACCTACTATATTTCTCCCTCTCTATCTATTCCCCTATCTACCTACCTGCCTACCTACTGTATTTCTCCCTCTCTGTCTATCCCTCTACCTACCTACCTACTGTATTTCTTTCTTTTTCCCTCTATCTACCTATCTACCTACTGTATTTCCCCCCCTCTATCCCTCTACCTACCTACCTACTGTATTTCTCCCTCTCTGTCTATTCCTCTACCTACCTACCTACTGTATTTCTTTCTTTCCCCCCTCTATCTACCTACCTACTGTATTTCCCCCCCTCTATCCCTCTACCTACCTACCTACCGTATTTCTCGCTATCTATACACCTACCTACCTACCTACCTACGGTATTTCTCCCTCTCTGTCTATCCCTCTACTTACCTACCTATTGTATTGCTTGCTTTCTCCCTCCACCTACCTACCTACCTACCTACCTACCTACCTACTGTATTTCTCCCTCTCTATCTATCCCCCTATCCACCTACCTGCCTACCTACTGTATTTCTCCCTCTCTGTCTATCCCTCTACGTACCTATCTAATGTATTTCTCCCTATCTATCTATCCATCCCCCTACCTATGTACCTACCTACCTACCTACCTACCTACTATATTTCTTCCTTTCTCCCTCTACCTACCTACCTACCTACCTACCTACCTACCTACCTACCTACCTACCGTCTCTTTCTTTCTTTCTTTCTTTCTTTCTTTGTATCTATCTATCTATCTATCTATCTATCTATCTATCTATCTATCTATCTATCTATCTATCTATCTATCTATCTATCTATCTATCCATCCACCTACCTACCTACCTACCTACCTACCTACCTACCTACATACATACATACATACATACATACATACATACATACACACCTTATTTCTGCCTCTCTATCTATCCCTTGGGGGTCATGTAGTCCAACTCCCTGCTAGGCAGGAAGCCACTCGAGGCATTGCCCTGTCAGCTTCAGTTTGTATGTGTGCCCTGGCGAGCTGATTTAGGCCTTCTTTTGAGGCCATTTTTTACCCTCTGGGGGTGGGGGAAGGCTGTTTTCACCCTCCCCAGGCTCCTATAAACCCTCTGGAGCCTGGGGATGATGTAAAAAGCATGCCAAATGCAGGGGGTCATGCACATAGCATTATGAATGTGGCACACCTGTGCACATCGCCCCTGCACTCCCCCTGCTATTTGCACGTGAGCCAAAAAAGGTTAGCCATCACTGCCCTATACCATTTCAGACTAATGGCTATCCAACATCTTCTTGAAGACTTCCAGTGTTGGGGCATTCACAACTTCTGGAGGCAAGTTGTTCCACTGATTAATTGTTCTAACTGTCAGGAAATTTCTCCTCAGTTCTAAGTTGCTTCTCTCCTTGATTAGTTTCCACCCATTGCTTCTTGTTCTGCCCTCAGGTGCTTTGGAGAATAGCTTGACTCCCTCTTCTTTGTGGCAACCCCTGAGATATTGGAAGGCTGCTATCCTGTCTCCCCTAGTCCCTCTTTTATTAAACTGTATTTCTCCCTGTCTCTCTATTCCCCTATCTACCTACCTACTGTAATACAATAATACAATAGCAGAGTTGGAAGGGACCTTGGAGGTCATCTAGTCCAACCCCGCTGCTCAAGCAGGAGACCCTATGCCATTTCAGACAAATGGTTTTCCAGTCTCTTCTTAAAAACACATCCAGTGTTGGGGCATCCATAACTTCTGGTGGCAAGATGTTCCACAGATTAATAGTTCTCACTGCCAGGAAATTTCCCCTCAGTTCTAGGTTGCTTCTCTCCTTGATTAGTTTCCACCCATTGCTTCTTGTTCTGCCCTCAGGTGCCTTGGTGAATAGCTTGACTCCCTCTTCTTTGGGGCAACCCCTGAGATATTGGAAGGCTGCTATCATGTCTTCCCTAGTCCCTCTTTTATTAAACTGTATTTGCTGTCAGATGGGTGATTCTTTGTTACAGTTTGGTTCAGTTCGTATTAAACAGTTTAAAGCAGCTGCCTGCCTCCTTTTTTTTTACCTTAGAGAACAGTCCTGAGCAGAATTTCTCCCCCCCCCCCTCTATGGGCCACCTGGGAGTTTGCTATCCTCTGTGCCTTTTTGGCCCCAAGAGGCCGCCGTATGAGGCCTTTTCCAACACTGACAGTTGAAAAGCAGTTTGATGGGCGTGGCTACAGGTATGTTAACACACATTTCAGTGGGTACTTTTTTGTGTGTAATTTGTACACAACACACGCGTGCTAGGCACAAAATGATTAGCTATTCTATTATCGGAAGTCGTTGTCTACATTGTCTGAAAGTTTGGTGTAAATCGGCCCAGTAGTTTTTGAGATTAGTGGATTCGTACAAACTATTTTACATTTTTATTTATATAGATTATATTTACTAGGAAGATATCCAGGAAGGTTTGAATCCCTCCATTCAAAGAGTGGTACTATCATAATATATTATAAGATAAAGGTAAAGGTTTCACTCGCACATATGTGGTATTCGTTCCTGACTCTAAGTGGGTGGCGTTCATCTCTGTTTCAAAGCCAAAGAGCCAGCACTGTGCAAAGATGTCTCTGTGGTCATGTGGCCAGCATGACTAAATGGCAAAGGTGCACGGAATGCTGTTACCTTCCAGTGGTGGGTTCTGGATCCCATTGCAACCGGTACGGTGCAACAGGGCCCGGCATCCTCTACATGAACCTGCGTACAGCATGTGCATGCGTCCTACCCTCCAGCGATGCCTCCATGAGCCTTCGCAATGCTCCAGCTGCTAGGTGGAGCATCGCACAGGTGCTGTACGCACTATACGCGGAAGCCCGAAAGAGTTCAAAGACAGGTAAGGATGACGGGCAGGTGAGTGGGCCCTCTGGAGCACCATACTGGAATGGTACCTGGTACTCCAGGCAGGCACTGGTACACCCATACCAGGGCGTACCGCCTGCAACCCACCACTGTTACCTTCCCACCAAAGGTGGTTCCTATTTTTCTACTTGCATTTTTACATGCTTTTGAACTGCTTGGTTGACAGAATCTGGGGCAAGTAATGGGAGCTCACTCTTCAGCATCTTAGCCACTGAGCCACCACATCCCTATATAATATAGTAGATTATTATATGGCCATTTATGGAATAAAAGAAACTTAATTGTGTCTTAAAGATCTAAATTATTACAGATTAATGCCTATTATCTATTTTCAGGATAAGATGCTCAAGTGGTGTTGACCTTAGATATCCAGATTTCTAAGTCCATTGCAGTTACAAGTTCAATCTAATTTGGCCATTGAAACTGCTTTGGTGACTATAGGATTGCCTTTACTGAGAGACAGATGGGGGTATGATCTTAATGGTTTCCCCATACTTCTCAATAACCTTCAATACTATTGACCTTGGTATCCTTCTGGAGAGGTTATCTAAATCAAGTGTGAATAGAACAGTTCCACTCATACCTGGCTGGCAATATACAAAATATGGTGCTTAGAGTTTTCTGCTTGACCCCACCATGGTTAGACTTTGGGTTTAAAAATAGTTCTATATTATCTCTCATGCTATTCAATATTTATATTAAACTACTGAATAAGAACATTCAAAAATTTAAAATAAAATGTCATCAACATGCTGGTGATATATAAATTTATCTCTGCTTTTCATCAGATTTAGGTGAGGCAAAGGAATTGCTGAATTGCCTGGCTACAATAATGGATTGAATAAGAGCCAGCAAACTGAAGGTCAATCCAGAGAGACAGAAATGCTGATGATGATGGTGCTATTTATCTGACTAGATTAATAGAAATCAACCTGCTCTGGACTTCTATCCCCAAAAAATCAAGTTCATTGCTTGGGAGTACTGGATTCAACTCTGTCACTAGAGACACAACTGGCCTTGGTGATGCAAAGCAGCTTTGGCTGATTCATCCGGTTGAGAACATGGTTAGAGACAACCTTAATACAATAATCCATGCCCTTGTAACTTCTCATTTAGATAACTGCAGTGTGTGTTACATGTTGGACTCCTTTGAAGATGGTCCAGATGTTTCTGTTAATAGAGAATGCTGAAATAACTGTGGAGCTGGAGAGTAAAGAGGATGACCTTGACAGAGAGATGTTAGACTGATTAGGAAGCAATTAACACAGAAATATTGCTTAAACCCAGATTTTGGGAGGTGATATGAAGACATCCCTTGAATAGTCATGAGGATACAAGAGATTCAGACTTTCAAGATTATGTGATTTTATCCAGTACTAATAAAGTAGTTTTAGGCACACATGGAATCTCTTTCTTCTGCTTTTCCTTGACTACCAAGACTTCAGAGCACATCAGTGGTGGGTTTCAATTTATTTTACTACATGTTTGCTCATGCACGCCCTCGTACATTGCATGATGCTTCTGCACATGTGAGTGGGCAGCGCCTCCTGCTGCTGCCACTACCGGTTTGCCCAATCGAGGGCGAACCAGCAGAAACCCACCCCTGAGAATCGTTATGAAGACATCACACCATTTTTATGTGATGTTTATGGGCTTTTTATTTCCTTTGTATACGGATTGTTTTATTGTAATTACCTCTATGTTGGGAAATATGGAATTATGCAAGCTTTAATCAAGCAGGAAAAATATTTATTATCTTGTGTACTGGAAGGCAAATTTCATTTGCCACTTAGTTCAGTCACCTGATATTCCAGCCATGCATATCTGCAACTGATTCAGACCAAAACCTCTGTATGCTTCTGGATATATCTCATTTTCATATTTATAAAGATTATTACAGATACAGCATTCTTGCTCATAAATCAAATAGACTTAACTGGGATACTAATGTTTTGTGTTTGAAAAAGAGGCTCGAGGGATAAAGGAAGGGATGAGAGAATGAATGCCAAAGAAAGCATAAATAAAGTTATATATAGCAATTGTTCAGGAGAAAATGACTATTATATACAAATTCAAGGTATTAATAATTTTAGCTAGCTTTTCAACATCTACTTTGTCTTATGCAAATCGTGAATACTTGAATACCAACCTGCAATTTTGCTTAATGTGTGCTGTTCATCTGCTGACATTTTAACATAAATCACTTTGTTGTTAAACTGGCCGATCCCACGAAATGTCATGCAGAAGAGTTGTCTCTGCAATAGAGCTTGCACTTCAGCCTTGCTGTGCTCTAGAGCAGAAATAGCCCTTCAAATGAATGAGACACACTCCTCAGCAGGAAAAACACTCGTAAAAAGCAGTCACAGAATTAACGTTAAGATTGGAGCAGATTTTAGAAGGTCAACCTAAGAAAATGAAAGACGACATTTATAATTTAGCGCAGTTGCCCTATGCTTAGAAAATGAAAGAAAAGGAATACATCCTCAAGCATTGTAACTTAACTGTGTCATTTTTTGTGCTCCTTTAGCTTTTTCCTAAACATATATTTATTTTGGGCAGGAATGGAAAGTGAACCTGAGCTCACTTTCTCTCCGATAAACACGCTTAGGTTGGTCAGAGACAATTTGATGCTTGAGTTGAAGGCCCAAATATCTGTCTCTCTCTCCTGTTCAGAAACCGGGTAGCTGAAAATAGGAGCATTACACAGGGAACAGATTCTCCAGCTCACCTGATAGGAGCAGCTTAGCTTTGAGGATGGAGCGCAGGTCACGTGACTCGTGGCTGTGTTTCTCTCGCCATCTGCTGCCTTAGATTGTTGCCCTCGTGGCTTGGAACAGAGCCAGCTCCAGCTTCAAATCACACAGTGTGACATAATACTACATCTATCATGTTAGAGGAAAAGACGGCATTTACCTAAAGCTTTCCTGCAAGCTTTACCTTTAGAAAAAGAAGGTCACCTTGCATTTCCTGGGAATATGGTAATTGATGTGGATGAGTTTTTCTCTGCCTAATTTTCATTTTGTGGGGAGGGTGATCCTTATAAATCAGTCTTCTTCCTTCTTTCAGGCATACTGAACAATGTTTGCTACATTAAATCTTGTTCTCATAGTGAGAAGATCAAGCATTTTTTCCTGGATGATCCCTACCACCAGGAGATTATAATCTTGATGGGCTACTAACCCTGACAAAGATGTTGGCAGTAATAGAACTCCAGGTGACGGTAACGTTTTTGGGTGAAAAGGAAAAAAGCTAGTGATGGGGCTCTGCCAGCTTATTTATCAAGTGTCAGCCCCTGCAGATAGTCCAGACAGAAAGCCAAATCCATGAGTACCAATAGAATCTGTGTTGTAAAGTGACAAACACAGAACTTGCAATTCTGGAAGTACTTCTTCTCTCCCTGTGTTTCCTTTTTTTTAGGAAGTCCCTTCTGATCTGTTTCTTCTACTCCCTTCCTTCTGTGGGCTGAGGTATTGCTTTGACTTTGCTCTGATTGTGACTCTTTTTTCTTATCTCCAAGGTTATTCTCCCAGCCTTTTACATCAAGAGAAGGAACTTCCAAATTGAATCTGGAGAAGGCAATAACCAAACAGCTTCCTCACGGATGGTGACAAGACCCTTGGGGGCACAGCGTTCGAATGCAGTATTGCAGGCGAATTCTGCTGACTGATGATGGCCAGCAGTTTGGCAGTCCGATTCCTACCAGGCTCAAGATTGACTTAGCCTTCCGTCCTTCCAAGATCGGTAAAATTAGAACCCAGATTGTTGAGAGCAATATGCTGACTCTGTAAACTGCTTAGAGAGGTTTGTAAAGCACTGTGAAGCAGTATTTAAGTCTAAGTGCTACTGCTATTGCTATTATATTAACATGGCTTAGACAATTCTTGGTGCCAGAGATATGCCTTCCTCTCTCTTACCCTTGTTAAAATATACTCTTCTCATTGCTGGAAATGCAAAGTGACAAATATGGGGGTAACATTAAAAATACAAACAGAAAGTTTAATGAACTAACAGTTGACAAAGAAAGAGTAGCAATTTACAGTTGATAGTGAATGGGAGGCAGCTTTATTTCTGTGGGGTCCTTGGTGTTCTCTAAGCTTGGTTGTTTTCTTGGGAGATACTTCATTACCAAAATAGATAACATTATAAGTACTGATGTTGTTACCTAGTTTGGGAATGAAACATCTACAAGAAAATGATCAAGCTCAAGAGCACCAAGGATCCTTCAGTTCATCCCCAAACCACAAAGGTTTTCTTCCATTGGCAACTGCATTTCACTGGTTTCAAGAATAAAGGACAGTGTAAAGAGAGAGTGAAAAGGAAATTAATTCTGGGAGGGAGATGGATGGATGGAATCAAAATTACTGGATTCACTTTTCTAAAACTGCAGAGAATCGCTGGAGAAAATACTATCCAAATATTCGTCAAGATCTGGCCTAATCTGGTCTAACAAGCCAATATTAGTTTATAATTGTTCTGTTACTTGACAATGAGATGGGAGGTGTATACATTTAATAAATATATAAATGTTGTATTACATTGCTTTGTTCATTATCCCAAAACAAATCCATTATCCAGTTAAATTCCATTGATTGCTGTCTGATGTGCTGCATGATATGCTATTATGTTTTGCTTTTAGCTGTTCATACAGAGGACAAAAAGAGCAGCTGAACTTCACCCGGTTCTTTTAATCACGATCCTTGGAGGGATTCTTAGAATACCAAATAAGAGCATGCATCTCTGGCATTCTATTGTGCCTTGAATCGCTACTTCCTCACATATGGTAGGACAGCAAATTCATTTTTGCAATATACAAATTTACAAAACAGGTACTGTTTGCTTCCAATTTATTTTAGTCATTCCCACTGATTTTGGGTTGCCAAAGGATAGTAATTAGCCTATTGTAGTCTGATTTGCTTCACTCTCTCTGAGATTAAAAAAAAGTAATTTTAAGCAAGAATGGGCTCATCTTAAGAGCAGAATGAATCCTCTTTCTCAAACAGCAGATTAGAAAAAGTGGTGAATCAGAGTCACTCCCTGCTCTTCTAATGCACTGGTCAAAATAATATATTTTGCTAGCCATTCCACATTTCAAAACAGATGCTCTTTCTGATGCTTTTCTCTGAAACATCTCTGAACAAAATTTGGATTCAGCTTTGAACCAAGAGATGCCCACACACGTCTCTTTGAGTTAGCTGAACTCAAGACTCCCAATGTCTATGGATATTCTCAGTCATCCACGTCATGGTTGTCCCAAAGGGGCTTTTTCAAAAAGCAATGGGATTTCCTGGATTTTCTTTGAAGACTTTTCGCTCCTCATCCAAGAAGCTTTTGCAATTCAGAACTGAAAAAGCTTCTTGGATGAGAGGCAAAAAAATTTTCAGGGAAAAACAAAGCCCAGATGCCTTTTGAAAAAGCACGTTTAGGTCAAGATTCACAAGGAGTTAACTTACTTAAGGGAACGTAAGCAAGTCCCCTTGCTTATGAGTTCTCCATCTATGCCTTGGATGGCGAACCTATGACAAGCATGGCACAGGTGGGACACAGAGCCATTTCTTAGGGTATGCAAGGTGTTGCCCTGTCAGCTCCAGCCTCATTTTTGGCCATTTGTTACCTCTGGAGGCTTTCCTGAAGTCTCCGAAGGTCGAAAAACAGCCCTATGGACAAACTGGAAGTCCATTTCTGAACTTCACTGAAGATTTGCATTGCTTCTTCTCATTACCACAAATAAAAGACAGGACATGGTTCTAAATCTGTAACACATGGATATAAAACATGGCTGTTTAATATTTTGGGTTGCCTGGGGCCATGCTGAGCAATTGTCTTGGGCCACATAATAATAATAATAATAATAATAATAATAATAATAATAATAATAATAATAATAATAATAATAATAATAATAATAATAATAATAATAATAATAATAATAATAATAATAATAATAATAATAATAATAACAACAACAACAACAACAACAACAATACTAATTATTATTATTATTTATTAGATTTATAAACCGCCCCCTCTCCCTGCAGGGACTCGGGGCGGTGTACAGGAAAAATTAAAAACCATATAAAAACATACAATATATCCAAAGTTAAAAACGAATTAAATTAACCTGTACTAAAATTTAAGAACATTAAAATTACAACCCAGCCTATGCTAAAATTCTCCTAAAATCTAACATCCATTTACGTATTTGGCAGATGTTGTATTATGAGAGTCTAAACTATTACGCAAGACCAGCTTGCTGAAAAAAATATGTTTTAAGTGAGCGGCGAAAGAGGGGAAGGTCCGTGATAGTGCGAAGTTCGGGGGGTAGGTCATTCCAGAGAGCCAGCCCTGCCACAGAGAAGGCCCTACCCCTGGTCACCGCTAGCCGGCATTGACCTGTGGTTGGTACCCTCAGTAGGCCCTCTCTGTGGGAGCGTATCGGACGCAGGGAGGTATGTGGCAGGAGACGGTCCCGCAAGTAGCTAGGCCCCGAGCCATGGAGCGATTTGAAGATGGTAACAAGCACCTTGAAGCGCACCCGGAAGGCCACCGGTAGCCAGTGCAGCTCGCGCAGGAGAGGTGTTACGTGGGAGTAACAAGAAGCTCCCAGAATCCCCCGCGCGGCCGCATTCTGAACCAACTGGAGCCTCCGGGTGCACCTCCAGGGGAGCCCCATGTAGAGAGCGTTGCAATAGTCTAAGCGAGACGTCACGAGTGCCTGAGTGACAGTGCGAAGGGCATCTCGCTCCAGAAAGGGACGCAACTGGCGTACCAGGCGAACCTGGTAGAATGCCTCCCTGGTCACGGCCATCACATGTACATAAAATATATAATTTAGTAAATGTACATAGTTAATCTTCCTTTATTTTTTTTAAATATCTTTTGTTATCTTCCATTACTCGCAATCCATGGCCACATGCAGTCTGTGAGCCAAGGCTGGACACACCTGATATAAAAGAAGAAAATTGCACCCTTATAGTTAGAAGAATATGTCTGTTCTGTTTTATCTCTGAACAGACCATGCTGTTTTATCAGCGATTAACTATACCTGGAAGTCACCAAGCTAGGTAATGCTGGCTGTTTATATCTTTCTTGCCTGACATCCTATAGTGGAAGCATTTATATTTAGACTGTGCTCTTTTCTTGTTATAATTGGAAATTGTCCATAATGTATGAAATCTCTATAATCTTTTAAACATATGAGTTCCTTCAGGGTAGTTTAGGTACTGGATGTATCATCTAGACAAGGGTCATTCTTAGCCATTATTTTCTAGACTACCTATCACTCTAGATGCCAATATGAAAATACTCTTCTTTTTAACCAGTGATGTCCATCTTTTTCACCATAAACTGTTAACTTAAGCTTTACCTACCGCTGCAGCTGATGTTACTGTCGCCCTTGTTTTGTGTTGCTACAGGACCAATTTCTCTTTTATCTACAACTTGATAAAATGTGATGCAATTCTTTTTATAATTTAAAAAGCAGCTGTTCTCAGTATGTATCGACGGCATCCATATTTAAGTTGTTTTTCATCCGTTAATTTAAAAATAGCTGTTGAGGTTTTTTTAACCAGAAATATAAAAAATCATTTCCAACATTTTGAAATAGTAACGTTGGTAAACAAATATCTTAAGTTTCATTACCTTTGTATATCTTTTTCTGTTTTCAGATGAGCTACAATAATGGTTAGATGCATTGTCTGAATTGGAACTAAAGCTTTCAGCAGTTTAGGTTCCTGTGTAAATATAGATTCTTGGACATCTTCAATTTTATCTAAAATCTGAACTAAAAAGAATAAGAAGGGACTCAAGCTTAACAATTGTAGTTGTTTCTATTAAGAAATACTATTTCATTATATCATAGATTTTAAAAATCTTGTGAGCCTCTTCAAAATGTTCAATTGAATATTATTAATTGGAGACAATGAAAAAGCATCTGCAGTTTGCTTAAAAACTAGCATTGCTATAAGAGGCTTTTGAAATTTTTACATGTCATCTGTATTCTGAAACATTGATCAGTGATTGTCTGATTTGGATCTCAGTTTCACTGTGAGTACAAAAATAAAAGATGTTGATAAGTATTAACATGATCTTTATGCACTTGTCAGTTGCTAGTAGACTGAAAATAGAATAGCATCTCCATAATTAACCATGTATGACTACAAGAAGAAACGGATGGATTTTTCCATGTGATAAATTGTAATAATAAATCCATTCAATTGAACTAAATTTGTTATTTTTAAATATATTATTTTTCTAAAACTGTATGGCCCATTTTTATCGCTTTGGAATGTATTCCAAATGTGTATCACTGATTTATAAAAGCAGAAGAAAAATGCTTCTTTTGAAAGAATCTTCCTTAGTAAGCTTGCATATGAGATGAGTATGAAAGACGAAGGAAATCCCCAAGGGAAAATAAGCTTTGATATAATTTATAATTCTGATTTGTATAATTCAAACAGAGCAAAATACATTTATGTTACTGGAGAAGAAGAAAAATAGCGCTTAAATATTTTCCATATATTTCCACCCTGGCCCCTTGGTTTACCGAGGAGCTGAGGGTGATGAAACGCCACAAGAGATGCCTAGAGAGAAGATGGAGGTCTACCCGATCTGAATCTGACCGGACACAGGTAAGAGCCCATTTACGGACTTACATTGTGGCGCTGAGAGTGGCCAAACGTCATCATTGTGCCACTCTCATAGCATCCGCAGATAACCGCCCTGCCGCCCTGTTTAGGGTGACCCGCTCCCTCCTTCAACAGAGGGTGCGGGAAGCCACGCTACAGGGTAGAGCAGAGGAATTTGTGATTTATCTGCAGGAGAAAATCACTCAGATACAGAACGAGTTAGCCCCCATTCATGGCCCAGTGGGTTGCCACGAGGCGGATCTTGTTTGGGAGGAGTTTGACTCCGTTACTTCCGAGGATATGGGCAGGCTACGTGGGCGACTGCGAGCCACCACATGTTTATTGGACCCGTGTCCCTCCTGGCTTGTACTGGCATCCTGGGAGGTGACACGAGGCTGGCTCCAAGAGGT
This sequence comes from Rhabdophis nuchalis, assembly GCA_039707465.1. Classification (NCBI taxonomy): domain Eukaryota; kingdom Metazoa; phylum Chordata; class Lepidosauria; order Squamata; family Natricidae; genus Rhabdophis; species Rhabdophis nuchalis. The sequence goes on from CM077645.1 coordinate 169,651,922, forward strand.
TGTCAACGCTTCTTTGAGGGAGGGTTCCTTGCCTGCCTCCCTTAAAGAGGCCATGGTGAGGCCCTTCCTGAAGAAGCCCTCTTTGGATCCAGCTCTTTTAAACAACTATCGTCCCGTCTCCAACCTTCCCTTTTTGGCGAAGGTTGTTGAGAGTGTGGTGGCACAACAGTTTCCCCGTCACCTGGAGGAAGTTGATTATCTAGACCCACGCCAGTCCGGCTTTCGTCCCGGGCATAGCACCGAGACGGCATTGGTCGCGTTGGTCGATGATCTCTGGAGGGCCAGAGATGGGGGTTGTTCCTCCATCCTGGTCCTATTAGACCTCTCGGCGGCTTTTGATACCATCGACCATGGTATCCTATTGCACCGGCTGGGGGGTTTGGGGGTGGGAGGCACTGTTTTGCGGTGGTTCTCCTCCTACCTCTCTGGCCGGTCGCAATTTGTGTTGACAGGGGGGCAGAGGTCGACCTCGAGACCCCTCACATGTGGGGTGCCTCAGGGGTCAGTCCTCTCACCCCTCCTGTTCAACACATATATGAAGCCGCTGGGTGAGATCATCCATGGTTTTGGGGTAGAGTACCATCTCTACGCTGATGATACTCAGCTGTATATATCTACCCCAAACCACCCCAATGATGCCGTAGCGGTGATGTGCCAGTGCCTGGAAGCCGTGCGGGTCTGGATGGGAAGTAACGGACTCAAGCTCAACCCGACCAAGACCGAGTGGCTGTGGTTTCCGGCTGCCCGGTTCAACCAGCTGTCTCTATTGCTGGCCATAGGGGGCGAACATCTTGCCCCTGTGGATGGGGCGCGCAACTTGGGTGTCCTCCTGGATTCCCGGCTGTCCATGGAAGATCAAGTGACAGCCATGGCCAGGAGGGCGTTTTACCAGGTTCGCCTGGTTCGCCAGTTGCGCCCCCTATTGGACCGGGATGCCCTTCGCACAGTCACTCATGCTCTCGTGACATCCCGACTGGACTATTGTAACTCTCTCTACATGGGGCTCCCCTTGAGGTGCACCCGGAGGCTGCAGTTGGTCCAGAATGCAGCCGCGCGAGCAATAATGGGTACCACAAGGTACACCCATGTAACACCGCTCTTGCGCGAGCTGCACTGGCTACCTGTAGTCTTTCGGGTGCGCTTCAAGGTGCTAGTCATCATCTTTAAAGCGCTCCATGGCTCGGGACCTAGCTATCTGCGGGATCGGATTCTGCCTCATACTTCCTCACGGCCGATTCGCTCCCACAGAGAGGGACTTCTCCGGGTGCCGTCCACCAGACTTTGTCAGCGGGCGACGCCCAGGGGAAGGGCTCTCTCTGTGGCGGGCCCTGCCCTCTGGAACGACCTCCCCCCCGATATTAGAACTACCACGGACCTCCGTTCCTTCCGTCTGAAATTGAAAACGCACTTTTTCTGCCTGGCCGGCCTAGGGTAGCCTCTTACCACAGTATTATAGGGTTTAGGGTTTTAGTGATTGGTTTTGGGGAATTTTAGCGCAGGGTCTTATTGTTTAATGTGTTTTTTAACTGTTTTGTATATTTATTGTTTTAATTTTCCCTGTGCACCGCTCCAAGTCCCCTTGGGGAGAGGGAGCGGTCTAGAAATTAAATGTTATTATTATTATTATTATTATTAAGAAAGCTAACAACCATTTAGCGACACTTAGCATTTCCGTGTATTACAATATATGAGTTATATAGATCATAAGAGATTCAAATGCAGATCACCAAAATATACTGATGACTATTGAGAAAAATATTTGAGGTTTTGCAAAGACACAATGCATAGACCTTTTCTACTGCTATTGCTTCATATTCAAAGTAGGGTATCTTCTACTATCACTTTTAAAATTTATTATCGTTATGCAGTTTCTGATCCTCATTATTGAGACTGTTCCATCTGAAACAGGGAAAATTAACATTAAAAAGTGTACCCTAGGGATTTCATATTCTTCAGGAAGAAATCAATAAATAACTTGCAGTCCACAAAATGCCTCCAGTGGAAAAGCTCTGTAACCTTTTAAATGTAGCTTGAGGGAGATATTCTCAGTAAATTATCAGTTTGGGGTTTATATACACACATATTTTTTTAATAAAAAGAGAAAAGGAAGATAGGTCTGAATATGAATTAAACATGACAGCTTAAAATTTAAGAATATGTTCTACTAATGACATTTACCATACACACCCACAAACACACACACACACAAACACTCACACTGTATTCCAATAATTAAGGACATATCACATAGTAAATCAGAAGAATGTCTCTTTACAACCATTTTAAGAGATATATGTTCCAGTGTAATTGACAAGTATGGACACTTTCTTGCCTAAATCTTCTTAAGTTGAGGAAATTGCCTCAATTTCCTCAACCTTAGAAGACCTTTTTCAACTTTTCAGGTAAAGAAATGAAATTGAACAGAGATGATATATAGAAAGAATGGTTTACTTTCCAATTATATATTTATAAGACTTGCCTTCTACGCCCTTCATCAGTTTGTTTTTTCCTAGATATGTTTCTGTTAGCTTATGTATTGATTCTTAATTTTGAAAACCAAATTCCCAGACCTACAGTAAATAACGTATCCAAATTTTGCCTAATTAATACAGCAGAAAGATACATTCCTGTAATCTGAACACTGTTACTGCAACCTAGAATGTACTAGGCGTTTTTAAGCAGCTACATTACATTACTATTTATGTTCTAAAGAAATATCATTTAAAAAAAAACATATCTTTCTTCCACATTAGAGACTTGGGGGGGAGGGGTTCTGCCAAATTTTATTTTGTTTCCTAAAAAGTTGAAAAAAACCTCTTGTAAAATAAAAATTGGTGTACTACAAGATTTTGTTATTTATACAATCTTACATGCCAATTGGTAGATAACATGAGATATGCTGACTGCAAATCACATTGGATTAGATGAGGAGCAAGTTTGTTTCTATCTTTTTTTAAAAATTGTGTTGTCCCAATTTGGGTCGGAGTCTAGTGCCGAAGCTGATGTAAAAAAACGGACACGAGGTGCAGGGTTTGTTTCGTTTTCTTGAAGCACTTCAACAAAAACAGTGCCAGCCATAAAAATGCCAGGACTCAGGAGAAAGGATTAAGAGAGCTTTAAACAATTTCACTAAAGCAGAGGGTGTGACAAGGTGAGACATATAAGAAATATCATCTAATATTTTAGTAATGATCTAACAATTTGTTCTATTGGTCTCTAGTCGTCCCTGTTCCTAAGCCTTGGGTAATGAATGGTCCAGGAATTATCTAATACACATTGTATTCACTCCACGCCATCCCTATTTCTAACTTCTAGCTGAGGTGTTGTGGCCCAGCCGACTCCGGATGAGCTGTTGATGGACTCTTCTAGCAAAGAGTCCTGTGAGTCTGCCGTGGAGGATGAGAAAGACGTTGGGCAAGTTTCAGAGGCAGAGCCGGAAGCAGAGAGTCTGGTTGGCTACCAGGAGGCACCTGGGTCATGGAGCAGTGGAGAGGATCAGGGGCAGTTTGTCCCTGATGCTAGATTACGCAGGGCTGAGAAACGGAGGCAGCAGTTAAGTCAGAGGCAGATTCGTAGGCCATGATTAGAACCAGGTGGTTGCTGAGTGGCCCCTCCCAAGAGAGCTTATAGGTGAGACGTTGGGAGGGAACATTTGCAGGAATCAACAGATAAAACTACAGTCTTTCAGAAAATGTCAGCCTTCTAGTCATGTTTGGACTTATCTGGGCTCTTAGCCAAAGTCTTATTTCGTAAGTAAGCAGTGCCAAGCAGCCAAGTCTGTGTGTGTGTGCTTCAGCCTGTGTGATTCAGCCTGTGGGACAGAACACTGAGGTATGCTAGATGTCTAACTCTTAGTTACTGTTATCAGTCTTCTAACTACCTATAATGGTTACAAGTGTTACATGTGCATATTCTCTGTGAATAAACACTCTTTGTTCTTTCCAGACAGCGATTAATACAGGCTTCCATGTTTTCTTTCAAGTGTATATCATTGCTTTTAGTAGCCAGCACATCAAGTCTTATTTCTATTATGGCAGGCATAGGATTTACACTAAGTAATCAAAACACTGATCAACAATACAAAATGCTTTATTTTAAGAAAAAAATTAGTAAAGCTATGAAGAGATCAGGATTTAATGAGCAAAATGTGATTTGGAATTCATGTAGGCATATATGTAGAGATCACCATAAACAAAATGTATCATTTACTAAGACCATACAGTCATAGTAGCTGCCAAGAGCAAACACTGCCATGAAGGAAATTATTTTTCTATTTAAAAACATTTCAGGCAGGCATAATGTTACATCAGCTACCCCCCCTCCCCAAAAAAAATCATGAGTCCAGATCTCTGCAACACTGTAGAATTTTGGATGTCAGCAATTTCCAGTTGCATCCCAAAACTGCAATTTAAAGTAGCTATTCTACATTTCACATAAAATAAGATAAATGTATGCATCTATAATGGGCAATACTTATCAAAATTGCTACCAAGTATTATTCAGTTCATTTACTATCTAAGAAAGAAAGTAGAAAAATAAATTGATGTTATCAGAATAAAAATTCAGGACTGCAGAAGCTAGATGAACATGGAATATTACAAAAAAAAAATATGGTGGATCTGAGGGCAAAATGGGTAGATTTGACAAAAGGAGAGGAAGTACATCCTCAGCAGTGGTGGGTTTCTGCAGGCTCACACCTATTCGCAAGAGCCGGATGGTGAAATTTAGAGAGCCGGTGAGAGGGGGTTCCACCGGTGGACCCAGAAGTAAGTCTGGCCTGCTGCTGCCGGTAATCCAATGGGAAGGAAAGGAAAGGAAAGGAAAGGAAAGGAAAGGAAGGCAGAAAGTAAGAAAGGAAAGGAAAGGAAAGGAAAGAAAAGGAATGGAAAGAAAGAAAGAAAGAAAGAAAGAAAGAAAGAAAGAAAGAAAGAAAGAAAGAAAGAAAGAAAGAAAGAAAGAAAGAAAGAAAGAAAGAAAGAAAGAAAGAAAGAAAGAAAGAAAGAGAATTTATCATCACAATTGAGCCCAAAATTTTGGTTGCTAAGCAAGAGCGTTGTTAAATAAGTTTCACCACACTTTACAAGTTGGCCACTCCTACCCTGTCACATGACTGCTAAGCCACGCCCACAAAATAGGCCACACCTAGAGAGTAGGTTCTAAAAAAAATTGAAACCCACCACTGATCCTCAGTATCCCTAATTATCTTTTAACCCCAAATAAAAGAAGAAGACAGTTCCTGGAATGGTCATCAAATTTTTGGGAAACTGGCATAGGTTACTCTATTAATTCCCACTGTTTGGTTAGATATTCATTACAGGCCAATTTCCTCCAGATTCTTGTGCAATCTATAGTGCCATTTCATCCTGAAACAGCAAAATTTATCATTGATTCATTTCTTTGTTCTAGTCATCTACCATCAAATCAATATAAACTCTGTTTACAAAACGATCAGCAAAAATTTCCATAATAGTTAAAATATTCTGTGGTAAATGTAAATAAATTGAAATGACCAGTAGCACATAAAAATTAGAACACAACAATACCTTTTATTTATAGCGATCATAAAAACTAAACTAAACAACTCATGACAAAGCCAAAGGAGATCATTCCAGCAATGAAAGCAATACGAACAACTCTAAGTAAAGTATGACAATAACAAACTTGACTATCTTCACTTGAGTAGCTTCTGAAACACTAGAAGCAGCAATACATCCTACAAAATCAATATTAACAGTAAATCTGAAATAACAAAATAAAAAACTTAGTTACCACTAATACAGCTCTCAATCACCCCTTCACATAGTAAGGAACAGATAGAGCAGAGACCAACAAATCTGGTGGAGACTTTCTCCTTGCTATGCTCATAGTATACATAGATGTGGCCCTTCTAATGACTTCCAATCTTCCAATAAGCATTCCAGTATAGAGCCGGGCCTAATGTAACTTCCTTTCTTCCTCATGGTAGGACCCCGACCAACCCCCAGACCAACACTCATGGTATGCCCTAAGACTGAATGTAGACTAAGCCATTCTTAGGGAAAGAAAGCCTGTCAGAATTTTTATAATTAAAAATTGTATTGAAAAAGGAAATTGTCAAAAAGGCAATTTTTCTCCCTCAAACATGCCAAGAAAGCAAGCTCCATTTCTTTTCCTTCTATGGGTGTATTGTTTTTCATGAGGCCTCAAAAGACAATTCTTTTCTGGTTCTTTCTCTTATTTGGCCTAGAAACGTAGAACGCTTGTCAACTGAGCCAGTAAAAATAAATCAAAAAGAAAGGAAATTAGTATTTCATCCTTTTTTGCTGAACTCTTAAAAGGCGCAAAGAAAGAAAGAAAGAAAGGGCAGTGCTTCATTGATCCATTTTTATTTCTCTCCCCCCCCCACCCCCAAAAAAATCCACAATGGTCCAGCCTTTCATGACTGATAGCCCAGCAGCTCAGTATGAAATAATCTTTGGAAACAGAGACTGGCCAACTGGAATGAAAGCAGTAGATCAAACTGAAGCATAACAGGTGGGTCGGCCTTCCCTGCTCGTGCCTACAGAGAAGAAAGTATTATATTTTGGAACCAGAGCAAAAAAAAATCATAGAACGGAACCCATAAAATTGGAAAGGACTTAAAAGGCCTTATAGTATAATCTCCTGGTCAGAGGTGGTATCACAGGTGGGTTGTTCCTGTAGTGAAATTTAGGCCTGGGTCGCAGAAACAGCAGCAACCCATGCCTGCTAAGCCCCCGAATCAGTTCCCTCACCACCGATAGGCCACCACTATTTTGGTTTTTAGTGTCTGTTCAGCAGGTTCTGATCAGTTATGGAGAACTGGTAGCAGAAATTTTGAGTAGTTTGGAGAACAGGAAATAGGGATTTTGCAGTTCCCTGGAATGGGGAGGGAATGGAGGTTTTACAGTATCCTTCCCCTGTCACACCCACTAAGCCATGCCCACCAAGCACACCCACAGAACCGGTAGTAAAAATATTTGAATCCAACCACTGCTCCTGGTAATAGGTGGCATGTCCCCAACTCACAAGTCAGAAGCATAGATCAGGCCATCAACTTTAACACAAAAAGGACAAAGGACTGAGGGACTTTCTGAGATTCAGAAAGTGGCACAACAAATGGGCCAATCATTTGATTTAGAACAATGAGAGAGAGAAACCACCACAGAAGTAAACCTGGATATCTCCCAAACACTGCATGCTACCCTCATAGGTGGAAATGTTTGAGAAATGAATGAGTTGGCAATCATATAAATGTTTATCAGCCCTTTTCATAGGAGTAATTTTAATTTAATTAATGGGGAACACTCAGATTCTGATACCTCTTCCATAACTCTGAATGCTCCACTCCTGGCAACTGTCAATTCTTTCTTTATTTTTTTCTGATACCAAGTGGATATTTTATCAAAGGTGTTACCAGACTGCTACCAGTTCAACTACAGAGCAGACTGCACAATATACAGAGATAGTAATTTCTAATTCTGCAACACATTGGACTGCTTATTTTGTTAATCTTTTTCTTATCTCACAATGTAAAGCAAGATTAGTCAATGCTTATGTAACATCCTTGTAGGAAAGCCAATGTTCCAGCTTTATCAGCAAAATACTGTAATCATGCACTTTGCTGTGGATACTGGGTAAGATAGTCTTTTTTTTAATGCGCAGGCTACATCATCTGTTTCTGGATAATGGTCAGTCAGAATCCACCCATGTCTATGGCTCATTCAGAAGAGAGGCCAACTGGTTGGCTGGGAGTACCAACCATCATACTGTCTTTCCTGCTAGGGGGGCTGGGACTATGTGAACAATTGATTATGAATAAAATTCACCTTTTTTAGTAACAGACCAGCCCTAATCAGAGACAAAGGCTCTGTTTGTAAATTTCTTAATTTCTATAATTAAACCACATTTAATCACTTACCTGGTCATTTGTTATTGGCATTGCCACAAAATAGTTGGGTACATCCCTTTTCTGTTTATTATAGAATATTTGTTCTTTATGGCCTTCAGGTTCCTTCTCTTCTACAAGTATGCTTTGTGTTCCTTTGTTTAAACTAAATAGTTGTTGATCAAGAACATTCTCCTGTAACAACCCTAAAGTGGGCTTTCTTAATCTTCTTCATTTTCATTCCATAGATGAGCATTTAATGTTCCCATTGATTCTGCATTTGGGGTGTCATGATGCAGTTTCTTCTCAGTGACCATTTTCTTTAATTTATTTTCTTTTTGCTCTTCTTGTAAAAGCTTTTCCAGCATTAGCTGCTTTGAGTCCCGGTTCCAACTAAACTGCTGTGACAGGGTTTCTCTTAGAATGGACTCTTTTGCCTCTTGGTGGAGACACTTAGAATCCATCCCACGTGCCCCTTCCTCTGCTTACTTCTGTTTCGTTTTAGCAGCTATTATCTCTTCCCCATGTTGTGCCTGCTGCTTCGCGGGAAATATATTCTTAGGCGTGTTGGAAAAACGCCAACAGATATTCTCCAGTGACATTTCTCCCAGATTCTCTTCTAGCTGCATAGTGACACATGGAGACAAAAACTCCTTTTTTACATTCTGCAGAATCCTCTTTGCAGGCACAGATGATATCTTTCCATTGTGATTCCAGTGCTGCTATACATCAACAGTTACAGATGGTGCAGTGTTTTTCTTTTGTACCTCTACAGATTTCTCTTTCATCCCACTGCTGCTGAATGCTCTCTATCATATGCTGTGACTTATTCCTCTTTCTCTGCTGTATATGACCCATCCTATGTGGTGCCTCCCTTTCTCTGATATCTTCTACATGGGCCTTTACTACCATTTGGGAGACAGTCTTTGTGTTAACAGATAACAGATTAACAGAGTTGGAAGGAACCTTGCAGGTTATCTAGTCCAGTGTTTTTCAACCTTGTCAACTTGAAGATGTCTGGACTTCAACTCCCAGAATTCCCCAGCCAGCATTCGCTGGCTGGGGAATTCTGGGAGTTGAAGTCCAGACAGCTTCAAGTTGACAAGATTGAAAAACACTGATCTAGTCCAACCCCCCTTCCCAAGCAGGAGACCCTACATCTGCCTCTACCTAGGATTGAATTCACAACCTCCTGATTGGGAGGAGAGAGCTCCACCTCTAGGCCACAGCAGCAGGTCTGGGGTGTATTTCCTTTTAACAATTGTTGACCTCCATTTAGGTGGTTTGGCAGCTTCTTTGCCTCCTCATTTTCCTCACTCAGCAGCAGCAATCGCTGACTCATATCCTTGGCTTATAACCAGCATTTTCTAATTTGTTTGTCTTATAAAGTATCTTTTTTAAAGGCTTGAGACCAATTATATGAAGAACAACAAGAGATTAAATGGATGGTAGTTGCTAAGCCTAATTGCCAAGAATGAAAAGATCAGTTTGATTAGATAACTCTATCACATAATGGAAAAAGGCTTGAGCAGCAGGACTAGGCTTAGTCCATCTTTGTTGTCTACATTTTTGGGGGTGTTAAGACCTAAGTGGAAAAAACAAGGTAAAACAATGTAAGTCACACAATCTTTGTCCTACAATGTCACCTCTGGTGGATGTATATGTCTCAAGTATTTGCAGATTACCCCATTTATATCAGCTTTGCCATGCCCACAGAGAGAAAGATGATTCCTCTTGATAGTTTAAAAAGTCATTTGCAACTCACTTATTACTTACAGCATAAGAGAACTTACTAGTGTCATTATAACAGGTGTTCTCTGTACATTCCCCCTTGTCTTTTCTTGTCCATAATGCATAATTTTATAATACAGTAAATATATAATACAGTAATATAATACTAAAATAATATAATACAGTAATGCATAATGCATAATTTTATAATAGGTAAAGGTAAAGGTTCCCCTCACACATATGTGCTAGTTGTTCCCAACTCTAGTGGGCAATGCTCATCTCAGTTTTAAAGCAGAAGAGCCAGCGCTGTCCGAAGATGATTCCATGGTCATGTGGTTGGCATAACTAAATGCTGAAGGTGCATGGAATGCTATTACCTTCCAACCAAAGGTGGTCCCTATGGTTCTACTTGCATTTTTACATGCTTTCAAATTGCTAGGTTGGCAGAAGCTGGGACAAGTAACGGGAGCTCACTCCGTTATGCAGCACTAGGGATTCGAATTACCGAATTGCTGACCATCGTAGCCACTGAGCCACTGCATCCTAATTTTATAATATAGTAAAATAAATAACAGCAGTTGACGTAGACTATAGGAATCCTACACACAATAAAATAGCACTAAGATTACAATCAAATAAAAGCAAATACAAAAAAAATCTCATTAGAGGAGGGAAACGTTAATTTAAAAAGGGAAATTCTTTATAATTTAGGGAAAAGATATACATATGGCCCATCCTGTTTTTGATGTCAAAACTACTTCCATCTCTTTAGTAGCAATCAGACTGATGATATCAACAGATGAAAACTTTAGTAGCTTATTAAACTTAGGACAAGGTATTGTCTAAAACATGGCAGATATATTAATTGCAGCACAAGGTCCTGGGAATTTCCATCTTGCCTAAATTACACTCTAAATTATAGTACCTCAGATAAGAATAACTGTATGAAAAAAGCAAACTAGACCCCCTTCAGCAATAAAACTTGAAAACATTTAGCTGAAGGTTTTACTTTTCTCCCTCCACTCCAGTGGGAACACTTACATGGTTGTGAACTTAATGGAAGTCTCTTTGGCACACAAAATGCATAATAACCTTGTCAGAATAACATCATTTTAGAGCTGCTTTCCCCCTTGCCAAGTAAGCAAGGAAGATTGGGAGGGGAAGGGAGTTCAGAGATTCGACCGTTAATGGTGTTTTAAATTTAATGTTTCCAGAACTGAATGGAATAGTCCCACATAGTGCAGCTGGTCACAAAACATATTGCATATTATTTTCAATTAAGCTTAAATCTGATGGCAGATTTCAGTTGGGGCAGCACTTTTATTTTGGGCTGCTTTTTTACCTTCAAAAATTGCAAGAAGCCATCCAATTTACTCTGAGATAATTGAAGAGTAATTTAAAATTTCAAATAAGCTAGAAGGGATTCAGTGACGCAGTAGGTTAATGTCAAATTGCAAGGCAACTCTATTTTTAAACAAAAAACACTACCTTACCAATGTTGTGGAATAATGATTCCATACCCCCACAGCAGGCAAGGCCAATCAATAAAGAAAACATTTATTCAACAGCAAAAGTTAGGTCTGTTCTGCAAGAGCAGAAACAAGCATAATTACAATATTTATCAACATGCATAGCATAAGATGTTCACTTTTCATATGGTTACATTTTTACTTGTCGTCGTCTTCTTTTTCATAGACTTTCTTTTTTCTTTTTCATTTTTGACCATATAGCAAAGACACTTTGTTCCCCGTACGGTCTTTTAAAATGCTGAATGGTCACTTCCTCATCCTAGACTATACTCACATATGTAAATTACCTGGGTATCCTTGCAGGAGATAATTAAGATCTGTCACTGCACCAGCATGACAGTAGGCATGTGGGAAGGTAAAGTGAATACAGAATAGCCAATGAAGACAAACTGTTAGCTAAGAGAAACTTACTAAAGCAAAAATATGATCAGCAATAAAGAGAAGCCAAGCATTTTTCACATGATCCTCACTCCGGTCTTATCTTGAATTCTTTTTTTAAATAGCAAAATCTTTGGCCAGAGAGACAAGTCACTTCTAAGACACTGAATGCTTTCTTCAGGAGCATGTGGGTTTCTCTTCCATATCTTCATGCTGCTTTTTGATAGCCAGAAACATAGCTTTCTACAGCCCTCCTAATATGTCAACTGTGGAACCCAAACTGGGTCCTAGCACAATTCTTTAATGTAGGAAATGAACAGGGCTATATATAGGCCACACCAAATTGAATATGTAGGAAGAGTCAAGGACAGGAGGAAGAAAGCAAAGCAGTTTCTTCCATATCTCTTGCACATGTCTTCTTGATGGTTATATAGATTGGTTTCATCCACAAATGTCTCTCCTATATGATCCAAAGCAAAGAGGCCCACAAAATACAGTGCCATTATCGATTTTATGAACAATACAAACTCTATAAAACTAGACACATCACTGGAAGCCAAAATCACAAGACTACATTTGATTTACTTTGGCCATGTTATAGCAACAGCAATAGCACTTAGACTTAGATACTGCTTTACAGTGCTTTACAGCCCTCTCTAAGTGCTTTACAGAGTCAGCCTATTGCCCCCAACAATTTGGGTCCTCATTTTACGCACTTCAGAAGGCTGGAAGGCTGAGTCAACCTTGAGCCTGGTGAGATTTGGACTACCAAATTGCAGGCAGCTGGCAGTCAGCATAAGTAGCCAGCAGTACTGCACTCTAACCACTGTGCCACCATGGCTCATTTATGTGCGCAAATTCATTGGAGAAGTCAATGGTGCTAGGAATAGTTAGTGAAACAAGAAAAAGGGGCAAGCAAAAAACATGCTGGCTTGAGACCCTCATAACTGATACAAAGATGAACATCCAACACTAGCGGGAGGAAAAACTGTGCTTGCAGAGTAGCATGGAGAACACTTGCCTTTAAAGTCACCAAGACACAACTGAAAGGTTAAAATGACAAACAATAATATGACCCCAATCATATAAAGAACATTTGCAATTTGCTGCAAGAAAAAATAGAGACTTAGCTGTTCAGCAGAGTGATGTCCTTCTTTCTGACTGTTTTGGCATGCCATGCCCTGTAGCAGTATCCCAAGGAGAGGAGTTGAAACAATTAATGTTCAGGATGCGAGAGGTCTATGGATATTTTTCAGTCCTTCTTCTAACCAGTGCATTATACAGATGCTCAATGGAAGGGAGGCTGGTTGCAAATGTGGCTTTTTTGGTTGCAGTTATAACTATTTTTCTCCCTTATTTCTCTACCATTGAAAACCCAAATTATAATTAAAAATATTTATTTCAGCTCTACAATTTTTTTACAAGCATTGTAAAGCAAAGAAAAACTGAACTTTGCAACTATGTTCAGTCATTTAAAAAGGAACCAGTTCAGATTTCCAAGCCCATGTGTACCTATACGCCTATATCCTTTGAGGCAAGGATAAAAGGAATAAGAAGCCACAGGGATTAAACGCATGAAAGAAGATAAAAAAAGTTAGCTAATTATAATACCCATATCATTCACTATACCTTTCATATCTTTTTGTCCTACAGACCATCCTTGCCTCTGCCAATCTCTTCAAAGGTTGCCTTTTATTCTTTAAACTTTGCATCTCTTTCAAGATTTCACAGCTTCAGCCCTGACTTTCTCACTCTCCCTTTTTAACTGTTCATTGTTTATTCATCTATTTCTTTTGCAATTTGATCCTCATTCATTCTTTTTATAAGAACAACCCATCTCCACATTTTTTCACGTTGATCGTTCACTTTTAAATTTTAAGCTAGGTACAGGGTCATTAGCAATCATTCATTCTTAATCCTAATTCTTTTTTTATTTACTGCACACTGCCTAAATACTCCATTTCCATTCTATTCAACTGACTTTTATGTTTCTCCTGATATGCAGTACCAACTCTCATGCCCGTAAAACATAGTGGGCAAAAACATGCCCTTATATAAAAACATTTTCATTTCACTGAAATAACATTATTTTTCTATCCTTATAGAAGATGTGCAAATATACAACTTCTTCTTTTTTCCTATCAGACAAATACCTTGGTCTTTGATGCATTAATTTTTAGATCCATACTCCATTGGAGCATACAATACAGTAACATTTGCTGAAAATTACCTTGTTGTTGATTACCAATCAACAACAAAATGTATATGCAAAATACACATTCTTTCCCAATCAATATATTTCTACCATCTTCATAAATGTTCCTTATAGATATAAAAAAGGAACTCAGAACTCATTACACATCCTTGCCTTAATCTCATTCAATGTTGAACCATTTGTTAAGAATTCTATTTATTCTCACTCATGCTTTACGTGCACCATATGCAACTCTTAATCATACTTAGCAACCAAATTTCAACTCTGAAGTCTCACAAAACCTTCCCTAATCCAACTCTATTCAATATTCATTTATTTATAACACCATTGTTTATTTGTTTCTGGGATTTGTAGGACCATCCAATTCAAACAGTGTCAATGCTGGGTGACATAGAACAAAAACAAGCAATAACCAAACAAACATGCAACATTTAAAAACAACAACAACCCAATATATAAAATATAACTTGGTTTCCAAATGTGATATTGTTATACTCATTCCTTTGCTATGTGCATGAAAGAAAAGACGTATGCATAAAAATCCACAGAACTTTCTTCCAAACAAATATTTGTCAGTCACCTTCATATTGATTTTTGGGTCTTCAAATGATCAGACCTCTTTTTTCTGTGTACTCTTATTTCATTCCCATCCATCTATTCATGTCTCCTAGCAGAACATTTTTCTTCTAGATGATATTCCTTCCATTTCCTAGATAATGTTGAAATATAATTGCTACACCATACTTCAATCACAATCAGAGGGAAAAGACCAACAGAGTGATGAACTAAGTGCTGTAAATTCTGATAAATCAAAGATGGTGAAATATTCATCACTTCTTCTAAATTTCACATTTATATATGCAACAATTGAGATTGAAATGCTACATCCAAAATCAAAACTTTAAGGGCAAATCAAATATTATTTTTCCTGCATAAGAATATGGCAGTTGTATTGCTCCTATTTATTTCAATGAAAAACTTTCTCCCATGATTATCAACATAATCCTCACATATAATTATTGGATTTTTATCCCATCTTTCCTCCAAGGTGTTTAAGGCAGCGCTTTTTGTCCTTTTTCTCTGACAAAAAATCTATAGCCTTAGAATGATTGGCTCAAAGTTTTCTAGCAACTAGACTCAAAAATAATACTCTAAGTCATGAACTTATTTTGGAAACCACAGTGGTTGAATTCCAACAATAAAGGAAGCCATAAACAATCATATACTGTCTGGAAATGATCCAGAATTTCTGGATATATTAGAGATTGTTCTGGCACCTTATGCAGTCTATGGTCTTTATCACTGAGCTGAAATTTTCCTGAAATACACAACATACTTCAACTAACAAAAGGTTAACAAGTACTGCTTAACAACTACTGCTGATTTCTATAGAACTATGAACTATTTAATATAAGTTCAAACACCTGGAGGCCAGCTACTGTATTTCTATGATACTTACCCAATCTCAATTATTTTTCCAAACTGTTTTTGAAATGTAGTCCTCTTGTTTTGTTTCGTGATCTGGTTATTATACAATAATAATCTTTAGAGATTTTTTTTCAAAATTTGATGAATAAAATATCTCAACAATGCTTAACATGTCTCAATTCCTAGCAACAGGGTAGGTTGCTGCCGGCATTACTGCCAGTTCAGTGCGCGCAAAAATTACTGCTGGTTCGCTCTGCGCACATGCACATTTGCACATAAATACCATATTTTTGGAGTATAAAACACACCTTTTCCCCTAAAAAAGAGAGAATACAGCATTTTTGGCCTCCCAAAACCCTACCCCCTTCACCAAAATGGCCTTGCATAGCCTTGCATAGCCTTTGGGACACTTCCAGATGCTCCTGGGGGCTCGGGAGCAAAAATGAGCGAAATATTGGTCTATTGGTCTTAAATATCACCTGCAAGTGACTATCTATTGATTCCTTATGAAACTGTAGCAATAATGATGCTAACTTACATAATCACACTTTCTCAAAACATGGACATGGACAGCATCCTCCTGCTTTACCTGCAAGAAGATGACATAAAAGCAGGGCATTGGCTTATTTTATTGGGAATTAAAGGGATCTCTGTGACAGAAATATGTATCAAACAGAGAGATGAATGCTTCACACATCATCAGATCTGATGCCATTGAATACTAATAACAGAAGACAAACCTAGCAAATTAAGGCGGTGGACAGATCTCCCGTGGCCTTTTTCTTATGTTGCATATTTAATCATAATGTTTCAGCATCTTAGAATATCTACGATCAATTTAACAGAGAATGATCAGAAAAAGTGCATGAAAAATCTAACCTATATATGCATGAGAAAAAGCTGAATGCAAGAAGATTATGCTCATAAATTTAACAGCCCTTGTTGGGCCTGGAAAATCCAGGTGTGTATTTACCTGCTATATCTGAAGTCCATTTCTATTTTCCTAAGAACAGTATTTAGATGCAGATATAATAGCACAAACAAACTTTGCATTAAGCTAGCATGTTCACACCCTAGGAAGATCAGCATCTGAAGAATCTCATACGATTCTGCCTTGGTTACTGTCAGCTGCTGTTTATGGCAGAGGGCCAGACTTAATTCTGCAATTTGCAGGACCATCTAAATTTAGTAAGTTGGATCTGTAGCACTACTTTCAAAAAATATGCTTAGATGCAATGTCTATTGCTTTGTTACATGATAAAAGTACTTTCAATTCAGAACAATTCCAGAAATAAATCATAATCCCATTCTTCCAGAAACAAAATAACATTCAATTGAGTGGCATTAAACTCTTAAATTTTTAAGTAGTTTTTGAGGTCTACATAGATATGGGTGTAGAAAGAGAGAAAAAATAATGCTGGGGAAAGATCTGGAACTTTCCCTGCTTTGAAATCTAGGTCAGCCTGTACCTGTGGCGGAGAACCTATGGCACGCGTGCCGTAAGTGGCACGCAGAGCCATCTCTTTGGGCACATGAGCCATCACCCGTTGCTCTTCTGACCAATTGGTGCACCCGCTGTCTGGCCTTCAGGTATGCAAGCGCACCAAACCTAAAGAACAGCCTCCCAATGTGCATGTGCATGCTAGGTGACTGCTCTTCCGGTTTCCGGCGCGTGCATGTGTGCCGGCCACCTGGTCTTCCAGTTTCTGGCACGCATGGACACATGAAGACCAGCTGGCTAGTATGCATGTGTGCGCTGGAAACCGGAAGATAATTTTCCTAGTGTATGCATGCGCAATGGGAGGCTGCTCTTCCAGTTTCTGGCACATGCATGCACACTCACTCACAATACCCATTTTGGCACTCAGTGCCAAAAAGGTTTGCCAGCTAGACAAATATTCAAATTCCAAATATTCACTGGTCAAAGAAAAATACATTGTGTAATTATTTTTGTTTTTATTTCCACAAATTCCACTACTTTTACCTACATATGTTCTAAATTAACCTTAAAGTCTCTTTGTCTTACTCCAAAATATATTAGAAGAGGTAGAAAATATAGTGTCAACCAAGTATTGCTGAATTACCAATCCAATGATTTCCAGTGAGTAGTCCCAATGAGTTAGAAGACAAATATGTTAACAGAAACTTGAAAATATATGTTAAAAAGATGATTATGTAATGCTATAAAGCTATTTATCCATGGAAACATTAGACTAGACAAATATTTTCTCAACCACCCACCAATGACAGCAGTGCTAAAATTTCACTGCTGGAACATTTATCAGCTCCATGCCTATCTTTATTGGATTTCCTTGGGGAATATTTTAGATATGACATCCAGTAGATTGTTACATTAACAAGATGACTAATAAAGTGTAAATATCCACACCACACTACAATTTATAGAAAAGCTAACAAGCCAAGTATACTGTATGAATCAATAGCTAAACCAATCATTCATCTAATAAAGCAGCATCCCAAACTTTCCAGCTTTGTGAACCAGCAGAGGGGAGGGGTGACCTAGGTGAGCAGTGGGGGAGTGTGCATATAGCTCCATTTGTGCAAGCATGTGCTCACCTGCCACTTCCGCAGCTCAGTTCTGAACTGGGGTTGGGGACCCCTGTAATAAAGGATAGTTGTGGGAGAAAAATGCTGGCTGAGTGTATATAATAGTCGTTCACTTATATCACACTATTCTGATAGCTAGTTTTACCATAAGAGAATGCCCTCACTTGCCGCTTCTGCATCCCAGTTCTGAAGGGGCCAAGGCCTGGTACTGAGACACAGCCCAGGGGTTAGGGACTCCTGTAATAAAGGATAGTTGTGAGAGAAAATTGCTGACTGAGTGTATAATTCAGTCAGCACTTAGATTCCACTACTATGATAGCTAGTTTTGCCAGAAAAGTAAATATATTCACAACAGACTCTTACCAAGAAAATGAAAAACATTAGGTTTTATACAGGGGTGGGATTCTACCAGTTTAATAATGGGTTTGCTGAGTCAGGGCTGATGTGCCTGATACGCACATGTGCGCATGCACAGTTCAGAGGAAAACAGCTGAGGTGCAGCAATCCACTTTGACACGCCCATCAGCTGGGCTAAAAAACAAGGAAATATAGGTGGGTATAGCCCAGGAGCGGGCTATACCCACCACTTGAAGAGCAGAGCGAACCAGTTTGCTTTCAGCTAATCTTTGGACCTACCGGTTCGCCCAAACTGGGACGAACCGGTAGAAAGCCACCTGTGGTTTTATAACATTGTAAAATATTTGGTGGAGACCAATAAAAGGATCTAAATCTCATCAACTTTGAGCCAGTTAGGGTTCATTGGCACAGCCTGCGTTTTTTTTTACTTGTCATGTTCCTAAATGGAAGCAATTGACATGCTTTTAGTGTCTCTAAACATAATAATCTCCCAAGCCCCCTCCCCCGCCCATGTCCTGCTGTGCTGCATCAATCATCATGAAGGAGAAGGGGGTGGCCAATCTACATTCCAATACCAAAACAAGGAGGCTTAAGAGGCTGTGCAAATTATTGTACAATATCCTTAATTTCACATGCTAGCAAAATAATACTTAGGGTTATCCAATGCAGATTAGAGCCCTGCATGCAAAAAAAAAAAGATGCCAGATGTTCAAGCTGGCTTTAGAAAAGGCCGAGGAACACAGAACATTATTGCTGATGCACACTGGATAATTGAGAAAGCCAAACAGTCCGCAAAAGAAGTCAGTATATGCTTCATCAGTTATAGAAAAGCCTTTGATTGTGTCAATCACCTCAACCTGTGGAAAATGGTCAAAAAGTTGGAATCTCAGAACATTTCATTGCTCTTATGAGAAACTTATATATACGGATCAGGAAGCCACAGTCCAGACAGAATATGATGACAAATATTGGCTCCAGGTTGGTAAAAAAAGGCTGCATACTTTCTCTTTATTTATTCAACATATAAGGGGAATATATATTAAGGGAAACTGGATTGGCAGAAGATGAGAAAATTGGAGGGAGAACATCAATATCCTGCAGTATTCTGATGGCACTATGGTGATAGCTAAAAATGAGAATGAACTGAATGTCAAAGAGAGCAATGAAAAAAATTGGAATAAAATTGGAATAAAATTAATTATAAAGAAGACCAAACTAATGACAATAGGAAGAAGCACCAGCCTGGGAATTGGCAATGAAAATATCAATGCGGGGCGCAACTTCTGCCTTCAACAATAAAGGAACAAGTAATCAAGAAATATGCTGCAAGCTAGCACTTGATAGAGCCACCATGAAAAATTTGTGAAGAGATAATCAAGTGCCGTGATCTTATGCTTACAAAGATCAGAATTGTACGAGCTATGGTATTTCCTATGGAAGTGAAAGTTGGATTGTAAAAAAGCAGGTTAGGAAAAGTATAGGAAAGTCAAGAAAACAAACTGATGGATCATTGAATAACTCAACCCATACTTCTCACTCAAGGCAGAAATGACCAGGCTCAAATAACCCTAAATTGGAGGCATTATGCGAAGACTCAGCTCTCTGGAGAAGGCTCTGATGCAGGGGAAGGTAGAAGGAAAGTGAAGAGATCAACCAGCAACAAGGTGGATGGACTCAGGTATAGTGGCAATGAGTGCCTCTTTCCTGTGACCTAAAAGAACAGGGAATAGGAAGAGATAACCTTATATCCCACTTCCTAAATCAAATGCATTAGTCCAATTATAATTAATTTTAATATATCAAAAATGTTTTCTCTAACTACTTATATTAGATAAATGTGTGAAAGTCAATCATGAGTGGGTGGCATGATGACTAGTATTAGCTATGCCTAATTTAGCTTGAATGAAATGAAAATGAACTGCATCTTTAAAAAATATTTGGTAAAAAATATGCAAGACAATGTGTCAATTTTATTCAAAAGAATTCATATATAGTTTTATCAGAATGAGTATTTCTCAAGAGATAGCGTCTTAATGGCAAAGGTTGTCATAGAACTTGAAAACCTGCATTACCATTTGAACAGTTTTGATTTGTACTAATAAACGTATTGCCCTATCAATATGTAATTATTGTTTTTGATGAACTGGAATGATGGAATGATCATACTTATTGTCGATCATATAACATGTTAAAGTAAAATGTAATTATTTGAACTCTGGGATGTGAAGAGCTGGGCAGTAGCTTCCATGACCTTAGTCATGCCGGCCACATGACCACAGAGACGTCTTCGGACAGCGCTGAGTCTTTTGGCTTCGAAACGGAGATGAGTACCACCCCCTAGAGTCAGGAATGACTATAACATATATGTGAGGAGAACCCTTACCTTTATACAGCGCCTGTGTGCATGTTCAATCTAGTTTTGTTCCTTGAAACACCTCTATATTTTACAATACTATGTACAGTAGGTATAGCCACTGAAGCTGGGCAGAGCAGAGAGTAATAAATAAAATACTGTAACGCTCTCTACATGGGGCTTCCCTTGAGGTGCACCCGGGGGCTCCAGTTAGTCCAGAATGCGGCCGCGTTGCCGCTCCAGTTAGTCCAGAATGCGGACACTCCCATGTAACACCTCTCCTGCGTGAGCTGCACTGGCTGCCTGAGGCCTTCCGGGTGCATTTCAAGGTCTTCAAAGCATCTTCAAAGCGCTCCATGGCATGGGACCTGGTTACTTAGAGGACCGCCTTCTACCACATACCTCCACCCGACCAGTCTGCTCCCACAGGGAGGGCCTCTTTAGGGTGCCGTCCGCCAGGCAATGCCGGCTGGCGACCCCCAGAGGGAGAGCCTTTTCTGTGGCAGGCCCCGCCCTCTGGAACGACCTGCCTCCCGACCTCCGTACTATCACAGACCTTCGCCTCTTCCATCGGGCATTAAAAACATATTTCTTTCGTGTGGCCGGCCTGGCATAGCTGATGTAGCTATGATATTATTTTAACTGGGGTTTTAAATCATGTTTTTAGCACGGGCTTACTTATTAAATAATAGTTTTAATTTTTTGGACTGTTGTATTTTATATTTTATAATTCCTGTGCACCGCCCTGAGCCCCATACTCGGGAGAGAGGGCAGTATATAAAACCAATGAATAAAATAAATCTATATAAATAAAAATGTAAAATAGTATGTACGAATCCACTAATCTCAAAAACTACTGGGTCGATTTAAACGAAACTTTCACACAACGTAGCCAAGGACTTCCGATAATATAATAGCTAATCATTTTGTGCCTAGCACGCATGTGTTGTGTACAAATTACACAAAAAAATGTACTCACTGAAATGTGATTTAACATCCCTGTAGCCACGCCCATCAAACTGCTTTTCAACTGTCAGTGTTGGAAAAGGCCTCATACGGCGGCCTCTTGGGGCCAAAAAGGCGCAGAGGATAGCAAACTCCCAGGTGGCCCATAGAGAGGGGGAGGGGAAGAAATTCTGCTCAGAACTGTTCTCTGAGGTAAAAAAAAAAGGCGGCAGGCAGCTGCTTTAAACTGTTTAATATGAAGTGAACCAAACTGTAACAAAGAATCACCCATCTGACAGCAAATACAGTTTAATAAAAGAGGGACTAGGGGAGACAGGGTAGCAGCCTTCCAATATCTCAGGGGTTGCCCCAAAGAAGAGGGAGTCAAGCTATTCACCAAGGCACCTGAGGGCAGAACAAGAAGCAATGGGTGGAAACTAATCCAGGAGAGAAGCAACCTAGAACTGAGGGCAAATTTCCTGGCAGTGAGAACTATTAACCAGTGGAACATCTTGCCACCAGAAGTTATGGATGCCCCAACACTGAAGAGAGAAGAGACTGGAAAACCATTTGTCTGAAACGGCATAGGGTCTCCTGCTTGAGCAGCGGGGTTGGACTAGATGACCTCCAAGGTCCCTTCCAACTCTGCTATTGTATTATTGTATTACAGTAGATAGGGGAATAGAGAGACAGGGAGAAATACAGTTTAATAAAAGAGGGACTAGGGGAGACAGGATAGCAGCCTTCCAATATCTCAGGAGTTGCCACAAAGAAGAGGGAGTCAAGCTATTCACCAAGGCACCTGAGGGCAGAACAAGAAGCAATGGGTGGAAACTAATCAAGGAGAGAAGCAACTTAGAACTGAGGAGAAATTTCCTGACAGTTAGAACAATTAATCAGTGGAACAACTTGCCTCCAGAAGTTGTGAATGCCCCAACACTGGAAGTCGTCAAGAAGATGTTGGATAGCCATTAGTCTGAAATGGTATAGGGCAGTGATGGCTAACCTTTTTTGGCTCACATGCCAATAGCAGGGGGAGTGCAGGGGTGATGTGCACAGGTGTGCCACATCCATAATGCTATGTGCATGACCCCCTGCATTTGGCATGCTTTTTACGTCATCCCCAGGCTCCAGAGGGTTTATAGGAGCCTGGGGAGGGTGAAAACAGCCTTCCCCCACCTCCAGAGGGCAAAAAATGGCCTCAAAAGAAGGCCTAAATCAGCTGGCCAGTGTTGGAATGAACAAACCATGGTTCAGGCACAATAGCTTGCCCATAGAAAGCAAGTGGATTTGTAAGCCTAGGACCAGGAGGTACCACCCTATTACTTTCGCATCCCCCCCGAAAGTTATGGCTTCACAGGAAACGAAACCTATGTGGAGAAACGAATCTAAAAGTAGGTAGCAGGGAGGAATTGTAACCCCTCCCTTAGGAATTTATGTAGATAGTAAGAGGAGACTGTAACCCCTCCTTTATCTAGAGCAGGGATCCCCAACCTTTTTTGCACCAGGGACCGGTTTCATTTTAAAGAAAATTCTGCGGACCGGCTGGCCTAGAGGGGGAGGGGGGAGGGGGAACAGGCAGCGCATGCGCATGTGGGGGGGGGGAGTCGGCTCACTTGGCCCTCTTGGGCAGTGGTGAGCAAACTTATTAGTCAATAGAGCCAAATATCAACAGTACCACTACTGAAATTTCTTTTGAGAGCCAAAAGGTGTGGCCTTTTTTGTGGGAGTGGCTCAGTTGTCATGTGACCCGTGACCAACTTGGAAAATGTGGTGAAACTCACTTAACAGTCTTGCTTAGCAACCAAAATTTTGGGCTCAATTGTGGTCATAAGTTCTTTCTTTCTTTCTTTCTTTCTTTCTTTCTTTCTTTCTTTCTTCCATTTCTGGCTGGTCTTTGGTCTTCTGAAGATGGTAAAAAGGGATTTATGGGCACTCGTTATATATAAAGGCAGCCCATGACTCTTTGGGATGCTGGTTTGAATCCAGGAAATGACTCAGAGGATGTGATTCCTTTGAAATGACCACTGGGAGAAAAATAGCTTGAGGTGGAAGGAAATAGGAAAATAGATTTCTTCCTTTCCTTTCCTTTCCTTTCCATTCCTTTCCATTCCTTTCCTTTCCTTCCTTCCATTGCCTCCCTCCCCCTTCCTCCCTTCTTTCCTTCCTTCCCTCCTACCCTCCTACCCTCCATCCCTCTTTCTTTTTCTTTCTTTCTTTCCTTCCTTCCTTCTTTCACTCCTCCCTTCTTCCTCCCTCCCCCTTCTTTCCTTCACTCCCTCTCTCCCACCCTCCATTCATCTTTTTTTTCCTATTTTTCTTTCTTTCTCTTTCTCTGTTTTTGTCTGTCTGTCTGTCTGTCTGTCTCTCTCTCTCTCTCTCTCTCTCTCTCTGTATCTGTCTCTCTCTCCTCCCCCCCACCCATCTGTCACTCTGTGTGTGTGTGTGTGTGTCTGTGTGTGTGTCTGTTTCCCTCTCTCTCTCTTTCTGTTTCTCTAAGTCTGCCTCTCTGTGTGTCTGCCATTCTCTCCCTCCCTCCACCCGGGGAAGCAGCAGAGGGGTCAGCATGTCGGTTGCGGAGGTTATCCCGCAGCGAGCGAACGGAGGACCCGAGCTGTGGCTAGTGCAGGCGAGGAGGAGGGAGCAGCGCCCTAAGCAGAGGATGGGTGAGCGCGCCTCCACCACCTCCTTCCGATGGCCACCGTGGCACACTGCACTTTCCGCGGCTTCCTGGAGGGGCCAGCATGTCGACTGGGGAGGTTATTCCGCAGCGGGCGGGCGAAGGACCCAAGCTGCGTGCTGCCGAAGCCGTCCGGGGCTGGGCGTGTGGCGCCCGGATGGCTTTGGCGGCACGCAGCTTGGGTCCTTTGCCCGCCCGCTGCGGGATAACCTCCCCAGTCGACATGCTGGCCCCTCCAGGAAGCCCCGCAAAGTGCAAAGCGCTGCGGTGGCCGTCGGAAGGAGGTGGTGGAGGCGCGCTCGCCCATCCTCTGCCCAGGGCGCTGCTCCCTCCTCCTCGCCGGCCCTGCGGCCCGGTTCCTATGAAGCCGCGGACCGGCACTGGTCCACGGACCGGGGGTTGGGGATCCCTGATCTAGAGAACCTAATAAATACAGCTGTCTCACCTAGAGACGGGGCTGGCTTTTGCTGAAACCTTTGTGTGCTGAGCTTATTCCCAAAGCAGCCCGCTGGATGGGGGTGGATGCTGTCTGAGGAGGCTTAATCACCTTCCATTGATATGCAAATCCCAAACTTGGCGACCCATTGTCGTGATATTAGCAAGGCTAAAGCCTCGAAGCAAGGTGAAAAAAAACCCTTCTGATATACGTCTTCGGAACCTTCATACCACTCGCTTGAGGGAAGCTGGCCATCGTCCTCTCTGAAACACGATTGGATACACGTAGGTATGGAGGTAAAACTCTCAAAGCAGAAGGTCGATCACCTTAAGGACCTAAGGGAGTTAACCGATTCTTGCATAAAGCTTGCTGCTAACGGAGGGGGGTCCCTTCCGCGCCCAAACAAAAAAGATTTGAGTAAATTGCTTGCTTACATTTGGAAACAATGTCCTCATTACCCTTAGAAGGGCTCTTTAAAATTATCCACTTGGACTAAACTGGGGGATTACCTTCATACAGCCCCCAGGGCCCGCATCCAAATTTTAAATGCGTGGCGGGTAGTTACTCCGGTCAAAAAACGGCCGAGCCCGCCACGGAAGTTACTCCTCCTCCGTATGACTCTGCCTCCTCTGCCTTCACTCTTTCCACCCCCTCCCTTCTCGCCCCTCCTCCCCCCTTTCCTTTGTCCCAGCATTTTTCTGCACGCTTAAAACCTAATTGGCTTTCAGATATGTAACAAGATCTATTGTTTAGGAAAACTATACTGTAAGATTGTTTTAATATATGCCAGCAATTTATTGTGTTCCTCCTATGATAAGATTTGAAAATTTATCTTTACCATCACCTTTTCTTTAAGGAAAAAAGAACGTAACTCTCTGCTCCTTTAACAACAGAGCAATCTTAAACTTTTCACATTCTTTTATATTGCTAAGTGGGCAATTAAGCAAACAAAGACCTTTTGAGCCAGTAAGGATGCAAATTAAGTTAGGTTATATGAGGAAGGATGCAGATTGAGTTAGGATATATGATCTAAGCTTTACCATATGTTAGGTTATATGACTTGAAGTTTACAATGTTGATTAGAATATTTTAGAATAGTTAGAGAAATTAGAATGTAAGAATAAAGGCTTTTTGAAGAACTAAGTTATTTTGGTGTAAAAGGGACAATCCCATCGAATTTTGTAGAATTTTTCTTTCCATGTCCTTTGCACATGTGAAATAAAATCCACTCTCAGAACTTTAACTTTGATCAAAGCATAAAGTGTGTCCTTTTTGTCTATGCAGGCCTCCGTTTAAGTCTCTAATTTGGCTTATTGTGACTTGAACATTTATCTAATTGTAAGGGTGTGGTCAGAACTGCTGCCCCCCTTAATGACACACACACACTGCTAAAACAAGCAGAATTTTTTTGCCAGCAGCATTTTTTTTTTTTGCCCGCGAATTCTTTTGCCCACTTCTCCCCCCTCTTGCCTGCCTCTCTCTGAGTGCGGAGGGAGGCAGGGGGAAAGAGGGAGGGGGGTGAAATCACACAGGCCAAACACACACACACACACACACTCACTCACATCTTAAAGGGGACTGCAAGAAAGGAAATAGTACGTGAGAGAGAGAGAGAGAAGGTAGAAAAGAGAGGAAGACAAAGAAAGTAAGGGAAAGAAAAGTAAAAGTAAAAAGAAAGTTAGACAGAGAGAAAGAGAGGGAAAGAGAAGACAGAGAAAGTAAGAGAAAGTAAAAGAAAGTAATAAAGAGAAAGTTAGACAGAGAGAAAGAGAGGGAAAGAGAATAAGAGATAGAAGCAGAAAATTGAAAGAAAGGGATTTTTAAGAAGTAGAAAGAAAGGGATTTTTAAGTGAGTTTCACAACATACCCACATTTATCTACAAATAATCACATTTCACATTTCACTTTTCACTTTTCTTTCATGAAATTCAATTAGTATAACCATTTTAAGGAACTGTATAATAATTATTTTTCAGTTTTGCCAACAATCTTGGATTTTCTTTTGAACATTTTTTGAGTTTTATTTTTATCCATACGCAGGAATGATTTTCTGCTATTTTGCCTGCATTTTAAAATTTTCTCACATACTTAATGAGTTACCTAGCTTCCATAACAATGAAGCTGGTTTTTCCCACATTTCGTTTTTTGATGTCAGACTTGTTTGTTTCTGACATCTGCCTTTGGAAAATTTCCTTCCATCTAAATTGTTTTTTGAATTTTTGAGTGTTGATTCCAAGTTTTTTGAATTTTGTGTGAACCGTTATTTTTTGCTTTGCCTGTCATAATTTTTCCACATTTAAATTTTACTTCTAGAGGAGTATTGGCTTTACTTAATTCTCCGCTTATACAAAACAAAGGGGGAACTGCTTGCCATTATGATTTTGCTCCCAGAAGCCTATTCACCTCACACCCCACGGTGGATTTTTACAACCAAAGGGTCTTCGCTAAAAGGTGAATCAATTGATTTCTCAAAAATATGACATGATATAAAAGATTGTTTTTTCTCCATTCCTTTGTATCCAAAGGGTCTTGTCCTGCTTGTAGTAAACAAGCGCATTCTATTCCCATGGGAGTCAATCCCAGAGGAACAGAATGTAATCAAATTTGGCAAATGGATGTTACCCAATATGCTTCCTTTTCCCCATGGAAGTACATTCATGTATCCATTGATACGTACTCTGGGTTCATCATCACCACCCCTCAAAGGGGTAAGGCTATAAAGTATGTCATCAATCATTGTATTCGCTCTTTTGCTTCGTTGGGACGCTCAAAAGAATTAAAAACAGACAACGGGCCTGCTTATACTAGCCAAGCATTTTCGGCCTTTTGTCAGAATTGGGGAATAATCAGATATTCAGATACCAGGGGAAAAGGACCCCCCAGCCTCCCAGCGATGCAAAACACATTAAACTTTTGTCTTTATGTCTTAAACTTTCTTAACCTCACCGGAAACCCCCCCACGTCGGCCGCTTGTCACTTTTCTTCTTCCCCCTCTGCTGAACATCAACGACCGCTTGTCTATTACCGGCGCCTACCTGACCTGACCTGGCGAGGACCAGCAGAGTTCATCACGTGAGAAAGTGGTTACGCCATCATATTTGCAGACAACACCACTGTCTGGGTTCCTGGTCGTCACCTGAAACCATCCCAAGCTGTTCCTGCTCCTGTTCCTGCTCCAACCATCAACTCCTTGAATCCAGACCCTTGTTCCAGTCTCTCCAGAAAGGAGCCATAGCTGTCATCAGATGCAAGGATCCGGAACAAATTTATTGTCCTTTTGCCTTTCTACACAGAGGTAAATATGTCAGCCCACACACAGGACATTACATGATATACTCACATCACCCCTGCACAATGACATTGACATTTACAGCCTCTGAAGCCACCATCGGACTGTACACCTGCCAAAGCTTTGATGGAAAACACCTTGTGACCAAAGCAAAAGAGGTGGTTTTGCTAAACTTGGCTGCACATCCACCAGCACCTGACCATTTGACACAAGGGAAAAAGGACATCTTTCCCAACAGCCACTGAGCCCGAAACCGCCATTCGGTGCTTAACCAGGTCCAGCCCGAACAAAGATGGACACACCAACCATTTCTTCAGACATGGCAGATAAAAGAACTGTACTAAATTCAGCATTTAACAAGACGCAATTATATACATAGCTCCCTAATATAACATGGTTAAAGAACTTTGTAAATACAATAATTGGTATTGTTGCTATGCTTATTATGCTATGTTGCTGTATTCAATGCTTGCTTTTAATGATTTTCAAAGGTTTTACTCCAAAGGTGCCATGAGGTGGAGTCGGATGACCCAACCCAGAAGGAGAGCTTTATTTCTCACCTACAACAATTTCTGACATCCCTATGTTTGATTTTTCCCCACGGCTTACAACCCTTGTTACTGCCATTGTTGGACCTTTGATCATATTGCTGCTTATATGTATTATAGGACCTTTCGTATTGAATCATGTCATCTGCTATTATGGGTCTTTTGATTTTACTTATTATTGCATGTGTTATTGGTACTTGTATTTTTTATAGAATAGTTAACTTTTTTCAAAAATGTTTCTCCACTGTTGAAGCCATAATACTGTCACGTGAAGGCTATGAACGGATAACAACGGAACAACAACAAAAGAGCTATCAATGGGTTGTGTCAGACTCAGAAGATTCTGACTCCCCATCTGATTCCCAGTCGCCTACCATAAAAATGAATAAAAAGGAGGAGATGTTGGAATGAACAAACCATGGTTCAGGCACAATAGCTTGCCCATAGAAAGCAAGTGGATTTGTAAGCCTAGGACCAGGAGGTACCACCCTATTACTTTCGCATCCCCCCCGAAAGTTATGGCTTCACAGGAAACGAAACCTATGTGGAGAAACGAATCTAAAAGTAGGTAGCAGGGAGGAATTGTAACCCCTCCCTTAGGAATTTATGTAGATAGTAAGAGGAGACTGTAACCCCTTCTTTATCTAGAGAACCTAATAAATACAGCTGTCTCACCTAGAGACGGGGCTGGCTTTTGTGAAGAAACACTTGTGTATGCTTCGCTGATTTCCCCGGGCAGCCCGCTGGACTTGGGGGTCGTATGCTGTCGGAGGAGGCTTAATCACCTTCCATTGATATGCAAATCCCAAAGGCCAGGGCACACATACAAACTGAAGCTGACAGGGCAATGCCTCGAGTGGCCTAAGAAATGGTTCCGTGTGCTACCTGTGGCACCCGTGCCATAGGTTTGCCATCATGGGTATAGGGCTTTCTGCCTAGCAGGGAGTTGGACTAGATGACCCCCAAGGGATAGATAGAGAGGCAGAAATAAGGTAGGTATGTATGTAGGTAGGTAGGTAGGTGGATAGATAGATAGATAGATAGATAGATAGATAGATAGATAGATAGATAGATAGATAGATAGATAGATAGATAGATAGATAGATAGATAGATAGATACAAAGATACAAAGAAAGAAAGAAAGAAAGAAAGAAAGAAAGAAAGAAAGAAAGAAAGAAAGAAAGAAAGAAAGAAAGAAAGAAAGAAAGAAAGAGACGGTAGGTAGGTAGGTAGGTAGGTAGGTAGGTAGGTAGGTAGGTAGGTAGGTAGGTAGGTAGGTAGGTAGAGGGAGAAATGAAGAAATATAATAGGTAGGTAGGTAGATAGATAGGTAGGTACATAGGTAGGGGGATGGATAGATAGATAGGGAGAAATACAGTAGATAGGTAGGTAGAGGGATAGACAGAGAGGGAGAAATACAGTAGGTAGGTAGGTTATATGGTGGTTGGGTGTATGTGTGCAGGTGTAGATCTACACACAGATTGGTTGGCCATTTAACCAGACTGGGCCACAGCAACACATGGCCGGGTATAGCTAGTAATTAATAAAAGTCTAAGACCACTTTTTTATAGTTTGGCTGAGCCAAAATTAGCCCAGAATTGTCTCTCTCAAAGCATATGATCATATAATATCAGACCCAATGAACTAGGAATCTTCACTATATACATTTTGACAACCATTTTGTCAACCATAAGAATTTTAATTAGAGTTTGTGTTTGCACTTCCCTTAATTAATGGCCTTTCCTGTGTTTGTTCATTCTCCTGGGAACAACACTAATTTTAAAATACCCAAGTGTTCTTTGTCTTTTGCCTTTGGCATACACTATAACACAGAGGCTGGTAAACTGTCTTCTTCTTTAGTTCCTCTTTACTTATCGCTTGTGTTTTGAGGGAGATATGAAGTTGGTAAACTGTGATTCTATAAACAATACTATGCTACATTTGCCAGCCAACTCAGTATGGTTGGTGCCTAACAACGCTGGGAATTGTATTTGAGCAATTCTGGAGAGCTACAAATATATCACCTCTGCTGTAAGACAAGAATGTGTGTTCTTTGTTTCTTTCACTCATTGTACTGGTGTAGCAGTGTTTGAAGAAGCTGTCTAATCATCAGTAGGGAAGAACAATGCTTTATCTCAGAAGAGTTAGCTAAGATGGGGGGGGGGAATCTCCAACTTTTGAAAATAGCTGTCTATCTGTAACCACATTGCTACCTTACAATGGCAGAGATTCTCGTGTTTATGAACATAACCACTGTTTTCAAGGCAGGGGGAAAAGGGCAAGATCAGGAGAACCAACATGTCTGAGTCCACACAATCTACAGGCATTGCCTACAGAGCAGTGATGGAATTAAAACAAATTTACTATTGGTTCTGTGGGTGTGGCTTGGTGGGCATGGCAGGGGAAGGTTACTGCAAAATTCCCCTTCCCTCCTGATCAGCTGGGACTCAGGAGACAGGGAATAGATGAGGGCGGGGCCAGCCAGAGGTGGTATTTACCAGTTCTCCAAATTAATCAAAATTTCAACTATCGGTTCTCCAGAACTGGTCAGAACCTGCTGAATACCACCTCTGCTACAAAGGCATTGGCTAATTTCATTAATCCAATGTTTCTCAACCTTGGCAGTTTGAAGCTGTGTGTACTTCATCTCTCAGAAATCCCTAGCCAGCCTGAATGGATGGGGAATTCTAGGAGTTGAAGTCCATACACATTAAAGCTGTCAAGATTGAGAAACACTCAATTAATCCAAATAATGTGCTTCATTTATGGCTCAGTTTGTTGTATAATGGAATTTGATTAATTCAGTAAATCTGGTTCATGTAATCTTAGATTAGTACATGAATCCAGCCTGTACTGGAAGAAAAATCAAATTTCAGGATGGCAGAATAATTTCCTGCATGTGTTAATAATAATAATAATAATAATAATAATAATAATAATAATAATAATAATAATAATAATAATAATAATAATAATAATAATAATAATAATAATAATAATAATAATAATAATAATAATAATAATAAATTTTAATTTATAACCCGCTTTCTCTCCCCGAAGGGACTCGAGGCGGGGCACAGGGAATTTAAAATACATATAAAAATACAAACATAGTACAATATAAAATAAAATTAAACTAACCCTGCGCTAAAATCCCATATAAAGCTAAAAATCAATCATTAAAAACCCTAAAAACAGTTGATTATCCTAGGCCGGCCAAGCAGAAAAAGTGTGTTTTTAATTTTTGACGGAAGGAGCGGAGGTCCGTAGTTGTTCTAATATCGGGGGGAAGGTCGTTCCAGAGGGTCGGGCTCGCCACAGAGAAGGCCCTTCCCCTAGGCATCGCCCACTCGCACAGCCTAGTGGACGGCACCTGGAGAAGTCCCTCTCTGTGGGAGCGAATCGGCCGCAGGGATGTCTGGGGCAGGATGCGATCCCGCAGGTAGCTAGGTCCCGTGCCATGGAGCGCTTTAAAGATGATAACCAACACCTTGAAGCGCACCCGAAAGACGACAGGCAGCCAATGCAGCTCGCGCAGGAGCGGTGTTACATGGGAAAACCTAGAAGTTCCCATAACTGCCCGCGCGGCTGCATTCTGGACAAGCTGAAGCCTTCGGGTGCACCTCAAGGGGAGCCCCATGTAGAGAGCATTGCAGTAGTCCAGTCGGGATGTCACGAGGGCATGAGTGACTGTGCAGAGGGCACCCCGATCCAATAGGGGACGCAACTGGCGGACCAGGCGGACCTGGTAAAACGCCCTCCTGGCCACTGCTGTCACTTGATCTTCCATGGACAGCCGTGCATCAAGGAAGATGCCCAAGTTTCATGCCCCATCCACAGGAGTTAGATGTTCACCCCCTATGGCCAGTGATGGAGTCAACTGGTTGTACCGGGATGCCGGAAACCACAGCCACTCGGACTTGGACAGGTTGAGTCTGAGTCTGTTCCTTCCATCCAGGCCCGCACGGCTTCCAGGCACTGGCACATCACCTCTACGGCATCGTTGGGATGGTTTGGGGTATATACATACAGCTGCGTATAATCAGCGTAGAGGTGGTACTCTACCCAAAACCATGGATGATCTCACCCAGCGGCTTCATATATGTGTTGAACAGGAGAGGCGAGAGGACCGACCCCTGAGGCACCCCACAAGTGAGGGGTCTCGAGGTCAACCTCTGCTCTCCTGTCAACACCAATTGCGATCGACCTGAGAAGTAGGAGGAGAACCACCGTAACACGGTGCCCCTCACCCCCAACCCTTTCAGTCGATGCAATAGGATACCATGTTCGATGGTATCAAAAGCCGCTGAGAGGTCTAATAGGACCAGGATGGAGAAACAACCCCCATCTCTGGCCCTCCAGAGATCATCCACCAACGCGACCAATGCCGTCTCGGTGCTGTGCCCGGGCCGGAAGCCGGACTGGCGCGGGTCCAGATAATCAATTTCCTCCAGATGACGGGGGAACTGTTGTGCCACCACACTCTCTACAACCTTCGGCAGAAAGTGAAGGTTGGAGACCGGACGGTAATTTACCAACAATGCTGGGTCCAGAGAGGGCTTCTTGAGGAGGGGTCTCACCACCGCCTCTTTAAGGGAGGCCGGCAAGAACCCCTCACTCAAGGAAGCGTTGACCACCTCCTGGAGCCAGCCTCGTGTAACCTCCCAGGATGCCAGTACAAGCCAGGAGGGACACGTTTACAGTAAATAGGGGAAGAAAACTCTGAAAGTTGTGAAATAGAGATCCTGATGGACTCCCAGTTCAAACGAAAGAAAACTTCTCCAAAGGCAACATAACTTCCATATTGACTCTTGGAATTGTGTGAGAACTAAGCTTCACAGCTTGTTCCAACAATATTTTTTTTAAAGAGGAAGATGCAGTAAGGCAAAATAGAAACATCCTTATTTCTTACAATGGTAAGATGCTAATCAGGTTCACTTAAACCAGGGATGTCCAAACTTGGGAACTTTAAGACTTGTGGACTTCAACTCCCAGAATTCCCCAGCCAGCATAGCTGACTTAAACCTTACAGGATCTAAAATGATATCAGATTTTGATCAGCTAGCAGAAGCTATGCAGTAATTTAGACTAAAGAATGTTTAGCGATGTATTTGTAAATAAAGGAGAAAATTGACCCATATGTTAAAGTGATCAGATCTATTAAAGAAATAACTGTGGAAAAAGAGATGTTGGCTTCATGCAGAGATGAAAAAAGCACCCCGTCACCAAACCAAACCGTATCTTGGTCACAGTTATTAAAAATAGCCTTTGTCTGTTCTTGCATCTGCTCATTTTATCTCACCTTTGAAGATTATGAATTCATTTTCTGTGGGGTTTTTGATATTTATTTCCTACAGTCACCAGATCTGGGTTGCAACTAATAGAGAAAAGCAAAGAGTTTTCATTTGTAGTTTTTTAATAGGTAGCTAAATTTGAGGAACTGCTCCACAAATAACTCCCAACTTGCCTCTGTCAATTTCTTATCTAATCCAGGGGTCTCGAACCTTTGCAACTATAAGTCTGAAGGACTTCAGCTCCTAGATTTCTCTAGAATTCTGGGAGCTGAAGTCCTTCAGACTTAAAGTTGCAAAGGTTGGAGACCGCTGATCTAATCCCTAGGTGCACCCCTTTAGCCACACCTGTTGACAACTTTCCAACCAGCAAGAATCCCTAAGAGGTGGTTCCCTGTCAAGTAAAATGCAAGATTGATTCTAGTTACAAAGTTTGTTAATTGCATAGAATAAAATTTAAAGAACTTTACTTTTATTTTACTACTTTTTGCACAGATACAAGAATTTTAAACAGCAGTAGTTCCTGAGGGCTGGAATCTCAGGGTCTGGAAGCTTACTCAACCTCTTCTTCTCCACTCCCAACAGCTTAACGTTTTCTTATATATTATTTTTATTAATTGAAATTATACATATACTTTTAATTAAATATATTAATATTTGTATTAAATAATTTTTTTAAAAAAAACCATACAAATTTTGAAAGGAAAAGGAAAAGAAAGTAATAAGTGAAAAAAGTGCATAAAAAGAAAAAGAAAGTTATAAATAACTATTTCCATTCTTAACAACAGTTACAAGTGTTTTTTTACTCACAAGTATTCCTTCTGTCACTGGTTCTCCTAACTGGAAGGCTTGGTCTCTCACTGTCTTTTCTCAAAAATTGCCCATTTATAATTAATCTCACCTGAAAGCTTTATATCCTTGTTGCTTACTTTTGAGTAAAATGTCTGTCTCATTATAAATCTTGTCACCTCTCTCTCTCTCTCTCTTTCTCTCTCATCTTGGGGCTTTTCTATGTTAGCAACTTCCTTTCCTCCCCCCCCCCCCAGCTATATCCATCCATCCTTCCACCTTTGGTTTACCTGAATCAAGTCTTTCTGCATCAAGCAGTCCTCCTTGGTCTAGCTCAGGGGTGTCCAAACTTGGGAACTTTAAGACTTGTGGACTTCAACTCCCAGAATTCCCCAGTCAGCGATGCTGGCTGGGGAATTCTGGGAGTTGACGTCCACAAGTCTTAAAGTTCTCAAGTTTGAACACCCCTGGTCTAGCTGTTCCTGCCACAACAGCTACACACCTCCTTTGACTTTCCCAAATTGTGGTCCCACTTTCACCTCCTAGAGCAGTGGTTCTCAACCTTCCCAATGCCATGGCCCTTTAATACAGTTCCTCATGTTGTGGTGACTACCAACCATAAAATTGGTGTCTTGGCTCCTAAGACCATCGAAAATATGTGTTTTCCGATGGTCTTAGGCGACCCCTGTGAAAGTATCATTTGACCCCCCCCAAAGGGGTCGCGACCTACAGGTTGAGGACGGCTGTCTAAGAGGGTGATTTCGCTCCCCACCCTTACCTTTGAAAAAACCCTCTCAAATTCATTCCCTTGAAGACTACACTTAATTAATTAAGAAGCCTCTTATCTCATTATATAACCTAATTACTTTATTTTCCACTCCTCTATTTACCTTTATACCCAAAGCTTCATTCCCATATCTATTTACAAACTCTGACCTTCTAGCTTTCCAGTCCATTGGAACCTTGCTATCAAAATGTATCAATTTCATTAATGTCTTCTGCTATGCTATGCTATGCTATTTCCATACCATACCATATCATGTTAGCCAGATCAACAATTCTATATATGCTTTCCAATCTTTGAACAAAAAGGAATTTTATGCATATCTTATTGAGACAGGCTTGGTCTACTTGAAGGAACTATCCCCAGATATATGAAGGGAACTAAGAATAAAGTTGGCATTATGAATAGTCCATTAGAACTTGGGAAACCTTTTGCTATCTTTAGCAAACAGGAATGGCAGTTATTTTTTTTAAAGAACTTGCAGCTGCAATGGCAAAGCAATGATACACAATCATCCAACCCAGTGGTGGGATTCAAATTTTTTTACTATGTGTGTTCTGTAGGCGTGGCTTGGTAGGCATTGCAGGGGAAGGATACTGTAAAATCTTCATTCCCTCCCCACTCCAGGGGAAGGTTATTGCAAAATCTCCATTTCCTCCTGATCAACTGGGACTCGGAAGGCAGAGAAGAGATGGGGGCAGGGGCAGTCAGAGGTGGTATTTACCGGTTCTCTGAACTATTCAAAATTTCCGCTACAAATTCTCCAGAACTGGTCAGAACCGGCTGAATACCACCTCTGATCCAACCAAGCCATATTATGTACTTGCATAAGAGCATTTTTTCACTCCTGAGTTTTAAAGGAAAAGTGTATTTTTTGGGGGGGAGATAGGCCCTTAGTTTCACATATTTTCATGTTTGCACTACTTTTTATACTTCGATCTATTTCAAACTGATAGCAAAATAAAGTTCTGATGTTTGGCAATTGGAGTTGGAGGAGGTTTTATGGACCAGGGTCTCATTTGTTCTGGGTAAATAGTAAATAACCTCAACAGTTAATCCTTTTTGATTTAGAGTGAGGTAGGTCTGTTATCTTTAGTTTTCAAGTTCCTGGAAAATCATTTGTCTGCTGATGCGTAAGTCAAATTCATGAGATTCCACAGCTGCAGAACCCCAATGAGGTTTTAGTGGAAAGGAAATCACTGCATTATTCTAAAACTCAGCTGTTTGAAATGCACTGACTGCAAATCCATTGGTAAGTTACAATGTGTTAAATTACTCTAATTAAACGCTTATGTAGCATGACAGAGTTCATGATATTTCATTGCAAATTACAGATCAGGCACCAACTCTCGTAAGCAACTGGTGAATTCTTTATCCTGTTTTGTGCTTTATGCAGGCAGGAAAATGAATGGAAAGGATTAATGTTTTTAAGTTAATTGCGTTCCAGACATTTTTCTCCCCTGCTGTACGTTTTTGAAATATCTTTAGGTATCTCTGGAAATCTGGGAGTTTATAGACAAATCTTTTATTATACAATTGTTCTGCTTGTTCCCATAATTTTTCTTCACTTGTTTTCTTTCATTCGGTACCGCCTTTATTTTGGATCGGATGCTCATAATGTTTCAAGAGAATGCTTATTTTATTATAATGGTGGAGTTAGTCATTAATAATGACATTGATTTTATATTTTAAGCTGTTTTGAGAGCAATTTTGTTCTTTCATGTAATTTTTTTAACGATAAAAGAACAATATTGATCATATCTGTAGAAAACATACGTATCAG
This sequence comes from Rhabdophis nuchalis, assembly GCA_039707465.1. Lineage (NCBI taxonomy): Eukaryota > Metazoa > Chordata > Lepidosauria > Squamata > Natricidae > Rhabdophis > Rhabdophis nuchalis. Next base: position 169,688,911 of record CM077645.1, read on the forward strand.
TTTTAGTTTTGTCACAGCTGGTTTATGGTGATCTCCCTAGAATGTCTTCAAAGAGCTCTTAAAAATTCTATTTTAGAAGTTTAGGTTATTCCTTCAGCTCTGCATTTCATTGTAAGCCATTGGATTTTTGGAGCAAGAGAGAAGTGATTATTTGCACACATGGATGCCTACACACACACACACACACACACACACACACACACTTCCCCTCCCCTTATGGTACCACTATAGTATTTTTTGGGATTTTTCACACTTTTTCCTGTCAGCTATTATTTTGATTATCTACTGTGTGATGCAGCTTGTTTTTGTTTGCTGCTATTTTCACAGTTACTGGTTTAAAATTGGTGTTTTTATTTTTAAATAAATTTTATTCTTTCCATTTCAGTTGAACAGTTTGATACAAATGAATAACTGTCAAGAGTTGCAGAAAATTCTTGAAATATATAACTGGCTGTAGCCGAAAAGAATGTACAATAGCAATCAGACTTATGTACCACTTCACGGTGCTTTAGAGTACTCTTTAAGCTGTTTACCCCCCAACAATCTGGGTCCTCATTTTACCAACCTTTGATGAAAAGCTAAATCAACCTTGGTCAGGATCAAACTCTTGGCAGTGGGAAGAGTCAGCCTACACTACTGCATTCTAACAATTGTGCCACCATGGCTTTTGTACATGCTTTATACAATTTTGTTTCACAAATCGTGTCTAAATGGTTACTACAGAAAGACAAATTATACACTTTTGGATTCCAGATTGTATATCTCCATAGCAAATCAAGGTCTTGAATAGTTTGGTACAGTCTAACAGGGGTTTTAATATTACACCAGTGTATAAAAGGGGTTAAGATACTAAATTTAATTTAATTTAGTATTAGAAAATTAGTAGAGAGTAGCCACTTGTTGTTTTTAACTTCTCTTAAATGCATGTACCACTTGCCTTCTAGCCCATAAGCTCCCACTGTATTCACTACAAAACAGTTCCTATAAAAGAAATCAGGCCAGATTATTCAGGCAAGCCTAACAATATTTATTTGTTCTTAGAGTCATATTGTAGGAAGAGAGAGAGGGAGATGGGGGAGGGGAGCTTACCAAATCTGGACGTATATAGGGATATGTTGTTGTTGTTAGTTGCGAAAGTCATGTCCGACCCATAGCAACCCCATGGACAATGTTCCTCCAGACTTTCCTGTCCTCTACCATCCTCTGGAGTCAATTTAAGCTCACACCGACTGCTTCAGTGACTTCATCCAGCCATCTCATTCTCTGTTGTCCCATTCTTCTTTTGCACTCAATCGTTCCCAGCATTAGGTTCTTCTCCAGGGAGTCCTTCCTTCTCATTAGGTGGCCAAAGTATTTGAGTATGTATTTTAAATATTTAAAGTATTTTAAATATGACAATATTTACCTTTATTCTAAATATATAGAAATATACATACATCTGGTGATAAAGGCCAATATTGTCATTCTGTAAATATACCTGAAATTGCAAAGGTAACAGATCGCTTTTACATAGCACTCATCCATTTCAATAAACGTTTTGCTTTAGAATACACCCTGAAGACTTCAGCTCTTAGGAAGCTTGGTGAAATGTTTGCCCAGCAGCATTTAGCCTATCTTGGTGACCTTGAAAACAAGCAAGGTCAGACCATTTCATGTTTGGGTAGGACACTATCAAGAAACTCAAGGATTATAGACTCTGAATTTTAAAAAACAAAACCAGAAAAAAGCAAGGGATAATCATTTCCCTATACTGCAGTTGCTAAGAAAACAACTGTTTCAAGGAGTCAGTTATATAAATAAAGCAATAAGAGCATGTTTGGACATGCAGTTATCAAAATGTTCAGCTCAACTGGAAGAATGTACTTTTACCCTACTTAAGACTTTTTTTAAATGGATGTTTTGGGTATGTATTCAAAACAATTTTTAATACCTTTAAAACCATCAAAGAATAAACTGTGTATATAGTTTTGAATTATACCGAAAGCACTTTTCGGCTTTGTGGGGGGGACGGGACCCATATTGCTCACTTCACAGTACAGCTTCATTACACCAGAAATAGCTTACAATTACCCCTTTAAATTCAGTGGCAATTTGCCCCCAATTCATTCTCTAATCTGAAATTTGTTTCAAGAAAAAAATAACCCTCTAGAGCTCAATTCTTGCAAGTTTCCCTTCCAAAAAAAAAACCAAAACCAAATTCCTGTCCACTGCAGAGTGGGTATTCCTTTTCTTCCCTCAGAAATTCCATCACAAAGAACCTTGGGCAGAGAGGCTTAACTCCAAATGCTGCCTCCATTATATGATCCTGCAGATCTTCTCTCCAAGGCTTTGAAGAGAAATACAACAAGCTGCTCGTTTGCGACAAGGATGAAAGAAGAAATGGCATTTCTGTAGCAAAACTCACCTTGAAAGTCATTCAGCTGTTCCTCAAGTTGTCTCGATGCATTCTGAGCAGTGTTTTTTTTCTCTGAGCTTGGCATAGCCCATCCCAGATGTTTTACAAAATATTTTTATTGTTTCCTGTTGACCATAGTAAATATTTTCTGTGACTGCTTATGCAAATCATTCAATAATGTTTTGCAAGATTATTTTTGGCCTGCCTATAGTCCCTTCTTAGATTGCTAACTTTCTAGGTGACCAAGAACTTTTACTTTTCAAATATATGAAGACTAATAAATACTGATCAATTACAATGGCTATTCTGACAGAGACTAGATAACGTATGTAGACTCCTAAATCTAATATCCTTACCCTTTCCTTCCCTCCTTCCAGAGGTGGCATTCAGCTGGTTTGGAACAATTTACCCGAACTGGTAGTGGGATCGTGGGTGGGCCTGCCCATCCGTCCCTGCTCTCTGCCATCCTGTTTAGGCATGTTTTCAAGCCGCGCACAAGTGTGGAAGCTGCATACGCTATCAAAATGCATGTGCTGAAGGCTTAGCACACGCATGGACAGGGCACGTGCAGGCGAAGCGAGCGTCCATGTATGTTCACATTTGTAAACCTGCCTCCTTCCAAAAGCTTTTCATATTTAAGAAGCCATTTTCAGATATCGAAACATGCATTTGAACTTTGCTGTTTAATTAGAAACAGTGTTTAATTATTAAACCACAGAAGAAAGCAAAAATATCTAACATATTATTACGTTCTACAATTGACCTACACTACCATGAGCAATTCCCTAATTGGATATTTCTCTTTTCATGTGTTTTAGAGCTTTCCAGTTTGGAACACTGTTGTTTTATTTACATGCCTGACTTTTCTTTGCCATAAAAAAAAAGTTTGATACTAAATATTAGTACCAATTTATAAAACCTTAGTAAGAAGACCACACCTGTAATGCTGCTTTGGTCACTGCAACAAAGATGTTGAGACTTTGGAAAATGTGCAGAGAAGAGCAACCTAGACGATTAAAGGCCTAAAGGCTAGAACAAGTGAAGAACGGTTGCTGCATTTGGATTTGGCTGTCTAGAGAAAAGAAGGACTAGGTGTGACATGTTAGCAGTATTCCAGTATTTGAGGGGCTTTCACTAAGAAGTGAGGATCAACTTATTTTCCAAAGCACTGGAAGGCAGGATAGGACACAATGGATGGAAACTAATCAAGGAGAGAAGCAACCTGGAATTAGGAGAAACTTAATTAAGTGAGAACAATTAACCAATGGAACAGCTTGCCTTTCATAGTTGTGGGTGCTTCATCACTGAAGGTTTTTAAGAAGAGACTGGACAGTCACTTGTCTGAAATGGTATGGGGCAGTGGTGGGACCCCGTCACCACCAGTACACACCACCACTTTGTGATACCCAGCTGCTCGGTGGAGGTGGCACAGGCGGTGCACGCTGTGTGTGCGCGCAGTTGGCTGGTCACATTGTAAACAGCTATGGAACACGGGTGGATGGGCTAAACCAGGGGTCTCCAACCTTGGCAACCTTGGCAACTTTAAGACTTGTGGACTCCGCTTCCTGTTCCGGCTTCTGGCGGCGACGGACGAACCTTGGGGTTCGTCCGCCGTTTTGTTCTTTTTTCTGCCCCAAACGGGGTGGGGCACCCCTTTTTTGGGGGGTCCCTCCGTAGGACTGGCTTGCCTGGATTGGTTCAGCCTAGCGGTGGCTGGGTAACAATCCTTGTCTTCGGTCTAGGTGGAAGAAGACATGCTGCGGGGGGCTTGGTTCCCTTCGCCAACGGAGGACGGTAACGAACAATGAATTCGGAGAGAACGGAGCGCTCGGGTCGGATGGCTTTGCCGGGGCTTGAGCTGCGAGGTAGAGAGTAAGTGACTTTAGCTTTATTGCTGGCGGCTTTGGATGAGAGAGACATGGAGGGGGGTGTTTGTTTGCTAAACCCCCCCTCGGATTTACAGCAGCGGCGCGCAGAAATGGCTCCTGGAATGCAGGGAGTGGATATTTCGCATCCGGACTGTTGCGCAACAAGTGAAAGTCTTCCGCGGCTTGTTTCCATACAATGTATCTAAGTCCGGCTTGACTGAAACAATTTCTCTGCTGTTTTCTCCGGCTGGCTGTCAGAGTGGGTGGTGGAAGATGGCTGTCCTTTGTTCCTGAACACTTATTTCTTTATGGAAAATTTCCAACCTCTCTTTGTGATTTGGACTGCCTCTCTCTATCAATGGAGAAATTTTTTGGATTAATTGATTCCTCCCTGGAATGCCTTCTTTGTCTTAATAATTGACTGTGAAAATTGCTTCTCTTCTGGGCTCTACAACTTTTTACAATTTTGATTGGAACTTTCTTCTCCTGACTTGCACCCAAAAAACGCCATCTTAGTGGCACTGATTTAAACAGCTCACCATGGCTTCAAAAAAACAACCAGGAAATCCAGGATTGGAAGAGAGAATGACAGCTATGGAAACAGTGTTAAACTCCTTGGTGCTGGAAATTAGAGAATTTAGAAAAGATCACACTAGCACTAAGCTTGAACTCTTGGAAACACAGAAAAAATTGATGGAGAACACACAGAAGACCAAGGAGTTGGAAGTGGGGCTGGCTGGGGCAAAGGGAGAACTTAAAAATGTTAATACTGAAATTGGAGATTTGTCTGGTCATATGTCTAGGATGGATTTTGAGAGGATGTCATATTTTTTAAGATTTCAGAATATTTCTGAGGAACTGGTGAATGCCTTCCTGATCTCATGAGTACAATTTTATCAGACTATTTACGTAAACCCAAAGAGGAGATCAGGGGGGACATTGACCTAGTCTACAGAATAAACTCAGCATATGCCAGGATGAATGAAGTACCCAGAGAGATACATATAAAATTTGTTAGAAGGTCGACAAGGGAGGGAATCTTGAAGGCGCAGAGGGAGGGTCCGTTAATTTACCAACAAAAGGAAGTCGCCATCTTGAAGCAGATCCCAAAAAAGATTAGAGAGATGAGACGGAAATATTCCTTCTTATCTAAAAAATTGTTCAACCACGGGATTTGGTTTAAGTGGGCGATGCCAGAAGGGATGTTGGTGTTTTGGGACGGAGGAAGAGTAAGGATTAAAACAGTTTCTGAGGCGGATGCCTTTCTTAAAAAACATTCCTCTATCCTGGGGGAAGATTCAGGGGGGACGGAGGGGGCCACGGCCCCGCCCGCTGGGGGCCAGGAAGGAGAACAAGAAGACACAATTGCCAAGAGACTTAGATCTAAAAAATGACTTTTATTTTTATTTTTATTAATACAGTATAATTTTTGTCTGGATGTTTGTACACGACTGCCAGCATAGAATTCAGAATTTATATGTAAGCATTTATTTTCACCTTGTTGTATTATTGAAAAATGTATTACCAATGTCTTGTTAAGAAGCCCGGGAGGGCCAACGTTCCCGACGTGAAAGTTTTCAAAATATCTTTTTAATTCACCTTACCCTACCCTTTTTTTGTTAAAAAATTTGTAAAACTCAATAAAACTTTTTCTATAAAAAAAAAAAAGACTTGTGGACTCCGATTCCCAGAATTCCTCAGCCAGCAAGGCTTTGCTGGCTGAGGAATTCTGGGAATCGGAATCCACAAGTCTTAAAGTTGCCAAGGTTGGAGACCCCTGGGCTAAACGAGCCACTGTACCAGTACGGTGGCTACTCCTCCTGGATACTACCAGTATGGCTGTACCGGGCTGTACCATCTGGAACTCACCACTGGTATAGGGTCTTCTGCTTGAGCAGGGGTGAGACTAAAAGACCTCCAACATCCATTCCAACCCTATTTTAACTGCGAGAAATGCACAAAATACAATCATGTGACCATGTGGTATGTGTGCAGTCATTATAATTCCAAAAACATATCATAATTAGTTCTACAGGGGTCTGTTCTAACTCTGAACAATCGTTAAGCAGCTGGTTGTAAGCCAGTGGTGGGTTGCAAATATTTTTACTACCGGCTCGCTGCCCCGCGTGCTCCTGCATGCAATGCTTCTGCCCATGTGCAGAAGCATCAGGATGGGTGGGTGGGGCCTCCCGCGGCTGCTACTACTGGCTCAGCCAAACCGGCCAAACTGGGAGCAACCCTCACGTAACATAAAAACACGTAACATAAAAAGCATAGACCTATTGAGAATGAAAGCAGTGCCTATGTATGAACACTAGCCTCCTTTCTTCAAGAGTGGCCAAGAGGTAGCCATGAGGGTATCACAAGTATTTTCTTGACAGAACAGAGCTGTTTGCATATCTATTCAGTTTTTTATTTCTGACTGCTTATAACTCATATTCCATCTTCTTCTCTAGTGGTTTGGAGGCCTGGGTCGCTGGAATCAGCAGTAACCCAAGCCTACCACATCCCTGAACTGGTTCTTCTGGCGGTGTGGTAGGTGGCACCATCTTGTTTTTTGCTTCTGCACATTCATACGAATTGCACATCAAGTGTGTGCGTGCTGCGTGCCCACGAACGAACCAGCAGTAGTGACTGCCAGAACCCACCCCTGCAGGAAATGCTGGCATGAGAGTGGAGAGACGCTGGGATGGCTGGTGTCAGAAGAAGGTGTGGGATGGGGTGCGAATAACCAGAGACATGCAGCACAAGTACGATATCAAGGCCCATGGGTATCAGAGACTTACCTGAGGCTCTTGTGTGCTTCCCTGTCAGCTTCCTTATTGATTCTGCTTATGGGAAGCTGGAAAGGCAGAACACAGATTGCAATCATGTGACCCTGAGATGATGCAACATCATAAATGCAAACGAGTAGTCAAGTGTCCAGATCATAATCATAACTGTGGAAGTGCTGGATCATAGGTCTTGAAAAGTTCAGGCACTGGTCATAGGTACTACTCATTCAGCAGCATTGTAACTTTGAAGGTCACTGAACAAGCTGTCATTAACAAAGGATTGCATGAGTGTTGGGGGTGTTGAGTGTTACATACACACATAAACACATATCTCAGAAGAAAGGCATACTGTAAAAAATCCCCATATCTTGCGGAAGAGTAACTGAAACAATAATATATAAATATTTCCAAGCATTTCAGAATATATTTGCAAGTGGGGACAATTTCTCTTTCTGTTACAGCCAAGAATGTAATCATTCCACACTTCAGTTCTCTAGAATGTAAATTCCATATTTGAATTGCCTTGCACTGTTCATATAAATGGTTATACAGAAAGAACAAGGACAGAACAAAATTATATCTGTCTGCCTCTGCAATCCTTTTAATGAATTTTGCTTAGAAAAGACCTAAATTTTGCCATGTTATATTATTACTTCAGCCACAAAGCTATACTTTTTAAATTAGTTTTCACATAGGGTGGAAAGTTATGATAATGATGTAGGTTTATTTTGGAATGGCTGTTGTGTAGATCTGAAGCTACTTGAATTGAAATTATTTTTGTAACACAATATAAACAATATGTATGCAATATATATTAAATGCCAACTACCATACTGCGTTAGAACCAGCATACCATATTAGAAGAATACTACATTCCAAACATGGGGCAATTAAAAGCTCACATTTGTACCAAATAATTACAAGAAAGAAACTGTGATAAAATAAAATATTCTTGATAAGCATCTTACACAACTGAACACAATAGTTAAAAATTCTATACTTTTTATTAAAGTAAATAGGCTAATATAATATTAGAAAAAACATTGAATTAGTCACCCATAGTATCTTTTTCCCCAATGGAATTTATAGCATTTCCTCCTCCATTTTGTTCTCAAAGCAATCTTTATGTTTAATGTTTCTAAAGAATAGTGAGAAACTTGATACAATGAATTGTTGTGTGTTACCAATAAAGGAGCATATTTGTAGTCATGTCCAGGAAGGGTGAGATATTGTTTTCTTCTTCTTTGATAAATTGGATTCCTTTGATGTTGGTGGTTGTTCTCTGGTTGTTTTCTAATTGATCCTTTTTTATCGTGGTGAAGGTGTCGTCTACATATCTGATCCATATTTTGGGTTGTATTTGGGGAAGTGCTATAGCTTCTAGACGTTGCATATGATAATGACTTCTGCTATATGTCCTGAAAGTGGTGATCCCATTAGTGTACCTTTGTTGGTAAGTTTGTCCATCAAATTGGAAGTATGTGGTTAGGCAGAGGTTTATGAGATATTCTTGGGTGCTTCAATCTTCATTTACTTGGTAAAGTCAGATGTGCTTTGGAGCAATGTGGTCATAGATTCTTTGGCTAATTCCAGATCTATGGAGATGAACAGGGCTGTGACATCAAATGAGACCATGATTTTGTCTTCATCTATAGTCATATCTCTGATAGTTTGAATGCACTGTTGTGGAGAGTTGATGGGGTGTTTGCTTCCTCTTGTGAGGTAACCATGTTTTTTTTTGTTAATTCTTTTTGCTATGCTGTATTTAGGGGTCCCCAGTAATGATACAATTAGGTGTCAGGCTTGTGTATTTTGGGACATCTGCAGAAGCATGAGAAGAAGGGACTACTGATTCTCATCCATCACTGTTCCTCTTTGGTAATTTGGCCTTAGTGACCTTAGAAAGGTCACTAAGAGCTCTTAATCCAATTGTCCAGTTTTTGTATTCTGTTACTGTTCACTGGATGTAAGCTTCTAGTATTTATTTTGCTTTTAGTAAATATTGTACTCTGTCCATAATAACCGTAGTTTGGCCTTTGTCTGGAAGTAGGATGATGCTGGTTGCATGTTGTTTAGCAATGAAAGAAATATCTATTTAATGATAGTTGGGAGCTTGTGCTGGAAGTAGTATTCCTTTCTCAATTATGACTATGATTTTCATTGCACAATATACAAAAAATTCTGCAGTAGGGAAAAAATGTTTTTAAAAAAATCAAATTTAAAATGGTTAGAAATAAGTATTTACATATCATGTATCATCACATTTTCAAAAAACAGTATCAGTCATCACCAGGAACAACAATACTACATGCAATAGAAAATGATCAAACTGTGTTTATCTTGCCTGTGAAAATCCATTACCAATTTCTATTCTTAGATCTATAGATTTAGTTGAACTTCTCTTTTAAAAGCCTACCCATTTCTTCCTTGGACTGTTTCTTATTTGAAAATGCCTCCAAAATCTTAAATGGGATGGAAAAGACATTAAAAATTACTGTAATTTAAAATATTGAAATAGAATTACAGTTGAAATAAATTCTGAAAACACAAACCCACCATTTCAGTTGGTTGGTTTTATCCTGATTTACATAATTAGTTACAATCAAGGACCTGCAACTGATACTTCCAAGAAGTAATGCACAGGCGTGATTACTTTTGAAATTCTCCTTATAATATTGGCCACCTGCTGTTTTAAGACATTAAAGAAAGCAAGGTGTACGGATAGAGAAAATTGTGATCAATAAACTTATTCATATGTATCATAATTCCATAATCATAATTTCTATACTTATATTGGAAGTCAGGGGCAAGGGTGGAGTTTGTATTATGATGTCCTCATACATGTGTCATCATTTTGACACAGTCTCAATTTGCTGTGGTCACTTGTATGTTATAATCCTTAATACATCTGGAACATATAAACAGAGTGCATTAGTACAGTTGTACAGATGGCATCTCTTACAATATTCTTAATAACAGCCACAGATGCAATCTAATTGATTTTCAGGACTCTGCTTTAAAGCTTTACTCAGCCAACATAATAAGGCAGGTCCTGACTTGTAAACAGTTTATATACCACCAGTAAAGTAAAAACACCATCTGTTTAGCTATTCAGGAACAAAAGATAAGAACAAGGTGGTTATTTATAGATCAAGGACTTGGGTTCTGTGGAGGAGGATAACAGCATGAATTTTTTGACATAATTATGTATCTAATCTCACACATGTTTTTACTCTTACTCATTTTTAGCAGTAATTGAAAGCTATCTGGTTTATTTAACCAAGTACTTTGAAGCCAGGGAGATAAACTACTCATCATCTATGCTTTTTGGTCACCACATTTCATATCCTAACAGCCATGAAGCTAGAAACATGATTTGCTTTCACAAAACTATCCTGATCTTTTCTGTTTTGAGCGGGGAAATTAAACTTTGGTTATTTTTCAGAATTTGACAGGGGAGGAACAAATGAGAAAAGGGAGCTGCAATTAGTCCAGGCCTAATTATAGTTTGAAGGAGAAGCAAGATCAATACCACATTGCTGCCTTTAGTACTTTTTTTGTTCACAATAGCATTGTATTAGCTCTTAAATCAGGTCTGGTCAATGGACACAGAATAGCCCAAAGAACGTTTGGCAGATTGATTCAAGGCAATGAGATACCAAGCTGAGCTTTACGGCTTCTCTTAATAAGCTATTTCTACTTAGATCTTCCACCACCTCCTCTTGCTCCTCCTGCTGCTGACACTACTTGTTGTTTTCTTTCTATTACATTCTAGAGTCAGCACCACCTTAATTGCTTCTGATGAAGTGTGTGCTGAAATGAATGGGGATGCCAAGCAGGCAGCTTCTTGGCAACTCTTACAAATTAATGTCTAGAACAAATGTCCCATCTCTCAAATAGACATAGCTTCTTGCATCGCTTCTTACAACATTTCAGGGATGCCAGCTCAGCAAATACGAGCAAGCTAGATGATCAGAACACAGAGGTCCTTTTGGAAGAGTGTGTAAAAGGGGAAAAAAACTAAGGGAAAGCACTGAGGAAAAAATAGCGGCATCATCCATAATAAAACAACATAACAGAACTAGTGCTCATAATAAGCCACAATATATCAGTAGCAGCTCTGATGTTCTTTTATTTGATATATACCGCAAAGGAATAGTTTGTGTGTACTTTATTTAGAAGTAAAATTCACTGAATTTTATGGACCTTTCCTGTAAAATAGTATCTACCAGTGTGGGATTATGTTGCTAATATATGTAGTTGATTGTTCATTGACTGGGTCTAAGAAATCTGACATTAATAATAATAATAATAATACAGAGACTCTCAGTTAGAACAAAGTTGGGCTGTGCTAGTACATGTTAATTCAGAAATTAATTTGCTGAGTTCAATGGAATTAATTCCCAAACTATCCAGCAATTCACTTGATTGTCTATTTTGTTTATCTTAACAACATGTTTGCTGTTTTGGATATATGACGAAAGTGATTACAATTATGAAACCTCTGTTTGTTAAAAAAAAAAAATCAGTTGAGATTTAGATTTAGATTTATTAAATTTTTAGACCGCCCTTCTCCCTTGCGGGACTCAGGACGGTGTACAGGCAATAATAAGAACAATAAGATAGAGCATAAAATCCAATTAAAATACAATTAAAAATATATTAAATGGATTGGCCTGATCTAAATCCAGTTAAAAAACCCTTACTAAAGCCGTCCGGTTCCGGCTCCTGCGGCGACGGGCGAGCCTAGCGCTCGCTCGCCGCTTTGTTTCTTCTTCTGCCCCCCAACGGGGGCGAGACTCCTCTTGTTTGAGGGTCTCCCGTAGGGCCGGCTCGTCGGGGGGCGCGCCCCCCACGGCGGTGGAGGAAGCGGCTCCCGGCGCGGCTCAGGTGAGGGAGAACATGCTAGCGGGGGGTTCTCCCTTCGCCCAAGGAAGACGGCGCCATTCACAATTATGAGGAGGGCTGATCGGCTCAGTCAGAAGGACTCCCGAGGCTTCAGCTGCGAGGAGAGAGTGAGTCTTTAAAAAACTTTTTTTTTCCTGCTGCCAGCCAGACTGAACGGACTGGGAGGGGGGTGTTTATTTTTAAAAAACCCCCCCTCGGATTTAAGCGGCACGTTAAAATGGCTTCTCTGCAAAGGGAAAGCGGAAACTTTCACTCCGGACGGTCTCTAACAAGGGAAAGTGGATTGTGACTTTTTGCAACATTGTTTCTAGGTCTGGCTGAGTTTTAAAAAATTCTTTTTTTGCTACTCTCTCCCTCTGGCTGAGATGGGCGGTGGAAGTGGCTTCTCTTTGTCCCTGCCTGATTATTTCAACTAAGGAAAATTTCCAGCGTCTCTTTGAAAGCAGGACTCTCTCTGGATTTTTGGAAAAAAAAAAATTCTTGATGGATTTGTGATTTCTTCTTTGGAATACCTTCGTTATTACTATTTGCTGACTTGGGAAATTGTGTCTCTTTTGGTTTCTGAATTGTTTGCAACTTCACGGCCCTGAACTGAACTGAGCTCCTGATCTGCCCCACCAGCCCCACCCGGAAAACGCCATCTTGGTGGCAGTGATTCTAACTTTTAACCATGGCACAAGAAGCAGCACTTGTAAATTTGGAACAAAGGATGGCTTCTCTTGAAACCTCTATGCAGACTTTGATATCAGAAATAAAGGCCCAGAGGGCTGAAAATAGTACTTTCAAAAAGGAACTATTGGATACCCGGAAGCAAGTGTTGGAGAATACACAGAAGAATGAAGAATTGGAAGGAGGGTTGGAGGGGGCTAAGGGAGAGATTAAAAATGTTTCTAATGAGGTGGGGGAAATAAATGGGCGTGTGTCTAGGATAGATATGGAAAGAATGACATATTTTTTGAGATTTCAGAATGTTCTTGAGGATTCTGGTGAATGCCTGCCTGATCTTATGAGTACAATTTTAGCAGACTATTTACAAAAACCTAAGGATGAGATCAGGGGGGACATTGACCTAGCCTATAGAATTAATTCTGCATATGCCAGGATGAATGAAGTGCCTAGAGAGATACATGTGAAATTTGTTAGAAGGTCAACCAGAGAGGAAATCCTGAAAGCGCAGAGAGAGAAACCTTTAACTTATCATCGAGAAACGGTCACTATCTTGAAGCAGATCCCTAGAAAAATTAGAGATTCAAGAAGGAAATTTTCCTTCTTGTCTAAAACCTTGTTTGATCACGGGATTTGGTTCAAGTGGATGACACCTGAAGGGATGCTGGTGTTCTGGGAAGGAGGAAGAGTGAGGATTAAAACAGTTGCTGAGGCGGAAGCCTTTCTTAAAAAACATTCCTCTGCCCTGGGGGAAGATCCAGGGGGGACGGAGGGGGCCACGGCTCCGCCTGCGGGGGGCCAGGGAGGAGAGAAAGAAGATACAATAGCCAAAAGACTTAGATCAAAAAAATAACTTTGCCTTGATTTTTTCCTGAACAATTTTGCATAATATTTCTATCCGGACTTTTTGTAAATGTCTGACAGCATGGAAGGGAGAATTTAGGTAAATGTACTTGCTTTCAACTTGTAGTGGTATGGAAAATGTTTTCTATGTTAACTTTTTTAATGTGTATTTTGAGGTCTCGGAAGGTCCGATGACTCTGACGTGAATGCTCTCAAAATTTCTTTGTAACCATTACCTTATCCTGTTAAAAAATGTAAAACCAATAAAACTTTTTCAATATAAAAAAAAAAAAACCCTTACTAAAACCAATTTAAAAACTAAAGCAATTTAAAAAATTACACCAAGCCGGCCGCACGAAACAGATAGGTCTTTAAGGCCCGACGGAACTGGTGCAGGTCTGTGGTTGTCTGTAGGTCAGGGGGTAGGTCATTCCAGAGGGCAGGAGCTGCCACAGAGAAGACTCTCCCGCCAGCCGGCATTGCCTGGCCGACGGCACACTGAGGAGGCCCTCCCTGTGGGAGCGGACTGGTCGGTGGGAGGTGTTTGGTAGCAGGAGGCATTGCTCATGTACAATCTTCAGGCAACAGCACATCAGGTGAATGTGGGACCCCCTGAACCTGAACCTAGAGATTTTCCAGATTGATTCTGGGGTGGGTGGGTTGCACTCCCCCATTGAGAACCTGGTGAAATTTTAGGTCCTACTGGATTCACAGCATGAGTAAATGATAGCTATAGCCAAAAGGGTCTTTTTACACCATCATCATATATAGTAATTGCACCTGTTCCTGGAATGAGGAAGCTCTATTTGCAGTTACTCCTGCCTTAGCTCCCAGTTAAAATATTGCAGCATGGTTTGCATGGGCTGCCCTTGGAGAACACCTGGAAGCTGCAGTTTGTCTAGAAAGCAGCTGCCCAGGTAGTTATGGGTATATCACAATAGGACCATGTTACACAGTACTTCATGGGGTGCATTGGCTCATATAAAGTTACTGGATGCAAATAAAGATGCTGGTCATTGCCTGGAAAAAACAATATTAGTACAGGACTGTTACTTTTTCCCATCCCACATGTTCACAAGATGGTCCTGTTGTTGAAGCAGTATCATTTCTTGGAACTTGAGAGATGTGGCTTTTCTGTTGTAGTGCGTTCCCTTTGGAACAATCTCTCTCTCAAGATTTGGATGGCCTCTGATCCTATTAGCTTTTAGAAAAGCTTTAAAAACTTGGCTTCTTCTTCAAGCATAGGGCTTGGATGATAGATGAGCCCAAAGAGTATATAGTTGGCAAGCTCCAGCTATATATTGTCTGATATGTTGTTTGATGGATTTTCTGTTGATGTTGTATGGTTTTTTTTAGATTTGCAATATTGTATGGGTAGCAGGATAGGTTATTTGATGTAAACTGTCCAAAGTCACAATTACACAAGTTGGGTTGCTAAATAAATCTTTTAAATAAATAAATATTTCAATTCAGTTGATGCTGTGGAGAGAATAATAATGCTTGGCATTTTCTTACCAATTTCCTAAGTGCTCAAACTATATCACATATATTATCCAGTAATCCTTATAATAATTGGCAGTGTTATTACATTCATTTTATGGATGATGGACTGAACTAAGAGATAGTGGTTGCCTACAGCCATATAGCAAATTCATTGCTGCCCTGGTGACTAGGATATGATCTGGGACTTTTCTGATTCGTTTTCTTAATTCTTATGTTACATTAAACAGTATAATAATAAGCTGTATCTATTGAGAATATTCTGGTAGGTGGGATAACCCATACAGAAATTTAAATTTCACACTATCAAGGACACAATTTCATGATGAAGTCTCCTTCTTCTCCTTCTCCTCCCTCTCCCTTTCTTTTCCTTCTCCTCCTCCATATAATGTATTTCTGATGATGTAATAAAGTTTACAATATATGACTTTAAAACTCTATTACTAATAAAAAGAATGGAATTATTTTTATAACACTATGAAATAGCAATAGCATTTAGACTTATATACCGCTTCACGGTGCTTTATATCCCTCTCTAAGCAGTTTACAGATTCAGCATATTGATCCAGAACAATCTGGATCCTCATTTACCAAAATCTCAATGGTCCCTTAAAAGTATTGTCCACACATGAATTTACGTACAAGTAGTTTGCAAGTAGTCATATTACTATATTATTTTGCAGATCAGATTAGTGTTTCCAGATTTTTCCCCACATTGATTCGTAGGTGCAAAAAATTTCAAACAATCTCACGTGGAAATAATATTTCCAAATGTTCTGAATGCAGGAAACTAATTTTAGTGCAGAAAACTAATAGCCAACAGCAGATGTAATAGGACAATCCACTAGCCCTGACTCCCACAACTCTGCTCTTGACATCACTGTTGCCAAGGAACCTCTTGGCTAAACTAGCATTCTCCCCAGGATGACTAATGGGGTTTGTGCATACAAAAAACCCCATTAGTACTCCATTGTGTCCTCCTCCTCCAGCTTCATTGGGTTTGAAAAAAAAGTATGCAAACTGGCTGTTGTGCCAATAAGAGTAGCAAAGCCGCCATTCAAAATAACCAAATACATTAAGACACTTCTGGGATAACAATGGTGAACTGAAGACAACTCCATGAGAGGACGCCAGCTTGGTGATCTTTGCCCAGTCACTTTCTCTCAGCTGTAGGACAAAGGCAATGGAAAAACCACATTCAAAATCTTGCCAGAAAATTGCAGGGAATAGTCAAGGTAGTCACCAGGAGTCAATATTAGTGATGCCAGATCTATCTATCTATGTACAGATGTATCTATCTACCACCCCTAGAGCAACAGTTGAACTGTAAGTTAATTGCTGGTTCATCTGCAGAAGAGTTACGGTACCATGGGTGGAAAGAGTCTCAGTCTAGATAATTCATTGTGGGAAATATGTCCTCCCTATGAGCCAACTATGAGCTCTGTAATTATTTTTTAAAAATTGTAGATACTTTGCATTTGACCTGGCCCTGCATGCAAAGAAGGGGTCCTAGTAATGAGCCAGTATGAAGAGTAATGATGCAGTAATATATAATAATTCTTACAAAAGAAAATAAATATAAATATTTTTCTACTGAATTGGCAATAAACAGATAATATTGTTGTTCCTTGTTGCTTATAACATCTTCAACTGATATCAGAAGAAAATCCTATCTGTCCCAGGAAGTTGCCAAATGATTTGTTTGCAAGAGGGCTTTTAATAGCAATAGCACTTAGACTTATATACCGCTTTGTAGTGCTGTACAGCCCTCTCTAAGCAGTTTGACAGAGTCAGCATATTGCCCCCAACAATCTGGGTCCTCATTTTACCCACCTCGGAAGGATGGAAGGCTGAGTCAACCTTGAGCCTGGTGGGATTTGAACTGCCGAATAGCAGGCAACCAACAGTCAGCGGAAGTGGCCTACAGTACAGCCCTCTAACCACTGTGCCACCGAGGCTTTTAAATAATCTCATTGCCTATGGATTCCATTCCATTCATAAAATATAGTGTGGGTGCTAATTAGTCTAAGTCTTAATATTCAAGTCAATCACACACAAAAAAATACTACACTAGATAGATATTTTTATCTTTTGCAGATATTTTGTTAAATGGAGTTTTCCAGAAACTGCCATTCTCCTTTATTTAAACAAAACAAATCGACGTAATTTTTTTAAAAACCTGAGTTTGTCTTTTAACATGTTAACATAGAGCCTGGAAACTGAAATTGCTTTAAAGCACCACATTGTCTGAAGACAAGAAAATTAATTGCTCTTTTAATAGATTCATTCATTAAATTCTTTGGAAAAGAATGGGTAATTTATTTTTCATATCAAATATTTGATTACTGATGGAGATTCTCATAAAAACTTGATTTATATTCTACTTTTTTCATAAATTTACCATATCTTCTAAATATTATTTATAACATTTGATTCTGAATTTAAAATGTACGTCCTAGAGTAGCAAGATCAAGACTTTGCAGCATGAATCTGAATATACATTATGCAGAACGCACTAAGTTATAACAGTTCTAAATTATTTTGCAGTATACATTGTGGCTGTAAAATGCTATTATTACCTCTTAGACCTCTGCAATTTAAATATGCTCTAAATGGGAAACAGAGTTAAATCTAGCCTGGTGGCCCAGTGATTAGAATGCGATATTGCAGGCTAACTCTGCCCCAGTCTGAATTCGGTCTTGAGGGGGCTCAATTGTTGAGGGCAATATGCTGATACTATAAACCACTCAGAGAGTGCTATAAAGCACTGTGGAGCGGTATTAAATCCAAATGCTACTGCTATTGCTATTGCTGCTTCCCCTTTTTTCTTTTTATTCCAGACTACTTTTCCATGAATTTCCAACAATTGTAGATGTTCTTAACAACACATTTGAAAAAGTTAATAAATTTGTGATGATGGTGAAAGTTAGTAGAGTATATACTATGAGCATTCTTACAAAATAACTGATCAGTCACAAATCTTCACTTACAAGCAGAGGTGGTATTCAGCAGGTTCTGACCAGTTCTGGAAAACCGGTAGTGGAAATTTTGAGTAGTTCGGAGAACTGGTAAATACAGTATCCTTCCCCTGGAGTGTGATTTTACAGTATCCTTCCCCTGCCATGCCCACCAAGTCACACCCACCAAGCCACACCACACCCACCAAGCCATGCCATGCCCACCAAGCCACATCCACAGAACCAGTAGTAAAATTGTTTGAATTCCACCAGTGCTTACAAGGACTAATGCGATAAAAGTTGTTTCTACTAGTTTTGCTCCTGGCTGTTTCTGTGCCACCAAGTTTACCTTTGCTGATTTTCTGGATAAGCGTTGGCAACCATCCAACATTTGCAAGAACTTTTAAGTGGTATATAAAGATCATGTTGGAGTTGATGATTGACTTTGCAGCAACCCAACCTCCAATTTTTTTAAACAATTAAAACAATCTTTACATATTGTATATTCTGT
The DNA here is from genome assembly GCA_039707465.1 of Rhabdophis nuchalis. Lineage (NCBI taxonomy): Eukaryota > Metazoa > Chordata > Lepidosauria > Squamata > Natricidae > Rhabdophis > Rhabdophis nuchalis. The sequence continues at coordinate 169,707,333 of CM077645.1, forward strand.
AGGACAGGGACACTGATAGATAACTGAGGAAGTAGCTATAGCACACTGCTGCCTATGTTAGCAGGATGGCAACTGTGCTTCAAAATATTAATAGATTAAATAGCCAATCCTTCTCTCTTAATATTGAATCCTAAATTATTTATTAATTTAAAGCTTTTGGAAGTAGTTGTTGCATATGAACTGCATGATCACCCTAATGAGGCTAGATACAATCATCCTTGTGAAATACTTTTCAAACTTCCTCTGATCCAATGGAAATGATTAAGCATGTGCTTTAATTTAGCTTCTATGTCAGTGGAATTTAAATACATCATTAATATAATAAAATGTCCAGTCTTTCTAAAGTTAGTTCAGATTTAATCCAATTGTGAAAACAATTCTCAGAGGGTTTTCTAAGGTTCTGGTATATATTCAAATTTTCTTCCACCTGAGTTGTTCCCTGGAGAAACTTATATAATTAGGGATTCTCCATTTCATAAGTAAATTTAAATTTGCTCTTACAGAATCATATCAGGACTACTTTGGAAGACTTTGATAAATGGAAACTATTTCTGATAATTACACTTAGTGTGATCCATTCTTCAAAACAATAGTTATCTTGAAAATTTGAAAACTGAGTAAATATATTCTATCTAGTCATTTGTGTTTAGCTCAAAAGCAATGGGGATGGCCCCACCCACTTTAAAATAAACCCACTGGCATCTGATCAGCAGAGGTATCAATGTATGGAGCATGAATACAGGATAGATAGATAGATAGATAGATTTTATTTTTCTATACCGCATCCTCTCCCCAGGGGGACTCGGAGCGGTGCACAGGGAAAATTAAAACAACATAAAATATATACATAAATAAATACAATAAAAACAGATTAAATCAACTGTCCCTGCACTAAAATCTCCATTTTTAAAATTAACATTCCCTAACCCCTGAGGTAGAGACTAACCTAGGCCGGCCAAGCAGAAAAAGTGAGTTTTTAATTTCTGACGGAAGGAGCGGAGGTCCGTAGTTGTTCTAATGTCGGGGGGAAGGTCGTTCCAGAGGGCTGGGCCCGCCACAGAGAAGGCCCTTCCCCTGGGCGTCGCCCGCTGACAAAGTCTAGTGGACAGCACCCGGAGAAGTCCCTCTCTGTGGGAGCGAATCGGCCGGGAAGATGTATGGGGCAGAATCCGATCCCGCAGATAGCTAGGTCCCGAGCCATGGAGCGCTTTAAAGATGAGAACTAGCACCTTGAAGCACAATCTTCAGGTATAGAACTGTAAATATATTGACATTCACATGTCATTTATACCAATAATTGATTCTGATGTTATTAGCAATTATGAAACTAATTCTGTCTTTCCTGGATACAATAGAAGTATGTTAATCATTTCAGTCCACATTAAGACATGGGGGAAAAAACACATTATTATTTACTTATAAACCCAATAAATCATATGTATTTTCTTTCAAAAAAGTTACTATTTTTAACATAAATTGAAAAGTAGTTTTCTCTGTAGAATATCTTACATTTTTTTCTGTGGATAGTATTAAATGCTGTATTAAATATAATGTGTGGAATAAAGAACTATCTTATCACATAAAGAATAACAATAAACATAGTCCCTGTGCACGTACTTGAAGCCTTGGACTTGTACATGGGTTTTGTTTTTTTCATTTCAAGGAGAAAATGAGAAATATTAACCTTTTGCAATGTGGTGCTTTCCAGCTCTGTTGGAACTGCTATTCATAAATATTATCAAAATTGTATCACAAACTTTCTGTCTGTTCTCTTAATGTAGCACAAAAATGAATGATCTGGAGTGCAAAGCATTGTTATATTACAGTGTTTTCATAATCAAACTGAATCCAATGACTTAAATAATTTGCTTATTTAAAAAGTTTTTAAAAATGACTTTTGGCAATGAAGTAAGCAAGATTTCCTATACATAGACTGTGCTTGGTGTTCTCTGAGTTTGGTTGTTTGCTTGCAAATATTTAATTACCGAACTTATCTTGCCAGTGTTGATGGTGGTGTGATTTGTCCTCTTTGGTATCTCTTGATTAACGTATTGTTTGATTTTTTGTGTTAATCCTTTCCTATTTAGGTCTTGGCTGCTGGAGAGGATGAGTTCTGGTAGTTTATGTTTCCTTCATAGCTTTTTTATTGTTTATTTTGAATGGTGTGTAAATATGAATTACCTCTATGTGTTTATTAGTGGAAATTTTTAGACAAATCATGTAGTAAGGAAAAAGAAAACAAATACATAAAGAAATTATTATCCCCTTCGCAACGAGTATAAACAATTTCAGTAAGTTATCTTATCTTAAAATATATAAAATGATTTCCTCATATCTCTTCTCTATAAACAAATACATAAAGCCTTGTAGTTTAGTCATAAACAGTAGGAATCCATTAATGGTTATTAGAGATAATAACATAGCTATTTTAATCTTGATCAAATAAACCAAATAAATCAAATAAATGTTATTTACTTATTTTTACCTTTAACAATCATGATCTTGTACTAGAATTTGATTTTGTTTCATTTTTTCTTTGATCCTTTGTCACAAAATTTTCCATAACCATCACAAGTTTCTTTTGTAAATCCAATATACAAAATTATCCAGGTCACTTTTTAAAAAAAATTAAATATGCCTTTGAATGATTAAGACATCAGCAAGTTTAATTTGTATGCCCAGTATCACATTCTTGTAGTCTGTTATTTTAAAGTCCACTTCTCAGTTCTTGTTCCTCTTTTATAGCATCTTTCAAACACAGTCTACCAATAATGACATAAGATAAAGCCATAAGGTTTATTTTAAGATAAATTCATTAAAATAATTCATTAAGATAATGATTTTTTTGCATTTTTTCCTACTTCTGTAAAACCTGTTAGGTTAAATAAATAATTAGACTAATAATAATAATAATAATAATAATAATAATAATAATAATAATAATAATAATAATAATAATAATAATATTTAATTTTGTATACCGCGTCCTCTCCCCAAGGGGACTCGGAGCGGTGCACAGGGAAATTAAAACATATAAAAATATATACAAACAATAAATACAATAAATAAAAGCAGATTAAATTGATCGTCCCTGCGCTAAAAACCCCATTAAAACTAAATTCCCTAAACACCCCAGTGGTAGAGACTAACCAAGGCCGGCCAGACAGAAAAAGTGTGTTTTCAGTTTTCGACGGAAGGAGCGGAGGTCCGTAGTTGTTCTAATGTCTAAACTAATGTCTAAACTAAACTAACTAAAAAAAAACCCTAAATCTAAAATATACATTTTAAAAAGTTATGAGCATCCATTTCCGAGAATTACATGATCAATATGTAAATGTTCATGTCTGTAACTTAAGAAACTATTTTGCAATAGTTGGTTTTAATTCTGAACACAATTGTTGTGAATTAACAATTGTGACTTAAAATCTTATCACTATTGCTATATGTACTTTGGTGCCAAAGGTATAACCCAGTTGGCCCCAATCATATCACCCTATGGCATTTAATAACCTCTTTTTAGTTTTACAGTGAAGGATTAAAACTTTCTATTAAGATTTTAATAGGCTTGATCATGTTATTAATTCCGTTGCTAATCAGGAAATCAGTTAAATATAACTTTCAATTTTTAAAAATGGGAATTAATTTATCTAGATGAAAAGACATTAAACCCTGCTTCATTTTAATTAGCGAGATAGTAGATCTAAATAAGAACAATAAATACTGTTAGGATAATTCAATGCTTCGTTGAAGAAAAAGACATATTAATAACAAAATTGCTTCTGTTTTGATAAATTCTGATGCCGAGTTGAGCCCTAGTCTCACTTGAGACTGGTGAATAAAGAAAGGTCATTCATATCACTGGAGAAGTCAAAATGAAGTTCAGACAAGTATCTTCTGAATTAATGTGATCTAAAAATGAACTTGCTGGTAAAATTTGACATGATAACAATTTTGCCACCCCAGCAAAATAGGCAAGAATGTCTAATAAACTATGCAGATAAAATTCATCAGAACTGTATGACTCCTATAAAGGTGATGGATTAGGCTCTAAATCATATTTAACACAGCCATAATGTTCATCCTTATTCATTCATTCATTCATTCATTCATTCATTCATTCATTCATTCATTCATTCATTCAGTCAGTCAGTCAGTCAGTTAGTTAGTTAGTTTGTCAACATGTATGAGATAACAGGTATAAGTATAAACATGGACATGAATACAGGAAATGGGTGTGAATAAATGGAGACAATAGACAGGGATGGTAGGCACGCTGGTGTGCTTATGCGTGCCACCTTACAGACCACTTAGGAAAGGGGTGAGGCCCATACTAGACAGTTTAAGGTTAAAGTTATTGGGGTTTGAGGATGTAACAACAAAGTCGAGAAGTGCATTCCAGGCATTGACCACTCTTTTGCTGAAGTCATATTTTCTGCAATCAAGTTTGGAGGGGTTTACCTTGAGTTTGTATCTATTGTTTGCCCGTGTATTATTGCAGTTGAAGTTGAAGTAGTCATTGACAGGTAGGATATTGTAGCAGACAATTTTGTGTACTATGCTTAGTTCGGACCTTAATCGGCGTAGTTCTAGGTTCTCCAAGCCCAAAATTTCAAGCCTGGTGGCATAAGGTATTTTATTGTGAGCAGAGGAGTGGAGTCCTCTTCTCGTGAAATACCGCGGGTATTGTGGATAAAAGTGAGAAGTGAGCATAACAGATGTAAGTCACAAAACTTCATACAGTCTCTTGAAGTATTTTTAGTGTATTAAACTGTATGCATTATTGTGCATAGGCAGTGTTGCGCTTCTTGTAAATTCTTGTTCTATATTTTTATTTAATTTTATCCTGTATATGTTTCCTTGTTTTAGTTCAACAGATTTAGCAGGATTGAAGCCTCTAAAATAAAATAAGCCTTTTGGATTAAAGTTTTATAATGTTTTGCTGTGACTCAGTCTCCTCTGGAAAGTTACTAAAATGCATGTGGGCTGGAACACCTGGTTTTATGTCTGTCCTGCCACCCACCTTCATCTACTATTCCAATTATCTGGCCAATAAGGAATAGCAGAGAGGATGAATGGGATATGGCTATATTAAGAGGTTCTCTAAACTAGTCATCATGAATCTGCCATACTATTCTATTCTTGGACAGATTGTCTCACCTTTAATCTAGGAGTTCCTCTTCCACTTTTTCTCCCCAATAACAGTACCAATATATAAGATGGACAGAGATATCACCATTGGCCCAAAGTCACTTAGAATTTCCATAACTGTAGTTAAAGCTGAGTATCAATCTCCCCTAGTCCTACTCCAACACAATAACCAATGCCTAGCATCCAGTGCCAAGTTATCTCTAGGCGCCAAGGGTCATTGCAACAACTCACATCACCTCTAATTGTCCATGGCATCATGGCATCATTTGTTAACCATGACAGGTTCCGACGTAGCCATACTATACAGTTTGAGTGTATTGAGCATCACTCTAGAATACTTTCTCCCTTTTGTCTGGCTACCCTCCGTAAATTACTTCCTCTTTTTTTAAAAAAAATGTGGTTATCAGTCAAAACCAACAAACCCTTGCCCTTGCTGCAAATGCTTATAAGAACATAAGAACATAAGAATAGCCTTGCTGGAACAGGCCACAGCCCATCCAGTCCAGCATTCTGTCTCACACAGTGGCTCACCATTTGCTTCAGGATATTCCCAAGCAGATGTCTTCACCTGCTTATGATTCAATGCAAATACCATTGAGAAATATCCTGCCTATCTCTCCAACCCGGAGGGTGTCCTTAGGCATCCATAATGATAGCCATTGATACCCATGTTCTCCAGGAACTTGTCTAATCCTTTCTTAAAGGTGTCGAGGCTGAAAAGCTGTCACCACTTCTTCTGACAGGGAGTTCCATAGACCAGTGATCCTCTGGGTGAAAAAGTACTTCCTCTTATTTGTTTGAGGTCTATCTATCAAACGTTTCATGGAGTGCCCCCTAGTTCTAGTGTTGTGCGATAGGGAAAACAGTTTTTACTTTTCTACATTGTCCACACCATGCATGATTTTATAGACTTCAATCAGGTCACCTATCAGGCATCGTCATTCTAGAGTGAAGAGGCCCAGCCATTGCAGCCTCAGATGGTAAAGAAGGTGTTCCAGCTCCCTAATCATTCTGGTTGCCCTCCTCTGCACCTTTTCCATTTCCAACTGGCCAATCAGTTCAGTTGAAGCTGTACACTTTATTTCATTGTTTCCCTACCAAGATTAAATGATCAGAGATGGCCTTTTCCATTTGTAGACAAATAGAAGAATGACACACTTTTATAATTTGAATGCCACAACACCATGCTGCTAGACTAAGAAAATGACATAACTTAACAAGGAGTGTAGGTGTAGCCTCCATCAGCTTTCTGGTGTGCTGTTTTTTCCACAAGGTCTCTGAAGTGTCCTTATTGCCAAGAATCCATGGTGTCATTTAATGGCTCCCAGGAACACAAGGTACCAGATTTCAGCCTTCTTATTCAAACCTGGTGATGTCTGTTCGTAAAAATTAATGAGTGGAACATTTAACAAGGACAATCTATTTAGGAAAATTACTCTTGCATGGAAGAGGAAGTGAATAAATGAATATTTAGTTCTGTGTATAAGTAGATGTTTTAAAACTTTTAAAAACTCTTCAGAATGATAAAATATGTTTGAATAACTGAATAATTTGGAAGTTGGGCATAAGAAAGTCTATGTTTAGTTCCCTTCCCTCCATGTTGAAAATCTCATGGCTGATCTATTCTCATGGAAACTCGAAGATCCTAAAATTATTATTTTTTAAATTTGGCCTAACTTTTGTGAGATTGTGATGTTTCTACATAATAACTGGTTAGATTATGGGACACATTATAGACAAGAACAGTAAAATCTCATGAGAGTTCAGGCAAGAATGCCAAACTTTCCTCTGATTTTTATCTGAAATCATTAAAATCTCATGGACCACTACTTCCTAAAGTTTTTTTCAAAGCAGCAAAAGTAACAACTGCTTCATTACATTTTATACTATATTGCCTTTCATTTTATATTGCCGCAGATTATACTACATCCTGGCAAATTAACAATAATCAGATGAAATCCACATTTCAAGGTCCTCAAGGCTAATAAAACTAGAGAGACAGTAATTCTATACTTCTACAATGACATCCTGAGCAAGTATTAAATTAAATTCTGCTTAGATGCCAAATCAAGCATTAGATGTTTAAGTGAATTCAGAATTGCATTTTCCTACTTGTTTAACATAATTTATGGAGGGAAAAAGTGATCCTGCCCTGTGCCATATAATTTCTTATTCAGAAGAAATAGATGCTAATGTATGGGGGTCGGAAGCTCCTTTGAGTATCTAGGAAATATCTGATCCAGCTGAGTCCTCGCATAAATTATTAAATTATTAAATTATTATTATACAAGATATAAAAACCTTTCTCTGGATATTTAAGGTAATACTTTCAAATGTACTAAGAGTGGAATTGGACTGAAATTTGAGCAATGGAACTACAAAGATACACCCCAATACTTTTTTTAAATTGCCTTCATAATATAATGTAGAACCAGAACAGCATGTCTTCAGCCTATCGGTTTTTTGGGTATTCTGGCTTCATTGTACTCTGCCTAGTCAATTCTGCAGGGCTTTGCTGGACAAACTGCTGGACTTCCATGGATCACTAGTTTATTCCACATTTTGAGGTTCATTGTGCTACAGAGAGGCAACCATCTGAAATTGTTTAAATTTATTTCTGGTATTGTCTCATTCTTTGCATTCTATCCTTTATCAGCTTTCCCCACCATCCCAATGTCTTTTAAGCTTAATATGTCTCACCTTTCTTGGAGGCTGCTTCAAAATTTGGACTACTACACAACAATACTACTACATGTAGTAACATGAAGTATGATGCTGGAATGACAACAGTGGCCCTTACAAAGGATGATCATCTATTCTTCAAGAGAAAAATGGGAAGGCTAACTTGAAAAGTAAAATAAGATTTTTCCCATTAGCAAATTTCTTCCTTGTGTCACAACTAATTCAGCCATTCAGTTCTATTTGTGAAAGCTGATCAGTCTGTGGTTGTTAACGAAAAGGAAGACCCTGAAGGCAACCAGTTGCACAATTATTTTGTTTCACTGAAATAACAGGTGCATAAAATGAGAAAAGTCAGAACAGCTTAACCTTAAAAAATGTCAGGCTGAAAATATTCATAAAACAAAAATGCTACCGAAAGGAAGTTTTTCTTTATTATCTATAATCCAAATTTCATATATTTTAAAGGTTGGATATTAGTGCTTGAAATGGTTTAGAAATTAAAATATAACTTTTGTCCTGATATTTCCTATTTAAAGTGCTTTCAATTAATCTGCTGTCTTTTAGTGGATATTTGTTTATTAAACATATAACTATACTACTACAATCAGAACAACTATTGGAGGTTAAAAAAAATAACAGTATACCCAGTTAAAAAAATAAAAGCGCAACAGCATTACAAATGTACAAAAATAATTGAATAACAAAGATAACATCATCAAAGAAAATAGGATAAGATTCTCTGAAACAGATCAGTCTTCAAGATTTTCAGGAGGCCAACAAAGAGGGATCCAATATGACAGGGGTCTCCAACCTTTGCAACTTTAAGTTTGAAGGACTTCAGTTCCCAGAATTCTCCAGCCAGCAAAGCTGGCTGGAGAATTCTGGGAGCTGAAGTCCTTCAGACTTAAAGTTGCAAAGGTTGGAGACCCCTGCAATATGATATTCATAAGGGGAGCTGTTCCACAGTATTAGTGCTGTAACAAAACAGTGCCCCATGCTTCAGCCCCACAAAACCCACCGAAAAACATGGGATTTCCAGTAGTATCTCTCTGGTAGACCTAAGTGGTAGAGCCAAAATGGTAGGAGAGGGTAGTTCAGTAGACGTCTGGATGGCAAACCATGAATGATTTTATTGATCAATACCATCTTAAATTAGACCTGGAAACAAACTGGGAACCAATGCATTTTAGTTAATTAGGGTTGCATGTTCCCTATATTGGTAATCAAAAAATATGTGGGCAACTACATTTTGGACCAATTGCAATTTTTGAATACATTTTAAGGCACATTTCAATAGTCCAGGTGGGTAATATTAAAGGTATGAGATATGGAAGCCAAGTCTTTCTGTCCTAGGTAAGATTGCAACTAGAACACCAGCTGGAGTGGTGCATTGGCCCCTCTGGCATGGCTTTTATCTGAAGATCCAGCAGAAACCACAAATATAGAAGGTATCCCAAGTTGAGAATTTGTTCTGGTGGGCAGTTTGCCCATCAAGGAGTAACTCTTATAGCGATATACAGTATCAATAGTCACACTGATTTATCAGGGTTCAATTTCAGTGTGTTATTTCTCATCCTGCTATTCCCAAGAGACACACCAGACCAAGAAATCAACTCCACAGAATGGCTGGAACTATTTTTTTATTGAGACTGGCTGATTGTGGTGTACTTTCTCCTTCTTCTTATAGTTAAATGAATACAATAACTTGGTGTCAGATAATCAGTCAATCTGCCTGAACCACTTCTGAAAGTTATCTGGATATTCTGGACTTAGAAAATGTTTTATCCCTTGTCATCTTGACAGCAGAGTTTGCATATCTCTATCAAAAATTGTCTCCCTTACTCTCTATATACCCAGACCTCTTAAGACTCCATAAAAGGGTATTGACACATCTCCCTCAACTATTCTGCAGGGTGAGGAAAGGAGGAAGAGGAGACAGGCAGAAGCCATGGTGAAGTTGAGAGTGGCAGCAGAGAAGTCAGTAATAAAATAGCATAATTTATTTATCTTTCTTTATTTTATATCCTTCTGAAGCTTATGTAACAGTGAAAAAAAAGATTGAGAGCGTAAAGCAAGAAGTCGGGAAGAAAATTGAGGCCTCTTGTGTATGAGGTGAGTGCTTCGATTGCATCCAGGCCATTAAACCAGGCAGCTTTCACTGCATTTAAAGACTCCTCAGTCTATCCTGCAGCTTTTGGGTGGGTTAATTCCCATCCAAAAATTAACCAGCCCCATTGCTTCTTAGCTTCAAGACACCAGCCACTGAATTTGTCCCCTGCATTGCAAAAAAAAAAAGCAGCTATTTTTTGTCTTTTACAAAAGTGACTGTTATTTTTTAAAATAACTCAAGATAACAAACATTGAACAAAAGTGGCTGCTTCTATTGCCTCCATGCCATCAAACTAGACAGCTTTCACTCTTTTTGAAATTTATTGTGAGCTCAGGAAAAAAACAACTCTTTTTGATCAATTCTGGTTTTGACAAATCCTAATTAGACATCAGGTGTAGAGGCTTTTAGCATGGGAAATATTTCAGAGTTGTGAAACTGGAGCCTCTACGGATCTACCATGCTTAGAAATAAAACTTGGCTTCAATGTTTTGATTGCCATGTTCTGTTTTTGAAGCCTAAGAAGGGCCTTTCTTTGTTACTTTTAGTTCAGGTCACCATTTATCCAAACTTGTTATTTTTGGTATGCCAAATGATGGTGATGATGTTATCCATTCAGTCATGTTTGACTCTTAGCGATTCTATTGGTCAGGTCTTTCTAGGTCTTCCAATCTTGCACCAATTCTTTGAATTGTTTTAGGCTCTGTTCTATATGTAGTATGTGTTCTATGCTATTGTATACGTTTATCATATGCAGTATCCTTAAAATTTGCAAACACTGTAATTTTATTTTTCAGAGATTTAATATCTGCAGATGAAATAGCCACAAATCTCACTAACATGATATTATTATTATGGTAATATTGGATTTATGGGCAGGGTGTACCATAAATTGAATTGTTCTCAGGTACACACAACTCATAATTTGGTCCTGCAATTAAACAGTAGTTTTCAATTTTGAATATTAGAGTTTAAAAAAGGAAAATATATCATACTTTTCTATTGCACAGTACAGATTTCTAAATCAGTGTTTCCAAAGCTCAGCAACTTTAAGAGGTGTGGACTTCACTCCCAAACTTCCCAGCCAGCATGATGGAAATTGAAATCCAGAGATCTTAATGCTGTAGAGTTTCAAAAAACACTGATGTAAATTACATAACATAAAATTATGTAAATTACATAAACTACAAGCATAAAAATGTACCGCATCAAAATCCAGAAAATTTTTGGAATTGCATTTGTACTTCTATACTGCAAAATCATGATTAAAACGCATTCCAATTCTAACTGGGAAGAACTTTTTTTTGTTTCAACGTGATATAACTTAGTCACATTTCATTCATTGCACTTAGCGAAAACAAAACAGACTACATTATAGCTTAGTCCAAAGTGCTGCCAATGTATTTCTTTATAGGAAATGAATTCTGGTGTAGGATCCAGATTAAAACGTATAAAGGTATAACTTACACTAAGAGCCAAATGATATCACAGATTTGATATGAAACAACTCTATCATTGTAGACTCTTTCTAGTTATTTTTCCCTTTATATTCTGCTTTTTCAGCTTTAACAGAAATACATCATCTCTTCTGAAGCATTCAATACAATACAATAGCAGAGTTGGAAGGGACCTTGTAGGTCTTCTAGTCCAACCCCCTGCATGGGCAGGAATCTTACACCATTTCAGACAAATGGCTGTCCAACATCTTCTTAAAGACTTCCAGGGTTGGGGCATTCACAACTGCTGGAGGCAAGCTGTTCCAGAGGTTAATTGTTCTTACTGTTAGGAAATTTCTCCTTAGTTCTAAGTTGCTTCTCTCCTTGGTTAGTTTCCACCCATTGCTCCTTGTCCTGCCCCCAGGTGTCTTGGAGAAAAGTTTGACTCCCTCTTCTTTGTGGCACCCTCTGAGATATCGGAACACTGCTATCATGTCTCCCCTGGTCCTTCTCTTCATCAAACTAGACATACCCAGTTCCTGCAGCCGTTCTTCATATGTCTTAGTCTCCAGTCCTCTAATCATCTTGGTTGCTCTTCTTTGCACTCTTTCCAGAGTCTCCACGTCTTTTCTACATCGTGGCGACCAAAACTGTATGCAGTATTCCAAGTGTGGCCTTACCAAGGCACTATACAGTGGCATTAACACTTCACGCGATCTAGATTCTATCCCTCTGTTGATGCAGCCTAGAACTGTGTTGGCTTTTTTGGCAGCTGCTGCACACTGCTGGCTCATATTTAAATGGTTGTCCACTAGGATTCCGAGATCCCTCTCGCAGTTGCTACTATTGAGCAAGGTACCACCTATACTGTACTTGTGCATTTGGTTTTTCTTGCCTATATGTAGGACCTTACTTTTTTCACAATTGAATTTCATTTTATTAGACAGTGCCCAATGTTCAAGTTTGTCTAGATCCTTCTGTATCTTAAGCCTATCTTCTGGAGTGTTGGCTATTCCTGCCAGCTTGGTGTCGTCTGCGAATTTGATGAGTTCCCCATTTATCCCCTCATCCAAATCGTTGATGAAGATGTTAAAGAGTACTGGGCCTAAAACAGAGCCTTGGGGGACTCCACTGCATACTTCCTTCCATGTAGATGCAGTTCCATTGAGGACTACACGTTGAGTGCGGTTGGTCAGCCAGTTACGAATCCATTTGGTGGTGGTGCTGTCTAACCCACAATTTTCTACTTTATCTAATAGTAGGTTATGGTCTACTTTATCAAATGCCTTACTGAAGTCCAGGTAAATTATATCAACAGCATTCCTCTGGTCCACTGATTTTGTTACTTTGTCAAAGAATGCAATTAGATTCGTCTGGCATGATCTGTTTTTGACAAACCCATGTTGGCTTTTGGCTATTACTTTGTTTGCTTCTAGGTGTTCACTTATTTGTTGTTTAATTATCTTTTCCAGAATCTTTCCTGGTATTGAGGTCAGGCTGATGGGTCTATAGTTTCCTGGATCTGTTTTTTTTCCTTTTTTGAAGATGGGAACCACATCTGCTCTTTTCCAGTCTTCTGGCAGTTCCCCGGTGCTCCAGGATCTCTGAAAGATATAGTTCAGTGGTTCTGAGATCTCGTCTGCCAGTTCCTTCAGAACCCTGGGGTGTAATCCATCCGGTCCTGGTGATTTGAACTCGTCCAGGGCAGACAGGTGCTCACTTACCATTTTCTTCTCTATTTCAACTTGTGTTCCTAATCTGATATTTGTGGTGCTGTTTTTGATTGATTGGACTGTTTTATCCCTTTGTGTAAAGACAGATGCAAAGAAAGAGTTAAATAGTTCTGCTTTCTCCCTGTTGCTTATCATCTTCTTGCCATTTTCTCCCAGCAGTGGACCAATTGTTTCCTTAACTTTTTTCTTATTTTTAACATGTTGGAAGAAGCTTTTTTTGTTATTTTTTACTTTTTTGGCAAGCCTTTCTTCATTGTGAGCCTTAGCTTTCCTCACTTCATCTTTACAGGCTCGGGCTATTTGCTGATATTTTGCCTTGGTTATGTCCCCCTTTTTCCACTTTTTATATTTATCCTTTTTGTCTTTCAATTTGTCAGAGAGTTCTTTATGCAGCCATGCTGGTTTCTTTTGGGAACTGTTATTTTTCTTCTTCATTGGTATTGCGCTGGACTGGGCTTTTATAATCTCATTTTTCAAAATTTCCCAAGCTTCTTGAGTTGTTTTCCCCTTGAGGATTCTCATCCATGGAATCCTTCCCAAGCTCTCTCTGAGTTTGTTGAAATTAGCTCTCTTGAAGTCTAAGACTCTAGTTTGACTTTGTTCAACTACTTTTGTTTGCATAATGTTGAATTCCAGTATTTCATGATCGCTTGCCCCCAAAGTTCCTGTAGCTTCTACACCTTCTATCATTTCCTCTCTGTTAGTGAGAATTAAGTCCAATATTGCTGATCCCCTTGTTCCCTTCTCTACCTTTTGGGAAACAAAGTTGTCTGCTAGGTTTGTTAGGAACCTGTTGGATCTTCCACTTGGTGCAGAGTTTGTTTCCCAATTGATGTCAGGGTAGTTAAAATCTCCCATTACTATTGCAGTGTGCTTCCTACATACCTTAGTTAGCTGGTTAGCAAAAAGTACATCCACTTCCTCTGCTTGGTTGGGTGGCCTGTAGTATAGACCTATGACAATATCATTCCCCCCCCCAACCTTTAATATTGACCCAAATACATTCAAGATAGTTCTCATCATTGTTGTGCTCTATTTCTGTAGAGATGTAATTATTTCTTATATATAGTGCAACTCCACCTCCTCTTTTATTTGGTCTATTTCTTTTAAATAATTTAAATCCTTCTAGCTGTATGTTCCATTTGTGGGTTTCATCCCACCAAGTTTCTGTAATGGCAACAATATCGTATCTGCCCTCATTTACTTGAATTTCTAATTCACCCTGTTTATTCCTCATACTCTGTGCATTGGTGTATAGACATTTGAGTCCATTTTGATTGACCCTGTGTTTTCTGTCTACGAAACCTGTGTTATGCCTGACTATGGTTCTCTTTGCCCCTATTTCTTTGCCACTTGTATGGTTCATGTACATGGTATGGCACCCACTGTTAATTGTTTGGTTTTGCTTGACAGCAGTGTTGATAATATTACCTGCACAATTATCTATGTTACACGCACTGATAACCCTATGAATTTTAGTTTGCTGGGGACAGAAATATTCTTTATCTATTGATTCTCTGTCCCCACTGTTCAGTTTAAATGTTTAGCCAGGAAATCTGTGAATTTAGTGCCAAGTAACTCAGTCCCTTTCTTGGATGGGTGCAAACCATCTCTTTTGTACAGTTTATCATTGGACCAGCTGCAGGCATCATGACTAATAAGACCAAAGCCTTCCTTTTTACACCACTCCTTTAGCCACACATTAAACTCTGCTATGCGCTGGCCCTTTCCTTTTTGTTCCTTGTATACTGGTATAACCTCTGAGAAGATAAGCCTACAACCTGTACTACTAAGTTCGTACCCCAAACTCTGGAAATCATTCTGCACAGAAGCTACATCTTTTTGGGACAGATCATTTGTGCCAAGATGTATAATAGCATCAACTTCACAGTCCTTACTTGCATTCGTGACTATCTTAAGAATACGCCTCTTGTCTCTGCTGGCTGTAGCACCCGGTAAACATCTGACATCTTTCAAAACCTCCATATCCTTACCTAAGTTTACATCTCTTACGATTGAGTCACCAATCAGGAGGTGACTTCTCTTTTTGGGTACCTTGCTCTTGTTGTGTGACTGATGCATGATCCCTGGTTCACACTTTTGCATTTCTGAAGTAGGTTCTTCACTTTGGACCACAATCCGCTGCTTATTTGAGTCGTCATTATTACCTTGACCTGTCACTTTAGTGTCCCCATTAAGATCAGCAAGGGCGCTATATCTGTTATGCTGGGACACAGCGAAAGTTTTGTGTTTGTGGGTCACAGCTCTCACCCTGCCAGATCCCACAGTTGTCCAGGCTGCTCTTCTTCTGTGGGATCTTTGCGGTAGGGGAGACTGGTAGTGTGGCATCTCCACAGGGTGGAGTGGCCGAATTGGACACTTAATTTCTGCCTGGAGATCACAAATTACAGATTCAAGATATGTTATGTGTCTATGTAATCTATTAATTTGTCTGCAAGGGGGACAGTATCCAAATTTGAAAAGAGTACTGCGGAAGACAGGTGCAAAACAGTTATTACATTGAACTAAGCCAGTCATTTTGAAATAAAATACAATCACGGTCTTAAGCGCACAAATCTAGAATGTATTATTTCTTTTACCTTTCTCTTTCCCCCCTGCACACAGCCAGAAACTCCTCCCTTTAGCCACAAGTAGTTCAAAATGGGGAAGTCTTTACCTTTCTTCCCCCCTGCACACAGCCAGAAACTCCTCCCTTTAGCCTCAAGTGGTTCAAAATGGGGAAATCTTTACCTTCCTTCCCCCCTGCACACAGCCAGAAACTCCTCCCTTTAGCCTCAAGTGGTTCAAAATGGGGAAATCTTTACCTTCCTTCCCCCCTGCACACAGCCAGAAATCAGTTCCAGGAAAAGTTCAAATGAAACAGCCACTACTTACTGCTCCTTTTTGTGTCTTTAAATCCCCCCTCCAAAAGAGCCTCCAATCAGCTCCAGGAAAAGTTCAAATGAAACAGCCACTACTTACTGCTCCTTTTTGTGTCTTTAAATCCCCCCTCCAAAAGAGCCTCCAATCAGCTCCAGGAAAAGTTCAAAAAGTTCAAAAAGTTCAAAAAGTTCAAAAAGTTCAAATTCATTACTTAATCATTGCTAATTCAGCTCTACAGAACTTCTTTTTAATGGGAATTATGTTTCAAGTCATGAAGCTACTTTATTACTCTCTCTAGATTGGTAATGGGACTATTTTATAAGCATTAAGTGCTGATACTTTTCCTATTCCTGGGTTTCAGGGCATTCTATGTTTTTTGTTTCAAGTATTGTAATTATCTACAAAGAATCTTTTTATGTCGTTCAAATATCTGTTCTTATGAAATGTTAACTAAAACATCCATGGTTAAATGCTGGGATATGACATTTTCTTTGGTTCTGTCAACACACACAGACATAATCCAGACTAATATTTTCCTTAAAATATGGTTCACATCTTTCGAACAGCTTTTTCCTGATTCAAATATTGGGACTTTTTTTTTACTGAGGAATCCTTGAACTTTTTCCATGAATATATTTATTTATTTATGAAACTTGGCCATCTAACTTGTATACTATAATAATAATAATAATAATAATAATAATAATAATAATAATAATAATAATAATAATAATAATAATAATAATAATAATAATAATTTATTACTTATAAACCGCACCCTCTCCCCACAGGGACTCGGGGAGTTAGTCATAACTATGACTACCTTGCAAAAACAATAAAAACATCCAAGAAATATTTTTTAAAGTTTCCAAAACACATACATACATACATACGTACAATAAATGCCCACTCCCCAATAACAACTTCATAATGTCCCGGTGCTTGGAGGCTGTACGGATCTGGATGGGTAGTAACAAACTCAGGCTCAACCCGTCCAAGACTGAGTGGCTGTGGCTTCCGGCACCCCGTTTCAGCCAGATTATTCCAACTCTGGCCATTGGGGGCGAAACACCAGCCTCTGTGGAGAAGGCACACAATCTAGGTGTCCTCCTGGACTCCCGGCTGACTATGGAAGACCAGGTGGCGGCCGTGGCCAGGGGGGCATTCCATCAGGTACGCCTGATGCACCAATTGTGTCCCTTACTGGATCGGGGAGCCTTACGCACAGTCACTCAAGCACTCGTCACATCTCGACTTGACTATTGCAATGCTCTCTACATGGGGCTTCCCTTGAAGTGCACCCGAAGACTACAGTTAGTCCAGAACGCGGCCGCACGGATAATTACGGGAGCGCCTAAACACTCCCATATAACGCCTGTCCTACGCGAGCTCCACTGGCTTCCTGTGGTCTTTCGGGTGCGCTTCAAGGTCCTAACGACCATCTTCAAAACACTCCATGGCTCGGGACCTAGCTATCTGCAAGACCGTCTCCTGCCCCATACATCCCTGGGACCGACACGCTCCCACAGAGAGGGCCTCCTCAGGGTGCCGTCGGTCGGGCAATGTCGACTGGCGGCGCCCAGGGGGAGGGCCTTCTCTGTGGCAGGGCCGGCCCTTTGGAACGACCTGCCCCCTGAAATCCGCACCATTCCTGTCCTCCGCCTCTTCCGCAAATGTCTTAAGACTCACTTCTTTCAACTAGCCGGCCTTGCGTAACCCCAGCACCGCCAATTATAAACGAGGGTTTTAAAAACGGTTACAACACAGGCATCTAATATCTATGTATTTGTATTTTGTATTTATTGATTTAATTCTATGTTCGCCGCCCCGAGTCCCTTGTTGTGAGATGGGAGCGGGTTATAAATATGAAAAATAAATAAATAAATAAATAAATAATTTCATTTAACATTTTATTAAGTTATAAGATAAAATAAATACAAACGTAAATAGGAGAACAGTGTGGAGGAAGAGGGGGAAGAGAACCTCAACTCACTGGGCTCCAATTTTCTTTAGTCCCAATGATTTGGGGGGAAGGTTTTTTTTTCATTCTTTCTTGACTAGAAGAATGGAGACTGTCAGATCTAAGGAGGAAAGAGAATGTATCACAAAGCAGGGACCGTAACTGAGAACATGCGATTCCTAGATCCCATTAAATGACAACCTTTATTGGTAGGTATGGAATTTTACAAATACAGCAGACTGTTGATGGGACAAAAAGGGAATTGGAAGAATATATGAATGTCTATTTTAAATGGTCACTGATATTTATAAGTACAAACTATTCATTCTATATAATAATAATGAAAATATTTTCAGAAGGTAAATCCTTAAGTATCTGGAAGAAGAAGGAGGGGAAGGGAAAGGAGGAAGAAGAGAAGAAGACAGAGGGAGAGAGACAGAAAGAAAGAAAGAAAGAAAGAAAGAAAGAAAGAAAGAAAGAAAGAAAGAAAGAAAAAAAGAGAAAGAAAGAAGAAAATCAGCAAGCTGGGACGTACAGAAAAATGTAAATATTTGTGTTAAAAAGACAAAGAAAAGTTAAGACAAAGCAACCCAAAGACCACTATCCAATTGCTAAAGTGCTGACTGAAACAGTGAAATAATTCAGAAAATAGAAAGATACTAGATGAGTCACAGAAATACACTACACACTTCAAAAATTTATTGTAGATCTGCCTGAAGTAGATAAAAACATATTATGTATTAAATATTGTATACTTTGTCATTTGAGCAATAACATACTTATTACAACAAACCATTGTTTTTGAAGAAAAAGAATCTTAAGCAGTAGGAATGCACATTAGTTGATAGACTCTAAATTATAAATTCTAGCTGTACATAGATTATCATGAGTAATTTTATGGTTTGACTGGCCTTTGTCATACTGGCCAAAGTATCTCAAGATACCATTGGGAATTTCTGCCTGTGGCACTGATCCAGCTATAACTGGCAACCTAGTCTATCTCTTCTCTAGCTTATTAAAAATTATCCTCTGAAAGTCTTGACTGAGCAAATGCGGGATGGATAGGCCTGCCCTGCTGATGTCTATAGTATATAGAAGAGGGCATCTTAGAATATAATAGTATAAATGGTAAAAGGTATAAATTAATAAATGACAAAGAAAAACGGATGTATTGGGTGTTTGCGAAACTAAATGGAAAAGGAGTGTAGGCATCTTGTCCAATTTGGCATAGTAGAACGATGACTACATGCATTAAAGTATAGGTTTAATTATGAATAAATTTGTATACACATACTTGTACACCAGTTAACTCAAAAAAGTTATTGTAGATCTAAAAAAAATAACTTTATTTTTTTTAAAGTATAACGATAAAAGATAAACAAAAAGAAGATTTGAAGAAATAAAAGCCCAGGAAGAAAAAAGTAAAAATGCAGAAAAGAGAGAAGAGTGAAGAGAGAGAGGGGAAAAAAAGAATAGCAAGATAGAAACAGCGTGATGTCTGATTCTCTTTGATATACAGATTTTTTAAAAAAGACATCAAATTCTAACTCCAAACTTAACATTTTCTACATTATTTCTATAGTTCCATATGATACTAACTGCCAAATCCCAAAATCAACTTTTGATGTCTTTCAGTTTCTTACAAAAATTCTCATGGTGGTTGATTTTCTGATTTTCAGCATAAACAAGCCACAGCATAAAATTGGTGCATTTAAAAATCAAACTAGAAGCATAGAGAAACGTGGTTTGTTCTTTCTTGCGGGGAACTTTGGGAAATGGCACTGTCGTTGAGGAAAATTGTCTTCATAGTCTTCCAGCTCAGTGCTAGTTGACAGGAGTACTTCAGGCAAAGATGTGTAGGCAGCAATCCAAGCAACATTTAATGTGGATAAGCTTTATAAACTGAACTGTGGGCAGAGCAATAAATTCACCTCTAGGGACGTGCACACATGCATGAGATTAGCAGAAGATTAATGGAAAAGGCTCAGATACATAAAAACCACTTTCACAGCTAGTATCTATTAGGCAGTGTTGGGTTTCAGCGTTTAGCGACCACCGTCTAAATGAGAGATTTTGTGAGATTTCACTGGTAGCTGTGGTAAGCATTTCAGAGGCAATATAATCAAATCAAATGACCAATTAGGATTGGGCACAAATAAATAACCAATCAGAGACGATTCCTCATCAACATGTACCAATCAGAAATCAGTTAACTAAAGTACAATTAGAAGTCAGATAATGAGCTGTAGAGATAAAAGCCCAATCAGTGACTACCATGTTGACTCTGAAAATGCCAGTCACACATCTTTCAATTTTAGTACAAAAGATTGAAACTGAAGATGGAAAAGATTGAAGTAACATTCAGTTCTGCAATCCTTGAATCCATTTAGACATTTTATAGCAGTGTCTCTCAATCTTGGCAACATTAAGATGTGTGGATTTCAACTTTCAGAATTCTCACTGGTCTGAGAAATTCTGTGAGATGAGATTCATACATCAGAGTTGCTAAGATTGAGAAAATCTGTTCTGTAGCACAAGGTATTTCCACTTCATACCGGTCCCTAAATCCTGGAAAAGAAAAAAAAAACCTTGGACAGAAATTTACTTTTTCTAGCTTAACTGTTTCCTGGGAAGCAAAAAAAAAAAAAGATTCACCCCTTCCTTTCTTGAGTCAGCTACTATGTGCAGTTAGAGCCCTATCATTCTGCTCAGATTAACAATCGGAAAGTGCTTTGTGGGATTTTTGTGTGTGGTCATTCTGTACATAGATCAATTAATGGATACTGTTAGCTGTATCTTTGTCAAAAACAAAAGTATATGCTGCAGGGTGATTAAGCTATTTCACTTAGTTCTTATACGATACTGCACAGAATGGAGCCATAATACACCTCCTATAAGAAACATGTCTTTAAATGAAAGGCTAAATACTGTCAATTAGTAATTCATAAAAGTAAATGTTGTTAATTAACAATTTGCTAGTATATAGGTTATTTGTCTCAGGTAAATCAGCCTAAAGGGAAGCCAAATAACTATTTTGCTAGTAGTTGAAAGAATAAAGAAGAGCTTTCTTCCACTTCCACAAACTTAACTAAAGAAAATGAATAAATCATTTTTATTTACTTTCCTATGTTTAGAGAATGTATATAAAATGTCTTCAAAAGATTTCAGTGCCCGGGTTGCTGATTTCTAGAGCCTATAATTAAGTGAAATAGAAGCAAGCCAATCATTGATCTTGCTTCTGCAATATAAATCTAGAATGCTATTGTCCAGAAAGATGAAACAAGAGTATAAGAAATAGAATACTCTACACTTTTTAAGATCATCCTATACAAGTCTCTGAAATGCTACAAAACTCCCTTAGCAAACACAGACTAAATTACTGATTTATATTGCATAAATTTTGGAACAAATTTTGGAACAATTTGGTTGTCACCCTATCAAGATAAAGCCAATACAACTAGATTTCCCAACGAAAGGAGTTCTTTATTCTTGTCGTCATCTAGGGCAGGGGTCCCCAACCTTTTTGGCAACAGGGACCGGTTTCATGTTAAAAAAATTCCGCGGACCGGTGGTCATGGCTCGGCCAGCATAGAGGGGGAGCTGGGGGGAGGAGGAACAGGCGGTGCATGTGCGCACGGGGTGCTCACTCGCCCCTCTCGGGCCCCCAACCGCGCCGTGCCTGCGCTCTCCCGCCCCGGCGTGCACTCTGCCCAGCGGGCTGTCCCCTCCTCCCTTCTCCTCCTCTCCGGCCCTTTCTAAGAGTTGCGCCGCTCACTGCGGCCCGGTTCCTATCAAGCTACGGACCAGCACCGGTCCGTGGCCCGGGGGTTGGGGACCCCTGATCTAGGGTATATCATTGTGTGCCGCAACAGTTCTAATTGTCAGTTTATTCACTAGTGAATTATGCTTAGAAGTGTACTGGCAAGACAAGGCACAGAATGTGTGTGATCCATACAACATTTGGAATGACTAATAAATGACAAGATGAGCATAACTGGTTAACTCATTCTAAATTATCTCAGATGCAATCATCCTGTCATATTTGACAAAATGATATTGGTTTGGGGAAATAAAAGAAAGGGAAACATAACTTCTTCACTGATTCCTTCCTTCCTTCCTTCCTTCCTTCCTTCCTTCCTTCCTTCCTTCCTTCCTTCCTTCCTTCCTTCCTTCCCAAACAGAAAGATGGAATCTTTTGACCAGTAGAGGAACTGAATGTCTAGAAGCCACTTTATTTACCCTGAGGTAGTCTTGTTAGTTCCTAGTGCAACTAACAAGCTGGGTATTATCAAGGCAGCAATTTCAGGAAAGGGAATAAAGTTCACAGCTGTGCCTACCAGTCTTGCCCTTAGGGTTCTGGAAGAAAAGCAGTTGATTATCTATCCAGAGGGAAGCTGACAATTGTTAGGTGGCAGGCAATAAGTGGCAGTGACTAGCTAGGCATTGTGTAGGTATAGTTTGCAAGTTCTCTGCCATGAATTGCTTGGCTATTTTGGGGATCAGTGTCACTGTATTTCCCACCTGTAAAAAGCTACACATTTCCATATGCTCTCTTGCTTATATAATACTATACCTGTCTGTATGGCAATTGAGTGTCCTGCACATGGGTTACCTTGCAACTGTCATCACTCCTTGGATTCTAGCATCAAAGTCCAACATAACTGGAAGGCGTTGTGTTGAAGAAGATTCGCGCATGACACACATTGTTCTTTCTTTCCTTTTCTTTCTTTTCTGGCGCCTTGAGCAATAAACTCCTAGGACATTTTTTTTTCTTGTGTGTGTGTTTGTTTTCTTTCTCTCTCCTTGCAACTGAAGTACGGTACTGTATGTGGGAAATCTGAAGACCCACACTTTTAATGTCGCGGATGGAGAACCTCTGCACCACCTTTGTTGCATCCAAGAGATCGAGATGTTTTTATTTTCTGTGAGGAACTGTCCTCCCAGGCGCGTCACCCAGATGCCATTTTTTCCCCTTACTCCTCAACATCTCTTTCAAAAAGTTATCAGCTGCTTTAAAGAGCAAAAGGCTCTCGAACCCGGTTCAAATTCCTGCTAGCTACGCGGACAAATCCCTGCTACTCTCCCCTTTAGTTTCTTCCGCCGTCCTGAGCCAAACGCAGCAGATCTCTGAAGGCAGCAGGGGCTGCTTCTGCCTTATCCTCGGAATCCCTTTTTCATTCCCTCCCGCAAAAAAAAAAAAAGGGGGGGGGGAAGCAGCAGCCTCCAAATTGCGCACACCAGAGAGGGAGGGAGAAGCGAGTGGGATCCGACGGAGCCACCAATCGGGAGGCGCTTTGGAGAGCGGGGGCGTGGCTAGCAAGCTCCTCCGGTAGGTCCGCGGGGCTGTTTTCCAAAGCCAGCAGCATTGCCGCTCTGCAGGTGGCGAAGGCTGGGCTCCGAGCTCGCCGCGGCTCTCTTCAGGGTTGGCCAAGCGCGCCAAAGCGCTCCGCAGACCTGGTTCCTTCGCACCGGGCAAACGCGGCCGCCTCCTGCACCGGGTCTACTTCGCAGCACTTTTCCTCCGGAAAGCGGGAAACGCGGGATTGGGTGCCGGGCCACAAACAGCTCGCAGGTGAGCCGCCTCACTTCCGCGCCTTGTATTTTGTAGCGGTCGCCGCGGCCGAAAAGGGGGAAAGGGGGAGCGAAAGGGACCCGAGGAGATTCCGTGCGCCCTTCGCCAGAGCGGTCGGCTCAAGATGCGCCGGAGGAAAACGCCGTCCTGTCCTTGGCTTGAGGTCAGAGGGAAAAGGACTCTGCCCTGATGGGCTGCTGCCCCGCGGGGCTGTCTTCGCCAGAATAGTAGCCGTTCCGCCACGGAGTTAAATGCCAGCCGCCGTTTCTACTTGAGCGCCCGGAGATCCACCTTGTGCCAGTTTTTCCCACCGGGATCCTCGGACGGGTTTGGCCTCTTTTGAACACTCCCCCCCCCCCACACACACACACCTCCGGTCAATCTCTCTCCCGCCCTTCCCGGGTCCGCGCTTTACAGGGTCACTCTGTGTGCGCGTAACCCTTACGAAGCACTGATTCTCTCCCCCCCCCCCCAATCTCTTTTCCGGCCTGGAGGATTTGTATTACCTCTTGTAGCTTCGGTACGACCACCCATCGCATCAGGGACCTGTCTCTGATTTCTCCCCTCTTCTCGGATTCCTAAAAGAAAAGGGAGCCGTGCGGATCGGGAGTTAGCAGCTAACGAACTTCGCCCCCACCCCCCCAAGACCTTGCCAGCCCATATATAGAAACCAATTGACGGCACAACTTTTGCTCTCTCTCTCTCTCTCTCTCTCTCTGTGTGTGTGTGTGTGTGTGTGTGTGTTTGATCCTCAAATCAAGACAGAAAAATGAAGATCCTTAAGTCTAGATAAAAAGGATAAGGATCCTTCCTCTTCCTATTTATGCTTTCTTCTACAGATCAGACCACAAATAGCACCAGGGTTTTCCCAAACAAGTGGGAAAACTGCTTGTTGCTTGTCTTTTCCAAAACAAAATCCATACTGTGTAGGGTATGCAACATTACAATATAAGAAATACTGTACAATGTAATAAATAAGTGTAGGTAGCTAAAAATCATCAGCTTCCTCTTTATCCCATCTCTCTCTTCCCCCCATTCTTTTATCTCTTTTTCTTATATCTTGAACTCATGTGCTCATATGAGAACTATGAACCTTTCTTGTTTTCTCTTATCAGACTATGCAACGGTCAGAAAAAGCTAGCCCATGTAAGGGAAGTCCAGGTTATATGTTGTAATTTTAACATTCCAATTAAAAGCATAGGGGTACTTTTATCTCCCAGCAGTGTTTAATCTCTGGGTTTGTCTCTCTGAGAATGGTTTTACAGGAGGAGATTGGTACTGCCTCAAATATACAGCAGCTGCAATATTACAGTGTAATATCACAGAGACCAGTGGGGAAAACATGTAACAGATACTGCAGGGAAAATGGAAAGACAACACAAATAGGGAAAAAAACCTTCAATAAGCAATCATATATGTAATGTTGCTAGTTATACTTGTTAGTAGAAAGCAGAATATATTTTTTCTTAAACCACTTCATAATAAATATTCTGTAGTGTTTATAATAATGAGGGGATTGATTGACTGTATGATTAACGGCAAAGCTGTAACATCTGTATATACCTTTTTTTTTTCTAAGTATGAAATATTTTTACCAGCTTATATTTTACCAAATGTGACGATAATCCTTTGAAAACTTCTGACTTTTCTGGATGAAGATTGACGTTGTGTTTACATGCTTCCCTTGTCTTGCAATCTTTACTACACCACATTGTACAGTAGTATTCTATGATCGCCTTTCTTCTTACATTACTCAATTTAAATACATTTATTTTCAGTAAATGAACAGTAAAAGCAAAGTTGTTTGATGATGCTTAGAAATATGCACATATGCACCCTTCCGATTTAGCTTTATGAATCAATATAAATAATGAACTTTTCCCCTCCAAATTTTTAATCAACACTTTCATATTCAAGGAAATTGTAAAGGGTTTAAAATAAAAGGAATAACCACTATATATTCCATTTGCCCTTAAACAACCTCCTTCTCTTAATTGTTTCCTCATTTCATCTTGCCTATTATAAATAAGAAGACATTGGGTAAATATTAACTAATAAACAGCAATTTCCCTGTCTTTTGCTGAGAGGGAACATAAACTCTCAAGGACCTGCTTTATCGCCAAGAGTAATTAAAATTCTTTTTTCAGTCAGCTCACTTCAAGCTCTTTTAAAGGTTGAACTTTTTCCAATAAGGTTTATCTTTCCTTCTGCTGAACGTAGTTGTTTCACACATCACTTGTGCTTTCCCTGGGGTTCAGTGACATTGTAGGACCTTATGCTTAAACTAATGGCTGATTGTCCAAGCTGTTGCTACAGTAGGATGATAAAACTAAGTTCTGATCACATTTGGGCTATTGCATTTCATTGGATAATAGAAACAAGGGGGCTAACAAGTAAGAAGTTGCTTGGGCAATTTAATTTCAGACGTAGAATAGGATGAGCTGGGATCCTGCCATTTCTAAAGGGCAAAATCCAGATTGGATAGGGGTTATAGTGCATTATTGATGATTAATGCTCAGAGTATAAACATAAAGGCTGCATCAGCAAATTCAAGGTACTATACGTTTTGCAAGTATCAGGAAAGTTCTGGAGATTTCACAAACAACTGATTGCAGTTGTTGAATTGCACTGTTGAATTTGCAATATGCAATTAGATACCGATTGTGATTAGTGGGAACAGTTTGTTCATTCTTTTTCTGAAGTATTAAGAATATGAACTCTGATACATTTTGCAAGGGTCATTTTCTTATCTTTCTTCCAATGTGGGGCAGTGTTGGGAATTGTATCTACAAAGAACTGTCCTCATACCCTTTTAGCCATTTTAATTTTCTACTGGTGGTCTTATTTAACTGTCACATGTGATATCTTATTCTTCTAAGAAGCTCATAGTGGAATTTTAGGGTTGGCCTACTTTACTGTTGGAAGAGCCTAGGGAGATTACTTAGGTTGAAAGAACAGAACTATCAGGTTCACCAGATAAAGGCTATTACTGCCAGCTCCTTCTGTTTATGCTGTAATACTGATGAAATGGGCTTTTTTGACAGGATCACTTGCTACAGTTAAGCTTATTAAAAGTCTCCCATAGTGACTTTTTTAAAGTTAAATTCCACTACAAGGAGGACAGAGGAATTGAGAAATGGACGGGAAAATATGTGATTAACGTTACAAATATTTCAAGGTGGGGGCTTTTTGTGTGTGAGAATCAGTTTTTGATTCTTGATGACTGCTGGGACAAGTCACCATGGATTTCTTGGCAATTTTGGGGAGGAAGTGATTTACAGTTGCTTCTTCTCTAGGGCTGAGAGAAAGTAACTGCCTCAAGATTACCCAGTCAGCTTCACGCCCAAGACTAGAACTTCCAGTCACCCAATTTCTAGCCTGATACCATGACCGTACCTTTTAAATAAATAAATAAATAGCGGGACAATTATGGTACATGATTGTATATTTTTCATTGTTTTTTTATTGGTTTAATGGCTGTTGTAAACCACCCAAGGTTGCTTAAGATGGGTAGCCCTCTACATCTTTTAAATAAATAAGGAAATACACCAAGCTGACTTTCTGTATATTAGTGTACTAAATTATAACCTCTTTCAGTTCTTAAACCGCTTTGGACAACAACAGGACTCTATTGGCAAAGTGAACCGCTCAGAAAAATCAAGCATTATGTGTCATGCAATGGTCGATCAGGAAACTCACAACTATTAAAAAAATAGGGTGATAGACGTCTCCCTGTGTTGTGTCCCTTATCAGCTTATCATGAGGTCTGTTGAAACATAGGTTGAGAGAAGCAGTGCAAATTAGAATTTGTACGTTCCCCCCATTTTATTCAAATAGCTGATAAAACACATTGAAGTCAGCTTCATTTCCTTAGCCTCAAGACTTGTAAGGGTGCTTTACTTCTTTTTCTTTCATCACCAATTTTTCATCTTCTTTAATAAAACAGAATTTCAAAAATCCAAATTAGATGTTTTTTTCCTGAACTCCATCTTTCAGGTTGAATCTTCTATGTGCATGCAGGTTATGATATATGTGCACTATTCTAACTACACCCCTACCAATGATATAGATTTAACATACTATAAAGTGTTGCAGACTAAAGTGTGGGCAGGCTGTGGGCAGTGTTCTAACTGCACCCCTACCTATTCTCATTCTTAATTGAGAATTAATGGCAGTAACCTTCTTTCTTTCCAAGTCAGATGAAGTGGCAGCTGGGATTGCTATAGCTAGTGATTGTTTGACAAGTGAAACTTTTGATTTGTTTACACCACCTAAGGTTTTCTGCAATCAGTAGATTAGGTCCTGCAACATTCTTCTTTGGCACTCTACTCCCAAATTGTGCTCTCAAATGCGTTGTGGACCTTCAGACCATTCCTTCAGCAGTGCAAACACTGCCTAATGCATTTTAGGCTCAATACTCACCTTTTCTCTGGATTAAAACCAATAGTCCATTTTCAGGAGGCTACTAGCGCTAAGACTATTGACACCATTGTCTCCATTTCCCATTACCTATAATGTCAGCAAAGCATCTGATACTGATGCCAGCCCATCTGTCTTCCTTTCCTTTTTTATCAAAATTATGTCCTATGGAAATGTCTCAACAAAAAATTCAAACTGTTTTGGGCGTCTGTATGGATATGTGAAGAGCCACAAGAAGCCATGTCTGAAACCAGGCTCATCACACAGCGAGTTTTGAATGTAGGCTGTCCTATCATTCTGGAAATAATAAACAAACAGCCCTTTAAGAATCTGTTTAGGAGTTTAAAATTATGACCAACTTCATATCTAATTGCAGCAGATTCCACAGTTTAATTATGTATTTTTTAAATACGTTTTTTAAATCCACATTTCCTCATATTTAACTTTAGATACCCAGTTCTAACAAAGCGACAAAGAAAGACTTGCCTCTATAGACCTTTTCAATAACTGTGCGTGAAATATTTATTTTTAGATGGATCTTTCCTAATACATCCTGGAAGGGAGCAGTAAGACAGTTGCAGAGTAAAGTGGTCAGGTTGTTTTCTGGCTTCCTTTCTTTTCAGATTGCAGCCTAAGCAAGGAAGTCAAAGTATAATGATGGTGGCCTTCCATCCTCTTCAGTGCAAGATCGATTTCGGCTAAGGCATCTGCCCTGACGTATATTGCAGAGATTTCACTAAAAAATGGGTGGTTTTTTTAAATTCTTGCTGGTTTTTTCCACCAGGCTGTTCTGTGGTATGGTACACTAGGACTGGAGTGGCTGTGATCTATCTACTCTATAGAAATATCATCTTACTGACCAAATGTTCCATCTGGTAGTCTGCCAATTCTGAGTGCATGACGCTGCATTTAGATGGATGACACAGTATAGAAATATTGTTAATGTACAGTACTGTTCACTTATCTGTCTCACTGCCATCCTTACTGAGGGAGCCAGGGTGATCTTGATTGTGTTATTTGTTCTAGAAGATTTCAGGATGCACATCATGGCTTCTGAAATAGGAGTGGCTCAGGATCTCATGTCTTCTATTATCATCCTACACCTGTCCCAAATATTCTTTGACTCCAAACATATAGCATAACATATGTTAGATTTTGTTTTCTGCAGCTGGAATTGTTTCTTATTTGGGAGAGGCAAGTTACTCCCTGCCCAGTTTAGATTGATGGCTAATATAAACTTTTGTTTCAGTGGATGACCCATTAACAGGGATTGGTCCAGATGCTAATGGATGTGAATGGCTTCATGAAAGCATTTGGATAATTTCTCATATGTCAGGAAATTAATGAACTGGCTGATGTGTTGAAAATTGAAATGACTGGGCAACTGAATCTATTGCTCTAAGTACCTTCTTTCTTGTCTCAGAACCATATCGTATCTTTGGTTTCCTATGAGTGTGATGATAGGATAAGATGTCAGTTGGACCCTAAGTGGAAGAATTCCAGTGACAAATCAGGTTGCCTCTGAAACTGGCCAGTCTGAAGACATCTCCTATTTTTCTGCAACAAAAGCAGCTCAGAATGTTTTTCCACTGCTTCTACTGCATCAACACAGAACACATTTTCCTCCACCAGATATTAGTGGAATGGAGCCAGGAGAATGAATAATTTGATTGATTCTTTGTACATAAAGCCAATGGCATCATTATTGACGCTATTGGACCCAAGTGTTGAGGCAGATCATAAAGTTATAATATTGTCAATCCCTATTATTTGGGGCTCCCTTTGACTTGTGGATAGATGAGGGCTACCATCTGCTTATTTGACTTATAACTGTCTTGATAGATTAAATAGCAATAGTACTTAGACTTATATACTGCTTCACAATACTTTACAGCCTTCTCTTAAGTGGTTTTACAGAGTTAGCATATTGCCTCCAACAATCTGGGTCCTCATTTTACTTATCTAAGAAGGATGGAAGGCTGAGTCAACCTTTAGCCATTTAGAATAGAATTCCAGCAGTCAGCATAATTAACCTACGATACTGCATTCTAACCACTACACCACCATGGCTCTTCTCCAAATTGAGTAAAATGGGAGTTCCCGCTGGTTAACGGTACTTCTTGTTGAAGGGAGTTATGTTCCTGTCTGCCCAAAGGAGACAGTAACTAGATTTAGGAACTCTGTTCAATTGTAGGGTAATTTCAATCATGCCATTTTTAGGAAATGTAAATGAGAAGGTGGTGACTTTGCAACCCACAATTGAATGATTTTGATTTTCTGAATTTCCACTGAGTATGTTACCAGCTCTGCTTTAGATACCTTGGTGGATGACAGTGCCAGAAACTGGCAGTGCAGTAAGGAGACCCAAACCTATTACTTTCTTAGAACTCTTAAAACAGGGCTGTTGCGGTGTCATGTTGTTGTCACATGATGTATCACACTTTCCCCCCTCTTCGCTAAATTGGGGATAGGCGTGGCCAGCATGTGATCCATTCTCCCCTCAGAACGTGAGTTGGATACCCCTGTGTTAAAACATCTTGTCATACTATCAGTTGTCAGAGTTTGTGCAGCACATCCGACCAGCACACAAGTAAATGAACTTTTGCAAGATTCAATTACATAAGAAACTTCTTTACATACAATACCATACAGCAGAAGTCAGCATACAAAATCAGATACACAGAAGCAATATTTATAGAAGCAAGTCATTACAGAGTAGAGAGCTACATAGGTCTATATTGCAGAGAAGCTGCAAAGTTACAAAGGCCAAACCAACTTTTATATACAGTTCAGCAAGTTTAAGCCATGCCCAGACTCCAAACTGTCTCTTATGGCCCCATAGATACACATACTATGTTTCAGTTTTCAAACAATCCCCATTTGCTGACATGTTACCATGTCTATCCAAACAGTCCTCATTGGCTGACCTGTTGCCATGTCTATTCCAGTCTATGAACATTCATACTCTGACATCAGTCATGGCATAATTCTGGAACACCTGAAGTCATTGGGTATGAAGGTCTTAATTTACAGTGCTTCTAACCCTTTATACTCAAAGAAGATACCAGGAGAATGCTATCTGACACATAGGCAATTGTCCCCTCAGGTTTACATTTCATTCTTTGTGGACTTCCACATCTTCATGAAACTTCCAGATTACCTAGAATTTTGGATTGGGGACTTTTATCCTGATGATAGTTGGCTATTTTACTCTTTAGCATTGAGCTCCAAGTACTCAAGATTCTGGAATGCACTGGGTAAGAGAGAAAGGCATAAAAATAATTGAGACAAAATTGTCTAATATGAATCTGGACTTTGAGATTATTTTTGGACAGAGTTGCATTTCTCTTGAAAGAGCAAGTTCAGTGTTCTGAATCATCAGTTGTCACTCGATTTACTGGCTGTTTGGTAGGACATGCCTTTACCCAATTACTCTTACAAATTTGCTACCTGTGACCTTTTAAGTTGCTTAGATTGAGTGATAATAACCCACACTTTTGTTATATCTTGTTAAAATATGATTTAATTAAGAAAAAATGTTTGAAAGTTGCATTCAGTGCAAAAAACAGCAGTTAGGCTGTTAACAATGCAAGTCTGTTTCTGAACTTCTGGATCCTCTGGTAGGCCAACTCCCCCCATTTCCCGAGCCTCCGTGGAGGCCGTGCACTTATCTGGCATGATGAATGGTATGTGTGGAGATTCCTGGGATGGGCAGGGTGGTGTGGGAGTGGCAAGGCAGGGTGGTTGTGGCCAGCCAGGGGTGGCATTTGGGGGTTCACTGAACTGGGCACAATCCTAGCTAGATCATCATCTGAACCTGCTCGAACCTCCAGCAGCCTACGCCTGACAGTGATCATATATGATCCTTGTGCTGAAAGATCCACAGTGATAGCTCATTGAGCAATTCAGAGTGTTGGTATTGATATCAGTTAAATATATATTTGTTAGATTCATGTCCTGCCTTTCCTTTAGGAACAATAATGGATTTCATAATTTTCCAGGTTTTTCCCTCACTAACTCTGAGAGGCAGATCCGGCTGAGTCTGAGGGAATCCTGTCCCATCGGCCAGTAAACTGGCAAGGTTGAGGGGAGGGATTTGAACCAGGGTCCTTGTCCAGTTCCTTAACCACTGTATCAGAATAACTTTCTTTAAAACTCTGAATTGCTTGAAACATGACTAACTAAGGGATAGTCTCTTCCACCAAGTAACTGTCTGACTAGAAAGGCCCTTTAAGATACCTCTGCTCTTAGAGGTCTCTCATTTTAACAGGCAAAAAAGTATTTTCACCTTCTGGGCTAAGAAACATAAACCTTCAGGTATTTTGTCTCATTTTCTTAGTTTTGGCTATTAATCATCAAATTACTTATATGTGTGTGTGTTTATTCTACTCCATTTTAAATTTATTTATTTATTTTTTTATTCATATTTTTATACCGTGCTCTTTCCCCAGACGGGGACTCAGGGAAAGATAAAAGGGAAAGATAAAAGCGGGAAAATTTTTTTATGAGTACAGTCATAAATAATTAAAAAGAATTAAATCATTGTTAGCCCCGTGCTAAAATATATAAATAAAATCCCAACTAAAACGCGGTAACGAGGAGTTATACCAGGCCGGCCATTTGAAAAAGGTAAGTTTTTAATGCCCAACAAAAGAGGCGAAGATCCGTGATTGTGCGGAGTTCGCGGTGCAGGTCATTCCAGAGGGCAGGGCCTGCCACAGAGAAGGCTCTTCCCCTGGGAGTCGTCAGCCGACATTGTCCGGCTGACGGCACCCTGAGGAGGCCCTCCCTGTGGGAGCGGACTGGTCGAATGGAGGTATGCGGTAGTAAATGTTTATTTATTTTTATCAAATTATATTAAATGCCTTGAAATATGGAGTATATATTACAGTATACAAATAAAGTTCTTTATTTTTATGTAATAATACATTTCTTTTAAGAAATTTAAATCATGATCTAGAGCAGCGATGGCTAACCTTTTCCCCATCACGTGCCAAAAGAACGCAGGGGGATTGTAGTCAGGCATGCCCACACCCATAATTCTATGCGCAATCTCCCCCGCCAACCCCCCCTCCCCACTTTTGCCAGGTAATGGATCTGTTTTTCGCCCTCCCCAGGCTCCAGAGGCTTTCTAGGAGCCTGGAGAAGGCAAAAATGGCCTCCTGAAGCCCCCAGAGGGCAAAAAATGAAGGCCAAAGTTAGCTGGCAAGTGCACAATTGCATGCTGGAGCTGACAGGGCAACACCTTGCATGCCCTAATAAATGGCTCTGAATGCCACCTATGGCACACATGCCATAGGGTCACCATCACGGATCTAGAGGGACGTGGTGGCTCAGTGGCTAAGATGCTGAGCTTGTTGATCAGAAAGGTCAGCAGTTCAGCAATTTGAATCTCTAGTGTGGCGTAACGGAGTGAGCTCCTGTTACTTGTCCCAGCTTCTGCTAACCTAGATGTTCAAAAGCATGTAAAAATACAAGTAGAAAAAATAGGGACCACCTTCGATGGGAAGGTAACAGCGTTTCGTGCGCTTTCGGCTTTTAGTCATGCTGGCCATATGACCACGGAGACGTCTGCAGACAACGCTGACTCCTCGGCTTTGAAACTGAGATAAGCACCACCTCCTAGAGTCAGGAACAACTAGCATATATGTGCGAGGGGAACCTTTATCTTTACCTTAGGATCCATTCTGCAAAATTTGGAAAATATGAATAATAACCATTCTACATGATAAGCTGGGAAATTCAAATTAGATAACTTGTTTTAAAAGGTAGACCAAATGAAAATGTTAAAATAATTAAGTATGTTTGCAGCTTTTCTCTGGTAGAATATTGCCTGTAGAAAGTGGCTTTTGGGGGAATATAATTCTCCAGTTCAAGCTCTTCAAGTGCTGTATGGCTAAGACACCTTATCTTGCATTATGCTCAAATGCATGTAATTTAACAAGCAAAGCAAATTTCATATCTAACCACAGAGTTTACACAGCTCAACACTTCTTAGAAGTCTCTTAAAAGAAAACTCTCATTTCATGCGATTATGAAGATCCATATATAAAACTGCTTAAACGTCATAGGATCAGTTATATGGAAAACCATTCGTGAGTGCTGATCGTTCTATTTTAAGTATTGTGGTGGTTCCTGCAGCTTTATGTATGCAATGCTTTTCATTGCCAAAATACTTAAAATACTTGATAGTAGGCTAAAAATAGCTACATTATTTGCTCTGGAAATACTGTTGCCACATATGTTCATCCCTGAAAACCAAACATACCCGATTATAACAGTGTCTTCACAAAAATCCTTTTATGAAAAAAGGATGGAAATAACATTTTAGTAATCATAGTGATTTTAATTTGAAATTACTATTGTGCATTTTAGAAAGTTTGAACTCCTGTTTTGTTTTTAGTGCAATTTAAATTAGGGTTAAGCAGTACCATTTTTCAGGAATTCAGCAGAAAAACTTTAGCCTAAATCAACAGATGTTAGCACTGGATTATTTTAATAGCAGTGATCTGCAGATTAAAGGTTTACAGTTACATAACTAAACATGAACAGAATTGCTGTGACATTAGTAAAATAAAAATATATAACTGTCATTTTGAGCTTTGTGTTAGAATATACATTGCATTTTTTAATTACATAGTGGCTTGATTCCTTTCTTTCAAAGTACAATTTTAAATATGTTTTAGAGCATCAAAATTCATTAAAGATTTAAATGTACCTCTGAATTTTTTTGCCTAATTGTTAGATTACATGCCT
The DNA here is from genome assembly GCA_039707465.1 of Rhabdophis nuchalis. NCBI lineage: Eukaryota > Metazoa > Chordata > Lepidosauria > Squamata > Natricidae > Rhabdophis > Rhabdophis nuchalis. The sequence goes on from CM077645.1 coordinate 169,742,029, forward strand.
TAAATATGTAAACACATTTCATTTGTCTTTCTCTTTATAAATTAAATAAAGATCGAGGCAGGTTCATCTGTACTTACCTTGGAATTCATTTCATTGATTTCATTATTAAATAAACATGGGCCATGTTAGCATTCCTACAAAGGTTCTTTTTGGTATTTTGTTACAGATATTATTCTTCTAATGAGAGATTAATTTTTGAAACAGTGTACTAAGAGTCACATGCATATGAGACTATCAATTCCAGGATAGGAAATATTAGGCAAAGAATAGAAAACATAGTACCAGTAAGTAAAATAAGTTATAGTCATGCATAGCACAAAGGGAAATATAGAGAAATCTGGTGCACATTAGTGCCATTCATTATCCCACCCACCCCCAGCCTTCTGTCCTTGCAAATAAGCTTTGTTTTTTTTATAAGCAATGAGCAATTCAACATCTATATACTAATTCGTACATTGGCTCTTGTTTTTCTGAAATTATATCATTCTTTTTGAAATTCTCAAAAATTTACTGAAGCCTAAATGCAAAAATAGTTTTAAAATCCTGCAATCAGTTTATTTTCGCCTTTCTCACCTATAATTTGGATGGATAAAATATGAGTCATAGTATTCTAAAAAAAAAAAGAAAGCATTTTTAATGCTTCCTTTACCTGCATTGAGAAATACTTCGATAAACGTAGCCTACCATGAAGTGGGTAACGTACTGCTTCTCTGAGCATCAATTAAGCTGAGATATAAGTGATAGATCTTGGGCAGTTAGGCCTGCATTCCAATAATAGACATTTTGCAAAAGATGGAATGTGGGTTGATTTAAAGATTTGCTGTAAAAATAGAATATCTGCTATGCTCCAAAATATTCACAGCTAACTGAATGCCTGAAGAATTGTAATTTCAATGTCTGCTGAAGATGTAATTGTCCTTTAAATTACTGCATGGAGCTGAACTGACATTTCTAGCTTCATAACCTCTGTCAAACTCAAAAGTAGAGGGCAAAAATTGACAGCACATTAATAAATAGTGCCAAGAAAATGGTGTGTCTATATACCTCCCTTTTTGACAAAGGGACAAAAATATGTTGGTGATAATTCTAGGACATGGAATTATATAGTACTTGGAAAGTGTTTTCATTAAGTCGAAATTGCTTCAATATCAGCATTTATTTGAAGTACTTGTGGGGAGAAGCTCTAGGGAGAGATGTGATTGGTAAAATGAATTCTGTATTGCCTGCTCACGCAGTCTTTTGTGATAAATTTGTACCATTCTATGTAATGTGACCCCAATGCATGGTGAGCTAAATTTTATCTTTATTCCTAATATTGCATGATTAGTTGAATCAATTAATCAGAATAGAGCTGAAAGGGACTTTGGAGGTCTTCTAGTCCAACTCCTGATATATGACTGTCTAGTAACTTCTTAAAAACCTCCAGTGAATCTCCCACAACTTCTGATGGCAAACTGTTCCACAAGTTAATTCACCTAATTCACTGTTAGGAAGTTTCTCCCAGTGGCGTAGCGTGGGGGGTGCAGGGGGTGCCGGCCGCACCGGGCGCAACATTTTGGGGGGCGCAACCTTCGACACGCCGCCCACGTGATAGCCGCGCTCAGCTCATCCTGCAGCCGAAGGAAAGCGGCGGCGCCGCGGCGGCGGCCGTTTGTTGCAGGTGACTCCGGCTCTGCTTCTTTGCTGTGGGCTGCCTGCCCTAACCCTTTCCCTGCGATCCCATCCGCCCGTTTCCATTAAGCTCTCCGGTTGTGTTGTATGAATCAAATACAAGGTCAGCTATCTTCCTTTTCTTCTCGGTGAAAAAAGACTTGTATGGGCGGCCACCGCCCCCCTCCCTCTCCCCGCCGATGAAACAACGGGGCTGGGGAGAGAGAAAGAGGGAAGGCGCCGAGCTGGGGGTGGAGGAAGAGTTCGCTTTGCAACAACCCCCCCCCCCTCAGCAAAAGAGCTTAGCCCCCCCCCCCACACACAAACACACACACACACCGGCGTCGTCTGGCCCGGGAAGGCGCAGCTTGCAAAGAGGACAGGTTAAAAGACGGTTAAACTACTAGAGGCAACCAGATGCCTCTAGTAGTTTTGAGAAGGGAGGTGGTGGCAGAAAGAGGAGTCGTCCCTCTGTACGGTTTGGGGGTTTTAGGTCGGGTTTCCTAAGCATCCATTCAGAGGTCAATCACGACATCTACAATCCGTATCTACGAGGCAGCTTTTGTGGCCCTTAGAGAAGATGACCAGTTGTGGAGTAAAGCCCATTGAATTGAAGGACCCTTGTATAGGGTTTTAAAACCAAGGTACTCAAGTTAGCATCCCCTAAAAGTGTTAAATAAAAAATGTCACCAATTCTGAAGAACATCCTGATTTGCTGATGTTTTGCAGTAAGCACATATATTTTTAAAAACAAATTTAAAAGTACAGTATTTGAAACAATTTTTTCAAAAAGACAGTCTGAGCTCAGCAATCCTTGTTCTTCCTCTCAGAATTTCATGCCAATATGAAGGAACTTGCATTGGTTTCATTGTTTTTAAGGTGGGAACTTACACCTTTTCCTTAAAAGTTTTTATTATTGTCCCTTCTGACATTTTCTGCCTGAATACTTTTTTTTGACTTGGGATAAATGAAAATTAGTTTTTTTTTAAAGACTTTGAGGTTGTGTTTTAGTCGGTTTTCAGAGTAACCTAGCAGAAATGAGTCATAACTTGATTACTTTGAGGCTTTAAAGGCCTATTGTTGCAGATATTTACCCAACTACACTTGTATGTGCTATTAAGTTTGTGATATAGATAAGTAAGTACTGTGTACTTTGACCACGCCCATTACTTGTACTGTACTGTTCTATATACCTCCCTTGGTAAGGTTTGAAAGGGCAGTTAAAATTCCAAGACACCACCATTATTTTAATTGCTAGGCCTATGTAAATCCTGAGTATCCACCATGAAACAGAAATTGGACGATACAGCCTACAAGGACACAAATTCTGAATGAGCAGACTGTGTTGAAGGTGGGGTTTCTGAATGGGAAAGAAGCCTTTCTTTTGCCTCCTTTGAAACGATAAGCTCTATCTTGTGAACTCTGTTCTGGTGCTTTGAATGACTTCTGTGAACTTGCTTCTTGTAAACCGGTCAAGTGTTGGTGAACTTGCTCCTTGTGATAAAAATGGTTGAATGCTGCTTGGGTAACTACAGAAAAATGATGCATTGGTTCGGTGGTCCTTTTTCCTCCTGCAGTATGCCACCATGTCCCACTGCTCTCATGTCCTCAAAAGGTCTAAAAATTCCAGCTGAAGAATGTGCTGTTTTTCCTCTGACAATTGTCATAAATTGAGGACTATGCCAAACTCATTTTCGTAGTATGGAAATAGTTTGCTATTGACTTCTTCTGGAATTCTGGTCTACTCTACAGTCTTGATATCTTCTGGTAGTATCTTATCTCTGAATGATTCAGGCCTGATTCTATGTGCCTCTGAGCTCACACAAGGTTGGCTAAATGGTTGCCTCCTCCTGAGACTTGAAGTCAAATAATGAGAGTTAAAAAACCACTTCGATGACTGGTCTAGTTTATGAACTTTCATAAGAGCTTACTTCATCATACTGAGTTACTGCCGAAGTGTCATCTTTTCTTAGACTGCATTTTAAATGGGCATTTCAGTATACTTGACTGTTTATAATTGGTTGCATGCATGAAGTTTTGAATCTAAAAGTATAACGTGAATTATATCCCATGTCACATGCTTCAATTTCTACTTGTAGAATGTACATACCCTTCCTATGAGAAGGAATTGCAGAGATTATAAGGAAAATGGTTATGATTTTTCATAATGATTAGGTTATTTTTTGTACAATTGTAATGTTTTTAACAGGGGACTGTATTTAAACAATGTCTCTTTAAAAACAAACCATTGCTAGCTATGTACATTTTAGTATCTATAACATTATGTTTTCTTGACCTAGCTTTTAGCTACATATAAATAGAGATTGCAGTAATTTTGACAGCTAGATTTGATACTAATCATCCTTTTTATACATAATTAATATATTTGCTTGATGTAAAGTTCATCATCAGGATGACCTGATTTTGGGGAGAGAAAAGCGCTTCGATGTCACAGTTAACTATAAATTTATATCAAGCAAATAAATCATATTTATTTATTTACTAGCCGTTCCCAGCTACGCGTTGCTGTGGCCCAGTCTGGTTAAAAGGCCAACCAATCAGTGTGTAGATCTACACCTGCACAAACAAACACGTACACACAACCACCATATAACCCCCAACCTACCTACCTACCTACTCCCTTTCTCCCTCTACCTATGAGCCAAGAAAGACTGAGTAATCTAGCAATACTGTCCATTGAGAGAGACTTTAATGTAGATTTCAATTCCGTTGTTGAAAAATTTGCGCTAATTAAAAGCAGGCGAATTTAAATTAATCTGTATATTATATACAGATTGATATCTTGCACTTCTATTAAAGAATTACAATTAGAGGTACAGGATTGAGAAAGTTGGCTCCATCTAGCCCAGTCTTGGATCATCTCCAGGGCATGGTTCCATTTTGATGTTTGGTTTTTGTTCTTGATATTGATATCATCTTGATATGATGGTTGTGAGACGACATATAATAGCATGGCCCATGCTAGGTTACTACATTTGTAGATTTGTATTCATAGACCTGCTGAAAATGTGGAGAATGTGTAATGCATGTTCGCACTCAATAAAGTGTTTGAAAATAAACTTGTATTTAGATGCATTTTACTTTAATTACATCAGTATTTTCATAACAAACAATACATGTGCTTAGGGGGTAAGGGTTTCTTTAACTAATCTAGTGGAAGAGACTCGAGTGCTAAAATCCACGGGTTAGGGGGCGCAAATTACTTGCCTTGCCCCGGGTGCTGACAACCCACGCTACGCCACTGGTTTCTCCTTAATTCCAGGTTGCTTCTCTCCTTGATTAGTTCCCATCCATAGTTTCTTGTCCTGCTTTCTGCTGTTTTGAAAAATAAGTTGATCCCCTCCTCTTTGTGGCAGCTCCTCAAATACTGGAATACTCTCAAATACTAATTTCAAGGTTTATTCATCAGGCTATTAAATTGCACAATTGCATTAAAAAGTTATTTTTTCATTTTTTGTGTGTGTTTGACACTGCAGGTGTATTAAAATTCAAATGCAATTTAAGAGCATAGATTTTCTGTTGTATTTTTGTTCTACACATTATTGCATAGAATGCATAATCTATAACATTTTGAATACGTTGAAGTATTTATTCTTGTTTAATCCAAAGTAAAACCATGATTTTTGTAAAAAGACTAGCAACATCAGTGGAGAAATTTTGTCACAATATTAGAAAGAAGAACTTTGCAAGTTATCAAAGACAGATGGTGTCCTGCCAGTCTTATATCTGTAAATCCAGTTGGACAGTGTTGAAAATTCAAATGTCGTTTTGTTTAGTTGAGAGTTGTTGTAATTTTAAGTGACGTGTCAGGAAAATAACTTTAAGCATCATATTTCTGATTTTAATGACTTCCCCCATGGGAAGACATTTGTAACTGGTTCTCCTCTCACATCTAATTCGGTCATTCTTGTTGTACAATAGCATTTATCTTAACCGTAGCTGTAATTCTTGCATGAATATTTAAAGTAGCTGTTTAGAAAAGGCGAAGAAAATAAAAACTGAGGTCCAGAGGAAGAAGTGCTGGTGATAGCTTGGGGAGGTAGAGAAATATTCTGTACTTTGAACAATAGATAAGCATATCCGGGGTACCAAACTCTTTTTACAGGGCTGTCACAGGAAAATTAGACACAAGACTATGTGCATGATTGTTAATATTTTAGTCATAGTTAATTAGTTCATTAGATTTATATCTTTTCCTGCTAAGGGAAGTCAGCATCTTGGATGGGTAGAATCCTCTGCTCTCATTGGAGGCTGAGTCTGGGCAAAGTCTTTAGTCCCGCCCTTCTGCGCACGCATGCCCAGTTTCAAACTCAGCCTCTCTTGAGGTAGACGCATCTTTTTGAACTCCGGATCCTTGGAAGAAAAAAAAAAAAGAAAACGTTTTGGCTTGGCAGGTACTGGGGACTGGGCCAGCGCTTTGACTGCTCCTGGAGCAGCGCGCCTTAGCTGAGGGCCTCTAAGCCCTTCAGGGCTCGTAGGCAGCCGGCTGGAGAGGGGAGAGAAAGAGAGAGAGAGTGAAGGGGAGGAATCCCCCGAAGGGCTCCCCTGCTGGGCATCGTAGCCCGCTTCCCCGAAGGCCCAGGAACAGCCGTCGGCCCGGGAAACGCGCCGCTGCTCCCGGTCGGTTGAGCAGCGACCGCGGAGTCGGGGGGGTCTTTCGGAAAAAGAGCTTGCCCCCCCCCGCCCGCAGAGCGACCCGGCCAAGGAACAGCAAGCCAGGGAAGGCGCGCCGGGCCGTTTGGGGCCTTGTCGGCAGGCTTTCGGCCTGCAGGCGTGCGAAGCGCGTGGGCGGCTGGCGCCAGGCAGCTACTGCGTGGGCGGGCCTCTCTCGCATCGGGAGGCCTAGGAACAAAAGCGAAACTATTTCTGCGGCTGCTGAGCTTCTGCCTTGAGTTTGTGGCGCGATGGAAGGGCTTCCCGCTCCAGCCTCTACTGAAGTGCCAGAGCCTGTGGCTGGGCCATCTTCTGCCCCGGTGGAGCCTACTCCAGAGCAGCCCCCCCTGCCATCCACTTCCCAGGGGAAAGGAAAAGGGAAGGCCCCTGCCAAAAGGGCAAAAGCCTCCAAGAAGTCTGACAAATCAAAGCCCACTAAAGCTACTTCTTCTTCTTCCACCTTTGAGAAGAGAAAGGATAGGGCCTTGTAAAGGCTGCATAGCAGAGCAGCAGACAGAGCGCAGGCCCAGGCCTCCCCTCTTTCTCGTAACTCACAGGCACACGTCCCTCATGGCCTCTCCGGCCCAGGGACATGGAGGGGGAGCTGCCATGAATCCCATTTTTCCCATCGATGTTTCAGGGATTTGGGGGCCTGATCAACTTTCACTGCCACCAGGACCTCCTCAGTCAGCACTCCTACCTCCTGGGATTCAGCGAATGGAGGCAATACCTTCTACTTCTGCGGCCTTTCCCATGCCTCTGCCTCAGCCAACCCTGGATGCGGCCAATATTCAGGCCATCATCGCTGCTGCCATGTCTCAAGGGTTTGCGGCTGGCCTACAACACCAGGTGCCTGGGGTTCCCATTGGCACGGGCCCGACGGGCCTTGCTCCACCCCCGGTTCCAGAGTCTGTTCCTGCAGGGTGTGTGGAGGAGGATGACGACCTGGAGACCGTATCCAGTGCAGAGGAAGGGGAAATCCGGGAAGGGGGCCTTTCGGAAGATGAGGGCAGACCACCCGAAAAAAAGACTTCTTCAGGTCTGTTCCCTTCGGCCCTTTTCACTTCCCTGCTCTACAAGGCTAGGGCGGCTTCCAATTTCGCCCCTGCGACGGCTCCTGCTGCTCCAGCTCCGCGCTCGGCGCTGATTTCACCAGAAAATATGTTTGATGACGACATCTTGCCATCAGAGTCGATCCCGATGCCCAAGATCTTTGTTGATCTGGTTCAGCGCCAATGGGCCACGCCTACCTCAGGGCCTGGACCGTCCTCCGATAGGAGGTTTTTCAACGTGGCTGACGAGATGGCGCAATGCTTGGCAATTCCAACCGTGGATGCCCCGGTCGTTTCCCTCTACACGGCGGCCAATATGCCTGGGGCCCCGGAAGACGTCCTGAAGCCGGAGGAAAAGAAGGCCGACCTCACTTTGCAACGGGGGCATCAGGCGGCGGCGTGGGCCATCCGGGCAGCCACCTCGGCGTCTTTCTTCACTCGTCCCTGTCTTCTTTGGCTGCAGGACCTACAGCTACGTACCCCAGTTGCTGATTTCAGGGCCCACCAGGACATCGCCAAGCTGGTGGCAGCCGTGCAGTTTACATCTGATGCTACTCTGGCCTCGGCCAGGTTCGCTTCTAGGGCCATGGCGTCTTCCGTGGCTTCCCGACGTCTTCTGTGGCTGTGACAGTGGCAGGCGGATGTGCGCCACAAGTGGCGGCTGGCTTCCGCTCCATTCAAGGGCAGCTCCCTGTTCGGAGAGGCCTTGGATCCCTTCCTTATTGAAAACAAGGATAAGCGGAAGGTTTTGCCCACGGCCCCCAAGAAGGGGTTTCCCCGGGCGGCACCTTATCCCAGGCGGCCCTTTCGGGGTCAGGAGTCGGGTTCGTCCTTTCGGGCCCTCGACTATGGTTCGTCCTTTCGGGGGGCGGATTACGGGTCTCAGGGGTTTCGTTCCCAGGGTGGTTACTTCCCCAGAAACAGAGGCCAATCAGACCGCTTTCAGAGGGGCAAGCAGTCCAAGCGCCCCTTTCGGGGTGGGGGTCAGCGCTCCTACCGCCGGAACTAGTTCCCCGTTGGGGGGTTACCCTATTGGGGGCAGGTTGACCTTTTTTGCGGACGAGTGGGATAGAACCACGTCCGATGTTTGGGTTAGGTCCACGGTTAGAAACGGTTTATTGTTAGAATTTCTCTCTCCTCCCCCGCTCTGTTTTAGGGCTTGTCCGGTCTCATCTAATCCAGAGAGACGCCGCCTCATGCTGGAGGCGGTTCAGCATCTGCTGGAGATTAGGGCCATAGAGGTGGTTCCCGTTGAACAGCAGGGCCAGGGATTCTATTCTATCATCTTTGTGATCCCTAAGTCCTCTGATGGTTGGAGGACTATTTTAGATCTTAAAAAATTAAACAGGTTTTTGCGTTACAAAAGGTTTAAGATGCATTCATTGCAATCCATTTTGTGGGGAGTCCGACAGGGGGATTTCCTCACTTCCATCGACCTCACGGAGGCCTATCTCCATATTCCCATCGCCCCGCAGCATAGGCAATTCCTCAGGTTTTCGTACATGGGACAGCACTATCAGTACACAGCGCTCCCCTTCGGGCTGTCTTCTGCACCCAGGGTCTTCACCAAAGTCTTGGCTGCTCTGTTGGCCAGCTTGAGGGAGGTCCCCATACGTTTAAACGCGTATCTGGATGATATCCTCCTTCTCTCCTCCTCCCCTGTAGGGGCTCGCAGGGACCTGGCCTCCACCATTCACGCCCTACAGCTTCACGGGTTTTCCATTAATGTCCCCAAGAGCCATTTCCACCCTACCACTAGATTGGTTCACTTGGGGGCCCTGATTGACACGGTGGGAGGTAGGGTCTTCCTGTCTAGGGAGCGTTTGGAGTCGCTCCAGGCTCTGGTTCGTCAGGTCAGGGGTGAGGCGAGGTCTTCCCTGGCTTCCCTCTCTAGATTGCTGGGAACGATGGTTTCCTGCATCGGGATAGTTCCTTGGGCCAGGCTTCACACCAGGGATCTCCAATGGTTTCTTTTGCCATTTCAGAAGCGGCTGCTCAGTTGTTCCCTGGCCCGAGTGCGTCTTCCCTTAGAGGCTTCCCGTTCCCTTCAGTGGTGGTTGTCCCAGGCGGTCACCAAGGGCCGCCTCTTCCAGGAGCAGGAGCTTGTGACGGTCACCACGGACGCCAGTCTCTTTGGTTGGGGGGCCCACTGCCTGGGACAGTGGGCGCAAGGCCGGTGGGAGCCGGCCGACTTGGCTCACAGCATCAATTGGCTGGAGCTCCGGGCGATCCACCTGGCCCTCCGGCACTTCATCCCTATGCTGAGGGGGAGGCATGTCATGGTGCTCACGGACAACATGGCGGCCAAGGCGCACGTGAACCACCAGGGGGGCACCAGGGCGCACTCCCTCATGGTCGAGGCCAAGCAGTTGGGCCTCTGGGCCGAGCGCCATCTCGCCTCCTTGACGGCGGAGCACATTTCAGGGGTCTCGAATGTGCAGGCGGATTGGCTCAGCAGGGAGGTGATGGACAATGTGGAGTGGCAGCTGTGCCCCAGCCTCTTCCAAGACATTGTGGCCCTGTTTGGGGAGCCGGTGATAGACCTTTTTGCCACTCCTTCCAACACGCAGCTCCCTCGGTTCTTCTCTCGCTTCCCATCGCGGGGGTCGGAAGGGACGGACGCTTTGCGGCGCAACTGGCCCCTCGGCCTCCTTTATGCCTTCCCTCCCTTGCCCCTTCTCCCCCGGGTCCTGCAGAAGATCGTGTCAGAGAGGGCGGAGGTGGTGCTCCTGGCCCCGCATTGGCCCCGCAGACCTTGGTTCGCGGACTTGAGGAGTCTCTCGGTGGAGCGGCCGTGGAGGATTCCCAACGACCGGATATCCCTTGTCCAGGGATCGCTGGAGCACCCGGACCCTCAAGGGTTCCAGCTGACCGCCTGGCGATTGAGCAGAGCATCCTGACATGCGACAACTATTCCCCCGGTGTCATCCGCACTATCCAGGCGTCAAGGCGGCCCGCAACGAACCGTATTTATGATTCTACCTGGCGGGCTTTTGGCCGTTGGTGTGCGGGTAAGTCCATTCACCCTCTTCAGTCTACCATTCCACAGGTCCTGGACTTCCTCCAGTCGGGCCTCGACAAGGGGTTGGCGCTGAACACCATCAGACGGCAGCTGGCGGCCATCTCATCAGTGCTTACTTGTGGGGGTTCCCTGTCCTTGTCTCAGGTGCCCACGGTGCGCCAGTTCTTCAAGGGTGCCTCGAACTTTGACTCCGCCCGCGGCCCATCGTTATCCCTCTTGGGATCTTCCTCTTGTGTTGGACTCCCTCACTGAACCTCCGTTTGAACCATTGAGGGAGGTGTCGCTGCGTTTCCTCTCCTTCAAGGTGGCCTTCCTCATAGCAATTACCTCAGCTCGCAGAATTTCCGAGCTGCAAGCTCTATCAGTCAGGGAAGATCTCTGTGTTTTTCACCAGGACAGAGTGGTTTTGAGGTTGGACCCATCCTTCATCCCGAAGGTGTGCTCTTGTTTCCACCGTTCTCAGGAACTGGTCTTGCCGAATTTTTGTCCTGATCCTGATCACCCCCTAGAACGTAGATGGCACAAGTTAGACGTGCGCAGGGCTCTCAGGGTCTACCTTAAACGTACTAAGCCCTTTCGGACCTCGGAGGCCTTGTTTGTGTCCTTCCAGCCGTCTTCGCTGGGCAGGAAGGTCTCCTCAGTCACTATTGGGCGTTGGATCAGGGCCTGCATTTCCATGGCCTACCAGGCCCGCTCCTCGTCAGTCCCAGGCCGCCTAACGGCTCACTCCACGAGGAGCGCGGCCACCTCGGCTGCCTGGGCAGCCCAGGCTTCTCTTCAAGAGATCTGTAAAGCGGCCACGTGGGCCTCCCCTTCGCCCTTCATTACTCATTATAAGTTGGACACATTTGCATCCGCGGATGCGGCCTTTGGCCGGAGGGTCCTCCAGTCTGTAGTTCATGCTGAGAGGCCTGTCCAATTGTGATTCCCGCCCTGGGACACCTACCGCTTTGGTACGTCCCATCCAAGATGCTGACTTCCCTTAGCAGGAAAATGAGCGTTGGTCCTTACCTGATACGCCTCTTTTCTGCAAGGGAAGTCAGCATCTTGTCCCGCCCCAGGGGTTTGTGTTAGCTCTGTTGGTTCAGGTCAAGGGTCGTTCTGCCTTGGCTTCTGTTTGCTTTTGGCGTTATGTTACTGTGCTTCTCAGTGATTGTTTTACATGGGCTCTCATTGATTGGATCCGACTGTTAATGACATTGCTGCCTTCGTGGTCAAGACGCTTCGAGTCTGGCATCGTCTTCGTTTGAAACTGGGCATGCGTGCGCAGAAGGGCGGGACTAAAGACTTTGCCCAGACTCAGCCTCCAATGAGAGCAGAGGATTCTACCCATCCAAAATGCTGACTTCCCTTGCAGAAAAGAGGCGTATCAGGTAAGGACCAACGCTCATTCTAGAACAGGCGTCTCCAACCTTTGCAACTTTAAGTCTGAAGGACTTCAGTTTCCAGAAGTCTGGGAGTTGAAGTCCTTCAGACTTAAAGTTCCAAAGGTTGGAGATCCCTGTTCTAGAAGCCAAAGATAGTGGGGGTACATGGGGATCTCCTTGCTTTTTTATCCCAACAGCAGTCCTTTGAGAGAAATTAGGGAAATGGACCAATACCATTGTACCTTACTGGTTCTTCAATGATTACTTATCAATCTTTTGGCATATGATTTTCTTTTGGTTCTGAATGAAAAATTACACCAGGGTTTCATTTATAGGATTCCTCAAGTCATTCCTTACTTTTCTCTGAAGTGTATGTGCATAGCCATTATATTTACTGAATTTTCTTGTCTATTTGCTCATGCTGAATAAGCTGAAATGTATCCATCAACATCAGATAGGCAAACACTTCAGTCAGAACCATGGAGACCGCTATATTTATATGGAATATAAGTTAAGACAAATGTTATTTTATAGAGAAAATTTGTTCTCTAATCACATTAGACTGCTCAGGGTTCCTTCAAACTCCTGTGTGGATTAGCATTTAAGTATCCCCTAAACACATAGCTAACTTGTTTTTTGTTCAGGAGCAGAAAATATAAATCACCATCACAGTTAGTATAGTCTGACGTCTTTGTGCTTCCTCTGTTCTTCCATCTATTGCACCCAACAATTTTACTACTTCCACAGAATCAAGGGGCTTAAATAGGTCATAATATGTTCATTTACTCAGGACTTTTCCAGATTCCTAAGAACCTTGGTCATCCTTTCTCGAGATTTTGATCACTTTTCCCTATTTTAAAGGATTTGAGGAATGGAATCAGTTGATGTTTTTGCACTTCACTTTTTGATGGCCTCAAATCCAAAAAGAGCAATCTGTTTCCTTGTTTACAATGCAGTAATAAATTATTTCAAACACTATACATATATACTTCATAACTGGATAATATATATGTGTCATGAGATTTCCCAATGCATGCAATTTAATGAGATCTATAATCAATCAAATCTTAATTTTTTCTAATTCTGTTTTTCCCCTTTTTCAAACCTCTATGGGATGGTGTAATATTCTTAATCTTACGCTTGTTTACACTAATTGTAGGATACAATTCTGTTTGCTAAAAAAAAAATTCCCGCAGTCATCACTGTAATATTTCTGTAAATGTTTTTCCATGCCCATTGCCCATAACATCTGTGAAAAATTTCATAATAAACTATTGCATTCAAGTATTTTACAAAGAAAAGAATTGGTTTTTATCTTTTCCCGGTAAGCCTTTCCTTTCTTGGAGATAAAAGGAAATAGTTTTTCTTATCTGGAGATAGATGTTCCATTATCTCATTGTACTTATAAAAAATTATATAGACTCAAGAAACTCATACTGTAAAATAGTAAACAGATGTTTCAAAAAGTATGATCTTAATTTATCTTACTATGATTTTGAAGAATGCATTTAGTTAGCTATATTTATGTTTTTCTTGTTAGATTTATATCCTACTGCCTTTCTTATTTGGCCCCCATTATTTTTTTCTACAACAGCGTCCTTGTGAATTTCGCTTGGCCTAAGAAAGAATTACTAGTCCAGAATGATTCAGCAAGTTTACATGGACTTAGGATCACTCCAGACCAAGCTTAACACCTTAATACCTACATCAGGGGTGTCAAACTGGCGACCCTTGGGGGCAGGCTGTGTCACGCACAGGCCATGCCCTTCCTAGCTCCATGAAGGGAAAAAGTTGTGATGCATCACCTGACGGCAACACGACACCGTTTGACACCCACACCCTACATCATACCTCAGCTGTATGGTTTAGAAAAAATAGTAATATTATTCCTAAATAAGTGGCATATTTAAAATTAGTTAAGGGATCCAAGAGAGCTCATAAAGAATATTTTTCAAAGTTTAGTAATCAGAGTCATTACAGCAGCAAACTAATTCAATTAATCTCTTGTTTTTACAGCTCTTTTGGAAGATGTAAAGTAGAGGCGTAGTTTTGATTCTCTTTGGATTTATATTTAGAATATAAAATAAGAACTATTAAATGAAAAGTAATTTTGTTCTTCAGTCCTTTGTTTAAACAACCCTTTTAATGCAGGATAGTATTTTTATCTATTTTATTAGTATTAGATACTATTTTTTAAATAATAATAATCCTGCCTTTACTGTGTATAATTCAAGGTAGAGTACACAATGTTCCCACCTGCCATTTTACATTCAGCAACAACTCTGTGAAGTGGGTTGGGCTAAGAAAGAGCCCTTGGCTCAAAGCTACCCACTTGACTTTCAGGACTACAGTATCCTGGTTTCTACTCTAGTGCCCTAGTGCCCTGGCTCTCTACCTAAATGTCTTGTCAAATTGTGACCATTGATTAATTTAATGCTTGAAAATTCCTATTCAGATCACCCTTTAAACTAAAATGTTGTTTGGAATTTGACTATCCATGGGCTTCATACTCTTCCATGTATTGCAAATGCAACACTAGGCAATATAAATGCACTCAAATAAGTATTTATTTTACACGTACACATTTACATGTACAAAAGTCCTGTCTGAGCAGATGAAACCTGACAGCTTTAAATTAAATAGCTGAGGTCCTGTATTTCTTTCCTAAAGAAAATATATACATATTTTTGAAAAGTATTTGGCAATAATTATAGAGTCTGCTACTCAGTCTATGCCAAACTTCAAAGAAATAATCATAGGGTTCTTATAAAAAGGGAGAAAGGGGGAACATTTGAATGTCCCCCTTTCTTCCATATATGAAAACAGAAAACATTTCAGATAACTACTCTAAATAAAAAAAAACTGGATAGATTTCAAAAAGATGGATGCAAGTACTTTTCCCTAGGGTAACATTAAATTGATTTGTGATTAGAAAGAAAAGGTTATAACTTGCAGACTGGCTTCTACCATGAAAAACTAAGTGGTGTGATAAAGAATTGGGAAAATTTGAATTGAAATATTGTGAAAGAAAGGCCCCAACAGTGATGTGCATGAAATTATTTTTGACATTTTGAATATTAATTTTGGGTTAGAGAAATATGTCCATTCAACCAATTTTGCTTTATGTAACAATGTGCTCAAACAAGCCGTGATTTAATGGGATTTGTGAAGTGAAGCCTAGATTATAATTATTCACAAAGCTTCAGGTCAGTGTTACTTTTGATTTCTTCTGAAAGAGTTTCACTTTATCTTAAAGAACCACTGCATCTCCCTTAAACAGTTATCTGACTTGTGATAGACAGATAGACAGACAGACAGAAGTATTTGCATTTACATACCTATTCTAATTTTTAAATCTATTTAAGTTAATATATTTGAAAGCATTTGTTTAGATTTGCAGAGAAATTGAGGAACAATATTATGGATACTTAGCTGCAGCTACCTACATATAGTCTATACTACTATCTAAATCTCTTTATGTAAAGGCCATATCTAAGGGATTTTGTTCACACTGTATAATAGCCCTATAATGATTTAAAGAAAGCTACTCACATTCATTGTAATATGTCTTCAGGTGGTGTTATTAAATATCTATTAACTTTTGGCTTTTGTACATATTTTTTGTTGTTTTGTTGAGATCTACATAGTGTGAATGTTTAAGTATTGTTGCCTTTCTTGGACATAATTCAAGTGAAATAAGTGTGCTGATACCTATATATAAAAATTAGTTCTGCTATGGTTTAGTGATTCCTTGTAATCTGAGTAGCAATAAGGCTATGATTTAGCTTGGAAGATATGTTAATTCTTTCTTTATAGTGATTCAAAATCTTTAGAATTTGAATTTAGACTTTAAGCCTAAATCAGAGAAGAAATTCACAAGACCAGCTGTATCAAACAGTGTGATCAACATCTACTTTTTTTTGTTACCATCTTAGTATTATTGAATGCCTTTTTTTAACCTAAAAAGTGTGGCATAATTTATGTATCAAAATTCTTTCTCATATCTTGTTTGCTTTTTAATCTGCTGGCTTTTTAACTTTTTAATATTTTAACTTGAGTGTCAGAATTTTTTCTTATGTCAGTTCTAAAAAGAAACTGAGAGGTAGTGAAATCTTTCTATTGATATAGAACAGACAAATATATAGTATTCATCACTGGAAGCTTTCAAGGAGAGCCTGGAAAAGCCACTTGTCAGAAATGGTATAGGGTCTTCTGCTTGATCAGGGGGTTGGACTAGATCACCTACAAGGTCCCTTCCAACTCTGTTATTCTGTTATTACATGGGGCAATTGATTATTATTTGTAGTTATTATCTTTGTCCCAAAATTTTCTTGTGCAGAAACAACGTAAATCAAACGTAGACAGCTCTTCAGATGTTTTGGATTATAGCTTGGTCTATCTCCTGACATTGGCATGCTGGCTGAGGTTGATAGCAGTTGAAGCTGGATGCATCTGCTGCGTTCCAGTTTTGTCTATGTCTGCTGCAGATTTAAAGCCAAAATAAAAACAGTGCCACATATCAGGAAAGGGGTGTGTTGTCTGGCACTTTATTTTTAAAATAAAATACCTACATTTCTCAAAGTAAACTCTATTCTTTTTTTTTAAGCCTCTTCCTTTGCATTAATTCACTTGATAGTTTTTGCTATCTGTCTCTAGTCCAACTCTCTCAAGACACATTGTTCACAACATCATGTTATCATTAAGCATTCTCTTCCTTTCTTCTTTGGCATTTTTGCGTGGCTTGAACTTTGACTAGTTATAGCTTTGTCTTTTTTTTTCTTTGTAGGTTCAGTTTATTCATCCGAACCACAGTCCTGTTTTTAAAAAAAATTCTTTTCTAATCAGTACTTGGTTTTTTTTTATTAGCTCAATGGTACTTTGAAATTTAAAAAAAATGAACTGTTGAAGAATTAGCTATTAAGTGGCATCAACAAAACACGATTAATATTTAATATAGAAAGCATAAAATGATTACTATTCAATTATTAACTTTGTTTTCCTTCTTTTTACACATGCTTTTATGACTTGCCTGCTACTCAAATGTGGACATGTTACAATGATCTGATGATGGTGGTCATATGGAAACTTTGTGGGTAAGTTCTGAAAATATTGTGAAATAAGAATATTGCATGAAGTTAAGAGGACAGTTGGTAAAAGAAAATGTGTACTCAACAATGAACATTGTTTTTTAAAAATTGGTACATTTCACTTTTAGTGTGTAATTTAAAATTTTATTGCCATTTTTTCAATAGTAAACATATGCTGTTTCATAATATAGCTGTATTTCTGATATTTAATGTATAGGTAAAATAGGATATTGTGGATTTGAAGCTTAATGGTGATCATCTTCTCTTTGACTGCTACTCAGGGATATTTTTCCCTACTTTTATGACACATAATTAGCTTCTAAATCATTTTGCTGAATAACAGATACTAGCTGATTTCACATTTGAGTATCAGTGATGTCTGCTTTAGATTCTTTTTTGAAGTTAAAGAAAACTTGATTAGTTTAAGAAACTAATGACTCCTGATCTTAGGAAGATACATCTGGCATGTGATTTCATGTGAATTCACCAAAGCAATATTTATTTTGGGTGGAGAGGTTGAAAGGAGAGGCAGAAGCTCTTAAAATCTTAAAACTTAATCTTAAATTTAATACTGGATAATCTTGAAATGAAATAACATGCCTGTCAGATATAAGATAGTAGAATAATAGTAAAATTAGATCAAAGAAATTCCAGGTCTGGATAACAAGCTAGGTAGCAACTAACAGGGGTATGTTTTATGTCTGATAACTATAAAGTTCATTAGCAAAATTGAAAAAAAGGTTAACCATAATAAGCAAATGCATCCAGTGGAAATATGTTAAGAGCAAGTATGTAATAGAAATGGAAATGCAATATCATTTCAGAGCACCTGGAAGTCCCAATTTATTTAAGTCTTAATCCTGTATGATACAGGTTCTGAAATAGCTTGACAAAGAAACAAGTGGCTTATACCATCACTGAAACATCATCTGAGTTTTGTGGTTCCTCTCATTTTGAAAATTTTGAAGTGAAAAAAAAACCTGCTTCACTGATTAAGAAATTAGTTTCAGGATTAATTGTTTTCTTCTTTCATCATCTATTGCAAGGGTGTCAAACTCGCGTCATAATGGTGTCGTCATGTGACCTTTCGTGACTTTCCCCCCCTTCACTAAACTGGGCATGGGTGTGGCCAGCGTATGACTCATCTGGCCCCTGGGCCGCAAGATTGACAGCCCTGATCTATTGAGTCACCAAAAAAGCAAATTGTTACCAAGGAATAAATTTTTACTGAAGTTACTTGAGTCAGTGTAGTAGCATGGGAATATATTACAATTTGAAAAATAAAACTAGGAATCAATAACATTGTCTCATTATGGTATTCTTATTTTTTTTAAGAGTACCATAATGAGACAAGGCTGTATTAGTTGTGTTTGTAGAATAAAACAACTGATAATTAAATAGAAAGAGAGAAAAAGGAAAAACGGAATATACAAAAGAAAATAAACGGTAAAAATGTACTAACTTTTGCAACTACTAACAACTTGATCTCATACAATGGTTGCTTGGATTGTTAGGTAATCAGGTCCAGTGATTAACTTGGCAGCTGAATGTTGATTATTTAATGATTTATGTTCAAAACAGTCCAGGGATGTCCAAACTTGGGAACTTTAAGACTTGTGGACTTCAACTCCCAGAATTCCCCAGCCAGCATAGCTGGCTGGGGAATTCTGGGAGTTGAAGTCCACAAGTCTTAAAGTTCCCAAGTTTGGACATCCCTGCCTTAGTCAATCAGTGAAGAATATTTCTTCTGTATGGCTAAAAGCTGATCAAGCTGATGAGCTTTGGCTGAGCATTAATTATACTGCAAGAGAGATCTGTTTCTCATTTCCTTGGCACTAGAAGTTGGCTTACATTAATTGCTTACCAACTTTCAGATCAAATTTCTAAAGGATTTCAGTCATTTTCTGATTACATCCAAACTTCTTGCCTGAGAGGTTAGAAGCATAACAGAAGTCAGTGAGACGTACAGCTCTTCATTTTATAGACCAAGAAAGCTGCAGTTTATAAATGGAATTAAACTAAGAGAGATGACATATGTCACATTAATCGTGATAGTAAATATGCTATGAAAAACAGAAACATGTGGAGATCTGGTCATAGATAGCTTACTAATGTACTATAAAAACAAATGATTCAGGCTTGAACTTGTTATCTAAGATGCTATATAGGTTTATACACTGAAAGTCCCTCACTTCTTACATACATATTTAACTCCTTTCAAAACTTTTTGCAAGTGCTGTTGTTTCTCTGGATTTGGGACATAGAAGATTCTGGTTTTGTAGTGTTCTCATTTATCAGGTTACTAGTACCTCAATAGAGATATACTAGAGAAGAAGTTACAGTATCGGTTACTATAATTTTGGAACTTAACATTATGGAGTTAATTTTTCGTTGATTGGATTGCTTATATTTAAGTTGCCGTGAGACTTTTGTATGTATCAGCAACAGAAAGCAACAGGAAGTGGCACAATTTTAATTGGGGCAAAGTACTCCAAAATTTTGAATATTAAGTTTTGCATGGAAAGAAAAGTTCATAAAGTTTGGAGAAAACAAAACCATGTATAAATTTTGTTTATAAAATATTGAGGTACAATTAATGCTTGACATTATTTGTGATGGTGGTAGAAAAGAGGGAGAAATATTCACTAACATAAAACTTTTTTTACTTGTGCCCTTTTCTCGTATGAAATTGACAACAGATTATTTCTGGGATAACAGTAACAAGTACAACAAACGGTGATGCGTACTTCAGTTCTGCCATCTTGAAAGAGGCGGTAGTAAGGCCCCTCCTCAAGAAGCCCTCCCTGGATCCAGCATTATTAGAGAACTACCGTCCCGTCTCCAACCTTCACTTTTTAGTGAAGGTTGTTGAGAGTGTGGTGGCTCAACAGTTTCCGCGACACTTGGAGGAAGTTGATTATCTAGACCCGCGCCAGTCCGGCTTCCGACCCGGGCACAGCACCGAGACGGCATTGGTCGCGTTGGTTGATGATCTCTGGAGGGCGCGGGATAGAGGATATTCCTCTATCCTAGTCCTATTAGACCTCTCAGCGGCTTTTGATACCATCGACCATGGTATCCTATTGTGCCTGGGGTTGGGGCTGGGAGGCACCGTTTTGCGGTGGTTCTCGTCCTACCTCTCTGGTTGGTCGCAATGTGTGTTGGCAGGGGGGCAGAGGTCGACTTCGAGGCCCCTCATGTGGGGTACCTCAGGGGTCGGTCCTCTCGCCCCTACTGTTCAACACATATATGAAGCCGCTGGGTGAGATCATCCGTGGTTTTGGGGTGGGATATCATCTGTACACTGATGATACTCAGTTGTACATATCCACCCAGACCACCCCAACGATGCCGTCGAGGTTATGTCCCGGTGTTTGGAGGCCGTACGGATCTGGATGGGTAGTAACAAACTCAAGCTCAACCCGTCCAAGACTGAGTTATATTCCTCTATCCTAGTCCTATTAGACCTCTCAGCGGCTTTTGATACCATCGACCATGGTATCCTATTGTGCCTGGGGTTGGGGCTGGGAGGCACCGTTTTGCGGTGGTTCTCGTCCTACCTCTCTGGTTGGTCGCAATGTGTGTTGGCAGGGGGGCAGAGGTCGACTTCGAGGCCCCTCATGTGGGGTACCTCAGGGGTCGGTCCTCTCGCCCCTACTGTTCAACACATATATGAAGCCGCTGGGTGAGATCATCCGTGGTTTTGGGGTGGGATATCATCTGTACACTGATGATACTCAGTTGTACATATCCACCCAGACCACCCCAACGATGCCGTCGAGGTTATGTCCCGGTGTTTGGAGGCCGTACGGATCTGGATGGGTAGTAACAAACTCAAGCTCAACCCGTCCAAGACTGAGTGGCTGTGGCTTCCGGCACCCCGTTTCAGCCAGAGTATTCCAACTCTGGTCATTGGGGGCGAAACACCGGCCCCCGTGGAGAGGGCGCGCAATTTGGGTGTCCTCCTCGATTCCCGGCTGTCTATGGAGGACCATGTGGCAGCCGTGGCCAGGGGGGCGTTCCATCAGGTACGCCTGATGCGCCAATTGCGCCCCTTACTGGACCGGGGTGCCTTATGCACGGTCACTCAAGCACTCGTCACATCTCGACTCGACTACTGTAATGCTCTCTACATGGGGCTTCCCTTGAGGTGCACCCGAAAGCTACAGTTAGTCCAGAACGCAGCCGCGCGGGTGATTACGGGAGCGCCTAGACACTTCCACATAACACCAATCCTGCGCGAGCTGCACTGGCTTCCTGTGGTCTTTCGGGTGCGCTTCAAGGTTTTAACAACCATCTTTAAAGCGCTCCATGGCTCGGGGCCTAGTTATATGCGAGACTGCCTCCTGCCCCATACATCCCTTAGACCGATACGCTCCCACAGAGAGGGCCTCCTCAGGGTGCCGTCGGCTGGACAATGCCGACTGGCGACACCCAAGGGGAGAGCCTTCTCTTTGGCGGGACCAGCCCTTTGGAACGACTTGCCCCCTGAACTCCGTACCATTTCTGACTTCCGCCTCTTCCGCAAGTGTCTGAAGACACACCTATTCCAACTAGCTGGCCTTGCGTAGCCTCCAATACTGACTTGTAGATATTTTTAAAATGGGGATTTTAATTTGGTTTTAGCACAGGCCCTTAGTTGAATAAGTTTTTTTTTTTAAAGTTTTATATGTTTTGTATGTTTTTTAATGTTCCTGTGCATCGCCCTGGGTCCGTTTTGAGAAGGGCGGGGTATAAATTCAATAAATAAATAAATACATTGCGGTTGGATTTTCAGTTCCCTATTGTAGTAAAATCTTGAACAGTACATATTTTTAATTTTAAAACACTTTGATGTGGCTAATTTAGTTGAAATATAGAATTGTGATTGGTAAAAGGTTAACGATAGGCACTAAGCAAACATTTTTTTTAATATAACTCATGAGTGTTCTGTACTGTGGATCATATTAACATCTTGGGAACCTTACTATTAATTTAAGATTAATGCATGAAATTAACTGAAACTTAACGATAGCTACCTAAAATGTTAGTCATAGCCAGAGGGAATAAACAATAGAATTGTTGCTATTTTAAAGTATCTACCAAAATATGTCCCATACAGGGATTCAGTGCATAACTTTAAAATGTACTTTTCTCTTACAATGTTTTTTTCCAACTTATTTTTTTCCAATATAATCATCTGAAGACTGATTTAGCTTTCCTAAACAAGATTTTGGTCCTTCATCCACCACTTCATTTGATGACTTTTTCCATTATTCCATCTTTTCTCAGGTACTCTCATTGGCAGCATTTCCTGAGCTTGACCTGTGCTCCCCTAGTTCTTAGCCATTGACCCAGGTTAAGAAGAAAGTCAATAGCTAGGAACCAGTAATTCTTGTCTTTAATGAGGAAAAGGGATTTTTCTGTTTTGTTTTTTTGTTTCTTATGAGGAAGTAATATGCAAATGTCGACTCTGTTCAAAGTTGCTTGCTCCGAACTAACATTTAAGTTGCATTTTCTTGCCTGTTAGCCCGAAGCATAAGATGCAGCAAACAAATCATGCTGAAAAATTATTTTTGTATTTTTTATGTGTATGGAGATCATTGTTCCTTCTTGGGTTTTTTTTTTGCATTTAAACCATAGCTATTCATTTCAAGTTGTTGGAGGGATAATAGTGCTGATGAATGAGTATTTAGTCTGTCACATAAAAGATTAGCTTTAAAGAAAATGAAGCAAAGAAAATTACAGTGGCAAAGGTTGCTAAATTACACTTGCACAGGAAGATGTTCATGATAAGGAAGTAGTTAAATAGTTCCATTTGGAAAGAAACTGCAAACTGTGGCCTGCACTTTATGTGTCAGCATAATGAAGAAACAATTGATTCATAAGGTTAGTGGAGCATTGTAGGTGCTAACAAAATAGAAAATCTAAGAGATAATTTAAAGCAATGAATCCTTTCTCTGTGTCTCCTTATGGAAAAATAATGAGGCTCCCCGAAGCAGGTTGTGGAATTCCAAGGCGAAAGCAGCCACTGGTAAATCTTGCCTACTTTCCCCCTATTTTTCATATTAAACAAAACTTCCAGTTTAGCAAAGTCATTGGTCAGTTTCATGGGTCCTGAAGCGTATATGGTAAAGCATATAAATTAACGAAGGAAGTGAAATAATAAAATATTGTGTGATAATGAAACTGAAGGAAAAGACTCTTATCTGAGTGAAAATTTTATGCTACAATCTAATAGAGAAGATTTGATGACTTGTTTTTTTACAACCCTGTAATCCCTGTACAACCCTTTTTACAACCCTGTAATCAGGACGACTGAATGGAACTGAGCATTTACTGGCCGGGTGCTCTTCCTGATGCCTATGTGGAGTTTGCAGCAGATATTTTCTTGTTGCGCTCTGATAGAGAAACATCTGTCACTACACTGCACAGTTGGAAATAAAAATGTAGATTTAATTATAAGTGAAATTTGTTAAAATGTGTAAATTGGAGTAAGCTATATAATTGTGTATATGTGTGTGTGTGTGTGTGTGTGTGTGTGTGTAAATAAATATATAGAAATATAGAAATTCATACGTGGATGATAATTATATACTCTCCAGTGAATGGTAGTTATAAAAATAGAGAAACAACCAAGATAAAATTATATCACAGAGTACCAGAGAAGTGTGCAAAATTACACTAATGGGAAACTTGAAGACAGTTGCCTGATAGAATGGTATATTCTATAAATATAGAGCAAATAAATCAAGTTTCAGATGTGGAGAAAAGGGCTGAATAAGAAGAGTTCAGAAAAGGTAATATAATTAAGCATAAAAATGATTCAGTGATCCAGGGAGAAAGCAGAACTATTTAACTCTTTTTTTGCATCTGTCTTTACACAAAGGGATAAAACAGTCCAACCAATCAAAAACAGCACCACAAATATCAGATTAGGAACACAAGTTGAAATAGGGAAGAAAATGGTAAGTGAGCACCTGTCTGCCCTGGACGAGTTCAAATCACCAGGACCGGATGGATTACACCCCAGGGTCCTGAAGGAACTGGCAGACGAGATCTCAGAACCACTGAACTATATCTTTCAGAGATCCTGGAGCACCGGGGAACTGCCAGAAGACTGGAAAAGAGCAGATGTGGTTCCCATCTTCAAAAAAGGGAAAAAAACAGATCCAGGAAACTATAGACCCATCAGCCTGACCTCAATACCAGGAAAGATTCTGGAAAAGATAATTAAACAACAAATAAGTGAACACCTAGAAGCAAACAAAGTAATAGCCAAAAGCCAACATGGGTTTGTCAAAAACAGATCATGCCAGACGAATCTAATTGAATTCTTTGACAAAGTGACAAAATCAGTGGACCAGAGGAATGCTGTTGATATAATTTACCTGGACTTCAGTAAGGCATTTGATAAAGTAGACCATAACCTACTATTAGATAAAGTAGAAAATTGTGGGTTAGACAGCAGCACCACCAAATGGATTCGCAACTGGCTGACCAACCGCACTCAACGTGTAGTCCTCAATGGAACTGCATCTACATGGAAGGAAGTATGCAGTGGAGTCCCCCAAGGCTCTGTTTTAGGCCCAGTACTCTTTAACATCTTCATCAACGATTTGGATGAGGGGATAAATGGGGAACTCATCAAATTCGCAGACGACACCAAGCTGGCAGGAATAGCCAACACTCCAGAAGATAGGCTTAAGATACAGAAGGATCTAGACAAACTTGAACATTGGGCACTGTCTAATAAAATGAAATTCAATTGTGAAAAAAGTAAGGTCCTACATATAGGCAAGAAAAACCAAATGCACAAGTACAGTATAGGTGGTACCTTGCTCAATAGTAGCAACTGTGAGAGGGATCTTGGAATCCTAGTGGACAACCATTTAAATATGAGCCAGCAGTGTGCAGCAGCTGCCAAAAAAAGCCAACACAGTTCTAGGCTGCATCAACAGAGGGATAGAATCTAGATCACGTGAAGTGTTAATGCCACTGTATAGTGCCTTGGTAAGGCCACACTTGGAATACTGCATACAGTTTTGGTCGCCACGATGTAGAAAAGACGTGGAGACTCTGGAAAGAGTGCAGAGAAGAGCAACCAAGATGATTAGAGGACTGGAGACTAAGACATATGAAGAACGGCTGCAGGAGCTGGGTATGTCTAGTTTGATGAAGAGAAGGACCAGGGGAGACATGATAGCAGTGTTCCGATATCTCAGAAGGTGCCACAAAGAAGAGGGAATCAAACTTTTCTCCAAGGCACCTGGGGGCAGGACAAGAAGCAATGGGTGGAAACTAACCAAGGAGAGAAGCAACTTAGAATTAAGGAGAAATTTTCTGACAGTAAGAACAATTAACCTCTGGAACAGCTTGCCTCCAGCAGTTGTGAATGCCCCAACCCTGGAAGTCTTTAAAAAGATGTTAGACAGCCATTTGTCTGAAATGGTATAAGGTTCCTGCCCATGCAGGGGGTTGGACTAGAAGACCTACAAGGTCCCTTCCAACTCTGCTATTGTATTGTATTGAATGAAACTGATATAAAGAAATGCTGCAAGAACTATTTTAGAGATTTGGATGGGAAGAGTAGTAATAAATCAAAGAGTGAAATTGAAAAAAATTATACATGTCCAAGAAAAGTTATGAAAAGGAATTTATAAATGTTGTGAAAATGTTAAAAGATGGTAATGTTGAAAATATAGGTCAGTGGTCCTCAAACTTTGAGCCTTAGCTGACGGAGGAGAGGGAGACTGTGCCAGTGCCGGGCTTGTGCATGCATGCGCACACTCAGTCCTTGCATGACAGGTGAGATAGTGCACATGTGTGTAGCTTGATTTGTGCAAGCATGGGCAAGTTTGTCTGTGCATGTGCGCGCTGCGGCCACCACTCACACGGCCCAATTTTGAATAGGCCATGTCCTGACAGTAGGGAACCCATGTTGTAGATGGTGTAACTACAAAAATATTAAAATCATTGATGTCATTTGCTTATGAATTGGCTGTGAGTCTTGTTTATTAAATCCATTGCCTGACAATTTGGAGAATGTGATTGTTACATTATGCATAAATAGCAAAAGTAAATGCAAAATGTACACACACTCCCTCTTTCAGTGATTATCCAGTTACTTTACTTTACTTTATTTGCATTTATATACCACCCTATCTTCCTAAAGGGACTCAGGGCGGTGCACAGAAAGAATAAAAGGTGATACAACAATGACAGTATAAAAGTTAAGAATAAATTAAATAGGTAAATCTGTGCTAAAAGTTATACTTAAAAATTTTAAATTATTAAAATCAGGACTATATCATTAAAACCTATGCCAGGCCGGCCATCTGGAATAGATATGTTTTTAAAGTTCGGCGGAAGAGGAGTAGGTCCGTGATGGTGCAGAGGTCAGGGGGCAGGTCATTCCAGAGGGCAGGGCCTGCAACAGAGAAGGCTCTCACCCTGGGGGTCGCCAGCCGGCATTGTCCAGCAGACGGCACCCTGAGGAGGCCCTCTCTGTGGGAGCGGACAGGTCGAAGGGAGGTATGTGGTAGGAGGCAGTCCCGCAGGTAACTAGATCCCGTTCCATGGAGCGCTTTAAAGATGGTTACTAACACCTTGAAGCGCACCTGGAAGGCCACAGGCAGCCAGTGCAGCTCGCGCAGGAGAGGTGTTACATGGGAGTATCTTGAAACTCCCATAATCCCCCGCGCGGCCGCATTCTGCAGTAGCTGGAGCCTCTGGGTGCACCTCAAGGGGAGCCCCATGTCGAGAGTTGTTTCAGTCCAAATGTTAGCAAGTAAATTGCAGAAGTATTTGCTTATAAAGTGTGTTTGGGAAGATGTTCATCAGAATTCTGATTGAAAGGATATGAAAAGTGGCAAATTTGGAAAGGGCATTGTGGTTTATGCTGGTCAAATGGTATACAGGCCAAGTATTAGCTTCTTAGCAATCCATTGAACATATAGGAATATAGGATTTCGAAAAGAATTTCTTCCTGAGATCCACAAAAGAACAAAATATAACATCTCTTTGCTTAAATATCAGATTTTTTTTGTAAAACTGTTCTGTTTTTATATTTTAATAAACCGTATACATTATAATTAATCTTTACCTAATCTTGTATTTTGTGGAAAACCATTCATTCAACTTCATTTTTGCATTTTTAACCACACTTTTAAATGTAATATGCATTGGATGAACAAAACTAGTGTGAGAGACTATAACCATGGAGGGAGAAATAGTATGAAGAACTAGAGGGAGGTGAACTAGAGGAAGGAGGAGGCAAATTCTTGAAATTGCTGTGAGTGGGTTGATTGACTGTGTAGTTGTATCATGATTGGTAGATTGGTGCTGATTGATGCTGGCTGTGTGTTCGTTGTTCTTTTGTATTGTAACTGCCTGGGTGGTGGGTGGGGCTCGTTTGTTGGCTAGTGCTGGTTTCCAGATGTCTGGTAGGCAGGAGGTATCAGGGAGGAGGCCACAGGTTCTCCTCCTTGATCAGCTGAGCCAGGGGAATAAGTATATAATATATATGAGAGCTGAATAGCTTGAAATAAATCTATACTAGTCTCCCTTTATTTATTTATCAGCACAAATGTAACACAAATATAACAAAGGCAACGAAAAAATAGCTTTCTGCCTGGATGGCTGCTAGGGTGAGCCGAAACACAGAAAAGGGAAGCAGTTCTGCTCCCTCCCATATGGGGCATACCAGAATGTTATGACTATATATATATATACATATATGTTAGTTTTTATGAGCTGATCAATAAATTTAAATTTGACCAAGATAGATCTATTTCGAGCTTATTAGCTCTCATCAGTTGGCCACACCCCACTGGGATTCGAACCGGGGCTGTAATGAATCCAAGGCAGAAGCCTAGCACTCCAGCCTAATCGGTTCTACCCTGTTTCATCAGCTAATCCAGAAGTATTTAGTATAGATAATTGTTTCCACAACTTCCTGTAAGGGCCCCAATTAAGGGAGGAGACATGCTGTTTCCCTCTCTGCCTGTCGGCTCATCACCAGAGACCATCTAGACAGAGAACCATTTTTTAATTATGTTGTGTAATATTTTTTAGATATGTGTTAGTTTTTATGAGCTGATCAATAAATTTAAATTTGAGAGACCAAGATAGATCTATTTCGAGCTTATTAGCTCTCATCAGTTGGCCACACCCCACTGGGATTCGAACTGGGGCTGTAATGAATCCAAGGCAGAAGCCTAGTACTCCAGCCTAATCGGTTCTACCCTGTTTCATATATATATGTATGTATGTATGTACACATATATACATACACACATACATACAGTGACACAGTACACATATATATGTGTGTGTGTGTTAGGTTTTTGAGCTGATAAATAAATAAATAAATAAATAAATAAATAAATAAATAAATAAATAAATAAATAAATAAGGGAGACTAGGATAGATCTATTTCAAGCTTTTTATCTCTCATCAGCTAGCCATACCCTTACTGGGATTTGAACCGGGGCTGTATTACATGTTAGGCAGATGTTTTAGCCACTAAAACAGAACCACCTCTGACCGAACACAGGTGAGAGCCCATTTGAGGACTTACCTTGTGGCGTTAAGACTGGTCAAAAGTCAGTATTGTGCCACTCTTATTGTGTCCGCAGATAACCGCCCTGCCGCCCTGTTTGGGGTAACCCGCTCCCTCCTTCAACAGAGGCCGCAGGAAGCCCCTTTACAGGGCAGAGCAGAGGAATTTGGGGAGTATCTGCAGGACAAAATCGCTCAGATTCAGAGCGAGTGGGTCCCCACTGGAAGTGGTCTGGAGGGGAAGTCAGAGGCGGGTCTTGAGGCACCATTCTGGGAGGAGTTTGACTCTGTTACTTCCGATGATATGGACAGGTTGCGTAGGCGATTGAGAGCTACCACATGTTTATTGGACCTGTGTCCCTCCTGGCTTGTACTGGCATCCTGGGAGGTTACACGAGACTGGCTCCAGGAGTTAGTCAATGCTTCTTTGAGTGAGGGGTTCTTGCCGGCCGTCTTGAAAGAGGCGGTGGTGAAGCCCCTCCTCAAGAAGCCTTCCCTGGACCCAGCATTGTTAGTAAATTACCGTCCTGTCTCCAACCTTTGTTTTTTGGCAAAGGTTGTAGAGAGTGTGGTGGCACAACAGTTTCCATGTCACTTGGAGGAAATTGATTATCTGAACCCGCGCCAGTCCGGCTTCCGGCCCGGCCACAGCACGGAGATGGCATTGGTCGCATTGGTGGATGATGTCTGGAGGGCCAGAGATGGGGGTTGTTCCTCCATCCTGGTCCTATTAGACCTCTCGGCGGCTTTTGATACCATCGACCATGCTATCCTATTGCATCGACTGGAGGGGTTGGGGGTGAGGGGCACCGTTTTGCGGTGGTTCTCCTACCTCTACGGTCGACCGCAATTTGTATTGGCAGGGGGGCAGAGGTCGACCTCGAGGCCTCTCACTTGTGGGGTGCCTCAGGGGTCGGTCCTCTCGCCTCTCCTGTTCAATGCATATATGAAGCCGCTGGGCGAGATCATACGTGGGTTTGGGGTAGATTACCATCTGTATGCGGATGACACCCAGCTGTACATCTCTACCCCAAACCACCCCAACAATGCCGTCGAAGTGATGTCCCGGTGTCTGGAAGCCGTGCAGATCTGGATGGGAAGTAACAGACTCAAGCTCAACCCGTCAAAGACTGAGTGGCTGTGGCTACCGGCGCCCCGGTTCAACCAGCTGACTCCATCACTGGCCATTGGGGGTGAACATCTGGCCCCCGTGGATCGGGCATGCAACTTGGGCGTCCTCCTAGATGCCCGGCTGTCAATGGATGACCATGTGACAGCCGTGGCAAGGGGGGCGTTTCACCAGCTTCGCCTGGTGCGCCAGTTGCGTCCCCTATTGGACCGGGATGCCCTTCGCACAGTCACTCATGCGCTTGTGACGTCCCGTCTAGACTATTGTAACGCTCTCTATATGGGGCTCCCCTTGAGATGCACCCGAAGGCTGCAGCTGGTCCAGAATGCGGCCGCGCGGGCAGTTCTGGGAGTCACTAGATACTCCCACGTAACACCACTCCTGCGCGGGCTGCACTGGCTGCCTGTGGCCTTTCGGGTGCGTTTCAAGGTGTTGGTTATTATCTTTAAAGCGCTCCATGGCACAGGACCTAGTTATTTGCGGGATCGTATCCTGCCCCATACATCCCTTCGGCCGATTCGCTCTCACAGAGAAGGACTTCTCCGGGTGCCGTCCACTAGGCAATGCCAGCTGGCGACGCCCAGGGAAAGGGCCTTCTCTGTGATGGGCCCAACCCTCTGGAATGACCTTCCCCCTGACATTAGAACGACCACGGACCTCCGCTCCTTCCGCCAGAAACTCAAAACCCACCTGTTTCATCTAGCCGGCCTGGCCTAATTCCATGCTTCCTGCCTCAGTTTGTAATTTTAAATTATGTTATTAGGTTTTAAGGTTAAGTTTTTAATTTTTATAAATTTGTACAGGGGATTATTTAATTCGATTTTAGTTTATATGTATTGTTGATTGTCTTAATTTTAATTTTTACCTGTACACCACCCCGAGTCCCTTCGGGGAGAGAGGGCGGTCTAGAAATCCAATAAATAAATAAATAAAATAAATAAGCCACCAGGTTCTCCTCCTGATCAGCTGAGACAGGGGAAATAAGTATATGCTTGTGTCACAACACCCTGGTAAGCCCCAATTAAGGGAGGAAGCATACTGCTTTCTTTTCTGCCTTTCAGCTCATCACCAGAGACCATCTAGACAGAAAGCTATTAGTTTCGTTGTGTCTTTTGTTTTTACATGTGTGTTAGGTTTTTGGGCTGATAAATAAATAAATAAGGGAGACCAGGATATTTCAAGCTTTTTAGCTCTCATCAGCTAGCCATACCCTTACTGATATACTTATTTCCCCTGTCTCAGCTGATCAGGAGGAGAACCTGGTGGCTTAGTGGCTAAAACATCTGTCTAACATGTAATACAGCTCCGGTTCAAATCCCAGTAATGGCTAGCTGATGAGAGCTAAATAGCTCGAAATAGATCTATCCTAGTCTCCCTGTTTATTTATCAGCTCAAAAAACTTCACACACACACACACACACACACACACATATATACATATACACACACATACATACTATATATGTGAAGGACAGAGAAGGATGACAAGTTTGTCTCCTCCCTTAAATAGGCCTTAACAGGAAGCTGTAACAATATATCCACTTCATCAATAAAGTCCTGTAGAAAGGATGATGTAATCAGGGAAACTGGTTAGCTCAAGGCATAGAGAAGCCTGCTTCGAATGCTGGAGAGCACCAGTTCAAATCCCTGTAGGGAAGTATGGCCAGCTGACGAGGGCTAAGGAGCCCGAAATGGATCCATCCTGGTCTCTTAATTAATTATTATTATTATTAATCATCATCTACATATATATATATATATATATATATATATATATATATATATATATATATATATATATATATATATATATATATATATATATATATATATATATTCATTATCTTGCAGATCTAGATAGTTTTTAGTAGCTTTAAATAATGTGAAATTGTAAAATTGTAATAGCTTTAATTCATAAATCAATATTTTGATTTTTTTTCCATGTTTCAGAAAATGGAGTAATGGAAAATCCCTTGTGCCAAATTTTATCACCATAATTAAATTTAAAGTTATCTTTTCCTATAGATTTTACTTCTGGAAACTTATCTTTAAGTCCATTGTAATAGTAGTTTTACCTGGGTTACAGGTAGCCCTTGACTTAGGACTTATTTAAGTCTAGAATTAGAGTTGTCAGTCATGGCAGCCATTAAGTGGATCAATACATGACTGCCCCCATATTTTACAATCTTTTCTTAATGGCTATTTTTTGCCAGAATCCAGAAGTAAATGGTAGAAGCCAGCAAAAATACTGAAAATTGCAATATTTTCACGTAACTGCAGCACACTGAAAATAGCTGTAAATACAAGCTGGTTCCCAGGTCAGAAATGTAATCATGTGATGTGTGCGTGCGTGTGTGTGTGTGTGTGTGTGCAGCTGTTGGAACTCCAGAATTGGGTCATATCTTTTTGTGGTTCTAAGATTGAATAGTAACTAAGTGACTGGTGGTTAAACAAGGACTACCTGAACTTGCATTATAATTGACTTTAATTATGGTAAAACAGAATTAGTAACTCATTTTGTCAGTTCTGAATTGGATGAAACAAAGGATTGACATTTTTGAAATTAGTGACTTGTTCCACCACATAAAATATTTATTACTTACAGCAACTTCTTTGGGCAGTACCATTTCAACTCAAAATTGGGCATGCTTTTTTACAGGGTGGATTTGATTTAAATCAAGTTGATTTAAATCACGATTTAAATCATGATTTAAATCATTAGTAAAAAAGCTTGATTTAAATAATAGTTTTCTACATAAAGACTAATTCTTGCTGGTATAACTTATAATATGCAAGTAGATGAAGATTTTTAGAATAACAATATTAGTTATTAGTTTTTTTTATCCCCAGTTTAATAGGTTAATCATTCATATTTGGACAACTTTTCTGTTGTACTTAGGAAGGAGAAAAATAATCATTACCTTAATAATAACAATTTAAATAGATTTATTCAACTGAAACAATAACATTACAGCATGTTATTTGCTTAAACAAACATCCATGTTTGTTAACTAATTTGGCTAAACAAAATATATATTTTAAGAAACAGACTTTCATTTTGTAATACTGCTTGTCTGCTTGCCCCTTCCTCCTCACACTTAGTTTCAATTTCTTCTTGTGCAGTTCTATTCCACTCCAAACAATCAGAAAAAATATTGTTTCTATTCTATTCACTGAACTTCTTGAAACTTAGCACTGAAGGAGTTGATTCTGTATTCATAGGTTTGTAGAAATTAGGATTAAGGTCTTTTTTTCAACTCTGTTCATATTATAACATTTTTGCTGTGAAGAAGAGGCATGTGATCTCTGCTGAGTCAAATTCAGTTTTGAGAACTGCAAAAGTAAACCAAGCATCTGTGCAGAGAAACTGCCCAATAATCTTACAAAAGATCTGGAAGAGCATGACATTGTGAATGGATTAATGGAATTTATTTACCAAAAAAATTAAACATATACAGCCTTATTCTACATAATTAAAAAACTGATCTTTATTTCATGATGGAATAACCTTTGGATGGTAATATATTTTCCTCAAAAAGCATTTTATATAAAAAAATCAAATTTAAATTTAAAAAATCCAATTTTTTTTATTTTTATCCACCCTGCTTTTTTATCTCCTGCTCTATTTACACACTGGATCACTAATAAAGAAGAAGCTGTTATGTTTGTCTCCTAGGGTTCTTTGTAGCTGCTTTGATCTCTCCACCAAGGAGAGATCTGTAGTTTCCCAACATCTTTCCCCCTAACCTATTGTTATTGCTACTGTTGCTAAAATGCAACTGCTAATCCGTTTTTCAGACTGCTGAATGTTAAGGACAGCTATCAAAGAAGCTTGCTGAGATAGGACTGCCATGTCTGAGCTGCAAAAGAAAACTCTACACAGATTGCACTTTGAATTGTAATTGTTGATATTCTGTCAGCTAAATACAGACTATATGGAAGCACTTGTGGTACGGAAGAACACAAACTACGGTGGAATGTGGCCAGATTCCTCAGTTCACCCCTGCATTTGTGCTTATCTTCATTTTCATTATGCAAAAGTGTCGGTGAGATCAGTGCCTGCTAAGTTCAGAACTGAAATGATTTGCAGCAGTAGCACAATTAACAGTATAAGTACTGCATGTATTATTCATAAAATGTGCCAGATTTTCCTAAATTTTATAAGCCAGTTGCAATATGGCAATGTTTATCTCGATTATGTCCTGTCTTGTTTTGCAATGCATTGCACATGGAGGGGCACTTGAAAAGTTCCAGCTGTTGTACTTGGTGCAAAATGTAGCAATTAGGCTTCTAATCAGTACACGATCCAAAGATCCGTGTGATGCTTACACTGAAAGACCTAGATTGATGCTTTCACAATTTAAGTGGTGGTGTTGGCATTGACCTTTGAAGTCCTAAATGGTCTGACTAAGAGGCCTTCTTTCTTTGTAAGCATCATCAAGACAGCCCTCTGAGGGATCATGTCCCTGCTGTCTGAAGCTTCTGGGTTTTGATAGATAATTTTTCCTGCCTTGTTCCAAGTTACCTTTGACCCAGTGATGGGATTCAAAAATTTTACTATCGGTTCTGTGCGTGTGGCATGGCTTTGTGGGTGTGGCTTTGTGGGCATGGCAGGGGAAGGATACTGCAAAATCTCCATTCCCTCCTCACCCCACTAACCTTTTTTCCAGCTCCATTCTTCTGTTCAGGGCAACAAAAGATCAGTTGAGAGGCTGGGAGGCAGTGGTTACAGGGCCAGCCTATTTGCCGGTTCTCTGAACTACTCAAAATTTCCGCTACTGGTTCTGCAGAACCTATCAGAACTGGCTGAATACCACCTCTGCTTTTAATGACCCTATTTTAAGGAAATCTTACAACGATATGTGTCATTTGCTAGACTTTCGCATTTCATATTAATTTGGTCCATTCTAACTTATATTTGAACTTTTTATGGTCTATTGGTCACCTGGGACTGCCCAAAGCAGAAAGGGAGAACGTAAACTATTGTTTTAAAGAATCCCGTGATATGTAAAAGATATATTGTACAACAGTCTTTCAATATTTAAAATTAAGACTATTGTGCATCATACCAGGGATTATTTAGATTGTGACCCATCTATTCCTCCATCCAATTTATTATTTTATGATAATTCTATTTTTTTCTCTGTTGTGGGTAGCTGTAAAAGAAACCCTTAATCATTAAGTTTATATCTTTTCCTCTGCATCGTGATCCCACTCTGGATTGAATCACCAAGCATTAAATAAATTGGAACAAGAGGCTGTATTTTACATATTGCATAATGTGTCTTTAGGTTGACAAGTGCAGTTAGTAAATTACATCATTCTAGAGAAAAATATTTGAATGTTAAGCAAGAGGCATCTGTGGCTGATTTTTATTTATATTGAGATATTCCAGATTAGAACTGAAATATTATTTTATTTTTCATTCACTCATTAGAATGTTGCATTTCTGTCAGTAGGGTAATTCTTCAAAAACTCAACAGAATGGATTTTCTATTACTGGGAAAAAATCTAATAGTAGAAATATCAAGCTTGAAAATGGAACTATTTAGGTAGGGGCTGTGGAGCAAAAAAAATATATATTGAAATTTCCCTCAATGCATCTCTATGGAAGATGCAGTTGGACAGTGGTTCTCTTGATTACATGATGATCCAGAATGGTGTGTATGCTCTGTGCTTTTTCCTGGAGGGAAGTCAGCATCTATGCTGGGCAAGACTCCTGTGCTCTCATTGGAGGCTGAGTCTGGGCAAAGTCTTTTAGTCCCGCCTTCTGGTCGCACATGCCCAGTTTCAACTCAGCCTCTCTCTGAGGCACACGCGTCTTTCCGAAGCTCCTTGGATCCGTTTTGAAGAAGGATTTCTTGGCCTTTTATTGAAAGCAGGTACAGGGGACTGGAAGGCGCTTTGACTGCTCCTAGAGCAGCGCGCTCTGGCGGCAAGCCTCAAAGCCCCTTTCTGGGCTCGTAGACTGCCGATTGGAATCGTGAGGGCCTGGGCTACCGGAGGCCCCAGAGGAGCCCGTAGGCCCGGGAAAACGCTCCGCCGCTCCCGGAAGGTGGAGCGGCGACCCGCGGAGTCGGGGGCCTGGGGATCGATCAATCTTCCCCCCCCCCCCGGCCGCGGAGCGACCCGGAGAGGCCGCAGCGGGCCTAGAAGTTGCGCCGGGCCGTTTGGGCCTAGTCGGCAGGCTTTTCGGCCTGCAAAGCGCGCGAAGAGCGTGGGCGGCTGGCGCCAAGCTGCCGCTGCGTGGGAGGGCCCCAGCCATCCGAAGGGTCCTAAAGCAGGAAGAGGCCCGGGTTTTTTGCTGCAGCCTGGTTTTGTTTCTTGCACTTTGGGAGCGATGGAAGGGCCTTCTGCTTCGGCCTCTGCTCCACCTCCAGAGCTGGTGGCTGGGCCTTCTTCGGCCCTGGTGGAGCCTACAGCGGAGCAGTCCCCCCAGCCTACCACCTCCCAGACTAAGGGGAAAGGCAAGGCCCCTGCCAAGAAGGGTAAAGCAACGAAGAAGTCTGTTAAATCGAAGGCTTCTAGGGCAAGTCCTTCTACCTTTGAGAAGAGGAAGGAGAAAACCCTGGAGAAGCTGCACAGCACAGCGGCATTTTGCAGGCCCACTTGTCCCTCATGGCTTCTCCGGCCCCGGGACAAGGGAGGGGGGCGGCCATAAATCCCATCTTCCCCATTGATGTCTCGGGGATT
The DNA here is from genome assembly GCA_039707465.1 of Rhabdophis nuchalis. Lineage (NCBI taxonomy): Eukaryota > Metazoa > Chordata > Lepidosauria > Squamata > Natricidae > Rhabdophis > Rhabdophis nuchalis. The sequence goes on from CM077645.1 coordinate 169,778,244, forward strand.
TGGGGACCGGATCAGCCTGCTCCTTCCCAGTCTGCGCTCCTTCCACCGGGCATTCAACGCATGGAGGCGATCCCATCCACTTCGGCTGCCTTCCCTGTGCCCATGCCTCAACCATCTCTGGACGCGGCCAATATTCAAGCCATCATCGCTGCTGCCATGCCCCAGGGGTTTGCGGCCGGCCTTCAACATCAGGTACCGGGTTTCCAGCCTGCGCCTGGCCCGTCGGGGGTTATTCCGGCTCCGGTGGCAGGCCCTGCTCCCGCGGAAGACCTGGAGGAAGATGAGCTGGAGAGTGTTTCCAGCGCAGAGGAAGGTGAGATCCGGGAAGGAGGTCTTTCGGAGGATGAGGGCAAGCCTCCAGAGAAAAAGGCGTCTTCCGGCCTGTTCCCTTCGGCCTTGTTCACTAGGCTAGGTCGGCGTCAAATTTCGGCCCGGCTACGGCCCCTACCACGGCCGGCCCACGGCCGGCCTTGATCTCGGCGGAGAACATGTTTGATGACGACATCTTGCCCTCGGAGACGATCCCGATGCCCAAGATCTTTGTGGATATGGTTCAGCGACAGTGGGCCACTCCTACCTCGGGGCCCAACCCGTCTTCCACGGATAGGCGGTTTTTCAACGTGGCCGATGAGATGGCGCAGTTCCTGACGACTCCCACTGTGGATGCCCCGGTTGTTTCCCTCCACACGGCGGCCAACATGCCTGGAGCCCCGGAGGATGTCCTCCAGCCGGAGGAAAAGAAGGCTGACCTCACTTTGCAACGGGGTCATCAGGCAGCGGCGTGGGCTATCCGTGCCGCCACTTCGGCTTCTTTCTTCACCCGCCCCTGCCTTCTGTGGCTGCAGGACTTACAGCTGCGCACCCCAGTCTCCGACTTCAGGGCCCACCTGGACATTGCCAAGCTGGTGGCGGCTGTGCAATTTACCTCCAATGCCACTTTGGCCTCGGCCAGATTCGCCTCCAGGGCCATGGCTTCTTCCGTGGCTTCTCGTCATCTTTTGTGGCTGTGAAAGTGGCAGGCGGATGTGCGCCACAAATGGCGCCTGGCTTCCGCCCCGTTCAAGGGCGGCTCTCTGTTCGGGGATGCCCTTGATCCCTTCCTTGTGGAAAACAAGGATAAACGAAAGGTTTTGCCCACTGCTCCCAAGAAAGGGTTCCACCGGGCTGCAAAGCTGGCTGGAGAAGTCTGGGAGCTGAAGTCCTTCAGACTTAAAGTTGCAAAGGTTGGGGACCCCTGGTCTAAACTAGTCTCATAGGTCTGTGAATGCAGACTGGTTTCTTCAGGTGAATGAATGAACACATGGTAATTTTAAATATAACATTAAAAAACATTTCATAGTATTAGTTCTGATATTGTTTTACATTTCCATATCCCAGAGTTGATGGGAGGGAATTTGGTTCATCAGAGAGTAAGAAGGGGAGTTGCATTGTTCACATGAAATAGATCCACAATCATCCAAGGAGTCCCCTTCTGCCTTTGTAATTTTCCCATTGTATAATGGGCTTATGATGCTGCGATTGATGCAATATTAATGAAGTTATATTGCCCTGGCAGAGTTATTATTGCCTTCTTTTTTTAAGTATTTAGAGACTGGGTTGGAAAAGAGTGAGTTGTTGCCTTGGTAGTTCAGTGTGTCATCAGTTCTATAAATATCCATCTTATTTAATTCACTTGTATAACTTTTTCACTTTTGTATTTTTATCATATGGCACTTCAAAACCACATATGCTAAATACTTGCTGTTCCTTTTTATAAAAGCTACTGCAGAAAAATGTGAATTTCCATACGGAGCATTTTATTTTACTTTTATCTGACATTTATGATAGTGTTTGGAGGCCAAAGTAGGTGAAACTGGTGGTTAAATATTTAACAACTGGTACAGATAATAATTCGTCATGATTATTAGATAAGAGTATAGTTTTTAAAGTTATTTTGAAGACTGTTTCAAATTCAGACTTGAGAGACTGGCTCCACCTAGTGTTTTCCTAAAATTACAGTTGTTGAATTACAGTTTTCAACAATAAAGATAAAGAATGGGACCCAATCATGCATACAAATCTAGTTATTGCACTCATTGTTGATTGGTGTATTATGTATTACACAGATGAAGTTCTGTTGTTGAGATTGAAGTAGTATTATGTATTCATCCAACTAAGTGTTTACACTTTTTCAAATATCAGTAATACTCAGTGATCAAATATTCCTATTGCTATGAATATTACTGTTATTATTTACTCCACAACCCAGGACTGGCAACTTAATGAATGATTAAATTGATAAACTGGAATAAGTAATAGAGCCGTGGTGGCGCAGTGGTTAGAATGCAGTTTATCAATATTTTCTCCTAATAGTTAAACCTTCCCTTCCTTTTTCTTTCCATTTGTATGGCTGCATTCATTATGTAAGTTGCTATTCATCACTGAACAACGAAAATATATTTTATTACCAAGATCAGAGACTGACTTGTATTCATATCTTAGCAAAAATTTGCCCAGGCTATAAGTGACCTGAGAAAAAAGATTTTATATATGACAATCTGTTGGACCCAAAAATTTAGGTGTGCCATTAGATTTAACAAACCCAAAATTAAATGTATTTTATTAAGAGGAACAAGATAACATTGAATCCAAGCGATTCATTTATTTATGTAATGGTTGTAATTCCAGGACAAAAAGACATTGTTCAAGGAAAATTGGCATATTCCTGAAATGGTGATTTTTGCAGAAGCCTGATAAAACAGCATGAGGTACATTGGGTTGTAAGAGAATAAAAGACCCAAAATCAATCATTGTGCTTCACAGACAAGAGGAGAGCCAGCCCAAGTAGATCAACAGAGTTTTTGACTTCCAAAGCTTAACCTCTGCCCACTTACAATTTCAATAATGTATGTATTACCAAGTGAATATTTTCTCTTCCATATGTATATTCAGAATCTATGAAAGGTTATGCTAATTTTATTTCATAGGAGAAAATATTGCATGAATCATAATCACAGAACACCAACTCTATATATTTAATCTGTGGAAACTTTTGGTATCTCTGCTAGAGATACCAAAGTGGGCAAATTCATGTGTCCTATTGCATTGAAAGAGCATTAACTGCCCTTCTGTACTCAATAATTTTTGGCAACTCATGTTTGGATGACTAATTTAAAAATGTGGTAGATGTTTACTGATGTAAGGAAAGCATTGTTGCTAACATCTAACAGCAAGGCAGACCTCTTATGAGTCATCTATGCCTTTGAAAGTAGCACAAAATGAAAAATATTGACAAAAATAGCACAGGTTTTTTCTAAGGTATGTATTTCAGCCTTTGGAGAAGAGGTTGAGGATGGGTGGTAATAGCTGTGCTTTTAAATAAGAACTAAATAAGAACAGTACATTAAGAAACACGTAACTGTGGTCTTCCTTCTTTAAAAGAAGAGAAAATGGAAAAGGTAATGTGCTATGTATGCAGTATTGCTCTATTAACTTCCCAAATCTTAATATACAAAACGTGGAAGTAAAATTGCAATAGAAACTAAAATAACAGGAGTTACACACAAAATTCACTTTCTATCAACAACCTATGGTAAACAACCCCAATATCTGTATAAGTGTACCTTGTATGTAAAACATCACATTTTAAAATAGCATTCTGTTCTAATACTTGAAAATGATCCTTTCCCTAGCTGGGATTCTAAAGGCAGTTATCTTCTGTGTGACTTTAAAGAACATTTTGCATATCTTTTTCCAGCGTAATCCTGTGGAGTTTCTCCCCGCCCCCCCCCCCCAAATCAATAAAAGGGTTGGGCAAATTTCCAGGAATCAGGTAGCTCAGTATACAGTAATTGTGCACAGTGTTCTTTGAAAATCTGATTTTAAAAATGGAAACAGACTTTGCACTGCAAAACCTAAAGAGGCAGCATTTACTAACATTTACTGGTACATTAATTTTATTAAAATTTGCAGCTCCCTTTAAAATGGATAAAAGGAATATAAACGGAATGAAACTATAGTACTTGTAATAGTAGAAAGATAATTCTGCTTAAAATAATCCTCCTTTACTCTTCTAGTAAAGCTAGAAGATAGAGAAACCCCAAAGTGCCATGGAGCATAGTTCCAGGGGTCTGTATCTAATAGGAAGAGTTGGCAAAAATTAAAGAGATTTAGTTATGCTTTTCGCCTCGGTCACCATTAAAGCTTTATATACAAATTTAAAACAAAAAAGAATGCATTTGCGTATACTATTGTGCTGTATACAGTATATCCGTGATGGCGAACCTATGGCACATGTGCCACAGAGCCATATTTGCTGGCACGCCAGCCGTCAGCTTCTGATTTCGCCCTTCCAGAGGACCCAGGCCCAACTGGAAGTTCAGAAATGAAGTTCCAGTTGGCCTGTTGGGCCTCTTTTTCACCCTCCCCAGACTCCAGAGGCTTTCCTGAAGTCTGGGGTTGGCGCAAATGGCCTTCCCCCGGAGACTCTCTGGAAGCCAGAAATGGATCATTTCCAAACTTCCAGTTGGCACAGGGCCCATTTTTCACCCTGCCCAGGCTTCATGAAAGCCTCTGGAGCCTGGGAAGGGCGAAAAACAGGTCCAATGGGCCAAATGGAAGTTCAGTAATGATCCGTTTCTGGCTTCTGGAGGGCCTCCAGGAGAAGGCCATTTGCTCCCTCCCCAAACTTCAAGAAAGTCTCTGGAGCCTGGGGAGGGTAAAAACTCCTCTCTGCGGGGTGTTTATGTGTCATGCACATATGTATGGGGGTCACGTGCACATGCACAGGTGGGCATGGTGCATTGAATTGTGCGTGTCGGCACGTGCACACATGCTATTGGGCGCGCGCACGCACGCAGACACACAATTTTGGCACGCCTTTACAAAAAAGTTCCCTGCAGTATATAGTAAAGTCATGCTGCCCTAAAAGCAATATTAATGATAGTTTGGAATATGTAATATGTAATTTAGGGATCCCAAACTCTAAACTTCAACCTTTGATTATAACTTATTTTGCAGAAAATAAACTGATAGTGATATTCCATTAAGTAGATGAATTAGCAAGAAAATATAATCCACTAGTAAAATGTCATTTTGTTTCCTGCAACCTTAAATGCTTTACCTCTTCTTTTCCAGTTCCCATCTCATTTATTTTTTCTCTACCTGCTGCATCCATAACACTATTAGCAATAGCAATAGCACTTAGACTTAAATACTGCCACATAGTGTTTTACAGCACTCTTTGGGTGATTTAAAATGTCAGCATCTTGCCCCAACAATCTGGGTCCTCATTTTACCAACATCAGAAATATGTAAGGCTGAGTCAACCTTGAGCCCCGTCAGGATCAAACTCTAGGCTGTGGGCAAAGTTTGCCTGCAATATTGCTTTCGAACCACAGTGCCACCAGTGGTAGTTTACAGAAATGAAACAACAAAATATCCACAATAAAACAAATTAAATTATATATTTTAAGAAGTATAAAGGCCAGACCTATTGGGCAGTTATTCTTTATAGGTGTTATGCATCACTGTAAGCCATTCAGAACAGCTCTCTTTCACTAATTTCTAGAAGGACAGAACTCCAGTTCATATGGAATACTATTTGAAAGATAGATATTTCTATCCGAAAGCATGGTGTACCAACCTCCATGGTATGTACCTTGCAGAAACGTTTGGCGGTATCTTCATCCTGGCAGTTTCATCTGGGATGAAAAAGTCAAGTCGAGAGTCAATATCGATTCCAGTTAGAGAGAGTGGTTACCAAAAAGCCTCAGAGCACAGCTAGAGAGGCCTGTTTACATAACAATTAGCATCTTAAATTGAACTTGAAAGCTAACTGGAAGCCATTGTGGGGATTGGAACACAGCGGTAAAAATTGGTGGTGGCAGGTGGCAGGTGATTACTGGTCCAGTGCATTCAAGATGAAGCTTTTCAAAGACAGCAAGCCAGAGGTCGTATTTAGCAGGTTCTGACCATTTCTGGAGAACCGGTAAATACCACCTCTGAGTTGCCCCTATTCTCTGCCTACCAGGTCCCAGCTGATTGGGAGGGAATGGGGATTTTGCAGTAACCTTCCCCTGGAGTGGGGAGGGAATGGAGATTTTACAGTATCCTTCCCCTGCCATGCCCACCAAGCCAGACCACACCACACCCACCAAGCCACACTCATAGAACCGGTAGTAAAAAAATTTGAATCCCACCACTGCAGCAAGCATATTGCCATGTACTATGTTATATATTGTCTACCCAACTCTAGGAGTCTACTCCTAACATACTAGATGAAAGCATATGCTATTGTTCTAGGGCTCTCAACCTACGTAGGGTTGGTATGATTTCATACAACAGTATAACATCTTAGGGTCGGGACGCTGTCTGACATTTCTAATGATGGTTATATCAGTTCAGAACACTCAAAATTGTCCTCTGAGAAAACAGTTGCCTGAGAGTTTTGTTCCTATGGCAACATACTACCTGCATTTGCTTAATAAAGGAACATGTTAGGATAAGTTTCCTTTGAATAACCCAGCTCAACAGGTCTTGTCTGAGATTTCATAAACTATACCAATGGCTTAATTCAAAAGTTCAGATTCTTGAACATCAACCCTTCCTTCCCAGGGCTACCTAACAGCAAGATTTTGGGGGACTCAGACCTTGTACCACCTGACTGTCCATTTTCATCTTTCCTTCCTCCTTGAACCAGGATGTCCTACCATCATCTATTTTCATGAGGGACTGGAAGGCATTGTACTCTTCTCTCTTTTTCGATCTATAAGAAATGATAAACATGGCTCCTTTTAGCTTCTTGAGAATTTTTGGGCAGAAGAATTTCCATTACTTCTTTGGCTGAAGTCAGGGGTTCTCCGATTCTGGAATTTTCCATCTGTCCACCCCTTCATCACCACACTCATTCACTCATGCATGCACACAAGCGTTTCTATATATCAGACAATAAGAAGAGGGGAACATCCAGCTCTTCTGCTTTTCTGTTTGCAACTTTCCTCAGTTCTGATCAATCCTCTAATTTGCTTGTGGGGAGTCCCCATGTTTTTGTCTTATGTTTTAGAGCAGTTACTACCTACTTGGCCGAACGAGTCCAAACCGGTAGGAACCCATCTCTTCCATATTTCTGGAATATCAACGTAATCTGTAAAAGGTATAAGAGGAATTCATTCTCAAATTATAAAATCCATTGTCACATTACAATAATGATTCAATTTTATGCAAAAAGCCTATTGTTCAATGAAAGAATAAATAATGGGAAATTATGCAACTGCAAAACAACAGATGGTTTCCAAACAGTTCACTCTATTCTTTATGACCACTTTGTCTGCATCCATTAAACATAAATATACACTATATTTGCTCACCCATCCAAATAATCATCAGGTGTTCCAATCACTTCCATGGCCATAGGTGTATAAAGTCAAGTACCTAGGCATGCAGACTGTTGTTACAAACGTTTGTGAAAGAATGGGTTGCTTTCAGGAGTTCAGCGTGGAACTGTGATAGGATGCCACCTGTGCAACAAATCCAGTTGTGAAATTTCCTTGCTTCTAAATATTCCACAGTCAACTGTCAGCTGTATTATAAGAACGTGGAAGTGTTTGGGAACGACAGCAACTCAGCCACGAAGTGGTAGGCCACATAAACTGACAGAGCAGGGTGAACGGATGCTGAGGCGCATAGTGTGAAGAGGTCGCCAACGTTCTGCAGAGTCAATCACTACAGACCTCCAAACTTCATGTGGCCTTCAGATTAGCTCAAGAACAGTGCACAGTGGACCGACGTCATATTGAACCCTATGGATTAGGAATGGGATGTCATTTACTGTAAATTCATATGCGAGTAAAGGCAGGTGAGCGAATACTTTTGGCAATATAGTGTATATTTGACATATATATATGTCAAATGTAGAATTTTAATGCAACATTTGTTGACCTTGTAAGATCTTCTGATGCCATAAGCAGAAATGAATTTTGAAATCTAATTGAGGATTGTCTATTGCTGATGCTCATTAAAATGTACATGCTAATATCAATCCCTCTATTGAATTTAATTCCATTACATGTAAAATTCTTTTATTTCTGTTTAACCTCAATATTTGGGAACAACTTAGCTGTCATAACCCGATTGGCTATTGTATTTTTTTATAAACTAATCATTTGCTTTCTTTCTAATCTTTCATTTTTCTTTCTTTCTAATCTTATAAAAAACCACAGGCTTGAAATAATTTGGGAAGAATTTTGTTCTTTTTATATCCTTAATTGTATGTATGTGTGTTTGTCTTATGACAATGAACTATAGCAACGAACTGCATAACTGCAGTCTTACAGTCATGTTTGTACATAATTTTAAATGAAAAATATGCCATAGATTATGATTAAATAAACTATGAAATGAGTAATACACAAGGTGGTGGCTTTACTGGCAAGATAAGAGATTTGGAAGAATCTCCCAGGGTGAACTGTGGGGTTCTTGATGCTCCCTGAGCTTGGTTTCATTAACAAACTAGGTATCATCATCAGTGCACTGCAAGAAAACAGCCAAATTCACAGCGTACCAAGGATCCCACAGATAAGAGATTTATGTGATGTACAGATCTAGCATCGCAAACAATTCAAAATTCATAGACTAACCTTAAATCAGGATCTGTTTTCGCTTACAGATGAGACACATTTGGTACAAGTAACTTTGTGTTTTGAGAATGAATATGGAATATTCATCTTCTCTTGCATGGGAGAATATCCTATTTATCACATTATGGTCTGTTTTGGTGCATTCAATAATTTCCACACATGTATGTGATGTAATAAACGATATAGAAAAATTAGGTTACTGCTTTGGCATTCAAGCAAGGTTTACTAATAGGTGTATTGTTCTTGTGGCATGAAATTAAGGAAACTTGTTAAAGTTGGCAAATTTGAGGAATGGTGGATGATCTTTTTGGGCCTTTTTGTTGCATTGAAAGTCAAAGCCTTTTTGCTTATTAGTACCGTAATATTTTGGGGAAAAAGCCTGTGATAGGTAGGACAACTGAGTTTCTGTCTAGATCTTTCTGTCTTCTTCAGTCTAGACCAGTGGTCGGCATACTGCAGATCACGAGCCACAAGCGGCTCTTTGGCCCCTCAAGTGCAGCTCTTCCTCCACCCTCATTGACGGCGGGACTCCTCAGGCTCCGGGGACGTGCTCCGGCTGCTCCACGGCCAAAGAGGCAGCTGTAGCCTCCCCAGCCAGCATGCCGGACACTCGTCTGCTTCCCAGGGGCTGAAGGGGTTCCGCAGGGGAAAGGAGGGAACTGGCAGCCGGTGAGTGAGCCAGCGGGGCGGGCGGGCGGGCAGGAAATGTTGCTGGGCGCCGCCACAGCACCCTGCCCACCTGCCTCGCTCGCTCACCACCGGCCGCCAGTTCCCTCCCTCCCTCCGCAGAGCCCCTTTAGCCCCTGGGAAGCAGACGAGTGGCCAGCATGCTGGCTGGGTAGGCTACGGCTGCCTCTTTGGCCATGGGGCAGCCGGAGCGCTTCCCAGGGGCTGAAGAGGCTCTGCGGGGAGGGGGAGGGAACTGGCGGCTGGTGAGCCTGATAGGCAGAAGCCACACATAGGACGGGGACAAAATATCCCCAGAATGTAAAAGAGAAAATATTTAGAGAATGTACAGGCCATAGATTTACAGTAAATTGCACAGTCCTGGTTTTGCACAGGCAAGAATCCAAATGCTCAAAAATCCAATTAAATTTGAGTCTTTTTCCTGTCCTTGCTTGGAGATGGCTTTACTGACTCCTGGATTGCCTTTGGCTGCTCTTGCATAGCTTTTGTGTCTGGGACAGGCCAGCCACTCGTCTGCTTCCCAGGGGTTGAAGAGACTGGGGGGGGGGGATAGGGAGAGACACAGAGAGAGAGACAGAGAGTGAGGGAATCAGAGAGAGACTGACAGATACACAGAATACAGAGAGAGAGAGAGATGGGGAGGGAGGGAAAGAGAGGCACAGAGAGAGAATGACAGAAGGAGGGATTGAATCGGAGACAGACAGAGGGAGGCAGGGAGGGACAGACAGAGACAGAGACAGGGAGGGAGGGAGGGAATCAAAGATAATGACAGACACATAGAGAGAGACGGAGAGACAGAGACAAGGAGGGAGAGAAAGATACAGACACAGTATGAGTGATTAAGTGAGTGAATGAGAGACAGACAGACAGACACCCACGCAGCGACAGATGGGTGGAGGGAGCAGAGAGAGACAGAGATACAAAGAGAGAGACAGACACAGAGAGAGAGAGACAGAAAGAAAAAGAGATAAAGAAAGAAAGAAAGAAAAAAAAGTGGGAAGAGAGATAAAGAAAGAAAAAACTTATGACCACAATTGATCCTAAAATTTTGGTTGCTAAGCAAGACCATTGTTAAGTGAGTTTCCCCACATTTTCCATGTTGGCCACGCCCACCCGGTCACATGACCGCTGAGCCACTCCCACAAAATAGGCCACACCTTCTGGCTCTCAAAATACATTTCAATCATTGTATTGTTGATATTTGGCTCTGTTGACTAATGAGTTTGCCAACCACTGGTCTAGACCTATTTAGGAAAAACAGAATCCTAAATAGATGACTTGCAGAGAGAGCTGTCAGTCTAATTCCAAAGAAGATGTCACTGAGGACGCCTGGTTCCCATACTATAGATTACAATAGACAGAGGGAGTTGAGGATCCTGTTCACAGCAGCAGTTAAACATTTCTTATAATGCTTCTGGCATATTGAACAGTTAGCCTATCTATGGAGACAAGTCTATAAGTAGGTTTACACTAATTATGAAATTCCATATAAAATTTTTAAATGGCATTTATGTGTATGTATGTACATATATTGAGTGTAACATATAGATAGCCTCCAGAAAAGTTTTGAAAAACAGGGTAACAGGCCTCGGGAACAGTCAGATAAAAGAAGGCATTGTTTGCAACTGCATAATGGGTGGAGAAAGATGCTTTGAAGGAATCCCCCCCCCCCCAACCTCTCAGACTGTAAAGGAGATGGCGGGAGAATTGTACTTTCAAACTTTCAAGATTGATGTCAACCTTCCCTGGTATGCCAGGGAAATACGACCCAGAGGAGCTAATTCTAGTTTACTATAAGGCTACATAAAAGAATCTTGCAAATAAAGCATTCTGTTATGGCTAATTAAAACTACAGTCTTCAAATATATTGCTTGGTATATTAACAGACTCCCAGAAGTTGGCAAGCAGATTATCAAAACATATTTATCATTTGAATTTTGAAATGATTCCTATTTTGCTTAGTTGTTAAAATCTTACTTTCTATAATCACAGCATTAAAACACTCACCCTCTCTAATTGGCAACTTACATTTAAGATTTTTGGAGAATTGATCAATATACTGTAGAATGCCAGTAGTGCTCAGTTTTTTAAAAATGATTTTAAAAAGTGTTCAAGCATGCCAGAATGCCACTACCAGTACTGACTCTAATAGACTACAACAAACAAATCTTCACTGTAACAAAACATTTGACTTTTTAAAATGAAAGCTCCAGTTTATAAAGACTTTAAAAAATGAATAGAAAATGGATAACACAAAATAACACAGCTTATTTTGTGATTTATTACATTTTGTGAGCTTATAATGTATTATATTATTTTCTAAATACATTATTAGAATATTTAAAATAAAATCTAATGTATTACTGATTTTGGTGCAGGAAGTAATCTTTTTATGTGATGAAATATATAAGTTAAAACAAGTCACAATTCAGGAGATGCTTCTGCTGTTACTATGATTCATCACACAGCCAGATGTTTAGACTGGATTTGGCATTTTTATGCACATATCGCGCCCTTCCCAAGAACTGTGGATATGCAGATGTTGTTGTTAGAGGTATCAGCATAGGATGTAAGCAAGTTGCAAATAAAGCTGCCTTTTGCAATTGACTGGTGGTAAATTTGTCAATTCACATACTGTTCCAATTGTTTTAGAATTGTGCTAGTATTATTGTAGCATTATTATTGTTTTCAAGTGCTACTTGAAAACAAGAAAAACTATGACCAGGCAATGTGTCAAACTAGAAGGAAAAATTAGCACAGCCTGTGCACAGGTGCAACTCTTCATGTCCTATTTCTAGTTTCTGAAAAAAATGTGATCTGTGCAAGGTTTTATAGTCTCAAAAGCAGGCATTTTATATGACATTTTCAATCTTAGTGAGAGGGAAAACTTGTGCCTTCATGTGCTAGCCTTCTATATGGGATGAGTTGTTTATCTAAACAGCCATTTGAAGTATATTTGAAATGTTCCACATCTATGAATAAAAAAGATTGGGTGATTTGGGGGTTTGATAGGTATATTTTGAGGCTAGCTTAGACTTCACTTTGTTTTTGTTTGACAAATATGTTAAGTGATGGATTTATGCATTTATTTCTTGTCTCCCTTTGTTTGCACATTATTATTTTATTTGTAAGCTGTTCTGACAGCATCTAATGCAGAATGGCCTAAAAATATTCTATATAAATGTATAAATAAAAATATATATTCTCTCTAGCTTCTGCAGTTTCTCACTGGAAAATTCTCCCAGTTCTTCAGAGCAGATTTGTGGGAGAAGTCATATAAATTGATAGGGAATCTCTGAAAACTAAATCCTCATCTATTCCCTTAGCAGGATGTACATTTTGGAAAAGAAGCCTTCGGAGGACAGAAGTTTCTATTGCAGGAACAAATCCTAATTCCAAACCAAAATGTTTTTTGTTAGAAATGTTTGGGCAACATTTTAGCAGAGAAGTTAAGGAAAAGACTAAAAAAGATTTCAATGTTATAATTTCAAGTTATAACTATGAGTTATGTAAATAACACAGTTCTGCATTACAAGATATTTGGGATATTAGACATGGTTTATAATGAACCATATCACACACTTAATAGGTTTCAAATTAAAAACCTTATGGCTTTTTCTTTTGCTCCAGATCGGTGCTCTAAATGAGCACTTAATTCAGCAAGACCACTTGAATTGGAGTGTGTACTGATTATGCATTTTTGGTCATGGTTACATTTTTTATAAACAGTAATATAGAAATGATAACTGCAAATAAAATTTTGATTTTAATTGATTAAAATGATTGTTTATTTTTAAAAACTTTATACTATTAATCGTGTGTGTGTGTGTGTGTGTGTGATAATTGCTTTTCTTTATTTACTTGTATGAATAATTCCTGACAAATTCCAGCAGGTTGGGTGCTCTCTTTACAAAAGGGCAATAAGAATGATCCCTCAAATCATAGACTGATTAGTCTAATTGACACCATAGCAAAATTAAATGCCAAATATCTTTTATAAAAGATTGAGGACCAGGTAACTGAAAGCAGCTTGCTACCTGAAGAGCAAGCTGGATTTAGGTCATCAGGCTCCAAAACCCAAGAAAAACATGCTGACTTTCTTCTAAGTAGTTTCCCCTATGTTCCTTGCCTATAGACAGAAATCTTGCCAAGCTAATGCAATCTTACTTGGTTCATTAAAGATATAATCTGAAAACTTGTAGAAATATTCTGCTTTGCGCAGATGGTATGGTATTGATGCCATGCACCCCAATAAGAAGACTGTTGCACAGGTTTAGTTCATATTGTGCATTAAAACTAACTGAACACGAATAGGTCCAAGACCAAGGTAGTTGTTTTCAGGAAGGGATGGCTAGTGATAGGTGGAACCTGGATAGGGAACGTATAAGTCAGGTGATCATATATATTTACTGTAGGTCTTGTTTTTAAGAAACAAGTTCCTGGTTCTCACATTTTAAGAGCAGTACTTTAAGTGCTGCAGCCTGTGCCAATCACAGCTACCCAGATTCTCTAATTCCATTCATAAAGGTATGTAACAGAAAACTAATTCCAATGAATACACACAGCACATATTTGTGGGGATATATACAGTAATTGTCCCCTTATTGCAACAGATATAGGCCACTGTCCTGAAATGCATCTTGAGGTGGATAAATCTGTGCACTAGAGTATTAGGAGCAGAGTTGGGTATACCTCCTATGAAAAGCCATCCACTAATTAGAGTATTCAGCTATTGGTTGAAGATGTTATCTGTGGACCCATATATACTCAAGCTTCGTTTTGAAAAACAGTTGCATGTTATGCCTCCTCACACTTGGGCTGCCCAAGTTTCAATGTCATCTCACAATATGGATTCTCCATCCAATGCCCCATCCAATCAGATCTGAAGTTGTGTGCACCAGTTGTTGAAGTCATTGTGCATATTCACCTTAACTGCAAACTATATTCTGCAGAAAAAACTGTTTACTAAGATTCTTATTTAAAAACTAAAAATACTCAGAAGAAGCTGTCTTGCTTTTTGCAGGATACTTCTTTAACACCAGATGGGACAAGCAATCCTGCTGGGTTCTGGATTTTTCAATGGTCTTGATTCCATTTACCCTGAAATGCCTGCTAAGACCCGGCTGGTTCTATCTATTGTTCTATATCTAGAAGGTGGCATTGGGGACAGCTATTCAACACCTTAACTCAGTATTTTTCAACCTTGGTGGCTGGGAAATTCTAGGAGTTGGAAGTCTACATGCTTTAAAGTTGCCACAGTCAAAAAACATCACATTAGCAGTTAATCTGTGGGTTCCACGCTTGTCCATTATGCCATTCAATCTGCATCTGCATGAAACGGCTAGTGGAAGTTGTTCAGAATGTTGATAAAATTATCTATTAAATTTGTATGCTGCCCATTTCTCTACTAAGTAACTCTGGGCGGCTTATTGGTGATTTCCCGATGTTACCCTTGATCTATTCCAAGGACGTAGTCGATGCCTTTGAATGATGCCTATCTAATAATGGGCTGTATGAGTGGAAACATGAATCCAGAGAAGCTGTAGGTGATATAGGTAAAATAGAAACTGGCTTTTGGGATTGAGGTTCATCCTGTTTAGCGTGGGTTCTTTTTTTCTTGAAAGCACAGGTCAGCAATCTGTGAGTCTTCTTTGTTCCTTAGTTGCCACTGGATTTGACATGACTGCTTTTGAGGCACTTTTGTGCATGGTTATGCCTGGGTACTAGCTGCATTTCTTTTTCAGCTGGTTGGATCTGGATTTAGTTATCAAGAGGTATTTGTAGAGGCAGGGGTAGGATCCTACCAGTTTAACAACCGGTTCACTGAGTGTGTGCTTTGCACAGTATTTTCAGTATTTAAAGATCCCTATAAATTCCTTTGTCCTAAGGAAGTTCAGTTTGCAAACATCTTGTTTGGCATAGCCCTGATCATTATAAATGGTCTGCCAGTTTCTAGAAGTTGACTTTTGATAGGCATATGAAATTGTAGTTAGATCGTCCTATTCTGAACATGGATCCTGCTTATAGTAATTAGTTCATAAATTGTTTGCCCTTTATAGTGTAATCCTATCTATGTGTCTGCTCAGACAGAAGTCTACTGAGCTCAGTGGCATTTATTTCCCATTAAGTAAATAGAGAGTTGCAGCCTGAAAGGACAGAATTATCATTTTTATTTCATCAGTAATATCAGACACTGCTGTCTTTCTAGTCTCAAGACACTAGGAATTAGTAGGAAGATAATATTCCATGTCTTATTATATGTCAATTTTAGAAAAAGTGAAAGAGAATATGATCATTGTTCACCCAAAGTCTTTCTGCAATACCAACTTCTAGCAAACTATGGAACAGTTTAGTCTTTCCTCCATATTTTTAATACACTTGCTCTAAAGATATTGTATTGTCAAATAATGTATTTGCTTAAAATACTCCAGTAATCCTCAACTTATGCTCATTCATTTAATGACTGTTCAAAGGTATGTTGATATTGAAAAAAGGGAATTATGACAGCTCCTCACATTTACAACCATGCAATATTCCCAAGGAGCTCTGCAGTCGTGTGGTCTGAATTTGGGTGCTTGGCAACCAGCATGTATCTATAATGGTTGTGATGTTCCAGGGTCATGTGATTGCTGTTTACAATCTTCCAAGAGGCTTCTGACAAGCAAAGTTAATAAGGCAAGCCGTATTCACTCAGTGACTGGAGCAAAAAGGTAACAAAATTGGAAGCAATTCACTTAATGATTGCCTTGTTTAGCAAAGGAAGTTCTAGCCCCAATTGTGTTCATAAATTGAGGAGTATCTTGAAGGAGTATTTTGAAAAAACATCATTTATGTATCAGTCCAGACATATTGTCATTTTCAGAGGTCCTTTTCAAGTGCCTCTGGGAAAGGAGGTGAAGCAGGTGTTTGTCACACGCCTTCTTAATTTGCGAGTTAGCCATACCCTTACTGGGATTTGAACCTGGGCAGTATTACATATCAGGCAGTTGTATAAGCCACTAAGCCAGAGGCTCTCCTCCTTTATCAGCTGAGCCAGGGGAATATGTATATATTATGTTACAACACCCTGGTAAGCCCAAATATGGGAGGGAGCATGCTGATTCCCTTTTCTGTCTTTCGGCTCACCCTAGGAGTCCATCCAGACAGAACGCTATTTTTTTTAATGTTGCTTTTGTTATATTTGTGTTGCATTTGTGCTGATAAATAAATAAAGGGAGACTAGTATAGATCTATTTCAAGCTATTTAGCTCTCATCAGCTAGCCATACTAGCTGATGAGAGCTAAATAGCTTGAAATAGATCTATACTAGTCTCCCTTTATTTATTTATCAGCACAAATGCAACACAAATATAACCAAGGCAACATAACAAATATTTTAAAAAATAGCTTTCTGCCTGGATGGCTCCTAGGGTGAGTCGAAAGACAGAAAAGGGAAGCAGTTGCTCCCTCCCATATTTGGGCAATATATATATTTACATGCATGCACGCACGCACACACACACATACATAATATTGTTAGATGCCTTTAGTGTTCTCTGAACAGTAAAGAAAAAGGGGGACGTGGGAAGATTGACAGTAACAGGTTTAGAAAGAGCTGAACACTGTTTTGTTTTGGAGGGGGGGATAGTGAGTTGTGTGTGTATGTGTTCTGTTTCCTCTGTGAAAAGAGAAGTAACTTTGTTCTTTTCAAATACTAGAGTAATCTTTACATTTTTTGTGTTGCTAAGTGGGCAATCAAGCAAATGGAGAGGGGAAAATAGCAAACCTTTTGAACCAGGAAGGATGCAAATTATTATGTATGTATTTTAATGTTTAGCTAAAAGGTTAAAGGTGTGGGTGTTTATGATGGGTCTGTTATAAGGTTTGTAAGGGATTGATTATATATAGAATAAATATCAGACTAGGAAGTACTATGTAGCTTTTAGGTAAGAATGTTTAGATTGATAGGTGAACAGAGTAAATAATATTTGGGATGTTTGGAATTATTAGAGTGGTGTATAGCGGAAGTCAGGGGGGTGGGTTTGAATGGGAGGTGGGGAGGGTTAGGGTGGAGGGTGGGGAAATATATATGTATGATTAATCTAGAGATGGGAATAATGGGATATGGTTTTTTTAAGAGAAATTTATATTATGTTTTATATAGGTTTAATTAAGCTAGAAGATGGTGTTAATGGGATATTGATATATTAAGAGAAATTTATATTGTGTTTGCTGGGAGGCGAGGGGGGTATAATATCTGAATGAGAAATTTATTCTAAGACGGGGTGAGGGGAGGGGGTATAGTATTTGTATGTGATTTTTATTATATGTCGGGGGGGGGTTAAAAGGGGGAAAATTTGTTTGAATAAAACTTTTTCAATTAAAAAAATATGAGAATTCTTATTAGAATACATTCTTAAATTAGTTTACATTACATTTTGTTGCATATAAATTCCAGTTTGTTACCAATAATTTGATTGCTTCTCATTCAATTTTTATTATGTTCTGAACAGCTTTTAAATGGTATTTTGTGGTAGTTTTATTTGATTAAATATATTTGATATATTTTGGTAAATTATAATTGACTTAAGGGAGCTCATAATAAAATAAAATAAAACCACACCACTCTTAGCAGATGAAAATAAACTAAAATAAATAAAACACAATGCTAATAAATAATCAATATCCAACTCCAAGTGGCCCGCAGTCAGTCCCCAAAAACATTAGAGAAATCAGTTGTACCACTCAGCAATTTCAAATAATTTGCCCTCTAACCTGGATAGGAGATACAAGTCACATTCAATTCAATTTTCCATAGCTAACTGCACAGGAGTAATGTATACATTTTGATTACAATTTACTCACTTTTTCCAGGAGGGATCATTAAATATAAGCAGGTTCTAGAATGGTTTCATCAATTTAATGCTTCCAGATAAGTTTGATTACATGTCATAACCTACTGAAGAAGTTAGGGCTCACCTGAAGTGCACCATATTTGGAAACATTTTAGAATAGCTTAAAATAGGTTACTGAAATGATTAGTTAACAATTCAGTTCTAAACATTAATATCTTTAAAATAAACATTTAAATTCCTATGAGCCAGTGAAACCTATTTCCAGATAAAATAAATCAATGAAAAATAAATTGGAATATAAATATTATTCTGATATTCTGGAATCACTTTAGAAGGTTAATTGAGGACAGATGATTGAAGTTGCTTAGCTAAGGTTCCAAAAGAATATGAAAAATAGCCAATTATTTTAAGTTTGCAGTACAGATCAATACCCAATGCTCATCTGGAACATTATCTTGGGAAAGATTGAAGGCAAAAGGAGAAGGGGATTGCAGAGGATGAGATGTCAATCAACGAATTTGGGCAAACTCCAAGAAGCAGTGAAAGTCAGGAGGACCTGGCACGCTATGGTCCATGGGATTGTGAAGAGTCTGACACGACTTAGCGACTGAAGGAGACTTGGGATAGTGAAAGGAGAAAAAAATGATGACAAACAGTAAGAGGATTTATTCACTTACAGAAATGATGGCTGTACCAGTGGAAGATCTGAGTTTAGGAAAAATCATTTTGAAGATCTGTCTATGTAGCTGCTACTTGATGGCATATAATCAAAAACAATTATTTCAAGAACTCTACATAGCAGTACACCTACTCCCCCTCTCTCACACACACATATCATTGAATATTCATTGAAATCAGCAGTCCTTTGGAGACAATAAAATAAAATAAAATGATGGGATGGAAATTTCAGTCCTTATGTGTACCATCCTGCTACATATTCTTTATGGTAGTTGATGTACAGACAAGAAGCACACTCAGATTCCACTAATTCCACTTTATTGTAAGTTTACAATAACAGAACCATGCAAACCCGAAAATACATTTGTCACTCATCATCTTTACATCCAAATATGTAACAGAATTAGGGAGGGTTCCTTCTGAGAGAATTTGTCACACACACATTCCTGTTGTGGGCTAAGCTGCCTCTTCTCTGATCATTAGAGTCTTAGACTTCAAGAGAGCTAATTTCAACAAACTCAGAGAGAGCTTGGGAAGGATTCCATGGATGAGAATCCTCAAGGGGAAAACAACTCAAGAAGCTTGGGAAATTTTGAAAAATGAGATTATAAAAGCCCAGTCCAGCGCAATACCAATGAAGAAGAAAAATAACAGTTCCCAAAAGAAACCAGCATGGCTGCATAAAGAACTCTCTGACAAATTGAAAGACAAAAAGGATAAATATAAAAAGTGGAAAAAGGGGGACATAACCAAGGCAAAATATCAGCAAATAGCCCGAGCCTGTAAAGATGAAGTGAGGAAAGCTAAGGCTCACAATGAAGAAAGGCTTGCCAAAAAAGTAAAAAATAACAAAAAAAGCTTCTTCCAACATGTTAAAAATAAGAAAAAAGTTAAGGAAACAATTGGTCCACTGCTGGGAGAAAATGGCAAGAAGATGATAAGCAACAGGGAGAAAGCAGAACTATTTAACTCTTTCTTTGCATCTGTCTTTACACAAAGGGATAAAACAGTCCAATCAATCAAAAACAGCACCACAAATATCAGATTAGGAACACAAGTTGAAATAGAGAAGAAAATGGTAAGTGAGCACCTGTCTGCCCTGGACGAGTTCAAATCACCAGGACCGGATGGATTACACCCCAGGGTTCTGAAGGAACTGGCAGACGAGATCTCAGAACCACTGAACTATATCTTTCAGAGATCCTGGAGCACCGGGGAACTGCCAGAAGACTGGAAAAGAGCAGATGTGGTTCCCATTTTCAAAAAAGGAAAAAAAACAGATCCAGGAAACTATAGACCCATCAGCCTGACCTCAATACCAGGAAAGATTCTGGAAAAGATAATTAAACAACAAATAAGTGAACACCTAGAAGCAAACAAAGTAATAGCCAAAAGCCAACATGGGTTTGTCAAAAACAGATCATGCCAGACAAATCTAATTGCATTCTTTGACAAAGTAACAAAATCAGTGGACCAGAGGAATGCTGTTGATATAATTTACCTGGACTTCAGTAAGGCATTTGATAAAGTAGACCATAACCTACTATTAGATAAAGTAGAAAATTGTGGGTTAGACAGCACCACCACCAAATGGATTCGTAACTGGCTGACCAACCGCACTCAACGTGTAATCCTCAATGGAACTGCATCTACATGGAAGGAAGTATGCAGTGGAGTCCCCCAAGGCTCTGTTTTAGGCCCAGTACTCTTTAACATCTTCATCAACGATTTGGATGAGGGGATAAATGGGGAACTCATCAAATTCGCAGACGACACCAAGCTGGCAGGAATAGCCAACACTCCAGAAGATAGGCTTAAGATACAGAAGGATCTAGACAAACTTGAACATTGGGCACTGTCTAATAAAATGAAATTCAATTGTGAAAAAAGTAAGGTCCTACATATAGGCAAGAAAAACCAAATGCACAAGTACAGTATAGGTGGTACCTTGCTCAATAGTAGCAACTGTGAGAGGGATCTCGGAATCCTAGTGGACAACCATTTAAATATGAGCCAGCAGTGTGCAGCAGCTGCCAAAAAAGCCAACACAGTTCTAGGCTGCATCAACAGAGGGATAGAATCTAGATCGCGTGAAGTGTTAATGCCACTGTATAGTGCCTTGGTAAGGCCACACTTGGAATACTGCATACAGTTTTGGTCGCCACGATGTAGAAAAGACGTGGAGACTCTGGAAAGAGTGCAAAGAAGAGCAACCAAGATGATTAGAGGACTGGAGACTAAGACATATGAAGAACGGCTGCAGGAACTGGGTATGTCTAGTTTGATGAAGAGAAGGACCAGGGGAGACATGATAGCAGTGTTCCTATATCTCAGAGGGTGCCACAAAGAAGAGGGAGTCAAACTTTTCTCCAAGACACCTGGGGGCAGGACAAGGAGCAATGGGTGGAAACTAACCAAGGAGAGAAGCAACTTAGAACTAAGGAGAAATTTCCTAACAGTAAGAACAATTAACCTCTGGAACAGCTTGCCTCCAGCAGTTGTGAATGCCCCAACCCTGGAAGTCTTTAAAAAGATGTTAGACAGCCATTTGTCTGAAATGGTATAAGATTCCTGCCCATGCAGGGGGTTGGACTAGAAGACCTACAAGGTCCCTTCCAACTCTGCTATTGTATTGTATTGTATTGTATTATTATCCTGGTTGCGGGTCTTCTCAGTGCCCCAAGCTCATTCTCATATACCATTATACTTGGTGGTGGGTCCCCCCCAACTGGTAACATTCATATTTCCCCCAGGAAAATAAATGTTATGTCTTTTCACTGTCACATGTGTGAGCCCCACTAGGTAGTCCAGACCAGGAAATAAATTCTCCACAGGAAGGTTAAAACTATTTTTATTGAGATTGGATAACAGGATCATGTACAGTATATCTGATGTGATGTACTCTCTTCTCCTTATAATTTAGTACATTAGGGACGTATCTGCTTGATCTGTTTCTGAATGTTACCCTGTTCAGGACCTAAAAACGCTTCTGGGCTTTTGCCTAGATAATGGTTCCTGCATCTCTCCATTAACCAGGGCAGTCCTAAACTGCATCAATAGAAAGATACCATCAAAAATATTGGAATACTGCATCCTCTTCTGGTTACCACAATATAAAAGATATGATGAGGCCCTAGAAAGAATGCATAGAAAAGCAACAAAGATAATAAGGTGCTGGAGGCTCAACCATATGATTAAAGGCTAAAGAAACTAGGTAGGTTTAGCCTAATAAGAGAGAAGCTTAGGGGTGATAAGATAGCTGTCTTCCAATACTTGAAGAGCTGTCACAAGGAAGAGGGGTCGATTTATTCTGCAAAGCACCTGCGGGTAGGGCAAGAAGCAATGTATAGAAAACTCATCAGAAGAACATCCAATCTGGAACCAAGGAGAAATTTCTGATAGTGAAAACAATTAGTTGATCAGCTTGCCTCCCGAAGTTGTGGATGCTCCATCACTGGAAGTTTTAAAGAAAAGATTGGACAACAATTTATCCAGTATGGAATAAGGACTCCTGCCGTGGGTAGGAGGGTTGGATTATAAGACTGCCTAGGTCTCTTCCAGCACTAGGATTCTTTGATTCTACAGTAATCTTCTTTGCCGTCCAGATATGGATAAGCACAATATAAGCCCGTTGTGGAGACATGTTAAGGCCTTGCTATGGAAGCAGTACAATTTATATCCAAACATTTTCCTCCCAGTGATGAAAGCATTGCACAATGGCTATATGAGTAAACCTTTAGTACAGAAGCAAATTTTATCCACATATAGTAACCCAAACAAAATTCCAGGCTGGTAGAACTAAAACATTTGATCAACTCTATGAATTAATATTTGGGAATGATATGAGAAGTAATTACTATGAAAATGCAAGGTATTTTGTAACTGCTGTACAACTGTTTACATAACCTAAACAAAACCACTATGATTCTTTTTTGTTTGGCCTAGAGAAAGTCATGAGTCAGAGGTAACACTCATCTTGTAACCACCAACGTCTAAAATTTTGGCATTTTAGTTCAGCTCTGGCTTAAGTTCTTGTTCTCAGTCTTTCCCATTTGAGATCAGTAATGTAAAGCTACCTTGGGGAAATCACTATAACCTGCTTTGAAAGGAAGTACTATTGTACTAATGGATTTCTAGCCAACATATACATATTCTTTGTGCTGTGCAGGTTCTTGTTTGCTATCTCTGACAAAAATGCACCTTGTTATCAATTTTGTTGTTTTTAGTGTGACAGAAGATGAAAGCTGTCAACTACTTTCACAGGTGCCCAGGATTGGACAACTGGTGGTGGTATCTCTGACTCCTCATCTACAATCTGTTCTGCAACTTCCTAGGTGTTTACATATCCCATTTCTTAGCACACTGCAGGAGAGACGCTTTTATTATCCAGAGAGGAACTATACAAAAGAAAGCAGTAGACTAGTGGACTACGCCCTCTGGGAGGTGCAGAGATGGAAGAAGGATTTTTGCTTCTGCCTGCGTTCTCTGCCCCTCCTAGTGGGTGATGTTAAGAACTGAAGTAGTTTACATTATCAGTCATCTCCCCACACCAGGCTACAGTGGTTGAGAAAATTAGGTAGATCTTCATTATTAATTCTGTGCTGCACTATCCAGAACTGCAAGCAGAAGAGACTGTTTATCCTTTCTTTCTCTAGCCAATAAAATGGTCCAATCCCGTCTTCTTAGGTGGTCTGACCAGGAGGGCAAGAAGGGTGTCAAAAACAGCCCTTGCCTTCTTGTTTCCATATTTACTTGCTGCAGTGGCAAAGCGCAGGATAAAAGAGTAGTTGGGAGAGATTAACCTGGGAATCTTCTGGATGGCGCATCTTCCCCCACCCTTCTTTTCCAGTCTCTGATGAAGGGATGACAAATAACTGTTGGTGTTAACTCAACCGGTTGCTTTTCCTTCAAAATAGAGTAGAAGCGGCTAACCCCGTTTTGCAAATGCAGACATCATGCCATGTATAATAAGGCCTGGGAGACCGTCTTGGATAATTAAGTGTTCATGATACAGCATCCGGTTCTAAGTAAAAGAATTGATTTTGTACTTTAAAAAAACCTGGCCGGATGTAGCCTCTACCTCGCTTAGGTCGGTCGGGGGTCTTACAAGCGCTTGCACATTTCTGATTTGCTGAAAATTGCGGAGGGCTCGTCCTGGGCAGAGCCCGGCTGTGCTGCTGCTGCTGCTGACGCGTGGCTCTGACTGCTGCAGCTGCTGCACGTCCTTGTGACGCGCTGGAACAGACTTCGATCCCCGAGTCCCGGTTCTGCGGCTGCGGCTTTTTGATAAGGTACGCAGACCTCCCCTCTCGCTTTTTGCATGGGGGTATCACGCAGTTTGGGGGAAATCTCTCACGTAAAGTAGATTTGGAGAAATGGGGAAGATCAGAAGCTTCTAAGGCCTTCCTCTGCTGCATTGATTTAAGTCTGTAGTGATGTATATACTAGGAGCCATTTTTAAGTTAACAGTTCGCGGGGAAAGGTTTCGAGCGGGATCGGTCCGCAGAACGCCGGCACTGCACGGGATGGGCGGATATGTATGTTTGCGTCCCGTGTCTACGAGCTGGGGTGGGGTGGAGAGCGGGGTGAAATACTTTGGGTAGAAGTCGCTGCACATTCACACCAGCACGCAAACGAGAGGAATTTATGGCCTGGGTCCAACTGGCCAATTCATTGGATGACTTGGCTAAACTAGGTACGGCTGACTTGATTTAGATGGCGAAGTACGCTTTATTTGCTAGTCCCGGCCAAGTTCTTTCTGCTGATTTACCTATCCTCTCGGTGTGCCCCGAAGATTGGGGCTGAGAAAGAGGGCGCTTGGGGGAGGGGGGGAACCGGGGGAGGGGAGCGATAAATGCTGAAGGGCTCGTGGAGGAATGGCACGGTCTGCATAGGGTCGGGGAGGAAACGCAGAGACAAACCGCAGCATGAATTGGCTGGAAGTGGCGGTGTATTTCTCAAGAGTGGCCCGACAAATGGGCTTGTTTGTAATGATCGCACATGCAAGTTGACTCCCCACCCCCCTTTCCCTGCACTAAGGTTAATGTAGTTAAGGTCTGCAGCGGCTCCCTTTGGAGACGGTAGAATTCCAAAGGAATAGAATCGCATCGTTAAGGGGAGGGGGAAGGTGGCATGTCGGCGTCGTCATTTCTTTTACAGCGCTCTTCCGCCGAGGGGAAATTGGGAAGAAGTCCGTGTGGAGCCGGAGTTAGGGGCAGGGTTGACTTTTGCTCAGGCGCGCTTCGTGCAACCCGCTTGTCCCTCTTATACATTTGGCGAAAGGGTCACCTAAGCAAAAACTGCAGGCGAACCCGAAGCCGAATCCAGCCCGTCAGCTTTTTTAAGGGGAACTCCCCTGGCAATAGGACACCCGCAGCCCCAAACAGTAATTTACTTGATGGTTCGGAGCTAGGCTCGTTCAGGCGGTAGTGACATGATTTTCCTCATAGGGAAGTCTTCGCTTTGCTTGGATGTCTTGAGTTAAGTCTATTGAGTTCAGGATGTAAAATGAGAGAAATACGCGGATGAGTCTTGGTGCCTCCTTTGGAGTTCTGTGCAGAACCTCGCTTTCCTTTCTGAGCTTTCATTTTATTAATTCTTACAGGCATTTCCTTTCCAAGGGTGGAAAGGTCCTATTATTTGTTATTTGTGGCCGTCTGCCCTCTCAATGTTTCTTGATTTCTGGCGACAGCCATGCGCTTCGCTTTGTGATAAGTGCTGTCCGTTAAACATCGTCCCTGATAACCTCTATTAATTATTGACGGTGATCGGATGGGGGGAGGTCTTTTTAACGCTAAGAAATGGAAATAAATGGGGTGACTGGGTGGGTCGATACTTTTTAAAAGAAGAAGAAATGCCTCAGCTTCTGTGGCGATGCTGCGAAGTAGTTTTGGCGGCAGAAGAAAAAGTAGCTTCATCCCGCCTTAAATGCCATGTGGTTTTTACTCAGCCGCGCTTGTTTAACTTAGAATTGTTCACGTCCCTGGGTTTCTTTCAACTTGACTGCTCTTTTGCAGGATTTGCTGCACCCGTCTGGCGTGGCTTTTTTGAGGGGAGGACACACTCAGTTGGTGGCATCGTGTTCTGTCTCTCCGTGGCATCCAGTCTGCCCCCCCCCCCCTCCACCCCGTCTCTCCCCCGCTCATGGCTTCTGCAATGCGGTGGGTGTGGTTATATAGTAAATTGTAGATCTGGACCTCTGCAGTGGAAGCGCTATCTCCTCCTTTTTGCATTTCCAATCCCAAGGCCCTTGTGGCTGTTTGTATTTCGGCTGCAGAGTGGAGTTTAAAGTTGAGAAAGAAGGCTCCTGCGGGCTTGAATGGAAAGATCGAGGGAAACAGCTGGTATTAATCAGATGTATAGGATGGGGGGGAGGAAACTAGAGGGAAGCAAAGAAGCAGGCAAACTTGTAAGCTGAGAATCAACATATGGTGCATTGTGTTTAAATCGTGGTGCTGTTTTCGAAGTGTTACTTTTCTGGTTTTAGAGTGCAACTTTCTTTAAAACAAAACCTGATGACTCTGGTTGATGACCACTGAGTATTTGATTGCAAAAGTTGCAATGAATTCTGTATATTTTGAGAGAAATGCTAAATGGAAAGTAGTTGTCCATTTCATATAAAGTAATGAAGCTAGTATTTAACATTCTTGTGTTATCTGTTAAAAAAAATCTGTTAAACGTATTAACGATTCTATTTTACATTTTTGAGAAAGTTTGAATTTTAAACTTGTTTATGCATAGTGTTCATTCATGCCATTTTGCACTGACATTTCATTGCAAAATACACAGTATCATTTCAGCTTTTTATTACTTTGTTTTATTTGTCTTTTATTTTATTAACTAGTGTAAGACAGTTGATAAATGATACAAGTTAAATATGTAGGATAATTGTGCAAGACATTAAAATGGTATTTTACTGTAGCCTTTTAATGATTTCATTGACATTGATATTGTTCTAAAAGTGAAGAATGGTTACAGGTAAATTAACTTATATAGACTTAAGCTTGTGTTTAAATTCTATTTGGACAGTGCAATTTATAAAGGAGCGTTGGAATAGATCCAATACGGGTTTTGCTTTTCATTTATCATATTTGATTGGTACCTTTATAATATTGAAAAGTGGGATTTTATTCTATGTCATCTTGTATTTGGCTTAGTGTAGAAGTTCTTAACATATACTTAACATTTTGCTAACTCTGCTATCCACATCTTCCATTGAATTCCCCTTAAAATATATAGCTCTATATAATTCAATGCACTTTCTCCTAGATAAATAAGTCTAAATAGGTTAGCTGTTATTATTTTAAATAAAATTGTTTAATATAATCTAGAGTTGAGTGGAAGTAAAATATCTAATGTGAAATATAATTTCCTTTCCTAACCTGATTAGAGGAATTCAGCCATAATTCCTATTATCTCCCATTGACATGACTATGATGAATGAGGATGATGGAAATTGCACTTCAAGAGAACATATTGGTAAAGCACAATGCAAAGGAAAACTATTTTTAGTGAAATAAACTTGCAATAGCTGCTTTAAAAAAATTGACTTTCTTTAGATAGTATGATTGTCAGCCTGGTAAAGCTAGTCTGATTCTTTTGTTAGTAAAGACAGCTGTGTGTGGTTTCAGGGACAACTATAATCTTGTCATAGTTTATTTTGTTTTTACTGAAACTACTTTGACTGGATTTGTTTCTGAATTATTGCACCTCCTTATTATGGAAAGTGAAAGTTTATAGAATGTACTGCTTCCATGCCCGCCCTAAGAAAGTTCACTGATGGCCCTCTTATTTTTGTAGTGTCATGCTATGAAGAAAGAGGGTGGAGACTACAGAAAAAAACTAGAATTGTAGCAATGAAGTCTTAATGCTGCTTTGGACATGACATCACTTTGGCTCAAGAAAATTAGGGTGGGGCTGTGAGACTGACTGTCTGGGCTATCATAATAAATCCAATAAGTAAGATTACAGTTCTTGGCCTTTCATGTCTGTATATGTTTAGAAATAAATGACAGAAAATAGATGCTGTGCTATTCCTAATTTATTTTTTCTAATAATTGTACCCAATAATATTGTATAAACCTATTTGACAATATATTTGTGCCAATG
This sequence comes from Rhabdophis nuchalis, assembly GCA_039707465.1. Lineage (NCBI taxonomy): Eukaryota > Metazoa > Chordata > Lepidosauria > Squamata > Natricidae > Rhabdophis > Rhabdophis nuchalis. The sequence continues at coordinate 169,806,166 of CM077645.1, forward strand.
TTAGTGCACCTTATGCGTGTCTACTCAGAAGAATGAACCCACATGCCCAGTTGGATTTATTGTTAGGTAAATGTGTTTTTCCGTGATAACCTAGAAATGCTTATTTTTAAAATATGTTAATATTTACTAAAATTAATTGAAAACATTGTTCCTCAATTTATCCTAATTTGAACATTCTTGTAAAAAAGCAAGAGAAGATAGAGGGGGAGACATTATATGATTCATAACTTGGGATCAAATAAGTATATGGCTATTTTATAGCATTAAAATATTAAAGTAGTATGGAAGTAATTATGCGTTTACTCAACAGAGAATGTCAATCATATTTGTTACACTGCAGAATTCACTGTGCAAGTTTAACAAGTTAATCCAATCAAATAAACTAGCCTCAATGATATTTTATATATGGACTCTGAAGACTGTCATTTGTCTGTCTATCTATCAGATTTATATCCCCCTACCCCTTAAAGTTACTCTGGGTAGTACCCAACAATCAGATAAAATAACAATTGTAAAAGCAGTAGTTATAAAGTATAAAAATCAATATCAATAAATATCATAAAACCAAAGATACAAACCTAGATGAAGGGGCAATAAGAATGGCATCTCAACAGTGGAGCCATTAGGCAAGTTGTTGGAGTCCTAGGCCTGATAATATAATCAGGTCTTGAAAGTCTTTGACTATAGAAATTTATAAAGGTAATCTAATTTTGGGGTGATGGATGTTCTATATCAGGGGTGTCAAACTCAAAGCTCATGGGCTAGATCCAGCCCATGGAGTGCTTAGAACTGGTCCATGGGGCTGCCCTGGAAACACTGAAGGACTGGCCCGCAGTGCCTCTGCCAGCGAAAACAGCTTGAGAGGGCCACATGTAGCCCGGGCTCCTCTTTCTCTGGCAAAGGGCAGGACATCGAGCTGGTCATGGCCAACCCAGGCACACCCACTTGGCCCGCTACGGTCAAACATAACCCTGATGTGGTCCTTAATGATATTGAGTTTGACACCCTTGTTCTACATGGTGGATTTCCCATCAGAGAAGGCATATGTAGGTCCCTAGCTGATGGTACTCATAATATTCCTTCTCTGCCAGATCTAATGAGGCAGGCTGAAACAATCCCTCAAACGGGTTCATGTCCAAGGAAACAGAAAGACATTTTGAAAACTGTTACTTGTGAACTTGTGAAACAAGATGCCATGTGATTGTACATCTGTCAGTATTTCAAAATATTTTCCCAAGCCTTTAAACTCTGTTTGACACAAGTTGAAATAAACACTACAAGTACAACTGTGCAAATACTATTTTCCATCTGTGTTAAACATGTCATCCTTAGCTCACTAGATTGTGTTAGTACTGCAAAAATATTGATAAATTGCTTTCACCAAAAGTACGCAAGCTGAGAAAACATCAAGAAACGTATCTGAAAGGGGGGGAAATGTAGCAGAAATTAAATTTCTTAATAAGCAATTGTTATTTGTTTTTCTTTAACTTTAGGCTTCTACTTTTATTTTCCAGAACATTTAAAACATGCTAGTTATTTTAAGATATTTTTGCAGCTAAATATTTTTGTTCATGCTTGAAGAAATAACTGACAATAGAATAATTTGCAAAATGGGATGTGCCCTCTTTATATTTGTCAGGACAACTCAATTATTTTATTTCTTCATCTGAAGCAAAAAGTTTTAACCTTGATGCCACAATTTTATAATTTTAAAAGCACATCTGATTGCATAGGATTTATTATCAAATGTTAACTCCTGATAACCTGAAAATGACTTCAGTAGACATGTAATGACAAGTCTTGCTTCCTAGTACTTTTGACATATGGTAGAAGGAGAAAAAGTAGGCTGCAAGAAGACATCATATGGTTCACCCATATGGCAAGGGTTGTCCTGCAGGCTTATTGTTCTAAACCTTGCCATTAGCAGTAGTTGCCATAATGATATTGGAGAAGCAACTTGCCAAGAAGTGTAAGGAGCAGCTAAAAATAAATAATAATTTGAGATAGCTTTACACTATCTGAATGAATCTTCAGTGTTACTCCATATAAATAGATTTATTACTTTTATCATTTAGGTGTACTGTACATTGGTCTGTATCAACAAATCAGGTCGTTGTGAACACTTAAACCTTTAGATAAATTGAGGCTACTAATCAAAATATAGCATCAAATTAGTTAAATTTTACCTTCTTCAACGCATCATTCCAGTTTGTGATGACAGCTCAATTAAAGGTATGAAATGCATGCTGTTTACATAAATTTGGTCAAATATTTTAATTGCCCACTATAAATTACACTATCATAGCCAAATACTATATGTTGTCTTCTCTGTAATCTTTTCTCAGATGAATATTTGGAAAATGTAACAGCTATCCAATGGAAGACCTCACAACATTTTATTTTATTTTATTTATTGTTGGATTTATACAACCGCACCCTCTCCCCAAAAGGACCTGGGGCAGTGCACAGGAAATTAAAACACATAATATCACAAATATAAATAATTAATACCAAATTGAATAAATTAAATTGATTGAATAAATTTTAGTCTTAAAGAGCATAAGACTGTATGTTCGGAGGTGAATAAAATGCATTTAGTGCATTCCCCCCCCCCCCAATTAAATATTAACCACTTGATTTTTAATGTACCAATTGCAATAACAACAATATATCTTGTCAGAACTTGTTGGTTAAGATGTTACTCAGTAAAAAAAAAATCTGAATTCTAACAGTGGATTCAGGGAAATCTCATGTTTAAATTCTCATCTTTATAGTTTCTAAATCACACTTTCTTTTTGGGTTTGTTTGTGTGAGATCACAGCTTAGACTGGCAGTTGGTAACTTGTTCACTGTTGTCATTTTTTTAAATGTTAGTATTCACATCACTGTTTTATCACTTGCATATATCAAAACCAGTTTTTTGTAGTAGGCAGCAAGCAGACGGATTAACTCATTACCAGTGATCATTTCTGGCTTGTATAGCTGGTTTGCTTTGCACACTTGAGCTGATTTGGGATGGGTCTGGTCTAATGAGATAACCGGCCATGAATGTGGAGAGGCAGCAGGAGTATGAGAATGAAGTGAAGTAGCCTGGTGAGTAAAGTTTGGCTAGTGACTACAGGGAAGATGGGATAAACCAGGTAGTAGATTTTTATAGACAACCATTTGGGAATCACTGCATTTGATCATATCTGTTAAGTTAATTTAGATAATTAAACAGTTTTATAGATAGTCTTTGATTTATGACTATAATTGAGACTAGAAATCTGGTCGTAAGTTGTTATAAGTACCCACATGACCAGAAACAATTTTCTGGCTTTTTCGCTGAGATCCTTAAACAAACACTGCACTCATTAAGCGAATTGTGGTCATGTGCTGCAGAGTGTTGCAATGAGTTGTAAAGCTGACCTGTTCAAGATATGCTCACATGATCCTGGGGAGGCGCTGTACCACCACTTACCATGGTCAGGAATGCTTTATGGGCCACAAAACAACATTCCATGGCTGTCATAACATGAAATGATCGCAAAATGACTGTAAGTCAAGATCTACCTGTACCACTCTTTCCTTCCAAGATGTTTTATGTCTCGGTTGTAAGAGCTCTTATAATTTGGATTGGTGGTGGTGGTGACAATGATGAATTTCTCTTCTGCCTTCCATCTGTCTTTTTATTCCTACTAGAGAAAACAACTAAAGGATAGTAATTTGCCTAAATGCATCCATGTAACTCTGTAATTGAGGGCAGATTTGAACCAATTTCATCCCTTAATCATTATTTTACAGTTGTTCCACAAGCTGATTTGTTTCTACGCCGAGGATTAAAGTAACTGGAAAGGTTTCTGCTAACATAAGATATTAAGTCACTTGATCCTCAATTATCCTTCCCCATGACCAACGCCTTTAGCCACTTTCTTCTGTATTCTAAACTCAAAAAAGCAAAACACAACTCTGAGGTTCAACTTTGCTGAGATCATGAGTAGGATTGTAATAAGGAGGCTGCATCACTTATAGGGTACATCAGCTCTTGGACAAATGGGAATACTTTGTCCTGATTTTGAGCCACTGTCATGGGTACTTTTGTCCTGTTCTTGAGCCATTGTCACATGTATTTCTTAGCCTGTCTTGAGCGGCTGTCAAATAGAGGCTTTTGGTTCTGCTTCTGCTGTTTATTTGCTGGCCCATTTTGAGTAAACAGTTAACAGGGTGGGGGAACTAACGTGCAATAACTAACCAACACTTTACTTGCTGTTCTTGCTGATGGCTCATGGACAGGTAGAGGGGATGAAGGCAAAGAGAAATGGCAGCAGCAACTATGGGTAGGAAGAAATGGATTATTGTGGGGAAGACATAGGAAAATACAGAAACACACCTGAAAATTCTACCCATATGCAGTATGTTTATTTCTTTGGCAATGTTAAATGTGTATTTGAGTTTCCTGCTTTAGCCAATCACAATTAAAAATGAAACAAAGATTACATTTACTTTTCCTGGGTATAAGAACTCTTATTCTACAGCATACTGTGAAGTCCATTTTCAGTTAAGTCTGCTTAGGGCCACTTTGTACAATAAATTGCTATATATTGTTGTGGCCCACCAATGGAGCTGGCAGCAGAGTTGGACAGTGAAGAGATTGGGGAGGAGCATGAGCCATACCTAGAGGCTGGGGAAGGCTCGGATGAGGCTCTGCGTCAGGCAGAGATGGGGCCAAGGCCATCTGGCAGTGGTCAGGTGCCTCTGGAGCAATACAGCAGTGAAGCAGGGGAAAAGCTAGAGGCTGCTCCCAGTGCATGCACAGAGCTGCCAGAAGAAAAGAACAACTCAGAAATCAGGATAGACTTGGGAGTAAAGTCACAGGTGGTTTATTTCCATAGGAAATAAAGGAGGAGCAAAAGGGGAGTGGGCTTTTGTAGGAAACAATTCGTTAGGTTGTTAGATTAATTTCAGTAGTGTGAAGATCTGTCCCTGAATCTCAGAGATTCTGTGCCCAGCACCTCATTTGAAAAATATTTCCAAGATAGATAAGGTCTGTAGTTATAAATATTCCTTTGAAAGACTGCTTGCAAGGTCATGATGAATGTGAATGAGAGGAATTAACATTTGTTTAATAAAGGATTTTGTCTGGACCAGGACTCTGCCTCTTGTTTTTTGGGGAAGCCTAGGGCAGAACATATATCTACTTCATGTAAAGCTTAAGCAATTGTTATAAAATACCTTAATACCTGTGTAAAGTTTAAGTTTTGATTTTTTTTCTAAGCTGGAGGAAAAAAAGAACAAGAGTTATCTGATAATGATCCCTAAATAACTGTGTGATTTATATCAAACAATTGGTATGACAGTTGGAGGAATATGATTTATATCTAACTATTGGTTAAACTCTTTGCAAACTGCTGACAGTTTTTGTACTTTGGAACACACTGTATAAAAGATTGTCGCTGATAAATGAAAGGAAATATGTTTGTAGTTGACATTGGAGAGGGGGGGAAAGATACATGGAAAATAAAGCATCTTTCAGTTCTGTGATTTTCCTGTTGTAGACTTTTCAGACAAGTTATTTATTTTTCACAGGAAAACAGTGGTTGTTTTTGTTTTCTTCCTGATGTCTTCCTCTGTGCTCCTAAGCCAAAGGTTTTATTTGAATGCAGCAGCATATTGAGAGAGAAGTACCAAAATATTGCTTAATCATTAAATCAAGTTGATTTCCAGTTGACCTTTCCAAACACGGGTTAGAACAATCAGAATGAGGACTTAAAGAAGATATTGGATAAGAGAGATGGCTGCAGTTTATTTATGTGTTTACATTTTGTTTTGCTTGAATTGTGAAAAATTAGAAATCCTAGAAGAACACCTAACTAAAATTTAAGCTCTGTTGTCCAAAAATACAGTACATTGTAAATGTTCTGTATGTTCTGTAATAGAAGTATGGCTCAGTCTTAGCTTTGCATTGACATTGAAAAACGGAATATTTGTTTTATTTCACACATAAGGTAATCCTCAACTTACAATGATTTTTTAAACACCCATTGGAACTTAAAATGGTACTGAAAAACTGACTTATGACCATTCTCACACTTCGTTTGTTTTCTTTAAGTGACACAAATTCAGATAAGAGGGCAAGTTATTTCTACACAGAAAGTTGGCTTGGTTTCATCTGTCATTGCATCTTTTGAATTTGGCCCAATAATAACAAACGGTAATAATAAAAAGCTTCAAGTTGTCACTTCAAAGAGTTAGGGCCACAACATACAAACAGAATACTGCTACAACAGATAACTGTATCTTTCTTGCTCTAAAAATAATGCTGGAGTTATGCTCTTATACTGGACAAGTATTTCTCAACACCAGCAGCTTTAATGCATTTAGACTTCATCTGCCAGATTCACCAGTCAGCATGCTGGCTACATGAAGTGTTCACATCTTAAAGTTGCTGACGTTGAGAAACACTGGACTATGCCATTGCTTTTCATTAACTTCTTTCCACATGAAGCCCTTTATATGTGTTGCACTTCAACTCCAGGAAGTGACATGATAAACTTTAGCAATTCTGGCAAGGACAATTTGTTTTGTTTTGCTTGGGTTCTCTTTATTTTGCTTTGCTTCGTTTTTCTCTATATGTGTATCCTGATATTGAGTTAAATAGAGATGCGCAGATATCGATGTGTTGACTAGCTGGCCATCATTTTCCTGAAAAGTAATGATTACATTGATTATGTAATTGATATTGATAATTGATAAATCTCTAAAGGTGAAGAAAGCCTTCAGTAGTGATTTTGTCCTACACAAATGAACATGGGAGTGGGGGTTCTATTAGCAACTCTATTCACTATCGTTAACTGATTGTGACATAGGCCACAATGGGGGTGATTGCTATAGTAGACCCAATATACAGAAAAAATAACAGATCTTGCTAATTATTGACTTTACAGCTTTTTGTGGGTAGTAACCAAATTATATGCTAAACATGAGACCGAAGAGCTCCAAGATGGAGTGGAACTAAATGACACAATTGTAGCGAACAAGTGGATTTAATGGACTAGTGGAATTCAACCACAGATCACCATCTTGTAATTAATTGTTCAATGGAGAAATATACTACTAAATTGAATATTGAATATTTGTTCAATAAATAAATGGAAACCAGCCTTATATGTTGGTTCACGTTGTCTGACTGTATTCAGAAATAACTGAGGGGGGGGGAGGAAAACCCTCAAAAATATGTCACTCCATTGGGATTTTCTTTTCCTGATGTACAACTGATACCTATTTAAGAACTTTTCCACACTGCACTGTTCAACTGCTTGCCTCTGTGTATAAATCAGCTATGAATGAAAATACCTTAATCATTCCTTTTTAAAATAATTTCAGTCCTTTCCTTCTTTTTGGCCATGGTACTGCCCAGGAGTTCTGGTCAGAAAATTTCTGATTAGTGGATTTCCCTGTTTTACTTCCCTTCTCTCCTTTTTCTCTATGACAGTTGACTTTCCATTCTGTGAGCATATCTTTGGGGAGATAGTTGGGGAAAGGTAGGGTGAAGTAACTCTTCCAGTACTGAATCACGAGAGGAAAAGGGTACAGATTTTCGTTGCAGGCAGCTCAATACTGTATGAAAGGCCCATCAAAGAGTGGGAAGGGAGGGAGGTGTAGCTCTCAGAACACAACTCACCTGCCAACTGGAGTGAAAGCATTTGAGTAAGATGGAAGTAAGTGCAGCAGAATTGCTTTGCTCACATCAGCAGAGTAGAAACAGTACTGTTGATGCGGAGCAAAACAGCTTGGACAGAGGTGAACTTCCCAATAGCCTAGCTATGAGCTAGACAACAGTCAAGTCATTTCTGCTCCTGAAATGGTAGGTAGCTGGAAATGCAGATTAGTCCTATTAAGGGACATAAAATCCACAAGACTGCTCTCAGAAAATACATACCCTACACACACACACACAGAGAGAGAGAGAGAGAGAGAGTGAGAGTGAGATGAGGAAGGAATGTGTTTGGTCTGTTTAACCTCTGTACTTACCCTGTGGCAGAATCTTTAGTCATCTGAAACATCCACATTTTCAAAAATGTAAAATGTAACATTTTCCCATTGAATGCATGGATGCACCCATAGTTTTGCATACCTCCACTGAGATCAAGAGTAGTAGACACTTTAATCCAGTATTTAAGACAGGATGAGCTGGTTGTTAATTTACAAAATAAAAACAAAACTTCTGGTACAGGTAGTTCTTGGCTTGCGATCACAATTGGAAACGGGATTGCCAGTGTGAGTTGATGTGGTTATAAAATGAGATGTCACATGACAACGATTTTTGACAGCGATCCCAGTATTCTTTGCTGCAGTTGTTAACGGAAAATTGGTGGCCATTACGTGAGTACCCATTCTAATCCAAGCCATTCCATTGGTCCTTCTCAGCCTGAAGCCTCAATAAGGTAAGGGACTGCCTCCAACACCCCCCTTCCATCTACATTCTCATCCTTGCTGCCAGTTTGGTCACACTGCACCCTGCCGTGCTTCATAAAACTGCACAAAGACAGCACAGCTTTCTGAAGACAATGTCTTCTGAAAGAAGGGGGGGGGGGGAAGTAGGAAATATTTGCCAGAAAAGCTGGTTCAAAAAAAGGAGACGGAAGAAGGTGAAAGGTTGGTGTAGGAATTGGAAGAGAAGGCAGCTGGATGAATGAAGGCTTGCTGCAAGGCAAGCATTCAGGGTTACCAAAAGGGAAAATATGTCGGGGTCAGGAGATAGGTGGTAGGCACATTTGGAAGAGGTTCCTTGTCTTATTGAGGCTCGGGACTTGGAGGGATCAAGTTTTTACCATTGTTCTATTTAGTGTGTGTGTGTGATGTATCTGAATTTGCTGATTGGTAATCATAAATCGACATAGGATTGTTTACCTTTCAAGTAGAGGCTGAATGGTCCTCTTTTGTGAATGTTTTAACTGGGATTTCTGCATAAAAGAATGTGTTTGATTTGATAACCTAAACAGCCTCTTTCATTTTTATAGTTCTGTTACGCTATTTAAAAAATGAATAAAATTAACCCTTATTCAGACAGACAGAAAGTGGGGAAAAAATACAATGGGGAAAAAATAGGAAAAAACAAAAACAAAAATATGAACATTTTTTGTCCCTATATTTTGTTTTTTTTATATAAAATTACACAATGTTTCTGTAAAGGATCATCATATTTCATTGCAATTTTTGTGCATAATCTTTATGAACAAAGCATAAAGCATTATGACTACTTAAATTCACAATATTTATTCAATTATATTTGGCTTTAAAAGTAAAATTGCCTTTGATTTAGTTACAGCTTTCAGTCATTTACATGGGCAGATCTATGCATCTTAGTATGATACTGAGGTAATTTGCTATAGTGCCTTTATTGGGAGTGTCTTCCCCCCCCCACCCCCAAATCCTTCCAGTCTGTCTTTCTAATCAAGCATTCAAGCATTACTTGGTCACTTTCTGTTAATGCTCATATTATTTCCACTTCGTTGGTTTAGTTTTCTCTGTTCATTAGTATCAAGTCATTTTTCTGGGTCTTCTTCACTCTGCTGTCATGCATCTTCTTATGCAGGCACTATTTTCAAGATTTTTCTCTTCTCCGTGCAAGGATTAGAAAAATCTGTGCAAGTCAAAGGACCAGTGCTGATTTCTTTCAAGGCACTGTTTGGGGCAGTTTGGCGGGAAGCATATAATTAGACATGTCATTACATGTATCCTTAAATTAGTGTAAAAGTCAGATGACCATTCTTAGCCTTTGCCCAAAATATTTCTAAGTGTTAACATTTCATTTCTCATTTGCAGTTTGTGTACAGTCCTCAACTTACAACAGTTAATTTAGTGACCGTTCAAAGTTACAATGGTTCTGAAAAAAGTGTTCCTAGTTACAAACTTTGCATCCCTGTGATCATGTGATCTAAATTCAGTTGCTTGGCAACTGGTTCACACTTAACGACCATTGCTGCATCCCAAGGTTAGGTAATCCCCCTTTGCGACCTTCTGACAAGCAAAGGTAATGGGAAGCCAGATTCACTTAACAGCTGGGGCAAGAAAAGTCATAAAATGGAGCAAAACTAGCTTAGCAACAGAAATTTTGGGCTCAATTGTGGTCGTTAAGTATTAACTGAATCCCATAGAACCTTATCTTGAAAATCACAACAGTAATACACTACTTGCACTTATGCAGTCTAAATCCCTTGTTATGATTATACTGATTCTAGATTGTAAAATATTTTTTTTCAGTTGGCATGGTCCCATGAATTTGTGATGGGGGAAACAATTAAGCAATTATGTAAGGAAATGGCAGTAACATGTGATGGCAGGATGTGGATGAAAATTATGTGGGAATTTCCATGTTGAAGAAAAGTTGGTTTTGAAAATTTAGAGTAACTCCTTTCACATACATTCTTAGTTGAAGGATCAGCTACTTATTTTAAAAAGGGCTCACAAGTTAAAATTTTATTTATTACATTTATATGCTATCTCTCAACTTCTAGCAACAAAGTATATACGTATGTCTGTATAACTATATACAATTCATTTGTATACTGCTTTGAATTAACAGAATTTTAATTTGAGGGATTTGCTTAAAGGCACTGATTAACTCCTACATCAGAAGCAGTTGTGTCAGTATGGAAATGTTGCCAACCCTTGTTTTCAGCTTCTGTTTTACTTTTATTTTCTCTTTAATTATCTCTTATGTGAAGAAATCGTTATCTTCCCCATTGTCTTATTTTTCTTAGAAACATCACTGCCAAACAATGGAAACAGTTCTGCTTTTGCTTAATTTTATTAAGGCACAGGTGTCGCATGTGTACAGTGTATGATTTTTGTATAAATAGCTCTTAATACAATATTGTCAAGTTGGAATACTCTCATTAATATACATATAAGATTAAAAGTGTGTTGAGCAAAATTTGCATATATGCAAATATTCCTACATATTTATTGAAGTCATTTCATTTCATGCTGTTTGCACTATCGATTTGGACTTCTATTCTGGATTAATAATCTAAAATTGGGCAATATTTGCCAGATGGTTCTTCCAACTCACAATTTACCGTATTTTTCAGACTATAAGACGTACCAAGAGCACTTTGTAGGCTTCAGCAGGGCTGGGGGAAGGCAAAAATGCCTCCGTTTTTGCAAAAAAACCCTAGCTTTCCAAAATTGAGATGACTTACCTTTCAAAAGTAGTAAATTGGAGAGTTTTTCAAGGATATTTTGTATCATTTTTTTGATATAATTGTTTGTGACTATTTGTAATGCGTGAAGATAAAAATTTCAAGCAGGAGACAATATCTGTCTCTTTAATTATTATTTGGGCCTTCTATTTCTGCCCTAGTAATTTTATGGATGTGCTCATTCTTTTTAAGTTGGAAGGTTTCTACCACATTCATTTTTAATTCCTTTTGGATATAAAAAGGATATAGTACTTATCACAGATATTTTTTTCTCATCAATTAACTAGCATTAGTTTTTTATAATTTGTTGCCAGAAATATATAAGGATCTGCTGATAGATATACATCGGTGGAACAATTTTCTTGTATGAAGAGCTATATATCAAGGATAGTTTAATTGGTTTTCAGCACATTACATAAGATCCTTAAAATCCTTTGCAACTCCACTATCCTACATTGTATGATCAATTCCAAGCCTTCCTTCACTTTGAAAGGATTAAAACATTTACATGCTTCTCAAGTTATGAATCATGCCACATTGGATACTCATCAGTTCATTGAGTGTTCTTAATTTGAATAGCTACAATCTAATTCTATTATATTCTTTTGCAAATGAAGGGATTTGTATGTGTGCAGGAACTCTTCTTAAATAGTTTAATTTATCCATTGAGGTTTTTCAGCTCCGCTGTATATGAAACAGATAATATTTCTAAAAGGTTGTCTAGGAACCTGTACTGTCAGAATATAAGTAAGAATATATGTAGATTCGGAATGTGATAACATTTATGTATAACATTAATTGGCTATAACAGAAATCATACAAAACCATTGATACTTGAAAAGTTTTTTAGAATCCACCTATGGACCCAAGAAGAGAATATTAAACAAATTATTCTTTCTGATTCAATCTGGCACCAGCTGGAAAGCTTAATAATAGGGTTGGGAAACCCTGCTGGGATTAAGGGAAATTAGTTGAAAGGGTAAATTAATGACAGATATTTGCCATAGGCTCCAAGAAGCAGTTTATGTGGGCAGTAAAGTATAATGTATAACATGTGTGCTTCAAACACTTTCTAATGTCAGATGTTAAATTTGTATAAAATAGATCAAAAATACAAATAAGTATTTGTTTATAACAGAAATTGTGTAATTTCCTCTTCAAGAAAATTTGCACCTCTTCCTAGTTTTCTAAGTATTAATAAGGCCTAGCTCGTTTTAGCTGGTGGGACTGAAGTCAGCTACTTGCTGCCACTACTGAAGTACAATGCAAATAAATGAAATTATTCCAGAGGTGTGCATAAAACAATGCAATATATAGGAGTTATATTTTGGATGCTAGTGTGCTATCTTATCTTAAGTAAAAAGGAAAGTCATTTCTATTCCACCATACTCTGATGTATATCATTTTGCATTTCAATCAAAAGGAACGCTTGGGTATTTCCAAGCTCCTGTGAGAGAATCTCCCAGACAATTTACGGTAGTGTTTTAGCTACAGTATATTACCAATTTTAATTGGCTCCTTTAAAATATGTAGTTATGGTTCTTAAGATATAATCAATGCTTAAGATGCAATCATTGAAAATGAGAAATGTGTTACTGGAGTAAATGCTTAAGAACTTGAAAATTAACTATGTACTATTATCAATAATGGGCTTTTTCTTAAAATAAGCAGCATTTAAATGTAGACTGTAAGCATTAAGGTTGAATTTCGTTCTCACATGTTGCACTTCTTCCATTTGGCTTCTCTCTGACGTCAATCTACTCCTCACTTGAATGCATTCAGAGTAAATTTCTTTTGCAGGTTTATTTATTAAATTTATACGCCACCCATTTCTCTAATAGAGCAATTCTGTATGGCTTATATATCATAAGATAACTAAAAAAGTAATTAAAATGTTTAAATGATGTAAATTAAAAAATACAAAAATATGCAATTTAAAACTATGAAAAAAAAATCCAGAACCAGGTGATAGAAAGCACAGAGATGAAGTCTTCTTACTTTGTCAAATACCTTTAGTGATTACCACTCCCTTCAGGACCCAATTTATGGGACAAAGCCAAGCTTTACTACCCTTCCAGTGGGCCAGGAAGGTCAGCACGGATCCCACCCTTTTGGTAGAGTGTTCTACAGAGTTGAGTCCACAGGTTGATGGACTCTAATCCATCTAAGCTAATCTCATAGCAAATATTTTAGGTGATACAGGATTCTTTCGGCTTTAGTTCTTTGCTGTAAAAATGTAGTATGGCTACCTCTTTGTGCAATATATTACAATCAATTTGCAAATCAGTTTATAATCTGAAATATGGTTGGTACTTCTCTCATACCAGAAAAGTAATGTAACAGTGCCCAAGCAAATGTATTTTTTGCAAAAGGTTAAAATAGTGCATCATAATGATACAGTAGTAAAGGCTTCCCCTTAAATAATTAATACCAAAGACTGAATGTTAAACTGATTTTAATCCAAAGTGATTTTCCTCTGCTTGTCAACAAAGGTCAAAAGAAACTGTACTTATACTTCTGCATTTTAGTTATTTTGGGGGCATTTTCATGGCACCAGCAGAAAACCTTTCAAGAACTTCACATTCAGTAAGAAAAATTATCAATAGTTTCTTGAAATTGAAGAAAAAAGAAACATACTTTTATGGCAACTGCTTTGTTCTAAAAATGGCTTTTTTACTTCTAATGTCCTTTTACAATATGACCTGAAAATTGAAATTAATTAGCAATTTAGTGTGCTTTTTCATATTGTCAATTAACAAACTCCTGGTTTCAAAATTATGATCTTCAAGATGGTGGGAAAGGGGATTGTATGTATTTAAATTATTGTTCTGCTCTTCTGGCCAACCCAACACTTGTTAACATGTATTATCTGAAAGCCTGCTAAATTGCTATAACTTAAAGTCCACTACGACCTAACCATGATACGGATATTCCTATCATCCTGCTGTTCTGCTAAGGCTTTATGACATTGATTTTATCTTCTGTTCGGATTATAGTTGAGACAGTTTTAAATTATCCTTAATTCCAGTTTTAAAGTATTATGTTCTTTATAAGACCATTTACCACAGGCCCTAAAAGAGCCAAAATAGATACCAATATCTTCGGCTAGCCCAGTGGTCGGCAAACCGCGGCTCGCGAGCTGCATGCGGCTCTTTGGCCCCTCACGTGTGGCTCTTCCTCCACCCGCGCCGACGGTGGGACTCCTGGGACCCACTGGAGAAACCCTCCCTACCGGCCACCGATTCCCTTCCCCCGCGGAACCTCCCCGCCCGGCATGCCGCCACTCGTCTACTTCCAGGGGGTGCGGAGTCTCCGCGAGCGGGGGGAGGGAATTTCCTGCAATCCCCCTGGATGTAGCCTGGCTCGCCCGGCCGCTCGTTCGCTTGGGCTACTTCCAGGGGTGAGAAGGCCTTCCCCACCCCAAACGGAACGGGCGGGCTATCGGGCGAGCCAGGCTACATCCAGGGGGATTGGAGGAAATTCTGTCCCGCCATACTTGTTCGCTGCGGAGTCTCCGCGGGCACGGGAAGGGAATTTCCTGCAATCCCCCTGGATGTAGCCTGGCTCACCCGGCCGCTCGTTCGCTCAGGCTACTTCCAGGGGTGAGAAGGCCTTCCCCACCCCAAACAGAACGAGCGGGCTATCGGGCGAGCCAGGCTACATCCAGGGGGATTGGAAGAAATTCTCTCACTACACTCATTTGCTGCGGAGTCTCCGCGGGCATGGGAAGGGAATTTCCTGCAATCCCCCTGGATGTAGCCTGGCTCGCCCGGCCGCCCGGCCACTCGTTCACTTGGGCTATACGGGAAGGGAATTTCCTGCAATCCCCCTGGATGTAGCCTGGCTCGCCCGGCCGCTCGTTCGCTCGGGCTACTTCCAGGGGTGATAAGGCCTTCCCCACCCCAAACGGAACGGGCGGGCTATCGGGCGAGCCAGGCTACATCCAGGGGGATTGCAGGAAATTCCCTTCCCGTGCAACCCGAGCGGCCGGGCGGCCGGGCGAGCCAGGCTACATCCAGGATGATTGCCGGAAATTCCCTTCCCGTGCCCACGGAGACTCCGCATCGAACGAGTGTAGCGGGAGAATTTCCTGCAATCCCCCTGGATGTCGCCTGGCTCGCCCGATTGCCCGCCCGTTCCGTTTGGGGCGAGCCAGGCTACATCCAGGGGGATTGGAGGAAATTCTCCCGCTACACTCGTTCGCTGCGGAGTCTCCACGGGCACGGGAAGGGAATTTCCTGCAATTCCCCTGGATGTAGCCTGGCTCGCCCGGCTGCCCGGCCTCTCGGGCTACTTCCAGGGGTGAGAAGGCCTTCCCCACCACATATGGAATGGGCGGGCTATCGGGCGAGCCAGGCTACATCCAGGGCGATTGGAGGGTACCGGCATCCAGAGGGTCGCCGTTCCTTCCCCACCTCACACCGAGCCCTGGAAATACCCTGAGCGGCCAGCGAACGCGGCGGGCGGCCAGACGGTCCCGGCTAAGGCGAGCGAGTGAGTAACCACGGCGGGCTCGGCTGAGGAGGCTCCGCGGAGGGCAGACAGACAGACAGAGAGAGGCACAGACACAGAGAGAGACGAGGGAGGGGGGAATCAGAGAGTGACAGACACACACAGAGAGACAGAGAGAGGTTGGGAGGGAGAGAAAGATGGAGACACAGAATGAGTGATTAAGTGCTTGAATGCGAGACAGACAGACACACACACACAGAGTGACAGAGATGGGCAGACGAAGCAGATAGAGAAAGAAAGAGAAAGAAAGGGAAAGAGAAAGAGAGAAAGAAGGAAAGAAAGAGAGAGAAAGAGAGAAATGGAGAAAGAGAGAGAAAGAGAAAGGGAAAGAAAGAAAGAGAGAGAAAGAGGGAAAGAGAGAGAAAGAAAGAGAGCGAAAGAAAGAAATGGAGAGAGAGAGAGAAAGAGAAAGAGAGAAAGAAAGAGAGAGAGAGAGAAAGAGAGACAGAAAGAAAGAAAGAGACAGAGAGAGAAATGGAGAAAGAGAGAAAGAAAGAAAGAGAAAGAAAGAATTTATGACCACAATTGAGCCTAAAAGTTTGGTTGCTAACCAAGACCATTGTTAAGTGAGTTTCACATTTTCCAAGTTGGCCACGCCCACCCAGTCACATGACTGCTGAGCCACTCCCACAAAACAGGCCACACCTTCCGGCTCTCAAAAGAAATTTCAATCGTGGTATTATTGATATTTGGCTCTGTTGACTAATGAGTTTGCCCCCCACTGGGCTAGCCTAAGCAGGATACAGACATGGGGTAGGAATTAGCATAGAGGCAGCATATTTTGTGGTGGTTTACATTTTTGGATTGAGAA
The DNA here is from genome assembly GCA_039707465.1 of Rhabdophis nuchalis. NCBI lineage: Eukaryota > Metazoa > Chordata > Lepidosauria > Squamata > Natricidae > Rhabdophis > Rhabdophis nuchalis. Next base: position 169,822,672 of record CM077645.1, read on the forward strand.
CACTTTTAAGTGAGCCATGGGATAGATCAGTGATGGCAAACCTATGGCATGCGTGCCACAGTTGGCACATGGAGCCATTCAGCAGGGCACACGAGGCGTGTGGAGAGGGTGCGGTTTTATAAATATTAAATATTATTATTATTATTATTATTATTATTATTATTATTATTATTATTATTATTATTATTATTAAACCTGAGATCTAGCCAGTTGATGCTGTTCTCCAGCTTGTCTTGCAACCAATTAAACTGGGCCAACTGAACTTGGAGATGGCCACCCCAGCTGAACAGGCTGGCGTCCAAGGTGACAGTGGCCCAATTGGGCTTCCTGAACAAGGTCCCCTTCTGCACTGCCTGGGAGGCCCACCGTTGCAGGGATCGGATAGCTCTGCATGGCACGTGGATACATAAGCCATTGTAAGGAGCCATTGTAAGGTTGTGAAGACATGCCAACAGAACTTTTTCGATGCATGATATTAGCTTCCCTAAGAGGTGGGACAGTAGAATCAGTGGCACATTGTGATGAGAGCTGACAGTATCCACAAGGACTCAAATGCTGTTGTGGCTTTCCTGAGAGAGGACACTGTGGATAGGTCAGTGTCGATCATCGCCCCTAGATGGAGATGGCAGGTGCTGAGAGTCAGGTGGCTCTTCATGGAGGTGGTCACATCAGGTGGTATTCATGGAGAATCTGTGATTCGCCAGGGTTCGGATTGTAATGTGAAAGTCCCGGTATGCCTGGCATGAAGACGACTGGATCAGGATGTCATCCAGGTAGCATTGTAGATAAATCGGGACTGATCTGAGTTGGGCTGCAACTGCTGCCAGCAGCTTGGTAAATGTCTTGTGAGCCAATGAAAGGCCAAAGTGAAGGGCCCTGTACTGGAAATGATGATTTGCATAACAGAATCTCAGGGATCTCTTGTGGGAAGGTTGGATGGACACATGTAGACATGCCTCCTTGAGATTGATAGACATCAGGATGTCTCCCTTGCGAATGCAGGCTAGTATGGACTGCAGAGATTGCATCTTGAAGTGCCTGTATGCTATATGCCTATTGAGCTTCTTTAAGTACACAATGACTTTCCACCCTCCCGAGCCCTTGGGAACCAGGAAGAGAATGGAATAAAACCTGCTTCCCTTGTGGCCCACAGGAACTGGCTCTGTGGCATTGGTGTCCCTCAGGAGATAAATCTCTACCTCCAAGTTTCTTCTTGGGGCAGTTCCTTGGGAAGGGGCACTGAATAAAGTAAGGAGAGGGAGGGGATACAAATTCTAGGAGGAGCCCTAGACGGACAGTCTGCAGAACCCAAGCATCTGTGGTAGTTGCCTCCCACTGAGTCATGAAGAATTGCAGGTGACCACCATTGGGCTTGTTTAGGGAGTCACTTGGACTTCCTAAAGTGTCTATTGCTGGATCCTCTAAAGTATTTCCTGAAATATAACTTGCTGTTGCTGCCTGTCCTTATCTCTGAAGGACTGTCTATTGTGGTAATGATCAACTCCCTGGGAATAGTTTCGCTGATACTGGTGGACTGGGAACCCAGTGTCAGCTGCACGAAATGGCTGCCTATGAGGATATAGGCACATCCTACGATCAGCTTTCTTGGTGCTAGAGGGGAAGACTTTTTTCTTGTCCTTTGTTTCCACAAGGACTGGATCTAGAACCTCTCCGAATGACCACCTCCTTTAAAGGTAGCTGACACCAATCTCCAATTAGGTCTCATGTTGGCTTGCCAGTGTCGTAACCAAGCCAACTGACAGGAGGTGACATTAGTGGCCAATGCCCGAGAGGCAGATTTGTCCCATTTAAACTGGCATCAGCCAAGAATTCAACGGCTGCTGCCAGCTTATTAAGGTCTTGGCACAGCCTAGTGTCCTCGTGTGGAATCCTGGGCAAAATTTGATGAAGCCACATTAAGGATGCCCTATTAAAGAAAGAGGTGGCAGTAATTACCCTGATTGCCATGCTGAAGAGGTTTCCGTCTTCTTGTCCTCTACTTTCAAAAACTCCCCAACATCAGAGGGAATCACTGCCGAGGATGTAAGTGCAGCTACTGGGGAATCTATCTTTGGCCATTGGAGGAGATGGAGCTACAGTTTAAAAGCACGTATCCATGCCGCTGGGAGTAACAATGGCACTAGGTTGAGCCCATTTGATGCTGAATAACGTCAGTGAACAATTTGTGGGATGGAATGGGTTCCTGCATATCTGCAGGCTCCGTGAACAGCTTTTCAACAGGATCCTGTGGTTCCTTATGGGGTGGCGTGGAAACCCCCGCTCTCCCCAAGTTAGTGACAGCCCAAGCTTTGAATAGGAGAGACTTAAAGAGAGTCGGGGTGAAAAAGCCCGTGAATGCTGGCTTGTCAGGCTTCTAACCTTCATCTTCTAACAGCTCTTGATCATTGACCTCTTATTCCTCTAAGATGGAATCATTGCTGTGATTGGATAATTGGACAGTGGAACGATCGTGTATGTTCAGATGATCCACCAGTGGTGGTTGCTGTCTGTTGGCAGTCACAATGGAAGAACAAGCTGGGACTGGTGCCCTGTGTTGGAATGCAGCTTCTATGCCCTGGAGGATTGTCTCAGCGATCCTACTCTCGCAGTTCTTGCGTGATAGATGAACTGGCGTGTCTAGACTGCAGCAGGAGAAGAAATGGATGTAGACAGAATAGGTTGTGGTTGAGAACTTGTAGACGTCCCTTCCATGTTGGGAAAACAATCGAAGGGAGCAAAATAGGTATTTTGTGTTGTGATAATGGGTGCATCAGGTGATAGGTCACAATGTTGTCTACCTGACACCAGTGAAGAATGTTGCGCAATTGTCGACTTGCAGGCCTGCAACGCGGCTGCTTTTTGGGCCTTGGAAAACTTTTTTTTAAGCGCCTTTTGGCATCTGGTAGAAAGTTTGTGTGAAGTGGATCATGATTTGGACGATGACAAATGATGGGCCTTAGCCTTGCCAGGACCGGGCCTGTCATCAACCATATTGAATCATGTAAGCTGATAGAGACCAAATTACAAGCAGCAGCCAGATGGTAAATGTATAATGACTTGGAGTACTTCGACAGTGACCCCGAGGATGGGTGCTAGTATGGATGTGGCTGAAGAGGAGTAGCCCGTCAGGAGCAATACAGAGCTTCAGTCAACCAAAGAGCTAGTGAAAAAGGCTGCAGGTGGATAACCAGATAGGAAGGGACCAGCCAGAGACACAAACAAGGCAATGAAAGGCCTAAGAGTCCTTCAGGTGGCCGTGACAAGACGCATGATTAGACCAACAAGATCCAGCTTTCCTTGCAATCCTACAAATCGTCAGAAAAACAACAACCCCTTCTAAAATGACATCCGTTCCTTCACAATGTCTGCCACTATTGAAGCAACCGCAGATGTGACCGAGTGTGAGTTCAAAATGGCAGCCGGAAGCAACACGAGCAAAGGGGGAACAGATAAGGAAAACCCGAAGCTGTTAGCTTTCCGAGTAGCGAATGGTAAGTTGAGGCAAGGAAAGTGCCTGAAATGGCAAAAAGCACACTCTGGCAGCTCAGAGCTGTGAAGGAAGGCGTCCTGCCTCATTGCGGTGGGAACTGATCAATACTAAAGCAGGCGGCCTCACAAGATGGTGGATGTTGAGACTCGGCAAGGAAAAGACCCTCAAACAGCTGGAAGATGTTCTGGCAGATTGGAAACATGAAAGAATCCCTTCTGCCTCGTTATGCCGGTAATTAAGCGAAGCCACTGCTCGCGTTTGAATTGTGAGTGGCATAGCTGGGGAAGCAATCAATTAGCTCGACAGTCCTCTGCGCGCCTGACAAGCCTTACTCTGGAACGGCCACCAGCTATATGGCGACTGTTCAGAAGCTCTGATGATGTTTTCGGCAGCCCTTATGAGTTGCCTGATGTTGCAGATGTGCTCCTGGCTGTTGAAGACTTCAGCGAGGATTTTTCCCCCAAAACACTGTCTATTAACCTAGAGAGTGAATAGAAGATGTGTTTCTTTGGGCTTAGACTGAGTTAAGAACTGGATCAAGTCAAGCCAAGGAGGCGTGTCCAAACAATTCAAACTCAGTCTCTAGGTTAATAGGCAGAAGTTATAACCCATGCATGGAGTCTCCAAGTAGTGCACAGGAAAACCAATTTAGCCCACTAAATGTATAGTACTTTAAAAAGTATGGATCAAATGAATGATTTAGTGCCAGTTAATCAAGAATTATATTTTAAATTAGAATTTTGACAATGTCTAATATCTGAACTTCAAACTTTAGATATAGTCATTACACCTGTTTCTATTTTATAATATATTTATTTTGTAATAATTAACTGAAATACTTGGTGTGGTAAGAATATTTTCTCATACTCTCAACATCAGTAAAATTTTAGATTATATAACAAAATGCTAGTGCTAGTTATCCTGCTTATATGTAACATCAGCTCAGTAAACATTTTAGCATGAATGTCCTCACTGTTGTCTGTAGTTCTATCATTCTAGAGACTATTGTAGCAGTATATATATAACCAGCATAACTGAAGCTTGCAAGCAGAAAAGGAAAACAAAGAAAACACTGTTGTACTCTGTTTTTCATTAAGAGGCAATAACAGTAGAAAGTAGAACTGTAGAATAAACCTAGTATGATATCATAGGCTCTGCTTATAGCTGTTATATTTTTATTTTATATGCACTTATTTACAGAGACAACACTGATATTAATTTTTCAAGTTATTGCTTTTTCTCATGTTGAAAAGATCTTTTGTGTCTTGACTAAATTATTAATGTCTATGCATGCATATTACCAGAAGTGACAAGTCTGAGTAATCCTTATTAATGTACTTTTTTGTAGTAGAAACCACTGGATTGCGTGGCTCTTAGTATACAGTGTTTTCTAATGGACATGGGTTTTACTCTTATCATATTAATAAATTATAGACCTAATAATCCTGCATCTGAGGTCTCATTATGCCTTAAGAGCTTTTGAAATCCACAAAAGATGGGAGTAGTTTCGTAGTGCTATCAAAAGGCGGACTTGTGCAATATATTATCAAATCTAGTACAAAATATAAAATACACTGTTTCAGTTGTATGTGCGGTAGTTAGTCATATAAAAGCAAAAATGTCATTCTCATGCATGCTATTTCATTATTATTTGGTAAAATGTCTGTTGGTGACTTCTAATTTTAAGAACATGCTGACTTGCTTAATGGCATTTGCTGTGTTAAAATAGAATTTTCGATTTCACATTACTTTTTCATGTTTCTCAATCCCCCCCGCAAAACTTGATTTTTAAAAAAAGAGGAATTACTGATATCTATACTATTCAACCAGAATAAAGCAACACATTGTATTATGTATTACATTACACTGTATTGAGCTGTTATATTATACGGGCTATAAAATTTGGAATCTCCCAAATGCTTGTAGTAAAATAAGAACAAAAATGCTGGAAAATGCAGTCAGCTTTTCCCTTAGCAAATGGATACTTTTGTTACATACCATTTTTCTCCTGTCTATGAATATAATCTCTGTATTGGCATTGTGCTTAGTGTTACTATGCACCATCTCTTTGCATAGATATCTGAACAGGTGTGTGCTCTGTGGAGACAGATGAGGAATTAACGTTGTTTTTCTCAGTTAGGGAATCTATTTGCCTGATTTATGAATTGCCCTTCAGAAATTAACGAATAACTTCAGTTCAGAAGACCATCCAAATTATATATTTTTATTTTTTATAATTAATATATTCATAACATGGTATGTAGGTTGATGTACTGATTTGGTAGTTCCACTTTGATCTCTAACTGTCTGTCTGTCTGTGTTATAAAAGGAAAGAAGGCAATGTGAAATAATAGGGCATAGGTTGCCATATTCCTGAAGAACTTTGATTCTTAAGGAAATGGTAAATTGAGATATGATGATGGATTTAAAAGTTAAATGGAGAAGACATAGAATATAAGTGGTTAATTTGTTCTTAGCTACGGAGAAAAATAAGGACTTGGACAACTTATAATTAATAATAAAAATAAAATACAAACCATACCAAAGGAAGATACAGACCTCCGTATTATATCAAACTCTACTGTAATGTTTGCAAGAAATGTGTCTGCAGTTTGACCTCATCCTGTCAGTTGCAGTAGCCAAAACATGCCAAATGAAATATTTAGATCCTGATAGCTTTGAAGATTAAAGCTTTAATTTTGCTGTGTTTTACTAACTGCTGAAAATATGCCCTTTTTATTTGTTTGCCAAAATTAATTGCCTAAAATAATTTTTAAATGTGGTTTTGTTATAGTGCATGTTAATATCATGATGTAAGAAAGAATATATCCCAGTGTTAGGCAGTCTGTTGTCAATGCTGTTGTCTGTGCCCATTTCATTATTTACATTTCTGTGTTACCCAGAAACATTCATAGATGAATTCAGGTGTTCATGGTAAAGTTGAAAAGGCCAAATGATTTTTAACTATTATCAAAGATATGCAAAGTTTTCCAGGGAAAAGTTGTGCACAGAAAGGAGCATTTTGTTGGTTGGTTGGTTTAGAGCTAGAAATAAAATACTGCAAGCCCCAAATTGCATCCAGCTGCTTCAATTTAGCTGCAGTTCAGTAAAACTGAACTAAATTGAAAGTTTAATATTTGCTGCTCTCATCAAAACAATTATAGGTGTTTGGTGATGGAAATTATGAGGTTCAGATCAAGCAAGCTGGATTGGAAAAAATCTGGATAGCCACTAAACAGCAGCAAAGAAATCTAGAAAAATCTAAATTCTTTTCAGCTGTCATAAATATTTTTTGCTGTCCATATGTAGAAGTCTTAGCCCTAGCATTCATTGAATTCAGTGTAACAATCATTTTCCCTGGAGGCAAAGGTATTTTATTTAAAGAAACATAAGGAAAAGATTAGTAGATGGCTTTATGTTTTAGGTCTCTTACAGATCCTTTTCAATTTGCTTCTGGGAATGCACCCTGGCAAAAAATAATACATTAATTCTAACCATTACTTTCAAAATGTTCTAGTACAGAAGAACCGCTGTTCTAATTGTTTTGTACACTCCTGTCCAACTGCACTTCACCAATTATCCCTTCAAAGTGTTGAGTCAGCTTTCACTGTTACTTTGAAAACTTTTCCAGATTACAGTATTTCCACAAGCACATGCACAGTAACTACTTATTAAACTTTTCCATATCCATGTAAACTTAGGCACGGGCTATGTGGGAGATTCTTCAAAGCAGCTATGCCAAGCATCCCAGATGACTCAGATGCCTATAATGTTGAGGAGGAAGTGTCTTGAAACAGTCCTTCAGATGTTTTCCACAACCACAGCTATTTACTGTGTGTTTCTGAATAGACTTTGATACAAAATATGATGTATTTATTTTATACGAAATGTTTTGGATTGTACTCTTGTTTAGAAGCATCAAGTAGCATTTTTAGGACTCCCTCTTATTTTTCTTCACAGTAACAACCTTGTGTGATATAGTGAATAGATAGGTCTTTCAGCTGCTTTGACACTTTTAGTATTTTGCCCCAGTAGTCTTATTATTGAGCTTGGTCCACCATGATAGAAACAACCCTCACATCTTTCCCATGATGAATATTTACAATTATAGCCACTGGTAAATGTGTTTTGTACAGAAATTGTCTTGCTGTCCTCTTCTTTCTGCAGAAGTCCAATAAGTGTTCTGCTCAGTCAAGCTAGCAATATGCATTATGCACGCACACAAGGAACCTCAGCTTCTGAGCCTTCCTCTCAAATATCCCATTGCCTCTGGTGTTATCACCCACATGTGTCCTCTAAATTCTGACTGGCCTTTGGGTATACAAAAACTCCATGGCAGGCAGCTGGTGAACACAGCACATGCACATTTCTCTTTTTCCTCTTGCTCTTAATTTAGTTGTGCAGTTTTCACCCCTATCTGATTGCGCTTGTTCTATTACTTAGTCCTTTGCCTAAGTGCATACCTGCACTTTCTCACGGTTGTGCATTGGAGTTAAATATTTTCCTACTCATACATGTTGTGCTAGTACTACAACTTGTACTGCACCCTGCCTAATCTAGAAAGCTCTGTAAACTTGGGTGTTTAACAGCTGAGTGCCACAAAAGGCTGAAGATTTAAGGCGTGTTGTAGCATTGCCCTGCCTGTCCCCAGACTACACTCATTCAGGCAGGAGGTCTGAAGCAAGACTGTATTTGCAATCCTGACTATGACTCCTTGTATAAAAGGAAAATCCTGGCTAGTTTAGACTGTTGAACTAGCTTTAAAATTAATGCCAGTACAACCTCCCTGCATACCTCACATGTGAATAAAAGGAATTTGAAGATTCTCTAGCCAATTCAGTCATATCCCTCTTCAGGCAGACGTGTGAGATATATTCTCCAACAGCAGGAATACTTTGCAGAACCAGACATTTGATTTTCCTGAGATGTCAAAAGATAATAATGAAGAAGTATTGTTTATCTTATTGGGGTTTTTTATTGTATTTTGCAATTCTGAACAAGCATTGAGGCCTTTGGACCGTGATGGCGAACCAATGATACGTGTGCCGGAAGTGGCACGCAGAGTCATCTCTCTGGGCACTCATGCTGTCGCCCATTGCTCTTCCGGGTTCCGACATGCCAACCAGCTGGTTTTCAGATGCTTGAAAATGCCAGAAACTGGAAGAGCAGCCACCCACTATGCATGTGCACTGGCCACCTGTTCTTCCGGTTTCTAGCGCACATGCGCACACGAAGACCAACTGGATGGTGTGGATGCATGTGCCAGAAACTGGAAGATGATCTTCCCAGCGCACACATGCACACTGGGCAGCTGTTCTTTTGGTTTCTAGCACGCACATGTGCGGGAGCTCCCATTTCAGCACTCGGTACTGTTCCGAGTGAAGGTTCGCTCGGTACTGAAGGTTCGCCAGCACTGCCCTAGAAAATTAATTTCTAGCCGGTACTTTTAGTAACTGGAGTTAGGAACATCCTGAATTCAAAATAAATTACCTTGCCCTTGCTTAGATTGACTCCATGTGAAGGGAGGGTAGAGTTGGACATAGTGAATAGATGGAAAGGAGTCACTTTTTCCTTACTTGCAAGTGATCCAGGTTTGGTGAATTATACATGCAATATTTGTAACAATGTTGTATAAATATTATATATAAATATTTGTAAATCAACCTTTCTTGTATGCTTTTTAGATGATTGCAATTCTGAACCTCACAATTCTTCCTTTTATTGTAGGGTAATCAACCATGACTACAGAATCTGGTTCAGACTCTGAATCCAAAGATCAGGATCAAGAGCAGAAAGAAACATCTGGTGAACAAGAAAAAGCAACCCAAGAACAGCAGTCACAGCAAGCGAAGGAAGAGCACCAGAATGCATTAGAACAGTTTTCCAGTGTTGCAGCCCATAGCACTCCTGTAAAAAAGGAACAGGCAAGTTATTTAGGGAATCGTCTTTCCTCTAACCCAGGGGTCTGCAAAGTCGGCTCTTTTAAGACTGGTGGACTTCAACTCCCAGATTTCCCCAGCCAGCATAGCTGGCTAGGGAATTCTGGGAGTTGAAGTCCACCAGTCTTAAAAGAGCCGACTTTGCAGACCCCTGCTCTAACCTAATGTGTGATAAGGATTATTATAGTAAAAAGTGTTATAAATAATAAATATTATAGCATGCATCATTTTGAGCTGGAGTAGCCTTCCATGACAATTTTATAGAAATGATATTTGAGCTCATTTGGAGAGTATTTTGCAGGGAGAGAGGTAGCACATTGTCACTCACAGAAATCAAAATGGATTCTAGAAAGTATAACAAAACAAAAGCCTCTGTGTTTTTTTCTTTTAAAACTATTTTTATTAAAATTATATAATTACAATAAAGCATTTTTGTAGAAATGAGGCAAATTATGTCAGAAGTTTTAAAATTTATTTCAGACGCATATTTTGAGGGTAATGAGTCCAGTTGAATGCCCCCCAAAATTGCTTTTTCAATCCTTTCTGTTATGAAAAGCAGAGGATCTCCAATATGTAACACAATTTAGATTTGCTGTTAAATTTTACTTGTATCTTTTGTTCCATTTTACTGGAGTGACTAAAGTAATGTATTTGCTGAAATTAGTATGAATTTGTTTTTCATGATTAACATGTCGCACAAATGCCAATGATTAGGTCTTAGTTCCTCAGTCATGGAAGTTTACTCAGTGACCCGCCACTCTGGGTCCTAACAAGGAGAAGGGCGAGGTATAAATTTGATAAAATAAAATTAAAAAAAATATCAGTAACTGTCAGCAAAAACCATTTCACAGGAAGATGTGCTGCATATACTGCATTGAGCTTCTGAATAAAGGACAGGATATAAATCTAAATTCAAAGGATTGCCTATAAATGTTTTTTACTAAAGACTAAAGGATGTGCAATGAATTTAACCTCTACATGAGCTGAAATAAATATATTGGCATGTCCAACTGTTTCATTCTACTTGGAGGGCTGAAAATTCACATAACTAGGTTCTCGCAGTACCCTGCAGAGTCTATGCAGAGTTTCAGGAATGAGGAAAGTAAAGGTCTTTTTGCTTGAAGGGGAAATCATTCATAATACATTCCATGTTGAATGTAGGCCAGCATATACACTTTGTGTGCGTCTGTATTTGTGTGTACATGCATGTATGCACAGACAGTAAGATGCTAATTGCTAAACACACACATTCTCTACACACACACATATGTTCAGCAATTGGTATCCTATTATCTGCAATGTTAATAGTTGATATATTAAAAACAGTCTTTAAACGTTCAAATTTATAGTTAAAATATGTAAAAGTATCCTGGATTAAGAACACAGAATTTACAGAAGCAATTGTCACCAAGATTTAAACATTTTCATTGCTGCTTCAAATTATTTTAATCAGAAAATGTTTGTTTAATATTGTTAATCTTTTGGCCAGATCTTCAGATTATATCCAGATCTCTCAAAAAGGGTCCAGTATCATTGGAAGAACATGAATATATAATGAATATGTCTTTATGTGATAACTTTGTTATGGGTAAACTTCATGAACGTCAGGCCTCTGTAGGAAGATTAACTTCCATGTGAAAATATTTTATAAAACAACTCTTGGATAGTTTTGCTACCTGCTCTAATAGTTCTCGATTTGTTCTTTTTGGTGGTGTTATTTTTGATGCACAGTAGAAATAAATGTAAGAATAAATCTGTGATAGTGTAACCCAAAAATTATAGAACTTTTCCCCCCTCTTGCTTAGCTATTTGTAAAGGTAGTATCTATCCATTACTTTCTTATGAATGAAATTGGTATTTATGCTTGACCTAAATGTTTTCCAGAATAGAAAAATAGTTTGTTTTCTTATTTAATTTTAATATATTTTAACAGAGCAATATAATTCTTCTCTATATGGTCTGTATTAGAAAGTGGATTTTTGCACTCCTCTATAAATTACACACTATATGATCTTACATCTGAAAACAGATTAAAGTTTTTGCTGAATTTATTTTACTCCCATGGAAGCATGTTACAATGACTGAGGCATTTGTAGAAACAGTGATGAAAGTCAGTAGTGTAGGTTGCAGGCCTATTTTGAAGTCATTTCAGACCAAAATAGGTACTCATTTTTCTATCATTAAAAACTGAATTATCTCTGTAGTTCCTCTGCTTTTAAATATGTTTGTTGGCTAGTGGTAGAAAAACCATATACAGTATAAAGTCATTATTAAAAAAATACTGCTGATACTGAAAAGCAATTGCTTGGTATGGTAGCATATTTTGGGACTATTACAACATCTGAGATTTCAGAAAAAAGAACATGTTTAACAATCATTGCAGTGTTGGATCTCTTTCTATTCAGGTTATTTGACTTTATTTTTAAACGACCTACTACATTGCAGTTTCCTTTAGCACTTTCCTTTAAAAAAAAAAGCTGCACAACAGCAGAGTAGCAGTTTCATTAACCCAAAATGCCTTCACAAATTACTGAAATAAGTGATTTATCTCTTTTCAAATATGATTTATATGCTTATTTTAAAATAGGTTCTGAATAGGCTTCTACAAAGGGATGCCTGGTTATGCTACATGATTCTGAAAACCTGCTCTGATTGCCCATTTTTATTCTGAAGCTGGAATTTAATTTTCCTCTGTTTCTAGGCCACCGACAAAGAACTTGAAGTAGCTGCTGCCGTGGCAAAGCAGCTCGAATATCAGCAGTTTGAAGACGACAAACTCTCCCAAAAATCATCCTCAAGCAAACTCTCCCGCTCTCCTTTAAAGATTGTGAAAAAACCAAAAAATATGCAGTGCAAAGTAATCCTTCTGGATGGCTCCGAATATGGCTGTGAAGTAGAGGTAAAATGCAAAAAGTGGAACTTCTGTAAATTAGGTGATTTAGGTGTAAACAATTGATGTGTGATTTCACTGAAATTTCCTTTTTAAAAAATATATAAAGAAAATGCCTCTAAATAACGATATATATATACACACACACACACACACATACATATACCGTATTTTTCAGACTATAAGATGCACACAACCCCCCCCCCCCAAAAGTAGGTGGAAATGTCTGTGCATCTTATAGGGGGGGGGGGTTGGTGCAGTGCAGATCAGCTGTTCTGGGAAGGGTTTGCTTCCACCTATTGCCGCCACTGTCTGTTTGCAGCAAATAGGCTGCGGCGGCAGTGAATGGGCTACGGCAGTGGCAACAGGCGGAGGCAGAAGCAGATTTTTTTTCTTGTTTTCCTCCTCTAAAGCTAATGTGCGTCTTATAGTCTGGAAAATATGGTACTTGATTAATCAGTGATACTGGTAGAAAAAAACAACAATAGTGGGAACAACACTAGAAAGGAGAAATATTAAAAGGCAACAATAGTACCACATTAGAATTCATTAGCTATGTCTTTTTTGAAGGCTGCAGTGTAAGGGCGTCTCTCAGTCACAAAACTATTTAAAAAAAAACATAATAATGTCTGACAATAGATTGTTTTGTACTCTATATTTGGACTGTTAGCTATAGATTTGAATAGGATATTCCCTATCAAAAGGAGATATATTGTCCGAGATGGGAATGGCAATAAATTGATCAAAGAACTGGAGTATTTTATTTTTAGGCAAAATTACTGTTCAGAACTCCTTAGTTTATTAAATAAGATATGCTAGAAATTATATTCTTCAATAAATAAATCCTTGTAAGAACATTAGTTAAATTTATTGGCACTCGATTTGGAACAATCCATGCATAGTTGATTTAGAGAATTTGTTGTCACAAGGTAATAGGATTACTTTAAAAAAAAAATCAATGGAGACCAAGGCCAAGAATAGTATGATAATGTCATAAGACGTCCAGATTTATACCCAACGTTCTATTGTGTTGTCCTAGTTGCTATACCCAATTTCCATCAAGTAGCTCAATTTATGGTCGCAGAAGCTAAGGAGCTGTCCAGCAGAATATTATTTGAGGTGATCAAAATAGCAGGGAGCTGTCCAATGAAAACAAGGAACACAAATATTTGACATTGTGACATTTCACTGTTGTACACTTTTATGTGCCTGGCTGTGCTGATTTGTCCTTCTAGATCAATGGTTCTCAACCTTCCCAATGCCATGACCCTTTAATACAGTTCCTCATGTTGTGGTGATCTCCACGACCCCCAGTGGTGTCTCGGTTCATAAGACCATCAAAAATATGTGTTTTCTGATGGCCTTAGGCGACTCCTGTGAAAGGGTAGCTTGACCCTCAAAGGGGTCCCGAACCACAGGTTGAGAACCACTGTTCTAGATTGTCTTTCTTTAAGCCCTGATGTAGTACTACCAGAAAACATTTCTCAAGAAAATAAGGCAAGTCATTATTTTTGTGCTGACAGATAGCTGAATCTTAAATTCTGCATTTCCTGTTAAATTTGCTGCCACCATTCATCCTGGAAGTAATTTTGATGGATCGCTGTCTAAAGAAAATCCACATATATAAAAGAAATGGAGCAATGTACCAAATCCTCATAATTTTGTTACATCTGAAGCTGAACAGATTCTTTAAAAAATATAATACTAGAACATTTGTCACTACTGTAGACAACATAGGTCTCCTCCTTTATGGAAGAAAAGAGGAGACCTTACTGCAATTTAGAGGTTTATATTCAAAGGTGTTTAACTTCTGTTGTCTTGCCTGTATACTGGAACGGTAACCCACAGTTCCTTCCTTAGTATGTTTGGGATTACCTGTCATCTCAGGATGCCAAATTAAAAAAATATTTCATATTGGATTGAGCTGGGAATTCTAATTCTTTCCACTTTATATAAAGTAGCTGTTGCATCCAGCAACTATTATAGATTTGTTCATTGTAGTTCATATCTGTGTCATGATGAGTAGGCGTTTGTCACAATTTTCTGTCAGTAACATCTGTGAATTCTTACAAACTCCGGCTTAAGTCATCAGTGATAGTTATCTAATCATCATGTCTCCTATCGGCATTTTTTTTTTATTTATTGCCTTCAATTTTTCTAAGTAGAAGTATTTTCCAATAACTTTTGCCTTTTCGTTATTTCAAAAGAATTGAAGCCTTATCTTCATTATCAGTGCTTCCAATAAACAGTTTTATTTCATCTGAATAATCATTTGCAACAATTTTCTGCAGCATCAGTTTTTCTTTGCTCAGTCTTTTTTATGGTGCCCTTCTCCTGCTATATGTTACAACTTGGGAAACTATGGCCTTGACAATACATGCTTGTGTTGTCAAGGTGATATCTTTACACTGAATGTTTTGTCTATTTTAGAGCTATTGTCATTTTTGTCATAAGTGGTAGATGTTTATTTCAGGGCTACAGTCATTATGCCTGTGAATTTTTGAGTCAATGAAAAGTTGCTACTGCAATGTCTTTTCTATCTATTTGCATTATATTTATTCATATTAATATAAATCTTATGGTGTTTTTTAAAAAAAATATATTCAGCAGTGGTCAGGCTTTTGTCCTCTCTTGTTTCACCTCTGGCAAAAAATATCTTAATCTTCCTTTCTTCCAGCCTTCAAAGCATATCTTCAGTTGATATTTCTCCCAACAATTTTAATTCCAATGTTTATTTTTTCTAGCGCTCATTATATATGCTGCATATAAGCTAAATAAATAAGAGGACAGCTTACCATCTTAATACTCTATTTTTCAGTTTTGAACGATTTGTCTGTGCTGTATTCTCTTCCATCTGTTGCTTTTTGGCAATCAAATGTATTCTATAGGCTAATAAGATGACATTCATGTTTTTAAGAATGATTCTTTTGTTTATGTTTCTTTGAGTCACTGTCGGTTCTTGGTGACTGCTTGAATGAGTCCCTGGATTTCATATGTGGTTTGCCTACAGCTGAGTGAATAACTGCCCAAAGACCCCAGTTAACTTCATGCTGATGGCAAGTCTAGAACTCTGTCTCCCAATTTCTATTCTGGTGCCTTAATCACTATGCCAACCGGTCTACAACCAGTCAATAACCTTCAAATAATCAATAAAGCAGGAATCAAATTATTTGTGGAACTGCTTACTTTTTCCATTAAACAGTAGATTTCAACAGTGTGATCTTCTGACTCGTAAGAGTCTGTTTATATACTTGTCAGTGCTATTCCTTCATAGTTGAAATCTGGCTTACCAAACCTTAAGCATTATTTTATTAGCATGTAAGATAATTGTTTAGTAGTTAGATCATTCTTTATCACTTCCCTACCTGCCTGCTTTCCATCCATCCATCCATCCATCTTTTTTGGTCACCTGGATTATTAGACCACTGCTACCTCCATACTTGCTTTGAAATTGTTTGTAGCCTTTTAATTGTATTATAAGATGTCAAATATATACATGTACATGTACATTTATTTTTATTTTATTTATTATTACATTTGTATACCGCCCTATCTCCCTGATGGGACTCAGGCCGATGCACAGGAAGTAGTAAAAGCAGTAACAATAAATACAGTAAAAATAGAATAAAAATAGATTAAATTTAACACCCCGTGCTAAAATTAGATTTAAAACCCTTACTAAAAACTATGCCAGGCCGGCCGCATGAAACAAGTGTATTTTTAATGTCCGGCGGAAGAGGCGCAGGTCCGTGATTGTACAAAGGTCGGGGGGCAGGTCATTCCAGAGGGTGGGGCCTGCCACAGAGAAAGCTCTTCCCCTGGGGGCCGCCAGCCGGCATTGTCCGGCAGACGGCACCCTGAGGAGGCCCTCCCTGTGGGAGCGGACAGGTCGAAGGGAGGTATGTGGTAGGAGGCGGTCTCGCAAGTAACCAGGACCCATGCTATGGAGCGCTTTAAAGATGGTTACTAACACCTTGAAGCGCATGTAGATACATACATACATACATACATACATACATACATACATACATACATACATGCTTGTGTCACAACACCCTGGTCTCAGCTGATCAGGAGGACAACCTGGTGGCTTAGTGGCTAAAATATCTGCCTAACATGTAATACAGCCCCAGTTCAAATCTCAGTAAGGATATGGCTAGCTGATGAGAGCTAAATAGCTCTAAATAGATCTATCCTAGTCTCCCTTGTTTATTTATTTATTAGCTTAAAAAAAAACCTCACACACACATATATATTGTGTGTGTTTGTGTTACGTTTGTGCTGATAAATAAATAAGGGAGACTAATATAGATCTATTTCAAGCCATTTAGCTTTCATCAGCTAGCCATACCCTTACTGGGATTCGAATCAGGGAAGTATTACATATGAGACAGTTGTAATTGCCACTAGACCACTGGTTCTCCTCCTGATCAGCTGAGCCAGGGGAATAAGTATATACTTGTGTCACAACACCCTGGTAAGGCCCAATTAAGGGAGGAAGCAAGCTGTTTATTTATTTATTAGCACAAACCTAACACAAAAATGTAAACAAAAGGCAACAAAAAAATAGCTTTCTGTCTGCATGGTCTCTTGTGATGAGCTGAAAGACAGAAAAGGAACACACACTCAATAAATATTTGATTGTGTTTTCTGTATTTTTAAGAGTTACCCTGTCAAGTTCTTTAGAGCATTTTTTAAAAAGTGGCTTTTGTTTGACTTTTTAGTAGTGTATTTAAATGGACTGTTGTGATCTTAAAAAGGCAATTAACATTATCAGTACGCACAGAAGCACTTTTGCTGGACTAATGGTTATTTGTCATTTAATGTTCTGAACATTAAACATAGCTTTTTCAAAGTACTTTCCAGGTTGAGTGTGTATGCATAGAGGCTGGGAATGGTGGTCAATTATTGTTGCTAGTCTCATTAAATCATTTGGAGAATGAACTCAATATGCACGTTAGAAATTATTCATTTCAATTAATTCTAACCTTTTAAAAGAGCATGTAATTCTGTTTCCCATCTCGCTTATCCTATGCTTCTTCCTATAAACACATGTTGTGTGCTCTATCAACTGCTTATAACTTTCTACGTTTTTCCCCTATATGCTACAAGAATAAAAGACTGCCTGGAAAACAGATTTAGAAACTCATTGGAAATGAGTGAAAGCTAGCACAGAACTAGACCACATTAAAGAAGATAGAGAGGCAGTGGTTTTGTAATATGGAAGGATGAGACCCAGGAGACAAATACTGATTTAGGGATTGTAATCATTGCCTTCAGGATTGAAATGATGACTTCTGGGAACAGAATGTCAATTCAATTCCAACACTTGAATTTATTTGACTTACTAGCAAGCTAAACAACCTGCTTGGTGATCAATTGCTTTTCCTACTAAAAGCATATTAATAGCTGTTATTTTCACTAACTACTCAGTGAAAATTAGAAGGCTTAGAACAAGAGTTCTAATTTGATCTAATTTCAGAATCAGTCCATAAAAGTACAATTAAAAAATAACCCACAGTATAGCAATCAACAGTCATTATATGTCAACATATAAATTCCAAGTCTTACATTTCAGAAAACCCCCACACCAATAAATGTATAGCCTTGCTCACTTTAGAGCATATTGGGACTGGACAGATGTTGTGGAAAATATTACATTTTGTCTGTGGTTGTTTGTTCTTTATTTAGAGGTTGCATTTTTCATGGGTGAACTTAGGGATATAGGTACTTAAGGAAATTTATTCAAGAGAAAAATAAAACATCTTTGGGGTATTACAATAGGAAGTTTGCCTAAATTGGGTTTTTTCCTCCCAACCTGTGAACTTTTGCCTTGAGCTAATTTGATGCCTCCAGCTCTTATATCTGAGTCTCCTATCTATGTTTCATAACTATTATGGCTTTGGCCTTTAGCAGCTCATTTATCAGCATTTTCATAAGAGCTGCAAGTAATTATCAGGGACAATCTGAATCATTGAATCACAGCGACCTTCGAGATCTTCTAGTCCAGGGGTCTCCAACCTTTGCAACTTTAAGTCTGAAGGACTTCAGCTCCCAGAATTCTCCAGCCAGCAAAGCTGGCTGGAGAATTCTGGGAGCTGAAGTCCTTCAGACTTAAAGTTGCAAAGGTTGGAGACCCCTGTTCTAGTCCAACCCTTTGCCCCATACCATCTCAGAAAAATGGAAAACTCCAGAATGGAGCATCAAGAATTCAGAGGCAAGCTGTTCCACTTCTTAACATTATTTCTAGGTTGGATCTCGCCATGACAAACTTCCTCCCATTGCTTCTTGTCCTACCCTCAGGTGCTGTGGAAAATAAATTAACACCCTCTTCTCTGTGCTAGCCCTTCATGTCTTAGAACACTGTTATTATGCCTTCCCTCATTCTTATTTTCGTTAAACTAAAACAGAGTTGCATTACAGGGGAAATGGAGAACATAAAAAATTAATGAAGCAAATAAAACCAGTCCCTTTAGTCATTCTTCATAGAATTTAGCCTCCAGATTCCTTACCATCTTTGCAGCTCTTTGGACTCTTTCTACAGCTGAACAGCTTGCCTCCAGAAGTTGTGAATGCCCCAACCCTGGAAGTCTTTAAAAAGATGTTAGATAGCCATTTGTCTGAAATGGTATAAGGTTCCTGCCCACGCAGGGGGTTGGACTAGAAGACCTACAAGGTCCCTTCCAACTCTGCTATTGTATTATTGTATTGTAGGGCCTCAGCAGTTTTTTTAGATTGTTTTTTTAGATTTAGACCACCATATTTAGTGCAGTATAAAACAATATTATCACTTCCCTTCCCTATTTTGATGAGTTCCCTTTGTATTCTTTCTTATTCTAGACTACTGATATCAGCAGATCAGAGACTTTCTGTCTCCAGTTCCCAAATTTTTTAGATAGGGAGCAAAAAGTAAACAGATAAACAGATAACAATAAGTCAAGGTCTTGCTTGACCTTTTCAAATCAAAAGTTCATTAGAATGGTGAATATTTAGATACGCACTAACAGGATTGTGCTAAGCTTATTAAGGGATGGTACAGTACAAGTTACATGGAAACCATTGGGCAGGTACCAAAATATTAGCAATGCTTCAAATTGCTGTAACCAATGAATGAATTCTGCTTGTTGTTTTTCAAGTAAAACATTAAAAAGCTATTGGCTGAAAGGAAGGCTGAGAGGTCAAGTATTTATGCACATAAACAATACTTTTTCTACTTCAACTTTCCGGCTCAGTATGTATTTGGGTGGGCACACGGGACCAACAAATTGCTGGTTTTTCCTGCTAACACTACTGGCATGCAGGATTGGCTGATAAAACCCAAACATGACTGAGCTATTCTCTTTTTGAACATGATGTTCTGGCAAACTTAACAGGGCCATTCAACCTTTTGTAAGTCGGCCACTGCCTTTCACAGTATGGGAATGACTGAGGGAGAAAATGGCTGACACCGGAAGAGGAATTCCTCTCTGGAAATGTGTGCAGCTAGATTTAGGGTCTGGCACCAGCCAAGGCCTTGTGGTAGGGTACGGGTCGTAGTGATTGATATCTGTGTATCTCTTTTGGCCTTCAGAGGCCATGCTCCCTACGTTTCTGCTGTGAGACCCTGTTCCTAAATCTGGGCTTGCAGCATCTGGCCCCAGCAAATTGCTAACTTTCCAGCTGACAGGAGAGAAATGCCCTTTTTGTACCCAAAACAGCAGGTGGATCTGATGCTGTGTGTCTAAATCACATTTTGATTGGCGCAGCTTTTTTCAGTTCCTTGGTGCCCAGAGACCATTATCATAACTTCCAGGAATCTTGGAACAAAACTGATACTGCCAAATAAAGACTTTCCTTTGCCCAATTAAACCCACAATAAAATGGACAGAGGTTTCAGAAATAAACCTTAGAAGACAGAAGTAAATATCTGAAGTATTCTGAGGTATGGGTTCTGGACATAGTAAAAGGATTAAGGCAATTCCTTTGGGGACAGGGGTGGAGTCATTTTCGAGACTTGGGGTGGGGTACACCCTCTAACAAAGAAAGGCCTTATTTATTATTGTCAAGATGATTGGTCATATTATTTTCTAGATCAGGGGTGTCAAACTGGATTTCTTCGAGGATCGGATCAGCATTGTGGTTCTCATGGATGCCTCCTGCAGCATCCTGCCAATAGAACAGAGTGCGAAGGCCCCGCATGCTGTACCCTTTGCCCCATTTTCTGCCTGCATGACCTCCTGCAGCACTTTATCAGCCCCCATACGGCCTATTTTTGGCTTACAGAGTGCTGCACGAGGCCAGGGAGACCGAAAACGGACTGCAGTAGTGGATGCCTGTGTTTAAGCTTAATAAAAATCTCTTTTAGAGTGTCCAGTTTGTTGTTAACTGCAGTCAGAAGCTTGATAATGCAGTTTGTGCCATCAGTAGGTATTTTCTTATTGTGAAGTCAGTAATACTGGTGGCATAACGATTAAAGTACAGTATTGCAGGCTGACTCTGGCCACAGCATGAGGTTTGATCCTGATGGGGCTCAAGGTTGACTCAAGGTTGCACACCTCTGATGACGTGTGTAAAATAAGGACTCAGGATGTTGGGATGAAAGCACAAATAATCCTACTACATTGTAAACTGCTCAGAGAGTGCTGGAAACTTCTACATGAGGGTATATATAAGCCTAAAATGCTATTGCAATGGTACTGCTATTTTTAAGTCCTCATTCCTTTGTTGGGTAAGCTTTGCAGCATCTGGACAAATAGCAGAGATGATAAAAAATATCAGTCTGCAGTAAAAATAATAAAAATGGAGATCTCCAGCAGAAGAAAACTAAAAGATAAAAATAAAATTGTTTTGAAGTAAAAGCAGAAGAGCTAGTTAAAAATTAAAAGAGGCTTTAGAGACAGCTCTTAACAACAGCTGCTGCCTCTTTTTACAATTCATTGTAAAAAAGAGTGATGATACCTATTTGTTGTCAGTAACCTGATATTTACTTAATAGTTGTTATTCAAAGTCAGGTAAATTAAGAGTGGAAAATTCACTGTGGCAACTATATAAACATTCTTGTTTAATTATTACATTATATTGTATGCTTATATTATATCCCCGGATTCATTAGTTCACATTGTATTTACATGCCCCTACTACCGGGAGGAAAGACTACAACTTATTTCCCCCATCTGCCAAAGATTTCCTGGACTAACCAGAAATCTTAGTCTTTGTCTTTTACTCCAGGACACCGACTCTAAGATCACACTAAAGGTTGCAAAAATTTTTGCTGCAATCCTGGCATGTAAGAACCGTGGGAAGGGTCGGGCTGGCCCCACTGGCTGAGGCCAATCATACTGACTGTTTGCAGTGTACCACTTGGTGGTTGCACAAGGTGCCATTATGTATCTACCATTTATGCACAATTTTAACTGACCATAGTCCTTAAAGCATAGATTTAAATTTCCACAACGGATAGATGATATGGTCGACAGAATGGTCTTTATCATCGATTTTGCCTATTGTCTTCCACTTTTCAGTGGGGCTCGGTTGTTTATCTCTGTGTGATTTGTTTGTCTAGATCTTTCATCCATGACCGCAATAAAGTGAATAATAATACTTACATTATATTGTATACTGTAAATTCTTGAAAATAATTTTAATTTCTGCCTACTGAATTAGATTCTTAGAAAGATCAGAGCAAATATCGGGGGATGCAGACAATTAGGAAGGTTAATATTGTGTACCAGCAGTGTAGGACATAATTGTATTTCTTTGTGAAGAATATATATTGCTATTAAAGTGTAAAGCAGCATGATTTCATGTAATATTTAACTTAGAAACTAACTTTAATTTTAATGCGGTAAACACATAATATTACTTGAATTACATTTTCAGAAATGAAATGAAAAGATAAAGATTTTTTCATAATATTGTTGCAGTGTATCATCATCTTGAATCGGGGTAACTAGAATAAGCTATTTATATTATAAATATACCCCCCACCAAATGAGAAATAAATTTGGTCCCTGGAATAAATAAAAATATATTAAGCCTAATATTGCTTAATGAGTTCTACATTTTATAGAACATTTTTTAAAGTGGTAGGATGTTCAAGGATATGATAGCTTGAAACTCATTCTGAATTTTTCCCCTGATTCTAGAAGCGCTCAAAGGGCCAGATTCTTTTTGACAAAGTATGTGAGCACCTGAACCTCTTGGAAAAAGATTATTTTGGACTCACTTACAGAGATATGGAAAATCAGAAGGTAAAATTAATCATTTATTGCAGGAAATCATGAGATGGCATGGGGTCAAATATATTTAATCCAAGAATAAGCAGTTATAGAATGAGACTAGTGCTTTGCTTAACAATAATTATAACAACTCCTATAACAACTTAAGTAGTATTATCTGAAATATTCAAAGCAATTATTACATCTGGTTTTGATATTTTTGAGACTTAAGGAAAACACACTTTTGGTGTCCTATTGTATGTTCTTGAAGATGGGTGAAAATTTAAAAAAAGGTGTAGCCTTCCAGACAGTTACTGATTAATACAATTTTAATGTAATATCTCATTCATCTTTTTTTTACTTGTCCCCCTCAAAATTTCCATTATTTTGATAATTCTTTTAAATTGGACCTAACATTCATTATTGAAATATTTATGAGGGAGAGTAAGAAAGAAAAAATATCTGAAATACATTTACAGATGCCCAAACTACTTGCAAGCAATATTTGATTGAACATACAACTGCTTTTATTATAGTAGTTAAGCTCAGAAAATCCGAACTGGATTGGTTGTGCTGTCAGCCACGTTTAGAATGGATTTGATATCCATCTATCAAATCTTTCAGGACCTGGGATATGTAGATATTGTTTTCTGATTGTCATACGACGTCAACTGTTCCAAATAAAGCTGCCTTTTGCAATTGCCAATGCCAATGGTGTTCAAGTGGTGTTCCAGATGTTTTGGAATTGCACTCAACGCACCTCTTACTATTGGTACTACATTTCTCTTCTTTTGCCATAGTCATGGTACTTTTATTTATAGGTATTTTATATTTTGTTATTTTCTCCAGTTCTTTCTCCTCTATTGTTCTATTTTCAGATGTTACAGTGCATTTTTATTACTGGCATACAGTATATCCATCGATTTGGTTTGTAGTAGTTATAAAAATAATTTGAATACAAAAGTATAAAACGAAACATTATTGCAAGATTAATCACTATATCTAGATTCCAGATAAGAAGCTTGAATTAAGCAAATTGAAACTTGCATAGACTTAAGATATGAATTGGAGACAAATCAGCTCTTATATTTGTTCTTTGTTAAGACGATAAAGTGGTTTGACCAAAGTAATTAAGCACTTCAGGTTTTACCATTCAATTGAAACGTTTAACTAGGCTTACCTGTTCCACATTCATTCAGTTTGTAAAGAGTTTCATATTAATTCAATTTTAATATTGTACTTGTTGCTTAACATGATTTATCAAGGTGTGTGCACACCTAATTTAAATATCTAAAATGTTTCTTTTTCAGAATTGGTTGGATCCAGCTAAGGAAATTAAAAAGCAGATCCGAAGTAAGTTTTGGTCAGTCATTTCTCAGAGGTAGATTCTACAGTTTTAAAAACACCATTTAATAATAATTCAGTAATAATGAAGGTGATGGTGATGATGTATTAAACTTATATACTACCCAACTCTCAACAACTCAATCAGTAAAATGCTGAAGATAAAGATAAAAGATCGCAAGAACAATGAAGCAAGTGGTCTCATACCCCTCATTCCCAAAGTCCTGGGAGAAAAGTCTGGTTGCTACAACTCTTTGAAACAGCAACAGAGTGAAAACTATTTTGAATTGGTGAGGGGAACCTCACTTCAGAAGGCAGACACTGTTACAGAGATGTATTTCTCTGGGTTCCAGTAGAGGACAGTATTTAATTGAAGGAGCCTGAACTGCACAAACTACACAGAATCAAACTGACTGAGCAGATACTATGGAAAACAATAGGTATCACAAATAACCAACCCATGTGCCATTTAGATAACTAGGAATGTTTTTAAAACTTTGCATAACATATTTGAATACATTGAAGAAGAGATATTATAATTAACATAAATCCCCACTATTCAAGGTAAGTACAGTATTGGGCATATATGGCGGTGGTAGTTAAGAAAAGAACTAAAATACCAAAACCTCTATACTATATTAAGTTCTAGAGAGATGATTATGCTAGGTTTTATGGATCACGTCCCATTTCTGGAAATGTATACAGTAGTCCACAATTGACAGTTTCCCTGTTTAGCAACCATTCAAACTTACCATAGCATTGAAAAAGTAGTTTTATGATTGGTCCTCAAATTTGTGACTGTCACAGTGTCTTTATGGTCACGTGAGCTTCATAGACAGCTTCTGACAAGTCTGTGAAGAAGCTTGCAGTAAATCACAGATCGCAGTCATGTGATGTTGCACTTAATGACTATGGATGATTTGCTTAATGACAGCAGCAGAAATGATGTAAGTTCAGCACAATCGTGATGTTTCATTCAATAACCGTGTTTTGACAAGCTGTCAGTCCCAGTTGTCCTCATTAACTGAGAACCACCTGTACAATACAAATAACACAATTTTGAAAGTGCTGTAAAATTTATTTTTGTTGCAAAAAATGACACTTATGGTGCTATGTGTAGGAATGAACGTGTGTAGACACAAGTTATATGTAGCGGTATAGAAACACAATGTTGAAGATATTTCTTTAACAGTATGTGCACTTAATATGTGATTTAACCCTACCTTTCTGCTTGTTTATTTGGAAACTTTTTTTTAAAATGCCAAAGATGAATTGTTCTTTCAGTATCATGCAAAGGAAATGTTAACAAATTAACAGTTATATAGGTGGTCTTCGATCTACAGCCATTTGTTCAGTGAAATGGGGATGAACAAATAGCATTTATGACTAGTCCTTGGAGTTCTGGTCATCGCAGCATCCTTTCTATTACCTTTCCATAACTTAACATAGTTATCCTGAAGCAATGTACAATTTATCTAGTCTGAGGAACGCCCAGATATTTAACTTGGTTCTCAATTTTGAAACCAATTTTCATCGAAGTCCATTGGTCATTTAAAGTTATCATCTAGAAGCCAATTAAAAATTATCATCAGAAAGGTACCACTAAAAAGACTTCTATATTTCTTCAGTTTTTTCTTGTATTTTCCATCTAAACATTGTTATTTGTGAAGATGATGTATCAAGATTAAACAGGAAACTTTAAATAGGGTTACCGTGCCATTAATACTTGAGGTTTAAGATTTTATTTATGAATGTAAAAGAATTTTAAACAGAATAATATCTAGGTCAGTGGTCGGCAAACCGCGGCTAGCAAGCCACGAGCGGCTCTTTGGCCCCTCGAGGGTGGCTCTTCCTCTGCCGGGCAGACTCCGCCTGCGCCATAGGTGGCTGCTGCTGCTACCCCTGAGCCCTGTAACGCGCAGCTCCCGCCACCCGAAGGTCGCCCGGCAGGGGCGTCGGGCAAGGCAGCCGGGCGTGTCTCCAACGGCTCCCTCCGATGGCCACCATGGCACACGTTCTGGGGCTGCCCGCCAGGCGGGGCTGGGAGGGAAATGGGCGCGCGGCCCCCGGACAGCTTTGGCGGCACGTAAGGTGGCCGTAGCCTCGGGTGCTCACCCCGCCCGCCCGCTGCGGGAGGAGGCATCCATGGCCTCACCAGCCGGCACTAGTTCCTAGGGGAGCACCCGCTGCTGCTCCTCTCTCGCCCGCTGTCCTCTTCGGCGAAGCGAGCATAGCTCCTGCTGCTGGCCCTCCGCCCCCTCAGCGAGACGCCTTGCGGGTCACGGCGGTCAAGGGGACTGCTGCTCGCCTTCCACGGTACATCTTTCTCAGTCCCCCCCTTCCCCTTTTTTCTTCCTGAGCAACTGGAAAGTGCGCAAATTTCAAACCCCCCCCCCCCCCCAAAAGGGAAAAAATAGAGTAACAAGTGAGGCTTCCAGTTTCTTTCGGGGGAACTGTTGGGGGGGCAAGGGAAAAGGCAAGAGGGCAGGAAACGTCTGAACCAGTCGTTTTACAATAACTGAAAAGAATCCTCAGTGAGCCAAAACTACTCTGCAAAGAAAGAAAAAAATAAAGAGAATTGTCCGCCTCAAAAATAAAACATTGAAGTTACTAATAACCACAGCGGACACGAACCAACTTTACCCGGGCGGCAAACCCAGGGACAAACCCCTCCCCCCACCAAACGGCACTCAGCGGCATCGCCAGGCAGAGGCCACCCTTCCTTCAGCTGTCACCCGGGGAGGGGATCAAGCCAGCAGCAAGGCTGCCCTGCCAGCTCTGGTGATTGCGGGCGGTGGGCAGTTTCCCAAAGGCTACCAAGAGCGATCCGGGGCTGCTAGTGCAGCAATGAGCACAGCCCGTGGGGCTGCTGCTGCTGCTTCTTTGCTTGGGCTTTCAGCCGCCTGCAGGAGGGTAACACCTGAGCCTCGATCCCCACTCGGGGAAGGGGAGAAAAATAAGCAAAAAAAAAAGAGGTTGTTCTCCCCCCCCCCCCCCCCCCGGGCCAGTCCCCCTCTCCCTGTCAATGGTGCCCCGCTTTGCCAATTTTAAAATCTGGTCACCTTACCCTTTCCCCCTATCTGTCTCCGATTCAATCCCTCCCTCTGTCATTCTCTTTGTGCCTCTCTCCATCTCCCTCTCTTCTCCCTCCCCCCCCCCAAGCAGCGGAAAGGCCGGCATGTGAAAGAGGGAGAGACAGACAGACAGAGGGAGGGAGGGAATCAGAGAGAGTGACACACACACAGACAGGGAGAGACAGAGAGAGGGAGGGAGGGACAGACAGAGACAGAGTGATTAAGTGAGTGAGAGACAGACAGACAGACACACACACACACAGTGACAGAGATGGGTGGAGAGAGGAGAGGGACAGATACAGAAAGAGACAGGCAGACACAGAGAGAGAGACAGAAAGAAAAAGAGAGAAGGAGAAAGAAAGAAAAAGAAGTGGGAGAGAGAGAGATAAAGAAAGAACTTATGACCTCAATTGAGCCCAAAATTTTGGTTGCTAAGCAAGATCGTCGTTAAGTGAGTTTCACCACATTTTCCAAGTTGACCACGCCCACCCAGTCACATGACCGCTGAGCCACACCCACAAAACAGACCACGCCTTCTTTTGGCTCTCCAAAGAAATTTAAATCGTTGTACTGTTGATATTTGGCTCTCTTGACTAATGAGTTTGCCCACCACTGATCTAGGTGATCAAGTGAAAGCGGTAATAGCGTTTTCTATGTTTGAATACTGTACAGATGCAAGCATCAGTGTTTATCTCAGTAAGTTAGTTATCTTCAGGTAGAATTCAACTTTTGAGGCCTCCATGGAAAAATATTTGCCATCTTGATCTGTCTTTGTTGGTTTAGTTTATTAGTTATTAAACTTCTATACCGCCTATCTCCCAACATGGGACTCATGTTGGGAGATAGGGATGCAATATGAATAAACAAGTGCATTTTGCAATAAGCATTATCTATCGGAAATTAAAATAAAGTTTCTGTTTTCATACAGACTTATTTATTACATGATGAAAGTAGAATGCTTTTAAAATGTTAAGATTTCTATAAAGAAAAGTCTTCTGTGAGAAACAAAGTAATTATTTTGTTGGCTTGACAGAGCCCCTTCTATGCAACCCTTATCACCTTTTGCAGATGTATAAAAACTTTACGAGTTTATTAATTAAAAAAAACAAACCCGCTGACAAACTACATAATACATAAACCAATTTCATTGTAATTTTTACAATGACAATAAAGATGATTATTATTATAAGATTGCTTGGTGGGCAGCGTAGGGTTTAGGCCTGGTTTAAAAGATAGAAACTTTGTAGAACAAAAGTAATATATGTTGCACTTTCAGAATTTCCATAAGGCCTGTTCCATGAAGCATACCAAGGTGTAAGATAGCAGTCTGTCTGAAAATTGGCTAGCACCTGGACTGATGGTGCTCTGCCCCTTTAAGACCTGTCCCTTGTCAGCCTGGTTTGCCCAGCAGCTATGAAAGCAGAGCAGAATTTAGCTGGCTATGGTGGGTGGTGTTGTGGAATGGCTTCTGTCATATTATGGGACAGGAGATAATTTCTGTGATAAATTCTTCTGAAAAAAGAGAATTGGAAGCAGCCTGAACCTGAGAGCAGGAATAGTCTACTACTAATATTAGGAGCAGTGGTAGACCTGGTAAGAGGGTGGAAAGGAACTGGGACTACTACCCATTGGGTCTGTTTGTGTGTGGGTTAGCTAGAGGCCAAGGAGGCTAGTGTGAGCCTTCTGGGGGTTTGGGAGCCCACTGAATTTGTATATAGCTAAAGGAGCCTGTGACACAAGGCTTTAATAATAGAACCTGACTTACTTTCAACATCTATATCCATCACTGCATGTACAGTTAAACTAGAGTGCAGCAAACAGGGAACGTATTAAAATGTGATTAAAAGACCTCCTGATTGATGCTGTCAGAGCAGTGCTTTCTGAGTAAAATCCAGAGCTCATACAACAGCCTTAAACAAAACAAAGCTGACATGCTGTATTTTGTAATTGGTAAAACAATGTATGTTGCCATTCAAACTACCCTTTTCAAGACCATGCCCAAGAATACATAAAACCATCTAGGTCAACATCCAAAAACAACCAGTGGTTCTAAAGTACAAGATACTTGGTTTTAAGAAGCCAGTTTCGGGCATTTCATTCAATGCTTACAAATAGCAATCTAACTTTTGCACAAAATTTGACTTTTGCAATCTTGCTGGAATAAAATAGCTATTGCTTTTTAAAATGAAGTGAAGGAACTAATGATCACTTAGTGACTTTTCCATATTATAGAAATTGTGACCATTTGGCTCAATCTTTGTACCTTGCAGTACCTCGTGTATTCATGTGAACAAATAAATTACCCTATTTTTTGGAGTGTAAGACGCACCGTATAAGACGCACCGAGGTTTTGATGAGGCAAATTACAAAAAAAAGTAGGTAGGTAGGGAGAGAGGGGGAGAGAAAGAAAGAAAAATACGGTAGGTAGGTAGGTAAAGGAATAGAGAGAGAGAGAGAAATAGAGGGAAATACAGTAAGTAGGTAGTGAGAGAGACAGAGTAGGTAGGTAGGTAAAGGGATATATAGAGATAGAAATAGAGAGGGAGAGAGAAATACAGTAGGTAGGTAGGAAGAAAGAGTTTGTGTAGGTAGGTAGGTAAAGGGGGAGAGAAAGAAATACAGTAGGTATGTAGGGAGAGAGGGAGAATACATCCCTTCGTCCGATCCGCTCCCACAGAGAGGGCCTTCTCCGGGTACCGTCGGCCAGGCAATGCCGGTTGGCAACGCCCAGGAGAAGGGCCTTCTCTGTGGTGGGCCCAGCCCTCTGGAACGACCTACCCCCCGACCTACGCACCACCTCGGACCTCCGCCTCTTCTGCCAGCGTCTTAAGACGTATTTATTCCAACTAGCCGGCCTAGCATAGCCCCCCGTTTCTGACTTTTATCTATAAATTTTAATTCTCAGGGTTTTAAATGGGTTTTTTAGCACGGGACTTAATTTAATTGTTTTTAATAATGTATTTTGTCATTTTGTTATGGTTTTTTAATAATGCCTCTGCGCCGCCCTGGGTCCTAACGAGAAGGGCGGGGTATAAATTTGAAAAAATAAAATAATAAAATAATAATAAAATAATAGAATGTGTGTGCAGGTAGGTAGGTAGAAGGAAAGAGAGAGAGAGAGAAATACAGTAGGTAGAAAGAGAGAAAGTGTGTGTGTGTGTGTGTGTGTAGGTAGGTAGGTAGAAGGATAGAGAGAGAGAAATAGAAATACAGTAGGTAGGGACGGGGAGAGAGTGAGTGTGTAGGCAGATAGAAGGATAGAGAAATAGAAAGAGAAATACAATAGGTAGGTAGGGAGTGTGTGTGTGTGTGTGTGTAGGTAGGTAGGTAGAAGGAGAGAGAGAGAGAAAAAGAGAAATACAGTAGGTAGGTAGAGAGAGAGAGAGATTAGGTAGGTAGGTAGGTAGGTAGGTAGGTTGATGTTTCCAAGTGTATCCATGTCCTGCAGAAGAAAATGGCTGACAAACCTTAAGACGTTGTTTCTGCTGGCACAGAAACAGTTAAAGAGCCTTCCGAAAGGTGGGGGGAGGGGGGAGCCTTTGCACTCAAACTTCTCCAAAACAGCCAATTTCTCCGTGAAAACGGGGCCGTTTTTTTTTTCAAATAAAAAGCATAGCTAGCCTTGGGGGGGGGGGGCTTGCAGAGTGCTCCTGGGGGGTGGGGTGGGGGTCAAAAATGAGCAAAAAATCCGCCCCATTTATCGCGAAAACGGGCCATTTTTGTGTCAAATAAATTGCATGCATAGCCTATGGAGGCTTATATAATGCTGCTGGGTGCTGGGGGAGGGGGAAACAGCCAGTTTGAGGCTAATTTATACCCTCCCCAGCCCCCAGGAGCTCTCTGGAAGCCTCCATAAGACTAGGCACAGCCAGTTTGGTGAAGGGGGCGGGGTTGCAGGAGGCAAAAAATGCTGTATTCGATATATAAGATGCACCCAGATTTTCAGCCTCTTTTTAGAGGAAAAAAGGTGCGTCTTATACTCTGAAAAATACAGTAATGAGTCAGAGGAAAAATCTTTAAAAGTTCAGAATTTTCTTCATATAGGCTAACATTATTTATGAAGTTCTGATTTTATACTATTGAGGGCTTTGAAGGTAGAAAAGAGCTCTTTATAAAATAATCACTGGATTCCAGCCATATCATTTGAAGCTTTTGGACTGCCTTCAAGGGACGTTTCACATAGACTTTGTTATGATAACCTTACTTGGAAGTCATTAGATCATAAATAACAAGAAAAAAGTAGGAAATGGTTTGCAAATTGAAATTTAAAAAGCACTATGCGAAATGTAAACGTTTAAACCCCTTATGCTATATGAATCATTTTTACCCTGTCAATAAGCATCCCAATAACATCCCCTCTTTTTCTTTACAATTTCATTTATGTTGGAGTAGCACTCATAAAGGTGCTGATGGATGAGTTTTATATATATAGTGTATTTCACTGGATTATGGATGCATATTTTGAAGCTCTGTTGAATGTCTACTTATCCATGTGGTTATTTCCATATTTATTTCATTATTTAACTATTACCTAACCGTTTTATGGAAACTTCAGGTGTTAATGGCTGCTGAATAAAACTTTCAGAAATACCATGGAAATGACTGTGATAATTTTAAAGAAGGAACAGGAGAAACAAGCATCAGTGTTGAAAGTAACAACACTATCTACCTCAGTAAATAATTATAGAGAGTGCAGAAGACCAAGAATCCCACTAATATTTTGTTTTATTTTAGGTGGTGCTTGGCATTTCTCGTTCAATGTTAAATTCTACCCCCCAGATCCTGCCCAACTTTCTGAAGATATTACAAGGTAGTTTATGCATTATCACTGAACAGAAATTATTTCTAAAAAACATTATGACCACAATTTGCTTAATAACAAATTGTTGCCATAAGATTAGCTGATTTAAATCATTGAGGTATATAGTTACCTGCCTGAGCAGGTGGTTAGAATATATGACTTCCACAACTCTTGTTATTCTTTTATTGAGCTGGTAAGTAATGGAAAAGCTGTCATACCTATTAGGATGTTGTTACTTCCTCTAACATTCACTCTTGGATGAAGTTGAACTTTACTCTCACTTCTGAGGACTTATCAGAGTCACTCAAGTTTATCCTTATTGCAGATTTCAGGAATCTCACAGCTCAGTTTTTGAGGCTTGATTACCGTACTATAACATTTTTATAGTGTAGATTTCTCTTCTTCCTAATCCCATACGTATTTTAAAAAAATACCATTTCCAGATTGTATTAAGTGTTTCCAAGTGTAGTGTATGGAAAGTTGCTTGTTTTTAACCCTTTACATGGGGAATTATTGGAAGATATGTTAAAGTGCTTGTGGTAAGTTTCATTATTTTATTTATTTATATCCCTCTTTATTACTTTTATACATAACTCAAGGCAGCAAACATATCTAATAGTCCAGCCTGAGTTAGATTCAGGGAGATTGTCCCAAGGTCCCCAAACTGAGTTTCATGCGTAAGGCTGGACTAGAACTCACATTTTCCTCGGTAATAGGGTAGCTAAATTAAGAGCAAGAGGAAAAGAGAAATGTGCATGTGTTATGTTTGCCAGCTTCCTGCCATGGAGTCTTTGTATAGCCAAAGGCCAGTCAGAATTTAGAGAAGGACACGTGGGTGATAACACCAGAGGCAATGGGATATTTGAGAGAAAGGCTCAGAAGCTGAGATTCCTTGTGTGCGTGCATAATGCCTATTGCTAGCTTGACTGAGCAGACTTCTGGAGAAAGAAAGAAGACAGCAATCGATTTATACACACAACACATTTACCACATTTATTTATTTATATCTCATCTTTATTACTTTTATACATAACCCAAGGCAACAAACATATGAAATAGTCCAGCCTTAATTAGATTCAGAGAGATTAGCCCAAAGTCACAAAACTTGAGTTTCATGCGTAAGGCTGGACTAGAACTCACATTCTCCTTGCTTCTAGCCTGGTGCCTTAACTTTATCTCTCTTTCATTATCTAAGCTTTTCTAATGGAGAACTCTTTACTGCAAAAATTCTCAAAAAGATTCAGTTGAATAAATTCAGAATAGACTAATGTTGACATTAATAGATGAAATCATTTGCAATCAATTATTCATTTAGTTAATAACTAAAAAAATAGAAATTGTCACTTATTAGATATTGTTGTGCCTTGTATAACACATAAAACTATTTCTGCAAACAGCATTATCAGCAATTCTGCATATTTTTGGATACGGTGCAATTATTTTAGCTTCCAGATTGTGTGTATATGTATCCATGGGGTATGAAGTGCTTCCGTCCATTTCTTCCTCCCCCCTCCCCCCCCCCCCATTATTACTTCTTGCTGCTTTTTAGGTCCACTGTTGAAAGTAGCAGTGTGTTTCATATAAATCGTGTATTTGCTATGAACCAGTATAATGTTTTAATGCTTCTGCTTAAATAGAGAAATGTTAATATGCTTTTTAAAATATAAATTTGTTGCAGGTATTATCTCTGCTTGCAGCTGCGAGATGACATTGTGTCTGGACGATTGCCATGTTCTTTTGTCACACTTGCACTATTAGGCTCCTATACAGTTCAGTCAGAGCTTGGAGATTATGATCCTGATGAATATGGGAGTGACTATATCAGTGAATTCCGCTTTGCACCAAATCATACTAAAGAACTGGAAGATAAAGTAATAGAGCTTCACAAAAGCCATAGGTGAGACATGCAGAGGGAAACTATGTTTATACATAATGGGCCTATGAAATGCCCTGGTCTGCTTTGCTGCGCAAGTTGTCTTGACTCTAGTCATTCAGGGGCCTTAGCTTTAAAAATCAAAACAGTCTGCCTTAATAACTCCACTTAAATCAAATGTCTTTGATATACAAAAAATTACATAGCTTTAGCAAAAGTGCCAACTCATCGAATTTGGCATAAGCACAGGCATGCATGGAGAACCTACATTTTGAAGAAAATATTTTTTTCACATGAAACAATTTCACTTTCACTTGTTCTTATGTGGGTTTTTTTTTCCATATTGATTAACTTTAGGGGAATGACACCTGCAGAAGCAGAGATGCACTTTCTGGAAAATGCCAAAAAACTGTCTATGTATGGAGTAGATCTGCATCATGCCAAGGTACATATTGTATTCAGCAGTCTAATAATTCAGTTTCTGTAAAAGTCACAGACAGTTCTTAGCAACCATAGATAGACCTTCTCTAAGGTGTTCCGTCCCAGTTCGGCCCTTAAAGTTTGCTAGTGGTCTGCTTATTACCACTGTAATTGTGTCCAGTCACCTTGCTTTTAGTGATCATCTTTTCTTTTCCTTCTACCTTTTCAGCATTACTAATTTCTCCAGGGAGCTGGCTCTTTGCATAATGAGTCTTACATGCGGTTTGACAGATTATGTAAACAGAACTCAAACAAGAATAATGATACCATAAACAAAGAAAAACAATAATTACTAATAAATAATAATAATAATAATAATAATAATAATAATAATAATAATAATAATAATAATAATAATAATAATAATAATAATAATAATAATAATAATTT
Organism: Rhabdophis nuchalis; assembly: GCA_039707465.1. NCBI lineage: Eukaryota > Metazoa > Chordata > Lepidosauria > Squamata > Natricidae > Rhabdophis > Rhabdophis nuchalis. The sequence continues at coordinate 169,857,149 of CM077645.1, forward strand.
TTATTTCTAACCCGCTCTCTCTCCCCGAAGGGACTTGAGGTGGGGCACAGGGAATTAAAAACAACTAAAATCAACAAGGTACAAAATAAAAAATACAAATATAAATAAATGACTAAACTAAATAAAAATAGATTAAACAAATAACCCTGCGCTAAAATCCCTTATAATATCCCCTAACCTTAAAAGAGACTACCCTAGGCCGGCCAAGCGAAAAAGATGTGTTTTTAGTTTTAGGCGGAAGGAGCGGAGGTCCGTGGTTGTTCTAATGTCGGGGGGAAGGTCGTTCCAGAGGGCAGGGCCCGCCACAGAGAGAGCCCTTCCCCTGGGCGTCGCCTGCTGACAAAGTCTAGTGGACGGCACCCGGAGAAGTCCCTCTCTGTGGGAGCGAATCGGCCGTGAGGATGTATGGGGCAGGATCCGATCCCGCAGATAACTAGGTCCCGAGCCATGGAGCGCTTTGAAGATGATAACTAACACCTTGAAACGCACCCGAAAGACTACAGGTAGCCAGTGCAGCTCGCGCAAGAGCGGTGTAACGTGGGGAAACCTAGGGGTTCCCATTATTGCTCGCGCAGCTGCGTTCTGGACCAACTGAAGTCTCCGGGTGCACCTCAAGGGGAGCCCCATGTAGAGAGAGTTGCAATAGTCCAGTCGGGATGTCACGAGAGCATGAGTGACTGTGCGAAGGGCGTCCCGATCCAATAGGGGGCGCAACTGGCGTACCAGGCGAACCTGGTAAAACGCCCTCCTGGCCACGGCTGTCACTTGATCTTCCATGGACAGCCGGGTATCCAGGAGGACACCCAAGTTGCGCGCCCCATCCACAGGGGCAAGATGTTCGCCCCCTATGGCCAGAGATGGAAATAATAAGTTAAAAACCACAAAAACAAGTTTTGGTAACACGTTCTTCCCCTTTTATTTTTCCACCAATATTAACCTCTACCTAAACATTTATATTGTAGTTTGCACTTTAAAGTAGTGTTATTGACCTTTGTCTTTTGTACCTTCTTATACTGCTTCTTGGTGCTTTACAGTACCTTTTAAGTGGTTTACAGAGTCAGCATATTGCCCCCAACAATCTAGGTCATCACAGCCAACTTTCATGCTTAAAACAGGATTAGAACTTGCAGTCTCTGGGTTCTAGCCTGCTCCTTAACTACTAGACCAAACTGGCTATTTTTTGTCAATTTATAATTTAAGAAGTTAAAAAGTTTTGGATCATATCACTGTTCCAGTATCATTCTGAATAAAATATTTTCTAAAATGAGCCAGATGCATAATAGATTTCAAAAGGTTTTAGACAATTTGCAGGCAAATGCATAAATTAAGAGTGGAAATCAATCTTAACTTTCACCGCCTGTTAATTTGTCTTTAACAAATAAGTTACCGAAGCATTTTTGGGCAAATAACTTTCCAGCAAACATTTTGGCCACTTCAGCTATCAAAAGAATTTTGGAAAGTAATGTAATTACTTCTTTCTAAACAATGTATGAAAATCAAAAGTGGGATCATTGAGGTCCGTATGATAATCCTAAAGACATAACTAAACATGAGACCTATATTGAAAATTTGTTTTCTTTGCAGGGATGTTAAAATAACAATTTCTGTCCCCACACTTCCAAGTATACAGTAGTTTATTAGCCAATAACCAAAAGGAAGTAGCAGTTGAGAGGAAGCATGAAAGCAAGTTACTTCAACAATTACATTTATATAATTTAAATATTTGTTACTACATATTATAATATATTTAATAATTAGCTTTTTTCCCTAAGAAGAGTTTCATACATATCATTCACTATATAAACAAATTGTGATTTCTTCATTAAACATAGAGAAACTTTGTTTCCTATGGGAATTTTCTATATGTTTTGACTACATGCTAAATTAAGAATGTGATATTTAATTTACACAGTCTCATAGGATGTTAATAAATTTAATTCTATCTAGTTGATCAACATAAATACCAAGAATTGTATAACATTTTATTCAATTGTGTTTTTCTAACACTGTATGTTTGTAGAGATAATTGTATATGCTTTCTTAAAATTGTGAAAAAAATGAAATATCATAGCTGATAAATTACCCTGGGAATTGATGTTAGATTTAAAAAAAAAATTGTCCAACCTTTTTTCAGGATTCTGAAGGAGTTGAAATCATGTTAGGTGTTTGTGCAAGTGGTCTCTTGATTTATCGAGACCGACTCAGAATAAACAGATTTGCTTGGCCTAAGGTTCTCAAAATTTCATATAAAAGGAATAACTTCTATATCAAAATTCGTCCAGGAGAAGTAAGTAAATAATGAAATTGCTTGTCATGTTTCTTGTTTCACATTTTTATTAGTTGATCAAAATACTAAATAATAATTTGAAAAAAAAGTAATAGAAAACTAGAAGGGGGGGAGGAAAAAGGAAATAGATAGAGATAGAGATAGATAGATAGATAGATAGATAGATAGAAAGAAAGAGAAAGAAAGAAAGAAAGAAAGAAAGAAAGAAAGAAAGAAAGAAAGAAAGAAAGAAAGAAAGGGAAAGAAAAAGGCACGGACTTCCAACTGCCTTTAGCACTGTACAAGATAACATTACAACCTCAACTTTCTAGTTTTACACAACAGTATATACTAGCCATTTCTGTAACAACAATTACAGAATTGTTAATTACAATTATCTAATTAGCAAAAACAAAATCAAGGTTTCTTTTTTTTTTCATTGCAAACACAAAATCTGGAAGAAATTTCTACACAGAAACAAGGTTAAATATATTCTCTTCTTTAGATTAAAGAATCAATTTGACCATCTCTATTTTTTCCTTGCTGTGGGGAATAATATTTGCTTCTGTTTACTCATTAATCTTTATAATAATTTGTATTAAGGGAATCCCCAATTCAATTTGAATTTCTTTCAACTAGAGGGAGAAAGCACTTTTTCTACTTTTCATATTTTACTAACTATAAAAAATACCCAAATATTGCATATAAAGGGGGGAGGAACCATTCATTTTAAACAAAACACTATTTTAGAACTTTGTCATGTTTCATATGTCTAGGTATTGAATTTTACTTTAGAGATTAATGCAGTGTAATCTATTATATATTAGACAAATAGTTTCAGCCTTGAAGTATTTTGAAACTTGATTTTTCAGCTTCTTCTCTTTTCTGTGTATTACTGCTGTAATTCCTTTCTGTTTTCTGCAAAAAAAAAGGATTTGTAATACAGTATCCAACACACTCTATTTACTTATCTGTTGTAAGTTTGTCTGCTATTAATTTAAATGTTATTATTTTAGTTTACTGTGGCAGTGCAATGCTTAAAACCCATATTGCTACCCTAATTACAGATACTAGCAATAAATCCTCGTTTCTCCCAATGGAAATCAGTTCTCCATCACTCTTTGGGTTGTTATATTGGAAGATAGGGAGAACGCCGGTGTGAATCTAATGTATAGTAGAAACCTAAACCTCCTTTAAAGAGACAGCTTATATTGGCATTTATTTATTTAATAAATAAATCTGGAAGCAATTTCTAAACAGAAACAAGGTTAAATTGTTATTGAACAAATGAAAAATATAGAGCAAATTTTATTTGATAAAATAGACATGATATCAAAAATAGATTTACAACTGATAGGCCAAGGCAATGACTTGGGAAATGATATTTCATTGGATTTACAAAAGAAATTGGCTGACGTTTTAAAATTCAAAAAGGAAACACATGGTAAATCAAGAGAATGACCTAAACACTTTTCTTACTGGATTTACAAAAGAAGCATGTTAAAGCCTTGAAGAATTTTGTGTAATAGAACCAAAAAGAAATGAAGAGAAATCAAAACCTACAGTATTTGATTAATATAAAGATTAGGTTTGTTAAAAGTAAAAGGAAGAAGCATACAGTAAAGTTGTTTTATTTGACTAAGGTTAAAACAAAATATGTTGATATGTCTGTGAAGCTTGATTTTTTTTTCTTTCCTAGTTTGAGCAATTTGAAAGTACAATCGGATTTAAATTACCAAATCATCGTGCTGCAAAACGTCTATGGAAAGTATGTGTTGAACATCATACATTTTTCAGGTACGTAGTCGTTTTAACGGATTACTTCAAAGTTTGTCACAATGTAATAAGAATAAATTTGTCAATTTATACAGATATGACATTCTTCTTGATCTCTGATCACTGCTGTGCACATAAAAATATAATACACACCAGACATATTCTTCACAAAATGTTAGTAAATTATCAAAACTATAGTTGAAAGCCATGATAGTCAACATCTATTCTGTTTTTGATATCCAGTAAAGTTACATATATAAATTATTTAAAATATAGAAAGAATGAATGTGTGTGTGTGTGTGTTTGTTTGTTTTAGGATATATATATTTATATATCAATCACGTTGGATGTGGTATAAATCCATGAATCAAGTTACACACCAGGAATGCTTCCCGGTTTGAACCAACTGGTACCTCAGATAATACAGAGTTATTCTAGGCATTAAAGCATATTCTCACAACTTAGTGAGCCATTCTTCTATTGAAGAGATCAAACAATCTTTCAAGTAAAAAGCATATGATAACGAATTCATAGGTTTGAAGCCATGGACTTATCCCAGGTCATCCATTGCCTGACCTGGGAAAGTAGGTACACCATGATCTTCTTGTCACAACAGTGGCAATGTCATCTTGTGGAGGTTTTATCATTATCTCCTCTGTCATGGTCAGACCATGCCCTGCTGTCCTGGAGATTTTCCAGTGCTGTCCTCCTCCACAAGAAGGCCAAACCTATTGGAATGTTTCATCCTCAGGGACTAATCGAGGGAGCTATAGCATTTTTTTTATTTTATTTTTATTTTATTTAAATTTATATCCCGCCCTTCTCCACAGAGGACCCAGGGCGGCGTACAGGAAATTTAAAAACATACCAATACAAAGATAAATATATAATTTAAAATAAATATTAAACAGTCCTATCCTGTACTAAAACCAAATTTAAAATACCCAATTTAAAAACTTCCTAAAAGTCCCCACGGGAGGTTAGGCTAGGCCGGCTTGTTGGAACAAATATGTCTTTAAACATTGGCGGAAGAGGCGGAGGTCGGTGATGGTACGTAATTCAGGGGGTAGGTCATTCCAGAGGGCTGGGCCCGCCACAGAGAAGGCTCTTCCCCTGGGTGTCGCCAGTCGGCATTGTCCGGCTGACGGCACCCTGAGAAGGCCCTCTCTGTGGGAGCGTATCGGTCTAAGGGATGTATGGGGCAGGAGGCGGTCTCGCATATAACTAGGCCCCGAGCCATGGAGCGCTACTCAGCCATGGAGCATAACTCAGGAGCTGTGTGATCCTGTGGAATTCTGACTAAAGCCTGGAATCAGAAGGTGGCCAGGATCCTGGACAGTAGCATGTCTGTGCCCATCACTCCCAATGCTCCCTGTGATTCATGGAGGAATTGAGGGTGTTGAAAAGGGCCAAGAGCCTTCTAGTAAACCACTGGAGGAAAACAAACAAATCTGTCTGATCACAGATCATTAATGCCCATCTTGTGGCAGTAAGAGCAGCAAAATGCAAGTCTATCTTTGCTCTCATTGCACCTGCAAAGTGGCTCCCAGTGACTCTGTTTAAAGTCAGCCAGTCCCTCCCTAGGGAAGGGAGGGCTCATAAGAACATTTACAGGACCATGTGGGAGAATTTGCCAAGCACCTGATGGATAAAATCACTTGAAATCCAAGAGTGGAGCAGGTCCCTCACCCAGGGAGTAGGAACGTATCCAGTTATTTAGGAACTGTTTGACTCTGTTGAAGTGGATGGGATTGTGGGTCTGTTAGTGCAGCTTCTTGTTTATTAAATTCTTGCCCTTCCTAATTAGTAAAAGCCTCCAGGAGAGTTATTTGCCAGTGAGTCCAGCAGTCATTAATTGCTGCAGGAGGGTTTGTTCCTAGTACCATTTAAGGAAGCCTTAGTTCATCCCTTAATATGGATCCCACAGATTTTGGATGCATTCTGTAAATTAGCCCATTGGAGACATCTTTGTTCAAACAGGTCCATTGTTTTACTCAGTTAAAGGTTAGAGTTAAAGGTTAGAGCTTTAGTACTATATAAATTTAATCTTGCAAGCTACACAAATAGTTAATTCTGCACTGAGTGAATTTTTTAATAGTTTTTGTCTTCATTGAAATAATAGTGAAGCAAGAGTGGAGAAATTAGGCCTTATTTTTACCCCTGTATTTATTTCAGATGTTCAGCTCATCATTTATTATTTCATGATCTCTTATAGACTATTAGTTTCTGTTGGTATCAACAAATATATATATTTATGCAGACCATTTGAGAATAGATAGATAGGCTGTAAAAATATATAATTCACTCTGGAGTCCATGTTAAACAAGTGGCATGATAATGCAATTTACAGCTTGTGACTACCAGTCCATTTAAAAGAAAACAAAAAAAACAACCTTATCAGTACCCTCAGAATATTGTTATTCTGGTCTTGAAATGGAGATGAGCACTGCGCCCTATAGTCAGCCACGACTAGCAGAGTAAAAATACGCAGGGACTCCTTTACCTTTTACCTTTGTACTTCTATATCTGGAACAAATCCAGACTGATTAGAATATATCACTGTAGTTTTAAAAAACCTCACTTATTCTCTTTGCAAGTATTGCTGTGTTCGTTAAAGGAATAACTCCATCTTACAAGCACATTAAAGCCTGAAATATTTCATACACCATTTTATAATTGCTAATTGACAATAATTTTTGCTATGCACTGCATTTTTAATATTGCTTAAAGTGATACTAAATATCACATCCCTTCAACAATAGTAGAAAATAGTTTTAAAAACACAATCTTTTATTTCAGTTTAAAAAACTAGTCATTTGTAATGTTTATCATGTGTGATATATTCTAGACTCTTGCTACCAGAAGCTCCTCCAAAAAAATTCCTCACACTAGGTTCTAAGTTTCGCTACAGTGGAAGGACACAAGCCCAGACAAGAAGAGCTAGTGCACTGATTGATCGCCCTGCACCTTACTTTGAACGTTCCTCAAGTAAACGCTACACAATGTCTCGCAGCCTAGACGGGGGTAAGATATTCTTAATAATCCTTACTTGGAGCTTTGTCTCATTTTCTTTTTTAAATAAAACATTGCATTAGAGGACAGATTCAAGTTTCTTGTAATCTCATGTCCCCCGAGCTTCTTTGGATTACACATGTAAGTATGTGCATGAAATGTCATTTATTATGATATGCCCGTTAAACTTCCCTTTTGCTTTCTTCTGGCTTATTCATGTAGCAGTTCATAACCTGTGGAAGACTAAAACTTCAGTGCTCCGCATTTATTTCTTTAGCTGTTCTTCCTGCTACTGAATTTTTACCCTTTCTGTGCTTTTTTTAGGGCGCTATAGCTATCATTGCTAGAATGGTAAATGCACTCAGCTTGTAATGACTGACACAATAAGCAAACTGAATCTAGTCATGCTATGGCTATTTTGTGTTTTTCCAAACTTTGTGATATAGTTCCAGTATTCACAAAAATAAATCACTCTGTGGAGTCATTGGTGCTCTTTGAGCTTAGGTATTTGCTTGCTGATGTTTCATTGCCCGACTAGGTAACTTCATGAGGTTTGCTCCGTGTTTATATACAGTAGCTTGACCCTGCCAGTGTCGATGGAGTTTACATTACTCAGATGACTACAAAATCTGAAACCCTAAGGTATTACTGAAAGTTTGGCATTCAGCCATTGATAGATACGTATAGATAAACCACATTTACATACCATTCAAAAGAAGGGAACAAAATAAGAAAACAAGAATGCTTCCTATCCATTAGCTAGTATCCAGATAAACGGATTAACACCAGAAACTATCAAGGAGAAAATGAAACATCCACCAGCTCTGGCAAAGCAAACTACTGTACAGGTAGCCCTTGACTTGCAACTGTTCATTTAGTTACCATTCAAGTTAAACTGCATTGAATTATGTGCTGCTGAATTAATGACTTTTTCAAGCTTAACCGTTGCAGCATTCCCATGGTCATGTGATCAAAATTTGGATGTTTGACAACTAGTATGTGTTTATGATACTTATAGTTTATGTCCTGGGGTCATATAACTACCATTTGTAATCTCCCTCAGATAGCCTACGATAAGCAAAGTCAATGGGGGCAGCCAGATTCACTTAATGACTGCATAATTACTTTAGCTGCAGAAATTAGTTTAACAGCTATGGCAAAAGAGGATATAAAATGAGACACAACTTATTTAACAACTGCCTTGCTTAGCAACAGCACTTTTGGGCTGAATTGTGGTTGTAAGTTGAAAACTATCTGTATATAAATAGAGACAAATATCATATTCATTAGCACTGATGATGTTACCTAGTTGGGTAATGAAACATCTGCAAGCAAACAATCATGCTTTGAAAGCACCTAAGGACTCCATAGACCAGCCCTAAGCTACATATATTTCTTCTATAAATCACCATATGTGAATGAATAATATTAAAAAGGCATTGCATTAGAGAAAATGGTTGATACAAATTAAGCAAATATATCTACAAATGTATGTTAAAAGAAATCGTTCAATTGGTGTAGATTTTCATGTGGATTTTTATGAAAAACATCACAGGTAATATAAAACTACATGTGGAAAAAGGACAAGTGACGGAAAATAAAAAATGATCAGTTTATCTGTTCTTATTCTTTGCATTTCAAAAATATTTTTGGCCAAGATAATAAACTAGTTAACATCCATCCATACAAAGGACCAATATGGGAAAAATTGGTACTATTCATCCAAATTATTATTCAGGTTTTGTTACAAATAGGTATACAGTACATATACTTGCCCTGATGACAAGTAAATAAAGAGCATCTACCACATTTAGCCAAGAGAGCTAAAGGGTTTAGCAGAATCTGAACAGACATCATCCTGAAAATATTGAGTCATCAGAATGACTCATTACATCTCTTTTTTTACTACTAAATGTAGCAATTTGGGTTTCTGTACTATAAGGGATTTCTAACTGCAAGTACATGATCCCCTAAAATTGAAATTATGTGACTCCATTTACTATGAATAAAAATGTGGTTGAGGCAGAAATAAATACGCCATATTAATAATTAAAGTTTAGTCATTGTAATAAAACAATGATAGAATTTGCAGCTTTGGAAATTAGCAACAAAAGGTCCAATAAAATAATCCATGTGTCAAGAGTTCCAGTTATTACTTGGAACCTGACACGCGGATTATTTGATTGGAACTTTTGTCCAATAAATGTTCTTTTCTCCAAGACTCAAGGCCATTCTGCCCTGCACCTGGAGGCCATGAATTAAAGGAAATGATGAATTTGCTTGTTTTGGCATAATTCATGAAATCTGAATTTTATTTTGAAGGTACCCACTCTTATTCACTGAAATAAAGGTGTATTCTTTCTTTCCCACTTATGTTAAAATGCTGCATTTTGCAAAACATTAGCAGGTTAGAAGTTACTTTTGGCATTGTCTCTCAGTGTATAGCCTGCACCAAGATAACAGTTGTGGCTCATCTCCTTTTTTTCCCTTTCAGCCTGATGGTTAGAAAATTCTTTCCCCATTCTTGCAATTTCAGTTCTTTCTTCCACTCTGTTGCAGACTGAGGGTCAAAGCGTTGCTTAGAAACCATGTCCCTTCCAGGCATGGGTATTCTTCCTTTGAAAGGCAGATGTGTTGGGTTAAAAAGAAAAACAACAACAACACTAGGGCTTCATTAATGGTTCTGGAACTGTAACTTTCCTTGGAATTCCACATAATTTTGCATCAAACTGATAAACTTGCTGGGAATGAATTTGTGCTCTTCAGCGGCTCTTCATTTATTGCTATGTGATCCTGCTGCAGCTCACAGCCTATGAATTGGGAAAGACTGTTACTCAGAACACAAGTTTGGGGTCATTGGTCTGTGGCCTTTTCCAGCTCTACCGTTTTATTTATATTATGATTTTCTTCCAATGAACTCCAAATGACTTAATCTATAATCCAAGTTGGATTTATTGAACAAAAGTACTAATTCATAATGTTTTGAATTCATTAAGCTCACTTCTTATAAAATGTAAAAAAAAATAATCATTTATGTTCATTTTTGTTTTTCTATATGCAGATTAATTATACTTCCACTTTATTATATAATATAAATTACTGTACAAAGAGTATTTTGTGCTAGCTTTCATCTCTTAATACAAATTTGTAAAGTTTTTTTTTTATTCCATATAAGTCCTAAGTGATTTGTATGTACTAAAACCAATTGCACCTGCTTCATAGGCCAGAAAAGAACTCATTTTAGTTGAAGTATTGAAATTATTTCCAACGTCATCCTTCTGATGACAGATTGAATTCTACCTGTCCATTGCAGCTTATTTTGCCCAAATCTTATAAATCTATTCTGGAAAATTCAGGAGGCATCCCAAAAGCCGGCCCTAGGAGAAGATTAAGAAGGAATTGGAAAAGTAATTCTTGTATGAGCAGAAGTCTTGCATAATGATAGAGAGCTAATTTTTATCATTTGCATGCATACTTTATTTCCTTAAACATGATGAAGATAAGTTATATAAAATAAGAACTCTTAATCCAAGTTCTCCAAGGAATGAATGGTTAAAGGATCTGGATATTTAAAGAAGGAAAATTATGGTAGTTGTGTCTAAATCTCTGAAGGTTGTCGCATAGAACAGGAAATGGACTTATTCTCAAAAGTGGGAACCAGGTTAAAATCACAAGAAGGAAGCCCAGGCTAGATGTCAGCAGGAATATGATCTGTCAGTTAATAAAACAGGTTGCCAAAGGATGTGCTTTCTTTTCCAAAAGAGCCAAAGGTGCTTTTTTTCCAAACGGCAACTGGATTTTGTTTTTCCTTGAAGATGTTTTGTGTCTCAACAAAGAAGCTTCGTCAGAACTCAAGAAGCTTCTTGAATTAGAAGCAGAATGTCTTCAAGAAAGAACAAAATCCAGTTGCCTTTTGGGGGGGGGGGAATACCTTTGGGACAACCATAACCTGGATGACTGAGAATCTCCATAGACACTTTCCTAGAAGAGTTGAAATAGACGTCGGATGGCCATCTATCAGATATGTTCTAAGGCAGTGATGGTGAACCTTTTTTGGCTCCTGTGCCAAAAGCAGGGGGAGCGCAGGGAGGTCGTGCACGGGCGTGCCATACCCATAATGCTATGCACGTGACACATAAACACTGCTGTGCACATGAGCGTGCAACCAGCAAAACACCCTCTCCCACTTTTGGCATGTTTTTTTCACCCTCAGGTTCCAGAGGCTTTCTAGGAGCCTGGGGAGGGCGAAAACAGTGTCCCCGACTCCCCTGGACAGCCTCCGCAGGCCTCAGGAGCTTCCCTGAAGGCTCCGGAGAAAGAAAAATGGACCTACGGGGAACCCGGAGGTTTGCGAACTGTGACTTCCAGTTTGTCCATAGGGACTATTTTCGACTTCAGGAGGCTTCCCTGAAGGCAAAAGCCGGCCCTAGGAGCAAACTAGAAGTGACTTCCGGTTTGTCGGTAGGTTTGTTTTTCGCCCTCCTGAAGGCCCGGGGGGGAGAACAGTCCTACAGCCAAATTGGAAGTCCGTTCCTGAACTTCCTGTTTGCCCATAGGGCCAGTTTTTCACGCTCAGGAAGCTTCAAGGAAGTCTCCAGAGGGTGAAAAATGGCCTCAAAAGAAGGCCGAAGTTATCTGGGCAGCGTGCATGCGTGCTGGCCAGCTAAAAGGGCAGCTTCTCGCATGCCTTAAAAATGGCTCCGCATGCCACCTGTGGCACACATACCATAGGTTCACCATCATGGTTCTAGTGGAAGGGATTCCAAACTTTTTCCAGCCATAGAACCTGTTATTTTTAAAAAATTCCCATAAACTCTGATACAAACCCTTCAGTTTATATTCCAGATAGGCTGGAAATAAAGGGCAGTTTGAGCAATAGTATCAATCACCTAGTACAGCTGACAAATGAAGCAGATGCATTTAGAAAACCCATCTAGGTGTATTAGATATCTAGATAGTCCATTTTATATACTTCTCCATCTCTAGATGGGTTCACAGAAATTGCCCATCTAAAAATGAGGGAAAGTGATTTGTCTGTGATAACATGAATAGGGCCTGTCTGTTGTCATATGGGAGATGCTTGCCACTATCAGAAATGCTGCTTTGCAGTTATTCAGGTGTGACGGTCTGCTTGTCAAGTTGGGCTCTAGGGAGTAGATAGAATTGCTGCTACTGAAATGGAGTCTGTGGATGACCTTAGGGAATGAGGGGAAGAGATGCTGCTGAGGAAACAATCAGGAGAGGCAGAAGCCCCCAGTATCTTAACGGTCAGAGAAAAACTTTGCATAGATCTCATAGATCAAGTAATTAAAAATGGTGACCGCGAACTTTTTACAATCAAAATTCAGGTGCTTGGCAACTATTTATGGTGGTTGTAGCATCTCTGCTTTCCCAGCTGGCTTTTGATAAGCAGTCAATGGGGAGGCCAGATTCACTTAATGACTATATGAATCAATTAACAACTGCAGTGATCCACTTAACTGCAGCAGAAAAGGTCATAACGTTGAGTGGGTTTCACTGAACTATCCTGCTTAGCCAATTGGCCATTCTTGTCCCAATTGTGGTCCTAAATTGAAGACTACTTGTATATGATTAGAAAATAATGCTGTTGCAGTTATATGTGCAAAGCATTTGGAAGAACTATTTTGCAACATTTGGCAGCATATGCAGCGGTCCTGTTTTATAATTGCTCCTGCCTATTGTAAAACATATCTTTGTTTTGTACAGTCCTAATGTATGCCTTGTATATTTAGTGTGATTCAAGTTGTTATGGTGAAATGGCCATATTGTTTTTCCTTTCTATAAATTACTTTTTAACCAACTCTGAATTAGTGATACTTCTTTGGGTCTATATGTCAAGCTGATTAGTATCTTGTATTTTGAGATAACTGTGATTAATTGCCTCTGGTTGCTAATTATTTTTTAAGAAATTACTTTCAAGCAGTATATATTAATCATCTGTATTATCACTTAGGTTCTTTACATAAGTGTAGTGCAGTGTGCTCAGATAATTTCATTGTTAACAAACTATCCTAGGACAAACTTCAGAAAAGAAGATTCTGGGTTTAAAAGTATCTGCATGAATGTGAATATATATCAAATTTTAATACAATATGTGTATATGCATATACATAAACATACATGCATATTAATTTTATTGTTTTATATAGGCATTTAGTATTTATGTTTCTGCATGTTTTAGAAACATGAGACTTCCATTTCACTGGCAGACTGCTTAATGCTGCAAGCCTGTGCTCACTTGCCTGGGCATAAATCCCATTGAATTAAATGAGATTTACTTTTGGGGTAGGCATGCACAGAATTAAATAATTAATCCATAATGTAGTTTTACTTAGCCTAATGAATCATCTGTTTAAGATTTCACCTCTTCACATTGCATTTGCTTTTAGCATCAGTGAATGAAAACCATGAAATGTACATGAAGGATTCTATGTCTGCTGCAGAGGTTGGTACTGGCCAGTACGCTACAACAAAGGGCATCTCTCAAACAAACTTGATAACTACCGTTACCCCAGAGAAGAAAGCAGAAGAAGAGAAAGATGACGAAGAGCTAAAAAAGAAAGAAGAGGAAGGCACTCCAGTTTCAGTGATACGGCACGATACTAAGGTATAGTTTTGTTTTTACTTTAATTCTATCAACTAAGCATTATTAGAAATGCCACACAATTTTGGTGACAGAAAGTATAAGAAAATAGTGGCATATCACCAGTGTTTAGTAATAAATAATTTGCGATGCTGTGCAGTAGCTTTTTTCTGACAATTTTAAGATGAACAGTGGCAATTTAGTTTTATATAGAGAACGTTTCACTTTTGAATATGCTACATACTCTGCAATGTAAATAATTCTTTTCATAGATTACTGCATTTTATTTGCCTTTCACTTTTGAATATGCTACATAATCTACAATGTAAATAACTCTTTTCATGGATTACTGCATTTTATTTGCCTTTTTGAGTTGCCTTTGAATAATTTGTCATTATAGGAGTGCTAACTTCCTTTTTTCTTAATCTTAGAATCAGTATTTCTAGCATAAATTAAACTAGAGAGCATATCATTGTACGTTTTGACATTCTACTTCTACGTTATTATCATAATTCATGGTGAAATTAGTTTTAAATCCAGATCATGTTAATTCCAGGTTTCCTATTATAAAAAAAGTTGCCTATGGGTAGACCGTCAGAAAATATTGTACAGAATGAACAGCTATGACTAGAAAGACTAGCTTTAGTCCCAGATCCCTATATAGTATGTCACATATTTTAGAGACACATATAGAGTGACATAGGAGTCAATATACCTTTATCACTTTTATTGTACCTTTAGTACAATAAAATCAATGTTTATCGAGGTTTGGGATGTGAGTCCACTCAGTTTAGACATTTGAGTCCAAGAATTCAAGGCATTAAGTACCCACCGTGTTTCAACATGCTTTTATAAACATATACAGATTTACTTTTCAATAATCCTGCTTGTTACATATTTCTCTCACAACCATTGTTTTCCAGTAGTTTTGCAGCATATCCCAGATATAGCTGGAATACATTCTCTACAGCAACGCAGCTTGAAATAAGCATCTTTTGTGACTGCGGTGTTGACACAGGACAGACTTCCCCACAAAATGTTATTCTTTCAAACTGGAACTCCCACAATTCCCAATAACCATAGGTAAAAGCTGAGAATTGAAGAAGTTAAATTCAAGTGCCTAGGTGGGATAGACTGCTGGATAGGCACCATATTTTTTGGAGGATAAGACGCACCTTTTTTCCTCTAAAAAGAGGCTGAAAATCTGGGTGCGTCTTATTCATCGAATAGAGCATTGTTTTGCCTCCTGAAACCCCACCCCTTCACCAAAATGGCCATGCGCATACCCTTATGGAGGCTTCCAGAGAACTCCTGGGAGCTGGGGAGGGCAGAAATGAGCAAAAAACAGGGTGTTTTTGCCCTCCCAGCCGCCAGCAGCACTCTATAAGCCTCCATAAGGCTATGCATGCAATTTTTTGACCAAGAAGCGGCCTGTTTTCACAAAAAAACCAGGCCATTTTTCCTTGTTTTGGGCCCCTTCCCAGGAGCACTCTGCAAGGTCCCCCCCCCCCCAGGCTATTCATGGCTTTTGTTTGAAAAAAAACCAGGCCCATTTTCACAAAAAACGGGCTGTTTGGGGGAGGTTTGCGCAGTGCAAAAAGGGTTTTTTTTTCCCTTTCGGAAAGCTGTTTGATTAGAGTGATTGAGGAGAATTATGTTGGTCAAGTACCGTCCCTTCAGAAACAAAGATTTGTTCCAAAGGTGGTCAGTGATTTCCTTCTCTAGCACATGGGTAAATACACGTGGAAACATCTACCTTCCTACCTACTCTCTCTCTCCCTACCTATCTACTGTATTTATCTCTCTCTATTTCTCTCTCCATTTTTCTGTCTCTATCCCTCTACCTACCTACCTATCTACACTCTCTCTCCCTACCTACCTACTGTATTTCTCTCACTTTTTCTCCCTCTCTATCCCTCTATCTACCTACCTACTTTTAAAAAAATTGCCTCTTCGAAACCTGGGTGCGTCTTTTACTCTGAAAAATATGGTATACGTTATTACAGTAATTGCTTTGGTTATTAGATGGTAGATAAGCTCATGTTGCATTATCATCTCAAAATGTATGAATTCACACTTTAAAAACTTATTCAGTTGCTAAAAGGACTTTTCATTTCTAACATAGGAAGTTATTCAATAGGCAGAAAAAATTATTCAATATTGCATTTGTCATTCAATCATAGCAGTGTTTCTCAACCTTAGCAACTTCAAGATGTATCGTTGGGGAATTCTGGGGGTTGAAGTCCAGAAAACTTAAAATTGCCAAAATAAGAAACACTTGAATTATTGGCAAAAAATGAAGAGTGGCATTTATAGTTGCCGTAACAATACTTTTCATGTCCAATTGAATGCTCTTTTAATTATTATTATTATTTTGCAATTAAAGTTCAATGTGATAATATGGAGGAAATATGGTATATTCTAGGGATTCCATTTTTCTTCAGATGTATATTCAATTTTTTGTCAACCATGATTTGACAAAATAATTTGTTTTTGTTTTTTGAAAATTATTACTAGGATTGTGTTGGAATATAGAACTTTAAATAAAAGTGCTTAAGATATTCACCTTTTGCAATAAATAGATACCACAATGTAGTAATTATGCCTATACTACTAAGGGATTGAATAATATGAGAAAAGAGATTTAGAGAAAAATATACCAAGATAAATAGTAAGAAATTGGGAAATAAATATTTTCCTATATAAATAGGGATTTATATCTTCCATTGTAGGACCCAGTCTACGATTGGTTTTATATAACTGCAGATATCTTCAAGTGTCACTATATCAAAACATATATAAATTTTGGACAAGACCCACACCTGCTCACTGGTTTCAATCTGTCCTTCTGAAACTGGTGTTCAGAATGTCCATTACAGCAGCATGGACAATGTTTATCTTCCAAATATTGTTGAATCAATTGTTATGAGATCTAGCCAACATAATCAATAGTGAGGTATACTATAATTGCAACATCTGGAGAGCCACCGATCACCAGTTGCTCTGTAACATGATGCACAGCTTAAACTTCTTCAGAAATACTACATGCATTGTAGTCAGTGAGCATTATTTATTTATACTATTCATTTGTTTTTGTTGATAGGAGTTCTAGAATTTTATTGGAAGATGTTAGGTATGTTTAATTAGAAGATCAATTGCAATTGACAACTTTATCTGAAAATTTGTTTGATCAATTTATATCTACACTTTTTTTGGAGTATTAGATGTGTAGAATTACTTAAATATTTAAATATTTACCATGTTTCCCCAAAAATATGACATGTCCTGAAAATAAGGCCATCCCACATTTTCAGGTGCGCAAAAATATAAGCCCTCCCCTGAAAATCCCCCTGGACAACACCTCCCCTCCCGCCAGGCAGAGCTCCGTTTTCCGACCTAGCGGTATCCCAAAGGCACCAAGCCGTGGGGGGGGGGGGGAAGGAGGACAAAGACGCTCGTGTTGCTTGGTGTATTCGGGATACCGCTAGGTCGGTGAGCGGCGCTGTGCTCAGCTGGGGAGGAGGATTGCTGGGCAGCTGCTCTCTTGCGAGCGGGCTCCCAAAGAACCGGGCACAGCCTCGGTCGAACGGCTGTGTTGCACTGTCGCAGCAGCGCAACAACGCAGCCATGAAGTGACCTCACTCATGAGCAAATCCCCTTTCCAGCTGGGCACAGTGCCATTCACTGACCTAGGTGTATCGCCAAGCCATGTGAGTGCCTTTTCATGGCTCCTGCGGCTTGGCGCCTTAGGAATGTCCCTAGGTCAGTGAATGGGGCTCTACGTGGCTGGAGAGGCGGGTTGTGCAGGAGGCTTTTCCGCTCCCCGCTTGCACGCCTCCCAGTCTCACGATGCCCTAGGCCAACTCTCCCTGCAGAGCCAGGGTACCTCCGCTGCCGTCGTCCCAGCATGGCTTTTTCTGGGGCTTCCAAACTATGGAGGTAGGATGCCAAGTCTTCTGGCAGTGGCCGCTCTAGGAGTACGCTCTAGCCTGTCCACAACCATAGAGCGCACTCCCAGAGCAGCCACTGCCGGAAGACTGCATCCCACCTCCTTGGTTTGGAACAGCAGAAACAGCCATGCTGGGGGGGCGAGAAGCGGAGGGTGGCAATGGAGGTGCCCCATCTACAGGGAGAATTGGGGCAGGACATTGTGAGGCTGGGAGGTGTGCAAGTGGGAAGCGGAAAAGCCACTCATGTAACCCCCCCCCCCCTCTTCAGCCGTGCAGGGCCCCATTCACTGATCTAGGGACATTCTGAAGACGCTAAGTCCCGGGAGGTTGGAGACGGCGAACAGGCGCTCCCGCAGCTTGGTGATAACTCTAGGTCAGTGAATGGCACTGTGCCCAGTTGGAAAACCCCGGTTGGGGTTTTCTGGGTGGCTGCTCATGAGCGAGGTCACTTCATGGCTGCTGTGTTGTGCTGCTGCGACAGCACAACACAGCTGTTCGACCCTGAGACTGTGCCCGGCTCTTTGGAGCCCGCTCGCAAGAGAGCAGCCACCTAGCAAACAATAAAACAATAAGCCCTCCCCTGATAATAATGCTCAAGCCATATTTTGTGGGTCAAAAGAAAATAAGACCCTGTCTTATTTTTGGGGAAACATGGTAGTTTCTAAATTTTGTCTTCCGCAAAGGAATTGCTCTGATAATTTGCAAAATATAAAACCATTAACAACAATAATCAGTTATTATAAATGTTCACAGTACTTGAAGCAGCAAAAATCTGATAGTGGGTAATGCTAATACAGTAAAGCATTTGCTGACATTTCTACTTTGTTGAATATACATATGAGCAAGGTAAACCTAATTTCTTGGGGAAGGGTGTTGTTATAGACAGTATTTTTACTGAGACCATGTTTGTGCATATTTCTTAGATCAGTGCCTTGTAGTCAAATGGAGCAACTTACCCTAAAAGTCTGTTGGGTTTTTATCAATAAATAAATAAAAAATTCCACTTTGCCAAAAGTCTCAAGTCATTAAGAATTTTTAAATTGCTAACCCAAACTTTGAATTCCATTTATAAACTAGTTAACAAATATAATTTATGACATGGTTAGTAACCTCGATAAATTAAGGACAATCCAGGAAGAATAAATCTAAATAATACAGCAACAAAGAGACAGAAAATATTTGCTACTATTTATTAATCAGTTAGATTTTTGGTCAGCATCGATAATCCTGGTTGAGAAGACCTCTTGAAATTCTCAATACTTCATAAGGTTTCTTTTTAATTTTTGTTTATTTGTTTATTTATATTCCATCATAATTATTTTGAACAAATGACTTAAGGCAGCTTACTTATCCGCTACACCTTCCTCCTATTTTCCCCACAATATTAACCATGTGGTCTGGGATGGCTCTGCTGAAAATGACCATTCCAAGATCACCCAGCTGGCTTTCTTAAGGTGGGAGTAGAACTCCTGATCTCCTGATTTTCAGTCTAGTACCTTACTCAATAGACCAAAAGCATTCCCCATAGATGGAAATTTTGAAAATATTTTTTCTTTTCAGCTGCTGTTTCAGAAAAATAAATTAGGAATTAAAATAATTTTCAGCATTTAAGGATCAAGTACAAATTGCTATTTTTTGTAGAATTTCTGTAGTCTACTGTTAGCAGTGATTATTATGCTAGCAGTGAATACTATCTTCCATTAACAATTTTTATGTCAGATATTATACGTGTTTGAATTTAAGCATAATTTGAGAGATTCAGACACCGCTGAATACAACGTATTAATAAGAAAATTCTGGCATTAAGGTAAAAGAAAACATCCTATATTACTTACTTATACAGTCTTATCTGGAAGCAGATCTATTACAATAAGATACTTTGGTGTACATTCATTTTTATAAGGCATTGCTTATTATTTTTCAGGTAGATCTTATTTAGAACCAAAGATTTTTTTGCAATCTAAGTCCTTTTGTTTGAGTTAGCTATCTAGGACACTACAATTCATTCTTAACCTCCATTTATTCATTATTCTCTAATATTCAACATTCTGTAACAGTAAACAAGGGTGATTGTCAGTAGGCCGTGAAAGACTTCCTTCCTTAGTTTTTTATTAATCCTAAATAATTTTTGCTATTTTTTGTGTAATTAGTGGTTCAATTTTAGTAAGAGGTCTTAATTAAATTTGTAACAGAGGAAGGAGTCGCTTTTATTTTCATTACAACAATATATGGTATTACTATAGACACAGTCTTCTGTGTTCAAAATCTTACAGAAATTTGTAAGGCAAAGCTTTATATCATAGCCTTCTCCAAAAATCGCAGGGAATTACAGAAATTTCTGGTTAAAGACTCAGAATGTCACAAAGAAAGAAATCCTTTTTTGGAAAATAAACTTGATATGGTGAAGTATTACTTGCCATTTCACTTGTTCGTATCATTGTCCTCTTCCGTTTCCTTATCCATTTACAGTGGTGATCAAATTGGGAAAATGATGGCAGAATGAGTGGTGAAACACAGATTTACAGTTGTGGATTCAGAGAATGACCGACTGTGTAGCATTCCTGCTCTTTTTTTGAAATGCCAGATTGTATCTTTGGAATGCCAAAGAGGAAGGTACAATGAGCTAAAAAGGGAATGGTATACGTGTTAATACCAAAAAGAAGCATATAGCCTATATAGTTTCCTTCCTTTGAAGGGTGATTTTAAGCCTTTCAATTTGAGAATTTCTAGTTTGGAAACTTAATGCAGCAATTAAATGTGTATGTTGAACTTTTTAAAATAAGATAATTAATAATGTATTTTAACAGATGAGTTGACTTTGCATCTAGCTGCCCTCATAGAATACAGCATGGAAATTGGTATAATTAATTCAATTAAACTTGTTCTTTTAACTTTATGCAATTAACTTTTATATACAGAGGAAATTAACCAATTATAATTTTCTTTTTGTCCTTTTGCTCTTGCACTTGCTATCTTTTCTTTCATCAGCCACTTTTGCCTGGCATTGATTCATTAACCCCCTTACCATCCTCACCAACTGGTCCCTTTGCATCTTCAACAGAACTCCACAGGAGGAAGTGTAAGGAGAATAGTAAAAAAACATTAGATGATGAATCATTAAAAAACACCAGTCAAAAGCACGATGAGACAGATTTGAACTTCAGCAGAAAAGGAAGAGCTTATTCTATTGAACATGATATGGCATTTAATTATAAGCAAAAGGCCAGAAAAGGTGGAACATTATTTTCTTTCTCCTTGCAACTTCCAGAATCATTCCCTTCTCTCCTGGATGACGATGGCTACTTATCCTTTCCAAATCTGTCTGAAACAAACATCCTGCCACAAAGTGTGCAGCATTTCCTTCCCATTCGCTCACCTTCCCTCGTGCCTTGTTTCCTTTTCATCTTTTTCTTTTTGCTTTCTGCTTCTTTCTCTGTACCCTATGCTCTCACTCTCTCCTTTCCCTTGGCTATGTGCCTCTGCTACCTGGAGCCCAAGGCGGCCTCCTTGACTGCTTCACTTGAAAATGACCTGAGTGACAGTTCAGACGAAGAGGTGTGTACCTCGACACAGAACACACTTTTTTGTGTTCATTGTTTCAGTCCTAAACAGTGTTAGAATGCTGCACCAGTAGTCCTTTCAGAACCTCATTTTTGTCTGTGCCGATATGTTCAGATTTTTTTTTAATTTTTGTTGTGTTGAGAGTGTAGCTGGAGCCCAGGGTTAGGCACAACACAAAGTGTATAAGATGATAACTTTTACAAATTGCTTCCAGATAATGAAAGTTTCAAATAATTTGAAATACAATCTTGAGTTGTGGGTTTTCAGCTGTAAAACAAGAAAGCATTCTGCTTATTTATTGCTCCTTGAAAGTAAATAGTTTTTTTATGTGAATTTGCATCTAGCTCGAAATTTATAACACTTTAGCTAAATAGGAAAATGAAGTTCTAAATTACCTTTTATCCTTAAAAGGGATTTAATGTCAAAGAAGTTGTGTACTGAAAATGAATATATCATAGATCCATCCAGTCTGAATTTCTTTGAATCCCATCTATTGAAGAATAACCAGGAAATTGTGCCCAACATTTACTTCAGCTAACAAAGCTGCATAGATGCAGGCACAAGAGTAGAGCACAACTGGAGGGTGTTTCTATTCTGAAATTCCCTTATTGCTTGAATTATTTATTTGCTTAGAGCATTTTAATAAGAATTATAAAAAAGTGAAGAACATGCTTAACCAGGTTTAACAAAGAAGTATTCTAGTCTAGTGATAAATCTTTTATAGGATTAATGAAGCCTAGTTAAGACAAAATACTGTCTCCTACATCCAAACTAATTTTTTCTTCTATAACATAAAATTTGAAAATTGAGTTGTACCATTCAATGAATAGTGTCAAATGAATAAGATGCAAATACTTTATAAGCATCTTTTAAGTAAATCGCCAGTTTTTGAATAGAAACATTTGCATTTTGTAAATTGTTTAATTAGAATTACCAATCAACCCAAATAATAATTTTAAAGCATGTTTTATAATTCATTACAAAGCAAACTTGCTTGCCAGTGAGTGAAATGAAATCAATAAGATTTATTCTAAATAAAATGTAGCTGGGGTGGGATAGGACAAGTTTTCTAGTTTGTCTGCTTTAGATTGGCTTGGTTCAGATGTAATGTCAAATCATGATTTGGAACAATTAGCCTTGTGCTTGCTTTAAACTTTATTTATTCCAATTCAGTTAATTATTTTGTTTGTATAGAAATTATAATGTGCTTTAATATTTGCCAATACAGGGCTCTGTGTATGCCAAAACATGAATTTCAAATCAATAAAACTAGTTGGCAATCCTGGTTCAAAAGGTATCAATATTGTAACACCAAATCATGTTATTATATATGAACTAAGTTTGTGATTAGACCAGGACTAGCAGTTGTCTGCTAGATTACACCAATTTGTGCCTAATCCAGGGTGCTTCTCTTGTTTGGACATATTGCATGATATTTTCTTTTGAATCTTGGCATGTCTGCATTACATCAGCAAAACAAAACACAGCAGTTATGAATATAATAAGCTAGGAAAAAATGTCTGCTTTTAAATTTCAGCAGTCGTTCCAACAGACTTCAAGTTTGTCAATGATCTAGTAATTATTTTCTTTGGGGGAAAGTCCCTTAAAGCTGCTTAAAATCTCAGTTTAGAGTTCTGCATTACCTCCATGTCTTTAACCCATTTGCTTGAGAGTACAGTCCATTGAATTGAATAGGTTTTACTTCTGAAT
Source organism: Rhabdophis nuchalis (assembly GCA_039707465.1). Lineage (NCBI taxonomy): Eukaryota > Metazoa > Chordata > Lepidosauria > Squamata > Natricidae > Rhabdophis > Rhabdophis nuchalis. The sequence continues at coordinate 169,880,028 of CM077645.1, forward strand.
AGATACATACAGCATTGTGCAGTAAAATTATCTGCAAGAGCAGAAGGAACTCCATTCTAAGTAATACATCTAAATAATAAGTAAATGTTTTGGATTTGAAAATGTTCTCTGATGTAACAATGGTAAAAGAGGATGCTTGAGCAATCTAGACTTTTAGCTAGCAACAATTTTAAATGCAATTTGAAAGTTGCATCTAGAGTTATAGTTGGTGAAAAGACAAGATAGGAAATACAGGGTGATGGCACATAAAAGAATTATGTGAAAATGCAGGGTGATATGATGGCACATAAAGAAAAAGAGATCAGGATAAACTGCATAGGTATACCATACGTTCCTTGCAATTTATTTAGGATCCATACAGTAACCTTAAAGTTAAACGGTCAACTGCCAAACTAATTAACAGGAAGGTATTATTTTGGACTGAAGAATTCTTTAATTGTTACTGTAACAAATTAATTGCTGATTGCAATATATCTCTATTTAACTGAACTTATTCCCAAATAACTGCACCATATTAGTTTTAACATTAATTTTTATTTTATACAATAATTGAATGGTATGTGTGCCCCAAAATTAATACATTGATTTAGTTATTTCGGTGAAATTGTGGTGACATACTTTTATATTATTTCTTTGAAACTGTTATCTTCATTCTTTATGTTGTAAATAAATTTGATTGCATCTTCCTTTTAATAGGAATTAAGGGAGTTGTAGTCCAACATTCACACAGGTGGTTATAAGTATCACCATACTAAATGTATGAGTGCAAATTTTGTTTAAAATAACTTTTGACAAATATTCTCAGTACAATAAGGTAACATTTCATGTCAACAAGCACATTTGGATTTGAGATTTCATTAGTTATGTCACAAAATGGCTTCCATTGAAAAGAGAATTTAGTTTGTTTACAAATAATTGGTTAGGAAATAATTCTGGACTTGGACGTTCATAAAATTTCATAAATTAAAATTAAAAAAAGAAACAAATGGTAAACTGGTAATGCCCCCCCTCCCATCCCAGAATGTACTTTGTAGCTGCTAATGTTTCTGCACCCCTCCTGTCTCAGTGATATCCTAGTCTTTAACAAAGCAAATAACGCAAGAACTGGTGTTGGTGATATAGTATTTCTCCTTGTCAACTACACGTGAATATAGGTATAGTCCAACCCAAAGTAGTGTGACAAAAAAAGAATTGGCTGATTATATAATTCTGGTTATATACTTTGAGCAGTCATTTCTATATTTATACATATGAATGATTTGCTGGCACAAAGACACTACTAGGAACTCTGTAACCAAGGAGTATGCTTGGTAGAAGTGAGCCCTATGTTTCTAAGCTTCTGGATACAACTTCTGGTCTCTTCTTGGGTCCATAAGGACCCAAGGTACCATGAGGACAAACTTTTGCTAGGGGAACGGAAGAGGTTCATAGGAGTGCACTCATGAACTTTTGAAAATTCATAATTATGGGTAAGCAACCTGTTCTTTTGTGTATTCACTATGTATGGGTAACTAGCAGACTTGCTTTGATGTGGGGCTCATACTTCTGCTAAGTAAAAAATGTAATGTGGGCAGGTATTCCCCAAAATGTATCCTTATGCATTTGAATACCCAAATACTGATGTGTTGTGGAATTTATTTTGGCAATAACCAATAGCCTGGATTGGTATCTTGAACACAATGGGTAAAAATATCAGAAGGTTGCTTTTTCAATACTAAAAGAGAAGGGAATAGCAAAATGATACAATTTTATCTGCATAAAAAGCTGGAGCTCACAATTTTATAAAGTATGAAACACTTTCATTCAAGCAAACATAGAAAAACTATAAAGACCTAAGAGAGGAATTCCTACACAGCTTGTAGTACAAGCCAGCCTTCTCGTAAGAATGATAGGCTAGTAGGAATTACAGTGTCAGTTCAGTGGTGTAATGCCTGGATGGAAATCCTGAGATATTCCTGTAAAATGGAATATTGTGCTATGAGTTATTGCATATCTTCAATAGCATAAGAAAACAAGATCCAAAAGCATAACTTTCTAGGTCATATTCATACTATAACGAGATCTTGAGTAAAGATGAGGAATGATATAAAGCCTTGTGGCAAGACGAAACTGGGTTACTGTATAGAAATGATTCCTTCCATGGCTGAAAGAAAGCATTTCCCAGGTATATTTTCGGATAGACTAGTGTTGCACAAATGTAGTGAGAATTTTAGGGTAACACAAAAACATTTGGCTGAGCACATCACTAAACAGATGTAGTAATAAAACCAAATTCAGTCTATTTGCTTGTACAAAACAAATAATTTCTGAAATGAACAAAGTGAATTGCAATGGAAACAGGCCTGTTTCAGCAACAAAGCAACAAAAATGTAGATTCTATCTATCTTCTTTTATATAACAAAAGCTGATATACCAATGGTTGCCATTTAAACTGTATGAAGATTTAAAAGCACTTTAATGCATGGACAACTTTAGAAATGATAAAACAGCTGAAGAAATTTATAAGGAAGCAGTGATCCTTTGGGAATTAATTGCTCTTGTTAGACTAGGTTCTGTTTTCAAATTTGGAAGATTCAACACTATATAAGAATGTTGCCGAAACAGGAGATACTAAAAAGATAAAGAAGAAATCAGCACCATCATAGGGTTGGCAGAGGAGTGACAAAAGAAACAGATATAGGTAGTTGGAATATACATGGGCATTATGATAAGGGTAGATACAGCTGTATCACCCTTCTGGATAAGTGTGGCTAGAACACACTGGCTCCATTGTTACTGTGTATATTACAAAGACATGATTCAGTGCATCTCATCTTCTGGGGAAAGGCTGAATGGATCCCAGTTAACAAAGTTCATTGGAAAAATAAAGAAAATATTTATCTGAATGGGCAGAAACTAAATTTGCAGAGTAGTGGCAGATATGGTGTTGCAAAAAAAAATTGACAAATGTTGTAGTAAGAACCTATGGTGCCAATGACAAGCCACATGGGCACAAAAGAGTTGGAAGTGTTTTTTTCTATAAGCCAGCCAAGAGTAATAAATTGCAATCGTGACAGCAAGCTAGGGCTTCCTGTAAACATAATAAGTGTGATACTTCTTTTTCGTGCATTGAAATAACAAGAGAATTAACCTAGCAATGCTGCTGTTCATGGGTACCTTACATAAGAGTGAAGGGCTGCTTTGGCCAGGGGTGTCTTGTCAGCAGTGGGAGGAAGAAGATGGTGAAGGTCAGCAAGGATGGCAGAGTACAGGGCAACCAAAATGGCAGAGATAGGTGGTGGAACGGGTTGAATTTCACATAGCAATCATAAATGCCCAACTTTTCAACACATGATTTTGGGGGTGTTGCAACAGCTGTAACTTTGAGGACCAGTTGTAACTACCATTTGTTCAGTGACATTTTAAGTTTGAACAATCACTGAATAGTGATTAAGCGAAGACTATCTCTAGGTAAACTGTTCCGTCAACTTAGTGATTGTTACTGCAACCCCAAAAGATGAATTAATCCAATTGCATGTTTAATATATTACATAATTTGCTCATGAAGAGATTCTGAACAACTGTAGAAGTAGGCAACCTGACACTCTCCAGTTGTGTAGGCTTTCAATTCCTATAAGTTCCAAACAGCATGGCAAGGGATTGTGTAGTTGTAGTCCAAAACATTTGGACTGCATGTTATTTATCTATCTACTTATGTAAAATAACCACTCTGTCTTAAATGAATATTTTAAAACATATTTCAATCCTTTGGATCATTGTATAGCTTGACTTTTTTCATAATAACCCCATACAATGTTTTATACATTTATTTTAAAGTATTTTTTTTAAAATCTCTTTGTTGTTCATTTTGAAACCGTATTAATAAAATTAAAGTATTCATGATACATGTTAGGATGTATCAATGCTGGATGGATAATGCTGTGCTTTGTTTACTTGGATCATTTGTACTTTCTAAATGTTACTTAAAATACATTGCTATGTTTTCTAAAACTGATAGAAAATATAGATTTACATAACAAAGGATTCTCTTGCAGCTAGATTGTATTTCAATGTTGAGAAATGTTAATTCTGTTCAAGATACAGCTAACTTTGTTCTGTTTGTGTGTTTGTTAAAATTTTGCTAATGCAGACAGCCTTAAAACCATGTGAGAAAAAAAATTGTGCAAATAAGGGAATAAAGTCGAGGGACTGTTACAATAGATGTGTTTATAGATTTTCCTTCTCTAAATGAAAAAATTATAGAACAATATTTTTATAATGTCTCGTTAAAAGAACTGTACAGGGCTCCCCCCTCCCCGAAATTATAGAGAAGTGCAATTTTCACATTTTGTTGCTTATTAAAGTCAGTGGCTCTCTTTAGAAAAAAAAATAAAGAAAAATATCTTCTTGTTCTAATTAACTTTTGTTTGGCTAACCAATCTCAAGGATGGCTTAATTGGTGTTCCTGCACATTATGGAGTATTGCCCTTGTGTTCCTTCAAGCTCACAATTTAATGATTCTGTGCAACACAAAAGCCACTACTTTGTACAGTATGCCTTGATCTTAATGCTGTCTGATCTGTTGTTTTGGATTATGCTTCTTTTGAATTATCATTTGTCTGAAAAATGCTTAAAATGCAACTCACGAGAATGTAGATTTGACAATTTAACCTATGATTTTGTTTAATTACAAATTGGGTTTATTTCTTATTCTTGTGTTCTTCTTGGAACCTGGTTATATAACACAGACTGACAGTGAAAGGACTGACACTGCAGCAGATGGCGAAACCACTGCCACAGAGGTGCGTACCGTTCCTCTGAATTTGTTGTCAAAGAATGTATCATGTACTTTCTGAATGTTAGCATAGTTGATAGCCCTTAATAATAAAAGCACTGTAGGATTGAATTGAATTGCTATGCAAGACAGGCCCTCCCTCAAGTAACCAAGCTTTATGCCAAGTAGAGGTATGTCCTATGACAGTGCATAAATAGTTTTCTATATGAAAAAAATTTCCACTAATTTCAGTTATCTGTTTATATATACATTCTGGCGACTCCCAAAACATTTTGAGATATTTTTTAAAACAGATGCATCTGGGTGTAGGTTTATTCCAGGAGACGTTTCAATATCTATTATATATGTTGTTCATTTGATGAGTATGAACTATGTAAAAACTTCATGATGATTATTATATTCACTAAATGATTTTTATTAGTAAAATAATATTTTCTGGGTTTTTCCCCCTACCTAAACAGTCAGATCAGGACGAAGATGGTGATCTCAAAGCACAGGCAAGTGAAACAATTCCTTGTTCTTTTGTGTGTATGTTTTCCTCCGTGGCTAAACTGCTTGTCTTTATTCATAGTCCCACAATATTTACAAACATTGCTTAGAACATCATTTTTACTTTCTTTGAATATTGTGGCCCTCACATTTCCCTTTCTTTTTCAGTTTTTTCAGAATAGTCTGATTAAGCGCATACAGGGTGAAAATGTGTATATCAAACATAGTAATCTTATGTTAGAGGTTGGTATGGGTATATATTAGTGCATGTATTCTATGTGTGTATTAAATATAGTGGTTAAGGTGTGAATTTGTATATGATGCATGATATGTGAATTTTTACTTGCTAATAAATCAAAAGTTAAGATTAGGATTTTTTGTTATACTGTTTTATAGAACTCTTTTGCATACGTATATAGATTTTTTTCAAAGTCTCTTTCTGGAATGTGTGCAAACTATGTCTCCCCTAAAAGTATTTGATGCTCACATGAATGAGGACTACTTTACACATTGCATATTGAAGGGTGCCCAGGAAATGTTTTCCACCTGCAGAGCAATGTACAAAGCACAGGTGCTCATGAAGGCATATTAACATAGCGTCAGTTGGCAGAGAGTTTGGATTGGCTGGCAACCTCTAACAAGAATCCTACCTACTGGCAAATGCTCTTGCCACATTGTTATGTGTGAAGTGTCCTAAGAATTTCTGTACACCTCTCCTTTAAACCACTAGTTGGCCAAGAGTGTTGTGTTAGTGCTGTGAGAGCTAATCCCATCAAGGCTTTATTGCTGATTAACTTTGAAAATTTATTTGTTTTTTCGTTTAAAAAAATTCAATTTTTTTTAAAATGCTGCGCTCCCCTTTTCAAAACCAGGAACTAGATAAAACCCAGGAAGATCTGATAAAACACCAGACCAATATAAGTGAGCTGAAACGGACATTCTTAGAAACTACTACAGATATCTCAGGGACTAATGAGTGGGAAAAGAGACTTTCAACATCCCCAGTCCGGCTTGTTGCAAGACATGAAGAAGCCCCTATGATTGAACCACTTGTGCCTGACGAGGTGAGTGCATATCTGCCTGTTTTTCAAGAATCTGTACTCCCAACAACCTTCTCATGGATTTTAATCATAGATATCTTGTCCTGTAGACCAAAGAAGATAAAGAAAAATCTGAAAAACGTATATTTTTACAGAAGGAAAACACTGCCTTTCTTGATTCTCAGGTAAAAAGAAAGTTTGTATTTTTGTTACTGAAAGATGCTACATCTTAAAGTCATAAATTGATAAATATATCACATTTCTTGTGGCAGTACATTTTTAAAGGCTCAGTTAAATATATCACAAAGGTTTCTGATTTAGATTTGTTTTCAGATTTTTGCATTTTAGGTTATCAGAGCTGAGAATCTCATTTATTCTCTGGACATCTGCATATATACATGTTGAAACATCTCAGTGAATATAATAAGCAATATCAACTGCCTTTAGAATCCATCTCATTGTAGCATTCTTAAAAAATCAGATCTGCTTCTCCTATTACTGCAAATATATTTTCCAGATGTGTTTATGGTAAAGAAGCATGCTTACCAAAATATTGCTTGAACTTCTTCATTCTTATGTATGCAATTTTCATTGTGCAGGCAGAATCTTCAGAAATGGCAGCAAGAATCAAGTCTGTACATAAATATGTTTATATAGAAGTAGGGTAGGATACTGCAGATGAATGTACTTCACCTACTCCTGTATAGCTTGATAGAATTCAGAAGATGCGTTTCTAGCCTGAATGTAAATCCTATGCTGACTGGAAATGCTCACAAACATTTCCAATATTGCCTGCTGTATTTCTATACATGCGTTCAGGGAAGAAGGAGAATAACAGTTGTAAGGTGATCCTACCCTATAAACTTAAATCATTTTTAAATGAGTGGGTACTGAGCTAGAATGAGCTAAAATGAGTTAGAAAAAGAATTTACCATTACCTCCACAAGGTATATTATTATACAAATAGCAGAATTTTTAAGTGCTTTTAGAAAAGCTAAGTGTTTACAAATCTGGAATATTAGAGGAGATCTCAGTGTTACTGTCTTTCACTTGTAATTCTGTCTCTCTGATCATCTGCTTTTCATCTCTTTTTCTTAACTAAATGTTGAGGAAAATGACAAGCTGCACCAGGAATTTTGATTAGTAACACTATGGACTGTTATTCAGAAGCACTATTAAATATATTCTTGGAAGTATATAAAATTGATGGTTCAGTATATACTTGCAATTGACTATTTAGAGTATAATGTACTGATTATTTATATAAAGTTATAAAATGCATTATGTAGTGAAGAATTAAAGACTGCTCTGTAACATTTGCAGTATTTTAGAGAGTACAAAATATTTTAATAAGCAGAATGATTCGCATCCATTTATTTTATTTCCCTCTAAAATATTTAAAATTGTTTCAAGCACATAACTTCACAGAACCGGATTTGGAATATTAAATTACATTTTCAGATGTTTTGGTAGTGTTTCATTTCTCCAAACAGCTCCATTTTGCACTTAAACTAGCAATGTTCTGTATTGAATAAAATTAAAAACTAAATGATTTTCACCCCATTAGCTAGTATTTTTTGAAAATGTGTAAAATATTAAGATAATATGGTGCCCCTTGCTTTATTATGTATTAAACTTAGTTGTCACAAGTTGAAATATTCATCTTGCCTTTTGACTTGTGAAAAGATCTTAGAAATATGGATGTTAATAAGATAGCTATTATAATCACCTAAAAGGTGTACATAGAAGTAACCTCTTAGTTGTTCTAATTAAGCTTTTATATTTCAAATGTAGGCCACTGAGGATTGGGTTATTGTAGACAAAGTACCGATTGAGGTAGTTGATGGTGAATCGAAAACCATTGTGACATACAAATTAATGACTGCGAGCAGTAAAACTGGTGACATCCCACCTGAGCTTTTAAAACACAGTATCACTGACATACAGAGCTTTGAGGACTTGGAAGGTGAATTGCTCTCAAAAGATGACAATAAGCAGAAAATGTATACCTTAGGAAAATCCTATGATACTGTTTCTGGGAAAATTGTAACCATGACCACTAAAGTAAAAGAAGGAGAAAAAATACCATCATTTCAAAACACAGAGATGGCAATGCCAGAATCTGTGAAAATCATTCCTGTGGTAGCAGAATATGAAATTCTAGAACCAGTAACTGATGAGAAGGCCAGAAGATTATCTGATGCCAAAAGGAGGGTCTCTGAATCCTTGACACCAATTAAAGAAGCAGACTCCCGACTCCAAAGTCCAGAAGAAGAAAATGTGAAAAAAACACTGAAAGCAGATCAAGATTTGCAGTTGCCGGATACGCTGGGAAGTGTACAGACAGCTAAAGCTGAAAAATCGCTGGAGAGTGAACAACTGAAAGGAGAAGCTTTTGGTTGGAAAACTAAACCTGAGAGGAAACATGGCAGACAGCCACCTTTTACCATTGCTACTGCTCACTATGTCACTGAATCATCAGCATCAAGAGTAGTGGTAACACAACTTTGACCCAGTTTAACAAAGCATGACTTTTTAAGACAATATTCTGCACTACCCTGCCTCTTAGTCCTTTTTGCTGCTTGGCCTTATTTTGACAACAGCCAACCCAGCTTTTTTATTATTTCTTCATGATTTAAGTCAATTAACACAATACAAAGCTGACATTAGGCATTTAAACTAAAGATCGGTCTTACTGAAATGTAGTATGCCGCTATTGCTTGTTTTTGAAGAGAAAATAACGCTTTACAAGACCAGCAGAATCCTAGTGCTAACCACTTGCTTGTTTGTATTACTGCTTATATTCAGTACAGACTTGTGCTAATTTATTTTCCATTATTTTCTCTTTGTAAGCCTGCCACATTTCCTCCTCTCCTTTGTCTTTATTTGTGTCAATTAACATAAACTTTGTGTGTGTCTGTTTCTCTTTCTGTGTCCATATGCCTATGACTATATATTTCTCTGTCTGTTTAGACAAAACAACTCTCCGATGAAAAAACTTTGGATGGTTCTGGTATCTTCACATTAATAGAATCTGCAAGGAAACCAACTGAGTTCATAGGAGGGGTTACAGCTACTTCACATAGCTGGGCACAGGTGGCCATCTGATTCATCTTTAGATTTTAGTTACTATCTCTTGATGGGTCTTAGTATATTTTATGGCAACACTTAGTTTTCCTTTATTATTTTGCATATTTTTAGGATCTTCATGGAAAACATTAATGCACATGATGGATACTTTCCCTTCCTAAAACTGTACATTTAAACTGGAAGAAATTCAGAAATGGGAGGTAGTAGTTAGTTTGCTATTCTTGAGATAGAATGTAAGTGTATGGAAGATAAAATTGGACTTCATATTTATTAATGATATGCAGATATCCAGATTTAAAGGGCAGAGTATAATTTGGAACATGCAAGAATGTGAATGTCCTTGCCAAGAACATCTTAAGGCATTTGCATCTTTTTCCTGATCACATGACCATGCTACAGCATGATCTAATTTGGTTAAGTTACTTCTGAAGCATTTTATATGTTAATAGGTAGTCCAAGCATGCCATGTGTAAATCCAAATCACATTTTGCCCTTCAAACTGAGGTCTCTTCAGAACCCTAGTCCTTAAAACAGAAATCACGAGGAATTTCTGAGCCCTCGGATCACCTGCACACAAAGTAAAAGCATGCAAAACAAACCCTTGATCAAGTTTGATGGTTTTTAATTGTAGATTTTACACATTAGCTTTTTAATATTAACTTGCCTTTCCTGCAGCGAACAGAAACAAAAACTGAGGAAGAAAAGAAAGCAGAGGAGCAACAGCAGGAAGCCATCAAGAAGGTTGTTCAGGAAACTTTAATAGTCAAGGAGAAACATGTGATGAGTTTGCATGCAAGTGAGGATGCTGCTAAATTGGCTGGTCTTCAGCTGGATGCTACAGCACAAACAATATCTCATGTGGCTTCTAGCATCCAAGGGAAAGAGGGCTCTGCTACCACTGAGGGGGCTAAAGAGGAAAAAGCTGCAACCCAAGAGGAAGAAACTGCTACTATTTCTCATGATCTACAAGAGGAGCAGAATAAATCAGCCCATATTTTGAATACACAAGAAAGCAAACCTCTTTTTGAGGTAATTAAACACATTTAATTTGCTGATTCTGACCAAAAAGATAAACTACCATATACTTCTTTAAGGAAGTACAATACAATACAATACAATAGCAGAGTTGGAAGGGACCTTGTAGGTCTTCTAGTCCAACCCCCTGCATGGGCAGGAGCCTTATACCATTTCAGACAAATGGCTATCTAACATCTTTTTAAAGACTTCCAGGGTTATGTTATGCAATGTATCTAACATTATTGTGAGCAGTTTGTTTCTTAAGGCAGCTTCACACGTGTTTGTTCTTCACTTGTATGGCTTGCAAGCTCAACTTGTCCTTTTCATTAATTGTCACTATTTGGTTTAGTATGAAATTTAAATGTGGCAACATGGCTACTATATGGTTATGGCTAGCAGCCTGAATAATTGTAGTTGCAAGTAGAGCCAGGACTTTCCTTGATGTGTGAATACATACTAATTTAATGTAAAATAGCACATAGTCCATCTGGAAGGCATATGCATCCAAGGCAGGAGTCTCTTTCATAGTGATATCTGCTACTCTTTTTCTTCCATCTCGCCCAACTGGTATACATGCAGATGTTTAAAATAAAGTTTGCTTTCCCCTTTAACTCCTGGGACCCTTTGCAGATTATGTTGAACATTTTAAAAATTAAAAACAATTTTAAGGAAGCAACATAAAGCTTCTTTACATGCATGGTATCTTGATGATTGTTGCAATGATCATTTTTACATTTATTATTTTTATTTACTTTTTACATCATATGCACTCTTTAAGAAGCATTTTGGACTAAGTAATACAGCTTAATGCTGATACTAGAACATATTTTATAAGAGTGAAGTATAGTCTTTCATGGAAAAATTACTACCTGTGAAATTATCTAGTTTCAAATCTGAAAACACTTCCCAACTGATTTATTAGAATATTCTAATTGTAAACTGTCATATATGCAATCTTTTAAACCCTGTTTTAATTATTTAAAGAAAAATAAGCTTATGTAAAATTTGGGCTACAACAAAATAAATTTAAACTTTAAATGAAAAAAAGATATATGCTATTTAAATATGTTCTCAATTTAATATAAACCATGATAAAAATTATGTTTAGGTGTAAGTTTATGTACTTTTAAGACATTTCTTTTTATGCAAGAGCATTCATTTACATTTTACTCTGGAATACTAGAAAACAATTTTAATGTGTCCTACATTTACATTTCATTGGAACAGTCACCCATTGTGAAGACTGAGGCAGTCAGTTTTGACAGTGCTTCTCTGGGTGGAGAGAAATCGGAAATTTCTATGAAAGAAGTACCTGTTGTCCATACTGAAACAAAAACTATTACATATGAATCCTCTGAGGTAAGGTACTAAAATAAAAAGATTGGAAAAACATAGGCAGATTCTACAAATAATAAAATTTGCACTGAAGCTAACAGATTGGTGATAAGAGCAACATGTATTTAAAAATTAAACTTCATTTGGAATAAAAATCCTCTAATAATGGTTTAAGACCAATTCCAATCTTATTTTTTTTTAAAAATAACAGAAGTTTTGTCCCCATAATGTAAATATTTTTAAATAATGATTGAAAAAATTGTTGGTGTAATAACATTAAACTATTTAATATATGAAATGTATGTTTGTAATGAATAAACAGATAGATTAAAGAATAGAAGATGCATACAATATTGCTAGTAGTCATTTTTGTCAGGTTTTCAGTCCTAGACAAGTGGACAATTGAAAGACTATTGTAAGAAATGAACTTTTACAATTCTACTGCATAATGGAATGTTTGCCCACTTTATACAAATAACTCCAATGTTGAATGCATTTATCATTTCATATTATTTTTTCTTAGGTGGATTCTAGTGCTGACTCTGAACCAGGAGTTCTGATGAGTGCACAGACTATTACTTCTGAAACTACTAGTACTACAACTACTACACATATCACAAAAGTAGGTATATTAGAAATTTGTTATGCTTAATATAGGCATAGGATTATTATTAAATATATAAATATCTGAGTGAAACAATTGAAGTAATCATTTATTTGTTGATCATGAAATAGAAGCCATAGCTAGGTATGTTTTTTATGGCTTAGTCTTTTTAAATATATATATATATATTAAAGCTTTAAAATGCAGCACATAAAGAATAAAGATCCAAAGTTCTTTATAAATCGATTCCAAATTTTAAGAATAATATGCAGCAACACACTGACATCTTAAGTTTTAACTCCCTTAACAATGTTAAGAACATTAAACCCTTGCGGAATTTCCTGGAGCATATATCCAAATCATATGCAGTAATGCGCTTTTCAGAGCACTGCATCTTCAGCATAAATAAATTACTATCACTTTTTAAATGTCCAGTGATCGATCTACCCAATAAATTCTAAAAAGTACGATGTAATTTCTATTTAACATTATGAGAGGTTTTACCGTTGAGGTCAGAAACTTGTTCCTATCACACATGCATATTGTGCATTTTCGTATTTGGTATTCTGAAAATTAAACAGCATATCAACCATATGTATTATTTAGATGCAGAGTACCATTTTGCATTTAGCAAGCTGCCTTTAAAACGAAAGCATGGAACATAGAGGCAAAAACGTTCTAATTTCCCAGAGGGCAAAAAAGTAGTAAACTTCCTTTGACAGTATCTTGAAGCCTTAGTTATTTTTTCCCCCCTTTAAGACAGTGAAAGGAGGCATTTCAGAGACAAGAATTGAAAAGCGAATTGTGATAACGGGTGATGCAGACATTGACCATGATCAGGTATGACATGTAAGCTTCTTAAAATTAGCTCTAAATTAGTCTATTTTCTGTAAACTTAAAAATCTGTTTTAGTGCCTGCAGGTCTTTAAAATATATTACAACTCAGTTCAAATGTAAAATGTCTATTTTGAATCACATTTCTTCATTTGGAAATTGTAAATTTAATCATGAATCTCTCTTCACCTTGCTACTGATCATGCATGTTCCACCCCCTTTTCCTTTCTGCCCTTCTGTGGTTTCCTTATGCTAGGCGCTGGCTCAGGCAATTAAAGAGGCCAAAGAGCAGCACCCTGACATGTCAGTGACCAAAGTAGTGGTACATAAAGAGACAGAAATCACACCAGAAGATGGGGAGGATTGACTACAGGTAAGAGGACTAGATTTTTTCCAGGCACTCATAGACTGGCATGTGACAAAGATCATTCCTTCTCCCTGAACCTATCATTAATCCTTTCTATTTATTCTTTCTGGCATTTGTACTATCTTTTGTACAAAAAAAAGAATGATTTGGCTTAGATTAACTTTATGGAATAGAACATTTTTTGTTTATGTTAATGCCAGTTAGAGAAATAGGAGAAACCCATTTGCTTGTGTCTGCTTGCTGGTTGCTATGCATTTTCCATGAAGTAGCTCTGTAAGTTGACAGTCCTAAAGATTGCTTATGCAAAGTTTGTGGGCAAAGAAAGCATTTTCTCTAATTGTAAAATACTTTTCTGCCTGAGAAAGCTTGCAACTATGTTGAACTGAAATACCATTATTTTAAGTTTCGACTGTAAAGTTGTTGTTAATAATCTTTTTTAAACTGTTCATTTTTCTAAGTTTCCTAATAAGTTCTGGCAATGATTGTTTCTTAAAAGGAGACAATAACATGCAATTTTTTGCTGCTGTGATTGAATAAAGGCATGCCGACAAATTCTTGCTAAATTAGCATTGGAGTGTTAAATGCAGTTACTATATGCATGTGCTAGAATATGTTTGGCATACTAACCTGCTATTGCAAGATTTAGTAATATTTGTAGTCTCTACAAAAGCTGAATATTGTGTGTAAAAAAGAAGAGATGGCTGTTATTTTGTTTGAACTGCTAGTATAATCTCAATTTCAAACATTTTTTCCTTATGTCCATATAAATTATGTGTTACTACATTAAATATTAACATTTTCAAAAATCAGTTTCTGTAGCTTTAGCAATATGTCAGGAAGTTGAAAATAAGAGAAGGAACAAAGAGTCTTGGAGGAATTATTTATAGAAGAACATTTGGGAATTACAAATACTCTATTTACCGTATTTCTCACATTCGGCCCTCCCACCCAAAAAAAGAGGGTGAAAGTTTGAGTGCATCTTATATACTGAATGTAGCCCCACCACCAGCCTTTGGCCTCTGTCTCCTAGCAATTTATCTCCTTACATAAAACTGGAAAAATGGGGCTTGTGGAGGCGGCAATAGGCTAAGGCAATTCCTGCAGTCTGAAACAGCTGATCATCTGGAGGCCCATGCTGAAACTGAAATTGAAAGTGAAATGGGCTGTTTGCTGCAAGGAGGCAAATTGCTGGGAGGCAGATTTTCCCATCCCTTTCTCCAATAGCTAGGTGCGTCTTAGAGTATCTTATACTCCGAAAAATACGGTATATAGTGTACATATAACAGTTATTTTTATAGGAAATGTTACCTATGTTATTAACTTACATTGAATTAAGACTTTTTCTACATGGCCAGTAGTAACTACTCTGTTAGTTATCCCAAATATCAAATCTTTCTAGTGCATATAGTTGATGTCCTTTCATTACAGATGCCAATAATTTAATCTGGAACATTTTATATGAATATAGTTTTGCAGACAAAAATACTCTCATTACAATAATATAATTGTATAGATTTTCAGAAAATAGAGATCTGAACTCAAGTTACTATTTTTATGACTGATTGCAGAAGCCTAAAGAGTTCTTTTGTATAGAAATATTTTCTTTTTGTGACTTTATTATTAAAGATTTATTTTTATTTAGATTTGTTATTGATGGAATTAACTAT
This sequence comes from Rhabdophis nuchalis, assembly GCA_039707465.1. Classification (NCBI taxonomy): domain Eukaryota; kingdom Metazoa; phylum Chordata; class Lepidosauria; order Squamata; family Natricidae; genus Rhabdophis; species Rhabdophis nuchalis. The sequence goes on from CM077645.1 coordinate 169,895,245, forward strand.
ACTCTTTCTACTGCAGGATTAGAGTAGCTTTCTTACGAACTTCATCAATGGGAATATCAGAGCCTATATGGAGTCTTGGTTCTAACCCAGCTGACTTGCATCTCTCCAGAGAAATTTTCAATATGGAAGATTTTGATTTTAATTGCTAATTAAGGACACTGGCAGAAATTCCCCAGTTACAGCAATTTGAATCAGCTTAATAATCTAATAATTGCATGAAACATCAAATTACAAAACAGCAGCATTTTTATTTTCCTAAATCAATTTACATCTAAATGGCACGTTCATCAACAGTTAAAACAATTGTATTATGCTACACATAAAACAGCTCATGCCTTTACTATTATTGAAAGTCTAAACACAGTTTCTTGGGGTACGCAAAGTTTTGTTTAGGGAAAATCAAGATCACACTACAATACTAGAAGCTGTACAGGTACTATATATATATGTTTTATTACATTAGATGTGCCAATAACATATTTTATTCAACAAATAACTTGAATCATATACGTTATAATTTGGTTTTGTTATTCTTGTTATATAAACAATGGTGAATCTCTAATCTTATTTAAATGCTTATAAAATATGCTTTATCTGATTTGGAACCCTTAATAGCTAATGATTTTTAGAATTGTTAGTTAGAAATCCTGCCATCACTTTTCTAAAGTCTCAATCTATAAATTTGCATTGTGATTATTTTAAAGAAAATGTATGTTTTCTTTAGCATCTCAAGTTCATTTGAAATGTGATTTTTCAAAACCAAGTCCTGTCCATTCTCAGAGAAAGATGTTTCTTTTGCAAGTCTAGTCAGTGTTCCTTACTTAGGTCAGAGTTAAGCCTTAAACCGTATAGAACACTTACAAAACATTATTTCATTTTTATTATCACATCAATCTAAAGGGATCCTATGTTCTTTATGCTGTCAGTTTCATCACAATACATGGCGAATGTATGTTTCTGCATAGTAAAATAAAAGTGGTAAATGCACCTAAGGTTGTACTGGTCTGTGTCAAAATGTTTTTGCTATATTTAAATGTTGCTACTATTTGTATAATATCAAAGGCATTTATTATGTTAAAGAGATGTTCTTTCATAAAATTTCAATATGGTTTAGGTAGGTACAAATAGATCAGGGAAAAATGAAAGAAATTGTAAAAACTAATTGTTGTTCAGTTTTGTACATAGAACTTCAATTTGATTTCTTCTGTATTATATATCTATGTAATGTGTTTCATGTAAGTTTAATGAGAAACATGATCAACTAAATATTTTTGAGCATTAGCTTTAAAAAATAGTTTTGTATTTTATATTCTAAATCTAGCCCAAATGCTCCAAATGCTATTATTGCAAGAATTCAATGTGTTTTGTGATCAATCAGTGAAATGCTGAAGTATTGTGCCTTTGATGTTTGAATTTAGTTGCTCATTCACAATTCAGGCATGGTATCTTTCACTGAAGAGAAGATGTAATAAACTTCATTTAATAGGCTTTGAAATAATGGAGTATCTAAAATGTTATTTTCGTCAATAATAACAGTATACACACAGTTCCAGTGCAGGAACTTTGAACAAAGGCTAGAATAGAAGCCTTTCTTCAAAGAAAGGGATAGAATAGAATAAGTATTATGAAATTAAAAAAAAAAACAATTTATAGACAAAACATATAGGGTCTTTTGCAGGTCTAGAGCCACATGTCCAATTTATATATTCAGTGCCTACTACATATTATATAATTATAAACCAAATGAAAGTAAGAATTAATTTGTGGCTAAATATTTTACTCTATACACAGCAATAAATCATAAACTTTTACTCACACTGTATTCTTACTGTAGAAGCTTTCAATTCTGACAGAAAATTGCTTTATTGTAGGTACGATCAAAGCCATGTAATTCAAAAGATTAGTCCATTACAGAACACAAAAAACAACCATAATTATAGCATCTATTTTCTCCAAAGATTCAGAAAAGGGCCTTATCCGGAAGCCCTTTTTTCCTCTACCCATTTTTATTAATGGAAATTAGGCCATTCTCTTCCTAGCCTTGATAGTGGAAGATTATGTCCCCTCAGACAACCATTCAGGTTCTTACTTTAGCTTCAGCCTTAAAAGTAGCCACTATAGGTGCAATGTTGTAATAATGAGGTTTGAAAAAAGTCAGGCTATTATAAAAAAATGTGGATGTTTTACCATTCAGAAAATTGTTACAGCTTGCCAAGTCAAAATATGCTTCTATTTGACATGTTAGTGGTTTTGGCCATGTTCATCATAATATATGGGAATTACTTTATTTGTATTTATTTTATTTACTGATCGTCAAACAATTTTTGGTTTGGTTAAATGTGATAATTTATTTTTAAAGAGCCCTAGTGGTGCAATGGTTAGAATGCAATATTGCAGGCAAACACTGCCCACAACCTGCAATTCGATCCTGACAGAAGGCTCAAGATGGACACAGCATGTCAACAGTCAGTAAAATGAGGACTCCAATTATTGGGAGAAAAATGCTGAAATTGTAAACTTCCCCAAAAGAGCTATAAAACATTGTGATATATAAGTCAAAATGCTGTTGCTTAAGCTAAAACCTTTTAAGAGTTATTTTTCATAATTTATTGATTACTCATATTTTTAAAAAATAGATACTTAGTATATTCAGCATATTCTCCAAAGGGTTTCAATATATGTCAAATCCCAGGAAGGGTATGGGTAGCTGATGAGAGCTAAAAAGCTTGAAATAGATCTATACTAGTCTCCCTGACTTATTTATTGATCAGCAGCTCAAAAACGTAACACATATACATACATACATACATACATACATACATACATACATACATACATACATACATACATATATAAAATTGTAAACATTTTACGAAGGATTAAATGCTACTTAACACAATTCAAAAGGAAAACCCATTTTAGATTTGAGAGTATCTATTATTACCCAAAGCCTCTGAATTAAAGGAGAAGTCATTTGGATGTTATGTAAATTAAAGAGTTTGTATTTGAGTTTACTCTATTGTGTCCAAAGTCCATTTAGTCAAAGAAAGATAAATTAAGGTTGCACTATACTTGCAAATAAACAAGCAACTGATTGTGGTCTATTAAAATTATTGCTATAAATCCATAAATATTCCTCTAAGACACTAGAAGTTATCCTACCGGACTTACTATTATGATTTTGGGCTCAATGCTCATCCAATCTTTTTTTCCTTGCTTTGGGCTTCATATTTGTACATGGCATTTGTTCTTTGCAGCACAATCATCTTTCCATAATGAAAAATAAAAAACGAATACCTTAAATCATTTTTATCCTAGTCCACTTGTACTATATTGAAATAAAGTACCCAACCAAATATATACCAGGATCTTTGTTATTAGTATTTCCATAATAAAATAAATTTGATAAAGAGGAAAAATGAACTATTTTTTCAAACAATAAAGGTGTTGTGTTTGAGTTTGGAATAAAGCAGCTCTATCTGAAGCTTTGTGTCTGAGTGTTGAAATAGTCCTTCCATTCAAAGAACAAAAATCCTTTAAACTTTTCAAGGAACTTGGAAACAGCTGGAGTCCCTTGTTTCTCTCTTCAGGGCCTCAAAAATACTGTTAGTTCACGTTGTATATTACTACCATAGAACTTGCACAAATAGGCCCAAGCACTAAAATGTTTAAACAATTTTAAAGCACAAAAGGTCTTTCCCATTTGTATAAATAAAATATGTAGTTTGGTCAGCCAATAGATTGTAGGGAGAACAGTTCCAGTTGTTTTAAAGGAAAGTCTCGATCCGAGGGAGACCACTGTGCCTCAGACAGCCGGATGTTAGTCTCTCTGTGTGAAGTGGGGTCATAGGAGGCAGTTGCGCTTGCTGATTGTGTACCTGGCTCCCCGCTACGTATCAGGAGCCCTGCCCGAGCTTCTCAGTGTGATAGCCGAGGTGGCGGTTGGTACCCCCAGGCTGTTAGTCATGGGGGATTTCAACCTGCCATCGGTAGGCGAATCATCTGAGATGGCGCGGGAGTTCATGGCTTCCATGACGGCCATGGACCTGACTCAGTTAATTCATGACCCCACTCACACTGGAGGACACACACTGGATCTTGCTTTTGTCTCTGGCCAGTGGTTGACTGATCTTGGTTTAGGGGAAATAGTCATCAAACCCCTGTCATGGTCAGATCACTCTCCTTCGGCTTGACTTTCCAACCGCTGCACCCCACCGCGGGGAGGCGGAACCTGAACCGGTGAGATGGTTCCGCCCCAGGCTCCTAATGGACCCTGAGAGGTTCCAGATGGAACTTGGGCCGATACCTGAGACCCTGACCCACGACTCGACTGAGGACCTGGTTGCCGCTTGAAATACTGCGGCCACGGGGGCCCTGGACCGAGTCGTGCCCTTGCGCCCCCTCACCCGGCGCTGAACCACCTTAGCTCCTTGGTTCTCCGAGGAATTGAGAATGATGAAGCGTCGTAAGAGATGCCTAGAGAGCAGTTGGAGGGCCACCCACTCCGAGTCTTATTGGACACTGGTAAGGTCCTATTTAAGGACCTACCTAGTGGTGATAAGAGCGGCGAAACGCAATTATCTTTCCGCTCTTGTCGCGTCTGCAGATAAACAACCAGCCGCCCTGTTCAGGGTGACCCACTCCCTTCTTCATTTGAGGGCATGGGATACTCCCTTGCAGGGTTGAGTGGAGGATTTTGGGCGTTATCTGCAAGATAAAATCGATCAGATTAGGGACAGGTTGGCCTCCGACTGGACTAGTTCTGATGGAGGCAGGTCTTGAGAATGTCATCTGGGAGGAGTTCGATCCTGTGACTCCTGAGGACATGGACAGGATGCTGGGATGGTGGTGAGGCCCCTCCTCAAGAAGCCCTCTCTGGATCCGGCTGTTTTGGCCAACTACCGTCCTGTCTCCAACCTTCATTTCATTGTGAAGGTTGTTGAGAGTGTGGTGGCCTGACAGTTCCCTCAGCACCTGGATGAAGCTGTCTTATCTGGACTCGCGCCAGTCCGGCTTTCGGCCTGGGTACAGCACGGAGACGGCATTGGTCGCGTTGGTTGATGATCTCTGGAGGGCCCGGGATAGGGGTTGTTCATCTATCCTGGTCCTGTTAGATATCTCAGCGGCTTTCAATACCATCGACCATGGTATCATGCTGCACCGGTTGAGGGGCTTGGGAGTGGGGGGCACCGTTTTATGGTGGTTCTCCTATCTCTCCGACCGGTCAGTTTGTGTTGGCAGAGGGGCCTCAGTTGTGGGGTCCCACAGGGGTCGGTCCTCTCACCCCTCCTGTTCAACATTTATATGAAGCCGTTGGGTGAGATCATCCGTGGTTTTGGGGTAGAGTTCCATCAGTATGCTGATGACACTCAGCTGTACATCTCTACCCCAGAACCCCAACGATGCCATGGAAGTGATGTCCCGGTGTCTGGAGGCCGTGCGAGTCTGGATGGGGAAGAACAGGCTTTGGCTCAACCCATCCAAGACCGAGTGGCTGTGGCTTCCAGCATCACAGTATAGTCAGATACCATCTCTGACTATCGGGGGCAAGACATTGGCTCCCACAGAGAGGGCTCGCAACTTGGGCATCCTCCTGGACTCTCGGCTGTCTCTAGAAGATCATATGACGGCCGTGGCCAGGGGGGCTTTTTATCAGGTTCGCCTGATACGCCAGTTGCACCCCTTTCTGGATTGTGACGCCTTACGCACGGTCACCCAAGCCCTCGTCACCTCCCGTCTGGACTATTGCAACGCTCTCTACATGAGGCTTCCCTTGAGGTGCACCCGGAGGCTCCAGCTAGTTCAGAATGCGGCCGCGTGGGGGATTCTGGGAGCTTCTAGATGCTCCCACGTCATACATCTACGCGAATTGCACTGGCTGCCTGTGGCTTTCCGGGTGCGCTTCAAGGTACTAGTAACCACCTTTAAAGCACTCCATGGCAAGGGACCTGGTTACCTGCAAGACCGCCTCCTGCTACCAAATACCCCCACCGTCCAGTTCGCTCCCACAGAGAGGGCCTCCTCAGGGTGCCGTCGGCTAAACAATGTCGGCTGGCGGCCCCCAGGGGGAGAGCCTTCTCTCTGGCAGCTCCCGCCCTCTGGAATGACCTACCCCCTGGACTAAGGACAATCTCGGAACTTTATCTCTTCCGTCGGGCCCTGAAGACGCACTTATTTTGCACTGCCGGGCTATCATAATTTTAAAGGGATTTTTAATTGTGATTTTAGTTTGCGATTTTTAAATATTGGCTAATTATTTAATATTTCTTTTTAATACTGTTTTTAAACTCTGTATCATCATTTTTATTTTGGCTGTACACCGCTCTGAGTCCCGAAAGGGAGAAGGGCGGTATAGAAATCAAATAAAAGTAAAGTAAGTAAAGTTCAATAATCTTAATATTCCATTTACTAACTAAACTTTAATTCTTAGAGTTTCATTTTCTTAAAAAATAATAATGAAACTCTTGGCTTTCTGTATACCCCAGGGTAGTTTCTGTAGGATCAATTTGTTCTTTCCTGATATTTTTTACCTGGTCCTAAGGGTATGTTTGAAGGCAAGTTAAAGAAAGAAAAGGTCTGGTGTTCTTTTTGATTATATAAATAACAGTGTTACAAGAGATGTGAAGTGCAGATGTACTCTGGCTAAGATGAAACAAGGATGAAAAATTGTCCAATTACAGTGCTTGGGAAAGTTAGAAGATTGATTGATACCACTCAAAACAGGCATGGATGTTTCATATTCAGAACACAATCCTGAAATCTGTGTTGTACCTGGAACACTCAACTCATATAACAAGCTGCATTGAATTTAAAATATGCTGAAGAATGGCTACCTTAAAGTGACTGGAATAGCAAATTGCTAAAATATACCAGCAAACAAAATACTGTATATCCAACATTGGCCTTTTTCGTGAAACTAGAGATCATGGTTTGCATAATAAATATAACTACAGTAGTAATTTTGCAAGACAAGAAACAGTATTATGACTAAGTGTTGCAACAAATATACTGAAAGACTACAATTCTAACCACATGATTAAGCAATACTCTGTAATGAACATAAAACACTTAAAATGTGCACATAAATATAATGTATGAAACACTTTCCTCCAAAGGGATTAACACAGTAAGAACGCTAGAATAAGCAAATTAACTGGTTTTAAAAGCATTGGTATTTACTAGAATAAGACCAAAACACAATGGTAATTCAGAGTTGGTGAATTTGCTTTCTGTTGTAGGGGTTGCAAATTCTGTGGGGGGGGAGGGGGGGGGGAAATAAAAAGTTATTGTCTATTTGCAACAATTGTATTTTGTCTGTTTTTTGTTGATATATGGTCCACACCATACAAAGTAAGTAAAACAAGATCAACCTTGTTTGAAGTCATTTATACACAGTATGCAGGGTGTAATATCTATAGAGGATTCTTAATTTCAGAAAAACTATCAACTTCAGTTCTGCTTTATTAAGATAAAGATTACAATGCCATAGTTAAAGGGGAACACAGTAATGGAGACCCAGCAACCTATGGACAAGATTTCATTGCGCAAATCCCATGTATAAATGCATATTATATATCTGAAAGTGTTTTTGTTTGCTGGAAAGCACTGGACAATAGTGGCCAAAAAAAAAAAAAATCCTTCAGGGAACACAATATCTCTGGCCTCCTTGATTTGTTTCTCGAGCTGCTCTTCAAATAACTACCATGTTTTAGAGCAGGGGTCTCCAACCTTTTCAACTTTTAAGTCTGAAGGACTTCAGTTCCCAGACTTCTCCAGCCAGCTTTGCTGAAGTCCTTCAGACTTAAAATTGCAAAGGTTGGAGACCTCTGCTTTAGAGATTGGATCAGAAAAGCCACCAAGTCCACAGACTGCCTAATCATTGTGGATGCATCTCAAGGAATCTCAGGCTGATACATACATAGCCATCTCTTAACTATCCCAAATTTGGTGAGTTCAAGACAAAAACAGAAAACAGCACAGGTCCACTACTGTGACTTCTCCCTCTTCTCCACAGTTACTCCTATTTCTTGAGTACTGCTGGAGAAAAACATCCTATCTGTTTTAGCCTCCTTCAGGCTGCTTTACTTCTACCACAAACATCTGACCCTTTCTCCCGCATAAACATCCTCAGCTGTTTCACCATACAGCTTGTGTAGCCAATGTTGCTGTGCTGCCTGAAAAGAGGGCTTAAAATAGACAAGACAAAAGCATCACGGGTGCTGGCAATTTTCTGGACATTCTGCTCTGTGTGTGTGTTACAACAGTTGTTTGGTGGTCTGAATATGAAGGGTTAGGGTTGACTTAAAAAGTAAAAATATTTGTTACCCAGGATCATTGTGAAGGTCACCTCACGCTTCTAATAGATCTGTAGGATTTCTGGAAAACATTTGAGTTCCCAATGATCTGATAAGTTCTGTCTGTTACCTGGTTAGACTCCTGCAACAGAAAGCAATTCAAGGTAGCAAGAAAATTACTGGTCACAGGGGCACATATTTCTTCTCTAAAGAGCCCTGGAAGATGAGGCAATGTTTGGAATACCAGTGGTATAAGATTAAAAATTAATCTGGAACATGCTCAATTCAGGTGTACTGTAGGGAATAATGGAGAAATGCTTGGATAAATCATTTGGAAGCCATTAATTTTTTTTTAAATTTCCTGTGCGCTGCCCTGGGTCCTTTTTTAGAAGGTGGGGTTATAAATGTGAATAAAATAAATTAAATAAATTGAGACAATGGGACAAGGCATGCACTAAACCTGGGAGACAGAACAGTCTCTAGTTAATGTGGTTGGTTGGACATCTGTATTTGATTTTTGTCTGCTGATTGACAAAAAACTGGGTTGTTGCTTCCAATTGATGTGGTTTATAATCCTGTGTTAAAATATTTTGTCAGGTGGGGAAGGAAGACAGAGAATTTTGAATGCCTGAATGAAATGTATGAGGCCAGAGAACTCCAAAGTGCAGAGCCATTACTGAATAGGTCTATGGCCTTGCCCCAGCCAAGCAGGCCTCACAGGATGTTAAGATTCTCACAGGTCCACTCTTGTGATCAGACAGGATAGACAGAATCATTGTCTTTATCCAATCTGGTCATCAATACAAGGCCAGTATCATCCATGTATGGCTGTATACAGAAAAATACTATATCAGTGCAGTGATCTAACAGTAAACATAATCCTGAAATAATAGGCTCCCCCCCCCACACACACACACACACATTTCTGGACCAGTTTGTCTCAATTTCATGTACAAATAATCCTCAAGTTTTGACAGCATTTTGACTGACATTTTTGTTATTAAGCAATGCAGTCATAAGGCACAACTCCCAATGCTTAATGACTGCAATTACTGCAGTGCTGCTTGCTGTCATTAACAAATCCACAGTTGTTAGAGGAGGCAATTTCTTGCCATAACCAAAATCAGTGGAAAAGTCAGTAGCAACAGTAGAGATGATGTTTAGGCATTTGTGATTACAGTGCAAAGAAGTGTTGACGTTTGCTGCTCTTAAATGGCCACAAAATTGAGCAAACCAAGACTTTTAAATTCATTCATTCATGTGGCTGCCTAGGCCAGACATGACTGGTCTGCTAACAAGGGTTAAAGTAATTAAAAATTGTAACAAAAAGAATATATACCACATATTGTTTCTCATACTTCTGATAGAAGGGCTCATTAGGCTTTGACAATTGGAACTTTCTATTGATCAAATGAAGACGGGTTTTTTGTTGCCTTAAAGTTGTTCTCTGCCACAGCCTGATCCCAGTTTTTGTGCAACATATAGCTAGGATGTCATAACTATCTAAAATTGGAAATTATTCAGTCTAAATTTCTATAAACATCCTTCAAGTACAATTTCCACATAGTACGACAAACATAGTCCACCACTGTGAAACTAATTTAATTGTGATGTAAATTAAGATGTGGCTGATTTCTTGACCTATTGGTTAATGCTACATTGGGGGGGGGGGTTTCCATAGATTTTCCCCTTTGACACTTGTGGCATAATCACTGTAGACTTTGCTTTTCGTGTTTTTATACATAGTAGTTTCTACCAGGACTCCAGAGACCATCCCAAAGATGTTTTCAAAAGGCAACTGGACTTTGTTTTTTTTCTTTGAAGACATTCAAGAAGCTTCTTCAGTTCTGACTTAATGGTAGGAAATGAGAGGATTTATATTCTTTTATATCTTTTCATTCCCTACCATTCAGTCAGAACTGCTGGATAAGTAGCAAAATGTATTTAAGGGGAAAAACCAAGAAACGCACCTTTGGTACAACCATGACTTGGATTTTGAGAATATGCATAGACATTCAATTATTTGCACTTCTAGAAAGAATGTTGATTTTCTAGCAGGTCAACAGTATCTCCTAATTGTGTTCCCTGGGAATTTTTTTTCTTCTAAGATAATATAGCTATATTAAAATGAAAAACCCTGAAGGGTCATGAATTCTGAAAATCATATGAAACAGTCTTGCTGGTAGGGCTAGAATTCATGTCAAACCCATCAGTAATCAGAGATAACTCATGTAGTTGATACAGTTATAGCTCCAATATCTGGATCATATTTTGGTAAAAACTAATAAAGTAACTTTTATTATGATAATCTAGCGTATCAATTACTGTAGTCAGCTGTGGTGACAAAAATTTAATAGTAATAGGATCTAAGTTACACAATAGAGCAGTGGTAGTCAACCTGGTCCCCACCGCCCACTAGTGGGCGTTCCAGCTTTCATGGTGGGCGGTAGAGGTTTTGTCCGATACTGAAGCACTTTCCTTTTTTAAATTTAATTGACTTCCCTACTTTATAATCACCATTACTGTGGAACCTGTGGGCTGTTAGAAAATTTTACTACTAACAGATACAAAAGTGGGCAATAGGTATAAAAAGGTTGACTACCCCTGCAATAGAGGAAATGTAGATTCCAATATTCAGATCAGTGAAGAAATTCAAAGAATAATGCTTTTGAAAGTATCTGGGTTAAAATAACAGTAATATTACTGATAACATCTGTGAATGTTTTTCAAAAGCAAACTACAAATATGTTCAAAGATATACGACTTAGTAACGATCAGAAATTCTAAATAATTTAAATTTAAATAAACTTCTTGCCCTTTCTTGTTGAGAATTTTCAATAGTTTACAAATTAAGCTATCCTTAATTTAATTTTAAACAATAAGGATACTAGACAAAACTGAAAACAGATCTATGGAGGAAATTGAGTATATACAGCTGGATTTCTTGTTACTAAGGGAATCCAAAACTGAGTATCTTTGGACTTCACTTTTAACTTTGGACTTCATTTAAGTAGTGATAAGTAGTGATATTTGCGGGACCGCCTCCTACCACACACCTCCCTTCGCCCGATCCACTCCCACAGGGAGGGCCTTCTCAGGGTGCCGTCTGCCGGGCAATGCCGGCTGGCGGCCCCCAGGGGAAGGGCCTCTGTGGCGGGCCCAGCCCTCTGAAACGCCCTACTCCCCGAACTTCGTACCACCATGGACCTTCGCCTCTTCCGCCGATTACTCAAGACCCACTTTTTTCATCTAGCCGGCCTAGCTTAGATCCTGAGGTAATTTTTACAGACTTAGTGGATTTTAACTCTTTATCAGTTGTAATTATATTTTTAGCACAGGCCATATTTAATTTAATTATATTTTAGCGTTGTGTTTGTATTTATTACAGTTTGTATGTTTGTATTCTTTTAAATTTGAGTCCCATTTGGGAGATAGGAGCGGTATAGAAATGGAATTAAATCTAAATCTAAACCTAAAATAACTATGATTCCAACTAATGGAAAGAGAAATTCAAAATGACTAGGATTTAATTTAAAAATGAGATACTAAAAATACAATGGCATAAAATGGTATCTAGCAGGACCCAATCTGGCTACCCAAAATTCTTAAGTGAAACACTCTCAACATATGAAAGAGATGAAAAGTGGTATAGTTTATCAAGGAAGAATACAAGATTATCTAGATTTGGAGAGATGGTGTCATGAAAACTAAAGTTCAATAAAGAATACTAAGAACAACTAAGAGAAAATATGTTTAAAGAGAAAAGAAAATATATAATATATGCTACAGCACAGGAGAAATGCAGAAGGGTAACAATGCAGATAAGTAACAATGAATAAAGATGGCATTACTTTTTGCATTCTTTTGTTCAGTACCATACAATGCTGCTTGAAGGAATAGGACTACAGCTCAGCCATGTCAAAAATGTAAATATCTACTGCCTATGAATTAACTAAATTCTCAAGGATTAAAGAGATAAAGAGAAAGTTGGACAGCCATATGGAAAAGAATATTTAAATTGATATGGGCAAGGGAGTCTTTCAACTCTGTGACTCTCAAATTCTTTCTTTTCATTTTAGGTTTAGAAATCTTACTTAAGATATCACACCTAAGAACCTAACCTTATTTTTAGGTACTATATCTTACTTTTTTCCCCCTGTTCAATCGTATCTGATTATGGGAGACTGCCCAAGGAGGTCCTGCAGTTTTTTGGGCAATAATTTTCAGAAATGGTTTGCTATTGCCTCTTTCCTTGGACTGAAAGAAAGTGATTAAGAAAGTCATCCCACTGGCTTTGTGTCTATGAGGGATTAGAACAGTCCTCCCAGTTTTAATCTGGCCTTAATCACTATACCACACATGCTTTCATATATTACTTACACTTTATTTTTCTTTTGTGCAAGAGAAACTATTACAGAAAAATAAGCCGATGATTGGTAAGATTTCAGTCAACCGTTACCAATTTTATGTGTTTGCTTCATAGAATTAAGGACAGCTTCATAGAATTACTTTTGCATGACTTTCTAAACAGATATTGCATGACATATTGAACCACAAACTAAACACATTTATTTTAGTTTAACATAAATGTACCCGATAAGCCAAATTTCTGTTATCAATTCATTATTCACTATGCAACACGGTAGGGAGAGAAAGGAAGAAACAAGGTACAAGACCAACCACACAGCACACTCTGCCATACATCAAAAACATTTTGGGAGGTGGGAGATAACTCCCAATGTAATCTACTGAATCCTGTGCATGGATTTCCCTTATGACTACCTAGGACAAACAGAAAGGAAGCACCAGATTGCAAGAACAGAAGCAAGCAGTCAGACAAGGAGACCTGAAGTCATTGGTAGCTTCATCCTGCAATGAACAAGGACACACATTCAATTTTGCAGCTATTAAGATTGTTGGACAAGCAGGTACAAAAACAGCCAGGGAAATGACTGAATTGTTCAGTCACTGGGAGTTACTTACTTAGAAAGGAAGGGCTCAGCAGCCCAAGCAAACAACAGCTAATGACTTAAAAGCCAACCATCAACCCAAGCCAATCAATATCTAAAAAGCCACTTACCACAGGCACTATAAATACCACACAGAAAACAGCACACACACTGCTAGAGAAAAATTCCCTGAAGATGGGCTTCAGCACAAGTCCAAAAGCTCGTAAGACAAAACATCTGGTCCCGGAGACTGACCCAGATTGGATGCAGCAACATTTTCTTGGGACAAATACATTCGCCTTCATTGGTCAATTCATTATCTTTATTTATTTACAATTACTCCTAAGATGCTGTGATCTAGAGGTGGAGCTTTTGCCTCACAATCAGGAGGTTGTGTGTTTGATCCTAGGTAGCAGCAGATGTCGCATCCCCTGCTTGGACAAGGGTTTGAACTAGATGACCTGCAAGGTTTCTTCCAATTCTGTTAATCTGTTAATGATCATTTTTCCAAAGTGATTTCATGTAAACTATTTGACCAAACCATGGCTATAATAAACAATCCGTACAAACAATTGTAAATAAAAGTACAGCAAATAAATGTTTAAAAAACAATGCACAAAGATCAAACGTCTGTCAACCAGGGCAGCAGTGACAAAGCTGTTTGAGAAGGGACTCAGTCCCTGGCTTCCTTTCTTTTAATCAGAAAAAAAAAACCTTTTCCCCAAGATCGGTTTATGATAGTGTGTCACTGAGAGCCAGAACCCTGGATTAGTAAATTAGTTGTCAGCAAGCAAACCTGTTGTCGGATCAGGGCTCTTTTCACCAGAAAGCCTCTGTTCTAGCGCTGTCTCCTCAGCGCAGGCCCCATCTTGGGCGGAGACCCTCTTACCTCAGTCGGGAGCGGGGCTTAGTTGCTACGGGGAAAGCGAGGGGAGGGGGGAATTATCATGGACAGGACAATCAGTATTTCAGGCTCAGATTTTACGATTGTTATTTTCTCAGCGTGGAAACGGAATTTCCCGGTGCTTCAAACGAGCAATGGCATGAACCGCAGCTTTTGAAGAAAGGTTGAAGCTGTCGTTTATCACCGTTTTTATTGTTGGTAAAGTGTAGCTGATATATGTACTGGGATAGGCGTACGTCAGAGACAAATTATTTCTCGGCAAGTAACTCAATGCGTGGAAAGACGAGTCAAGGGGACGCTTGCTTCCTTCCGCCGCCGCCGCCGCCGCAGCAGCAGCAGAACCAAAGCCGCTAATCCGGCATCCATAGCCCTGCCGGCCGCTTCCATCTCGCGCGGCCCCGACCACAGCGGCCAAGAGCCAGAAGCGGCTCAGGCGAGGGCGCGCGAGCCCGGGAAGAGCGGCAGAGCAATGCAGGCGCGCCTTTCCTCCTCCCCCTTCAAAACAGCCGCCGCCGAACTCCTTCGCCTCTTTAAAAGCTCCCCGCAGTGCCCGCCCTTTCCCCGCGGGGGGCGCGCCCTGCTCGCATCGCGCATGCACGTTCCCGCCTCCGGCGCGCCTCGCGCGTGCGCGCGCGGGCCGCCCAATGCTCGTGCAGGAAGCGGCGGTAACGGCTGGAGACGCGCGCCATTCCCCCCTACATTTGCCCCCCCTCCCCAAATCTTTGCTTGGACCAAGCACCCCCGCCACCGTGCCCCCCCCCCCTCCCCGGAATCTCCGCGCGAAGCGCAGCACGAGCAGGTAAGTTTCGACGAGCATCTGCGCGCGCACTCGAGGCTCGGCTGCTGCAGGAGCAGCAGCAGCAGCAGCAGAACCGGAGGGAGGCGGGGAGGTGCACTGGAGAGGTTCCGCCGCGCGCCGCCCCTTCGCTGGTTCTTCCTGCGCGCGCCGTTGGGTCTCCCGGCCTGCAAAGGCTGCCTCGCGTTACTGGAACCGCCGCCGTCTCCTTTACCGGAGGCAAGAGGATGCCGGAGATGGCGCAGTCCCGTGCAGCGCGGCAGCAGGCGAAAGCTCGCTCCGGGGTAAATGAATAGCTTATATTATATGAGTCCGGCAGCCCCGCCCATTCGTTAAATGCTGGGAAGCGCGAGCGAGGGCGCGAGCTCTGCCGCGAGATTTAGCGGGGGGGGGGGGGGGTTGGAACGGAAGGCTGTTTGCTTCGCTCCCGCGCGCGCGGCCCTTTTGCCTGGGCTCCGCCTCCTTGGTGAAGGGAAGGGAAAGGATGGGGGAGTCGCGCGTGAGGAGATCTGTGCACTTCGCTTAGCTGCAGCCCCGTCTCAGCGGGGCACATTCGTGAGGCCTGCACGGGCACTAGCACGCATGCACCGAGTATGCACCGTGCACGTTTCTTACATGGTTACTCGCACGGAGCCGCCAAAGCTATTTTTTTTCTTTTTTGCCTACAAACCGTGCACGTTAGAATCGCATGCTCTTTTTCTACGTTTAGCTCAGTAGGGGTGTGTGGGGGAGAGAGAACTGGCTTAGAAATCGGCGTCGTTTTCCTGGTAGTTATTTTGATCTCCCCAATAAGCATACTTTTAACGCTTCAGACCATTTAAATGTTAAGGGATTTTGTTCTTTTTATTGATGCCTGTACCATTCGTTACAAGAAAAAAAACATATCACTGTTACTTAGATCGGTACGTTCGATGCGTACTTCCGAAAGCTCATTAGTAAATTTCAGGAGTCAGCCATAAAGTCGAATATTTAATGTGTGCTGAGAAGGTAATGTTTTGGGATTCGCTTTTGAACCGTAATTCCAATTTTACCTTACAGTAAGCTTCACTGAACCTACAGGGACTTGCTTTTGATTTAAATAAATATGCATAGAATTGTTCTATTCTTGGTTTAGTTCCTTTAGCTTCACATTTTTTAAAAAAAGTATCTTCATATACTTTTTTAGGGAATTCATATATCCCCTAATTTGAAAGATCACTTGAGAACATTTCATGCGTGGCATTCTCTGTTAACAGGATATTCAGTGGTAACATTTAGTTTAGGCATTCAGAATGCATGAGAAAGGGATCTGTATGTTGTACAGTATTCATGAATGCGTGAGAGATTAGAGGCCCAATCAAGATTTTATCTCTCATGATGAATCTCTGGGCATAGAATCCTTTTTGTATGCACTAAACGCACAAAAAATTATCTGGCTGTCCAGTAAAGGAAAAATATTTTATTGTATATTCTTCTATGTTCATCAGTTTTGCATATTCTTGTTACTGATCCAAGCAAAAGTGAAATCAGAGAACTGATCCCCCCCCCCCCCAAATATACAGCACTGAACTAGTTAGTTTCTAATCCACTATTATAGTCAAGATTTATTTATAGGGTAAATTGCATGTCTCTACATGAATTCTAGTCACTTCTTGTCTCATACAAACTACTGTTTTGTACTGGATGTCTGAATAGGAAATTTGCATATGTCAACCAGGGGTGGTTCTTGATTTACAAATCCTAATTTAGAATAATGGTAATTGGATAATCAGATAAGCTAGGATCAATAGTTTTAGATGATAGAAATTCTGGAGTATGGGGGAAAGAGCAAAAATGTGATATGAAAGGTGCCAACAGCTTTCTGTCAATAACCAGGATCCTACTTTATAACTTTTATAGGTCTGGCTATTGGTTAACTATTGTACTAATATGAATAGGCCAATCCTAAACTTATAAAGGAAAAAAAGCTTTGGAGCAGTTAAATTCAGAGAAGAAAAGTCTGGTAAAAAAATGTTGAAAAACTGAGCAATTTTCAGTCCATTTGTGAGATCAGACAATTGATCAGTTTCTTGCTTTAGACAAATGTGTACATGATTGCAGGCACCTGTGTCTAACTGGTACTAAGCAAATGCACTTTTTTTTTTTAATTCAAAAGGTATTCCCAATTTCTATCAGTCCTTCACAGCAGACTAAAATGCTACTTTTGCTGTGGATAATGTCACCTGCAGCTGTTTATTTTGCATTTTTGAGTAAAATACAATGAAAAGACATGAAAAGTATTTATTAGGGAAAAGATCTGTCCAGGATGAGTCCTGGCTAATGACATGACTAGAAATAGCACAGAGAAATAAATAACTTGCTTTGAAATTGTGAAACATAAATAGAATCTAAGACCACAGCTTTAGTAAAAGTGCTATAATTAATTTTTATTTCCTAACTGCAAAATATCAATGTTGTTATGTGGCTATCAATTAAATTAGGATAAAAGTGTTGTACACTAAGAGAAAGAATATTGACTGGACATAAGATAATTTCTGTTGTATTTTCTACCAGTTTATCACATCCACTAAAAGAACCACTACGAATCACTAAAAGATGGTGTTAAATAAGCCACAAGAAATCTGGAGAGGTTCCATTCAGAAAACAATCATGAGGACCATAACCAGCAACAAAAGTTGCGAGTCCTTCAAGTTCCCTCTCTTGCTACACCTTTGTTCTTTTCCTGGGTAGGTCATTGTGTATCCAGACAATGTATAGGACTGCAATTGCCCATTATTTTGTTGTTGTAAAAAACTCAAAACTTATAGGCCTTAGGCATATCCTTCTGAAGAATAAAACTTATTCTTTTTATAGTTAAAATGCTTTTTGAAAAACGTGCAGTGTCAATGGTACAAAGAATGTGGTGTGACCATTTGTACCATTTGGTATACCTTGAGTTTGGAAAATTGCATTTAGATTCTAATCCCTGCCCAGTTTTGCCAGTCATAAGCTTGTTATGTGACCCTGAGCTAGTGATCTAACATAACTCACAGGATTGTTATGAGAGTGAATTTTTTTTTCATAGATTTGGTATTGTTTTCTTTTTCAGGTGCAGGGAGTCCAGGATAACAATCTGCGTCCAAAACATTGCTCAGATACTAAGGAAAGATCTTTCCTTGTTCATGGTATATTTGTTTGTTTCCATTTCCTTTTTTGTCTCAGTAAACTGTTTCATTCTCTAGTTACTATAAATAACTTTAAGGAAAAAGGAGGAATCTTAGTCTTGTTTATATGCTTTCCCCTTTATTTAATGTTTTCTGCTTAATCTCCTGGTTGAAATAAGCTTGTCTCTGTATTAATTCTTTTTCAAATACATTTTTTTGTTTGGGTTTTTTTTGCTTTAGCTCAGATGAAAGAAGATATAATATATTCTGGCAGTTAGAAGAAAATTCCAGTCAAAGGCTATAAAATTTATATTATTTATAAGAGCTGTAGTTCATTAGTGAAAAATATAACACTTTTTCTTGTGAAATGTATACAATAATAGGTAATCAGTTTTGCATTTGAAGGTTGTTCATTTACTTTAAAATATTCATCAGCTTAATATACGTTCAAATGTGAAACTTTTTTTTAAACAATATATTATTTTTATTAAAGTAACTTAAATACATTTGTTTTTTCTAGGAGTTTTTCATCAGTATGTCTGAAACCATTAAATATAATGACGACGATCACAAAACTGTGTTTCTGAAAACATTAAATGAGCAACGATTGGAAGGAGAATTTTGTGACATAGCTATTGTTGTAGAAGATGTAAAATTCAGGGCGCACAGGTGTGTTCTAGCTGCTTGTAGTACCTATTTTAAAAAACTTTTCAAAAAACTGGAAGTTGACAGCTCATCTGTAATTGAAATAGATTTCCTTCGATCTGATATATTTGAGGAAGTGCTCAATTATATGTACACAGCCAAGATTTCAGTTAAGAAAGAAGACGTCAATTTAATGATGTCATCTGGTCAGATTCTTGGTATTAGATTTTTGGATAAACTTTGTTCTCAAAAACGGGACGTATCAAGCCCAGAAGACAATTCACAGTCAAAGAATAAGTATTGTCTTAAAATTAATAGACCGATTGGGGAGTCTAATGATAACCAAGATGATGAAGTTGAAGAAATTGGTGATCATGATGATAGCCCATCGGATATGACAATGGAAGGAACTCCTCCTAGTCAAGAGGATGGTAAATCGCCAACTGCTACTTTGAGAGTTCAGGAAGCAATTCTGAAGGAGCTGGGGAGTGAAGAGGTTCGAAAAGTGAACTGCTATGGTCAAGAAGTAGAGTCTATAGAGTCTGCTGAAACTAAAGAATTGGGATCCCAAACTCCTCAGGCCCTAGCATTTAATGATGGCATAAGTGAAGTTAAAGATGAACAGACACCAGCATGGACAACAGCAGCTGGAGACATGAAATTTGAGTATTTACTTTATGGTCACAGGGAACAAATTGCATGTCCAGCATGTGGCAAAACATTTTCTGATGAAGCACGATTGAGAAAACATGAAAAACTCCACACTGCAGATAGGCCCTTTGTTTGCGAAATGTGCACTAAAGGCTTCACTACCCAAGCCCACTTGAAAGAGCATCTAAAGATCCATACAGGCTACAAGCCATATAGTTGTGAAGTATGTGGAAAGTCTTTTATTCGTGCACCAGACCTAAAAAAGCACGAGAGGGTTCACAGTAATGAAAGACCATTTGCATGTCATATGTGTGACAAAGCTTTTAAGCATAAGTCCCACCTGAAAGATCATGAAAGAAGACATAGAGGGGAGAAACCTTTTGTCTGCAGTTCTTGTACTAAAGCATTTGCCAAAGCATCTGATTTAAAGAGACATGAGAACAATATGCACAGTGAAAGGAAGCAAGTAACCACAGCAAGTGCCCTCCAAAGTGAAACTGAACAATTGCAGGCAGCTGCCATGGCCGCTGAGGCAGAACAGCAACTTGAAACTATAGCTTGTAGCTAAAAAGAGGAGTGGCCAAATGCTGGAAAATGTTCGGACTGAAAAACTCACTACTGAGTATTTTAGCGTGATTTAGAAAGTAGAAATACAGTTGCAGTTTGCAACAAAAAAACCTCATATCAAGCATGGATAAGATCTTAAGGCATCCGTCCAGTTGGATATAAATTTTTTAGAAGTCAGACTCTTAACTGTGTTTTATTCCTCTCTTTAAAGTACTGGGTTTCAATGCATGCCTTGCCCCATTGGAATAAACTCTGCATGTGGAATGGAAGATGTTACACTCCGATGCTCAGTGAAATTAAGTCTTAAGTATTTGGAATTAAGCTACTTTTGTTTCATTGAATCCAGTTGCTTGGCACCTGAATATGTTCTTTTATGATTTAGGATGATCCTAAATTAGAGATTGTCAGCTATGGTGGGAAATTATAGGATGAGTTGCCAAGTCAAAAATAAATACTTGTTAGAGATTCATTGCACTCCAAGTGCTACGGACCTGAGTCTCATGGATTTCAGTAGAAAGTAGTACCATGTGAGTAAAGCAAGATTAGATTAATTCAAAATGTGTTGATTTATTGGCCTACAAATTGTGCTGTTAACAGTTTAATAAATTATGTCTACTATAAGAGGTATTTTTTTTAAAAAAATATGGGGAATTATGAGTTTTACTGAGTGGAAGAATTAATTTGTAGGAGGTGACTATTAATTTCCAGTGTTCTGATCAAAAGTAATGAAAATGTAATTAGATTTCATATTTTATTTTGCAATTGTTTCGCTCCAGTTTAATCTACTGTCACTTGATAAAAGGTGCATGAGCAGTAGAAACTACAGTGGGTTTCCCCCATAAATTGGTGGCAGAGAAGCTGCATTGAGCTTCTCATTAACTGACATGATTTAAGTTTTTAGATGCAAAATGGCCAACGTTTTAACTAGCGTGAATTTTTTATTCCTAGAAATAGGAGATATCAGGCCTGAAATAACATCATGAAATTTAGGCCGTCTTGTTATTATAAATTTTATTTTTAAAAACCACAACAAATAATAAAATTGATCATGCCTCTTCCAGTGTCATTGCACCATCTGGTAGCCTCTTGAAGCCCTCCTTATGAAGGAGATGACTCTTAAACCACTACCCATCTCTAATTAGACAATGACTAGAAAACATCCTGATGTTTTTCTTATCTTTTCTGATGACTATACTTTGCAGTCTTATTAACACAAATTTCACATTAAGCTTCATTATACTTATTGAACTTGCTCATTGCAAGCATACCCGTCTTTGTGTATGATATGCCTTTTTATTTGAAGGCATGGAACAAACTGCATTCGTTATGAGCCATGGTCAAAAGTTTTCAGGAATATTGCTTTAATATCGGGCACAATCCACTGGGACATCTTGCCTAAATTAGAAGAATTTCCTCTTAAGGTTCATACTCTTCAACCATTCTGACTCTTCCTTGTCAGCTTTTAGGTTTAGCAAATCTAAGACCTGTTTGATCCCTACCTATCTAATAGCTCTGACAAAGAAAAGATTGCTAGCTGAATTGTCTGCAGTTTCCTTTAATAATACTTAAGGTTTTTATTTTATTTTTCTGTATCATAAAGAGGACAGTTGGGAAAAATGTAGAATTCAAGTACAAATCCTTGCTAATGAGGTTATAATATCCCAGGGCATAGGATAGCATTCCTTAGCAAGAATTAAAATTGTCACTATTGAGGCAGCATAATTATCACTAGAATTATATTCTAGTGCAGATAGCACAATGGAGTTAAAGCAGTAAGTATAAGAAAAAGATACAGAGAAGCTAACATGATTTTGAAAATAAATGGAAAGTAACTTCATTTCAGTTGCTTCCAATTAATGTGTAAATTGTTAGGACTTATTTTTGCTGCTCATGAACACTAGATAAGAATTAATTATAATATTCCTGATAGTTTGGAGAGTAAAAAAAGTTGAACGTAGGTTTGAATACTGGGCATTGTTCCAAGAGAAATCAGAGATTCCAGCTTTGATTGTATGGTATCTTTTTCAGTATGGAGGTGGATTCCTGACACCCAAATTCAACTTTAAATAGCATAATGTCAAATGTTGGCGTCTTAGGCCTTTAATGACTTTTCCATGAAACTTGGAAAAATTGGAATAATGGATTATAGTTTGGAAAAACAGAACAATATAGTTATCACATTTGAATGGAAGAATTTAGAATTAGACAATTTAATGTACTTTTTTTTCTATTGTATTTGTTGCTCAAAAACTTTGTATCCTATTAGTGAACATAGTTCAGTCCTGTATGTGTTTACTCAGATGTCCCACAGAATTCAACTTATTACTCCCAACATAATGTTACAGAATTTCAACATAAGATGATTCAATCGTGTGGTTTTGGGATTTATATTTTAATTCGAAAGTATCTTATATGAAAGTAAGCCTTACTGACCTAAACCATGCAGCTTACTAATGAGTATGCTTGAGCTTGCAGCTTAATGCCTGTGCTTCATAAGCAATTATCCTGCTTATCTTCACAAAATTACAGCTAGCTTTTGGGGGCAGGATTCATATTCATCTTTGATTATCTTTCAGTGAATGAAGTTATCTCTTGAAGTATTTATCCAAGGAATTAATAGAAGATGATGGGAGCTTTTCCATAGAAGAAAATGGCTAGCTGAAATTTTTAGAAAATTTCACTTATCCTACCAATCTGAAATTAATTTACTAGACTAATTTACAATAAAATCAAAGTAATTTTATTATTTCAGTTACAGGTTTTATTTGTAACAAACTAGAATGGGTTTTCTATGAAGCAAAACAAAATGTGATCATTTACAAATCTTGAAAAACATTTCTCCACATATTTATACATAATTGTTTTACATGTATTAATACAACTCATTTTAAATGAAGTTGAAAACAGATGTTCTGACGGGTCAGATAAGTATTTATAAATTAATATGAGTCAAACATCTCTTACATTTCTATATGAAGCTAACATTTAAACGATAATATTGCATATAGCTATGGTCTTTGTTACAATGTCATTGTGAAATATTCATTGAATAGGCAACTTAAAGTTATATTTAAATGCCAAAAGTTTGAAATGTATCTTGTAAATAAAACTTGAATATTTTAGAATATATAAAAACTGTGTGCCCGTACATTTTCCAAGAACATCATTTCATTTTCTGGTTTGAATGTATTTTATAATAATGCCTATTAATTTTACTACATGCGAATAACATTTGTCTTACAATATTTTGATATTTTTTTTAAAAATTGCTAGCCTCTAAGTTTTGACCTAAAGAGACATGAGAACAATGTGCACAGTGTACATTAGTAAAAAAAAAAAATAACTGACAATAATTATGTATATCTAATTTCTGAAATAGGTCTTGCAAAATAGAAGTATGTGGGCAGGGTTGAAGGTTCACCATTTTAAGTAGATAATATGACTGCAAAATGTTCTTGGGTGATCATTCTAGATTTGGAACAACCAATTTAAGGAATTAGAACATTCTGTGCTGGAATGTTAGTATGCAACTTGCATAGATAAGCAAAAATGTTGAAACTTAATGGGCTGGATCTATAATGGGCTGGATCATTTTGCAAGCAGATAGCACTGGGTAATGAAGAGATGCTCTACACTGGAGAAATGGAAAGAGGCAATCAATTTGTTTTGCAGCTCTCTGTGGATCTCTTCTGCTACTTCAGAAACATACTCAACTTTCCATGAAAATTTTCAAGAAGCAAAGCCAACTGCAGGAAAAGGAAGAACACAGGAAGAGCACTGTTCTCCTTTTGTGTGAATTGAACTCCCCACAGAAGAATTCTTGAACTGACGTGATGATTAGTTCACAAAAACAGGAAACTTTGATCCTGGGAATCGCCTTTTAATATTTACTTTGAAGAAAGCCTCACTAAATTTAACTCTGATTGTTTCTAAGTAACTGTTAATAGGATTTTTTCTGCACATAGGAAAGTCTGTGTTTCTACTTCATTGTCAGATCTGCAAGTATAATTCATTTTGGTTCATGAACAACCACATATTCAGAAGTCATTGTTCTAAATATAAGGGTTTTTTCCTAATCATCAGCTATGACAATTGATTGCAAGCAAAAAACTAGTTTAAAGACATCCCTTAAAATGAATCCAAATACAGGTAGTCTGACTTACAACCAAAATTGGGACCAGAATTATAGTTAAGTGAAATCATAATTGAGACATTCACATGAGTGCTCAACAGCCACAATCCCAATATTACCAGTTGTGATAATTAAGCAATATCCTGGGTTGTTAAGCTTATGGAAAAAAAGGTGCCTGCCAAGTTCAGTTCCCCCCTATGCAAAGAACAAAGCTCCAGCAGGTTGCATAAGCAAAGCTGGTCAGAATCTGAGCTCTTGTTTCGCCACTCCGCTGGACAAGTTCATCTCTTCTCCATGCATAGAAAACTGCTCTGGTGGGCTGCAGGAATGGAGCTCTTTTTACAAGGTTGTGAAACACCCTTTATGAGACCCATTACTTTGTACTGTTATGGCTTAAATAACCAGTTGTAAATTGAGGACTATCTGTAGTGTATTCCCGTGATGGCGAACCTATGGCACGGGTGCCACAGGTGGCACGCGGAGCCATTTCTGAGGGCATGCAAGGTTTTACCCTGTCAGCTCTAGACGCATACACACACTGGCCAGCTGATTATCGGCCTTGATTTTCAGCATTTTTTTGCCCTTTGGAGGCCTCAGGAAAGCCTCCTGAAGCCTCCAGAGAGCAAAAAACGGACTTACCAGGCCCACCGGAAGTTGGAAAAAGGGCTGTTTCTGGCCTCCAGAGGGGCTTTGGGAGGGACTCAAAGTACGTTATGCAGGCATGCACAGGCCAGCAGTGTGGAGTGTCACACACGCATGCACAGCGGGCATGGCATGGGGGGATTAAATTATGGGGGTTGGCACCCGAGTGTGCAATGGTGCGCAAGCGCGTGCTTTTGGCACCTGAGGTTAAAAAGGTTCGCCATCACTGGTGTATTCCAATGATTTGAAAAATAGTGTTATCTTGTATCAGACTCTTAGAAGAAAGCAATTATAAATGCCCACGTCCCACCTTATGGGCCATGAAAAGCTGATTCATGGATAATTCAGATTATGATTTTCAATTGTTCCTCATTGTTCAATATTTCACTATGCAAGTATTCAGTCAAAAACATGATCTTGGTACAAGTTTGATTCTTTTATCAGAAAGTTTATGTTACTTAAAAGTAAGAAGTAGAAATTAAGATTTCCTGACTCAGATCAAAATGCACTCACTTCAATAGTAGCTGCCTCTTCTCCTGTGTAAGAGATACAAAATGAAATCTGCCCCAAACCATTTATCTAAGATGGATTGAGAGGAAAATATGCAAATCCACCAATTTTTATTTAAAGTGAACATTGTTAATCATGTTTTAATCATTCAGAAATAATTTCCAATCAAGTTAAGGGTTTTTTGGTGATAATGTGATAGGGAATTAAATCATAATATAAATAGTAATAGACAAGGATCAGAGAAAGCAGTGGTAATAGACAGAATGCTGTCAAGTGACAGCAACTTTAGGGAGAAGCAGTATGAGAAGCTGGATAAATACCAGGGCTGGAAGGAAGAACTGGTTCCATAAAAATACCTTGTTGATCTTGCAGCAAAAAAATGTATTTCAAAATTCACATATTTCTATGTAAATGTTTGCATAAAACAGACTGAGATGCCATAGGTTTGATTCTCTACAAAAGTGGTTAATTAGAAATGTAATGACAATGTTTTGCTATGTTTATGATAGCACACAAAGAAATAGTACAGAATTCAGTACAGTATACATGCAAAATACATGGGCATACTTATTTAACTATTTTTTCCTATATTACACCAAATATGCAGGAAAATGGAGAATAATTTATTTGCACATTTCTGCACTTAAGCAGGTTCCAAAGGAGCTGAATTTGTCTTCAAGTAGGAATGTTTTTGATTTTAAAGAGGCAGGTTTCTGTTTTCATTTTACAGGGCAAACAACTGAAACTGGCATATTTGGTTAACAACCAAGCAATAACCTAATTATCAGCTTTTCTAACAATCAATGGAAGGCTTCAGAGTTTACTAACAAAGATTGTTAATAAAAGATAACAAGAGCCACACTTTTCATACCACCTTTTTTTTTCTCCCCTGTAGCTGCAGTTAAAGTAATTCCAGGTAATAGACTGCAAACGTTAGAGAAGAAAGCAGCATCAAAGTATACAGAAATCTCAAGAACTCCTGGCAAAACTTCTAGGTTATTAATTGCTTTGGGGAGAGGGGGTTGTTAAATTAATTTATGAGGAAGCCCTGAACAATAAGATGTCGCAGTGCCTCAGAACAGCCAGTTTACAAGAGGCTTTTAACTTAGTCTTGAAGACCTTGAAGAGCCACCCTGTGCATTTCACCTTGGCTGCAAGATGACGAGAGATAATTAGGAGCAATTACTTTAATTCTCCTGCCGAGAGCGTCTGCTATTACCTTTCTTCTTTCCTGCTGTTGCTGCGGAATTCAGCCTAGCTGTGTATGCAGTGAGCGAAGACATGGGATATGTGCTGATCCGTGAGCTCCTTCCTTCCTCCTCCTCCTCCCCCCCAACCTCCCTTACGAGAGCGGTGCATTTTGGAGGTAAGTGGCAGGGAAGCATTTCAGGGCTGGCAGCGTCGTTCTACGCGTGTAGCTGTCCAAGGTGCTACCTCTCCTGGGTGTCACTGCAAAATTCGCCCTTATAATTTGCTTGTTTGCTTTGCCCTTCTGTTCACTTCCTGCTTCTGACACACGACTTTGTGGTGTCTTATTACACTGTTCTCTTGACAGGAAGGAACCATGGTGTTTGCTCCAGGTAAAGTATTCAATCTTTTTGTCTCCCCCTCTCTCAGGTTGTTGTAGATGGGCCATATTTCATTCTCTGAAAAAACCAAAATGCTCACTGTAATCCTATTCTACCAAAAATGCAGGGTTTGGGGTTTTGGGAAAGAAACACTGCAAACTACATCTAGAACTGAATTTGCTTTGATTCTGGTGAAATACAGAGCAATACTTGGATTGATGGAGTGTAAAATGAGGAAAAGGTTGAAAAATGGGAAATACTATTTTATAGCAATTAATTTGCTCTCTCCCTCTCTCTCTCTCTCTCCCTTCCTCCCTGTCCTTGTATTTTGTTTGACAGACTAAGCAGCAGAGTATCCATTCCCCTCATTTCCATTTAATGTGTGTGAAGTTATAAGGTCATATTTCTGCAGAAAAGGGCCATGCTGTCTAGACATAAGCCCCTTTTTCTGTCTGAACATTCTCTAAATCATATTAAAAGAGGATAAACCTTTATTTACAGCAACATCCTTAAGAAAACATTTTAGGCTGCAATCCTGTACCTGCTCTTCCCTGGGACTACAATTAATTGGATTTAATTGTCACTTAAATTGGATTTAATTGTCACTTAAATGGAAACA
Source organism: Rhabdophis nuchalis (assembly GCA_039707465.1). Lineage (NCBI taxonomy): Eukaryota > Metazoa > Chordata > Lepidosauria > Squamata > Natricidae > Rhabdophis > Rhabdophis nuchalis. The sequence goes on from CM077645.1 coordinate 169,922,644, forward strand.
CAAAAAATCTATGTTCTCTCTATGCTTAGTCTTTGGATAATTATAGGAGGATGCTGCAAAAAAATCAAGAATATGGTAGCACCTTTTTCAATTAACAAATGTTATTAAAAGAGATTAGCTTTTGTGAGCTGCAGCTTATACCTTTTAATAAAAGTCATTAGTTGGAAAAGGTGTTACCAGACTCTTCCTTGACTCCTTGAACTGCTAATTCTGAAGTGAGCTCATTAGCCTCAGGAGTAGTAACAATAAGGTAAGCTGCAAATAGAATAAGAAAAAAGGGTTTATTTTAAATTGAAAATTGGCTCCCACATATGTTTACCAAGCCATGAGTCTGACTAAAATCAGCGTGTTTCAAATAAGTTTGCATAGGATGATCAACCTGCAATACAATTCTCGACTTGGCTTGCTAGAAATACCTTTCTGAGTTTAGTGGAGCTGTTGTCTAGATAAGTTATCAAAAGTTTACAATCTTAGTTTCACTCTCTTGGATTGTCAGATCCTTTACTACATGATTAACATGTACTGTATGCCACTATGAATTATTTGATGAACAGCATTATATAAATAATTATAAATAATATTATTGGGAATTGGCTCAGGTTCATAGAAGATAGATATGGTTCCTCTAATTCTTCAAATGTTGGTGAAAAAAATTATACCTTCTAGTTTTAATGGCATTTTGACAGCAGATAAGAAGTTTGATTCAAAGATTGCTTTGGAATATCTGTTAGAAGTGCAGTTTTAAATACATTTTGAATATGAGCTTATGGTGGTTGTCCAAAACCTCAAATATAGTATTTCCATAAGAGCTCCTATGAATTCTGTCCCTTAACGTGCTAGAGTCTTTCAATGAAATATCTTTCTCATGCATGCTGTTTGTGATCTTTTATCTAGAAATGCAATAAAAGATGATTAAGTAATATTTCTTCTTACACATGCTGACTATTTTAATAATAATAATAATTTAATAATAATAATTTTAATTTATAACCCGCTCTCTCTCCCAGAAGGGACTCGAGGCGGGGCACAGGGAATTAAAAATACAATTAAAACAAACAGAGTACAAAGTTAAAAACAAATTAAACTGGCCCTGCGCTAAAAACCCTATGAAACTAAAACTATCCCTAAAAACCCCTAAAACAATTTTAAAAATTTAAATTACCCTAGGCCAGCCAAGCAGAAGAAGTGTGTTTTTAGTTTCTGTTGGAAGGAGCGAAGGTCCGTGGTTGTTCTGATTTCGGGGGGAAGGTCATTCCAGAGGGTCGGGCCCATCACAGAGAAGGCCCTTCCCCGCTGACATAGCCTAGTGGATGGCACCCAGAGAAGTCCCTCTCTGTGGGAGCGAATCGGCCGCAAGGATGTATGGGGCAGGATGCGATCCCGCAGATAGCTAGGTCCCGTGCAATGGAGCGCTTTGAAGATGATAACCAACACCTTGAAGCGCACCCGAAAGACGACAGGCAGCCAATGCAGCTCGCGCAGGAGCGGTGTTACATGGGAAAACCTGGAGGTTCCCATAACTACCCGCGCGGCTGCATTCTGGACAAGCTGAAGCCTTCGGGTGCACCTCAAGGGGAGCCCCATGTAGAGAGCATTGCAGTAGTCCAGTCGGGATGTCACGAGGGCATGAGTGACTGCAAAGGGCACCCCGATCCAATAGGGGACGCAACTGGCGGACCAGGCGAACCTGGTAAAATGCCCTCCTGGCCACGGCTGTCACTTGATCTTCCATGGACAGCCGTGTATCAAGGAGGACGCCCAAGTTGCATGCCCCATCCACAGGGGTTAGATGTTCATCCCCTATGGCCAGTGATGGAGTCAACTGGTTGTACCGGGATGCCGGGAACCATAGCCACTCGGTCTTGGACAGGTTGAGTCTGAGTCTGTTACTTCCCATCCAGGCTCGCACGGCTTCCAGGCACTGGCACATCACCGCTACGGCATCGTTGGGGTGGTTTGGGGTAGATATATACAGCTGTGTGTCATCAGCGTATGTCAAGAATGAGACAGAAATTTGTGTTTCAGTGGTACATGATATCAGACTCTGCTGGAAATGTATTCTGACTGAAAAATCAACAGTTAAAATCCAGCCAACTGCTGATAATTTATCATTAAAGCACTGCACGATGCTCTATTATGATTTATTCCCTGAAATGCTATGGCAGCATTTCCATGCCCATTCTAATGCTGTTTAAATGGAAGGAAGTTTGGATATAATACATTTCAACTCTCAGCCATTTTTTTTCTCCTCCTGCTCCCAACAATGTCTCATTTACCACAGAACTTAGGTTTCCATTGCTACTGATCTTGAACATTCTTTACAACAGTTTGCAACTTAGTTATACAAAACTGTTCTGCCCCCACCGACCATACAAGATTGGCTGCTTGCCACTATCTTTTTTGGCTGCTTGCCACTATTTCCTTGACTGTGAGTCTTAATTTCTCATAATAAAGACAAAGATTGTTCAGATGTGACTAACCAGAATCTACAAGAAGCTGTCATCAAATGTTCTTCTCTGCAAATGACTCCTCCTCACAGACTTCCTTATAAACTCTCTTGGGAGGGGCCATTCATTAACCAGCTGAGACCAATTCAGGGCCTCCGAGCTCGCTTCTGGCGTAGCTGTTGCCTCCTCTTCTCAGCCCTTTGCAATCTAGCATCAGGGACAAACTGGCCCTGATCATCCCCACTACTCCAAGACCCAGGCGCCTCCTGGTGGCCAGCCAGCCTCTCTGCTTCCTCAACGTCTCCCTCCTCCTCCAGAGCAGACTCATAGGACTCCTCACTAGAAGACTCCATCAGCAGCTCATCAGGAGCCGGCTGGGCCACAACACAAAACTATTGCTATGTTCCACTTATGTGTTCCCTGTATGTCAGTTCTCATTAGAAAATTAAGTCCTTGGAGCAAAAATCTCAACTAACATTTTAAACAATAAATAAAAAACATAGTGAAACAATTAGGGAAGATTCAATTGTAGTTTAGGTGATAACCGTTATATAATAAGGATGTGATTAAAGAATTCATAATGGAATATTATAAAAGTCAATAGAATTTACTTTCAAGTGAATTGAATTCCAACCGAACCCAATCCAGTTTTTAAAGTGATGAATTCCAAAGTGTCACATAGTAGATCTGATTGTTATGGGAAATTTTATTTCATCAGAGGAATTGTTTATTTTCTGTAGTAACCTTGAGTCATTCCATTTTTTTTCTTACCTTCTATCTAGCAGAGCAGATGGTTCACATCATTGTTCACAACTGGCCTATTACGGCAAACACATGAGATTAGAAAACTGCAGCAAGAGATTATAACCACTATAAAGGGAACAAACAATGACCCCTTGGTAATAAATGTTCCTTTTCCAACTGCCTTAGTAAGCAGGGTTTTCACTTTCATACTCTCAAGCTATTGTAAAATATTTGCTTAACGTAATCATTCTTGTTCAGGTTGTCTTAGCAGAAAGATCTTTAAACATGCATTCTTTTATTCCAACATCATTTCAGAATTACTTAATGAATAGAGACGATGCTCCCTGAAATTAGACATCAGCTATGAATATTAGCCAGAATCATAAATCTTAGTATGGGGATCACACAGACAGAAAAATTATTTAAACAATGTTCAACCTCATTTGAATTAATGGAATGTGAAACTGGATAAAAATGAATAAAATTATATCACATTTTTCAATCACAATATTACCTGTGTTTGTAATATTAGCTGTGAGCTGAATTACAGGTACTCATTTACATTTGGTACTTGGTGACAAAATCAAATACAAATCTTCATTCAAAATGCATGGGGGGAGGGGGATGAACTCTTTTACGAGCACCAATTATGATATAGCAAGCATGTCAATTTCAGTTTACACAAGAAATGGAATTTATTTTATTTATTTATTTATTTTTATTTTATTCAATTTATATCCAGCCCTTCTCCAAAAGGACCCAGGGCGGAATGATCTTGTGTGTATTCACTTCATTATCACAAATAGAAAAATCTAGATTTTTTTTCATTAATTTTCTACTGCTTCTAAAATAATGTCAAAAAGGGGTGGAAACACAAAGATAAAAACACATACATTAAATCTTTTTTTTTTAAACCCACTTCGTATGGTTTTTTGTTGTTGTTGTTGTCGATAGAAAACCCAATACATCAATTTGGCCAGGAAAAAAATATTATGAGTTCTAATGAGAATTCATAACAGACAGATCAAGACATACAAATGTTTATAGCAATGAGCAAAGTTCCCAAGCATCTGTGCAGGAGCAAAGCAAAGCATGTGGTGAAACATGTCATGACATCATAACACAAGCCTATTAGCATACACACTTGGATTTCACATCAGGACATAAGAACAAACAGCCAGGTTCTGTGTTATGATGTTGCAATCATTTGTTTTTTCATCACCCTGATTTGTAGTGGACACCTATGTGTGAATTATTATAAGCATCTGTCCAATTAATTGTACAAGTTTATCTTTAGTCAAAGAATAACAATAGCTAGGAATAAAACCTGTAGAAGCAAGGTAATTCAATGAGTACTCTAAATAGTACAAAATCCTTTGCAGGTCATAAGCAATCAATATTGCTAATAAAAGAATCCCATTTTTAGACATTTAGATGAATCATCACAGCCCTTTCTATACACTTAGGTGTTAATTGTACTAAAATTCAATATAGCTTTCTTTGCAGAGCCTTTGCACACAACTACAGTATCTGTAACAGTAAATCCATTTTCTCAATTTTCCTTTTTTAAGCATTTAGAAATGGAGAATCAAAATAGAAAAACATACAGTAAATCTGTCAAAAACATGTTGGTTTATTTCTCAAGGATCTATATTAATCTGTTACTTGAGAAATGTATATACCTTCCCCAGAAGTTATATTCAGCAGGTTCTGACCAGTTCTGAAAAACTGGTAGCAGAAATTTTGAGTAGTTCAGACAACCGGTAAATACCACTACTGACTGGCCTCACTCCCATCTATTCTTTGCCTCCTGAGTCCCAGATGATCAGGAGGGAATGGGGATTTTGCAGTAACCTTCCCCTGGAGTAGGTTGGGAATGGAGATTTTGCAGTATCCTTCCCCTGCCATGCCCACCAAGCCACGCCTGCCAAGCCAAGCCATGCCCACAGAACCAGTAGTAAAAAAATTGAATACCACCACTGACCTCCCCCCCTTCAAAACCAGATATTCTCAATATGGGTTATATTTAAAATATTGTTTTGGGGTGGTAATTATATTTGATAGAGAACTGCTCTGGAAAAGAATGTCTGGATTAATGTCCAGTCCTAAATATAAGTTCATTGAGTGCTCAAAGGCTACCATTGTTGCCAACTCATTAATCAGTTGAGCCTTCTAATCTAGATGGCTTCTAGAAACTGTCAACCAATGCATCATCAGATAGGACAGGCTGTATCCTTTAAGACCACTTTCCCCCCATGTTTGGGAATGTTAGGGTAGGAATGAAAGGCCATGAGAGACATTGTTCTGACTTCTACCCTAAAACAATTCAGTCCTCAGAATAAGCCATAAAGACTTCCTACCAAAATGTATAATTGGTTCCTTACATTTTGACAGTGAATCTGGAAGTGGAGTGGAGTTGGGCTGCTGGATCACCTATGGGCAAAGACACCCAAGGACAAAATATTCAAATGATTCTTTGAATATTCAAATGATTCAAATGGGAAATTGCAAAATACTATTGAAATGGGGTAATTAACAAACAAATTCAAAATACAAAGTGCAGGCAGCAAGTCTTTTCATAAGAATTTGATTGGCGCATTTCCATGCTGACTCAGGCTCTCAATTACTTTAGTCTCTCTCAGACAATAAATAATGGAAAACAATATGAAAAGAGGTAATCAAACAGGAGTTACAAGACGTTGAAAAAATGATGCAGCCCTAAAAGATTATAAAAAAGAAAGAAGCTTTTGAAGAGTTTGAAGACTTATATCATTTTCTTAAGCAGAATTTCATGGGAACATAGTAAGTTCAAAGAAATAGAAAGGTGGCAGTGATAAAGTTGGAAGGAAAAAAGAGTAACCATAGCTCAAGTACTTTTACTGCATAAAGCTCTTTTAATTAATAATAATAATAATAATAATAATAATAATAATAATAATAATAATAATAATAATAATAATAATAATAATAATAATAATAATATTTTTTATTTATAACCCGCTCTCTCTCCCCGAAGGGACTCGAGGCGGGGCACAGGGAAATTAAAAACAAATTGACACAGACAAAGTACAAAGTTAAAAACACATTAAACATATCCTGCGCTAAAAACATCTATAAAAATAAAAACTATCCCTAAAAACCCCTTAACACTATTAAATTTACTTAAAATTACCCTAGGCCAGCCAAACGGAAGAAATGAGTTTTTAAAAGCTGTCGGAAGGAGCGAAGGTCTGTGGTTGTTCTGATTTCGGGGGGAAGGTCATTCCAGAGGGTTGGGCCCGCCACAGAGAAGGCCCTGACCCTGGACGTCGCCCGCTGGCACAGCCTAGTGGACGGCACCCAGAGAAGTCCCTCTCTGTGGGAGCGAATCGGTCGCAAGGATGTATGAGGCAGAATGCGATCCCACAGATAGCTAGGTCCCGTGCCATGGAGCGCTTTAAAGATAGTAACTAACACCTTGAAGCGCACCCGAAAGACGACAGGCAGCCAGTGCAGCTCGCGCAGGAGCGGTGTTACATGGGAGAACCTAGAGGCTCCCATAACTACCCGTGCGGCTGCATTCTGAACAAGCTGAAGCCTTCGGGTGCACCTCAAGGGGAGCCCCATGTAGAGAGCATTGCAGTAGTCCAGTCGGGATGTCACGAGGGCATGAGTGACTGTGCAAAGGGCACCCCGATCCAATAGGGGACGCAACTGGCGGACCAGGCGAACCTGGTAAAACGCCCGCCTGGCCACGGCTGTCACTTGATCTTCCATGGACAGCCGGGCATCAAGGAGGATGCCCAAGTTGCGTGCCCCATTGAACATACAATTCTTTCAAAAGTATATTTTTGGAGAGTGATATGAAATACCCATGAAATAAGAGATGCTAAATTGTTGTGCTATTAAAACTACATCAGAACAAGGTTACATTTTCTTAGCATTTAGTATTTACCACTTAAACTTATATACCACTTCATAGTGCTTTACAGCCCTGTCTAAGAAGTTTATAGAGTCAGCATATTGCACCCAACCATCTGGATCCTTATATTACTGACTTTAGAAATATGGGAGTTTGAATCAACCTTGAGCCGATCAGGATCGAACGCCAACAGTGAGCAGAGTTAGCCTGCAATACTACATTCCAACCATTGCACTTCCATGGTTCCTTACTGTCTTGGTCCTCTCAGCATAAAGGAGGAAAATATGGAGTCCCACTTCCAGTTCAAGGAGACTAGAATGAAAAAGTGTGCAGCTCAAATCTGAAAACAGACTTCTCCTGAAAGACAAGGGAAGATGAAGGGCAACTATTTTAAAGTTGGATTGATGTAGAGAGTGAATAGTGACCTCGCTGGTAAGACAGTCTGTGAATTACCAAATAGCACAAAGTGTATTAAAAATTGAATAATTATGGCACACATCAAAGATCCTTTTTCGTAAGTTCTTATACTATTGCATTTGAAAACTTCATTTTCTATTTATAAGGGCCTAAAGAAAAGATGTATAACATTTTTCTTTGGTGTCTCGTTGGCCCATAATGCTTCCACAATCATGTGTGACTTTTCTCTAGGATTATAGCCTTCCTAGGTTTTTCTTTAAAAAAAATAAGAAAAAGGAGACCAAAACTCTTTAGGAACTCAGGCAAGTCTGTATAATTAGAACTGCCTGGAGCATGTTTGTCTCAGGACAGCCAATTTAAAGACAGCCAAGAGCATTTTTGATTAGCTTTGGGGCAACAAAGGTAGATCATGTTCCTGAAACAGCAGAATGATATTGGTGTGCGAAGCAAATAAAATTGATCTATGTTTAAATGGATGTGTCCTGAGAAGACCACAAAACTTGGAATATTGATAAAGTCAGTATTTTGCTATAGGTATATTTGCAAATATACTATTATTTGTAAGACTACACAGAATAAATTAAGCTTTTTTGTTAATGTTTCCAGGAAGAATATTTAATTATTTATGTTGAAGACGTTAGCAAAATGATTTTTTTTATCAATACATGTTGATCATCCGTCTTTCAAAGGAAAGCAAGTAGGTGTTTTTTTTAACCTTTAGCTTTTCTGGAACCAAGGGGAGGGAAAAAAAATCACACATTTTGGTAACATTTATTATTATTCTGCATATGCAATACAATCTTACAGTATTACTGTTAAGAGTATAGGAGTCCATATTTAATATATGTTTTCTTGCAGTGGGCCAGGACTTGCATTATGAGAGCCACATTTCAGGCCTCCACAATACAACCTTGAAAACTAAGATATGTGGACTCCAGAAGTTCCAAGGATTTATTTATTATTTCCTGCTCTTATGATTTTAAAAAATAACTCAAGACTGTGAACATATCCAATACACTTTCCTCTTCCTATTTTATCCACAACAACAATCTTATGAGCTGAGTTGGACTGAGAGAGATTGAGAGAGACTGCCTGGCTTTCATGGCTAAGGAGTGACTTGAACTTATGGTCTCTTGCTATCTAGTCTGGTGCCTTAACCACTAGACCAAACTGTTTGAGAAACACTAATATAAGGTACTCTAATAAAAGATCTATAGCCTGCCAGTGATGATGGGCTAAGAAATTCCAGTACTAGCCATAACCAAGGCATATAATTGCATTTCCAGATACAAGATCACAAACAGCAGCCATGAGAAGGAAAGCATTATTCTTGGCAGACAGCTGGACCAATAATCAATGATTATGTCTGTGAGTTTGCAACCAATGAAGACTTTAGAGTGGCACTCAGTCCTCACTGATAACTTCAAGTAATAGCTATTGATACATTTATATATAATTTCCAGTTAAAGTAATCTTGGTTTTTTTTTCTGACAGGGGATAAATCTGGAACAGGACAGGAAGAAACAAAACTGCAGAATGCCAGCAAATTGATTGTGCACACGGCCATTCAGCAGGCGGTCCAGCAGTTCTCCCAGGAGAGCCGCCCAAAGGAAAATGGCACAGACAACAATGTGAGCCTGCAGTTTGAAAGAGGGCAATTAACCAAGAAGCACAAGAAGAAGTAAAAACCCATATTGTTGCTCTTGGATCATCCAATTGGCAGCCCTTCCAGCTTCTTAGAATCAGTTTGTGTTGTCAGCACCACAGACAAGCAACAAAGAGCATAATCAGCCACTAGTGATAGAAATAAGCAGTTGCAGTAGTCCTTTCTGAGAAATAGGGTTTAAGAGCACTAACTTACATAGTTAACGTTGATGTCCTGCCTCTAATACTCATTACTCAACAACGCAATGACGGCTGTAGTAGTGTCAGCACAAAACTCTGCTAAATGAAAGTTTTGTGTTCAGGATGTCTTTAGACTGTATTTCTGTCTATGTCATCAGTATGTACTCAACTGGAAGACAGCTGTATGGTTCCAGTTTCCCAAGAATCTATTCTATTCACACATTGAAGAGCATGCTTGAAGTTGTGTTCCTGAAGCACCAAACCATACATAGGCTTAAGAAAGCAAGGTAAGATACAGAAGAGTTGTAATAAAAAGGGAAAAATCTATTAGAGACACTTCTATAAATGAACAAAGTAGGCTTAAATATGGTTCAAACCACCATTTTAGATTTTTTTCTTATTTATTTAAGTTCTACAGGGCTAATACGTATTTTAAAATGTCAATGAGCATTGGACAGAATCTAGAGAAAGTTCAGTATTACTATATTATCTTATGTATGTCTCCTTAGAAATAAGTTTAAGTCAGTGTGATTTATTCCCACATAAACATCCAACAAATACTCAGGCATATGCCTTATTATCAATTATCTTTGAAAGTTATCTCTGTTTACCTCTTATTGTTATCCATTTGCATTATCTTCCATTTGTTTTTATTTAGAAAGCTTATTTCCATTAACTGCAATCAACTTGTCTTAAATCAATCTTCCTTCATGAACCCTGGAAATACCAATGAGAAACTGGTGAACGGATGGACTTTTCAGTTGTATTCAGTTGTATTCCTTATGTCCAGGAAAATAAAGAAAGGAAAATAAATTGTTTTCCTACTGGCTTTTACATACCTTTTACATACTGGCCTTTTAATCTATAAGAATTTTCCAGGCTTTTGCACTTGTCCTTAAATGTGGCTTTTGTTGAAAATGTGGTCTCTCTATTAGCAGTTTTAGCTTGCATGGAATAGCTTGAACCATTGGGCATACTTTGAATAAAACTGGGTATTAGTTGCCCTCGTGCCATGCTAGCTCTTAGCAGAGAATGCTGCATATGACATAGCTGTGACTAAGGCTAATAACCAAGTCTATAACTTCTTCCTGAAAGCAATTGTTTTAAAGTCATATTAAGAATTCAGAGAATTTCATAATGAGATATAAAACATCAAGTACCCAAACTTCCAAGCTACGCTTACAACAAAAATATAAATTAAATGCTATCAAAAATATAAAATAGATATATTTTTTAAAAAATTGGCAGGTGTTAAATTAACTCATTACTTACTGGTTACAAGAAGGAATACAGGGGAAGGGAAAAGATTAAGAATAACAATGATGCAATCCATAAAGCTCACAAATTACTTCTTTTCAATGCACATGTGGAGAAATGCAGACATTGTTTCAGCTGGTTAAATAATCCATTTTGAACAGGAATTTCTTGCATATACAAAGGTTTAAAGGCTCACATCACTAACTCTTCTCTGATCTTCCACAATTCCAGTTCAGAATATTAAATGATTTTGACAGGCATTTAACTATTTCACTTGACCTTATCTGTTTATTTGCATGACTGTTTCCTGTTAACATCCCTGATCTGAAAGGTCATGAAGATTTTTACTGTTATAATATTCTTCACTCTCAGCAAGCAAGCAAGACCAGTATGTCTAATAAATACTAGATTACAATCTTATTCACACTTACTGGGAAATAAACATCCTCAGACTGAACAGAGGACATAACTAGTCCTCTAGACATAAGAAATTGCCAGCTTATTCCCTGGGGTTTTGTTTCTAAGAAATTTGGATAATGATTGTTGTCTCTTAAGCAAAGTATGCTTTAACAATGCTTAGGATATCAATACAAAGTTCCAACAGTTTGATTAATGAAAAGAATTCATTTATTCATGGCTTGTTATGTATATGTATGTGCATACTTTGCATGTATGCCATATGTCTCTGCTGTCATTCAGCGAGAGACAGAGAGGGAGGGAGGACAAACAGACAGAGCCACTGTGCCCCCCAGTGTTGAATTTGATATTGATGTTTATATAGAATAATTTAAACCCTAACATTTGACTGTTAAATTTTACCTAATTAGAAAAACACAGTATATTGTTGGGTGAGAATTTTAGAAGCACTTTGCATCTTTTGCTTTTAGTGAGTGCTAAAGGTACTATTTTAAAAAGAATACTCTATTTGTACTGAAGCATATTTATTTATTTATTTTTATTTTATTAAATTTATACCCCGCCCTTCTCCTTGTTAGGACCCAGGGCGGCGCACAGGCATTATATAAAACCATAAATACAATATACATCAATCAATTAAAAATATATTAAATTAATTCACCCGTGCTAAAACCCATTATTAAAACCGTAACCAAATTATAATTTATATTTAAAAGTCAGATGCGGGGGGCTATCCTAGGCCGGCTTGTTGGAATAAGTACGTCTTAAGACGTTGGCGGAAGAGGCGGAGGTCCGAGGTAGTGCGAAGGTCGGGGGGTAGGTCGTTCCAGAGGGCCGGGCCCGCCACAGAGAAGGCTCTTCCCCTGGGTGTCGCTGCCGGCATTGCCCAGCCGACGGCACCCGGAGTAGGCCCGCTCTGTGGGAGCGGACCGGACGAAGGGATGTATGGGGCAGGAGACGGTCTCGTATATAGCTAGGCCCCGAGCCATGGAGCGATTTAAAGATGGTGGTCAACACCTTAAAGCGCACTCGAAAGGCCACAGGCAGCCAGTGCAGCTCGCGCAGGAGAGGTGTTACGTGGGCTTGCCTTGAGGCACCCATAACCACCCGCGCGGCCGCATTCTGCACTAACTGCAGCCTTCGAGTGCACCTCAAGGGGAGCCCCATGTAGAGAGCGTTACAGTAATCCAGCCGAGATGTCACAAGCGCTTGAGTGACTGTGCGAAGGGCCCCCCGGTCTAGTAAGGGGCGCAACTGGCGTATCATGCGAACCTGATAGAACGCCCCCCTGGCCACGGCTGCCACATGGTCCTCCATGGCCAGCCGGGAATCCAGAAGGACGCCCAAGTTGCGCGCCCTCTCCACGGGGGCAAGATGTTCGCCCCCAATGGCCAGTGTTAGATTTATCTGGCTAAACCGGGGTGCCGGAAACCACAGCCACTCGGTCTTGGACGGGTTGAGCTTGAGTTTGTTACTACCCATCCAGACCCGGACGGCCTCCAAACACCGGGACAGCACCTCGACGGCATCGTTGGGGTGGTTTGGGGTGGATATGTACAGCTGAGTATCATCAGCGTACAGATGGTACTCCACCCCAAAACCACGGATGATCTCGCCCAGTGGCTTCATGTAGGTGTTGAACAGAAGTGGCGAGAGGACCGACCCCTGAGGAACCCCACATGTGAGGGGCCTCGGGGCCGACCTCTGCCCTCCTGCCAACACCCATTGCGACCGACCAGAGAGGTAGGATGAGAACCACCGTAAGACGGTGCCTCTCAACCCCAACCCCCCCAATCGGTGCAATAAGATACCATGGTCGATGGTATCAAAAGCCGCTGAGAGGTCTAACAGGACCAGGATAGAGGAGCAACCTCTATCCCGAGCCCTCCAGAGATCATCCACCAACGCGACCAATGCCGTCTCGGTACTGTGACCGGGCCGGAAGCCGGACTGGCGCGGGTCTAGATAATCAACTTCCTCCAGATGTCGAGGGAACTGTTGAGCCACCACACTCTCAACAACCTTCACTAAAAAGTGAAGGTTGGAGATGGGACGATAGTTCTCTAATAAAGCCGGGTCCAGGGATGGCTTCTTGAGGAGGGGCCTCACCACCGCCTCTTTCAAGACGGTAGGCAAGAACCCCTCACTCAGAGATGAATTCACAATACCCTGGAGCCAGCCTCGTGTCACCTCCCAGGATGCCAGTACAATCCAGGAGGGGCACGGGTCCAATAAACATGTGGTGGCTCTAAGGTTCCTCCGCAACCTGTCCATATCCTCGGTAGTAACAAAGTCGAACTCCTCCCAAGGTGTTATCTCAAGACCAGCACCAGGTACCTCGACCGGACCACTAGTGGAGGGCAGCTCGTTCCGAATCTGAGTGATTTTGTCCTGCAGGAAAACTCCAAATTCCTCTGCTCGACCCTGCAAAGGGGCTTCCCGCGGCCTCAGATGAAGGAGGGAGCGGGTCACCCCAAACAGGGCGGCAGGGCGGTTTTCCGCGGACGCGATAAGGGTGGCACAATACTCACGTTTGGCCACTCTTAGCGCCACTAAGTAAGTCCTAATATGGTCTCTCACTAGTGTTCGGTCAGCTTCGGATCGAGAAGATCTCCACCTACTCTCTAGGCGTCTCTTGCGGCGTTTCATCTCCCGAAGCTCCTCGGTAAACCAAGGAGCCTGGGTGACTCGACGCCGCATGAGAGGCCGCAAGGGCGCGACTCGGTCCAAGGCCCCCGCGGCCGCACTATACCATGCGGCCACTAGGTCCTCAGTCGAGCCGCGGGGCAGGGATACAGGTACTGGCCCAAGCTCCCTCTGGAACCTTTCCGGGTCCATCAGGCGCCTGGGGCGGAACCAACTTGGTGTTTCCGGTCCCGCCTCCCCGCGGTGGGGTGTGACGGTTGGAAAGTCTATCCGAAGGAGAGAGTGATCTGTCCATGACAAGGGTAAGATGTCTAAATCCCCTGTTCCGAGATCACTAATCCAGTGTCCAGAGACAAAAATCAGATCCAGCGTGTGTCCTCCCTCGTGAGTGGGGCCCTGAACTACTTGGGTCAGGTCCATGGCCGTCATGGAAGCCATGAGCTCCCGAGCCGCCTCGGATGTTTCGCCCGCCGACGGCAGGTTAAAGTCCCCCATGACTATAAGTCTGGGGGTCTCCACCGCCATCGCGGCGATCACCTCGAGTAGCTCGGGCAGGGCTGCTGTTACATAGCGGGGAGCCAGGTATACAATCAGCAAGCCCAACTGCCTCCCTAGGTCCCACTTCACGAAGAGGGACTCACAGCCGGTCGTCTGAGGCACAGTGGTCTCCTTCGGCTCCAGACTTTCCTTAACAATAACCGCCACCCCCCCACCCCTGCCAAGGGCCCTAGGCCGATGAAATGCACGGTAGCCTGGTGGGCACATTTCCACGAGGGGTAAACCCCCCTCGAGGCCCAACCAGGTTTCCGTGCATAAGTTCCATATAGGACTTATGAGGTGTGGGAATATTTATTTTCGTGCATATACAAATCTCACTGCGGTTATCACATACAAAAACAAAGCTCCATGAAAAATATTTTTCTAAAAAATATTTTTCTAAAAAATATTTTTCTAAAAAATATTTTGGCATTAGCCCCAAAAGAAAGACCTCTGGTAGTCTCAATTGTGCATTAATCTTTAAAATCCTCTGAATCAGTGTATGTATTTAAATCCATCATTTTCTAGTTTTTTTTACAGATCTGCCAAGCATGATAAAAATTTGCCTTCTTGTTGCTCATATTTCCAACTGTATTTGAAGAGCCTTTATACATTCTAGACAATATCATTAGTAATATAGAGTACATAATCTTGTAAAAATTCTCTAAGATTATAACATAATGTAAATTTTAATCCTTTCATCCACATATATTCCCGTTGTTCCATCAGCATATTATAACCAACATTTTCAGCTGACTTTCACTTTTTTCTTTTTCAAATTTCAACAGACGTTTATACATTTTAGCAATTACATGTGGATCATTTGTGCATAATTGCATTTCAATATTCAACTCACAAAGAAGAGGCAAGACAAAAAAGACACTATTTTGGCTGACATAAAGAGAAAAAGAATTTTTAAAAATGTCAAAAGAAATATTTCTCAAAAATTAAGTTTTTACAATGACAGTTAAGGGTGAATAAAAGAAATAAAAATAAAATGAAGTACATAAAGTATGAATATACAAAAATCAGGGAAATAGTTGGGATATAAATTATTTTGGAAATGATACTGAAACTACAAGAGAGACAGACAGACAGACTGTATTAATGGATAGTGTGACCCTGCAAAAAACATTTCACCAATATTAGCCAATTTGTATAAAGCAAGTGATTTCTCCATGGAGAAAATAATTAGATACCTAAAGAACAAAATTTGCAGAGGAACAGAACAGGATCTATAACAATAAGGGGAGTTTCTGAAGCAATAAAAATATTAAATCAGAACAGATCCCTAGGTCAAATGGATTATAAATATCTCAAAAATGAACTTTTACAACCTTTACAAAATATGGTGCACTCTGGGAGTTGGTGGATACTGCACAGCACCTTAGCTATTCCTAGCACTTCATTCTTCTAGACCAGGGATGTCAAACTTGATTTCACTGAAGGCCGCATTTGGGTTGTGTTTGACTCAGGGGACACAATGGGTATGGCTAGGGTGGTGTAGCTAGGGTGGGTGCCAACTCAAAATCCTGCAATCCTCTTCCAGTGAAAACTGAGCCCGGGAGGGCCGTGCGCAGCCCTCCCAAGCTCCATTTTTGCTGGCAGAGGCGATGCGGGCTGATCCTTCACTGATTTCAAGGCAGCCCTGAGGCCAGAACTAAGCACCCCTGTTCTAGACAGAATTCATTTCTGGGATATTCTGGAGCCACTTTTCCAGCTTAGGAATCACAGCCCTAAGTGCTCCTTATCACCACTAGGATTATTTTGATATTAACTTTCCATAACCTCTCTATAGTTCTTCTTTCAGGGCCTGGTACTTTTCCAGTTTCTCGTATTCCTTCTCCCTGATATTGCTGTCACTTGGTACAACTACATCTAGCATTACGGCTAATCTTCGTCTAATACCACGATATCTGGGTGATTGTCCAATAGCTGGATAAGTATATATTTGTTCCACAACACTCTGTTAGGCCCCAATTAAGGGAGGAGACATACTGTTTCCTTTTCTGCCTTTCGGCTCATCACCAGAGACCATCCAGACAGAAAGCCATGAGTTCCGTTGTGTAATTTTTTAATATGTGTATGTGAAAAGGAAACAGTATGTCTCCTCCCTTAATTGGGGCCTAACAGAGTGTTGTGGAACAAATATATACTTATCCTCCTGTCTCAGCTGAGCAGGAAGAGAACCTGGTGGCTCAAGTGGCTAAGACATTTGCCTAGCATGTAATACAGCCCTGGTTCGAATCCCAGTAAGGGTATGGCTAGCTGATGAGAGCTAAAAAGCTCAAAATAGATCTATACTAGTCTCCCTGACTTATTTATTGATCAGCTCAAAAATATAACACACATATAAAAAAAATTACACAACGGAACTCACGGCTTTCTGTCTAGATGGTCTCTGGTGATGAGCCGAAAGGCACAAAAGGAAACAGTATGTCTCCTCCCTTAATTGGGGCCTAACAGGGTGTTGTGGAACAAAGTATATACTTATGCTCCTGTCTCAGCTGAGCAGGAAGAGAACCTGGTGGCTCAAGTGGTAAGGCATTTGCCTAACAGTTAATACAGCCCAAGTTCGAATCCCAGTAAGGGTATGGCTAACTGATGAGAGCTAAAAAGCTCAAAATAGATCTATACTAGTCTCCCTGACTTATTTATTGATCAGCTCAAAAAAGTAACATATATATATATCTCACACCTGGTCTACCCTTCTCCAGCCACTGGTAGAATTTCCCCGAGTCTACCACTTCATCTATCGGTCAATGGTATATCCCTCGAAGGATCATGTCTTGCCATGGCATTTCTTGTGTTTGATCTTTTCATATTTGCTGCTGTCTAGGCATTCTTTTAGCAGCTTACTTTTGGAGGCCATCTTACCGATATATTCTTGAGTTTCTTCCAGGATAATGACTTTGACACCCACTGGATGTTGTCCACCCTCTTTCCAACTGGTCTGCAGTCTCTGGACTTGAGTTGGAAATCTCCATACATTGTGAGAAGTGTTCAGGTCTTCAAATCAGTCACTTTCATTTCATTCTTTGTCCAGCTCACTATATAAGCAAGATATCCAATAACTTGCAGGGCATACATGTTGATAGCATATCTTATTCTTTCCATTTAGTTGATTCTTCAGGACCGGTTTTATCCTTTGGTAGTACTTGAATGTTGCTTTCTTCCTTGCTTCTTCCTCAGGGTTTCCATGTGACTGTGAGATACCAAGGTATTGTAGCTTGGCATATGTCTGCTATATGGCCCACTAGTTGTTTCACCCCATCAGTCTTAATTATCTTCCCTCTCTTGACAACAATCCAGCTTCATCTCTGCACTCTGAATTATATTCCAATGTCCTCACTGTAGATCATTTCAGATGTATCAGCAAGTTGATGTCTCATGTAATCTTAGTGTATAACTTAATGTCATCCATGAGAGGAGGTGTTTGATGGTGGTTCTGTCTTGAACTTTTATCTATATACAGTCTGACTTGTGACTATCTGACTGAGATGGTTCAAGCCTATGTAGAATAGTAGTGGGGATAGTGTTTCACCTTGGTATATGCTGCACATCACATCCACTTGTGAGCTGCCTTGAGTTGGCTTCTAGTGTTGTTTTCCACAGTTTGTTCAACCAGCTCCTACATACTTGCTCATCCAGCTGATTAAAAGAGGCTTTGCACCCCCATTATCATAGCCCTGCATGCTAACCTATTTAAGGTTTTTTTTAAAATATATGTTTATTCATCCTAGTTGTTCTTCTAAAGACTGTTAAAATGGGATCTAAAACACATTCTGAGAATGAGGCTTCTACAGCCTTGGAGTGTCACAATAGATGGCTCATTTCATATGCTAGATAATAAGCCTCAGGAAATGAGGGCATCTTCAAAAGAGATGTTCTTGCAGATCATAATTGCTGAACGGGTTTATAACAGGATGATGTTCCCTCTGGCTATAAGCTGTTTAGGCTTTAAAATTTAATGCTAACCCCTTAAATTGTGTCTGCCAAACAACTGGCAACTAGTGCTATTTCTTTAGAATAGACATTGTGTGATTTCATGCCTCACGATAGTTATCAATCTAGCTGCTGCATTTTATACCAAAAGTAAATTCACTTGCAGCATTTTTCCACAATCAAGATGGGATGTAACTAAAGTATGGTAATCAAATTATCCATAATTAAGGTAAGATAATTCTGCTAATTCTGATCAGCTCAGGAAGCTAATACTGTGAATCCAGTTACAGCTGAATATCAAGGAGAACTATTCAGAAGACTTGTTCTTTCTGAGGTACTGTAAGTCCATTTCAAACAAGCTGAACCTCAACTCTACCATTGGCCAACAACACTTCTATTCAATGTGGGTTTAATTTCAATATTAATAATTAAATAAGATTTTCTATTGTATGTTTTGTTAAACAATTCTGATTGTTTTCTTGCAGTTAGATGGCTGTTATAGGCATAGAAATGGAATGCCATTCCAAATCTTGAAAAGACCTAGTAGTTTTCTGTGCCTGTTAAATAGTACGAGAGGCAAGGTGAATTCTTTTGGGACATCATTAAATCAATATGCTGAACGCTGTTTCATTATCACTTTCAAAATCCTTCTTTTTAAATATAGAACAAAACAAAGGCATCCAAAGCTGTTTGAGTCCATAAGAGCGCCATGGTCAATCATATTTCCAACCCTGTCCTTCAGTCATCAGTAGAGAATTTCATTCTGCCAAAAGTTAAATCTTTTTTCAAAGAGAAAAAAACTGGTTGATGCATATATTTTGAGAATTAAGAGATGGCTGATATAAAGCTATGTCCTCACATTTCATGCAATAGATATTCATAGTAACAATTAATTCACTATACAGTGAATTCCTTTGATCAAAAGCAAAATGAAAAAGACTGTATACTGTATATCCAAGTGGTGGGATGACGTTCTACATTAAACTACAGCTGACCACAAAACATTCCAAACTTCCAAGTTACTATGACCACTATCAGAAATATTATCCTAGCTGATGCACACTCTGGGAAAATTTCAGACTGCATGCTTGTTCTTTCAAAGTTTAGGACTCATATAAACAATTTTTCATTAATGCAAGACTTTCACTAGGTTTATATTAAATGTATATAGCAGAGATGGGTTGCCAATTTCTTTACTACTGGTTCAGGAACGCTTCTGCACGTGCACCACTTTTGCACATGCACCACTTTTGCGCATGCACAGAAGTGTCCAAGTGGGTGGGTGCAGCCTCCTACCAGTTCAGCCGATCTGGACCAAACCAGCAGCAACCCATCTCTGGTATATAGGATATAAAAGGTGCTGTCATCTTTTCCTGCAACTCAGCTACTCCTCAAGAATGTAATATGATTACTTTCAGGGATTCCTGCTATCCAATCCTGGTCAACATCTCCTCCTGCATGACCACCAACTGCTGTTCTAAATCTATACCAGTTAGGCTTTAGCATTTGAACATTGTTATCCCAATTTTTTTTACAGAGGGTGAAATGCTAGAATTAGGCCACTAATACTATTGCTGGTGATTTTCACAGTGTTCGTTTACTGTAAAATGGAATCTGTCAATGTCTCCTTCTTTCTTACTCCTAATATTTCTCCATCAAAACTGCTTCCCTTCAAACAAATGGGGAAACATACACACACACACACACACACACACACACACACACACACACACACAGGCCCAGCCCCTTCATAAGTCAGCAGTAGTTTGTTTATTCAGTGGAGTTGGAATATTTCAGACATTCCAGTCCCTTTATATACCATCCTTATGATCTAGGCAGCAGCTGTAGCATTTTTTTCAGTGGGGAGATGTCAGAGTCGATAAATTGATATGCATGTTTATTTCTGCCACTACAACTGCCCTTGTGCTCTGCTGTTTCTATGCTGAAGGCCTGTGCTGAGGCTCTGTGGAATTGCATTGAGTGCCTTTTTTTGTGTGGACCTGGACACTTGGCCTCCCAAATCGTTTTGTTGTGAATCAAAAGATGAAAATAAGATTGGGGTGTTTTGAAGTTCTAGCCAAAATAGTATTAACCTCTTGATATTCTTATGGGAAGAAGATTTTTTTTTTAAAAAAAACTTCATTTGATTTCTAGGTCCTGGAAGAAATACAGTGCCATAATGGAAATCAGCATTTGTGTATGGTAGGGAGAAAGGTAAAGGTAAAGGTTTTCTGTATTCAGTTGTGTTTGACTCTAGGGCAGGGGTCCCCAACCTTTTTGGCACCAGGGACCGGTTTCATTTTAAAGAAAATTCCTCGGATGGATGGGCATGGCTTGGCTGGCATAGAGGGGGAGCGGGGGGGGAGGGGGAACAGGCGACGCATGCGTGCGCGCAGGGGGTGAGTTGGCTCACTTGCCCCTCTCGGTCCCCAATGGTGCAAGGGGCCGCGCCTGCGCTCTCCCGCCCCTGGTGCGCATGCACCGCCCAGGGGGCTGCCCCCTCCTCCCTCCTCTTCCTCTCCAGCCCTGCGGCAGGTGAATATCAAGCCACGGACTGGCACTGGTCCACGGCCCGGGGGTTGGGGACCCCTGCTCTAGGGGATGGTGTTCATCTCCGCTTCTTAGTTAATGGAGCCTGCTTTGTCCAAGGCATTTCTGTAGTCACATGGCCAAGGTGCACAGAACACTGTTATCTTCCAACCAAAGTGGTACCTCTTTATCTATGCGCATTTGCATGTTTTCGAACTGCTGGTTGACAGAAACTGTGGCAGGTAAAAGGAGCTCACCCTGTTATATGGTGATTGAGTCTCAAACCAGGGCTGTCAGTTTTCCAGCTAACAAGCTCAGCATCTTTAACAGCTGAGTCATATGCCCCTTGTATGTTAGGAAAGGAGGCATCAAGCAAATTTTCTTTGTAGTTTTTCTTTTAATGACTCTGTAATTCCTTGCATAGGAGTGGAGTCAGGGTGACTGGCACTTGAATGTTTACTGGCCAGATGCCCTTCCTGATGTCTTTATGCGTTTGCAACAGACAATTACTTATTGTGCACAGAGAGAGAAATATCTGCCACTACCTAGGATTGAACTCATGGCTTCCTGAATGTGAGGTGAACCTCTAGGCCACTGCACCACTCAGAGGCTTCCTTTTTTATATACTCATAGGAATATTGATCTCCTGGAAAGGTCACATTCCATAAAGGTATTATTGCAAGTCCATATCTGATTCAAACAGAAATAGGGTTACCGTATTTATTCGAGTATAACGCGCAAAATTTTGTACCCAAAAAAGAACTCAAAGTTTGGGTGCGCATTATAAACGAGGGTTCAGGTTTCTGGGCGGCGGCGGTGGCGGCGGCGGGGGGAGAAGCGGAGGCAGAAAGAGACGCGGGGGAGAAGCGGAGGCAGAAAGAGACGCTGGGGAGAAGCGGAAGGCAGAAAGGGACGCGGGGGAGAAGCGGAGGCAGAAAGGGACGCGGGGGAGAAGCGGAGGCAGAAAGGGACGCGGGGGAGAAGCGGAGGCAGAAAGAGATGCGGGGGGGAGAAGCGGAGGCAGGAAGAGACGCGGGGGAGAAGCGGAGGCAGAAATAGACGCGGGGGGGAGAAGCGGAGGCAGAAAGGGACGCGGGGGAGAAGCGGAGACAGAAAGGGACGCGGGGGAGAAGCGGAGGCAGAAAGGGACGCGGGGGAGAAGCGGAGGCAGAAAGGGACGCGGGGGAGAAGCGGAGGCAGAAAGGGACGCGGGGGAGAAGCGGAGGCAGAAAGGGACGCGGGGGAGAAGCGGAGGCAGAAAGGGACGCGGGGGAGAAGCGGAAGCAGAAAGGGACGCGGGGGAGAAGCGGAGGCAGAAAGGGACGCGGGGGAGAAGCGGAGGCAGAAAGAGACGCGGGGGGGGGAGAAGCGGAGGCAGAAAGAGACGCGGTTAGGGTGGAACGGCATCGCTCCATCGCCCCTCAGCTGCGGAGCCCGGCCGTCATGCTTTATAAAAATCGGTATAAAAATTTTATACCGATTTTTAATGGAAAATTAGGGGGTGCGCGTTATACACGGGTGCGCGTTATAGTCGAATAAATATGGTAAGTCTTCTGCGGCAACAAAAGGCTAGCTTCAGCCTGGCTCTGTGGTAGGTTGCCAATGAAATAAAAGCTAAATTGTGAAGACATGAGTGAACAAAATATCTCAAACGGTTTACCCCTAACCACTCCAAAACCACTTCCATACACTAAATCAAGAGTACTAAATTTTCAGACAACTTCTCCAAAGATTAGAGGGTGGTATTGTAGATGTTAAGTACCTTTCTGATGGTGCTGCCTCCTATTTTTTCTGCCTCCCAGCAAAATAAACCATCTTCAGCCAGCTAAAGACAGAAATTACAATGCCAATGTTTACCCACTAAGATCGGGGCAAAACTATCAGTGAGAATTGTCCTTTGGCACTGCAAGTTGATGTCTTTCAGTGCTGATAATAATTCTTGAAATCGGATCTGAAATCTTTCTAAAATGTTTTCCACCTTTATTATTTTTACCAATAACTCAAGACTGCAGACATATCCCACACACCTACCTCTTCTTAGTTTCCCCGCAACAACCCTGTAGGGTGAGGGTGAATTGGGGTGAGAGATAATGACTGGCCCAAAGTCACCCAGCTGGCTTTGATGGCCAAGACAGGACTTGAATTCACAATCGCTTGCTTTCTAGCCTGGTGCCTTAACCATGATACCAACTGGTACTTATCTCAAAATGTTGGCCTGTAGATGTACTAAAATGTAACTGACATAAGATTAAATCCCAAAGATTCATCTTAGGAGAATTCTTTTAGGAGAATTGAAATGAAGAAGCGGAAAGCACCACCCCTACCAGTAATTCCATCCTTTTCTGTTGGGAAAGCTGAGAGAGAAGGAAAAAAAAAAAGGCCAAGTGCGATTCCTCAAAGTTCATTGCAACAAGAAACAAAAAAGAAAAAGAGACAGGCTCCTCTTCTACCAACTCCTAAAATGCCAAACAGATTTGAAGAAATGGATAATAAAAGACACAAGTACAATTGATCCTTTTCAACTGTCATTTGTCGGCCATTTTATTTCAACTGTCATTTGTCGGCCTTTTCATTTGCCTGGAGAGATTCCTATTGTGGCTGTCACTGCTGTCTGTATTCCACCTTGTGCAGGTGTTGGCACGGCACTCAAACCAATTTCATTGTAATTTTATTACAATATTATTACAATGACAATAAAGATTATTATTATTATTATTATTATTACAACAATAATGACTAAGCACATATCTCTATATTCCACTTTCCCATATTTTGTGATGGGATTCTGGTTGTTGTTTTTTCTGTACACTTACACAGCTACAACTTCTCCGTGGTCAAGTCTTAGCTACTTCTATTATACCTGGGAGGGACGTGGTGGCTCAACGGCTAAGATGCTGAGCTTGTTGATCAGAAAGGTTGGCAGTTTTGTGGTTTGAATCCCTAGCGCCACGTAACAGAGTGAACTCCCGTTACTTATCCCAGCTTCTGCCAACCTAGCAATTCGAAAGCATGTAAAAATGCAAGTAGAAAAGAGTCAGAGTCAGTAATCCATATATTGTTAAACTGCCCATTGTACTACCTATGGTTTCTGGCATTTATAAACCCAATTATCAGAAATTTTAGGTATCTTTCTGAACTAAAAATTATCATTGTAATTGTACAAACTACAAGACCTAACCTGGGCAACCATTACAAAGATTACAATGTTTCTTGCAATAGCTATGAAATGCAGAAGTCAACTGATATCTTTTCATTATTAATTGATTTTTTAAAAAGGATTTTCTCCCTGTGTTTTGGTTTTTCTCCTGGATTTTAAATTTTGTGTTTGTAACTGGTATTTTATTTCTCTATTTATGCTTTATTGGTTCAGGACCATAAATAAATACATAAACCAGATTGAAATAAATCAAATCGGGCTTGATAGCAACATCGATCTGCAAGTCTTTCTTGAAGCGGCTATAATTGGAGTCTTCTCCACCATGCCTGCTACCTCTGGTAAATATTTAAAAATGTGTAAAACACAATCATCCTTTTTTACAGTAGGCTAAAAGGCTTGGATTGCCTTTTCCTGCTTGTAAGGAAGCTTCTCTTTCCACTGATTCTAATCATTTATTAATTTCAGTAAATTCTATCTCTTGCAGCTTCTATAAAAATCCAACAGATGGTGCTCCTGTACTACAGAATCCTTATTTTAAAATTGGGAAAACACCCTGCCATACAGATAAGATTTGCAGTTATATCTATATTTCAAACATATTGTCACAAATAAAGGATAAATCTGAAGTGATTAGTTGTCAGTTACATTTTTGCTAACTTCCATGAAAATGGATTTTATATTTCAAAACAAACCAATATACTGCAATTGTTCCTCACCATTCAGTCAGAACTGAAGAAGATGAGAAATGAAACATTTTCAAGGAAAAGAAACTCAAAAAAGTCCAGTTGCCTTTTGGAAAAGCACCTTTGGGATAACCATGACCTGGAAGGTTGAGAATCTCCATACACAAGAGACAGGGCTTCTACCAAGACAGCAGTCAAATAAAAGAAACCTGAGTCCAGGGGAAAACTGGATTAGTTTTGTCCACTTTGAAGGGCTGACAATAAGCTTTGTAAAACTGAGATTGTATCATCTACTCACTGAAGGAGGTTCTCGCTGATAAACAAATGAAGGGGGTGGGGGTGGGTGCAGATAAAATTTGAAGAAAAATGTGTATTACCGGCTCTTTTCTTCCATAACTACGTATACAATTTCAGTTTAGGCTATATATATGAAATACAGATTAAGACAATAACGATGACAATAGTAAGGTATAGCAATAGCACTTAGAATATATACTGCTTCACAGTGCTTTATAGCCCTCTCTAAGTGGTTTACATATTGCTTCTAACAATCTGGGCCCTTATTTGACTGACATCGGAAGAATGGAAGGCTGAGTCAACCTTGAGCCTGTGAGAACTGAACTGCCGAACTGCTGGCAGCTGGCAATCAACAGAAGTAGCCTGCAGTACTGCATTCTAACCACTGTGCCACCACAGTATGTCTCCAGATATACATTTTCTTGACTGAGATTGTGTCCTGCATCAGCCAAGTGATTTACCTTCAGAGTAGACAGAATTATGAAACAGCTGAGGAGAACTAACTGTATGATCCAAGCTACCTACACAAGGAAGTTACCACCTTAGTCTCAACTGTACTAGAGCTGGAGATAAAATCTGGACCTTTCCTGAATTCCTTAGAATGATGGTATTTGAATTCGGAACATCAGCTTCACAACTCTTGCTATCAACAAAAGATTAAAACCATACATCCAAATATTTTATCTTATCCCAGAAACAACTGTAATAAAGGAGTGGCCAAATAAGAACTTATGATTTAAAAATTCTAACTAAGATACTGAACATTTCTGAAAAGATTGTTACAATCTCTTCCAGATTTTGTGTGCTGTATTTGGTTCTGAGAATTTCAGAATATACTTCTGTTGAAGCTCATTTGTTTTGAGTCTGGAATGGAGAGAAGACTCTAATAGAAAAAGAAAAAAGCAGGAAGGAGCCAGAAGAACGTCACAGTCACACAGAGCAGGCTACCAACTACAGCTGCAGATGTGACAACTGTTCTGCAAGAATATTTTGAGCATCTCTATCATATTAGGTAAAGGTTGTCTAGCAGATTCATCCTCACCTTCAATCAAATCACAGAGGTTCAACAGACCGATGTTCAATTTCAACCCTGTTGTACACTGTACAGTACTTGACCTATAGTATTCAGTAAAAATTATATAAGCTGTGATCCCTCACTTATTACAACTCCAAACCATATCAGAGAGATGATAAATTATATTATGCCACTGAACTGACATTAACAGAGCTATTTTTAAAATGTTTCATACTGAGTAAGAACTGAGTTAGAAAAAGGAGAAACTCTTATTCGTTCCATCACCTCCTCTTCCTTTTCGTGGCATGAAGGATATAATCCCAATTATATTGCAACACTGGATTCATCATTGGAGTCTGTGGGCAGTTCTCATTTCAATATATCTACTTGGTTTGAATCAGGATATCATTTTAATACATTTTTTTGGTATGGATGGCTTCATGGGTATATATTCCATCTCCCCCCCCCCCAGATTCTTCTAATACATCTTGTCTCACCTCCTTTTAAAATCATTTTTCTTTCAGCACTTCCTATTGTCATAATTTGGTAATAAATGGGAGTATTTCATTTTGAAGGGCTAATTGTTTGGCATTAACCTTGTTCTTAAGATAATAGGTTGTATAAATCTTGTGATCCCTCTGAGTTGGCATGCATTCTTGGGGGGGGGCACAAATATCATCTTTACAGCTGTACTAAGACAAACTTGAGAACAGTGTTAATATATAGGGAGGGCAATTTCAATTGTGGTATTTAGAATAGAGATTTAGTGAATCAAAAGAGGCTTCTCTAAAGAAGTCTTAAGTTTTCCCTAGCTAATAAGCACTTGAATCTTTCAACTTTCAACTTTATTTAAATTTATATACCACCCTATCTCCCTTACGGCAGGGGTCTCCAACCTTTTTTGCACTAGGGACCAGTTTCATTTTCAAAAAAATTCTGCAGACTGGCTGGCATAGAGGAGGAGTGGGGGGGGGACAGGTGGCGCATGCGCACGCAGGGGGTAGTGGGCTCACTCGGCCCTCTAGGGCCTCCAACGGCGCGAACGGCCGTGCCTGCGCTCTCCCGCATCTGGCATGCGCTCTGCCCAGGGGCTGCCCCCTCCTCCTCCTCCTCCTCTCCGGCCCTGCGGCCCGGTTCCTATCAAGCCACGGACCGGCACCGGTCCGCGGCCCGGGGGTTGGGGACCCCTGCCTTACGGGACTCAGGGCGGTCATGGCGGAATCTCAACTATTTCTAGAATTCTAAGCAGACAATTCTAATTCAGTTCACTTTTCTTTCTGCGCCTTGGTACCAGAATTCACCAATCATGTTCCCACTGTCCAGCTTCCTAAGAGAGAGATAAAGAAGATTAGACAGGAAGAAAAAGAGGGGGGGGGGAAGACACACACAATCAGGACTTGTTCCAACTATGTTACCCCATGCCTATGTTCATAGGCATGGGGTCTGGATTAGGTCTCTGCAGTTGCCTTAGTGCAGGGCTGTAAAATTTACAGCAGTGGGTCCGGATGTGTCATGCACTAGCCACGCCCACATCTGGTTTAGCGAAGGGGGGAAAATCTTGATGCGTAACTTAATGCCACGAGTTTGACACTCCTGCCTTAGGATAACAATTATAAGGAATTCTTATGCTTCAAAAGCTCCCACTTGTATTTAGCACAGTACATTCATGCTTCAGCATAACCACCTGCATATGAGTAAACAGGAAAGGGGATGAAAATTGGGCTATAGACTTGTCATTTGCAGTTGCTGTCTTGGGGGGAAAAAAAACCCAGGAACTCTAATGTAAACATGGAATAAATGACAACTAAATTGGATTATTTTTCTTCCTGTAATGTGACCATATCTTGAAACTAATTAACTGTCAACCTGATTGTTTTACATAGGGGGGTTCTTGCAAATGTTCCACTTATGCCTGTCATAAGAATGTCATTATTTCCCTATGTTTTATTATTTTCAGGTTTTATTTCAGGTACGTGGTGTCTCATGCAAGGTGTTGCTTTCTATTTTAGTACTATACGTAGAATCAGGCATGCAAACCTTCAAAGAAGTTCTTTGATTTCACTGAAGTTCATTGATTCATGACTTTATGAACTGAAGCAAGGACCCACTTTGAACCAGAGAAGCCTACTCGATGGTAATGAAATTCACTGCAGCCTTTTGAAATGATTTTTGTTCTTACAGTGGCCTTTCTATTGTTTTCAGGATTGTTCCAGACAATATTCAGTGTTGAATATTTCCATAATGCTGAGGAGTGGTGTGATGGGCAACATGCTTTTACTAGCTCATTAAACTCTTTTTCTGTGAACTTTTGAGGTACCAGGCTAAAATTATTTTAGGTTTCATTTGTTTTCTCCACTCTCAATAACTACATTTATTTTTATTCTTTCTTATGCTAATATTTTATTCCTTTGTTGTCTTGCCAACACAATTGGCATTTCACGTCAGCCGTCAATACAGGCTTAAGGCTGACCAATCTGGTGCTCATCCTTGTGTCAAATTAGTACATGCTTGGGTAATTTTTTTCATTCTGCAGAATTGGAATAGATGTAAGTATTCTGAATAACGATGGCTAACATTGCCAGGCACTGACACAAATGTTTACTGTTTTTAAAATGAGATTAACCTCTTTCTCTGAAACCTGCCTACTTCTAAAATTCTATCTCATTGCTTACAACACCATCTGCCTCTGCTAACATAGAATGTTGTCAGAAACCAGCAATCCTGATATATTAACTCCTAAACATTTAAAAGAAGGGTTTCTTTCAAGAATAGAACAAACATATCAACCAGCTACAAACCCCAGTAATCAGAGGCAACAAAATCTACCATCCCATAAAAGCAAATAAGTGATCATAGTCAGGGGTGGGCTGCTACTGGTTTGCCCGTAGCAGTGAACCAGTAGCAGCCCACTGGTCGTTAATGTTAACGTTATGGCCAATTTGGAGAACCTGCAAATCCCACCTCTATCTAGCCCCGCCCACCCTGCCTCTCCCCTCCCAGGAGTCTCCATATGGCCCATTTTGGATGTGAGGTAAAGGCAGGGCCTGTGTGGAGACTCAGGGAGGGGGGGAAATGGGCATTGTGGAAGTTCCTCCAGCCTCTGAAGCCTGGGGAAGGTGAAAACAGCTCCCTACCATGGTGCAGGTGACCAACTAGGCCACACCCACCATGGCTGTGCCCACCCAGCAACTGGGCAGAGAAACTGTTGCTGAAATTTTTGAAGCCCACCCTGGTCATAGTTTAGTGCCAAGTTCAGTTCATGCAGAACCTAAGGCAACCTTCATAATGTACAGGAAAACCAATTAAATAATCCCTGAGAAGCTACCCACCTTCTTCTTAAAAGTGGGGAAGCTACAACCTCCATAGTTAGACTATTCCACTGTTGTCAGCAGGAAGTTTTTTTAAAATATATTTTAATAAAATTTGGTAGCTGTAAATTACTCCAGTTCCAACAGCCAACCTTCACAGTCTTTAAGTATCAGTATTGTCTATATAGTTCCGTTCTTCTGAATCCTCAAATGGAAATATATGAATATTTTCACAGCTCCTGTTCAAGGGTCCCTTTAAGGGGAGGAGACTTAACGTCATCCCTCTCTGCCCTTCGACTCAACCTAGAGATCATCCAGACAGAGAACCAATTAGTTTGCTGCTGTGTGAATTTTTTTTTAGATATGTGTTAGATTTTTAAGGGCTGATCCCAGTAGAAGGAGTATGGCCAGCTGAAGAAGGCTAATAAGCCTGAAATGGATCCATCCTGGTCTCTTTATTTTCAGCCCTTAAAAATCTAACATATATATAACTCATAATACTAACACACACACACACACACACACACACACACATATATAATTGTTTTCATATATAGATAGATAGATAGATAGATAGATAGATAGATAGATAGATAGATAGATAGATAGATAGATAGATAATTGTTTCCACAACTTCCTGTAAGGGGCCCATATATATATGTTAGATTTTTTAAGGAGACAAACTTGTCATCCTTCTCTGCCTTAATCATTAATTATTAATCATTCCTTTAAAAAAAACATTTAACACATATCTAAAAAGACAGCAGCAATTTAATAGGTCTCTGTCTGGATGATCTCAAAGAGGAGTCGAAAGGCAGAGAAGGATGACAAGTTTGTCTCCTCCCTTAAACAGGCCTAGCAGGAAGCTGTAACATAGTATCTTCATCTATAAAGTCCTGTGGAAAGGATGATGTAATCAGGGAAGCTGGTTAGCTCAAGGCATAGAGAAGCCTGCTTCGAATGCTGGAGAGCACCAGTTCAAATCCCTGTAGGAAAAGTATGGCCAGCTGACAAGGACTAAGAAGTCCGAAATGGATCCATCCTGGTCTCTTAATTAATTATTAATCATTCCTTTAAAAAAAACATTTAACACATATCTAAAAAGACAGCAGCAATTTAATAGGTCTCTGTCTGGATGATCTCAAAGAGGAGTCGAAAGGCAGAGAAGGATGACAAGTTTGTCTCCTCCCTTAAACAGGCCTAGCAGGAAGCTGTAACATAGTATCTTCATCTATAAAGTCCTGTGGAAAGGATGATGTAATCAGGGAAGCTGGTTAGCTCAAGGCATAGAGAAGCCTGCTTCGAATGCTGGAGAGCACCAGTTCAAATCCCTGTAGGAAAAGTATGGCCAGCTGACAAGGACTAAGAAGTCCGAAATGGATCCATCCTGGTCTCTTAATTAATTATTAATCATTCCTTTAAAAAAAACATTTAACATATATATATATATGTTAGATTTTTAAGGGCTGAAAATAAAGAGACCAGGATGGACAAGGGGAGGAGACTCAACGTCATCCCTCTCTGCCCTTTGACTCAACCCAGAGTCATCCAGACAGAGAACCAAATTAGATTACTGCTGTGTGACATATCAGAAAACATATATATATATGTTTTCTGATATATATATATGAGAGAATATTATCACAGCTCCTGTTCAGGGTCCCTTTAAGGGGAGGAGACTTAACGTCATCCCTCTCTGCCCTTTGACTCAACCTAGAGATCATCCAGACAGATATATATATGAATATTTTCACAACTCCTGTTATTGGACCCCTTTAAGGGAGGAGACAAACTGTCATCCTTCTCTGCCTTTCGACTGACAGTTTGTCTCCTCCCTTAAAGGAGCCCAACAACAGGAGTTGTGAAAATATTCTCTCATTAAAGAGTCCTGTGTAATCAGGGAAGCCGGATAGCTCAAGGCATAAAAAGGCTTGCCTGATATGCTGGAGAGTGCCGGTTCAAATCCCAGTAGAAGGAGTATGGCCAGCTGAACAAAAAAGGTTTGGAAAAATGTTTCAAAAATGTGTTTGTTGATTATGGGAACTTTATTTTGAGTGGTTTGCTGGCTAGGCTGCAACTGGGCATTTTTAATTTTGAGCAGCCTGCTGACTAGTTGTTGATTTGCATTCTTAAAACATGTGACAGGGTTGTGGGATTCAGAGAAAAAGAAACCTTGAAGAGTTTTTTTTTTTTTACTGGAGAGCCTAAGGGAAGCAGATAGCTTAAGAAAATTAAGAGTTACATTAAGGAATTTAGATCCAAAAAGCCATCTAAGATTCTAACTGACTTCATGCAATTGGGCTACACTTATTAATTGATTGATTGATTCATTTATTAGTTTTGGGGTGGGATATCATCTGTACGCTGATGATACCCAGCTGTACATATCCACCCCGGACTACCCCAATGATGCCATCTAGGTTATGTCCCGGTGCTTGGAGGCTGTACGGATCTGGATGGGTAGTAACAAACTCAGGCTCAACCCGTCCAAGACTGAGTGGCTGTGGCTTCCGGCACCCCGTTTTAGCCAGATTATTCCAACTCTGGCCATTGGGGGCGAAACACCAGCCCCTGTGGAGAAGGCACGCAATCTAGGTGTCCTCCTGGACTCCCGGCTGACTATGGAAGACCAGGTGGCGGCCGTGGCCAGGGGGGCATTCCATCAGGTACGCCTGATGCGCCAATTGCGTCCCTTACTGGATCGGGGAGCCTTACGCACAGTCACTCAAGCACTCGTCACATCTCGACTTGACTATTGCAATGCTCTCTACATGGGGCTTCCCTTGAAGTGCACCTGAAGACTACAGTTAGTCCAGAACGCGACCGCACGGATAATTACGGGAGCGCCTAAACACTCCCATATAACACCTGTCCTACGCGAGCTCCACTGGCTTCCTGTGGTCTTTCGGGTGCGCTTCAAGGTCCTAACGACCATCTTCAAAACGCTCCATGGCTCGGGACCTAGCTATCTGCAAGACCGTCTCCTGCCCCATACATCCCTGGGACCGACACGCTCCCACAGAGAGGGCCTCCTCAGGGTGCCGTCGGTCGGGCAATGTCGACCGGCGGCGCCCAGGGGGAGGGCCTTCTCTGTGGCAGGGCCGGCCCTTTGGAACGACCTGCCCCCTGAAATCTGCACCATTCCTGACCTCCGCCTCTTCCGCAAATGTCTTAAGACTCACTTCTTTCAACTAGCCGGCCTTGCGTAACCCCAGCACCACCAATTATAAACGAGGGTTTTAAAAACGGTTACAACACAGGCATCTAATATCTATGTATTTGTATTTTGTATTTATTGATTTAATTCTATGTTCGCCGCCCCGAGTCCCTTGTTGTGAGATGGGAGCGGGTTATAAATATGAAAAATAAATAAATAAAATAAATAAAGAATCACCACCTTAATTGACAGTCTGTAAGTGAGACGGGGTAATTCCTATTCTAGTGTTCAAGATTCTGTATTTGCCATAATGAGCATTAAAATGACTTTACTGAGTTATCTATTGTTCTTGCTTCTCTGATCTTTGTCATTTGTATCAGGATTGGCAGCAAATTGTGATACAAATTTCCCAAATTCATTTTCAGTGGATCCTAGCCATAAATTCACATATCTTGGCTTTTCCCTTCAAGCTCTGCACTTTTTGCTGTCATACAAATTCACTGCAGCCTTCCTCTAAATGAATGGGAGTTGTTTTTTTTCTCCTACAAGTTATAGTTCTTTAAAGTACCATCTGTACGAAATGACCACGCTAAGACCAGTTATCAGTCACGAGTGGTCAGTCATGAGTCACTTCATACCGACAAGAGATCAAAGTCCAGCTCACCTTGAATTTCTTTCTATTCTTAACTCCCACTAATTTCCCTTGACTATTAGTGGTTCAGGTTCTTGTAGAGAGCTTAAGTTTACAATCAATCTTTATACACATTTGAACTGCCTGGATTTCCTTATTTCTCTGGTGCTTGACAGCAGATTCACTATGCCATTCTCAAATACTTCTCCCATCCCTCTTCTAGTCTCTTTAGGATCCTCTTTTCAACCATCATGTCTTGCTCTCACTTTCCTCTGTGGTTTCTACTAGGAAAGTCATTTGTCCTGGTTCTTCCACTCCAGGAGGCCCTCTATATCATTCTCTGACTGTCACTCAGGGCAATAAACATTATAGAGGTCTGGATAGCCATTCTCACCAAAATATTTAAGAAGTATGGTGGAAGCTCAAGTTTTCTATTCATCTAACCGGGCTCTTCAACAGGATCTGTAATTACCATTGTTGACCATTACAATGCATTCTCCATGGGGCTGCTTTTGAAGACCATCTGGAAGCTTTAATGAAGCAGTTCGGACAATGATGGGTATGCTTCACAAGCTGCACTGATTGCCAGTTTGGTTCTGGCTGTGATTCAAGATGTTGATTGTTACCTACAAAACCCTTCATGAAATCAGGCTATGTTACTTGAGAAACTGCCTACTTCGCATATAGCAGCAAATTCAATATAGCAGGATTGGTGCCCTTCAGGTTCCTTCAGTTAAACAATGCCATCTATAGCATTGGGAAACTGGAAACAATACCTGCCTTTTGGAACAAGATTTCTCTGAGATCTGGATGGCCCTCCAACTGTACTACTGTCTTGAAAAGGCTCTTCTCCCAGCTTTTAACAAAAGTGAGCAAGGTCCCCTTGAATTCTTTGAGTTTGTTTCTTTTACCATTCCAGTTTGGTTTCCATCAACTTTACTATCTTTTATTTTTATTTATTTTTATTTCTAAGCAGCCTGAGCCATTGAAAGTTGAGTAGCACGCAGATGTCATAAATAAAACTAAACACAAAACTAAAACCAAATAAAAGACAAAAGAGAACTTTAACTGTGGTACCTTCAGGGTCGTCTTATTGCTTGCTGATAGCCCAGGTTCAGCAGCCACATTCCATGCTTATGTTAGTCCTTCAAAATAGGCCAGGTTAGAAAATAAGACTCCACAAGATTTATCTTTACTTCGTTGATATAGGCCAGGGATGGCTAACCTTTTTGTCCCCACGTGCTGAAATTGCATGTGTGTGCAACAGTGTGCACATGCATACCCACACCCATAAAGCAATGCATCCCATCCCCTGCACATATGTGTGACCCCCCTGCAGTCCCCTGTGAATGTGCACGACCCACCTGTGCTCACCCTGCACATGTGTGTGACCCACCTGTCCCCTGATTTGGGATTAGCAAGCCTTCCTGAAGCCTCCTGGGACCAAAAATGGGCCATAGGGGGTGCGCACTGTGTGTGCATGCCCCACCCCCAGTACATGCATGCATGATGCCCCACATATGTGTGGTGGAGCTGAGCTGGGGCAACGGTTCGCATGCCCACAGAGACAGCTCCGTGTGTCACCTTTGGCACACGTGCCATAGGTTCGCCATCACAGATATTGGTTATAACAGAGGTCTTCAAACTTGGCAACTTTAAGCCTTGTGGACTTCAACTCCCAGCTATGCTGGCTGGGGAATTCTTGGAGTTGAAGTTCACAAGCCTTAAAGTTGCCAGGTTTGGGGACCTCTGGGCTATAGTAACAAAATCTTGGAAGCTTGCAGCATTTTCCCTGCAGAAAGAAGGCATAGCCAGTTTCTAATGTTGTTTTCTATTCCAGGATTAAATCAGGTTTTGCTAACTACTATCATGTACCTTCTTCAGGGTCATCTCTGTAATTCTCTATAGCCTTCTATCCTTTTGGTTTCCATGCTTCTTTCTTTCTCCGGAACCTATTCATTTGCACCAATACAGGAGACATTTGCAAGTGCTGCCAGTCCCTCTATCTAGTATCATATTTGAACTACGCCAATATCTGATACAATTATCTATCTTCCCCTCATGCACCAGCTTCCTGCTGCCATTTCACTTCTTTTAAACCCTTCACTCAGTGGTGAAATTCAAACGTTTTTACTACTGGTTTTGTGGGCGTGGCTTGGTGGGCATGGCTTGGTGGGCATGGCAGGGGAACGATACTGCAAAATCTCCCTTCACACACCCACTCTGGGGCTAGCCAGAGGTGGTGAGGCCTCTCCTCAAGAAGCCTTCCCTGGACCCAGCATTGTTAGTAATTTATCATCCGGTCTCCAACCTCCACTTTCTGGCAAAGGTTGTAGAGAGTGTGGTGGCACAACAGTTTCCACGTCAGCTGGAGGAAATTGATTATCTGGACCTGCGCCAGTCCGGTTTCCGGCCTGGTCACAGCACGGAGACAGCATTGGTTGCGTTGGTGGATGATCTCTGGAGGGCCAGAGATGGGGGTTGTTCCTCCATCCTGGTCCTATTAGAGCTCTCGGCGGCTTTTGATACCATTGGCCATGGTATCCTATTGCATCAACTGGAGGGGTTGGGGGTAAGGGGCACCATGTTATTGTGGTTCTCCTCCTACCTCTCCGGTCGATCGCAATTTGTATTGGCAGGGGGGCAGAGGTCGACCTCGAGGCCTCTCACTTGTGGGGTTCCTCAGGGGTCGGTCCTTTCGCCCCTCCTGTTCAATACATATATGAAGCCGCTGGGCGAGATCATACGTGGTTTTGGGGTAGATTACCACCTGTACGCTGATGATACTCAGTTGTATATCTCTACCCCAAACCACCCCAACGATGCCGTCGAAGTGATGTCCTGGTGTTTGGAAGCCGTACGGGTCTGGATGGGAAGGAACAGACTCAAGCTCAACCGGTCCAAGACTGAGTGGCTGTGGTTACCGGTGCCCCGGTTCAACCAGTTGAATCCATCACTGGCCATAGGGGGCGAACATCTGGCTCCTGTGGATGGGGCACGCAACTTGGGCGTCCTCCTAGATGCCCGGCTGTCGATGGAGGACCATGTGACAGCCGTGGCTAGGGGGGCGTTCCACCAGGTTCGCCTGGTGAGCCAGTTGTGTCCCTTATTGGACCGGGACGCCCTTCGCACAGTCACTCATGCGCTTGTGATATCCCATCTAGACTACTGTAACGCTCTCTACACGGGGCTCCCCTTGAGGTGCACCCGAAGGCTGCAGCTGGTCCAGAATGCGGCCGCACGGGCAGTTTTGGGAGTTACTAGATACTCCCACGTAACACCACTCCTGCGCGAGCTGCACTGGCTGCCTGTGGCCTTTCGGGTGTGTTTCAAGGTGTTGGTCATCATCTTTAAAGCGCTCCATGGCACAGCACCTAGTTATTTGCGGGATCGTATCCTGCCCCATACATCCCTGCGGCCGATTCGCTCCCACAGAGAGGGACTTCTCCGGGTGCCGTCCACTAGGCAATGCCAGTGGGTGACGCCCAGGGGAAGGGCCTTCTCTGTGATGGGCCCAACCCTTTGGAACGACCTACCCCCTGATATCAGAACTACCACGGACCTCCGCTCTTTCCGCCAGAAACTTAAAACTCATCTGTTTCACCTAGCCGGCTTGGCCTAATTTATGCTTCTCGCCCCAGTCTGTAATTTAAATTGTTTTATTCGGTTTTAATGGGTTCAGTTTTTAACTTTTATAAATTTGTACAGGGTTATTTAATTCATTTTTAATTTTGTATATATTGTCATGTTTTTAGTAGTTTTAATTTTTTCCTGTACACCGCCCCGAGTCCCCTCGGGGAGAGGGGGTGGTCTAGAAATCCAATAAAATAAATAAATAAATAAATAATAATTTACCAGTTCTCTGAACTACTCGAAATTTTCACTACTGGTTCTCCAGAACCTGTCAGAATCTTCAATTTCATCCTTGCCTTCCCTTCTCCGTCTTTCTCTCCTACAATAATAACACAATGTAGTCCAGCACAGTTCAGCACATCAGTTGTTCTTCATTCTCTCTGATCTCATTTCGTTTCAACAAATGTTGGTGTCTAAGGAATGTGTGCATGTATGTGTGTATGTGCAAGAGAGGGAGAGGAAGAGGGAGAGGAAGAGGGAGGGAGAGAGGAGGAGAGAGAGAAGGCAGGGTATGGGATTGCAATTAAAGCCTCAACTCTTCGTACATGTATATATTGTTGGCACATAGAAAAAGTGCAGACGTTTGCTTACGATGCTGCAACCTTCATCATGGTTGCTTAGAACTTGTGGATGGTTTCCTAGCTTCCTTTTCTTCTTTCCTTTTTCTTCTTCAACCAGTTGCAAGACCACAGGCTTCTGCTAAGCCTAAGGTGCTTTCTTCAGCCTCTAAACAATTCCAGGACTGCTTTACCACTAGACTAATCCATATCTTCCTCAGGGGTCTTCAGACTCAACATTCTCCCTTTCTAAAACCACTAGCTTTCTTTCTTCAAAATTTAATCCTGGATCCAGTCCTGGAGGCATCTAGATGCCTTTGGGAAAAACAAGTTGTTGTTTGTTTGTTTTTGCATTACTCTTCAACTAAAAATCAACACTTCAAAATTTGTTGAATGTGCTATTTATCCTGCTTAAGGAAGAGCTTTTGTGGAAAACAGATTAATGGAGGTTGTCCCATTACCTAAAGTTATTTCATTCACTTTATTTGAGTGCACCTAATTAGAGAAGTGTAAAACAAGATTCCATTTCAATTAAGCAACAAAGCTATTATATAACATCCAATTTCTTTCAATTCCTCATCTTATCTCTTCAATTTAAAATGAGATCTTGAAAAGGTCACTGGTCTCTCTTCTCCTCATTCCAATGCAAACCTCTTCGAAAAATACGTATCACTGCGCTTAAATTGACCATGTTCACTTCTATTTGCCACTCCCCTCCCTTCCCCTTCCCTTTTCATTAGGTAAATGTATACGTTAACATTCAAGATATTGAGAAAAACTATGAATGACATAAATTCCCAAGCTTTAAAACAATTTTAAATTGCCTTGTGGTCAAAGAGCATGAGTGAAAGAAGAAACAGCCTACTCTGCATATGGTACTCGCTTCCTTGGGAGGGGTGGGGGCGTTGCAAATAGGTCAGTCTTATGAAACAGCCATTGTGCAATTTGGGCATAAACCTTGTCTCTTTATCTCTACATCATATACATGCCCACAGGAACAGAGCTTACGATGTGGCTGTGTTTTCATAATTGCCTGCAGATGCCCATGGGCACTGCTGTTTCATGGACATCACAGTTTATTTTTTTTATTGCAAATAGCTGACTTGAAATCTTTAGATCTCCCTGGGCAAGTAGGTTGGATTTCTCCAATAGTACAGCTGAGAGATGGGGGAACATACAGCTTTTCCGATATTGTTTTTAGTTTCAGCATTCCGAACCAATGATATTCCGAGCCAATGGCCCATGATTTAATTTTTTCAATCAGCAAGTCTCTTGCCACTTCCGCATTACATCAAGCTATATACTCCTTTTCCATTAGCCTTCTGCCACTGAGAATTCCCCCCACCTATACTATCTAGCTGAGAATTATGAGAGCTGAAGTTCAATATAACTGGAGGCAGGAAGATAGTGAAAGCTTGTCAATTACATACTCTATGTAACTACAAATAGGATAGAGTAAAGTTAAGAATGGAATGGAATGGAATTAGAGCTGGGAGGGACCTTGGAGGGCTTCAGCCCCCTGCTCAAGCAGGAGAACCTATACCATTTCAGATAAGTAAATGTCTAGTCTCTTAAAAACCTCTTAAAAGTTTTTTATTTTTATTTCTCATACATACATTCACAAATATACAATCTCATAACTATTATTAATAATATGTGTTATCTGTTAACATGTGTAGCAATCCCCCCCCAAAGTTAAAAATATAATTGGGATTGCTTTTTTTACCATCCCATAACCCACTTTATTTTACAATCCTACTTCTTCTTCCTTCCTTCCTTCCCTCCCTTCTTCTCTTCTTCTCTATTTTCTTCTTTCCTCCTCTCCTTTCTCTTCTCTACTTCCCCCTCCTCTCCCCCACTCCTCCCCTCTTCTTCCACTTCCTATCCTTTCTCCTACTCTTACTTCCCTTCCATTTCTTCCTCTCCTTTTTCCTTTCGCTTTCTCTCTCCTTTCTCCTCTCCTCTTCCTACCTTTCTTTCTACTCATCTCTCTATTCCCTCTTTCTGTCGTTGTGTTTACATATTTTCCTCTTCAATCTGGTGTATTTTCGAGCACCTACAATTTCTAAAGGCAAGCTGTTCCACTGGTTAATTTTCCTCACTGTTAGGAAGTTTCCCCTTAATTCTAGGTTGCTTCTCTCTTTGATTAGTTTTCAACTATTATTAGTTAGTTCCAGGTCAATGCAGGAAGTAGACATTCATCATCTAGTCCAGAATGATCAAGTTATCTACTCCTTTTCCATTATCCTTCTGCCACTGAGTATCCCCCACCGATACTAGCTAGCTGAGAATTATGAAAGCTGAAGTTCAATATAATTGGATTGTGTGATCAAAGGAAACAGGTGTTCTCATTGCTTATTGATTGATGACAGGGATTGAGTTTATACAGACAAAACATTTGCTTGATCATCCCTGAGTGGCATTTCAACCTGTGTGCATACTCTGTGAGAATTTGAAAGAATTTTCCTAAACAATATAAAAATTTATACATATACAACTAGCAGAGTTGGAAGGGACCTTGGAGGTCATCTAGTCCAACTCCCTGCCTAGGCAGGAAGCCCTATACCATTTCAGATAAATGGCTATCCAACATCTTCTTGAAGACTTGCAGTGTTGGGGCATTCACAACTTCTGGAGGCAAGCTGTTCCACTGGTTAATTGTTCTAACTGTCAGGAAATTTCTCCTCAGTTCTAAGTTGCTTCTCTCCTTGATTAGTTTCCACCCATTGCTTCTTGTTCTACCCTCAGGTGCCTTGAAGAATAGTTTGACTCCCTCTTCTTTGTGGCAACCCCTGAGATACTGGAACACTGCTATCCTGTTTCCCCTAGTCCTTCTTTTTATTAAACTAGACATACCCAGTTCCTGCAACCGTTCTTCGTATGTTTTAGTCTCCAGTCCCCTAATCATCTTTGTTGCTCTTCTCTGCACTCTTTCTAGAGTCTCCACATCTTTTCTACATTGTGGTGACCAAAACTGGATGCCGTATTCCAAGTGTGGCCTTACCAAGGCATTATAAAGTGGTATTAACACTTCACGTGATCTTGATTCTATCCCTCTCTTTATGCAGCCTAGAACTGCGTTGGCTTTTTTGGCAGCTGCACACTGCTGGCTCATATTTAAATGGTTGTCCACTAGGACTCCAAGATCCCTTTCACAGTTACCGCTATTGAGCAAGGTACCACCTATACTGTACCTGTGCATTTCATTTATGTTGCCTAAATGTAGAACCTTACTCTTTTCGCCTTACTCTTTTCGCCACTCTTTTTGCCAAAAATATTACCTTCAGAAATGCTATTTTCTTCATTTATACCCAATTGTTTTAGTCATATTCACTTAAATTCTTCTTGGTTATTGTGGAATGCATGGGGGGGGGAATGTGGCGGGATGGGGGCAACTACATTTCAATCTATCTTTTGTTCTAAATCCCATCTCTTACATTAAAAAAAAATGCAGGAAGCATTGTCATTCAATTCTGGTGTCAGTAAAAAAATACATTAAGGGTAACAGTGACCCCCAGGTGGAGAGCCTTCTCTGTGGGAGCGCCTTCCCTCTGGAATGAGTGTTAGATTTGCAATACAATTGGCAGACACTATGAACCCTTTAAATGAACTGCATAAAATTCTTCATTTGGCAAGGAACAACCACAAGATAAGTAATGTAGAAGTGCAAACTCTTCATCAAATGTCCTGTATTGATATTCCATAAATAGAAGCCTTGATCACTATCACAGCATACAATACAATACCTCAAATGTAATTTAAGTTCTGCCAAAAGAATAGGGTCAGATATTAACTAAAATAGACACTTGTCTCAATGTATAATTTGAACCATACTTAAGAAAGACTTCAGCCTAAAAGTTGGTATCTTCCAAGATGAACCAGGAGAAGGTTCCAAAAATGATCTCAATACTTTTATTGTAATTTAAGGAAAGAAGAGTTGTTTTAGTGGACCTCAAAAAAAATTGTCTTGTGTATCTACTTCAAACACTTCAAATTATGTATTTGACATGCA
The DNA here is from genome assembly GCA_039707465.1 of Rhabdophis nuchalis. Taxonomy (NCBI): domain Eukaryota; kingdom Metazoa; phylum Chordata; class Lepidosauria; order Squamata; family Natricidae; genus Rhabdophis; species Rhabdophis nuchalis. The sequence goes on from CM077645.1 coordinate 169,963,779, forward strand.
CTGTAAAATGTCCATGAATCATTGCAGTTCACTTCCATGTACAGTGGAGATACCTGAAAGTACTGTAAGTGTTGAAATTTTTAATTGTTTGATCCCACTTTTAACAGTTTGTCTCACTTTATCTGATGAAGTCTTCTATTTCAATCCTAGATGGAAATGATCTTACTGTTTATTCCTCTGATATCCAAAAGTGATACCTTTAATCTCAAAAAACTTCCTTCTAGACTGCCCCCTGTTTCCTGCTCCAATGGCTTGCAACATTGATGGGAAAGGGATAATTCGTGATTGTTAAACATCCCTGCCCCATTATAATTTAACTACACTTCTTTTAGTGTAGCTTCTTTCTTGCCCTCCAGTTTTTATTTTATTACTTTCCAATATCTACCGTGCTCCTCAGTAGGCATTCTGGGGATTTTAGTTAACTTCATGACACAAAACAGCATTCCATTTTCCATTTATTCAAACTACCAATAAAGCAGAATCAAGGGAACAGCAAAACACTTTCATTTTCCCAGCCTCAAGCATAGCTAATTGCAGAGCATACTATGGTTGCTTAATTTTTTTCTTCCTTCCTAGATTTAGCTGATAAGACAGGAAAACTATCTGACTTGCCTCAAGAAGGTTTTTTTTTAGCTTAAAAATTCAGCATCTAAACAGACACACATACAATTACATTACACAATTTTAACCCTATCTCTAGTCTTATTCTAGAATTAAAGGGCTTATAGAGGTAGTTGGCAATGCTTATCTCAGATAATGTGATAAGTTTTTTTTGTCTGACTTTGGTCTTTCTTTCCATCATCTCTTGACATCTCCACTATGCTTTCTGTATTTATTTGTTATTGGCGCTCAGTGCTCTTTATGTTGTTTGGTCTTCAGTATGCTTCTTATGGCCTGTTAGCTGTTGGCCACTCCAGCAGCCAAATCACATGAAGAGGGAGTGTGGGAGTCAGGGCCAGCATCAAGGCAATCTGAGAGCTCTGAGGGGGAAGAGGGAATGGAGCTGTCAGAGGGAGAGGGAGAGAGGGAGTGTGTGTGTGTGTGTGTGTGAGAGAGAGAGAGAGAGAGAGAGAGCCTAGGTCATCCATCAGCCCTCAGATGGAGAGTCAACAGTCCCCAGGTCTGGAAGTGTCTGATGAGGAAAAGGAGGAACAGCTGGATCCAGTGCCTGACGTGCACATATGCAGAAGGCAGAGAAGAGCAAAACAGTGGAAATCTGTGGGCCGATCCTTGGGACAGAAGAGGCTAAGCCACACCCTAGCTCTGGGGATAGAAGGCAGGGGGCAGAGATGAATAGATGTGCAGACAATTATTCATCTCCCCTGCCGGACAGTTTTATTAGCCTGAGGTGAAAGAGAATTTTTTTGCCAGGGCTGCTGGTGCTCCTAATAAAGGAATCATTGCCTCAACTGTAGACAGTTTGTTGTGTTTGGAGAGCTGGGTCAGAACAATGCTTCTTCAGATTATGTCCAACTCAATCCAACTACCCAACAATTACCTAATCCAACTGATTAACCTATGAAGGTGTCCATTTAGATTCTCAGCTTCCTTTTATCAGAAAAACTAGCATCAATGAATCTGAAAATATTTGTTATACTAGTTGCACGGACGTGAAAGCTAACTGTCAAATTCTGAAACAACAAAAACAGCCTTTCAAGGAATGTTGGATATCATAAATGAAAGGAAAAAGTATAACTACGAATATGTGTGGTGAATATTAAACAGCGACAAAAAAAAATGAATAATTCAATCTCGCCTTTGATCTGTCTAATGAAGAATGGAAATTAGATGCAAACTACTTCCCTCCCCATCTCCGTCTCTCTCTCTCTTTAAAAAAAAGTTTTACTGTTGGGATATCAGGACTCTGGTTCAAGGTATGGTAATTAGTTATGAAATAATTAGCAGCATTACATGAGTGTTTAGGAACAGGGGAATTATAGAATTAATCTTTGATGTTGAGAAACCTATCAATATATTGTCATATCTTTCTCTATAATTATTGACAAACTCCACTAAAGCGATGGAATTTCAAAGATCTAAACAAATATTAGAAATCAGAAAATACAGAACTATCTTTGAGACAAATGCTCAGGGATTAATCTACAAACTCTCAGTATAACCCTATGAATATTATATGACATATGGATTTCTCAGGAATCCACTAGATCTTCTCCCTCTCTTATGACTCTTAGATTTGATGCTATATCTTGATTTGAGCATCTGATTTTATATACACATATGAAATTCTTCCATTGTCTGGCAATTCTCCTTTTCCAGTCTCAGCAAAAGAAATGGGGTGGATTGAACTCTATATTATTCCTTTGGTCAGTCCAGGAAAGAAAGAGGTTTTAGAAGTAAGATTCTTACTTACTTCTCCTTCTTAATCCAAATGCGGATGAAAAGGTAGACTGGAATCTGGACTATTTGAATGCTAAACCATCCTTGGTTTTTCCTTGCATGATATGTGAATAAGGTATATTAACTAATGTATAGCTGGTTTCCTAACATGTAACATCCATATTTTCATTAATATTTGATGGTATGCTGAATTAGCATATCCAAATTCGTGAAATCCTATGTTTAAAAGAGTACTTAAAAATCTGCATAGGGAAAACCTTAACTTTGGGCAACAGGCTGATAGTTTCATATATCAACACTTGGCTGAAAGTCTCCAGCAAGATTGCACTTCCAATAAGATCCCTAGAGGATAATTTTCCTTCTAATATATATTCCTTCTAATCTAGCTAGCTGTGAGATTTTCATCCTATTGTATTGAGTCATAATCATTCCATAATTAGCACTACACGTTGTGTATAATTAGTTATTCCTGTGGCAGACAGGCATGAAATATATTTCTCTAGCCCTTTATTATTTTACTAAATTGCCAGTGGAGATTTTTAAAAATGAATAATGATGTTTATGCTTATAGCTCAATGTTCCTCATTTCCTTGGTAATTGTCAAGGTGTAGATAAAACTGTAACCATGGTAGCAACTATTTCATATACCTTTAAAGGAAATGCAACGGACCTTTTCACAAATGTAGCAAAATTATTAATTGTGTTGTCCTATAGAAAATTCACCATGTCTAAACAAAGAAAACCAAATGTAGCATATATCTTAGCTGGGCACTTTTAGAAATATAGGACTACAATGTCCATAATTAGTCTAATACATGTAAAGGGTAGTCCAGCAACTCTGGAATATGTTTTTAGTGTTCTCCCAAAGTCTTTTACTTCTAAACTTAAATAATAAAGACGACTGGCAGTAACTATTCAGTAGACAGGATCTTGATAGTTTCTTGCTAAACGTATGTGATTACCATGAGTTTAAAAAGATCTTTTTAAAAATTAATCTATGTATTATATAGAGAGCTTTTCACTTTGTATAGTGTTCTTTGTAGAGAATGCTCATTCTCTGCCAAGAATATTCACTCTCCGAGGAAAGAAACTTTTTATAAAAGATAAAAGATAACCTTTGGCTTGTAAACACAATTCTTAGAGTCATGCTTTGCAGAAGTGTGCATGTACTTGTCATCTCTTTCCAGTGATCCAGTTTCAATGGTATACATGTGAGTATGTGGGAAAAAGAGAGAAAAAGAGAAGGAAAATGAGAAGGAGAAGGTGAGAGGAGGGAAGGAAGGAAGGAAAAAGAAAAAGAAAAAGAAAAAAGAAAGAGAGAGAGAGAGAGAAAGAGAGAAAGATAGGCAAGTAGGTATGGCTTGGATGCCCACAGAAAGTCCCCAACCTCAAATCATTACTGCATGTGATTCTAAGGGCTAAAAAGTTCACTACATTGATAAAATTTAGTTGGATGACAAATAATTAAAATGGAAAGATGAAAGATCTTAAACAAAAGACCCCAATAAATTAAATTCATAATTTCTTTATAAAACCTTATTAGAAGAGAAATGTAACTGGTATTTTGTTGCCCATGACGAAGAGGAGCATGTAAAGAAATTGATCACACATACCTACATGTGATAATAAAAGGAACTTTTTAGAAAATAGGAATTAAATTTAAAGATGGAGATCATTATTTTTAATCCAACCTGACCAAATATTTCTACATTTATTTTAAACTACACAAATTAAATGTTATTTGGAGTCCAGCCTTTCTTTCTTCTATCCACTCTTCTTGTGTAGCCCGTTGATAGATTTTTTATTTTTATATGGGTTTCATCATGAATAGAATACTAGTTATTATAGGAATGAAGCAATCCAAATAATTTCAGGTCATCCACACCACTGATCTAATTTGGGTTATATGCACTGGAGTCTCTTTGAATCTAAAGGTTGCTAATTAGATTTTTATCACCAAATTTTAATTTCTTTCACAACAATTTGGCTTTAATAGTTGGTGCTCTTAATTCAGTTCCTTGTTAATGAAGTCACTGCAATAATCTGCCTCTTGAAACTAACTATTTGCTGCTAAACTGTCAGAATATTTAAACATCTTGAATTTTCTTCTACTTGAGAATCTGGGATTTGATATGTAGAACTAAAATCTATATATAGTGGTTATTTCGATTATTTTTTCCCTTGTGGCAATGCTTTCAATATCTGAAAAAGTCAAAATAATTATTCATAACAGCAATACTTTTGACAGCTTGGCAATTCATTTGTGAAAACTATTTAGTTGCATAGGCTTCACTTAAATAAGCACTTGAAAATACTATCAGATGCTAGTTCACAAAGAGCCATGTGTGAGCTTTGTTGGATGAGAAAATATGCATATTATGAGAATTGCGTTTTCTCCCAGGAAATATACAGGATTTGTGTTAACTTCTACTGCCCTTCTTCTGGTCTTCCTTACAAGAAAGAACATAGATTATGTTCATATTCATTCCAACTTATTCATTTTGAAATAAATTTCCCTGGTTTCATGAATATGCAGCACAAGACCCAAAACAGTTTTCACTATTTTTTTCCCCTCCATTCAATAACGTCTAATTCTTTGAGATTTCCTGGAGAAGTCCCTACAATTTTCTTGACAAGGTTTTTCAGAAGTACTTTGCCATTGTCTCTTTCCTAGGACTGAAAGAAAGAAAGTGGTTACCCAGGTGGCTTTGTGGCTAATGTGGGATGACAATTCAGTTTTCCAGTTCCTAGCCTAATGCCTTAACCATTGCACCAATTTAATTAATAACCTAATGCAATGTCTTTTAAAGAAATGTAAACCTGCTTTAACTGTTGAGAGAACACAAAAAATGTTTTCTGAAAATTCATAGATCATGCCCACATGAAGAGATGGCAGACTGCAGAAGGTTCTCTGAAAAGCAGAGCATGAAGAATTGGCAAGTAGACAGCTGCTTCAAACTTCTCCAAACCAAGAGATACTTGAGATGACCTACAGGTGTTTCAGACAGCTGATCCGCATAAAGAAACCACAGGATAGTGGTCTTTGGTGGATTTAGAGTTCTGGAAGATAAAATAATAGCCAACTTTCTCTAACTGTGGTCAGCACATTTTCAGAAATTTCTTGTTAACTGCTTTTCAGTCTTTAGAAACTTTTGTGTCACAACTTTTATATCACTGAATAGGTTTCTTTCAGTCTTTAGTGAAAGTAAGTTTTAACTACAAGTTTAAAAAGGGGGAATAAATAGCAAAGATAATATTACAAATTAGATTTTTTTAAACAGTTGCAAATAGGTTAAAGGTCCAGATAAATTTGAAGAAAGATTTTGGAATTAATTATAAAGAATCCTTCTCAAGAGAAAATGCTTTTGTTTTGAATTTTTTTTAAAAAAACCATCAGATTATTTAACAAGTAGACATTACATTAATAATAATAATAATAATTAAAGGAGAAGTACGCTAATTCAAATTATAGTTATAGAATAAAGCAAAATGTTCTAATACAGTATATATTGAAGGAGGTTTTTTTAATCAATGGATACATTAATATTAATAGTGTCTTTTAGATAGGATCTAAAAGATGTTAAGGTAGAAGAACAAATTTTACTTGATAAATTTAAGACTGAAAATGGATTTACAGATTACAGACTAAAGAATGATTTGGAAAAAGATGTTACACTGGACACACACAAGAAACTGGTTGATGCTTTATAAATTAAAAGGGATATTCAAATCATAAACCAAGAGAATGATCTGGATAATTTTCCTATATTGACTTTACAAAAGAGGCTTGTTAAAACTTTGAAGAATCTTATCAGAAGGGCCAAAGGAAAAAAATGAAATGGAATCAAGTTCTATGACATTAATTGAGCGGACTAAAGATTAATACTGTTAGAAGTAAAAGAAGGAAGATAAAGTTGATTTATTAGAATAAGGTTGAAAGAGCTTCTAGTTAGGTTTAGGTTAGGTTTATTGGATTTATATGCCGTCCTTCTCCCAAAGGACTCAGTTCGGCATACAACATAAAAAACACATATTACAAAAGTTAAATAAATTATCCAAAAAAACCCAATTGACATTTACAATAAAATTTTAAAAATTAAATTAAAATTAACAATTAAATTAATCATTTATTTTATTCAGGCCAGGGCGGCTTGCTGGAAAAGCCAACTTTTTAGGGCGCGTCGGAAGGACCGAAGGTCGGGAATTATGAGAAGGATACAATAAAATCTCCATTTCCTCCCCACTCCAGGAGAAAGTTACTGCAAAATCCCCATTTCCTCCTGAACAGCTGGGAATCTGGAGGCAGAAAATAGATGGGGGTGGGGCCAGTCAGAGGTGGGATTTACTGGTTCTATGAACTACTCAAAATTTCTCTACCGGTTTTCCAGAACTGGTCAGAACCTGCTGAATACCATCTCTGCTCTGGTTGTCTTCATCTTCAGTTGGGAGATAAATTAAAATGTTGTCTATAAATAATGAAACATCTTCAGATCGGAATGGGATAACTCATCATAGCCAATTCGCTGCGGCCAACTCACCACGGCGAACTCAATGCAGGCAACTCACCACAGGACAATTTAACAATTCAAGTATTTAAAATAAATATTTTTTTTTAAAAAAAATGTCATTCACATATCATTCTGTCCCTCCTTTTGCATCCTTTTTTAATGATTCTATTCCACCATTTCTTTGATATTGGTATAACTCTTGTCCCCCAGAGAGTTGTTTTGCAATGAGTTGTCTATGGCAAGTTGGCCATGGCAAGTTGGCCATGGCAAGTTGGCCATTGTGAGTTGGCCATGGTGAATTGGTAAGAACCAACATTTAATACCAATTCTCATTGCATAACCTTGATACAAACATACTTCTCCTGTACATATGCATGCTTTCTGCAGCATAATAGTCTCACCCATAATACATACATTAAAGTATTATTAGATCTAGAAGCAAACTCTACCAGCTACAGAGGTTATGCACAACAATAGACTGTGGTTGTCATGTAAGAGAATGTAACTCCCTCTTTGTGCTTGCTGCCTCCCTGTTGACAATTTGTGTTTATATTTTAAGGAGCATTTTAATTGCTTCCATGCTTTTAATATTTAATTACTTTACTAGTTCTTTGTAATGCTGAACCTGCACACCTCCCACATTTATCAGATTTTAATATATTTTGTTAGATTGCTCCAATTTTTCACTTCAGCTGAATTGTATTCTTAATCCCGTTTACGGATATTGAATACAAATTGCTTGCAAATGGAAGATTGGATGTGGTTATAAAAACCAAAGGTATCATTTTATAAAACAGGCCTTTGTGCTATGAAAGGAGCAGAGTGGCAAGAAGGACTCTATCAGGGTCTAGTTGCTATGGTTATATAATGGCTTCTATTTTGTTCAATCCAAGCTCTCCATGCTTTAGCAACAATGCTGAATTCATTTTTTTAAATTTGTTGAAACTCTCACAACTTCATCAACATAAGAAAAATGCAGATGAAAATTGTAACATTTCCCCCCTTTCCTGCAACTCAATAATACCGCCCTCCTTATTTCTTCAAATCTCAGATATTCCCACATTTCAAAATGCAAAAGATAACAAGAGGAACCAAAACTGGTTATAGAAAGCTGACAGCTGATTGAAGAAGATAATGATGATGATTAGCAAGGCTACTGTAAAAGCTACAGGAGCAGTCTCACTGATTCCTTTGCAATTGAAGTCAGAGTCTTTCTGGTTAGCAGTTCAAAATTCTTAGGCTATTATGAATTAAATTTCAACATACAAACACATATATATGCACATTTATTTTAAAAATTGTTGAATCAGACTATTAAATCCACCAGAACTGAAAGGGCAGCAATTCAGTAGAGTTGAATGGATATTATAATGGGTTCCTGGCTTTTCTTGATTTTTTAAAAATTGTTTTTAAATGTGGTATTTTTATCATCATGGTTATGTGTCATAAGATGGGTGGCCATATAAATCTTTTAAATAAACAAATAAATAATGATAATATGCCCTCTTTCATCACTTTATGATAGTTGATAATCAATTCTGTTGTCTGCCTTTGAGCCAGAGGCTCCATGAAACCATGATTAGAAATCATTGATGGCAAACTATCTTCAATCAAGCTTTCACAATATCATTACTCTTTTTTAATTATAGTTTGTGGAATTGCATAAATTTAATTGCTTGCTATGCAAAGCTTGTCTGTACTGAGACATTTGTCATTCAACCGATTGGGGCTTTAGGCAGAGGGAAACTGTCCCAGTTCTGAGTGGAAAAAACTGCTTTCAATTAAACAAATAAAATTTTGGATATATTAAATTTTTGCCCAGACATTAACAGGATGATAGACTATGACATCCAAATTAAAACTAAGGCAATTCATGAATTATGCTTTTTTTAAAAATGTACATAGAAAATCTAGGTGAGTATAAGATTTCTAAATAGATACTTCTACCTCTGTGAGCAAGTACCCTGTTTCCCTGAAAATAAGACCTCCCCGGATAATAAGCTCAATCGGGCTTTTGAGTGTGTGCACTAAATAAACCCTCCCCCGAAAATAAGACCTCCCCGAAAATATTTCAACACAGCAGCAGCCATGAAGTGACCATCTTCGCCACCTCCTGCACCTCAAAAATAATAAGACCTCCCTGAAAATAAGGCCAAGTGTTTATTTTGGGGGTCAAAAGAAAATAAGACCCTGAACTCTTTGCAACAAACCAGGAAAGGGACCTTGGTGTCCTGGTGGACAGCTCAACGAAGGTGTCAACCCAGTGTGCCGCAGCAGTGAAAAAAGCAAACTCATTGCTAGGGATCATTAGGAAGGGTATAGAAAATAAGTCAGCAAGTGTCATTTTGCCTCTTTATAAATCTATGCTGAGGCCCCATCTGGAGTATTGTGTACAGTTCTGGTCATCATACCTTCAGAAGGATATTATGGAAATGGAAAGGGTGCAGAGGAGGGCAACCAGAATGATTAGGGGGCTGGAACACCTTCCTTACCATCTGAAGCTGCAACGGCTGGGCCTCTTCACTCTTGAACGACAGTGCCTAAGAGGTGACCTGATTGAAGTCTATAAAATCATGCACGGTGTGGACAAAGTAGAAAAGGAAAAACTGTTTTACCTATTGCACAACACTAGAACTAGGGGGCACTCCATGAAAGTTTTGGAAGCTAGACCTCAAACAAATAAGAGGAAGTACTTTTTCACCCAGAGGATCACTGGTCTATGGAACTCCCTGCTAGAAGAAGTGGTGACAGCTGTCAGCCTCGACACCTTTAAGAAAGGATTAGACAAGTTCATGGAGAACAAGGGTATCAATGGCTATCATTATGGATGCCTAAGGACACCCTCCGGGTTGGAGAGATAGGCAGGATATCTCTCAATGCCATTTGCAGGGAATCATAAGCAGGTGAAGACATTTGCTTGGGAATACCCTGAAGCAAATAATGAGCCATTGTGTGAGACAGAATGCTGAACTGGATGGGCTGTGGCCTGTTCCAGCAAGGCTGTTCTTATGTTCTTATGTTATGTTCTTAAAAGAAAATAAGACCCTGTCGTATTTTCGGGAAAACACGGTAGTATTTTGCAAATTCATTATAATTTCACTATGATTAATTGTGTTGCAAAGAAATGTGTCCCTAACATCATTGTCCCTAACATGTGTCTTAAGAACACAATACTGTCTATAAAATAGAGTGTTATAATAACAACAGCTGTAGCTTCAAAAATAGTCCCGTTTGGAGAAATAGTTATAATATTATTAAGTGTTCTAGCTTGAAAAAACAATTCTGGGATAATGTGAATGATAAATGAGTAATCAGACAAACTGTAGGGAAACCCCAAAACTCTGTCAATATCTATCAAAATATAAATGCTGATGAAGCACTGACACAAAATTCTATTGGGGGAATTTAAGAAATTTCAACTTATGTTTCTGTTTATCCTGAAATATACTTAACTTTGAAATATGCACTTAGGCAAAAAAAAAACATTTGCTCAAAACAGATGTGGATTGTTCTTCTGTAAATAACAAATACACATTTACCTGATATTTTAATAAATATCCAGCTAAGTCTTGCATGCCAAGTTTCTATGAAAAGCTTCAGATTTTATTAGCATCGCGATGTTTTCTTCCAGCTTCATAAAAAGGAATTTACCACACTATGGATTAAAATATATTTTCCTTGACAGCTCAGTAATCTAAATCTATGAAAAATTTAGAGTTGTTTTTTATAAATTTCATTTTCAAAAAAAAGCTTTAGCAAATCATTTTGGCATAGAACCAAGAAAACAGCAAGGGTATGGCTAAATAGCCACCAGGAATCAAGGACCTTTGTAGCTTTTATTAATTATATTTTTGTTACCTGGATAGATGATTTAAAATGCTACTAAATACAGCTATATATCAGGAAAGTAATGTAAGATATGTTATCCAATTATGGAACAATTAAATTTAAATTTAAAAGTCCTAATAAAGGGTCAAAAAAGTCAAGATAGTGACTGTATGACTCTGGGTACCATCTTACTTTATTGACATCCGCAATGCCCAGCTGAAACAAGACTGAGTTAGAAAGGCATGAAAAAGGAAGACTTATCGGTTCCTGGTGGGAATCCAGGAGGAAACCATTCTACAAACTGGGTAGCGTATCAAAGAAAATTTCTTTCTGTATTGACTTATTTTGGAGATGAAGAAATATTTGGGCATATAGTGAGGGAATGCTTAATATATATTTTACTACTAGATTATGATAGGAGAAATTATATTTTTGCAGAATGCCTTTTGCTGACTCCATAGAATCAGGCCAGATAATTTTAAAAAATCCTTTCAGTTCTATTTACTGTTAGTTATGATCAAGCCATGATACTAATGTTCTTTAGGATGGGAAAAGATATGCTTTCATAATACTGATTGTGATTATACAACCACCTTGTTTATTTCTGTTGTGTATCAGAAATAGATTAGTCACTGTTTTGTGTTTAAGACACCTGGATTTTATAAGCCTAATACTAAGGTTATTTCAACTTCTCACCCAAAAAAAACTTATTTAAACAAATTATCCATTTTCTGAAGGACTTTAAAAAAAATTAGCATACATTCTCAAAATGAGCTTTAAAAATTGATAGCTGCTCTTCAAACAAGTGAGCTGATCAAGTGCAGGAAGCAGGTGGCTGAGACACAGCTATTTTTTTTTTTTTACTGTTCCGTAAATGCATTCATTTCCCTTCTTCCTCTAACAAACTGTTTCAAATACATTTCATTTTATCACTTGCATTTCCTCTGAGTCATTGCACAACCAGAGAACTTTTTTCAGTTTTCAGGGGCTTGGGGTACACTTTTTCTCTTTAGAAAAATGTCTGCCTGCAAAAAAACCCAGGATTAACAGTGTTGCAAGGAGCAATTAATTGTCAGTTCTTTATTCAGCTATAGTTGGCTAGCTGCTTTACAAGAAGGACCTCAAATAGTAGAAAGACAGAGATTATTATAAGTCTGGGAGTGAGAGGTGGGAAAGCTAAGCAATCTGATTCATGACCAACTTTTGGGGGAGTGAGATAAGAGTTAAACAAAAAGAAAAATACTGTATTGTAAAACAAAAGGCATGTTTTTGCAACAAGAGCTCCATTATTGAGGAGGATGGAATGGTGAGATAACCAGGTGTGGAAGCTTGATTAGAGTAGAATGCCTGCAGTTTCTCACCTTGTTAACAAAGCTTCCTAACTGAGGTTGCCTCCTGGACAAATCTTTTGGCGGACAGACTGGGCTTCCTCATTGTTTTTGCTGGGTTCAGATTAAAAGGGTTCTTTTGGAAGCAGAGACACGATTGTTCTTGGGTCATGCAGCAGCTCAGGGATGCACCAATTTACATAAGCAAGTGCGGAAGTAGGACATGTGGAAGGAGATGGGGATTGCATCAGTGGGGCTGAAGGTTAACAGCAAGGTGGGGGAAGAGAGACTGCAGTTGTTTTTTTCATTATTTTTTCATTACTGATACTTTTTTCCTATAGCATGCTTTCTTCACTGATCTCCTCCACATGAGTTTGGTTCAACTTCTTACAACTTTGGGCATCTTTCAGCTGACAAATCAAATACTACAAGGATACATTTGTTGAGACCTGCAGCCTAATTAATTATAGCAAAGCTATGAAGACATGGGAAACAATTCCAACAATTGTTGTTTATTAAATGTGGTTCTTGTTTATTCTGTAATCAGCATTCAATTTCTTGTGATATTTTCTTCCAATTACTCCGCATAAGGGACCTAAAGTAGTCTCTCTCCTTTTTTGGGGGGACAGGAGATACAGTTTCCATCTGTTTGTTGTTTTAATAATGCCCTAATTTATATCAGGTTACTTACTTTTTACTATGCAGAAACCAACTTTTATATCAATACATCACATTTCTCAATTCCATGACAATGGGAACTGAAATCCTAAACATGTTGAGATCAAACACTTGAAGAAAACTCATTTCCTCCGTGCTGACCACTGGCACTTTTTTCATTATGGTTGTTTTAGAATAAAACTATTCCTAGCAAATAACTTTTTGATCTTAGTTTCATATCAGGCTGAGATAATTTGTGCAGGTAGTTCATTAGAAAGAACAAGACAAGTGGAGGAAATGAGGGCAAAGAGGAGGAAGGATAGCTGCATTTTCTACATGTAATTTGTCTCGATTAAATAACCAATATGCAATCTAAACTACAACTAATATTAGCAAAAGATTAGGATTTTGTTTAGCCAAAATAATATAGTAATGGTCAATTTAATTTCTAAGTAATGCACCAGTGGGGAAAAAATAGTATCTTAAATTATGAGTACAAATTTATAATGAATAGTGCTGTTAATTAATAGAAGCAGGAATGTCAGAGAATTGGAGGACATATGTATATGTACATATGTATATGTAACATATTGCACAGATGTCTCTGTGTTAAACATGCTATATCTGGATTGCAAAAATATTAAAACCATTATTGAAGAAGAAAAAATTATATTTTCTGCATTTTTTTATTTATATGTGAGTGTTGGTCCCGGTATATTTTATGCCACATAAAATACACCACAAAAGAGAGAAATATAATCTCTCTTTTATTGCTATTTTCTACCTGTTTATGTATATATATTTAAAAATACAGTAAATATTATTTTAAAAGGAAATAAAACATATAAGGATTAACCAAAGCACAGCTATATCTATGGGGGATGGGCGAGAAGCATATTGCTGGATTCTATCCTGAAATCATTCCAAAGGCTGATCATTTTGCATTTATTATTGTTAGTATTTTAATCTACCACTTGCTCTGAAAGAAACTGTCTGTCTGTATTATTCCTATTTGAATCATCACCAGAGCTTAAGAAAAAGGAAAGAGGAAGGGGTGCAGAATCTTAAGACTCAGAATGCACAGGTTGTCTTCCTTAGTCTCATCTCAAAATATTTTGTATGGAGGAGAGAGACAAAAAGAGGAAAATGTGCTGATCATTCAGAAAGCATGAAATGTCCTTGTGTGTGTGGAATGAATTGGAAATGCCTTTCGGATTTGATGTTAAAATGCAGCACTGTCCTTGATTTGACATTTACAAATGTAAGCAAAAGAAGAAAAGGCATTTTCTCCTTTATAAGTTACTTACAGGTCAATTGTCAGATAGTCATGAATACAATCAACCCCTAAATTTGCTAGTCCTGACCAAGATACCATTAGATTTTTCTTTGTAAAAAAATCTTTCTGAAAGGAAATAATGTCTTCTACTATGAATGAGCTAATCAGAAAGCTCTTAATTAAAAGTGGAGAAATATTAAATAGAAACATAATTAAAGAAGTAATTACTGCTGATATTACTTTGGTTTGTGAGAATCTATGATGAAGTAATGAGCTGAGGGCTGGCTGGCTGGGGAATTCTGAGAGTTGAAGTCCACAGATTGCTAAAATTGCTAAGAATTAAGAGAACAGGGTCATATATGGTGGTGGTAAAATATTGCTCAATACCAAAATATATGTTAGCATACTGTTCCGTTTGGCTCAGGAGCAATAGATTCCACTAAGCCATCTGGATACAACAAATCATTACATATGGTACTTTACTTTGTTAAGTTGTATTTGATAAATTGGCACCCTGTTAGAAAGTTCAAATGCAGTAGAACCTCTGATCACGACCATAGTTTGCGACCATACATAGCTTTGGTCGCAACCAGATTTGGTCATGACCCGAACCTAATTTTGGAAATTTGACGCTTACCAAAAAAAATGGCACAGAAGGGAAAACCATCTGCAGAAAATGAATAAATTGTGAATTGTTTGGTTGGAACCCAATTTGGTCATTGTCAGAAGCGTTTGTGACCAGAGGTTCTACTGTAAATACAGTGGCAGCGGCAATAGTAGCAGCACATAGTAAATTTTTGCCTTGTACCAAAATTCAAATGTATAAAACCAAAATCATAGCAGTTTAAATGCATTGATGATCCAAGAATGCGAAACAAACCAATAACTTGGGGTGGTGGTGATCACAGAATGTTTCAAGCAAATCTACAATATTCAATATTTCTTTATTATAATTAACCCCCAAAATTAGCAAAGCCTGACACGGGGATAAGAATTGTCTGATTCTTACAACTGAGCAGAAAGAATGGTGGTTTTTGTGGGTTATGTCGATCCATGTTTATACTCTCATCCGTACCTGGACAGTTTATTGCTTGGTAGCAATCTCTACCTGATTCTCAACTTGAACAATCTAAGACAGAAATTTGATTTGAAAATTTATGATTAAAAAAACAACCCAGTGAATAATACTATAAAGGAACACTTAGATACCCTGTGACCTAAAATTGTAATTACTTAGTTTTCATAGTAATAATTACCAAGGGCCAACAACTATGCCAACTAACTTTGGTGCTAAATTATGACAATTGCATCATATAGTAATAATAAACATATCCTTTCACATATTGTATCTAGTAAGAAGGACTCTCTTTACCTTTCCAAAGCAATATCATTTACAAATGAAGCTGACTAATGTATTTATATCAACAGTTTATATGTAGCACAAAGTCAATAGTTTATGTTTATTAAACAGCTGAACCAATCAGAAACAATCAGCTAATGTTTAATATACAATACTGGAATCAGCTTATTCTTAATTCTGAATTATATTTAAGGGAATCCACTTTTTGGTTACATTGAAAGATAAATGCTCCAATTCATATTGACACCATATCATAGCTAAAGTCTATATTGTGTTACTGAAGATTACTGAACTTTTATCTACTGAGAAAGGGGAAATAGTTGGTCTCTTTTGCCTAATGGTTTAACTAGTTCAAGGAAGTCAGTTCTTTTAAAAAAAACTAGTTTAAAAGTTATTCTGATTTCTGATTTTATGGCATAACTACTGAAATAAAAAATTAGAATAACACATTATTGGCCAAAAATGAAAAATAGGTTCGTCAGAAATATCTCACTCTAATGTTCTGGATCACTCATCAGAAAGTGAAAGCTACTGCCTTCGGGCCATTCTAGGAATGCTACATTGAAGTAGAAATATTACTGTCCACATCTGACTGATCCTTTATTTCATTTCCCGTTCTGCATGTTTAATTATTGCCTCCCTTTGCTTTCATATTTGACCTTCAGCAAGGAAAAGGAAATGTATCATTAAATTCTTCCAAATGTGCAGCATTCATTGTAATGAAGCAGTTCCCTATATTGTTAAGATGTTTCACAAGCTCTTATTTTCCATGTTTCTCAGCTGTAGGGCAGGAAAGTATAAAATGGTTTCTTTTTTGTAGAACTGAAAACAAGGCCTTTGTCAGAAAGGGTTGTTTTCTCAGCCTATATCCCTCTGGATATATTTTTCTAGGATTCTTTTGGTCTCCATCTATTATGAACAATTGTTCTCCCAAGCAGGAAATGATGGTAATTATTAGCTAACAGTTCTAGAGGGCATCAGGTTTATCTGGATGGGTAGTAACAAACTCAAACTCAACCCGTCCAAGACCGAGTGGCTGTGGTTTCCGGCATCCCGGTTTAGCCAGATGAGTCCAACACTGGCCATTGGGGGCGAACAACTTGGCCCCGTGGAGAGGGCGCGCAACTTGGGCATCCTCCTGGATTCCCAGCTGTCAATGGAGGACCATGCGGCGGCCGTGGCCAGGGGGGCATTCTATCAGGTTCGCCTGATATGCCAGTTGCGCCCCTTACTAGACCGGGGGCCCTTCGCACAGTCACTCAAGCGCTCGTGACATCTCGGCTGGATTACTGTAACGCTGTCTACATGGGGCTCCCCTTGAGGTGCACTCGAAAGCTACAGTTAGTGCAGAATGCGGCCGCGCGGGTGGTTATGGGTGCCCCAAGGCAAGCCCACGTAACACCTCTCCTGCGCGAGCTGCACTGGCTGCCTGTGGCCTTTCGAGTGCGCTTCAAGGTGTTGACTACCATCTTTAAATCGCTCCATGGCTCGGGGCCTAGCTATATACGAGACCGCCTCCTGCCCCATACATCCCTTCGTCTGGTCCGCTCCCACAGAGCGGGCCTTCTCCGGGTGCCGTCGGCTGGGCAATGCCGGCTGGCGACACCCAGGGGAAGAGCCTTCTCTGTGGTGGGCCCGGCCCTCTGGAACGACCTACCCCCGACCTTCGCACTACCTTGGACCTCCGCCTCTTCCGCCAACGTCTTAAGACGTACTTATTCCAACAAGCCGGCCTAGGATAGCTCCCCGCTTCTGACTTTTAAATATAAATTATAATTTGGTTATGGTTTTAATAATGGGTTTTAGCACGGGTTAATTAATTTAATATATTTTTAATTGATGTATATTGTATTTATGGTTTTATATAATGCCTGTGCGCCGCCCTGGGTCCTAACAAGGAGAAGGGCGGGGTATAAATTTGATAAAATATAATATAAATATCTGTCAATCATTACTTTTATTTTTGTTGAGGGAGAATCCTGGTAAAGGAAAAGACCACTTTAAACATACCCAGAGTCCCTCTAGAAATGTATGAACTTTGAGAATTAATTTTATTTGGAAGAATTTTGTTCCTCTTCAAGTAGTCATTAACTCTTTCTCATAAAAGGTTAATTTACAAATAAGCAAACACAAAAATAATATTGTGTTGGCAGATGAAACATCCAGCCTACTATACAATCACTATAGCAACCATGCACTCTATTGACACAAGAATTATTTGACATCTTTGAGATATGATATTTATTTTAAATACACACACACACACACACAAATACAAATAGGGTTCTGTATTGTAGAAAAAGTGGCCTTGTAGAGGAGCCTTTATCAAAATAAGGCTTAGTTTTAAATGATCAAACCTGATTTTTCAAAACTGTTTTTCACAGCTCTGAACTATTCCATATGATTCAATTACCTTAAAAAAAAGCCTTTAGATGCTTATAGCATCTTAATATCAGTTAAGACTTATATCCTAGTGATGTCAGAGTTGTAGCTACATTTCCCTGATCAGTGAGGAGAATAATGATTTTCCAAGGCCTGAACTTCAAAAGAATATATATATATATATATATATACATTGCCCATTTTAAATGCAGTGTTTGGTACAATATTGTGTCAGGTTGAATTAATAAAGCGCAAATTACCCAATTTATATATATAAAATGAGCTGTTGAAGTGAGTGAAATTACCCTGTTTTCTATATTGCAAACAATAGTATTGATTTTGTAGCCACATCTGGATTATTGTCAGAAGGAATTGCAGAAAGTCTTCAGTTCTTCTCTACAGGTAGTGTTGTTCTCTAACTCCCAGTAAATTCTATGTATCTCGGGATTTTGGCTTTAACAGCTATAATTTATATTTTCAACAGTGGGACACTTAAAATAGATTCTTTTCTGATTCATTTGTAAGATTGTTTATTACAAAAGGTTTTTTTTTAATTCTCTTCACTCATGTTTAATTCTTGGAACCTACCAGGAAAAATTCCTGTAGTTTACTTGGCAAGGTTTTTCAGAAGTGGTTTGCCATTGCCTCCTTCCTAGGGCTGAGAGAAAGTGATTAGCCCAAAGTCACCAAGCTGGCTTTGTGCCTAATGTGGCACTAGAACTCATGATCTTCCAGTTTCTAACTTAATGCTTTAATCACTACATCAAATATATACAATTGTTTCCACAACACCCTGTTAGGGCCACAATCAAGGGAGGAAGCATACTGTTTCCTTTTCTGCCTTTCGGCTCATCACCAGAGACCATCTAGACAGAAAGCCATGAATTCCATTGTGTAATTTTTTTATATGTGTGTTACGTTTTTGAGCTGATCAATAAATAATTCAGGGAGACTAGGATAGATCTATTTCAAGCTTTTTAGCTCTCATCAGCTAGCCATACCCTTACTGGGATTCTAACCGGGCTCTATTACATGCCAGGCGAGAGCCTTGCCATTAAGCCAGCTCGGTTCTCTTCTTGTCAGCTGAGACAGGAGGATAGTTATATATAATTGTTTCCACTTTATTTATTGATCAGCTCAAAAACGTAACACACATATTAAAAAATTACACAATTGAGTTCATGGCTTTCTGTCTAGATGGTCTCTGGTGATGAGCCGAAAGGCAGAAAAGGAAACAGTATGCTTCCTCCCTTAATTGGGGCACTAACAGGGTGTTGTGGAAACAATTATATATAACTATCCTCCTGTCTCAGCTGACAAGAAGAGAACTGAGCTGGCTTAATGGCAAGGCTCTCGCCTGGCATGTAATACAGCCCCGGTTCGAATCCCAGTAAGGGTATGGCTAGCTGATGAGAGCTAGAAGAAATTTAAATCATGCAAGCTTGCTTGAATGTAGGATTATTGTTTTCCTGCATCTTTTAACAAACTCATTCAAATTTCTAAGATGTGTACCATGGAAAGCATTGTCCTTTGCTGTATCTTTCTCCACAGCGCTTATTTCAAAAGAAGGTGCAAAAATGAATAGAAAATTATATTTTAGTAAAAAAAGTATGAACAAGGTTAAAATATAATGCTTTTTTAAAAATTAAAAATTGTTGTGACATGGTATAGAAATGGCAGAACCAGAAGTATAGTTAAGCTGATGAAGACAAGAAATAGGCAAGCTCTTCCAAACTATTTGGGCTGGATTCGGGATTGAGTAATGAAGCATGTCTCTAGGGAATGCTTCTGATTTTACACTCTGTCTCTATTGAGAAGAAAAGGCTATATTGTCAGGCCTGGAAGCCATCTTTTGCATTGGGCTTCTCAGATATCATTTTCTCAACCCATCCAAGATCGAGTTGCTGTGGCTTCCGGTGTCACGATATAGCCAGTTGCTACCATCTCTGGCTATTGGGGGTGAGTCATTGGCTCCTGCAGAGAAGGCTCACAACTTGGGTGTCCTCCTGGATTCTCGGCTGTCTCTAGAAGACCACATGATGGCCGTGGCCAGGGGGACTTTTTATCAGGTCTGCCTGATACACCAGTTGCGCCCCTTTCTGGATCGTGACACTCTACGCACGGTCACTCAAGCCCTCGTCACCTCCCGTCTGGACTATTACAACACTCTCTACATGGGGCTTCCCTTGAGGTCCACCCGGAGGCTCCAGCTAGTTCAGAATGCAGCCGCGCAGGGGATTCTGTGAGCGTCTAGATGCTCCCACGTGACACCTCTCCTGTGCGAGTTGCACTGGCTGCCTGTGGCTTTCCGGGTACGCTTCAAGGTATTAGTAACCACCTTTAAAGCGCTCCATGGCAGGGGACCTGGCTATCTGCAAGACCGCCTCCTGCTACCAAATATCTCCCACCGCCCAGTTCGCTACCACAGAGAGGGCCTCCTCAGGGTGCCGTCAGCCAGGCAATGTCAGCTGGCGACCCCCAGGGGGAGAGCCTTCTCTGTGGCAGCCCCGCCCTCTGGAATGACCTACCCCCTGACCTACGGACAATCACAGACCTACGCCTCTTCCGTCGGGCTTTGAAGACCCACTTATTTCGAGCAGCTGGCCTGGCATAGTTTTTAATCTGACATACTTTTAAACGTTTTAGTTTTATATGGTTTTAGTAGGAATTTTAATAGGTTTTAGACAGGCTAATCATTATCTAATGTATTTTAATAGGTTTTTAATTGTTTTCTATGTTTTATTCGTGATTTTACTGCTGCCTGTACACCGCCCTTAGTCCCGGAAGGGAGAAGGGCGGTATAGAAATTTAAATATTAAATTAAATTAATTCTCTGTGCTTTGTCATCTAATTTAAAATGCCCAATATCAAAACTGACTGCCATTTGCCAACCTTGAAGAGTTGATCTCCTCTCTGTCTTTAAGTCCTTTTTTAAAATGTCCCTTTTTTAAAGCAAATATTGGAGGTTTAACAAAGGGTTAATTTAAAACAATGTTCTCTTATACAAAACAGCTAAAATGTTCTTTCAGGCAATATATGTCTGGGGATCTCCAAAGCATTGTTAGTAGAATTTGGAGGCTGCAAAAAAAACAATGCTGTCAGATATGATCCCTAGACCAGTGGCATTAAAGGCTTCCTTAGTACCAATGAGACTCTCTTAAAATACACTGGTTTTTCACCCAGAAACCACACTGTGTTCAAAGCAACAAGGCAAATAAATATTTCAGAAAAGTGAATTAGAGATTTATGGACTGGGGGGGGGGCACAATGGTGTGAGCAGGTTACTTTTTCTTGTTACACACACACTAGTTCATTCAACTGAGGCCTTTTCCATATTAGTGATTTATACTGTCACAAGCATCACCAGCTACTGCTGTGGCAATATATCAATCAAGAAAGAAAGCTTAGGTTCCTACACAGGAGGCCTGGTGAGGCTACAGGACACTATAAATCACTAGTAGGAAAAAGCACAAAGACTCCTGTTTTAACAATGGGGTTCCAATTTAATCCTATCAATACAAGCATTTTACACCCAATAGCATGATCATAATAATAATAATAATAATAATCTTTATTGTCATTGTAAAAATTACAATGAAATTGGTTTTAACTTCACTGGTGCAAAATTATAACAGAAATAAAAAAGAGAGAAAAGAAAAAAGAAAAAACTAGCATGTGCATGGAGTGATTGCGGTTGAATTTAAAAGTCTCACAGCCCATGGATAGAAGCTACCTTTAAACCTGTTCGTTCGGCTGGCTATACTTTGATATCTTCTGCCTGATGGTAGAAGGGCAAAGAGATACCAACCAGGGTGTGAATCATCTTTGAGAATCTTCCTTGCTCTGCTAAAGCAGCGAGATCTGGCGATGTTATCCAGTGATGTCAGAGGGCAACCGATGGTTTCTTGTGCCGAATTGATCACTCTCTGTAGTGCCTTCCTCTCCGCAACTATTAAACTAGCATACCACACTGTGATACAATATGTGAGGACACTTTCTATGATGGACCGATAGAAAGAGGTCATCAGCCGTTGTTCCACCTGATTTTTCCGCAGGACTCTAAGGAAATGAAGTCTCTGTTGAGCTTTTCCAATCACCAGAGACGTGTTGTTTTTCCAGGTGAGATCTTGGCTAATAAGCACTCCTAAGAATTTAAAAGAGGAAACTCTCTCCACACAGCCCCCCTCGATATACAGTGGGGCAGGTTCCTCTCTGTGCCTCCGGAAATCTAGCACCATCTCCTTTGTCTTGCTAGTATTTAGATGTAAGTTGTTTCTTGAGCACCATGCGGATACCTTCTGGACTTCTTCCCTGTATGCTGATTCGTCCCCTCCAGTTATGAGACCCACCACCGTTGTGTCATCTGCAAACTTTATTATGATGTTGGATGGATCAAAGGATATGCAGTCATATGTATACAGTGAGTAGAGGTAGGGGCTGAGCACACAGCCCTGAGGGAAGCCTGTGCTGAGCTTCAGTGTGGAAGATGTAAAGGACCCAACCCTTACTGTTTGTGGACGATCGGTCAGGAAGTCTTTGATCCATTCACAAGTAAGGGGAGGGAAATTCAGGTCAGTCAACTTTTCAATGAGAATGCCTGGTAGGATGGTGTTAAAGGCCGAGCTATAATCTATAAAAAGCATTCTGACATAATTCCCAGATTTCTCAAGGTGGCTCAGTGCGATATGGAGAGCAGTGGTGATGGCATCCCCTGTCGACCTGTTGTTTCTATACGCAAACTGGTGTTGATCAAAACTTGGTGGAAGACAGGACCTGAGGTAGGACCAGTCTCTCAAAGCACTTCATCACTATAGACGTCAGTGCAATGGGTCTATAGTCATTCAAGCTTTTTATGGCTGCTGTCTTTGGAACTGGGATAATGGTGGCTGCTTTCAAGCATGATGGGACTCTAGCCTGTTTCAGGGAGAGGTTAAAAATCCTTGTCAGAACCCCTGCTAATTGGTCAGCACAGGTTTTTACCACTTTCCCCAACACCCCGTCTGGACCTGCAGCTTTGTTGGGATTTACAGCCTTCAGCTCAGCTCTCACTTGATGTTCATCCAGGGTGAGTGGCTGGATGTTAGAGGGCCTTTGGGATAAAGCCACAGAGACTGGTCTTTTTACCTCAAAGCGGGCGAAGAAGCTATTTAGCTCCTCTACTAGCAGGGCATCAGCATTGGCTATTTTTTTTGTATTGCCCTTATAGTTAGGTGTTGTAGTCCCTGCCACACCTGTCTTGAGTTGTTATCTTCCAGATACTTCTCTACCTTTTGCTTGTATTCCTGTTTAGCTGCCTTAATGCCTCTTCTCAAGTTTGCCCTGGCTTCATTATATTTGTCTTTGTTTCCTGCTTTGAAAGCGGGGTTTCGGGCTCTCAGCAGTGATTGTACCTCTGCTGACATCCAGGGTTTACGATTGCTGTAAACTCTGATACGTTTATTCACTGTTACATTATCTGTACATGTTTTAATGTATGAGAGTACAGTGTCATGTCCCAAAGCGTGGAAATTTAAATCCTAGATCTGACTACTGGTCCCTCTTTAACATACAGGTGATATGCTAGTATATTAATATATCTAAGATACTAGGAATTGTAAGCAGAATTTATTTCATGAGTATCTTGAAAGTATCTTGAAATGAGTATCTTGAAATCAAAGATTTATGTTTTACTTAAAAGTTTAGAAGCACATGGTATAACTAGTAAATGTATGTATGTATGTATGTATGTATGTACATATGTATGTAGAGAGAATATATAGAAAGAGAGAGAAGGGTTGAGATGAAGGCTCCTTTCTGATCAGTTTCACAAGTTCATAAACATATATGTACTTTCAGGATTTAGAGTATAGCAGTAATACAAGAGGAAGCACCTCACAGGTGGTTGTAGCCTACAGCTTTGGTATTCTTTCGGAGACTCCATCAAGTGCTAGTGAGGCCTAACTTATCATTGCCATTTCTGCCCTCTGGAGTATAATTCATCCAGAGGTCCATTTGGCCCCATCCCAATTCTGCTTTAGAAAATCTGGTGTTTTAATAGGCCACCGTGTTATCAACACAAAGCCATCGTCTCCTCAAAAGCAACGGGGAGGACCAAGTGCTGAATAATATAATAATAATAATTTAATTTGTAAACCGCTCTCTCTCCCCGAAGAGACTCGAGGCGGTGCACAGGGAATTAAAAATACACATATATTAAAACCAACAGACATTATCATACAAATTTAAAAATGAATTAAACCTATACCCTGTGCTAAAATCCCCAACTATCTAAAAACTATCTAAAAATCCCTAATAAAACAATTTGAGTATTCAGCTAGAGGTAAATGGGTTGATGCAAATGCAATGATGCAAAGCAAGCAATATAGAGCAGAACGTCCACTGTGATAGCAAGCAGGCATTTTGTTTCCACTATGGCATCACTGGGTTTAAGAATAGATATCAGTGTAAGCAGGCAATATTTTTTCCCTTCTGCAAAACTATACTGGACCTGGATGTGAAATTTTCTAGCACACAAATGCTAGACTGAAAAAAAAAAGTGAATCAGGAACAAAGACCCCACAAGCATAGGATAGGTGCATTTATACAGTGATATTGCCCTAAGACAAGGGTCAGCAATCTGTGGCTGTGGAGTCGCATGTGGCTCTTTCATCCCTCTGCTGCGGCTCCCTGTCAATCAAAAAATGTCACAACCGCCAATGTGTAATACCTGCCAGCATGTGATTTATTGAGCTTTTCAACCCTCAGTAGGCCAACCATGGATAAATCCAAGAAAAGAAAAGTTTCAGAAGAAAATAGAACCTTTAATTCAAATACATATGGTAGTTTTGTGGGCACTCAGGCACGGAAAGGGATTTGTGGCTCCCAGTGCTTGTTTTTTTCTGTGGGAAACGGGTCCAAAGGGCTCTTGGAGTGTTTAAGGTTGCTGACCCTTGCCCTAAGAGAACAAAGTAGCACAAAGATTAGAATCAACTTCTAGCAAGGTTGAGGATCATTAATGTCCTCTTTGAGTACAGTCGTTATTAACATATGGTAACTGTTGGCCTTTTAAAAACAGCAACCTTTGTCAGGTTTATTTTGTTTTTGCCAATGTTTTAGGAACTATATGTGTATTGCTAGAGGAAAATTGGAGCAAGAAACAGTGTGAACCAATTTAAAATGCATAAGGACACTGGGGCACTAATTATAATTTTGCTAAAAGCAATTGTCAAAATTGTAAAACTCCCTGTCAGCCTGATAGTGGGCAGCATTCTGTCATGCAGGCAGCTGGCAAAATCAGCAGATGATTGTTGCCCTGTTTTATTTCTGTGTGCGAGAACTTAGTAAAATAAGCAAAAATAAATCAAAGTTCAGATCCCACAGTTATAATGGTGTGTCTAAAAACTGCCAAAAGAGAGATCAGTTGGTCATAAACAAATCTGTGATTGTTTTTGGAAATTCTTAATCTTTTCCTCCCTGATTTAGAAATTTGTATCAGTTAAATTAGAGTCAACATATACGTTCATAATATGCTGTTGCACCAGTTATATTTTCGTTTCAGTCCTTATATATTGAGCACAATAAATATGGTGGGCATTATGTTGATGGAGGATGTATCAGATGTTAATGATGCTTACAGAACAATAGAAGATATACTATGGTATTCAACCTTACTTTTGTGATAGCCTATTAGCTCTAGTAGACTAAGAAACATGATTTGAGCATAATTCAGGATGAAGTGATGGACTTGGAACTAATGATAGTGTAGCAGGAGTAGAAAAAGAAATGAACAGTCTATTGATTTGATCCTACGAATCATTTTTGGCAGACTTGTTTGTTAGACACTTGGTATTTTATTCCAAAATGGTTCATTAAAGCATGAAGATAATACCTGTCTATCACTCTTTAAAGTGACTTTTCCTAGGATTGTATGGTTTCTAGAAAAAAAAATGCAGTTGTTTGAAAGAAACATTTTATATTTACAACACATGTGTCCACTGAAGCCTGTTTTAAAAAACATGGCTATAGCATTGCACATCCCATTTAGTTTCACTTTAAACTTTATGTTGAGAATGATACTGTTTGTGATTTATAGAACAGTTCAACAGAAGTTGCAAAATTACAAATAATGTTGATCAATGGAACAACAGCTATCAAATTGAGATATGTATGGAGGATCTCATAATGTATAATTCTTCTCAAATTCCGTTTTCTGTCTTTCTTTTGGGATCTTGAACATATATACATAAAGTCTGTTCATATCAGCAGATGGAGAGGGTTAATATGTCTGTATCCTACTACTACAGCACTCACTTGCTTAAAAGTAAATAAAATTGGGTAAAACTGGGTACAATTATAGTAAATTAAAAGATTGATTTTCAAATTTGCTGTGCAGTTCTTTTTTTGAAACATATTTATCATATGAAGCCCAGATATTTGGATCCTCTGTAAATTAATGACATCTTGCAATTTTTATTTTGGCCTTCAGGAGAGTTTGACATCAAACACTAAATTTTGCAAAAACCCAAAATGACTATGATCTTTACCTTTGCATAAAGTACAAAGGCACTTCCTGGTAAGGAAAAAGAAATTAAATCCCTTTATTTAATAGACAATGAAATGCATGAACAGTAGAGCTTTTCTGCTCAAAGAGATATTTTTTACAGGTTGCAGTCCCATAATATATTGTGTCCATAGTGAGATGACTGAAGCTTCTGTGTGAAAATGTTGACTAAAAAGAAGTATGCAGTAGGATATTATGACCAAGGGATTCAATGTGATGGTACAATTAAGTATCATTAAGCTTAACATATAAAAACTAAATAGCAATTTTACCAAGCTGGCAGAAAATTGCCTTGCTTTTTAAAAAAAATTCCACCTTTCTCACCACTTCCCAGTTTTATTAATTATTTCTGGGAAGCCTACATACATCAGAGTTATAATAAATAAATGAGAATCTGAGATGAATAGGTGACCCACAACAGCCCCAAGTTTCACAAATGAAGGGAAATATACATGTCCCTGGATAATGTTGCAGGATTCAATCTGGGTCAGTCACTGGGACTATAGGTTTTCTCTTCTGAGCTTTGAACTCATGTTGGAGTCCATCCTCAGGGAACTTCTCTGTCACCAGAATGTGGCATGGTCCCAGTGACAGACTCAGATTGGAACTGCAGCCCAAGTCTATTATTTTGTGGCTCCAAATCTAACTCAAGGCACATTTTTCGGAAGAGATGTAGGCTATTTTAACACTGAACTTGAGTCTAGAATTTTTGAGCTAAAATCTAAAATAAGTCTAGATTCTAGACTTGTGCTAAAACACAATATAAGACTTTACTAACCTACGTTACAAATATTTTTTTTATTTTAGGCATGCTGATTTCCAAATTAATTCTTGCTTCACACCCCTCTATCATGAAGCAGAGTTCATTTTAACAAGTATGAAATGACGTTGTTGTTCTTGTCCTGGTCTGCAAGACATATGGAACATTAGTGGGGAAATTCAATGTAAATTGCTTATCCTTTGATAATTTTTGCCTCAAAGTGGGGAAAAATTATGGCCAGTTGGCAGTGTTATCAACCACCCAATAAAGAAAGAAGAAATATATTATTTTACATCTTGTCAGATCTATCAGTGATCTGTTTCACAGCAGAATTTCCTGTACACTTACTTTTTAATAATAATAATAATAATAATAATAATAATTTTAATTTCTAGACCGCTCCCTCTCCCCAAGGGGACTCGGAGTGGTGCACAGGGAAGTTAAAACAATAAATATACATAAATATACAAAACAATTAAAAGCAAATTAAACAGTAAAACCCTGCGCTAAAATTCCCAATGCCAATTCACTAAAACCCTATATTTTTATATATTTATTGTATTTTTTCTCACCTTTATTACTTTAAAAACAATTCCAGGGGACAAACACACTAGACAAAAGGACAGTTTTTCCTTGAATGCCATCATTTTGCTTAACAATCAATTCCCACAATGATGTAAATAATTTACTAAGAATGTATTACTATTATTTTTCTCTTCTTTCCTAGGATCTGTCTCTCCCCACATGACTATAACTATGTTGCTTGTATCTTTCAATTTATATTGTTTTTATTTGTTTCCTAGTATGATTTGATAGCTTATTAGTAACCTTAACTATCACTAGTGTTGTATCTCTTTATCCTTGATTAATGTATTTTATTCTCCTTATGTACACTGAGAGCATAGTATACACCAAGGACAAAATCCTTGTGTGTCCAATCACACTTGGCCATTCTACTCTATTCTATTCTAATATTCTCTCTTCCTCCCATTTTCTCCACAATAACCAGCCTATGAGGTGAGTTGGGCTCAGACAAATTGCTTAGCTAGTCCAAAGTCACCCAGTCAGCTTGCATGCCTAAGGTGGGTCTAGAACTCATGGATGTCCTGATTTCTAGGCCAGCACTTTAACAATTGCACCAAACTGACTCTCTGTTTTAATCCTTTGCATCAGGAGATGCAGTGTCAAATTTCGGTTTCGAGCAAGTAGCCCTTCCAAGCTCGATACTTCACATTTGTGTAGGACTACAACTCCCAGTTTCCTTGCTAACATGACTAAGCTCTCACTGTATCTTGTCCTCCCTCTTAGCTGCCTGGCCAGAGAGCTTCAGTAATACAATTCATTTTTATCTTTACCTTTCTGCATATCTTCATTTCTAACAGGATTTTGTTTCCATTTAAGAGAACTAGAGAACTATGTATTTACATATGAAATGGCACATATTTTTGCTTTTTCTACTGATATATGGATTATACTGATATCTGCAGGTGTATGGGATGACTTTTATGAATTTAATAAGCAATGGATATATTTTTCCACCTGTTATTTGTAAACTTCTTTTCTAATAGGATTTGACACTTTTCTTTTCAAACAACTGGCCTTTCATTTATTTTGTAACTCAGTTACCTGTTTCCCAAATAATAAGACCTCCCTGGATAATAAGCCCAATTGGGCTTTTGAGCATGTATGTGCTAAAATAAGTCCTCCCCAAAAATATTACAACACAGCAGCAACCATGAGGTAACCATGGTATTATATAATGAATGGCTCCTGCAGAATGATGGCTAACTCTTGCAAGAGTATTTCCCCCCACCTAAGGTCAATATATTGTACCTGTTAGTTAAAATGAAAAATTAACAATTTAGGGAGATTATTAAGTATCTTTGTAATTTTGTTACAGCTTTAATTTCATTTATAACGTAGAGATAGTGTTCAGCATCAGAACTAATTGCTTCACTTAGCAGGAAGAGGAAAAGAATAGAAGCTTTCGATAGAAGATAGCGAGGTTCTTTCCTCCCCACTTATTTTTGGTTCTCCCTGGGGGTGACCTACAAAGCACAGGATGTGATAGCATTTCAGAACGGTTGATAGCTGTGCATTTTAAAGCGATCACATCTTAGGCAGAGTGTTAAAAATTGCTGACAACATTAGAAGCTCAAGTTGTTTTTTCCTCTTTGCCCTTTTCTCTTTCTCAAATTATTCATGTAAGGATTATAGCAAAAGAAATGTATCTTTTAGTGTGTGTGTGTTTTTGCTGGAACACATGGAGGAAATACATAGGGCTGTTTGGCAGGCAATCTTGTGTGCAATATTTAAAAAATCCATGTCAGCTGTCTCTTCTTTTATTGCTGCTAGAATAGTCAAAATTTCTCAAAGGAAATTTTACATTCCTGTCTCTCTGAGATGTCAAAAATATAATGTTTTATTTCATGGATGCTGCATTGCCAACTCTTTTGTGCTCAGCGATTAAGAGAATCAAATGATGTCATGACAGATAAAGAAGAAACAGGACTGAACAAGGTTAATTCTGAAAAGCTGGGAAGGAAATAGGCAGTAAAGGAATGAAAACTGCACTAGAGATGAATGGACCTATGTAATCAGGGTTTTTAATGTTTCAATCGTGGATCAAGAGCTTAGAAATAATTATCTCTGCCTATGATGACATCCTTGAAATTTTGCACATAGTGATGACTGCTCAAATATTATTTGAAGAAATAAAGAGCCACAGCTGTAAAATTACATTGGCCTTTTGGTTTAACACTGAGGCAGATTCAGGATAGTCACTGCAAAACCAGAAGTTAGGCACAGATGCCAGATCCTTAGTAGGTACCTTATTTTAAATCATATATAAATAAACTCAAATATTGACATGGTGAGAGTAGAGCAGCATCAGTCTCCCATGCTACCTTAGGACATGGTAAACTGAGAATCATTTTTACAAACTATAGATAGTTGTGGTCCAGAATGGTGCTGTTGTGGCCCACCAGCAGAGCTGGTGGCAGACTCAGACAGTGAGAAAGTTGGGGAGGAACATGGGCCAGTCCTGGAGTCTGGGGAAGGTTCTGATGAATGCTCTGTGTCAGAGGCAGAGATGAGGCCAGGGCTGTCTGACAGTTTTCAGCTGCCTTTGGAGATGGAGGTCAGTCGGGCAGAAGAACATCTGGAGCCTGTTCCCAATGTGCACATGTGCAGAGCTGCTAGGAGAAGGGAACAGTTAAGGAACAAGGGCCAACTCGAGAGTAAAGGCATAGGTGGACGGTGAATGACCCCTTCCATAGGCAATAAATAGAAGTGAAAGGAGAGTGGAGTTTGCAGGAGACAATTAGTTCGATTAATTAGTGTGAAGATTTGTTCGTGACTCTCAGAGACTTCTCGCCAAGTATTTTCTTGTACAGCATTGTGTTTTGAAGATATTGGCCTGGCAGCTCTCCAAGTCTGCTAAGGTCTGTGGTTGTAAATTCACCCTTGAAAGACTGTTGCCAGGACTTTTTTGGATTTAAATGAGAAGAATTCACATTAGCTTAATAAAAAGGGGTTTTGTCGGCACAAGGAATCTGCTTCGTGATTTGGTGAAGCCTAGGTCAGAACACTTGCTTTAATGCAGTGCTTCTCAATTATTTTCTGTCATGCCCCCCCTAGGAAGAAGAAAACATTTCGCGCGCCCCGCGCGACTGTAAATAGTATCATTTGTCTATAAAATTGTTATAAGTACACCTCTGCATAACACTGTATCCTTATTAACGTATAAGAGAATAAAAAAAGAAAGAAATGTGGATCAATTTACAACAAAGAATAGCTTTATTAACTGTAGCAGAAAAGATTTAAAGTGCATTAGAAATTTAAAAAAAATTAAATCCTTTGCCGAGGTCAAACGCGCCCCCCTTTACGGAGCCTCGCGCCCCCCCTGGGGGGCCCGCCCCACTATTTGAGAAGCACTGCTTTAATGGTTGTAGTGGCGCAGTAGTTAGAATGCAGTATTACAGGCTTATTCTGCCAACTGCCAGAAGTTCAATTCTCACCAACTCAAGGTTGACTCAGCCTTCCATCCATCTGAGGGCAGTACCATAAAATGGGAACAATATTCTGACTCTGTAAACTTCTTAGAGAGAGCTATAAAGTACTGTGAAGCAATACATAAGTTTAAGTAGCTATTGCTATTAAGCCGTATATATGTTTAAGCAGCTATTGCTATTAAGTATGCCCAGCAAAAAAGAACAAAGCAATATGTGACATAGTAAAGGGTGTTTTCAGAGCTGGAACTCATACAGGAGGATACTGAGAGCCCATAGAGTTTTAGAAACAAGGGATGAAACTTTGCTGAAGAACCAAGTGTTTTGAGTAGCTGTGTATCCATGTAATATTTTTGTTTAAATTTTTTTAAAGAGAAAGATGAGGGAGTTATTATTTTGCTATCTTTGGCTGCTAGATTCCAAATACATTTATTTTAAACTGGTTGTCTTTCATTTCAATCAAATAAATAGCTAGCATGAATTTATCAACCTGGAAAGGAAGTTTGATGGACTGAAACATGGGCAAATTTGTGATATTACAGTAAGGCAAAGAAGAAAGAAGAAAAGGAAATTAAAGGTCTTTGAGTAAAAGCTCTCTTTCACCATTTTAAAATCACTAAATATTACTGTCTTCTACACAGATTTACACTTGATTGCTCTCAGTATATCATCAGTGCATTTTCAGCTCCAAAAGAAATGGACAATATCTTTTGGGGGGGAAATTAAAAGTTTGTTTTATATTATTCAGAGGATTATCGCTTTCATATCTATTAAATTGAATAATGTTGCTATGATTTCCATTTGGGAAAAATAAATCAATTTTACCTCCAGTACTGTTAAATCAATAAATTCCTGTGCATTTCAGTCAAATTGAAAATTATAATTTGTTGGGAAATCTTAGAGGAGTTTGGGGAGTGAAGCCATAGTTTCAAATTCCAGAAGGAATTTGCCTGTATCCAACTCCAACAAATGCCAAGATCAAGCTATTTTACAAAATTATTGTGGAACTTAAAATCCATTCTGAGCTCTTGAATAATGGAAAAGTGTCAACGATTATAAATAAATAAACACTGTTTCTGGTAAAATGAAACTAGAGAGAATTCTACATAAATATCCAAAGCAGTTGAGCAGAAAAAATGAAAAAAAATCTATGTAAAAAGCAAGAGTTGAAGAAAGCAAAATTATTAATGAATGCTCTGCATCTCTGGTTAAAATAAGATGAAGGAATATATACAAAACCGATGTTTCCCAATAAAGTTTTTCATTCAATATATGTATTTTCTATTTTAAAAAAAATGAGAATCTGTTAAAAATTCCATCTCTCTTTTTTGCCCAATTGGTAAGAATTTAGCCACTGGGATTATTCATTCTTTAAACATCTCCAGCATGACAAAGAAAATTCTAACCAAGATAGCTTCCAAATTGTTCTATGAATAGAAAAATACAATACAATATTCTCTTCTATATGTCTATTATTTCCTACGGCAAACTGGGGCACAATTATTTAAGATTTCCTAACAAAGCATTCTCATAGTAATGATTAGAGTCTATGCCATATCTGTGTTAAGCAGCAATATATTAAAATTTTTAAAGTTACATCTGTCTTCAGAGCAAAAGCTTCCAAGGTAACTAACAATAAAAGTCAAATTTCAATTAACATAAAATTTGGCAGTAGGCGACAAGAAATCAGATGTACAATTATCTAGTATATATATTTTATTTGACAGAAAAGAAATAAAATAGAAATAAAACATATATGTAAGCCTTCGTTTATGCAAAACAGACGTGGACAACACAAACCAGTCAGAAAATTCAGTCCTTTGATGACTGTACTGCATCATAATCCTGCATCTCCCTACAATCCTTGAGTATCCAAGTTATTATTATTTTTTTAAAAGACAAAACATTCATCTACTGGCTGCCAAAAGTATGATCTTGAGAAGTAGGCAGGTTGACAGCCAGTTCCACATGATATAATCAAATGGGAATATCATTTCTTCAATATTGACAAGTTGTGCTCCTGGACATCAGTAATGATCAAAAACATGGCAGCCATACTCTGCAACGCTAAGATGTTTCTGTTTCCAAAGGCAGTCATCTATTTCACATGTTATTTACAATGTGCTTAGCTATGACAAGCTATCTCCATAGGCAAGAAGAAACACAGCTAGTGAATTAACTTAAATTGATAACCAGTTGTAAAGCAATTCTTTCTGAAGCTGAGATTTTTTTTTTGCTTCTTCACGTACATGATCAAAACTGTTTTGATCAACATTCTGTATAAAATCTAGGTAACCTTGTCGTTCTTGCTATGTGCTGGGATGCAAGACATCAGTGATCCATTGTACCTAGTTTTGGACTTATTATGATTTGGACTTTCTTCACTTGTTGCCAATATTTTCCCCACAACACTCAAGATACCACTTAGGTCAGGGGTCCCCACCCTTTGCAACTTTAAGTCTGAAGGACTTCAACTCCCAGAATTCTCCAGCCAGCTTTGCTGTCTGGAGAAGTCTGGGAGCTGAAGTCCTTCAGACTTAAAGTTGCAAAGGTTGGGGACCCCTGACTTAGATAGCCAATGTAATGCCTAAATCTAATAACATTCCCTACATTAATTCTTAGTATCTAACACCATCCTAGCACAATCCCACTTTGAATAATGTACAACTCCAATTGTTACATCTTGTGATGGCTCTGCCAGTAGGGTGACTTTATTTAATTGGCATTTTCATGCCTTTTCCCAATCTAAAACTGAGAGAAAGTTTGGGTTTGGGCCCAAAGATATTTTTAAAAATGGTCCCACAATAAGCTGTCAACCGTTCTACAGCTGCAGGCTGCAAATTGGCAGACTGTGCTTTTCATGGCATGTGCATAAAAGCTGAAAATGATTCATCAGAGATCTAATTGTCATTGCCATTTTATAGAATTAATATACACTGAAAATGTATATGAAACCTTTAAAAGGCAAAACGTAACTTTTTAGGAAAGAATGATAACTACTTCAAAGAAGAAACAAACAAATGGTATGCTATTGTAATTCCAAAGGTAAATAGATGTAAATAGATGTAAAAAGGAGTAGTAGAACAATTCCTGTACCCCTGACCCGCGCCCCGATGGAGGACCTCGTGGCCGCATGGAATACTGCGACCACGGGAGCCTTGGATCGGGTCGCGCCCTTGCGGCCTCTCTTGCGGCGGCGAGCCACCCTGGCTCCTTGGTTTACCGAGGAGCTGAGGGTGATGAAACGCCACAAGAGATGCCTAGAGAGAAGATGGAGGTCTACCTGCTCTGAATCTGACCGGACACAGGTAAGAGCCCATTTACGGACTTACATTGTGGCGCTGAGAGTGGCCAAACGCTATCATTGCGCCACTCTCATAGCATCCGCAGATAACCGCCCTGCCGCCCTGTTTAGGGTGATCCGTACCCTCCTTCAACAGAGGGTGCGGGAAGCCCCCTTACAGGGTAGAGCAGAGGAATTTGTGTCTTATCTGCAGGAGAAAATCGCTCAGATACAGAATGAGTTAGCCCCCATTGCTGGTCCAGTGGATTGCCACGAGGGGGATCTTGTTTGGGAGGAGTTTGACTCTGTTACTTCCGAGGATATGGACAGGTTACGTGGGCGACTGCGAGCCACCAATGTTTATTGGACCAGTGTCCCTCCTGGCTTGTACTGGCATCCTGGGAGGTGACACGAGGCTGGTTCCAAGAGGTTATCAACACATCCTTGAGTGAGGGTTCCTTGCCTGCCTCCCTAAAAGAGGCCATGGTGAGGCCCCTCCTCAAGAAGCCCTCTTTGGATCCAGCTTTATTAACCAACTATTGTCCAGTCTCCAACCTTCCCTTCCTGGCGAAGGTTGTTGAGAGTGTGGTGGCACAACAGTTTCCCCGTCATCTGGAGGAAGTTGATTATCTAGACCCGCGCCAGTCCGGCTTTCGGCCCGGGCATAGCACCGAGGCAGCATTGGTCGCGTTGGTGGATGATCTCTGGAGGGCCAGAGATGGGGGTTGCTCCTCCATCCTGGTTCTGTTAGACCTCTCGGCGGCTTTTGATACCATCGACCATGGTATCCTATTGCATCGGCTGGGGGGGTTGGGGGTGGGAGGCACCGTTTTGCGGTGGTTCTTCTCCTACCTCTCTGGCTGATCGCAATTTGTGTTGACAGGAGAGCAGAGGTCGACCCCGAGACCCCTCACATGTGGGGTGCCTCAGGGGTCAGTCCTCTCGCCTCTCCTGTTCAACACATACATGAAGCCGCTGGGCGAGATCATCCGTGGTTTTGGGGTAGAGTATCATCTCTACGCTGATGATACTCAGCTGTATATATCTACCCCAAACCACCGCAACGATGCCGTAGCGGTGATGTGCCAGTGCCTGGAAGCCGTGCGG
This sequence comes from Rhabdophis nuchalis, assembly GCA_039707465.1. Taxonomy (NCBI): domain Eukaryota; kingdom Metazoa; phylum Chordata; class Lepidosauria; order Squamata; family Natricidae; genus Rhabdophis; species Rhabdophis nuchalis. The sequence goes on from CM077645.1 coordinate 169,999,175, forward strand.
ATCTGGATGGGAAGTAACGGACTCAGGCTCAACCCGACCAAGACCGAGTGGCTGTGGTTTCCGGCTGCCCGATTCAACCAGCTGACTCCATCGCTGGCCATAGGGGGCGAACATCTTGCCCCTGTGGATGGGGCGCGCAACTTGGGTGTCCTCCCGGCTGTCCATGGAAGATCAAGTGACAGCCGTGGCCAGGAGGGCGTTTTACCAGGTTCGCTTGGTATGCCAGTTGCGCCCCCTATTGGATCGGGACGCCCTTCGCACAGTCACTCATGCTCTCGTGACATCCCGACTGGACTATTGCAACTCTCTCTACATGGGGCTCCCCTTGAGGTGCACCCGGAGACTTCAGTTGGTCCAGAACGCAGCCGCGCGAGCAATAATGGGAGCCTCTAGGTTCACCCACGTAACACCGCTCTTGCGCGAGCTGCACTGGCTACCTGTCGTCTTCCGGGTGCGCTTCAAGGTGTTAGTCATCATCTTCAAAGCGCTCCATGGCTCGGGACCTAGCTATCTGCGGGATCGGATCCTGCCCCATACATCCTCACAGCCGATTCGCTCCCACAGAGAGGGACTACTCCGGGTGCCGTCCACTAGACTTTGTCAGCGGGTGACGCCCAGGGGAAGGGCCTTCTCTGTGGCGGGCCCAGCCCTCTGGAACGACCTTCCCCCCGATATCAGGACAACCACGGACCTCCGCTCCTTCCGCCTAAAATTAAAGACACATCTGTTTCGCTTGGCCGGCCTAGGGTAGTCTCTTTTTAGATTGGGGTTAGTTTTAATATGGGATTTTAGCGCAGGGTTAGTTTAATTTCATTTTATTATTGTATACTGTTTGTATTTTATATGTATTTTAAATTCCCTGTGCCCCGCCTCGAGTCCCTTCTGGGAGAGAGAGCGGATTATAAATTAAATTATTATTATTATTATTATTATTATTATTATTATTATTATTATTATTATTATTATTATTATTATTATTATTATTATTATTATTATTATTATTATTATTATTATTATTATAGCAGGAATTTTTTTGGGGCGGGGGAGAAACCCAAAGTTTAATTCCTTTACAATAAGCATACCAAATTGAATAGGATTCTAAGAACCTTATACTGAGCTTAAACATAAGATCATACCAAATAAATACCTTCCTTTCACTTTTTGAATTTTGGTGGTGGAGACAACTTCCAAAGATATCAGGAGAAGAAAGCAAACAAATGGGACCATCAAACAAATCAACCAGAAGTTCTCACTCAAAGCACAAATGACCAGGCTCAAATTGTCATAGTTTGGACTATCTAGCAGTGATGTATATACTGTTATTAGACTGGGGCTAAATTTTGATGGACAAAATATGCCGATCCAGTTAGTAGAGTCAATTCCAATTTGATGCTATATTATAAGTCAATCAATGAATCAAATGTATTCCTTAGGAATCCAGATATACTATTATTTTATAATTTTCCAAACATTTTTTTAAAAAAATGGATTTGAAACATAGGAAATGGCATTATTTTGGTAAAACATGGAGATAGTTTCTTTCTTCTATACTAACTGTCAAGTAGAACAATGTCATCCATATTTGGTGTAAAAAAGGTGCAGAGAAAATATATTGTTATACTATGACCAAATCTCCAATGGTTTAGGTCAATTTTTTGCAAGAAGGTATGTACAAATACAACTGGATACCATTTATTCAGAAAGAAGAAATATTTACTTTTATCCTTAAATGTTCATTATAACAGTTTATCTAGTAGTATACAGTATGGAGCCAGCTCTCCATGTGTATATATGGATGGGCTGCTGGGGGTTCACACAGGTCTGGACCATCCTCTAGTTAGGATTCTGCCCAGTTTGGCAAACCCCCAAATGCCACCCTTGGCTGGCCATGCCATCCTGTCCTGCCATTCCCACCCTGCCTCTCTCCTCCCAGGAATCTCTACACAGCCTGTTCATCATGCCAGGTAAGTGCAGGGCCCAAGCAGAGGCTTGGAGAGGAGAAAAAATGGGCCTACTGGAGGTTCCAGAAGTCCAGAAAAGAGCCTGTTTCTGGCCTCCAGAGCCTGGGGGAAGCAGTTTTCACCCTCCCGGAGGCTTGAATAAAGTCTCCAGACTCTGGGGTGGGTGAAAAACAATCCCCCCATCATAGTGCAGGAGGCTGACTAGGCCACACCCACCATGTCCACGTCCACCAGCAATGGGGCAGCAAACCTGTTGCTGCAATTTTTGAAGCCCACCCCTGTGTTATACTATAATTCTATAAATAGAGATCTCTAAATAGCTAGATATTATAATTCCTGCCCATCCCTATTCTCATGGTACAGATAACAAATCTGGGAATTGAGGTTTTGTGATACCTAAAGAACCCTGGTTCCTGGAATTTGTAAACAAAAGCCAGAAGAGTAGCCAGAATATATCTTCTGGCTTTTGTTTATATATCTCTTAAGATATTTAGGAAGAACAAGGGCGCTTTGATCAAAATTCCCAGCAGTTTTATATTTGTGCAGTTAGCAAACCAGACCTTTTAAGTATGCGTTTCCTGAAACACTTTTTATTGCACCCACAGATTTTAGAAGAATGAGAGGAAATAAATTGTTTATATTATTGATATAATGTAAATGTTTTAAATCTCTTTTAAATCTTTTTGCCTTTTCTTTTCAACTGAAGAACATTCTAATTAACAGTAAGAAACAATCAGTTTAGAAGGGAAAGGGAAAAGAAAAGCCATTGTTGATAGAACCGCAGAAAAATTCAATGTGTCCATAATTATATGTAAACAATATTTCATATTTTGTATTCTATACATACAGGTGGAAATGAACACCTCACTACGCTTTGGATGCTTCTGGATTGAAAAGATTAGACAGCTATAAACTGTTGCCCAGGAGACATTCAAATGTGTTAACCCCACACATTCTTCGGGGAGGCTGCTTTCATGTACCTCATATTCATTTACATATTTTAATCTTGTACTTTATATTTTAAAGTTTATGTTGTGTACTATTCCTTATTTTAGTAGTGATGCTTCTGACACAAATAAACATTATACACACACACTCACTTCATGTTTTGTTGTTTTCCTTATATTATGTCTTTTTTTTAAATTTAACTTTTTCAAAAATTAGAAAATATTGAAAAATTGGAAAAAAATGAAATCAATGACTGAACCTACTTAGATTTTAAATCGCCAGTCATTTGAATATATAGCTTGATCATTCTTCATTTTTCTTTCTTTGTAGGACAGACCTAGCCCAGAAAACAGGGATGAAATTCAGCAGGTTCTGAGAGGTTCTAGAGAACTGGTAGTGGAAATTTTGAGTAGTTCGGAGAACTGCCAAATGCCACCTCTGGCTGGCCTGCCACGCCCACCAAGCCACGCCCCCAGAACCGTTACTAAAAATTATTGAATTTCATCACTGCCAGAAAAACACAGTCAGTAATTAAGAAATCTTTCCCAACTAAAAAAAAATGCTGTATTTGATGTAAATTGAAAGATTACATAGTTGTTTATAAATACTTCTGAAGTGTAGGTCTAAAATTATTAGCATATTTGTTTCCTGATTTCAAAGAAAACATGTGGAAAATGGCAACAAATACAATGTTAGCCCTGGAGCCATCTGGAACCCTGACATACAACTTCTGTAGTGTATCTGTCATCTGTATCATATACAAGAATACTTTTGTGATTTGTGATTCATTCTGAGAAACTGTGATAAATTTGTATTTATGCAAAGTAGACTTTCTTTATAAGTTATATGCCTAAGAATGTTACATTTTCTTGACAAACAACTATCTCTTATAGTTTTTATAGATTTCCTATAAAAAGAAATTGCATCCTTTGTCTTGCAGCCATTCAATAATTTCAGTGTAATTATTAGCAGACTGTTTTATACCAAGATAATTTATTTTCATTTTTGAAACCAAAACTTACATATAGAACTTAATGTTCAGTAGTATTTCTATTATCCTAACCACTTATGTTTAAGTTTTATGCACTAATTTCAGTGATAGTCCTAACACTTAAAGAAAATTCATGTAATCTTGTCTGAGAAAAATTATATTCTTTTTCCAACAAGACTAGCAATCCTTCAAAAAAAAATATTCTTTGAAAAATAGCAACATTTTTTGAAAAGAATTATTGAATGGAGAGAATTTTGATAATAAGAGATTTTTTTTATTTTTAATGAAATTAGTCATTGTCTTTATTACAGTTTCAAGATTATTTTGTATGGCTGCGATTATTTTCTCATTACTCTGCCTGCTAAATTATGTTTGAATGACAAAAACAAAGGCAAACGCTATTTTTAAAGATAAGCAGAATCCATTAGTGTGTGATCAGATCATAGACATCTCAGAGATGTAGATTAATTACACAACTATGCAGTTCAAAGGAAATGCCCTTCACTTCAGTTTAATTAAATAGAATACTTGCAAAAGCTAGACAAGCACCAGGTCTGACTTTCTGTTGCCTTGTACCTCATTGAATCATATGTACCTCTTTAAAAAGTGGTATCTGAACTAATAAAATAATAATTGTAATTTTTACCCAATTCTAACTGAGGTAGGTAAATTGTATGGCCGGAAGCTAAATGGTAATTAAAATGAAATGACCTTCTAAGCAACTGTGTTTGTGAAGCAAGCTACCTAAAAGCTCATTTTAAAAACCTTAGCAGTATTTAAATCAAATATATGTCTCTATACACCGTTTACCTCTATAATAATCATCATTACGGTTTTAATTTTTTATTGCCAACATTTTTACCTGCTGAACTGTACTCCATATTGGAATATTCTAGAAGCTGCCTGGCACCAGATTAACTAATGCACTGAGAAAATGTGGTTAACTTTATTATTCTGCGGCAGTGGACCCCAACATTTGTGGCTTGGCAGTCTGGCTGGGATGGAGAGAGAGTAACTGGGCTGCATGAGCAGCAAGCATTGCGCAAATTGAGCTGCATATTTGTGCGCATGCGCCCAATGCTTGTGCAAGTCGAGCAGACCCCCATTCACGTGGCCCAATTGCAAATAGACCACAGCCTGGTAGTGGGCTGCGGCCCAGAGGTCGGGGACTCCTGCTCTACAGTACCTGAAATGTTGTGGTATTCTATTACCTCAAACATAATGAATTCACAAATTTAACTATTATAATAATTCTATTTCGAAAAATTGATAGCAAAATCTTACTTCTTTCATGTATTTGATGTATTTGAACTACATTCAATGATGTTTCATTTCTAGAAAGTGATTTTAAAATCGCAGTAAAAATGACGTGCCAGTCTAAGTGATCTTACCATACAGAACAAGAGACTCTTGAAGTGAATAGTTAGTGGGGCTTAGCTGTCGGATTTCAGCTAGCTTTATACAGAGAAAGGACACACACAAAGACTAAAGTTTACAATATCATCATTATAAGATCGTATTCCTGAGGCGGGAGCTTTCTTGAAAGAAAAATAAAGATACAGTTTGCAAGAAATAAAATGATGGTAGGAATGCCTGTACTATTTTAATCTATCTGCAGCTAAGAGAACATTTTGTGTACTCCTTTATTATAATTAAGTGCCTGCGCTGCATGGTCAAAATTAGAATAAAAAGAAGATTGAAATGAGAGAGAAGAAGGAAGTGATAAAACCCCTTACAATGTCAGTCTCAACTATAGAAACGTGCTAAGTCTGAGATAAGAAAGGAGATCAATGGTCAACAGGTTTATAGGTGCCAAAAGTTGGTGGAATTCCAACTTTACCAATAGGTGTTGATATTATTTTTCTAACCCTTTCCTACTCTATCTACACTTTGTAGCATTCTTGTAATATCTTGTGATTCCACATGGAGTCTTTCAATGTCATGGTAAGCAGTTACTGGTGTTCCATCATTGCCTTCAACTTGGTCATCTATGATTTCACCGAGTTTCACCTAGCATTTTGATGCTGAAGTATGATGGAAAAATCTTGTATACAATACTGTTGTACCTAACTTTAAAAGGATCTTTAGCATATGTGTCATGGATTACTGAAGAATAGTTTATGTTGAGAGACTGCATTTAAGAATTATATCATAAAGATCATTTCACTGAGTAGAAGGAAAAATCACATTTTTTTCCTCACACTGTTTTCTGCCGTATCTAGTCTTGCTTTTTTAAAGGAAGAGAAGACTAGATTTTCTAACACATAGTTTATTCCAGTAAGAACGGCTCATCAGAGATAATTATAGCATAAACAGGTCTAATGTCTAGATAAATTTCACTTTTTTTTTTTTTTTTTTGTGAAACAGCACTTACAGTGATGCAAAATATCTAGATTTAGGCCTTTGGTATTTCCAAAGATAACTAGGAAAATCTATTACCTGAAATTGTAAGCAGTCACTGCTAATGTTACTGAATATCAACATTATTTAAAAACATACGAAGCCAATTTATTTGCTTATTTATTTGTCTATCATCTGAATTTATATACCATGGAACTTCGGGTGCTGAACACTTCTGACCATTACCAAATCGGTTGCTGACCAAAAAATCCGCTAAATGTTTCACTCTGTTTATGAACACATCCTTGGGGGGCAATCAATCACAGCCGCAGCGATTTTCTTTGCTGCAGTGATTTCCCCTTCCACGCCTTTTTTGTGTGTGCACATGTGCAGTCAGTCTTGGTTCCAGTCACGATTAAATCGGGTGCCAACAGAAGTCCTGGAACGGATTACGGTTGTGACCGGAGGTCCCACTGTATAGCCATCCATCCTACAACTTAACTCCAAGCAGATTAAAACCAACAAAATAAAAAAGACTGTTAGTAATTAATAATAACAATAATAACAACATAATGCCACATTAGGACAATGTAACTCACACCATAGTACTGACAACCCTGTCTGCTTCTGGAATGAATAACCAAATCAAATTCATACCCAGCATAGTTAGATGGGAACTGAGGTACTATTTTTACTGCATTTTATCCAACTCTGCAGAAACTACGCTACATTGTCTGAAATATGTTTAAACTCCTCTAATTTCTAAATTGCTTTGTTCGCTTGCTTTCACATTTCTTGGTTTTGTACAATGGTTCTTCTTGTGCAGCCACCATTACAATTTCTTCCAGTAATCTTTTCAGTTAATAGCCCATAGCTTTCAGAATGTCTTCCTATAATACTTATTGTATTATTCTTTTATAGCATTCCAAAGATGTTTCAATATTTACATTTTTCTTCCTAGTGCTGTCTTAGATTATTATTTATTCATTATTGCATTCTTTTTCTGTCATAACCTCTATCCTTGGAAGCTGTTAGCAGCTGATAAGAGATCCCAATGAAGGTCTTCAAGAGGGAGTCAGAAAGAATATAGATCTTATTTAGCTGTATAACAATACAATACAGGTCGTCCTTGACTTATGTAAGAAAGGAATTTTGGTCATAAGTCATTCTGGATATTATTTGAAGCTACTGTATAGCAGTGTTTCTCAACCTTGGCGACTTTAAGTCCTGTGGACTTCCACTCCCAGAATTCCCAGGTTGAGAAACACTGAATCAGTATCAAATCTGATTTTTAAAACCATTTTTACAGTGACTGTTAAATGGAACACATGGTCATTAATTGAATCCATGCTCTTGAATACCAAAACTGGAAAAAACATAGCAAATTGTAGTGATGTGATTGTGGGATGCTAAAACCAGTTGTAATTGTGAGCTGGTTGCCAAGCTCCCAAAATGCAGTCAGGTAAACTCTTTCTCTCTCTCTCTCAGTCTCTCTCTCTCTCCCTCTCTCTCTCTCTCTCTCTCTCTCTCTCTCTCTCTCTCTCTCTCTCTCTCTCTGTGTAATATTATTTCGGATTTTATTTTGGATTTATACCCCGCCCTTCTCCTTGTTAGGACCCAGGGCGGCGCACAGGCATTTAAAAAACCATAACAAAGACAATATATATCATTAAAAACATATTAAATTAATACATTATTAAACCCGGCATTTAATGCCAGTCAGAAGTGTTTTCTGAAGCTGTTGTGACTCCAAACAGTTGTTCAATGACTGGTTGTAAATCAAGGATTACCTATGCAGATAATGTTCACATATATAGAATTACAGTTAGTTTTAAAATTGTGTCTATAGAATTTATTATCATTATCATTCAGCAAAGTAGCCAAAATAATTTAATACAAGCTTTTCAAGGTCCATTTTATGCTGCTTTTCTTGTACAACCATTTCTCAAGAAGGAATAAATGGATTGTAATCCTTAGTAATTTTAAGGCAATAAAAGATTGGAAAATTGGTTTTAGCTTTTTGTGATATAGATTTATGATTTCTTTTTCCTTGTCTCATTGTAGTGAGCCATACTCAATGAAACAGCACAACCTATTATAGGTTATATCTGAACGTTCAACATGATTTTTAAGGGAAAGTTTGTTAATATAATTATTAATATAGTTCAAAACTGTTCAATCTGTACAACCAAAAAGCACAAAGAAAGGTCCTAATTCTAGAAAGTAGAATTGAGTGTCTAAACTCATTGCAGAAAATTTTTGATATGAGGTCAGGGTCCATGTGATTGGCTGAAACTTTCCTATCCTGTCCTATATCCCTAAAAGAACCTTATAAGACATTAGAAAATACTGTATGTAACTGATCCATGAACCTCCAATGGTCAACTAAGATTTAAGAGACAACCACTACATGCTTTATTTATTTATTTATTTATTTGTTTGTTTGTTTGTTTATTGGTTTATTGGTTTATTGGTTAGTTATGATAGGTGCTACCTTCAGAAAACATTGTTCTCATACAATTGCACAAATCTCAAAAGTTCAATTTCTATATTTTGAAATTCTTTTAATTTAGGTCACCTATGTGATGAGAGGTGTTTAACTACAAGAAGAATTCAAACTCAATCTTATTACTTTAAGAATGGCAGATGAAGCACAGAAGATCCCGGAGAGAAACTTGGAAAAACATTTCCACATATTGTTCCTTAGGGTGCCCTTGTCAGCTTGAGAAAATGCATTAATGGCCTCTGAAAACATTATTCTGCTTGAACACTCTTGCACTAATTTAAGATTATGTTCGAGCAGGCCTGAAATATACCTCCAATTTTCTCCATCTTCCGAGATTTAACGTTCAGTTGTAGACTTTCCAAACGCATTTGCAAAACTCTTATAGTGTTGTTTTGTTTTTTTTTGCACTGGGTGATTCTGCTGGGTTGCTTGGGTCCATCAAGGCTGTTTCAAATTCCAACATTGGCCCTTGGTGTTTAAATTATATATTAAAAATCTGGAATCCATTGAAACATGAAAAACACTAGATTTAAAATATGTGGTCTGCACATGAAAATATTACTTTACATATCACTTGATTAATAGGTAATTATGTACTATCAAATTGTTGGTTCTTAGTCACAATGATCTATCCCTAACCTGGTCCTTTAAGGGACACGATGGCTCAGTGGCTAAGATGCTGAGCTTGTCGATCAGAAAGATTGCCAGTTCAGCGGTTCAAATCCCTAGCGCCATGTAACGGAGTGAGCTCCCGTTACTTGTCCCAGCTTCTGCCAATCTAGCAGTTTGAAAGTATGTAAAAATACAAGTAGAAAAAATAGGAACCACCTTTGGTGGGAAGTTAACAGCATTCCGTGTGCCTTTGGCATTTAGTCATGCTGGCCACATGACCACGGAGACATCTTCGGACAGCGCTAGTTCTTTGGCTTTGAAACAGAGTTGAGCACTGCCCCTAAAGTCGTGAACAACTAGCATATATGTGCTAGGGGAATATTTACTTTTTATCTTTAACCTAGTCCTATTGTTTTTCCAATTTTGCCACTGTATTCATCACCAGTGCAACTGAGTCTACCCGCTTTGCTGTTGGATGTCTTCTTTTCTTCTCTTTTACTTTTCCCATCAGTAGAACCTTGTCTCACACGTTATGTGTTAGATCTTCACATAACTTGCAAAAGTGGGATAATTTGAACCTTGTCATGCATACTTTGAGTTTGTTTGCTCTCTTGGCTGTCCACAATCTCAGGAATCTTCTCCAATATCAAAATTCAAAACTGGCAGAACTGTTACTATACTGCTTCTTCAAAGTCCAACTTTCACATCTATAAAGTATCACAGGGTTTACCATAGCTTGCCCTGCTCTGATCTTTGTAGATATACCACAGCATTTGAATATCTCTTCCAGGGTGTTCCTATCTGCCCTATTAAGTGTCTGCTGTGTATTTCTTGACTGCTTGTTCCTTTATTGTTGATAGTTGAATCTAAAAGACAGCAGCTACCCACCACTTTGATATCTTTATTGTCAGTGCTAAGGCTGGGTTTTTTGTTTTTTGTTTGGTTCTCTTTATATTTAATTTTAGCTCCATTTTTTCTATATGCTCCTGGACATATGTTTCTAGAACTTGTATATCTTTTTTTTGCATTTTTTGCTATCAGGTACTGTAATTAGCATAAAGTGGATTCTTAATTTTCTTCTTCCAGTTTTAAAATCACTCTGAATAAATATCACTCTGAATAGCCATCACTCTGCTAAACAAATAATTCCCTCAACACTGTCAAACTATTTACTAAGTCTGCATTACTATTACTATTAATCTTATCATTTCTATCACCCTTCTTCTCCCACTGATGACTATATGACTGTAACTTTGTTGCTTGTATCCTAATGATTTATATTGATTGTTTCCTAGTATGATTTGATTGCTTTCTTGAACTCTATGACTACCATTAAGCGTTGTGCCTTATGATTTGTGATGAATGTATCTTTTCTTTTATGTACACTAAGAGCATATGCACCAAAGTGTGTCCAATCACACTTGGCCAATAAAAAATTCTAATCTAATCCAATCTAAAACCACACTCTTCTTCTTCAAGTCCAACTTTCCCTAATGAATATTCACAATATTCACTTGACTTATTAACCATGCTTTGAAAAAATCCAATCATGTCGTCAAAAGTTTACTGTGCTATTTAAATACTAGTCGATTTTTTTCCCATCTTCAACTATTCTGTTATGTATTTTCTTGTGTCCATTTTATCTTTTATTCTTAATTTTTCAACAAAAGTGAGCATAAATTGCAGCAATGTGCAAAAATATGACTTCCATGGAGGTTTATAATGTTGATATAAAACGTGTCTATGGACTAATTAATAGCTAAGCATTCCCCTGGGTTCTTTGGCCATTCTGCTCATCCATCATTCAACATGAATGAATTAGTCATCAAACCTCTGTCATGGTCAATTCACTCGCTCCTTCGGCTGGACTTACAAACAGCTGCACCCCACCGCAGGGAGGCGGAACCGGAAATGGTGAGATGGTTCCGCCCCAGGTGTCTGATGGACCTGGAGAGGTTCCAGAGGGAGCTTGGGCCAATACCCAAGACCCTGATCCGCGACTCGACTGAGGACCTGGTGGCCACCTGGAATACGGCGACCATGGGGGCCCTGGATCGGGTCGTGCCCTTGTGGCCTCTCACTCGGCGCCGGTCCACCCTGGCTCCCTGGTTCTCTGAGGAGCTGAAGGGGATGAAGCGTCGAAGGAGATGCCTAGAAAGCATTAATCCGGAGAGGTGGAAGAAGCGTGGTCTAAGGGTTTTTGTAGTAGTTAGGTAATTGTCTGTTTTAGGGGGTACCAGGGAGGGGAGAGGGTATAGATGTATAGAGATGGAGACGGAGAGAGAGGGCCAGGCCAGCAGACGACGGAGGGGAGCGGAAGGAGCCGTGAGTAGGGGGGAAACTCGAGTCATTCCATTAGAGGGCAATCCCATTCAGAAGGTCGTGGGGAGACAATTTTTATCCTCCCGGTTGAGGGCACAGAACCGTTGGTTACATGCGGTGAAGTGCCTCAACCCCCGCTTGCTAGGTGGTCAGGAAGTACAGAGCTAGGGCTTGCGGCTGATGTTTTGCAATGCCAGGTCCGTGGTCAACAAAGCCCCCCTCATACATGACCTTGTGTCAGAGGAGGGGCCGGACCTGGCAGGAATAGCGGAGACTTGGTTGGGCCACAAGGGTGGACTCCCCCTCGTTGAAATGTGCCCGCCAGGCTACCGTGCTTTTCATCAGCCTCGGGCCCTTGGCAGGGGTGGTGGGGTAGCGGTTATTGTTAAGGAAAGTCTTGAGCCGAGAGAGACCATTGTGCCACAGACTACCGGCTGTGAGTCCCTCTGCGTGAAGTGGGGCCTAGGGAGGAAGTTGGGCTTGCTGGTTATATACCTGGCTCCCCGCTATGTAACAGCAGCCCTGCCCGAGCTCCTCGAGGTGATCGCTACGGTGGCAGTGGAGACCCCCAGACTTTTAGTCATGGGGGACTTTAACCTGCCATCGTTGGGCGAATCATCCGAGGCAGCTTGGGAGTTCATGGCTTCCATGACTGCCATGGACCTGACCCAAGTAATTCGAGGCCCCACTCATGAGGGTGGACATACGCCGGATCTCATCTTTGTCTCTGGCCAATGGAAGAGTGACCTGGGCATAGGGGATATAGTCATCACGCCCTTGTCATGGTCAGACCACTCACTTCTCCGGCTCGACTTTCCGACCGCTGCTCCCCTCCGCGGGGAGGCGGAACCAGAGTCTCCAATCTGGTACCGCCCCAGGCGCCTGATGGACCCGGATGGGTTCCAGACGGCGCTTGGGCCATTTCCTGTACCCCTGACCCGTGCCCCGATAGAGGACCTCACAGCCGCATGGAACAGTGCAGCCGTGGGAGCCTTGGATCGGGTCGCGCCCTTGCGACCTCTCTTGCGGCGGCGAACCACCCTGGCCCCTTGGTTTACCGAGGAGCTGCGGGTGATGAAACGCCGCAAGAGATGCCTAGAGGGAAGATGGAGGTCTACCCGATCTGAATCTGACCGGACACAGGTAAGAGCCCATTTACGGACTTACATTGTGGCGCTGAGAGTGGCCAAACGCCATCATTGTGCTACTCTCATAGCATCCGCAGAAAACCGCCCTGCCGCCCTGTTTAGGGTGACCCGCTCCCTACTTCAACAAAGGGTGCGGGAAGCCCCATTACAGGGTAGAGCAGAGGAATTTGTGACTTTTCTGCAGGAGAAAACCGCTCAGATACAGAACGGGCTACCCTCCATTGATGGCCCAGTGGGATGCCACGAGACAGATCTTGTTTGGGAGGAGTTTGACTCCGTTACTTCCGATGATATGGACAGGTTACGTGGGCGACTGCGAGCCACCACATGTTTATTGGACCCGTGCCCCTCCTGGCTTGTACTGGCATCCTGGGAGGTGACACGAGGCTGGCTCCAAGAGGTTGTCAACGCATCCTTAAGTGAGGGTTCCTTGCCTGCTTCCCTAAAAGAAGCGATGGTGAGGCCCCTCCTTAAGAAGCCCTCTTTGGATCCAGCTCTTTTAAACAACTATCGTCCAGTCTCCAACCTTCCCTTTCTGGCGAAGGTTGTTGAGAGTGTGGTGGCACAACAGTTTCCCCGTCACCTGGAGGAAGTTGACTATCTAGATCCGCGCCAGTCCGGCTTTCGGCCCGGGCACAGCACCGAGACGGCATTGGTCGCGTTGGTTGATGATCTCTGGAGGGCCAGAGATGGGGGTTGTTCCTCCATCCTGGTCCTATTAGACCTCTCGGCGGCTTTCGATACCATCGACCATGGTATCCTATTGCATCGGCTGGGGGGGTTGGGAGTGGGAGGCGCCGTTTTACGGTGGTTCTCCCCCTACCTCTCTGGCCGATCGCAATTTGTGTTGACAGGGGGGCAGAGGTCGACCTCGAGACCACTCACTTGTGGGGTGCCTCAGGGGTCGGTCCTCTCGCCTCTCCTGTTTAACACATACATGAAGCCGCTGGGTGAGATCATCCGTGGTTTTGGGGTAGAATACCATCTATACGCTGATGATACTCAGTTGTATATATCTACCCCAAACCACCCCAACGATGCCGTAGCGGTGATGTGCCAGTGCCTGGAAGCCGTACGGAGCTGGATGGGAAGTAACGGACTTAAGCTCAACCCGACCAAGACCGAGTGGCTGTGGTTTCCGGCTGCCCGATTCAACCAGCTAATTCCATCGCTGGCCATAGGGGGCGAACATCTTGCCCTTGTGGACGGGGCGCGCAACTTGGGTGTCCTCCTAGATGCCCGGCTGCCCATGGAAGATCAAGTGACAGCCGTGGCTAGGAGGGCATTTTACCAGGTCCGCCTGGTTCGCCAGTTGCGCCCCCTATTGGATCGGGACGCCCTTCGCACAGTCACTCATGCTCTCGTGACGTCCCGACTGGACTATTGTAACTCTCTCTACATGGGGCTTCCCTTGAGGTGCACCCGGAGACTGCAGATGGTCCAGAACGCAGCCGCGCGGGCAATCCTGGGTACTTCTAGGTTTACCCATGTAACACCTCTCCTGCGCGAGCTGCACTGGCTGCCTGTCGTCTTCCGGGTGCGCTTCAAGGTATTAATTATCATCTTTAAAGCGCTCCATGGCTCGGGACCTAGCTACTTGCGGGATCGGATCCTGCCTCATACATCCTCACGGCCAATTCGCTCCCACAGAGAGGGACTTCTCCGGGTGCCGTCCACTAGACTTTGTCAGCGGGCGACGCCCAGGGGAAGGGCTCTCTCTGTGGCGGGCCCAGCCCTCTGGAATGACCTTCCCCCCGACATTAGAACAACCACGGACCTCCGCTCCTTCCGTCTGAAATTAAAAACATATTTTTTCTGCTTGGCCGGCCTGGGGTAGTCTCTCTCTATGGGGTTTTAGTTGTGTAGGGAATTTTAGTTATAATGGGTCTTTTAGCACAGGCACTGTTTAATTTGTTTTTAAGATGTTGTTTTGATTGTATTGTATTTATGATTTTAGTTTTCCCTGTGCACCGCTCCGAGTCCCCGTGGGGAGAGGAGCGGTCAAGAAATTAAATAATAATAATTATTATTATTATTATTTGGAGGACCACCCGTGCCGAATCTGACCGGACACTGGTAAGGTCTCATTTGAGGACCTACTTAGTGGCGATAAAGGCGGCGAAATGAAATTATTTCTCCGCTCTTATTGCATCTGCAGGTAACTGGCCCACTGCCCTGTTTTGGGTGACCCGCTCCCTCCTTCACCAGAGGGCACAGGATGCACCCCTACAGGGTTGTTCGGAGGAATTTGGAGGTTACCTGCAAGATAAAATCGATCAGATTTGGGACGGGTTAGCCGCCGACTAGTTCAGACGGGCTGATGGAGGCAGGTCTTGAGGCTGTTATTTGGGAAGAGTTTGATCCTGTGACTCCCACGGACATGGACAGGATGCTGGGGCGGCTGAACGCCACCACATGTTTATTGGACCCGTGTCCCTCCTAGTTGGTACTGACTTCCCGGGATGTGACATGAGGCTGGCTCCAGGGAATTATTAACGCTTCTTTGAGTGAGGGGTTTATGCCAACTGCCTTGAAAGAGGCGGTGGTAAGACCCCTCCTCAAGAAGCCCTCCCTGGATACAGCTATTTTGGCTAACTACCTTCCTGCCGAAGGCTGTTGAGAGTGTGGTGGTGAGACAGTTCCCTCAGCACCTGGAGGAAACTGTGTATCTGGACACACGCCAGTCCAGCTTCCGGCCTGGGCACAGCACGGAGACGGCATTGGTGGATGATCTCTGGAGGGCCAGGGACAGAGGTTGTTCCTCTATCCTGGTCCTGTTAGATCTCTCAGTGACTTTCGATACCATCGACCATGGTATCCTATTGCACCGGCTGGAGAGGTTGGGGCTGGGAGGCACCGTTTTGCGGTGGTTCTCCTCCTACCACTCCGACCGGTCGCAATTTGTGTTGGCAGGAGGGCAGAGGTCAACATCGAGGCACCTCACGTGTGGTGGGCCGCAGGGGTCGGTCCTCTCGCTTCTCCTCTTCAACATCTATATGAAGCCGTTGGGTGAGATCATCCATGGTTTGGGGGTAGAATTTCATCAGTACGCTGATGATACCCAGCTGTACATCTCTACCCTAAACCACCCCAACGATGCCGTCGAAGTGATGGTCCGGTGTCTGGAGGCCGTGCAAGTCTGGATGGGGAGAAACAGGCTCCGACTCAACCCACTCCAAGACCGAGTGACTGTGGCTTCCAGCGTCACGTTACAACCAGTTGGTTCCATCACTGGCCATTGGGGGCGAATCACTGGCCCCCACAGAGAGGGCTCGCAACTTGGGTGTCCTGCTGGACTCTCGGCTGTCGTTAGACGATCACATGACAGCCATGGCCAGGGGGGCTTTTTATCAAGTTCGCTTGATTTGCCAGTTTCGCCTCTTTCTGGATCGTGACGCTCTACGCACAGTCACTCACGCCCTTGTCACTTCCCGCCTGGACTACTGCAATGCTCTCTACATGGGGCTGCCCTTGAGGTCCACCCGGAGGCTCCATTTAGTACAGAATGCGGCCGCACGAGGGATTCTTGGAGCCTCAAGGTGCTCCCACGTGACACCTCTCCTGTGCGAGCTGCATTGGCTGCCTGTGGCTTTCCGGGTGCGCTTCAAGGTGCTTGTAACCATCTTCAAAGCGCTCCATGGCACAGGGCCTGGCTACTTGCAAGACCGCCTCCTGCTACCAAATACCACCCACCGACCAGTTCGCTCCCACAGAGAGGGCCTCCTCAGGGTGCCGTCGGCCAGGCAATGTCGACTGGCGACCCCCAGGGGGAGAGCCTTCTCTGTGGCAGCCCCTGCCCTCTACCCCCCGACCTATGTACGATCACCGACCTGTGCCTCTTCCATCAGGCTCTGAAAACGCACTTATTCCGTGTGGCCGGCCTGGTTTAGTAGCTTTTAATTAGTTATTTTAAATTGGTTTTATTCAACTTGAATTTTTAGAACGGGCCCTAATTTAATTTAATATTATTTTAAGGTGTGTTATTTATTGATGTTTTTATATATTTTTATTGATGCCTGTTCACCGCCCTGAGTCCCGCAAGGGAGAAGGGCGGTATACAAATTTAATAAACCGTAACCATAACTGTAACATCTTTCCAGTCAGCCTATACAGTACAAAATACAATTTGCGAGACAGAAAAGAGTCAAGACAAAAGTAATAGGGTACACCAAGGTCCAGATCTGAATCCAAATTTGTTTACTGTTACCATTTCAATCAGAAAACACATCACAGTAATTTGGGCAGCTGGAAAGAGAGCCAGACTGAGTCTTACATAAAACCATTCAAGCCAAAACCAGGATGCCAGGGCTGCCAGTGGCAGAATGTCTAGGCATAGTTTCAGTCAGAAACCTGCTTTGATAGATAAAATATTTTCCATCAGTGATCCATCCATGAATGATATACAAAACAATTCTCATTGCTGTAACAGCTGGCAAACTTCTGTTCCCAAGTAGAAACAGTGATTTAAAAAATTATGTCAACATCTACAGAAGACCTTGGCTGCATCTTTTTTAAGCTGGGCTCTTTCATTGGGGAAGATGTTGAATATCTGGTCCAGTTTTTAGGTCACTCTGCAATACTCTCGAGCAGGTCTGCACTTTGTGCAGTTTGTAGCACAGAATTGCTTCTTAATAAAAGATGAAGTTCAGTCAAAAGACAAGAGAATCTGTAGAGTTTATTTGCTAGATAATTATATTTTTAAAAAGATAAAAATGCAATATTTGAGATTTTAAAAATCTATTTCCCTCTATATGTGTAATTGAAAACATCTGTTCTAGATTGACTGATATCAAAACTTAACAATATGAAAGGGCACTTGCCTACTGTTGCTTTAAATCACTAAAAAGAATTGTATATGTTTAGAAATTCCTGCCCTCCACATTTTTTTACAATAATTTCGGTTCCATAAACTGAACAGATTTAAGTGCAATTATTTTCCAGTTACAGTTATTACACACAGGCACGCATCATTTATTAGCAAATGGCTTATGATATTAAATTATGTCTTCATCATGATGTAGTGCCTGCTTCTATACATCTGAAGATCGCAGGGATAACCTGGGAATCAGACAAACAGTGTACCAGTGGTGGGATTCAGCCAGTTTGCACCTATTCGGGAAAACCGGTTGTTAACTTTCTAAGTGGTTCAGGGAACCGGTTGTTGGAAATCTCCCTTTGTTTTTTTTTCCATTTTACAGGCTAATCCTGTAAGGAAGGCAGGAAGGAAACATTCTGATGTTATTTCTTGCCTAATCTTTATTGCCCTGCTTACAGAAACTGCCTCTCTGGTTAACCCTTATTACATTGTAACAGCTAAGGCAAAGCGCCCATCGACGTGAGTGACATTGAATTGGCAATGGCTACCCAGTCACTTGACTACCGAGCCACACCTACCCAGCTGGTCATTAGGGCAGAGAACCGGTTGTTAAATTATTTGAATCCCACCACTGCAGTGTACTAATTCTATCATTGTACAGAATTACAAAAAACATGGAAATTAAACGTTGCTTTGATTTCTGTGTGAAGTTCAGGGCCAGATTTAGTATTTAATAAAATCACCTACTTTAACTCAAAACCCAATCTGAGATAAGATTCATGATGCCATTAACTAGCACATTAAGTTGTTTTTTTCTGGTTCCTTATATGGAGGGGATGGCATTTGTATAAACATTTCTATGGAAATAGAAGCTTAATTTTAGAAATCAGAAAACTAGAGGAATTTTGCTTAGTCAAAAAGACATGTATTTTCTGACCAAATATTGTAGGCAAAATTACAGTAGGAAAACTTTTCTCATAATTCTGCTCAGGTATTTTAAAAACTGACTTTAAGTTAATGAAAATAAATGTTTAGACTAACTTTCTGAAAATAACATATACTGTACATTTGTTTTTTACTTTCACTGCTGAAACAAACATTCTTACCAAATTCCAGGCAACATTGATATGCAGCAACTACATCAAATCAACAGCACTTTGTTATAATGTTTCTTGCAACAATCAACAATCAACCAAAATAAGCACCAACAATTATTATAAAAGATCAGGCCATTGATATACTTTTCTTCCTTTCCATAGTTATAAAAGATATATACTCTGAAAAAAGCAATGCACAAGTAAGTTGTTGGCTAAGAGATTAATATGCATATCCCACTCAGCTGCCCTAGCTGTTTCTGCAAAGTGCCACTTTAATGTTTCACAATTTTCTTCCACTTTAATGCAAACTTTAATTATATTCTGCAAGCCTATTTTATAAACATTCCTTTGGGTATTTTTGTGATTAAAATACAAGCATAATCAGATAAACCCACAAAGAACTAAATATTATTCATACCTGCTCTTATTGAATGGCAAGAATACTTTCATATTTCCCTGCTAGAACTAGAACTAGAACTAGTAGGGAAATATGAAATTATTCTTGCCATTCAATAAGAACATATTATGCTGCATCATCATGGTGGACAATCTTCCTGACACCAATCTATACAATTCCCAGTGGTGTATTTGAAGACTTAAAGATAATGAAGCATAAGAAGTGAAGCAAAATAATAATTTATCAATTTCTGCAAATCCAATGATTTTTTTTTCTATTGCAAACAACCAAAACAAGGGAGGTCATCAGATAGAGTGCCTTGAAATCAAGATTAATATATTATTGGCACAAGGAGGTAGAAGAGCTCAGTTATACAGCAATGACATCATGGGTTGTATTGACTTACCTTCCCTACCAGTTCGCAAATGTGAGTGTGTGCTCAGTCTTCCACACATGAGCATTTGGTGAAAAAAGGGCCTAAATAGGATGCCATAGCGCAGGGGCGGGTGGGCAGGGCCACCCGCAATCTCCGCTACCAGTTCTAGAGAACCAGTCCAAACCGGTAGAATACCACCTCTGAATCACATGGCTAGGGACTGACTGTAAAACAGATTGTAAACTGGTGCAAGTTCCAAGTTAAACTAGCACAGAAGAAGAAAACCAACCATTTCCCATATTATGATTTTGAGGGTATCTTAGTATTTTCAAAATAGACATTACTTTGAAGTCCTGAACCTCACTGAATGAGAATCAGAAGAACTGTTGAATGAAATAAAAGGAATTTTTGACTATTAAAAATAACAACTGCTAGACCAAGAACAGGAGAAAGCAAACTGAATCTCAGAACAGATGGTAGACATCACTTAAAAATCATATTAATCATCCTATTGATTTCAGCCTCATATGTGACAAAAATAGAGCAAGTCCAAGCCATTGATTTAATATCCCATTCCTGACTTTTATTTCCAACAATAAAGCAATTGGAATCAAGCTCATGAAATTTTGTCTGAAGGAACCTATTGTCTGCTTCTTCAAACTTATAGGGACACTTGCTAAACTTCATTTTTATGATACTTTATCCTGGATTTTAGCCATGCTGTATTTTGGACAGGATGATTTAATAGCAAGCATTCACGAGACAGTAACTTAAGTTTATACTATTCATGCATGCCACAGAAAACAGTCTTCTATATATCTTCTTGTTCTACCTTATTCACAGATCAATGAGATGTCTCTAAGTACATGCATGAAAATTAGTTCTGATTAATGTTTATTGCGCATCCAGCACTCTTAATTTTGTACTCTAATTGCTTTTGTTTGTTATAGGGTGCCCCCCCCCCCCATAGCTCACTCTGCAATTGAGCAACAAAAAACCCGTAGTTCTATTATTTGAAATCTCTCTAGTTTATAAATGGGAATTCTTTAACCATTTTTGTTTAAACCGATTCCTACTTAAAATTCAATTGAAGATATGATGAAACACAGTTTAAAAATAGAAAATTAACAAACATGCATTTTAATGTAGCAAACTCATCTGTACTAATATTCATGCATTTTTAATTTTAAAATTTGTCAACCTAGACTCTGAAGACAAAGAAATGCAAGATTATTTATTTATTTTATTAACTTTATATGGCCATCCATCTCAAATATATGACTCTGGTTGGCTGTTAGAAACAAAATAAAACCAGTAAGCAAATCTATAAATATAATAAAATTGCAGAAAAGCAACCACACAAAACAAACATCCCCAATTAATATAGCTAAGAAATGGAATCACTCCCATTACCAGGGTCCTAGACTTCATACCAAAATTGGGTCTTCAAGGCTTCACAGCAAGCCAGCAGTGTAGAAGTGACTCTGATTTCTGGGAGAATGATGCATCAAAATCAAAGATCATAAGTGGGTGCTATGAGAGAGAAGTCTGTCTTCTTGGATCCTGCCAGATGGCACTCCCTTGAGAAGCGACTTGAGTATGCTTCTTAACCTGAATCTAAGAGCGTGGATAAAAACCACAGGGGAGAGATAAATAATCCAACCACAAATCATGAAAGGCTTAAAAGGAATCATCAGCATTCTGAACTGAACTATGGCAATGACACTGAAAAATGGATATCAAAAACAGGAAAGGAAATAGGTAAAACAGGCTTACACTCTTCATACCTTTTAGCTTTCATAAACCATCCTTGCTTGCACCATGTCTACTATTACATACATATTGTTTGTTCTTTAATTTTCCCACCTCTCTCTTTGAAAACCTCATCAATATAATCCAACAATGACTTTCTTGACCAACTTTTTCTTCTTGAACCTATTTGGATGCTGAATCACTTATCCTTCATGTATTTGCAATGCAATTCAGTTCTCATTCATTTTAATGGTCAAACAGTACTTTTGTATTCTTCCTTAATTGTGGTTTTAGACTGATATTCATCCCTTTGTCATGTTCATATATGAGTAGACGTATGCTTAAACTAGATACAGTATTTGAAAGAAGCGGGTTTTTTTAAAGGTAATGTTTGTCAGTCATGATTCCCATTCATTTTTGCTTCTTCAGAAGACCCAATAAATGTTTTATACTCTATTGCAGAGAGGTCAAACTCAATTTCATTGAGGCCTACATCAGGGTTGTGTTTGACCTCAGGGAGCCAGGGTGGGCATTGCTGGGTGGGCATGGCCAGCTTAACATCACTCATGTCCGGGGTGCCTGTGAAGGCCTGAGTAATCTGCCAGCGAAAATGGGCTCCCAAGCTCCATTTTTAGCTCTGACGGTCTCTTGCAATCCTCTGCCTGTGAAAACAGAGCTCAGAAGAACCTCACACGGCCCTCTCTTGCTCTGTTTTTACTGGCAGCGGGTTGCAGGAGGTCATTGCAGCCAAAAATGGAGCTCCGGAGCCCATTTTCACTGAAAGAGGCATTGTAGGCCAGGCCTTTACTGTTTCTTGGACAGCCCTGTGAGCCAGATCTAAGCACCCCATGGACCAGATCCAGCCCCCAGGCCTTGAATTTAACACCCCTGCTCTATTGTCTTGTTTCATCATCTATTACTCCTCTTACTTTCCAAAATGCAATCTTCCATATGCCATGGTTGTCATCAGGTTGGCCTGTAGATATTTTGGGGCACTAACCATTAGGGCTTTAAATAATTAAGATTTTCACATATTGCTTTTTAGAAAAATACAGAAAGTGTAAACTAGATTATCAGCCTTAAGTTTACCAATGTCACTTGAAGCATTATCTGCTACAATTAAGTACAAATGTAGTCAAAGCCAGTTTTATTCTAAAGTACATTAAAAATAGTCCATACAAATTAGGATTTATAATCGAGAAACTACAGATAGTTCTCAATTTCCAACCAGTGATTTAGCAACCATTCAGAGTTACGCAGACCTTCCCATGGCTACTTATGACCCAAATTCAAAGTTCTGATGAATCCCCGCCCCCACCCAATCATTTGACTGTATTTTAGGCACTCAGCAACCAGCCCATATTCTCTTGCGGTCAATATTTGCTTCAAAATTCTGGCAAAAACACCCATAGTGAATTCATTTAACAACCAACTCAAAAAAGATCATAAAATCAGATGAACTCAGGTGAAGACTTGCTTAATGACTGGCATGACTAATGATCATAATTGCACCCATAATTACCTGAACACTACTTGTACATTGTAAGGCAATTAATTGTTTCCATTATCTCTTTTAACTAGGAATATATGCAGTGAAAAGTGGTAGTAAAATTTAAATCAATGACAATAGGTAGAATAACTGGCCTTAGAGCCATGGTGGCACACCGTGGTTAGAATGTATTATTGTAGTTTAATTCCGCTGACTGCTAGCAATTCGATTCTTACCGGCTCAAGGTTGACTCAGCTTTCCATCCTTCTGAGGTGGGTAAAATGACGATCCAGGGGGCAATATGCTGACTCTGTAAGCCACTTAGAGAGAGCTATAAAGGACTGTGAAGTGGTATATAAATCTAAGTGGTACTGCTGTTACTATTGCTTAGCATTGACAGTGAAGATATTGAGGTGATGGATAGCTTCTGTCTTTGCTGTTCAAACACCAACAGTCAAGAAATATGAGTAGAGTTTGTTAGAGAAGTGGGAAAAAGAAACAAAGATGACAAGCAGTAAGGTATATAGACTCAGTTAAATTGGCAATGGTCACACCTGAAAACCTAAAAACAGGTAAGGGACAAATCTTCATAGAAAAAAAATCTAAGCGTTTACTATCTGATGGTATATTAACAAACTAACAAATTATACATATTTAGGATTTAATTGCACCAAAATAAAATCATAAATTGTAATTGTACTGTCTAACTAGGATAATCAGATTTTCATTGTTAATGACAGCCTGTCCAGGAAAAAAAGAATATCAAAGCATTACTGTATTACTACTAAGAATGTGACCATATTCAGCCATTGTTTCACAGTTCCACATGATGATACCATCCCATTACTATTCATTCATACATCCCTTAGACCGACTGGCGACACCCAGGGGAAGGGCCTTCTCTGTGGTGGGCCCTGCCCTGTGGAACAACCTACCCCCAGAACTCCGTACCATCACCGACCTCCGCCTCTTCCACCAGTGTTTAAAAACACACCTCTTTCATCAAGCCGGCCTAACATAACCTCTGCTGGGACTAGTTTTAGGGATTCAAATTTTTTTTACTACCGTTTCTATGGGCATGGCTTGGTGGGCATGGTATGGCTTGGTGGGCATGGAAGGTTACTGCAAAATCCCCATTTCCTCCCGATCAGCTGGGACTCGGGAGGCAGAGAATAGATGGGAGTGGAGCCAGCCAGAAGTGGTATTTACCGCTTCTCCAAACTACTCAAAATTTCTGCTACCGGTTCTCCAGAACTGGTCAGAACCTGCTGAATACCACCTCTGTTTAGGGTACAAAAGAATGATAAAGAAAATAGTATGTAAATAAATTTATGAGACAATTTTAAATTGACTGTATGTATGTATATCTTTTTAAAATATTCTTATCCTTCCCACTTTATACAAACTAGGGAAGACCTATATTAAATAAGATCTAAAACCATATAGATACAGTTTAAATAGTGCATGAAAAGGAGATAAAAGTTGATCCTGTGTTACAATTATCCATGCTCCAAAAACTAGCTGGAAAAGCTAGGTTTGTACAACTCTCCTATAATTATCAGTGTTTAAACCCAAATGTGTTTTGGAAATATTGAAATAACCTTATTTTGGGAAGTAACAGGAGACACTAGAAAGATGTTTGGGCACTAGAATGTAAAAGCTTTTAGGACAGCAATCGGGAATTATCTGGTGACAGATCCACCTTTCAACTTCTTAATTTCTTCCAGAATGACAAGTGATGATGGGATGGAGATTAAAAATTAGAAATCCCAGTCCTGCCATCACCTGTTTCTCCTATATGTGAAAAAAATAACTCTGTACACAATTGGGTGGGGGCCATTGTACCTGCGTGAAGTGGTCATCAAGCACATGGTCTGTCCAATACAAGAAGACATAAATCAGACAATAAAATGAAAGGGCAACAATAATAATCCTTTGGGAAAGAAAAGGGGACCTTTTCTGGGCTCCATAGGGCAGAATTTCTTCATATGTTCTAGCAGCAGAGGTGGGCTCCTATCTGCTTGGGCTGGTTCGGCTGAGCAGGTAGTAACTCGGCCGCTCATGCACCCAAACCAGTTTTATTGTCGGCAGCACCATCTTTATTTTTGCTTCTGCGCAATCTCCAGTGCAGAAATGTGATTTTCTTTTCTTTTCTTATGTTTTACGCATGCACAGACCTTTTTAGGTGTGAATGCGCATGCGCGCAGAGCACACATTTGGCATGTGTGTGAGTGAAACTAGCATGCACACACATTTTTTGTGCGGTAAACCAGCAGTAATGCCGGTAGCAACCCACTCCTGTCTACAGGCTATACAAATCTATATTTATATCAATATTCCACATCTAGGAATTTAAGAGAATTCCCCGGACTGATAAAGAATTATGGCTGTAAATTAATGAGTTAATCCAAGGCCTAAAATGCTATTGGAAGGTTTTATTTTCAATTTCAATTTTGCATGGTTGATTTATATTACTGTGTTTTGCTATTAGGGGAAATACATAAAAAAGATACATGTTTTATGGCTAAAAAACAAAGAAATGGGAAATACTAGGTTATAAAGCTCATTATTTTCACAGATAATGATCTTTACCTTATTTTACTGCTAAGTAGATTTACCTTCTCATCTAAAAAGGATACTCATTTTGGCTACCAGATACAAAGTGAATTAGCTATAATCAATAATAATCAAGAACACAATTAAAGACATAATGAAAATGTAAATTTAACACAATAACACCTGTAATTATTTTCTTAAATAATAACAAAAGCAATGAGATACATATTTTCATCTTTTTACAAAGGATAGGATGCATTCCCTGTGCCTTTAATGTCTAGCAACTGTGGCACAAACTGTCCCTGATAACTTTTTAATGCCATTTCCTCCTCCACCTCATTCCCAACCTATAGTCGTGGATGGACTATGCCCAACTCATATTAGCTACTAGGGATTGCTGTAGACATATTTCTGCCTTCTGGTTTCTGGAATTCTAGTTTAATGATGATGATATTTATATCTTGCAGAAGGTGTGCCTATAACATGGTGCTCAATATTTTCCAAAACATTTATCAGGTCTTACATAAGCATCTTATAATGTTCTATTTAATACTATTATATAAGAACAATATGCACCATTAATTATAGCTATTATGAAACATTGTAGAACATATTTTTCTTGAACATGCACACTTAAATAATATGCCAAAATTACCTGAGATTTTTAAGTGAAGAAACAAAAGATACATGCTAATCCATAATATGACTAGGGTTTTTATTTGCAGGCTACGTTTTATAGCTTCATACAGCGTGTAAGATAATCAATTATTCCTTATTTCCTAATTCCAACCACAATTAAACAAACTATTATAATATGCGACCACCTTGCTCCAGAGACCTTAATACTGTTTTAGGGATAGCCAATGGAAGAGCTATTGTTTAGTCACTGTAATCCTTATAAATATGGAGCATGAGAGGTTCATTTCTGTAATATGGGTTAGGTAGCAAATCTCACAGCTGAAACAGTGCTGAGGACATAATTTAACAAGAACTTGGAAGACAGTTACACTTGAAAAAGAGAGATGATAATTAACTTACACCACTAAGAGTGTCAGTCAAGGATGTGAAAAATGTTATCTGAGGGTGGACCTACTTCTTTTTTTAAAAAGTTAGCAAGGGGGCTTACATGATATTTAGGCATCTCCAGGAAAAATTGGATGAATTCGCAAATGTTTTGAAGATGTTCCTTATCACAGAACCTCCTTGAAACTATTCCAATGAGCAATGGGGCTTCCATTGATACGAGAGCAAATACAACCATGAACAAGAAAGAATTTATTCATAGTGGATGATTGTCACACTTTTACAAGAAAGTAGATAATTGCCCTGACTGTTAGAATATTAAGAATGAAAAGAGGAAACTCATAAAAGAAGCACATAACAGCTGGTTCTATAATATAGTTTTAAGTTCATTATTTGGAAAACTGAATTCTAAAATTTACAAGATAATAAAGACAATCAGGTTGTACTGATGTTAATCTTTATTTTCTAGGTCAACAAAAATCACAGAAATTAAACATCTCAATGACTACATAGGCATACTGTAGTTCCATTTGTGTGTGCGTGTGCACACAAGTGCTTGTGCAAAACATATATACCTGGAGAGAGAGGGTTTTTATCTAAGTAAAAATTGTTTAACCTATCATGAACAGTTGAATTTTAATAACTTGCCAATATTTTTATATTTTGTTAACTTAATGAGATAAGTGTTTAATCTTGTTCTAGTGCTGAATTGATTTAATAGTTTGTGTGTGTGTGCATGCATGCGTATGTGTCTTTGCATCAGTCCAAACAGAGACATGTTATGTAGAATAGGGCAATGAAAAGTATTTTAAGTAACACAACAACTGTTAGTGAAAGTTAGTAGACAAAGTGAAATTGTACTAATTTATGATGGAAATGTTAGCTATTGAATTAAGAAAGCTATTTAAATCAATGTGCACCAGTAATAAGAAGGTAGAGAGGGAGAAGGAAGAGTGAATAATACAGTTTGTTGAGAAGCCCTGCACTGAGAATCAGGATCAAGCAAGGCTTGAAACTACGATGGCTGGAGTTGTGTTGTTCCTTGAAGACTGGACAGAATATATTAGGCTCGAGGAATTGTGGGAGCCATTAAACCTGCAAAGAGACAGATGGCGGTGGTCAATATGTGAGTTTGCTTGCTTAAAAGAAGATTGATTGAAGTCACAGTTAGAGTAGGAAAGCGAAGGTCCCAATCTTTTGGGACCTCAGGGACCAGTAAATCCATAATTTTAAACTCCTGCGGACCACTAATATGTTCTGCCTAATGACTGGCTGGGTGGGCGTGGCTAAGTGGTCATATGACTGGGTTTGCATGGCCAACTTGATGTCACTCACATTGAAGGGCGTTTCGCCGGCCTCTACTCGCCCCTCCCTTCCCAGTCACTCCTTGCCTGCCTGCCCGGGTTCCTTAGGAAGGATTAAGGATCATTGGTTCCTTCCCAATAGGAAGCAGTTGTTGGAGCTAAGCAGCCACCAGGAGAAAGAGTTGGCAAAACAGCTGGCTCAGTTCAAATTGGATCTGACCAAGAAGGAGGCTCAGCAGAAGCACCTTACTGAGCACTAGGTTACTGAGTCCTTACTGAGCATAGGCTTTCCAAGCAGAAGGAAGACCTGTGGGAGTGCAAGGCAAGATACTGGTGCCCGGAGGCTCAGCAGGCTGAGATGGTCAGCCAGTTCCAGGCCATGATACAGTCCCACTGGAACAAGGCCCTCTGGCTCTTTGCCACCAACGGCACTTCCCTCCAGCCTTCACCCAAAACCCCGCACTAGGAGGCTGAAGCAAACCCCAAGTCTGAATTTCTGGCCCCCCCTTCCAATACGCACAAAAGGACCCTGAAGCAAGAGATTCTCTGCAGCAACACAAGCGTTCATTGCACATATCGTAGTTTGAGGTCCCCTGATTTAATGCAATAAAAAATGCAGATAATTTTTCTGCAGACCACCAAAATTTTCTTCCCGACTACCAGTGGTCCGTGGACCACCAGTTGGTGACCGCTGCTCTAGATGAATGATGTTTGTGATCTGAGATTTAAATTGGATTGTTAACCAATTTTAAGGACATAATGAATGCATAAAGTACACCGCTAAGGGAAAGCCACAGTTCCTAAACCTCAGAACAGCAGTGGGAAATAAGTAGCCAGCTTTGATGAATGGAAATAAAAGAGGCTGTGCAATTGTATCATGCTTGCGTGGAGATGTAACCAGGTCAACTCAACAGGTCAAAGAAAAAGGAAGGGAAAAAATGGATGTTGAAAAACAGATTCTTCAAGCAAATCCTGAGCCAGTGGATGAGCTAGTATAAGAGTGCCTTGGCAAGGGAGTCAAAGCCACGTTTTCTAGCCAGTCAGAGGCACCCATTCCATCACACAGAGTAATTTGCCCAATGCACTCCCCAACTATTTGACCAATGTTCTGGTAGAAGGTACAGAAGACCCATCAGAAAACTCTGGCAGCTTTCCTACCAATACTCCGAGTCTTTCACAACCAAAGGCCGATGTGAAAATATGGGTGGGGGCTTGAGGCTATATCATTTTGGACCAGTTGCTGGTATGTCCCTGCTCTGGTGAGAAGGCTTTGAGTAAAGACGTCCATCCTTTTGGAAAGGCGAAGTCTAAACCTCCATAAAGGCCACCCCGGTGGCTGCGTTATTTGAAGGGGCTCCTGCATTTGCTCCAAGCGGCTGGGCTCCAAAAAGAAACGGCAGAGAGCTCCGCCTCTCCTCCTTCGGTATTAACGCGGCACGCAGAGGGTTAGGAGGCCGGCTGACAACCTTTCCCTCTGCGCTTGCACACACGTGCCTACAAAGGCACGCACGTTGGAGCGCCTCAAACAGAGAAGGCTCCGCTGGTACTCCGGGGCACGCATAACGGGACCGCACGCTGCCGCTGTTTCCGATCGAAACGGTCTCCACATGGATGCGGATTAAGCAGCATCCTCTGCCGACGCCTCTTCTGCTGCTTCTCTCCCCCTCTCTCTCTAGCATCTCTACCCTCCACCCTCACCCACCCACCCCGCCTTGCGTGCTGCTCGGCTCCGCTTGACCGATCGCCCCGGGTGCTTCCCCCAGGGTAAGGGGGGGTGGAGAATCCGGGGTATGGGGGGGACGGACGGACATGGGCTGCTCGGCTGACTACACTCCGAGGAGGAGAGGGCGAAGCTGCCAAGTGGCACGTCGCGCGCAGCCCCCCTCGGTACAAAGGGCTGCTGCCTGCTTTCCCTCGGCTTTCTGAGGCGGAGGCGGCCGCCGTTATCACCGCACCGCTGCGGTATTTGGCCGGTTCTAGATTTGCTGAGAGCGAGGAGAGAGGCTTTGCCCCCACCCCGGTTCTTCAGCCCTTCGGTTCCTTTGCACATTCCTGATGGTATCCGACTGGCGCTGGGTGGAGAGAGAGAGAGAAAAGCCCAGGGCGCCTGAAAGGTGAATATCTTTTCTTTCTTTCCTTTAAAAAAAATAAAGAGACCGGGGGGGGGGGGCGGTGAGGGGTGGGTGTGTATGGAAAGACCGAACGAGGGAGAGAGAGAGAGAGAGAGAGAGAGAGAGAGAGAGACCGGCGCGCGCTCTCCCTGAGCAGGGAAAGAGGCGCGCGTCAAGCTTTCTGCGAGCCTTTTTCTTCTGCACTAATCTCGGCGGCGTCCTCCTTCCAAAGGTGGGTGCCCCGCTGCCTCTCCGCGGGCGTCGTGGGGAGTATAGTAATGGGGTTCTTACAAGTGTCTGCGCTGGCAAATAGTGCACGGCCGAAGGCGGAGGAGCAGCAGCAGCAACAGCAGCAGCCTCCGTCAGCGTTTCGCATTCCCCTCGCTGGTTCTGCTCGCTGTGGTTGGCTAATGGCTTTGCATTTCTCTCAGAAACGTAACGGGTATCTCGGGCTAAGCGGCGTCCCTCTCTAGTCGCTGGCTGGATGACTGCGCGCGCTTGCGCCAGGCTTTCGAGCGGATTCAAACGCCCGGAGCCTCCCGGGAGCCTCGAACCTGGGTTAAGCGAGAGGGAGCTGGTAAAGTCGGCCGCCTGTTCCGACGGTGGAGTGGGTGGGGGCATTGGCCTGTCTTTCGGACGCTGTGTTGGCATCCTCGTAGCGGTTCCCCTTTGTGGTGTGTGCGTCCCTTTCCCCCCACCTCCTCACCACTCATTGGAAATGTCAAAGCCTGGCAGGATTCATCCTGTGTTAAACGAATAGCGTTAAATAA
Source organism: Rhabdophis nuchalis (assembly GCA_039707465.1). Taxonomy (NCBI): domain Eukaryota; kingdom Metazoa; phylum Chordata; class Lepidosauria; order Squamata; family Natricidae; genus Rhabdophis; species Rhabdophis nuchalis. The sequence goes on from CM077645.1 coordinate 170,029,694, forward strand.
GTAGCTTGGATGCAAGCAATGACCCCTGAGCAGGACTTGTGGGGGCGATAACAATTGTATTTTCCTCTAGTAGAAATGCAGCTGCTGGAGAACCTTTTAAGAGGCAGAAATGAGAGCCAAAGCTACTGGACCCGGGCAACTGCATTGCTCTTGGAGGAGGAAGAGGAGGAGGAGGAGGAGGAGGATGGGGGCTCTATTTTAGAGTAAAGGTGCTCAAGAGAACTGGACAAAATGCTTCCCTATTTCTCTTTCTTTTCTCCTCCTTTTGGTTTTCACTCTATTCACCCTGTTTAAGAACAGTATTATTGTTCAATCAAATATTTAAGTTTCTTAGTTATATTTAAAATGTAAAGTTATAAGAAACGGGATAGGATTGAATATGCACATCAACGTGTTGGGTCATATCTTCATCATCACCAACACCAATGGTCAGCAGTATTCAATAGGGATATCTTTTGTGGGTTAAGTCAGATATTAAGTTGGCCAGGAGGTTCACTTTTGGAAATAAAGTACAATGCTGTAAAGATACACAAAGGAGGGAAGAAGATTATGAATATGACTTGGTATGAGCACAATTATTAACAATAATACTTGTAATAATGTGGATCTGAAGGTAGGCTGGAACAATACACATGTTTGCCACTACACATGTTTGCTAATAGAACACATTCAGTTTTTGCTAATAGGAGGTAATAAAATGTTACTTATTGGTGATTTAAAATTTTAAATGAGAAACAATACGCAGAAGATCAAAATATGCCCTCTGGTATATTTTAATGTGAAAACTGCCAATATACAACTTGTACTTGATTTATGTGTAGATGAATACAATTAGAATGTTGGATGTGCATATTTTAATATTATAATAATACAGGAGCAATCATTCTCATGTCTAAGTAAAATAAATAAATACTTTACTGGCTTAGAAAAATTTTTAAATTCTATAAGATGATATATGCCATTATAAGTGAGGATTCAGCTAAGGAGAGACAACAGAAAATATTTTATCACATTATTATTCAGATAAGGATGATATGTACTACCGATGAACAATAAACAAAATTATCTTAATTCAAATATTATTTCCTTAGAATAATTGTTATCTTTATTAAACCTTATCACAAGATTAAATCAATGTTATTTACACTTAGATATTAATGAGAACTCAGGAATAGCTAATCAAGCTTGTAAAAGGCATATTTATTAAAAAGCACAGATATTAATGACAGTTAACTAAAATAAAAGTTTTCACTGGTAAAACATGTTTTTATACTAAAATATTAAAATCTGATTGAAAAACCAGTCATATAAGCTATCAAAAAGTAGATCTAAGTCAAGTTTATGCATTATTCATTGAATACTTAATAGTTTTTTTATTGTCCTTCCTAATACCTTAGTATTATCCTTAATTACTTTTAAAATAGGAAATAATTAAAACAAATAGTATCTTTTAATCATAAACACTTTAATCATTTTAATAATTATACGTAACTGAACTTTTATAACAATTAAAGAAAATTGAGCTACTTGCCCAATCTATTATCATACCTGTGCGACATTTACGCATGTGAATTATAAGTACTTTATAAAATCTTTTACAATGAAGTAAGGACACAAACTAGACTGAATTCATTGTGATACATAGGATTTCAGGAAGTAATTGTGAAGTATAGCCATCTCCAAGTTGATAACCTCCAGCCATGGTAAGCCTGACTCTGAAGGACATCATGCTGGGAAAGCCTGCTATAGAGTTTATATATATATATTTAAAGTCCTATGGGGTAATATTTCAATAAGCTATTGTAATATAAATAATGGCTCTGTGTGCATGTAATAGATAGGTATGATAACAGAGGCTGGCTACAGTGTTTTGAACATTGCATAGATATTATAAAAGATTCAGGTATTCTTTATGATATTGAAATATGGCAAACTTGAGCAATCATCATTATTGCATTATGTATGAATATCATTATTTGGTAGAAAAAATCAAACACATTACATACTTTCAAAAAGTTCTACATTTGAATGTTAAAATATTGTTGATTATATTTGTATTAAAAAAAGATATTAGATGTACCTGAAAGAGTATGCCTATGAAATTCTCTTCATGTTAATTAACTATGGCAAACATTGCTAAAGTTAACAAAAACTGTAGCTATACTTCTGCTTTCTCTAAAAAAAAGTATTCTGTTTATCTTGGCAGTAAGTTCAGGTATAATTGAGATTATTTAAAAATTCTCTCAGAAGATCCCATTTCATAGAACAGATGATGAAGGAAATCTTGATTGCATATTGCACTAATTCTTTTTAATAACTGGCTTGGAGAAACCATGTTCTTCATTGTAGCTTTGAGTATGGAAATTTAAAACAAGATGTAAAACAGTCAACCCATGTTATTGTTTGGAGCTATTTGGGTGTCTTTTAACAGAAAGACTTATAAAAGGGAACATTCCTCTAGTTGTAATAAATAGGTAATTTATTTATCTCTTGATTATTGACTGGGTTCAAAGATAATGTTAAGATATGAATTGGGTTATTATAACTGTCATTTGCTGAATGAATCACGATGATCTGGCTAACTAAGGTATTATAGTACATGATTTACCGTATAAGCCATAATATTTATGTATCTGCTAAGCCATTTTGATATGGGATATTATATTGTTTTATATCATCTGTAAGAAGAAACTTGGAAGTTGTGTAGTTCATAAATTGCTCTTGCTTTCTTTAGTGACCTGTTCAGGATAGTAGGATGTGTGATAGAATGTGGTGATTACAATAGATAGCCTTAGCTCAAGTGGAAGATGATAATATTGTGTGAGTTGTACTTTCAATGTAGAATTCTTAAGTAGTCAACAAATTTCTGGGTTATTCTGAGTCCTATATTTTAACTAGCTATGCTTAACACTCCTTCCAGCTGGAATTTCAAAAAAAGTTCTCCACATTGTAGAATGGGGGTGGAGTGGGAAGGAGTAAACTGTACATATAACAAAATACTTTATCTGTGAGACTTTGGGGTTATAATCCTAGTGAAACAACCAGTGGATAAGGATGAAGCAGGTTTAGTATAGGAGGTTATCATATACGCTTTCCCTGGTGTATGAAATACTCCACCAATGCTTAACTATTGATATCTTAAACCATTTTTTCCAGACTTGATATATAATAATTTGTAATAAGATACAATATTTGAAGTTTTAATCATATACAGAATGAATGCCATTGAACATAATAGAATAGACTTTATGAATGAAAATTAATACTTTTGCATTCTAAGTAAATAAGGCTGAAATCCTATTCATGCTCATATAGAAACAACCTTTATCATTTATGAAGGGAAACTTAATGACAGTGGATTGGGCCCAGGACACCGCTGCCTAAGTGATACAGCTCTTGAGCGCTCCTTAAGGAGAATAGTAATAAAGAGAAACTAAATTATTTTGGCAAGATAAATATATTTTCACATGCCTATTTACTTTTTTTGATGGTAAAATATTGTGTTGTGTGCTCTTCAGAACATTCAACCCTAAGAGCAATAGGAATCAATAACTTTTAAAAGTTTGGGGTTTTTCCTTTTATAATAATCAATTCACACAATATTTATCATCTTCCTCTTGAGCTAATGCTATCTATTGTAATCACCACACATCCTACTATTCTCCATATTATTGCTATGCAGTTGTGATGTCTTTGTAATATGATTTATAAAGGGGAATGTCAACAATGAACTTTCAAAATTTTGTTTCCCATTGCAGTTAGTTAAGAACATAAGAACATAAGAATAGCCTTGCTGGAACAGGCCACAGCCCATCTGGTCCAGCATTCTGTCTCACATAGTGGCTCACCATTTGCTTCAGGGTCTTCCCAAGCAGATGTCTTCACCTGCTTATGATTCCCTGCAAATGGCATTGAGAAATGGCATTGTTGTTTTGTTATGCATGTGTAACAATGCACCCACCCACCATGGGTGGGTTTTTGCCGGCATTACTGCCGATTTGGTGCACACGCGATTTGCCCAGATGTGCAATTGTCTATAAATAGGTCTGCACATACATTAAAATTGTAAATTAAAAATGTCAAAAAAATGCAGCAGCGACCGGGCAACCAGTTTGGGGGCATGGTGGGTCTGCCGTCCCTACCAGTTCAGCGACCGAGTCACAATTGCCACAACCGGTTTGCCTGGACCGATGTGAACTGGTAGCAACCCATCTCTGACACACAAACAAACTCACTTTTCTTCTATTACAGTTCTGGCTCAGGATGAAGAGAATTGTATTCTAATACATATTGAGGAATGTTCCTTCCGTGTACATAAACTATAAGCAGAATCACATTTAAACCAATGATATACAGCAGGGGTCCCCAACCTTTTTTGCACCTTTTTTGCACGGTTTCATTTTAAAGAAAGTTTTGCCGACCGGCTGAGTGGCTCAGCAGTCATGTGACTGGGTGGGCGTGGCCAACTTGGAAAATGTGAAACTCATTTAACAATGGTCTTGGTTAACAACCAAACTTTTGGGCTCAATTGTGGTCATAAGTTCTTTCTTTCTTTCTTTCTTTCTTTCTCTTTCTTTCTCTTTCTTTGTCTCTTTCTCTTTCTTTCCCTCTCTCTTTATTTCTCTTTCTCTTTCTTTCTTTCTTTCTCTCTCTCTTTCTTTCTCTTTCTCTCTTTCTGGCTCTTTTTCTTTCTATCTTTCTCTCTCTCTCTCTTTCTCTCTCTTTTTCTCTCTCTTTCTTTCCTTTCTGTCTCTTTTTCTCTTTCTCTCTGCCTGTCTTTCTTTCTCTCTCTCTTTCTTTCTCTCTCTCTCTCCCACTTTCTTTTTCTTTCTCTTTTTCTTTCTCTCTCTCTGTCTCTCTCTCCTTCGTCCGCCCATCTGTCACTGTGTGTGTGTGTGTCTGTCTGTCTCGCATTCGCGCACTTAATCACTCATTCTGTGTGTCTCTCTTTCTCTCCCTCCCTCCCTCTCTCTGTCTCTGTGTGTGTGTCTGTCACTCTCTGATTCCCCCCTCCCTCCGTCTCTCTCTGTGTCTGTGCCTCTCTCTGTCTGTCGTCCCCACGGCCCGCAGAGGCTCCTCAGCCCGGCCTGCCGCGCTCACTGGCCTTAGCCTGCCCCGCCCGCCCGGCCGCCGCGCTTGGTCACTCGTTCGCTCGCTCAGGCTCCTTCCAGGAGCTGAGAAGGCTCCGTGTGTGTGGGGGGGGGGATAATCGGCAGCCGGTAGGGAGGGCTGCTGCTGCAGCGCCCAGGAGTCCCACCGTCGACCAACGGCACGAACAGCCGTTGGTCTCTCCTGCGCGCTCTGCCCAGGGGGCTGCTCCCTCCTCCTCCTCTCCGGCCCTGCGGTCCGGTTCCTACCAAGCCACGGACCGGCACCGGTCCGCGGCCCGGGGGTTGGGGACCCGTGATATACAGGGAATCCTCAATGACAATAATTGGGACCAGTATTTTCCATGCTAAGCAATGCGGTTGTAAAGTCCAGTCACATTGTTTAGTGATGGCAATCTCTGCAGTTCCAAGTTGCTGTTGTTAACTGAATTCCACAGTCATTAGGCAAGGTAAATTCTTGCTAACTTTCCATAATTAAAGTCAGTGTGGAAGCTAGCAGGAAGTTGCAAGTCCCAGCCTGGCAGGCAGGTAAATGGCTTCTCCTGGGTTGAGGAAAGAGAGTGGACTGCATGGGAGGTGCAGGGGAAGGTGAGCAAGGGTGAAGGAATGTGTGGGAGAGAGGGCTATAAGCTCCAAAGATGTGCAGTAGTATAGTGAATGTTGGGAAATGCGTGTAAGGGTACAGTGTGGGTGTGGAAGGGATGTAGGTATGTATGAAATGCTGTGTGTGTTGGGAAAGGTGTGTGGATGTGCACAAGTGGCTGGCACAATATGAGTGCACAATAGAGTGGAAGGGTGACTGGCTGAAGAAAAGTTAACTGGCAACTTGCAGACTTTCCTGCCATTTTTCCCATTGACTTTTTGAAGAAACTGTCAGGGAAGGTTGCAAATGGCAACCACATGATTGCAAGGTGATTGGAAATAGGTTGCAAATGCAAATAGGTTGCCAAGCACCCAGATCACGATCGTGTGACCTTGAGTTGCTGCAATGGTTGTAACTTTGGGGTTTGGTCATAAAAGTCCTTTGATAGTTGGACAACTTTGAACAATCACTGAACATATGGTTTTAGGTTGAGGACGACCTGTGAAAAGTCTTAGAAGAGACAATAGCCCCAGAATTTTTTAGACTCTGCACTATATACAAAATTGCACTTCTCAGAATCAACAAACCCATATTACCCACATAATACTCTGAGACCAAAGCATTGCAAAGGTCTGTTCCTTTATTTTTTTTAAAGAGCTAATGGTGTCTCCTATTGTCACGTGCAAGCTTCCCAAGACTTATAGATTTTCTATGTCTGTGAGCAATATTAAAAAATATGATGAATATTTAAATATAAAAAGTTCATTATTAGAAATGTTTAAATGATACAAATTGGGAAATTGGGAAAATATTGATAAACGGGCCAGATAAAATTAATGCAAATTAATGTAAAGGGGCTATGAGAATACAAGAAACAAAATTTAATTTTAGCATATCTCAAATTGTCTCAAATCGCTGATCTGCAGGAAGGTCATGTGATAAAACAGATAAATCTGTATTAATGAAGAATTAATTGGGACAGGTTTACCAGGCATATACCTCAACAACTGATTTGGGGTTATTTTGGTTTAAAAAAGATTTCTAATTGATGAACTGAAGGTTATTACTGATGGATATGGGTATTATTTAATTTGCGTGCTAAAATAGTTGGAACTATAGTAGCTATGGCTGTTTATGAACCAAAATTAAAATTTCCTTTTAAGTTTTAGCAATGTTTTTGGCACTTGAATGAATGCATTTATGATAAAGTGGTAATAGGGGAGATTTTAATGAAATATTAGATCCTGAGCTTGATAGAAATACACTGATGAGAAAAAAGTTAATGAGGGAAATAAATAAAACCTATATGAAAGAATTGAATTTATTAGATCCTTGGTGTTTGATGTATCCAGCTAAAATAGAATGCATATTTTATTCAAATGTGCATCAGAATGTTTTTAGGCTACCTTATTTTTTACTACCATCGACTTTATATCATCAAATTGAAGAGTGTAATATTGTGTGTGTGTGTGTGTGTGTGTGTGTGTGTGTGTGTGTGTGTGTGTGTGTGTGTGAAAATGAAAATAGTGGGGTTATTTTGAATTGTTTGTTTCAGAAACCATTCAAGGTATAAAGAAATTGTTATTTCAGCGTTTTCTTATGGGATAATACATAATTTGTCCAACAAAAGTGGGTAGAGACTTTGCAATACTTTTACTGCAATTTAAGCACATTAAGTTCCCATCTTTTAAAATGGGAAGTATATACATCTTATATTTAAGATTGAATTGCTGCTTATGTATCATACAAAAATGAGATTTACAATTACAATGTGAAATAACTTGATAAGGTAAATTGAAACATTTATAGGCACAGTTAGATACCCAATTATTACGTTATACAGTACACTGAAATACAGAAGAAGAAATATGAACTAACCACTATAATATCACAGAAGACAGAATTCATGCTAACATGTTTATGACATAAATTTTGGGTAACTAGTGAAAGCCCTAGTAAGATTTTAGTTAATCATTTAAAGCAAAAGAAAAATAGGACAATGATTCCAAGGATTTGATGAGTGTGGTATAAAACATTTATAGATCTTTTGGTACTAAAACTTTGTCAATTGTATGATGAAATACTTGTTAAGGGAATATTATCACAGGCATGTTACAGACATTTATATCAAAATCAAGTAACAGTTACACTCATTGTGCCAATTATCCAATCTCATTAATTATTTGATTTAAAAAAATCTTAACAACAGTGCTAGAAAATAGATAACAACTGGTATCATTTGTTACTAAGAATAGTCAAACAGGGTTTATAAAAATTAGGAAAGCGGCAGGCAATGTAAATTTAATAGATTTGAATAAAATAAATAAAAATGAAGACGAATTTGTAATCTTATGAAATCCTGAAAAAGCTTTTTACATAATATACAGGTAGTACATATTTGTTGTATTAAATAGGTTTGGCTTTCCTTTGAAACTCATAAAATTGATTAAGATACTATATCAGTTTCCCACTTTTAAAGTAAAGGTTAATGGTATGTATCCTGCTGCTTTTCCACTATTTCCCACTATTTAGAGGAACTAGACAAGGAGGTCAACTTTCACCTGAATTTTGATATTTGTTTGGAACAGTTGGCTTGTGCTATTAGAGAATATAGGGAGATTTACAGAGTACTACAATATTCAGTTTAACATAAACTACTTTTATTTGCAAATGATGTTTATTTCTAAAGCTAAAATTACTACTCCAGAATTAATATAAATGAAACATGCCTTTAGTAGAATAGTAGAATATTCTATTAAGTGGTTCAGATTGGAGTTGATGTCAATAAGTGCAATTTTGGTTAGCCATACATTTAAGGAATATCCATTCTGTATATGTACCGAATCCATTAAATATTTATGCATGTACAGAAAGATATGACTCAATGACTCGTAATATCAATAATATATATCAATATATTCAGATATTGATAGATATCATTAAAATTCACACTTTAGGGAAAGGTGAATACTCCCAAAATGAATATGTTATACTTTTCAAGTTTTGGGAGAAAGTTGTGGATTCTATAAGTAATAGTTTATTAAAATATTTATTTTATTTGTAATTGAAGAAAATAATATTTACATATCAATTACATACATAGTACATGGAATTTGACTATTGAGAAATGTAAATTGATTCTTTGTGACTTTATTATAGCTAAAAATCTGGTATTGTAACCTGGCTTAGTGACTTTGCGCCAGTCTCTCAACCCAACTTACCTCACAGGGTTGCTGTAAGGAAAATGGGAGGAGGAAGTACTAGGTATGTTGACCATGTTATTTATAAAAATAATAATAAAAGAAGAATAAAGATAAATAAATAAAAACATTACAACATTGGACAGATAAAAAATATGGCCACATTTACTTAATAGATTGAAGACCTGATTATACTACTCACTTGCTACCTATTGCCCAAAGACATACACTTTGTATGTACAAATATAATGAAGTAAGAGCCTATTTATACCAAATACAGTAGATTAAATGTAAATGTTATTTTTTCTGTTGTTTTTCTTTGTTTATTTTTTAATCACTTGTTTTATATTTTTTGATAATTTTTCCCTGTTTTTTTAACTTATTTTAAAAGTAATAACAATATATTTTTAAAAAGGTAATGATGTCTAGCTTGACTTATTCCATGGATGTGTCTACTGACTTCCTTGGAAATAGTAATGGAAGTGATTTGCTGTTGTACGTGCTTGGGATACTACTTCTAAGTTAATTTTCTGATTAACTTTTAAAATTAAATTGATATGAAATTTTGTACTATAGAATGCTTATATTTTTAGATTATTAATGCAAATGTCTGCATTAAATTCCCATTTTTCATTTACAGGAAGGCATTGTCTTATTTGACTCACAATGTGTTAAAAAAATCTTGAGTACAGGGCAGTATCAATGAGGATAATTCAATCCAGATAATTAATTTACAAGTTTAATCTATAGAAGTATGAATGCATCTGTTGGGCTTTTGGTATGTTAAAAAGTAAAGCTATAAAATAGAAACAAAAATGTAAAACCACAGTTTGATTTTATTTTTTATATGATCTGAGAAGGACATTCCATTCCCCTTTTGTAGTTTATCCCACTTGCTCATCTCTGAGGTATTTAAATCTTAAGGCAATAAATCTATTGATCAAAAATGCTTACTAAGCATGATTTGGGATCCCAGAAGTATGCATTAAAACTATTATAATGCTTTTGAGTATTAGCATTTGTCTTTGAAACTTCAGCTGATATACTACTATCTATATAGATAGGATATAAAAAGAATTATATGTGATTCACTAACTTTAGAGAACTTTTTCCATAATCAGAGCTAAGTTAATCAAATTGAATGCCTGATTCTCTAGAGAAGAAAAAATGCTGCAGTATAATAGACACCAAGCAATGGTGGTCTGACAAATGTAAATGAAGATATGTGCAGAATATATACCTACAATTATAATAAAAGAGTTAGAATTAATTCATATTGATCTGCTTAAACAGGGGAATAATAGAAGTGATTGGAGCCATTTATTATGAGGAACCTGGGTGATGCAGTGTAGATAAAGAAAGAATGAAAAGAAATAATTGGGTGATCTTGATTACACCTATTGTTTTGGTTAAAACTTATGTGATGAACTCTAGGTTCACAGTGATCTGCTATCATTGTTGCTTTTTAGTCTCCTTAGAAAAGAAATAACTGTTCGACAGAGCTAGAATTTTTAGTATAACTAGAGCTGTTGTCAAGTGTTGAACAATATCGATTTGAAACTTATAAATAGATGCATTTTTCACTGTAAATAGCATTTTATTATTTTTCAGGATATACTATCTGTGCAATTTTAACAAGATTTTGTACTATAAATTATTGAAGCCAAACAAAACAAATCCTACTCTACTGTCAAGAGATAGAGAGAGAGCCTAATAACTTAAAAATAAAATCCAGAATGAATGTGGATGGGATTCATTGTTTCTTTCAAAATGCAGTTTGGCTTCTATTTGTAGGCAACATTACTATACAGTAACATAGTAATGTTGGATGTATAATTTCTTTTAATGCCAACACATTTATCGAATGGACAGACAAAATGTATTTTTAGGCAACAAAATAATATAGACCAGGGGTTCCCAAACTTGGCAACTTGAAGACTTGTGGACTTCAACTCCCAGAATTGTCCAGCCAGCAGAGCTGGCTGGAGAATTCTGGGAGTTGAAGTCCACAAGTCTTCAGGTTGCCAAGTTCGGGAACCCCTGATATAGACAGTTCAAGGTTTCATAATTTAATTCAGAATGTATTCTGAATTAATACATGTTGCTATACAACTAATCAAAAACACCTAACAGCGCTGTTTTCATTGCTTTTTCAAAAACTATTATTATTAATTTTCTGCCATGGTAATAAAAAAAATACATGGATGTTGAATATTGGATAAACCCTTGCATTTCTGTTTATGATGTTTTATATTGTAATGATGTTTTTTATATTTATCGTTTATACTGATTCATTTTTAATTTTCTGTCAGCCATACAGAATCATATTTTGAACTTCGGACAACCATTTAAATATATGCGGGTTATAAATTAAAATTTATTATTATTATTATTATTATTATATTAAATTTGTAAGGGAATGGCAACAATTTAAAAATGATGACTAGGCAAACACGAGCTTTGGTTGCTTTTAAGTATGTACATAGACTTAACTTTGTACATAGTCTGCAATACATAGTCTAATTGTTTTAAGCAGTACATATTCAGAATATATTCTGAAATTAAATAATCACAATATTACACACACACACACACACACACACACAAAGAGTATTCTATGCCAATAAAATTTTAAATCAATATATCACTTTATAATGACCAATGATCATTGGACCATTGATCAATTCAATGGTCAGCTGAATTGAATGACCAATTCATCTAGCTAAATGGTAGCTGATTTCTTCACAGAGGTGATATAGCAGCTCTGGTTTTCTTGTCTCCATCTGCTCCATTCTCTGTCAGGTGGATGCTGAACAGGTGACAGGTGAACAGTTATTATTTTACCATTTTAAGAGTTTCAAAATACTTAATACTTTAGATATACCAGTGGAACTTCTATTAGCATCTCTATTTAATTTTTTAATGATTTATCAAATTAATGCTTATAATGGTCATAGACCAGCATATTAATGAATTATTGATTCTTTGGGACATTGCTTAATATGCTGGTATAACAGAAATTTTACTTAAAAGAGCTTATTTAAAAGAGCTTTTAAGAAACAATAATTGCTTTCTTTTCTAGAGTTATGAACCTTTTACAAAAATTCCTTTTTGACTTATATTGGTATAGCTAGTCAACAATATACAGTTCAATGGCAAGAAGCATGAGGTTCTGCATTTAGGTAGGAGAAACCAGATGCATAGGAACAATGTAGATGATATATGACAAGGACCAGTGCATCATTAGAGACCATAGATTAATCATGAGTCAGCAGTATCCATTCTTGGGTGACTTCATGCAGAGATATCGTATTGAGTTCATGAGAAATGATAGTTCTGTTCTTTGTTCTTGGCTGATAGTTCTTTGTTCTTTGTCAGACTATACCTGGAACAGTTATAGTTATGGTTGCCACATTTGAAAAAGGATGCTGACAACAGTGGAAACAATTCAGAAACAGTTCAGAAAGGAGAGATTAAGATGTTAAGAGGATAAATCTATGAACGATAGATAAAAGAACTAGATATGTTCGGCATAAAGAAGATAGGATTAAGAAGAGTCAGAATTGCGGAAGGTTAGGATTTATTCTCTACAGCACTCAAGGATATGACAAGAACAGAGGTCATCCATATTTGAACTAAGTAGAAATTTCCTGACTCCAAGAGTTTTTAAGTGGTAGAGCAACCTACACTTTACGGTTATGAAATGATCCGTGATGTTAAAGATTTGACAGCCATTTGGGATGATATGAGATTTCCTGTTCAGGGCAGAAAATTGTAATGATAGTTCTGTTCTTTGTTCTTGGCTGACAGTGAATATTTCACTTCTATTGTTTTTAAATTTTGAGAAAGCTAATAATAATTCTCTGTTAAGTGGTTTAGAAGGCCATTTATGTCATTTTAATTACAAAGGGGCTGTACAATCAAAGCAATGTCTTTTCTTAAACCAATAATCAATAATCAATAATTTAATTTGTTGACCGCTCCCTCTCCCCAAAGGGACTCGGAGCGGTGCACAGGGCGAATAAAACAATAAATACACATACACATGATAAAAACAAATTAAATATATCCCTGCGCTAAAAATTACCAATTAAAATACTAAAATTATTAACAATCCCATAGACGAGAGACTACCCTAGGCCGGCCAAGCAGAACAGATATGTTTTTAGTTTTAGACGGAAGGAGCGGAGGTCCATAGTTGTTCTAATGTCCGGGGGGAAGGTCGTTCCAGAGGGCTGGGCCCGCCACAGAGAGAGCCCTTCCCCTGGGCGTCGCCCGCTGACAGAGTCTAGTGGACGGCACCCGGAGAAGTCCCTCTCTGTGGGAGCGAATCGGCCGTGTGGATGTATGAGGCAGGATCCGATCCTGCAAATAGCTAGGTCCCGAGCCATGTGTTGTACATGTGTGTATACATGTGCAACATATTAAAAAGGATAATTTCAGTCAAACGGTTTTTTGTGGATATATGTTGGCATTTTGACCCCTCTAGCAGACCCTTCTGGTTAAGCAAAAATAGTAAAGGACGTAAAGCAATCAAGAAAACTGACAAGAAAAAAAGAAAAGAAATGAAATATATAATAGTTAAAATACTTTACATCCTATGAAGATTTTTTTCCATATCAATTGTGGTATGTGTAGCATTGTTAGCATTCTTGAAAATTTTACCTACTACAAACAACACAGATAATTCAATGTCTTAGTGAATTAGAAATGAAGGAAGGAGGGAGAGAGGGGGTGAGAGAGAAGAGAGAGAGACCTTACAAATGCACATTCCTTAGTGAGTTCTATGCATTTTTATAAACATCCTCTTTTGAATAGTGTTTCAGGAAATATTCATTTATCACAAGTTCCTTATGCTCTTGACAGAAATCTTTCTTTTGAAGACAGCTGCATCTAATTCTGACACTCAATATCCTGTGTAGCAAAATGTAAAATTCAGTAAAAGCCAAAGATTTATGAAGAAAATGCATTCTTGAATATGATGATTAAAGATCCTTACCTATATCTTTGTTGCCTATCCTCTATAACTGATGCAAAATAAATATAATTGGAGAAATAAAAATCAGTGCAATTAAATCCAACTTAGTTTTTTATTAATTATAATATGCATCAAATAGCATAAGCTTTCTGAGCAGCTAAAGTAGACATTTGTGTAAGATGTGACCTAATTTGGTAAAATTATTGCAGACCTCAGTATTGCTGATCTCTTGAACATATGTATGATATAAAACAACTTTCATATGGTTCTAATCAATAAGTTACAAGTTTTTCTCTTTCTATTTCCACAGTAGCACTCATCCTGCATTTCAACTGAAAGAAAAATGTGTGTTCATCTATTGTGTATGCACACAATATGTTGTAAAGATATCAAATACTTACGTAGGTGGCTTTCAAGTGAACCAAATGTATTGGGGGGAAAGAAGGGGAAAAGGTCAAGCTGATGTTTTAAATTCTTAAAATATTGTCCCAGTTGTGTCAAATGACTAATGTTTTCCATTGCTATATTTTTTCATAGTCCTTTCCCGCAGACTCCACTTAGCTCTCATTCTAAGAGCATATTACCTTGTCTGAAAATTCATTATGTCTGTGGGTGGAAGAAAAAAGTACAAGTTATTCTTACAAAACAGTGGAATTCGTATTTTTAATACCTATCTTGTCTTAAGGGATTGTTTTCTGAGCAACACAATATTGAGTTTGAACCCAGATTCCAATATAAAAACATTTTTATCCTTCTAAATTCACAATATATAATTATAGTGTCTGAATAATATAACTTTAAACATTCAAAGTCTTAAATTATTGTATATTCAATGCTTTTGATTAAAATACTTCCATAACTTATTTGAATTCAGATTGTGTGTTGTTGCCACAGAAAGTTGATGAAATGCTACATTTGAGGTCAGATGATTTGGGTGAAATGGGAACTTGAGGTTTGCAACAAAGTACAAGAATTTTCTCATTGTTTTCCTTTATTGATGAAGTAGTATAGATCCAGAGGATGGAACATATGCCTAAAGATTTGTATTTCTTCATTTCCACAATGATGGCCATGTCCCAAAGGTGCTTTTCAAAATACAACTGGACTTTCAGAAATCCAGTTATCTTTTCAAAAGCATTTGAGACAATCATGACCTGGATGATTGAAAATCTCCATAGATAATAGTAGCCATGATTTGTCAGATTTTTTCTAAACCTGATCAGTGGCTTGCAACACATTTTGTTAAATATGTATATTTTATATTCCGATCTAGAGGTTTATAGTGCATACTTCTTGTTTTTCCATGTGTAATTTTTCAATTTCAATTTTTCAATTTATTTCAATTTATATACCGCACCTATTTCCATCAAGATGGACTCAGGGTGGTGCACAGGGAATTAAAAATCACAAATAAATAACAACAAATACAATAACAATAATTAAAAAGAATGAAATAAGAAACCTGTGCTAAAATTCCCATTTAAAATACCAACATCTATTTACTAATTGGCTAGAGCTGTATCGCGCCAGAGTTCTAAACTCTAAGCTAGATTGGCTTGATGGAAAAGGAACGTCTTGAGTGAGTGTCGGAAGTGGGGAAGGTCCGTGATAGTACGAAGTTCGGGGGGTAGGTCGTTCCAGAGGGCTTGCCCTGCCACAGAGAAGGCCCTGCCCCTGGGCACCGCTAACCGGCATTGACCGGCAGTAGGCACCCTGAGGAGGCCCTCCCTGTGGGAGCGAATCAGTCGGTGGGAGGTATGTGGCAGGAGACAGTCCCACAAATAACTAGGCCCCGAGCCATGGAGTGATTTAAAGATGGTGACAAGCACCTTGAAGCACACCCGGAAGGCAACCGGTAGCCAGTGCAGCTCGCGCAGGAGAGGTGTTATGTGGGAGCTTCGTGAAGCTCCCAGAATCCCCCGCGCGGCCGCATTCTGCACCAACTGGAGCCTCCGGAGCCCCATGTAGAGAGCATTGCAATAGTCTAGGCGGGATGTAATGAGTGCTTGAGTGACAGTGCGGAGGGCATCCCAGTCGAGAAGGGGGCGCAACTGGCGTACCAGGTGTACCTGGTAAAAAGCCCCCCTGGTCACGGCCATCACATGGTTATCCAAGGATAGCCGCGAATCCAGGAGGACGCCTAAGTTGCGAGCCGTTTCCACGGGGGCCAGTGACTCGTCCCCAATGACCAGCGATGGAGTCAGCTGGTTATGCCGGGACGCCGGAAATCACACCACTCGGTCTTGGACGGGTTGAGCCGAAGTTTGTTACTTCCCATCCAGAAGGGAGTAACAAATCCAAATTGATTTTCTCAGTAATTGATATTTTTATAATATTACTATGCTCCTCCAGAAAAGTAAGCTTTTGTATTTCAATTTTATATAGCAAACAGATAAATTGTTTCTGACTATAATACAGAAACCTGTGCAGATTAAGGGAGAATTAACTGCTCAATGACTTCAGCTCAAAGTATTTCAGATAGATGATAGAGAGAGATAGATAGATAGATAGATAGATAGATAGATAGATAGATAGATAGATAGATAGATAGATAGATAGATAGATATAGATATAGAAGATGTGTTATATCTTTTTGAGAGTAGATATTAATCTAGTTATTTTGAATGCTTTATAAATGAATATTAAGATATTTACAACAAAAATACTGTCCTAATATCTTAGTAAGTTACATTATGGATTCATTATCGTGCTCTATTATTATTAATTTTTATTAAATACATTTAATGTATTAAATGAATACATGCTGCTATTCGATATCGAACAGGTTCTTTTGTCAAGTTCAGGAGGTGTTACTCTCAATGAAATATAAATAAATTATAGTAAGTTACTATATAACTATATTTTTAATTACAATTCAAATGATATTAGCAAAATGTGAAGCATTTTTTCACCCCTTCCATCACACAAATGTGGAGCTCAATAACGTTTATTTTCAAAGAAGCATAAAAAATGTAATTAAAGCTTCTATATAATTAAAATGCTATAAATAGTAAATATAACATCCCCTCTTCCAAAAGTTAAACATACAATTGTTCTATTAAAATTTTCTATCTATCTATCTATCTATCTATCTATCTATCTATCTATCTATCTATCTATCTATCTATCTATCTATCTATCTATCTATCTATCTATCTATCTATCTGTTCCACAACACCCTGTTAGGGCCCCAATTAAGGAAGGAGACATACTGTTTCCTTCTAGACCACCTAGACAGAAAGCCATGAGTTCCGTTGTGTAATGTTTTTATATGTGTGTTACGTTTTTGAGCTGATCGATAAATAAGTCAGGGAGACTAGTATAGATCTATTTCGAGCTTTTTAGCTCTCATCAGCTAGCCATACCCTTACTGGGATTCAAACCGGGGCTGGCATGGAATACAAGTAAGGGTATGGCTAGCTGATGAGAGCTAAAAAGCTCGAAATAGATCTATACTAGTCTCCCTGACTTATTTATCGATCAGCTCAAAAACGTAACATACATACATATATGTGTGTGTGTGTGTGTGTGTGTTACATTTTCTTACTGTTTCCTTTTCTGCCTTTCGGTTCATCACCAGAGACCATCTACACAGAAAGCCATGAGTTCCGTTGTGTGATTATTTTAATATGTGTGTTAGTTTTATGAGCTGATCAATAAATAAATCAGAGAGACTAGTATAGATCTATTTTGAGCTTTTTAGCTCTCATCAGCTAGCCATACCCTTCGAACCCCAGTTCGAATCCCAGTAAGGGTATGGCTGGCTGATGAGAGCTAAAAAGCTCGAAATAGATCTATCCTAGTCTCCCTGATTTATTTATTGATCAGCTCAAAACCCTAACACACACACACACACACACACATATAGTCAAGTGTATTTTTCTATTTACTAAGTATTATAAACCATTGACATTCATTCATACCATTTCAAGGTACTATGCATATTTTGTAATTTCATAGCAATATTGAACAGGGAAGGTCATTGTGTGAGGAAGAGTGAGGAAGACATTTTTTAAAAAAAAGACATCTGTGATTTTCAGTCTACTGTTCTTGATTGATTGGCTTTCTTTCCCACTAGAATTACAGATTAGCAATTTCTTATCTGAACTGCTTTACCCTGTGCCTGCTCGACTTAGATGAAAGGTACTAAATATAAATGAAAAGCACTAGGATTAATCAAAGTGATGCTTTAATTAAGGTATACATCTTTGAGAAGCTGTGAGATGATTTTTAAAATAGCCAGATAGACTAGGGTGCCTTGGCCCCAAGGCACTTTTTTTTCATTTCCCAAGTCTCTCCCCAAAATCTTGTTGTCAAAGTCAGTTAACCAAAGCAAGCAAACAAACCCCAAACTATGT
This sequence comes from Rhabdophis nuchalis, assembly GCA_039707465.1. Classification (NCBI taxonomy): domain Eukaryota; kingdom Metazoa; phylum Chordata; class Lepidosauria; order Squamata; family Natricidae; genus Rhabdophis; species Rhabdophis nuchalis. The sequence continues at coordinate 170,047,921 of CM077645.1, forward strand.
TTTAAGGCTCCTTAAACAGATCTTCCAATCTGTAGCTAGGTTAAAAAAAAAAGTTCCCATCTATTTGCATGATATAATCATGACATCACTTTGCAATAGTACTCCCCTGTAACTGAATTAATACAGGTAGTCCTCTACTTCATTTAGTGGCCTTTCAATGTTACATTGGCACTGAAAAAAGTGATTTATCACAATTTTTTACGGTTACGGCCTTTGCAGCATCCCTATAATCATGTGATCAAAATTCAGATGCTTGGCAACTGGTTCAAAGTTATGACCATTGCTGTATCCCAAGGTCACCTTTTGCAAACTTCTGACAAGCAAAGTCAGTGGGGAAACCAGATTCACTTAACAACTGGGTTACTAATTTATCAATTTCAGTGATTCATTCAGATACAACTGAGACAAGAAAGGTTGTAAAATGGGGCAAAACTTAACAAATGTCTCACTTAACAACATAAATTATGGGCTCAATTATAGTTATAAGTCAAGGATTACCTATATTACATAGATCTCTCTCTCTCTGTGTTTATGTTGTGAGTGAGTGTTCCACTGTTGCATATTCTTCTTCTCACCCCACCACTTTAATTCCTAGAGACTAAAATATTTCACAACTTACTCCTTTTTGAGATTTATATATTGTATTCTCAGGGTTATCTTACTGAGCAAATGCATCATGTATTCTTCAGTTCTTGGTTAAGTATTTTTATGATATATGATAAGCTGTCTAATAGGTTTTTATCCTCTATTTTTCATTAGAGTTATATTATAGTTCTTCTAAGCCAAATAAGGATATTATTATGGGTTGCACTTATTTCATACTAATTATAGAACTATTTTTTTATAATGTGGATGCTAAAAATTTAATAGTTTTAACCAATATATTTAACAAGTACTTCCCATATTGATCACCCAGCCCAGTTTAAATTTATATAAGCTTCTAACAGCTCTAATTAAATTACATAGTCTTCGATTTATGATCATTCATTCAAATAACAACCATTCAAAGTAACAGTGGCACTGAATTGAGTGGCTTATGATATCCTAAAAACAGCTAGGTAGTTCCCCCATGTGATCAAAATTCAGGTGCTTGGCAGCCAGCCTGCAGGTACAATAATCAGAAGTGCCTTTATCTCCCGCTCATCTATGTTCTCGCGTGACCAGCAGTTGTCTTGCAAAGGGTCAGAGTGGGTCTGCCTCACCAGGAGTGGGAGCAAGCAGAGTGCAGGGCATCAAGGACTTTGTAATGCAGTGTGGTGAGGGCAAATATAGTTGGCACCAGTCAGGGCACTCTCTGGGATACTAAGGCTTCGTCTGTAGGGCTGAACCAGATTGGCATGGCTGAATCTTGCCAAGATGGTGGCAGCTTTGCACTGTCCTGCAGTTCAGGGGCTTCTTGCAGCCCCAGAGTCACAACATGCCAAGAAGCCCCTGAATTGCAGCATGGCAAGGGGCCAAATTTGCTGCCTCCGGAACCTGAGTCTGACATCAGCAAGGCAGAAGAACAGCGGGATCATGTTCCCAGTGTGCGCATGCACAGAACTGCCAGAAGACAAGAACAATTAAAGAAAACAGGGTCGACTCAGGAATAAGGCTTGGAGATTATTGGCTCCTCCCATAAGACATAAAAGAGAAGTGAGCGGGACATTAACTTTTGCAGGAAGCAATTAATTCATCTGGTTGGTTCAAGCTTTGAAAATTTCTGTTTGACTCTGTGATAAGTTTGGCCTTGCTCTGCATTTGGCAATTAGGTCTCTGACAGCATTCCAAGGGAGATAAGGTGGGTGTTTATCAACATTCCCCTGAAAGACTGTGGCAACCTGAGCAGACATCTGTCAGAATCTTCACAGACTGTTTGTGAAACCTTGCGGACTGTGATCATAATTCACAGCCGTATAAATAAAAGAGGTTTTTTTGGACTAAGATTGTGATTTATACTTTCTCAGGAAGCTTAGGTCAGAACAGCAGTGTAGTCATAAGATGGCAAGCTTTACCACCAGATTGCATAAAGACAGAAATTCTGGTCCAAGTTATGATTATAAGTCGAAGATTCCCTGTAATTTTAGAGCTGTGCAACAGTTTGGACAGACTGTGAGAATATTTCACCCCAAATCACTCTGTGAACACATATGGCTGAAAGTGGACTTAAATCTAAATCATCCTGATTCTGACCCTATACTTTAACTAGGGAAATGAATTTAATTTCTTTAGTATGTAATTTGTGATTTTCCATTCTTAACTTAGATGTTTTTCATAAGTAATTATTTGATATAACTACCCTGACAGATAGATAGGGATTTATCAGAATGGATTGCCATACTTTCCAGTGATAACTTTTGAAGATGTGACACTCCTCCTAAATATAGATAGAAGTATTATTTAAATATTTAGTAGCTGTCTCCCATTCTCAGGGCCAAGAAAAAATGTAGCAAAACTTCCCAATGATCAGAAGAAGCCAGAGGAAAAGGACTGTAATTGTGAAGCAAATAGAAAGATACAGATAAAGATACAGTTTGATTTCTGACTTCACCGGTAAACAGCTCATATGCATATTTGGTTTTTTTATCTTATATGCAATAAGGGAATTTATCTAGCTGTGTTATATCTATAAGAAAGGACTACAATATGGGTTTAACATATTTGAAATTTATTGCCATGCCTGGCATGGTATGATCAATTAGAGTCCTTTCCCACCTTTATCTCATTTGTTGCCAGAACATTTTACCAACAAATAGGTCTAGAAATAAACAACCAATGAAACAATGTGAACAATGATTAGTAAGATTAATCATTTATATTTACATTTATATTATTATTAAAAAGCTAATTCTATCACTACAAGAATTCTAAGAAGTACTTTTGTTTTCCATTGCGGCCTTCCATATATTTCATTCAACTGCTGGGGGTTTTTTAAATCTCTCCTTCTCAATACTTTCCTTGAAGGGGAGACGAAGCTTCTGCGAATGAATGTGTTGCCCTGTACCTAGACAGAATTTATATGACCACCAACTCTTATTTGTTTTATTCTTAAATAATGTCTCAATTTCTGGTGTATGTAGAAATATCTGCAGAGAGTTTCTTCACGAGATGACCTTTCTTTCATTATTTATGATCCCAGACATATACATTGCATGATCAAATATTGACATGACAATTCTAAAAATCTCTGTCATTTTGTTTCTCTCTAACTCAGGGGTCTCCAACCTTTGCAATTTTAAGACTGAAGGACTTCAGACTTAAAGTTGCAAAGGTTGGAGACCCCTGCTCTAACTGATGCCTCACCTCCTGTTGCTGATGTCATCAATGCCAAGGGTCAGATTGGGACTAGCTAAGGGACAGCGTGACCCACAGGCTATAAAATGGCCAGGTCTGCATTATGTTGTAATTTATGAGAAAAAGTCTAGTTTTGACCTCCCTCTTGTGGTCAAATATCCAACTGCAGTCGAGCAGGGACTTACCATGTCTCTTCTTCACTCTGTTCCAAAGCTTTCCAAGGGAATCCAGCTATCCAGGTTGATTCTGAAGATTTCCCCTTTGACAGAAAAGCTTCTTCAAACTTAAAAACCAGCTCTAAATATGAAAACCATGAAGAATCTGCTCTCCCCAAATAGATGGAGATGCCTTATGGCAGCCATATCCTACTAGAAGTCCATTCTGTCTTATTTTAACACTTGCTTTCCTTCAGCTGAAGATTTTCTGGCAACATCATAAGCTAGAAGCGCAGGTTGAGGGGTTTTTTAGGGAGGTTTTTAATTCGGATTTTAGGGGGTTCCAGGGAGGAGGGGAAAAATAGTCCAGGGAGGGGACAGCAATTGAGGCCGGCGGGCGGAAATAGGGAAACGGAGGAAGGGGAGGGGGGGGTCATTTCCTCGGTGGCTTTTTCCATCGATTCGGTCTTGGGGAGGGGCAGGGGCGGAGGGAGACGAAATGGTCATCATCGGTTGGAAGACCGTGGCCGCTGGATTCAGACGGTCACGTGCTCCAACTCTCCGCTCTCCCATCGCAGACTAGGTGGGCAGGAATCACAGACCCGGGGCCCGAGGCTGATGTTATGCAACGCCAGGTCCGTGGTTCAAAAAGCCCCCCTCATTCGTGACTTTGTGTCAGAGGGGGACCCGGACCTGGTGGGTATAACGGAAACCTGGTTGGGCCACGAAGGGGGTATGCCCCTCGTGGACATGTGCCCACCAGGTTACCGTGCCTTCCATCAGCCAAGGGCCCTAGGGGGGGGTGGCGATTATCGTAAAGGAAGGTCTTGAACCGAAGGAGACCACAGTCCCTCAGACAACCGGGTGTGAATCTCTCTGCGTGAGATGGGGCCTAGGGAGGCAGTTGGGCGTGTTAGTTGTATACCTGGCTCCTCGCTATGCAACAACAGCCTGCCCGAGCTCCTAGAGGTGATAGCCGAGGCGGCAGTTGAGACCCCCAGACTGGTAGTCATGGGGGACTTTAACTTGCCGTCGGCAGGCGAAGCCTCTGGAGCAGCTCGGGAGTTCATGGCCTCCATGACGGCCATGGACCTGACCCAGGTAGTTTTAGGCCCCACTCACGAGGGAGGAAACACACTGGATTTCATCTTTGTCTCGGGACAGTGGAGTTGTGATCTGGGAATAGGGGACCTAGCCATCACTCCCTTGTCATGGACAGATCACGCTCTCCTTCGGCTGGACTTTCCAATCGCTACACCTCACCGCGGGGAGGCGGAACCGGATATTCCTATATGGTTCCGCCCCAGGCTTCTAATGGACCCGGAAAGGTTCCAGAGGGAGCTTGGGCCAATTCCTGTGACCCTGCCCCGCGACTCGACTGAGGACCTAGTGGCCGCATGGTTAAGTGCGGCCGCGGGGGCCTTGGACCGAGTCGCGCCCTTGCGGCCTCTCTTGCGGCGGCGAATCACCCAGGCTCCTTGGTTTACCGAGGAGCTTCGGGGGATGAAACGCCACAAGAGATGCCTAGAGAGCAGATGGAGATCCTCTCGCTCCGAAGCCGACCGAACACTAGTGAGAACCCATATTAGGGCTACTTAGTGGCGATAAGGGTGGCCAAACGTGAGTATTGTGCCACCCTTATTGCATCCGCAGATAACCGCCCTGCCGCCCTGTTTGGGGTGACCTGCTCCCTCCTTCATCAGAGGCCGCGGGAAGCCCCTCTGCAAGGGCGAGCAGAGGAATTTGGGATTTATCTGCAGGAGAAAATCACTCGGATTCGGAATGAGCTACCCTCCATTGACAGTGGTCCTGTGGGACTGTCCGAGACTAGTCTTGAGGTTCCTTCTTGGGAGGAGTTTGACTTTGTTACCACCGAGGATATGGACAGGTTGTCAAGGAAACTTAGGGCGACCACATGTTTATTGGACCCGTGTCCCTCCTGGCTTGTACTGGCATCCTGGGAGACGACACGAGGCTGGCTCCAGGGCATTGTCAACGCATCTTTGAGTGAGGGGTCCTTGCCTGCCGTCTTGAAAGAGGCGGTAGTGAGGCCCCTCCTCAAGAAGCCGTCCCTGGACCCAGCTTTATTAGAGAACTATCGTCCGGTCTCCAACCTTCACTTTTTGGTGAAGGTTGTCGAGAGTGTGGTAGCCCAACAGTTTCCGCGACACCTGGAGGAAGTTGATTATCTAGACCCGCTCCAGTCCGGCTTCCGACCCGGTCACAGCACCGAGACGGCATTGGTCGCGTTGGTTGATGATCTCTGGAGGGCGCGGGATAGAGGTTATTCCTCTATCCTAGTCCTATTAGACCTCTCGGCGGCTTTTGATACCATCGACCATGGTATCCTATTGCACCGACTGGGGGGGTTGGGGTTGGGAGGCACCGTTTTGCGGTGGTTCTCATCCTACCTCTCTGGTCGGTCGCAATATGTGTTGACGGGAGGGCAGAGGTCGACCTCGAGGCCTCTCTTATGTGGGGTTCCTCAGGGGTCGGTCCTCTCGCCCCTCCTTTTCAACACATATATGAAGCCGCTGGGTGAGATCATCCGTGGTTTTGGGGTGGAGTACCATCTGTACGCTGATGACACCCAGCTGTACATATCCACCCCAAACCACCCCAACGATGCCGCCGAAGTGCTGTCCCGGTGTTTGGAGGCCGTACGGATCTGGATGGGTGGTAACAAACTCAGGCTCAACCCTGCCAAGACTGAGTGGCTGTGGTTTCCGGCACCCCGGTTCAGCCAGATTACACCTACTCTGGCCATTGGGGGCGAAACACTGGCCCCCGTGGAGAGGGCGCGCAATTTGGGTGTCCTCCTGGATTCCCGGCTGTCCACGGAGGACCATGTGGCGGCCGTGGCCAGGGGGGCGTTTCATCAGGTACGCCTGATGCGCCAATTGCGCCCCTTACTGGACCGGGCTGCCCTTCGCACAGTCACTCAAGCTCTCGTGACGTCCCGACTCGACTACTGTAATGCTCTCTACATGGGGCTTTCCTTGAGGTGCACTCGAAAGCTACAGCTAGTCCAAAACGCAGCCGCGCGGGTGATTATGGGAGCCACTAGATGCTCCCACATAACACCGATCCTGCGCGAGCTGCATTGGCTTCCTGTGGTTTTTCGAGTGCGCTTCAAGGTTCTGACAACTATCTTTAAAGCGCTCCATGGCTCGGGGCCTAGTTATATGCGAGACCGCCTCCTGCCCCATACATCCCTTAGACCGATACGCTCCCACAGAGAGGGCCTTCTCAGGGTGCCGTCGGCCGGACAATGCCGACTGGCGACACCCAGGGGAAGAGCCTTCTCTGTGGCGGGCCCAGCCCTTTGGAATGACCTACCCCCTGAATTACGTACCATCACCGACCTCCGCCTCTTCCGCCAATGTCTTAAGACATATTTGTTTCAACAAGCCGGCCTAGCCTAACCTCCCATGGGGACTTTTAGGTAGTTTTAAATTGGGTTTTTAAAATTTGGTTTTAGCGCAGGATAGGTTATTTAATAGTTTTTTAAATTATATTTATTGTATTTTGTATGTTTTTAAATTTTCCTGTGCGCCGCCCTGGGTCCTTCGTGGAGAAGGGCGGGATATAAATTTAAATAAATAAATAAATAAAATAAATAAATAGACAAATCATCATTGAAGTGTCAATTTCCACTACCACTCCATTTATCATCTACCTCCTGGGTGGCAAATTTCAGCATTTCCCACAGAGAGCGTGCTTTTTCTCATCTCGACACCTTTAAGAAAGGATTAGACGAGTTCATGGAGAACAAGGGTATCAATGGCTATCATTATGGATGCCTAAGGACACCCTCTGGGTTGGAGAGATAGGCAGGATATTTCCCAATGCCATTTGCAGGGAATCATAAACAGGTGAAGACATCTGCTTGGGAATATCCTGAAGCAAATGGTGACCCACTGTGTGAGACAGAATGCTGGACTGCATGGGCTGCAACCTGTTCCAGCAAGGCTATTCTTATGTTCTTATGTTCTTAGATGCTTGTATTAAGTTCATTCCCAGTTGTCTGGAGATACTGGAAGGGCTCAGCTTCCAATGATTAGTTCCTTTCCAGAGTGTGAATTATCACCCAGCCAATAGTTGTATAAATTAATTTCAGGTTCATGAGGGGATCAGTTTTGATCAAATGATTTTTATCCTTACTCCATAATATACATATAGTCTCAGAATGTAAGAAGCTGGCACACTAAAGAAACTGATTGTTATTTATTTTCATTTTTGGATCAGTTTGAAATTCTTTTCTTGAGGAAGCTTGAGGTGAAATTACTTTAGAATTAGATAATTACTCTCCATTGTATTTGACTTCAATAACTAGCCAGAAAGATGGTGGGCTCAGTACCAAATTTTCTTCCAAATGTCAGCACCCATGGCTCTTCACCTATTTGTGACTCTTTAAGATTGGTCATTGTTTTAAAAATGTATTCTATAAGTTTTTATTAATCAATGTATATTTACCCTTGTATAAAGAGATCTCTTAGAGTAATTGTACCGGTGATTGTTTCAAGAACTGGGTATTTGACTTGATAATTCAGTTCCTGAATTTACAAGTTGTTATTACTGGATTGATTCTCAATGATGAATTCCAGTAACTTACTTTTCCTCTAGACCAGGGGTCTCCAACCTTTGCAACTTTAAGTCTGAAGGACTTCAGCTCCCAGAGTTCTCCAGCCAGCAAAGCTAGCTGGAGAAGTCTGGGAGCTGACGTCCTTCAGACTTAAAGTTGCAAAGGTTGGAGACCCCTGCTCTAGACCACCCTCTGTTTCGCTACATTGCTTCAGAAACAAAGCTGTACATACTGGGGTTGAAGATTAGTCTATTTCACTATGAAATTTAGGCAGATCATTACCAAAGATATTCAGGAAGAATTCACTTTCTGGATAGGCAAAGAGACAACAACCCTCAATTATATGTTAATTTCGCATAACTTTCTGACTGATGTTTTTGCGCTGGTTCCTCATCTAGATTATGATTAGCTCTTTCTTATTGTTCTTTCAACCTTATCCCTGAAGATGAAAATCAGCTCAGCAAATCCAGTCTGACATTTTACTTGAGTGAGATATTTGACCTACAGTATATTGTAAAAAAATCTGCAGGTACTGCCATCCAAATTTTAGATTTCTTTACAAATCTTTACCTAAATCTTGGCTGCTTATATAGCATGTGGAAAGTTGGCATGCATAACTTAAGAGCAAATGACATTGGTAACGTTATTCTTTTTGTTCTGCATTAATCTGAAGGCATAATCATCAAACACAACTGCATTCCTGGTAACCATTAGCACTGCCTGCTTCAGATACCTCTTCCTTTAGGAAGATAATTGCAAGTTCAAATTTTCAAGCTCATATATATTTGATTCTGTGAGTGATAGCTCTTTCAACATTTTTTATAAGTCAGTAGTAAGGTTTGAGTCTGTTACTTTGGCTTCAGTTTTCTGGAGGAAATGTTCTCTTGATTCTGAATCAAATTGGGAAGTTCCCAAACTATTTTAAATTTCCCCCAGATATTTTAAATTTTTGGGGAAAACACAGTGATACATAGTGAAACATAGTCTGCCAGTCCATAGTTTGGGAATCCTGGGGAACTATGAAAGGATTACAGAAACACTAAGGAGGCCATGAACCAGGAAGGTTTGGGAACCAATAGCTGAATCTCTTGTTTGAATGTTCAAACTCCATTTTGTTTCTTCCTCAGGTTTTGGCACCAAATGATTCATTAAGTCTTTCCATACAGATAATAGTATCCCTATAGTAGGCTAAATCTGCCTCTTTATTGGTAGAGAATATACAAAATTTAAGTTGAGGATGAACTCATCTTTCCTAAATATAAATTGTACAGGTATATGCAGCAAAAAATCTTTCTAGAAGATTTTTTTTTTAAATCACATAAGCATCTTCAATCTTTTTTTTGTTACCAGAATTTTTATATTTCGTTCTAATTTAAGGCATTTGTGATGAAAGATACAAAGTCTAAAGACACACTATCTTAGCTAACCATATAAAGCTCACACTTGAAATATTTAAGGCCATTTCAGGAATGGCAGTGAAGCCAAAGTATGGAAAAGCATCCTTTCTTCTTTCTGTTTCTTGTGCTGTTAAGCCAAAACATGTCCATCTGATTTGCTGTGGATCTTTTAATGAAGAGCCAGGGTAAGGGATGGAACCCTTTTTTTCTGATACAGAGTTCAATTAATAGCTTATACATCATATAAAATAGGCAGGCAATACAATTTTTGAACATAGTTTTTGGCTCTGAAACCTAGGCTGAGGGAATATGCAAATTTGTTGAAGGTGATAACAGCAGAGGGAACATGTATGAGAGGACAGAGCAAGTAACTGAAGCAAGATGGCAAAGTATATGTCTAGTTGATAGGAGGCAATAAGGTGAGGATGGGGGAAGAAGGACAAGATATTGGCTAATTGGATCCTACTGAATAACTGCCTTTATTCACAAGCTACTCAAAATAACTGGATAAAATATATGAGAGTCAATGAGTTAGTGGTCATGGCTCCACTTTTGGTTTGACTTACCTTCATAAACGCAGAATAAAAATGTCAATCTAAATAATGTCTCTGCTTTAATTTTAAATTTCTAGTTGCATTTGTATCACAAAGCAACTATCCAATTATATTTGGCAAACATTCTTTTAAAGCTTTTCATGATTTTTCACAAACAGGAAACAGTGCTGTTATAATGACATGAATGCTATAAAGCATGAACAATGATATCAATCTATTTTTCCCAGAACGTTGTACAAGTATGATAGCAATGCATCATTTGCTATAATTAGTTGCAAAATGGCCATAAATAACAGAGATTTATAAGGAGCCATCCACATCAGATTGAATTCAGATATTTCCTGCACAAAAGTATATCCCACAAAAATTTCAAACCATTATGAACCTGCATATGAATCATATCTTCTCTATCCCTTGCAAAGTTCTGATTCTTTCTTACTCTACTTTCTTATTCTTTAAGATAAATCAAATAAATTAACTAACACCAGATATTTATACAGACATATTGTTCTCAAAAACTGTAATGATTCTATCAAATAACTTAAGTGTCTCTGAGTCTGAAAATACCTTTAGTCCAAATCATGAAGTTAATATCTATTATAATTATAAATATTGCCAATGGGTGACAAGTGGCAAATTGTGTTTATATTTTAGTACAGAATCCACTTATTATCCACTTTTAATCTAATATAAAAATCCCAGTATCCATCCAGATTTGCCATAAAATCATTTTTTTAAAACAATTTTCAGATCTGGATTACTGCATAATGTCAATTTAATGTGAGAAAATGATCAAAATGGGTTTTTTAAAAGAAATAATATATAACAGTTTCCAAATCAATATGATAGCAACATGAGACACATCAAATATATTATATTTTGACACCAAATAATTCAATTAACTTAATATTCCAATAATCATGAGTAAAATTTTAACGATTGCAGCTTTGTCTTCTGGACACCTGTATATCCCACCATTCATAGCTCTAATCACTCTGAAAATTTTTCTAGCACACGTGTGTGTATGTGCACATGTACACACTTCAGATAGATCTTTAAATATTTCCCCAATAATTTTACATAAATGTGTTGGCCTAAATTAGGTTTGTTGTGATAAAATATTATTCAATTCATACAGTTGTCAAACCTGCCTGTGCAGGCTGTTGGTGGGACATATGGTCATCTATCTCCAAGGAATTTTTAATTTGTCTTTCAAATTAATCTTATATAAGTCTTATAGGCCTCCCATTGCAAAATTAAGAAACTGGCTTTAAATTCAAAGAATTACATTCTCTCAATATTTACCTGTTTTACAAATGCACTGAAATACAAGCTCTCAGATATTTTAGTAAAACTATTATACTCAATATAAAATAAGCAAACAATTGAAAAAAAGTAGGTGAAGGGGAAAGAGTGGGATGAATCTAAAAAATAAACATAACTTGACCTTACACTTAGATATTAGGTATAGGAGTAAGCCAAAGGTTGAAACACAAAGGAAACAGAAATCCAAAGAAGAAAAAGGTCTACAGGTTTTTGCTTTAAATACTGTTAGAAAGTTTTCTATCAAATAAACTAACTATAATAGGGAAACGTATACAAGGAAAGGTTTATTTTCTCATCTGCAACTTCCTTAATAAAATATGGATAGATTTTTTTAATTTTTTATTTAGGGTTAGGGTTACTCTTATTAAGATCTTACTGATCCTGCTGTAGAATTCCAAATGTTCCATCTCTAACATACCAAAATAGAACAATAGTAATATTTGAACCAGTTTCTGCCCCTGATTTTTACTTAAGGGGAATTTAAATCACAGAATAATTCAAATAAGAAATCAGAAAGTACAAAAAGATCTCTAAAAAAAATCCATAAATTTTGTCAGGTAAGTTTGTTTAGCAATATTTTCATTGCCAGTCTCACAAGAGTTCTTTTTAAAATGAAATAGAGACTTCAGGAGACTACCGTGTTTCCCCGGAAATAAGACTCAGCCTTTTCTTTTCTCTCTCCAAAAGATGCATTAGGGCTTATTTTCATGGAAACACAGTAATATAATTATTAAAAATAGGGTGAGTTCCCATATTATCATTTTCTGGACTTTCATTTTTACATTAGAGATTCTATTTTGGATTTGTTTAAGTGTTACTGTAGTCTCTGTATTTAACTATATTTTTTTTAAAAAGAGGAATGGTTTCAAAACATTAATTGACCAAGAATTTATTTTAATAAGTTGCCCAGAAGATCGTTTTCTCCTACACTTGGAAGCACAGATGGAAATGACAAACTAAAGACAGCAAAGTAAAGTTTCAGATGGAGGTTTCTTGGCTCTAAATTACATGTTTAGAACAAAATAACCAGCTACATTGATAATCACAATGTAAATACTCTTAATCTATTATTTTGATTACCTATTATCAAACCCTGAGCACAGGATTTCATGTAATTCAAGAAAAAAAAAAGAAAAAACCAAACCATAGTAAGACGTTTCAGCTGAAAACCTTTTAAATGGAAAACAGTTAAAATTAAAACTGTCGACTAGTATCATGAATCATTTAGCATTGTATGAATTTAACATATGTGTGAATAGTAATTCATCACTCTATGTTGCTAAAAGACTATTCTTGTAGGAAAAAGGCCTTACAGAAAATAGTGGCATATTTTCCATCTTGGCAGTCAGATGAACCAGAAGTTGGCCTGCATCTAACTGATACTGACAGATAATGTTTTGGCCATTTTGGTTTTGCCTGTCTTCTAACACCTCAGCATACAATTTGTGTAGTTCTGAAATTTGTCTCATTTTATTTTTCTTTTTTGGTGAGTCTTCTACAAATCTCACCCTTGCTTCTAATCTCATAACCATGCTTCTTCAAGAATAAACTTTTAGCAGTCCAAAAAAAAAACCCTGTCCAATCTATTTTAGGAACACTGGCTACCCCTTTTTCTGAATAAAATGAACAGTCCATCTTGCCGCCGCTGAAGGTGTATAATCCCATGCTAGCCACGTTTAATTGCTTGCCATCATTTCCATTGTGAAACTTCTCCCTATATTTTTTTTTCTGATACTAATACATCATCCTGACTGTTTTCAACTTTTCCTCTTTTGTGCATTTGGACTCCTCCCTCCTCCCTCCTCCAATAAACATATGTGAAAATGTGTTTATTGGATCACTGGAGTTATTTAATTAGCAACTGGTTGTTAAGTGAATCTGGCTTCCCCATTGACTTTGCTTGTCAGAAGGTCATGACCCCAAGACACTGCAACCATCATAAATAACAGCCAAACATCCTAATTTTGATCATGTGGCCCTGGAGATGCTGCAACAGTCATAAGTGTAAAAAATGGTCATGCATTGTTTTTTAAGTAGCTTTATAATTTCAAATGGTCACTAAACAAATTGTTGTAAATTGAAGATCATCTGTAATCACCCTGTGTTTAATAACAAAATATATTAACATTGGGAATTCCAGGAGGCCAGTCAAATTAAACAAGTTATAGTTCTAAAGACACTTTAATTCAAAGGAACATATAACAGTCTACTAAGTATATCTAGCAGGTAAAATTAAATAGAATTTGAGATAATATTAGTGCTCCAACTCTTTCTTTTTCTCTTTCTCTTAAACATAAAAACCAAGATAAAGGCCAAACACAGACATGGATTGATTTTGACTTTCTGATCCTCAGCCTAGATTTTATCATATTGTTTATACAATGGACCTGACTCTCAAATAATTCTAATATATAATGAATCTTACCATGATGTGAGAACCTATTCATTACAGCTTCATGTTATGTTGAAATAGACTGCTTTGGTTCACTATGGTTATTATATTTTGTGGCCAAGTTCCTCCTCCTCATTTCAAAATGTTAATTCCTTATTCCTTAATCCTTTGGACATCTAGACATCTACGGTAGCTATGATATTCACAAATAATGGATAGCTACAAAGCTAAGCCAAAAAAGGGCACTATATAGTGAAACAAAAAAAGCACAAGAATTGTCTGATTGTATCTCATTTCAGCATTAAAAATGAGAATTTTTTTGTATAAAGTCAAAAGCCAACTAAAAGATTTTGGGGGTGTAGAACAGTCATAGTCACATACTTCATTTCTTTTCTCAGAGTGCAAAATGTAAACTCTAAATAAATCTTAAAAGTAAATTAGTTAATAACCACAGAAAAGTAATAGAAAGTGACAACCTCATTTAGATTACTCTATAATGAGCATGCTGGAATGTAATCCATCATGAATATATTCAGATGAAAGAATTTAATTAATGTGAATCTTTAAGAGATGGTATATGGTTAAACTAAAACTATATTTCAAGGTTATTGACAGGACACTGAAAGTTCTGTCTAATGCTTAGGAAAATATGTGCCGGAAGCTCCTATTGACTGCATGTGTTTAAGCAGAAGGTAGATAGCCATCACTCACGGAAGTTGTGAATTGGATTCCTGCTTTAAGCAGAGTTTTGATGGTATAAATGGAAAACACCAACTCTCTTATTATTTGCCTTAATAATAGCCAGAATCAAAAGAATCATTGGTCCAATGCAGTGGTGGGTTTCAATTTTTTTTTACTACCTATTCTGTGGGTGAGGCCTATTTTGTGGGCATGGCTTGGTGGCCATGTGATTGGCTGGGAGTAGCTTGGCAGTCGTGTGACCGGGTGAGCATGGCCAAAGAAAGCTGCACTTGGAACCTGCCAAAAACTGATGCTCGAAAAGGACGGCTTCCCTTCCCAGTTACTCAGAGGCTTTGTTTAAGGTGGTACTGCTTTATGCTGCCCCTCCTCCTCCTCCTGCACTAGATTTCTTTTCTTCCAGAATGGCAGGGAGGGGGAAACCTACCTCACTTCTGAGCTCCAACACTGCAGCTCTGCCAGAAGTGGGGGGAGAAGGGGGACTCCTGCTTTCCAGCGGGGACTACTGGGTTTTGACTGCCTCATGCAAGTATGGTAGGTGTGTCATTACACACACACACATGCACACACCATTTCCCTCATGTCTGCCACCGACAGCAGTCAAAGAGAAGGAAGCATGGCGGCTTCTTCCAACAGCCAAGGAACGACAGAGGCTTCAGTTGTTGGAAGAAGGCCCCACACTTCCTTCTCTTTGACAACTGCTTCGCTTGCGGTAGGGTGGGGAGAAATCAGGGGGAGAGAAGGAAGTTTTGGGGCTTCTTCCAACAGCCAAGGAAGGAAGAGGAGCAGACAGAGGCTTCAGCTGTTGGAAGAAGCCCCCGCTCTTCCTTCTCTTTACCAACCGCTTCTCTTGCAGTGGGGTGGGGAGAAATCAGGGGGAGAAATGGAGGAGAAAACCGAGCTTCTGCTAGGGATGGCCTTCTCCCCCCTCTAACACATGGATTTCTTCCCCTCCCATTGTACGCGAGGTGGCTATCAAAGAGAACAAACTTGGGGCTTCTTCCAATAGCCGAGTCCTCTGCTCCTGTTCCTTCCTCAGCTATTGAAAGAAGCCCCGAGTTTGTTCTCTTTGACAGCCACCTCATGTGCAATGGGATGGAGAGAAATCCATGTGTTAGAGGGAGAAGGCTGTCCCTAGCAGCTCAGCCTTCTCCCCCCTTTAACACATGGATTTGTCCCCACCCCATTGCACATGAGGCGGCTGTCAAAGAGCACAAACTCAGGGCTTCTTCCAACAGTCGAATCCTCCACTCCAGCAAAGGAAGTGGGTGAGCGGGACAAGCATGATGCAGACAGGCGGGGCAAGAGAGCAAACGAGTAGCAACAGGGCAGCCAGGGGAAGCGAGCAGGGCCTGGCCAGGGGAGAGACCATACCAGTACCGGGCCTCCAGGTATATGGGTACGCAAACGTACTCCCAATTTCTGCTACTGGTACCAGTGCAGATTGGTCAGAATCCACCACTGGTGCAATGCAACTATTCCCTTTCTGGAATATTGAATTTAATAGTGAATGAGCAAATGTTAACTTGCTAAACATTTAATAACTAAAGAAGTTAACTTCTTAGCTATGCAAGCAACCAATCAAGAGAAAGCCACTGTTGGTTTAATTTATATGTGTTCAACACAATCAATTTACAATTCTTGAAAAGTGGTTAACTTATTGTCATATTGATTACAGATTAGTGCTGCGACGGTATCACTATGCTGCCTATCTATCCTGGTCTGGTTAATAAAGGGATCTCTGTAATTCTTACATTCTTTCCATAAACTATTGAGTTTAGCCTTTAGACTAGCTAAAGGGTTGTTGAAGCCAACTAGGCATATAGGACTTGGAACAAATTTGCCTGGAGGTTCTCTCATTTTGGAGATGATGACTGATGCCCTTTTCTTTCCTTCTGTTCTGCTTTGGGTTTATGATTTTTCCTGTTGTTTTTCTTTTATGTTGCTGCTTTTGCCATGCTGCTTTTGCATTCTTTGTTTTTAAATGTTTTAAAAGTGTGCTGAGAGTTGAGCAGGAAATAAATTAAAAAATATATTATGGTTGGGTACACAGTAAGGTAGGTATTTAGACTGGAGTTAACATTTTTATCCATCTATTAAGTCTTTCCCAAAAACCTGGGATAGACAGATGTTGTTGTTTAATAATATTAAAGGTATTGTCACAGCTTTTCCAAGAAAAGCCACCTTTTGCAGTTGACCAATAGTGATTTTATCAATACCAATGCTTTTCAAGTGTGTTCCAGATGCTTCAATTTCTCAGTCCTAGGTAAATATTAGCATTTCTTCCAGATCTATTTATAAATCAACATTCATCTGCTATCCTCTGTCCTGTTATTTCTAAAAAAAATAGCAGTTGTATATTGACAACTGTATTATTGTTATCTGTCTACAACCATGTGAACTCACAGCTCCCAATTCTTTAGTTGGTGTTGGCCTTCATACACATTGAGTTTTTCCCAACAACCTAGGATGTTGTAACGAATCAGCACAGTGTATATATGGTTCCAAGAAGGGTGTCCTTTTCTAGCTGACATATGTAAATGTTGCCAACTTGCAGATTGCTATCCCATTATTTTATTATTTATTTTATTTTATTTATTTTATTAAATTTATACCCCGCCCTTCTCCAAACGGACCCAGGGCGGCGCACAGGAACACTAAAATACATACAAAAATACATAAAAATTTAAAAAACTTATTCAATAAAAACCCTGCGCTAAAACCAATTAAAATTCCCGAAATTTAAAACTATCTAAGAGTCATTTTGGGGTTACGCTAGGCCGGCTAGATGGAACAAATGTGTCTTTAAACACTTGCGGAAGAGGCGGAGGTCGGAGATGGTGCGAAGTTCAGGGGGTAAGTCGTTCCAAAGGGCTGGGCCCGCCACAGAGAAGGCTCTCCCCCTGGGTGTCGCCAGTCGGCATTGCCCGGCCGACGGCACCCTGAGAAGGCCCTCTCTGTGGAAGCGTATCGGTCTTAGGGATGTATGGGGCAGGAGGCGGTCTCGCATGTAACTAGGTCCCAAGCTGGATTATATCCAGTGTAATCCTAATCAGTGGGCCCACCATGTCTGGTTTATGCCATAATCTTTCCACTTAGATTTTCAGATCATTACAGTTTGTCGCACAGTCAGCCAGATGTTTAGCAATAGCAATAGACTTATCGTCTTGACCGGTCTTGCAGCAGCTACTTGCTTTTTGCTGGTTGACCTCTTTGGAGGATCACTGCTATGGATATTCTTTGCTATGCCTCACTGGGGCCTTTTCAGTAGCCTCTCCCCCCTGGCATTTTTCTGGCATGTCCAACAAGTGGCTTGTTTAGAACTTTGTATTCCACCACTACTGGATCTCCTCCTGACCTTGACGCAGACTTTTCTCCATTATTTCAGCTGCAAAGAAACAACTTCAGACAAACTAAGCCCATTATTTTTATTTCACCCTCCTCTCTTCAGCAACTCAGCTTTCAGTTTAATTCAGCTTCAGCTGTGCTCAGCTCTTCAGCTCAAAGGAAGACTTTCAGGTCTCTTCAGGCTCCAACAGCATCTCATTCATTTCAGTTGCAGCTGCGGGAAAAAATTCTCTGCCCTATTTCTCTTTGAAATTCCTCTAAGCGGGAGGTTTTAAAACCTGGATGAACATTCCTGCTTCCACTCCATGCAGATCCAGCTTTCCACAAATATATGCTTTAAAAATTGCTGAGAAGCTACAATTTATTCATTTTTTTCATTCCATATTAAAGATTGCCCCCACTAACTTGGTTTGTTTAGTTAAAATATGAGGCCTTGGAATTTGATTTTTTAAGTCATTAGCAAAGAAATGTTCATGAATTAAGGAAACTTAACAATTTAAAAAATAAATAAGGCAAATGCTACCTTTTTCTACAATATTCCTACAATAATCTTTAATCACTGTTTCTTCAAAAATAAACTAGGGTCACAGTCTTTAACCAGTAAATCTGTGCACACGTAACTCATAATTCATTTTCTCCATGAATAATTGATTAATTTTATGTATGACCATATTCACTCAGTAGAAGAATTTGTGTCAAAACTGATTTTACATATTTACCTTTGCTATTGGAATAAATTACAAATACACTTTTCGGCTTCCTATATATCTTAAAGTCTACATTTAAGTAATTATAGAATAGCCTTTTCAAATGACAGATTAAATATTTGTTATAATCAAATATGCTACAAAATAGATTTTGAAAGATCCCAATTTCTCAAAAGTTTTGTTCCTATAGTGAATATACTGAACTTGTATATCATATTTTATTATATTGTGAATTTTACAATAGTTTTTGGCTGGATATTATCTGACCTTAAAAAAAAAGACCAGGAAGACATATTTTTGAATTTTGTAAAATTTTGCTGAGAAATAAAAATTCTAAAATTATAAGTGGTAAGAGCTAAATATGGCTCCGTGTGCCACCTGTGGCATGTGTGCCATAGGTTTGCTATCACCTACCTCATACATCCCTTCTCCTACCTCATACATCCCTTCGGCTGATTCGCTCCCATAGAGAGGGACTTCTCCGGGTGCCGTCTGCCAGGCACTGCCAGTTGGCGACCCCCAGGGGAAGGGCCTTCTCTGTGGTGGGCCCAGCCCTCTGGAACAACCTGCCCCCCGAACTCTGGACCACCACAGACCTCCGCCTCTTCCGCCAAAGTTTGAAGACTCATCTTTTCCAACTAGCCGGCCTAGCCTAGTTCCTGAGACCACTTTCGTAGACTGAGTAGCAAATTATCTTGAGGGTTTTAATGTGTGGGTATGTTTTAGGGAATTTTTAGCACAGGACATTTAAATTTAATTAGATTTTATTCTGTAGTTTTATTTATTATACGTCCGTTTTTATTGACATGTTTGTATTTCCAGTTTTAATTTCCTGTGCAGCGCCCTGAGTCCCTTCCGGGAGAGAAGCGCAGCATAAAAATAAAATAAAATAAAATAAAATAAATAATAAAATAAAATAAAATAAAATACCGTATTTGTCGGCGTATAAGACGACTGGGCGTATAAGACGACCCCCCCATCATTTCCACTCAAAATATAGAGTTTGTTATATACTCGCCGTATAAGACTACCCCCTCTTCCGCACACCTTCCACACCCCAAATAAAACGTAAAAGAACATCAGATTTGATTTCAACATGTTAATTTATATTCAAATGCTTATGACATGCAGGAAAACTGTCACAAGGCTGTATGTTATCAAACACATACAGTAAACATAAAACAGTGCAAGTTGCACATCAAGAGCATAAACATTGGATCAGCAAAACCACGGGATAGGTAACATGTTTCTAGGGACATGCCCCCTTCGTCAGACCTTGCTGAGCTCCCAAAGGAATGTTCATAAGGTAAATAGTGTGAGGGTGGCTAAGACCCCTCCCCCTCCTGTATTATACCAGCCAATAGTAAATGCCAGAGGCTAATTCACTAAAGCTGAATGGAACAATAAACCTATGGGAGCTACCATGCTGTTTGTTTTCTAAGCTGTTAACCAAACTGGAACTGTCAATGATAGAAGGAAGATAACAAATAGAGGGAGAGAGCAAGTGCCGGGCAAGTTTGCTGGCGTGACAGTTTCCCTTTAAAAGCCTTCAAACTCCTGTTCGTCATCTGATATTAAAAGTTCATCAATGACATCTTGTGATACAGTTGTAAGGCAGTCATCGTATGGATCTAATTCCGTGTCAGATGATGTGGCCTCAGCTTTAGCTTCCTCTTCATCTTCATCTTGCCACAAGTACTCGTCCTCCATACCATCTAATGAATTTGATATGCCACACTTCTTGAAAGACTTGATTACTGTTTGTGCATCAATATCATTCCAGGCTTTTATGACAAATTGGCACAAAATATCCAACTGTGGAGCACGCATGTTTCCTCCTTTTGTGTATGACTTTTCGCTGCTAACCATCCATTCATTCCACTGTTCTCGAATGCGATCTTTAAAAGGCTTGTTTAGGCACACATCCAGGGGCTGTACCAATGATGTCAATCCTGCAGGAATAACTGCTGCATCTGTTTTTATTCTCGCAAGCCTTTCCTTGGTGGTGGGAGTTAAATGAGCCCTGAACATATCCCACACAAGTAGACTACGTTTTTGAAGTAGACCACCTGGTCGTCTGCTCCATACATTATCCAGCCATAGTTTCACACCCTCCTCATCCATCCAGCCTTTTTCATGCACGTGCACAAAACAACCAGCAGGGAACTTGAGTTTTGGCATGGTTTTCCTTTTAAAAATAATCATAGGTTTCAGTTTGTTGCCATCAGCTGTGCATGCTAGTACCACTGTAAAACTTGACTTCTCATGTCCTGTTGTTTTTATCAAAATAGTTTTCTCACCTTTATGATGGACAGTTTTATTTCCAATCATATCAAAATTCATTGGAGTTTCATCCATATTTCCAATATTACTTAGCGCATAGCCATGTTTAGTGCGCTGTTTTATTATGTATCGATGGAAACTATCCACTTTATTATCCAGATCTGCAGGTAATTTTTGGGCAATTTTTGTCTTTTGCCTTAGTACCAGATCATGCCTTGCCATGAATCTACTACACCAGGATATAGTGGCCTTAAAATTGTTGCTGTGATCGGGGTTAGATTTGGCCCACTGAAGTGCAAACAAGCGTATTTTATTTCGTGTCACCACATAACCGTTTTGGCGATGCTCAGCCACCATATCTGCTACATGTTTTTCAAGTTCTGGCCAGTGTGCGATGCCTCTTCTTAATGCACACTTATCCCTTGGCATACTCTTTAATGCTTTTTCATTTGATTTCCAGTCCCGAACCATCTTTTCTGTTACTCCATATTGTCTTGCAGCAGCACAATTATTATGTTCCCTGGCAAAGTTTACAACTTTAAGTTTAAAACTTGCCTCATATTTCTTTCTTTTTGGTGCCATGATAGGGTTGATAGGAGTTTGACTGCTGGACAAATATCAACAATACAATGACTGGAATTTATTTTGAGAGCCGGAAGGTGTGGCCTGTTTTGCTTTGTTTTGTTTTGTTTTGTTTCGTCTCTCTCTCTCTCTCTCTCTCTCTCTGGGCCTCTCTCTCTCTGTCTCGCGCGCTCTGTGGTGATGGCTGTCCCCTTCACGTTCCTCGTCTCCCCGAATGGCGTCCAGAGCCATCCGCAGCTGCGCAGAGACTTGCCGCTTTTCCACGCACGCGCGTGGCTATCTTTTGCGCGCGATGGTTTCCTCATTCCCCTCTTGTCTCTTTCCCCTGTGTGTCTGTTACACTCTCGTTCTGGGCCTCTCTCTCTCTCTCTGTCTCGTGCGCTCTGTGGTAACGGCTGTCCCCTTCACGTTCCTCCTCTCCCCGGATGGCGTCCAGAGCCATCCGCGCGGAGACTTGCACGGAGGGGAAAGAGGAAACCATAGCGCGCGAGAGAGAGACTTGCAGGGAGGAGAAAGAGAGGGGGAAAGAGGAAACCATCGCGCGAGGGAGACTTGACAGAGGGGAAAGAGGAAACCATCGCGCGCGAGGGAGAGACTTGCATGGAGGAGAAAGAGGAAAACATCGCGCACGAGGGAGACTTGACAGAGGGGAAAGAGGAAAACATCGCGCGCGAGGGAGAGACTTGCATGGAGGAGAAAGAGGGGGGGGAAAGAGGAAAACATCTCGCGCGAGGGAGACTTGACAGAGGGGAAAGAGGAAAACATCGCGCGCGAGGGAGAGACTTGCATGGAGGAGAAAGGGGGGGAAAGAGGAAAACATCGCGCGCGCGAGGGAGAGACTTGCATGGAGGAGAAAGAGGGGGGGAAAGAGGAAAACATCGCGCGCGAGGGAGACTTGACAGAGGGGAAAGAGGAAAACATCGCGCGCGAGGGAGAGACTTGCATGGAGGAGAAAGAGGGGGGGAAAGAGGAAAACATCTCGCGCGAGGGAGACTTGACAGAGGGGAAAGAGGAAAACATCGCGCGCGAGGGAGAGACTTGCATGGAGGAGAAAGAGGGGGGGAAAGAGGAAAACATCGCGCACGCGAGGGAGAGACTTGCATGGAGGAGAAAGAGGGGGGAAAGAGGAAAACATCGCGCACGCGAGGGAGAGACTTGCATGGAGGAGAAAGAGGGGGGGAAAGAGGAAAGGGAGAGACTTGCATGGAGGAGAAAGAGGGGGGGAAAGAGGAAAACATCGCGCGGGAGGGAGACTTGACAGAGGGGAAAGAGGAAAACATCGCGCGCGAGGGAGAGACTTGCATGGAGGAGAAAGAGGGGGGGAAAGAGGAAAACATCGCGCGCGCGAGGGAGAGACTTGCATGGAGGAGAAAGAGGGGGGGAAAGAGGAAAACATCGCGCGCGCGAGGGAGAGACTTGCATGGAGGAGAAAGAGGGGGGGAAAGAGGAAAACATCGCGCGCGCGAGGGAGAGACTTGCATGGAGGAGAAAGAGAGGGGGAAAGAGGAAAACATCGCGCGCGAGGGAGACTTGACAGAGGGGAAAGAGGAAAACATCGCGCGCGCGAGGGAGAGACTTGCATGGAGGAGAAAGAGGGGGGGAAAGAGGAAAACATCACTCTCTTTCTCCTCCATGTAAGTCTCTCCCTCGCGCGCGATGGTTTCCTCTTTCCCCTCTGTCAAGTCTCCCTCGCGCGCGATGTTTTCCTCTTTCCCCCCCTCTTTCTCCTCCATGCAAGTCTCTCCCTCGCGCGCGCGATGTATTCCTCTTTCCCCCCCTCTTTCTCCTCCATGCAAGTCTCTCCCTCGCGCGCGCGATGTTTTCCTCTTTCCCCCCCTCTTTCTCCTCCATGCAAGTCTCTCCCTCGCGCGCGCGATGTTTTCCTCTTTCCCCCCCTCTTTCTCCTCCATGCAAGTCTCTCCCTCGCGCGCGAGCGATGTTTTCCTCTTTCCCCTCTGTCAAGTCTCCCTCGCGATGACCCGGCGTATAAGACGACCCCCCCACTTGGAGGCATGTTTTTCAGGGCAAAAAAGTCGTCTTATACGCTGGCAGATACGGTAAAATAAAATAAATAAAATAAAATAAAATAAAATAAAATAAAATAAAATAAAATAAAATAAAATAAAATAAAATAAAATAAAATAAAATAATAAATAAATAAAATAAAATAAAATAAAATAAAATAAAATAAAATAAAATAAAATAAAATAATAAATCATGGTCCTAGAACAACTTCGAAAACACCAGTTTTTTGCTAAAGAGGATTATTTGAGTTATTGTTTCTTTGCAGAAAGAGTACAGAAACAACAGTTAAGATGCAATCAGTTCTCATATGGCAACAGTCTAGAAATGTGATTCATCCCATCATTTTTGGTTTTGCCAATATTTATAGAAGATTCATCTCTAATTTTGCAGAATACACAAAACTGCTGCTTCCACTTGTGGCAAAAGGACATAAGTTTCAATGGTCTACTTAAGAACAAGGCACTTTCCAGGAGTTGAACAATCTCTTTTCATTCCAGCCACTATTCAGCATCCAGTTTTTAGTGGTTCCTTTTTTGTGTAAAATGATTCCTTTGATTCTGTTTTGTTTGTTTTTGTTCTTCAGAGAACAGAAGGATCTTTTGCTTTGTGTCTTTTACTCTAAGTTTTTTTTCCTAACTGAAAGAAACTGTGATATTTTCAAGAAAGGTCACCAGCCAAAAATGCAGCATTCCAACAATGAAAGTGTTTCTTGGAGGTAGTAACCCACCTAATAAGATCAGAATAGTTCTTAAATGTATCTCATGTTCTTATTTAATAGAATATACTGTCACATACACTCTTAAGCAGACATGAATATGATTTTCCTTGCTCATCTATGATTTTGAAACAAAGCAAATGTATCCCCCCTCTCACCCCCCACCCCGGTTTGGGCATGCTGTGTACAACAGATGTAAAAATCTTTCTACGTGTCTTTTATTGTAATTTTCATAAGTTTGCTATACAGTGATCCCTCGTTTTTCGCGACTTCATGTTTTGCGGCTTCAGTGCGTCGCGGGTTTTTCAAAAATACAGAATAGAAAAAAAATGCATTGGTAGGAGGCAAGCGCTCCCTAGTGCTTGCTTTAAACAATGTCCACCAACTCAAGTTTCCGGTATAGTGTATTGCGAATCCTACTTCGCGGTTTTTCAGTTTTCGCGGAAGGTTCCGGTCCCCATTAACCGCGAAAAACGAGGGATCACTGTATAGCAAACTTATGAAAATTACAATAAAAGACACGAGAAATTTATTAGATGTGATTCTATTATCATAGTAGGAAAAATTATATAAAATCTAGTAAAGCAAAGGACTCCTACAAGTTTGCTAAGAGGAACTTCCTGACATTTATACAGTACTGCCACCTTTTTTATGTTAATGGCAGTCACAGAAGTCACAACAAATCCACTAACAACGGACCGCAGAATTGAGTATATAATTTCTTTTTCAGATTTCTTTCCTTGACTGTTCCCCTAAAGAGATACTGGCTGGGGGATTCTGGGAGTTGAAGTCCACCCATCTTAAAAGAGCCGACTTTGCAGACCCCTGCCCTAAAGTATGTTACTGGAGATATTGCTGAGAACCTAAAAAATCTAATTTATCCCACTTTGATATTATTTCTAACTTGATGGTTAGGTCATGTTTAAAAATGCACAAAACCGAAACATTTGTTTAATTTGAACCCTGAGCAAATCATCACATACTAATGTTCTGCTTAACTGTGGCTGACGTGCAGAAGTTTGAGAGAACTAAAACCCAGAATTATTTGGTTCCTGTGCAAACTGGAATATGCAAAATCTGAAGGAGAAAAGAGGACAAGGTTGACACACATTGCATCTTTTTAGTTTTCTCAGTTGTTTTCAGAGCAGCATAACTACCCATCTCCTACTGCCTGATCTTCCCAGTGCCTTCTCTCACTTCTTTCAGGTGCTAATATGTTCCATTACCTCTCCCTCTGTAAACTTTTAATCTTCCCATGGTCTTTACCTTTTTCTCCCTTTGATAGGTAGGATAATGGCCAAGTTCACTCTTGAAGTCCATTCACTTCATATATCTCACTAAGTTGAAAGCATATTCTAGAGCAGTCATCTATAACCTAATGCTTTTTAGAGCTATTGCACATCATCTGCAGTGAGCAATTCCGTGCTTTTGTATTTATACTGAAATAAACTTGAAAAACTCTTTTATAGAAATAGCGTTGTAAAAGAGTGAGGGTGAAGGTTCATTCTCCGAGCTTGTGGGTCGGTTTCTGAACATTTCATTACTAGGCTAGGTAATATCTTCAGCAGAGTTTAGGGGATGTCAGTGTCTTTCTGTTTATAAGGGTTCTATGTGGTCAGTAGGTCTTGAGATGGGTCAGGTGTGAGTCATCAATGGGAGTCTTGTGATAGATCTTGTGATAGGGAGGTTACATCAGGTAAGGGTCATTGGGAGGTGAAGTTCGGGGGGGCTTGCGTGGGTTGATTTAGGCCTGTGATGGCAAACCTATGGCACGCATGCCACAGGTGGCATACAGAGCCTTCTCTGTAGGTATGTGAGCTATCACCCCAGCTCAGTTCTGCCACGCATGCACAGGGGCAGGGTGCGTGCGGGAGATATGTGTGCACATGTGCTGAGTGGGTGTGCATGTACAGGAGTGGGGGTACGTGCATTGCATTATGGGTGTGCAAATGCACTTTCAACACTCAGCGCCAAAAAGGTTAGCCATTACTGGTTTAGGCTCAGGGCTGTCTCTGGTTAGATGTGCAGATGATTGATTCTCAGGGATTCATAGGCTGGTTATAGGTCAATGAGACTGTTTATAGAATTGCTTGTGGACTGCCAGGCTTCAATGAACTCGTGAGTGTGGTGGGTGATAGTGTGGCCGATGATTTTTGTGTTGCTCCAATTGGTGCTGTTTGGTGTCAGTGTGGGTAGAGATTAAGGATTTGGGATTGTGGTGTTGACGGCCAGCCTGTGTTCATGGATCCTGGTTTTTAATTGACATGATATTTGTCCTATGTAGAATTGGTTGCAATTGTTAGAGTTATAATGCTGATATGAATCATATACTGAATAGGGCAGACATATAATTCAATCAATCAATTCAATAAATAGTTAAGAAAGATAATAACATCTGAATTGGAAGTAATTTTATTGACTTTAAATACATGGACCAAATTTTTGCTTGTTTCTTGTTCTTATATATAAAATTGTATTTTCTGTTGATGCATCTAAACTAAATTTTCATATAAGGCCAAAATGTAAGCATTAAACTGCACTATATACTAGGACAATTACATGGTACACTGTATGGAAACATTTTATTGACCAAGGTTTGTTTTAAAACCATAGTTGTTAGTTGTTTGTGTAAAAAAAATAAGTCAACAAAGATTATAAGCCATAGTAATTGAGTTCTAACTCTTCCTTAATTATTCTTCATAAATACAATATATATGTACAATATCTTCATACAATAAAATATCACACTACCTTTTGATAAGCTAAAATAAAATATACATTATTCATCTGATCCATATACATATCAAGTTGTTTGATTTAGATCCATTAGATTTATATATTACTTATTATTTATAGATTTCTTGATTTAGATCAAATACACACACACACACACATCAGTAAATGCTAGTTTATTGGTCCATGCAAGATAGATAAATATAGGGTTACCATTTCTCTTAAACAGGTAAAATAATTAAGTAATTTAATGCATTTATTAGTCAAAGGGGTTGGCTAATAGCATGTCTCTGTACAATCTGGCATTAATTTGTTCTCATTGCACCCTTGTTGATAGCTTCATAAACCTAATTTAGTAGCACAGTGAATATATGTGTGTGTGTGTGTTAGGTTTTTGAGCTGATCAATAAATAAATCAGGGAGACTAGTATAGATCTATTTCGAGCTTTTTAGCTCTCATCAGCTAGCCATACCCTTGCTGGGATTTGAACCGGGGCTATGTTACAGACCGAAGCCTGAAGATGGCAAGTGAGATCTTGCCAAAACGTTGCAAAAACAATCTCATGCTTACATATATATCAGCTCAAAAACGTAACACACATATAAAAAAAGTACACAACGGAACTCATGGCTTTCTGTCTAGATGGTCTCTGATGATGAGCCGAAAGGCAGAAAAGGAAACAGTATGTCTCCTCCCTTAATTGGGGCCTAACAGGGTGTTGTGGAACAAAGTATATACTTATCCTCCTGTCTCAGCTGAGAAGGAAGAGAACCTGGTGGCTCAAAGTGGTAAGGCATTTGCCTAACATGTAATATAGCCCCGGTTCGAATCCCAGTAAGGGGTATGGCTAGCTGATGAGAGCTAAAAAGTTCGAAATAGATCTATACTAGTCTCCCTGACTTATTGATCAGCTCAAAAACGTAACATATATATATTTGTGTCACAATACCCTCTTAAGCCCCAAGTAAGGGAGGAAGCATACTGCTTTCCTTTTCTGCCTTTCGGCTCATAACCAGAGACCATCTAGACAGAAAGCTATTTAGTTCCATTGTGTACTTTTTTTATATGTGTGTTAGGTTTTTGAGCTGATCAATAAATAAATCAGGGAGACTAGGATAGATCTATTTTGAGCTATTTAGCTCTCATCAGCTAGCCATACCCTTACTGGGATTCAAACCAGGTAAGCATTACATGTAAGGCAGCTGTAATTGCCACCAGACCACTGGCTCTTATCCTGATCAGCTGAGACAGGAGGACAAGTATATACTTGTGTCACAACACCCTGTTAAGCCCCAATTAAGGAAGGAAGCATACTGCTTTCCTTTTCTGCCTTTCAGCTCATCACCAGAGACCATCTACAGGTATATACTTATCCTCTTGTCTCAGCTGATCAGGATAAGAGCCAGTGGTCTGGTGGCAATTGCAGCTGCCTCACATGTAATGCTTCCCTGGTTCAAATCCCAGTAAGGGTATGGCTAGCTGATGAGAGCTAAATAGCTCGTAATAGATCTATCCTAGTCTCCCTGATTTATTTATTGATCAGCTCAAAAACCCAACACCCACCCACACACACACACACACACACACACACAAACAATGAATCAAAAATAAATATTCAGATGACATTGATATTTTTTCACAGTATTGACTTTCCAATTTGCATGCAGTCTGGATTTCTAAAACCAAACTTCTCTTAAGATATATTAACATTTACAGATCTTAAATTCTGAATTTATTTTTAAAGAAAAACAATTCATAACAATTGCTTTATAAATTATGACCTATTATGTTCTGTATTTAACATTTCAGAAACTTCATAAATAAAATTCAAGAATTAAACTTGATAATAGTTTCATGGTGTTCCATATGCTGTAATGATAGTTTATCTGTCAGGAAAAAAGGGCTATAATTTTAAGGCCACAGTAATATATGCAGTTTTAAGAAAAAAAATATTTCTTATGTCAGTAGAATTCTATTTACTCTGCACTCCAGAAAATATAAATGTTCCTATGCCCAAAATTATTGAGCAGACAAAATCTCAAATAAATGAATCACAGGTTGCACTGCACAGAGTGCATTGTATGTTGTTTCATGGTTGTCATGAATCATTTCATGTCATTTCAACAGTGTTTGTAACTTTGAATAGTCACTGAATGAGTGACTGCCAATCACTTGAATGAGTGATTGCCAATCACTTGAATGAGTGATTGCCAATCATTCATTTAGTGACTATTCAAAGTTACAATATTGCTGAAAAAAAGACTAGTCCTCAAAACTGATTACCTGTACATTTATCCCACCAAAGGGATTGGTCACATTCTCATAGTTTTATCTGCTTAGTGTTGAATTATTCACACATGGTTGCATGCTTTACTTAGCCATAATTTTAACTCAATATTCATCTCATATAAAACTTTCCATAATTCAACCCTGTAAAGTGTGATTCAATGAAATAGGCTCTGTTCCCAGATATAGATTTAAGGGGCCTGTTTGTGGATCACGTGGTCACCATTTGTAAACTTTCTGGCTGGTTTCCAACAAGCAAATTCAATAGGGAAAGCCATTTGTTTAATGACTGCATGGTTCACTTAACAGCTGAAGGATTCACTTAACAACGGTGACAAAAAGTTTGCAAATCGGGGGGAAACTCAATAATTGCCACTTAGCAGTAGAAATTTTGGGCTCAAAATATGCTAGGATATTTATCCTTATGTTGGGTTGACAATATATATAAGCCCGTAGTCTTAAAAAGTATATGTAGCTTTAAGAACTATGTTGAATTCTGATTGGCTGTGCTGATTGGCTGTAAGTCTAGGATTGCCTATACTATATTTTCTACAGTTTGCCACTGGCCAGATTGAGCACAGTGAAAAACTACTCATATTCTTGAAATATACTGGGTTCCAGAGGAAGGACAAGCTAAGACATCTCTGAATGAAAAGAAATAATGACCATGGCTAAGACTGAATAGATTGGACCCACAAAATGTTTCCAGATAAGAAGATGGAGTATTAAAGGACCCTGAGTTTATTCATTCACTCATTCTCTAACCACTTCAGAAATTATTCAAACATTTTAAGGACATTAGAGATCTTCAAAACAATAAATTTGAAAAACCACCTGGTGAATCTATCTTCATTCTTAAATAAAAGGTTAAGAACTTTAAAAATTAGAAATAAACAACAAAAACCTAAATGAGAATTTGATTTAGGAAAGTTATAAATGAATTAAAGAACCAAACAAACTTGGAATAATGGAATACTAGGACATTTGCTATAAGGTTAAATTAAAACATTTGTGGGAATCAATTTGTTTAGTCTATCTAAATAAATCAGTATTAAAACAGTAATTTGAGACTTTCTGATTCAGAAACTGAAAATTCTCTTTTCTGTCTTTGGTTCACATTGGCACATGTAAAATGCTAGAAAATACTTTGACATTTCAAATACTTCAGGAGATGGGGTCAAAAAATAGCTGCTTCAAACTTAGCTATGATGCATGCTTCTATGAATAGATTAGGTCCAAAACATATTATAAAAGAAATTGCTGATGTAAAAGAAAACATCTTGCAGAATTTTACAAGATAAAGAGATGAAACAATTTTGCTTAATGCAGAAATATCTGAACATACAGAGTTTGCAGATGTACTGGAAAATAAGAAGAGAAAACAACTAAAGTGGAAATACAAAATAAACTGGCCTGAATAAGGACTTTTTACTGGATCTACAAAAGAAATTTGTTAGTCTTGAAGAAATCTTTGGAATGGGGAAAAAACAATGGAAGAGAAATGAAATCCTATAAGTCTTATAGTATAAGAGCATCTGAATGAAATAAAGATTAACATTTTTAGAAGCAAAAAGGAAGAGTTTATTTGTTGATCAAGGCTAAAGTATATGTTTGTATAAATCTGAGGTTCCTTTATATACTATTTGCTGCCACTAAGACTTAAATGTTAATGATTAACAAATTTGCTTAAGGATAAGTGTTGCGTTATGGGAAGAAGAGATACTTTCATGTAATCTTACAGGAGATAAACCTGCTTGTATTTGTTATGAAGACTGGAAGCTACTTTATAAATATGTTTTCTCTTTTCTGTGCACCATTAATTAATAGGTTGCATTTTCTCTTACTATTGTTATTAAAACTTTCAATTTTTTTTTAAATGAAAACTTGAAATATATTGATATGTCTCCTATTACAAGATCCAAAACAGTGATAAAGAACCATATTAGGATTCATGTCAATTTATAGAACAAAAAGACTTCTTTTGTTTCTTTCTTTCTGATGTAAGTAATTAAAAGGAGTTATAACTTTTGAAAAAAATAAGCAGCATTTTAAAATTTTTACAAACTGTATTATAATTCTTATTTTCTATGAAAACAAGAATTGCCTTTGAAGCAGAACACATTTTCTGTATTAAAAATAAACAGAGAAAAGCAGGTGAATTTTACAATCAGCTAACATCAAAATTCTGTATGCATTTACCATTTACCACTTACACATTTTTAATTGCTGTTCTGCACCAAATAAAAGAAACTAAATGTGTTATAAGGGAATGAGGGAAAGAAAGAAAAAATCAATCAGGATCTTTACTAGGATGATGAGTGTATGTGTTAAAAGCAACAGTGATGTTGATAACAACTACTAAATTTTATACCTTGAATATCCTTTTAAATATTTTAGCGGCTGATGTCTGTGACTTTCTTTTTACTTGTTTGCGATGAAATCTTTTTGACTGAAAAGCAATGATTTTTTTTAAGCAGTTAATCTGTACAACCTGGAGAGTTGTCAGAAAAAATAAAGTAGAAAACCAGAGTTATCATAAATTGCCCATAAACTTGATAGCAAACCCCACATTTCCTAATAAGGTACTGATATGCTTACATTACAAATATATGTGGAAAGTGAACTGTATTTGCAGTAGCAATATTTTTGACCTAGAAATTAAGACATCATATTCAGAGGTGGATTGCTAATTTTTTTATGGTTTGGGCGTGATCGGCAGCAACCCCCATCTCATCATATTGTAGCAAGTGGTTGCCAGTTTTATCCTTTAAAGTAGGTTTAGTTTTTATCCTTTAAAGTAGGTTTAGATATCGGAATGAGGGAAGAAATCATTAACTGATTCTTTTGTCAGCCATCTTTGATGTGAGATTATAAATTATGAATATTTACTAAGAATCATTGGGAATAAAACCAATGGCCAACTTTATGGACAGTACTCCTATAGTTTAAAGAAGAAGAATTATTGTATGTACAGCATAAAATGATTGTTAAATTCTTACACATTACACCAAGTTTAAAAACCACTGGTCAAAGAAATGATGCATCTATATATCCATCCCCTCTCTGTACACTGCTTCTTTCTTCTGAGTAAAATTTGCACAAGTACTGAGTTCTTGTGAGATACTCAAACAGTGAAGGAATTGGGACACATGCACGGATTATGTACTTGTTTCTACTCATTGGCTTCTTTTATTGTCTGATCATGTATGGGGTAGGGTAGGCAAAGGGAAATTTGGGCATGAACGCTAATGGGAATTGACAGCTTTGTTCTGCTCACAGATAGAAGGATATACAATGGAATATTTATGTGTACAAGTATAATTGTACAATGTATGTGTTTAACTGAGTTCTATTTATTGTCTAGGCATCTGTGTTAATGTAGTCTGTTTTTAAATAAATAATTTTTTTTTGGTCAATGCAATGTAATAAAATGATCATTGCAAATATCAGATGTGAATTAGTTTATTTTCAACTTATTTTGAAGTTAAACTTTCATGCTCTCTACCCCCTATAGAACTGCTATATATTTCCATTTGAAATGATGTCAGTCTGCTCAAAATGGATGATGGTTTAGGTTAAGAAAATTATAAATCATTAGGACTATTTTCTAGAGCCTGGAACATAAAACAGTGCACTAATTTAATTGTTTTAATCTTTTTGTACAATATTAAAAAGTTGCTTAGAACCACAAGAATAATTGTGATATAGTTCCTGTTTTTAAGCATAGAGTATTTGATATAGTCTTGCAACAATTGTTATAAGTTTGTAAAGTTTAGTCTAAGCCATTTTGTCCCTAAAATTGTATTACACCCTGCTACATTCAAAATAATGTGTTTACTTCTGCACTTGCAACTAAAGCCATACTGTTAAATCTAAAAAAAAAAGGTTTAATGCATGTGCAGTATGATGTCTTTATACATTTTCCTCTTGTCTTCCTAGATTATCTGATTATTAAGATGCTTGTCCTAAATACACTCATAATTTAATAATGATATAAAGAATTATAATTATTGTTCTACTTTAAGCCTTCCATCCTTCCGAGATCGATAAAATGAGGACCCAGATTTTGGGGGGCAATATGTTGACTCTGTAAACCACTTAGAAAGGGCTATAAAGCACTATGAAGTGATATATAAGTATAAGCGCTATTACTATTTAATGAGAGCAATAAAATCTGGGGCAGATCAACAATATAAAGGAAACATCAATGGAGTACAACATGCAATGATTCTCAGGACCATATTGAAACAACATTTATCATGAATATGCTACAGTAGCATAGTTTTGTTGAAAAAGATTGAAGTGCAGTAAAGTTAAGTATTTGGATAAATTTTTATTTTCCTACCATTTGTTCAAAGGACTAAACTGAACAATGAACTGATCAAGTATTTTTTTATTTGTACATGCTTTGGGATTGTATATGATATTTGCCATGCAGTACAAAAAGACAGAAAGTGTTAAAATTATTTAGAAATTTGAAAGAACAGAATGGCACCTGAATTTTTTTAAGATAATGAAAACATACTGATTCAAGGAAAAACCACTGGAAATAAATAGTGCTTAGTTTTAATTATTTTTAATTTCAACATGAATAGTTTAATTCAGGGGTCCCCAACCATTTTTGCACCAAGGACCGGTTTCATTTTAAAGGAAATTCTGTAGACTGGCCGGCGTAGAGGAGGATCAGGGAGAGGGGGAACAGGCGGCACATGCGCACGCGAGGGGGGGAGTCGGCTCACTCGACCCTCTAGGGCCTCCAATGGCGCGAGTGGCCGTGCCTGCGCTCTCCCGCACCTGGTGCGCGCTCTGCCCAGGGGGCTGCCCCCTCCTCCCTCCTCCTCCTCTCTGGCCTGCGGCCCGGTTCCTATCAAGCCACGGACCGGCACCAGTCCGCGGCCCAGAGGTTGGGGACCCCTGGTTTAATTCACAAGTTTTTGTCTTGCTAATCAAATTTTGCTTTGAGTTATCAATCTGTTACCATGTCAAAATCAGAAAAAAGAGAATCTTGATATAATGTTGAATACCTTATAAATAAAGAATCTATATATAAATAATAATGGGCTTAGAAGAAGGATTAATACATGGAAAAAGAAAAAAGAAGCCTCAGATCTTTATATAATCTTGTTACCATTTTATTTGTCCTTTTGCATGATGTTAGTAACTATTGATTTTGTCTTTATTTTACTAAGGTTTTCAATCATATTGAATTACTTTAAAATAATTAGATGCACTTTTTTCTGCTATACTTTTTCCAGTTCTTGAATTAATAAGAAAGTGGAATAAATATTAACATTCATATGGAAATAGTATTTAACAAAAAAGAATTGATGATTTCAGTAACAGTGATTTTTCATTTCTACATAAATATCTAATTTCCCCCCAACAATACCAGTAGAAGAAAATATTTATAGCTCAGGATTGAACTGTAGAGACCTTGGTACTCTCTGAGCTTAGTTGTTTTCTTTCACTACCAAACTAGGTAACTTCATCAGTGCTAGTAAGGAGTGAGGTTTGTTCTCATAGTATATATTAGCAAGTCAATTGAAAACTGTATATAATGTATGGAAAGATAGAAAGACATGAAGAGCAATCTATTTATAATGATTCTGTAATTATTTTGCAGATTTCCAGTAAACCTAAAGAAATCTTTGTGAATGACATTTTAAATATTAGCTATTTTTGTGGATAGCTGAATAATATTATCCTGTATGTGAACCATGGTGGGTGATTTAGCATAAAGAACATGAAGTTATTAATTTCCCTTCAGAATCATTAGCAAGTTCATCACTTCCTATTCATGAGAGATATTACTGTTTTATTACTACTTATTGAAGCAAGAGAAAAATCAGCAGCAAAGCAGCACTGTTGGTTTCTGTTATGCTAAAGCTTCAAAAGTGCAAATTCACAGAAGTCAAATCTTCTCCAGGTTTGCACCTTTGAGTGTTAAAACCCATTGTGAAGGCAGGTAACAAAATGCATATTAAATTGTTTTTATCGACAAATCCATTGTACATTTTGCCCTGATTTGCATGGGTTTTTAATAGTAAAAACAGCACAAGTGACAGTCTACCTGCAAAGATTAATTCCCTGTTTGGCCCAGGCATTTGTGATTGTACGCAGCTAGTAGAACCCATCTCCCACTCAATCCTTTATAACAGGGGTCTCCAACCTTTGCAACTTTAAGTCTGAAGGAAAGCAAAGCTGGCTGGAGAAGTCTGGGAGTGAAGTCCTTCAGACTTAAAGTTGCAAAGGTTGGAGACCCCTGCTTTATAATGTGTGTTCCTTTTTTTTGTCTGATGGTTATTTCTAGTTGTTTCAATCCAAGTGCTAGCAAATAACTATGACATTATGGATTTTTTTTGCTTTTTCATTCATTAATTTAAATTTTTATGACTCTTTGGAGAAAGAAATTGACTTATGAAATTTTGGAAAAAATATTTGCTTACAGGTAGAACTCTCTTCTCTGTCCCTTCCTTTTAATGAGATTTTATAGATAACAGCATAGGTGTGCAACTGCCTGCATCGATATAATTATTTTAAATGAGCAGGTCCTAAAACTAAAATAATGTATCTAGTTTTTAACCAGGTGTCTGGAAGTAAATTTATAAAATACTAATTTATAAAGTGTTATTCTTAATGGCAGAATAATCTTTCTTATAAGATTTCTCATATAAATTCAGAATGAAGTCATATTTAGTCAATACAGTTATTTTATTTTGTTTTTTATTTTGCAAACAGCTGTTGTGCAGAAAATAAGAGTCACACATAGAGGCTTTTAGAAGAGTTAAAAATTATCTTCAGAGATACAAGTTGCAAACAATGAAATTATCAGCCGATGCTTCAAAAAAATCTGTTTTCTGTTTTCCAGTTGAAAAAAACTTCTGCACTGGAAACAACATGAAAACGAATGTGTTTGAGCAGATGGCACAGTTTTTAAAATCTTTTCTTTAATATTCAAGTCCTGCTCTGCTTTATGAACATTATCGTACATTGTCAGTATTTATGTTTTCAAAAGCAGAGAGAATAGTTAATCTCAAAATGGTAACTCTCTGTAGAAAATATTACTTAGAGTTATAATAAAAGTGCAGTGTTTGTAATGGTTCACACAGAAGCTGTTTTTTGTTTACTCATTTGCAAAAAGATAAGCAAAAGTGTTTATTTGAATTTGGGGTAATGCAGAATTTTCCGAGATTGTTCTGAAACACAGTTTCAGTTCTGATGAATGTGACAATGACTAAGGCCCTTTTTGTTTGGAGGTCTTCAGGGCACAATACTGCTGTGCTCATTTTTCACAGTGATTGATCACACACTGCCATTTTGTAATATACATAACTGCCCTGGGATACTGAATATGTATAAGATACCACTTTCAATTATATATCTATTTTTATTAACTGTTTATTAAAACCTTATTTTCACTGTGGAAACTATTATTTATAATTGTGTCAACATTCTTATTCAACAGATATGTTTAGTGGGTGGAAGCAATGTTACTACCATATTTTTCGGAGTATAAGACGCACCATGATTTTGCAGAGGTAAATTTTTAAAAAAGTGTTTGCACTCTGCAGGCCTCCCAAACCCTCTGTACACCTTGTTTTTTGCAATAAAGAGAGGGGGGGGAGAGGGAGGCATGCAGAGCTTTGAGGCTTGTAGAGTGCTCCTGGGGACTTGGGGGGAACGAGAAAAAATGAGCAAAAAATAGCCCATTTTTCACAAAAAAAAGGGCATGTGGACCTTTGGGAGGTTTTTAGAGTGGGGGATTGAAGGACCAAAAATGAGTCAAAACCGTCCTGTTTTTTGCTAGTTTTTGCCTTCCCCAGCCCTCAGAAGCACTTTGCAAGCCTCCCAAACCCTCTGCACATCCATTTTTGCAAAGGTGGAGGAGTTTCAGTAGACCAAAAATGCTGTATTCAGTGTATAAAACGCACACAGATTTTCACCCTCTTTTTTGAGGGAAAAAGGTGCATCTTATACTCCAAAAAATACGGGTACTTTCTTTTCAAGTCTACCACATACAACCAATGGTGGGATACAACCGGTACGGCCCGGTACAGGCGTACCAGTGCCTTCTGGGAGCACTAGGTACCGTTCCGGTACAGTGCTCCAGAGGGTCCACCCTCCCGCCTGCTCTCCTTACTGCTATTTGAGCCAATC
This sequence comes from Rhabdophis nuchalis, assembly GCA_039707465.1. Classification (NCBI taxonomy): domain Eukaryota; kingdom Metazoa; phylum Chordata; class Lepidosauria; order Squamata; family Natricidae; genus Rhabdophis; species Rhabdophis nuchalis. The sequence goes on from CM077645.1 coordinate 170,085,139, forward strand.
GGGGCATTTGTGCATGCGCATGGAGCGTATGGTGCCTGCATGATGCTCCACCGAGCAGCTGGAGCATCACGGGCAGTGGGTATACATGCACGGGCTGCAGACATGCTGTGCACATGCACATGCTGGGCACCCGGCCCCATTACAGTGTACCGGTTGCAACAGGATCCAGAACCCACCATTGATATAAACCTCTGCTTTAGTTATTTTGGAAATTATATGAGCAGACGTCACAGACCTACAAGATTCCTAATTATTATCCATACATTTTCCCCTAACTCATTACATAATACTGCATATTAGAAGCATTATTACATTAATATATGTAACAATTTATTTAATCTATTTCTAGTTTTCACTGTGGTTGCTAAGAGATGCAGTGGTTCAGTGGCTTAATGCCCCTGGAGATGGTTTCAGCTCCAGCAATTCAAGGCGTAGCTCTGCATAGCAAGGTGAGCTCCTTCACTCACTTCAGCTTTTAACCACCTAACTGTTTGAAGTATGTTCTATGCAAGTAGAAAGATAGGTACCACTTCAGTGGAGAGGTGAACTGGTGCTTTTTGCAGCCAGTTATATTCCTGATAGCTCTAAATCTTCCAAGCTGCAGCGCCTGCTTACGGGGCATCTCTGGAAAGGGAGGGGGTCTTGAGTGATGCTGCAGGAAGAGCCACTTGTCTTTTTCTCTGGTGCGAAGCCTACTATCCCCCTGTGGTTTGAGAAGTGCGCAAGCATGTTCTATAACAGAGCTGGTACCTTGGCAAGCCAAACTACTACTCTGCAACAGCATTGTGGGCTCCTGTCTACTAAAATGACACCATATACCAGGGGTCCTTAACCTTTTTGTCACCAGGGACCGGTTTCATGTAAAAAAAATTCCACGGACCGGTGGGAGCCTCCAGCGGGTGAGTCAAGTCACGTGGGCCGCGCACGCATTCGGCGGTCATGTGGAACCTGAGGCGGGAACCTGTGTCTCATGGGAACGTGACCCAGGGAGGGCGCCTTCCATGCAACTGGGCGGGAAAGCTGCCAGGGGTCCCAGGCAAAGGATCCTCAGCTGGGGCAGGGAAGGACAGGCTGCATCCCGGGCAGGAGCGCCTGGCAGCCCCTTCCCTCCACGCAGGGCTGGGTGGTGCCCCAAACCCCCGCAATGCAGGCCGTTGTCCCCGGGGAGTACCCCGGCCAGCCGCCAGGATAGCAGAGTGTTTGCTACACTTTCCTAAGAGTTGCGCTACTCTCTCCGCCGCTCACTCTTGCCCGGTTACTATCAAGCCACGGACCGGCACCGGTCCGCGGACCGGGGGTTGGGGACCCCTGCCATATACAACACATGCTAACAACACATGCTAACAATAATTGCAGTTGTTAAACTTCTATCACTGGACAATAAACAGTATTCAAGCATCTTGCATATTAGGTCTTATTCACTTATAAAAGTGTTTTTTAACTGAACAAACAATACTAATACACTGGGCTTAGATATAAAACTGAAATAACACTTTATCTAATGTACCTAGTTTATGGGAATTCAGTCATTGGAGTTTGCAAGCCATGTTTATATTGTACTGTTATACACTAATTAGCCCTTTTGAACATTAATATTTTTTCTTCACAATACTGTGCTTTGTAGTCTCAATAAATAATATGTCTGTGTCTGCTGACCAGATTATATTGCTTTGTGTGTCCTAGAATAGACGGATAAATATTTTGTAAAACTACGAAAGGCTGTTAGATTCAGTATATAAAATATGGCCTAGAGCATTTTGAAAGAAAGATTTTTCCACCCCAGCTCTTTTTTTACTAATGTATATACAGTATGTGACATATAATTTTGATGCTCAAATTTCAATAACACTTCTTTCAAGAAAATAAATAATATAAACAAACTATATTTAATATTTCTGCATTGCATTCAACATATCTAAAGTACAGTGTCCATGCAGTTAGAAATCAGCAAGCATAAACAAAATGCAAAATGCTATAATGCTCTAGGCCAGAAATATGCAAGCTTTTTAGCCTTGGGACGGCATGATATTTTTGAAAATACCCTTGGAGAAATTGGGACATATTTTGCTGATTCAGAGCAAAAAGATGTAACTTACACTCCATCTCTTAACATCACCAATTTGTCCCTTAAGAATTTTCCAGTAATAAAAACAAAAGCAAAATCTATCAATCAAGTACACAATCCCTACACTTTTCAGTTCCATCCACTTAGAGAGTTCTGGTGCCATAAACAGGATGCCATTATTGCCATGTACAATGTTCTTTTCAGTTTAATTCATGGGCCTGATATAGCACTTTTGAAATTTGAAATGATTCAACTATGTCTTGTCTTTGTCTTCAGTATTATATTGTTTCATTAAATTAGCAATTAATATTTAATTTTTAAAATAGAATAAACATTCTATTTTTTTATCACTAAAATGTTTATTTTTAACTATAGGGTTTAGCAAAATACATATAAAATTCATCATACTCTCTAATATTAATAGTACTATTTGTCAGGGAACACTTCCATACTTCCTTTGCAAACAATGCAAATAGTTACATTACTTATTTGCCTTCACATAGTAGCAAAAATGGATTTTTTCTTCTAAACTAGAGTAATTTGATTCCATTAACAAGGGCGTGATGAATCTAATTCTGGCTTTGTGATAAAGTTTGCAATGTAATAAGTAAAGGGTCAGATCTTCCATCTGTAAGTTATCACAAATGCATAAATTGAATGCAATTGTTATTCCTTTAGATCTTCCATTCAGATGAGCTGTTGGCATTGTTTTTGGGAATTTAAATTTAATATTCTGTAATTATATTATTTCACTGTTGAAGAAAAAAAATCAGGCATGAAATATTTACACTAAGATTTCATTTTTGCTGCTACAACAGGATAAAATCTATTCCTATGAAGCCTTTGTGCTGGATAATAGTCTGTGAGATCTGCCATATGTTATCTAGCCATAGAGAAATGCATAATCTTGTTCAGTAACTTCATATTGTAATACATTACTACACTGCATCAGCAGTGATAATGAAATCATTTTTATTAAGAACATTAGTTTAACTATTAGTATAATAGCTTTAAATAGTGTGGCTGAAGGTGCCATTTTTACAATAGAATGCTTGAATTGTATAGTATCTCCATAAAGAAATAAAAGTAGCATTGTATGGTCCCTTTAAGCATCTGACAAGTGCATGATTTTATTATCCACTAGGTAAAACTTGACTTCCAAAAGAAGCTGTAATTTAATTCAGATATATTAAAATGATGATATACAGCTATGAGAATGACCCAGTGATTACCTTACCTTGGAAGTTAAAAGGAAGGGTTGAGAACAACTCTAACCTTGTGATGTTGAAATATATTAAAGAATGGATAATCAAATATAAAAGTTTTGAATGAGGGGAGGGAAATGGTATTACATTTCCTTCAAAGTGTTTTACATTTTAAATTGTGGTTGACTCCAACTGCTTCCATAGCTTCAAATTGATTAAAGCAATTTATTTATGTTGCATTTATACTGCAATTTGCTGATGTTGAAAGAAAGCCTGAATCCCTCTCTGCACATACAGTAACACCTCAGAGAGGATTAAAATCTGCAAGATAATGGACAGGAAGTCACATTGTGGGTCCCACACTTTTTGAAGATTTTGATTCATATTCACATATAAATGGAGCACAGTTTCATCACAATTTCACACCACCACCTTACACATTTTGATACTTCAATTCTGCAGTGCACACGTGTGTTTCCAAAGCTAATTTTTTTTGCTCACAACCTCACAGGAACACAGACAGCTGGGGAAAGCATTTGAAGCAAATGTGCCAAATATAGCAGAATACCAGGTTACTTTATTATGTTTAGAAGGAATTCTTCTCTTATACAGTATGGTTTGCAAAGCATATCTTTCTTTCTTGAGCATGTACATTAACCTCTTTTCATAAACCAATAGCAGGAAAAGCAACTACTTTAGGAGAAACACAACTGCCTCAAGGAAAAATAGAAATGTAGTGCTAGTTACATCAGCTGATGCTGAATGCTACTAATTTGAAGAGACTATTCTACCTTTAGGGATGCAGGAGAAAAAAAACCTTCAAAAGATCACTTTAGCTCCCACTGAAGAACAAAAAATCTGAAAAGATTTTTTCTTTTCAAACAAAAAGTAAAAAGAAACTCCAAAACTACAGAAACGATGTTTTTAAAAGCCTTAGCTAGGAATGGAATAAGTTTTCCATTTTGTGGGAAGCCTACTCTAAGTTGCTGTTGCTGTTGTTGTTGTCGTCATTTTGAAAAGATTTCTGCACAAACTACTCTAAATTGCCTTTTCCAATGCTTTCTCTGAAATCACCTTTTTGTCCGCCATGATGCTAATAAAAAATTTTAGAGCACCAAGCCCAAGAATATATTTTGAAAATCTCATATATGGGAAGCAAGCAAAAGATTTTTCAAAAGCTCTATTTTACATTTTGGGCTCTTTGTAAGACAGTTTTTTTGAGAAACACTTTCAGACATAAGTTTCATTTGTGTAGTGCTTTTAGAAATTTCTCTTGATTAAAAAAAAGCCAAAATTGTGCATCTTGCATTCTACATTCATCATGCATAATAAGGTACTGTATGTGTCATTTTACTCCAACTGAATTCAGTCTTACACAAAATTTTCCCCGGACCTTTTAAAAAACTGCTTGATTCATGCAAATAATAGACTTTCCTTTTGTCATTACTATTATACTTATCCTGTCTTCTATTTCCAATCTTTCTAAATTCAATTTTTTTCACTATCCAGTTTTTCCTCCCATCAGATACTTCAGCAATACATCCTATCATAAACTAAAATGCAACATTTGCTTTGTTAGTGCTATTGGCATAGAAGTTTCCTTTATCATTTCTCAAATATTCTCTTCAGTTTTAATAAACAGTCCCATTATCATTTTTATTCATTAGTGCAGTTTGAAAAAAAGAAAAGTATAATAATTTCATCTTGTCTTTCTAATCTGTTAGTCTGGAATTTGATTTTTTTTTTAAAAAGCATGATAACAATTGGAATAAGAAGTGTTTTGAAAGTGTTTTGAATAAACAGAATTTATTTCCAAAGATATTTAAAGAATGAGGCACATATACACTATGTGCTAACATTTATTGGTGATCTGAAAGCAAAAATAACTTGGTAAAAGTCTCAACTTAGAGTGGATGGGTTTTGAATGACACTCTTAATACAAAGATTTTGGCAGTTCTTTTAGTGGAAATCCAATGTACCATAGTGTAACATTGTGCTGTTTTACAGCAGGTAAATATTGATACTCTTTGAAGGACATCTGAATCCAAATCTATTTGTATTACAATTGAAGAATGTAATTTTAAAAAGATTATAACTGTGTAACTGTAATTGAGCAATACAATCAGAAAAATATCAGTTTAAATCTTTCAAATCTTTTGACTGTATATTCAGGTAGGGAAAGAAACCATTAAAATAACATTAACAAATATTTTTAAAACATATGATCTGAATTCATAAATATAATTGAAGACCTTATTTATAATTTACTAGCTGTACCCAGCCACGCTTTGCTGTGGCCCAGTCTGGTTAAATGGCCAACCAATCTGTGTGTAGATGTACACCTGCACACACAAACATGTACACACAACCACCGTATAACCCCCAACCTACCTACCTGCTGTATTTCTCCCTATCTATCCCTCTACCTACCTACCTACTGTATTTTTCCATCCCTCTCTGTCTCTCTATCCCTCTACCTACCCACCTACCTACCTACCTACCTACTGTATTTTCCCTATCTCTATCCTTCTACCTACCTACCTTCTTACCTACCTACCTACTGTATTTTCCCCTCTCTCTTTATCCCCCTCCCTACCTACTATATTTCCCCCCTCTCACTCTTTATCCCTCTATCTACCTACCTACTGTATTTCCCTCTCTCTATCTTTATCCCTCTACCTATCTACCTACCTACCTACCTACTGTATTTTCCCTTTCTCTTTATCCCCCTACCTATCTACCGACCTACTGTATTTTCCCCTATCTCTCTCTATCCCTCTACCTACCTACCTACCTAACTACCTACCTACCTACCTACCTACCGTATTTTTCCCTCTCTCTCTCTCTCTCTCTCTCTCTCTCTATCCCTCTACCTACATACCATGCAGCCTCCTGGGACCAAAAATGAGCCACCTGGGAGTAGGCTACCCCCCATGCCTAGTTTTGGGCCTAGTAGGTGTCCATACAGCCTCCTGGGACCAAAAATGGGCCACCTGGGAGTGTGCTACCCCCCATGCCTAGTTTTGGGCCTAGTAGGCCTCCATGCAGTGTAGGAACATTAGAGGCTTATTCAGCTGCTGAGGAAATGACCGTTCGAAATGTGAGGGGTGTGTGCGTGATGCATCATAAGAAGCAGACGGATGGGAGGAGCTACAGGAAGGTGAAAACCTGAGAAGTGCATACCTTTTACGTTTGTGCTGCTTGCACATGATATGTGTGCCAGCCACACAAAATGTATGTATGATTGCATCGGACGTCCTTGGGAACATTGTGTGAAAGTTTGGTGCTTATTGGTGCAGTACTTTCTGAGATTAGTGGCTTTGCAGAAACTATTTTACATTTTTATTTATATAGATAAACATTTTGAAATGATTTTCTTTTGTCATTACATTGCTAAGGGGAAAAGTATCTTTTATAGTTGAAGGACATGGTGGCTCAGTGGCTAAGATGCTGAGCTTGTTGATCAGAAAGGTCAGCATTTAGGCAGTTTGAATCGCTAGTGCTGTGTAATGGAGTGAACTCCCATTACTTGTTCCAGCTTTTGCCAACCTAGTAGTTCGAAAGCATGTAAAAATGCAAGTAGAAAAGTAGGAACCACTTTGGTGGGAAGGTAACAGTGTTCCATGCGCTTTTGGTGTTTAATCATACCAGCCACCTGATCACAGAGACATCTTCAGCTTTAAAATAGAGATGAGCATCGCTCATCTCTATTGGAGTCAAGAAAGACTAGCACGTATGTGCAAGGGGAACCTTTATCGTTACCTTTTAGAGCTGAAGAATGAAGAAATAAGTGTTTCTAAATAATCATCATCATCATCATCATCATCATCAACACCTGGCCTACAACACACCTGACATAACAGTAGTCGAAAAGAAAAAAGTATAGTTCATTAACATTGCAATACCTGGTGATGCATGAATTGAAAATAAGCAGCAAGGAAAAATCACAAAATACCAGGATTTGCAAATTGAAGTTGAGCGACTATGGAGGAAGAAATCGTGTGTTGTCCCGATTGTGATTGGAGCCCTTGGAGAAATACTTAGGGGGCTGCCTTGCTATGTGGAGGTTCTAGGTTTGCCGGACTTGAGCATTCTGACTCTACAAAGGGCCACCCTGCTTGGAACAGCTTATATCCTCTGACATTACCCTAACAGTTCCTAGGTCCTTGGTTAGGACTCGAGCTGTTGAGCTACCCACCAGCCGCAAAGGCTGTGAATCTCACCAAAGATTAACCACAGAATAATAATAATAATAATAATAATAATAATAATAATAATAATAATAATAATAATAATAATAATAATAATAATAACAACAACAACAACAACAACAACAATAACCTTAACAGTTCCAACAACAACAACAACAACAACAACAACAATAACCTTAACAGTTCCTAGGTCCTTGGTTAGGACTCGAGCTGCTAAGCTACTAACCAGCCCCAAAGGCTGTGAATCTCACCAAAGATTACCCAATAATAATAATAGTAAATATAATTTTTTATGTATGTGCCTGTAGGAATAACAATTTCATTTACTTCTATATATTACTCAGTTGCCTTATCATTTGAAGTGGCATTGCAATTAACAGAACATGAAGTATCTTTTTCTCTTTCATTTTTGGTAGCTAGTAATTCATACAGAATTTTCATGGAGTTTTTCTTAGATGCTGTATTATTACAAATAGATCATATTTTTACAGTACTGGGGAAAGAAATCAAAGGCAGGTATTTTGAAAACTCCCCATGTGCATTCCTAAATAACTAAGACTTTGCAGTGTTTCAGAAGTCAGATATTGAGCTGTTTATGTAAGCTGTTTCTTAGAAAGGGACTGTTACCAGAAGTCCCTTACTGGATTTCCTGTAAATGACGTTTCCATAAGAATGGATTCAGGAAGGCACCTCTTTTCACTGGATGAGCAGATTCAGTTTACAAAGAATATAAGGCTATCTAGGTCCTGAATAATTAGCACTTTGAATTATACCCAGTAGTTAACTGAAAGCCAATGAAGCTACATAGGCAAATTTCAGGGTACCCAAGGCAGTTGCGTTTTTAAGGAAATGAAGCTTTTGGATAGTCTTTAAGGGCAGCTTCATGTAGAACAAATTGCAATATTCCAACTAGGGTGAGGAGAGATTTTGCATTTTATATTAAAAGAAGAATAAGCCCAAGATATCTTCGAAGTTCTATGGATCAGAAGTACCAGAAGAAAAGTGTTTCTTTCTCTTGGCTTAGAAGATATTTCCATATGCTTGTGTCTGTCTGTCTGTCAATCTATAGTGTTTTTTTTTCTAATAAAGCACCTGGTCTGCCCAAATATGGGAGGGAGCATACTGCTTCCCTTTTGCCTCTCAGCCCCACTCCAGGAGTCTTCCAGGCAGTTGCTTACAGGACAAACCATTTTGTGTTACATTTTTGCTGATAAAGAATTTGAAGGGAGACTAGTATAGATCTATTTTAAATTATTTAGCTCTCATCAGCTGCCCATACCCTTCCTGGGATTGGAACTTGGGCTGCTTACATAATAGGTAGTTGTATTAACCTCTAAGCCACAAGTTCTCCCTTTATCAGCTGCAAAGGGATACATATATAAAATAAATAAATAAATAAATAAGTGCGTGCGTGCGTGCGTGTGTGCATGTGTGTGTTACTGACAAAAGAACTACATTGACCTGGATTAGTTCCTCTTTGCAAATTTTGCAAATGCACATTATAGTCATCTGACTATCATTGTATTTTGGAATTTAAACAGAAGTTTGTGGTGCCACACCAAAGATTCTTATGGTTAATTGCAATGACGTAAAAAGAGAGAGAGAGTAAAAAATATTTTTAAAAGCAAACTGAAGTATCAGAAAGGAATTAGTAAGAATTTTTTGTTTTATTTTTTGCAGACATTTTATTGCCCAACTAGGAAACATCATCAATGCTAGAAAAGAGTGGGTCTGCTCTCTGCTTATACTGTATACAAGTAGCTTGCCCTGTCAATACTGATGTGAGTGTTCTTGGTAGATTATACTGTTTCTGTTTGATCATTTGTAGTTCCTTGATTGGGATGTTGTTTATTAGTTGATTTCTGGTCTAGTATTAATCCTGGTATTAATCTGTGTTTATCTGGTTTTCATTGCTGGCAAGGAGCTGTTTTGGTCTTTCTGTTTCCTGCAATGATGATGTTACTTAGTTGGGTAATGAAACATCTGCAGAACAACCAAACTCAGAGAGCACCAAGGACCTCACAATTGAACCCTGAGCTACAAATGTTCTCTTCCATTAGAAAAATATGTATCTATAAGGTATGATAAAATCCATACAATAAATAATGTTGCTAATTTTGCAGTTGAATAATATGTTCATGAAAATATAATTTTATATATATTCACAAATGATTAATTATAATATTATCATGGACAATGATATTTTCATTTGATATACATTCAAAATTAGAGGATAGGCTATATAAATTATAACTAAAAAAACAGCTATGTATATGGCATGTGTTTTCTCTTGCAATGGTAATGATTTTTGGTATCTTCTAAGCATTAAATTAAATTACATTTTAATCAGGATATAAAAAATTACAGGGGCAGGTTTAAAATCAAGCAGTTTTTAAAACTGTGTGTTAGCTGCTAAAGCAACATGGGATTTTGTCAAAAATACCCAGACTCTTCATAAAACATCACCTGTCCATTATATCATTTTAATAATAATTCAGCTTGTGTTGTCATCTTTTAAGTATCCATTCAAACTTCAGAGTAAGTGTGAAAGTTTCAGTATGGCTGAAGGGTTTATGATAATTCTGTAAGTAGAGAAGACTCTGCGAGAGACAGATAAAAGGCTACTAATCCTCTTCCTGTAATTCTGTACTGATAGCCCTACCCATCTCTGTTCTAAATTAGAAAGTCTAGATATTAGAAAAACTAGACTGGTTGAATCTCACAGCATTAAACACAACATTAGGTCATAATATGCTAAAAAATGATTTTTTGGACCTGATGCTTCTCCAGCAGCTAAAAGTGGGTAATAGCTAAAATAACATAAAGATTTGTTGATTGATCATAACTTGGTAATTACATTTCATTATAGAAGATACATATTTTGTGTATTCAACAGGATCTAATCTGATTCTTCTTGCTGATAGTCCTGCATCTTCTAACTTGATTCTATAACATAACAATCTGTTTTCTTGCAGTCCTAATTCACTTTTCATTGAATATATGTATAGTTATGTGTATTGTATTGCATCAGGTTGTGTTGGGTTGTGTTATCTTTAGATTAGATTAGGATAGATTAGACATTTAGATTAATCAGAATGGATCTTAATATTTTTATATACTAAGTTTAATTTATACTAGTCCAAATAAGGTAGGGGAGATATTTGTTATAACTCTAATCTAGTGCAATGGTTTCCCATATTGTCTTGCAATTAAAATTTACTATTTCTGTTTTAATTATCTCATCATCTTTCTGCAAGACATTTATACTTGTTATTTGGGCCACTATGACATATAATTTTAAAATGTCAGAAGAATGGTAAATTTAAGGGCCACTGCTCAGTAATAATTGGATGTTAAAAATGAGATGGAAAAACAAGCTATTCCTTTATTGGAACCTAGATCGGAGTACCACAAAGCTCTATTTGTGTCCGGATAGCATAATGGCTAGAGTGCCACCCTTTGACATGAGACACCAGTGTTTGAATGCCAGCTGGTCCCTATTTTACCATTAGAGGCTTCTGGGTAAAACTCTCCAGCTCTTCACCTTCCTATCTCTAATATGAGAGTAACACAAAATAAGAGAGTCCAGATAATTTACATGTTAGCCAGATTTACAAGGTCCATGCCAAATATTTGGATATCAAGACAATCTGACAAATGGGCTACTGGGATGAAGCATACATGGATAAAACAAGAGAACACTATGTGTAATGGGAAGTGATATATGAAACATGTAATTCATGGACAGAAGATACACATCCACACTAATTGAAAAACTAGTGCTTCAACATAGTGAAGAGGAAGCTGTTTTCATCTTGAGTCATACTAGCTACACACAGGGGTAGGCTTCAAAAATTGCAGCCACGGGTTCATTGCTGGGTGGGCGTGGCCTAATTGGCCCCCTGTACCACGGCAAGGGTGGCATTTTTAGCCCTCCCCAGGCTCTGGAGGCTTTCCTTGAGCCTCTGGGAGGGCGAAAAACAGTTCCCTGGGCTCCGGAGGCTCCCTGAAGGCCAGAAACAGGCCCATTTTTTGAATTCCAGAACTTCTGGTAAGCCCATTTTCTACCCTCCCCCAGCCTCTGTACGGATCCTGCACTTACCTGGCATGATGAATGGGCCATGTGGAGACTCCTGGGATGGGCAGGTGGAGTGGGAGAGGCCAGACAGGTGGCATTTGGGGGATCACCGAACTGGACAGAATCCTAACTAGAGGATTGCCCAAACCCATGCAAACCCCAGGCAGCCCACCCCTGGCCTTACATTATATCATCAAGAATATGCAGAACAATAATTGGGTGTGCAGCCAACAACTGAAACTGAAATATCTCTGGCAGCCCCTCCATTACAGAGCACAACAGCTGATATGAGGAATAATGTCATGGATAAACCAGCTATAGTTAATCCTCAATTACCAATGCTCAGCAGTGAATTACTACCCGATACTATGGTAATAGAAGCTCTCAGAACAATCCCTAATACCATCATAACTGAAACCAGGAAACTGGTATATTCTACAGCTGCTGCTGCAATACCTTGAGATACTTGGTTATATGATCAAGAAAAACAGCAATACATCAAAAAACCCTCCCCCAAAACACAAGTTTAGAGACGAAGATTAAGGTGACTCGGAAGGAAGTTAGTTTGTGGAATTACAGAAAGTGTAGAGATTAAGGATGAGACTTGACTACTGAAAAAATACAAGACTGTGACTCCATCTGAGGTTCTATAGAGTGCTAAACAAATACTCAAAGAACTAAGGAGATACTTTACCACACTAAGGGGATATTTACAGAAGCAGAGACCAAGAAAATAAATGCCCTGTTCTCCAAGGAACTACCCAAGATATATTCAAACATCAGGTCAGCAACACAGTAAAAGCACAGTTGCCAACAACAGAAACTGAACAGTAGTGGAAGAAGATATGGAAGAAAGAGAAGACATCCCTTCGTCCGATCCGCTCCCACAGAGAGGGTCTTCTTCGGGTGCCGTCGGCCGGGCAATGCCGGTTGGCGACACCCAGAGAAAGGGCCTTCTCTGTGGCGGGCCCGGCCCTCTGGAACGACCTACCCCCCGACCTTTGCACAATCTTGGACCTCCGCCTCTTCCGCCAACGTCTTAAGACATACTTATTCCAACAAGCCGGCCTAGGATAGCCCCCCGTTTCTGACGTTTTAAGGAAATTTGTAATTTGGTAGGGTTTTTAATATTGGGTTTTTAGCACGGGTTAATGAATTTAATTACATTTTAATCGATATTTATTGTATTTTTGTGTTTTTAAGATGCCTGTGCGCCGCCCTGGGTCCTAACAAGGAGAAGGGCGGGGTATAAATTTAATAAAATAAAATAAAATAAAAATAAATAAATAAAATACCAATGAAAATTGGCTACAGGCACTACAGAAAGCATCACAGAAGCAGACATCCAACAGGAGGTCTAGAACATGAAGAAATGAACAGCACCTCACCTGAATAAAATCCACACTTACTGGCTAGTGAAATTAGCAGCAATGCATAAACACTAAGTAGCAAAGATGAACCAGTTACTAAAGCAGGATTCCACCGAGACAAGATACTGCATGAATTATAGAATAGAATAGGGTTGAAAGGGACCTTGCTTTGTCTAAGGCAAAAGTCTTCTTCTCAGGCAAGTGGTTGTCTAATCTTTTCTTGGAAACCTCCAGTGACAGAGCACCCAGGAGGCAAAGAATTCCATTGCATAATAGTTCTTACTGTCAGGAAATTCCTCCTTATTTCCATCTTGGGTCTCTGTCTGATGAGCTTCCACACATTGATCCTTCTCTTATCCTGAGGTGATGTGGAGAATAAATTGATACTGTCATTCCTGTGGCAGCCCTTCAAATAAAGGAAGACTGATATCATGTCTCTCCCCAGTCTTCTCTTTGTTAAGCTAAACATAACTAGTCAGGGTGGATTTGATTTAAATCAAGTTGATTTAAATCACTAGTAAAAAGTGATTTAAAACAACTTGGTTTAAATCATAATTTTTAACAAGCAACTGTCATCATTGTCCCGCAGTGACTCACCAACAGTCCCAATATTGCAGAATGTACAGCCCCATGCTACATAACTAAGCTCCATTTCATGCTGAATAAACTAAATTATTAATGTATCTTAAACAGAAAACCATCTTTAGTTAGATTTTTACTCCTGAAATAAATTTAACATTTAAAATAAATGTAATAAAAAATTTAAAAAGCCGATTTAAATTAAAAAAAACTGATTTAAATAAAAAATACATTTTTTTTAAAAATCAAATTTTTATCCACCTTGTAACTAGTTTCCTTAGGCATTCTTCATAGGGTTTAGAGATCTGGTCACCTTTGTTGCTTTGTCTGTACTCTTTCTAAGGTCTTAGCATGGCTGTCATATGATTGCAGGGGGATAATTCCCCACTTGACACCTTCCCTTGGCTGGGCTGGTCTCTCTCTGACAGGATTGATTGAAAATCTCTTCATTCAGTGCTGTCACAATTTTGAATAGTTGCTGAGTATATGGTTGTTAAGAACTAACTGTATCTGATAGACTTGCAATGAAAAAAGCTTGCCACATAAAAAAATATAAAGTATTTTCCAGATAGAGATTGATCATGCGTATACATTTTCAGATAGCTGATTTTAAATTAACAACCAAATCAAAAGAGAACCTTCAAAGTTCATCTTGTGGTTTTATTAACTTTGAGTGAATATGATTTAAAAAAAATAATAATTCAAAGCTTCTAGTTTTACTTTTGATTTTCTTCACTTGGTCAGTATACTCTCTCTCTCTCTCTCTCTCTCTCTCTCTCTCTCTGTGTGTGTGTGTGTGTGTGTGTGTGTAATTTCAAATCTATAAGGTTTATAGAACTCTCTTATAAATTACTTTCCATATTTTAAATAGATTTGTCTAGATCAGAGGTTCCCAAACTTGGCAACTTTAAGACTTGTGGACTTCAACTCCCAGAATTCTGGGAGCTGGCTGGAGAATTCTGGGAATTGAAGTCCACAAGTCTTAAGGTTGCCAAGTTTGGGAACCTCTGGTCTAGATGATAAGTGATGATGACACTTTTAACTTGCTTTAAATTTGAATGCCTGTAATTTGAATACGGTAGTAGCATTCACTCTAGGGAAACTAGTTCATTGTCATACCGTATGCTTTCATGGAAATCATAACACTTTTGTTCACATGAACCCTCCCCAAAAATGCTAAGCATCATTTTAAAAAGGGAAATAGAAAAAAGGAATTGCAGTCACCCAAATCAGTTACAATAGAAGTAATTTTAAATATCTAGGCATATTGCCAACTGCTTTAGTAGGCTGAGTTAATCAACACTTTGAAATTTCTTGCCAAGTCATGCAGTGCTTTAATATTTCAGCATAAAAATATATGTTATTTTCTTCTATTTATTGACATCCTAAACCTCTTCACATTTTCTACCGGCTATTTAATTAGAAATGACTAAGAATAAATTTCTCTATCTTTGTAAAACACATCCTCATTATTCAATTTGAAGTAGTTAATAATTTTGTAACAGGGTTACTAAAACTATGAACAACATACGGTATTATTGTAAAGCAGTAGCACAAAGCGTGCATGGGATTTACTTCTGGATATTACATTTTTTAGACTACACCTAGAAGATGAGAGCATTGATTGGAAAATACCATTGTTAATAAAAGTTGTATTTTCTACTGAACTATTTTGATTTTGCTATATGAATTGCTAGACAGAAAAGTACTTCAGATCAAAACACCATAAAGGTTATAAAGAGACTGTAAATTATAGGTTTAAGAGATTTAAGGATATGTCCTACTTGAAATACACCTGTATGTTAGATCCTCATCAGTTTTTTTCTTAATGCATGATAAGAATAGTTATATTTCTACTCTATTCTATTCTACTTTTTTCTATTCTATGTTCATGTTGAAATTTTTTTCATTTTCTGAAATCTCAAATTATGTTACTGTGAGTATAATATAAACACTTGGATATAATATGTTTTAATTTATTTCAGAACAAGTAATCTTCATTATTGTTGATTTACTAAATGCCACAATGGTGCCATGAAATCTTAATTTGTTTATACTTTAATTTTAAATTCTTGTTCTGCTCTGGTTATGTCCAATAAACCCAATCCACCATAGCTACTAGTTAACCATTTAAATGTGTATGTATTTCAGATTTTTGAAGAGAAGTATTCTATGAGTATATGAATTAGAATCTATATATGGTAAAATGTGAATGTATATGAAATTTCAGAAAATTTGTAGTGGAACCTAATTTTTCCACAGTCTTTTAGTGAGTGACTTCTCAGAGTGATGCTACCTGATGTAAGTTTGGTTCCTAGTCAGAAACAGATTCTCAAACCTTGTTCTATGGTATATCACCCAGCAATCTAGTATATTTTCTAATGCTTCAGTCAAATGAAAAACAAATATTCAGAATCCCTGAAGCAATAAAACCCTTTGGTATTGAAGGAAAATACTTGCCTGTCCACCTCAGACTGAATTACTCATTCAAAAAAAATTAGTTCTATGATTATTGCCACCTCCTCAACACCCAGCTAACTCACTGTCAAAACATTAAATAGAACTGTAACCATGGAAATATGTAACACTTGGTCATATCTCTTGATGTTACAGATTCTGCTGTTTCTAAGACTAACTAGCAATATCCTATGTGTATGATTTAAATCTTGAACTTCCCAAAGTATAGCTATCAAATTTGCATTCCTAAATGACTTATTCTTCAGCATTAATGACACCAATATAAAAAAAAGGATTTGGTTTTTGTATGTAACTATGTTGCCATGTGCAACAAAGGTAAGAACTGCTTAATGTGTTAAAATCAGTAATCATCAATATTTATTTTGTCTTTTTCCAATTGTTAGATGCTATTCTTCCTCAGAAGTGGCTACACCAACCAGTCTTGCTGTTCAGAAGCTAAACACTGCTTGGTCTAGCACTGCTGGGAGACTTTTGTAGAATACTGGGGCTGTAAAATAGACTGGAAATTAGAAACAATTCTGTAACCAAATAGTGGAAATCACTTCCACATGGCTGCCAAGAAAACTAAATCAGTGTGTTTGGGAGATAATTAGAGGTTGAACACAACTTGAAAGAGACTTTACTCATTATTCCAGATAATGAACAAGGCCTTGATTTGTTCCATTATCCATTAGAATGA
The DNA here is from genome assembly GCA_039707465.1 of Rhabdophis nuchalis. NCBI lineage: Eukaryota > Metazoa > Chordata > Lepidosauria > Squamata > Natricidae > Rhabdophis > Rhabdophis nuchalis. The sequence continues at coordinate 170,101,804 of CM077645.1, forward strand.
GAGTATGGAATGTTATATCACTCTAGATACTGAACTGCTGGGTGACCTGTGATGAATGTTATGAATCAGTCCTTTCCCAATTAAGAAAGACCTCAATGTCCTAGAAATAGAAAATAAACACAGCAGGCAAAGTGCTGACATAGGGTTTTCATTGGAGAAGTTCTAATTCTCTGATTGCAGCAGGTTATTTTGAAATGATTCCTCCAGTATTTTCTTCTGTCCATATTCTGTAGTAGCATATCAATATTTGGCTTGTGTAGAATCAACCAACAATATGTTGCCGATATTTAGAATTTATCTAGGAATGAGGGAATTAATTGACATTTTTCTGATACTGTTGGGTAATAACTGTAATTGCTTTTAAAATATTTTGGAATAGTATGAATCTATTGGGCCAAGCTTTTGGTTGGAGAAAGACTCTTATTTTAGACTCTTATTTTCTTTTTGCAATTGATTTTGGTGAATATATATTGATTTTGAGTTTTCAAATATATATATATATATTCAAATCCCAGTAAGGGTATGACTAGCTTATGAGAGCTAAATAGCTTGAAATAGATCTATACTAGTCTCTCTGATTTATTTATTGATCAGCTCATAAAAACTAACACACACACACACACACACACAGTAGATAGATAGATAGATAGATAGATAGATAGATAGATAGATAGATAGATAGATAGATAGATAGATAGATAGATAGATAGATAGATAGATAGATAGATAGATAGATAGATATGCTGGTATTGCTGTCTTCGGGTGTTTTCCTGTGTAAGCATGAAATTGTTATTGCAATGTTTCGGCAAGATCTCACTTGCCATCTTCAGGCTTCGGTGCCATCTTCAGACTGAAGCCTGAAGATGGCAAGTGATATCTTGCCGAAACAGTTCTAAATATTGGATGTGTATGGAAAATTAGAAAATAAATGCAAAGCTAACCTTTTTAAGGACTTTCTTGAAAAAGACCAGCAAACACGTGAGCATCTTTTGAAATTTAATGTAATGAAATATCATATTTCAGCAGCAGATTTTTTTAAAAAAACCACACATATACACATATTTATTCCTGATCAGGATAGTTTGCATATTCGTACACATTGTATAACTTCTACTTTCTATTTAAAAAGCAAATCTGGGATTGTTTGAGCCTTAGTGCAGTTTCCAAGCAAACTAATATTGTACAGGAACTGCTCCAGTACAGAAAAGTATCCTTGTATAGCTCCCAGGAGTGCTTTGCAAAGTTCTCAGTGAACTGTTTTCAAGAACTGCTGAAATATCACGACAGACAAGAATGGTATAATTAAGTTCCATGATTCTCCAGAGTTTGACTAAGGAACATTAGGAGCATTGCAATGTGAGGTCAACCTGTCTGTAATTCAGCAGGCAGGTCTCATCGTTGTATACTAGACTCATTTTTCCATCTGTGCTTTATTTTAAGTGACCTGTGAATACAGATGTTTTTGCAGCTGAATTTATAGGCAATTTTAATCTGTGAAAAATAACATGCTGAAATGTCTTCTTTCCTTTAGACTTTTTTTAGGGGGGAGGTAAATGTTTGTAGCTCACCTTAATCATTGCCACATCCCCCAGTTTGGTGCCCTTCCGCTGTGATGGCTTAATGGGTGGGATGATCACAACATTCTCTCATATCCTGCCACAATTGAAAGACAGCATTTAAGTCAGGCTTGTGGGCTTCCATTAAAGGAGACAGCTGAGTGAGAAACAGCATCCATTATTAATTCTGTTAAGTATAATCATTAGTAGAACTTCATTTGTTTGAGTTGCATGATTGTGCTGGTTTAGATTTGTCTCTTTTGTGGGATAAGGTGCTTTGAGCTTTCCCTACTTTGAGTTCTTAGTAATTTTAATTCGTTCTCCTGGCAAGTTTGTCTTCTATAGCCATGGGCCAGATACGCCAAGGGCCAGTGTTTTGAGCTTCTGTGAGAACTGATAATTTGTCCTTTATAGCCATACGCAAATGTTTCAGAAATGATTTTTAAAGAGCCCACCTTATTTATCAAAGATAGAAAAAATTTGCTGTTTGCGAAGTCAGTAGGCATACTCTGTATCAAGATCTGTCATGAATTCCTTGCTTGTTTCTCACTGAGGACAAATTTGCTGGGGGAACAGTTACTGCTTCAGGGGAAAACAAATGAAGTTCAGGGAATCATCATGATCACTTCCTTGTGGGGAGGGGAAGAAAGCTGCCTGCCAACATTTTTAAAAAGTCAATAAATTTGTTGCCACTGCCCTAAAAGATATGCTGCTGAGTGCCTTCAGTGCCTTCAGGCTTCACCACTGCTGCCAGCTACAGTGTTGATGCTGTGCTGCAAGTCTTCAAACAGCTGATTGGCACTTCAGGTACTCCTTTGCATCCCACAGTTATTTTTATTTTATCTATGGGGTTAGTATGGCTGCCTGATCTTCAAGGGGGCAGTATGACTGGTTAAAATTGAGTAGGTAAAGGTAAGATGTAGGTTGTCCTGCTAGCTCATCAGCCCCATCTTTCATTTCCCTCTGTATAATTTATATTTATTTATTTATATTTATATCCCGCCCTTCTCCACAGAGGACCCAGGGCGGCGCACAAGAAATTTAAAAATATACAAAAGTACAAAAAATAAATACATAATTTAAAATATATATTAAATTATCCTGATCCTATGCTAAAAACCCAATTATTAAAATACCCAATTTAAAACTTTCTAGAAGTTTTAGAATGTTCTAGAATGTCAGAACCCAATGGGTGTTATTATTTTGGCAACTTCATAGCTTGTACATGCTTCTGTTCTTACATTAACTGTATTTGCAGAGTCTCTTTCAGATACAGTTAGCATTATTTTGTGTTTTGTGTTTTCTTTGAGTCTCTTCGGGGAGATAGGGCAGTTTATAAATCCAAATAATAAATAAATAAATAAATAAATAAATAAATAAATAAATAAATAAATAAATAAATAAATAAATAATAAATAAACTGTTTATTGTTATAAAAATGTTAGCTTTGAAGGAAATGTTCACCTTTGCATTTTGAAAGAAAAGAAAATGTTTGAAGAATCAAGTGCAATATTAAAAACAGTATATGATAGTTTGTCTGCAATAATCTTGAATTATATATCATGTAACTACTTTGCATTTAAGTACTCCAATCATAGGATTAATTAGTTCTGTATTAATCAAGTGCTTAAAAGTAAACTAATTAGAATATTACCATTTAACATTTTAAAGGGTATAGAGATGGTCCTTTGGTTTCTAAACATGAAAATCAGTGGATGCTGCCATCCATTGCCATCAGTTTGTCTATGATTCTTTAATCCACAGTATAATAGAGTTTGACAGCTCTCTTCATATTCGCAAGGATAGGCATGTTATGTCATGATGATAATTATTTTCAACAAAGTTGCTGATATTGAATGCATTAAGACAGTCTTTTTATAAGTTTGTAATTAGGCTCCAATTTTATCTCATACGCTTCTTCTATAGAGTCACAGTGATATTGGCTGTTATTCTGGGTTGATTGAGAGAAGAGAATAATCTCTTTCAAGAACCTTCATTTAACTATTCCTTGACAACGTATCTGGAGTTTACTTGTTTCTTTTTCTTTTGTGGAAGTTTGGTATTTGTTGTGTAATTTCTTTGTAACAATCAAGAAGCTTCTCTATCCTTAGCTGATGCTTGGAGAGGTTCTATTCTATTCAGATGCTATTTAGAAATTAGATTGATATATTATAAGGCTGAAAGATAATGGATGGATGGATGATAACCTTGAATTTACTACTTGTCACAGTCCTACTGACATTGGTATTGTGACTGGAGAAACATAACATGTGTTGTGTACGAATGCTTTTAAAAACAGTCCAAATACTACTGCATTTGGAATTTATTTGGAGTTAATATTATACTTTCATATAGTTATTTTACTAGAATCTTGTTGTTCATATGCCAATTGAGGTGGATCTGATTGCATGTTAATAAGATGAATATATAATATGTGGGCTAAAGTGATACATTTATCAAGGAAAAATTGTATGTAAGTAGAACATATGCAGGATCTTCCCTGGCTGCCTCATTGAAACGAAGTGATAGTGCAGTCGATTTTTTTCTCAGTTCATTATGTCTGGGGGGGGGGGGAGTATCTATATGCAGTTCAAGATAAAAATAATCAATACACTTTTGATACCAATCAGTTGAAAATAAATTTGTCAGTCAGTGTCTCGAAGTCTTAAATATTTTTTCCTTTGTTAGCAATTTCAGTCTCACATTATTTACATAAAAACATATCCAATAATGTAACTTGAATAACATCTTTTGGTGTACCTGAGTTTTAGTTAATAATGAAACAAATGTTCCATCTCCTTAATAAAATATTTATCATGCAAAGAAAAATGCTTTCACAGTCGATGAAAAACATATTCAAATTATTATCAAATAAGAATGTAAATTTCTATGGACAGCTATGTAAGGCTAGTATCGATGATAGATGATACAATTATTTATGTTGTAGAATAAGATTTTAAAATATAGTCTCAATGTAAACATTTATCTATTGAACAATGAAAAATGAATTCATATTTAAATGTATTAACAAAACATCATATATTTCCTAAATTAAATTCACACAAAAAGTATTTCCAAATATATTCCACTATAGAATTTCAATTGGCTCTGACCATAGCTTTGGGCAGCCCTCAGCTCTCCGCATCCACATTGATGATGAATTTAGTGCAGACCTTCATCTGGCAGACACAGAACTTCTGAGCTCATGCAATTTACAGTACTCAGCTGCCAAACTAACTGGATTATAGGTTCATATCATCATGCCTGAAACTCTAATCAGGCACTAAAGCATTAAATAAGTTTTCAGCTTCAGTAATACTATGAAAGGCTCTCTAGATACCATCTGATGCTTTAAAAACAAGTCAACTGGAAACTTTCTAAAATACTTTTATTGCTTTTAAAATAATAACAGAAAAATAAAAAACAAAAGATACAAAGTACATTATAAAAGTACAAAATTAGTGCTTAAAAATAAGCAAAATGTTCATGTTAAATTTCTTAGGAGGTCCACAAGGGATGAGATATTGAGTGCCCAACGGGATGGAACTTTAAAGTATCAAGATAAAGAAATAATCATTTTGAAACAAATTCCGAAAAAAATTAGAGAAATAAGAAGAAAATATTCTTTCTTGTCTAAGAAATTAAACAAAAAAGGAATTTGGTTCAAATGGTTACTGCCAGAGGGAATGCTGTTTTTCTGGTAGGGGGGTAGAGTAAGAGCTAAAACATTAAGTGAGGTGGAGGCCTTTCTTCAAAAACATTCTTCCCTCCTAGGGGACGAAGATGGGGGAACAAAGGGGGTGATGGCCTCGCCCGATGACAGGGAAGAAGAATCAATATCGAAAAGACAGATCTCAAAAATGATTTTATTTGAAATTTTATTGTAATTGTCGATACAAGAGAAAATGGCAGAGAAAAAGATGATTGAATGTATGGACTATACCATGTAAACCCTGTATATGCTTATCCTTTATTTTTAAAATTGTACATTTATGAAGTTTTGGGAGGACTACCACCACCGGCATGGAAGCTACCAAAATGTTATATTCACCTTACACCTTTTCCCCATGTATATTTTGAAAACCAATAAAAATTCTTTAAAAAAATAAATAAGCAAAATGCAACAAAAATAAAAAAAAATAAGTTGTTACAATTCTGTATATAAATATTTAACACATTATGCAAGTATGTGTATATGATTATCATGCTTTTTTAACCTACTGTATTTTGTATACATAAGTCCAGTGTTTCATTATACTCAGGGATGGGTTCTGGCTGCTGTTACTGCTGGTTCACTCAGGGATGTGCTGCAAGCATGCATGCACAGTACTTTGAAATGTTTCTGTGCATGTGCAGAAGCAAAAAACAAGATGGCAGTGCCTAAGTGGATAGAACTGGTTCAGGGGTATGGCAGGTCAAGTTAGTACCTACTTGGCCGAATCGGTAGAAACCCACCTCTGATTATATTTACCCATACAATAACTATGTCAACTTACAGATAGCAAGTGTAATCAAGTCATACATACATTTATACATTTATCTTTTCAATGTTGCTTTTCAGTCTTGCATGGAGAATTTATTTATATTGTTCAATTGTTCAATTCCATCTACTAGATAGACTCTCTCAATTGCATTTTCTGTAAAAAATATTCACAGAACCTAAGAGAATCAGAGGCGTAGCGTGGGGGGTGCAGGGGGTGCCGGTCGCACCGGGCGCAACATCTGGGGGGGCGCGCTCGGGCAGCCCCCTGCCCAATCCAAAAAGCCCCCTAGATGGCATCTCTTGGGCGGCATGAACAATACATTTAAACACTTCAAAACCCGCGTTTGATCCCCGGCGCGGCTCGACGGATGGCGCTGGGCTCGGAGCTGTCAGAGCTTCTTTTGCAACAGTTTTGGCTTTTTGGGGGGGGGGACAACAATGAAAAGCAAAACGCAAAAAAATCAAAATTGTTGCAAGGAGCGCCTTTCCTTTCCTTCCCGACGCAGCGAGCACGCCAAAGCTATGGGAGAGTGGGGGGAAGGAGGGAGGGAAAAGAGGAGGAGGAGGAGGAGGAGGAGGCGGCACGGGGAGGGGGGGAGAGGAGGGGGGCGCCCGTTGGCAAAGAGAGAGAGAAAGAGAAAGAAGAAGAAAGAGAGGAAGGAAGAGATAAATTGGGGAGGGGGAGGCAGAAGGAAGTTTCTCCGCTGTTTCAAAGCGCAAATCTTTCCCCCTCGATTTGGATGGGCTCCCTTCCCCAAGTGGGAGGGAATGAGGAGGGACTTTCCTTCCAACTGGTGCTTTCTGGAAGAGGGGGAGGAGGAGGAGGGAAGAATGCGGAGAGGAAGTGCGGAGAGAAGAGGAAGGAGGGAGGGGAAGAGAGAGAGAGGAGGGGGGGGAGAAGAAGAGGGAGGAGGAGGAGGAAGAAGTGGAAGGAAAAGCGGAAAGAGGGAAGAATGTGGAGAGAATGCCAAGAGAGGAAGACGAAGGGAGGAGGAGAGGAAGAGGTGGAACCACTGCTTTAACTAATCTAGTGGAAGAGACTCGAGTGCTAAAATCCACGGGTTAGGGGGCGCAAATTACTTGCCTTGCCCCGGGTGCTGACAACCCACGCTACGCCACTGAAGAGAATTGTAACTATTTACTGAATAAAGGGTTTGTCTTCTGTCAATATTTCCCAGATATTTGTGTGGGAATTGTTCTCAGAATATAAATTAGTATGGGAATAATTTTCATTCTGAGAGATTAGTCTTTTTCCAAAGAAAAGTTTAATGAATCCCATCTATCCAAATCTGAAGAACCTCTCTATATATTTTACTTACTAAATGTTACTGAGTTACATTTTCAGTATGCACCTATCTAAATCTTTAATAGATTCAGTACAAATATAGAATTGATATGCCTTCAAGGGATGGCTAACCAAATTTTTCACCTACTAGTATCAACTCTGATTAAAGCAGTTAATAGAATATCTAAATATTAAAGGCATTTGTCATTACTACACTGAAATAGTAATGTGAGGTTTAGAAATAAATAGAAGAATATCTATTAAGAATGTAGACCATCTAGAGAAAGCTGGAAACTTAATAAAATATTGAGCATTCTTCTGATTCTAAAACAAACAAATGTTTGCATCCTGTGCAAGGAATATAGTGCAATACTTAATCTATTTCCATTCAGTGGTTTGAATGGGTGTCTCTATGCAATACATCATTTTTTGAAATATACTAATTCGCTAGACTTATTCTGGAATTCTGAACAGTTCTGTTAAAAATTCTGGGCTTAAAATCCACACATTTTATTTCATTTCATTATTTAAAATAATTGAAGTGTACAATTGAGAAACATCCCTCTCCTGCATTTTACCAGATTATTTCTTGTAAACAATTACAACTTAATTCATATAATTAAAAGTAGAGAATCTCAGCGAAGCCAAATTTTCTTCTATTGTTAAAGATGGAACTATGATTTTCAATATAAATAATAAATGCTAAATGTCTAAAGTGACCAAGTACATGTTCAGTTTATGTAATATTCTTGAATTTGAAACTCGGTTCTGCTTGAAACGCTGGCCTTCTAAAACCTGATTCCATCCCCTGTATTTTTTTTAATGGTTGTTTTTTCATTTACTTCTTTTAAAAAGAATTAAAATTATATGCAAAGATTGTATTGCTTTTATTCTGTGTAAGGCCTTCAGTCTAAAAGATGATACAGCCAGGAGTGGGCTGCTACAGGTTTGCCCGGGTTTGGGAGAACCCGTAGCTAATCTTATGACCAGTTCAGAGAACCTCCAAATCCCGACCCTGGCTGGCCCTGCCCACCACACCACACCGCTGCCATCCCACCACACCTCTCCCAAGAGTCTCCACACAGCCCATTTTGGATGTGAGGTAAATGCAAGTCCCACACAGAGGTTGGAGAGGGGTAAATACAGGCTCCTGGAAGGCCTCCAAAGCTCAGGGGGGAGAGTTTTTGCCCTCCCAGAGCCTTGAGAAAAGCCTCTGGAGCCTGTGGAAGGTGAAAATGCCCCTCCCATGGTGCAGGAGCTCAACTAGGCCACGCCACCATGGCCACACCCACTCAGCAACTGAGCAGAGAACCTGTTGCTGAATTTTTTTTATCCCAGCCCTGGATACAACTGACAAGCTTGGTCATTTCATAACTTTTTTCAGTGTCCGTGTTGTTGTTTTTATTAGAATGCCCAGATAGTTAATTCCAGAGTAGAATACATAGCAGCGTTTACTAATCTGCTGCCGCTCAGAATAGCTAGGGATCCAGTAAATATAAATGGAGATTTACTAAAATAGAGAAGGTTAGATTAGAGTACTAATCACAAACATTTTGAAGATGAAAATAATAAAAAATTATTTCAGTGTTGGCATGCTCAGAAAGCTATAAATCCTAAAATGTGAAATGTGAAATGAGATCTTTTCTGTTCTGTAAGTATTTCAACTCTCATTCCTGCTAACCTGGGTAAATGTCAAGTGCAAGTAACTAGGAGAATTCATTGAGTTCAAAGCACAGAAGAGTTTGTTATTGCTATCTCTAATACTAAACCTGTAATCTAGTCAACTAATAGTCAAAGCTAAATTGATGCTAAATAAGGGTCAATGGAATTAACTGGACTGGACTTAGGTTTCTTGGGCAACACAGTGATTCCAAACTGATGACATGTTTAACCTTGCCTTCCAACACAGCTTATACTTCTTCTACAGTAAGCTTTACATTGCAATATCTTTAGCAGATTTTCTCTGTCATGTGTCCCCATACCGTAGGGGTAAGCTAAGAGGATCTTTAAATCAGACAAATAAGCTGAAAGGGCACTGCTTCAGGGACTAGGTGATTGTGGACAAAATCATTTTAAATAATGGTATAAAGAGTCATAGTAGTTCATAACAGGGAACCCAAGACAAGGCAGATATTGCAGGTCACAGCCCTTGTTGTATCCTTGAGAATTACCACAGGTTTTTGATCTTGCCTTCAGATTTCCTGCATGGAGTATATCTATATCCAAATGCAGCAACAGATTCAGCTTAAGGAAGCAGGAAATATAATGATGCAGGCAGTGGTGAGATTCAGCCAGTTTGCATCACTTTGGGAGAATCGATTGTTAACTTTCTGAGCAGTTTGGTGAACTGGTTGTTGGAAAAAATCATTAGGGCAGAGAACCAGTTGTTAAATTATTTGAATCCCATCACTGGATGCAGGCCAGCTACAATTTGGTATTCCGACCAGTGGTGGGTTTCTATGTGTTCGGACTGGTTGGACCAAACCGCTAGAGGTCTGGTTGCTTGGGTCACTGGAACCAGCAGTGATCTAGGCCTGCCATACCCCCAAACCAGTTCTCGTTGTTTTTTGCTTCTGCATATGCGCAGAACAATTTTTATTGCACTGTGCATGCACACATCGAGTACGTGCACACAGCATGCCCACGAGCAAACTGGGAGTAGTGCCTGCCTGAAGTCACCCCTGATATTGCCTACAATTGTGGCTGGCATCCTTAGAGGTAAAAGAAGTCTCCACAGAAGCTTGAAAGCTCATAGACAACAGAGCCTATGAGCTTCCATTGGGTTTATAGAAGAACTAATTTCTAAATGAATCATGTCACTGGAATTCATGAAAACCAGTTTCTGATTGGTACTTCATTGGTGTGAATTTGTAATTATTATGCCTTGAAGAATTTCCAAAGAAACTAATTTTTGATTGGTTTATTTCTGAAAGTGCTGCTGTTTATAATTTTTTCAGGTGAAATTGTTGGATATAAGATGTTGGTTTATTAGTGATTGTTTTATTCTCATGTGATTACAGCTAGAAACCAGACTATTAACTTTCAGAGTCTCTTCATTTTTGTTAAAGTTATTGAGATATTTATAAATTGTGAATGATGATTTGATGTGACAACAGTACTCTGTCATTAAACTGAATTTTGTGCCCATTATGTAGCAATGCATGTTCAGCTACCATGGATTTTTCAGGTTGTTATAGCCAGCAGTATCTTTCATATACTAGTCAACTGTTAATACTAGGTTTCCTGGTTCCAATATTTACCTATCCAGTTACCAAGTATAAAATAAATCCTGAGGATAAAATAAAGTTCTGCATCCTTAAGTGATTAAACCATTTATTAGATTTTTTTCATTGGTTTTTAACTTGCATTTTTCCAGTAAAGTTTCAATTTGGTCTATAACTTTCTTAATATATGGGAGAAGCACCTTTCCTACTAGGAAATTGTCCTTTCAAAATAAAAAGGATTGAATAAATTTAGGAAGGTTTGACTCATAAATGAATTAATTAATGAATTAATTAATAAATTAATCGGCTCATCACCAGAGACTATCTAGACAGAAAGCTATGAGTTCCGTTGTGTACTTATTTTATATGTGTGTTCTGTTTTTGAGCTGATCAATAAATAGCTTAACAGGGCTTAACAGGGTGTTGCGACACAAGTATATACTTATCCTCTTGTTTCAGCTGATCAGGAAGAGAACCTGGTGACACAATGACTAAGGCTTCTGCCTAACATGTAATACAGCCCCGGTTCAAATCCCAGTAAGGGTATGGCTAGCTGATGAGAGCTAAAAAGCTCGAAATAGATCTATACTAGTCTCCCTGATTTATTTAGAGTGCAAAGGTAAAATATCTACTGCAAACTCCGCATAGGTGTCAGGGAGGGTATCTGGCCAGTAAACACTCAATTTCATTCAGTTGTCCTGACTCAGTCATAAAAAGAAAAAAATCTGTAATTATTTGTTACAAATACCATCATATTTTTATTTACTATTTCTTATTTATAGATATCTATTATTTTAACAAATCACTTGTTTTTTTCAAATGAAACTCAAACTGACAAAAATAAACTATATCATAATTATTACTGTAATTAATGTAAAAAACTGAAGTTATCACTTTTAAATCTCTAGGTGACATGTTATGTATAAATATTGTTATATATTCTAAAAGTGGGTTCACTATATGAAAATTGCTTTGTTTCTCTACTCATTATATGGATAAGTTTCTGGCATTACATTAATACATTTAATTATGTCCTAAACCTACTGCCTAAGAAAATTGCATCTCAGTTATCATGTATGCTAATCACTCATTCTTTTTTGACCCTTCTTGGCACAGAGTTCAGTTAAACTGGGAGACTGTGAGTTATAGTCCCACCTTAAGCACAAAGCTAGTTGGGTGACCTTGGGCCAGTCACTCTCCCTCAGCAACAGTAACGACGTGAGGGAAAACCACTTCTGAAAAACCTTGCCAAGGAAACTGCAAGGACACAATTGAATGGAAGGGGAAAAATGCCAACACAAAGACTAAATGCAAAATATATTCATGTCTTTGATGGATTGAGTTGGGAAATATTTCAAAAGCAAACAACAAAAATATTTCAGTTATTCTCCATTGGAATAAATTGTTTGAAATAAGTTAGCTGCATATTTTAATTTCAAATCCAAATGAAATTCATTTCAAGCACTCTATAGCTTTAAACTCTTGATCTCTTGGTATTTTCTGAGCGTGCTTTTCTCCCTGTACATGTTTTGTTATCAGGCTAGGTAATATCATCAATGCTCTGACATATGGAAGTGAAGTTTGTTGGCTGTTTATATATAGCAGCTTATCCTTCCTGCCTTGGAAGAGTTTGAACAGGATGTGTTGATTGGACACATTGTTTTTTCTTTGATTGGCATGCTATTGGCTAATGCTTATTGTAGTTGATTAGGTGTTGATTTTTGCTGATCTTTGTTAATATAATAAGAGGAAATTTGCTTTGGGCTGTGTGTCCTTTCTTTGATCTTTAGTCATTCGTTTTCAATGGTTCCTAAATAACATTTATTTCTGTATGCCTGGTGATAGTTAACTCAGCTTCTATGATTCTTTTGCATTCTTAAACCTGGATTGATCTAAAATGGAACTAGGGTTGTTCTCATGCCTATTCCGTATTAGATGACAGTTATACATCATCATCCTCACCAAAAACAAGGTCATTATAAAGTAGCGCACACTAACTGAGCACTCAACTACCATAGAAACAATTTAATAGCACACAAAAAGAAGTGGCATAAAAAAAAACCTGATCGGATGAGCAGAACTCCGGAAATATTAAAAATAAAAATAATTAAAAAGAAGTAAAAGAAGCCAACAATCTCTTGGCATAACCATAGTTCACAAACCAATAAAATCCCCCAAATGTCCGGTAGGCAAAGAAGACAAAACATTTACAACATATAATACACAGACACATCTACAAACATCAATTGCCAGTTGGAAGATATGAAAAAAACATTATCAGTTTCACAGTCCATGAAGTTCAACTGATCTACAGTCATTTTAGGCAAAGGCAAGCAGAAAAATATTCCTACAAATATGCATTGAATAAGTAAAAAAAGGGTGAGACAGCTTAGAACACATCCTCCTTTATCCTCTATTAACCAACACCGTATAAACATGAACTACCATCAATCACCACAGTGATTATCAGAATAAGCATGTCACTCAAAACAATATCACCAATCAAAACCCAGTATAGTCCTTGGAAAAAAATTAGTAAAATTTTGAGGTTTTGCCTAAATGTGAATACAAAGTTCTACATACAGTAAGTTATTTTTATAGATATTGTTAAATATGGCTTATTTGTTTGAAGTACATGTGATTATATCTGAATATGTAATCTTGTCCAAGTTTGTTCTATGGCAATTCTGATTTACAGCCAGGTTAGATGAAGTAGGCAGCATTTGAAACTAGGGGATAGAATCTCTTAAGGATTGTAAACCTTATATATTACTTCATTTGCCCAATATGAGAGTATTTTTCTCTTTCAAATATTCCTTACTGTTGTAAGAATAAGTTAATGATCAAAATTATACTTTATAGCAGAAGATTTTTATGGAGGTTTCTTAAATAATAAATAAATAACTTGTATAACATACTGTACTTTTCTGTCAACTAATCCTGGTTAGTTGCCAGTTAGCATTCATTATATCAACAGTACTACCATTCTTCCTGGATTTATTTGGCTAATAGCATAAAATATTTTATCAATGGTAATTAATTCTGTCATATTTTTAAAATGCCATAGTTATTTTTCAAAGAAAAGATATCTTGTTAAGGTTCAGTCTGGGGACTTGCACCACTGGGGTAAGTAAAAAGCATAAAATATACATTTAAAGAGAGAAAATGGGAGTATAATTAACAAAGAGAGACTAAAAATACAAGATTTTGGACTACAAGATTTTGAGAAATGCTTTAAATATAAGAAGGGACAAATATTTAGGTCAGGGTCTTCTAACATACAGATATTCCAGCAACTCTACCCAGCATGAAAACAGACTTCACACTGTGGAATATGTGAGACTGATGGTCTAGAGACCAGCAAGAAATAATTGACATTACAACCTGAAAGAACAGATGGTGGCTTATTAGAAAGAGTTTTAAATATATAAGAATGATTTAGTAGTTCTCTCTTGCGTGTGTTGATTAGTGGTGGTATTCTGGAAAGGAAGTCATTATGTAAAGAAGCTTTGAGATGCTATTCTAAAGTTAAAAAGATGGGATCTATTTGGCCTTTATATGAAACAATGAAAATTGTTGTTGTTGAATTATAGAAAATCTATAAAAATACATACCTCTACAATCATTTTGACCACACAATTAAACTATACTTGGATGACTTTAATAAAACTTGTACAGATTTTTCCATTAAACATATAATACATCCTCATACAGTTATATGACTATATTGATTTAATTATTTTAATAAAATCTTGTTTTGAAGTACAATGTAAGTTTATAATTGAAATAGAAACTATCCCCAAGGGTTGAGTCATTAATATATGACAAATGTTCCATGGTATTTTTGTGCCAAGGTATTATAAAATGCAGTATTCCATAGTAAGATGAGACAAAAATAGATATTTGGAAGCTTTACAAACTATTGCAATTTTTATTCCTTTTTATTCCTTTCATTAAATGTTTAAGAAACTGCATTTTATAGAACCTAAATGTTAAGTACTCCAAATGAAATGATGATGAAAATTCTTTGATTTTACAACATGTAGACATAGATTCAGTTGGGAAAATGCGACTATCATAGATCAAGCTAAGTTCAAAATTGCCAAGGAATTTCTAAAAGCCTGGCACTAATAGCCATCAATAGACACATAGACATTGATCTATACACTATGCGAAAGAGAATCTCTCCACCAGCAATCAGCACCCAGATCATCATAGACTAACTCCAAGGCAGGTTCTGTCAGGTTCTGGAGAACTGGTAGCGGAAATATTGAGTAGTTCAGAGAACCAGCAAATGCCACCTCTGGCTGGCCCCAGAGTTTATTTATTTATTTATTTTATTAGATTTCTAGCCCGCCCTATCTCTCAAAATGGGACTCAGGGCAGCACACAGGAATTTAAAAATCTAAAAATACAAACAATACAAAATTCTACAAAAGTTAAAACTAAAATTAAATAATTTAGCCTGTGCTAAAAAAGAAAACAATTAATTTAAAACCCAACTCTAATAATAACATAGCTGTAACAGCTATGCCAGGCCGGCCATATGGAAGAGATATGTTTTAAGTGTCCAGCGGAAGAGGCGAAGGTCGGTGATAGTACGAAGGTCTGGGGGGAGGTCATTCCAGGGGGCGGGGCCTGCCACAGAGAAGGCTCTTCCCCTTCCCTGAGGTGGAAATGGAGATTTTGCAGTATCCTTCCCCTGCTATGCCCACCAAGCCACACCATGCCCACCAAGCAATGCTCACAGAACCAGTAGTAAAAAAATAATAATTTCACCACTGCTTCAAGGTCAATATCAGACTGACAAGCAAGTAAACAATATCCCAATCAAGAAACTGCCAAAGAAACCAACAGCAAACAGTCCAATCAAAGAATCTCTAAGACCACCCTCATCAACATTGACAGGGCAACCTACTAGAACCGCAATGGCAAACCTATGGCACGCATGCCACATGTGGCATGCGGAGCCATTTCTGAGGCCATACAAAGCATTGCATTGTCAACTCCAGCATGCGTGCAGCTCCAGCGCATTGGGTTGTTTTTCATTGGGTGAAAAGCCACCCAATGCGCAAACCGCATTTGGCTTTCAGGGAAGCCTCCGGAGGGAGAAAAACAGCCCAATGGGCAACCCAGAAGTCCATTTCTGAACTTCCGTTTTGTGTGTTGGGCCATTTTTTTACCCTGTCCAGCCTCCTAGAAAGCCTCTAGAGCTTGAGGAGGGCAAAATATGGACCTACTGGGTCCACTGGAAGTCGGAAAATGGGTCATTTTCGGCCTCTGGAGGGCCTCCGGGGGGTGGTGGGAGAGACTGTTTTCGCCCTTCCCAAGGTCCAAGAAAGCCATGCACACATAATAATAATAATAATAATAATAATAATTTAATTTCTATCCCGCTCTCTCTCCCCAAGGGGACTCGAGGCGGGGCACAGGCAATTAAAAATACAAATAGACCACATGTGCAAGGCAGTGGCGGAGGAAGCCACGGTGCGGGGGGCATTAAATTATGGGACTTGTTTTTGAAACCCAAGGCAAAAAAGGTTCACCATCACTGTATTAGAATATAAACTGATAGCAAACAGCACTTCTTAGTAGTACTGATGATGTTACCTAGTTTGGGTAATGAAATGTCTGCAAGAAAACAAGCAAGCTCAGACAGCACCTAGGACCCCTCATGTCAACCCTGAGCTACAGGTATTATCCTTTATTAGGTACTTCAAATTCCAATAAGTATTTGTATGAATATTAAAAATTCTTTTCAGAAATTAAGTGCTCAGATCTCCGATAGTTACTATAACTTTTAATATTTTTTTCAAAAGCTGCCCCTTTAATATTTAGTTTTACCTTTTAGAAAAGAAAGATGAAATTTGAGCAGCAGGTATGGAATAGAAGGCAGCGGCAGGGTTTCAGTGGCAAAACTATGATCTAGGCACTAAAAGGCTTCAGGAATCACAAGTATGGTAGACTGACATACCAAGGCTGGATATGAACAGAGAAACCAGACCTGAATTATATATATTGCCAAATGCAGCAACTTGATATACTAAAAGTATTTTCTACAAATTCCTATTAATGTTATTTTTAATCCATTTTTAATGAAGAGTTGCATACAATAATTTAGATAGGTTTTATGCAATTTCTTATTATTTTAATTATATTTTGATCTATGAAGGATGACATTTTTGGGAAGAAAGTTTCAGGAGTCACTTCAACTTCCCATAGACAAATGATATGTCCATCTGTTATTACCAGTAGTAGTTCTGAAGAATTATGTAGTTTATTAGAGTTTGTATTCTCTGAGAAGATATATCCATTTTAGAAATAAAGATAATATAAATTCTATTGTTCCTAAAGGTAAACATTAAAACATTTCATTCAATGTGTTCCACCTAAAAGAGACAGGAAACTTTATGTGAATTATTGAAATGCACACTACATGGGACTACATTTAAAAATGCTGTGATGCTGCAGCTGATCCAAAGTTCTTTGTGTGGACATTTTTAGTTGTACCTCAGTACACCTGTGTAACACCTCTGCTGCATGAACTGGGATGGTTAGCAGTAAGCTTCCAGGAGTAATAAGGTGCTGGTTGCAGAGGTGAAATCAACTTACCTTCGCTGCCAGTTCACAAATGTGAATAGGCGCATGCACCGAGCATCAAAAATGCTCGGTGCATGCGCATCCCTTCAACCGATTCGTTCGCACAGAGAGGGACTTCTCCGGGTGCCGTCCCCTAGGCAATGCCAGCGGGTAACTCCCAGGGGAAAGGCCTTCTCTGTCGCAGGCCCTATCCTATGGAATGACCTACCCCCCGACTTCAGAACAACTCCGGACCTCCGCTCCTTCCGCCGAAAGCTCAAAACTTATTTCTTCCAGCAGGCCGGCCTGGCCTAATCTATCTTTCCTGCCTCCAGTCTGTATATTTAAATTTTTAATTGGGTTTTTAGGGGGTTTTAGTGTTTTAGGATTTTAGGTTTTAGCGCAGGGTTATAGTAGTTTAATCTGATTTTAGATATTTATATTGCTTTATGTTTGTATGTTTTATAATCCCCTGTGCACCGCTCTGAGTCCCTTCAGGGAGAGGGAGCGGTATACAAATAAAAATTTGATTGATTGAAAAACGGGGCATGGTGACATCCAGGTGGGTGGGCAGAGCCTCCTGCTGCCACTGCTACTGGTTCGCCCAAACCAGATAGAACTGGCTGAATTGCACCAGTGACTGGCGTAAATTATAAATTATCCTTCTTAACCATAGGGCAATGAACTGCCTTTTCCACATTGTTTTTGACCATCCATTAAAAGTGAGCATGTTCCAGATCCCATATTCAGAGAAATGCTTTCTGATGAGACCTTGGTGGTCTGCCATCTTTCTTGCAATGCCTCCAGAATAATATAATTCCAGAAATTCAGATTGTTCTGACTCTGTCATCTTTTAAATAGGCCTTGAAGATCTAACTCTTTCTTTAGAAGTACATCTCTGGGTTAGGAGATGCACATGTTTTGAAGGTTTTTTTTAAAATGCTGAACATATTAGTCCCTAGCAATAGCATTCTTTTTTATTTTATTATATAGGATATGTGTTTAACTTGTATGTTAGTCTAAGTTTTTATGAGCCTATAAATATAATTTCAAAGAAAGAAGCAAATACGTCAGGTGGGTAGCCTTCAGGATACTGTTTCTATAGAAACAGTAATATAGTGAAGCACCACACCAGATGACTTTCCATTTTGTGTTGGAAAGAACTAAAGCTTAGGGCTAAATCACATGTTTCACATGCAACAGATCTTCGACTTTAGCAACATTCCAGAAAAAGTTGAAAAAATACTAGATGAAAGCACAAATCATTATACTATTTCCTACACTATACCGAATTCTTTGGTATTTATATTTCTTTAAATTATAAAATAATAATTAAAAATTAGCATTTAATAATTTATGTATATTTTGGTTAATCCGTGTCATTTTCTTGCTAAAATCTTTAGTCATGGCATGCATGGTGATTGCCTATAGGTGTCATTTTAGCTTGGTATCACATACAATTTTAATAAGTTTACTGCCTCAAACTTGCTCTGACTTGAAAGTTTATTTAGTGGAACAACGATCAGATATAAAAGAATGTCAAATATTATCAGCCCTCCCCCCCACACACACACAAACTTCCCATTGGTATTTTGAAATACCTAAACTATACTAATTGTTTTGTCCAAATGGATTGTATTATTTTACTTTAATGGTAAGAAAAATTTAGCTCTGGTTTTATTATTTGTTTTTCTTAATTGCATTGGAATAGCTCTATTATGGCCTGTGAGGTGAAACGCTATCGGGGTTAAGATACATAGGCAACTTATAAGAAAAACATTAAGGGAAAGAATGATTATTTTCTGTATAAAAATAGTACCCTAATAATTATGTGAAATATTCTTCTATTAGCTCGTCTGTTGGTCAGTGATGGTTTCCATCGAAATAGAGAAACAACCTAACAATATGAACAAACATGACACCTCCCGCCTACCAGACATCTGGAAACCAGCACTGACCAACAGACGAGCCCCACCCTCCACCCAAGCCTTTGAAATTCAAAATAAGGAGAAACATACAAATAAGACCAATCAGCATCAATCTACCAATCATGATACAGCTGCACAGCCAATCAACCCACTCACAACAACAGTCAGCACTCCACACACACCCCACCAAGATTTAAGGAAGGGCGGTACCTTCGTAACCGCAGACCGAAGCCTGAAGATGGCAAGTGAGATCTTGCCGAAACGTTCCAAAATGAAGATAAATTTACTATATAAATCAGGGGCAGTCAACCTTTTTATACCTATCGCCCACTTTTGTACCTCTGTTAGTAGTAAAATTTTCTAACCGCCCACTGGTTCCACAATAATGGTGATTTATAAAGTAGGCAAGTCAATTAAATTTTTAAAAAAGGAAAGTGCTTCAGTATCGGACAAAATCCCTACCGCCTATCATGAAAGCTGGAATGCCCACTAGTGGGCAGTAGGGACCAGGTTGACTACCACTGATATAAATAATTATGAGAGATCATCAGTTTTGAAATGCTATTTAAGACAGAATTAATAACTTTGAATATTATATGTTATATTACAAACCACCCAGTTTAACTATTTTGATTACATTCCAGAACAGACAAGAATCAAACACTCCATGTGATGGATTTGTACCTCTCAACATTCTAGAGTTGACTACAAGAGGTATGGAATATAAATACTTGCTTTATTTAAGTAATTGCCTTTCTTTGCTCAGAAATGTAACAGTGTATTCTGCATAGAAACATTCAGAAAATAACAAATGTAAACATGTTTTTGATCCAGTTTTGATTCAACATTGACTGGCACTTCTCTTCTGTATTGAATGTTATTAATTCATTCTTCCCCAAATCAAGTTATCTAGTTTCATAATTTTGTAGTTGTCTCGGATGTATTTATGATATAATAACAACCAGTTGAAAGCAGTTGACAGAAAGGGTGATTCCTAACTATGAAGAAATGTTCAATGTGCCTCTAATTCTTTTAATTAGTTTATTGTGATGTTGATTCATTGCTGTGGCTCATAACACAGAGTGACATGGGATTAATTGTACTTTATCACTGGTACTTACTTACTGGTAGAGTAGCTTATAGGCTTATAATTTCTTCAACTATGATTGTTGTCTTCCTATATAAATAACATCCTAGGGGAAACAAGGACATTTAATTGTATATGCATTTCACAAATAAAAACATCATATTAGATATGTGTCTTGCTTTATTTGGCATTGGGGTTCTTTTTTGAAACTATTAATCAGAGGTACTATTTGATTATCAAAGAACATTCTTTATACTTACTGTTTTATATTACTGTTTAACAATAATACAACAGTTTTAAGTAATTGACATCAAAATTATTTTTATATTGATAAAGCAACTGGCATGGATTATGGCTGGCATTCTTTAATATACAGATTAAAAATTGAAATATTAATAATAAATAGTTTAGATCAGGGTCTCCAACCTTTGCGACTTTAAGTCTGAAGGACTTCAGCTCCCAGAATTCTCCAGCCAGCAAAGCTGGCTGGAGAAGTCTGGAAGCTGAAGTCCTTCAGACTTAAAGTTGCAAAGGTTGGAGACCCCTGGTTTAGATTATTACTGAATTCAGTATTAATACTATTGTTTCTAATTCTAAGGAATGATATCAAGTTGCTTATCGTATGACTAGAAACTTATTGACTTTGATAATGGATCATAACATACTTTATAAGGGATCATGCAGTGAGCCTCTCCCTTCCACTGTCCTGCCATCAAATATACATATTCTCAATATGTGGGCAATAAATGATTTTAAATATCACATACCATACAGGATTAGTTGCCATGGAGAGACCATTTTCAGGAGCTGCTAATTATGGCAACTGCATTTGTATTCTACTGTTTGTTAAACATGTCCTCCTCAAGACTTACACATACACAAATTAGATGCAAAGTGAAAATTATTTGTTCAAAATTTTAATAAACAGTATTTTTATCTCCCCTTTTTTAGTTTTTCTCTTTCTAATTTATCTCTTGTCTTTCTTCTTGCTGTCTTTATTTTATTTTAATTGCATTTTTCATCTGATTTTGATACAGCTATATTTTAAAAGCTGTTTAGTTTTCTGTATCTTTATATAAATACTTCAAAAGCAGTTGCACAAATTGCTAATTGTTTAAATAATTAAAAACTAAATAAAACATTCATTGCATTAGAAAAATTTTATACACAATATTTTGTCTTAAATTCAACATGCTTAACAATTACATTAATTGTTAAGATGTAGCACTTTATTTTTCTGGAATAATAAAGTCCCTCTTGAATCACCATAGATGCCCAGGAAACAATGGGGGGGGGGGGGGGGGAAACAAGAGAGAATTGAAAAATTCTGCCCCTGATGCATGTGCCAAAAGTATTTTAATTCAATTATGAAAAAGTGAACTTGGTGTTGTGATGTTGCAATGCACATTTGATCATATTGGCATTGCGGTTCATTAATGGATTCTTATGCTGATGATAACTTTGTTATATCCATGCTGCTTTCTTGGCAATAATAGAAAAGTGGTCTGTCATTGTTTTTATCTGGCCATTTTTTTTCTTTTATATTGAAAAAGTTTTATTGGTTTTTACAATTTTCCAAAGGGGTAGGGAATACAGAAACATTTTAAGAACTTTCGCGTCGGAATCATTGGCCCTTCCAGGGCTTCATAATAAAATATCAAAAAAAACATTTTTCCAAAAATACTACAAGGTGAAAATAAGTACATGTTTCCTAGATTCTCAATTCTATGCTAGCAGTCGTGTGTAAACATCCAGATATAAAGGTTATAGAATATTAATAATAATAGAAAAAAGCAAAGTTATTTTTTCGATCTAAGTCTCTTGGCAATTGTATCTTCTTTTTCTCCTCCCTGGCCTCCAGCGGGCGGGGCCGTGGCCCCCTCCGTCCCCCCTGGATCTTCCCCCAGGATAGAGGAATGTTTTTTAAGAAAGGCTTCTGCCTCAGCAACTGTTTTAATCCTTACTCTTCCTTCATCCCAGAACACCAGCATCCCTTCCGGCATCGCCCACTTAAACCAGGTCCCGTGGTCAAACAATTTTTTAGATAAGAAGGAATACTTCCTTCTCATCTCTCTAATCTTTTTTGGGACCTGCTTCAAGATGACGACTTCCTTTTGTTGGTAAATTAACGCCCCCCCTCTCTGCGCCCTCAAAATTCCCTCTCTGGTTGATCTTCTAACAAATTTAATATGTATCTCTCTGGGTACTTCATTTATCCTGGCATATGTCGAATTTATTCTGTAGACTAGGTCAATGTCCCCCCTGATCTCATCTTTAGGTTTATGTAAATAGTCTGCTAAAATTATACTCATGAGATCAGGAAGGCATTCACCAGGTTCTTCAGAAATATTCTGAAATCTTAAAAAATATGACATCCTTTCAAAATCCATCCTAGACATATGACCAGACAAATCTGCAATTTCAGTGTTGACATTTTTAAGTTCTCCCTTTGCCCCAGCCAGCTCCACTTCCAGCTCCTCCGTCTTCTGTGTGTTCTCCAGCACTTGCTTCCGTGTTTCCAGAAGATCCTTCTTGAAACTATTATTATCTTCTCGCAAAGCTTTAATTTCATGCACCAGAGCTTGTAACACTGATTCCAAAGATGACATTCTTTGTTCCAATCCTGCCAGTTCTGATTTAGATGCCATGGTAAGCTGTTAAAGTCAGTGCCACTAAGATGGCGTTTTTTGGGTGGGGCCGTTGAAGCAAATCAGGAGAAAAACAGTTCAAATGAATATAAAAAGTTCAGGACCCAGCAGAGAAACACTGTTCACAGTCAATAATTATAGCAAAGAAGGCACTCCAGAGAAAGAATCAATTAATTCAAAAACATCTTCATTAGTATAGAGAGAGAGTCCAGTTCACAAGAGATGTTGGTAATTTTTCAAAAATACAAATACTCATTCAGGAACAAAGGGAACCATCCTCCACCGCCCAGTCTGAGAGCCAGCCGGAGAAAACAACAAAAGAAAAATTGTATCAAGCCAGCCGGACTTAGATACATTGTAAAAAAAAAACAAGCCGCAAATCACTTTCACTTAGTTAAAGCCGTCCGGATGCAAAATATCCGCTCCCTCGCAACTGGGAGCCATTTCTAAACGCCGCTTTAAATCCGAGGGGGGGTATAACAAACAAACACCCCCCTCTACGTCTTTCAGTCCAGGCTGCCAGCACAAATAATGTTACAAATCACTCACTCTTCACCTCGCCGCCAAAGCCCCGGGGAGCCTTCCGACCCGACACTCAGCTCTTTTTAAATCCGCTGTGCGTTACCGTCCTCCATTGGCGAAGGGAAACCCCCCCGCGGCATGCCTTCTCTCATCTAGGCCGAAGACAAGGGCCGTTTTCCCGCCGCCGCAGGGAAAAACAAACCCAGGCGAGCCAGCCCTACGGGAGGCCCCCCAAAAGGGGAATGCTTCGCCCCCATGGGGGGGCAGAAAAAAGGACAAAGCGGCGACTGAGTCAGAGACTCGCTCGTCGCCGCTGGAAGGCGGAACCGGAAGTGCCATTTTTTTTCTTTATCAGTTTTGTATTTTTAGTTTAGTTTACTGTCTTGATATTTCCTGATAAATTCCTGTCCAAACCTTACGTTTTTAAGCTTGCTTGTTGGTTCCATTTGCTGTAGGAACGATAAATAATTAATATATACTGGCACTATTAAAATTCCCAACTGACTTATATAATATACATGCCAGAAATACAATACAATACAATACAATACAATACAATAGCAGAGTTGGAAGGGACCTTGTAGGTCTTCTAGTCCAACCCCCGCATGGGCAGGAACCTTATACCATTTCAGACAAATGGCTATCTAACATCTTTTTAAAGGCTTCCAGGGTTGGGGCATTCACAACTTCTGGAGGCAAGCTGTTCCAGAGGTTAATTGTTCTAACTGTCAGGAAATTTCTCCTTAGTTCTAAGTTGCTTCTCTCCTTGATTAGTTTCCACCCATTGCTTCTTGTCCTACCCCCAGGTGCCTTGGAGAATAGTTTGGCTCCCTCTTCTTTGTGGCACCCTCTGAGATATCGGAACACTGCTATCATGTCTCCCCTGGTCCTTCTCTTCATCAAACTAGACATACCCAGCTCCTGCAGCCGTTCTTCATATGTTTTAGTCTCCAGTTCCCTAATCATCTTGGTTGCTCTTCTCTGCACTCTTTCCAGAGTCTCCATGTCTTTTCTACATCGTGGCGACCAAAACTGTATGCAGTATTCCAAGTGTGGCCTTACCAAGGCACTATACAGTGGCATTAACACTTCACGTGATCTAGATTCTATCCCCCTGTTTATGCAGCCTAGAACTGTGTTGGCTTTTTTGGCAGCTGCTGCACACTGCTGGCTCATATTCAAATGGTTGTCCACTAGGATTCCTAGATCCCTCTCACAGTTGCTTCAATACTTCAAAACATGATATGTTTCATGGCAATGCACAACAAAGGAAAATTTTAAGTTGTTGCCAGGCTACTCAATGTAACAAAGAATCTTGTCAAGATATTGAAATTTTAAGGAACATCTTAAAAAACAAGATTACACTTTGTTCTAAATAAATGATTTATTTTGTCAGAAAAGTTCCATTGACAAAATAATTTTGCTTTTGCCTTCTTTTGAAACCAATATCTGTATACAAATATATGTATACAATATCTGTATACAAATAACTGCTAGTTATTTGTATACAGAAATATGTATTATTTTTATATGTATTCCCTTAATTATTCAGTAAAGGTAGGCATAATAAAGATATAATTTGTATACAATTTTTATTGGTAAAATTGAGGCATAGTCTTAACTTTGAGACTGCTACTTATGCTAATCTTTCTAGTATAATATGCTTATTAATTTTTTGTTGTTGAGATATTTATCCATAATCGCCCTGGGTCCTTTTTAGGAGAAGGTACGGGGTATAAATTTGATAAATAAATAAATAAATCAGGTGCATAGCTATCTTTCCTATTAAGAAAGTATACACAAATGTATACAAGAAAGCAAATGGGAAATAAACAGTTTGGCCTTTTCGCCACACTTTGGAAGATTTCCTTTTTGGGGTTTTCAGAGGGCCACATGGATTCTGAATTTACAAGAATGAACAAGAGAGAGTTTAGAAGAAAAAATAAAAGTATATGGCCAACTGGTTTTAGCATTTAGGCATTTAATGTTGTCAATTTTATCTTTCATGTTAATATTTGTTGATTTCCTGATGGAATCACACATCTGTCTAAAAGTTGTAATTCCAAATAGAGATTTAAACGCTGAAAAGTTCTATAGGCTCAGATCTGATTTTAAGTAATTACTAAGACAAGCTTGTTATATTGTTCAAAAGCAGCTGCCAAGCCTAAAGTTCTTTGCAAAGCCCCTTTCATGATGTTAGACTGTATAAAATTACATTGATGTGGCAGCTGCTAATTTAGTGCTGTGTAGAAAGTCTTTCCCATCTGTTCACTCTTCACTTCACAAAGGTTTCTTTTTTCTTTGCATGTCATCTCTTCCCCCATTTGTGTATGTTTTCTTTAAATCATTTTATGCATATGTTTTGTTTTTAGGTCTAAATGACAGGTCATTTGTCATAAAGTGGACTACACTTTATAATTACGAATGTGATTTTTTTTTTTTATTTACCCTATTTTCCAGAGTATCAAACACACCTTACTTTTTGAGAAGGAAAATGTGGGTGGAGACAATTCTGGCTACCAGGTATTCATTTGGCTAGCATTCTTAATCTGGTCAACTTTAGCACATACGTTTGCTGGTTTTGAGTGCATCCTTGCACGCTTTTTATCCCCTGGTTGGGCATAATAAACAACTTCTAAAGCAGCTGATCATCGGAAGGAGCAGCAATGAGAAAAGCAGGCAAAGCACAAAGATTGCTTCACTTGTTAGCGCCTCATTAGGGCTTAAAAAAGCTTTGAAAAAACTACATTCGGAGTATAAGACACACCCAAATTTTCAGCCTCTTTTAGAGGGGAAAAAAGTGCTTATACTCTGAAAAATATGGAAAATTAAATAGAACGATTAATATGAGGATGAAGAGTTTGTTGTACATGCATTGTTTTTCTAAAACCTATTTAGAAAATCACCTAACTTCTTTTGGTGATTTAAATGTGATCTTGAGAGACCATTAAAAGTTATCAAGTCAAATATTTTAATGTGACAGAAAGAGAAATTTATTACAAATAACTTGGATAATTGTTACATAATTATAGTTATTTTTATTAAAATATATATGGAAGGAAATTGAATACAACTTTTGGATGCCCCTACTCTCATATTATTCAGAAAAGAAAAGTGCCCCTGGCTTAGAAAAAATATTGTGCAATTCCAATTGAACGATCATTTTAAATTAGTAATCAATTTATATTTGATGTGAGATAATAATTTTATAAAATTGTTTCCATAAAATAATAATTTTGAACTTTACTCCCCAAATAAAAAATGAATCATTCTTTCTAAAGTCTGTGCAGACAGTTGTCACAATTTACATCATTAGCACAATTATTCACTTATTCTAGTGACACAAATCAGGGTAATAAAGTTAATGATATAACTATGCTATTCTCAGTCATCCAGGTCTCCGTTGTTCCAAAGGTGTTTTTTCAAGAGGCAACTGGACTTTCTGGTTTTTCTTTGAAGACGTTTCGCTTCTCATCCAGAGCTGAAAAAAAAGAACCAGAAAGTCCAGTTGTCTCTTGAAAAAACACCTTTGGAACAACGGAGACCTGGATAACTGAGAATGACTATTAAATCTTAATTTACATAATTCATAGCATAGTTATATAATTAACTTTGTGACAAAAGTCATTCTGCTATTAAAATGTCTTCTAAATTAAAATACTTTTGCATATAAAATTTCTCAATAAAACAGGCACCACTTTGGTGAGGGGATGAGTTGCTGCTGTGTGCAGGCAGTCATATTCCTGCTCTCTGAACCTTGTGGGGAGGTAGTGGGCCTTGGATGACCCTGCAGGAAGAGTTGCTTGTCTTTCTTTCTGGCGCAAAGCCAGCTCAACCTCTTGTGGCGCACCATGGGAAGCATGCAAGCATTTCCTACAACAGAACTAGCAATTTGACAGCCAAACTACTATTATGCAATTGCATTGTAGACTCCTGGCTAATGTAACAATGCCATATGGTCATCATCATCATCACAGTAGGAAAATAATCAGAAAAAAAATTTGTTTTGGGAAAGCATTTCAAAGCTGGTTTAATTTTGCTGAAAATTTCTTTTCTTGGATATTTTTTTCATGTTAGAATATAAAATAAAATATATCTAAAATCAAAAATGAATGTTTCCCCAATTCATTTACTTCCTAGATACCTGTGCAGTTAAGATTGTTTTATTATTTTTCATTATAACCTATGGAAAAGTTCTTTGGACTGAAAACATTCAGATGAATATCAAGATACGTACATGGAAAAACAATTGCATTGAAGCTTCCGGTATCCGGCTCCAGCGGAGACGGGCGAGCCTAGGGCTCGCTCGCCGCTTTGTTGCCTTTTCTGCCCCCCCACGGGGGCGAAACTCTCCGGTTACCGGAGGTTTCCCGTAGGGTCGGCTCAGAGGGAGCGGCCCTCGTCACGGCGGTGGGGAGGGCGCTCCTCTCTGCGACCTAGGTGGAGAGGAACATGCTAGCGGGGGTTTTTTCCTTCTCCAACGGCTGTCGGTGCCATTCGCTTTAATGGAGAGGGCTGAACGGAGAGATCGGGCGGATCGCCGAGGCTTCAGCTGCGAGAGAGAGTAAGTTTAAAAGAACACCTTTTTTTTCCCTTGCTGCCAGCCAGGCTGAACGGACTGGGAGGGGGGTGTTTATTTCTTTAAAAAAAACCCTCGGATTTAAGCGGCACGTTAAAATGGCTTCTCTGCAAAGAGAAAGTGGAAACTTTCACTCCGGACGGTCTTTAACAAGGGAAAGTGGAATGCGATTCTTTGCAACATTGTTTCTAGGTCTGGCTGGTTTTTAAAAAATGCTTATTTTGCTACTCTCTCCCTCTGGCTCTGAGATGGGCGGTGGAAGTGGCTTTTCTTTGTCCCTGCCTGACTATTTCAACTAAGGAAAATTTCCAGCGTCTCTTTGAAAGCAGGACTCTCTCTGGATTTTTGAAAAAAAATTTCTTTTGATGGATTTGTGACTTCTTCTCTGGAATACCTTCGTTATTACTATTTGCTGACCTGGGAAACTGTGTCTCTTTTGGTTTCTGAATTGTTTGCAACTTCACAGCCCTGAACTGAACTGAGCTCCTGGTTTGCCCCACCAGCCCCACCCGGAAAACACCATCTTGGTGGCAGTGACTCTAACTTTTAACCATGGCACAAGAAGCAGCACTTGTAAATTTGGAACAAAGGATGGCTTCTCTTGAAACCTCTATGCTAACTTTGATATCAGAAATAAAGGCCCAGAGGGCTGAAAATATTATCTTCAAGAAGGAGTTGTTGGATACAAGAAGACAAGTGCTGGATAACACACAGAAGAATAAAGAACTGGAAGGGGAGTTGGAGGGGGCTAAGGGGGAAATTAAAAATGTTACTAATGAGGTTGTGGAAATAAATGGGCATGTGTCTAGGATGGATATGGAAAGAATGACATACTTTTTGAGATTTCAAAATGTTTCTGAGGAATCTGGTGAATGCCTCCCTGATTTTATGAGCACAATTTTAGCAGACTATTTACAAAAACCTAAGGATGAGATCAGGGGGGACATTGACCTAGCCTACAGAATTAACTCAGCATATGCCAGGATAAATGAAGTGCCTAGAGAGATACATGTGAAATTTGTAAGGTCAACCAGAGAGGAGATCCTGAAAGCGCAGAGAGAGAAACCTTTAACTTATCAACGAAAAACGGTCACTATCTTGAAGCAGATCCCTAGAAAAATTAGAGATTTAAGAAGGAAATTTTCCTTCTTGTCTAAAACCTTGTTTGATCACGGGATTTGGTTCAAGTGGATGACACCTGAAGGGATGCTGGTGTTCTGGGAAGGAGGAAGAGTGAGGATTAAAACAGTTGCTGAGGCGGAAGCCTTTCTTAAAAAATATTCCTCTGTCCTGGGGGAAGATCCAGGGGGGACGGAGGGGGCCACGGCCCCACCTACGGGGGGCCAGGGGGGAGAGAAAGAAGATACAATAGCCAAAAGACTTAGATCAAAAAAATAACTTTGCCTTGATTTTTCTTGAACAATTTTGTATAATATTTCTATCTGGACTTTTTGTAAATGTCTGACAGCATGGAATGGAGAATTTAAGTAAATGTACTTGCTTTCATCTTGTAGTGGTATGGAAAATGTTTTCTATGATAACTTTTTTTATTGTGTATTTTGAGGTCTCGGAAGGTCCGACGACTCTAACGTGAATGCTCTCAAAATTTCTTTGTAACCATTACCCTATCCTGTTAAAAAATGTAAAACCAATAAAACTTTTTCAATAAAAAAAAAAAATGAATGTTTCCCCAATTCATTTACTTCCTAGATACCTGTGCAGTTAAGATTGTTTTATTATTTTTCATTATAACCTATGGAAAAGTTCTTTGGACTGAAAACTTTCAGATGAATATCAAGAAAAACAATTGCATTGAAGCTAGTATCTTTATGATACATTTAAAAAGGAGTGTAGCTTTTTGAAAGTATTATTTGTGACTACTAATGCCATGGCTGCTCTGTTTTAGATATTTTGATTGTACATGACATCTGATTGACAAACCAGTAATAGTCTTCTATAGATTGTTGAGGCTCATACACTACTAGAGTGGCTATCTGTCATAATAAAAAGCCATATATCACCATCAGAATTAAATTATACTGATGAGATTGCTTCAGTTACAAAGTAGCTATTTTTCATGAGCTATCCATTTTGGCAAGGAGATAGAGCATCATGTATTTGAAGCAAATTGCTACTGATGTCTACTGAATATTCCTTGTGTGCCTTGGGCCCACAAGCACCATTAAAAGGTCACTTGATGAATTTAAAATAGAAAAAAATATTAATATCATGTTCTTATTTTATGAAAACATAATTTCAATATCTGTGCCATGTAACTATAAAAGTCCAGAAATGTACAATCCTAACCTAGATTTATGAAAGTGTATGGTATGAACTAGTAATGTAATTTTAAGGCAATTTCAAAGAAATCATTTTGCAGATTTTTCAATTAGATATATTTTTACATAGTATAATTTTCTGGGCTATTTTATCTAAACATTGACTAAAGAAAGAAGGTGCATAGGAGAGGTTAGGAATTAGTGGGGAATTCTTTTGGTGGAGATACATAAATAGTGGAGTCCCCTAAGGATTTATATTGGGTCTATGGCCTTTCATCTGATTCATCAGTGATACATAACTAGGGTTGCGCAATGTGCCTACCAGGTTTGTGATTGCATCAAACTGTATATCAACTATTACATCAAGCTGTAGTTAAAAATAAATGGGACATGGTAGAATCTCTAAAGGATAGATCTAGTTTGCAGAAACAGAAATTCAAAGTGAGTATGAAATTAGAAGTAAGTTTAAATTAATTCATCTGGTCTCATAATTAGCTTTAACTACAAACATCTTCCTTTTTTCATATAACGTTTACATTTTAAGAAGAAGAACTGCAACAAAGTTAGAACAAAAAAAGTGAAAAAGAAACCAACCTGAAAAAAAAATCTAAAATTGCAATTTAAAAAGAAAATAGAAGAAAAATCTATCAATTTCATTAATCATTCCTTCATAGTTGATAGTGCTGAATTTTTCCATCTTTTACAAATATTAATCTTGCTGTAGTAATCATGAAATAATCTTCCATTACTTCTAACTTTGTACCCATCAACCCTAAATGGAATAGTGTTGGTTTCAACTGAATTAATCAATCTGTAAAATTCTCTGTATCAATGTATGTATTTGAGTCTAATTTTTTTTAGCTGTTTTACATATCTAACAAGCATGATGGCGTGTCCTTTCAGGTTGTTCATATTACAAATGTATTCTCGCATAAATTGGTACTGACTGAGAAGAAATTTTGATGTGAAATAATGAATAGTAAAATGAAACTTGACCGCTATGAAAATTATGAAAAACATGTGGATTACTGGGATAGAACTAAACATAATATTGGCTATCTCCTATATGTTATTTGCTGTATACAAAATGCTAAAACAAGAATCTTTGTTCAATAAAGAGTATATGCTTGATGGTGGGTGGCTTCCATTTGTTTCTTTGTACCAGTAGAAAATCTAGAATATTACGAAATATTTGAGCATTGCTATTAATTGATGTCCGTTATGGAAAGTTTTATAGGATATATTTAAGCCTTACATGGATTACTCTCATGCTTTACCTAGAAATAAAATTAATATACATATATTATGAAATTGTTTTGTGGTTGCTTTCTGGTAAGCTTCCTTGCTAAGGTGAAGGAAGAAGGAAATATTATCTGTCTACATGTTGGTGTGTGTGTGTGTGGTTTGTGTGTGTGTGTGTGTAGTATGTATATATAGTATATATATTTGTATGTGTCTGTATACACACATACACATTAGGAAACATTATTTGCTTTATTTTATCTTCATTGGCTAGAAATATTTAACATATTTGAAGAGTGGAGGAGTGACATATTTTTGTTCATTCATTTGTGACTAGATTATTTTTATTTGGAGACATGTTTTGCTTTTGTTTCAAGAGGAACAGAAGACAAATGAAATAGTAAATTAATTTCTCCCTTTAAACTTTAGCCCTGCTGTGCAAATAGCAGATTGGACAAATACCTATGACAGGAAACAATCTGGTTTCTTATTAAATGATTTCTTTCTTCTGGCTGTTCCATTTTATCAGTTTAGGATGGAGAATATTACATATTAAAATGGTATGTATTCACTAAGTTGTTATATAATTATTTCTATCAATATTCAGATCACTTCCCATCCCTTAAATCTTTATCATTAATTTCAAGAATTCTAATAAGCGGGCTGTTTTTGTGCTGATTATTTGTAATTATTTGTACATTAATCCTGATCTTCTAAATTCTGCTTTGTGCTTCTATTGAACAGATGCAATTCTTAGAAATATATCATTATCAAAAGATAATGAAAATTTAAGCAGGCCAGTGAGAAAAAAATGATGTGATAAAATGAAGCCTATACAGTTCTCTTTTTTAATTTTGGAAAAGCTTGAATAGCTTCTGAATATGAACACAACTTAGTATTTTAAATAGAAAGCATGCATTAAGTAGGGTAATAACCCCATAGAGAAATTGCTGATGTTGATCGTGGGATAGATGATCATTATAGAATAGAATCTTTCATAACTGTGTGAGATTAGGCTGTGGAGTGCATGTTAAGAAACAGAAAATAATTAACAATAATCAGCATCTGGCGCATACAGTCTTTGAATGTGGACTGTGAAGAAAAGATTGAAACATTTGGCTGATTGCTTAGAGACAGTTTCAACAAGATGTAATTGGAAGGGCCACTGTTCAGCAGAAAAGTCCCTCTATCTTCTCCCCCAGCGATGTCTTACAGAACCAAATGCTTTAGGATAGTGGGTTAGCCAATATATTTCACCCAAAATTTCAGAATTTTGTGACTCTTCTCCATTCTCCTTCCAGAGAAGTTAAACGGCATTGTTCCCCAGATTCAAATTTTAGCTGGTAGATCTTTTGAGTAGCGGTTCCAATTTATATATATCACACTGTAACAGGGATACTTTCTTAGGGTTTCCTTTCATGTCCCCATTAATGGTACCTATCTATACCCCAAAGTGATACCTATCTATCTTCTTGCAATTGTATACTTTGGAACTTCTAGGCTGCCAGGAGTTGGACTGAAAGCTCACCCTGACATACAGCAGTGCTCAGGTCTTGAATGTGAGTTTGCTGATTGTCAACCCAGCATCCTAACTACGGGAGGAAAAATCATGTGATATCTTGCAATATTTAAACGTGTGGATTAAGACTGCCTTGAACCTAGATGGAGATAACACTAGTACTAGCACTTTGAGTTATATACAGCTACACAGTGCTTTACAGCCCTTTCTAACCAGTTTACATAGTCGGCATATTGTCCCCAACAATTTGGGTCCACATATTACCCACCTCAGAAGGATGGAAGGCTGAGTCAATCTGAAGCCTGGTAAGATTTGAACTGCTAAATTGCAGGCAGCCAGCAGCCGGCAACAGGAACCTGCAGTACTGCACTCTAACCACTGTGCCACCGTGGCTCGTTCATGGCATATCACATTAGGTTTCTAGAGAGGTATGAAAAACAATCCCAAATCTCCCTGATTGATTGGAGTTATATATTCATATATTTCAGCTTGCTTGCATTTACACAAATACAGTTGGATGACGTCATTCCCAGATAAGAGAGAGGAAAGTAATTGTTGAATTGCTGAAGGGAAAAATCCAAAGAGAAAAATCGTTTCACATACTGCTTGAAGTCAATGTACTATATACATAGCCTCTATTTTCGCATTGTTGGATTATCATGTAGATAAACACTTCCTTCCATTTGACCTATCAGTGGCAGTCATTGATGAACGGTTGCAGTTTAATAGGGCACTTTTTTCTGGCACAGTTCATTCTTTTTGACAGTTGTTAGGATAAATACCAGCTAAACAAGTACAAATGTTTCATCAGCATTATTCAGACACAGAGGAAAAAGCCCCTTGGTAACACAGTGCATTTTAATAACCAGTTGTTAACTTACAGGCCTGACAAATATGCATTCTTTATTCATTGTAAAAGAGGAGTGGCAGGATGTACAAGTACTGGTTAAGAAAAAATGCCCATTTCTCTGAGTTCAGTGGCATTAATTGTAACCTTCCTTTTAGAGCTATCTGAAAGGTATAAGGGCAAATAGATGACTCTTTGTGAAAACCATTTGAAACCATTTTTAAAGTATCTTTCTTGTGCATAATTTTTCTCAGGTCTTTCTCGGAAGAGCAAATTGGGGGATACAATTTTGTGCAAAACAGAGGATTTGATATGAAGGTTTTATTTAAGTCTGTAATGGTAATTTTGCTAAAGGAATATTCTGAAATTAAAATTCATTTCTTTGATTCCACAGATGAATACGTAATCTGCATGATTCCAAACACAATGTAATAATGACATTCAGGGACCATTGATGCATCACTCTAAAAATCTATTTAGTCATTTTTAAGAAAGGTATGGAAATCATTAATCAAATCAACTAGAATTTAGAACTTAGGATATTTTTATAGCTGTTTACACACCTAAACAAAATACATGAATTTTCCTAATTTTAAATTTAAAGCCAGCTAAAAACTGCATTTTACAACAGTGATTTCCATATGTTGGTAATTGTCATTAGGTTGGTTGTTTAATCCAGGTGTACATTTTGTGGTGCAATGTATGTTTGGTCTGAGCACATGGAAGCCAAAGCAAAAAGGTATCCAATAACTTTGACCTTGAGACTCTCTTAGCCTTAGGAAATGGGGCAGTGACAAGCCATATCCAAACTCTCGCCAAGAAAATGGCATGGATTAATCCAGGTAGGCCCAGAAGTCAACACTGACTCAAACATGCTGAAACAAAAAACAACAACCCTAATAGGAAAAGTCTTTCTTTCTCCCTGAGTCATTTCACTTTATTACACCACTACACTTGAGCTCTACCTACCTACCTAAATACTGTATTTCGCCCTCTCTCTATATCCCTCTACCTACCTACCTACTGTATTTCTCCCTCTCTATCTATCCCCCTATCTACCTACCTACCTACCTACTGTATCTCCCTCTCTATCTATCCCTCTACCTACCTACATACTGTATTTCTCCCTCTCTATCTATCCCCCTATCTACCTACCTACTGTATTTCTTCCTTTCTCCCTCTATCTACCTACCCAACTACCTACTGTATTTCTCACTCTGTATCTATCCTTCTACCTACCTACTGTATTTCTTCCTTTCTCCCTCTATCTACCTACCTACCTACCTACTGTATTTCTCCCTCTCTATCCCTCTACCTACCTACCTTCTCTATTTCTCCCTCTCTCTCTAATCCTCTACCTACCTACCTACTGTATTTCTCCCTCTCTGTCTATCCTCCTGCCTACCTACCTACTGTATCCTATCTATCTATCCACCTACCTACCTACCTACCTACCTACCTACCTACCTACCTACTGTATTTCCCCCCCTCTCTCAATCCCTCTATTTACCTACCTACTGTATTTCTTCTTTTCTCCCTCTACCTACCTACCTACCTACCTACCTACTGTATTTCCCCCTCTCTATCTATCCCCCTATCTACCTAGGTAGGTACCTACATATTGTATTTCTCCCTCTCTATCTATCCCTCTACCTACCTACCTACTGTATTTCTTCCTTTCTCCCTTTATCTACCTATCTATCTACCTACCTACTGTATTTCTCCCTCTCTATCTATCCCCTACCTACCTACCTATGTTTCTCCCTATCTATCTATCCCTCTACCTACCTACCTACCTACCTACCTACCTATGTTTCTCCCTATCTATCCCTCTATCTACCTACCTACCTACCTACTGTATTTCTCCCTCTCTATCTATTCCCCTATTTACCTACCTACTGTAATACAATAATACAATAGCAGTATTGGAAGGGACCTTAGAGGTCATCTAGTCCAACACCCTGCCTAGGCAGGAAGCCCTATACCATTTCAGACAAATGACTATCCAACATCTTCTTAAAGACTTCCAGTGTTGGGGCATTCACAACTTCTGGAGGCAAGCTGTTCCACTGGTTAATTGTTCTAACTGTCAGGAAATTCCTCCTCAATTCTAAGTTGCTTCTCTCCTTGATTAGTTTCCATCCATTGCTTCTTATTCTGCCCTCAGGTGCCCTGGAGAATAGCTTGACTCCCTCTTCTTTGTGGCAACCCCTGACATATTTTTTATTTATTTATTTTTTATTTTATTTATATTTATATCCCGCCCTTCTCCACAGAAGACCCAGGGCGGCGCACAGGAAATTTAAAAATATACAAAAATACAAAATAAATATATAATTTAAAATATATATTAAATTACCTGATCCTATGCTAAAACCAAATTATTAAAAACGCAATTTAAAACTTTCTAAAAGTCCCCATGGGAGGTTAGGCTAGGCCGGCTTGTTGGAAGAGGTATGTCTTTAGACATTGGCGGAAGAGGCGGAGGTCGGTGATGGTCCGGAGTTCAGGGGGTAGGTCGTTCCAAAGGGCAGGGCCCGCCACAGAGAAGGCTCTTCCCCTGGGTGTCGCCAGTCAGCATTGTCCGGCCGACGGCACCCTGAGAAGGCCCTCTCTATGGGAGCGGATCGGTGTAAGGGATGTATGGGGCAGGAGGCGGTCTCGCATATAACTAGGCCCCGAGCCATGGAGCGCTTTAAAGATGGTCGTCAAAACCTTGAAGTGCACCCGAAAGGCTACAGGAAGCCAATGCAGCTCACGCAGGATCGGTGTTATGTGGGAGCATCTGGTGGCTCCCGTAATTACCTGCGCGGCTGTGTTTTGGACTAGCTGTAGCTTTCGAGTGCACCTCAAGGGAAGCCCCATGTAGAGAGCATTACAGTAGTCGAGTCGGGACATCACGAGAGCTTGAGTGACTGTGCGAAGGGCAGCCCGGTCCAGTAAGGGGCGCAATTGGCGCATCAGGCGTACCTGATGAAACGCCCCCCTGGCCACGGCCACCACATGGTCCTCCAAGGACAGCCGGGAATCCAGGAGGACACCCAAATTGCACGCCCTCTCCACGGGGGCCAGTGTTTCGCCCCCAATGGCCAGAGTTGGAGTTATCTGGCTGAACCAGGGTGCCGGAAACCACAGCCACTCAGTCTTGGCAGGGTTGAGCTTGAGTTTGTTGCCACCCATCCAGATCCGTATGGCTTCCAAACACCAGGACAGCACTTCGGCGGCATCGTTGGGGTGGTCTGGGGTGGATATGTACAGCTGAGTGTCATCAGCGTACAGATGGTACTCCACCCCAAAACCACGGATGATCTCACCCAGCGGCTTCATATATGTGTTAAACAGGAGGGGCGAGAGGACCGACCCCTGAGGAACCCCACATAAGAGAGGCCTCGAGGTCCACCTCTGCCCTCCCGTCAACACATATTGCGACCGACCAGAGAGGTAGGACGAGAACCACCGCAAAACGGTGCCTCCCAGCCCCAACCCCCCCAGTCGGTGCAATAGGATACCATGGTCGATGGTATCAAAAGCCGCCGAGAGGTCTAATAGGACTAGGATAGAGGAATAACCTCTATCCCGCGCCCTCCAGAGATCATCAACCAACACGACCAATGCCGTCTCGGTGCTGTGACCGGGTCGGAAGCCAGACTGGCGCGGGTCTAGATAATCAACTTCCTCCAGGTGTCGCGGAAACTGTTGGGCTACCACACTCTCAACAACCTTCACCAAAAAGTGAAGGTTGGAGACCGGACGATAGTTCTCCAGCAATGCTGGGTCCAGGGACGGCTTCTTTAGGTGGGGCCTCACTACCACCTCTTTCAAGACGGAAGAGGAAGGTTGTAAGGTTGCTATCATGTCTCCCCTAGTCCCTCTTTTATTAAATTGTATTTCTCCCTCTCTCTCTCTATGGGCCACCTGGGAGTTTGCTATCCTCTGTGTTTTGGCACTTTTAGGCTTCCATACATTGCTGAGGAAATGACAGTTGAAAAGCAGATTGATGGGAGGAGCTATGGGGAGGTGAAAACCTGATCAGTGGGTACATTTTACGTTTGTGTACCTTGCACATGACACATGTGTGCTAGGCACAAAATGAGTACGTATTCTATTATCAGAAATCCTTGGGAACATTGTGTCAAAATTTGGTGTAAATCGGTGCAGTAGTTTTTGAGATTAGCTGCTTCGTACAAACTATTTTACATTTTTATTTATATAGATTAGGAATTCAGACTCTAGACAAATGGTCTTCTCTTGTTAGTCTTTCAATTATAGAAGATTATTGTCTCAAGGTTGACAGATTGCAGTCAACCAGTTTATTCAATGTTGAATCTGTGAGCAATTATGGACTTTGGTGCCAAATGCCATTCTATTTTTTACGAACTAGCTATCAAGTAATGAAGGTACAAATATTGCCAATGGGAAACCTTCTGCCAAAATTGCTTTCTGTCAAAAGCATAGTTGTGCCATAATCAGAATAAAACCTGTTAAAAAAGTTACTTTGCAACCTAGTTAGCAACCCAGTTCTTTGAAACTGACACAATGTATCAAGTTTTTCATCTGCACTAAACTGGAAAAGCTGGAAAAACTAGATTGAAAAAAGTTTTCCAGTTATTTGGGGACATAAAAACATTAGTGAATTTCTTTTAAATGAAATTTAGGCCTTGCAAAGCTGGAGTTAAAGATAAAATAAATAATTCTTTCAAGAAATTGTTTTTTTTATTTTCATATGAAACTGTTGGAGACCCAAGAAAAATATTTGAGTTCACTACCTCTCAAGCTCTTCATTCTGAGCTATATAAGTCAAGCTAAATATTGATAACAGGCAAGCAGTAGCTTTAAATTGCACGTAGTCTTACAAGTGTGCATAAAAAATATTTCTTTTGAATAAAAATATGTTATGAAGAAGGATAATCTCTTTTAACATATAAACTTTTATTATATATGTTGGGCTTATCATTGTGTTTTTTTTTCCTGAATGTGAGTATTAGGGATTGAGATAGCTATTGCAATTGCTCTCAGCTGGTGCAGTGGTTAGAATGATGAATTGCAGGCAAACTCTGCTCACAGCTTGGAGTTCAATCCTGACAAGCTCAAGGTTAACCCAGCCTTCCATCCCTCTGAGATCAGTAAAATGAGGACCCAGATTGTTGGGGACAAGATGCTGACATTGTAAAGTGCCCGGAGTGTGCTGTAAAGCAGTATGGGGTGGTATATAAATCCAACAGCTATTGCTGTTGCTATTGCTAGTGCAGCTGAGTCCATAGGGGATAGACTCAGCTTGTAATGGATGAGAGAGCTTGGATATGTTTATTGAAATTGAATGTGATGGATATGCCTTAATCAGAAGGGTAAAGCATACTGACATGAAGAATTATTTCAGTTTAATTTCTTAATTAGAGAAAAATTAAAGGAGGAGGGGCAGGACCTGGCCAGTCATTAATTACTTTACATGAACATTATTCATACAAATGCAAATACTGAGGTACTAAGATGGAAAATTCAGATAAATAGTTAAAAGCTCTGTATGTCTGTGTGTGTGTTGGATTTCACATTTTAGAGGTTATATAGTTGCATATGTCACATAAAATAACTTTTTAAGATAAATATTGTATTGCTTCTTTTTTTTAAAGGAATACTGCAGACATTTCAAAAGTCACCCAGAGATGAGAATCAAACACCCATTTGAGTCTGAAAAAAAGTTGCAGGTCTTTTCACAGGCATATTATGTCAATTCCATAAACCAACCACATTTTTTTTTCTTTCAAGGTTACACAGAGGCTTGAAAAATATCAAATTGTTTCAATGAATAGTAGGGGGGAAAACCTCTGCTTGTAGAAAATCCAAAAAAATTCTTCCAAATAATTTTAAAAATAGGCATAGCCCTAATGGATAAATTGTGATCTGAAATGCCAAAGTGACTTTATTTCTATCAAACCAATAGCACCCTCTGGAGAATAGAAATTGCTAGAAACAAATAATTTTTGAATAATCTAGATAAAACCACATTACTTTATACATAAACATCAAAGAATATGACTTTAAGTAAGGAGATCAAGAAAAAACCTATATAAACAATACATTTAAATAATCCACTACTTTTGGACAAACCATTTTTGTTTACTTTTAACTGTAATCTGGAGTCTAGATTAAATTTAGTAAAAATTTAATCTAGACTCCAGATTATTAATTTAATATTATTAATTTGGATCCAAAAATTTAATAAAAAAGTAAACTGTTAGTAAAACAGTTATTTTTTTTATTTTTTTTATTAAATTTATACCCCGCCCTTCTCCAAATGGACCCAGGGCGGCGCACAGGAACATTAAAATACATACAAAAATACATAAAAAATTTAAAAAACTTATTCGATAAAAACCCTGCGCTAAAATCAGATTAAAATTCCCAAAATTTAAAACTATCTAAAAGTCCTTTTGGGGTTACCCTAGGCTGGCTAGATGGAACAAATGTGTCTTTAGACACTTGTGGAAGAGGCGGAGGTCGGAGATGGTGCGACGTTCAGGGGGTAAGTCGTTTCAAAGGGCTGGGCCTGCCACAGAGAAGGCTCTCCCCCTGGGTGTCGCCAGTCGGCATTGTCCGGCCGACGGCACCCTGAGAAGGCCCTCTCTGTGGGAGCGTATCGGTTTTAGGGATGTATGGGGCAGGAGCTGTCTGCATTGTGAAAGCCAAAAATAACTGAAACCTATCTTAATTTAAAGAGTAGGAACAAGATGAAAGTTGGGGAAACATTGCAAGAAAAGGGGGTGATGTTGATTAATCATGTTTGTGTTATGTATGTGCATGATATAAAGTATATCACTATCTGTTTTGATGGTTGTAAAATCATATTTCAAACAATTCTAGTAGTAATCCCTAAATGTAATTTAACGTAATATTCAGCAAGAAATTATTATTTCATATGGCATAAGAGAATACTTAATGTTCAAAATGAAATTCCATGCCTCCTTACAGAAGTTATTCATTTTTTTCTTTTCTTCCAATATCCAGTCTTGTACCATTTCTTCCATTTCCTGCTGCATATTTTATTTTATTTCCAATTGAAGTTTTCTATATCTACAGTAGATATTTCTCTTTTCTCTGAACTTCTGCTTACATTCAGTTTATTTGTTGCAGTATCACATTAATCTTTTGACATGCAGAGATTATTCGGTTTAATTATAGAAGTCAAAGTCCTCTCTTTTCTAAAGAAGATGTTTCTTTAAGAAAAAGGAAAGAATTTTGCATTACTTTTTGTATGTAGCTTCTGTTTAATTTGCCATAGTCTTTACCCTCAAGGCAAAGTCCTACTTCTGTTTGCTTCAGTAAATTTCTATAAAGTTTAGAGAGAGAAAAACTACACATATCAAATAATTGTTGTCAAAGAAGACTTTATGTGCAAATAATTGTTACTCTTTTTACTACTTTTATATGCATTTTACTTAAAAACATTATATATTATTATGCATATAAAGCTCCTTACTGTTAAAATATAATATAATCTATTGTACTTCCAACCATACAGCCATGAAAATTCATTTCCATCAAAACACATTGCATGTCTAACTATGCTGAAAGAGAATGGCATAATCTTTTTTAAAAAATTGAAAGTGTTGTGAAAAATAAAGAGATGTTATACAAGCACATCATTTTTTTTTATAGCAGTTTGAGGGGGTGAGGATCAAATAAGAGAAAATAAAAAAATGCCTTATAAAATGTTTAAAACAACTATAACCAAAGAAACATACTCTGCTAATTTAAAAAAATTAATTTTAGCAACATAGACTTTTTCCCAAAATACAAAGAATGTTAACTTTTATTTGAAGTTCAGTATATTTTCCCAAAAAGAAGTTGCTCTAGGCAACTAAGCATTACACACACACACACACACACACACACACACACACACACACACACATATAATTGTTCCACAACATCCTGTTAGGGCCCCAATTAAGGGAGGAAGCATACTGCTTTCCTCTTCTGCCTTTCGGCTCATCACCAGAGACCATCTAGACCAGGGGTCCCCAACCTTTTTGGCACCAGGGACCGGTTTCATGTTAAAAAAATTCCGCGGACCGGTAGCCATGGCTCGGCTGGCATAGAGGGGGAGCAGGGGGAGGGGGAACAGGTGGCACATACGTGTGCAGGGGGGGTGAGTCGGCTCACTCGCCCCTCTCGTGCCCCCAATGGTACGAGTGGCCGCGCCTGCGCTCTCCCACCCCCAGCGCGTGCGCTGCTCCCTCCTCTTCCTCTACGGCCCTTTCTAAAAGTTGTGCCGCTCACTGCGGCCCGGTTTCTATCAAGCCACGGACCGGCACCGGTCCACGGACCGGAGGTTGGGGACCCCTGATCTAGACAGAAAGCCATGAGTTCTGTTGTGTGATTTTTTTTAATATGTGTGTTAGTTTTATGAGCCTGATTTATTTATTGATCAGCTCATAAAACTAACACACACACACACACACACACACATATATACACAGTATATTCAAATTTCATCTTAATGCTATTATATATGATACCATGATATTCATAAAATTTGAGAACATTATTAGAACATGCATTATCTAGAGAGAAAAGTACTAACTACCTTACTAGGCAAAACCTTTCTTTCAAATATCCGCAAATATTCCCAGTCTATCATCTGGTCTGTCCTGTGCCAATTTGATTTCCTCACTACCCTCAATTGTATCACAAGCTACTATATTTTGGCTACTGCCACTGTTTTTCCTCTTTGTCTTGAGCAGGAATATGTTTTGCCGCACCCATAAAAATAATTTTTCAGCATTATGTATTGATTAAATTATGGCTATCACTCTAAAAGGAAATATGAAACCATATTTACACTGAGGTAAATAAAATTATATTAATTAAATATATGCCTTTTTAAAGACATCTAGTGGTGGCCTAATGGCCACAAAAAATAGGAGGTTTAGTAAGTTTGACAACCATAGTAGTACTGTAATGAGAGGTCCTTGGTGCTCTCTCTGAGCTTGGTTGTGTTCTTGAAGACCTTTCAATCCCTTCAGTGGTGGGATTCAAAAGATTTTACTACTGATTCTGTGGGCGTGGCTTGGTGGGCATGGCTTGGTAGGTGTGACAGGGGAAGGATACTGTAAAATCTCCATTCTCACCCCACTCCAGGGGAAGGTTACTGCAAAATCCCCATTCCCTCTTAATCAGCTTGGACTATGGCGGCAGAGAATAGATGGGGGAGGGACCAGTCAGAAGTGGTATTTACTCCATTCTAAAACAAATTCCGAAAAAAATAAGAGAGACGAGGAAATATTCCTTCTTGTCAAAGAAATTATATAATAGAGGAGTTTGGTTTAGATGGTTATTGCCAGAGGGAATGCTGATCTTCTGGGAGGGAAACAGGATTAGGATTAAGACAGTAAATGAGGCAGAAGCCTTTATTAAAAAACATTCTTCCCTTCTAGGAGATAAAGATAGCGGAGGCGGGGAAGAGAGCAGCAAGACACAAGATATGGGAATGGAGGGGGCTATGCCTCCACCTGGGGACAAGGAGGAGAGAGCAATATCGACAAGGCTCAGGTCACAAAAGTAATTGAATTTGAAATATTTTTAAAATGGCAAAGAAAGAAAGGATTGAACATGCGGTTGATATAAAGTAAGAACTCTGTATATGCTTATCCTCTGTATGTTGCACTTAAAATTGTAAACCTGTGGGATTTGGGGGGATTTCTACTGCCAGCATGGGAGCTACCAAAATTTTCTATGAACCTATATA
This sequence comes from Rhabdophis nuchalis, assembly GCA_039707465.1. NCBI lineage: Eukaryota > Metazoa > Chordata > Lepidosauria > Squamata > Natricidae > Rhabdophis > Rhabdophis nuchalis. Next base: position 170,145,327 of record CM077645.1, read on the forward strand.
TCCCTTTCCTATAAATGTCATAAAACCAATAAAAAACTTTACAAAAAAAGAAAAAAAGAAGTGGTATTTACTGGTTCTCTGAACTACTCAAAATTTCCACTACCGGTTCTCCAGAACTGGTCAGAACAAGCTAAATACGAAAAAGAAGGCAGAGCCTCCCGAGCCGACACAACCGGCCTCCCTAAACTGCAGGGACCCGGCTGGAATTCGCCTCCCCCGTGATTCCATAAGGAATCTAAGCCGCCCCAGAGAGGTGGTGATTAGGAGATAAATCTTCGCTGGGTGCAGGGACCACGCAAGATCCCTGCCCGACACGAAGCAAAATCTCTGAAGGGAGACGAATCGCACCCCCCCCCCCTTTCTGGAGGGTGGACCAAAGGCGAAGGAGAATCTTTGAAATAAGAAAGCAAAAATCTGCTGAAATACTTTGGGAAGGTACTTTATTTTGTCTCTGAAACACTCTGCTAAGAAACCTTTTTCTTTTACCAAAGCTTTGAAGTTAAAGATAAGCGGCAAACTTAAATTGAAGTGTGAGATTCCTCAGGTTCACAGAATGTTTTGAAATGGCCGACTGAACTGATAATAGTTACTTACGCTTGCGCTGAAAAGGACTGGATTATGACTGACTTTTCTAATTCTTTTTTTCTGTCTTTTTTATTTATTTCACCCAAAACTTTGAAACTTGGAGCACTTCCACAATCCTATAATTATTTGGACACTCTATTGCGCATCTTTAAACTTAAATAAGGACCATATCTTATCTTTTTTTTGTCTCTGTTTTCCTTCCAACAAAAAGGACTGAAACACTTTGAAACTATTTAAACTATTTCATACATCGTATCGCCCTTGGAAAAACAGTGGGCGGACATATATGAATAGATTTACTGGAAATATTTATTTTTTTTAATCTATATTGAAAAAGTTTTATTGGGTTTTTACAATTTTTCAAAGGGTGGGGTAAGGGTTACAGAAAACATTTTGAGAACTTTCACGTCGGGATCATTGGCCCTTCCCGGGCTTCATAATAAAATATTGGTAAAACATTTATCAAAAATACTACAAGGCTAATATAAGTGCATACATCATAAATTCCCAATTCTCTCTGTATAAACATCCCGGTACAAAAGGATTAAAACATGTTAATAATAAAATAAAAAAAAAGCAAGCAAAGTCATTTTTTGGATCTAAGTCTCTTGGCAATTGTATCTTCTTTTTCTCCCCCCTGGCCCCCAGCGGGCGGGGCCGTGGGCCCCCCTGCCCCCCCTGGATCTTCCCCCAGGGCAGAGGAATGTTTTTTAAGAAAGGCTTCCGCCTCAACAACTGTTTTAATCCTTACTCTTCCTCCTTCCCAGAACACCAGCATCCCTTCGGGCATCGCCCACTTGAACCAAATCCCGTGGTCAAACAATTTTTTGGATAAGAAGGAAAATTTCCTTCTCATCTCTCTAATCTTTTTTGGGATCTGCTTCAAGATGACGACTTCCTTTTGTTGGTAAATTAACGGTCCCCCTCTCTGCGCCTTCAAAATTCCCTCTCTGGTTGACCTTCTAACAAATTTGATATGTATCTCTCTGGGTACTTCATTTATCCTGGCATATGCAGAATTTATTCTGTAAACTAGGTCAATGTCCCCCCTGATCTCATCTTTAGGTTTATGTAAATAATCTGCTAAAATTGTACTCATGAGTTCAGGGAGACATTCACCAGGTTCCTCAGAAATGTTCTGAAATCTTAAAAAATATGACATCCTTTCAAAATCCATCCTAGCCATATGCCCAGTTAGTTCTCCAACCTCACTGTTAACATTTTTAAGCTCTCCCTTTGCCCCAGCCAGCCCCCCTTCCAACTCTTCAGTCTTCTGTGTGTTCTCCAGCACTTGCTTCCGTGTTTTCAGAAGTTCCTTCTTAAAGTTGCTGTTATCTTCTCTCAAGGCCTTAATTTCTTGCACCAAAGTTTGTAACACAGATTGCAAAGATGACATTCTTTGTTCCAAACCTGCCAGTTCTGATTTTTGTGCCATGGTAAAGTCAGTGTCACTAAAATGGCGTTTTTTGGGTGGGGCCGTTGAGGCAAATCAGGAGATGAAAGTTCAAATCAGGGTTGTAAAAAGTTCAGGAACCAGAAGAGAAACACTTTTCCAAATCAATAATTATAGTAGAGAAGGCACTCTAGGGAAGGAATCAATTAATACAGAAATTTCTTCATTAATAGCCAGAGGGAGTCCAGATCACAAAGAGATGTTGGTAATTTTCCATAAATAAAATAGTCATTCAGGAACAAAGGGAGCCATCTTCCACCGCCCAGACTGAGAGCCAGCAGGAGAAATAACAAAAAAGAAATTGTTTCAAGCCAACCGGACTTCGATACATTGTGGGGGGGAAAACAAACCGCAAAACCACTTTCACTTGCTTTCACTTTTTTCCAGGCAATCCACATAGAAAACGTCCGCTTCCTCGCAACGAGGAGCCATTTCTAAGCGCCGCTTTAAATCTGAGGGGGGGTTTAACAAACAAACACCCCCCTCCAAGCTCTTTAATCCAGGCTGTCAGCAGAAATAAAGTCAAAATCACTCACTCTTCACCTCGCAGCCAAAGCCCCGGGAGAGCCTTCCGACCCGAACATCCAGCTCTCTCCAAATTCACCATGAGTTGCCGTTCTCCAATGGCGAAGGGGAAACCCCCCGCAGCATGCCCTTCTTCGCCTAGGCTGAAGACAAGGGCCGTTTCCCCACTGCCGCAGGGGTAAACTGACCCAAGCAAGCCAGCCCTACGGGAGACCCCCCAAAAGGGGTGTCTCGCCCCCGTGGGGGGGCAGAAAAAGGAACAAAGTGGCGGACGAGTCCAGGACCTGTCTGTCGCCGCTGGAAGATTTACTGGAAATATTGTCGAGAAACAAACTAACAGAGATAAACTAAATGTTAACAAGGTAATTGGAGCTACTTTTTCCTAGTTTGCGGATTCGCCAAAATGTCTACGCACATAGATATATACACTGCAGAAAATCAGGAGCTTTTGGCTGAAATCTTGAGGGAATTGAGAGAATTTCGTGCAATACTCGACATTACACCAAGTGAAGAAATTGTACAGATTAGAGAAATTAAAGAAGAAAAGGGAAATGAGGCTGTTTGTGGACTGGATTTAACTGAAGACAAGGGAGAAGATCCAGGAGAGGAGATAAGATCAAGACCCCATCAGAAATTTGAATTTCAACCTGTCTGGAAAAAGGAAGGAAAAGGAGAACAAAAGATAGAGGAAATCACATCAGAGATATACTTGATATTTGAAAATAAATCAAATTTGAGGAAAAGAATTGGTCAGCACTATGATTGTACAGCTATACAGGATCACAATGTGCCAATGGAAGTTTATAAAGAACTTGAGAAGAGGAAAAAAAGTCGATGGAGAATGTGGACTTTAAAAGAGGCAAATTTAATTCATCCTTGGAGAGACAACGGCTGAAAAGAGGAACTTTTATCCCTTGATGAGTAATAATTAGGCTGGGTTTAAATTACCATTAAGGATTATTAATTAATTGATTGTTAGTAATAACTATAGATGCTTATAATAAGATTAGGTTTTTGATAATGATATATATTAGTTTATCTATAGATGGGGAATTGGGCTATTTAGATGGTTATAGAAAAATGATGTGTTAATGAATGATATATATCTGCTTATCTATAGATGGGGAATTATGCTACTAAGATGGTTATAGAATACTCTTGGTAAATGTTTTTGTTAATGATATATATTTGTTTATTTATCGATGGGGAACTATGCTATTTAGATGGTTATAGAAAGATTATGTGTTAGTGAATGATATATATTTGCTTACCTATAGATGGGGAATTATGCGATTAAGATGGTTATAGAATACTATCACTCTTGGTAAATGATCAATCAATTAACAGTTACATAAAATTTTAGATAATTATATGGAATCTATAGAGATATGAGGGGATTAAATAAGGGATATTAATAGTAAATAGGATTTAAAGATATTATTAAAGAAAAAATAGATTGAGGCTAGAATACTTGATAAGATTTGTGGATACTGATATTGAATCACAGGATAAATTGTTAGATTTAAAATTAATAAAATGAGATAACCCATGAATAATAACCACTCCTGGAAGGCACAGAATTTATGGATACCCGATTAGGCCTACTTATATTTAAATTTATTTATACTGTTTTTGGTTCTTTTTTGTTTGGTTTTATAAATAGAACATTATTATACAATTAGGCTTTACTTAAAAGGGTATTAAAACAACTAGCAAGATTTGGGACTGAGACATAAGAATTGTAATAATCGATATGAAAATTGAGCGAAAAACCTTAAATCTGAAATTATAAATACCATCAACACAAAATAGAACTGGCTCCGAGGCCGAAATACACCAAGTAAATGAGATGAAGAGTGTGGAGTAGAGAGGTAAGGGAAGAAGAGAGAGAAAGGAGAGAGGGCAAAGAAGGGGAAGAGGAGAAGAGAAAGGAGGAGTGGAAAGGGGAGAGAGGAGAAGGAGAGGAGAAGGGGAAGTAGAGAAGGGGAGAGCGTTAGAGGGAAGAAAGGAGGTAGGGAGGAGGAGGAGAAAGGGGAAAGAAAATGATGGATAAGGCACAAATATGGTGTATGGAGAGCAGAAGAGCCCTCTGGGAGTTTTCTGGGTGTTGATGGTAAAATGAAATGATGGTAAAATGGAATGATGTAAACATTTAATAATATAATATGATGTTGGCTATGTAACAGTATATATGTTGTTACAGTAATCCCTCGTTTTTCGCGGGTAATAGGGACCGGACCCTTCCGCGAAAGATGAAAAAGCGCGAAGTGGGATTCGCCACTAGGAATGCTCCCCCCCCCCGCGCGCCTCAGCCTTGGTGCTCCTGTGGAAAAGTGGTGGACTTGGGGAAGGAATGAGGAGGGGAGGGGTGGCCGAAATGGCTGCTTCCCTCCTCGGCTGGGGAGCAGCAGTAGGCACCCCCCCCCTGGGGACAGCAGCAGGAGGCAAGTCAATGTGGCAGCCTCCTCAGTGAGGGAGCAGCGCCGCGGCGGGTGGAGCGAGCGAGCCACCGACCGACCCCCGCGCGTCCCCCAGCGCGTCCTGTCATCCCATCGCCGACTCCAGCTTGGCGGGCGAAGGGGCGAACTGGGAAGCTGACGCACCCCCCCATCTCTCTCTCTCCCCCCCCCACTCCGTAACCCCAGATGCCCGCTGCCGCCACGGCGCCTGAAACACGGGAACGCTCACAGCCGGCAGAACGCCGGAGTGGAAGAGGTGGATATCCCATCCAATTCCTTCTACAGATACCCCCCGAAATCTGATAAGGCGGAGCGAGCGGGCGGTGTGTATGTGTGTGTGTATGTGGCAGGGTTGAGGGAATGGTGAGCGGCGGCTGCAACCCCGGAGCTCGGCTAGGCGAGGGCTAGAAAGGCGAGCGGCGGGACGGACCCTTGCTGTCAATACCTCTTCCCCCCCTCCCAAAATCTCCCCTCTTGCGCTTTTTCGCAGCTGTCCCGTCGTTCTCTCGCCAGTGGGGCTGCTCCCGTGACGGGGTGGTTTTTTTTCTTCTTCTTTCTTTTCCCCCGCCGAGGAGTTTCCCGAGAGTTTTGGAGGGTCAGGAGAACGACCCTCTTTGCAACGCCGCCTATTGCAAGCTCCGGCTGCTTGGGAGGGTGGTTATTTATTTATTTATTTATTATTGAAAAATCCGCGAAGGACTGAAGCCGCGGAAAACGAGGCCGCGAAAAACGAGGGATCACTGTATTTACTTTGAAAATCGAAAATAAAATAAAAATATCTATTTAAAAAAAAAAAAGAACATGCTGAATACCACCTCTGCTTTCAGTACCCAAACTAGGTAACATCCAGCACTGATATTGTTACCTAGTTTGGATAATAAAGCATCTGCAAGAAAATACCAAGCTCAGAGAGGCACCAAGGTTCCCTTGGTTCAGTGTCAACATGAACTTCTCCTTCTTTCTGTTTAATTGTGTATAAATTTGTTTATTGATTTATGTATGGCCAGGAAAAACATGCATTTTTCTATTTTGTTTAGATATTTTCTCTTACAACTATTAATTTGTAGAAATAAGACAGTTATAATAAAATAAATTTCAAAAACACAGTTGTTATTATATGGCAGTCAGAATCTATATAACAAATCCATTCATACATGCAACACCATACATGTATTAACAAACACTATGTTTACATGCTATTTATCATATAATAGTGATCATGATTTTAAACTTTGTTATTTTTGCTACTGTTTTGAATTTAAGTCCTATAACACTGTGACTGCCACACACCTGAAAAGTTCTTCATACATCGATTATACAATAAAGATAAGTGTATACAACACCAACAGACTCAGGATATAGAACAAATTATGGTATTTATAAGTCCACCAATCCCAAACTAATAGAGAATACTGATTTAGTAGTCTGTTTAAACAATTTAAATAAAGCTCTCTTTGATTTTTATTGAAAAAAGGCAACAAAGAAAAGTATTTTGGAAGAAATCCAGCTGCAAAAGATGAAGAAACCTAGAATTATCCTGTTTTACCTTGATCCTGAAAAGAATAGCGAAAAGGAGACAAGCTTCTATTATAATGACAGAACTTTATTATAATAATAAAATATCTATATTGCAATACATTATCCAGACGTTTTTCACATCAAAATTCAGATGGGAAATAAAACACATATCACAGAAAACGGCTCCCACATCTTGTTTGGTCAGAACTTTGGAAATAGTGGCTCAATCACCAGTTCTTTTCTTTCTTCCCTTAACCCATTTCTATCTATTTTGTGACTGGTTCTTAATCTCCACTTTGCATCTGTATAAATTTAGGGAGGTTTTTGTTTTTATAAGAATACATACATATACCTATATATATGTACGGATCTATGTATGTATTTACGTATATATGTAAGAGCTGCAGTGGGGCAGTGGTTAGAATTCAGTACTGCCAACTACTTCTGCTGATTGCTGGCTACCAGCAGTTTGGGTCTCACCCTCTCAAGATTGATTCATCCTTCCATCCTTCCGAGGTCAGTAAAATGAGAACCCAGACTGTCAACCACTTAGAGAGGGTTGGAAAGCAGTATATAAGTGCTATTGCTATATGTGTATAGCATATGTATATGTGTGTGGACAAAGAGAGAGAGAGAGCCAGCCAGACAGACAGCCAGCCAGACAGACAGACAGACAGAATCTGGAGCAAGTTTTTTTTTACAAACTGATGTTGAAAGAAAGTAATTTCAAAAGCATTCAGCTTTCCAACAGTTTCTTTGTTCAATCACACAGCATGGCAAAGAAATGACATCTAAGCTATGGTTTTTCTTTGCTATTTCTTTACCTTCCTGACTCACAGCATTGTTGACCTTTTAAAGATATTCTTTATATCTTCTCCATGGTCATATTAAAGGAACATCAAAACACAATGGATCATGATTGTGCTTTACCCAGGGCTTCCTGCAAAAAAAAATGAAGAAAGCGGAGAAGGAGGGGAGGGAGGAGGAAGAAGAGGAAGAGGAAGAGAAAAAGAAAAAAAAAAGAAAAAGCATAAACCACAATGAGGTTCAGGAATGTGTTGATACCTGCAGTGTCAGAAACCAGATGGTTCTATGGATAACCATGATTAAAAATAAGAATTATGTAATTTATTCCATAAGGCACTTATTCTGAGCCCCTCACAATGCTTCCTATAAAGCATAGGAAACACTCATAGAGTCAATGTCTCAGGACTATTCATATTTAGAGATATCAGTCAGGAGAAAGATTGAGAGAAGGCCAAAATGAAAGCTAAAAAGGACTGCTTGAACATAAATGTGCTTGTCATATTAAGGAAGGAAAGCTTTGCATTATAATACTGCTTCTTCAGAGATTTTAATAGAGAAAGTAAATCAGTAATATCGAGTCAGACTTCAAGCATTGTACAGGTAATAATTGACATATAGCCACAATAGAACATGCCTATTATGGTTGTATGTTGTAATAGTCATAAAACAGGTTGATCACATGATTCACCCAATTTTACTACCTTTTTGCAGCAGTTAAGTTAATACTATCATTAAATGAATCTATGGTCATTAAATAGAATTATGGTCATTAAGCAAACAGTGGTTTGCTATGGGTGCAGTTTTGCCAAAACCTGGAGAGGCCAATTTTTTTTTTTGCAAAACTCTTATAAAAAATTGTCACATGAACCACGAGATACTGCAAACAATTATAAATATAGCTATGTTGCCAAATGCCCAAACTTTGGTCATGTGACTGTGAAGGGGGTTTGACTGTCAGAATTTCAGAACATAAATTCCCCTTTTGGGGTTGGTCATAACTTTAAATTGTTTGCTAAGCAGTTAGTTATAAATTGAGAACTACCTGTGTCATTTAATATTTCTGTACAAGCCATATTCATATATCCAATAATGATACATCAAGTGTTCTGTATATCATTTTCACAGGCTTGTGAAACAAACACAGTACTATTGTTTGAGTGGCAAAGGCATTCATTGACCAAGTGTCAATTTGGGTGGAAATCGCCTCATAATCCAGTTCTGCTTTACTGTTTCTTGTTGCAGCAGATATATTTTGTTCTCCCTCTCTTGGAAAATTAACAAGAGCCATGTTGCTTATTTGATCAAAGTTACCTTTTGCATTTTATTTCATTACTGTATATATATCATATTTGAAAGTGAACTAATGGAGAAAGTTGCCTGCTAACTTTCTCAGGTATACTCTACAGAAATTCTCCTTTTCCTTTTATTAGAGACTGCCATGACTGGAAATTTTAAGTTCAGCTAAGAATTTCAAAACAGCTGTAGTTTGTTGCAAGGAAGACATCTCATACAACCAGGGTATTTTCTCTGTGTAAAAATAAATTCTCTATCAGCTAGCAAGACAGCCCAATGCCTGTACAATTTTCTAATCCCACGGCTTGATATTTCCTGGCATTGGTTGTGCTTTGTCTGAAGTATTGACAGATTAATAGGTCTTCAAAATATACAGGAGAGTTTCAGATGTCATGTAAAGGAAGAGAGGGCAAAAGGTTGTTCTTTAAATGGCTGCACATTAAGGTGCTCTTATGAAGAAGTAAAAGAGCTCTTTACGGATATCTGGCGTTTGTGTGTAATAAATACACAGGGGAACAGGTTGATTGCCTGAAGCATCCATGCCATCACCTCAAGCTTATATAGAGGGAAGAGCATTTCTCTCAGCACCAGTTTTTTTTTTCTCCAGCTTCAACTATCATAATACTAGATGGTGACAACACATGGTACTAACATTCCTTGTAGCAGTCACTCTCCTTGACTGTCAAATTTTAACCTGGGCCTGATTAGTCCACTAACTGACCTAGTTTTCTTGGCCAAGACTTGTTTACGTTGTTTGTTTTATTGGTGGAAAGGAGGAGGAATGGAGAAAAGGTACTTATCTAGCTCTAAATGGATGGCTAGGGGAGAGAAGTCTTGGAGGTAATCTTCTTTTTAAAAGATAAAAATAAAAGTCTCTATTGAATGTATGTACAAATGTATCTGGCAAAACAGCAATGCTTTCCGTACCAGAATACACAGACAATGCTAACAGGAAGAATTAATTTTCCCCAAATAAAAAACAGCCGAAGGGAGGGGGTTTTTTTAATCTCAAAAATGTGGCTGATTCATAAAGTAAAATGATTGAGCAGAAGTGAAAAATTCCCCCTTCTCTTTCTATTTAACTACTGCACCAAACTAAATCAAAACTGTAAATTAGAACCCCCAGAAATAAAAAATAAACTGGAATACAGATTGCTTCAAAAGCAGACAAACAGGTATACCTACCAATGCCATCAACATTATCATTATAACAAAAGCACCATTCCAGAACGGAATATAATTTCTATCACAACAGGTTGGTCTACTGAGTATTTAATTGAACTCCTGAGTGTTTTCATGAAATGGTTGCCTTGTTATTCCCAAATGCATACTTCTTTCACAACTTCATCTCTGACCACCATTAATTTAGCCTAAGTCAATAGTAGCAGAAACAACCAAGGTGTTTTTGCTATTTTGGCACATCAAGAGAATTTTTTTTAAAAAAACCTCAATTTCCAGAGCCAAGACTTTTTCCAATCATGTTATCTAAAACAGAATGGTACACCTGAAATGCTTCTTTCTTGAAACAATCACATTTTAGTTTGCATCCTAAGCAATACTCAAACACATGCACATTTTTTCCTCAAATCAAATCGTCCCCAACAAGTGTGTTTTCTTTCACACCCAGACCTTTCAAAGTAGCTTTTTGGTATTTGGAAGGGTTTGTATGCAGACTATTATGCACATCCACAGAAAACAATATTAAAGTGCATATTATTTCCATCTTGTTCCAAAATTGGGCAAGGGGATATGCCTTGTCATAGGAAGTTGATTCAAAAGTACTTCTCCACAGGAGTTAACCACCTTCGGGTTCGTATACTTCACCAACCCAGAGTGTAGTCAATGTGTTTTTGGTCTAGTGCTGTGATGGCGAACCTATGGCACATGTGCCGGAACTGGCACACAGAGCCATCTCTCCGGGCACGCCAGCTGTTGCCCATTGTTCTTCCGAGTTCCAGCGTGCACATGTGCATTGACCAGCATGCCCTGGAGTGCCAGAAACCAGAAGACCAGGTGAAACCAGAAGTTCAGCATCTGTATGCTGGAAACCGGAAGCTCAGCATGCACATGCTGAGCTACTCTTCCAGTTTCTTGTACTCTCCCATGCACGCTCCTGTTTCAGCACTCAGTGCTGAAAAGGTTTGCCAACACTGGTCTGGTGTGATGTAAGGATTTAAAGATAATCTATAACTCAGTATTATACATGAGCTAGTCCTTTGTGAGTTAATAGTAAGTTATAATAATCATGGCTTTGTATGACATTTTAACTCAGCTAGTAAGAGTCTCATTTCTCAAAACCACCACCTGAGAATAAAAAAAAAATTACCTCAGTAAACAAAAATATTTTCTTATGTCCTCTTTACCAGTAATTAAAGATAGATTACATTAATATGCAAATAATAAAAAAGTTTGAACTGTATGCCTATAATTTACCATTTTTAAGCGCTATGAATATTTACAAATTACAAATTCACCAATATAATTTATACAGTATAAGATGAAGAGGAATATGAGAAAATATGTGTCCCCTGTGTTACTTAATGTGATTTAGTACCAGACAATTTAACATAAAGTGAAATAAAAAAGTTAAGGACAATATGTTCTTATGCTTGAGGACAGGTCTTACTGAACATTTCTGGTATATTTCAAAAATTTGACTGCCAAATGTTCACTTGACTTAATTGAAAGAATGCATTGTTACAATTTATGTATCTATAAAAGCAACATGCCATCAAAGAGCAGCAGCCCCAAAACATTTAATCTTCTATATCAAGTTTAACTTATATACAAACTTAAATTTCTTCTATGTTCCTTTAGAAAGAATGAATATATGGATCAAGAACTACTGATGTGGAGTTCTGGAGGCTGACATTCAGCACTCAAAACTCCAGTGAGAATAGAGCAGTTTTTTAACACATCTGTTTCAGATCTGCAGTTGTACCAAATAGCAATCCCAGCATTCGTCCCCTTCTACTTCATCCTGTATGTACGTTCCCCCATCCTAGAACCTGTTACCTGTTAGTTGGATAGCTTGATGGCTCTATAACAGGGGTGTCAAACTCAAGGCCCAGGGGCTAGATCTGGCCCATGGGGTGCTTAAATCTGGCCCATGGGGATGACCTGGAAACAGCAATGGACCAACCCACAGTGCCTCTTCCAGAGAAAATGGAGCTTGGTAGGGCTGCATGTAGCATTCCCAAGCTCCATTTTCACTGGCAGAGGGTTGCAGAAAGCCATCCCAGCCAAAAACAGAGCTCAGGAGCCTGTTTTCACTGACAGAGTGCTTGGGCCACCGCAGGCGCCCCCGGCACAAGTGAGGTTGGCTGGCCATGCCCACCCTGGCCACAAACCCCCGCCCTGCCAGATCAAACACAACCCTGATGCAGTCCTCAACGAAATTGAGTTTGACACCCCTGCTCTATAATCTACCATGCTAAGAGTTTGTCTAAACTTGCCTCATCTCAATGCACAACATTTTAGGGAGAATGATAAGGACAACACCATTCAGCAGTCTTAATTTGTTTGTTCATTTTACTAGTGCTAAATGCTAGATTCCTTTCCCAGAATGTTTTAGTTAGTTAACAGATTAAACATTTACTGCATTGTGTATAAGTAGTCAGAGACCTAGAAGCAAGTTGAAAACAAAGAACTAGCAAAGTCCTTCTGAATAAGTTCATCCCAGGTAATATCATTCTAGGATCCTTCATACACTCACATACCATAACAAGTTTACATAGTTTAGATCTTGGTCAATGAAATAAAAGAGATTCTATACTACAATGAGCTTCATTATTCCTAAGTCATTGCACCAATTATCTGGCTTTAGTGTCTTCTCTGTATAAACAGTCAAGCTGATTCTCCTTTGAGTTGCTTTGTATCTGAATCCTTTGAAGCGTTTTTTTCTTTCTTTCTCATATTCACTATAGTGGATTTTGATGCTATGGTTTCATTTCCCCATTGGAGGGAACTCTTGCCTCATTCTTTCTCTTGGCTCTTTAGGTTCAGGCCTATAAGGGGAATGCCAGCCTGATGCTTTGCAATTCCTCCTCAATATCACAGACCACTCAAGAATAAAACTGACAAAAGTGTTAATTTATCCTTCTCTTCAGCATTGGAGTACAAATTGCTAGGTTACTGGGAGATGGGCTGTTCTCCTTTCCTTTTCACATGGAATTAGAGAAAAGTGGTTTTTATTGCTGCAGAATTTGGGGCAGCTCTGAAACGAACATGATTTTTTACTTCTTGGTATTTCAAGTTAGCAGAACTACTATAAAGACAATAATGGATCATCCTCAAACTGTTTCTAAGAATTTGAAAATTGAAAGTGGTTGTAGGTAGACAGTGGTGTGAATAGGGCAAATGGGCTTTGATAGGGCTACCTACTAGAATTTCACATTCATTTTAAAAACTGAATGCCCATGCATATTAAGAGTCTCCAACTTTCCTGAATTAATGTTGACTTTCTGGACTATCCATATTGAAGTCTGTTGAGTAGTATCTGATTTACAACCCTTGGTAGTATAGTTGATAAAGCAATTTTTGGTTTCTTGAATATAAAATATATTGGATTCTTTCACGAATGATTATTGAAAATAAAGTCTTGTTCTGTCAGACAATAAGGTTGTTATGTTTTTAATGGTACATTACCTGAATATCTTTTATTCAGGTAATGTACCATTTATACCTTTATTTAAAAAAAGCCTAGTTTGGGCTGGCCTTACTGATTAAAATCACATGTGATTTGGCTGGGAGATCTGATTTATTTCATATTTGCCTTTAAATCATGTCCCAGCCAGTACTCCTGTGCCAATACACAAAGTAAATTCATAACCGTATGAATCTAGCTATTAATTGTACAAATAATTATTTCCAGTCTGGTTATATATTTACATTAATTGATAGGGTTGTCAAAACTTTTAGAAAGAAAATAAGTAACTCCATTTCTTTAATGTATAAGACAGTGATGGCGAACATAGGGCACGGGTGCCACAGGTGGCACGCGGAGCCATTTCTTAGGACACGGGAGGCATTGCCTTGTCAGCTCCAGCGCGCATGTGTGCGCTGGCCAGCTGATTTAGGCCTTCTTTTGAGGCTGTTTTTCACCCTCTGGAGGCTTCAGGGAAGCTCCTGAAGCCTCTGGAGGTGGGGAGGGGAGGCTGTTTTCACCCTTCCCAGACTCCTAGAAAACCTCTGGAGCCTGGGGAGGGAGAAAAAAGCACGCCAAAAGCATGGGGTCACACACATAGCATTATGGGTGTAGCACACCCATGCACAACCCCCCCTGCGCTCCCCCTGCTTTTGGCACGCGAGCCAAAAAAGGTTAGCCATCACTGGTATAAGATTAGGGTATAATTCTTGCTTCTCTTACAAAAAAAGAATAATTAATTAAACCATCGAGAAAGTCTCCTTTGTCATATCGCTACTTTTTTTTCTTTTACAAGCAAAAACACCTTTTAATTTTCCCTTAACTTAACCTGTTTTGCAATTTTAATAATAAGTATCATCTATTATAATACATACATTGTTGAAAAAAATATTATATTTTTATATTTATATTATAAATATATTATTTAAAAAATATGTTGGTTCTTTTTTAGATTAAAACACCTTATGGTTTTAATTCTTACTTTATTTCATTTTAAACTTTCTAGAGCATACCAAAAAATCTGTGCTTTTGAAAACAACTAGCGGTCAGTCAGATTTTGGCAGGCAAATCTTGTAGTCTTATAGTTGGCAATTTCAATTCCTTCAGCATCTCACTGTCAGCAAAGTTTCATCTGTTAACTAAAATAATTAGCAATAATATTTATAATAATTATAATAATAATAATAATAATTTTAATAATTTTATTTCTTATAAACCGCACCCTCTCCCCACAGGGACTCGGGGCGGTGCACAGGAGAAATAAGAACAATGGCTATATACATATTTCATTAAAAATAAATTAAATTAAGTAACCTGTGCTAAAATACCCATTAAAACTATCTAACTAAAAATCCCCAAAAAACCCTAAAAACAGAGGAGTAGCTATCCCAGGCCGGCAAGGCAGAAAAAGTGTGTTTTCAATTTAAGACGGAAGGAGCGGAGGTCCGTGGTGGTCCTAATATCGGGAGGGAGGTCGTTCCAGAGGGCTGGGCCCGCCACAGAGAGAGCCCTTCCCCTGGGTGTCGCCCGCTGACAAAGTCTAGTGGACGGCACCCGGAGAAGTCCCTCTCTGTGGGAGCGAATCGGTCGTGAGGATATACTTGCATAAACAGTTTTAATTGTTCCTAAGCAAAAGCTATGCATCCATTTATCAAAAGTGTTGCAAGAGACAAAAAGATACACATAAAAACAATTTTGAATATGTAGTAATATCTCAGCCCTAACCACAAATCCTTATTTTTAACTATATTTTAATTCTCTTACATTAATTACTATTTCATCATCAGCACAGATGGTTCTTAGAATATCTCAATGTATGACTAAAATTTCAATTTTTGCTGAATTTTATCTCCACTTATTGCAGGTGGTATAGTCTCCTTGGAAAATAAGTCTAATTTTATGTTTGGCTTATTACCCATTTGAAATATTCTGTGCATATGAAGTGCTATTAGAAGTACTTCTGCATTAATGTTTATTATGCAGTTATCCTACCTTGATCAAATAGATTTACAAACAATCTCGATTGTATTGCTTCTATTTATATTTATCCCATTTTATTTTACCGTTTTATCTTTTATACAAAATAAAATCCACAATTGGGAAAAAATGGAAAACCTGCAGACTGTCTTTGGATTAGTAATGCTAAAAGTTATCAGCATGAAAGCATCCTGTTAAGATAACGTCCTTAAATTTAAATCTCTCACATGGCAGATCTGGTAGATTTTTTCCCCAGGAATGTACACAGCATGTAATCTATATAATTCTATATAATATGGTTATATTATGAAATAGTATAAGCATAGTATATAAATTATATATTATGAAATAGTATAAACTTGTTAGAGTTGAACTTCAATTTGTTCAATTGTTCAACTGGTTTTGAGAACATAGTTCAGAGTTAGTCAACCTTTTTATACCTGCCGCCCACTTTTGTATCTCTGTTAATAGTAAAATTTTCTAACCACCCACTGGTTCCATAATAATGGTGATTTATAAAGTAGAGAAGTCAATTAAATTAAAAAAAAGAAAGTGCTTCAGTATTGGACAAAATCCCTACCACCCACCATGAAAGCTGGAATGCCCACTAGTGGGCGATAGGGACCAGGTTGACTACCACTGACATAGTTGAAAGTCAAAATATGATTATAGACTGAGAATAATTTAACACAAATTGTGGGCATTTAAATACTTCAGTTTGCCAATAAACTGTAAACCAAACCATGTATTAATTAATTAAAATAATTAAGAATAATCTTTGGAGAAATGCCTTACATTTCAAGTCAAACAAATTCTTCTTTCATTCCAAGTTCTAATATTTTTTTGGGTTGTTTAAAGAATAATTTAATTATTAGATTAAGATGCATTTTGGTTCATACTTAAGTAATAACAAGTGATAAAATGTTTTGACTTGAATCTGCATATATTTTGCATATATCAGGTTAAATGTCCATTTAGTCATAGCTAAAAACTGTATTTGTTTTTTAAAATACTACTTGTAGCATTTTTGCTTTGTAAATGAGATTGAATAATCCATTTTAGAAAACAAGGTACTTTTTGTATTAGAAATGGGGCAATAAAATCTGTAAGAAGAACAATATATGTTAATAGTTTGCAAAAATCTGGATCTATTGGACCTTCAATAGATGGTGGCAAAGAGATACAGAGGTTTCTTCACTCTTTGCTGCTCTTATAGTTGGCTGGATTTTTCCACTTCAGATTTAATTTCAGGTTTTTACAGAATGCCTCTCTTGTGATCAACAATAAATCACTGTCTCTAGACACTTAACACATAAATCATCTCTCAGATAGTTGGCAGAATACTCCCTTTAAAGAAATCTGACATGATTCTGCCTAGTGTAAGAGAAAAGAGTTTCTGTCATGCTTTCAAGATTCTGTCACTAAACCCTATAATGTTCAAATAATTCACATAGTGTCTGTTTCCTGACCTAGTGGTCACTGAAGTGCTGCCTAGTGGTCACTGAAGAGCTGCCACCCCCAAACAATATTTATTGTGGACAGTTAGAAACATACATACCTATATTCCAGGATTTAAACTCCAGGCAACTCCTGTTTCAGAATTAACAGAGAGTTGAATAGTTTGGTGGCTTTGAGAGATTGGTGAGATATGTACTTGATTTCCCAGCAGGAACCATTGGTTTCCACTTGTCAGTCTCAACTATTAAAGTGACAGAGCTACATAATTTTTTCCCAACTAAATTATAAAGATACCCTGCCCATTAATGATGGTTTATTAATCTATATCTGTCTCTGTCTCTGTCTCTGTCTCTGTCTCTGTCTCTCTCTCTCTCTCTCTCTCTCTCTCTCTCTCTCTCTCTCTCTCTCTCTCTCTCTCTCTCTCTCTCTCTCTCTCTCATACACACACACACACACACACACACAAGTCCTGCTGTGCTGCCTCATTATGGTAGAGTATGTATATTCAAGGAAGAATGAATGAAGAGTGTATATTTTCAGCAAATCACTGAAGACATGAAGGTCATCCTACCTGGCCAGTTCTCTAAAGCAAACAGTCAACTTTAGGGAAGCAGTGATATAAGAACATACTGGAGGAAAGTAATCACTTTAGTGACGATGGCAAAGGCATCTATTTGTAGTGGGCAGGAGAAGGCAATAGTAAAACAATCCTGTATTGTTATCAAGAAAATCACATGATATAAGATGACTGACAATATGGTGATCGATGATGGACCCCTCAACATTCTACTGAAGAATAGCTGAGTACTTTTAGAGCCATTGATCTGTAGTTGGACAACTTCAGGATTTCTTCTCATATTTCAACTGTTGAACATCCTCTTTAGAATTTCTAATTTCTGTCTCTATTTTATCTATTTTTCTACCTTATTTGTTTGATGATGTTTTGCTTACAAAACAATTTTTAATTTATGATTCATATTTCTAAACCAGCCATCTCTCTCAATCCCTAGATGTAGTAGCTTCTTAACCGTATATATTTATAATTCTCCCAGTTGTATTCTCAGCTTCTCAATCTCACTGGGTAATATATATTGTGCAAAACAGCTAAAAACCTAACTGTTCACCCTTTATTTTATGATTTGTAGATATAGATATATACTGTGCATAGATAAAGAGAAACACACAAATTCATTTAATAGTATTTATAATTTCTGGAGGTCTACATCTGACTAGGTATTTTAGTTAGTCATTGTATGCACTTTTTCCAACAGCGGCACTAGGCATTCAGTTATATGGCTGATGTGACAAATATCTTTAACCTCAGTTTATAAGATTTCATGGAAGATAATTAAATTTATAGTCATCTTCTTTCAGCTCTAATTCATTGTCATTCAGTGAAATATATTAAATAAGGGTATACTTAATTCTCATTTAATGAAGGATATTAAATAAGATGTTATTATAACAGAATTCAGAATACTCTCTTGGTTTTCTCTCTTGGTTTCCTTGAAACAATATGAAAAGAGCACTCACGTGTATTTCTTGTACCACATGTTTCAGTTTTACATAACTGTACTAAGATTTCTTACAAAAGTCCTAGTGATTTTATTCCAATTACTACTGATTTAAGACCTGAACTCCTATAAAGATCATTTTATTGAAGTATTTAATGCTTTACTGTATGTAGAGGAAATGACAAATATAAAAATATGTGAATTTCAAAATAGTTACAGTCTTTATTAATTATTATTCCAAAGGCATCTTTATCAATGAATAGAAAGGCGCAGGTGTAGAAATGTATATCTGACTTTCTTTGTATTCACATAATGAAAAATTGATAATGTGCGATGAACTATGGAGAGGTTTTATACCATTTCTAACTCAAGATAAGCTCACTTTTGGTTGCCTACCCTTAAATTAGGGAACTATCTTCATTTATTTTTCATCCCTCACAGATAATTACGTAAAGAGAAGAATTGTGATTCTTTGAAGTAGAAACCTCTGCCTTAAAGAACCAAAATAAACTCCAGTGACGTTACTAAGCAAACTTTATTCAGCCATCTATATTTGTCTTCTTTCTAAATTCCATCCGTTGCTATGGTAAAGTGAGCTCCAGTGTTTTCCTACCCTGAATATCTAGCTAAGAAGCTTTTCATGAGGTCTTTGTGACATATAATAGGTGTACAGTATATAAATTTAGCAATGAAGAGCAAGAACACAGGAGGGAGATAGTAGAACACATTTTTATGTGTTCTAGGAACATACAGACTTTTAAAATGCAGCATATTTAAATGATTACAGGTCAACTGAAACATTCAGAAAGCCCGCCCTTTTGCATTAGGTTACAGGTGTAGGATGTGTTAGCGTGATGTACATCTCAAAAGTTCCTTGTGCATTGATAGCAACTTTTTTTTCAATCATAGGTCAGATGCATTATGTTGAGAATGTACAATATAAGCTTTCTTGTATGAACCAGTTACCTAGATAAACATTCTAAAATGCACATTTTGAATATATGTTATAATTATATAAATTGAGCATATTTTAAAAATGTAGCATGTGAAGCAACCGTTTATAGAAACTCAATACATAATAAAGAGTTACATGTGCCCCAGTATGATAACAGAGCAGAGTTAAAGGGTATTAACTCTGCCCTGTTATCCTGGATGGAACATGGACAGGTATTTTCAGAGTATCTTAAATTCTGAAAGTCTGATAAAGTACATTTTTCAAGATAACCTCAGAGAAGATAAATGTAGCTTTGAGTTAATCTGGAAATAATTAGACAGTGAAATACTGAAATAAACTGTACCTGGTTGTTAAAAGATGTCTCTTTTACATAAATATCACATTGCAGGTAGTCCACGAGTTACAATGTTAATTGGCACTGGAGTTTCCATTGCAAAGTGATGTGGTTGTAAAGCCTGACATCATATGATCACATCACTAGCAACAACAATCCCAGCAGTCCCCACTGCTGTTGATAATTGAACCCTAACCCTAACCCACCAGTCATTAAGCAAGGACCCACCCTAATCAAAAACATTCCTGACTTGATCCTTCTTAGTCTAGAGTCCAATACAGTAAGGGACTGCCTTCTTCACCTACTCTTTCAGTAACTCCCCACTCTACCTGTCTTCTCCCAATATCTGACTTTTGACTTCCCTGCACAGCAGCATTCCTCAGTGATGTCAGCACTGGGGGTGAAATTGAGGCCTGGGCCCTGGGGCCTTCAGAAGTCTTAGCCAGTCATGTCAAGGCCTCTTACTTCAGCCTCAGAATCAGTGGTGCTACCACCAAGGAGTGCAACATCAAGTCTTGCACTGTGGTTAACCACATCAGTGCCACACTTCAAAGCCCCCATTTTCCTCTGGCTTCTGACCAGGCATGCCCAGTCTCACTCAATGCAAGGCACGTGCTGGCTATGCCAGGTCTTTTTTGAAAGCCGAGTGTACCATTCTCCAAAATGCACATTCTGTTCTTCAAATAGTGTGTGCTGTTCTCACGATGCTTTGAAAGGCTTCTGAGGCATTCTGAAGCACCATGAGAAGCGCAGGCATTATTTGGAGAACAGTGTGTACTATTTGCAGATTAGATTTTTTGCATCGAGAAATCTGTGAGTACAGCTAATGTGACATTAATTATATTAATATGATTTGAAACAACTTGTTTGCTTTTTATCCAGAATGATTGTCAGTTAAATTTTTATTTGATAAATCATTTTGGTAAAAGATAAATATAACATCTCTCCCCAAAAATGTATGTATACTTACATTTTTAAATGTTACAAATTTGATGGGAAAGGGAAATAGTTTTTGGCTACATCAACTGAAGTAATGTTTCCTAATGTTCCCCTTTAGTGTTTTCTGACCCAACTTCATGTTCAGTACAGTATCCAGTTCAAGGCCACATATTTTATAAAGGATTCAGACACTCTAAAACAGGAAGACAATTGAAAATGTCTTATAACTGGAAACAAAGTCGTAAAAGAGATTATAGAACTTTGGAATGTTTAACTTTTAGATGTTCCTGAAAGTGAAGACCTGTTCTTCATTATTCAAATTTACAGAATAAGTAGCCAAATAACAAGATATAGAGAATCACTTCTTTAGAACTTCCAGTGGTAGAGCATTCACAACCTCTGGAGTCAAATTGTTTTACTGATTAATTGTTCTAGCTGTCAGGAAATTTCCCCTAGGTTGTTTCTCTCCTTGACTAGCTTCCATCCATTGTTTCTTGTCCTGCCCTCAGGTGGAAAATAGTTCTTCTTTTTGGCAGCCCTTGAGATATTGGAACATGTCTCCCCAAGTCTTTCTTTTCATTAAACTAGACAGATCCTATTCCAGCAACCATTCATTATATGTTTTAACCTCCAGATCCCTAATCATGCTTGTTGTTCTTCTCTGCACTCTTAATAGTCTCAACATCTTTTTTACATCGTGGCGACCAAAACTGAATGCAGTGGCCTTACCAAGGCATTGTAAAGTGGTATTAACACTTCCCGTGATCTTGATTCTATCCCTCTGTTAATGCAGTCTAGAGCTGTGTTGGCTTTTTTGGCAATTGCAGCACACTGCTGGCTCATATTTAAATGGTTGTCCACTAGGACTCCAAGATCCCTTTCAGAGTGACTACTAATCAGCAAGGTACCACAACTTCCCTGGTGCTTCCCTTCCCTCTTCCCTCCTTCCCTGGGCTACATGAGAGCTGGGCCACCATCTGTTTTCATTTGTCTTCCTACACTGAGCAAGAGAATTAAATTCACTGACTACTGTTGCTCTTTTCAATGCTTGCTGTTCTAAAAGTAGTCTTAGAAGGTTGCGTTTTTCTGTTCAAAATCACCCTTTCCAAACTGCTTTTGAACTGCTAGAAAAAGAATTAACATGAATACTTGTGATGATTGCAATCATTTTGATCAATGGTATCAGTGAGATCAATTGGGGGCAGATGAGTGGATGTGTTTTCACATATTCAGATCACTTATTTCTTGCCTATACAGATACTAGTAAAATTAGTTTAAAATACAAAATTTTTCTCCCTCTTTCTCATCTTCTTCTGAAAGAAACTTTCTTAATCTTTTAATAAATCTAACTTTTTCTTCACATGTCATGAATGTCTGTTAGCGGATGATATTAAGTGATAGTGTACTGTGCATCCAATGCAACTATATTAGCATAATTTTTTTCTTTATAAACAGGTATGTTGCTATTTAGACAGACGTGGTGACGCAGTGGCTAAGATGCTGAGCTTGTCGATTGAAAGGTCAACAGTTCAGTGGTTCAAATCCCTAATGCCGCATAACTGGGTGAGCTCCCGTTACTTGTCCCAGCTTCTGCCAACCTAGCAGTTTGAAAGCATGTAAAAATGCAAGTAGAAAAATAGGGATCACCTTTAGTGGGAAGGTGTTCTATGTGCCTTTGCCATTTAGTCATGCCAGCCACATGACCATGGAGAACATCTTCGGACAGCACTGACTCTTCAGCTTTGAAACAGACAATGAGCACTGCTCCCTACAGTTGGGAAAGACTGGCACATGTGTGAGGGGAACCTTTACCTTTTTATGTTGCTACTTAACTATTCAATATTACAATATAATACAATAGCAGAGTTAGAAGGGACCTTGGAGGTCTTCTAGTCCAACCCCCTGCCTAGGCAGGAGCCCTATGCCATTTCAGACAAATGGCTATCCAACATCTTCTTAAAGACTTCCAGTGTTGGGGCATTCACAACTTCTGGAGGCAAGGTGTTCCACTGATTAATTGTTCTAACTGTAAGGAAATTTCTCCTCAGTTCTAAATTGCTTCTCTCCTTGATTAGTTTCCACCCATTGCTTCTTGTTCTACCCTCAGGTGCCTTGATGAATAGTTTGACTCCCTCTTCTTTGTGGCAACCCCTGAGATATTGGAACACTGCTATCATGTCTCCCCTGGTCCTTCTTTTCATTAAACTAGACATACTCAGTTCCTGTAACCGTTCTTCATATGTTTTAGTCTCCAGTCCCCTAATCATCTTGGTTGCTCTTCTCTGCACTCTTTCCAGAGTCTCCACGTCTTTTCTACATCTTGGCGACCAAAACTGAGTGCAGTATTCCAAGTGTGACCTTACCAAGGCATTGTAAAGTGGTATTAACACTTCTCGTGATCTTGATTCTGTCCCTCTGTTTATGTAGCCTAGAACTGTGTTGGCTTTTTTGGCAGCTGCTACACACTGCTGGCTCATATTTAAATGGTTCTCCACTAGGACTCCAAGATCCCTCTCACAGTTACTACTATTGAGCAAGGTACCACCTATATTGTACCTGTGCATTTGGTTTTTCTTGCCTAAATGTAGAACCTTACTTTTTTCACCATTGAATTTCATTTTGTTAGATAGTGCCCAATGTTCAAGTTTGTCAAGATCCTTCTGTATCTTAAGCCTATCTTCTGGAGTTTTGGCTATTCCTGCCAGCTTGGTGTCATCTGCAAATTTGATGAGTTCCCCATTTATTCCCTCATCCAAATCGTTGATGAAGACCTTGAAGAATACTGGGCCTAAAACAGAGCCTTGGGGTACTCCACTGCATACTTCCCTCCATGTAGATGTAGTTCCATTGAGGACTACATGTTGAGTGCGGTTGGTCAGCCAGTTACGAATTCATCTGGTGGTGATGCTGTCTAATACACATTCTTCTAATTTATCTAGTAGTAGGTTATGGTCTACTTTATCAAATGCCTTACTGAAGTCCAAGTAAACTATATCTATGGCATTCCTCTGGTCCACTAGTTTGGTCACTTTGTCAAAGAATCCAATAAGATTGGTCTGGCATGATCTGTTTTTGATGAACCCATTTTGGCTTTTGGCTATTACTTTGTTTGCTTCTAGGTGTTCACTAATTCGTTTCTTGATTATCTTTTCCAGAATCTTTCCTGATATTGAGGTCAGGCTGATTGGTCTGTAATTTCCTGGATCTATTTTTTTTCCTTTTTTGAAGATGGGAACCACATCTGCTCTTTTCCAGTCCTCTGGCAGTTCCCCAGTGCTCCAGGATCTCTGAAAGATATAGTTCAGTGGTTCCGAGATCTCATCTGCCAGTTCCTTCAAACCTTGGGATGTAGTCCATCTGGTCCTGGTGATTTGAACTCGTCTAGGTTAGACAGGTGCTCTTTTACCATTTTCTTCCCTATTTCAACTTCATTTTCATTTTATTTTTCATTTTATTACATTTATATCCTGCCCTTCTCTGCAGAGGACCCAGGGCGGCGCACAGGAGATTTAAAAAACATACAAAATTGAACATAGATAAATAATTTAAAATATATATTAAATAATCTCGATCCTATGCTAAAACCAATTATTAAAACCCAATTTAAAACTTTTCTAAAAGTCCCCATGGGGACTAGGCCGGCTTGTTGAAAAAAGTATGTCTTAATAATATGTATTATTATTATTATTATTTAGACATTGGCGGAAGAGGCGGAGGTCGGTGATGGTCCGGAGTTCAGGGGGAAGGTCGTTCCAAAGGGCAGGGCCCGCCACAGAGAAGGCTTTCCCCTGGGTGTCGCCAGTCGGCATTGTCCGGCCGACGGCACCCTGAGAAGGCCCTCTCTGTGGGAGCATATCGGTCTAAGGGATGTATGGGGCAGGAGACGGTCTCGCATATAACTAGGCCCCGAGCCATGGAGCGCTTTAAAGATGGTCGTCAGAAACTTGAGTTCCTAATCTAATTTTTGTGGTGCTGTTTTGGATAGGTTGGACTATTTTATCCCTTTGGGTAAAGACAGATGCAAAAAATGAGTTAAATAGTTCTGCTTTCTCCCTGTTGCTTGTCACCTTCTTGCCACTTTCTCCCAGCAGTGGACCAATTGTTAACTTTTTTCTTGTTTTTAACATTTAACATTTAACATAATATTCTTTAGCTAACAAGTGCTCCTGCTGAATTGAAATTTCCAGCAATACTTTATCTTTATAGAGAATTTTAAAAATAAACATATGGAAAGTTATTTTGAGGAAATATTTTGGCCAGGAAAAACTGATTTACAGCTTCCAGATACTATTTTGTTTTTTACATGTACCCTTAGGAGAGCTATTCTGTACTAGACAGTATTCTCAATAGAGTTGGACTTCAGATCACTATCGGTATTGATGTCTTCATTACTATCATGAACTGAAATAACAAAAGAGTGCTCCAAGCCTCTACCCCATTCTTTTATTTTCTTTGCATTCTTCTTCCAAGTTACACTAATCATCCTATTATTTCTTGCCTGACTCTTAAAAATCAGTTCTGTCTCTTTCATACTGAAATAAGTCTCTTTCCACTCCATCATCCTCTTTTCTGTCTAGTTTTGGGAGACTCTTTCTTGAAGAACTTGCTTAATTAGCTGTCTGCCTGAGTGACAGGAAAACTCCAAAGGAAGTACTGATTAAAGAAGAGTATCTGATTGAGAGATATCTTCAGTGTGGGATGTCTTGCTGCAGGTGCTTAAGGGGCAATTCCTATAATACATTAGCAGCAAAAATATTTGTCATTAAATCATGAGATTTGTGATTGAATAAAGAATGTTGACAGTATGAAAGTCCTAACAGGTTTGTGATTCAGCTTATTTTCCCAAGGAACAGATGGTAGTTTCAGGTTTTTAATACCAGGTTTTATATTGTGAATCTTTAGTGAAGTAATTCAGATTTTATATGAACAAACAAAAATATCAGTTTATTGCATCCAGTTAGTGGAGTAAAAAGCATTTCAGCTTGCATAGTCAGTTGCTCTGCTTAACAAATGATGGAGAAGTTAATGGAAATAATTTTGGATAATAGCCATATTCAAAGTTATTTTTCTTAGTTCTAAATGACAGATTGAACTGAACCAGAAAGCTTCTTAAGGTAATTATCTATTTGTCTTATATTAAGCATAATTTTGATCCATTTTATTAGTTTGATTTTATAAAAGGAAATCATTGCATTGTCAAGTATATTTATGATCAGCTGCTGACGATTATAAGGGCATAATATATTGGATTTTTGTACAGGAAAATAGATACTAGAGGTAAAGAACTGTAGAAATAGTCATGGATATTTTAATATTTATGTTGCAGAAAATGTGGAACAATAAAACATTATCCTAGGGGATATAACCAATTTCATTGTAATTTTATTAAAATCTTATTACAATGACAATAAAGATTATTATTATTATTATTATTATTATTATTATTATCATAATTTTAAAAGAAAATGGAAATTGAATAATTTCATAAAGTTTGTAGCCCTATAAAGAGCCAGCTGAGTCCAATTTCCTACAATGCTATGTAAGGATATTATGGGAAATTTAAATAGTGTTCTGCAAGCCTATCTATTTATAGAAGACCCAAGACAAATAGTAACAGTTAAGAACTATGCTGGGGTGCTATATCCTGGAAATTTCACTGAGGTCTAAATCTTCTGCAACTATTTTATTCATGCTTCTTTCCAGCTGGTTTTTGCATTGACCTATTAGCAGTAAATACTCTGCCTTTTTTTTTTACTTCGCCGTTCCTCTTGCAGCATAATCTATCCCAAACTTCATAGACTGTATTTTCTACAGCTTTGTACATACAATACAATACAATACAATAGCAGAGTTGGAAAGGACCTTGTAGGTCTTCTAATCCAACCCCCTGCGTGGGCAGGAACCCTATACCATTTCAGACAAATGTCTATCTAACATCTTCTTAAAGACTTCCAGGGTTGGGGCATTCACAACTTCTGGAGGCAAGCTGTTCCAGAGGTTAATTGTTCTAACTGTCAGGAAATTTCTCCTTAGTTCTAAGTTGCTTCTCTCCTTGATTAGTTTCCACCCATTGCTTCTTGTCCTGCCCCCAGGTGCCTTGGAGAATAGTTTGGCTCCCTCTTCTTTGTGGCACTTTCTGAGATATCAGAGGGTTTTCTAAAGGAGTGATTAAAGTTCAGTATTGCAGGCAATTTCTGCCCACAGCCTGCAGTTTGATTGTGACAAGGCTCAAAGCTGACTCTGTTTTCATCCTTCCCAAGTTGGTAAAATGAGGACCAGACTGTTGGGACCAATATGCAGATCATTCTTACATTGTAAACTGCCCAGAAAGTGCTGTACAATGCCATGGGGCAGTATGTAAGTCAAAATGCTATTGCTATTGCTAAATGTGTGTTGCCCATCTGGCATTTCCACCTAACACCCAGATTTTCCAAATTATATTCTTAGTATTCCCTTCAGAAATGACATATGTACATTCTGCTGCTTGCCTTCAACCAGGCATATGCAGTATATTATGAGTAGCATGATTGCTCACAAGAATAAATATACCCTTTAAAAATATTTATTTCTCTTAAAATTCCATGTTTAACAGTATACTGAATTTATGCTTTTTTATCCCAGTCCTTTCATTATCTATTCTTATATTTTCAGAAGTTCAGACTTCAGATAGTCAAGGAACTACCCTCTTCGTTTCCATGTCAAGAGACCTGTTCAACTGAATATGCTGTTTCTCTGAAATTAAACGAAACAAGGCAGTACCTCATTCTGGTGAATGTTGAGGTAGAATGAATCAGCCTATATGACCAATTTAATCCCCCTAAATCAGGGGTTTCAAACTCGCATCAACACGGGAGCATCACTTGACATATTGGGACTTTCCCTCCCTTCGCTAAACCAGATGTGGGCAGGGCCAGCGCATGACACATTCAGCTTGTGGGTCGTGAGTTTGACAGCCCTGCCCTAAATCATTACTTCTTAGTAGTTGCTTAGGAACTAAGGAACTAAGGTTTAACACACACGAAAAATATATTCTTCTTTGCTGATGAGGAAATGACTATTATGATTCATACGTCAAAAAGTCAACTCCCTGGTGCATAATTCTCATTATGAAAAGTTATTCAGACTATCATCAAATTTCAATCATCAAAATGATTTCAATAAATTAATCTTGTACAGTCCTTGGACAGTACAAATCGTTCATGAAGAGATGAACAGATATATGCATTTTTATCTGTGTGTGTATATGCAGTGATTTGTTCATAGTTACCAATAAGGGGGAATTGGACTAACCAGCCTGGAAGTATCAAATATAATGTTTATAATGTGAATTAACAGTTGATAGACCTTTGAGTCAATATTTGGTTAATTTTTTTGACAGCAGCACAGAATTTTGCCATATTGAGAATAATTTCCTGTTTCAAATCTGCCAAATATAAGTGGATATAAAATTCATAAAGTCTATCAAGTTAATTCACTAAAAAGGGTGTAAACAACAATAGAATGAAAAATACAAGACAACATGACTCATTCTTTCACATGCACAGAGTCACTCACTAAGGGCAACATCTTCCTTTTAGCAGCACTAAGGGAAGAACATTAAAACATGCTGTGCGAATGTCCTATGTTGTTTTAAGGTCAGACATAAACAGTGGCTTGAAAAGATTTGGAAACCCCACTAAAATGTTGATGCGTCGCAATTAGCTCAAATCCATTTGCTGTTCACTATGCAAAATTTTCTGTCTTAGAATCTATTTAGCATTCTCATATACCTAGAATATTAGAAAATTAGACAAAAACATGAAAAAACAATTTTCTCTCTAAATTCTTATGTCAAACTGAAATATTGCAAAGTTGTCAAGATAGGCAGGATCTATAGGAACAACCAGTGATTGGTTCCTACCGGTAATAATAATAATAATAATAATAATAATAATAATAATAATAATAATAATAATAATAATAATAATAATAATAATAATAATAATAATAATAATAATAATAATAATAATAATTTTATTTGTATACCACATCCTCTCCCCGAGGGGACTCAGAGCGGTGCACAGGGAAAATTAAAATAACTTAGAAAATACATAAATAGAGATAAAAACAAATTAAACTAAGATTATCCCTGTGCTAAAATCCCCAATTATAAAACTAAAATCCCCTAACACCCTATTAGACGGAGACTAACCTAGGCCGGCCAGGCAGAAAAAGTGTGTTTTAAGTTTTTTGCGGAAGGAGCGGAGGTCCGTAGTTGTTCTAATTTCGGGGGGAAGGTCGTTCCAGAGGGCTGGGCCCGCCACAGAGAAGGCCCTTCCCTTGGGCGTCGCCCGCTGGCATAGCCTAGTGGATGGCACCCGGAGAAGTCCCTCTCTGTGGGAGCGAATCGGCCGCAGGGATGTATGGGGCAGGATCCGATCCCGCAGATTAGTTCAGATTAGTTCAGGCAATCCAGTAGTGGTTTGGCGGCCTGGGTTGCTGGAACCGGCAGAGTGCCTGCCAGAACCCACCCTTGGGAACAACATACAATTTTGACTACAAATATAAAAACTGAAAGTAAGTTATGATTACAAACTACTTGCTAGAATAGAGTTGCGTTGACACCCACCCAGTTGAAGAAGAAAAAACCTGACTCCTTTCCAATTGCTCAAAATTGTGGTATTGGCAAATCATGGATACATAATAAATCTTGGTCCAAGACTTAGATCACCAATGCCTTAATCCTACAAGAAGATGCATGTCTTGGAATGGAAGCATTTAAGGAAGCTATGACACACCTTTAGGAAAATGTGTAGAAACTCAGCCTAATTCTTCTAATGGCCAGTAATCCCCAAATGTCATCTTGATATTCATAGTTATTTGTTCCACTGTACAAATTGAAAATGAAGCAGGCTTTTTAGAAGATACTATAACCTAGTATTGTGCGAATTTTAATACTGAAACATTTTTTAATTATAATGCTACACTAAAGCCCCCAAAACTGTTCTAATCCATATCTATATATGAAAAAAATATAATAGAAACTTCAGCATATATCTAATTTTTTATTGATTTTCCAGGTAATATGTGCGTTTGTTTAGTGACTATAAGAAGTTATAATAGCACTGAAAAAAGTTACTTATGACCACTTTTCACACTTACCACTGTTGCAGCATCGTGGTCACATGATCAAAATTCATACACTTAGCAACTGACAGTTTGCAATATCCTGATCATGTGATTATTTTTGTGGCTTTCTGACAAGCAAAGTCAATGAGATAGCCAGATTCACATAACAAATATGTTATTAACTTAACAACTGCAGTGATTCACTTACCAATCTCACACGCATGTGAATCATGCTATTGTAATACAAACTCCTCCTCCATCAGTATACTATCCTCTTCCAGGGCTGTCCAGGGCTGTCAAACTCGCTGCCTGCAGGTCAGATGCATCACATGCTGGCCACGCCCATGCCTATTTCAGCACGGGGGGGCAGGGGGGCAAAGTCCCCAATATGTCAGATGATGTCACCATGATGACACGAGTTTGACACCTCTGATCTAGTCTGACAGTTTCACATGCTAATTGTGATATTTGGCTATATTTGTATAGTCTTACTACACTCATAGTCTAGCTGCTAGCAATATGGGCTTCTTCATCAAAGAAAGGGAGAGAGGAAGGCCTATCATGCCATTTTTTAATAGGTTGGTTATATAGATGACACTGGGAGACTTTCTGAACTTAAACTGAATTATAAGCCTGGTTACCACCTTTAGGTTTATCGGATCATATTGGGAATGAGCACTAAATGAAGTGTCTAGATGAAAACTGTAGACTACAGAGCCTGAAAACCTTCAACTAATTCTGCCAGAATATGACATCCCAAACATGATAGAACCCCATAAGAACCCTTCTATTATTTTTGATCAAATAGGCACAGCCACAAATGGCACTAGACATCTGAATAAGACAAGTCCAGGTCTATTTTAGTGTGTTCTTTTTCCCTTCTGAATTTGTGTACTAGAAAAAGAAATGTGTGTACTATTACTCCTAGAGAGCATGCAATTGGCTACTAAAGCATTTTTATCCAAAAACACTTTTGATCGAAGTGTTCCTTTAAAAGAAACATGAGCAAAGGCTCCACTTAAATAACTGCTTGGAAAGATTTGTGCAATAACCGAAGAAATATCTGAAATCACACAATTATAATAGTCAGTAGTCATCTGTAGCAACTTGTTCTCTGCTAAGAGATTTGGCTAAAAGGAAACCTCTATTCATAAATTTCTGGCAAAAGATAAATAGTTCTTAGATTCAATAGACTTTAACATAATCCATTAATATAAATTATTACTGTCCCATCAAAGATGAATATATCTAATCTAGTCACCAATCCAGTTAAGCAGAACTCAGCAGATTTACATATCACAAACTTTAGCTTGTATAGCAATAGCATTTAGACTTATATGCCACTTCATAGTGTTTTACAGCTCCCTCTAAGCATTTTGCAGCTCAGCATATTGTCCCCAATAATCTGGGTCCTCATTTTACTGACCACAGAAGGATGAAAGGATGAATCAACTTTCAGCCAGTGGGAATCAAACAGAATTAGCCTGCAGAACTGCAATCTAATTACATTGCCACCCAGAGGTGGGTTTCAAAATTTTCTACTACCGGTTCGGTGGGTGTGGCTAGATTGGGGGCCATGTGACTGAATGGGCATGGCCAACTTGATGTCACTCACACACACTCAGTCACATGACCCCCTCACCAAGCCATGCCCACCGAAAGAGCGGCAAAAAGTTTTGACGGGGGGGGGGGGGGCTCCGGCATTGCCAGGGCTAAGGGAGCACCTGCAAGCTACCCAGTAAGAAAAACAGATTTTGTCCTCCCCACATCCCAGGAACACTCTGCAAACTTCAGCAGGGCTGGGGGAAGGCAAAAGCACCCTGTTTATGTGAAAAATATGTGGAAAATGAGCTGTTTTTTGCAAAAACAGTGGTATTTTTTCCTTCCCCTAGCACTGCTAAAGCCTGCAGAGGGCTTCTGGAGGCTGGGGAAAGGCAAAAATGCCTCAGTTTTTGTTTTTAAAAAAAAGAAGCCCATTTTTCACAAAAATGGGCATTTTCCCCTTCCCCCAGCCCCACCGAAGCCTGCAGAGTGCTTCTGAAGACTGGGGAAAGGCAAAAACACCTCTGTTTTTGTGAAAAAACAGTCTACTATTTGCCCATTTTTTGCAAAAAATGGGGGCATTTTACCCTTTGCCAAGCCCTGTTGAAGCCTGCAGAGTGCTTCTGGAGATTGGGGGAAGGCAAAAACACCTCAGATTTTGCAAAAAACGGCTCATCTCTGGGACCTCTCTGGGACACACCATTAAAAAAAGGAAGAAATTACATTTTTCAATGAAGATTATTCTGCACATGTGCAGAACAGAAAATAAAGATAGTGGCACCCAGGATAGAACCGGTACAGTCATGAGTCCAGCCGAGTTACTACCTAACGTCCGAACCGGTAGGAACCCACCTCTGGTGCCACCACAGCTCTTAATGTAGTATAGTAAACTACAGGTAGTCCTCCACTTACAACAGTTCATTTACAATATTTAAAGTTACAACAGCTATGAAAATAATGACTTGCGATTGTTTTTCAGACCAGTGTAGCATCCCCAGGGTCACATGGTCAAAATTCAGATTCTAAGCAACTGACTCATATTTAGACGGTTGCAGTGTCCCACAGTCATTTGATCACCTTTTGTGACCTTCTGATAAGCAAAGTCAATGGGGAAGCCAGACTCCCTTAATAACCATTACAAACTTAACAATTACAATGATTCACTTAACAACTATGGCAAGAAAGGTAATAAAATGGAAGAAATGCACTTAACAATTGCCTTGTTTAGCAACAGGATTGGGTTGTAAATCGAGGATTATCTGTATATTCAAGATGAATGATAGAAGATTGCAAATAAGGCAGAATCATTTGCCCCAATCCCAGCATTACATTCTCCTATTGTAAACACAGATTATAGGAAGGCAATTAAAAAACTGAATAATATACTTTGCTAGCATTTGGCAAAGTTAGTTTGTATAAGCATGTTGCTTTTGAGGAAGGAAGAGAGCATTGATAAGCAACACTCTCTTTGGTGAAGTCCTGCAGGAGTCAAATGTATTCATCTCATTCCATAGAGTAGGCAAAATTGAAGTCCCTCATTTTTGGCACTAGGAGAAATATTTAGAATATGTAAAATAAATCATTAATTTTGCTAGTTCATCAACTTTCCTAAAACAAAAGAACATCAGTGAAATCAGCATGGGAGCAATTGGCTTGTTAAAAGGTCTATTTTGCAATAATTTACAAAGGCACCGTTCTTTAAATTGTATAATAAGGGGAAAAACAGATACAAGAGGAATAACAAAGGAGCTCTTTTAATGTGTAGTTCAGTAACATACTGTACTTCAAAAGTCTTATTATTATCTGGAATAGACAATGTCTATGTTGAAGACACTGATTTTAAATCAAAAATTGAAACTTTTCTGCATAGGAATGAAAGGCATAGCACATAGATCTGGAATATAAAATAGTCTTCAAAACTGAAAACATATGATTTTGATTTCTTACTTAAAATATAAGATAGCATTTAAAATACAGACTTTGAGATGAAATCATCTTTTATTAAAAGCATTTAATTTGACTCAAAAGAGAAAGATAATTTATTTTTTAATCTCTGTTCTCAAAATTGAACAGCAATAACAGTCAGATTTTGAGCAGTTTCATGTATGTTTTTAATGGAATCATATTTATCTATTCTATTTTTTTCTATAAAATTGGTTCCTTTAATTTTGTAAAGGGTAGTTTTAGATTAATAATAAAATGCTGATTGTTTTCCATGGTCAGTTATACATATGGTCAGTTTTATCAATAGTTCAGTAGAACAGAATAAATAAGGTGATGGGATGCTTTCGGTGTGCCTTTAGCATTTAGTCATGCTGGCCACGTGACCACAGAGATATCTTTGGACAGCGCTGGCTCTTCGGCTTTGAAATGGTTACTGATGAAATGCTTCATTCTAAATACAGAAAACTGTATTATACATGTGGCTGAATACTGTCCTACATATATATAA
Source organism: Rhabdophis nuchalis (assembly GCA_039707465.1). Lineage (NCBI taxonomy): Eukaryota > Metazoa > Chordata > Lepidosauria > Squamata > Natricidae > Rhabdophis > Rhabdophis nuchalis. The sequence continues at coordinate 170,178,891 of CM077645.1, forward strand.
CTCGCCATGAATAACATTAAGGTAATAGATACATTAGATAAGCCATGATCAGTGGTGGGATACAACGTTTTTATTACCGGTTCTGTGGGTGTGGCTTGGTAGGTGTAGTATGGCTTGGTGGGTGTGGCTTGGTGGACGTGGGAGGGGAGGGGATACTGTAAAATCTCCAATCCTGATCAGCTGGCACTCGGGAGGCAGAGAATAGATGGGGGTGGGGCCAGTCAGAGGTAGTATTTACTACTCAAAATTTCCGCTACCAGTTCTCCAGGACTGGTCAGAATCTGCTGAATGCCACCTCTGGCCATGATGATATGTAAATTAAGAAATTATCTTTAAATTATTAATGAAATATATTGAACGATTATAACTTTAATTTTTAAAATCAATATGAAGGTTGGGCATTAGGCCTAGAGAGTGAGGGGCAATGTTATCTCTGAAGAAAGCACTTTTCACAAACTGAGCACTACAAGGAAAAGCCATTATTCATGTTTCCATGAGAGACAATGACCTCAAAAAAACATTCTGTAAAACATAGTGAGCTGTAAGTCTCATAGCAAGTTAAGCAGTTCCTTGGATAACTAGATAATAAACTGTTTAAACCTTCAGAGGTTAACATCAATTCCTTAAACAGAGTCCAGAAGGCAATGCATATCTTTCAATATCAGGGTAGCATAACCTTGATCTTTTTTCCCTGTACATGAGCCATGCTTATATTTAATGAAAGCTAAACAAAATTAACAGTGACTGATTCTGTTTCCATTTTCCCAGTGATTTCAGAAGACAATTATACTGATTCCTTTAGATACATTTATTGTGGAGCAAAAAAACTAGACCTTGACACTAACCACTACCCTATTCTTTTATGGAGACCCAGTTATTATAGATTTGTGTATGATTTGTTATTTCTTGGATGCTGGGATTGTTTGTTTTCTTGTTATATTGATTGTGCTTATTTTTAAAACTAATGTTAGCCACTTAAAATGCTGTTTGGATTGAAACACATGTAATTTACAAGAGAGGAAGAAAGAGCCCCAGGGATTGTTGCCTTCTATTTGTATCCCTTCTATGTTTTCCCTTTTAAAAAATCATTTCAGCATACAAACATTCCTTAGAGACAAAAGAATTGTATCACTATATATTTTAATTAGTGTTGGTAGCTCTATAAAACTGCAAGCGCTTGTTAGGATCATCTTGCACAGTAGAAAATTATTTGGCTCAGACAATAGCCAAGGTTAGTTGCTCATTGGAACAGAAATCCATATATTGACCTTTATAGATTACTGTTTTGATGCAAATGCATTTCATCGTTTTGCAAGTTCATTTATCTTATGATTTAAAATGAAGACCATTTTGCTAATTAGGAGACAGCTGTTCAGTTAAGTAAATGACTCATAGAAGCATATTTATGGTATATAACTAATTTTCAAACTTTAGAAACTTTAAAAGGAAATAGAAAAGAGCAGATGCTTGTTAACAGTATCCTGGAGAGTGTTTCCAGAAAGTTGTTGAATAGCTCTTAATTTAAAGACAAAATGATACAAAGCAGGAAATTCCCAAACATTGAAATGTTATGGTTGTGATTATACCTCATCTAGTTCATAATTATCTATTTTGTATAGCTCATGATTACATCATTTTGAATAATAAAGAAGCCCTGGATTCAGTACATAATAATGTTCAATAAATATGGTTGTTTGCCTCATTAGCAGAGGATATTGTTTTTCTCAACCAAGTAGTCTCTCCATTGAGGTGGGAAGAGGAGCAATTTAAAATATGTTATAAACAATAATAAGCATTACAAATATTCAGTATGATCCAACTTCCTAAATAATGTTTGTGAAAGCATCTTTCACTGTTTTATTTGCTGACTCAATCTAAAATATCATAGGTTTCAAGATCTACCAACAGTTCCCACTTACTCCTATATACTTCCAAATTCCCTCTTTTTAACCAAATCTTTCTCAGACCAGTTCTACATAACCCCAAATAGTTTTGGCAATTTGTAGATATGCATAATTAAGCAGCTTCTGAAGCAAGACATATAAATGTAGACATGTAGACAAAAAATTACTTGGTTATTTGATCTTGAATTGCATTGGGAGTTAAGATGAGAGCAGAGTTTGTCAGGATAGAAATGTCAGTTTTACCAACAGCCTATAATCAGACAGCTTCAAAACCCAAAAGCAAAAGGAAAAACTTCATGTAGCCACAAGAAGTGCAAGAAAGAAAAGGTCTTCAGTCAAGGCAGTAAACTCACCGTGGAGAGATATATTGATGTCTTCATTCTGGATAAACGCTGAAACAAGTATAGTTTGTCTGGGTATGAGGCATAGATGCTTCTGGTTTTTTTTTTTTAAATAGATGGCATGGTATTTGGCTGCCAAAGTGAGTACACTATAAAATCTATGAAATAATGCAATTTTTCTGGGCAAAACTAGATGTCATTGGTTGGATTCCAGTAATATCTCAGGGGACAATTTTGTTCTTTAAAATGGTGGTGTTTGCTTGCCTTTGGAGACAGACATGAGCATATGAGATTGAGACTGCTTCAGTGACTTCAGAGGTTCTGCTGAGATTTTTCCCCCCATTTGCAATCATTGTTTGTATCCTGACAATGGGATGGCTTCATTCCTCTGAAGCTGATAAGTATTATAAAAACAAGTTTGGCAGTTGTCTGGACTCTATTACTGATAACTACTCAACCTTTCAACTACTCTTTTTCTCCAGCTGTTTTTGTTAGTGGACATATGCAAACTAAACCCGTTGACTCATGGATGATTGCATGGAGTTAGTTTAATCTTATGCACGACTGGGTCTAATTTGATTCAATTTAACCCCACTAGGGATGGTTAATGAATCAAATACCTTTTTATTGGTATTCCCATGACATACATTAACTTCCCTCTACTCATTGACCCAGTTAAGCATGTTATAGAACAAGGTCATTGGCTGATTCATACATGGCCTGAATAGTACAGAAATGTCTATGTTGATGGGTATTTGTTGGGAAGCCCATGATGACAGGTACCTTAAGAGATAACACAAATAACATGACTTGTATTATTGAGTTGCATTTTGATACAAATTACATTATTGCATCTTTCTACAATAAAAGTTATGATGTATTTTGTTAATAATAACAAAAATACCAACTTAAAATATTCAGGTTTTTCACCCTGAAGTAATATTGAAGTAGAATTACTTTGTTATATTACAAGGATTCAAAGCTATCTGAGAAATGTCATATGATATAACCTTTCTCTATAGCCTAATTAACAATTATTTCAGGGAAAAGATCTAAGAGTGATGGCCTCTTGTAAAGTATAGCCATAGAGCAAGAGATAATAAGTTTGCAAACATTTGTGCTCATAATGAGATTGTTGCAAATAATAAAAAGCAATACTTAAGAAAAAGAATAATCTCTCCCCCAATCCTTATTCCAGATGTGCAAACATACCTTCCTCCCATCTATGTTCTTTTTTAATTTTAAATTGTTGCACTAAAGGCTTTATGAGAATTTGTTATGGAATATAAAGCAATTAAGAGTCATAAATCAGTTATATCTGGAAGCTAAAGAAACAAAAAGTGTTTTCCATGACATTTAAGTTAAATAAAATAAAGAGAAAAATCTGGTATATTGAGTGGGATTATTTCCATGGATTAATCTGTTTGATTAATGATATACATAATGATATTGATGGTTATACTATGGTTGTTTGGGGGTTGTTTAAATCCTTAAAAGATTCCATTATCTCACTGATGCTTACCTTTCTTTGGTCTACTCTTAAAAAATTAACTTGCTTAATTAAATAAATTAACCTGGTAATAATTTTTGGCTAAGTCATATTTACAATATCATTGTTACATAAATTAGTGTAAACCATGTTAATTTCAGTTATCCCCAAATTCAGCTACTGGAGATTATATGACATAGCAATCTTATTTGCTGCCCACAGACTTAGGATATTCAGGGAGTTGAAATCCATACAACTAAAGCTGCTGAAGTAGAGAAACATTGTTCTAAACAATATTGCATTATCATCCCCAATGTTCACTTACAACAACTGTTCAAAGCTTCATCAGCACTGAAAGTGATTCCTGACTGGATTTCATACTTTTCATTATTGCAGCATCTCCATGGTCACATGACCAAGATTCAGGAGCTTGGCAACTGGCATGCATTAATGATAGTTGCACTCTGCCAGGGTGCATGTGATCACCATTTGTAACCTTCCCAGCCACCTTCCAACAAACAAAAGCAATGAGGGAAACCAGATTTACAAGATGACTTATCAATCGGAGTGATTTGCTTAACAACTGTGGCAAAAGAGGTCATAAAATGGGGCAAAATTCATTTAACAACTGCCTTGCTTAGCAATAGAAATTTGGAACTCAGTTGTGGTCTTACATGGAGGACTACTTTATATGTTTACTCCAAGAACAACTTTCAGTACAAAGAAGCCCTTTTCTTATAATTTTATTTCATACAAAAAGGATCTGATGTTATCCAGTCATTTCTGATTCTTCATGAGCCAATGGACATCACTTCAACTCATCAGGAATAGTATCTAGTCTTCAATTGGCCTTTTTTCAGTTTCCTGTGATTTTTATCAAGCATCAGGCCTTCTCCAATAACTCCTGATGTTCATTTTTTATATAAAACATTGAAGCTTTAGATTTTTTTAAAAAAGTCTTAAGTAGTTAAGCGTGATCAATCATGTTTTATTTCATCTAGTATTGGGTGGTTCTTACAATCATATCTTCTCAGCAATTTTTTTTAGCATCACAATTCAGAGTTACAGATTTTTCTTTCCTTGTTTGCTTTGATGGTCTAGATTTCACAGATGAATATTATAGCTGGAAAAGCTATGACCTCAGTAAATGTACATATCCTGCATTGTCAGTCTCATATCTATGTGCTTTAAGTGGTAACTTTCTATGCTGTACCTTAATGCAAAAATGTTACTATACTGTCGCACCCTTTGAAATTTGGATGAGGATATAATAATAGCTTAGACAAAAAGGTATATATACTCTATAAATTTCCATTGATAAATTATTGTTTGAAAAAGAAAGAAATAATAATATAGGCAATTATTTTGTGCAAATGTTTGTATTTGTGGCTTTGAAGGTAAGGACCAACTTTATTTAACCTTCTTTGAAAATACTATTTGGTTTTGTTGAAATCACTAGGATTATCCTAAAAGTGAATTATTCTGGATATTTGTGTAATAGGTTTTCTATTTTGTGTTACCTGGTTTTTTGGCACATTGTTTTTCAACCATTAGTAGCTAGTTAGTCCTGTGCATTTGCTGTATTAGTTATCTAAGATACAAGTAGTACTCAACTTGTGAACACTTGAGGTTACAATTGACCTTCCCGCAAAGGTACGTATGATCCGATTCTGAAGTTCCAATGTCCTCCTGTAGTCACATGACTTAATTTTAGGCACTTGGCAACCACCCACATTTGTGGCCATTTCTAGGATTCTGCATCCTGAGATATTCTAGCAACAGGGCAAAAAGCGCAGTGGAAGCATAGTAGAAAACAGCGTTAACATAGCAACCGTGTTGGCTGATCCCACGGATTCCTTAGCAACACTATCATTTCTCAGCATTCACAATGTTCTCACATTAGTCATGCATGGAAGACATTAATTAACATACAGCAATGGTGCAAATTTTGTGATGACATCTGGCAATCCGTTCTATAGAGGCTTCTATGCTATGGCTTCACTAACAGAGCTAATAGTATAGCAAGTGGTGTTAAGAGTACTGTGGAATGGTGAACTGACCACCTGGAGCCAACAGGTATTTTTCCTTTCTGAGTTCCAATTTTGGTGCTCCCTAAGAAGGAGAGTTAAAAGAGCCCCACCCTCTCCTAAATTGGAATATTTGTTTTAAAAAACAGGAACTGAAAGAGAACATCTCTGCATGGGTGTGTCAAGAAAAGAGTCAAGCCTGGAAGTTAGCAGAGATATGGGAAACTTCCATCCCAAAACAGGAATAGCCTTTAAATGGCAAGAGAAAAATATCAATTCATGAAGCCCCTGTGAAACAGGAGAAGAAAAGAACCTAAAATAGAGTCTGCAAACCCAAGCAAGGCTGCAAATGAAACCAAGCCCACTCCATGAAGCAGCCCAAGTGCAGAGTTCTACAAACCAGCTCCAGAAATAGAGGACTATGAGTGCTGGAGGAAGAGAATATGTATTCAATATAATACAATACAATACAATTGCAGAGTTGGAAGGGACCTTGGAGGTCTTCTAGTCCAACCCCCCACCTAGGCAGGAAGCCCTATACCATTTCAGACAAATGGCTATCCAACATCTTCTTAAAGACTTCCAGTGTTGGGGCATTCACAACTTCTGGAGGCAAGCTGTTCCACTGATTAATTGTTCTAACTGTCAGGAAATTTCTCCTCAGTTCTAAGTTGCTTCCCTCCTTGATTAGTTTCCACCCATTGCGTCTTGTTCTACCCTCAGGTGCCTTGGAGAATAGTTTGACTCTTTACAGATTCACAAATCTGTAAGGAATGCAAAGGATTTTCACCTACAAGCACCAACATTTTATTGACAATTATGCATGCAATTTTCCAAGTGTACATTTTCTGTATGGTTTAATCCAGTCACCTATGTAGAGCCACTGCTTTGCCAAGAACTATACGAGGACTACAGAGAGTTATTATTCTCAACACGAAAATCAGACAATTCCATCATTTAGAGAACAGATCTTCTGACTATTATATCTTGTTTGAGGCATTACATTTCAGAAAGGATTCAGACGAACTGCAATCATTTTAGATAGAAACCTGTGAAGATAGTTAGAAACTCAAAACTAAGTGCTATGAAGACAGTTTGAAAGAAATAAGACTGCTTACTGTTGAGAAGACTAAATGGATATTAGTTTTCTTCATCTATCCTTAGGGATGTCACACAGAAGAGAAACCTGTTCTGTATTGTTTAATAGTACAGGACATGTGTTATCTATTTGATCCACATTGTTTAATTAATTCTAAGAGATGTTGCTTAGGCAAGCTAACTCTTCCTATTTATTCTCACTAGCTGTGAGATAACAAACTTCCTTTCCTAGCCCTAATTAGATAATTATTTTCCAGTTTTGTTTTAACTAGGTGCCCAGTACTTGCCAGATGCTTAACAGTATACCTAATATTCACTAATATATAACCTTCTTTTGTTGATGCAATTTGAGGGTGGGAGAAGGAACAGGTTGACAGGCTATAAAACAAAGTTTGTTTTGTCCAGCAAAAGCAACCCCTTTGTCAGTCATTCCATGGAATTTTGTAGTGAATGACCTTAAAGAACAAAGGGAAGATCCACTACTAAGGTAACAATCAGATAAATGAAACTTGAGCCCAGACCAGGAAAGTAGTTTGTAAAAAGCTTCAAGTAGCCAGCCAACACCACCCCGCCAAACACACACGAAATTCTCATGATGGTAAAAGAGGAAGAAAAGGTAGCACAATCAGATGGGCAAGATTCTATTGGTGGGTGTGTTTCTGATAAAAGTAATTTTCAGTCTGTACTAAAATTGTTTCAGTGTCAGTTTCTGCTTGATAGATATATGTTTATGTATCAAATGTAGATGCATTAAAATGAGGTATTTATTAAAATTAACAGTAAAGGTTTCTATAAAATAAAAGTCTGTGTCCATTCCCTGAAAATTCAGTTGCCCTTAAAGTATTTAATGGTTTACCTTTATTTATCTGAAGCCTCCAATTGCTGTTTACTTTCTTTCTTTGAAAAGCAGATGTAATCTACATTTCTTCAGCAGGAAATAAGACATATGAAATATGATTCTTCTCATTAAGATGATTCAGAACATGCCATTATATTACTCTTTTACTAAATCTTATTAGGGTTATATGCAAACTTTCAGAAGTCACTCCTGAATCATTAGTATACTGGGAGACATTATCATACAGAAATTCGGTAGTGATGTCATTTTGAATTAAATGTTTATCTGGCAACCAACATAATTCTTTTATATTTGTCATATTGTTACTGAAAATTTTCCTTATTTAAATTATTATACTAATTTTAGATATAGTACTACTTTTAATTTAAGATGTTCTAGACTTGGTAAATAAATAAATAACCTAACACTAATAAATGGATTGAGGATTTATTGGATTTATATCCTGCCCTTCTCCCAAATGAAAAGAAGGAATATCATATCAGGTGAATTAGAGTGATAGCTTTATAGCATATCTCCAGTAATTGGCTGAACTCATAATTTTTTTCTGGAAAATACACATAGAACTCAAAAAGACAAGAAATTGCCGGATCCTGATTTACCTCCTGAAATGTTACATAGATGCCAAAATAGTTTTCAATTAACTATTCCATGTCTTCCTAATTCTTAATAATTAATTTAGAGTATTCTAACAACATTGTGACAGTATGTAGTAGTTAAGGGCTGTCAACCATCCTGTGAAATGAGCTTAGAGACATACAGAATGTTTTTTTATCTGCTAACATAAGATGAGAGAAAAAGATATAAAAACACATTTCTCACAGACAGAAACATTCTCAACTGGAAAAGGAATGTGGTGTGTTTGCATAGAGCAGGGCTGTCAAATTCCTGGCCCGTTGGCCGGATCCATCACATGCTGGCAATGCCCACGCACAGTTTAGCGAAAAAAGTCCCAATACATCACATGATGCCACCATGACAACATGAGTTTGACACCCCTGGCATGAGGGAAGAGAAAGCTGATAGATTTGAAAGAAAGAGATTTAGGAAAGAAAAATAAATGATAATTGGAAGCTCAAAATGGATTCTAGACAATGATAACTTATGAAGACTTGTTGGTTCCAGGGAAAGATAGACCAAGATGCCTGAAAAATTCCTGAGTGAGTTCTTAAGTTCATCAAATAAGATGAGAGATGAGAGACAAGTTTTTCTAATGAAAATAGTCTCTATAGAAGGCTGAAGATAGAAAAAACATCCTGCCAACCTGAGGAAGGCAGCCAGCATAAATAATGCCTCATAGGAAGGATTGTAGAAATAGCTATACATAAAACTGAAATGACTTTACTAGAGGCTGTCATATTTAATTAGACAATAAAGAAGTAGTTAAACTACTAATGCTTGACTAGGCCCATATAATTCGAATCTGCTTTACTATTTTCTTCTGCTTATTAAAGGTATGAAGAAAGAAAGGACAATGGGAGAGAAAGAATCCAGCTGAAATTATTTTAAATGCCTTAGGTGAATATTTGGCTGCTTTAAAAAAAATGTAAAGATTTGTTTTATTTTAATCAAACAAAAACACAAAAAAAGAATCCTCCTTCATTATATCTTGTAGAAAGTGTGTCAATTGGTTACAAATAACTTTTGTGCATTCGTTCACAGTCATTACTTATAGTTCATATTAAATTGAATATTTTAAACCAAAAATCGGAGCTACTGTCATTCTATAAATCTTGGTGGTGGGGGTGTGTGGAGTTTTGACTTTGTTGCTGTAAATGGGTTGATTGGCTGTGTAGTTGTATCATGATTGGTAGATTGGTGCTGATTGGTGCTGGCTGTGTGTCCGTTGTTCTTTTGTGTTGTAACTGTTAGGGATATAATCCAGGTGTTGGGTTGGCAATATATATATAAGCCATGATTGAAATTGGTATCTGTAACTTTAACTAATACAGTGGAATGTGATTGGCTGCTGCTTCCTCAATTAGTCATAAGAGGAAGCCAGAATCATTGTTAGATTGCTGATCTTTTGAATGGAGACTCTGTATATCGGGGTTAGATCAGCAAAAAGTGAAGAAGCAAGAAGAATCGTGGATTGAGCAACTGTAAGCCAACTGTTTGAATTATAGACTGTATTTTGATTCAAGACTAACTATCACTTGTTTGTGAAGAAGTAGTTTACTTTATTCTTCCACTGCAAGTAAAAGTTTACTTGTTTTTACCATCAGTGTCTGTGACTAATATTGTGAATATATAGCAACATATGTCTTGCTGCAATTCCGTTGCATATCTCTCGGTCTCCTAATGGAGATATCCTCAACAGTAACGATCTGAGTGGTGGGTGGGGCTCATTTGTTGACTAGGACTGGTTTCCAGATGTCTGGTAGGTGGGAGGTATCGTCACATATATTCAAGTTGTGGGTGTGTTTCTCTATTTCGATGGCTTCCATAATTATTCTCTTGTTGAAGTGTTCAGTTTTGGAGATTAAGTTGGTTAATTAATGTATGTTATCATAGATTTTCACGTGGGTATGCAGGTCTTATTGTATTCAGGTCTTTTCCTGTGTAAGATTGAGATTGTCTTGGCTTTCCGAAACGTTGCCAAGACAATCTCAATCTTACACAGGAAAAGACCTGAATACAACACAACCAGCATCTATCTATCTATCTATCTATCTATCTATCTATCTATCTATCTATCTATCTATCTATCTATCTATCTATGTAAATAAATGTTTTATAAGATGCTAGTGAATCACTGAAATATAATTAACTTAATCTTGTCTATTATTTTTCAAATCAGAAAATAAATTGAAAACCAGAAACAGATATGTAATAAAATCACATTACATTATATTTCTCACAAATAATAATCAAGCACATATTTGCATAGTAGTATCTCATCAGTCTGTGAAAGAATTACAATGCTAATGAAAAAAATCATACCATGCAACATTTTTAGGCTATGCATATCTTTGCATACAGTAACTGTTTAAAAATTAATGGGTATTTTAATAGAAATATAGACTTAACCTTCTACCACCCTTCTTTTTCTTTCCTCCTCCTTTGAAGATGAAGTGTATTTGGAATTTGGCTGCTCATGCACTGCATTTACACTCTACATGTAAAAATTAAAGGAGGTGTGCCTTCTTTTGAGTTTAAACTGAAGCAATGAGGTTCTTTGATTCTGCTTATAGAGTCCATGATTCTTCCATGGCCAATTTGCAGAGACCATAATTCTGTGTTGTCACTAATATAGAGGGGAGTAAAGTGTAAGTCAGATGCTTTGTTGTTATTTCATTATTCCAGAGCATAATATGCAATGAAAAAGTTTTCAACACTGCTTCTACTGGTGATATTATTGTATCACCTCTTTTACATACATATGGTTACAAATTGGAACTCTGAGTTACACTCATGATCCGTAAAGAATGTTCTACTTTTGCTACAGTTGTAGAGTGATTGGGTAACTAAATTTGGTTCAGCTTTGTTTAAATGCTTCTATTGATTATAAATTGACTTATTCCCTTTACTTATAGATTGTCTGTAAAAACTTTATAAATGAAGTAACAACTAAATAAATAAATAATTGCTTGAAATATCCATAGTTGTATCACTAATAATCAGTGATAAGTGATCAGCCTTGGTAGCAAAGTGGTTAGAGTGCAGTACAGCCTGCAAATCTCTCCAGGCTCAAGGTTGACTCAGCCTTCCATCTTTCTGAGATCAGTAAAATAAGGATCCAAATTGTTGGAAGCAATAGGCTGACTCTGTAACCGCTTAGAGGGGGTTGTAGAACACTGTGAAGTGGTATATAAGTCTAAGTGCTATTGCTATTGCTATCAGGAATTATTGTTTCTTAACACTCATGGCAATTATGTGAAGTTTATATCAAAGAAACTAAAAAAACAAGCCAATTATTATATATAGAATAACTTATAAATCGAGTCTTCAGTAGTACACACATCATTATGCATTTAATTTTTCTCTCTTAATTTTTTGTATGATGTGATTTAATTGCAGTTTTCTTGTCCAAATCCCTCTCAACTGAATGACATTTGGCACATGATCAACATTAGCTCACAATACACAATATTTCAGCTTATAATTAAGTCCGGAGCAGCAGCATATACAGACTAAGTTGAAGTTGCTGGAAAAGTGACTATAATAATTGGTCTCTCAAAACATTATTTCTTATTTTAAAAAGCTTTACATTCCTGTTCTAATATCAGTAAGTATTCAGTAAATATAGCATCCTTGTGATCCCTTTTCAGCAGAAAACTATGTATCTATATTCCACTTTTCCTAATTCAGAGTGCCTGGCCAATAGGGAGTAAATAATTATACTTGAAATCTATAAAGAAGATGATATCATCAGCTTCACTCAAACAGATTTTGGTAATACATACCAGGTCTGCTCATTGATCCACTACCAAGTCAAGAATGAATATATTGCAGAGAAGCCCGGCATTTACCATAAGTTGCTTGAGGCCAAAGTCTGAACCTCAACTGATGCAGTCAATCTGGCAGTTGGGTTCAATACAAATTATGGCTTCCTGACCTTTCCCTTTCTTTTTCCTCTTTCCCTGCAATGTTTTATCCAACTTTTCCTGCTATATATTTCTTAATCCATCACTACTAGAATTTGGTCCTCTATTCCACTACAAGAGTACAAACTAAGCCTTCTAGCAAAGTTACCAAGTTCTGGGTCAACCCATCACCCTGTTTAACATAATAATGCTAACCATATTTTCCCCAATCTCTTCTCCATTTCAGGCTTGGGGGAACTGGGAAGCAACCAGTGGACCTTTCCAAAGGGATTTGTTTCCCTGCAACTACATCTCCTATTCTCCAGCTTGCTTTCTTCAATATCTTGAATTCTTCCTTCTCAGTCCCTCAACATTCACCTCATACCTTATGAACCTTATCACCACTGTGTAGTACATTCCCACATTCCTGCTAATTTGCTCTGTTAACCCTCTAACCCCAACAATCCAAGTTTATATTTTACAAAGTTTATATTTTACAAAGCCATGCTGAAAAGAGAACAAACTGTTAATATAGTCCAGAAATATGCAGTTTTAAAATGGAGCAGAAAATATTAAAATAACATAACATTGGTTAAACACTGAGGTTACAAAAAAGGGAGGAGTGTATTAAAACTGGTTTACATTCATTACATCTGAAACAAAAATATTTTACAAAAGGAAATAAGTTTTACTTTTGCTAATTTAGCAGCAAAATCTAGAAAGAAAGTTCTATCAAAATACTTATTATAAATTATGTTATGAAATAGAAATAATTTGAATAATTTAAAATATAGCTTTTGAATAAAAGTTTTTAATATAGTTTAACATCCACAAACTTTCTACTTAAAATGAAATTAACTGCAAATAAGTAGAAGAGTATCCATTATAAGAACTTCAATTTAAGACATACAGTAATTGGATTAAGAAATTATTTACACCATACGTAGTGAAATATGGAATTCACTTTCACAAGATCTAGTGATGATCACCAACTTGGATGATCTTAAAAAGTGATTAATTGAATTTGTCAATTGCTACTAGTCATAATAGCTATAATCACATCCAATATCAGAGAAAATATTATTCTCCTCATCAATTAGTGAGAAATATGAAGAATATGTTGCTCACATAATGGGATTTTCATTAACATTTCTAAAGAATGATGAAAAGTATATTTCCAGGTATTATATAATAAGATAAAACATCTAAAATATTTTAAGCTTTTTAGAATACATAACCATTTTTATGAGATCAATAATGTATTTCATACTTTTTAATAATCATAATTTTAACTTCTATATAAATAAAATTGATATTGTAGCTAATTTTGAACAACCAAGTTATGATGACTTTGCTAAGGATTTAGAAATCATGACCTGAACTGTTAAATAAGCTGTTTTCTGTTTAGTAACAGATGTTTTCTGTTGCTAAAGCTTTATAGATATAAAAGAATATAACTAACATTTTTGTAACAGCAAAGTATATCTCTATGAAATCAACTAATATTTTTAAGAGCAATCGGTTTATTTATAAAAACAGCAAATTGAAATCTATTTGAATGGCAACGAGAATGATAATTATACAAGTTTATATATATGATAATGGAAATAACTGGTATATGTTAGCAGCACCTGTTTATTGATATGTAATCCACAGTAATCAAGATTTACTTTCCATAGAAAAAATGTTTTTAAAAGGTGACCATTCTACAAGATACTAAAGCAACATTTTTTAAAATCAAGAATGCTTGACAATGCCGCCTTTTTCTTAACTTATTCCAACTTTACGACACCAGAATGTAAGTAATTTTCTTGAGACATTTCACTATCAAAAACCTACATTTAATTTGGTGCAAAGTGGTTTTCGCTGAAGGCCGATTCAGCTTGTAAATAATCCGCAATTTTACAAAATTAGGCTAATTTATATTTTGCCAAAACTTTAGAACAGGTGACTTACAGTAATGAAAGACTCCCTTTTAAAAAGTATTTTCTGTTTTCAAAATAAATAAATCTGTATTAAAATCAGATATTGTATGTATCAGCTATAACTATGGACAAAGTTATTTGGTAATATTTAGTGAAAATAAGAAGTTGAATAGAAAAAAAGATACCTTTACTATCTGTTTTCTTTCTATTATAAACAATTTCCAGAATTATTAGCTTTACAAGATTACTACTAAATGCCATGAACTCCTAAAATAACTCTTCATATAGTGCCAAGGAAAGCAGGTTGAAGTCTCCCAGAAGTTACAGGTGCTCAGAAACATTGAGTGCCACCTGGTGGCTTTGTCTTATCTATGATGGTGCACAGAAATATTCTTCTTTCTAAAATTCAGCTGAATGACTTTTAGCACAGAAATGGATGAATGGGTAATTCTTTCTCCAAGGAATTTTGCTACCTGTATTACTTTCTAGTATAAAATAGGTTTATTCTCATAAGCGTTTTAAATAAATGCATGTTTAGAATAGTTGAAGGAAAGCTATATTTAAAACATTGTAATTGATTCATCCCTCCTGCTGCCTCAATTATTTTGAAGCTTTGATGAATTTTAAAAAGTGCTTTATAAAGCTATGTTCTGTAATGTTTTATTTAATACATTATATTATATTTTATTTTGTGTTTGTGAGTCACTATAATAATGAATATTGCCACCCAGTGCAAATGTCTGGAAAGTTTAATAATCTTAGAGCCGTCATGGCGCACCTATGGCACATGTGCCACAGGTGGCATGCAGAGCCCCCTCTATAGGCACACCAACCATCACCCCAGCCCAGTTCTACAGTGTATGTGCGCATGCCTCCCAGCCGGCTGGCTAGTCTTCAATTCCATGATGTGCATGTGTGGGAAACAGGGCACATGGGGAATCACACACATGTGCACGGGTGCTCACATTGCATTTGGGGGGTTCACCCCCTTCACAACCCGTTTTGGGCCTGGAAGGCTTCCTGCACCAACCTAGGAGCCAAAACAAGGCATGGAGATGCTGCCCAAGCCCCCCGTGTCCCATTTTTGGCCTAGAAAGCCTCCTTCACAAACCTGGAAGCCAAAAATGGGTTTGGGGGTACTCACATTGCATTTTGGGGGTTTGTGCACATGTGCACACATTTGGCACTCCACACCAAAAACGTTAGCCATCACTGTCCTATAGGAAATTCATAATATCTATGTAGAATTAATATTTTGGATTGGATTGGAAAGCAGGTAATCCAAAAAATTATTACTGAAAGACTTGTGGTTTCTGACTGAAGGTTGTCCTACTAAGCATATTTGGGGAATAGTTAATTCAAGTAAAGAAAATATGAATTGCTACCGCAGAATGAAGCTTAAACTGTTAGAGGAGCTGTGAGAGTTCTGTGGTCCTATGTTAATATTAAGAGTTGTGTGGGACTGCAATGAGGTGATGCTAACTGTCAACTGATTGCAGACAAGCTGTATTTTAGTGAAACAAAAGTTCAGACGTAACAGCATTTTCTTTACATACTGAATGTATGAGGCTGAATTTCTGACATACTCAATAGCACTGAGAAAGATGTAATATAAGGCAGCTTCTTTTTTCAGATTATCATTGTTTAGAAAGAACTTTCAACTTTTGTCATTTGGAAATTTTATCATTAATATACCTGCCCTATCTGCTAATCTATTTAATACAAAAATTAAAAAGAAATAGTTGTATATATCATTCAGGTTATAATCAGCATTATAACATTTGAACATTCACAAGGATTTAGTCTTAAGAATTTTAGAGTGCTATTTAAATTTTTCTTCATAGTTTTAGTTCCAAGACTTGATTTTAAACATTTGTAATTATTATTAAGAATACATGGTCCAACACCTTTCCAACACTTTTGATAAATAGTTTATAATTAAATGAAAAATTCAGATCTCCCACAATCATCTACTATTTGTCATCATTAACCTTTGGGACAATTAAAAAAACTGTACTTTTTTTAAAAAATCACAATGAAACCACAGGTAATCCTGAACTTATCACATTGGAACCAGCACCCAAATTGTGATCATGTGACCACAGTGGTACGAGCAACATGTTCAAGGGCAGGTCATACATCACTTTTTTTAGGTCGTAACTTTGAACCGTCATTAAACAAATGGCTGTAAGTTGAGGACTACCCATAAAAGTATTTACCAAGCTTGTACTATATCTAGTGAAATACTACTATCCTGATATGAAGACAACATTCACATTATGATCAAACATAGTTAGGATAATAAACATTTATAAGAAAATACTGCTGGAATGTAATTCTCTATCAAACAATTTTTAAAGTAAAATTTATTGAAAAAACACAGCTTTGTTTTTTTATCCCCCCCCCCCCGCCAAATTTTACATTATAGTTCATAAAAGAGATCAAACAGAAATAATTCCTCTTTTTAAGTATAAAGGATAGTTAAAAACTTCTCAGATTTGGAGGAATCAATGCTGGAAGGAAAAAAATTGCTACGGTAGTTTTATATCCTACCATTTGTTCAGGAACTTAGGGTAATTATAGCATCTCTCAACCTATATTTCCTACCATATAACCTACCATGTGCAATAGGTACTGCCTAAAGAATATGTCTGACCCCAAATCACGCCATGAGTTTCCATAACTAAGGATAAATCTGAAATTGGTTTCCCTGTTTTCCCTGGTACTTGTCCAATACCGTAACCATTAGACCACTATGGCATATTTTAAGAGATGCTTGTTTCATTAACAATTAATTAAACATGGATTGTGGCATTGGTGAAAACGTGAACTGGACTAAACAAAAATATAATTAGAAGATGCATCACGAAAATTTGATAACATATATTTAGCTGGTAAAAAATTGAATACTAAGAGCATACATTTGGTAGATTTCTTTTATATTAAGTTGAATACTTACTTTACACAGCCTTATATGTTTTAATACAAAAGATTGTTAGAACTGTTCACTTACTATTTAGATGAAAATGATTAAGAAAGCCTGATGTAGAGGTTTCACATGCTCAGGTGGTCTTCGAAGATTCATGAGATCAGAAGGCTGCCGTATTCCTCTTCTCAGGAGTGTCTGTACTCCTGAGTGCTTCTGAATGAGAAGAGAAGTTAGGTCAGTGCTTCCACAAAAACATCTGTCGTCTCCTTTTGTATTGAATGCAGCACCTGGATAAAAAAAGAGCTTGGAACTTTTCATCTGTCTCCTGTCAATGATAGTTTTAAATTAGTCATGTATTATAACCTAAGTTGCTGGGTTATGTGACATTTACTTATATCTTTAAGCAGTATGGAATATTTTAATTGCCTCAAATCTTTTAGGAGGATGCAGTATGATGCCAAAATCCAAAGAATTTTTTTTAAAAATAACCTGCCCACTTACATGTTGATAAGAGGATTATTTGTCAGATTCTGAATTTGTAGAACCTTTTTAATAATGCAACTAAGAAAAATAATAAAATATATTGATATAGTACAGATGCTTCTGTGTTTTACTTGGCCAATATGGGTAGTCTGAAATATAACTAATTAATTTGATCTAGAACATGAAAAAAGAGCCCGAGGAAGAATTAATGAATTAATTGCTTCTAATATATAGCTGTAAATTGTTTTCTAGGTCATAATTATTTTGATAATTCCCAACAGAACATTTTTGAAAATGATCTGTACCTAGACCTAATTTTATTTTGATTTTATTAGACATTAGAGAGAAGTAGCATCTGACACAATTTTCAGACTTTGTGTTGCACTGCATAGAGCAAAGTCAAAGAATATTAACTATTCTTCCAGTCCTCATTGATGCTAATGGGTTTTAAATTGTTTAACTGTAAGCAAAGTACTATTGATTAAAGTGGTTATTTTATCCTGCTGCAACCATCTATTTTAATTTTAGGCTCTAGTGCTCACATTATGTATAACATACATACCAGAACTCTAAGCAAACTGGTTGCTTGCTGGCTTCATAATATTTAAAAGAAATCATTTCTCCAGGTTTATGCATGAGAGAATTTTACACATACCTTTAATAAGGCATGATAGAATGCCTGTTTATTTCTAACCTATACACATATTGTTTGGAAAAAAATAATTACCAAATGTCTTGTAATATATCCTATTTCAAGAATTGCTTTTAATGATATAAAGATGGTTGTTCTGGAAGCAGTGTCACATCAGCAAGACCCCACCGCGGGGAGGCGGAACTGGAGACACCGAGTTGGTTCCGCCCCAGGCGCCTGATGGACCCGGAAAGGTTCAAGAGGGAGCTTGGGCCAGTACCTGTGTCCCTGTCCCACGGCTCGACTGAGGATCTAGTGGCCGCATGGTATAGTGCGGCCACGGGGGCCTTGGACCGAGTCGCGCCCTTGCGGCCTCTCATGCGGCGTCGAGTCACCCAGGCTCCTTGGTTTACCGAGGAGCTTCAGGAGATGAAACGCTGTAAGAGACGCCTAGAGAGTAGGTGGAGATCTTCTCGATCCGAATGTGACCGAACACTAGTGAGAGACCATATTAGGACTTATTTAGTGGCGCTAAGAGTGGCCAAACGTGAGTATTGTGCCACCCTTATCGCGTCCGCGGAAAACCGCCCTGCCGCTCTGTTTGGGGTGACCCGCTCCCTCTTGCATTTGAGGCCGCGGGAAGCCCCTCTGCAGGGTCGAGCAGAGGAATTTGGAGTTTTTCTGCAGGACAAAATCACTCAGATTCGGAACGAGCTGCCCTCCACTAGTGATCCGGTCGAGGTGCCCGGTGCTGGTCTTGAGATAACATCTTGGGAGGAGTTTGACTTTGTTACTACCGAGGATATGGACAGGTTGCGGAGGAACCTTAGAGCCACCACATGTTTATTGGACCCGTGCCCCTCCTGGCTTGTACTGGCATCCTGGGAGGTGACACGAGGCTGGCTCCAGGGTATTGTGAATTCATCTCTGAGTGAGGGGTCCTTGCCCACCGTCTTGAAAGAGGCGGTGGTGAGGCCCCTCCTCAAGAAGCCATCCCTGGACCCAGCTTTATTAGAGAACTATCGTCCCGTCTCCAACCTTCACTTTTTAGTGAAGGTTGTTGAGAGTGTGGTGGCTCAACAGTTTCCCCGACATCTGGAGGAAGTTGATTATCTAGACCCGCGCCAGTCCGGCTTCCGGCCCGGTCACAGTACCGAGACGGCATTGGTCGCGTTGGTGGATGATCTCTGGAGGGCACGGGATAGAGGTTGTTCCTCTATCCTTGTCCTATTAGATCTCTCAGCGGCTTTTGATACCATCGACCATGGTATCTTATTGCACCGATTGGGGGGGTTGGGGCTGAGAGGCACCGTTTTACGGTGGTTCTCATCCTACCTCTCTGGTCGGTCGCAATGGGTGTTGGCAGGAGGGCAGAAGTCGTCCCCGAGGCCCCTCACATGTGGGGTTCCTCAGGGGTCGGTCCTCTCGCCACTCCTGTTCAACACCTACATGAAGCCGCTGGGTGAGATCATCCGTGGTTTTGGGGTGGAATACCATCTGTACGCTGATGACACTCAGTTGTACATATCCACCCCAAACCACCCCAACGATGCCGTCGAGGTGCTGTCCCGGTGTCTGGAGGCCGTACGGATCTGGATGGGTAGTAACAAACTCAAGCTCAACCCGGCCAAGACCGAGTGGCTGTGGTTTCCGGCACCCCGGTTCAGCCAGATAAGTCCAACACTGGCCATTGGGGGCGAACAACTGGCCCCCGTGGAGAGGGCGCGCAACTTGGGCGTCCTCCTGGATTCCCGGCTGTCCATGGAGGACCATGTGGCGGCCGTGGCCAGGGGGGCATTCTATCAGGTTCGCCTGATACGCCAGTTGCGCCCCTTACTGGACCGGGGAGCCCTTCGCACAGTCACTCAAGCGCTCGTGACATCCCGGCTGGATTACTGTAACGCTCTCTACATGGGGCTCCCCTTGAGGTGCACTCGAAGGCTACAGTTAGTACAGAATGCGGCCGCGCGGGTGATTATGGGTGCCACAAGGCAAACCCACGTAACACCTCTCCTGCGCGAGCTGCACTGGCTGCCTGTGGCCTTTCGAGTGCGCTTCAAGGTGCTGATGACCATCTTTAAATCGCTCCATGGCTCGGGGCCTAGCTATATACGAGACAGCCTCCTGCCCCATACATCCCTTCGTCCGATCCGCTCCCACAGAGAGGGTCTTCTTCGGGTGCCGTCGACGGGGCAATGCCGGTTGGCGACACCCAGGGGAAGGGCCTTCTCTGTGGCGGGCCCGGCCCTCTGGAACGACCTACCCCCCGACCTCCGTACTATCTCGGACCTCCGCCTCTTCCGCCAACGTCTTAAGACGTATTTATTCCAACAAGCCGGCCTAGGATAGCCCCCATTTCTGACTTTTTAAGAAAATAATTTATAATTGGCAAGGGTTTTAATATTGGGTTTTAGCACGGGTTTATTAATTTAATACATTTTAATAGATATTTATTGTATTTTGTGTTCTTAAATAATGCCTGTGCGCCGCCCTGGGTCCTAACAAGGAGAAGGGCGGGGTATAAATTTAATAAAATAAATAAATAAAAATAAATATGGGGAATTTGATTATCAGTCTGTAAGTTTCCTTCCTTTCTGCTTTATTTTGATAAGAGAGTGAAAGGAATTACTTCATTTATTCAAATAGGTAATGACTGTAGCATACTATATATTAGCAGCAACCCATGCTGTGCCATTTTACTGCTGTAAAGCTGATTGAATCCCAATTGATTGCTGCAAAATGGTTCCTAGGCTAAATTCATATAGTACTATGAATTAACAAACTTGATTAATGAATCAGTCACATGACTCTTTGTCATAAATCACAAGGGCCACTTTCCAAAACTCCAAAATGGGTGGCATGCTTAGAAAGGTTGAGGAAATAGCAATAGCATATATATTTGTTAAGAAACCTTTTAGCTAAGTCTTATGAACACAACCAACTATATCTGTTAATAATAATAATAATAATAATTTTAATTTATGGACCGCTCTCTCTCCCCGAAGGGACTCGAGGCGGTACACAGGGGATTTAAAAATGCATATATAAAAACATAGACATAAATACAATTTAAAAAGAAATTAAACTTAACCCTGCGCTAAAATCCCAGATTAGCTAAAATTAAACCCCTAAAAAGCCCTAGTAAAACAATTCAATTATCCCAAGCTGGCCAGGCAGAAGAAATGAGTCTTTCGTTTTTGACAGAAGGAGCGGAGGTCCGTAGTTGTTCTAATTTCGGGGGGAAGGTCGTTCCAGAGGGTCGGGCCCGCCACAGAGAAGGCCCTTTTCCTGGGCGTCACCCGCTG
Source organism: Rhabdophis nuchalis (assembly GCA_039707465.1). Taxonomy (NCBI): domain Eukaryota; kingdom Metazoa; phylum Chordata; class Lepidosauria; order Squamata; family Natricidae; genus Rhabdophis; species Rhabdophis nuchalis. The sequence continues at coordinate 170,200,405 of CM077645.1, forward strand.
GCATAGCCTAGTGGACGGCACCCGGAGAAGTCCCTCTCTGTGGGAGCGAATCGGCCGCAGGGATGTATGGGGCAGGATGCGATCCTGCAGATAGCTAGGTCCCGTGCCATGGAGGGCTTTAAAGGTGATAACCAACACCTTGAAGCGCACCCGAAAGACGACAGGCAGCCAATGCAGCTCGCGCAGGAGCGGTGTTACATGGGAAAACCTAGAGGTTCCCATAATTGCCCGCGCGGCTGCATTCTGGACAAGCTGCAGTCTTTGGGTTCGCCCATTTCTCAGATTAGTCAACTAGCCCCAAATGTGTTTCCAAGTTTGCATTCAATAGGAAACCATAGTAACCTAGACTCTGTGAGAAATGGATCCAGTTACTCAGTTCTGACTAAAATTAAAAATACTCTTCTGACAACTTAAGCTACAATGGTTCACATTTTAGGAATGCTAAAAAAAAATTTTAATAGTTTCTTTTTTTGAAATGGGTGGCTATATAAATGTGATTGATAAAAAATAAATAATGCACCAGCTTCTGTTCACTAATTCAGTGCAATTTATACTGCAAAGAATTTGTGTACAAAACACAGCTAATTTGCTCTCAGTGTAAATTTATGAGTGTTTTTTTTTAAAAATTCCTTAAATAGCACTTCTTATTTCACAAATGTTAAGCATGTATTCCCTTTAATTAATAACTTAAAATAAAGTTAATTTTATAAAAATTATAATGAGATTTGTCCATTGTTCTTTATGAGCTGGAAGACAATAGTAGTAAAATACAAAAATGTCATGTATATAATTTATTTCAATGACTATGCTGTTGTTCATTCACATTTGCCTTTCATTATTATAAATTATTCTCATTTTTCTATAATTCCACAAGTGATTCTTGATCTATTTTACTAAAAGAACGCCAAGCTTTGAATAGTGCTCATCTAGGAACGACATATGAGTCATGCTAAGCAGCATTCTTAATTATGTAGTAAAAAGTGACTGTAGATTCTAGAATCAAGTTTTAAAGTTTATATTTTGTTAATGTATATGGATTTATGTAACCATCCATTTGTTGTAAAGAAATGTAATGCCGTGTATCTGAAATTTTCTGTATTGATATTGTCAATTAATTGACATTAAAGCGCTTAAAGCAGTTTTACTCTTGCAGTCATATTTGTTTGAAATTTCAGGTTTTTTTTAGTATAGTAATTGGCAAACATTGAGAGGAAAAGGAATGAGAATGAGAAAGACATACAAGGAGTATGCTGTAGATTTTGGCTGTTGCCACAATCCAGAGCTACATAAAGTGAGCACACAATGCTCAGGAATTTTTTCCCAGCTTCCTTTTCCAGTGGCAAAACAGTTACATAATAGTAATCCCTGTCATTGCAAGGAAATTTATATCCAAAGTATTTATCAGTCTTTTCATACAAGTACTGTCCACATGTGCGTGGAGTAGTATGTTTCAGGCCCGAGAGGGTCTTCTGTGGGTAAAACTGATTTTCAGTCTGAGAAATTGTAAAAATATAAGGCATGGGACAAGAAACAGGCAGTGGCAATCAAAATGGCAAATCATCAAACTCCAAGATCTTTAGCCAAAGTTCAAAAAAGCAAGAAGTAGGCAAGATTATCTATCTAATACAGGCAAACAGGCATGTATTCTGAAATGTTTTTGTTTCAGATGAGCGGGGTATGACATAGCAAAAGAAATCCATGGACAGCCAATGTGATTAACAAGTTGTTTATATTAGAGAACTAAGCATGATGTTTCAATTATAGAGGGCATTATAACTGGAATTCCAAGTTGGCCCTCAAGCAGGACTAATAAGGACCAATATAATTACTTGCTATTATCTATCCTGGAATACAAAGCAAGATTGTGACCCAAAAGTGCCATTTTGGATTTACTGTAAGATTTCTGTGACCAAGTAGAAAACCCAATTTACAATATTTTTGGACTCATTTAAACTGTACTAAGATTCTTAATCTGCTTTGCCTCTACTGTATAATATTATACATTTTAAGCATGCAGAAAATAATCTATATTATGTAATATCTTGTATTATAATGTATAATGTGCTACATATTTATACCTAAGTTCTGGATCTTTCTGTTATATGGATTTAACATAATGTTGTTCTTTTTTTGATATTTCATACAAATCCGGTTGTGTGAATAGTTGTTAAAGAATCAGTATGGCATAGTTTTTTTCATAGGTTACTCAGGTTACGTTTTATTCTTCCTATTCACATTGAGCTGTGTAGGCAGTAGCTCATCTTTAGTTCATGTTTGTAAGTGAATAGATTATATATTTAGCTGTTCATTTGTTCTTCACATAATGACAAAAAACCCCATGTTCTCAGTAATTTCACAATAATTTAGGTGGCCTTGGTTCTTTCTTTCCAACAATGTGTTCCTAAATTATATATCTTGAACTACAGCAGCCATGTTCCCCATTCAGAAGAAACAGTGCTGCTATGGGAATTGTATTATACACATCTATGTCTGGAAGATGCCATAAATGAAGGAGGTTACAACATTTAAAGCAATAAATGATACAAAAATCAGGAACTCACAGTTTAACTATTAGAAAAATCAATGCTATAGATATATCCACTTACAATTTAATTATAAGTAAGGGCAATGATATAAATATGTCTTAATTTATATGCTGTAAACTTCTACATAGTACAGCTTAATTTGAGCCCTTCAAAATAATGAGGTATTATAATTACTGGAACCTTAAATATTCCCCAACTTTTCTTTTCCCATTCTATCCAGATTTGGAAAACTACAAATGATGTTTATTATACCAATACTTTAATCTGGACTACAATTGAATTGATCCTGCTTTATTGAACGCAAAGGATGAATAATAGTTTTGTGAGGTTGGAGGTCATGGCAACGTGGTTTAAAGAAAACTGAATATAGCCCAAAAGTGCTTATCACATCTTTTTCTTATAATACTATACGATGATTTTGCATTATTCCTATATCAGGCCAAAGAATCATTAATTGTTTTTGGTTAGATTTAATAGTCTATAAAGTTGATTGTGATGTTTTTTGCTCAGTATCTGCAATTTGTATTGTTGACTTTATGTTGCAGATTCCATCAAGATGGATTTTTTCTGGCAAACCTCAGTCCATCACAAAAACCCTCTAGTTTTCCACATAAGCACACTTAGAAAAGGCCATGCATAAGCTGTAAATCTTTAAATATGCAATTCGGCTATTCTGACCATATCTATGTAGAAACTGGAAGTCAAGGGAGGAGGGGATGAAAGGGAGGGAGGGAGGGAGAGAAGGAAGGAAGGAAATCCATTTACCTTGTTGCTGATCTTTCTCCTTCCATATTTCACAGAATTAGAGCTTTCTCTAGAGAGTTACGTTTTTGCATATTGTGTCTGAGATAAGATAACTTGTGTTTAGTCATTTATGCTTTGAATGAGAACTCTGGTTGATTTGTTTGATAATTTTTAATTTGTTTTCTTGACTGTTCCCTCGTATTCGCAAAAATCTTCTTCAACATTGTGTCCAATATAATAAAATAAATAAGGACTAAGTTGCTAAGCAATAGATGAAGAGAAATGAAAAGGAAGACTGAGAAAGCCATGATGAATGGAATTGGCAAGATTCTCAGAAAACAAAAAGCAAAGAGATGTGGTGGATTCAAGGACTGTTTGCAAAGATAGAAAAATATGCAAAGATTATAGAGGATAGTGTCTGTGTAACCTGTTCTACTTTTGTTTCCCTTTTTTTCTTTAATGATGCCTTTAATTTCTGGGCTGTCATACTTTTTGTCTACATTCTGCTAAATGTTGCTTAAGCCAATAGGGTTTTGTGTGCACCTATTGTGTGCATTGTGTGTTGTAGTTCAGAAATATTTGGAGAGCGGGATTTGTACCTTACAGCCATGAGAGATGGAATTCACTTAGGCAACAACATTCAATAACCACCCTAGACATTTCATTTTGCATGCTATAAATGTGCACATGACATGTATTGTAGTCTGTGCTGGGTATACATATCGCTGTTATGTGTAGAAACGTTATATCTTTACATCCACATTTATTTCCTCCTATTTTAATTGGAGAAAATAGAAAACTTCTTGGTTTCACTCACAAGGTTAGTTACAGAGTTGTATTGAACAGGATACAACTCCTTGAATAGGATGGTTTTAAAAGGGAATTTCCCATTCTTCTTGCAATCCTCAATCTCAATTTACTCAATCTCAAACTTACTCAGGAACATAGAGGGGAACTTTTACCAAAAATAATTATTCCTATACGTTTTCATTCACATACATTCTACAAATGAAAGATTTCTTACATTTCATACAATTCTGAATATAATCCACAGGTATTCATACTATCTAACCCAGAAACTACAATAATGACTATTTTGCAAGACTATTCTTAGCATAGTAGATCATGTTTGCAAAATTGTTGGTAGCACTGAAAAATATTACATCGAATTGACAGAAACAGTAAACTTACGTAACTGAAATAACTTGATTCTTGCTGAGTTGCTCTTAAATGCTTTTAAAACCATCTTCATCTTTGAATAAAGTATTGTATTCTATTTGATTGACTACTCAAAATGCTATTTATTTTACCCTGAAGTACATACTTTTAAAATACTTGGCAATACTTCTTGTCAAAAGCAGGTGTGAGAGATTGAAAAGAATAAAAGGACCACATACTGAACATTAAAGATTGAAATAAATCCCTTTGAGCTGCTTCTAATTTAACTCCTCAGCCATGTTGTCAAATGAAATTTTATTTCTCATCTCAATAATAGGTGATATATCGAAATTATATTTATCTTGAACTTTAATTATGAATATTTCAAAACTGTAGAATTTGTTGGCTGACTGATATATTATCTCAACAATCTACATTGGAACATTTTTACTTTATTACTTTATAGGTAACTCAAGGCAGACAACATACAGTACATAACATTCCTTCTTCCTCCTATTTTCCCCACAACATCAACCCTGTGAGTTGGGTTGGGCTGAGAAAGAGTGATTGGCCTAAAGTCACCAAGCCAACTTTGATGCCTAAGGCAGGACTAGAATTGCCCCCCTGGTTATTAGCCTGGTGCCTTAACCACTATGCCAAACGTACTGTTTTAAATATACAACTGTTCCTTTTTAAAGGATTTTAGAGTTTTCTGAATCTTGACATTGACAAATGCATCAGTGTTACTGTAAACTGAGGCATCCCATAGCCAAATAACTCCTTTTTCTATTTTGTAATTAGTTCCATTCATTCCAGTTGCATGGGCCCAGATGAAGAGAGGTAGATTCAACCACACACAATGGTACTGATTGTTTTGTTTGAAGTATTGTTACATCACTCCATAATCTACATACTACTCTTATACGCTATTTCCTTAGGAACTACTGTGTTCTTCATTTAGTTTAATAGTTATATGTGACCAATATAAAGGTAATCTTCAACTTACAACCACAATTGGAACTGGAATTTTAGTTAAGCAATGCAATTGTTAAATCAGTCACACCCAATTTTACAATCTTTTTGCCATGGTTGTTAAGTTAATTGCACGGTCATTAAGCAAATACAACTTCCACTATTGATTTTACTTGGATGCTGCAACCATCATAAATACATGCCAGTTGCCAAGCACCCAAATTTTGATCACATGACTGTGGAAATGCTGTGACAGTCATAAGTATGTGAAGCAGTTGCACTTCCCTTTTTAAATTATCATTGTAACTTTGAATGATAATTAAATGAATGATTGTAAGTCAAGGTCTACTTGTAGTACCTACCACTGTGCTTCAATGAATATTGCTACAAATTCCAAATATATGGTGTGTGTGTGTGTGTGTGTGTTAGGATTTTAAGGGCTGATTAATAAATAAGAGACCAGCATGGATCCATTTCGGGCTTATTAGCCCTCTTCAGCCCGAAATGGATTCATCCTGGTCTCTTATTTATTAATCAGCCCTTAAAATCCTAACACATATCTAAAAAATTCAACAGTAATTTCATGACTCTCTGCCAAAGATGGTCTCTGGGATGAGCCAAATAGGCAGAGAAGGATGACAGTTTGTCTCCTCCCTTAAAGGGGCCTCATAACAGGAGTTGTAAAATATTCTCTCATATATATATATATATATATATATATATATATATATATATATATATATATATATATATATATATATATATATATATATATATATATATATATATATATATATATATATATATATCTCAGAGGAGGTATATATCTTTTAACATATCCAATTGTAGCATGACTTCCTAAAGAATTTTCACAGCATCCTTATATGTTTTAATTTGGATCCAAAATATTAATTACATTTAATTTCCATTGTAATTAAAGTTAGCAATGATAAACGTAACCACACTGATTTTCATTAGGAATTAACTCAATATGCCTCAAATGTTTTAATACAATAAAGAAAAATCAAATATGCATATTATTACATCACATTTTTGTTCTCCATTTTTCTAGGGATTTCTTGGTGATCTATCAGTAAAATAAGTGCATATATTCAGATGACTCTGGGACATTTTTTTCATCAATGATGAAAGGATTATCTGGCAGCCGCAGTCACCATCATGGGGTTGCCTGTGAACCTGTATGTGACTCTCTGATACATCACTCAGATAGGAAGCCATATTTATTAAATCCTTTGGACCATCATCCTGCAGATCATACTTACTATACTCAAAGAAACTCTTTCCAAGGAGAATGCATGGCTCCATACAGTGATCAGATTGCAAGCAGCACATTTCCTCGGAGACATTATAATTCCCACAAAGAACTTAAGGATGAATGTGCTTTGGTGCCACATGGAACAACCAGTAAAGGCAATCGCATCCCTGCCAATCTTTTGGACCAGTTTGAAAGGCAGCTTCCTCTTAATAGAGATGGCTACCATACTTTACAGTACAAAAGGACTGCTGTAGAACATCGTAGTGATAGTCCAGGAAGGATCCGTCACTTGGTGCATTCTGTTCAAAAGCTTTTCACAAAATCTCATTCTCTTGAAGGCCCATCAAAGGGCAGCATCAATGGAGGCAAAGCAAGCCCAGAAGACATGCATAGTATAAGATATGGCAAACGTAGCAAAAGTAAAGATAGAAGATCAGACGGAAAATCCAGGTCAAATGCGTCTGGATGGTGGAGCTCAGATGACAACTTAGATAATGATGTTTGCATTTATCATGGACCAAGTGGGATAATGACCATGGGAAGATGTCCTGACCGTTCTACTTCTCAGTACTTTATGGAAGCCTACAATACTCTAAATGAACATGCAGTAAAGCCTTCCAGAAGCAATAATGATGTTAAATGTTCTACCTGTGCAAACCTGCCTGTAAATTTGGATGCTCAATTAATGAAAAAAAGCTCTTGGTCTTCTACTCTGACAGTAAGCAGAGCTCGTGAAGTTTATCAAAAAGCCTCTATGAACATGGACCAGTCAGTACTGAAATCAGAGACTTGTCAACAGGAACGGTCCTGCCAATATCTTCAGGTATAGTATATGTCATTTATTTGATTGCTTGTATGGTTCTTGGTTCCATGTATATTTTTCAACACTGAGATGAGATTGAAAATGAAAAGATGTAAGTGGGAGTTAATCTAAACACAAATTATGAATAAATCTGCATTTTGGTTGCTAAGAAGCAGTGTTTCAAATGAATTCATACAGTGAGGAACTGGTTCACTTTCTTAATATGTGAAAAGAACAAGAGCTCCTTGAATAATTGTGGGGGATTAAAAAGGCACTCTAGGCACACAAAACAGCACAGCAGGGTCACAAGGAGCTAGAGGTAGTAAAGCTTTCATTTTGCATTACAATCTCAATGGACTGATATTCCCAGGACAGAGATTTGTTAGCTTTTGTAATCTTGAGATCTGCCTTCATATTATTTTGGTGATGAAAACTTGAGACCCTTTAAACACTTAGTAATGTCACAGCATTTTGTAGACTATGAGCCAGCCTACAGTCAGTTTTTGTCACATACAAAACATCTGAACAGCATTTAGGAAATAATTATATGAAGTGACCAGGTTGGTGTTCCTGGCTGTTATTCCTTTAAAATAAATAGCTAACATTCACTGAAAAAAATGCAAAGTTGAAAGACTGAAATTATTGAATGTTCTGATTATACTCTTTGGGAGTACATCAGTGACTCCCGCACAAGCTGTTTGCAGTTAATAAAGCGTCACTATTTTTCACCAGTATTGTATCTTTAAATGTCAAGAATCAGATGTCTGCTCTTGGAGCTATCATACTGCCGGTTAATTTTTGTGGCAAGAACGTGGATCAGAAAATTAACACAGTTTCAGCTGTAAAAGATCTGTGGATTATTTTTTATGCATTTTCTTTTAAAATGGATATGGCACACTTAACTGTGCATGGACAGTGGAGTAATGTCAAACAAAGAAGAGAGAAGACTATGAGGAAAAAAGAGGTTTGATCAATAAAATATTTTGTTGTTGTTGGGTGGAGGATTGTGGGGAGTGAATCATTGCTCTGTTCTTTTTATCTGCTATTTAGTTTTATTTCGAAACGTTGTGTGCTCCATAGTTCTAGCTGTTTTTTTGCCTGATGGGCAGCTTGCAATCATAATTTTGCACTTGTATCTCCATGTTCAGGTAAAGGATTGGATTCTATTGTCCTGCTGACTTATAGTGTTATAGTTCAGATGACCTAGAAATGAACCAGAGTACCAAGTTTTAAGGGGTTATTTTTAAATACAAAAAGCATTGCACCTTAAGGCACATTCAAAAATATAAAACAGCCTCATGTATGTCCTGCATGAATGTTTATCTCTGCATATTCTTATGTTCTTGGGGGACCGTTAGCATCATAAAGTGAGGAATGAGGAGGATTCAGTTGATCATATCAAAATAATGATACTGTTATGTTGTGTGTCAGGCCAGAAAAAAAATTAGCTTTATCTTCAGAGACTTGTCAGTTACATAGCTCATGACCAAATGTATGATTGTATATAAGTGTGTGTGTTTGTGTGTGTGTGTGTGTGTTTGCGTTTGTTTGTGTGACTGTGCATGGATGGATTCAGACAGATAGACAGACAAGACAGAGATATATTATTTTCTTTTTGCATAGGCTCTTTTGCAAGGGCGGATAATATAAATCATAGGATTATCTCACTGAAATAAAATTAATATGCAAGTTTGTATATTTAGGAATGAGTTCCACTTAATTTAATAGAGCTTATATTGAGGGCTTATGTATAGTATATGCTTGTTCTGTTACAGGGCATTTCCTACTCTTCTTCACTTAATATATAAAATTAATCCTAAATGTATACTGAATGTGTATTTAATTGTTCTTACTTTTTGCTATGCAACCTAAGATTTTAGATTGACATTTATTTGGAAAAAAGTAAGAAATGTTATTATTTTGAGATGGTTAATAAAATATAATGGATACAAGGAAGATACAAGGGTCCAAGATGAGTACTTTAGATATTGTTTAACTCTATTAATGAAGTAAAATTAAAAGTTAAAATAGTAAGATAGGAGCATAAAATCTTTGAAAGTTCTTTAAGAAACAACTCTATAATTATAAACCATACATATTTGCAAAATCACGTCTCTGTTATCCCTCAAAGAAACCATGTACACTAATGTTTATATACAACAAAACAAATGTGTTAAGCAAAGAGAGCTGTCAGGTTTTTTTTAATTAATTTCCCTGAAGAGGAAAACTTCAAAATAGGTAATTTTCAAGTAAAGGAAATTTTCAGGTTTTATTAATGACATTGATCAAAGATTGTTATCTTATTCTGATTATAAATATAATGATTTTTTAGGTAAATCCAATTCCTTTACCTTATTTTTGCAGTTTGGAATATGAAGGATCTATACACTAAAATACATACATTTCCATAACTGCGGTTGTTGTAGTAGCAAATAAATATTCGGAGAAAATGAAGAAAAGTATATCAAAAGACAAAAGGAGCACAATTTTTTCTGCATTTCTGTATTTTCTGCATTTCTATATTTTCTGCATTTGCTGCTTTATTTAAGCTTCTCAAGTTTACAGGAGACCGGTTTAGCTGTAATCAATGAATGTGAATATTAGAATTAACTATGATCATCAGCCAGATAATTTTTCATCCTTATTAATCTACTGTGACTCTGGAAGCATGAAATGTAGATCCCAACTCAGGCTTCTCGGCAGTGTTATTGACTAGTATGACTATTATTGTCATCTGTCTGTGTCAGATGGAGATAACTTCTAGACATTCTAGAAGTTGTGTTTGAAGATTTTTTTTAAAACTGAACATTGATCTTAATAATTCAATCTTGTTTTTCATTCTGTTTACATCTAAATATTTTAATTGGTTGAAATTACTGAGAAAATTGGTTATTGACATGGTATTATATCGATGATGTCCATTCACCTCTATTTTCATATAATCCAGGCAGGGCAATGCAATAATACTTTTGAGTAATGAAGTAGAGGGTGATTGCATTTAACCACAGGAAAATGCTATCAATAGGTGTTACATCATTTTACAGAAGTAATCTTTTGTTTCTTAATGTCATTATAATTTCACTTTAGATCAGACTAGAATAATTTTAGATTCAGCTCTGACTTTGAATGGTATTATAAAGCCAGATAAGTTTTCACAGTTCTTGTAGTCTTGATCATAAGAAAAGCCCTGCTGTATTTTAATTAGATTAGGATGATTTAACTTTCTCTGTTCCATCTAGAATTAGTTTAAAAAAAAATCCAAACTCACATTTATGGAATGGGGGACTTCAGTGTTTGGTTTCAACTGAATTGGGCAGCTCAATGTTGAGAAGGTGATGAATTGGGAACTGCTCTGAGTTTTTATTATCATAAATTCTTATCTTGCTTATCATAAATTTTGAGTATTTTCCTTTGTGTAAATATGGCAGTTTGATTCTCCTAAATCAGGGGTCTGCAAAGTTGGCTCTTTTAAGACTGGTGGACTTCAACTCCCAGAGTTCCCAGCCAGCTATGCTGGCTGGGGAACTCTGGGAGTTGAAGTCCACCAGTCTTAAAAGAGCCAACTTTGCAGACCCGTCCTAAATCATCCTCATTCACTGTCATTGAACAAAAATGGCTCGTTTGAGCTGTGCTAGTGGCAACAATGATATACATACTGCAAATATAGAATTATATTATTTTAAAACCAAAATGTAACATTCTAGCTCCCCAAAATCTTTAAGATATGAAAATCATTAAATAGTTTCCATATCTAATTAAACTGGGGAAACAAGAATATAATCTAATTATATTAACCTAATGTACTACTATCTTCCAAGTTCAGAGTGGATCACATGGAAAATGGAAACAAAACGTGAGATTGCTGTTAATGACATGAATCATATCATTTTTTTGTACTCATTGCTTCACTCAAAACCTTAAATAACTATTTGGAAGAGAATAGAACCATGATGGCGAACCTATGGCACGCATGCGACAGGTGGCACATGGAGCCATTTGTCAGGGCACAGAGGCTTGCCCTGTTAGCTGGCCACTGCATATGTGCATGCTGGCCAACTGACTCCAGCCTTCTTTTCAGGCCATTTTTTGCCCTCTGGAGGCTTCAGTAGCTTCCCTGAAGGCTCCGGAGCACAAAAAACCGGCCTACAGACAAACTGGTTTTAACCCTCAGGAGGCTTCAGGTAAGCCTCCTGAGGGCTCCTGAACACTCCGGAGGGCTAAAACCAGCACTAGGTTTTAGTTTGCCCATAGGGGCAGTTTTTGCCCTGAATCTCCTGAATCTCCTATAAAGCCTATGGAGCCTGGGGAGGGCGAAAAAAGCACGCCAAAAATGGGGGGGAGTGCTGGTCATGCATACATGCACACTGGGGTCGTGCACAAAAGCATTATGCATGCCCACGTATGACCCCCCTGCATTCACCCCGCTTTTGACACGCGAGCCAAAAAAGATTCGCCATCACCGGAATAGAACAATACAGGATAGAACAGAATCAAGTAATCCTTGCTTAATAACCACAGCTGGGACTGGCAACTATCTCACTGAGCAATGCAGTCATTAAGCAAAGCTTCATGTAACCATTGGGCCATTGGGGGCGAAACACCGGCCCCCGTGGAGAGGGCGCACAATTTGGGTGTCCTCCTGGACTCCCGGCTGTCTATGGAAGATCATGTGGCAGCCGTGGCCAGGGGGGCGTTTCATAAGGTACGCCTGATGCGCCAATTGCGCCCCTTACTGGACCGGGGTGCCTTACGCACAGTCACTCAAGCACTCGTCACCTCTCGACTCGACTACTGTAATGCTCTCTACATGGGGCTCCCTTTGAGGTGCACCCGAAAGCTGCAGCTAGTCCAGAACGCAGCCGCGCGGGTGATTACGGGAGCGCCTAGACGCTCCCACATAACACCTATCCTGCGCGAGCTGCACTGGCTTCCTGTGGTCTTTCGGGTGCGCTTCAAGGTTTTAACGACCATCTTTAAAGCGCTCCATGGCTCGGGGCCTAGTTATATGCGAGACCGCCTTCTGCCCCATACATCCCTCAGACCGATATGCTCCCACAGAGAGGGGCTCCTCAGGGTGCCGTCGGCTGGACAATGCCGACTGGCGACACCTAGGGGAAGAGCCTTCTCTGTGGCGGGCCCAGCCCTCTGGAACGACTTACCTCCTGAACTCCGCACCATCTCCGACCTCCGCCTCTTCCGCAAGTGTCTGAAGACATATCTATTCCATCTAGCCGGCCTAGCGTAACCTCCATTACTGACTATTAGACAGTTTTAAATTTGGGATTTTTAATTCGGTTTTTAGCGCAGGGTTTTATTAGAATAGGTTTTTTAAATTTTATATATTTTGTATGTATTTTAACATCCCTGTGCGCCGCCCTGGGTCCATTTGGAGAAGGGCGGGGTATAAATTTAATAAAATAAAATAAAATAAATAAACCACAACAAACATACAACTTCACTCCTGCTGAGGTTATTAAGCCAGTCACCACAGGACGTCAAATGAGACATTATGTGACTGTGGCATTAATTTTTCTGCCACTTTCCCATTTACTCTGCTTATTGAAAGTTATGGAGCACACAAAGGGTAATCATGTGACTGCATGACTCTGCAATAGTCATAAACATTTCCAGGTTGTGGTTACCCAAATCTTGATCTTGGACCTGCAGCAGTGGTGGGTTTCAAAAAATTTTAGAACCTCTTCTGTTTTGTGGGCATGGCTTGCCGGCCATGTGACTGGGTGGGCATGGCCAACTTGTAAAATGTGGTGAAACTCACTTAACAATGCTCTTGCTTAGCGACCAAAATGTTGGTTCAGAAACTCTGGCATTTGAAGCACATAAGTCTTAAAGCTATCAAGTTACAAGACCCTTGCACCCCTAACCCTTTAGAAAAAAAACCCTAGGGATGTTCAAACTTGACAGCTTTAAAACTTGTGGACTTCAACTCCCAGAATTCCTCCTCTCGCTCTTCATCTTGATGATGTGTGGACGGGTGGGGGGAGGGAGCTGGTTCTAAATGGCACTGTAGATTTGTGGAACCTCTTCTATAGAAGAGATTAGAACTGGCAGGAACCTACCCCTGACCTGCAGAGACTCTGTAATAACAAATTAGTGCAACTATAACTATGATTGCTAAACAGGGCAGTCATTAAGCTGAATTACAAGTAGAGTAGAGTAGAGTAGAGTAGAGTAGAGTAGAGTAGAGTAGAGTAGAGTAGAGTAGAGTAGAACTGATCCCCGTGTCTTTTGATAATAAAAGCTAGAGTCAAGGTGGCTGACCTCTGACTCAAAATTAGCATAGGCTGGTAATATTTTAACATCAAAATACAGTTGTTATAGCAATAATAGTTGGAAATTACTGACTTGGCCCCTGAAATCTTATTTATGACTTGTTGTTTACTAATTAAAAGAGGTTTGATGAATAAAATATTTTGTAGTGGGGGGGGGGTTGTGGGGAGTGAATAATTGCTCTGTTCTTTTTTTATGCTGTTTAGTTTTATTTCAAAATGTGGTATGCTCCATTAGTTAGTTCCAGCTGGTTGTAGCCTGATGGGTAGTTTGCAATCATAATTTTGCACATGCATTTCCATGTTCAGGTAGAGGATTGGTTATCAGTCATTTTACTTTATTTTTATTTAATCAATGGAGCAGTAATGAGCTTTTAGACACTATCTATTTAAGAACAAATAATGTAAAAATTGGAACAGTCTAATTAATAGCAAAATTACTATAATTCAACAAAGTTGAAGGAAAGGAAATCTTTAATTGACAATGAAAATATCAAAGTTCATGCTAGTAATTTATTTTTATTTTGCTGAGGAATTTCCAGATCCATAGTGCCACAACAAAGAGAGTCCTGGTTCTGATCACCCACTGCTTAATTTCATATTTGGAAGGGGAAAATGCTGGAAAATAGCTTTTGATCAAGATGGACTTCATTCTAGTAGCAAGTTAAGCATTATGCATAAACATAAATACTCTGGAAACACACCAAGTACTGCAAAACACCCACACCAAGCCTTTACAATACAATACAATACAATAGCAGAGTTGGAAGGTACCTTGGAGGTCTTCTAGTCCACCCCCCTGCCTAGGCAGGAGACCCTATACCATTTCAGACAAATGGCTATCCAGCATCTTCTTAAAGACTTCCAATGTTGAGGCATTCACAACTTCTGGAGGCAAGCTGTTCCACTGATTTATTGTTCTAACTGTCAGGAAATTTCTCCTCAGCTTCTCTCCTAGATTAGTTTCCACCCGTTGCTTCTTGTTCTTCCCTCAGGTGCCTTGGAGCAGGGGTCCCCAACCTTTGCAACTTTAAGTCTGAAGGACTTCAACTCCCAGACTTCTCCAGCCAGCAAAGCTGGCTGGAGAAGTCTGGGAGTTGAAGTCCTTCAGACTTAAAGTTGCAAAGGTTGGGGACCCCTGCCTTGGAGAATAGTTTGACTCCCTCTTCTTTGTGGCAACCCCTGAGATACTGGAACACTGCTATCATGTCTCCCCTAGTTCTTTAAATCAGTGTTTCACACTAGGTGGGAAATTCTGGGAAATAAAGTTCATACATATTAAATTTGTCAAGTTTGAAAAACACTAAGCTAAATGGACTGAGTGCTTTAATCCCTGAGGAGGTTTTTATATAGCCCTATTAGTCAATGACCAATGCAGCTGTACATATTTTGGCAAGAATGATCCCAAATGGCCCCCTAATTAGTAACAATAGCAGCTGTGTTTTGTACTAATGGGAAGATTCGGCAAATCAAATATGTCCACCTCCCCATATGAAGTGAAGAAACAAGCAGAAGGTAAAAAGAGGTATGCAGTGAAGGAACCTTAACATTCAAAAGATGCCAAACCATCTCAGAAATTGACAGTGTGCGTGTATGTATGTATGTATGTGTATGTATATGTGTATATGTGTACTTTTGTGTTTACATTTATGCTGATAAATAAATAAACAAAGGAGACTAGTATAGATCTATTTCAAGCTATTTAGCTCTCATCAGCTAGCCATACTGTCTGCATGGTCTCTTTTGATGAGCCGAAAGACAGAAAAGGAAAGCAACTTGCCTCCTCCCTTAATTGGGGCTTGACAGGGTGTTGTGACACAAATATATATATATATATATATAGCATATATGTGTGTGTGTGTGTGTGTGTGTGTGTGTGTGTGTGTGTGTGTGTGTGTGTGTGTGTATATATATATATATATATATATATATATATATATATATATATATATATATATATATATATATATATATATATATATATATATATATATATATATATTGGTTTTCTGAGGTTACAATATATATATATATATTTGTTCCACAACACCCTGTTAGGGCCCCAATTAAGGGAGGAGACATACTGTTTCCTTTTCTGCCTTTCAGCTCATCACCAGAGACCCTCTAGACAGTATGGCTAGCTGATGAGAGCTAAAAAGCTCGAAATAGATCTATACTAGTCTCTCTGATTTATTTATTGATCAGCTCATAAAACTAACACACATATAAAAACAATTTACACAACGGAATTCATGGCTTTCTGTCTAGATGGTCTCTGGTGAGCTAGCCATACCCTTACTGGGATTCGAACCAGGGAACTATTACATGTGAGGCAGGTGTAATTGCCACTAGACCACTGGTTCTATCCTGATCAGCTGAAACAGGGGTATGGCTAGCTGATGAGAGCTAAATAGCTCAAAATAGATCTATCCTAGTCTCCCTTGTTTATTTATTTATCAGCTCAAAAACCTAACATACATTTAAAAAAAGACACAATGGAACTAATAGCTTTCTGTCTAGATGGTCTCTGGCAAAAGGCAGAAAAGGAAAGCAGTATGCTTCCTCCCTTAATTGGGGCTTACCAGGGTGTTGTGACACAAGCACATATATATATATATAATGTATGTATGTATGTATGTATATATGTATGTATACACACACTGTGTGTGTGTGCGTGCGTGCGTGCGAGAGAGAGAGAGAGAGAGAGAGAGAGAGAGAGAGAGAGAGAGAGAGAGAGAGAGAGAGAGAGAAGCTCTCATTTAATTACATTTGTAGCTTTTAACCAAGAACTAACATGTAGCATTGTTTCTTTATATTTGTGTAATAGGCATTAATTCTTTCCTGCGATAATATGAATCAGTGCATATTACTAACACAGCAACGGTCATACGTATTAATTAGTTGCCAAGCATCTGAATTTTGATCACATGATCATGCCACAAAGGTTGCAAGTGTGAAAAATGGTCATAAGTCATTTTTTTCAGTGCTGTTGTAACTTTGAACAGTCACAAAATGAACTGTTGTAAGTTCGAGGACTACCTGTATTATTTTATAAATAACTCAAGGCAGTGAATATGTCTAATACTCCTTCCTCTTCCTATTTTCCCCACAACGATCCTTGGAAGAGATCTGAGCTAGGGCAAAGTGAGTGGTTTCAGTTTTGATTTCGAATGCATTGATGGTTGAGAGGCAGCTTCATATAACAGACAGGATGGTGTGAAGCAGCAGCTGTGGTATTCTTGTCATCTGAAGATTAAATTGTTATTTTCTGTGTATTATTTGCCTGTGGGCCTAAACTAGATTGTCTCTAAACTAAAGAACAGCATCTGCCCCATTACCAGTAGTGAAGGAAAATGCAGTGCCAATTTAATCAGTTTATAAAATGGAATAATAGAAATTTTGTTTTCCAAAAAACCAATAAAGAGCCCTAAGTTGCATATACAGGTAGTCCTCATAATAATTCATTTAGTGACTGTTCAAAGTTACAAAAGCACTGAAAAAAGGAACGTATGACTGTTTTTCACACTTACGACCATGACCCCCATGGACATGTGATCAAAACTGAAACGCTTTGCAAGTGTTTATATTTATGACGGTTGCAGTATCCTGGGGTCATGTGATCAGTTTTTGCAACCTTCTGACAAGTAAAGTCACTGGGGAATCCAGATTCACTTACCCACCATGTTACTAACTTAGCAACTGCAGTCATTCACTTAACAACTGTGGCAAGAAAAGTCATAAAATCGGGAAAATTCATTTAACAAATATTTCACTTAGCAACATAAATTTTGGGCTCAATTGTGGTCGTAACTCGAGCAGTACCATGTTCCTTAGATGTACAGTAATAGATATGTATCCATAAGATTTGGTATATAGCTATATACATACTATACATACATAAATACATATATACATACATACATAAATATTCCAGAAGATCTGCTTAAGATACAGAAGGATCTTGACCGACTTGAACATTGGGCTCTATATAACCACATGAGATTCAATGGCGAGTAAGAGTAAAGTAAGGTTCCACATTTAGGCAAGAAAAACAAAATGTACAGATACAGTATACGTGGTACCTTGCTCAATAGGAGTAGCTGTGAGAGAGATCTTGGAGTCATAGTGGACAACCATTTAAATGCAGTGCACTGCACAGCAGTGTGCAGCAGCTGCCAAAAAAGCCATCACAGATCTAGACTGCATAAACAGAGGGATAGAATCCAGATCATGTGGAGTGTTAATACCACTTTATAATGCTTTTTTTCAAGCGTAAGGCTACGCTTGAAAAAGTGCATTCAGTTTTGGTTGCCATGATGTAAAAAAGATGTTGAGACTCTAGAAAGAGTGCAGAGAAGAGCAACAAAGATGATTAAGGACTGGAAACTAAAACATGTAAAGAACGGTTGCAGGAACTGGGTATGTCTAGTTTAATGAAAAGAAGGACTAGGGGAGACATGATAGCAGTGATCCAATATCTCAGGGGCTGCCACAAAGAAGAGGGAGTCAAGTTATTCTCCAAAGCACCACCAAAGTAGGACAAGAAGCAATGGGTGGAAACTAATTAAGAAAAAAAGTAACTTAGAACTAAGGAGAAATTTCCTGACAGTTATAACAATTAATCAGTGGAACAACTTGCTTCCAACTGGAAGTTTTTAAGAAGATGTTGAATAACCATTTTCCTGAAGTGGTATAGAGTTTCCTGCCTAAGCAGGGGGTTTGACTAGAAGACCTCCAAGGTCCCTTCCAAGTCTGCTATTCTATTCTTCTCACACACACACACACACACACACACACACACACAATCACACACACACACAATTAGGGTCAGTATATTCCATTTTTATTGTTTCTACTGAATACAGGTAGTTCTTGAATTACAACCACAATTGAGCCCAAAATTTAGGATGCTAAGTGAGATATTTGTTAAGTGATTTTTTTCATATTATGACCTTTCTTGCTACAGTTGTTAAGTGAATCACTGCAGTTGTAACACGATTTTAAGTGTCTCTGGCTGTACCCACTGACTTTGCTTGTCAAATGGTGGCAAAAAGGAGCAACATGACCCAGGACAGTGCAACTATCATAAATATGAATCATTTGCCAAGCATCTGAATTTTGATCAAGTGACCATGGGGATGCTACAAGGTTGTAAGTGTGAAAAACGATCATAAGTCACTTTTTTTAATGCCATTGTAACTTTGAAAGGTCACTCAATGAACTGTAGTAAGTGTATTCTGATTTACACATTTTTTTAAATTAAAAATATAATTGGAAATTTGGTGACTTAGATTCAGACTCAAATTATGTGAATTAGACTCAGATTCATATGTCGGAAAGGATTTAATGTACACTGAAATAAGAGAGAGATGTATATTAATATGGTAGCTTCCCCAAAATATCACAGAAAGAGGCTGAAATTGATTTAAGTACGCCCATTCTTCATTTAGCAACCAAATTTCATTTCAATGAAATATCATTAGGCAAAATGTTCACTAAGTGAGGTGGGGGAGAGGGAGGGAGAGAAGGAAACTTCAGAGACCACTGGTTTCTCTGTCTCATTCAAATGAAGTTCTCTCATACATCTACACCATTGTTGTGCATTGTTACTCTTGTGTATTGTTGTCAGGGGCACAAAATTTGATCATAAATGTGCACTTTGGTCAGAAAATGAGGGTTTTTTAAATTAACATTGTATTTGTGAATGATCACGAACTATGGTTGCTAAATAATGAGTGGGTGTATGCATGCTTTTTCTGTGATGAAAGAAGGGAAAGCTGTCACTTCCTTGTCAGAAGTTTAATCTCTTGTGTTAGTAGTGGGTGGGAAAGAAGGGACAACATTGATTTTATTCCTAATGGTGAATGTTTTTGGACAGACCCAATTGGAAATGAAGTTAGTTTCATTCTCACTGGATCTCCAAATGATCTTAGTTTTACTTCATAGCAAACAGTTTTGTCTTCCTGGGAAAGGATGGAGGCTTAAAGTTTAAAATATTAAAATTATTAAAAATATGAGAAATTTTGGAATACTACTGAAGGAAAATCCATCTGGTTCAGTTCCAAACTGGGATAAAGATGCTGGAAACAACATGGAGGCTGATAGGAAAGAGAGGTTTATTGATAAAGCATAGCCACCAACCACGTGATTCTGGACAGATGACAAAATGGAGGCGGGAGTGGGTGGTTTTTTTATACCTTCTTTGGGCTTTGTATTTGAGTTTCGTGTTCCTGTGCAGGAACATGCATTTTAATATTCTATTGGCTTTTGTCAGATTCCTATGGAGTCATGTAGGGGTTATGTAGGAATCATGGCTATATAGGCAAAAGAGGAAATGCAAATCCTAGGTGCTTGTCTGAGCTAATCTGGACAACCTCTAGTTTATTTTTTATCTGAGCTCTCAGGTTTCGGTGACTTTGAAGTTTGGACTGCTCTGGGGGTGGTGCAATGAAGGGGCTTGTGTTCTAAAAGGGTGCTTGGCAATTCGCATTGTAGCTAATGGATTTTGTCCTGTGTTGAATCTTGGGTGAGGAGCTGCTTTCTAATCCTACTATTCTACCAAAGAGTTTCAAAATATCCTGTCTGAATAGAGTTCTGCTTGTAGTATTTGCTTTGCTTATGAATAGAGCTATCCAGATACTTGTCTTCCTCTTTCAATAAGCTCTTTATCTCTTAAGTGCTGACATCTGCTATGGGCTATTAAGAAAGACTTGGGGGCTGCTTTCTGTCTTTAGGAGCATGTTTTTCCATTTCTCCTTCACGGAAATATATTCTGCCTTTTTAAATATTTCCCAAAATATTTCATTCTTCTAGGAGAGGAGTCTTTAATCCATAATTCACATTTTGCTCTTGGGGGTGGCGGCTGGTTTGCCTTGAATATTGTTGTCTCATTTCTATAAATAAATAAATAATGCTTGATTCCTCCCCCTCTCGCTTGAGTACAAAGCTTGTTTCCACTAATGACATGTGACATTATTTCCTGCTATTATTTGGGACGATTTGTACATGTTGTATTTTAAATCTCACTGAGGCTGACTGTAGCAGTTGAATGTGAAATAACAAGTCATTCTAAACCACTAAGCTATATGGATAAATTTTAGCTGTTTCTGTTGTTTTACCTCTCTCGTAGTTTGTCATAGTTTTCTTCTATGCTGTCAGATGAAATCTTATTTTAATGTTCTTAGTATAAGTATTTTGTTGAATCAGGTTGTTTTGTATCCTAATAATGGCAAACTACATAGTTACTAGGAACAAAGCTGATTCAATGGTAGCACATAGATAATTCTTGAGGCACAACAGGCCATTTAATGAACATTCAAAATTACAACAGACCTGCCCCAAAAGCTACATGTTGTCAGGGTTCCAAGTTATGTGTCAATTCTGAAGCAAACTTGGCTGAAGCCATCTTTTGCTGCCTCATAGTTACCACGAAGTCTGAAAGGGAAAAGGAAGTGGGAAGTAGAAACAAAAAGTTTTCTTGTGGGAACCAAGGTCATCCTAACAGGCGGCAGTTGAAAGAAGAGAGGAGTGCCCAAGCAATCTGCTTACATTGGACAATGTGACCTGTGATATCTGAGGAGGAAACCATTTGCTCTTTTAATTAGGCTAAAACCATGGGAACTTTTAGAATTGGTCTTCACTGGCTGTGCTGATATGATGTATCCAATAATTATGTTCTTTGAGGAATCTACTTGCCTCGGAGTTCTGCCTTTGGCATTACTCGGAGTGCTGACCTAATGCTCCCAACCAATTCAAGACTCTGAGGCTTTGGCTTCGTCAAAACTCCTGCTTCTGGGGTACATCATATCGGCACAGTCAGAGGTGAAACCAACACTAAATAATTTCCACATTTTTGGTATACTGTAATTAAAGAATAGACACTGTTTACCCTCCCCCCCTTGTGTCATAGGTCGCATTAGCCAACCATGGGAGTGATGAATGTCTCAGCACTCTCTCCTGCTGTTGCTAGGGCACGCTGATTTGGCCTTAGTTCTCAGGAGCCTTACATTGTTATGCCTGGCACATTGGAGGAAAAAATTCTACATTCCATAAGTTTCCCCTCCCCACCATAAGTATAGCAACTAAGAAATGAAGCAAGAAAAATATGGCTTCAGCTAGAGTCATTTTGAGAGTTGACACATATAACCACACTTCAAAGTTACAATGGCTGCAGCAGGTCTATAGTTTTTTGCCCTTATAACCCACCACAGGATTGCTGAAACGCCCACTCGCCTGTCTCCTGCCATCCCATCCCACTCTGCCAGAACCCTGCATCGCTTGGGCCTCCTCCCCACATGCCCATCATGCTCCATTATCACCATCTGTTTTAGAAGGAGGGCAGTCCATGTGTCCCTTTGGCCATATGACAGCTATCCAAACGTGGCCATCATTTTGACCTGCCTGGTTTTGGGCAATGAGCCATTTGTGTGTTAGCATTGTTAGAATAAACCTGTTAGTCTTTACACTCTGTCTCGCCTCAGTTCTTGTGCTCCCCCCACTGTTCTCAGTACAGAACACTTCTGGACACTGAAGAAAGCTTCTACAGAACTGTTCAAACTTTGTCCCCAGCTCATGCAGCAGTGACTCAAATGCGGTTACCCTTTTTTGGGCAGGACAAAATGGCAGCCACTTTCGGAGCTGTGCTATGTGTCTGGAAAGAAGTCATCCCAACACTCTGGTGCAAGGGAGCTCTTCAAAAGGTGTGGCGAGAGGGATGTTTTGCCTAGTGGAGTGGGAATCAGGCTTAAAGCCCAGGAGGGAATCAGACCCCATGGGGATACTAAAAGGCCTATTCAGACCCAAGGCACAAGAAGTGGTACATGAGGCATTTTTGGGGGTACTTAAAATTCAAGCTCAGAACAAAAATAAATATTAGAACATAGAATTACAGAGTTGGAAGGGACCTTGGATGTCTTCTAGTCCAACCTCCTGCTTGAGCAGGAAACCATATACCATTTCAGATGAAGGGATGTCCAGTCTCTTCTTAAAAACTTCCAGTGTTGGAGCACTCACAACTACTGAAGGCAAAGAGGGCTTCCTTAAGAAGCCCTCTTTGGACCCAGCTCTTTTAACCAACTATCGTCCCGTCTCCAACCTTCCCTTTTTGGCGAAGGTTGTTGAGAGTGTGGTGGCACAACAGTTTCCCCGTCACCTGGAGGAAGTTGATTATCTAGACCCGCGCCAGTCCGGCTTTCGGCCCGGGCATAGCACCGAGACGGCATTGGTCGCGTTGGTGGATGATCTCTGGAGGGCCAGAGATGGGGGTTGTTCCTCCATCCTGGTCCTATTAGACCTCTCGGCGGCTTTCGATACCATCGACCATGGTATCCTATTGCATCGGCTGGGGGGGTTGGGGGTGGGAGGCACCGTTTTACGGTGGTTCTCCTCCTACCTCTCTGGCCGATCGCAATTTGTGTTGGCAGGAGAGCAGAGGTCGACCCCGAGACCCCTCACATGTGGGGTGCCTCAGGGGTCGGTCCTCTCGCCTCTCCTGTTTAATGCATACATGAAGCCGCTGGGTGAGATCATCCGTGGTTTTGGGGTAGAGTACCATCTCTACGCTGATGATACTCAGCTGTATATATCTACCCCAAACCACCCCAACGATGCCGTAGCGGTGATGTGCCAGTGCCTGGAAGCCGTGCGGATCTGGATAGGAAGTAACGGACTCAGGCTCAACCCGACCAAGACCGAGTGGCTGTGGTTTCCGGCTGCCCAATTCAACCAGCTCTCTCCAACGCTGGCCATAGGGGGCGAACATCTTGCCCCTGTGGATGGGGCGCGCAATTTGGGTGTCCTCCTGGATACCCGGCTGTCTATGGAAGAGCAAGTGACAGCCGTGGCCAGGAGGGCGTTTTACCAGGTTCGCCTGGTTCGCCAATTGCGCCCCCTATTGGATCGGGACGCCCTTCGCACAGTCACTCATGCCCTCGTGACATCCTGACTGGACTATTGTAACTCTCTCTACATGGGGCTCCCCTTGAGGTGCACCCGGAGGCTTCAGTTAGTTCAGAATGCAGCCGCGCGAGCAATTATGGGAACCACTAGGTTCACCCACATTACACCGCTCTTGCGCGAGCTGCACTGGCTGCCTGTTGTCTTCCGGGTGCACTTCAAGGTGTTAGTCATCATCTTTAAAGCGCTCCATGGCTCGGGACCTAGCTATCTGCGGGATCGGATCCTGCCTCACACATCCTCACGGCCGATTCGCTCCCACAGAGAGGGACTTCTCCGGGTGCCTTCCACTAGACTTTGTCAGCGGGCGATGCCCAGGGGAAGGGCTCTCTCTGTGGCGGACCCGGCCCTCTGGAACGACCTTCCCCCCGATATTAGAACGACCACGGACCTCCGCTCCTTCCGCCTGAAATTGAAGACTCATCTTTTCCGCCTGGCCGGCCTAGGGTAGTCTCTCTCTCTATGGGTTTTTAAATGTATATTTATATTTAGTGGGGATTTTTAGTTAAGGGATTTTAGCACAGGAATAAGTTTAATTTGTTTTAAATTTGTATGTATTTTGTATATTTATTGCTTTTATTTTCCCTGTGCACCGCCCCGAGTCCCTGTGGGGAGAGGGAGCGGTCAATAAATTCAACATTATTATTATTATTATTATAAAATGTTTCCACATGTTAATTATTCCCACCATTATGAAATTTCTTAGCTCCTTAGTTGAATTTGAACATACAAAAATGGAAAATATACACATTTTTTTTAATTTGTTGGTCAAAATTATATAATTGCCCATCTCACCTGAGGGGACTCTGAGCTGCATATAATAAAAACATGAATTAAAACATTTTGCAAATCTATTAAAACAGTAGCAATACATAAAATAAGACTGTATGTAAGATGTTACATACAATATAACCAGCATGCAGGATCCCTGTCAAAAAGGTTCATGCCAGTTCACAGATCATCCAAATAAAGCTGGCATTTTGTATTTTACTTGCTTTTTTTTCTGACCAGAAATAGTCTATTTTGATAGAATGACTGAAAACAAAACTGCAAATATGGTGTGGGTGTTCCATAGCACTTCACTCTCGTAGATTTTATGAGGGTGGCTTTGATGAAAGCAGTGATATTTATTGACCTTTCTTCATTCTGTCCCCCTAAGTTGTTATGAGCAGACAGAATTGTCTTGTAAATTACTCTTTCTCCCCTTTTTAAATTATTTTGAAAATCTAAGATTCCATAATTCCAAATTATAAAATAACATTTAGGAACAAACTGCACAGCTCAGCTTGGTTTTTCACTTATTGGTTTCATAATAGAAAAAGCACTGTATACTCTAGGTGCAGATATAGAAGTTGTATCTGAAAGGAGCATTTTATAAATGCAATTGTTGCCGATAGTCTCATATATAATATTGATTCTGAAGAGGTGAAAGATTTGTGTTAACTATAATGTTCAATCATTCATTTTTTAAACCAATTCCTTTTTGAAACTTATTTCCTTTAGTTGACCACATGAGGTTGGTCATAAGAGATTTCACGTCAAATATTTTTAAATTACATAATTAACATAAATTCAGATATTATAAGTTTTTTTATTGTTACATCATGTTTTTAATTCTAGAACTTCATGTAAAGCAAATAAAAATATGCATGTATGCAACCTCCCTATCATATCTATGCACAACAATCTTCTCAATTAACAGTTGGGATTAGATAAGGGTCAACAAAATTCAATGTAGTTGGACTTAGTTTCCTTGTGACTATGTAGGGTTTTTTCAGCTGATCCCTTTTCTAACTCTGGCTAGGAGTTCTGCCACTCATTCCAATACAATCCTCTCTCCCTCCAAAAAACCCCCACAAAATAAAACAAAAACAAATATGTTTAATGTCTAGTAATGCCTAGATAGGACCAGTATGATTTTTTTTCTAATGAAAACATGATTGAGGGAAGGGAAGGAATTACTAGATCAAACAACATGTTATCTTCAGAATCTCAAATACCCTTTGAGAGATGACATTCATTCATGTATTAACATCTGTTTAATAGTTAATATAAGTTAAAAATCTGCTCTAACATGCAATCTTTAGGAATAAGCACAGATGTTACATTTTATTTTGTAGAATGACTCTAAATGTATAGATTTCAATAAGAACAAAGTCAACAACTAAATAATATTGAATAGCACATATAGAATTCATAATAAATCCTAAAAGGCATTGATTTGAAAATCTATACTGAGCAATCATTAGTCATTGTTCTTCAGTAGTGTAATTTCACTTCCTTTAAATATTTGCATATTAATAGAAAGTTCTAGCTGCTCTCCTGTGGTGAGTGATAGCCAACCACTCCTCCTTCCTAGACCTCCTGTTTATTTTCAAACTCAGATTTGCCGTCACGAAGCCCAAAAGAAGCTTAAATGTTCCCAGCTGCACTAAAGTATAGCAGAACTGATATGAATAATGAACTTGTTATGCTACAAAACAAGTCTATTTGCTTTTTCACCATACGAGGTAAGATCATAAAAATTATAAGAGATAAGAGTTCCCCCCCCCCCAAAACCCCAAAATCAGGGAGGAAAGGAATCTATTTTAGAAGAATGTATGATGCATGTATTTATATTTCAGCTGGGGTAGAGATGTTTAAGGAATGTTCTTGCTCGAATTACTATGCTATTTTACATTTATTGTTGGTTTGTTGTTATTTTGTTTTATTTAGGAGTCAAATTGTATTCAAGCAATACAAAAAGCCTACAGTTTACTTAGAACGATGTACTCTGAAATTCATTATTTTATTCATCAGCTTAATTCAAAGTGAATTATAGAAAAAAGATATTATACTCCATGTATCAATGAATGTTATTCATTTTTGTTAACAGTATTAAAATATAATTTATGTTGTATATTTAAGAAAACACAATAAATAATAAATAGTGAATTCCTTGCTAAAAATATAATAAATAGCTCAATATACATACATGATATAAACATTTATATTAGAGAATTTTTATTTTGGATGGGAGATAGAGAAAATGGAGAACTATGTTTATTATATTAAACATTTTATTTGACTTAGATTATGTGTTCGCAGCCAAATCCTGTGTAGATTTCATAAACACCACTGTAAAAAAATTGTACTTGTACTAAACTCTTGAGAAAAACAGATTTATTTCATTTTTTTTCTTAAGTGATTAAAAATATTGTAATAAGGTGAATAATATTGATATTTGAAATAAATATGTGTCATAATTTGTTTTTTTTCCTTCAACCTTTCAAATTCTTAAGGAGAAAAAATTAGTTGTCCTGCTTTGTAGGTTGGCTTAATTTCATTCATGCTTCAGTGAACCGGTGTGGGATAATGCTTAGATTGTTGGGCTAGAACCAGAGGGTGCCAATTTCAAATTACTACTCTTGCCACAGAGTTCTTAGGATGGTCATTTTCTCCTGTCTCTTTCATTTTGTCTCAATTTACATATCTTGCACCGTTTACGAGGCTGAAAAGGGAAAAAAAAGATCACCATACATGTAATTAAGTTTGGAAGACGATACTGATACATTCCAGAAATAGAATTACTGTCTTACACAAATTCAACATGTTAAATAATAGATGTATCCATTTGTCCTAATGGTTTTTTTCAGTAGTCATCTCTGTATTTATAACAACCAAATTAAATCCCACACCAAAAAGTCAGTTCTAGGATAAGGGCTTCTTTTTGTTTTGTTTTTCTAAAACTGTATGGAAAAACAATGTTGGGGAAAGAGGACAATATTGGATTAACTAAAATCTGCATAGAGAAAGAACCTCTGAGTATTTGGGTCACTCTGACTGTTTCAAAAATAGACCAGTCTCAAAAGGGGTCCAGAACATTCCTCAAAATAGAACATTTGGCATGCTAATAGAAATGACTTTAAGATCTTTTATGCCTTGTTTCGCCAACTTGAATGCCCAACCAGTAAAGCAAGTAAATTGTTGATTCGGCACCTTGAACACTACAGAACAGTGTTTCTCACCTTTGACAATTTGAAGATGTGTAGACTTCAACTCCTAGAATTCCCCAAGTAGTCAGGGTGACTAGGGAATTTGGGGAATTGAAGTTCACATTTTCAAATCGCCATGGTTGAAAAACACTGCTGTAGAACAGAATCTCCATCTAACTTGGTTGCACTGGCTTCTGCTGCTTGTTCCAGGGTAGAGTTCTGAATAAATGTAATGTCTTTAAAAATAGATTTTAAAAAACAATTAAAGGACTAAATCTTTCATTTGTGTTATATATTATTTTGCTGTAAAGTTCAAGTGAGGGAAAATCAGCAACGAAAGCTATTTTGGGGGAAATATCTTTACACATTGCAGTCAACACTTGTAGCTACGGAGAAAAGTGATGTACAGTAAATTGAACCCTCAAGGTTAGAAATATACTTTTAAAAAGTATACAAAGAACTTATTTTACAAACATTCACTATTTATTGATGCAGAGTGCTCCCCCCCCCCCCACTTCTTTCAAATTGTGTCTGATTCTCACTGACTGCCTGGATAAATCCCTGCAATTTTCTTGGGTTTTTCAGAACTAGTTTCCATTGCCTCCTTCCTGAGATGACCCAAGGTCGTCCAAGCTGCCTTTGGACATAGGGCAGGACTTCATCTTATGATCTCCCAGTTTCTAGCCTGATGCTTTAACCACTACTGCTTTATTTTAGAAAAATATAATACAGATATGATGCAAAGGAAACAATTATTGACTTCAAGCATAACATTAAATAGCAAGATAGATCTCAGAATGTTAGACTGATGCTGCTTTGGAATTAATATTTCCTGCATAGGTCTTCAGACTATTCAATTTATATATGAAACTTGTATATTAAACCATTTTTAATAAAATGTGTTCATAAACCTTTAGAACGCTATATTGTCCATAAATACTTCATACTAATATAGCAACTCTCTTGCTAGGTTGCTAGTAAAGTGCACAGATGGTTCGATTTGTAAGATAAGGGCAGGGGTGGGCTTCAAAAGCTTTTGGAAGGGATTCTGTCCTGGTTGCTGGGTGAGTGTGGCCACAGGGGAGGTGTTTCCGGATACTTTTCTTGAGCCTCTGGGAGGGTGAAAATGTCCTCCCCCCGCTCCGGAGGCCCTCTGGAGCCCAGAAATGGGCCTATTTCCAGACTTCCCTAACTTCCAGTAGGTCTGTTTTTCACCCTACCTGAGCCTGCACTTACCTGTATCAAAAATGGGTCGTGTGGAGACTCCTGGATAGGATGGGGCAAGGTGGATGGGGGCAGCTGGGAGTGGGATTTGGGGGTTCTCCAAGCTGCACAGAACCTTAGCTAGAGTTTCTCCCAAACCCCTGCGAACCCCCAGCAGCCCACCCCTGGATAAGAAGGAACCTCTTTCCTATGTTCCAGTCTTTTTAAACAAAAACTAAAAAACCCTGAATTGTTCTGCATTTGGATCAGTAAGAGTAACTTTCTTTGCCAGGGTCATTCAAGTAATGATTTGCATTTACTCATTATATTAATATTTCTGTCATACTCTAAATGCCATTTTGGGAGCTAACCTTGGGTTGATGTACCATGCATGGGAATAGGAAAATAAGTTTATTAAATCTGTTGATAGAGGATTCTGTAGCTTACTATAAATATGCCAAATTGAAAAAGCTCCATAATTTTGGATTTGCACTGAGATCACAATATTGAGATGCATTTTTCATCTTTCCCCACCTTTATGGATACCATCTATCAAAGTCTACCAAAGAAAATATGTTTTACATTTAAATTGCTTCTCCAATCCTATCAATCAACAGAAATGCAAAGGAAGGGCAACAGATGTTCTCAATAAATAATATCTTACCCTGCAAGGATTTACCTTATATGAGTATTCCTTGGGGCACAATGGTTCAGTGACCATTCTAAGTTACAATGGCACTGAATGAGGGAGGCTATTTACCAGTTGCAGACATTGCAGCATCTCCACAACCACACGATCACAATTTGGGCACTTGCCAATTTATTGACAGTTACAATAGTTGCACTGTCCTATGGTCACTGTAACCTTCCATGCTGGCTTATCCCAAGCAAAGCTAATTGAGAAACCAGCAAGAAGTTGAAAGTCACTCCCCTTCCCATTGTTTTTTCACTAACCATGGCACATGCACACTTGCATGTGTTCCCTAGTGCTTCCTTGCGGCATCTGCATATCCACATACTCTCTGTAGCACCTGCCCGAGGCACTCACCCCCCCCATAATTCTCATCTGCAGCTCTCAGCCTCTGTCCAGCTTGCTTTGAACTTCCACTACTTCCCATTTAATGACTTTGTGGTTGTCATACCATGGCAACTGGGACTGCTGGAATTGTTGTAGCTGAGCAGTGTTATTACATAACATAGTGCTTTATGACTGCATTCCTTAGAGATGGAAATTCCATTCCCAATTGTAATTGTAACCTGACCACTACCTATAGATATAAATCAGTATTATTGTAACAGGCCTAGTAGAGCAGTATCCAGAAGAGTTGGATTCTGTGATACGTTTACTGATTACTGTTAGGAATTTCTTATTTTTTTTATTTCATTTTTCTAATATTTAATTTTATCAGATGGAATCCAATTTATTCCTTCTGAAGATTTAAATCACACTAATTGTAAATCTTAAATTAATCTTTAAATTTCTGGATTATTAAATCCACACGGATAAATTTTTGTATTATAATTATAAACTTAATCAGCAAATCCAAGACCAGCTAGAAATCTTAACGAATGAAGGCGAATATTCATGTTCCAGAATAATGTTGCAGGATCCAATCTGGGTCAGTCACCGGGACCAGACGTTTACTCTTCTGAGCTTTTGGACTCATGCTGGGGCCGATTCTCAGGAAAGTTCTGCTAGAGAGAAGTTCCTTGAGGATGGGCTCCAGCACGATTTCAAAAGCTTGGAAGATTAAACCTCTGGTCCCAGTGACTGACCCAGATTGGATCTCAGAAATTTTAATTTTAGACCATGTTTATGTAGCTCATTAAGCTTTTGATAAAGTTCCCATTTAATAGCTCAAAGTAGCTGAATCCTACAGAAGCTAGTAGTACGTCTCTATCCACAAAACATTTTGAGAATTTGATTGTGTCTCTTTGTCACTTTGTCCATCAGAGGTGGTTAAGAATATGATCAGGCTTGCATACAAACACTTCAGTAATGCAGAATGACAGTTTGAGACTTCATTTATAAGAATCTTTATTACATGTGCACATTCTGCTGAACAATTTAAGCAGTTCATTTGCAATGACTATTGCAATGAATGTGAGCAAAAAAATTACTGTATGGTATAATATACCTTGATATACTCAAAGAATCAGCTACGGCTTCCCTTGACCCTACACTGCTTCTGGGAGAGTTTGACAAGCTTGGATTTAGCACTAGAGTTCTTTGAGAAACCTGAAAAGATTTAATGTTTGCGTTGTAGGTTCCTCAAGATGAATGGTCTGGATATACTCCTCATGGCAAAGATGAAGAAATTCCTTGTCGGCGAATGCGTAGTGGCAGCTACATTAAAGCCATGGGAGACGATGACAGTGGTGACTCGGACACTAGCCCAAAGCCATCTCCAAAGATTGCTGCACGCAGAGAGAGCTATCTTAAGGCCACCCAGCCATCACTTACAGAGCTCACAACCCTCAAGTAAGTCTGTTTTAACAACAATTATTATAATATACAAATTCAAAAAATGATCTGATGGTGAGATTTCTGGACCACCAATTATGGAAATGAGTGGGAGTATACCTGTGTTACCAGTTGATATGTTATGATGTTGTCTAAGTTTACAGTTTGGGAAAATAATGTGTATTACATGCTATGAATAATAGGTTGTTTTTGTGGTTCCCTGTTACATGAAAAGACAAATGCCAATGAAGCTCACCATCTACATCTGAGACTTTGTTCTACTCTCATTGCCATCAGTTGGCATAGATATTGGATAAGATGATAGGCATTCCCAAAAAGGTTAATACTCATTTGCTAGAATTCCTGTTAACTAGACTTAGCTATCCCTATATTTTTTTTCTGCAGAATAATGGTGACAATTGCCTTTTTAAATGTTCCTGTTGAAATACAGAATGTTTAAATTGAAGATCATTTTTCTTTTTTGTTCATATATTTAATTTTTTAATTATTTTGGTTTTTATTAAAATTCAATCAATTTTTGTTTTAATAGGTGATAGCAAATATTTTTGCTCAGACCAGACTAATAAGAATTACAAGGAATAAAGAGCAGATATACATAATTTCTAACCTTTAAAATCATAAATTTATATTCTATTCCTATTTCTGAATGAGTATTATTATTTTATTTTTTAAAGCATTCTAAATTACCCACTTGAAAAGTCATGCAATTTTAACTCTTCCAATATAGATTTTGGAGCACATTTTTCTGTAATCATACTATTTTTAATATTTATTTTTCAAAAAGCACTCCTTATTTTTACAACTAATTTTATTTAATGTAAGTTTATTGCTTATTTTCAGTTGTAAACTACATTGCAAAATTTTTAGAAGTTCAGATTCTTAGTACATATATAGATTTAGGAAATAAAAATTCATTTAATTTAATTAATTTAAAATTAAATCAATATTACAATGAATTAATTTCCTTTATATAACTGTCTAACCTTGCCTAGTGGTTGTATCAGTCATGTTTCTTGTCCATATAAAAACATTCTACTCATCTTTGCAGAGTTTGCAAAATCATCTTAGAAGGCTGGAATTAATCATTTTGACAAATAAGATCATTTCCAAAGTCCAGCAAAAATGTAAAAATCTTGTACTAGACTGAAGTATTAGATCTGTTAAGTAGGAGAAGTTTGAGCTACATTTTATGAATCAGAACACTCTTAATGTATGGATTTATTTCCATTTACTTAAACTGCCTCTGATTTTCCAATCACAGATAATAGCCCAAACTTGACGGCATTAAAAAGACACTGCAACATAATTTATGTAGGCAAGAAGGAACAAATTTATGTATTCTAGTCTTATGAACACATTTTCCCTTTACTGCATGGAATATTGCTGCATTTCAGATTTTTAATACTACACATTCCCAATATTTGCTAATGCTAATCATACTTTTTTGTGGAATGATAAGAAGGCAAAGTATTTCACTATCCACAGTGCTTTTTATTTGAGTATAAAATCAGAGCTGCCTCGTGGTCACATTACATAAGCAAAAATACTTTCTGATTTCTTTTGATATATTTTCTCCTTAGCCTACCTCACAATCTCCCTCCTACAATCTGTTCCCCATGCCATGGTTTCCATGTGGTTACAGAACACTTTTTGAACATTATAGTTAAAATTCTGAATAAAACACAGCTTGCTGTGATCATGAAATCACACCTCCGCTCTTTTTTACTCCCATTATCCTACTAGGAAGTGAGAAGCTGTTGTTATTTTTTCCTTCAGATGGCAATGTTTGCTGGGAAGGGAGGAGGGGAATAAAAATAATTATCAGGCAAATAAAACTGTTCTGATTAAATTGATTCTTTTACTGCCCTTCACAATCTCCCCATGCAGGTTAAAATAATGTTCTTGATTTTTAAGTGTACAGATAAAAGCATTAGGATTTAACAGAATATGGCCTGTGACTCTAACAGAAGAAAAAGACAGAGCTAGTTAACTCCATGAATTATCACCTATATAGAATGTAGTGCTATTACTTGAATGATGAAAAAAGTACTATTGATTGGAAAGCTCTTGAATGGTGGAAAGAGTAATGGTAGCACCATTTTCTTCTTAGTGAGAAGATGCTGAATATAAACAAGTCTTTTGACCAGGGGTGTCAAACTTGATTTCATTGAGGGCCACATCAGGGTTAGGTTAGGTTAGGTTAGGTTTGTGTTTGACCTTGGGGGAGGGCATGGGCAAAGGGTATGGCCAGCTTGATGTATGGTAGCCTGAGCACTCTGCCAGTGAAAACAGGCTCCCAACCTCTGCTTGGGAGCCGGTCCTTGACTGTTTCCAGGGTGGCCTGCAGGCCAAATCTAAGTACTCTATTTATTTATTTATTTATTATTTATTTATTTTATTAAATTTATACCCCGCCCTTCTCCTTGTTAGGACCCAGGGCGGCGCACAGGCATAATTTAAAAACACAAAATACAATAAATACCAATTAAAATATATTAAATTAATAAACCCGTGCTAAAACCCATATTAAAACCAATTACCAAATTATAAATTATTTTCCTTAAAAAGTCAGAAACGGGGGGCTATCCTAGGCCGGCTTGTTGGAATAAATACGTCTTAAGACGTTGGCGGAAGAGGCGGAGGTCCGAGATAGTGCAGAGGTCGGGGGGTAGGTCGTTCCAGAGGGCCGGGCCTGCCACAGAGAAGGCCCTTCCCCTGGGTGTCGCCAACCGGCATTGCCCCGCCGACGGCACCCGAAGAAGACCCTCTCTGTGGGAGCGGATCGGACGAAGGGATGGGCCTGACCTGGCCCCTGGGTTTTGAATTTGACAGCCCTGCTTTAGACAGAGGGTACGTGAAATTACACAATGTAATGCGTAAGTGGTTTACAACTGCTATATTTAAATATCAACAAGATACATTTGAAAAGTGAAGATTTTTAGTTTAGCAGATAAATGTTGAAGTTACATTTCCATGGAGATATTGCTATTTCTTCTGCCAACAAAATGCTAACACATGCAGTTTTGCAGAGATATCAGATGAAAAATTATCAGTTGCAATTCAATCTTTTAAAAAAGTACTGGAAGTATTTCCCAAAGAATTTTTAAGATGGTGATACTAAAATTGTTGGTGACAATAAAGAATGCACTATTATAATACATACTTTCAAGTGAATTGCTGTTGTTTCTACAGAGGTTTTAAAAAAGTTTACTTCATTTTTATATGAAGTAAGTTTTGTGTTAGTCTTCCTTGTGACATATTTAGAGATTTAAAAGTACATTTCATTTTCTATTTTAATTCAAAAATTCAAAATAATTATTCTGAGATTAATATCTAATCATGCTTATTTGTAATCCTGCAGTGCTAGCCTTCAGCAGGGTACACTTGGCTTTATTATCTGTGATTGCTATCAACCCTATACAAAATGATTGCAAAGGTTTTATTTTATTTTCGTAAAATTATATTAGCAAAGATATTAGCCCTCCGTTGTATCTTCATGAGGCACTTTTTAAAAAGTGAAATTTTGTTTCCTTTATTTATTTAATTAAATAAAACTGAAAAATGGATAAAAATGCATTAAAAATAACAAAAGAGTAGCACGATAAATGGTATTAATAACCATGTACACATGTATGTGTGATGTGTCTGTGTGTATACACACACACACATATATATGAATTTTTGTATAATATTCAGTAAAAGACAGTTACTTGTCATTGCAATTTTTTATAGTAATTTTATAAAAAGATTGCTACAATAATAAAAGTTAATACATTTAATAAAGGAAAAATAGGTACAGAAAAAACAGAAAAACAGAAAAAAGAATATCGTAAAGAAAAAAAGAAATATATAGAAAGGTCTTCCTCCATGACAATTATAAATAATTTAGTAACTCTTTATCTTAAAATACAACAAATGATCTCTTTTTCTCATACCTATCTCTTATTTATAAATAAATTTACAAAACATTTCTGTCCCAATGACACCAAAAATATATTAAGGGTTTGAGATAATGACATATAGCAATAATAATAGCACTTAGACATATAAATCACTTCATAGTACTTTACAGCCCTCTCTATCGGTTTACAGAGTCAGAATACTGCCCCCAACAATCTGGGTTCTCTTTTTACTGACCTAGGAAGGAGGAAGACTTGAGCTGATGACAATCGAACTGCTGGCAATCAGCAGAATTAGCCTGCAATACTTCATTCTAACCAATGAGCTACCGCAGCTCTTATCCACTGTGTGTGTGTGTGTGTGTGTGTGTGTGTGTGTGTGTGTGTGTGTGTTGGTCTTGTATTCGGGACTTTTTCCGTGTAAGATTGAGATTGTCATGGCAATGTTTCAGCGAGGTCTCACTTGCCATCTTCAGGCTGACGTTTTCAGCTTCAGACCTGCTGTCTTTCTATCAGCTCCAAAGCCAAAAACGCCAGCCTAAAGATGGCGAGTGAGACCTCGCCGAAACGTTGCCAAGACAATCTCAATCTTACACGGGAAAAGACACGAATACAACAAGACCAGCATACACACACACACACACACACACACACACACACACACACACACACACACACATTAACCCTGATTAATTAAACCAATTTTATAGTTCTTCCTTTTCTTCTTGCAGTCTTGATCTTTATCCCTGGAAATAATTTTGTATTTGTAAGTCAAGTTTGAGTGATCATCTCTTTTAATTGTAGTCTTTAGTTCCTTCTAATTGCCTTTAGTGTCCTAGTTTTAATCTTATGCTTTTTAAAAAAGAATTCAAAACAAAACATTTTCCTTTGGGGAAGGATTCTTCATAATTAATTTCAAAATCCTATTTGAAATTTATCTGGACCCATTTGTAACTTTCTAAAATAAACTTTCCAATCATATTTTGCTATTTATTCAAAAGAAATTTAAGTCCCTAAATTTACATTTAAAACTACTTTCACTAAAGATTTAAGAAAACTTAACTGGTGCTGTAAAACCTATTGATTTCAAGATTCCTCACAGCAGAAAAACAGTTAACAAGCAATTTCAGAAAGTTAATAGAAAAGGAAGTATTTTCTTAGTACTTCCTTAGAACAGGAAGAACCTTGTGTCCTTTCAAAGTGATAACTGCATTTTCAGCAAGATAATTGTTCCCTCATCTTCCAGAGTTCTAAACCCTCCAGATACCACTGTCTTGCAATTCCTTGTGAGAAGCAGCATGTGCAGGTAATCTCAAATCCTCTCCTTGTTTGGACAGGAATTACCAATTATCTGGTCTCCTCACTAGCTCTACATTCTGCTGCTGTCATTGGCTCTGCTTTTCTTGAAACTACCTTTGCCATTTTCCCCCTGGATGATACTTCACTGCAATTGTCCATACATAGTCTATTCCTATATTCAATTCATCCACAGAGCACAAGTAATATCAAGTCTTTGATACTGGATAACTGGAGACATTTTTTTAGTTCAGTATTTATTTTTGCCTCTTATCTTTGATGACAAACTGAGTCTCTTATCTTTTATATAATTTCTTGGTTTGGAAATAATAACAAAGTAGGAAATTTCAGAACATGGCTTCTGGAATTCTTTTTGACTACTTAATAATAGCTCTCCTTGGAGGAAAGATGATTAGAAAGGAGTTGGCAACATTCAACACTGCTGCCTAACTGCCAATTCCATGAGGTTGTAGTAAGGGGAAATTTCTGGGATTTTCATTGTTGATATCTTTTGCTTTGGTTGACAGCTGCTGGCATATAGCCAATTTAACTCATTTTTTTCTTTAGCTGACATCTCCCTGCCAACCAAATTTAGTCCGGTTCTGTTCCATTTCAGAGAGTTATGTTGACTGATAGAGTCATGATCCCCTTTACATAATTTCTTTCCAACATGTCGTTGTATTGGAAAGACTAAAAAGAAAGCGAGACTGATCCTATTTTTTAATGCCAAGAGGGAGATACATAAACCAACTGAGTTTGCATTTCAATTTCAGAAAATATAAAAATATATTTGAATCAGTGATGGTGAACATGTGTATGTGACTTCTTAGTTTAGGTGGAAGTTTTCTTAATTACCCATGCTTATGCAAAAGTGACAGAGCAAAAAAATCAAAGTGACATAAAATAAAAACAGATTTGAGAGACTGTACTTTACTCTACTTTACTTTAATTTGATTTCTATACCACTCTTCTCCCTTTCGGGACTCAGGGCGGTGTACAGCCAAAATAAAAATGATGATACAGAGTTTAAAAACAGGCCAATAATTGGCCAATATTTAAAAATCAGAATGTAGAGGAAACTTTAAGATAATTTATAACTCTTAAAGAGGCATACAAAAAAATTATATGAGATAAATGGGAAAAATAAGATTGGTGAAAGATAGATCATAGTTTTGAGGAGTTCAATATCTATGTGCCAAGAATGTGATGACTTTCCCCCGATGGAGGACCTCGTGGCCGCATGGAATACTGTGACCACGGGAGCCTTGGATCGGGTCGCGCCCGTGCGGCCTCTCTTGCGGCGGCAAGCCACCCTGGCTCCTTGGTTTACCGAGGAACTGAGGATGATGAAACGCCACAAGAGATGCCTAGAGAGAAGATGGAGGTCTACCCGATCTGAATCTAACCGGACACAGGTAAGAGCCCATTTACGGACTTACATTGTGGCGCTGAGAGTGGCCAAACGTCATCATTGTGCCACTCTCATAGCATCCGCAGACAACCGCCCTGCCGCCCTGTTGAGGGTGACCTGCTCCCTCCTTCAACAGAGGGTGCGGGAAGCCCCGCTACAGGGTAGAGCAGAGGAATTTGTGACTTTTCTGCAGGAGAAAATCGCTCAGATACAGAACGAGCTAGCCCCCATTGATGGCCCAGTGGGATGCCACGAGACAGATCTTGTTTGGGAGGAGTTTGACTCCGTTGCTTCCGAGGATATGGACAGGTTACGTGGGCGACTGCGAGCCACCACATGTTTATTGGACCCGTGTCCCTCCTGGCTTGTACTGGCATCCTGGGAGGTGACACGAGGCTGGCTCCAAGAGGTTGTCAACGCATCCTTGAGTGAGGGCTCCTTGCCTGCCTCCCTAAAAGAGGCTATGGTGAGGCCCCTCCTTAAGAAGCCCTCTTTGGATCCAGCTTTATTAACCAGCTATCGTCCAGTCTCCAACCTTCCCTTTTTGGCGAAGGTTGTTGAGAGTGTGGTGGCACAACAGTTTCCCCGTCACCTGGAGGAAGTTGATTATCTAGACCCGCGCCAGTCCGGCTTTCGGCCCGGGCATAGCACCGAGACGGCATTGGTCGCGTTGGTCAATGATCTTTGGAGGGCCAGAGATGGGGGTTGTTCCTCCATCCTGGTCCTATTAGACCTCTCGGCGGCTTTTGATACCATCGACCTCTTATGGGGGGTTCCTCAGGGGTCGATCCTCTCGCCCCTCTTGTTTAACACATATATGAAGCCGCTGGGTGAGATCATCCGTGGTTTTGGGGTGGAGTACCATCTGTATGCTGATGACACTCAGCTGTACATATCCACCCCAGACCACCCCAACGATGCCGTCAAAGTGCTGTCCCAGTGTTTGGAAGCCGTACGGATCTGGATGGGTGGTAACAAACTCAAGCTCAACCCTGCCAAGACTGAGTGGCTGTGGTTTCCGGCACCCCGGTTCAGCCAGATTACTCCAACTCTGGCCATTGGGGGCGAAACACTGGCCCCCGTGGAGAGGGCGCACAATTTGGGTGTCCTCCTGGATTCTCGGCTGTCCTTGGAGGACCATGTGGCGGCCGTGGCCAGGGGGGCGTTTCATCAGGTACGCCTGATGCGCCAATTGCGCCCCTTACTGGACCGGGCTGCCCTTCGCACAGTCACTCAAGCTCTCGTGACATCCCGTCTCGACTACTGTAATGCTCTCTACATGGGGCTTCCCTTGAGGTGCACTCGAAAGCTACAGCTAGTCCAAAACGCAGCCGCGCGGGTAATTACGGGAGCCACCAGAAGCTCCCATATAACACCAATCCTGCGCGAGCTGCATTGGCTTCCTGTGGTCTTTCGGGTGCGCTTCAAGGTTTTGATGACCATCTTTAAAGCGCTCCATGGCTCGGGGCCTAGTTATATGCGAGACCGTCTCCTGCCCCATACATCCCTTAGACCGATATGCTCCCACAGAGAGGGCCTTCTCAGGGTGCCGTCGGCCGGACAATGCCGACTGGCGACACCCAGGGGAAGAGCCTTCTCTGTGGCGGGCCCTGCCCTTTGGAACGACCTACCCCCTGAACTCCGGACCATCACCGACCTCCGCCTCTTCCGCCAATGTCTAAAGACATACTTTTTTCATCAAGCCGGCCTAGCCTAACCCCCCATGGGGACTTTTAGAAAAGTTTTAAATTGGGTTTCAAATAATTGGTTTTAGCATAGGATTGGGATTATTTAATATATATTTTAAATTATTTATTCATTTTCTATTTTGTATATCTTTTTAAATTTCCTGTGCGCCGCCCTGGGTCCTCTGTGGAGAAGGGCGGGATATAAATGTAATAAAATAAATAAATAAATAAATAAATAAGATATTAGTGTAACTCTTGTCCAGCAGCAAGTTTGTCCTGGCGAGTTTACTATAGCAAGTAGGCCACAGTGAGTTGGCTGTGGTGAATTTTCACAGACCCAATGCAGATGGCCTGGCAAAAGACATTCAGTTGGCAGAGCATACTTTGGGAAGAAAAAGAAAGGAGGAAAACTAGAATTGAAAAATTTTGACAGAAAAAATGGGGTGACAAACAAAATGAAGTCATCAGCAATTGTTGAATATGAATTGTTGCTTTTATTTACAAATAGTAGGGCTGGTGAATCTGAGTTAGACTGGGGAGTGTTTGCATTTTTAAAAAAAATATTTTTATTTCAAAATTAGTAATATGAAATAAAAATAAAGAAGAGCATTGTTGGGGTCAATCCAAAGACAAATGGAAAAGGTGAAGAGCACAGAGAGAAAATAACTAACAATGCAAAGAGCATGATGGGGCTCCAGATGATATTTTTATTAACTAGTGAGAAAATTGGCACTGTTTGCAGTTACCACTAACATTAAGAGAATCAGAAAAGGTTGTATACATATAAAGTCACATCATATCACATAGACATACATGTTTGGAGAGGTTTAAAACTATTCTGCCTTGAACTGCAAGTTAACAGTAATGGAAAGGCCAGAAGGAAAAGATGAAAGAGAAAGTACAGGGAGGGCCCTGTCTTCTGTAATCATAAGTCATTCTTACTATCAGTTACTAAGGAAGCTAACCACAATACAGTGGTACCTCGGTTCACGAACGCCTCTGTTCACGACCATTTCGGATTACGACCAAAAATTTCCCAAAAAATGTGCCCCGGTTCACGAACACCGTTTCGGTTCACGAAAAAGTTCGTAAAAATACGCTCCGCTTCACGAACTCCGGCTCGCTTCACGAACTCCGCCTCGCTTCACGAACTCCGCCCTCGCATCACGAACAGAAAAGTTCGTAAAAATGCTCGGATTCACGAACCCCGCCTCGCTTCACGAACCGGAGCCGCGGACGACCAAAAAACAAGGTCAGAACGGATTAACCAGATTTACATTGAACCCTATGGGAAACTGTGCCTCTGTTCACGACCAATTCTGTTCGCAAACAGAGTCAGTTCAAGAATCACGACCAAAAAACAAGGTCGGAACGGATTAACCGGATTTACATTGAACCCTATGGGAAATTGTGCCTCGCTTCACGACCAATTCGGATCGCGAACAGAGTCAGTTCACGAATTAAGTTCGTGAACTGAGGTACCACTGTACTTAAATTAATGCTGGAGTGGAGGGGTAACTTATTTATTTGCTCTGATGCTTGATTGCTTGAATAAAAAGGTAAAAAAAATCTGGATTTTATTAGCAAAAAAATGGGAATTTTGGGAAACTTTAGTTCTTGGCACAGTAGGATTCTCAGCAGATGCCTTGTGCTTATCATGAATATCACCCCAGCAAGTATCAATTATATGTCTATCGTACCATTTTTGTTTTCCCAGGTTACAATTTCTAACTCCCCCTATTTATTACCCATATATTGCTTTATATTGTTGTAATATGTTCCACTCTGAATTTGTCATTCAAAGATTAGCAGCTGCAAAATTAGAATGTCTTCTGGCTTGCCAGCAGCATAACATTCATAATTTTTTGCACAGACATTGATTTACAGCTTTGCATTCTTGCTCTGGAATTCTCCACTGACCATTAGTTTTGATGCAAGTGTGGACAAATGTTTTGGCATGAGAACTATATGTATTGCCCGGAGCTGGGTAGAAAGCTGCAAATATGCAGACACCAAGCATATGCACTCATTTGAATATGAAAATATAGACTTTTCCTTCCCTTTATCCCAATTGGGCTGGACGACTGAAGTTGTCTGAGAGAATTCTTCCTTATGTTTTCTTCTTTGATAAGAAACACTATCGCATTGGCAAACTGACACACCCATTTCCTGTGGAAAATATTTCTTTAGAAATACAATAAGGCCCATACCCAAACGAGGTAACCGTTTTTTTTGTTATAAAGTGTTTTTTTTCATTTTCATAACATATAATCACATGTATACTATTACATAGCCAACATCATATTGTATTATTAAATGTTTACATCAATTCATCTTACCATTGACTCCCAGAAACAATTATTGGCTCTTCTGCTCTCCATACATCATATTTGTCACTTTCTTCTCCCTCTCTCCTCCCCCTTCCTACCTCCTTTCTTCCCTCTATCACCCTTCCCTTCTCTACTTTCCCTTCCTCTCTCCTTTTCCTCCCTCCCCTTTCCACTCCTCATTTCTCTCGTCCTCTTCCCTTCCCCTTTGCCCTCTCCTATTCCTCTCCTCTTCCCTTACCTCTCTCTTTTTCTTCCCACTCTTCATCTCATTTACCTGGTGTTATTTCAGCTCCTGAGCAAGCTCCATTTTATGTTGATGGTATTTATAATTCCTTTTCAATATGCATATTTAATTTTAACATATAGTCATTGTACTTTTAAACACACCCACCCCCAGCCTAATTTTGGTCAAGATGTAGACCTGGTTATAGTTCCCAGCTATTCTCATCATTATCTTTATATAATTATATTTCCTTACATGCCCCCAAATTGTGGTTCTGTCTTTAAATTCTCAGTAATTTTCCATTGTAGATATATTCCATGTTCCCTCTCCATTTTTCCACATCTTTATTTATTTATTTTTTATTTATTTAAATTTATATCTCGCCCTTCTCCACAGAGGACCCAGGGCGGCACACAGGAAATTTAAAAGACATACAAAATACAATAAATATAATTTAAAAAACTATTAAATAATCCTATCCTGCGCTAAAA
Source organism: Rhabdophis nuchalis (assembly GCA_039707465.1). Classification (NCBI taxonomy): domain Eukaryota; kingdom Metazoa; phylum Chordata; class Lepidosauria; order Squamata; family Natricidae; genus Rhabdophis; species Rhabdophis nuchalis. The sequence continues at coordinate 170,243,144 of CM077645.1, forward strand.
CCAAATTTTAAAAACCTAATTTAAAACTACCTAAAAGTCCCCATGGGAGGTTAGGCTAGGCCGGCTTGTTGAAACAAATATGTCTTAAGACATTGGCAGAAGAGGCGGAGGTCGGTGATGGTACGTAATTCAGGGGGTAGGTCATTCCAGAGGACTGGACCCGCCACAAAGAAGGCTCTTCCCCTGGGTGTCGCCAGTCGGCATTGTCCGGCCGACGGCACCCTGAGAAGGCCCTCTCTGTGGGAGCGTATCGGTCTAAGGGATGTATGGGGCAGGAGGCGGTCTCGCATATAACTAGGCCCCGAGCCATGGAGCGCTAGTTGTCAAAACCTTGAAGCGCACTCGAAAGGCCACAGGAAGCCAATGCAGCTCGCGCAGGATCGGTGTTATGTGGGAGCATCTAGTGGCTCCCATAATCACCCGCGCGGCTGCGTTTTGGACTAGCTGTAGCTTTCGAGTGCACCTCAAGGGAAGCCCCATGTAGAGAGCATTACAGTAGTCGAGTCGGGACATCACGAGAGCTTGAGTGACTGTGCGAAGGGCAGCCGGTCCAGTAAGAGGCGCAATTGACGCATCAGGCGTACCTGATGAAACGCCCCCCTGGCCACGGCCGCCACATGGTCCTCCATGGACAGCCGGGAATCCAGGAGGACACCCAAATTGCGCGCCCTCTCCACGGGGGCCAGTGTTTCGCCCCCAATGGCCAGAGTTGGAGTAATCTGGCTGAACCGGGGTGCCGGAAACCACAGCCACTCAGTCTTGGCAGGGTTGAGCTTGAGTTTGTTACCACCCATCCAGATCCGTACGGCTTCCAAACACCGGGACAGCACTTCGGCGGCATCGTTGGGGTGGTTTGGGGTGGATATGTACAGCTGAGTGTCATCAGCGTACAGATGGTACTCCACCCCAAAACCACGGATGATCTCACCCAGCGGCTTCATATATGTGTTGAAAAGGAGGGGCGAGAGGACCGACCCCTGAGGAACCCTACATAAGAGAGGCCTCGAGTTCGACCTCTGCCCTCCCGTCAACACATATTGCGACCGACCAGAGAGGTAGGACAAGAACCACCGCAGAACGGTGCCTCCCAGCCCCAACCCCCCCAGTCGGTGCAATAGGATACCATGGTCGATGGTATCAAAAGCCGCTGAGAGGTCTAATAGGACTAGGATAGAGGAATAACCTCTATCCCGCGCCCTCCAGAGATCATCAACCAACGCGACCAATGCCGTCTCGGGGCTGTGACCGGGTCGGAAGCCGGACTGGTGCGGGTCTAGATAATCAACTTCCTCCAAGTGTCGCGGAAACTGTTGGGCTACCACACTCTCAACAACCTTCACCAAAAAGTGAAGGTTGGAGACCGGACGATAGTTCTCTAATAATGCTGGGTCCAGGGACGGCTTCTTGAGGAGGGGCCTCACTACCGCCTCTTTCAAGACGGCAGGTAAGGACCCCTCACTCAAAGATGCGTTGACAATGCCCTGGAGCCAGCCTCATGTCGTCTCCCAGGATGCCAGTACAAGCCAGGAGGGACACGGGTCCAATAAACATGTGGTCGCCCTAAGTTTCCTTGACAGCCTGTCCATATCCTCGATGGTAACAAAGTCAAACTCCTCCCAAGAAGGAACCTCAAGACTAGTCTCGGACAGTCCCACAGGACCACTGTCAATGGAGGGTAGCTCATTCCGAATCCGAGTGATTTTCTCCTGCAGATAAATCCCAAATTCCTCTGCTCGCCCTTGCAGAGGGGCTTCCCGCGACCTCTGATGAAGGAGGGAGCGGGTCACCCCAAACAGGGCGGCAGGGCGGTTATCTGCGGATGCAATAAGGGTGGCACAATACTCACGTTTGGCCACCCTTATCGCCACTAAGTAAGCCCTAATATGGGTTCTCACTATTGTTCGGTCGGCTTCAGAGCGAGAGGATCTCCATCTGCTCTCTAGGCGTCTCTTGTGGCGTTTCATCCCCCGAAGCTCCTCAGTAAACCAGGGAGCCTGGGTGATTCGTCGCCGCAAGAGAGGCCGCAAGGGCGCGACTCGGTCCAAGGCCCCTGTGGCCGCACTTAACCATGTGGCCACTAGGTCTTCAGTCGAGTCGCGGGGCAGGGTCACAGGAATTGGCCCAAGCTCCCTCTGGAACGTTTCCGGGTCCATTAGAAGCCTGGGGCGGAACCATATAGGAGTATCCGGTTCCGCCTCCCCGCGGTGAGGTGTAGCGATTGGAAAGTCCAGCCGAAGGAGAGCGTGATCTGTCCATGACAAGGGAGTGATGGCTAGATCCCCTATTCCCCTATCTTGGACTAGTTCACCCTTAAATTGTCTATAAATGACAAACTTCACTGTTCAATGTTCATTACAATTCCCCCAGTCTATTATGTAAAATGACAGGCAGTAAACATTTCACTTTATTCAGCTTCTTAAAATGTATATATGTCCATGTTTTATATATTTTAACCCATGCTTAGTTGTCCTTCTATTGTCATATTCAGTCAATTCGCAACTCAGTTTAATTATCATGTATAAAAATGAATCACAATCCTCTGCTTTACAACCTCCCCATATCATTTTCATATTTATCCATATTCCATATATTTTAACCTTTGTTTAATTATCTTTCCATTATTATATTCAACCAATTAGCAACTTCATTTTATTGTCATATTTAGGAATAAAACCCTTATCTTAGCTTTCCCGTATAACAGTTTCTAGTTGTCTAATTTTTTTCTAGTAAGTCTTTTGTCCCACTTCTCTGTTGCTGTCTTCTCCCTTTTCTTTGTTTTGACACATCCACTCTCTTCAATTTTCCCCAGGCCGCCATAAAAAGCATATTTTATATTTCTTTTTGTCGGGGCATGATCTCCTACTTCAGTTTTCCTTATGCCACTAACAGCCTCAATCTCTTTTGTCTGCTTTTTATTTCCTTTTGTTGGAACATCTCTCTTTTTACAGTTTTCCCTATACCATTGCCAAGACCAGCTGAAGTAGATAAATTTAAGGTGGATCAGAACTCTGAAATAAGAACTGTATAACTAACTGTAACTTTGGAATGGGACATCATGGAAAACTGGGAATTTGAAGAACTATGTGAAATTATAAAATATATGCATAAATCATTAAAATCAAGCCTAAATAGAATTATGAACTCAGAGAAGCAGATATCTAAAGAAGAATTCAAAGAAGAAGGGAGGGCAAGACAATGAAGGGGTAGAAATGGAGAGAAATAAAAAGCAGACAAAAAACTGCAAACTAGGTAATCTGAAGCTGGTTAGATGAGGCAGAGGATGAACAATAAAAAAAAAATTCTGTGATCAGGCTAGCCACAGTACATACCCACAAAACTTCCAATGTTTCTTTCCTGAACTTGACCCCTGTTCATCAATATTTAGACTCAAGAATCAAGGACTTTTCTCTTTATATTAAAAAAAAGTGGTGATAATTGATATAATATGATATTCAGTGGACAATTTAAATAATATTTTTAACATGAGACAGAAGGAAGGGTTTCTAATATTGTCAGGTTTACTCAAGGGAAAATAGGGTTTCATGTAAGCCATACCCAAGCTCATGGGATCTTTCAACTGATCCAAATTTATGGTCAGAATTTGTATGTCATAGTGGATGTTCTGTTTCCATTATATTTCACAACAAAAATAAATGGGTAGATAAGCCAATTTGAAATTCAAAGAATCACAGCTGTGGCTACTAACATTTGCATTAATCTTGAATATTGATTTTGGCTTATTTTAAATGGTAACCATTATCTGGTACTGCAGGATGGACTTTCTTTCATTGTATTATTAAACTGCATGAAGTTCAAAGACATCATAACACCTGCTGACTCAAAGTCCATTTAAGAATTAATTTTTATATGGCATACTGATGGTGGAGGAAGTGATTATATTCTGATTTGTCTGCCCCTGGGCTTTACATTACAAAAAAACAGCAAAAATTAACTTCAGATTGATTTAAGACTGAAAGCATGAAGGCGAGAGAAGGTATTTGATAGGTTTATGCAAAGATTTAATTCAACTATCATTTGTTTCAAAGGCTACATGGTTAAATCTCCTGATTGAATCAGATGTCTCTGAATCAGTTCAATGACTCAAAAAAATAAATTTGACTTGATTTTGTAGTTCGAATTACATGAGACTACATCTGCACATTATTAATAATTAATCCTTTCCTTGCCAATCATCCGTTCTTTTAAGATTATGTCTGTCCAAGCAGTCATGAAGAAGATAATGGAGAGAAGAAGCTTGTCATTCTATGCAGCCTATCCTCTTCACCTATTATTCTACACTGAATTTTAGATGTTGATTTTTATTTCCTTATAACAGTATAGTTCTCCTATGTATAATTTCAAAGTGGCTCCATTTGTCAAAATTTGACCCGGTTGCTGAGTGTTGATGGGATGAGCAGTTAAAAATATGAACAGATGGGACCTCACAATTCCACTGAGGGAAGACAGAGCAGCTTTTAAAGGTTAGAGAAAAGTGTGATGTTCCTGTTTCAAAGACAGCTTTCTTTTTTCGGTACTTCTAGACAATGTGTTTGTAATTAGCTTCCATAAAGGACAGCCACAGTAGGATTTATGCAGATATATATTCGTGGCTGTTACCTCTTGGCATTCAATACCACATGTGCAAGTGCCACATCATCATTTTAAGCAAAACGATTTAACATCAAATAGCTACTTCAGAAATCAGTTCAATCCATATTTTAGAATGATGATAGAATCAAAACATGAAATGGCTCCTTGGTCTTCCTCAGTCAAGGATGTGTCCACAGTTTCTTCCCTCCTTGTTTTTCCCCCATAACTTTCATAATTGAACATAATCAACATCCTTTCTTTTGCTTCCAGAACTTGTAACTTGTTAATTTCTCAGTGGAAAGAAGAGATCCATTTCAGAGAGAGAGAGAAAATACTTTTTCTCACTGTTAGTCACTAACTCTTTTTGACTGAAACATAGCTTGGGACTTGAGTGAATATCTAAGCATGTTAAAGCCTTTGATTTATTGCACATCAAAGAAAGCTGTTGCGTTAGAACTTTTTAAGCAGAGCATCCTACTTGATTAAGATGCTTCTAACAGTATTACAATAGTCCTCACTTAATAACCATGGCTACCATTTCAAAGTTATAACAATGCTAAAAAAGTGACATGATCAGTCCTTGCACTCGTATTTGGTATTTAGCAGGTTTTGCATATTTACAATGGTTGTAGCATCCCAAGTTCGAAATGGGACAACTCTCCAAGGCCAATTTGTCACAGCCAAGTTGCCACTGTCAACTTGCCATGGCCAATTTGCTGTGGCCAACTCATCAAGGGACAACTTGCTATAGCCAACTCACTATGGGACAACTTGCTGTGGGACAATTCAACAATTCAGTTTAATTATTTAAAATAATTTAAAAATTATTTTAATTGTTGTCATTCACATTTTATTTTGTCCCTCCTTTGGTATCCTTTCTTTAATGAATCTATAGGATTATTTCTTCTATATTAGTGTAATTCGTGTCCTGTGGCGAGTTATCTTGCAGCAAGTTGGCTGTGACAATTTGGCCATGGTGAGTTGACTCTAGTGAGTTGGCTGCAGCAAGTTGTCAGAGGCCCTCCCAAGATTATGTGATTGCCATTTGTAGCCTTCCCAGCCAGCTTCTGACAGCAAAGTCAGTGGAGGAGCTGGCAAGATGATGCAAATTCTGCTCATTTATTATCTCATTTAATGACTCTGGGTAATTCATTTATAATGACTGCAACCAGGATTGCTGGAACTCCCATGGTTAAGTGCAGAATTCATGTGAATTCATCTGCCATAATCTCATTTCCATCTTTTAAACCATACTTATTTAAATATTCCTGAAGTTAAAGTTAGCATGAGTGACCAACATATATTTCTTAAATATAAACTATAATAGATTTTTTGTGCATAAGTCCCGTACAAAAAAAACCTGCCTAATTTTTGAGATGAGCCTAACATTAAAAAAACCTTTGCATTCTTTACTGAACTTTTCCTACTATAAGTAATATTTATTCTAAGATCAGTAAATACTATCTTATATATTATTAGTTTATATTTTATAAGCGGATTACTTGAAAACTTTTATAGAGAAAAAGCACATACGTCAGTGCAAGTTGGAAGTTGTTTGACACATACATACATTTTAATTATGTAGTATGTACCATGTTTCCCAGAAAATAAGATCCATCCCAAAAATAAGCCCTGATGGGTGTGACCAGGACAAGAGGTGGTGAGCACACAGGGACTGACTCTGTCTGGCAGCAGTAACAGCATACTGGTCCCTTGATGTAATGCAGATAAATTTGAGAATGGAGACAGAGTCAGGGGGTATGCAGGCAATCCCAACCCCCCATGCTGGTGCCTACCAGGCACAGCGGCAGGCAAGCCGAGAGATGGTGGAAGTGGGCAGTGCATTGGGATCGTCTGCCCTCCCCATGCCTCTGGCTCTGCCGTGCATTTTTCACCCAGCCGGAAACGAAGGTTTGTCTACTTGCAAATGGGGCGCTTTGAAACAGAGTTAATCGCAAAATGGAGAAATAAGGGAAACGCGAAGCTTCATCTGCTTACAAATGGGAAGCTTTGAAATCGAACAATTAGCTATTTTCAAGCTATTTTCAAGCAGACAAAGCTTCGTCTCCCTCTGGGTGAAAAGTGCACTATGGACTCAGGCAGAGCTAGAGGCATGGGGAGGAGGCAGGTGATCCCAACGGGCTTAGCTCCATTTCAAAATGTCCCATTTGCAAGCTGACAAAGCTTCGGTTCTCCATCATTTCTCCATCTGGGTGAAAAGTGTGTCTGGCCTGGGAAGCCCTGTAAGTTGTTGCAGCCATGGGCAAGCAGATGGTGGGAGGGAGCAGGTGGGAGCCACAAAATAAGACATTCCCTCAAAATAAGACCAGGTCTTATTTTCACAGAAACACAGTAGTTTCCACTATTCTGTTTTTAAAGTCAGTTTATAAATTCTTTGTCCATTCTCATGCAGTATTTTAAAAGTATGTTTTTTATTTTTTCTGAGGTATGCATAATTCATAGAGAACAGAATTAAACTTATTCTCCCCATATTGATAGCTCTAGTTTAAATTTGAATTGTGCTTTTCATTAAAAATCAAAAATAGAGCGCTGCACAATAATATTAACAGAATGTATAGCCTGACATCCCCCTCAAAAAGCATTTTTAGCATATTTAGAATGTCTATCTTTACTTTTAAAATCCTTGTACCATGAGAGCTCACAGAAATGCATTAATTTCTCCTTTCTTTCTCATCTAAGTAAAATTATATAGCACCAGAGACAAATGAACTAAATGATCAATTATTTTGAAAAGGTTGTCAACTGAAAGTTTTTTCTATTCATGATAGCTGCTGATTAGCATGCATATTTTAAAATGTACAATTAGTATGTACGTTCATTTGAAAAATATGTGAATTTGGATATGGAAAAAACTGGTTTCAAACTAAATCAATGTTTGAAATTGCCTATTAACATTAAGGTGCCTTAAATCAATCAATCTCTCTCCCTCTCCCTCTCTCTCTTCCCCTCCCTTCCTCTCGGTTTAAAGACTATATTTATGTTTCAATCTATACTACAGCTTGATTAAAATGATATTTCTTAGAATGATTTTATGTGGCTGACACAAGATAAATGAGAATCAGTAAAAATCATTCTAGTTTTTCTTCTAGGCTTTTGTAGTTCATGTAAGTTTACATCATCCATTATTAAACAACATATTATTTCAAATACATTGGGTTATATCATATTGTATTATATAAGCCAGCAATCATCAGGCTGTCAAAACAGCAGATTTGTTAGTTATATACGGGGCAACACAAATCTCTGTAGGTGCCTTTGGGTAAAAATATTTAAGCACTATACAAATTAACCCTCATTTTTATAACAGAAAATCCCTGATTCAATCATGTCACAATAAAGAGGCGACTAGCAAATCCATTTTAGATTTTTTTTAAAGGCTACTGCATAATGTGCATTCTTCAGTAAAGAATTCAAATCCATTGAACTGAGTTTGGACTGGACAAATGTTCCATGCTCACCATCCAATGGGAGAAAATAGTGAAAACTGAAGGAATCAAGATGCCCTATGGAGATAACATCAAGAGTCTGGATGAAGGTGATCACTACAAATACCTGGGCATCCTTCAAGCTGACAGCTTCAAGCACATTGAAATGAAGAAAAAGTTTAGAAATGAATACATTGAGAGTGTGAAGAAGATCTTGCAATCCAAAGTCAGTGGAGGACATGCCATCAAGGCAATTAACACTTGGACAATTCCAGTCATTAGATACACAGCTGGAATTGTGGATTGGACTCAAGTAGAACTAAAAGCCCTGGATATCAAGACCAGAAAGCAATGACAATGAATCATTATTCTTCATCCTTTCAGTGGCATTGACAGACTCTACTTACCAGGGAAAATAGATAAGCATGAAATGTTCCAAGTACATCAGATGGTTGAAAAAGAAAAAAGGCATTGGGAGAATATCTAAAAGAATCATGAAAAATATGAATTGAAGCTAGCATACCAGGAAGGTATTACTGAATACTGGAGAAACCAAAATGACCTACAAGAAAGACTAAATGAAGAACAGAAAACAGGCAGGCAAAGTACTATATGACCAGTACATTAAAAAAAAAAGCAGATAATAACAAGACCTGGCAATGGCTAAAAACAGGAAAGTTGAAGAAAGTTGTACAAATGCATACAAAGCCAGAATTGAGAAGATAGCAACAGACAGCAAGGGATGTCTCCACAAAGAAGCTGAAGAAACAGCGGATCACCTAATTAGCTATCAAGTTTGCATAGACTGATTGCAAACAATAGCAGGATAAAGTAACAATAATAGGGCATTGAAAGATCTGCAAGAAATACCATTTGTGTGCAAGCAAGAACTGGCGAGACCATAAAATAAAGAAAGTAATATAAAATGAAGAAGCCAAAGTGCTCTTATAGAATTCAAATAGACAGGCACCTGGCACAAAACACACCATACTTAACAATTGTTGATAAGAAAGGCAAAAAATTATTTGAACAAATTAATAGGAACAGTCCCCTTTCTGGGGGTTGAGATCTATGTTTTTATATGACTATGGGTCACGAGGTAGATTGTGTGTGTGTGTGAATATTTTGCTGGTTATTTTGCTATGGTACATAGTGTTGTCCTTAATTATTAGAGATTGAAATGTAGATATGGCACAGTGACTTATTGTTGTTTTTTTCCCTTTAAGGATATCTGGTGAACATTCTCCAAAACTTCAAATCCGAAGCCACAGTTACTTGAGGGCAGTGAGTGAAGTTTCAATCAATAGGAGTTTGGATAGCTTGGATCCTGCGGCTCTGCTTGCATCTCCTAAGTTTCGTTCCCGAAATGAAAGCTACATGAGGGCGATGAGCACTATTAGTCAGGTGAGTGACATGCTTGCACAATTAAAAAAATAATAATGATAATACAAAACCACCATCCCACTCTCATAAATATAGAATCTATATGAGAAAAAGTTGTATGGACAACTATGCAATAAAACAAATGTATGACAGTGTGTATTATTAAAAATTCCTTAGCATGTAAATGTCAGTTCCTAATATTCAGTAATATTATTGAATAATCATTGACATGATCAAGAGTCTCAAAATGGTACTCTATAAAATTGGCGGTTGGTACTATACACAAACATTCCTTCTGAGTATGGATTTTTGATTTTCTTCATATATCAGAAAATATAAATTGCTATACAGTACTTGTGAAAAACATTGTGATAAGGGCAGAGTACCCATCAAGCAGCTTCCACCCACTTAAGGAATGTACCACTTTTGCATGGTACATCAAGGTGTTTACTTCATTTATGGGCTAGGACAAAGAGGGAATATTAAGCGCTAAATATATATTCAAGGTTTCACTTGCTCACTGGGCACTTTTAAGCCCCTTCCTAATTAAAAAAGGGTACACATTTGGCCCTGATTCACTTTGGGGGATATTTTTAAAAGGTGCTGGTCTCCATAGAATCCTTAAGGCAAAATATTTGTGCCCAGGGCCATAAACCAGGTGGCATCTCTGATAGGAAATGTCTCCAGATCCTCTATTTGTTTAGCTTTTTACCAACTTGTTGTTTTTTAATTGTGCTTATAAGTCATGTCTAATCTTTGATACATGATTGGTAGGCATCGTTGATCCATGAAATATAAGATCATAGGTTTGCATGTAATAACACACCCTTAATCATTCATATATTGTACATATTATTTGTTGAATTAACATTTTTGGTAAACATTCTTGCACATAAAAGTCAATTAATGTAGGCATGACATTAAGCATACAGATTTATGCTTTCAGTGTGCCTTAGAAATGATATATTGGATCCATTTATTTCAGATGTTGCCTGGGTAGAGAAATATATATGGCTCATATATACAAAAATTTGAGGTATCTGCAGGATTCAAAACTTTTGTGAAAATGAACAAACAGACCTACCACACTACAAATACCATATTTTTATAGATCATCATATATAAAGTGGATAGAACTTGTGGTGCAATAGTAAGACAATTTCTTTGTCACCCACTTCTTATTGTGGATGTCCCTTGTGGATATCTCTGCAAGTAATGCAGATCCCTAAATGAGTCCTAAATTGGTTAGAAATCTATTCTAAATCTAATCCCAACCAAATTATTCAATCTGAACTAGTACTCATTAATTAATTTTTGTGGCAAGGAAGAATACAATCTGAAATTTTTCTTGTTGCATTTATACAATTCATACTCATGTATATAGCTAGATCTACATCTATTTCCCATTATTCCTTTTGGGAGTAAGCAATCTTATGCAAATACATAACGGGAGTAAAAAATAATAAGACATTAATGATAGCAGGAAAAAAAATAAGAAAGGGAAATAAACTAAATCTAATTTACACCAGTACCATTCATACTTTATATGTCTTTATTCTCGCAAGCCATCTTGGGATCCACCAAACGCAGAGACCATCTCACACATTGACTTTCCTTTATTTTTCTGCTTTCTTGACGAAGATTTCATGAACTGCATTCAATCATAACATTTTGGTCTTTCTCTCTACTCTTTATCATTTCCTTCATATATTTGTTTTTGCAATTTGATCCTCACTTTTGCATTTAATCCAGATCCGTTCAGTAATTGTGCCATTCTTGCTTCAATTCATTCTTCTATTATCATACACAATCCTTAATATCCCATTTTCATTAGAATCAAGTTATTTTTATATTTCACCTTACATGAATAATCCTCAGTCCGCTAAAACTATTGACAGGTGTATGTAGTTATATTTAGCCATTTTTGCTTGTTTCAACTGGGAATGTCCAAATAACTCAGATCATCCATGTATATATTCCATATTATTTGCTTTGTCTAGTACTTTATGTACATTCTATTAGTATAACTCCACTCACTTTTGTGACATCTTTAACATACCATAATTCTTTTTGCTTGTTTTCATGCATCTTTCACATTCTCTTTTCTTAGATTCACTTTCTACTCATTTCTTCCTGCTGTGGTTCTATTTTCGCTCTAGTTTTTTTTAAACTTTGTTTTTTTTTCATAATCCATTTTCCTCCAAGATCCACATGACACCTCCTAAAAGCAGTTTTTCCTGCATTCATCATCTTGCACCACCATTATATTCTTTAATAATTGTGTCAGATTTTCATCATAAACAAATCAGTCATGCTTTTAAGATTCACATCCATTCCTTTGACATGAATATGCATGAGCTGATAGTGCTTTTGTATTTGAAATAGACTTTTTTCTAAACACACCAATCATCAGTTTCATTCATTCTTAGACTCCAAATAGCTCAGTTATTTTTAGCATAGTCTCTTGTCTTGTCTTCCAGCCATCCAATTATGTCACCGAACAGAATATTTTTTCACCTATGGATCCTAAACATTCAGAATTATTGCACAATTTTTAGTTATTTATCTTTGCTTTTTCCATTATCACCATTCACGAGAGCAAAACATTCAAGGGACTCCAATTTACAGATTCCTCTTTTCACGCACACCATACAGCCTACTGTAGATGGCATTAATTCATACTTTGTAACATAATTTTTACCCCTTTCCTTCATAATTAAACTTACATCTTAATAATCAGCTTTAATCCACAAAACTCTATACTTTTCTTCATTTAGATGTATTACATTGTTTCCCTTTTTATGTTAGTGATACAAACATACAATATTGTAATTGGTTTTCCTTTCCTTTTTTTCAATTCATATTCTATATCATTTTTTTCTCTTAAATTTGAAGTTGAAATCTTCCATATACTATGGTGGTCACTAGACAGGGCTGTACATATTAGTGTATTCCACCCATTCCAGCATTATTCAATCATTATTCAGCCATTATTTAATCACAAACATTTTTGTAATGTACGTTTTGGATAGCGTGCCATAAATCAAGCAGTTCTTTTCTGTATCTAAGCAAGCTGGCAACACAATGATGAATTTGTTACTAGTTCTATTAATACACCCACCATTGGAGTGATAGGCAAGAACTTGAAATTCTGACATAAAGCATTTGAAAAGAAAGAAACTTATATTAAGGAATCTTTTAAAAAATCCACATAGAGAGAACCCCAGGGATTCTTCTATATTCGTACCAATAGTTTCCTCTCTAAACCACAAGCAAAGCTGTTGAGTTTTTAGGATGGATAGTGAAGTTAACAGGCTACTGTGACATAATAGCTTGTTACATGGTTGGCTTCCATTTTATCTTTGAATATAACTGATCTGTCAGAATTATTTTAGATTTGAAATTCAATTGCTTCATAGGCTTTTATGTCACTAGTAGCAACTTGCAGCATATAATTTACTTAGAGTTTAAAAGGTTCACTGCTGGATCTTAGCAACATGTTAAGAATTTTATAATTTAGAATTTAAATAAAACCTTTGTAAGCAACATATTCTGCACCTACTTTTCCCCCAAGTATTTGAATAAGTAGGAAACATGTTAGTAATGATTTTCCAACATTTGCATTTTTTCTGGGTAGTGACCTTACAGAGACTACTAGCAGTGCTTGTAGTAAAGTATATAAAAAATCAAAGAGAAAAGCCATAAAGAGATGTACCATAATTATTCTCAACAGCTGGCCTGCATTGATCAAAGTATTTCTCTTAAATATTGTTGCCATTGTTCATTGCCTTGTTTGCATTGGAATTTTACCCTGAAAAAAACAGTCTACAGAGAATGAAAGATCTGGGTGCATATTCAGCATGAAGATCTTTCAAAGAATACCAAAAATGTGATAAAAATCTATATATTGCATAATACATGTCATGAGAATAGTCAAAAGCCATTGTGGAAGTCTTTGTGAGTAATTGACATATAGATAGTTCCAAACTAACAACAGCAATTGGGACTGGAACTTCTGTTGCTAAGCAATGTGGTTGTAAACTGCACCTTCATTGCTTAGCAATGGCAATCCCTGCAGTTCTTGTGGCCATTATTACCTGAATCTTACAGTCATTAAACAAAACGACTTCCTGCCAGTATCCCCAACCAAAGTCAGCAGGCAAGCTGACAGGAAGTTTCAAGTCCTGTGCTCCCAAACAGGAAAGTGGCTGCTGCTAGGTTAAGAAAGAAATGAGAGAATGAGCAAGGCTTTGGAGGAGGTTTAGTGAGGATGCATGAGAGATATAGGATAATACAATACAATAGCAGAGTTGGAAGGGACCTTGGAAGTGTTCTAGTCCAACCCCTTGCCTAAGCAGGAAACCCTATACCAGGGGTCTGCAAAGTCGGCTCTTTTAAGACTGGTGGACTTCAACTCCCAGAGTTCCCCAGCCAGCATAGCTGGCTGGGGAATTCTGGGAGTTGAAGTCCACCAGTCTTAAAAGAGCCGACTTTGCAGACCCCTGCCCTATACCATTTCAGACAAATAGCTATCCAACATCTTCCTAAAGACTTCCAGTGTTGGGGCATTCACAACTGGAGGCAAGCTGTTCCACTGATTAATTGTTCTAACTATGTGGAGGGTACATAAGGGGGCTGGGAGGTATGTGAAAGTGGCCCTATGGTTGGGAATGATGCATGAGAGGTGTACAATGCATTGTGGAGGGTCTGTGAGAAAGATTGTGTGGGTCAAGAAGAATGCATGAGAGGCACTGCCTGGGTCAGTGAAGATATGTGAGAGGTGTGGCACAGGAAGGGTACAAAGAACATGCAAGATTCATTGTGCAGGTATGCAACTCTCAAGAGGTGATACACAGATTGGGGAGCAAAAGGTGCTGTGTAGGTTCAGGGAGAATGCATGGGAGTGGGAGATACTGCACAGATTGTTTAGGGTACATGGATGAACAAGTGATCAACACAAGCACAAAGGACCTAGGAGAAGATGCATGGATGGGAAAGACTTATCCCAGTGATTTTTTTTAATCTTTGACTATAAGGAGAAGTTGGCATGGAAAATTGCAAAAGGTTATCATATAATCATTAGATGCATGGCAACCAGTCATAATTGGAAACACATTGCCAAGCACTCTGATTGCAATCACAGGAACTCAGAAATCTCTGAGAAAACCAGAACTCCAAGGACCAGTCATAGCCATCATTGGTTCAGTATCATTGTAATTGTGCATTTTAACTGTTGAATGAATGTAAGTCAAGGACCAAAAAAGTTTGCCTTAAATATATTGAACTCCATTAGTAATTTGTCATCAATATTTTGTCACTTTCTTGTCTACTGTTTACTGGTATGTAATCATGCATTCCCTACACTTTAATTGCATTTTATTTTATTGATTCCCATCCGCTTGGATAACATGCTTTTAACAAAATCCATGTAGATTTTTTGGTATCAAGTACATTTAAGGCATTTGACTTTAAACATTTGACATATTTAAGGTTTCATGTCTTTCATTGGTAATTTTGTAATTAATACGGGCAATTTGTATCATGCTGTAGACAACTAAAAAATAAAGGGATTTCTATTTGTAATGGAACATGAACATAATTTACTTACATCTTTATATACTTTAAAAACTTACAAACCCAAAAGGCAATGGCTTATAGACCTTTTACTCTACTTTGTGATTCTTTACAATAGGAAAATAAAGTTTCAATCCCTCTTCTTCCTGCTTTATTTTTTTGTATAAAAAATTTATTGGTTTTTCAAAATATATATGGGAAAGGGAATAGGGTATACAAAAATTTTTGGTAGCTCCCATGTCGGTGTTGGTAGCCCACCCGAACCTCACAAGCTTACAATTTTTAAAAATTAGAGGACAAATATAAACAAAATTGTTACATTGGGTACCATCTCTCTTTTTTTTTGCCATTTTCTATTATATCAACAATTACAATGACATTTCAAATAAAATCATTTTTGTGATCTGAGCCTTTTCGCTATCGTTTCTTCTTCCCTGTCACCAGGTGGCGCCGTGGCTCCTTTCATTCCCAAGTCTTGTGTAATGCTGTCCTTTTCCCCTCCCCCACTATCTCTGCCCCCTAAGACAGTGATCGGCAAACCGCAACTTGCAAGCCGCATGCGGCTCTTTGGCCCTTTGAATGTGGCTCTTCAGTCTCTCTCTGATTCCCTCCCTTCCTCCCTCTGTCTCTCTGTCTCTTTCTGTCTCTGTGTGCCTCTCTCTCTCTGTCTGTCACTGTCTCTGTCCACAGAATACCACGTGAAGCAGCTGCAAGTCTGCGCTGCTGGCGAGGCCATCCGCGAGGTCCCCCTCGCATTCCTCGTCTTCCCCGATGGAGTGATCAGCGGCCGTGCAGAAACTCGCCACTTTTCCACACCGTGGAAAAGATAGACGCATGCACATCCCGCGGAATTACAGCGGAACTTCCCACCACTACGAAGTCTCCGAGACTGTAATTGGGCGGGGCATGCGCGCGCCTATCTTTTCCACGGCGTGGAAAAGCGGCAAGTCTCTGCATGGCTACAGATGGTTCCCTCCTTCCCCTCTGTCTCTGTCCCCTCTGTGTGTCTGTCAGACTCTGATTCCCTCCCTCCGTCTCTCTCTCGCTCTGTGCCTCTCTCTGTCTGTCACTGTCTCTGTTCACAAAATACTACGTGGAGGAGCGGCGGGCTCTGTGGTGACGGCGAGGCCATCCGTGGGGGGGGGATCCCCTTCACATTCCTCATCTCCCAGGATGCTGTCCGGAACCACCAGCAGCCATGCAGAGACTTGCCTCTTTTCCACGCCGTGGAAAAGATAGGCGCACGCATGCCCCGCCCAATTACAGTCTCAGAGACTTCATAGCGGTGGAAACTTGCACTGTAATTGCACAGGACGTGCACGCGCCTATCTTTTCCATGGCGTGGAAAAGCGGCAAGTCTGCTTTTGGTTCCAGACGGCATCCGGGGAGACGAGGAACGTGAAGGGGACCCCCCTGCCCCCGCGGAAGGCCTCACCATCACCACAGAGCCCACCGCTCTTCCACGCAGTATTTTCAATTCAATTCAATTTAATATTTGTAAACCGCTCCCTCTCCCCATAGGGACAGACACAGTGACAGACAGACAGAGAGAGGCACAGAGTGAGAGAGAGACGGACGGAGGGAATCAGAGTCTGACAGATACACAGATACACAGAGAAAGAGACAGAGGGGAAGGAGGGAGGGAGAAACAGAGAGAGACAGGGAGGGAGGGAGGGAGGGAGGGAGGGAGGGAGAGAAACAAAGAGCCACAGAGAGAGAGAGAGAGAGAGAGAGAGAGAGAGAGAGAGAGAGAGAGAGAGAGAGAGAGAGAGAATGACAGACAGACACAGAGAAGAAGGGAGGGGAGAGAGACACAGAGATAGAGAGGGAGGAAGCAGAACGAGACAGAGAGAGACAGAGAGACAGACACAGAGAATGACAGAAAGAGACAGAGAGGGAGGGAGGGAGGGAGAGCTAAAGAGCTACAGAGAGACAGAGAGAGACAGACAGACAGACAGACAGACAGACTCAGAGAGAAAGAGAGAAACCGAAAGAGAGAGAAAGAGAAAGAAGGGAAGAAAGAAAAGGAAAAAAAAGAAAGTGGGAGAGAGATGAGAGAACTTATGACCACAATTGAGCCCAAAATTTTGGTTGCTAAGCAAGACCGTTGTTAAGTGAGTTTCACCACATTTTCCAAGTTGGCCATGCCCACCCAGTCACATGACCGCTGAACCATTCCAACAAAACAGGCCACACCTTCTGACTCTCAAAAGAAATTTCAATCGTGGCATTGTTGATATTTGGCTCTTTTGACTAATGAGTTTGCCGACCACTGCCCTAGGAGGGAAGAATGTTTTTGAAGAAAGGCATCTGCCTCAGTTAATGTTTTAATTTTTGTCCTACCCCCCTCCCAGAAGATCAGCATTCCCTCTGGAAATAACCATTTAAACAATATTCTTCCTGCTTTATTATAGTACTACAAATTGCACTTTCTATTGGCTATAATTGGGTACAATTAAGCAGTGTGCTTTTTTGCCTGCAGGTAAGTGAGATGGAAGTAAACGGTCAGTTTGAATCCGTCTGTGAGTCTGTATTCAGTGAACTAGAGTCTCAGGCAGTAGAAGCTCTGGATCTGCCAATGCCTGGGTGTTTCCGCATGAGGAGCCACAGTTACGTGAGAGCAATCGAAAAAGGCTGTTCCCAAGATGATGAATGTCTGTCTTTGCGATCCTCATCTCCACCTCGCACAACCACTACTGTAAGGACCATCCAAAGCAGCACTGGTGAGTCATCCTTGGATTGCTCTCTAGTCATAATAATGAATGTTAAATGGATTGTTTAAACTAAATGGATGTTTGATCACTCGGTCCTTTAAATTCAATGACCCTTCGTCTCCTGCACAGTCACTTGTATCATTTTCCTTAGATACCCCTTAAAACTTTGTATTGTCTGTCTGCCCTTAGTGGATTGTGCTAATAATCCCATGTGGTCAGAGCACTTTGTAGCTGCTTATGCTCAGCAGATTATCATATTTTTTGGAATATAAGATGCTCCGAAGTATAAGATGCACCTAAGTTTTTGAGGAGAAAAAAAATCTGCCTCTGCCTCCTAGCGCTTTGCCTCGTTGCAGCAAACAGCAAGTTTCACTTTCAATTTCAGTTTAAACACGGGGCTCCCAATGATCAGCTGTTTCAGGCTACAGAGATTGCCATAGCATATTGCCACCTCTGCAAGCCCCATTTTCTCTGTTTGCTGCAAGGAAGGAAATTGCTGGGAGGTAGAGGCCAAAGGATGGGGCTGGTGGGTGGGTGGGGCTACACTTGGTATACAAGACACACCCAAATTTTCACCCTCTTTTAGGGGTGAAAAAGGTGCATCTTATACTCTGAAAAATATGGTAGGTTTTTTAATTGATAATATATGTAGTTCTTGATTTATGACAGCAATTGGGATAGATTGCTGTTGCTAAGTGATATAGTCATAAATTTAGCACAATGTCACATGATCATATTGTTTAATGAAAGAAGTTCTAGCTGCTGTCATAACACCAGGACCATTTTGGTGTTAAGCAGGAAGAGATGGAAGTCCCAGGTAAGGAACGGGAGTCTTTAGTGGGGGCTGTGGCAGATGAGTACTGAGGAGCACAGATGACCACCAAGGGTTGCTAGTGGGTGCTAGGGAATGCAGCTGAACTGGGTAGGACCTCAGGCAGGCCAATGAGAGCTGTGGGTGACAATGTGCTGTGGGTAGGTGTGCACTACAGACAGGGCAGGGAGGAGTGCTGCAGATGGGCACACATTGTGCCAGAATGGGCCAGCTCACCACAGCCAACTTGCTGCAGCCAACGTGTCATGGCCAGCTCACCACAGCTAATTCACCATGGGATAACTCATTATGGCCAATATATTGTGATAAAACTTGTTGAAGGACAATTCAATAATTCAATTTAATTATCTATATAAATAAAAATGTAACAAGAGTTTGTTAAAATCTCTGAAAATACTGCACCGATCGCTTCCAAATTTTCACACAACGTTCCTTTCAACTACGGCACCAATTATATATATATATATGAGAGATAATTATCACAGCTCCTGTTAAGAGGTCCCTTTAAGGGGAGAAGACTCAACGTCATCCCTCTCTGCCCTTCGACTCATCCTAGAGATCATCCAGACAGAGAACCTAATTAGACTGTAAATTGGCTGATATATCAGGGATTCTGGATAGCTCAAGGCATAGAGAAGCCTGTCTCATATGCTGGAAAGCACCAGTTCAAATCCCACTAGAAGGAGTATGGCCAGCTGAAGAAGGCTAATAAGCCTGAAATGGATCCATCCTGGTCTCTTTATTTTCAGCCCTTAAAAAAAAATTCTAACATATATATATATACATACATACATACATACATACATACATACATACATACATACATATATATATGTTTTCGTAGATTTTCACGGGTGTAGGTATGCTGGCATAGCTGGCTTCGGGGATTTTCCCGTGTATAAGGCATAGAAAAGTTGTTGCAACGTTTCGACAAGATCTCACTTGTCATCATCAGGCAGGCTTGTGTCTGTGAGTGTGACTGCGGAGGCATCGCCCCTCTTTAAATCTTGGGGGGGGTGGAGTGCTGACTATTGTTGTGAGTGGGTTGATTGGCTGTGCAGTTGCATCGTGACTGGTAGATTGATGCTGATTGATGCTGATTGGTCTCATTTGTATGTTTCTCCTTGTTTTGAATTTCAACGGCTTGGCTGGAGGGTGGGGCTCGTCTGCTGGTCAATGCAGGCTTCCAGATATCTGGTAGGCGGGAGGTATCATCACGTTTGTTCATGCTGCTAGATTGTTTCTCTATTTCAGAGAAACAGAGAAATCAGAGAAGCCATTGAAATAGAGAAACAATCTAGCAGCATGAACAAACGTGATGATACCTCCTGCCTACCAGATAGCTGGAAGCCTGCATTGACCAGCAGATGAGCCCCACCCTCCAGCCAAGCCGTTGAAATTCAAAACAAGGAGAAACATACAAATGAGACCAATCAGCATCAATCTACCAGTCACGATGCAACTGCACAGCCAATCAACCCACTCACAACAATAGTCAGCACTCCACCACCCCCCACCAAGTTTTAAAGAGGGGCGATGCCTCCGCAGTCACACTCACAGACACAAGCCTGCCTGATGATGACAAGTGAGATCTTGTCGAAACGTTGCAACAACTTTTCTATGCCTTATACACGGGAAAATCCCCGAAGCCAGCTATGCCAGTATACTGTGTATGTATGTATGTATGTATGTATGTATGTATGTATGTATGTATGTATATATATATATATACACACACATACATATTAGACAGGATATAATATACCCAGGGTACTAATATACCCTGGGTATATTATACCCTGTCTAAGCTGATGTAATAGGGGAACTGGTTTTGCTTAAGTGTGAGGTTCTTCGCCTTGCATGCAACATAGCCCCGGTTCGAATCCCAGTAAGGGGTATGGCCAGCTGATGAGAGATAATAAGCTCGAAATAGATCTATCCTGGTCTCTTCTAATTTAATTTATTGATCAGCTCATAAAACTAACACGTATATATATAGGTAATTGTTTCACAACAACCTGTTATTAGGCCCCAATTAAGGGAGGAGACATACTGTTTCCCTTACTGCCTATCGGCTCATCGCTAGAGACCATCCAGACAGCAAGCCAAGAATTACGTTGTATAATATTTTAGATATGTGTGTTAGTTTTATAGGCAGTAAGGGAAACAGTATGTCTCCTCCCTTAATTGGGGCCTAATAACAGGTTGTTGTGAAACAATTACCTATACTAATATATCCTGTCTAAGCTGATGCAATAGGGGAACTGGTTTGGCTTAAGTGTGAGGCTTCTCACCTTGCATGCAACATAGCCCCGGTTCGAATCCCAGTAAGGGGTATGGTCAGCTGATGAGAGCTAATAAGCTCGAAATAGATCTATCCTGGTCTCTTCTAATTTAATTTATTGATCAGCTCATAAAACTAACATATATATATATATATATGTAGGTCTTTGGTTGTTCGGGTTTTCTCCCGCGTAGAATTGGAAGTATCTTCACGACGTTTCGATGAAATCTCATTCATCATCTTCAGGCTGGTGCTTCCGGCTTGGTGTTTCCAGGAGCACCAGGTGCTTCTTGGTGCTCCTGGAAGCACCAAGCCAGAAGCACCAGCCTGAAGATGATGAATGAGATTTCATCGAAACGTCGTGAAGATACTTCCAATTCTACGCGGGAGAAAACCCGAACAACCAAAGACCTACATACAAACACCCGCGAAAACCTCAGAAAACATATATATATATTGTGTAGATGTCACACCTGTGCCAGATACACACAACGGAAATGTAAAAAAATTGTTTAAAAGGTAGGTACATGGGTATAGAGAGACCAGTGGGCCATAGGTATTATGTCATCCTTTATGACATAAATACTCTGTCCATAAGATGCAAGGAGAAATACAGTAGGTAGATGGGTAGGCAGCTATAGGGATAGAGAGAGTGAGGGAGAAATGCGGTAGGTAGATAGGTAGGTAGGTAGGTAGGTAGGTAGGTAGGTAGGTAGGTAGGTAGGTAGGTAGGTAGAGGGATAGAGACATGGAGAAATACAGTAGGTAGGTAGGTAGGTAGGTAGGTAGGTAGGTAGGTAGGTAGGTAGGTAGGTAGGTAGGTAGAGGGAGAGAGGGAGAAATACAGTAGGTAGGTAGGTTGGGGGTTATACGGTGGTTGTGTGTACGTGTTTGTGTGTGCAGGTGTAAATCTACACACAGATTGGTTGGCCATATAACCAGACTGGGCCACAGCAACGCATGGCCGGGAACGGCTAGTTTAAAATAATTTTAAAAATATTTTATTTTTTGTCATTCACATTTCATTTTGTCCTTCCTTTGGCACCTTTTTAAAAATGATTTTATTCCATGTTGCGTTGGCCACAGTGAATTGTCCTCGACCCCACTGTACAATGCAGGCAGGTGAATGGATACTGTAGAGTACAAGATCACTGGGATCCTTTACTCCGTTGTGGGCCTTGTTGAGAGAAAAATCAGCAGGAGTGATATATGGAAGAAACTTGCAACCTTCCCTGTTCCCCATTGATTTTGCTTGTGAGAAACTGGCAGGGAAGGTCACAAATGGCAATCATATGACCACTGCTAAGTGCAACTTCATAAACGTGAGGTGGATGCCTGAGTGCCTGGATTGCAATCACTTGATTATGGGATATCCCAGCTACAATTTTGCAGACTGGTCATAACTCCCTCTTGTTTAGTGTTGTCATAATTAGTCACTGAACAAGTAAAGACAACTTTTGTAACGGTATATATGGTAACAACATCACACCAGACTTTTCTTTGCACTTATATTTTTTAAAATGTGCATTTGTGTATCTAGCTTTGCTATTGCTTTGTTGAGAAGCAACCACAGAAGGAGTGCTTGACAGCTTGTAAATTACTTCCAACTGTTGAAAAATGTCGAAGCTTCCATCTTCTCCTGAGAGAATGGAGAAGAGAAAGAATGCAAAAAAAGCAGATGGGGAGGCAAATCAGTGCATCAAAACTCTAGACAGGAATGGAAGGAAAATGAAAGGAACAGAAGAAACTGACAAGGCTTAGGACAGCACCTGGCTTTGAGTGTGCATTCACATGCACAATAGGGGGAGAAAAGGTAGAAACAGGGAGCAGTGCATATGTACTGTATGTGTGTAAAAAAAGGACAGCTGAGTTTGGTTCAATATAGTCAATAGCACAATAGAAGTATCATCTTACTACCAGTTTAGCTTAATCAAAGTCCATTACTAGTGTAGCTTCCTGAAAGAAGTCATAATATTGTATAGCATTTCTGAGCAGATGTCTCAAAGATGCTTGGAGGGTTTTTTTCCCCAAAAGGCAACTGGACTATTTTTTGAGGAAGAAGAAGGAGTTTTGCTTCTTATTCAAGAAACTTCATCAGTTGTGCCTAGGCGGTTTGTGGAAGGATAGTTACTGACAGTTGAGACTGGATGGTGGGGTGGTGGGATGGAAGGATAGGTAGTGACAGTTGAGACTAGTTGGTGGGGGGATGGGAGGATAGGTTCTGACAGGATGGGCAGGGAAAGGAACGATTGTATGTCTTTACATTTCACTGGTCGTTCGCTCTCTCTGAGAGCCATTGAGACCACTTGGGGTTTTATCTGTGCCTTCAAGATCACTGGAATCAAGAATACAAATGTCTCCATAGATATCATAGACAGATGTTTCTATCTTCTGACAAAGTTGCAGGTGAAGATAGTCTTGAAGGATAAAAAGACATCCTTAAACAATAAGCCTGTATGGTTGACGTCTCCTCATGACCTTGATGGAGAATACACCTTGGGTATCTTGGTAAATGTTTTTAAAAATTTCAGTCATATTGATTGAATTTTCTTCCCTTGGATCATCTATATCAGTGATAGCGAACGTTTTTCTGCTCAGGTGCCAAAGGAGCACGCCCATTACACCTATAATGCAATACCCTCCCCCCAGCGCATGCGTACACACTCCCCCACACTCCACCCATGCTTGTGCACAGGCCTCACTCTGGACTTCCGGTAGGCACTTTGGGCTGTTTTGCGTCATCCAAAGGCTTCATAGGCTTTCCTAAAGTCTGGGAAGGATTTAAACGGCCTCCCCCACCCTCCGGAAGGCAGAAAATCAGCTGGCCAGTGCTCACATACCCGCTGGAGATGACATTGGGCAACGCCTCATGTGCCCTCAGATATGGCTCCACGTGCCACCTGTGGTTCGCCATCATGGATCTATTTAATTTACATGTTAAAATTTTCTTCTATTCCTATTATAACATTATAAAAATACATTACACTCCTATTATTATTGCATTTTGAGCTGTCATTACTATGATTCTGAAGTGTGTTAAAGATATATATGGTCTTCTTGACTATATCCCCAGTATTTGGACTATCAAGATACTAGAAATATTCCAGAAATAATTATCATACCATCTGATTTTCAGCAGTGCTGTGTTGCTACGTATTTTGTCTTTCAACTTTTGTTTGTTGTGGATTAGTTAATGTTGTGTCTTTACATTAGCAAGGAAGCTTTTTAATAGCATATTATTTTGCATATACCTTAATTTTCCAGATTCTTTTTTTTTGTTATTGTGGTTATTATTTAATTAATACTTATTTTTATATTTCTTTTTAATTAACTTATTAATTAATTCTACTAATTAGTTTAGCAAAAAGACACCACTAAAATAATGAATAGCTTGATTTTTGTTGAAACAGTAAGTCTTAACGATTTAGGAATGACATAACAATATGTACTTTTTCCAAACCTATCTGAAATAGCAATAATAATAGCACTTAGATTTATATATCGCTTCACAGTGCTTTACAGCCCTCTCTGTGGTTTACAGAGAGCATATTTCAGAAGTAGCCTGCAGTACTGCATTCTAACCACTGCATTATCCCAGCTCATACCTGCATCATTAAATATCTGCATCATTAAACTACATAATTGTTCTGAGAATATATTTATCAGAAATTCCATTTGTATGCATTCAGGCTACACGCAGAAGCTAAGAAAAGTTCTGTGTGTTCTCCTAATCAGAATAACATAAATATTAGAAGGTCATATCTTGATTAGTGAATCTTCCCACACTAGGATTTATTGTATAATGAGGATATTATTAAGGCAGTCTCACAAACCAGAAACTATCTATCATGAGTACAATGTAATGGCATTAAACCTAAAATTCAGCAAAAACACTTTTAAAAAATTCTAATTTGAAGAAATTATAAAATGAACCCAAGGAATAAATCATGCCTTGGACTGCACAAAAAGACAGGCAGAATTGAACCATGAAAATTCTTTTGACAACTAAATTTTCACTTTTCTTTTGGATCAGTGTTAGCTTTTTCCTTACACAAAAGCCTTAACGAATAATTATACTCATTATAAATAGCCTAACGTATGCTTAATATACTTAAGCATACTTATAAATAAGTATATATGCTTAATATACTTTCTGTACATAGCTTGCATGTAGGGAGGGTGGATTATATTTCAAAACCAAGAAATGCTAACACTCGTTTTAATATAAATTGAAGAATTGAAATGTGATGGACCTCTTCAAATAAGCACCTAGGCCCTGTGGCTCTTTTTGAGTTCTCCCAATGGTGATTTGATTAGGCAATAGTTCTTACTGCTTCTGGTCAGTTACTGGATATTGCGGATTTTGCATTTGTTTTTACTGCTGTGAGTCAGTAGAATAGCTCGCGTTGCTTTTTTAAAACCATTTCTCTAAGTCAGATTGCATGTCTTGCTTTTTTATACATTTGATTTTCTTAATATCTTTACAATGGACATCAATCAGCGATTTCAGACAACTTATATTATTATGTCCATTTAACTATTTCTTATTTTTGTACACATAAAAGCGTCCCTCATCCTTATGAAAACTTCTGGAAAAGTAAAATGCATTCTACCACTTAATGCTCTGTTCCACGAGCTTGCAACTCTCTTGACTTAATTAAGTTTTAGCACAGATCTAATAATTTAATTGTTTTTTACATTTTGTATACTGTGGGGTTTTTATCTTTCTGTGCACCGCCCTGAGTCCCTTTTAGGTGAAATAGGGCGGTATATAAATCGAAACAATAAATAAATAAATAAATAATAAATAAATAAATAAATTGACTTTTGGCATGCAAAAGTCAGAATAAGAATACAATTCAATTAAAACTGAACAATTCAGTAGTGTTTACATAATTATACCATAATTTAATGATTTCTCCAAAATTATAATGTGATGATAATTTTCCACCAGCCATATCTAAAAACTAGGGACACCTATCAATCTGCAGCTACCAGTTCTATTATTCTGGTTTAAAACTTCGCTTTTTGCAACCTTCTGACAAGCAAAGTCAATGTGGAAGTCAGTCCCTTTTGGGAAAGGGTGCGGTATATAAATTTAATAAACCATAAACCAGATAAGAGCTAGGAGGTCTCTGAGTAAACGCTGGGCAAACAGGTGGTGGACGACCATATTTAGACTAACCAATTGGTTGGGCTTGGACCACAGGATCATCCCCAGGTAATGGTGTGGAATATTCATGCTATCTGGCAAACAAAGTTGCTTACATTGACTGAGAGCAAGTCCTGAAAGAGTTACTCAGGGAACAATCTTGCAATGTGAACTGAGTGTGATTCTATCCTGTACAAGGACATGGCAGACAAAAATCGTCTGTTTGATCTGTTTGTTACATCCTGGCCCCTCCTTGGTTATTAAACATCCTGGGAGGTGACCATGGGAGGGATTCGCATGGCAATTTTGACCTTTTTCATAGAGGAGGTTGTCTAGTCTTTGGAGGTAGTTATTCCTGGACCTTTCCCTGTTGGAAATTTGTTGGCCAATTTCTAATCTGTGGCAAGTGTTGTGAAAAAGGTGGTTGGATGACATCTACAGATCTTGGAGGAAAGGGTTATTTGGATCCATTTAAATCTGTCTTCAGGCCACGATACAGTAAAAAGACAGTATTACTCATACCCACTGATGACCTCTGGCAGAGTTGGGGTGGGGTGCATCCTTTCTACTGCTCTTTATTTTCTCAGTGGCTTTCAATAGTATTAACCACAGTATCCTTCTGGACTGGCTGCAGGAGTTAAGAGTGAGAGGCATTGTGCTCCAATGGTTCATCTCCTTCCTCAGTGGCCAGTTCCTGTCAATACTGACAGGGGAAAAGAAATTGTGCCTTGATCCCTCATGTGTCGGGTACTTCACAGTTTGACACCCTTCTTGCTTCTGTTCAAAATCTACATGAAACCATTGCTGAGGTCATCCACCAGTTTGAGGTGTGGTATTATCAGTATGTTGATGATACCCAATTTTATATCTCTAGTCTGAAATGCACAGGTAAAGCTGTTAGTGTATTGACCCTTGTCTGGAAGCTGTCTGGAGAAGGCAGAACAGACTTTAGTTCAATCCTAAAAAGACCGAGTGGCTATGGCTGTTTGGAACCCTTGAGTTGGGGATGTTATCATCTTTGGTCTTGGATAGGGCTGAGCCTCCTCAGTCAAGACTGGTGCACAACTCAAAGAGCTGATAGCAGCTGTGGCCAGGAGAACTTTTGCACAGATTCATCTGGTGTACTAGTTGTGCCCTTTCCTCAGTTAAAGGAACTTTTCAGTATCAGGATATTTTTTTAGGGTGTGTGCATTTAATGTGATATCTTTCTTTCTTTAGTTTTATGCTCCCTTTTTAGACAATAAAATTGAATAGAGGATGAAGAACTAACAGTCAATTCTTAATAAACCATTGGCTTAATCTATTTGCTGTCATATAATGAAAGTTGGACAGACTCCTATAAATTGAATATAGTAGTTCTTTTTAGGAAACATAATCATTTAGGTTGTTGAATGTGCTGTAAGTTTTTAGTGACTTCATCAATCAATATTCTATTACTATTAGGAGTGCTTGTGGATTTAAATAAAATGATCTGGTGTCTAGATTAACAAGTGGAATGGCATCCAGATATAGTATTTTCAATGACTATAAAATAATAAACGCATAATTGTAGTTAAACACTAGAGGGAGATATTGTTCTTTTAAAGACTTCAGCAGAAGAGCTTTGAACACAGAATTTATTGAATTTATTTATTCTGGAATCAAATGCAAATTAAAGATTTTTAATCAACTTTATGAAGAAATGTTGACAACTTTAAATTCTAATAAAAATTTTGTAACTCTGTGACTATCATTTTAGCATAACAACATCTTATTACGATTCCATGTGAGTTTTGTTTGAGTTGAAAGATTGGAAGGCTTTGAACAATTTCTTCTACCTTAAACACCATCTCAAGGCATGGGTTTTTCAGACAGAACTCTGTCTTTTCCCCTCTGAGATAGACTGTATGATGATAATGAAAAACAGGACTTAAATATCCAAAATCTTTCTCAAAAAAATATATCAAGAAACAAATCTGTGTTCACTATTCAGCATTCTGAATAGTGAATCCTACCCATCCTACCTTCATATTTTTCCCTACTTCTTGTGGAATCCTGTGAATGTAAGGAGATGTTTGATGCTACACTTACAGTGTTCCCAAAGAGATAATTTAGACTGAATTACATCTCTCAGTTATCCAAAGATTGCCAGTGGATGGGAATTATGCTGAAAACTTGCAGGTTACAGCCTAAACAATATAGAGAACAGCAGAGATGGCTATTCCTGGATAAAGAAAATGGCATGAAAATTTGTGGTTGTAATAACTCTATTATAAGTTGATTCATAGATATAAAGAACAACCCGGGGATAATTTCTATTTAGGGACTGATACATAACTCTGAACAATGTCTCTTTTGTACCATGGCAATAGTAAGCATAAAATGGAGTTAGCACATAACATATAATTTTATAGAGAATACCCATTCTTAAGGAAATGACACTGTATTTATGAATCATACTCAGTTCTGTTATGCCAAGCCTGTACTTGATTTTTCTAAGTGTGTTTTAAGCTAAAGATAGTTTTACCAAAGGAAGAAACAAACAAGCCTGAAGCCTTGGAATGCATGCATTTAATTTTGAAGTAGCAATGCCTTGACTGACCTCTAAGAGACATGATGAAACATAGCATTTGCAGTTCTTTGAACTGGTACGGTGGCATGAGCTGCACGAAGCAGTTTGCCCTTATCTAAAAATCTGTTTGTTTCTTTTGAAAATCCAAAACAGTTTGTTACGTATTGGAAAATAACTGGATTTGCCTAGTGATTGTTTCTTCTTTTAATCATATATGTTTTAATAAGAAGGAATGTTCAGTTGTACATTTTTCACATAGAACATTTCAATCTCACCATGGCTTGATATCGATTTTTAAATTTCTTGTCACTAGAAATATCACAAATGTGAATTGTTCTTATATTTAGTGGTAAAAGATTTTCTACATTCTTATAACAGGATTTTTTTTCTTGCCACTATTCCAGTGTTTGCTTAAGGGAAGGGAAGGTATTAAATTGAAGTATTATCTAATAATATTTTCAAAATGTAACAATCCAATTTTACATTTGATTTATTATATTTAATTGATTCATTGATTAGAAGCAAGATTTATTCTGTTTGGGTATGATTACTTTCAAGTAAGCATGCAGGAATACACCCAGGCACTACAATCCATTTACCCTTACTTGATACAGTTCATATAACAAAATAGGAGTAGTTTTTGATGTGTGTGTTTCTGAGTGTGTAAGTGAGTGAGTGAGTGAGTACAATATGCATATTACAGTTATTTTTTCTGTAGAATATATTATTGTCAAGATTTTATGGCAAGTTTTAATATTTTGAAATAAACAGTTTGTAAATAATTGCTTATCAATTGGATTTGTAAGTTATAGTTTTATTGCAAATTGGTTTGTTATATATGATATAGCTTCCCTTTGACAATTTTGTGGATTGCAATATATTGCAATATGTTGTAGCCTACTATATAATAATAATAATAATAAATTGAGATTTATTAACCGCACCCTCTCCCCACAGGGACCCGGGGCGGTGCACAGGCATAGTTAAAAACAATATACAATAATACAAACATTACTTAAAATAAAATTAAATAGAATTACCCGTGCTAAAAATATAAAATTAAAAACCCATTAAAATTTGTAGTTAAAAGACAGAGAGAACTATTCAAGGCCGGCCAGTCGAAAGAGATGGGTCTTCAATTTTACACGGAAGGAGCGGAGGTCGGTGGTTGTTCTAATATCAGGGGGAAGGTCGTTCCAGAGGGCCGGGCCCGCCACAGAGAGCGCCCTTCCCCAAAACATACTCAAAGAAGTAATAGAATTCAGTGTGCTATTCTTCTTTTGTCCCAATCTAAATTATGCCCGTAGCATTTTCCAGTACAATAAGTCCAGCTCAAGTTCCTGATTGATTTGTGGTTTTTGAAGCGAACCATAATAATATCCATACATAATGACCTCCCTTTCCTTGGTAATATTGCTTAGGAATTATAACTCTGAATGTAATCAATTCATTGACTATGATTTTTTCTTAGTGTACTATGCAATTTACAGGCACCAGTTGTTTATGTATTTGTTGAAATTTACAAATTTTCTGAAAAGAAAAATGCCTTTATAATATACCTTTTTGTCAGGATTTGAGATTCCTGTGTTATCAGATCCAGCTACAACCCCAGCTGCAAATGATCAAAAATCAGTTTCCTTTTCTCCTCTCATATCTCCTCCACTCAGCTCCACTGTTTCTCTAGTTACAACAGTACAGATTTTTTTAAAACATATAATTTGGAGCGTCTTTGCTAATTTAGCTCCTTTCCAGATGGGAAACCAGAGCAGCATGTCATATTTTCTGATCTGAAAAAATAAATATCTGGGCATAAAGGCTGTAGAATCTCATTTTCTTCATTGATTGAAAAAATTACTCTAGAGGACTGACTTGTGATCAACAAGCAGAACTGGTAAGGGGAAACAGGCTTAAACTACTATAGAAAGGATATGAGTTCTGGCTGGAATCCCAGGTTTGTTCAGGAGATCAAAGGCTTTTTTGCTTAGCTTGTGGAGCGCTTGGAAGAGCAGCTGCCCAGTAGCTTGTCAGCATCCTGCTTCCCTTCTCTCCTCCCTCTTGACAGCAGCCAGCTGGTTCTCTTCCCTTCCCACATCAGCTATTCAGTTCTGTCAGCATCTTCCTTCCACCAGGACTTGCTGCTTTGTTCTGCCAAGGGCTCTGTTAATGCAATAGCAACAGTAGAAATGATGGCACTTTTTCAACTTCTTGCAGAATTCTTTCTCTGTGTAGAGATGCATTGTCACTGTTAACCATATTAAAGGTTATTGCCGTATTTAAAAATGTAACGTATTTCCTCATGAAGCTGGTTGGATTTTGGAAATCAGTGTTTATTTTTTAAAATGTATATGTTGCTATATCACCATGGACTCCTCCTGTGGGTTTACTGCTCGGGGAGGCAAGGGAACAGCCATCTTGCTCAAACCATGGTTGATGCCTTCAAAAAGATACTTCCTTTTCTAATCACTTTTAGAAATTGCTTGTTAACTCCTTTGCAACAATTAGGAACCCATGGATTCATGCATATAAAAACAATGGGTGAGTTACCTTTGAACACTAGGGAGGCAGAAATTATATGCAAGTTTAAAGATTTAATTTTTTTGTGTTTTGAATAAATAGCAAAAGAACTTAGAACTTTTATTTTGGAAAATTACAAAAGGACCAAGAATCCAGAGGGATTTGAAATAAGATTTTAGAATTAATTATAAGTATTTTTTCCAGAGGAAAATACTTTTATTAAAAGTCTTTAAAAAAAAAAATAGGGTGGAATTTTGATGGTTGGACACTAGAGGGAACTAGAAGGAACTAAATATTACAGTTAAAGGAGAAGAATACTTAAATTTGACTTCTTATTATAGAATGGAACAAAATATTTTAACATTGGACATATTAAAAGATTATTTTGAATAATAGATCCAGAAATTAATTTTAAGAGTGTCTGCCTGTATAGACAGACTGCATTTAAAATATATTATGGAAGAGGAATACGTTTTACCAGACAAGACTGAGACTGATCAATAAAGCAAGGAATAAAAAATTGGTTTACTCAATTAAGATTAAAATAGATATGTTGTTATCTCTAGTAACCTTTACTCTACTTTTGCTGATTTGGGACTGAAATGATGACGTTTTTAACAATTTGTTTCTCTATAAGAGATGACATGGGAAGAATACATCTTTGTTACATTTTAAGAGAAGGTGATCAGTGACAAAATGCTAATCCACACCAACACTGGTCACCAGCACAACAAATGTGTGTGTGTGTATTGCATATAAAAAGTTAAAGAAATTGTTAATTACAGTTTTCCTTACACAGGTTGCTAGTGAGTTCTCTTCCAAACAAAATATTCTTTCCAGTGACTCTCCTGGAGCATAATATATTATAGGACAGGAAAGAGCAGAACTGAAGATGGCTAAAAACAGGGTAAAATAAGCAGCTGTTTCCTGCATGTCCCCAAGGGACAAATGAGAAGGCTGCAAAGCTATGTCTAAAGCTGTTTCATGCCAAGTATGGCACATTTCCTAAACCCTAAATACATATTAGCAACTTCTGTGATTTTTTAAATTTTAAACAAAAATGAAATCTAATGTTCTGTGGGTTTCACAGTACATGCAAATATGTGTGAAAACAGAAATACAACTGCAGATTTGAATTAAAAATAAGTTCCCAAAATGTAGCTATGCCCCTATCTTTTAGCTTATGAAGTGGGTAAGGTTACATAAAAGAGATTTTTCTTCAGTATTTGTATTAATAACTTCAATGAAGAGGTGGATAGATGCTTATCAAATTTGCAGATGACACAAAATTGGATGAATGTCTAAGATATGAACAATCAAAACGATCTCAATAGATTAGATGTATGAAAGGAATGCATCAAAATAATAATAAATAGTACTAAATGCAAAGATGTATATATAGGAAACAAAAATCCAGTGCACGGACATATGATGGGACATATTTGGCTTGGTTCAAATAATTGGAGAAAATATCTCAGAATAGTGAAGGATTGTGAATTAAATATAGGTCAGCAGTGTGGCCCACAGTTTGATAGGCAATGAGCTCATTCAAATGAGGCTATGCCAGTGTCTCATATGCCTTTCCTTTAAACTCGCTTTCATTATCTTCCAGTACTGAAAATCATGATTTGACTCCTAAGGATCGCACTATTCCAGGAGTGTCGAGTTCATTGAGGGCCTCATCAGGGCTATGGTTGATCTTGGAGGGCCGGTTGGGTGTGACTAACTGGATGGATGTGGTCAACTGGGTGGGCGTGGCCACCTTGACGCAACTCCCCAAACTACTGATGTTTTTTGTCTTCACTTTGGATAGACCAGGCCAAAGCCACACTAGTCGGATGGTTCCTCTTTGCATTGGGTAGACCGTGCCAAAGCGACGTGGGTAGACCAGGCCAAAGTGACATGGTTAGAATGGGCTGAAACGATGCAGGCTGGCTCCTTACATTTTCCAGGACAGCCCCATGGTGCAGGGATGTGTTTGATATCCCTGCACTATTCAGTTTCATCAAATGACCCTAAGGGTAATGAAGCCAGAAAGAAAACTCCCTATCAACTTTCTTAACATAATGTAACATATGAGACAATGTTATATATCTCTGTCATAACTTGCTTACCTTTTAACTTTCCTCCAGCCACTGATAACTTTGGATTACTATTTTCTGCATCTTTTCTGCCCCACCCCCACCCAGCATCATTTTTGAAGTACAATTTAATTTACATGATAATATTTCCAGTATGGTCACACCCTACATTTGTGTACAGGAAACAGTGCCTTTGACAGTTGAACATTCTACACCCTATGGAATTCACCCTTACAACTGTTTTCCTGTCACTGAGGAAAAAAGATTATGATTTAACGACATATAAACTCAATGATACGTATAACATCCCACTTCTTTATGAAAGTAAAGAAACCCTTATAAAGTTCTGAAAGGACAGAGACAAAGACTAGATTAGGTGACAGCTTTTGCTTCACAGGCGTTTTGAGTAAATGGTCAGATTTCAAGTTTCACACCTTTTTACACTTGAACAAAGAACAATGTGGCAATACAATACCATGTAATACAATACCAGAAAAGCAGTTTAAGCAACTAGCAATTAATTACATGTTCATTACAAGAAGACTTGCATTTGCTCAATTATGAATGTGTTTTTAATAATAATAAAGCTCTGTTTTCAATTATGGAAATTGCAGATAACTTCAAAAATTTTTACAGATGCAATTAAATTCTCCTAAGAAACCATTTAAGTATTGCTTTTTTAGGTATACAAAAATCTTCACAATCCCATGTGTAATTGTTTCAGAAAATATAAGAATTAACCAGTAGTGGGATGCTGCCGGTTCGGACTGGTTCATCTTAACCAGAAGTTGGGAGCACCAGTTGGCCCTGCCCACCTGCCCTGATGCTATCTGGTCCTAGATATATCACTTTCTGGCTCGCTTGTCCCACTACAGTGCAGCTGATTTGCGCGCCTCATCCATTCTACTAACTATAGCTGACCTAGCAGGTGTGCAACAAACCTCCCCCATCGGAAAAGCTTTGCTTTTGGCGCTGCGTGCAAGCGCAAAATGTGTGTGCATGCATGCTCACATTTTTCATGAACCGGTTGTTAAACTGTGTGCACCCACCTCTGGAATTAACTCGGTAAAAGTCTCCCAATTCCTAAGATAAATTGTTGCTTGCAATAATATATTCCTACCAGAGAATTGAGCTTTTCAAGCAAACAAAAGTGTCAGGTGGCAAGGATGGGCTGAAAGGACTATGAAACTCAGCTAAGGTTGGCATTTCAGATTTGCTTGGTAGGGAAAGAGAGAGTAAAAGATCACAAACTGGATGATAGATTATTTCTTGAACAGGACATTGTGGTTTCATATTCTATGTTGAAAGACTGAAACTTCAGAGAAGGCTGCATTTGTTTTAAAGATGTGTCCCTAAGACCTTACAGTGGCAGGTGTGAATGGATTTAATCAAATTGCCTCCTACTGGTGTGTCAAGAGATTGTCTTCTGACATTCACAACTTATCATCTGCTCCTTTCTTCATTACAGGAGGGGTCTCTTACCTATAGCATCCATTGGTATTAGCACTTTGGAAATCTAACATGTAGTGAATCTATCTTCAGAGAGCTCTTCACACTTCATTACATGTGCCAAGCTCCTTTGTTATGGCAGGAGATAGGCCTAAGAGAAAAAGCAAATGGAACGCTCTTCACTTAGCACATTCATTGTTAATGCCAACGTTGGCTTGGCAACCTTCATGTAACCTAGGTTCCCTAGTCCTTTGACTGAATCTTTTAGTTGCTGAAGCAATACAGAGGGTTACTTAGTTGGCATTAACTAAGATATTGTACAATAGATTATTGGAAGCACTGATTTATTAGAATGGCTTTATCTAGGTCCTGAGGTGATCACAATTGAATTGTCAATAGGGATCATTTTTGTGTAGTTAGTATTCAGATTTAACCAGGAATCTATTATCTTGGATAACAGTATGAAAGTTATTTCTGGATATTAAGAATCTTGAATTTGTGTTTAATGTATTTCGGGGGGAAACTAAAACTGACTACAATCATTAACAGACCTAGCAGATTAATATACTTACAAAGTACATACCCTGTTTCCCCAAAAATAACACCTCCCTGGATAATAAGCCCAATCGGGCTTTTGAGTGCATGAGATAAAATAAGCCCTCTGCCAAAAATAAGCCCTCCCCCAAAATTTTATTTAGTTTTATTTTATTTATTTTATTCATATTTATATCCCGCCCTTCTCCACAGAGGACCCAGGGCGGACCTCCACAGAGGACCCAAAATATTGCAACACAGCAGCAGCCATGAGGTGACCAAGCTCAACGCCTCCTGCAGCTCAAAAATAATAAGACCTCCCCAAAAATAAGGCCAAGTGCCTATTTCGGGGATCAAAACAAAATAAGACCCTGTCTTATTTTAGGGGAAACATGGTACTCTAAATGTTTGTTTGTTTTTACAAAATATTGATACAACTTGAACTTTATATCTTCTTTTTTAGATTGTAAAATGATCTATTGGTAATCTGTTTGATGTATCTAAATACCAAGGCTCTTCTTGCATCACAAAGACAACAAATAGTTTTTCTAAACCAGAGCCCATTTATGAGACACAGCATGTCATTCTGAACTGCTGTGTATATTGTCATGCTTAAGAATGAAGGACAACATGTAATTTCTGAGTAGTTTCCATTCTATTGTTTGCCTACAAACAGAAATCTTGCTAGACTAAAACAATTATCTCCATAACTATAGATATACTCTATGAACTTGCTAGAGTGGAACGGTCTTTGTCCTCTTCCTGCCTATTAGACATTTGAAGCTCTGCTGCCTCTTTGCCCTCTGGGATACAGCCCTTCCCTGCTGGGATGCCATACTACGTTCCACCACAATATTTGCATATAGGTATAATGAAAGAGTAACAGTTGTGAGAAAGCACATTTGCCTTTGAATCAGTTTGGTTCACTCCTAGTGACAGCCTGAAAAAGTCAGTGAGACTGACTTGGCAAGAAGTTGGAAGTGGTTTGCAATTCCTTCTTCCTCAGCTGAGAGAGCACGCCTGGGCCAAGGTCACCCAGTTGACTTTATGCCGAAGGCAAGACTAGCCGACTGCCTTAACCACTATACCAGACTGCTTTTCTATAATGAGAGAGAACATTTTCAAATGTAATAAAATGATTTAATTTAAAAAAATGTCTTGTTAGGTATTGTTTCTTTTCAACAATCTTCACTTCTTTCTTGTTGAGAACTGACAAACATCTCCATTTGCACAGCTGCTAAAATAAACAAATCAAGACAGCAATAAACTGTTCTTTTTCTGCCAAGTATAAAGTAATTTGCAACCACCTGAACCCTAAAATTCAAAGCCTTTGAACTGCCAGCCATTAAGCCTTTCCATGTTAGTAACTCTCAGCTGAA
This sequence comes from Rhabdophis nuchalis, assembly GCA_039707465.1. Classification (NCBI taxonomy): domain Eukaryota; kingdom Metazoa; phylum Chordata; class Lepidosauria; order Squamata; family Natricidae; genus Rhabdophis; species Rhabdophis nuchalis. Next base: position 170,279,627 of record CM077645.1, read on the forward strand.
ACACAAAATAAATGATTTTTTTTTTTCAAATTTGCCTCTTTTTCTCTTCTCTTATTCCTTGTTTGTGATTTCCACATGCTTTCTGTTATTTTCTACTCTGGCCATTGCTAAATAAATATTTTAGTATTTCCTATCAGTACCCAGTTCATCAATACAGTCAATCTTTCAGTTTCTCAAATTTGTTTATATAGACTTCCACCTTTTTAAACATATGCTACTTTCTTTCCCAGTCAACTTAAACACCAACCTTCTGTTCAGCCAGAACTCTTGAGTTAACAGAGCTGTTTTGTATATTATTCTACTATATATCTGTTAGCCAAACTTTTTATTATGTCATGGAAGTTGGCATAAAATTTCATTTCCTGAAACCAGGCAAAACTGAGAAGTTTTGATGGAATAATAGGAATATTGTCTTTATTTTTCTCTGGCTCCTCTATTAATAAACCTCTTGGTCACTTCCATCATTTTTATTTGTTTAGCATTCCGTCATCTTCAGAACATAACTAAGCTTCTCAGTCTGGTGCCCACGATATCTCCTAGATTTGTGATTCATGGATTGTGCAAGGCTGTGCTTCACAGTCCATAACAGCTGTATAGTATGTGTGTATATTTGTACTTTTAACTTTATTTTCTTTTGTAATTAATGACTGGCACTCCTTGTTTCAAATTCCTGCCCCATGACTAAGTTATCTAAATACACTAACTGCTAAAGAAATTTCCTCCTGGTCTAAAAATTTGCCCTTCAGGTAACGTAAGTGAAATGAAAAAAAATCCCCATTTGGTTGTTTTAAGAATTATGGGAAGATTAAGATTGATGTTATGCACAACATAGTGGAACATGCCAGGTTAAGGGAAAATGACACATGAACTCTTGCTTTTTGCATTTCAGCAAGCAAGAGAAGGAAGAAGGAAAGTAACTTTATCCCCAGAATGTAGAAGTTTTCTAAAAGCAGCCAGTTTATTAGCCACCTCTCTCCATTTAGTTGATCTGACTGACATTTGTTCTGACCATCATTCACCCTAGCCAAAAAGGGAGGGTTCCTTTTCTCTGAAGATTTCACACATTGCCTTGCAGTTGCTTTGCCCTGCCAATTTCTCTTGGCTCCAGAACAACAACAGCAACAAAATTATTGCATCTCTAAAAAAAAACCCAACCTTTAAAAAAATGTTGCCGTTTACATAAAATGAAATGCCTTTTAAAGACTCAGCATGTTGCCATGATTCAAGTTGCTAGGATTTTGGAGTGTTTGAAAATAAATCTAAGGCATGTACTCCATTTGCTTTTTAGAGCTTAGGCACCTGAAGATCTCTGGCCAGTGCTGACCTTTATAAGCTTCAAATGAAACTTTTGGCTTGTTTTTTAGTTCCACCACAGGAACAACAAATAATGTGCATCATTTCCAGTACAAAAGCCTGAAGTTTTCCACCCACATTTCTGCCCCCACACTCCACCCACATTATGATTTGCTTTCTGTCTGCTTCTGAACTTTATATGAACTAAAATATTGCATTATCTAAAGGATTACATTCAAACAGCCTTGCTTTTGTAGCTTTCTCTTCCTGTTCCTCTTGTTTTAATACATAACATTAATTGAGCGTTGTATTAACTGAACTATTTCTGACAAACTCAGAAAGTCTTTACAAGGATCACTTTAATATGATTAATATGGGGGTGGATGTGGGTATCTGTATATAGTATTTCATGCGAGAAAGTGAATTATTGCTTTGTACTGAAAAAAGATAATGAGAAGACTGATAGGAGACTATATACTAATTATAAAAAGTTCAATACTTTCTTTTAGCATTTGAATTTAAGCAAATATAAAACTGGAAATGAAAGGAAATTCTAAAGAGAATATTGGTCAGTGGAAAACCAAAACGAGTTCTTATCAACTTGTGAGCTTGCACTTTCAGTGACAAATAAGAAAATACATGTCTGAAAATTAAAAGAAATTCATATTTGTAATACCTCCCTAATTCAATTTGCATTGTCATTTTTTAATATATAACTTACTTCATCCACAGCATGAAATTATGTTACGGACAATAACACAATTTTTAGGCCAATATATAACATATTAGATATACTGTAGTCCTCACTTTACAATGGCAATTAGAACTGCAATTGCCATCATTAAGCAACAATCATAAAGTACAAAGCAGAATGTCATTTGAGTGTGCCACCCAGCGGTGGCAATTCTGGCAATCCAAGTCACCATTATTAAGCAAGAACCATGTGGGTCATTAAGCAAGTACCTCATGTGATTGCAACTTCCAACTTCCTGCTCACTTGTGGGAAGCCAGCAGGGAACATTAGAAATCATGTCCTTGATTTTCTGTTGCATCCTAATCATCAGCCAAGCACTGAATGGCCAGAATATCGTCATGTGGCTGCAGGAATGCTGTGATGGCTGAAACTCTAAAGACAAGGATAAGTACCATTCATTCAGCACTGTTGTAATGGTCACTGAACAAATGGTCATAAGCCGAGGAATACTTGCACTGTATTAATATATACTATATTAACATATATCAGAATATGTGGTCCAAAGGGAGTGTAAGTTTTTTAATGCCTAATGACAAGTATAAAAGAGTTGTGAAATGAAAAACATTTTTTTAGATATAAGCAGAAATAATTTCACTTACGTGCTCATATTATTCACTTTCTTTGAACAAATTCATAGAACATTAAAATCTATATCCATTGTTTCCCAATGTAATGTAAATATAACTAAATATGTGTAAAATATATGTTTAATTATCACTTGATATCAAAATTTTCAAGAAGAATTATTATTTGAATTTGAAGTATTTGAAGTATTACTGTATTACTGCAATGCCTATATACGAGACCGCCTCCTGCCACATACATCCCTTCGTCCGGTCCGCTCCCACAGAGCGGGCCTTCTCCGGGTGCCGTCGGCTGGGCAATGCCGGCTGGCGACACCCAGGGGAAGAGCCTTCTCTGTGGCGGGCCCGGCCCTCTGGAACGACCTACCCCCCGACCTTCGCACTTCCTTGGACCTCCGCCTCTTCCGCCAACGTCTTAAGACGTACTTATTCCAACAAGCCGGCCTAGGATAGCCCCCCGCTTCTGACTTTTAAATATAAATTATAATTCGGTTACGGTTTTAATAATGGGTTTTAGCACGGGTTAATTAATTTAATATATTTTTAATTGATGTATATTGTATTTATGGTTTTATATAATGCCTGTGCGCCGCCCTGGGTCCTAACAAGGAGAAGGGTGGGGTATAAATTTGATAAAATAAATAAATAAATAAAAATGCCAGAATGACCTTGAATAGAAAAGAATAAACAGAAAATTTTATAATTCAGTTATGTTTTATGCAAATAGAGCCCCACAGAGATGTACATTTAAAATTATATGATAAAGTGCTTCTGCCTCTTGATTATGGTTAGTAATAAATAATGTCTTATATGAATGGGATTAATAGTTTATCATATTTGTGTAATGGTAATTGTAAATATTATAAACAAATATGTACTAAACCAGCAAAGTCTAATTCTCTGTATATTAACCATAGTTATACATTGCAATTTTTAAAAAGTATTTTATTTCTGTGTTGGTCACAAGGTTTTAGTGACTTTATGGTAGAAAGTTTTCCATTCCGGTATAAACAAATCATTCTTATGTTTGTTATGAAAAAAGAATACTAATTACATATGTCCATATGTGTTTGCATTGTAGTTTCCTCTTGCATTACCACCTATAAGAAGACACCGCCTCCCGTCCCACCAAGAACCACCACCAAACCTTTTATCTCCATCACAGCCCAGAGCAGCACAGAATCTGCCCAAGATGCCTACATGGATGGACATGGACCAAGGGGAGATATCAGTCAGTCAGGACTTAGCAATTCTACTGAAAGCTTGGACAGTATGAAAGCACTCACAGCTGCTATTGAAGCAGCTAACGCACAGATCCATGGTCCTGCCAGTCAACATATGGGCAACAACACAGCTACTGTCACCACTACTACCACCATTGCAACAGTAACTCCAGATGACAGAAAAAGAGATCATTTCAAGAAAAACAGATGTCTGTCCATTGGAATTCAGGTATAAACAAAATAAGGGACTCTATTACAGTTCAGTGTCTTAACTGGTGTTGGGAGTCATTTTTCAGCCACTCGGACAGGCCAATCATTAAACTCTTGGTTTTGGTTGTTCCCCTGTTTTACTTTGGTTTAGGTAACTCATATGGCAATTAGAATCACTTCAGTTTTCATTCATTATATGTAAGGATTTATTGAAGCTTCTGGCTGTTTAATATATTCTTATTTGAATGAGCACATAGAAACCTAAACCTCTGATTCATAACCCTGCAGGAGTGAGGAAATCATGAATGAAATCATTGAAAGGGAATGTGTAAAGCAGTGATTTACACTGCACTATCACCAGAGACATGTTTTCTGCCAGTTTAGCTGAATTGTCACTGCTTATTCATGCATCACATGTTATTCACTTCATTGCAGCAGCTTTGTTCTATTTAGCTGTTTAAATCAGCAGGGAGGGCCCAAGGATGATCTGTCTGATTCACCCTGTTTAAATAAATTATACTCTGAGTTTATTCAAACAGATGAGAAACTAACTTTCTCCCTAAGATGACCAGCTTCACCATGGGATGAAGTATTTACCTGGGTAATCCTCTGTCTTTGCATTTTGAAGCTAATTGCCCATTCCAGTTGAAATACAGGTCTAGAGCAAAGAACAAGATCAAATGGAACAATCCTCAACATTAAAAAAGAAATTATTGCTCTTACAAAAGGTTCCGGAATCTACACAGCAGACAAATGGTTGCAGGGGCTTTAGGGAGATCTCTGAACAAGATGAAACGGGCAGCCTAGCAAGCAGTGGTAGTTGACCTTGTTGTTTCTATTGTTGTATTTTATCCACTCTTTCTCTAAGCAACCAAGGATGGCACATATGAGTCCCCCCCCCTCCAATTTCATTCTTGCCACATCTGTCTGATTATGCCCAAGTGAGTTTAGTGGCTGAACAGAGATTTTCATCCAGCTCCCCTTATTCTAATCTGGCTCCCTAAAAACACCTGTCAAATTATCTCAGTGGTCACTCCTTGTACAAATACATTAGATTTTTATTACACTGGCAGAGCAACAAATTAAACAAATAAAACTTAACTAAAGTCCAGGCCAAGAAAGAATATAAATGAGATACAGTTCCTTTATCACACCAGAGCTACAGTTAGTATTATTTGCTCTACTTAGAATTAAGGCAGACTATTCTTTGTTATCTTACTATTTATTTTAAGAACTTTGCTTTTTAAATGAATTACCAATACAGATGGGCAAGCTGTTAACAAGTCAAGTAACCTCTTTTTTCCCCCTTGTGGTCAATAGGCTGTTCAGCTGGGCTGTACAAGCATTTAGAATTATGAATGTTGTTCAAACAACTATCAAGCCACTTAAGTCTATAGTTTATTTATGTGGAAAGGAAAGAGAGGAAGAAAACAAGTAATATATTATTTGCAATCTCAAAATGCTTAATTGTGTACACAAAAGTAGGAAGGGAGGCTACACTAAAGGTAGCAGTTTTTTGGAAAGTACAATAAAAAACCCATTGTAACTCTTTCTCTGATACCTTGTGTTGTTAATCTATACATTTTCTCCTGTTTCTTATTTGGAATTTGGATTTCATATCACAGTGAAGTTTTCCAGAGAAGATGATGTTATACCAGCAGTGTTTCTCCTTAACTATAGGTTTGTCCAAGGAAACAAACAAATTCTAAGAAATGTAATATTCAATAGATACATGAGCATAGTTGGCATTTGAAAAAAGGATCTTACTATGAAGCTAGTTATACATTTACCCTTAAAAAAGGAATAAGCAGATAAGCAAACTACCCATTATTTTTGAATGCATATGCTGCCTTTCTCCAAAAAGTTTAAAGAGACATAAGTAGTAATTTCCTATAGCAAATCTATGAGGAGGTTAAGCTGAGAGGTAGTGGTTGGTTTAAAATCATCCAGTAAACTTCGTGGTAAAATAGGATCCTAAACTGGTCTCCAACACTCAGTTATTGTATGATATTGATTTCTCATTCTTCTCATCCTGGATATAGTGGCTTATATACAGTAGAGCACTTTCCATTTTCTGTCAATTATAGCCAAGAATCAAACCCACCTACTATATGATTGCCATTCTAGAACACTTTCTAGTCTTCAGGTGTGACTGTGTAAAGAATAGGAAACTACAGAGCTGCATCTGAAGAACAGCTAAAAAATAGTTCTACTCCTGTGACATGTTTTGTTATTTTTACGATCTAAATCACTGTATAAGAATTTCAGAAAGGTAAATAATAGTATATTGTGTATTCTCTTTAAAGAAAAATGCTTCATTGTCCACAGTTGATATTCTAAATACATTTACAAATTAGATAAACAAATGCACAGAACAAATGCACAAATGCACATACAGGAAGCCCTGTGTACATTCTAATGATAATAAAGTTTCTTTACTTCTAAGCTCTTGGTGCAAGTTATGAACCATAAGTTACATCTATTTGACAAAACCTCCAGAAGTTGTGAATGCTCCAACACTGGAAGTTTTTAAGAAGATGTTGTATAACCATTTGTCTGGTGTAGGGTTTCCTGCCTAAAGAGGGGGTTGGACTAGAAGACTTCTAAGGTCCCTTCTAACTCTGTTATTCTATCCTATTCTAAAGATAGATTTAGTGCAGGAATCAAATTGATTGATTTTCTAAATAACATATTGAAATATTGCTGAAAATTTGAAATAATTTCATCCTGTCTTATATAGGAGCTTTAAATAGAACAACCATAAAACAGAGATGAAGTGGTAAGATATGGTTTTTAAAGAGCACATTTTCAAGTAAAGTTACACATTGCCTTTAATTCTATTTTAATTTGGTTGTTCTGCAGGTTGATGGTGGAGATGAATCCTCTAGCTCCGGTGAAACCAGAGTGTGCAGTAAGTTCCAATCCATAGGTGTTCAAGTAGAGGAGGAAAAATGGTAAGCAAGTATTAGTTTTATATCCTAAGTGTGTTATCAATAATTTGCAGCTACATTGATGATGGTTAAAAAAAAACTTCATGAAATACTGAGAAGTCCAGGTTCTATTTCTGCATTCCATGTAGATAAACTGATATTCTCATCAGGTCTCGTTCTTATTCTAAGGCCAATGTTAGAGAATGCAAATGTCTACATGCAGTGGTGATTATCAAGTCATCTGTCCAACTGCTAATTCTGTCGGATTATCTGATTCAGTTATTCCTTCTAATATTGCCGTAATAGAACATGAGCATGTAGTTTTTAATTGATTTACCTAAAAAATCTTCTATGAATTAAATTATAATAATCTCAAAATATCTGAAAATTTAGCAGCATAGACGAAAAATATTACATTTCTATTCTGCCCCCAAAGATGGACATACCCAAGCTTAGCTGTTTGCCACTATCTCCTTGGCTGAGAGTCCTAACTCACGTAACAAAGACAGACAGAGAATTTCAGACTTGAACGACCAGAATTTCCAATGAGGAGTTGTAACTGTTGTTTCCTGCAAATGACCTTCCTTATACACTCTCTTGGGAGGGGCCACTCAGCAACTAGCTGGTGCTCATCAGGGCTTACGAGCTTGCCTCTTACGTAACTGCTGCCTCCTTTTCTCAGCCCTGAGTAATCTAGCATCAGGGACAAACTGCCCCTGATCCTCCCCACTGCTCCATGACCCAGGCGCCTCCTAGTGGCCAACCAGAGTCTCTGCTTCCTCAAGGTCTCCCTCCTCCTCCAGGGCAGACTCATAGGACTCTTCACTAGAAGAGTCCATCAGCAGCTCATCCGGAGCCGGCTGGGCCACAACACGTTTCTATGTAATCTTCCATTTCTGGGGACACATCATCCTAAATTTGAGTCTTTTTTCAGATAAGTAAGGTATCTTAAAGCATAACACACAATAAAATTTTGGTACACTATCGACATCCACATAGGGTAAACTCAGCCCTTACTTTGGAGATGGCAGAATTTTCAGCAGTGACCTATTGTCCATCATTGCTTTTAGCTTCTGTGCAACATCTCCCAAACCATTGGCATTTTGAATTGCAGAATGGCATCCAGTTTCTAAGTCATAATATGGCACTCCAATTCAACAACTTTTGTAATTTGCTAGTGTTATTTCACTGTTTTGTGATTTAATTAAGACCTTTTGACTCCCTGATAAACCTAAATTGTGCTAGTTTGTGGGATGAAGATTAGGCCACTATGGGAGATGGCATGGATTCTTCAAGAGACGGGAAATGTCAAGAATGTTTTCCTTCTTCTGCTTTTTGCATTATTTACATTGAAACAAGTCCAAGAAGTGTAGGATTTACTTCTGAAGACATATTGCTCACAATTCAAGTCAGACTTAAGTCTCAGTTTCTGATTGACATATGAAACTGCAATTATCAGAGGATGCTGGGACGTGTTTTGAAGTTCTCAGTACAACCTTAGCCTTGAATTTCCAGTGGTCATCCATCTAAATATTATCTGGTCCAATCGTATTTTGAAAAAATCAACCAAACAGTCATTGACAGCTCCCAGCGTGCCATGAAATGAGAGCATTTAATAATTTAGAATAATGTCACTATCTACCTGGTGTAGGAAAGATATTTCCTATGAGTAATAAGCCTGGATGTTGATTGATATAAGGCATGAATAGCAGCTGAGAGTAGGTTATCTTTTAGATAAACATTGATATAATGTATGCTCACAGGGAGGACAATTTTCAGTAATTCCCATCAAGATTGCAGTTGCAATCTTGTTCTTGCATACAAGGCTTTCCTTTAAAAGTTGCCTACAGTGTTGGCTGCAATTTAAAATAAACAACAAAGCAGAGAACTCGCAAATTTTCCTCAACTGTGGTTTCATCAACTGAAAAGTTTTTCATTACCTGCTTCATCTCGCTATCATTTTCTGGGACTTATCCAGTAGCCACCGCCTGTTCTAAATGATAATAATAAGGCAGGTTGAAATCATCAACACTGTTGCTACTTACCATCTGTAACTTCAGGTCAGCTCAGTTAAACATGTATTTGTTTCAGCTATAAGTCAACCAATGGATATAAATTTTTGTGATTAAAATTTCAAGCCATGATAAACAAGTATATAATAGTCAAAAACAGCTGTAAAATTTTTGGCACTGTTGTGCAAAAGAAGAATCTTCTTTGACAACTTCTTTAAGAGGCATTAAAAAAGAGTCAGAAACATAGGCTGCTACTATTTGGAGTAGACTGTTTTGTGTTCTATAGGAATTTAGCAGTCCATGGTTTCATGATTTTCTGCACCGTAGGCTAAGTAACTGTCATAGTAATCAGAGGTTTCAATTATTATACCATATAATATCCTGCCTGCAAGGCATGAATGAATGCAAAGGTACAGATGTTCAAAGCACAACAAAAGTGAGGAAATTGTTAGGTTTTTACTCTAAGAACAATATAAGACCATTGATAAAACTCACTGCTGGTAAAGCAATATGCCACTGACAGTAAGGTCTTTATATCTAGTCCAGATCTTCACAAATGATATAACTACCATATTTTTCGGAGTATAAGATGCACCTTTTTTCCTCTAAAAAGAGGCTGAAAATCTGGGTGCGTCATATACATCGAATACAGCATTTTTTGCCGCCTGAAACCCCGCCCCTTTACCAAAATGGCCACGCGCATACCCTTATGGAGGCTTCCAGAGACCTCCTGGGGGATGGGGAGGGCAGAAATGAGCAAAAAACATTTCCCCCCCCCCAACCCTCAGCAGCACTCTATAAGCCTCCATAAGGCTATGCATGCAATTTGTTTGACCAAAAAAAGTCCCGTTTTCGCGATAAGTGTGCCGTTTTTTTGCTCATTTTTTGACACCCCCCCCCCCAGGAGCACTCTGCAAACCCCCTCTAAGGCTATTCATGACTTTTATTTGAAAAAAATGGCCCCATTTTTGCAAAAAAACAGGCCGTTTGGGGGAGGTTTGCAAAGTGCAAAAAGGTTTTTTTTTTCCCTTTTGGAAAGCTGTTTAGTTAGAGTGATTGATGAGAATTACATTGGTCAAGTACTGTGCCTGCAGAAACCAAGATTTGTTCCAAAGGTGGTCAGTGATTTCCTTCTCCAGCACATGGGTAAATACACCTGGAAATACCTACCTACCTACCTACCTACTCTCTCTCTCTCTACCTACCTATCTACTGTATTTTTCTCTCTCTCTCTATTTCTCTATCTATCCCTCTACCTACCTACCTATCTATACACTTTCTCTCTCTACCTACCTACTGTATTTCTCTATCTCCCCCCTCTATCTACCTATATTATACCATATAATATCCTGTAGGCAGTTGGGCGTGTTAGTTGTATACCTGGCTCCTCGCTATACAACAACAGCCCTGCCCGAGCTCCTAGAGGTGATAGCCGAGGCAGCGGTTGAGACCCCCAGACTGTTAGTCATGAAGGACTTTAACCTGCCGTCAGCAGGCGAAACCTCTGGGTTAGCTCGGGAGTTCATGGCTTCCATCACAGCCATGGACCTGATCCAAGTAGTTGTAGGCCCTACCCACGCGGGCGGACACACCCTGGATCTAATCTTCGTCTCGGGACAGTGGAGTAGTGATCTGGGAATAGGGGATCTAGTCATCACACCCCTGTCATGGACAGATCACGCTCTCCTTCGGCTCGACTTTCCGATCGCCGCACCTCACTGCGGGGAGGCGGAACCGGACATTCCTATATGGTTCCGCCCCAGGCTCCTGATGGACCCGATAAGGTTCCAAAGGGAGCTTGGGCCAATTCCTGTGGACTTGCCCCGCGACTCAACTGAGGACCTAGTGGCCGCATGGTTAAGTGCGGCCACGGGGGCCTTGGACCGAGTCGCACCCTTGCGGCCTCTCTTGCGGCGACGAACCACCTGGGCTCCTTGGTTTACCGAGGGGCTTAGGGAGATGAAGCGCCACAAGAGACACCTAGAGAGCAGATGGAGATCTTCTTGCTCCGAAGCCGACTGAACACTAGTGAGAGACCATATTAGGACTTACTTAGTGGCGATAAGAGTGGCCAAACGTGAGTATTGTGCCACTCTTATTGCGTCCGCAGATAACCGCCCTGCTGCCCTGTTTGGGGTGACCCGCTCCCTCCTTCAACAGAGGCCGCGGGAAGTCCCTTTACAGGGTCGAGCAGAGGAATTTGGGATTTATCTGCAGGAGAAAATCACTCGGATTCGGAACGAGCTACCCTCCATCGACAGTGGTCCAGTCGAGCGGGCCGAGGCTGTTCTTGTGACACCATCTTGGGAGGAGTTTGATTTTGTTACCACCGAGGATATGGACAAGTTGTCAAAGAGACTTAGGGCTACCACATGTTTATTGGACCCGTGTCCCTCCTGGCTTGTACTGGCATCCTGGGAGACGACACGAGGCTGGCTCCAGGGCATTGTCAACGCATCTTTGAGTGAGGGGTCCTTGCCTGCCGTCTTGAAAGAGGTGGTAGTAAGGCCCCTCCTCAAGAAGCCGTCCCTGGATCCAGCATTATTAGAGAACTATCGTCCCGTCTCCAACCTCCACTTTCTAGTGAAGGTTGTTGAGAGTGTGGTGGCTCAATAGTTTCCGCGACACTTGGAGGAAGTTGATTATCTAGACCTGCGCCAGTCCGGCTTCCGACCTGGTCACAGCACCGAGACGGCATTGGTTGCGTTGGTTGATGATCTCTGGAGGGCGCGGGATAGAGGATATTCCTCTATCCTAGTCCTATTAGACCTCTCAGCGGCTTTTGATACCATCGACCATGGTATCCTATTGCACCGACTGGGGGGGGTTGGGGCTGGGAGGCACCGTTTTGTGGTGGTTCTCGTCCTACCTCTCTGGTCGGTCACAATATGTGTTGGCAGGGGGGCAGAGGTCGGCCTCGAGACCCCTCATATGTGGGGTTCCTCAGGGGTCAGTCCTCTCGCCCCTACTGTTCAACACATATATGAAGCCGCTGGGTGAGATCATCCGTGGTTTTGGGGTGGGATATCATCTGTACGCTGATGATACTCAGTTGTACATATCCACCCCAGACCAGCCCAACGATGCCGTCGAGGTTATGTCCGGTGCTTGGAAGCCGTACGGATCTGGATGGATGGTAACAAACTCAAGCTCAACCCGTCCAAGACTGAGTGGCTGTGGCTTCCGGTGCCCCGGTTCAGCCAGATTATTCCAACTCTGGCCATTGGGGGCGAAACACCGGCCCCCGTGGAGAGGGCATGCAATTTGGGTGTCCTCCTGGATTCCCGGCTATCTATGGAAGATCATGTGGCAGCCGTGGCCAGGGGGGCGTTTCATCAGGTACGCCTGATGCGCCAATTGCGCCCCTTACTGGACCGGGGTGCCTTACGCACAGTCACTCAAGCACTCGTCACCTCTCGACTCGACTACTGTAATGCTGTCTACATGGGGCTCCCCTTGAGGTGCACCCGAAAGCTGCAGCTAGTCCAGAACGCAGCCGCGCGGGTGATTACGGGAGCGCCTAGACACTCCCACATAACACCTATCCTGCGCGAGCTGCACTGGCTTCCTGTGGTCTTTCGGGTGCGCTTCAAGGTTTTAACGACCATCTTTAAAGCGCTCCATGGCTCAGGGCCTAGTTATATGCGAGACCGCCTCCTGCCCCATACATCCCTCAGACCGATATGCTCCCACAGAGAGGGCCTCCTCAGGGTGCCGTCGGCTGGACAATGCCGACTGGCGACACCCAGGGGAAGAGCCTTCTCTGTGGCGGGCCCAGCCCTCTGGAACGACTTACCCCCTGAACTCCACACCATCTCCGACCTCCGCCTCTTCCGCAAGTGTTTGAAGACACATCTATTCCATCTAGCCGGCCTAGCGTAACCTCCATTACTGACTATTAGACAGTTTTAAACTTGGGATTTTTAATTCGGTTTTTAGCGCAGGGTTTATTTATTAGAATAAGTTTTTTAAATTTTATATATTTTATATATTTTGTATGTATTTTAACATCCCTGTGCGCCGCCCTGGGTCCATTTGGAGAAGGGCGGGGTATAAATTTAATAAAATAAATAGATAAATAAAATTAATAAATATACCTATCTACCTACTTTCTCTCTCCCCCTACCTATCTACTGTATTTCTCTCTCTGTCTCTATTTCTCTCTATTCATCTAACTAACTACCTATCTACACTCTCTCCCTCCCTCCCTCCCTACTGTATTTTTCTCTCTTTCTCTCCCTCTTTATCTACCTACCTACTTTTTTAAAAAAATTGCCTCTTCAAAACCTGGGTGCGTCTTATACTCCGGTGTGTCTTATACTCTGAAAAATATGGTAAACTGGATCAAGCTGAGCCTGCCAAGTTCTTAACAAATATCTTTTTAATTGTGAAAAATTAATTTAAGCCAGAAGGATTACAGGTAGCAATAAATGAATGAGTGCAGGCCTCATTGATAAAGAGATAGATGAATAATTCCAGTCTTTGCAAGTTCTTTTCCTACATTTAGAATGGAGATCTGCAGTAAAGAATTGGATAAAATGATAACTCTCTGATCTGTAGCATTGTTCAAAGCATTGGCTTTCTTTAAATCATTAAAGCAACCATGGTTTTTCCAAGTTTGCTAGTGGCTTGGAAAGTGAACTATCTTGCTTTGCATGTAATGAGTCTTATATTAGTTTCACCTTTTAAGTTGCATTACTGAAATAAATGAACTTTTGCATGATATTCTAATATTTTGAGTTTCACCTGTACGTCATCATATTGTTTCTTTTTTGTTCATGAAAAAAAAAACAATAATCTATTCTAGGTCATCATAGATATGTTTGAGGATTCACATTTTGTTAATGTGAGTGAAAGAACTTTTCTGTTCTTTTATCAAATTGAATTACATGAATCTCCATTGTAGCTCCGTGCTTCAGTGCCAAGAATAGTCCACTCAGCAAGGCTTAGCCACAGTGTTGTATAAATAAATACAAAGGCATACAAAATTGGGTCACTCCTTATTACATGTTCAACACAGCCTGCCTTTTGTTATACAAGTTTAACTTCAGAACTGAGGGATACATTCCTTGTTTTAAAATGCAACGCCTATCTCCAGTACTGTATCTTCACAGAGGTTCATAGAATTTGTATTTTGTGTTTGATGGAAAATCAAAACACAAAATTCTATTGTGGGAATTTTTTTGAAGACCATAAATATATTATCTGTCCAATAAATGTATGAATCCCGATGGCAGCAAACTCAATATAGATAATCATCATTTAATGACTGCCTCATTTAGTGGCCATTTCATTACTACTATTATGAAAAATTAACTTTGTGATAATCCTCCCGTGGTACAACCTTTGCAGGTCTATAAAAATAAGAAAAGCTGAAGTAAGATTGTAAACACAGTCATGGTTTCGCCCACCAATATATAGTAACAGAATTCAAGAACAATTATACTATAATCAACTGGTATCTCTTTCTTAAGAGGCAATGAAATTCATAGCATTCCCACAAAACCTCTCTAAAAGAACCAGATCTTGATGACCTTCAGAATCCTAGAAGGGTTAACGCTACCCTAATCTCTGTGGCTTTGCTGTTCCAAAGGAGGCAACAATGGGGAGGGTTGTCCCCTTTGGTTTCCAATGACAACAATGCCCAGGGATCTGATTCTGGAGAAGTCTTCTAATTCAGATTCCACTGAATTGACAGCCTTGTAGATACCCTATAAATTTTGAATCATGTAGATTCTGGGGTTTCAAACTGGCAGCCCACAGGCCAGATGTGTCACATGCAGGCCATGCCTACCCCAGCTCTGCGAATGGAAAAAATGTCACAATACATCTACATCACGGCAACTTTGACACCTGTGATGTAGAGCTTTAAAGGTGACAATCAGCACCTTGCATTGCACCCAGAATCCACCTGGCAACCACTGCACCACTTCTCACTGTAGAAGTGTCGCATGAACAAATCAAGTTCCATGCATAACTATTTGACCCACTGCATGTAAGCTTCACTTCAATGTAACCATCCCTGTCATTGCCACTTCTGAAGCACTCAGGGTCAGTCTGATAATTCCTTAGGTATTGGAAGATCAGTAGCAGCTAGATAATTGAAACTCCATCTCTTTTAACAGATGCAACAAACTTAAATATCCAGTCATAGCTTTATTTTGACCCTCCTACCCCCAATGGGTATCCCAGTTCTTACAGTGGTTGCCAATAAGAGGAAGTTACAAAGTCATGGAGATGGGCTTTAATAAGAAACTAACTTAGTTCCAAACCCCATGGAGTTATAAATTGCATATTGCAAATTTGTAATTTGAGTTCAAAAGGAATAAATGTTGTATTTTCATTCAGCATGTTTTTCTCACTGTTCCATTTGAAAGTTGTGCAAAGGGCATTCCAAATAGCATCAGTATTTTAATTAGAACCAGTCTTTTTAATTTTCCTAATTTAAACATAGAAAATTATCACATTTATCTAAACAATGACTGAATTTACTGAAAATACTGTTTATAAATGTATACCCTCAAATTCTGTTTACTGTCCAGCTGACTGCATATATCATCTAAACTAAAGTTATCATTTCCCAATGAAGCCAGTCTTAAGATTTTGTGTGCATATGACACAGTTGTGTATCTATATTTATAGCTATGCATTAAAAAAACACTGACAAGTCAAACCATAATATTATTGACTATTGAATGAAATTAATTTTACCCCACGTTTAATATCAATGATTCCACCATACACATTTACACAAACCATTGTCTCCCTCACAAAGCTACCTACCACTTCTAGAAAACTTTTTAAAACTGGCCTGAAAAAGTATAAACCCATATATGCTTACTCTGCTATAAATCCCAATGAGTTTAAGAATGCTTAATTTCTTTGTCTCAGGTGAACGTTTCTGGGTTGCTTCTGTGGAAATTGGGAAGGAAGCTGCAGCAAAACTGTTTTTGTTATTGGACTGCTTTGTTTCCCACTATTTGCATAAAAGGAAATGATGACTCCTTTGTTCTGGACTGTAACTGAAGGAAATTACATGTGCTTACTTTGTAGGAAGTCCCATTAAGTTCATTGGCAGTTATTCTCAGATACACATGTTTAAGGCTGTTAGTGCCATTAAGTCAATATGCTAAACTTACCCCACTCCCTTCCCTTCTGCTTGTAAAGAATTAATGTCTGCAATGAAGAGCCTATTAATCTTTTGAGACTCTCCATCTATTGAGATCATGACATTTACAGAGTTCTCATTTCCTGTGAAAAGACTCTATGGGAAGAGAAAGGTCTTCATTGCAGTTACCCTCCTAGACATGGACAACAAAAAGCTAGGCTAGTAGGAGTCACTTGAGGAAAAGCTTGCTCTTTGTGTCTATGTCTGAGTATTACTGAATTCAGTTCAATTGTACTGTATGGAAATTTCTAGCTATTTTATAGAAAATCAAGTGAAATCAGTAACAGTGGATACTGCCCTATGATAATACAGACATAGAAATAATCAAATGTAAGTGAAAATGAGAAGAGGTAGAACTGGCAGTATTATGCAATTTCTGTGCTTTGAATGATGAAAGAGGAACAATATTCTAAATATTGCCATGCATAGAAATCTAATAATTGTGCTCATTCAGTCATTCAGTGTGATTTTGTGATTTTGGTCTACAAGATGTGGGGGTAGCAATAAGGTGGGAGCATCCTGAGAAAATGTTAATTTCTGTCCTTTCTCAATTCTGTCTTTTCTACCACTACTACCTCCCCACACAAAATGAATATCATTAGATATTAAACAAAAATCAAACTTTCAAGGACTAACATGAATGTAAGAAATTTTCATTCATAATCTTGCACAACCTAAGCCATTATGACCCCTATAAAAAGAAAATATGTTTATTTCAATTGCTGATGTTATAAAAATGTCTGGTAGAATTCAAAGCTACCCTATTGTTACAGTTGCATCTGATTGTCTGAAAAGTATGCCTGCTTGTGAATGTCTGCATTGTTAAACTATATGTTTTGTGTTGTTCAGTTTCCGCAGGTTTACTCGATCAAATAGTGTTACAACAGCTGTTCAAGCAGACATGGATTTCCATGAGAACTTTGAAATGTCCTTGGACCCTCAAGAAGATCAATCATATTCTGGGCCAATGTCGAGACAATATTCCCGAGATATCAGCACTTCCACTGTTAGCATACAGGGCTCAGGAAACCATTATCATGCATGTGCAGTAGATGATGACTTTGACGCTGATTTTGATCCTTCCATTTTACCTCCACCGGATCCTTGGATTGATTCTATAACTGAAGATCCAATTGAAGCTGTACAAAGGTCCGTGTGCCACAGAGATGGACACTGGTTTCTGAAGCTTCTTCAAGCAGAAAGAGAACGTATGGAAGGTTGGTGCCAACAAATGGAAAGAGAAGAACAAGAAAGCCATCTTCCAGACGAAAGTAAGTAATTCCAATGCTAACAAGAGAAGTCGCCTTTATTCTGTTATCTTTTAAATCAAAGTCTAAAGATTGGAAAACCAATACTGCATGTAACTTCTCAAAATATATCTCTATTGCCAAAAGTCTCACAAAAATCACTGTGCATTTTGCTAACATCCATAGCAAATTGAAGTGATACCAAAGTGACAACCAGTGTGTGCTGACTTCATTACAAATGACACTTTTACATTCTTGCATCCTAACACTGACCCAAATCTGACAGAGCATTTGCCTGACATTGTGCAGGTAGTCCTCAATTTACGACCACAATTTAGGCCAAAATTTATGTTGCTAAGCAAGACATTTGTGAGTTTTGCCCCATATTACGACTTTTCTTGCCTGCAGTTGTTAAATTAGTAACATGGCTGTTAACTGAATCTGGTTTCCCCATTGACTTTGCTTGTCAGAAGGTCACAAAAGGGGGTCACATATTCCTGGGACATTGCAATCATCATAAATATGAGTCAGTTTCCAAGTGTCTGAATTTTGATCATGTGACCATGGGGATGCTGCAATGGTCGTAAGTGTGAAAAATGGTCATACGTCACTTTTTTCAGTCACACTGTAATTTTGAATAGTCACTAAATGAATAGTTGTAAGTCAAAGGCTACCTGTATACATTTTGTAATACCTTTTCCTGCATATGTGTTATTACTTCTTTGCGTTTACTTTATTTTACTTTGCTAATATTCCCAATGTTAGATTATTGGCAAAAATATAGCACATATTAGAAACACCTTAAAGCAACTGTTTCCTGTGGGGGCTGATGCAAAAGCCCCCTGCAGTTTGCAATCTACACCAAGAAAGATACATTGCATTTCCAACAGATTTTACAAAGGTTTTAGTCCATGCACATTCTGAATAAAATGTTGTGCTTTGAATGCAAAGTCCTAATACAGAGCCTTCTTCCTTTCAATGATTTCCCACAACAGCAACAGGGAGTTTCCATGGCTAAGAATGGCTTCAAACAGCTTCCTCTTCCTCCCCCTTCCTCCTTTATCTGACCTGTGCTTATCCATTATGTCTTAATCACTACACCACACTGAGGCTTACTGTAACTTGCAAAGACTGAAATTTTCTCAATATCTTGGCAGCTGAGAGGGTGAATGTTCTCCCATCCCACCCCGAAGCTAGGAGTAATATGATACAAGCCTTTCGAGACAATGCCTCCTTATGTACAACAGCTGTCTGGAGGAGATGGCTTAGGACTGCTTGACAGGGTCTTGTGTGCTCCATGGACATGTTTGTTATTATCTTTCAGAGAAAGAAAGTGTCACAATGAAAAGAGTGTTTCCAATTATGAATGCAATTTGTTGTTACTGCTTCTGCTGCTCCCCCTGTTGCATATAAAAAACAGGTTATAATGTCAGGGATTGAGTTAAAAACATCTGGAAAAAGTTAAGTTTAGTTAATTCTGCACATGTTTTATTACATTAAAGTTTTATTAGTTTCCTCGGAAATTGCTTGTTCGTAATAGTGGTAATAACTAACTTATTAAAGCCACGCCTGTCTATATTAATTGTTGAGCATAGGTCAGTGCTCATGATCAATATAAAATTGCCAAATCTGCATAGGAACACATGTGTACCATGGGAACTGTGTCTTTGATTTAAGTTTTAGAAAAAACCTTTTGAACCAAGAGTGTGCACACGATGCCAGTAGCTAAATAGATGTGCCCCTTTAAAAAGTCTCTGTTGTTAGTAGATTATTGAATAAACAAGAGCAATGAAGCTGAAACTAGTGTACTGGATAATAAACTGATTAGATTTTATTTTTCCTTGATATCTACTCCTGGGCCTTCAACTAGTTTTCTGCTCATTGCACGTGCTTATTCACCCATTTTCTTTTAGAACATGGACATTTACTTCTAAGAAGGTGCAGCTTAGTGGAATAGACTTTTCTGTGCATTCTTTCTTCCTAGCAAACAAATAAGGTGACATTTTAGCTGAATTAAATGTGCTTAATTTTACTTCTACATGCATCATATTAAGAAATTATCTATGGACAAGCGAAGTTTACCAGCGAAAGCCTCAGAGGAGGCCTCTCTCCAGAATGGGCTTTGATTATTGATAAAAAGATAGTTCAAGAATGCTTATTCTTAAACATTATACATAATAAGCACTTATTACTCATAGGTGTATGCTTCACTTAGCTGATGTAAAAGAAATCAGAGATAAAATAGGTACAAGGCAAAACTGCAGCAGGCTTTGGGTTAGATCCATGTTCAACAGGAAGACATGGCAATATCAGTCCAGACATTTATAAACTATTAGCATTGGTTTTGGAGTTGGTGACATATTTTTGGCATTTGGGAATGGGTATTAATGAAATTAAATCTGACACATCTGGAAACTCAAATTTGGAAAAGACTGCTTTAAGAAGTAGGTATAATAAATATGAATGCATGTACTTTGCATGCCAAGCATCAAAGGTTCATTGTCTGGAATCACTGGATAGATTTGAAGTCTGAAAGCATGAAGACAGCACTGCGGTGAAAACTATACTGAGCTGGAAGGGCTCAGTATTGTTCTGTTCAACTAACTCAATGCAAAATTCATCTCATAGCCACCTGCGAATTTGCCTTAAATCACTAAATATTTGGAAAGGAAAGACTCGAAACATTCTATTTTCCTCACTCTTCTTTCCTCCAGAAAGTATTGGGTTATTATAGAGTACTGTTTTAATAAGGAGTATTCAAGCTATTTTTTTAACATTACATCATGAAACCATTTTTAAGCAACTTCTCTTACCAGTACAATCACCCAAGCAATTTTTGGCTTTGTGCAAAATTCTCCTCTAATGCACAGCTGGGAGACCATCTCCCTTCTATTTCCCTCGCCCTTCCTTTCAATTCTTGAAATGCCTTGTGAAATGTTAGATGGCCCAGCTCCAGCTGAGGCAGCTGTTCTGAAGTCGATGCAGTGGGAAGGGTTCTCATAACAATGGGGACCACATGAAAGCTCTCCGATTAACTCCTCCCCCCTATTGAAGGCTTCTTTCACTTCAGTGGTTTGCACATTAGTACGAATAAAAGACTAGACACACCAAGGGGTACATTTTCAGCACAGTGCCTAGGGAATTAGACACGCAACCCTTGCAAACAATAATGGGAAAATGGCAGTTATGTGTAGAATTCCCTGTGCTGTGTAGTGTGAATTTACATTTCCCTCTTCACAGTTGTTTCCTTTTGGTGTTGATGTCTGTCTAAGGAGAAAACTCTGCTTCCAGGACCTCCATAGGAAAAGATATATAATAATCTATGTGTTAATATTAAGCATGTATATACTGCACATTTGTCTGCTCAGACATAAGGGCCATTGATTTTTGTCCAGTGAAACTTACTCCCCAGTTAGAATATGTAAGACTGTTCCCTTAGTATTCTATTATCTTTTGGGATTGTTTAGAGTATTTGTCCTAGTCCTACAGGTGCCTCATATCTAATCTGTTTTATGTGATAGCCCTCAGAATTTATCAACAGTAGCTGTAATGGCCCTCATAAAGAAAAAGATGGAGTGGAGATCATATCTGTGGTAAAAATCATCCCCAAATATTTTATCACTCTAAACATCTCAGCACATCCTCTAAGTGAGGAAGCCTAGGATTTGACAAGGAATTCTAATATTTATCTATTAACCCACACTCAATTGCCACTAATACAAGTGTTCAATTTTAGAATTATGCCATAACATTTGCAACTAAGACATAACTTCTACTGAATGTGCAAAATTCTCAGAAGTGAGTACAGGTGCTTTTGAGATTTCTTTCAAACCTCATTTAAATTTGGAGAATATTTTAGACTCAAGGACATAATTATTTTCTATTTTGAATGACCATGAAAAGATAAGATGCAGGGGGCTACAAATGGAAGAGAGGGCATAAAATGGCATGAAGCAATTTAGGATCCAAGCCACTGGGCCTCCTATATGTTCACAACTCATAGTATCCTAGATAGATTTGCCTTTTCATTGACTTAGAGATCTGTTTAACTTGGCACTGTACAACTTGCTACTTTACAGAAGTCCATGTATCTGGCCAAGTCAAACATATGTTGCCTGTGGGGAACTCAGCACAGATTCAGTTTTGATTAAATATTTTTCATTCTTTGGCCTATTACTGTATTGTTTCAATGACAAACAGCAGAAGGATTACACGTGACTCTCTGGACATTGTTGAACTGAGTTTCTATAATCCGTCATCATTCAAAAAGCAACTCAACTAAAAAAAGTATGCATATGTGAGAGCATTGTGTTATTCATAGAATTAATTTTAAAGTATATAGGCCAAGTCGAAACACAGTGCTGGTTATTTTTGTGATGTGAGAGTTTGCATTACTGCTTTTGCTAATTGGTGTATGTTGGAGTTCCAGTGACATCCTGGGAGGTGACACGAGGCTGGCTCCAGGGTATTGTGAATTCATCTCTGAGTGAGGGGTTCTTGCCTACCGTCTTGAAAGAGGCGGTGGTGAGGCCCCTCCTCAAGAAGCCATCCCTGGACCCGGCTTTATTAGAGAACTATCGTCCCGTCTCCAACCTTCACTTTTTAGTGAAGGTTGTTGAGAGTGTGGTGGCTCAACAGTTCCCTCGACACCTGGAGGAAGTTGATTATCTAGACCCGCGCCAGTCCGGCTTCCGGCCCGGTCACAGAACCGAGACGGCATTGGTCGCGTTGGTGGATGATCTCTGGAGGGCTCGGGATAGAGGTTGCTCCTCTATCCTGGTCCTGTTAGACCTCTCAGCGGCTTTTGATACCATCGACCATGGTATCTTATTGCACCGATTGGGGGGGTTGGGGCTGAGAGGCACCGTTTTACGGTGGTTCTCGTCCTACCTCTCTGGTCGGTCGCAATGGGTGTTGGCAGGAGGGCAGAGGTCGGCCCCAAGGCCCCTCACATGTGGGGTTCCTCAGGGGTCGGTCCTCTTGCCACTTCTGTTCAACACCTACATGAAGCCGCTGGGCGAGATCATCCGTGGTTTTGGGGTGGAATATCATCTGTACGCTGATGACATCCAGCTGTACATATCCACCCCGAACCACCCCAACGATGCCGTCGAGGTGCTGTCCCGGTGCCTGGAGGCCGTACGGGTCTGGATGGGTAGTAACAAACTCAAACTCAACCCGTCCAAGACCGAGAGGCTGTGGTTTCCGGCACCCCGGCACCCCGGTTTAGCCAGATAAGTCCAACACTGGCCATTGGGGGCGAACAACTTGCCCCCGTGGAGAGGGCGCGCAACTTGGGCGTCCTCCTGGATTCCCGGCTGTCCATGGAGGACCATGTGGCGGCCGTGGCCAGGGGGGCGTTCTATCAGGTTCGCCTGATACGCCAGTTGCGCCCCTTACTAGACCGAGGGGCCCTTCGCACAGTCACTCAAGCGCTTGTGACATCTCAGCTGGATTACTGTAACGCTCTCTACATGGGGCTCCCCTTGAGGTGCACTCGAAAGCTACAGTTAGTGCAGAATGCGGCCGCGCGGGTGGTTATGGGTGCCTCAAGGCAAGCCCACGTAACACCTCTCCTGCGCGAGCTGCACTGGCTGCCTGTGGCCTTTCGAGTGCGCTTCAAGGTGTTGACTACCATCTTTAAATCGCTCCATGGCTCGGGGCCTATCTATATACGAGACCCCCTCCTGCCCCATACATCCCTTTGTCCGGTCCGCTCCCACAGAGCGGGCCTTCTCCGGGTGCCGTCGGCTGGGCAATGCCGGCTGGTGACACCCAGGGGAAGAGCCTTCTCTGTGGCGGGCCCGGCCCTCTGGAACGACCTACCCCCCGACCTTCGCACTACCTCGGACCTCCGCCTCTTCCGCCAACGTCTTAAGACATACTTATTCCAATAAGCCGGCCTAGGATAGCCCCCCACTTCTGACTTTTTAAATATAAATTATAATTCAGCAAGGTTTTAACAATGGATTTTAGCACGGGTGTAATTAATTTAATATATTTTAATTGATGTATTTTGTATTTTATGGTTTTATATAATGCCTGTGCGCCGCCCTGGGTCTTAACAAGGAGAAGGGTGGGGTATAAATTTGATAAAATAAATAAAATAAATAAGACTCGGAATGTATGTTCACTTTTAAAATGAACTGCGGGTTTTTTAGTACAGTAGTAGCATTTGGAAAGGATTGGCATTCTTTTCTAGTAGAAGGCTGCATTTTCTTAATTGAAATCTGTTATCAATCTGCTGAGCTTAAGCAACCATTGGACATGGAACTATCAGGAGTGGGTAGCAGTACACATTTGCTCACTTTCTGTAATTCCCTCTCTTCCTCCTTTTCTCCTTTTGACACTCCACTCTTTTCTGTCTTTCACTCACTCTGATATACAAGAGGGAAAAAACGTTTTCCCCACAGATATTAATATGGATAGCTTGCAGACAGCATTTGAAATTAGTCCATAGGCCACAGGCCGCATATGATTGTACTTTGCTCACTCCTGAATTAGATCTGGAGCTGGCTTTGTAACAACGGAGAGATTTCCAATATTGGCTTACATTAATATTTCACAATGGTGTCTTATGCTTTGATTATTTTTAAGTTTTAGGTAAAATTCGAACTGCAGTTGGTAGTGCTCAGCTTCTCATGGCTCAGAAATTTTACCAATTCAGAGAACTCTGTGAAGAAAATCTGGTATGTAACATGTATTATGATATCAGTGTTTTTATTACTTGCATGCAAAACAAATATGTTAGTGTCTGAAGCAGAATCATGTATAATACCACAATTGCTCTTCCCATGACTCAAATGCAAGAGTTTAAGGCTGGCCAAAATATTTTGGTACTTGAAGAAAATCTTACAACAACCTCTCCCAAGAAGTTTAAAAAAACACTAAAAATAAATTAGAGAAGTGAGTTTATAACATTTATTTCCAATTCTAATATATCACAGTATGGAACAAAAAATTACATTAATTGTAACCAAAATTATGCTGTCTAGGACACAGATGTATTGGAACTATATCAAAAAGTGGATTTAAAAAAACACTGATTTGAAAAATTATTGAAAGCTCAGGAATGTGCCAGAATATTTTAGCCTTCTGTTTCTGGTACTGGTGGTTCTCAACATATGACCACAATTGGTCATATAAAGGTAGGCATAGATAGGCTTAAGATACAGAAGGATCTTGACAAACTTGAATATTGGGCATTATCTAACAAAATGAAATTCAATGGTGAAAAAAGTAAGGTTCTACATTTAGGCAAGAAAAACGAAATGCACGGTACAGTATAGGTGGCACCTTGCTCAATAGTAGCAACTGTGAGAGGGATCTGGGAATCCTAGTGGACGACCATTTAAATATGAGCCAGCAGTGTGCAGCAGCTGCCAAAAAAGCCAACACAGTGCTAGGCTGCATAAACAGAGGGATAGAATCAAGATCATGTGAAGTGTTAATACCACTTTATAATGCCTTGGTAAGGCCACAGTTGGAATACTGCATTAAGTTTTGGTCACCACGATGTAAAAAAAATGTGGAGACTCTAGAAAGAGTGCAGAGAAAAACAACAAAGATGATTAGGGGACTGGAGGCTAAAACATATGAGGAACGGTTGCAGGAACTGGGTATGTCTAGTTTAATAAAAAGAAGGACCAGGGGAGACATGATAGTAGTGTTCCAGTATCTCAGGGGTTGCCACAAAGAAGAGGGAGTCAAACTATTCTCCAAAGCACCTGAGGGCAGAACAAGAAGCAATGGGTGGAAACTAATCAAGGAGAGAAGCAACTTAGAACTGAGGAGAAATTTCCTGACAGTTAGAACAATTAATCAGTGGAACAGCTTGCCTCCAGAAGTTGTGAATGCCCCAACACTGGAAGTCTTTTAAGATGTTGGATAGCCATTTGTCTGAAATGGTATAGGGCTTCCTGCCTCTGCAGGGGGTTGGACTAGAAGACCTACAAGGTCCCTTCCAACTCTGCTATTGTATTGTATTGTATTGTATTGTATTGTATTGTATTGTATTGTATTGTATTGTATTGTATTGTATTGTGACTGAAATTTCAGTTGCTAAGTAATGTAATTGTTAAGCAAGTAATTGTGTAACTGGACCCAACTGTGGTTGTTAAGCACATCACATGGGCAAATGAATCTTGCAGTTGTTAAACAAATTTCGCTTCACCAATTCGCTTTGCTTATTGGAAGCCACTGCGAAGGTTACAGATTGTGATCACATGACCGCAAGATGTTGCAACCACAATAAATGCAAGCTGGTTGCCAAACACCTAAACTGCAATCACATGACCGCAGGTGATACAATGGTTGTAACTCCAAAGACAGGCTGCAAGTTGCTTTTTCGAGGCCATCATAACTTCAAATCATTGTGGAATGGTCATAAGTCAAGGACTACTTGTATATGCAATAACAGAAATATGCCCAGTAAAAACTATCCATAGCAGTGGTGGGTTTCAAATTCCATTCCAACCATCCTCATGCATGCGTCTTAGCACCTCCGTGATGCTCCAACTGCTCTGCGGAGCGTTGCACAGGCGCTGTACGCGCCATGCACCTGCGTGGAAGTGCAGAAGCCTTTAAATACTGGGAAGGAGTGGCTTGGCCCTCTGGAGCACTGTACCAGAACAGTATCTGTTGCTCCGGGCTGGCTCTGGTACGCCCGGTGTGTACCTCCTGCAACCCATCACTGATCCATAATCATTATTACAACATATTGCTGCCAAAACATTCATTCCAAAGTAAGATTGCTTCAACTAAGGTAAAGGTAAAGGTTCCCCTTGCACATATGTGCTAGTTGTTCCTGATTCTAGGGGGCAATGCTCATCTCCATTTCAAAGCCAAAGAGCCAGTGCTGTTCAAAGAAATTCTCTGTGGTCATGTGGCCAGCATGACTAAATGCCAAAGGGACACAGAACGCTGTTACCTTCCCACCAAAGGTGGTTTCAATTTTTCTACTTGCATTTTTACGTGCTTTCAAACTGCTAGGTTGGTAGAGGCTTGGAGACGTAATGGGAGCGCACTCCATTACGCGGCACTAGGGATTCTAACCACCGAACTGCCAATCTTTCTGATTGACAAGTTCAGCATCTTAGCTACTGAGCCACTGTGTCCACTAATTGTTTCAACTAATTTCCCCCAAATATTTAGCTGATTTTTAGCATATGCTATCCATTATGTTTGTGCTGAAACTACGACATAGTGCATGATGGCTTAGTTAATTTAATCAACTTGTATTATTATTCCATATGAATCAGATGCCGTAGGGTAGCCAACATCATTAGAAATAAAAAGCAAAATTCCACCTGACTTTTTCAAAGACTTTGAATTTTTGTGTGTGTTTTTTTTCCTATTTCTATTTCCTATTCTTTTCTCTCTCTCAGAATCCTAATGCACACCCGAGACCAGCCTCCCAAGATTTAGCAGGGTTTTGGGATATGCTCCAGTTGTCCATAGAAAATATTAGTATGAAATTTGATGAACTTCATCAGTTAAAGGCCAATAATTGGAAACATCTGGATCTACATGACAAGAAGGTAGAACATTGTCGATTTTGTATGCTTCATTTAAAACCCTGCACAAATACTGGACAGATTAAATAGGTCTCTGCGTACTTCACAGATGTTAAAAACATGAAATGGATTTCATATCAGATTAATTCCATTGTAAAAGAAAAGAAAAGAAAATGTTTACTTTAGAAATCACCTGGAATATTATTTGTAATATGTTCAGGCATATTTTTAAGGCAAACTTGTACATGTGAAAAATGGGAATGTGCTCATTTGTCTTATTATACTTAACGTATAATCATATTAGATAATCAACTGTTAGAAGAAATTGCCTCATATATTGATTCTTACAATTAAAATAAATAATATAGAGAGTTCACAGTGCTGCCTAGTGTAAGAGTTTTGTTTACTAATGCACTATGAAATGTATAAGTAAACTAGGGGAGTACTGTTATCAGCACTTACTTGGTAACCAGCCCCATTCCCATGGATAAATGTATGGGTATCTGCCAATCAAGCCATCATAAATATTACCTGGAAAATCTCTTGTGTCATTACTTTATTTTGAGGGAGACCTCATAGGTGGTTTCACCTCTTTTATTTCATTCAGTAAGTTCTAGCTCTAAAACATTAATTTGTTGTTGTTGTTCAGTCACTAAGTCGTGTCTAACTCTTTGCACCGTGGACCATAGCATGGCCCTGTCCTCCATTGTCTCCCAGATTCAAATGCTAAATAGGATGGCAAATTAAGACTCAATTTTCTTTCCTAGATATATCTGGATATTAGGTAATTTTAGTGTCCGATATCACATTGTTCTCAGTAGTAGTGTCAGAAGTAATCATTGTTTCCCTAGAGATCAGTAAGCATTTTAAAGCTGAGATATATTCCATCAATAATATCAGTACAAATTGAATAGAATGGAAATATGAAAACTTGTATGTAAACATTTTCCTTTTTCTTTTCCAGGGCCCAAAATTGGGAATCGGGGGGAGGGGGGGGAAAGGAAAGGAAAGGATATTAAGAGGAAAAAATGAAAGTCTTCTGAAATATTTTCTCCCACTATGAAATGTAAAAATGTACTATTTAAATGAAGTACTTTAATATATTCTTACCGTTGCCCTTAATAATGTCTACCCTTAAAAACTAACATGGAGACTTAAGATGGAGAGTTAGCGGAATAGCGGAATAATGGGAAGTTTATTTCAATGAGTAAAAAAAACTACATTTCTATAGCAAAGAGAAATTTGCTATTGTTGCTGTAACTACTGATGTAGTCAAATATTTTTAAGGCCCATGCCTTAATAAGGAAAAGCACAAACTCAGTTTCACACATATTAAAGAAAATTGAAAAAGAGGGACGAAGTGTTCCCCTTGCACCTGTTTGTTTAGAACATTTCAAGCTGTTCATAGTGTTGTTTATACTCTGGCCTGTTCTGCCTATGATTATTTCATGTATTATTTTTAAAGCAAAGAATAATATTATGCGAACAAGTTCTGTAGATATTTCATTTTTTTCAAAATATATATATTTTTAAATAATCATAGTAATTGGGATTTCATTCCATAATGTCACTCTTCTCAAAATCTTTGTTTTGTTAGCCATAGGGAAATGAAAAAAGTCCAGGGAAAAGAATGGTCTTGTTGAACCCATTCTTGCATTTGTTATGCCTTAACCATGCTGGAACCTTAACCAGTTCTGAATATTGACACACACACGCACCAAATAAATACTGCATGATTAAGTCAAGTAAAAGCATTGTTTACCTATAAATGTTCAGTAGGGAAAAGCATGAAGTCATCTGGTTTACATTGTAGAATGTTACATTAGAACAGTCTAAGAAAATCATGCATTTGCATTCTTTGCTTGTTCCAAACCAAAACACGAATAAATGATTACCTCTTCAAGTCCCACAAGATAACATTTCTGGGACAAAAATTTTTGGTGATTCTAAAACGCACTGTTTTTATTAGATGTTATGATACTTAAATAGGCCAAAGCTTTTTTATCCCCAGCAAAAGAAACTGATACTACTTTAATGATAAACTCAACAAAAGAAGTAAATTAAAGAGAACTAAAAAATCAGGATGTTTCATCAACCTGTAGTAAAAAAATATATTTTGTGGCTCATGGTTACCAAGTGTGGCTACATTAATATTTAAATTAAATTGCTTGTTTTTCTTATTTAAGCAAAATATGAAAAAAGTTGTGAATTTGTTTTTATATTTGTGTTTGTTATCCTTCATCCTAAACTTGGGTAACTACCATAGTTCATTCCTTCGAATGCAGTGTTTCAAACAAATCCATTTCCATTAACACAAGCAATGAGGAACTGTTTTGATCAACAATGAGAAAATAATAAATTATGAGGACACTTATAGAGCATAATGAAATTAATAATCCATTTAGGAAATTATTATTAAGATGGATACCATATAATTTTTGGAAAAATAGAGTCTACGTAAACCAGAGATATATTTTGCGTTAGACATGTGGATCCAAATTTAAAAGGAAAAGGGTGAAATGGAATATATCAGGCACTAATATAACATCTGTTGACAGATACCTAAAGAAACTGCATCATTACTGGGCTCCCAAAGCCACTATGTAATCCCAGAAAGGATGCATTTAATTTATGGAAGGATGGATACATGCTGTATGACTCCTGCACTCCTTTGCACTTCAAATCCAGATTACTGGGTAGCCCTATTTGGATCCTAGATGTAAATTCCAGAAGTACCATACCCACACTTCTCTCCCTCCCCCCTCCCATTCTGTCTCTTTCTATATATGTATATGATATATTAATATATATCATGTGGATATATGCACATTACTTCCTGTTTATTAACCATGATATCTTTGGATGCCAAACTAATTACTAACATATATTCTCAGAATTCCTTTTTTAAGTTTTCTCCACCCACTTCTGAATTTGTAATTGAATTCAGTTTATAGATTGTTGACTTCGATACTATACTTTTAAGAAGCACATTGCACCCAAAGTATGCAACGTTCCATAGTCAGTCACCACCAACCACGTTCTTTTTCATTTTGTTTCTAAATTTTGCTATGACAACTAACCTAAGGCTGCTAGTTCATGTGACTGTGAAATCTATCCATAAGTCTTGAATGTTGTAAGCCCATTTAGTCTTGTGTATGTATATTGTATACAAAGGGGTCAGTGCTCATTATGTGTCTTTCATTCCTACCACATATTATTCTATTATGCTGAGTTAATTTATTAAGAACATCCAAGGATTTTACTAATAGTTAGGTGTAAGGTGATTTTGATTACAATCTGACTTTATAGAATTATGACATTGTATTAAGCAGCAGTACTAAAGATGCTCTCCTTTCTAATTCTGATTGTCCAGAAGAGGAATTTAGATTGTCTAGCAGGAGCTACATACAGTATTTAATGGTGGGAGCTTCATCCTTTTGAGCCTCAGGCACCACATGTCTATGGAGAACTAGCGCTATTATCAATGCTGTCCTTTTTTGCCTTAAGATTATGTACTTTTGAAAGTCTTTGAATGCCGCTTCAGTGAAGAGAAAGTGAATTAACTTTAGATAAACAAGTATCTTCTAACCACTGACTTGTCCTAGTTTGTTTGTCTCCCCCACCCGTCCTTTCTTTAAATTTTTCCCCTGAGAAGCTGTATAATGTCATTAACCTTCTGCTTTGATCAGGAGAGAAGGGCCCCTCCTCCAGTGCCAAAGAAGCCATCGAAAGGTCAGGTGCCACTCATTCGGGAACGCTCTTTGGAGAGCTCACAGCGTCAGGAGGCCCGGAAACGGCTGATGGCTGCCAAACGAGCTGCATCGGTTCGTCAGAACTCAGCCACTGAAAGCGCCGAAAGCATTGAGATTTACATCCCCGAAGCCCAGACCAGGCTATGAAGGGATCCAACCAGGAGGACTGTTAATGGCAAGAAATATCTCTTGTATAATTTGCCCTAGGTCCGTGCTCAGAGATACCAATATGTATTTGTATTTCTCTCCTCTTCCTTTTATCTCTCTCTTCTCTCCCAATGAATTAACACTTCTGTGGTGTAACTGTCAATTCTCCAAGAGGGTTTTGCTAACATCCCTTGCTTTCTAAAGGTTTGCCCATCTCAGCCTAGTGCTTTGTCATATGTACTGATGCTGCCCACCTTGCCTCTTGTAAAGAATCCCATACACCCACAAATAACACCTCTCTTCCTTTCTGTCTCATGTACACACATCTATGCGCGCGCACACACACAGAAATCTGTACAATAGATGCACCGATTTACTCATCCTTGTTCCTTAAAGGTAGTCTGTTATCTAGTGTACAGCAATATTCCATTATTTGGTACTTTGGAAATCCAGTATTGCAGGGTAGTACCTTTAGGATTCTGTTGTCCTCCTCATTGATAGTGAATGGAGCTTGGGCTCAGAATCCATTCTTTGTATGACTAGTTTTTAATTTAATTTAATTTAATTTTTTAGAAACAGGCATATGATTTTGATCTTTCAAGATAATCCTTTTCATCTGTCATACTAGAAGAAGTTGGGGAGATAGGTGTACTGCAGTAAAAGTTCAAATGAGTCATGGGAATGAAATGTCCGTCATCCCATGAAAAGACTAGCAGCTGCACAAACTGCCTCACTTTATTTCCTCCAGCTCAACTTAGAATCTTTTTGATCAGGAGAAGACTGTAAAATCTATCTTCCAAGGTAGTAATATTTTAAGGCAATAACAAGAAAGCTTAGATGAATTTAAAAGATGAGTGAAAATTGGATTAAAGGAATATTTTCATCCAATCAATTACTAAGAATTTTTAACATTGTACTATATTGTCATTTCCTATTACAATGAGTGCATTTTAAAAGGAAACTCATTTGTTGATTTCCTGACTTTGATGAGCTTTCAGATTTTGCACATCGCCAACTAGCCGTTTGTTTCTAAAATGCTGTAAATGAAATACATGTTGTATACTACTCATGACCATTGATCTCAAGTATTTCATACTTTCCCCTTTGGTTTCTTCTTTAAAATAGAGAATACCTTTCTTTACAAAAACTGTTTTAAAGTAAGTAGTCTACACATAGTGCTAGATTGTTTGGGGAAAAGACTGATAGGCAACTATGCAGTGTTTTAGAAATGATTTCAAAAAAACTGCTTCAGAGCAATTGGAAGGACAAACATAGAACTTGTTTGTGACTCTTTAAAGCAGCCATATCTTTTCTTTGGATTATGTGGCTTTTTCTAGAGTTACTAAAAGAAAAAACCTTTTTGGAACCAGATATGAAACACTGCTTAACCTTAATAAGGAACCCCTGGCATGGGACTATAGAATGCAATCTGACCAAACTATCACACTAGCAGAAAGCATGATGATTTCACAAGCACCACAATTTTAAGGGGAGCATCTAACACGCACTAATGTGCATGTTTAAAGCACTAGAGAATTAACAGTTCATGTCCTAATGAGGTGTTGGTTTCAGTTGCAAGATTTGGTCTACATTCTGTTGCCAAAATCATGGATGAGACTAAAACACTCAACAGCTTATCGATCTGGACCATATGTCATTTTTTAGTTGTATCCTCCCAAGTCACATGGGCAAAGAATTGTGGGTCATTTCTTATTTGAATATTTAACTTTACCCATATTGGCATCCCTGTCAAGTATGGAAAAATAATACTTTTCTGACAGATCAAGAAAAAAGTGATCTAGTGCTAATGAAATACACTGAATGACTGACTTGTAATCTGTATTATCAAAGCTAGCTTTCAATTAGCTTAAGGTTAAAACTTTTCAAATATGAAACTCTTAACTGGTTGGATAGTAAAATTACACAGTTCAATCGCGCAGTGATAGAAATTACCATTCAAAAGCTGGCTTTTTCTTTTGTGCCTTTTTTCTTTGAGAATCTATATCAACAGATCATGCCAGAACATGTTGTAATGATACAGCATCATTTTTAGGCTCTATTTTTTTTTCAAGAATCTGGGAGAGGTAACAGATATGGAAATCTTTAAAAAAAAAAAAAAGTAAAATCACTAGAAAATTTGCTACCTCTCAAAGCCATTGATATATCCAAGCTATACACTTATTAACGGCACAAAATATCACTGCTGTGTTTTACAAGTAAAGGGCTAATAATTTCATATTTTTAAGACTTTTAAAGGCAAAGATAAAAATCCAGTGTTAACTGAAAACCGAAAGTTTGACTTGCAACATTTGAATTGTATTATGTTGAGAATGTTTTTTGCTTTACTTTATAGCCTCTTTTTAATATTTGAAGGCTTGCACATTGTTAGCAGTCTATATAATATTAGTAGCCACCTTTAAATATAGACATTCTGTTTTTTAAAAATTGGACTCTTCATACACAGATGTGCAAAATATGTCATACAGATCTATTTTCACAACAATATTATTTCTGTGGTATTTGAATTACATAAAAAAGGTATAAAAACTTGCTGAAATGCTGTTGAAAAAAATGTGTTAAGATAAGGCAATTTATCTAGCAATGTCATATACCATATGGTTACAAACAATGATATACTACAAAGTAGCCAATTGTTTTATTTGGATTACCCTTGGGAAGAAAATGGTGAGAATCACAACTTAATTTTATATTTTCGGAGAGATATATTTGCACATCTTAATTTAAAGGAATTTGTTAACACGATACCTCATTATTCATCTGGGTTTGATGTAGACATAACAATTATATCTTCTAATAAATTCCTAGAAAAATGCAGAAGATATGAAGATGTTGAACATCTGCATGTAACAGAAGGATTGAGAAACTGCATTCCTGCAATGGACAATAGTGCCACCCAGATTACTCTTTGGCATTGCAGGTCTATAAATCCGGCTGCTACTTTACTCTGATTGCCTCTTGTGGACCTTTTTATCTATACAATACAAAGCAAATAGAAAAAAAAACATTTTCAAAACATTTCTTTCTGCAGGGAACCTTATGCTCAGATTTCTTCAATTGAAATCAGTAGGAATTAGAAACTTTAATTGGCTAAATTATGTCTTATTCTTTCAGTTGATTTTGTAGAGTTTATTTTAATTCAGATGTTCGTATCTCTGCAAAAAAGCTGCAATCAGTGTTTTAAAGTACAATTGGGATTAAGGGATATTTAAAAAAAGAGGTTGACCTCTTAAACCAAAAGTTTTAAAATATTTATTATATATATTTTTGCAGACCTTTCCGTAAAATACCTAACAGTGCAATCCAATGCAAGTCTACTTAGATGTAAGTGTCACTGAATAAAACAGAGTTTATTTCCATTCACTATGGTTTAACACTCTTACCCAAGCTGGCGCCTTCTGATACTTTGGAGTTACTTCTAAATCTTTTAGTAATTCCAAGCACATTAGGTGAATACATCACAATAATGCCAAATTGGAGAGGCCTGGTAGGATACAAATTTGGACTGTAATTAATCTGGGAGTAATCTCACTTAATCTGTGCTTTACTTCTAAGTAGACACACATAAGCATGCACTGTTGTTCTTTTGTAATGAGAGATAAATAAAAAGATTAAATGTTTTAATATAAAAAAGTAAATGCTAGCATCTTATTTATAATATATTTCCATTTATTTATTGGGTGTCCCCTTAATGTTTTGTTATGTACGATCACTTTAATTTGGATTTTATATTTATGAATTTACAGTTTGTTTTTTAAAATTTATAATGCATAGTTTTACTAGAATGTGAATCAGAATCAATGATATAGATGCATTCTAGGTGTATTCCCAGTCAGGATAACCCATTTTTGTTTTTGTTTTCCTTTTTTTGCAAAATTGCTACAGTTTGAAAAACTCTGGAGGGAAGGCTGGAGAGCATTATATGGCACTTTGAATTAGTTTTTCAAAGGAGTATCTATCTATCTGATATGTGGACACACAAACATGTAAATAGATTAATGTTTCCCGTAATGTAAAAAGAGCAAATTAATAAAATAAATAATGCACTGCTTGTAAGAGCTGTGGCTTTTCAATATAAATTTTTATTCCCTTTTTGGAAAAAAAAACACCTGCTTTTGATGTGGTTGTATGATGTCTGGAGCAAACAGCAGCTCTTCCGGGTATCTACAAGATAGACTTATGTGAACATTTATTGTCACCTTATCCTTCTAAGCCTTGGGAGGACAGACACTGCTATATTATAGCTGTGTCTTAAGACACCTTAACTTATTTTGATGCTCAAAATTATCACATCACTACTAAAAAGTATCTGAAACACATTTAGAGAAAATATATATAACATGAAGGCTTTCTCTAAACGTGTTTCAGATACTTTTTAGTAGTGATGTGATAATTTTGAGCATCAAAATAAGTTAAGGTGTCTAATACAATTAGGAATCCTTCTCTTTTAGCTTGATTGGTTGGCTGCTATTAGTACCATGTTTTCCCGAAAATATGACAGGGTTTTATTTTCTTTTGATCCCCGAAATAAGCACTTGCCTTATTTTCAGGGAGGTCTTATTATTTTTGAGGTGCAGGAGATGAGCATGGTCTCCTCGTGGCTGCTGTGTTGCAATATTTTCAGAGAGGGCTTATTTTTTGGGGGAGGGCTTATTTTAGCATATGCACTCAAAAGCCCAATTGGGCTTATTATCCGGGGAGGTCTTATTTTCTGGGAAACAGAGTACTATATATGTATGTTAAACGTTATCATAATTGGCAAAACATAGAAGTTTTTCTTGACATGTGGTATAGCCTCTGGATTGTTTTTTCATTAGTTTTCACATTTTCATTCTCCATACATCATTTACTCAAAAGTCATTCAAATTTTGATTGTGAATTTAAGAAATCTGCCTTCATGTATGAATGAATCAATGTTCATGTAATCTAAATTATTTATTAACTTGCTTATTTATTGGGCACATATGTTATTCCAGTCATAAGTGACTGGCTGGCACATATACACAATAATCAGATTAAAAACACAATAATACATCAATGTTAAAATATCCCAGGCCTTGCTAACAACCAATTCCATGCAACATTCCTGCCAGAGAATAGATCAAAGACACCGAATCAAACATCACAGACATGACAGAAAACCATCTTTATAGTTTTTCAGAATTCAGCCAGGCAGAGATCAATCTGGTATTCATTACAAAGCTGTTCCACATTTCTGGGGAGAGAAGCGGCCAGGAACTGAGAAAGTCTTTCTCTATGGTTTCTGAAGATCACATATTCTTAGAGAAGGGACCCAGAGGGAATCTTCTCTTTTGGATCTTACAGTTGGGCAAAAACAGTGAGCAATTTTGAAGATTCTGAGATTCTGATCCTTGAAGGGCTTTGAAGGTGAAAACCAGCACTCTGAATTGCACTTGGGAACAACCGGCCACCAGTGTGGCTCTCAAAAAAGTGCTTTTGGGGTGTGTCTGCCCAATCTGAAACTTCTGGGTAGTTTCTGCATAAGATATGACCAAGGCACGAGAGACAATGAGGAGGGGCTTCCACTTCTCTAAAAGTCATTAATTGACACACAAGGTGCATCTATGTAAATTGCCTCCTAGCTACAGTTAAGAAATGTTTGAAGAGGAGCTGAGGATTCAGGAAGATGCCAAGATTATGAACCAATTCTCCCTGCAAATTGGACATAAACCTGTTTTCCCAATCCAGATACCATCAGCCTTCAGCCTTCAGTGACTGGGACACTGGCTGCATCTCCTGTTTGATCAGTTTAGCTGCAAAGTTGTATGTTATCAGCCTGATGATGACGCCCGACTCCATACTGGCTTATGATTTCACTCAATGAGGAATGGGGAGGGGAAAGCATCAAGTCTTGTGGCAACCCTCAGTGGAATTTCTTTTGGTTCAAACTCTCTCTTACTGCTCACTGATTCACCCACTTAAACATTTAAAATGTCATTCCTAATCCCAACACTCATAGCTGGTTCAGAATAATACAACGAATGCCACTAATAGATAAACAGGACTAGAAAGATCGTATTTCTTGTATCCTGATCTCTGCATAGATTGCTTTACATGAACACGCAATGTAAAACAATCTACCTCTGAGCTTGAGAAGGAAGTGAGATAAAACAGTTGCTCAGCTTTGGGAAAGGAAAAAGTGTGACAAAGGGATTCAGAACAATCCTACCTTGATCTTGTTATTCTTAAAGGGGCGAGGAGGGTAGTGAAGGTTTTGAACAGCTTTCCCATTCTATGAGCAACTCTACATCAATGAAGTGGCATTCCTGGAATCCTTGCGGTGTCTCTGGTTTGAATCTGGTTTATCTTGAAGGACTGACATTCATGATTGGCCTGAAACCAAATCCAGAAGAAATGGGATTGTCTGGGCCCATTTGCTGTTGTAGACCTATCAGTGTCTTAACAGTGTCTCCAAAAATCAAAGATTATTGAGACTTGGCAGTTGAACAATGGCTTCTTGAGAAAAGGTCACATTGGTACCTTTCAAGACATGCAGAAATATCCATTCAAGGAAAGAAGCATTTGCAGTGCTTGAACCCAGCTTCCTGTTGGCTCCCTGAAAGCTTTCATGAGTCAGAATCTAAGCCTCAAGTAGTAGGGCTGATATACCAGAGAATTCCATTTCTTCAGAACTCACAATGTCAATCTGTCTCACTAGATGACGTTATATGAATGTAATAAAAGCAGAGAAATAATGCCTCTTACTGCCTCAGATAAGCTTGAACATCAACCCTTATCCATGTTGTCAGGTTCACTTCTCCCCCCTCCCCCCTCACACACACACACACTCACCAGCTATGCCCCATAAGTGTCCTCTCAACTTCATTGCTTTAAACTCCTCAGTAAACTAAAGAAGTGCTTGGAGCTCATCAGTGAAGAGACATAGGCTGCTCAGGGGCAATCATAACTACGGCAAGAGCCATCTCTAGGCTTGAGACTATAACTAAGCCCCAGTAGTACAGTCCACCATGGCCTTTAGAAAATTCCCACAGGATTTCTCCAAGAAACTCAAGGGATTTACTAGATGGATCATCTCAAATAGATCAACTAAATAGACACCCAGCATCTCCAAAATAATTAGTCTACTCTGATCATGATTTAAAAAGGACAATAATTCATATCTCCTATTCCCAAATTACATTTGAGTATTTTAACATCCACCAATCACAACCTATCATCCTGCAGTTACAAGTGTTCTAGGCTATACTGTAGTGCATCTTTTGCAAAACAGCAATTGCAAAAAAAATCTCTGAAGGGCAGGTTACATTTGTAATACCTGTTCTCCACAGATTGTACTCTGAGCTTAATTTGCAGTGTAGTGCTAGCAAAAGCAAGTGTTGCAAGTTTTGTTTCTATGACCACTTCATTGTTTAGGACAGGGGTCTGCAAAGTCGGCTCTTTTAAGACTGGTGGACTGCTGGCTGGGGAACTCTGGGAGTTGAAGTCCACCAGTCTTAAAAGAGCCGACTTTGCAGACCCCTGGTTTAGGAGTTTCTCCAATAAAGTGTATCAAGTAACAATTCATCCTCTGCTCTTCAGTTCTAAAAACTTGCATAGTGATTAGTACTTATGTACATATACAATGACTTGCTGGCTTAAGACATGTCAGATTTTATTTCAAGGCACGAAATAAAGTCTACAATAATATATTTGTGTTTAAGAACTATTTGGATCTAGAGAATGATAAATGAAATGCAAACCAACTATTTATGCTGTTCTGTGAATGCCTGTACAATGTAGTAATGGAAGTGTTTATGCAGTGATATAAAATGTCACAGCTACAGAAGTTGTATTTCCATAAGCAAAATAACACTAGGTTTAAATTCATTTTTTTTTCATGCCTCACTTAAGTGGAATAAACAGAAAGGCATAATGAATCCAACTTTGAAAAGAAATATGAGCTGATAATTTCAAATGTCCACTATCAGATAGCTTTTAATCACCCTTTCCTAATCTTCAGCTATGCTTGGATTTAAACCAGAACTCAGCCATTTGGGAATGCTGAGTGTTACAGTCCCAGTGCAGCTAGAAACTGATAAATGAGAGATATTTTGTTCCTCTTGATTGATCATCAAGATTTCAGGCAAAATTCCTTCCATCTGGAGATGACAAGATTAAATTGCAGCTAGATCCAAATTACGTTTTTTTCACTGAACCATAACTCCATTTTTCTTTTATGAGCAAAGTCAGTTATCCTATGAGATAGATTCGAAAGCTTACCCTAAAATGAATTGTGTTGCACCTGCACTAAGCTTCCTTTGGAAATCCATGGTTTTTTCGGTTTCTTCCTTTTTTATTAGGCTGGCAGTGAATTTTACTACTAATACGGAAAAGTAGTAGTGTCTGTACTAACAGGCTCAAGGTGCCATCCTAACAGAGATGAAAAGTTTGGGATAGGTACTAGAGCTGAAGAATAGTATAGTGGTCAACAGTGGCTTCTGGAGTTGTTGGTGGGCCCAACATCTCATTCTAAGATTTCTGTTGCTACTAGATACTTTCATGAGCCACATCAGGCCCTTTTCTATTTCCTAGTTACAAATTCTGCCACAAGAAAGCAGATGCTCCTGTTCCCCAGGCTTCAGACTTAAGGGTACTCCCTAAAACTAAAGTATCGTTGGCCAGTTTACAATGCTGAATCTTAAATTTGTACACAAATAGAAAAATGAGAACAATTTTGTATATAGCTATATTCAGTGAACTTCACTCTTAGATAAGTAGGTGTAGAATTCACAGCTAAATATATAAAAGATCCAAATCAGTCAGGATGTATCTATGAGGCTTTCCCTAAGTCTTGGCTCCTCTGTCTGATTCTGTTTAAATCAGGGGTTCCCAAACTTTGCAACTTTAAGACTTGTGGACTTCAAGTCCCAGAATTCTCCAGCCAGCAGAGCTTAAAGCTTAAAGCTCTGCTGGCTGGAGAATTCTGGGACTTGAATTCCACAAGTCTTAAAGTTGCCAAGTTTGGGAACCCCTGGTTTAAATGAATAGTCAGTCATTTCTTACCATTTTGAAATGGGAACCACACTAACATTGTAGCTTAAATCCTAAAACAGGAATTTCATCATTTAAAAGAATCAAAGAAAACCTAGAAACATCACTCTGAAGTCCTTTCATTTAATGACCCTCGTACTTCTAAAAACACTTTTTAATTAATCCTTGAATTAAACATAATCTATTCCTGGTTTAGACACAAAATAAATTCTCACTGCAGTGGTGTTAAGTCAAAAGCAGTTGCACTTGGTGGCACACAAGTGCTTTCACTGTTTCTCACTAGAACAAAGTTTTATTAATTCTGTTTTTGTTCACTTAGAATCATGATTACTGCCACATGAAAGTAATTTAATCTAACCAAGTACATCTTGTGTGTCAACTAAACAAACTTTATAATAACATTTCGGATAGAAGACAGATATTTTTAGGGAAAGTGTTGAAACCAAGATAGATAACAGTTGAAACAATTTAAAATATGCAAGGACATTAGCTTAGAAAGTAAACGTTACAGCAGCCGATAACTCTGAAAAATTCACAAAACGTTTAGCCACATTGACAGCAAATCCACCTCAGATTTAAAACAATTTCAGCTACTTATATCATATTTTGATGTAGGCTGCCTGGCATATCATCTTGAGTTCAGGTGCAAGATAAGCCAAACAGCCGATTTCACAGCGTATTGAAATCAATATTCTAGATATTCTTAATATTCTAGATATCAAGAAGAATTTTGGTGAAACTTGGAAACTTGTGCTTTTCACTACAATTGTATGTTTAGAATAAAGGCATTTTTGTCAGAAAAAAATGCATTTGAAATACCTATAGAGGAATATTTTAGCAGAAAACATTTCTAGTGGGAGAACATTAGGAGAAAGTAATTTAGTATTGTCCTCTTCTTCCTAGCTATCTAAACTGCTGCCCATTAAAGAGGTGCTTTAAATTAAAGTGCATGTACCCAATGAGATGACCCTAGCCTACATTGTTAATATTGCTTTTAAATTCCATTTGAGTGGGAAATAATTTTAAAGAAATTAAATTATATAATTCTGTATAAGTTATTCAGAATTTAAATCAATGTAGTTGTGGATGATAACTTGTTATTTTCAATTAGATCACAAGCTCTTAATTTTCTGGGAAAGAAACAGCATTTGTAAATATTGTAAATGACATTTGGTGATATCCAGGGATCACTGAACATCTAGCCATGTGTTTATATGCATATTTGCTGGCTATGTGGAGTTATCTACATGCTTTAATACAAAGGTATTAGAATCCTATATTTAAGCTCCTAAATCAGGAATTTAAATGGTGTTAGTGTCTATATATGAGAACATCTACAAAAGTTTCTCATTATATTCATCCATAGGGGAGGGGGAAAGGAAGCAAGAGATGCAGCATACATAATGATGTCTTCATTCAAATGATGTAACATTTACATAGCTGAATCATTTGTAGACTGCCTACTTACACAACGATTTACAGAAGTTTACAAGTAACAACGGCCAATAAAAAAGTAATGAATCTAGGTAATATAAGGCAGCCTTACGACCATCGGTGCCCATATGCTTTGTATAATAGGAAAATTTTCAAAGCTCCTTTAATAGGATGCATTCCTCACCTCTGCAAGTAAAATACACAAGGAGCAAATCTCTCTCTGAGAAGTACTGCTGCTGAGTGCTCTTTTTCCTTATCTCCTATAGGCGGAGTACTTTTATCATGTGCTGTCACAGCCTTACATTATAATCAGAACTTTGCTTTTAATCCAAAGAAAACATAACACCAGAGTAACACCACTGAAATTGCTACCCTTGTTCATCTCATGGGCTTCTAGTTATTAGATCAGTTGAAATTTCCAAGCCATCTTAAAAGCAACCCCAACCTGCATAAACTGTCTTACAGTGGAGTGCGTCAAACGCATTATTAACGTTTGCCAGGGAGTCTCAATTCAAAAAGGCCTGAAATTAATGCAAAGACGTTCCTGGCCACAGCCAATATCTTACGTTCTAGCAAGTGTCTTGAATCCAGAAGGACCTTCAAAACATGGATTTGCTCCAATAGAGGAGTGTGACCCTATTAAGAATCAAAATTGGAATTGGATTCAGGCCAATGAAATATCAACAAAGAGTACCAGTCTTGAAGAGCCCATCTAGATGCCAGAATGATGCCATAGTTGATGGTATCAAAAGCCACCAAGATGTCTAAGTATCAGGAGGGGCACATTGCATCCTAATCAAACAAAGATCAATATAAGGGCAACTAATGCAATTTCTATCCCAGCTTGAATTCCACCTGCACAAATTCAAGAAAATCTCTTCCTTTAGAATTCTTTTTAATTTCCAACTGCCTTTTTCAAAATTTTCCTTAAAAAGGTAAGATGGGAAATTAATTAATAGTTGCCCTAAGTGGCTGGGTTGAAAATGGCTTTAGAAGAAGGTATATCATTATTTTCCTCAAGATGACTAGACTTTCCCATTCCCTTAACAAAGCAATGATCACTTCCAGAATCCAACCACAAGCATAGATCAATGTTACAAGTGGCTAAACTCATGTCACAAAGGGCCCAATACACATTAATTGAACTTGTTCAATCCAAGATTGCATCAGATCTTCTTTCAAGGCATTGCCTTGGACTTCTTGACAGATCCTCTTGAAATGGAACTAAGCTTGGAGAAAAAGTGAAATATTTTATCTATTAAACAAAATGTTCCCCAAAAGAAAATAGGTGTCCTTAAACAGATACAAGTATGCAGATACTTTAAGGGCAGAGAAATTGCTGTCCATATTGCTATGATATACTCCTAAAAATAGAGATTCAACTGTGATTGGTTAGGTTCACCATTTTAGGTGTCTACATTTGTTTAATCTTCTGCAGTTCCTCTGTAGAACCCAAGAACTTGCTAGGTCCTGCAGGAAAGGAGATAAATTTGTAAAAAAAATCATTTGGCCTCCACCGTTTTCATGTTCCAGAGATTAGTGAGACATAC
This sequence comes from Rhabdophis nuchalis, assembly GCA_039707465.1. Lineage (NCBI taxonomy): Eukaryota > Metazoa > Chordata > Lepidosauria > Squamata > Natricidae > Rhabdophis > Rhabdophis nuchalis. Next base: position 170,322,476 of record CM077645.1, read on the forward strand.
AATAAAGCTGGTTGGGGAATTCTCACGCAATCCCCAAAACCCCAAATAGCCCTTGAGTGTATTATTTCAACATTTCTGCAGAGATTAAACATGATGGTGAGATGCATGAAAACCAGAAATGCCTGACCACAGCAAAAGAAAATTGTCCATTTTCAGATCACATTGCTACATAAAAAACAAATTTAACATGTGACCATCTGTGTGCATTTAGGGGTGAAAATCTCATCTACTACCATCATCATGAAGGTCAAAAAATTTGTATTCCACTTGTGAATGGCTCATGTATCTAGAGAATAAAAGGGTTTTTTGTGTGTATTTAATAATCCTTTGGGCAGGGTCATTTTAAATTAAGTTTTCAGATAAATATGATTTGCTATAAGACACTTTGGAAAAAAGAATCTTAAACCATGCTAAAATAACCAGTGATTAATCAATAAAACAGTGCAATCTCTTATTTTTGAAAATAAACAAGGACCTTGCATTTAAATGTTTTCTTGTTTAAGGAGAGCTGTCTACAAGCAAGAATACACCATAAACCAGGGGTGTCAGACTGGCAGCTCATGGGCCAGATATGTCACGCACAGGCCATGCCCACCCCAGCTCCACAAAGGGGGAAAATGACGCAAAACATCATTTGATGGCAATGTGACACAGCGAGTTTGACAGCCATGCCATAAAATGTAGTAAAGAAAATATATTACCGTATTTTTCGGAGTATAAGACACACCTTTTTTCCTCTAAAAAGAGGCTGAAAATCTGGGTGCGTCTTATACATTGAATACAGCATTTTTTGCCTCCTGAAACCCCGCCCCTTCACCAAAATGGCCATGTGCGTACCCTTATGGAGGCTTCCAGAGAATTCCTGGGGGCTGGGGAGGGCAGAAATGAGCAAAAAACACTCTATAAGCCTCCATAGGCTATGCATGCAATTACTTTGACCAAAAAACGGCCCCTTTTCACGAAAAAAAACGCCCTTTTCCTTGTTTCCCCCTCCCCCCGGAGCACTCTGCAAGCCCCCCCAAGACTATTCATGCCTTTTATTTGGGGAAAAACGGGCCCATTTTCACGAAAAACGGGCCGTTTGGGAGAGGTTTGCAAAGTGCAAAAAGGGCTTTTCCCTCCCTTTTTGAAAGCTGTTTACTTAGAGTGATTGATGAGAATTACCTTGGTCAAGTACTGTGCCTGCAGAAACCAAGATTTGTTCCAAAGGTGGTCAGTGATTTCCTTCTCCAGCACATGGGTAAATACACCTGGAAATATCTACCAACCTACCTGCTCTCTCTCTCTCTCTCTCTCTCCCCCTATCTATCTACTGTATCTCTCTCTCTACCTACGTATCTATACTCTCTCTCTTCCTACCTATCTATTGTATTTCTCTCCCCCCTCTATATACATACCTACTCTCTTTCTCTACCTATCTAGTGTATTTCTCTCTATATATATTTATTTCTCTCTCTCTATCCCTCTATCTACCTATCTACACTCTCTCTCTTCCTACCTATCTACTGTATTTCTCTATCTCCCCCCTCTATCTACCTATATACCTATCAACTACTCTCTCTCCCCCTATCAACTGTATTTCTCTCTATTTCTCTCTATCCCTCCACCTACCTACCTACACTCTCTTTCCCTACCTACCTACTGTATTTCTCTCTCTTTCTTTCCCTCTCTATCCCTCTATCTACCTACCTACTTTTTTTAAAAAATTGCCTGTTCAAAACCTGGGTGTGTCTTATACTCGGGTGCGTCTTATACTCCAAAAAATATGGTAAGTTCATATAGATCTAAGAGCAGGTTTCATTGCCAGCAGCTTATAAGCAATAGTAGTACAAATTTAAATCAAACTCTTTAAGAGTTTCTTTTTGAAAAATAGAAGAACTGAATGTCTATATGTTACAATGCAAATTTCTTTTGAAACACTAGTTCAACAAAATACTCAGGGTAAATCAACTATTAAAGAAAATATTTTATTATATCATGAAAAAGTATAATCATTCAAATCCAAACTTTTTTTAAAATCTGAATTTTTTTAAAGACAGCCTGTTGGTATATTTTGTTCCACATGGGAATGATAGGAATACTAATCTTGTTACTAAATATTGCACAGTCTGAAAGAGACAAATAATGAAAACAAAACAAAATCACATGATCTTGGGAACCATCTCACATTATGAAAAAAAACCTACTAAGAAACTTTTAAAAAAAAGGGGGGGTGCTTCTACAGTAGCTTTAAGTTTATAATTCTTGGAATGACTGGAATCCACTGAAGACCATAACAGGGATAGGAAGCTTCATTTCAGCAATCCCTTGTGCAAATAAGATTAATTAGAACAAATAATGCAGTTAAATCCTTGATATCATTGAAACAATTGCCACATCTTTCTGTTACATCCCTGTTGGGGGAAGAGAAAATATGAAGAACAATTTATGCCGTGAGTTTTGCCTGCAATTCCATCTCCGCTGCCTGTTTCAGTGCAACATCCACCAGGAGTTGAAATCCACTGAAGTCCTGATTGAGATCTGGGGGAGTTGGAGGAGGAGTGTTGAAAAGCCCACTTTGTGCATTTGAACTAGGTCCCAACTTATCCTCGTGGAATAGGAGAGAGTTGTCTGAAAAGTTGGTAGGCGAAGCCCACTGAAGGTCATCTGTGGACTGACCTGTACCGGCGGGCTGATTGAAATGGAAAGGGACATCTTTCAGTGCAGTTACGGTGGTATGACAAATTACTGAGGGACGAGCCAAAAGAGATCCCGGAGAAGGAGCATTACAAGTCTTGTTTGGTCTTGGGCTACCAGAGAGAAAGGAGCTCTCAATCAGAGGGATGCAGTTTTTTGAGCTGGAAAATTCCACCAGGTGGCCATCAATTACCTTGGTCCCTCTTCGTGAGATAGTAAACTGATTTGGGTCCTTTCCATCCTTCCTCAACATGTCAGGCAAAAGCCTGCGCCGTGCATTGATGAACCAGTTGCAGACCTGGGAATACAATGACATTTTCATTCTTACCGTCATTCAATTCCAATTATGTATTGCATGAAAGCAGTTCAGCTAAATGCCTGAATCCCTTCAAGCTAGATTCCTGGACCTAACCAAAAAAAAAAAAAGGCTGGCAAACAAGTTTTGACACACCTGAAAGAGAGACTTTCCTGGTTCAGCCAGCCCCTCCTTGAAGCAGAAAACCTGAAGATTGTAGTGGGTAAAGCCCTAAATTTGGTTCTAAGTCTGCATATATGTAATGAACAAAGTGTAATCTTTAAGTAATGAACAAAGAGCAATCTAAATCATTACAGTTAGGTTAATTAACAACAGGAAAACATTTTCCTCTGAAACAGTAACTCCTCCCTAAAGGAGTTACTGATTTGCCTTGTTCAACTGACTATGTCAACAGGCAAAGGAGGGATTACCTCACCAAGTTTGCCCTTGTTTGAGTATCAAGCCAGTTTCCTGGGCAATAAAAGAAAGTCCAACAGTCCTTTTTTGTTTACTGTACAAGAACTGTTTCTCCTTACAAAGAAAATGTGTGGGATACCTATAAAGAGACAATTACTCTGAGCCAACATGGCAAAACCAGATTTACAATGAAGCCTATGAAATAAACCAAACTGACACACTCCAAAAATACAAATATACTCATCACCTGCTACAAATTCCTTGTATGGTTTAATATTAATAATAAAAGCCATTTTATAAGCTTTTGGAAAAGCTTCATGTATTTAAATTAATACACTCAGATTATTTCAAATACTGCTACAAGCTTTATTTCAAATGTTAGAAAATACAACTACATATATATTCGTAAAGCAAGTAAAACCTATTACACATTCACCTCCTTGGTAGAAAGGAGCAAGCATCACTTAATTCACATACTCAGAATTGTACACTTTTTTCAGAATTTGGAACAGAAACCAATCACTTGTATTCTTAGGCAAATCTGAGTGCTGACAATTAGACAGGAATTGATTTCTAAATATGCAGAAAGAAGTATTTCAGTAAGAAGGGCCACTGAGTTTCAAGGCTACTGCATTTAGAAGATTTAGAAAAACTGAAATTCACATTCTTTCCATCACTGTTACTGCATGAGCTTGCCTCATGTAAATCAGGATTTCTCATCAGGCTGGAAGCTTAAATTGTCCTAATAAAAAGCACAGATGGAAACTGAATATTCATACTTATTTTAGGCACTAAGCAAAAGGTTAGTCCTGGGTAAGCAGTCATCCATCCCACTTAAGCTATGAACTTTGTGGGTCTACAGAAAAACCCAGGCTGAAATAGCACCTTTGTCAAATACCAAGACACTTTTTAAGGTAAAGTGGAAGTTAATGGTGAATGGAACACTAAATATTAAGACTGTGGTATGCCACTCAATGTCTATTAACTTAAAAGCAAAATACATAGTATTCAGCTGGTAAACGAACTTGCCACTATTGCCTTAAACTTCATTAGAACACACATACCTGTAGTGTGGAAAGGTGCGTCTGTCTCGACAATAGTGCTTTCTCTTGTTCAGAAGGATAAGCATTGTAACGGTGCTCATACAGCCAGTCCCGAAGAATCTGCACCGATTCTTTGGGCAGGTTACCCCGTCTCCTCCTCTTGATTGAGCAGGCAGAAGAAGAGAGATCCAAGGGGACATCCATGCTGTCATCGTCTTCTGTCTCACTACCTGATACTGCAGCACCTACAATGCACATGAAAAGGTGTGATACTACTATCTTTCCTAATTGTGCATTTCTCTACTCAAACACATTATCACCATCCTATGCAATAAAATGTAATAATATGCAGCAATGAGCACTAGGTAGAAAGTCCTAGTATCTTTCATTCTGAAAAACTGAGCAACTCTGTTATCTGTCTGTATACATGCAATGATTTGCTTTATTTGGAGAACCATTCCACTGATTGGCTAACAATGTGTAAATTCATCTGGGCAATTTTCTTCAAAATTAATTCTACCACTTTTTACTAACTTAGAACAGTTGTTCAGAGCTAATTCACTCAGAGCACTAAATTGTGGTTATTTAATTAGGATTTGTTGAAAAATCAAATAGGCCGAGCTAACTCAAAAAGCTAAGCAATAAGGGGGGTTTAAGTTATGATAACTTATATCATTCAAAGCTAGAATGAGACGCCCAAGATGTGTGATCCCAGCATACTTTTTGCGGCACACAAACCACTCTCATTAATAATGCTGTCTATGAGAATAGTAAAAATAAACCCACAGAATGAACAATTCACAATTTTTTCCTAGAGCATCAGCTGTTTCTCATTCACAATCCATCTTGTTAAATTGCTATCCATCATTACACTGACTTTATATAAACATTCTAACATTAAGTCATCTAAGAATAATAACTTGGTAATTAGAAGACTTATTAAAATTAAGCCCAGTAACAGCTAGATATGAGATTTCATTCTGAACAGATAACATTTTGTATGAAGTATCACAATATCCTTTACAAATAGAAATATCAACCCTACTTCTACAACTGTACTTGCAAATTAGCATTTAGCACTAATATACTGAGGGGGGGAAAATCATGAGAAAATGTAAATTATGCCTCAGAATGATATCCATATTTCCTTCACCTTCCCCCTGAAGTCCTCAAGGAATGCGGTCTGTCTATGTTAGATTTTTTTTTCCATTCCAGCCTTTCTATAAGTACTACTTATAGGTACCCTGTTTTCCCCAAAATAAGACCTCCCTGGATAATAAGCCCAATCCGGCATTTGAGCACATGCACTAAAATAAGCCATTCCCTGAAAATAAGCCCTCCCAAAAATATTGCAACAAAGCAGCAGCCATGAGGTGACCACACTTGCTGCCTCCTGCACCTCAAAACTAATAAGACCTCCCAAAAATAACGCCAAGTGCTTATATCAGGGGGTCAAAAGAAAATAAGACACTGTCTTATTTTTGAAGAAACAGGCACTCTATATGTTCTCATTTAGCAACCACAATTGGGACCAGTAACTGTATCGCTAATTGAGGCAGTCACAACTCTCCAGTTCTTTGAAATGCTCACCCCACTGGTGCTGGGATACCTGGCTTGAAACTGACAAGATAAGCTTCTGTTTTTGTTGGTTTGCCTCCTAATCCCTTACCCAAATTTTGGGAATGCTGACCCCTGATATAATTAGCAAGAAGGAAAATAATGTTTCCACTGAATATAATTTACATTCAATGAAGAGGAAGGCATTACAAGAGAGTAAGCAGACACACAATGGGGAATGCACATAGAAAGCAATATGCTGGCCTTGGCAACCATGGGCACACTGCACAAACAGCCTGGTGTATTCCCCACTGTGTATTCTTTTCTTTCTTGTAACACTTCCTCTCCAATCTTTCCATTCTGCATTATTGGGAGAGAACCACAGGTCAGACCCAGGACAACACATAGCAATTGTAATAAATGAGACTTCACTGTGAAGTCATAAATGTGGACATAGTGTAAAGTTACTTTTTTCACCACCATTGTAACTTTGGTTGGATGCTGAATAAGTCAGTTGGTAAGTGAGGACTATATGTAGTCCAATTACTCTGTTCGCTCGTCTTTTACAATGATAACAGTTATTATTGCAATAAGAATTCAGTATATTTTGGCATTGGATAAAAAGGGAAATGATTGCTACTTCTTATCATAACTCCACCTCCATGAACAGAGAGATTTAAATCCTAAATATTGAAACACATCAGGAAAATAGTTCAGTTTCTTGACAAAGGCAGCCACACATCAAGACCTGTTCTTTCCAGTACAATAATAGAGCAAAACAGGTCCTCTCTCTGAATACTGATCTAGTGACGTTATTTTCTCTAACTAGTAAATACAAGTTTTACTAAAGGATTTAATTAATTCAACAACCTCTTGTGAGAAGGGCTTAATTGTTCTTCTTTTGTGCTGCTTTTATTCCTTCTTGTTCCAATGTAACATTGGAAATAAATTGTGTAATTTATCTCCCAGTATAAATTTGAAATCTAATCTGATCAAATTTGTTAGAGAGCTGGCAAAAGAAAGATTACGTTTTAAAATGGACCGCATCAGGCTGAGAGTTGTGGATTAAAATAAATCCAGAAAACATATTCCAATGCATCCTTAACCGAAGAAGCAATTAGGCAATAAATTAGGTTGTTATCACCTCCTTCATTCTAAATCCTTTCCATCCTCCATTCCAGTTACATGACCTAGACTGGAGTTGCAATTAAAGGATTGGATATTGTTCCAGAAGGCACATTCTGCACGCTTTCTCTGCTTTGCTTGTTCTAGCAATGGTCCTGTATCTTTTCAGAATGTCTGATGGTGAGGGATAACAATTGTGGCTTTCTCAAGCATAAAATACATGGATGGGAAAACTGCACTCATTGTTTATCGGTGGATACTTTTTTCCCAGCAACTTCCAGAGTTATTTATGAACATAAACTCTGCTAACCCAATTTGTAATTATACCTTCTAAGTCGAGATACTGTTCAATAAAAGTTGAAACTTTTCAAGGTAAATAAGAAATGCATTTGTATCTGCCAACGTAAACGTAACAGATCATGTGCAGGGCTAAGAATGAGATTTCTGGTGTTCAATTGTATCACGGCTCAAGATCTAATTGTGGTCATGCTGTGTCACTAGTGTCAGTAAACCAGGTGAATACAATACAATAGGCCAGTGTTCTCCAAATATAATGATAAATCTAACTGTTGGACCATTTAGCCTGAAGAGAACAGAGATTAACAAGGTGTGCTGTAACAATAATGAACCACCAGTTGGGGAGGATGGTGGGGACAAGCTAGAAAGCAAAGTGAAAGGTCTCAGGCACTTACTGTAGATGGGTTTATTTGCATTTCCAGATGTTTATCTAGCATATTCAATAGCAGTCTCTGGTGCTGTTTACAAAACTTTCTTAACCATTGCTCATTTAAATATGGTTTAATCAACTATGCAAAATTTCTGAGGTAACACAAACTGTGAACCTAGCTAGACGCAAGATCTGGGTTCATCCAACATGCTTGTGGTTAGTCAGTCTGTGATCCAATGCATCATGTGACTATAATATCTGAAATCTGACTTCTCTTTTCATTGTGTTTGATATAATTTATAATAAGTTACACATTCATATGGGATCTTTCAATAAAAATTGAAAAATTTGTGACAGAGGTCTTCCCATGAATGGAACAAATGTAAAAAAAAAAGGGGGGGGAACGACGACGACATTATATCAGCTTTTGAACTACAGGTAGTCCTCCACTTACAACAGTTCGTTTAGTGACCATTCAAAGTTACAACAAAACTGAAAAAAGTGATTTATGACCATTTTTCAGTTATGACCGTTTTTCAGTTGCAGCATCCCCATGATCATGTGATCAAAATTCAGATGCTTGGCAACTGGTTCATATTTTTGATCACTGCTGTGGCCCAAGGTCATATGATCCATTTTTTGGTGACCTTCTAACAAGGAAAGTCAACAGGGAAGCCAGATTCGCTTTACAACTACCTTACTAAATTAACAACTGCAGTGTTCACTTAACAACTGCGACAAGAAAGATTGTAAAATGGAACAAAACTCACTTAACAAATGTCTCATTTAGCAACAGAAATTTTGGGCTCCATTGTGGTCATAAGTCAAGCATTACCTGCATAGGCGGCCAGATTTTTTTTAAATCAGTGCTCTACCAGCAAATGAATAGCCTACATTTCAGTCTGATGGTATCTATTTGCTAGAACGTTTGATAGCAGAACGTATCTAAAAAGGTACTTTATGCCTTATAGAAGCCATAGAAATGTCAGTAGAATAGAATATTCCTTTTAAGAACACTTTCATACTGTGATACGAGATAGTTTATAATATTTGGAGCTTATTGTTGTAGCAGTTCCCTTCTCTCCGGATGCATTTGGGATCCTCCTTTCCATAGAATGGTCTGATTCATGGGCCTTTGGTCATTTGCTCCCTTCCATTAGTGCCCTTCATGCACGGACAAAGAACAGGAATTCATTCAGAGATGTAATTAAAAAAGCAAAAACAAGCCAATGGATCCTAGCATATTACACAAGATTTACACCTAAATGTAAAAACTGAGAAAAGCAATCAAGCCAAACTATTTCAGCTAGCTAGAAGAGAAGATCGCTTTAAAAAGTAAAGAAAAACAAACAAACTTGAAACTAAAAAGTGTTCAAAGGCTAGAAAATATTCTGCTCCCTTCAAAACAAAATGTAAACGTTGGTTGATCTCCTCCTCACCTTGTAAACATTAAAAAAAAAAAGAGAACCCATAAAGCTCCTGACAGTATAAATAAAAATTAAAGCAAGAACAAACCTGCAGCACTGAGTGCCCTTTGATCTGCTTACTTATTGTGACATGTTCCCTCTGCTAAGAGGTTAATGATACAAAACAGGTTTGGGCTAAACAGGAGACAAATGCTAAGCAATTCTTTTGGGGGGGTATAATGAGCAGATTTCAATAAAGGAGCATTAACTACCAGGAAGGAGACCCTGTATTTGTGCAGAAGCTGCAGTTACAGGAAACTACAGCGAGCATTAGATGCAAACTAGTCCTGTTGATTTTTTTTTTATTAGAGCAAAGGCCATATTGGTGCTGCTATGGCAGTGTTTACATTGGAGCGTTTGTGCTGATTACTAACAAGGGAAAACCAAAGCTACCCTGTAATCAGTCTGTGCTCTGCATTTCCTGTTTTAACAAGGAACAGTTAAAAGCTGGCCTGACTAGGCTGCCTGTCTCAGTAGATCACTACTGCTTTGTTATTCGTTTCTCTCCGGAATTCTTGCAGGGAGGAATATTTGCACTCTTCGTTTGGTGTTTTAACATAGCAGATTACAATTTTCACATGACTTACTTGGTCATAATGTAACCAAAGCGCCAATTTCAATTTTAAAAAATAGCTTATTTTAAATTCTCATCTGAGGACTGACAAATATTTAGCTAACAACAATTTAATATTATACTACATACTAACATACATATACAAGAGTTTGTGTTATTGAAAATGACTTTAATGTTCTGTAGTTATTTATTCCTCTAAACAAGGCAATAGTTTCAACAACACTATTTGTCTAACAAAACAAACCCAAAACCAGATTTATAATTTGCAGGTACATTATAAGGTCACTTTGTCCAGAGTTTATGGGCACAGTTGATTTTCAACTCATAGTTCAGGGCTGAGTTTGAAAAACTCTTCTAAAGACATGAATAGTATGACAGCTTGTCTAAATATATTTAAACAAGGACAAATACCTTTTATGTGTAAATTATTTACCTGTTTGCTTCTTTGTGGCCAAAAGGTTCACATGAAATTATTCCTTAAGTCATGCCTACATCTGTAAACCATGTATGGTAGGAGTATTAATGCCTTAATTTTTGCATATTAAGGAATCTACTGAAAATCTAACCTTATAAAATAGTCGGACTGCTTTGGGGGGGTGTATAATATTGGGAAAGTGATAGATTCCAGCTGCTTTGATAAATTTACAAAATGCCTTATATCAAATAAGTTCACTTTGCACCATGACCAATGTACAAAACTGCTTTCTCCACAAATCTCTCTGTGTGTGAAACTCTTTTTAAGCTGTTTTGTGGGGCAGCTCAGTCACTTTTCAGAAAACACCTGCAGATTTTATAGATACAGGACTCAAATTCTTATTTTGAAAACCTTAAGACTCTACATATGTGGTATTGACTCTTTCAATATGCAAGAAAGACAAATTTACAAAAAAAAAAAATAGCAGACTTGAGACTGACACAAAATTAAAGATATAAATGCAGCACTAAGCTATTAACTGCTAAGATAAATATTACTTGAAAAAATAAGAACTTTCTTAGAACTGATTTTCTAATAATTACAAGCATATAATCCTTCTAAATTCATTTTGGCCAGAAAGAAACAAGTTACAGCACCCTACCTGTGCGCTTACTGTAGAAAAGATGTGTATCTGTAACTCTTCAAAAATTAGAGAAGATAGTTTAGAGATTTAAATAGGAATATACTTCTTCAAAAATCAACATGTTTTTCATTACAGAATGAAATCTCACCAGATTTTAAAATAGAAAGCTTTTATCATAGGCAAAAAATTTACAGCTAAGTATGGTCTCAAGTTGTAGTGACAAAGGAGAAATTTTTGGACATGAAGTAAGAGGAAATAAAATCACAAAGATACACACAGTAATCATTATGTTAAAGCTTAGTCATATGTAACTCATTGTGTGCTTTTACAAAACAATGGCAATGCCAGATTTGTGTAAGGATACATAGATATAGTGGGCAAGTTAACTGATGTTTTAAGAACACTTTCACTGACATGATCAGTGAAATTTGAAGTCTACTCATTTATCCCATCTTTAATATTTTTAATCTTATGCATACTTCTCAGACCACAGAAAGCTATAGAAAAATACATTCATATAAAATTGGAATGTATAAATCATCTTAGGTTATAGCACAAACAAAATTTCAGATTTCCAGATCACATGTACCATCAACCTTCCAACTTTTCAAAATGTTTTTGTTCTGATCTCCTTTCTATTCTGTGTACCTAAAAACTCTTCCTCATGCTCAACTTCTCCACTCCCTTCCACTTTCTCTCATGCGTTTAATGTGTTAAAGTTTTATTAAACATTGTCTGGGCTGACAGCATGCTTAAAGTTGACAAGATAGGAACTCCAGAGTTTAAACACGCATGCACAAAACACAGCATCTCAGATCCCACCCCTCCCCTTCCCCAAAATCTTGGAACAATGGATCAGCAGGCAGGAAACCAGCTCACCACCACTGTTGCTCAAATAAAGAGAGCACAGCAGCAGTTAGAAAAACACTATACAAATTATCCAGTGTGGAATTTTTTGCTCAATAATGTGACAAATATTTTTGTACAAAGTTCAAAAACAATATATTTGTCTTTAGCTTCAGAGATAGACCATGGTATTGTTGGAACCCATACTGTTTACATACACAAGGCTGTACCTCTCACTTATTTTATTTTGGACTTACATTACCATTTAATCATGATTCTAACTAACTTGTTGGCTCACTCTCCTTTTTATATTTCATAGTTACATGTCACTCACTACACAAGAGCAGCTGCATGGAAAAGAACGTTTTAGATACATTTCAAAAACAAAAAAATAAGTCTCAACAGGACCCACAAAGCCTAACTCCTTGTTAAAACAAGAGTTACACTGTGTCTTCCTATTTAACTGCCTAACTCTAAACCACTGGCTTTTCACTGTTTTTCACAGTGTTCACGCAGCTGCTACTGTAACCTAAGCTACAGGTAGCATACACAGGTAAGAAACCCTTAACTCAATTATGAATAAACATGGACAAGACATTGACAAAAACAGCATTGCCTACAAGATATTTCACCCAGGTCCTGTTTATTTTTTAAAAAGCGGTTTCATTTGACAGCAGCCTATAAACTTGCTTTTGCCTCCGCTTAAAAAAAATAAATGGATCTTTTTTTTCTTTTTACACGTCCCGAGTCTTAAGCGTGGGAGATCCGCTCTCCGAGCTCTCTTAACCGATTTTTTGCAGAGGCTCCACCCCCGTCTCTCTGCCCCCTCCCTCCCCGACAGGCGCAAACAAAGAAACTACTTCAAGCACGCTGTTGCTAGTCTAAGAATTTGTTTTCAGGTGCCGCCTCGCTTTCCACGTCGCGTGTTCAACAGCCGAACCAAACAGCGAAGGCGAAAGCAGGAGGCTCGGAAAGAAAGAGCCGCGAGCGGGTCGGGGGAGAGAAAAGAGTCGGAAAGGCGGGGGGGAAAAAAAACTTTGGTTTCGGACACAAAACGGGCCGCGGAGACTTGGGGGTTTGACAGGGCGCCAGCAGCTGAAGGGGCGGCAGCCTTCAAACCGACATCGCCGCGCTTACGTGTGTGTGTGTTTTTAAATGTCTGAATGGGGAACAACCCACCCTCAACTTCGAGTTAACGCTGTACAAAGAAGCGGGGGGAGGGGGGGCTTTAAAAAAAAAGCAGAGGAGAAGTCCCAATTCCTTCCACAGTCTGTACTCGAGTTGCCCAAACCCCAATTCCCACACGCACGCACTCTCCTGCCTGACAATTGTTTAGCAAAGCCACGAGGTAGGCAGCGGGGGCTCCTTTCACTTTGGAAGCCAGAGAGAGACAGAGACAGAGAAACGCTCCAAGCAGGACAAATTCTACTTACTTTTCTGAACTTTCATTTCGGCGCCCTTCCCGCCTTCTCGTGGGAGTTCCCCCTCCTTTTATCGCCGGGAAGGGAGAAAGAAACTTTGGAAAAGAAAAAAAAAAAGGGGGGGGGAGAAGGGGAGGGGGGAGAAAAGAGCGGAGGAGAAGAGAAGGCGGCTTCCAGCGGGCTCCTTTGCAAAGGCGGCGTCTGACGCTTGCGGGACGGCCGGGGCTGGCTGGTGCAGAAAGTAACTTGAGAGTGGCCCTCTCGCCGCTTCTGCCTTCTTTGTTCTTCAACTGGTGCTTGGCATAAGCTGCTGCTGCTGTTGCTGCCGCCTCCGCCACGAGGTGTGCCCTCCCCCACCTCCCGGCCCTGACTAAGCGGGAGAGGAGCCAGGACTGCCCCTCCCCTCCTCTCCGGCAGGCTGGCCGGCTGGGTAACGGCTTTGGGGGTGGGTGGGTGGAGGGCGAGTCTGTCAAAATACCGGCGCTAAACCGAAAGAAAGAGGGAGAGCAGCTGTCCCCAAGACGCGCCGTAAACACATGGGCAAGGCGAGGGAAGCCTCGCTTCCTAAGTTGTCCTTTTAAAGGCTAATTTAACAAAAAACGGAAAAGTAGGCAAAGGGTAAAGGGGGCCCGAGATGATTTAAATGCTTCAGGCGCCGGGAGCTCTGCCTTGAAGCGGTGTAAACGCCGTTTATAAAGTTTCCGTCAACAGCCCCGGCCCGCTTCGAGAATCTCCTCAGGAGGAGACAAGTCCCCGTGTCTCTCGCTCCCCAAACCCGTCTTCGGCTTGGTCAGCGTGGAAGGCCTCGGTGCAGGTCTCTCCGCCACTTCTTGGATTGCTGCAGTCAGGTTTCCATCCCAGGTGTCCTCGGCAACGAGCCTGGCCCACCAGAGAGAGCCAAGTTTTTCCCCCTTCTTGGCCGTGCACGTAGCAAGCCAGGTGGCTCAACTCTTGTTCCCCTTCTGCTTCCTCCGAGATCGCCGCAGCTCCTGCTCCGAATACTGGCTTGAATAAACCTTTGAAGCCCTTTGCGCGAATTTACTTTGGAGGGGGGGGGGAGCGATTCCTATTTAAAAAAAAAACAACCCTACCACAATCCCACTTTGGATCCTATATTCCAAATATGTTTTAGAAGCTGCCCCCCCCTTGGCATACATGTGATCTGCTAACTTAAAAAGAGCCCAGGTACAAGATGAACCTTTGTGTTGGCTTAACTTGGGACAGGGGTGTGTGTGTGTTTAGGTAATGCGAGAATCAGGAGACTTGCCTTGAACAGTGCGGTTTCTTCCGTCTGTTCAGACAGCGAGTTGGAGGGAGGGGGGAAAAACACATTACGTCAGTTCCAATTTAAACCGAGAAAAGGTCGCCGGTCCCGCAGTTACACTATTTTCCCACCACTCCGCTTCTATTAATGAAATGCGTCCCATATGTTTTACACATGCTCGTTTAAAGGGGGGGGGGGGCTTCCCGGACCCCGTGACCTGTTTTTAGTCTCACGACTTTCATTCAACACCATTGAATAAACACGTGCGCGACGTGTTTGTTTTCCTCTGCATTATCGTAGCAGCGTTACTGGGACGGATCCAACTGCAGCCGAATGAGACCCACCGGCCCCTTCCTTCAGGTCACCGGAGCCGCAATTTAGGCACTGCTGCGTGGGCTGCTCTCCAACCCTGAGGGACAGAGGCGGCTTCTTTTCCTTCCCGTAAGAAGGCGCTTCTCATCTGGGATGGAAAAGCACCCTCTTGCTCAAGCGTTAAGAGCCCGTCACCTAGCCTGAATTTTAACGAGCACATTCATCATGACTAAATGTGGATGTCATGCAGCAATTATCTCAACCGAAAAGCATACGGCGGCTTAACTCAGTCAAACAAGCCAGGTCTTAATAGAAAGGCGCCCTCCCCACCAGCTCTTCCAGCCACTGAACTGCCAGCTGACTGAGCTGCAGACAAACGGGGCCTTCAGAGGCCACGTGGTTCGCTTCCGGAAGGGGAGGGGGGATAGGCTCTCCGGGAAGAGTCGTGTTTACACGCTTGATCTCGAGTCCTCACAAAGGTGAACAATCACGTTGTCACCAAAGCCTCGTCGTTTTCTTTCAGTGGCTCAGCAGCGCGTCAGTTCATGCAGTTAAGCAAACTGGGGAGGGTAGGAGGATCGCGCTAAGGTTACCCTCCTGGTTGATCCGTTTAAACAAGAACAAAAACTTCTCAAGTTCTTTTGCATATTATCTGGACTGAAAGCCGTATGGGGCCCAAGGAATAAAGACGCCTCCCCTTCAATGTTTCTTGACAGGCTTTTACGGATCTGCCGTGTCATCGTTAATGACGGAATCACTCAGCTGATCCGCAAACACACTGAGCGGAGTTCCGAGGAGGCATACGATAGTAAGGGTGGCGGAATCTATGGCCCCGGCCTTCCTCTGCATTTCAGAAGAGACCTAAAACTGTGTTTCGACATCCGTTCTTTCAACGATCGAGTCTTGTGTTTGATTCCTCTGAAGTCAGACTATTAACAAAGCACCAGCCTTTTCTCGCAAGTTGCGCGCCTTGCATTGCGCGTCTCATCTTCTCTCTCTCTATCTCACCCCACCTCCCCCGTAAGGGTCTGCTGCCAGGTAGCTCGATTCTTGCTGCGCAGAAACCCCCGAAGCTTCTCGGGGGTCGCTTTCGCCGACGAGCTGCAATTGGTGACCGAAGCTGAGTCAGGGACACCTCACATCCGGGCTGAACGCACCAAAGCGTCGCCAAGCGGTTGCTTTGCCATCCTGACAGTCTCGCTCGCAGCCCATGCGGTGGCTGGCGATGCGGACGAGGCGCCTTTTGGAGGAAATTCCTGCCCGTCTTGACTTTTTCCATCTTCCTCTGAGGCTCACTTCCTTGTTTGGGAAGCAGAGGATCGGCTGTGGCCACACTGATCCGTGGCCCTAAATGCTGGCATGAGGCTCCGAAGATAGTGCTTGGGAGTGGGTCCTCGACTTATAACAGTTCCCTTAATGACGGTTCAGTATTACAATGGCGCTGAAAAAAAATGACTTATGACTGGTTTTTTTCACACTTATGATCATTGCAGCATCCTCAGTCACACGATTTACATTTGGATGTTTGACAAGTGACTCACATTTAGGTTGCTGAATCCTGGGCTGATGTGATCACCTTTTGCAACTTTCTGATCAGCAAAGTTGGGGAAATCAGATTCATTTAACAACTACAGTGATTCACTTGTGGCAAAAAAAAGTTGTAAAATGGGGCAAAACTCAACAAGTTTCTCACTCGGTGACATAAATTTGGGGCTCAATTATGTTCGTAATTTGACAACAACCTGAACTTCCCTTCGCTTGAGTTTGGCTCATGTTGGATCTCACGCAGCCTCTCTCTCTCCCTGGATAACATTGTTGCTGAACAATAGTATATGCATGCACATTTGGAAAATGTACCCTTCTGAAAACACTTCCATGCCATGGACATTTAGAAATATGTCTGAAGGGAAAAGGGCTACACATTAGACACCACACAATAGCCAATCCCAAAAGACTGTTGTGTGAACTTGCAGGATCTGGAAAGGGATGAGAGAAGGTGAATGCAGGACTTGCTTGAGCTCGTTCCTCCCTCTCAATCCTTTTAATAGATTTTATGCAGAGCATTGCTTAAGTAAATGACAGAGAATAAAAAACTTCTATCCAGCACAACAAAGTGCAACACCCTAGGAAGTGAAAGCAGCCCTTTTAATGAAAAAGGTGCTGTTTCTGAGATGTTTGTACATCAGTACAACATTGAACAGGGCTTCTGTTTATTTGTTTAATGGAAAGGCAATCTAGACCAGATATAAGGACATAAGATGCCAGTCAATAGTTTAAAAATAAAAGTGATGAGATTCAGGCCAGGTTGTCCAGGAAGCCTCAGGCTGGTTCCATCACTCAATGCTTCCAGACTACAATATGAATGTCTCATTCATGGGGTTTTACAGGGAATCCAAACTCATTAAATTAATAAATACAGTTATACTTTTAGCCTATTCAAAATTAAGTTCCATTAACTTTGAAATTACAGAGTCCTAATTCTCTTTCAAGATGAGAGAAATCTGCATATAGGTTTATTGTGATACATTACATAAGAAAATAGTTTAGAATCTAAATACTTCAAGAAACTCAACACTATTTTGGTGTACCTCTTATCCGCACATTGGCTATGTTCCAGATAGAAAGTACTAAACTTGACCAAGAATAGGAAATTCAATGGTACTCTTAAATAAATATATAATAATAATAAATGTAGGTATTACGAGTTTAAGGTCTAAATCCACAAGTCTAACATATCTAAAGGAAGGGATTGGCAATGAGATTAAAAAGCTACGGTTAACAATACAATTAAAGCTCTGGACCTTTTTTTTTAACCTATATCCTAAATTTGGTATTTACTTTTACTGATATTTATGCTTTGTTTTTCTAAAGGACATTAATTGTTGTATCCTACAGGTATAATAGAAGTGATAACACTGGATGATATTTACAGAAATAAATTATTCTATTTGGTATAAAATGTGTAGTTTACTGAGATCATGAACTATCTTTTACACTTTTAGCAAAATATTCTTGGATAATAAGGAATCTTTAAATGTTTAGGTGTTAATTATTTTCCCATAGCCCTGAAGGCAATGATATGGAGAAAAAACATATTTTTGTCTGGTGAAACCCAGCACATATTATGGCAAATCCTTCCCAACAAAGCACGTATTTAGTCAAAGCTAAGGATAAGCTCCTTGTAAAGCTTGAAGGACAGTTAGGATGTCCTAAGACCCATGGATCAAAATTATTTTTCACAGCTGCCTAGGGAATATATTAATACTGGATGTGGTCAGTGTTCGAGCTAACAACCTTCCTTTTCTCTTTTCAAATACAAATGAAGCAGTTCTTTAGCTGATATGAAAAACTACATAGATGAGAAAAGTAATAATACAAGACCTGCTTTGATACTTTGATGATGGTACAGAGAGAGCCTTAAGCCTTTGACATCACTGTATTTATACAGTGCCACCTGGTGGAATGATTCTGAGTGAATAAACTCTAGACTAACAGCCTTTAATCCAAAAACAGATTGTCATAACTTGTGCTGACAAGCATGCATTTCCTTTTCAAAAATAACTTCTCTTTATTCTATCAGCCTATTCATATGTAATCCTTCATGCATGCCTACACAACTTGTCTGCCTGCACTGTTGTCAGGGCCTGACTTGCCTAACCAAATTGAATGGAAGCTGTAAGGGAATTACAAAGCAAGTATGTGTTTTCTTTTGTCTGCTTGATGATGGCTAATGATTGCAGATTAACAACCTTGTGAAAGTTAGGCTTTGTTTGTGAACATGCTAAGTTATCACTGACAATGACTGCCAGATATGTTGAACAATACCTCCCAGAACTCTCACCTGACTTATGGAAGGTATAGCACAATACTTTTGCAAGGAAACAGGCTGTTGAAAGAGTTATATAGAACTCAGTACCCAATAAATGTAGACTACATGGATTTCTAGACACACCAGGAAGAAGATAGCCATTCTTGTTATATTACATAGTAATTATATGAAATTTTAGTTTTAGGGGAAATTAATAGAACATTCTGATCTCAGAGATTTCTGTCCTTTGGGCCTCATTTTCATTCTCAAATTATGAAGAATAACTGCATGATATATTAACACATTTTAGATTCAAACTTGTTCCATTTTGGAAGGAATAACAAGCAGAAATTTCTGCTTTACAACAAAATAGCTGTTTTCCTGGAACGTCTCCTAAGCAGACAATTCACCAATTCAATTGCAATGAAGCTTATCATTTTGAGGCAGTTTGTTTTCTGTTTCTCTTGAGTGGCAACAGCCCACTTCAAATTTTTGTGATAAAACTGTAAATCTCCCCAGCTGCAGTTTCTGTTCCCACTCTTCAAAACTATCTGCTGAATAACAATGAAGCATTAAAACAGGCTTGTAATTGGAATCAAATAATATCCATGGCATTAGGAAATAAGATTGGCTATAAAAGCCCCCCTGGGCACATATTTTATATGTTTCATGCATTCAAATCTTCTCTTTCCTACAGGAACCCAAAATTCTGGAGAAGCTGATAACATTAGAAAGAAAAATGATTACTTTCCTTAATCCACATTGTTTGGATATGCAGAATCATACTGCCTCTGAAGAATTTTTTTTAGGTATTATTTATTTATTTATTTATTTTCCATATTTATAACCCGCTCCCATCTCACAACAAGGGACTCGGGGCGGCGAACATAGAATTAAATCAATAAATACAAAATACAAATACATAGATATTAGATGCCTGTGTTGTAACCGTTTTTAAAACCCTCATTTATAATTGGCGGTGCTGGGGTTACGCAAGGCCGGCTAGTTGAAAGAAGTGAGTCTTTGTATGATTATGTTGTAACATGGGCTAACTCTTAGGAATGGTATCAGCTTCTCATTTGAATGGCCTGCAAGGTGCATTGCAAATATTAAGAGCTTTGTAAATTTGTTTCATTTGTGCCTTCTGGGTGCTCAGGGATGCATCTGTCTATTGTTTGATGTCTGTTTTTACCTCATGCAACTGTCAAATTAGGATCTCACAAGCAAAAATATATGATCAAATATTTGTGTTAATCTTAAGTGTGCCATGATATCGATCGTTGCTCTTAAAACACAATGCAGGGCTTTGTATGAGGAATAGCTGTATGATATATTAACATGCTTTAGATTCAGACTTGATCCATTTTGAAAGGAAACCATCTCTATACACAAGGAGAGGAAACCATAACAATTTCAAAGCAAAATTTAAATTTGAACTTTGTTCTTCATCCTTCCATATCTGGTAATCATAGATAAGCTCTAACCAAATCACAACGTAGTTGGATCTGATCTGAAGCTGGGCATACCTTATTTATCAAGTTTAAAAATATTGGTGTGAGAAATTCTTGAAATCCAGGAATTAACTGTGCTTCACACTAGGTTCTCGGTATTTTAAAAGCTTTTAAGAGATTGGCAATCATGTAGAAAAAGCAATAAAGGATCTGCCGCCATCAGATTACTGGGGGTGGCCAGAGATAGCATGGTTGACGGTATTGCTATAGGAGAATACAACCCTTACTCTTATTTTTCTATTCAGTCATGATCCTGGGAGTTGGCTGGGTCCAGAGAATGACTGGCTAAACATCACTATTTCCCATGGTCAACGGTAAACTGAAATTTAGGTCCCCTCATTCCTACCCCAATATCTTAACCAATAATCGAAACACTTTAATTACCATATTTTTTGCACTATAAGACACACTCCCCCCCCCCCCAAAAGTGGATGAAAATGACTGTACGTCTTATAGAGCTAATGTTACTGAAGCCCTGCTCACCTGCCAGCCATTTTTGGCCTCCGTGCACTCTGTTTCTGGCCTCCACACATTTTGGCCTCTTCCAGGCTGCAGGGATCACCACCATCACCTATCGCTGCCGATAGGAATTGCCGCGATCATCTGGAACGGGCCAAAAAAGGTCATGTGGAGGCCAGACACAGGACGCGTGGAGGCAGTGATAGGCGGTGATCCCTGCAGCCTGGAACAGTTGATTGGCGGTATTCCAGGAGGCCAATTCAAACATCAATCAGCTACTCATGCTAAACCAGGCTGCGATAATGTGCTGAAGATGACCAGGCTGTTTGCTGCAAGGACGCTAGCCAGATGAATACCGATGGATGCTGGGAGACAGAGGCAGATTTCTTTTTCTTGTTTTCTTCCCCAAAAGCTAGTTGCATTTTATGGTCTGGAGCATCTTATAGTATAAAAAGTATGGTAATCATTATTTCTTTGAATTTATAGTTACAATATCTCCCAAATTCACACTGCTTTTTTTCCTCCAGCAAAAGAGTGCTGTAATTATTCAAGATCTATTTAGGTAGGGTAAGTATGAGAAATGAGAACCAGTATACCATATATTTTCAATTGTACTTTCTTTCAATTTGTACAGTATTTGAGGTGTTGTGATTTCTAGCCAATTTCTAGCCAACACTTAATGCCAAGCATGATAACTAAAAGGTTGAACGAATTAATAGTTCCAAGGAGGCACTGAAATGAATATTGGTCCTTAGAAAAAGTGGAAATTATTTTTGTGTGCATTATTCTAGGAACAGCACTCTAAAGCAGGTTATAAAACAGGATAGATAGCAGTGCTTCTCCATTCCTGGCTGGATATCAGCGCATACCAACATTCTTAAAAGTAAAAACTTAGAGGAACTATTGCTGATACTGGAAATGAGGGGAAACATCAGTATAACAAAAGCAGTGATAACGAGCTAGGGAAGAAACTTAAGCATTATGCTTTCCTAAACTCCTAGTTCATTTTTTTCTGACTATTGTCCACTGACACACTGAGAAAACCTATATTATGTTCATGAATCCAAAATACTATGATATATAAATGCTCACCAATGTAAAAAAAATGAAAGCTTCATAAGAATAATGAATTTTACAAGGGTAAAAAAAACCTGGAGATCCGTGGAAGTACTATGCCATGGTTCTCCAGGCCAATATACTCAGAAAATACAGTATATGTGTAGGGTAGTACGTTTACTCTGGAAAAAAAAAATTAAAATAGATACACAGTTGAATCTATATGAAGTAGTGATATTAGTGTTTCATAAGATCATTTTCCCATTCTTCTTTATAGAAATCATGGAGTTTGGAGTGTCAGCTCTTAATAAAATCTTATACTTTGCAATCTAGCATTTGAGGTATTTTATTGATATAGCAATCTTATTTCAAAATGGCATTATTACAAAATGTAAAAATCCAGCTAAACCAGAAAAACACAGATTATTTTTCCTGGGCCTTCAAACTCATTGGTCTTATCCTCCAAATTCACCAAAATTACAATTTCCATTGCTGGCCTTATTAAACTGGTGCAAGATGTGCCAGAATGGCCTGTATAGATAAATACATCGAGATAGGTAAAAGCTGTAAAGCTAGCTGCATGCAACAGGTTCTACCAGGAAAAATCCCCCTTGAAGATAACCATGAGATCTAAAGAGCAATGCAGAAGCAAGAGTTCTATTTTAGTCATCTTTGTCTTTTGCTCCATGTTTCAGGATGCGTGTGAACTCAATGTAATTGAAATTGCCCTTTTTATCAATTGGTGCCTCTCTAAACAGCTCATCAACTTCTTCATCTGTAAACCTGTCTCCCATTGTTGTTAACAATTCTCTCAAGTAGTCTTCTTGAATGACGCCTAGAAATGTGAAAAGATTTCAAGAAATAATTTTAATACAAGGTTTTAGTATAATGCATTATACACAAAAAATTCAAAATTAATCAAAAGGCTTTATTAAAAGTGCTCTTAAGTGCTTTTAAATTTTTACTGTTTCAGTAGTTATTTATACTTTAGAATATAAGTAATTACATGAACAAATAAAATGTTTGTAGTTATTTAGAAAACACAATTACTGCTAAATAATTAGAATTTTTTTCTATTCTAAATAAACTTTGTGGATTCAAAATCACTGTTTGCAAGAGCAGAAGTATGAAGTCTTATAGAATTTGATTATGTCAGTTATGGCTGTCCAAATTAAAGTTATGATTGAGATCTTAAACTATTTTAGTAAATACCCCAGGTTACTAGTAAAATGTGAATAATACTGTGGTACCATCATCAAGCATAATAATAATAATAATAATAATAATAATAATAATAATAATAATAATAATAATAATAATAATAATAATAATAATAATAATAATAATAATATAAAAGCAGCTGAATATATCAGAAGCAAGGATCAGTAATTTCCAATTCTGACTGCAAAACCAAATGATTTCTTCCCTGAACAATAGTTTCCATTTTTAAAATCATACCTACCAAACCATTCCTTTGCAGAAAATATCCCTAATTTTTGCAGTTTTAAAAATTTAATGTCACAGTTTTGCTTTTTAACCACCTATTTTGCCATCGTGTCGGAAAGTGTTACATTCCTTTGCCTTGAACTTGTATATAATTTTACACATAACTAACCAAGATCATATAATCAAACTCAAAAACTATGAAATTATTTGTGATACTGTGTAGCTTCTTACCTGTTGCTTCTTCATCAAAGCATGCAAAGGCGTTCCTGATTACATCTTCTGGATCAGTGCCATTTAATTTTTCACCAAACATTGTGAGAAACATAGTGAAGTTTATGGGTCCTGGAGCCTCATTCATCATGGCATCTAGATATTCATCAGTTGGATTTTTCCCTACAATCAATTAACATTTAAAATTGAGCCACATCAATAGTTGGAGGATTATATTTCAAGACACAGTTCTAAAGTATTAAATAAAAATACCTTACACTTTAACCGGGGAGCGAGTTAGCTAAAAGAAACATAACCGAAATAAAATAGAAAAAGTGATTACCAAGTGAAGCAAGCATATCATGCAGATCTTCTTTGTCAATAAAACCATCTCTGTTTTGATCAATCATGTTGAACGCCTCTTTAAATTCTTGGATCTGTGACTGATCAAACATAGCAAATACATTGGATGTAGCACGCTGAGGGCGCTTCTTAGTGGTCTTTGTCTTTGCTCTTTTGCTTGACATGTTGGCTGCTAGACTCTAGGAGGCAAAAAAATCATTGAAGTAAGGAACAGTAGATAAAGGAAGCAACAATCTAACTTCAAGGCTGTTTAGCTTAATTTAACAATTCATCGTCACCACAGTTACAATTTGTTCTAAATAGAGAAGTCTTCACTGTAAAGCATGTTAGGAAAAACCAAAATAGTATGAAGAAATGGCCAATATGCTTTATTAAAATATTTTAAAAATGAAATTTAAATTACATGTTACTCCCTGAACTTCAGAGATATTCATACCCTGAAACATTCTTGTTTTATTTACGCTTTACGGATAAAGTAGGAGAGAGTGCAATTTAACAGACCCGATAGCTCATAACCGTATAGATTTGGGAATGCTGACCCAACTGAAAACAAGTTCATAAATGAAGATCAATCTGTTTTCAGCTGCCCACTAAAATATGTTTTGATTCCTTTGCTGTTAAATCAAACAGTGCTGAATTTTTAACTGAGTTAGAAAATAAGCACTAAAAGCTATTTAAAAATTAAAACACTTTTTGAAATCACATATCTGGAGTTTGTTAATTTAGCTACTAGAGAAAAACCTTACCATGATTCAAAATAGATTACAGCCCAATGGTTTAGTCAAACTTCAGACAGCAAGAAAAGATGCTACTGCTGGTTATATATTGAAAGGGAAGAACTATAAATAGGTAATCCTGATATCATCCACTGATTAACTTCACAATTTTAAACTTGTGTTCCATCTATTACAACAGTCCCCTGACATATAAGAACACAAATTACTGTCTGACTAAAAATAAGCCCATGCACAAGTCACCCAGCAAACATGCATTACTCCATAGCTAGAATAGCCAACAAGTATAATATTTAGAATCTTCCATTCAAGTATCTTCAACTTTCTTTCAGATATTAAATAATCCAAATCGAAGTTACTAGAATTAAAAAGATTCATATTTTTCCACAGTCAGCTGGATATAAAATCTCTTCAGATGTAATTGCATACACCTACTGCTCCAATTATCCTGGAGACTACTATTTTATTTTGCTAAAATCTTATTTATTCAGTACCATACAGTAACATATGCTGCATACGGGAAAAACTGATGTGAAAAAAATTATTAAAAAAATTATTGCAATGGATTTTATTACAAGAACTGGCATTAGAAATCCGATCACATGCTAAACTCATCTTTGGACAATCACTCTACCATCAAATTAAAAAAAAAAACATTCAAGAATTTTAAAAAAGATTTAAAATTATGGCAAATAACCAAACTATAGGTTGTCGTCAGCTTACAATTTAATGACTGAAGTTACAATGGCACTGAAAAAAGTGATTTATGGCCGGTTCTCACATTTACAACTGTGACAGTATTTCCATTGTTACATGATCAAAATTCAGTTGCTTGGCAACTGGCATGTGTTTATGACAGTTGCACTGTTCCAGGGCCATGTGATCACCATTTGTGACCTTCCCAGCTGGCTTCCAACAAGCAAAGTCAATGAGGGAAGCCAGAGTCGCTTAGCAACCACATGATTCACTTAGCAACTGTGGCAAAAAATGACATAAAATGGGTCAAAACTCAATAACTGCTTTGCTAAGCAACAGACATTTTGAGCTCAGTTGTGGTAGTAAGTTAAGGACTACATATTTGTAGTATAAAGAACTACAAGTAGTACTGTGGAAAATCATTAACATTCCTTTTTAACATAGATGTAAATATAAAGTCTGGTTACCATAATTAAGATAAATTTAATCTTAGAAATTTACAACTTCCAAATATCTTACTTTAAAGGAAAAAAATCACATATTATTTCCCCACCCCGGTTGAATACTAATAAATATATTTCAACATTAACAGTTTTACCCCCTTGCAAAATAGGTCTACAATATATAAGCTTTTAGAACTCTATTTACCCAAGCAATTTGACCTATCATTTATCTACTATTAAAAAAAGGTTAATAGGTAAGCCCAACACCAAAAACTAACTTCAAAACCCTCTGTTAACAATCTATTATTGTATTTAACTCGCAAAAACTCTGCAACAGCTTCAATTTCAGCCTTATCCATTACAGTCATTGTTTCTGATCAGTCCTTGATTGATTCTTGAAAATCAAATTTTTCCTTAAAATTATACCTATGGTATTTCAATATAATTTCATTTCATTCCCCAAGTCATAGATCTCTGCTGTAAGTATTTCCATAGCATGCTTTTTTTTAAAAAAAAAAAAACTCCATGATTTTTCTTAAGAAAGTCCAATTCATTACTCATCCACCATCACCTTTTCAGACTTCACCAAACCTTTAAATTTCCAACAAAGTTCCTTCTTCTCCCAACCCTGTCAGCAACTAATTAATTTCCAATCCATCAGATTGGCTATATCTGAGTATCCTCTTTAAGTTGATTTATAATTGTTGTTGCTTCGTTTAATAGCAACAAATAGTTGTTGCTATTAAACCTATTAGCTAAAAATTTTCAGAGAGCTTATACGTTAAAAAGCATTCTTATTTTGAAGATGTTCAAGAAGGCTTTTGTTATTTTCATTTTTAATGTAGTCTTTGAACATAGGCATTTCCTCTTAAGGACAGTCTGTTCCACCACTGGCTAACCACAGGAAGGATTGAGATAATTTTTCCTGCCACAGAGAACGAATAGAAGAGACAAAGGGAAAAGTTCCTATCTCTTAAAAAAAAAAGGACCAGAGAAATATTAAGAAATTGAAGTACAGTAAAACAGCAAAGTTCAGAACTGCATCTACATGGAAGGAAGTATGCAGTGGAGTCCCCCAAGGCTCTGTTTTAGGCCCAGTACTCTTTAACATCTTCATCAACGATTTGGATGAGGGGATAAATGGGGAACTCATCAAATTCGCAGACGACACCAAGCTGGCAGGAATAGCCAACACTCCAGAAGATAGGCTTAAGATACAGAAGGATCTAGACAAACTTGAACATTGGGCACTGTCTAATAAAATGAAATTCAATTGTGAAAAAAGTAAGGTCCTACATATAGGCAAGAAAAACCAAATGCACAAGTACAGTATAGGTGGTACCTTGCTCAATAGTAGCAACTGTGAGAGGGATCTTGGTATCCTAGTGGACAACCATTTAAATATGAGCCAGCAGTGTGCAGCAGCTGCCAAAAAAGCCAACACAGTTCTAGGCTGCATCAACAGAGGGATAGAATCTAGATCGCGTGAAGTGTTAATGCCACTGTATAGTGCCTTGGTAAGGCCACACTTGGAATACTGCATACAGTTTTGGTCGCCACGATGTAGAAAAGACGTGGAGACTCTGGAAAGAGTGCAAAGAAGAGCAACCAAGATGATTAGAGGACTGGAGACTAAGACATATTGAAGAACGGCTGCAGGAGCTGGGTATGTCTAGTTTGATGAAGAGAAGGACCAGGGGAGACATGATAGCAGTGTTCCGATATCTCAGAGGGTGCCACAAAGAAGAGGGAGTCAAACTTTTCTCCAAGGCACCTGGGGGCAGGACAAGGAGCAATGGGTGGAAACTAACCAAGGAGAGAAGCAACTTAGAACTAAGGAGAAATTTCCTAACAGTAAGAACAATTAACCTCTGGAACAGCTTGCCTCCAGAAGTTGTGAATGCCCCAACCCTGGAAGTCTTTAAAAAGATGTTAGACAGCCATTTGTCTGAAATGGTATAAGGTTCCTGCCCACGCAGGGGGTTGGACTAGAAGACCTACAAGGTCGCTTCCAACTCTGCTATTGTATTGTATTGTATAAAACAGCAAAGTTCTCATAAAAAGTGGTAAAATACAAATTCCTTACTGCAAGTGTCTAGAGTACATCAGATTGCATTCACTAGGGGAAAAAAAACAACTTCCATGTGGCAAAAGCAAAAGTATGTTACTCCAAAAACAAAGTAAACATATTTTTAAAAATCACATTTATAATCCAGCAAGGCCTGGGTTCAGCATTCAACCAGATGTTTAGCATTTAAAATGTAAGTCAGAAATCAAAAGTAAACAATTTCAAAATGCAATGTTAAAGTAAAGATGTGCTTAAAAATCTGAACAAGGGATAGGAAAAGATAGAGAGACTCGACTCTCTGGCCGTCCTGAGCATGAATTGCCACCACTAAGATTTTTCATTACAGGCAAGTAATTGTGTCATCTGAGAGCCATCTGGGGTTGTTCTTAGTTGGTCCCATTAAAATCTGGGCAGCATACCGCCAGAAAACCAGTTTTGCCAGCAAAATCAACTATTTGTCAGCAGGAGAAAAAAAACTTCCAGTCACTCAGGGCACCATTTTCAGAGGATCCTAAACATCTTATAATGATTGGGACTATATAAATTAATTAAAATTAGAAAGCTAGCAGAAGACAAAAGTAAACATTCCTATTTTTTTATAACACTTTTCTTTTTTTCTTTTCTTCTTTTAGGAAATTTAGGAACATTTTGTCTGTTAACCCTTAAAGCAACTAAAACCCAACATAAATATTTTAAAACTAAGAATGTAGTAAAACATCTTTATTTATTTATTTTTATTTATTTGTATCCCACCTTTATTATTTTGCAAATAATTCAAGGTAGCAAACATTTGTAACACACCATTCTCCTCCTATTTTCCCCACTTCAACAACTCTGTGAAGTGGGTGGGCTGAAAGAGAGTGACTGGTCACTCAGCTGGCTTTCATACCTAAGCTGAGACTCAAACTCCTGCTTTCTAGCCTGATGCCTTATGCACTAGACCAGGGGTGTCAAACTCAAGGTCTGTGGGCCACATCCAGCCCACGGGTGCTTAGACCTGGCCTGCAGTGCCTCTGCCAGCAAAAACTCAGCTCGGGGAAGCCCGTTTTCACTGTCAGAGAGTTGCAGGAGGTCATCACAGCAGAAAACGGAATTCGGGAACCTGTTTTCACTAACAGAGTGCTTGCACCCCCAACACGAGTGATATCGAGCTGGCCATGCCCACTCCAGCCGCTCGAGGTCAAACACAACTCTGATACGACCGTCAATAAAATTGAGTTTGACACCCCTTCACTATACCAAAGATGTAAGATGTATCTTAATCTATTAATAGCGAGGAGATTGATAACTCTTCTTATAATCAAATACTTTAGCCAATTTTAAATTATTAGAATGCTAGAAGGTAAATGTAATGAAGTGTACTCCTATTCAGGAGTGTCCATTACATTAATCAATCAATCACCACCTTTCCCTCCCTTTCCTTTAATCAGTCTAGCTTATACCAAATGAGCATGCTCAGTTCTCACTGGCCTCTTTTAGTGATATCCTTTTTCTTCAATTTCTCCTTTTAAAATTATTTCTGTGTTTCTGAAAACCCTAAGATCCTAACGACAGTACTGATACCTCCGTATTATGAGTGAATAGCATCTTTTCAGCAACCAAGAGTCAAAAGCATTGAAATATGAGTGCCTTTAAATCTTAAGTGAGTTCTTAAAAAAAAAAGCTTTGGACTCTGGGACTCCCAGAATCTACTAATACTGCCATATAATGTATAGATCAGGGGTCCCCAACCTTTGCAACTTTAAGTCTGAAGGACTTCAGCTCCCAGACTTCTCCAGCCAGCAAAGCTGGCTGGAGAATTCTGGGAGCTGAAGTCCTTCAGACTTAAAGTTACAAAGGTTGGGGACCCCTGGTATAGATGATGCATTTCAGTTACATTGGCTTTGCAATTAAACAGAAAGAATAGATTATTACTCTTATCAAAATCCAATAAAATGTGAACTGCACCTGACTGTCAAAGTATAAAACACTTTTAACCTCATTGCCTTTTATTCCAAATTATAACGGACTTGGATTACAATTTGTTCTGTTTGGAGTTTTATAAAAAGCATTTTGTAAGTGATCATCAGAAAAGCTTCCTTTTTCAAAGTGGTGGTACAGGAGAGAAGCATTAATGATTTTGGACAGATATTCACATTTTATTTCATACAAGTCCTGTTCTCCTTTGCATACTTAAAACATAAGAACTTCTGAGTGTAGGTAAATCTATGAACATTAAGTGTCTTGCCATTAGATTTCATAGATGAGCAGTCTCCTAAAATGTGCTGCACGATAGCACAAAATAAAACCCAATCAATCTGTACAGGTAATCCTTGACTTACGATCACAATTGAGCCCCAGATTTCTGATGCTAAGTGAAACATTTGTTAAGTGAATGTAATGACTTTTCTTGCAACAGTTGTTAAGTGAATCATTTCAGTTATTAATTAATAATACGGTTAAGGGAATCTGGCTTCCCCATTGACTTTGCTTATAAGAAGGAAGCAAAAGGGGATTACATGACCCTTGGACCCTGCAACCGTCATAAATATGAGTCAGTTGCCAAGCATCTGAATTTTGATCATGTGACCATAGGGATATGCGCAACGGTCATAAGTGTGAAAAATGGTTGTAACTTTTTTCAGTGCTGTTCTAATTCTGAATGGTCACTAAATGAACGGTTGTTAAGTCAAGGACTGCCTGCATTCATTTCAAACTTTATTTTCCAGAATGAGAGGGGCATGAAACTACCTACTGTCTTTCCAGATTGTGTTCACTATACAGAATTTGACATTAGGGCTCGGAATATAGAATAAGCCTATTTCGTTAGAAACTATTTTTAAAATTTTAGTTTTTAGAATTAGGTTTGCCATAGCACTCAATACTGTAACTGGAAACCAGCAGAGTGCAAATTGTCCTTAACATGGATTCCTTTGGAATGTGCTAAGAATGAGCTAAAAGGGCTGGGAAAATATTTCAAATTCCTCACCATCATCAGCACATTTTTAGAGCCTAAGGTTTCCCAGACTTTTTTCCCCCAGTTATTTTCACACAGAAACAACAAACATTTTGTACTAAATTCTATGACTTCTAATACAGATCAGTTTTATAATTATTATGAGCTTGTTTTCATGAAAATACTATGAATGTACATTAACAATGAGTGAGAAAGATGTATCTATGCCCAATTTGAATACAAAAATAATATTTTAGGTCTTCATTTTGGAACAAATCAAATTCTCAAGGGTTATTGGTTATTCATTCCTTAAAAGAATAGAACAGAGAAACATCTTTCATAAAATAGCTGTGCAGGTAGTCCTCAATTTACAAGTTTGTTTAGTGACCATCTGAAGTTACAACAACCTTGAAAAAAGTGGTTTATGACTATTCTTCACACTTATTACTGTTGTAAGTTCATGTGATCAAAATTCAGACACTTAATAATAATAATAATAATAATAATAATAATAATATTTTTATTTATATACCGCCTCCTCTCCCCAAAGGGACTCGGAGCGGTGCACAGGGAAAATTAAAAATACCAATATAAAATACATAAATAGATAAATAAAATACGAATTAAACCAAATTATCCCTGCGCTAAAATCACCCTATCTTAAAATACACTAAAATCCCCTAACACCCTAGCAACTGACTTGGCAACTGACTCACACTTATGACAGTTGCAGGATCCCAAGGTCACTACTTTTGCAACATTCTAATAAGCAAAGTCAATGTAGAAGCCAGATTTGCTTTACAACCATGTTAGTAGCTTAACAACTGCAATGATTCAGAAAGATAATAAAATAGGGAAAAACTCACTCAACAACTGTTTCATTTAGCAACAGGAACTTTGGGCTCAATTGTGGATGTTAGTCAAGGACTACCTGTACAGGGTAATGTACACAAGTGAGTTCTGCACACTCAGATTAATTTATGTAGCAATTTATAGAGTACTTTCCACTTAATGCCCGCTAGATGTATTGGGATGGCAAATTCCAGTTCCCAGCCAGCACAAATAGCAGCCAAACTGGAAGGAGAACCTGGGACTTGTAGTGTTATCCTCAACTCCAACCCCTGAGACTGTAAGAGCACTATTAGGGTTTCTTTTTAAAAAAAATATCCAATTAACAAAATAAAGGCCACATGCAAACTTTTTTCTACTTTCATTCTTCTTTCAAGATCTGCAAAAAGATGCAACCAAAAACATCCAGAACACTTTTATTGCTCAAAGAATACTGATATTTCTCATTTAACGACTACAAAACATGGAATGCAGTAATTAAGTAAAACATTACAATACCTAGGCCCATCTTATGTCCGTCTTGCTGGGCTCATTAAGCACAAAGTTATATGGCCACAACTTGCGACTTCCTGCAGTTTCTCCACTCACTCTGCTTGCCAGAAGCCCAGGTTGCAAAGAGGATGCTATGAGCGCTAAATAAATTCACACAGTTGGTTTTGCTAAGGATCCCAAACTGTGATCACAAGGATGTTCTGACCATCTTAAATCATAAACTTACTGTTTCAGCACCATTGTAAGTTTGACTGGTTAATAGGCAGGACAATCATTAACCAAAGATTAAGTGTAATTGAATGTGGATCTCCTCTGATACTGTAGCCTAAGCACTGCATTGATGGCTTTTTGAAGCTTTCCAAAATGCAATGCTTTGGTTGGATCCATCTACCACTACACTACACTATGGATTTCTGCAACTATAGCTTGAATAAATGAAACTAAAACATGCATCCGAAAGGCCTGCCAACCAGGCCTTTCGGATGCATTTGACAGATCTACCCAAAACAAGAAATGTGGCTTTTCGATAGGAAAAGAAAAACCTGCAGAGTCTCATAGCAAGAGGTCTGAGGAAACCACCAACTACACAATACCGTTTGTTGGGAAATATGGTCAAGCAGAAGAGCAGCAGCAACGAGTCTGCTTTCCGGTGGGGGGGGGGGGAGGGGGGCAATCAAAGCGCTCCGAAAAGTATTTGGTTCAGGAAATTATCCCATAAACTTCTTGGTCAACTCCAACCCTTTCCTTACAACACCAGAGCAGCCTCCGTGGGCATTTTAAGATAGTTAAAGTGTTCCTTTCCCCCTTCCTTTGTTTCCAGGTTTCTAGTTTTACCCGATCCAGTTACCATCGCCCCCATCACGCTCAACAAGCTCTGGTCTGCTGCGAATGATGGGGGCGGAGTTCCCATCCGTCCAGCGAAGACCAAGCAGGTTCTTCAAAGCATTCAGAAACAGCTTCAACCTGCCCCCCACCCCCAGGTAAACAACGGCCAGACAACCCCGCCAAGACCGGAGATCGGCCGAGGGTTGCAGGATCAGGAGGAGATCGGCCGTCCAACCCCCTTTTCCTGTTCAACTCAACGCCCTAATCCAGCCGCCACCGTCAGGCCAGCCGCCACCCGGTCCCGGGACTCGCTGCCGAAGGAAACCTCCCGGCTGCCGAGATCTACCCAGCCGCTCAAAACTAACCGAAGCCGAACTTCACACAACCGCAGCGGGGGAATCGGGAGGGGCGGGGAGGAAAGAGAACTACAGGGGGAACCTGCCGCCTTCCCCACTCCGTATCCATGAGTCCAGCTCCCTCTCGAAAACGAGTCTGCCCATCAGGCCAACCCAACGGTTTCTCTCACCTCGATTCTAACAGAAGAAACTGGGCGCCGACGGATCGCGGTAAAGGACGAGCGGCCGTTCGAAGCAAGGAAACCAACAGCCCCGGCACTTCCGGAGAGCGCGACGGCGGGAGAAACCACTGCCGTGCTAGAGGAGGAGGAAGGGGAGCCAAATAGAATTACACAGTGCAGTCGCTGAAAAAAAGCATAGTGATAATTGATAAGGCACACAGCAAGTACAAATTTGTTTTCTTCTAAAGTTTAGATACGTGCTGGGGCCCAAAAACCCAATAGGAAGGGAGTGGCTGGTCCAAACACTTCCCTCCGGTTTTTTTACTATTGATTTGGTACAGCCCTATCTGCTCGCCGCATTCCAGGAGACGGGGTGTGGCTAAAATGGGAAGGAGACCTTGGGGGCGCATGCGCGAATGCGCCTGATGACCTTGTAAGGGAATTGAAACTCTTTTCCTGTTCAGCCGTAGTGGGTAGGGCGCTGGTGACGTCAGGAGCTTCGCGCGAGCCAAGCTGACGTGTTTCAAGTCGCATTTCCTGGGAGGGGGAGGGGGAGAGGGGAGGGGAGTGCAGCTTTAACTGAAAGGGAAGTTCCCCTTGCAGGGTTTTAAGCTTTCCCGCTCTTGAGCGATCTAGGAGGTTCCTTCTGCTCTTCCCAGTTATTTTTTGAGTACCAGAAGCTTGATCCAAGGGATTCCACATAAAATGACTATAAGCAGGATTTGGCTAGTGACCAGTGGTGAGTTTCTGCAGGCTCGCACCTACTGGCGAGAGCCGGTTGGTGAAATTTAGAGAACCGGTGAGAGGGGGTTCCACCGGCGTACCTGGAAGTAAATCTGGCCCTCCGCTGCCAGTGACCCAACGGGAAGGAAAGGAAAGAAGGAAAGAAAGAAAGGAAAGAAAGAAAGGAAGGAGTTAAGGTTAAGGGAAGAAAGAAAGAAAGAATTTATCATCACAATTGAGTCCAAAATTTTGGTTGCTAAGCAAGAGCGTTGTTAAATGAGTTTCACCACATTTTAAAAGGTGGCCACTCCCACCCTGTCACATGACTGCCAAGCCACGTCCACAAAATAGGCCACACCTACAGAGTAGGTTCTAAAAAATTTGAAACCCACCACTGCTAGTGACTAATCTAAAGAAAAGAAGAATTAGGGGTGACATGATAGCAATAGCACTTAGACTTATATACTACTTCACAGTGATTTACAGCCCTCTCCAAGCGGTTTACAGAGTCAGCATATTGCCCCCAACAATTTCCTCATTTTACCCACCTTGGAAGAATGGAAGGCTGAGACAACTTTGAGCCTGGTGAGATTTGAACAGTCAAGGTCCAGGCAGCTGGCAGTCAGCAGAAGTAGACTGCAGTACTGCACTCTAACCACTGCGCTACCGCGCCTCATGATAGTAGTGTTCCAGTACTTGAGGGGCTGCCACGAAGAAGAGGGGATCAAATTATTCTCCAAAGCACCGGAGGGCAGGACAAAAAACAATGGTTGGAAACTAATCAAAGAGAGAAGTAATCTGGAATTAAGTAGAAACTTCCTAACAGTGAGGACAATTAACCAATGGAACAGCTTGCCTCCAGGATTTGTGGGCTCTTCATCACTGGATGTTTTTAAGAAGAGTCTAGGAGCAGTGATGGCTAATCTTGGTTTCGAGTGCCCAAAGCGTTGCGCATGCACGCGTATGTGCAGTTCCAAAATGCAATGTGAGCGCCCCCATGCATTCGCCTCTTTGCTAAACTGTGCATGGGTGTGGCCCATGCATGATGCATCCAGCCTGCAGGCTGTGAGTATTACAGCCCTGCCCTAAGGTTCATGTCTGACTTGGTGCCTTAGATGCCTTTATCTTCATCCATATAATTTCATTTGTAGTTCCACATTTTCCCCTTAGGATTTCATTCTTACACTAGGCTCTGAATTTCTTCCTTCTTATTATACTGGCAAGACTGAACTTGTAGGATGAAAAATATCTCAAACCAAAATAGGAGGAGGAAGATGTGTGGGCTGTGATCAATGCCTTGTTTGTAAAAAATGATAAAGGGAAATAAATAAATCTGCCTATATTCTTGGAGAATTCTGTTTACCCCTTGGTCAAAGTGTGTGATGTCAATATGATCCCCACAACAATGCCCTGACTTGCTAGTATAGAGGAGCTGCAAAAGGAATAAATTATATAGTGATAATTTCTCAGCCTTTCAATCTTGACATTCACTAGCCACAGAAAACTAGTCTCTTCTTTGGTTGTTGAAACAAAAGTATAATTTATAATTCAAATGCAATTTAATGAAAAATCAGAAAAAGAAAAAAAACTTTTTAAACAGAGGCATTTACATGAAGGTAAACAATAATGAGAAAATAGTGTTAATAAAATAATAGACATGGTCTTAAAAAAGCTATGAGGCCGTAAACATGGGACAGCTCCAAGCTTTGTCTATCCTGATCATCAAAGCACCCATATGAATTGAATTTCCACAATGACGGTTAACTTTAGATGCAATAGTTATTCTAAATGAAGATTTTAATCAGCACACATTTTTGCTGGCCACATGACTAAGAAAGTGTCTTCAGACAGTGCTGACTCCTTGTCTAAGAAATAGAGATGAATATCACCCCTTAGAGGCGAACATGACTGGGCAAGGGAAAACCTTTACCTGTATAACTCTTAAACGGGTTTCCCCTCAGCTACTTTACTCGCTTAAATACATTGTTATAATATTGTATTTCTTTTCCCTGAAGATCTGCTTCCCATTTCACATGATAAAAGGATGGGGTTGGGGGAATCTTTTCCTAAGCATTTCCACTGCACCTCAGTCAAGTTTCTCCACATTCATTTGAGGAATCATCTCTACCCAGTTAGATCTCCCATTAGATCTGGCAGGAGAGGCATGCTTCAGATCCGTCTACAAGGGAATGCCATTTGTGTCATGGACTAGGAAGAGAGCTCTTTTTGTCTTGCCCTTTGAAACCATCCTGGCAAGAACAGCGTGGCCTTGGCCCTACTAGTCTTTTATAAGGCTTTAAATATGTGACTTTATTCAATTATTCAATGTTGATGCAACAAAGCCCTCTTCCATAGTAGTTATTTACTCATGTAATCTGCTCTCAAAATTCCAATACACCAAACTAACCCATCAAATCACCAGTAACTTTAAATCCAGAGATAGAGTGGATATCTCAATAGTTTTCTTTGACTATAAAATCATTACCTAATTTGATGAGATTTTTCTGAAGTATGTAATCTATATAAATAAAAATGTAAAATAGTTTGTACGAATCCACTAATCTCAAAAACTACTGGTCCGATTTACCTCAATTTTTCACACAATGTTCACAAGGACTTCGGATAATAAAATACCAACTCATTTTGTGCCTAGCACACATGTGTCATGTACACAGTACACAAATATAAAATGTACCACTGAAATAATTTTCACCTCCCTGTAACTCCTCCCGCCTGGCATTTCCAACAGTCAGTTCCTCAAAAAGGCTCTACGGAGGCCTCTTACAGCCAAAAAGGCACCGAGATAGCAAACTCCCAGGTGGCCCTAGTAATTTTGGGGAACAAAAGACCATTATAAAAAGTATATTTGAAGTTATTTTGTTTACTATTTGAAAGAAAATTAGGGGATTTTTAAAAACTAATTTTAAAAATAAGATCATTTCCTTAATATTTTACATACATCAACCTAGAAGGCAAATTCCTCATGTCTTTACATGAAATTATTTTCAAGTTAAATGTAGATAGGATTCTGCCCTGTGAAAATAATATATATATACTGGAACATGTAAAACTCTTGTAGTTAATGGAGCATTGACAAGTACCAGTAATATTCCCCAAATCCAATTCTTAGTCAGAGAGAAGGTTGATTGAAAACCACAAATGTAACTATTTACTAATGATGTATCATATGAAACAGTAATTCCCTGAGGGGTCTAGAAACGGAATGAATTTCATGTGGTGAGCTATACTTGTGTACAGGCAACTTTGACCCTTTAAAAAAAAGGTTTACAGAATATTCAAATAAAGCAATTGAAGGAATCTTTATAAATCTAATCTGTAATTATAATCAGATATGTAATATGCTAAGAGGGGGCCCTAAATAAAATTGAATTTTTTTGTTAATGAACTTGAACAGTCTCCTTCCTGGATCAAAATGTTTGTCTTTACTAAATATAAAAAAATATGTATTCAATAGCTTGAAATGCTATATTTTAGAAACATTCCTGCTGCAAGTTAGTACAAATTTTAAGGCCTTCCCAAATATTTCATACTGAGATTATTAGTATGTATTCTACCATTACAGAGGAAGTACCAAATATATAGTTATTTAATTAAATTTCAAGGATGCTTGACTCCAGTTTTAAATATTCATTTGTAGATTACAATAGACATTACAGTATTTGTCAGAGAGAAACTTCATTAAACTGAAGTCAGCTATATAAATAGAAACACAGAGATGGAACGTATACTGTATGAAAATAAATATGAGATGAGAGGTTAATACCTTTGTTTATATCATGCCACTGCTGTTTTTAATTTAATTTGTTTTTAAATATAAAATGTTAGCTAAATCAGGAATCCCAAGTTTTATCAGTGTTTATTTTGCCAAAAGCCCAATAATGAAACTCAGTTACAAGTAATCCTTGGATTACAATGACATTTGGGGCTGGAATTTCCATTGTCACTAAATGATATCATAAAAGTCTAATATCATGTGATTGCATCATTTAGTGATAGCAAACTCAGCATTCCTGGTTACCATCATAATCCCAGGATGGTGTGGGTCATTAAGTGAGAACCTCATGTGACTGCGGTGGGTAGAGGTGAAATCCCAGGCAACCAGTCCTGTATGACCAACATTTACATGTGCACGGGTGCTAAGGGGAGATAAGCAGGAGCTGTGGGGAGGTGCTCTGGAGTATGGGTGCTGCAGCTGGGAGCTACTAAGTTTGGTTGGATGTTATGGGTAGTGAATGTTATGGGACATGGGTGCTGTGGAACATGGATGGTGTGGTATGGAAAGAATCTTGCCCTTTCCATCTTTTCTGTCCATGCAGGAAAGGCAAGTAATAATCTTCCAGTGGCTCCTTTTTAGGGATGTACATTTCTTCATTGGTCCCTGTGTTTTCCTTCGCTTTCCCACCTCTTTCCCATATTAATATTAAAGCAAACTCTTTCTCTTTTTCCCTTAATGTAGCATTGTTGATCTTATGCTACAATAATCAAAGCAACAGCAGAATAAGCTTTTTTTTGTTTTCTCAAATTCCTCTGTATATCCATGGAAACTTTGTACAAAGAAGAACTGATCGTTCAGTTTCACATAAATAAAGTAGCAATGTTCCTATTTTACAGGATAAAGAGGCCTACAATAAATTAAAAAAGAAGGGAAGCTTTGCAGTTATGGGGGCAGGAGTTGGGAAAGGAAGAAGATTATGCTTTGCCAAGTGAACAGAAACTGAAAGA
Source organism: Rhabdophis nuchalis (assembly GCA_039707465.1). Classification (NCBI taxonomy): domain Eukaryota; kingdom Metazoa; phylum Chordata; class Lepidosauria; order Squamata; family Natricidae; genus Rhabdophis; species Rhabdophis nuchalis. The sequence continues at coordinate 170,361,075 of CM077645.1, forward strand.
ACGCCTACTTGAAGATGCAAGGGTTGATTGAAACATGATCTTCTAGGCTTAGGGTAGTTCATTGATTTAATGACACAGTGTTGGATGAACTGCAAAATCAGGGAGAAAAAGGCAGGACAAACTAGCTAGACCAGCCACTGGAATACAGGCAGTCCTCAACTTACAACAGTGTATTTGTGACCATCCAAAGTTGCAACGGCACTGAAAAAAGCAACTTATGACATTTTTTCACACTTATGCCCATGGCAGCATCCCCACAGTCATGTGATCAAAATTTATGCTTGATAACTGACTCATATTTATGACAGTCACAGTGTCCTGGTATCATGTGATCCCCTTTTGCGACCTTCTTATGAGCAAATTTAATGGGAAAGCCAGATTCACTTAACAACCATTTTCTAACTTGACAACTGCAATGGTTCACTTAACAAACATACCAGGACAAAGAAAGATCATAGACTGGGGAAAAAAGTCACTTAATACATTTCTCACTTAGCAACCTACGTTTTGGACTTGGTTGTGGTCATAAGTTGAGGACTACCTGTAGTTATCACTGCAGCATAGTGCCCTGACATATGTAATCAGATAGTTAAACTTGATAATGATGCTGATGACAATTACAATACTACTTCAATGTATCTGTCTTTCAGAGGATGTGTTCCAGATCTAGAGTTAGGCACTATCAAGCTGTCTTGGACTTGACACATAAGAACATAATTCCAAATAAATCCTTATGAGACAAAAATTAAAAAAAAACAGGAAATAGCTGAAATTTGTTTAATGACAAATAAACCAGCCAACTTTAAGGCTCCTAATTTGTTTTTATTCTTAAATAAATTGTTCTGCTTGACACTATGCTCTTAATTTGGAACCTTATCTTAATAGGTACTGTGAACCTCAGCTTTCAAACTGAAAAAAAAATATTAAAATGCTAGGAAGGGCTTTGCTTTAGCCCTGTTCTGTAAGCCCCTGCCTTTGCCCCATCACTGAAGTTATCATTTCTGCCATACTGCATAGTACCAAACAGTGATCCTTTTGTTCGCCTTCTTGTGCTGGCCAACTTTTCCTCCAACCAACTAATAGTAGAATGCCCAAGCCAGGAGGCAGCCAACTCTCCACTTCCATCCCTGCTCTTTTCTGTGCAGGCTTAGCTGTATACAGTAAGAGATGGAGAAAGAAAAAATAATGGGAAAAGAGAAAGAAAAACAACCCAAGATCACTGTTAGAGCTGCTCATCTGTTTGGCTGGCAGGAATTGGGGAAACCAAATCATTATGACATCTTGCTTTTGGCAAGGAAGGGAGGGAGGAATCTTAAAAAAGAAGCAGCATGAGGAGGGAATCCACTCTGTCAACTTGAGGAAGCACTGCAAAAACAATGATCACAGCAGCTTCCCTCATGCACATGTCGAATCGATTTAACTTCAGTGTTAATTGGTTCTGCTCTCTGAGACAACTAGGAACCCCGCAACTTTGTGAAAACACAATTTCCCAACATTGCATGGGAAAGGCGATGTAGATATTTGTCATCATCAGTTGATTCAGTCAAAATCGAATTCTATTGTAGAGGGATGGTATTAGTTAGTTCCTAAATTAGTTTTATTTTTAAAAAGTAGCACAACCACATTTACAGTACATCGTTTCCAAACTGTCAGAAAGGATTTAGTTATGATTTGGAGACAGAAAAGTTGTAGCTTAAAGCTGCTGTCATCATATATTTGCAGAAAGATTGTGAGCATTCTAGCTCCCTCTTTGCTATTGCTATTTTTAACAGCCTCCGCAGCCTTAAAAGGTTGCGAGAGTTGCTTTCACATTCCAGTGACTGCTGGCATTATTTTTGTTCTGGAGTTGGGAGTCCATCCTCAACACAGGTCCTGTCTTCCACTTTGCTAGACTGATATTTAATTGGATTTCCTCTCATTCATCCACACACAAGATTGAAATACTGTAATACTGAACCTGGCTTCTGGTAAGTTTATATAAATATTGCTCAAAAGTATTTGCTTTGTATGTTCAATTGTGGACAAAATGCCACTTTTTCTTTCATTTCTCATTCTTGCACAGATCATTGTTACCTTTGCGCAATTATTATGAGTTCAGCAGTAGCCTGGGAAATTTCTGGTAATTGTGGTAACTGACCAAAGGAATATTAAACCTAAATAATAGAAAATCTTAATAGTTTACTAATTTAGCTATTAAAAATCTTTCAAATATTTTTCATATTTGATCTAATGGCTAAAATAAAAAGATTAGCTGAGCAACAAGTATCCTCTACACTTGGATTTGTGTTATGAGAACTTATTTCATTTTTTTCCTTTCAGATTACCAAAGTGCTAATATTTCCTTGCACAGAGATTTCAGTATACTTTTCAAACGCTTTTTACTTTCATCCATTCAAATATAAGAAGTTTTGTAATATCTTGTTAGAAAACTGATATTTTCTATCTATGTTCTGGTGAATGTAACTATGTCAACCAGGAGTTGTTTGTTGAAAAAACTCTTTTTAAAAAAAAATTTTTTTTACTAAACTAAAATTAATAGCATAGATAATAAATTCTTCTAATACGTAAAAGCCTGGTGAAAGAGATATCTCAAAAACAATTTCTTAAAAAAAATTAAAGAAAATAGGCTTAAGAAACTCCCAAGAATGTGTGTTTCATAAACCAGGATTAATGTAAGAAAAGGACCCATATTGCCACCCCAAATAGGATAGCAGAGCATCTTCATAAGGCCTTCCTCCAACTGGACAGATTTATAATGAGAGAAGCTGTTCCTTGGATAGTTTCTATTGTTTAAAGAATTAGATTATCAGTATTTGGGGTTGGGGTTTTTTCATATATGCAAAATTAACTTAATGTCTATTACATTCAAATCAAATCAAATCAAATTTTATTTGTATACCGCATCCTCTCCCCAAGGGGACTCGGAACGGTGCACAGGGAAAAATTTAAAATACTATAAAAAATACATATATAGAATAAATACGATAGATAAAAACAAATTAAATTAAGATTATCCCTGCGCTAAAATCCCCCAGTTATAAAGCTAAAATTCCCTAACACCCTAAAGGTAAAGACTAACCTAGGCCGGCCAAGCAGAAAAAGTGTGTTTTGAGTTTTTGACGGAAGGAGCGGAGATCCATAGTTGTTCTGATTTCGGGGGGGAGGTCATTCCAGAGGGCTGGGCCCGCCACAGAGAAGGCCCTTGTCCTGGGCGTCGCCCGCTGACAAAGTCTAGTGGACGGCACCCGGAGAAGTCCCTCTCTGTGGGAGCGAATCGGCTGTGAGGATGTGTGGGGCAGGATCTGATCCCGCAGATAACTAGGTCCCGTGCCATGGAGCGCTTTAAAGATGACAACTAGCACTTTGAAGTGCACCCGAAAGACGACAGGCAGCCAGTGCAGCTCGCGCAAGAGCGGTGTTATATGGGTGAACCTAGAGGTCCCCATTATTGCTCGCGCGGCTGCATTCTGGACCAGCTGAAGTCTTCGGGTGCACCTCAGGGGGAGCCCCATGTAGAGAGAGTTACAATAGTCCAGTCTGGATGTCATGAGGGCATGAGTGACTGTGCAAAGGGCATCCCGATCCAATAAGGGGCGCAACTGGCGTACCAGGCGAACCTGGTAAAACGCCCTCCTGGCCACGGCTGTCACTTGATCTTCCATGGACAGCCGGGAATCTAGGAGGACACCCAAGTTGCGCGCCCCATCCACAGGGGTAAGGTGTTCGCCCCCTATGGCCAGTGATGGAGTCAACTGGTTGAATCGGGCGGCCGGAAACCACAGCCACTCGGTCTTGGACGGGTTGAGTCTGAGTCTGTTACTTCCCATCCAGGCCCGCACGGCTTCCAGGCACTGGCACATCACCGCTATGGCATCGTTGGGGTGGTTTGGGGTAGATATATACAACTGCGTGTCGTCAGCGTAGAAGTGGTACTCTACCCCAAAACCACAGATGATCTCACCCAGCGGCTTCATATATGTGTTGAACAGGAGAGGTGAGAGGACCGACCCCTGAGGCACCCCACATGTGAGGGGTCTCGAGGTCGACCTCTGCTCTCCTGCCAACACAAATTGCAATCGACCGGAGAGGTAGGAGGAGAACCACCGTAAAACGGTGCCTCCCACCCCCAACCCCCCCCAGCCGATGCAATAGGATACCATGGTCGATGGTATCAAAAGCCGCTGAGAGGTCTAATAGGACCAGGATGGAGAACAACCCCCATCTCTGGCCCTCCAGAGATCATCTACCAACGCGACCAATGCCGTCTCGGTGCTGTGCCCGGGCCGGAAGCCGGACTGGCGGGGGTCCAGACATTGCACAAAAATGTTTTGAAATCCTTTCTCACAAGCCTGTTATATATTGTAAAGCTGATGGCAATGTGTAGAGTAAATTGTGTTTTTAAGCAATGGCCCATAAGCAGGAAAGACTGAGGAAATGAAGGTCAAGAGGTTTTAAAATGTGTGGAATGACATTTTATACATGGCTCTTGAACAAAATTATAATTGTATAAATCTTCAGCTCTAGAGGCCAATGACTAAGAAGAAACTATTGGTTTCTAGATTAATAGTCATAAAAGAGAACCAACAGGTACCAAAATAATAAGTAAATCACACTTAGAATGGTGAATATTTTAAAATGTAAACTCTTATTATATTAGAACAATGACAGATTCCCATCCTCTGGTTCTTTGTCTTTGCAAGGGCTAATAAATGAAGAACCTATTTTTATGGAAACTGCTTATGTTATGCTTTGATTTAATAGGATTTTGCATTAGATTAAATGAATATTTTGTTTTATTTTTAACTAGCATCCATTACCAGTATTTTTCACAGAAACACATTCAGATTTCAGAATCTGCATTTTTTTAAAAAATATGCCAGTAGTCATAAATATGACATAAAAAGTATTTTTCTTGTAACTGGAACTCCTGACATTATTTGTGCACATTCTAAGTTTGATTTATATCCCTGTGAATATTTTGTTCCTAAAATTTGATATTGTATAATATCGTTAGTGTTTTTCATGTTATATCTTGGTGGCAGATTTTTTTAAAATAAATTTATGGAGAAATATTCATTTGATGATTTTTCTATTTTTACAAAAAACATAAAACATATTGTATGAGTTGAGTATAATGACTAACTAGTTATCTTTTTTGTTTTGTTTTAACAGTTTATCCAAAGTGTGAATTGGGTTAAGAGAAATCCAAAATGTCTTTACCATTCTATCAGAGGCACCATCAGCATTTCGACCGAGCTTATCGTCACAAAGAGCTAGAATCCACACTAAGTCAATATCAGAAAGAAGAGAAGCGCAAATCTGCCATTTATACACATGGCTCTACTGCCTACAGTCACAGAGGTGCATCAGCCTACCGTCAGGAGTCAGCTTTTTCTGATCAAATGTCTACAGAAGCCAGCCAAGAATTAATGGAAGCTCATGCCCACAAATCTGCAGCTCACAGTAAACGTTCGGCAGCTTACACTCTAGGATCTGAGTTGGTCAATAAGAAAGCTGAAGCATATCATCATGGATCTGAATTGATCAATAAGAAAGCTGAAGCATATCGCCTTGGTCTTGGATATGACACATATAGTCTCGGGTAGAGTAAAATACAATTTTATATAGTATGGTAGCTTCCCATCCATTTTCATTTCCTGGGTAACAAATTTTGTGATCATAAATATTTTTTTGAGATAACTAGCTTTCTCAGATTACCTTTTTACAAAATGTTTCTTTCTGTTTTTGTATATTTGGCTTGTGAAGCCATTTATGTGCCGTGTTGTACACTACAATGGATGTTATATTATCAGAAACCAATATGTTGATAGCACTTTAACCAGTTATGTAGCTTGTGGGTTTGACTGAGGAAATGGAGAAACATTGCTCAAACTCTTCTTAGCCATTTCCCCCTCCTTCAGAGCATTCAGCACAGCTGCTTTTCTGTCTATGGAAAGAAAGGTTATACAACTTCCTCTGGGTGGAAAAGTAATTTAATCAAATATTTGATTACAAATAAGATAGCTGGAGGGGAAATTTTCTACTTAGTGCTTCTGCTGTGTTCCAGCTCCGAACCCCACTGCTGTTTTTCTGGAGGAGAAACGTATTACAGGAATGTTGCATATAATTGTGTTATGCTTATTTTGGCTTTGAATTCATAAGGTTTAACACAATGTTTATTCTATAGTCAAAGAAATTAAAGCTAATTCAACTACTGATGTTACCAAATAAACATAAATAGAAAGAACCTATTTAACAACTAATGTTTGAATTATATTGTTTGAATTATATTAGCTGTGACTACAGTAGTCTTATTCAAAGATAGACAACTTATTTTTTACCATTACTTAAGTTCATACTTTATTCTGATAATTTCATGCTGGCAGTTGAAATCCAATACAGTAAGAAATACAATGTAATTTCTCTGCAAATGTAAAAGAAAAAAATCAGAGGTGGTATTGAACAGATTTTGACCAGTTCTGGAGAATTTTGAGTAGTTCGGAGAACCAATAAATACCACTTCTAACTGGCCCCACCCCCATCTATTTTCTGCCTCCTGTCCCAGCTGATCGAGAGGAAATGGGGATTTTGCAGTAACCTTCCCCTGGAGTGGGGTGGGAATGGAGATTTGACAGTATTCTTCCCCTGACAAGCCTACCAAGTCATGCCACACCCACCAAGACACATCCACAGAACCGGTAGTAAAAACTTTTGAATCCCACCATTGAAAAGGATGGTTTTTTCTGAAGTGATTAATTTATCAGATGGATTTAGGCATGTGGGTGAGAAGGATAAGAAGCTAAATTCCTTACTTGAAGTCCAACGTTTACAATTCGGTCTTACTGTCTTTTCTTTTTATACCATCTTGTTGAACTGTTTCTTTTCTTCTGTAATATAAAATTTCATTTAAAAAGGGTTAGTTTTTGGTTGTTACAGTAATTTCTTGAGATCATATGGCCAAATATTACAATATTTCTGTACTTTGGCCAGAGGGGAAAGTCCAGTTCAGCAGGATGAATGTAACTTGAAGAAGTTCCTTTTGGCACTTCATGAACTATGTCTTTAGTCATCAGCTGAGACGTAGAGAAAAAGGCGTGGGGGGAATTTAGACATTTGATTCCTAATTAGCTTGCCCTGCAAGCTTAGAAGCAGTTTACATTTTTCAGCTGCCTCATGGTGAATGTTTTAAATTGCTTGACTTGATAGATTTTATAATGTGGTAGCTGATGAGTAAAGCAATTGTTTCTAACATTTAGAGGCCTGTGGCCCCATTTAAAGGCTTATCTTGTAGGTGTAAGTCATCTGTTAGTATTACAAGTCTGCTACCATTGCTTTCTGGCTTGTCCAAAAGTAGCTGTCATGGAAAAGGGCCTAGTCCAGGGGTGGGCAAACTTTGCAACTTTAAGTCTGAAGGACTTCAGCTCCCAGACTTCTCCAAAGCTGGCTGGGCTGGACTAGTCCCAAAAGATCTCCAAGAAATCCAGTGCAAGGCAGAGGTTAGTGTTGAGGCTGTTGTTTCCCCTCCAAAATGTTATATCCTACAATAACAATTTTTGCCAAATGTATATTTAATAGAAAGAGCACAAATAGGAAAATAACCTTTAGGATAAGGTATGTAAAGAGGACTAAGTGTGCTTAGAATTCAAAAGCCTTATTTGCCTTGTAAAAGCACAATCAAATGATAATACATTCATACTTGACAAAATTCCGAATAATAATATGCTCAAGTGCCTTTCCAGACCCCTGAACTTAATTTTTAGGAGTAACAGAATCCCCTCTTTTTTAACAAAAACGTATTTATTTAAATATTTGGCTTGCCCATGTATAGTATACTATTCCTTTCCTTAGAATGTTTACAGCCCCAGAGATTTCCCAACCCTAGAAAGATCATGGTTAACTGGAAGACAATTCTTTGCTCACTATTAAAATTAATGGGTCTTTCTATTTCTTAGTAAGATTAACTATAAGTTAGGAATCTAAATTAAAAAATAACACACAAAATAATGTAAAAATTCCAAAAAAGAAAATCACAGTGGTTCCATAATTTATGTATTTTTTTTAAATTATGTTATAAACTAATGAAAAACATAAACATTTGTTATAGTGTGATAAATGGAAACAAATTTGTCTCTTGTTTTACTACAGAAGATTGATAGGGCTACTCATTAGGAAATTTATGAAAATATTAATAATACCTTATATCTCGATTATTACAGGTGAAAAAATAATTGTTTCTCAATTTTCAAAAACAGATTTTAAACTCTTACTCATCAGCTAAGGATGTGCATGCAACTACGGTTCTTTAAAATAGTATTTCCCCAGGGTAGTATGTTTCAATGTTCCCTCATTTCAAAGAGAGCTGTTTTATAACCTTTGGATAGCTTTCATTTATGCATTTTTCCAGCCCAAACATAGTTCTTTCAAGTAGATACCTGATTTTCAAGGATTGACAGGAGTGGTAACATTTTATCTTTGTCTGGAAAAACACATTTTTTAAACCAGTTTTAAAATAGTTGCACTTTATGCTTTTCCTCTGGAGAAATGATGGCTAGACTGTGAACAATGATAAAGATGTAATATTACATTAAACTAGGGCATCCTTGGAAAAAGTAGGACTTCTTGGGAAACATATTTAGGTAATTTTCTCAGTTTATCTATGGAAAGTATCAATTCGTTTATTATTAGAACTATAACAATTATTACAATGATTGTAATTACCCAACAGAAGCTAGGGTAATGATAGATTGGAAACTAAAATATAAATATGAACAATGGCATGGTTTTCACTACAAGCAAATGCAAGCTTGCCTCAGTGGTATACTTTTATATATATTGTATGTATTACATGTTAGGCATGTAACACACATATAAAAAAAATTACACAACGGAACTCATGGCTTTCTGTCTAGATGGTCTCTGGTGATGAGCCGAAAGGCAGAAAAGGAGAGCAGTATGCTTCCTCCCTGAAGGGAGGAAGCATATTGCTTTCCTTTTCTGCCTTTCGGCTCATCACCAGAGACCATCTAGACAGTAAGAATCAAATCCCAGTAAGGGTATGGCTAGCTGATGAGAGCTACAAAGCTTGAAATAGATCTATACTAGTCTCCCTGATTTATTTATTGATCAGCTCAAAACCTACACACACACACACACACACACACACACACACACACTCACACACATATATAGACGTCAGAAATACTGGAAATTAAAGGTTATAAATAACTTGGTTATATCCAATTTGTCAATATACTTCTGTAGTGCAAAAGAATTAATTCATTAAAAACTTGGCTTTGTATTTTTAAGACTCTGTACTTGTTTTAGCATTAGTAGTTGCACTTAGACTTATATACCATTTCATGGTGCTTTACCCTCTCTAAGCGGTTAAAGAGTCTGCATATTGCCCCCAACAATCTACGTCCTCATTTTACTGATCTCGGAAGAATGGAACGCTGAGTCAACCTTGACCACTTCAGAATCGAACTCCTGGAGTGAGCAATGAGTTAACCTGCAGTACTGCATTCTAACCACTGTGCCACCACGGCTCTGTTTTGAGTATTTCCACATCAGTATTGCAAATTAAACCATGTAATTTATGTGTAGAGTGGGCATTCCATCTGTGAGGATTAACTGAAGGCCTAAAAAAGGAAGTATTGCAATATAACATCTTAATATAAAGATTTGGAATTATGTCCCTAGATACTTTAATATGAATACATTATAAGCATTGCTTATTACAGTATGCCAAATATCTATCAAACCATTGATAAACTTTTAAAAAGAGGGCAGGAGATCTATGCTTAGCCATCATTTCTCAACCTGTAAATTTTACTCTCTGCCCAAACTCTGTTTTGTGTTATAGATATGGCACCTACTCATTCAAGTTATTCATGTTTTATATATTTTTACATATTTTTTCTTGTAAGTTTATTTTGAGTGTCTCTTAAGAAATGATTCAAAGTACATCTAAGCTCAGAGCTGGCTTTATGCTGAAAAAAACACCAGTACAGGGCATCAAAACTAAGACATACAATGCTACCCCTCCTTCTGAATCATTATAAAAATAAAAACTTTTGTATTGGTAGAAGATGTGCTGGGGCCCATATACCTTGAAGCTGATGCTGTTTACAATATCACTGTTTTTATTCCAAAAACCTTCAAGAACAATATAATCTATGATAGTCTTCACTTCTATTAATCCTAAAATGCTGAGAATAGGTTGCAAGGAATATAATTTAACCATTACCTTCCTCCAAGTCGTCACCTAAGTTCTTCACTAGGAACAACACCTCCCTGCCCAACTCCATGTAAAACAGAAATAGAATAAACTGCTTGCAGACTCCCTTTTCTGTTTTACAATATGCCTCCCAATTTAGAATTTTTTGTAGTTTGCTTCTCATTTATTAGTATCGGCTTGAGACAAGATTTCACATTTTATTGCTACAAGAAATGTCTAAGTAGCAGCCTGCTTTTGAACACACCAATAAATTTTGTGTCAGAGAAAGGCACAAAAAATAGGTGGCATATATAAATGTGGTAAAAAATGAGTAACAGTGAATTTAGTAAGTAGGAAGGACAGTAATTAAGGCTGAAAATTCCATACAGTGTTAACATAGTAGTCGCATAAAATCTGAGCTACAAAAGTCCAGACTTGTAAGTGACAGCAAAAAAAAATACTGTAGTTATCAGCAATTTTGAAGCTCATATACTATTAAAAATATTTAAAAATAAAGAACTCTGAATTCCATGAGGTATTCCTGAGTTCAAAATTATTTTCATGTTTTATAGCTACCTGGAAAAAGCAACCTGGGCATAGGACTGAAATATATATTGCTGAATTAGAGATTATCAATGCCTTCTGATATCCTACCTACTTCCATTATGTTCAGCTTGCATCACAGTAGATAATATTAAGGAAGATGTCTTTAAAAATCTAATAATATGACGTTTCTTTCAGAAGCCTGGCAGAAGATAATTCTCTGAAGTTGAGTCCTAAAGCAAAGAGAGCTAAACAAAGTGTATTGTCAGATGAAAAAGAAAACACCATTATTGAGTATGTTGTCCCTGTGTTCAGTGGAAGGTAGGTATCTTTCCTGCAGTTTTGTGAATGGGACAAACAAAAATGATTGAGATAAAGAGTAAACATTTTTACAGTTTTATAATGGCTTCAGTGCTAAATTTAACCATATCAATAAATACATTCCTAATGAGTCTTTCTATTTCACATAAAAGTGCACAAATGGTGAAGTTGATGAAAATATATATTCTGTCTGACATTAGCCATCAATAGTGCAGTCCTATCTATGCTTCCTCTGAAGTTTTGAGTCTTTATCCTTAAAAATCTGCTTACTCATATGTGGTATTTCAATTATGAATGAATAATTGAAAAGCAAGAGAATCAATAATGCAGAGAAAACAGAAAAATAAATTGAACTAAATCCTTAATGCTGTCTTTTAAGTATCTTACTGTTTTGCATTTTCTGTGACATTTTTAATTGAAAAATTGAGTCCTCTGTTAATATAAACATATTAGAACAGGGATGTCAAATTCAACTTCATTGAGGGCTGCGTCAGGGTTGTGTTTGACCTTGGGGGGAGGGGCATGGCCAGGATGAGCATGACCAGAAGTGGGCATAGCTATGATGGGCATGACACAGGACTCATGTCAAGGACACCTGTGGTGGCCAAGTGCTAAGGCAGAACTTTCCTGAGACTCTGCCTCCCTCTCATTATATCCTTCCTTTCTTCCTTCCTTCCTTCTTTCCTTCTTTCCTTCCTTCTTCTCTTCTTCTCCTTTTTTCTTCTTTTTCCTTCCCTCTTCCTTCCTGCTTTCTTCTTCCTTCCCCTCTTGTCTTAATTTTCTTTTTTCTTTTTGCTCTCTTCCCATCTTTCCTTCTTTTTCTTTTTCTTTTCCCTTTTTCCTTTCCTGTCCCTTCTTTCATGCACAAATGCAAAAGGGGAAACATTTCTCCTTTTGTTTTTAGTTTGTTTTGATAGGCCTCCTGCAGCCCTTTACCAGTGAAAATGGATCTGGGGGGTATACATGTGGCCCCCTGCACCCCATTTCTTACCACAATGATCTCCCTCTGCCAGTAAAAATGGAGCTCAGGAGGCTGTCGTGGCCAAAAATGGGGCTCAGGGGGGGCGACCTCCATTTTCATTGGCAGAGGCACCGCGGGCCAGTACTTTGCTGTTTCCAGGCCAGCCCCACAGGCAATATCTAAGCACCCCATAGGACAAATCTGGCTTCCAGGCCTTGAGTTTGACACCTCTGTATTAGAAGATATATTTGAGTTGTAGTGTATTTGAATTGGAATTTAAGACTTTTTACACAGAATATTGATGACTCTGAAATTTACAGAGGAGGCTATATTTTCAACAGATATTGCTACAGAAATCTTAAATTCTTTAATAAGCAATATGATCAGATTTTTATTGTTTTATAATGACATTTTCAAGGAAAAGGCAGATAGCTAACAATTCTAATTTCTAATTTCAGAAAAAAGTAGTCTTCTGTCTATTCAATTATGTTAAATCAGTATAATATAAGAAAATCTGTCTTTCACTTTTTCATACATGCCACACATATATACTGTATTCCTGTCTCATTTGTTCTAATTTTTTTCTGTATAATTGAGTAAGAATCTATTGCAATAGTATCCAAGACTATTGGAACAAAAAACAATTATTTAATGTTAGAGCTACCAGAACAACTAACAGGTTTTTCAAAACTATTTAAATTTGTTCAGTACATATTGTTAGAAATAGGAAAATAGTTTTTAAAACTTTCAATCTTTGTTTTCTGTACAATGTCAGCATAATTTTTTCAACAATTATCTGACAATGTGATTTCAGTCTGGATATATTCCTTGCTGTTTCCAAAGTATTTTTAAATTTAGAAAATTTACTTTAAATCTTAGCATATAAAACAAATATGGCAATGTATAACTTTGTTGTTTGTCAATTTAGCCTCTGCCAGTCTTTCTTAAAGGAATAAAAAGTTAATTTGATTCATAATAAGTCTAACCATTCTTTGTGCCAGAAAGTACTAGACTGTGTGAGACCACTGCCACCTATTTATTATCTGAAAGTTACAACTTAGACTCAGATTCATGTTATACTTGTAAACCATATCTAAATTATTAATTAGATCAATTTGCCTCTTGTCATGGTTAGATAATTGTTCAAGACAGGTCATGTAATTTTAAAAAATCAAATTACTTTTAGGAACCTGATAGTTTGTTTTGATTGCTGGCCAACTGATAAAGATAGATTTGGACCTAAAATAATTGGATTCCACAGCTAATTTAGGAATATTCTAATAAGAATGATCTGATGCAAGACATTCACTTTTAGACTGCTGACTTTATACAACCTTGGTTTGCATTTGGTGCCACAAAATATATTTTAGAAAGTTTTGCATTTTGGACATGATATAAAAATAGTCCTTAGCATCAGTTAGTCAAATTTCTACTTATTTTCACTGCAATTCCCCCCCCCCCCCTCCTATGGCTAGATTATTAACATTCCAAAATTAATAATATTTGACATGTACTTTGATTTGTTGGTGTTCTGAAGGACCAAACCAATGACCTTCAGAGATATTTCGGATTTAAGTGTACATAATCCCTAGCAAAGCCAAGAGTTACTGAATATCATCATCTAAAATATAACTATTACTATGCTAATATTCCAAACGTATCATTTGGTCATCTGATTTTATATGTAAATCTGCCATTCTACACTCTTGCTGAAGTTTAAAATCTTTAAGAATTGCATTCAGAATCAGCCTAAACATTTGGCACTTCATCTCAAGAATGCTTTTTGTACCTCTTCTAACTGCTCAATGTTTGAATTAATGTTCAGAATGATATGGATAGCCATTTAATACCTTTTATATTCAAATTTATATTCAGAACAAGTATATGTGTCAACTATATAGTAATAAATTACATATATGTATTTGACTATAATATTCACATGCACATTTCAATGGCATTTATATTAAAAATATTGATAAAGTATGAAAAGAATACAATATTAGATATACAGATGGCTATATATACATGTAAAAATTTGCTTTATAGTCAATAATTGCTGCTGGTAACTGAAAAGCTAAATAAATAACCCCTTACTGTTGGTTTTTCCAATCCCAGATACTAGCTTTCCAAACTGCTGCATTTAAAATTTAGTCTTCATTACGATTTATATTGTAGAAGTAAACTTTGATACTGAAATATATGTATACCAGATGAAAAAGACTAATAGCTATAATGTTTTTAAGAAGAATCATGCTAGTTTGATATACAGTAGATTACAATAACATCAGCATCTTGTACAAATATTGATATCTTTTCATATCTACCTTTATTTTCTTAAGCTAAAGAGACAATAAAATGATAGCTCATATTTTTCAAGAAAAGCATGAAAAACTGCTTCTCCACCGCACAGCATATTATGCAGAAAATTGAGCTAAAATTTGTGTCATCCACAACTTTCATTCCTAAGTCTTATATCTACAGCACAAATTAAGAAAAACTGATATACAAAGTCCATTGTTAGAATATAGAATTACAGAGTTGGAAGGGATCTTGGAAGTCTTCTAGTCCAACTCCCTGCTTAGGCTGGAAGCCCTACGCCGCTTCAGACAAATGGTTATCCAACATATAAAAAACTTCCAGTGTTGGAGCATTCACAACTTCTGGACACCTTCATTGTCTTGATATAGTCAGTGGACTATATTTAACTTATTATCTGTTAAGATACACCTTGTTGTGCTATACTGCCATACTGGATTCTACTGTATAGCGCAGCGGAGTTTGCCATGGTAAGGCTTCACAGTACTCCACAAGGGAGGTCCCTCTGGTAAGGGAGAAAATCTAACATTAGAAGTTATGTTTAGTCTGGACATTTTTCCCCTATAAATAAATACCCAGGCAATGCCAGGTTATCGCTAGTGTTAAGATACAATGTCTTGTTTTCCAATATGCAATGAGGTTTTTTTTAATTATTGCAGAGAAAACTATATAAGTGGAATTACAGATAAAGAAGAAGAAAGAATTAAGGAAAGTGCTGCTTATATTGCCAGAAGGAATCTTTTTGCTAGTGGGGAAGGGATCACTACAACCAAAAAGAAAATTTCCTCTTCTGTAGAAGAAGAACACCATGAGAAAAAATCAAGAAAAGTAGCAATACGGGAGACAGCTGAAAGATTGGCTTTAAAGAAAACGGTATTAAATTACTCATTCATTAATGATGTGAGGCTTTGGTTACTGTTGTTAAAATATCAAAATAGAGGACATGGTTACAAAAGTAAGTAAGCCATTATTAGTTATAATGCTTCTGTTTGATTTCAAGTGGGGAGAAAAACATAATTTTGGAACCATTAGGACTTAAACATTTGGTAGGATTCAGTATCTAAATATGAAATGCTGTAGAATAGATTTTTCAGGTAGTGTTCCTCTATCTCTAGAGATACAAATGAGAGAATTATAGGTCTATAAAGATTGGGCAGAGTATGAATTCTATCTGTTCCCTCCAAGAAAAACTTCAGCATCTTTCTTGGCGCCTGTTGAAGGGCAAGAATGTAGAAGGATCAGTTTCCCATCCCCAGTGCTCTCTTTGTTTGAATAAAAGGAATTCCCTCCTGTTGAAGCCAATAAATAAATCAATGCCAGCTCCAGAACTGCTATAGACTGTTTTTTGGCTTGGAGTATGAGTGAGCATACCAAAAGGATTTTGCAACCAGCAGATCTATTGTCCCAACTGGCACGTGCTGTGGCCAATTTCTGACCCTTCTATATTTCACTTCATGTAAGGAAAGATTATGTTGGGAGAAACAAATTTCCAAATTAGATACTAATATTTCCATGATTTCACATGGGAAAAGTCACATTCCTCTTTTACTTGGCCTCATTGCTTCCTTTAACAGCGTGTTTTCCGTGCTCTTCTCACCTCTTTCTTAAGCCAACTTCAAAAATACCTGACCCAAATGCAGAGAGTTGGCAATGGAGCTATGTGTTCAGTCCAGATCATGAGTGAACGGTCATTTCTCGGCTTCTTTCCCTTCCAACCCATGCAGAGAAAGGACCTCATTGGCTGATTTGGTGCCACTTCTTCCTTTCAGAGATTGTTCCCTTTTGACTAGTTGCAATTCCATGTGCCTTTTCTTACATTTCCCACTTGTTTGTGTACCTGGATACCTTCTCTTCTCACGTTATCTCCTTTTACCCTAATCCCTTAACTTTGTCACCACAAAATGAAAGCAGCAGGAAACAGGTTTCTTTTTCATTCCTACGTCTTCCTGCAGATGCACGGAAGCTTTGTAATAAGGAGGAAGTGATAGCTTACCTTCAGAAAGCAAAGCAGCAACTACAGAAGCAGCTTTAATATTATTTGAAAATGGAAAGGGAAGCTTTGCTTTCCCTAGACCAGGGGTCTGCAAAGTTGGCTCTTTTAAGACTGGTGGACTTCAACTCCCAGAATTCCCCAGCCAGCCATGCTTAAAAGAGCCAACTTTGCAGACCCCTGCCCTAGACTGTGGAAAGGAAAGGGTGCTCACTGGAAAATGGATCATGAGCTTCCAAAGTTAAGAATGGTTAATTGTAAACTGTAAACATTGCATTTTAAATGGTAAGATATATATATATTTTAAAGGAAGATACCAATCAGGAGAGAACATAGCAATCCAATGGTTGCACGGTATAATGATTAGCCACTGGAGGTTGCCAGGTAACACAGCCATTGGGAGAAAAGTCTTCATCTAGATGCCAAAGACCATCAACTCTGAAGGTCTTAAAACAATAGAAAACATCCATTTGAATCAAAGCTGGAAAACACGCATATGGGAAACATTTGCAATTTCCTGAGACTGGGAATGGGATGGGGAAGTGGGAGGAAGAGGAGAGGGAGGAAGGTATTATCAGTTTCTGTACTGAGGAAGTGATGGACAGTCAGTCGATTCTAGGTCTGTCTAGAATTTGGAGAAAGCAATAATGTTTTCATTTTATCCTGTGGTCATCTTCTTTAAGAAAATAATTAGGTACTTAAATGGCACATTGAAAATTATGATAATATTTTATTATTTTTATGAGATGTTCAGCAAATATATTTTATATAGTAGTCTACCTCAAAGCTAAGGCTCGTGCATATCTACAGGATGATTTTTAAGGGAAATGTTTGTCCTTACAGATAACAGAGACACAGGAATTCCACAGAAAGTTAAATGAAGATAGTCTGCTACATGCTCCTGAATTTGTTATCAAACCTCGTTCACACACTGTCTGGGAAAAACAGAATGCCAGGTTGCACTGCACTGTGAGAGGCTGGCCAGAACCTCGTGTTACATGGTATGCTTGTCTCTTTATCAGCATTGTAAGTTGATGAAGTAGTGCATTTAGAAAAGGTTAACATAAAAATAACATTTGCTATAAATGGTGCATTGAGAAGTAATCAAATTCAACTTTTAACATTGTCTAGCAAATTTTTGCATGCTTAAAGTAATTCACACATTATTATATAAGTTAAAATATGTTTCATGTTTTTACTTTAATTCAGTACTTTATTTCATTGTGGGCTATCGTACTCCTGCTATATCCTAGAGAGCTTATACCTTATATCTTATTCCTGCAGAGGGCTTGAGAGTAATGGCTATCATTAAGTGTGCTACAACACAACAAGCAACTTTTGCCTCAATACAACAATTAATTCTAAGTGAAAATGTTCCAAATAACACTAGGAATAATATTAATAAAACAATATAATATAACATGCACTTCTTGAATCAATATGCATACTGAATACATTAACAGTTTGATTTTGGCACTATTGAATTTGGTGGCACAATTTGCCAATTAAAAGGCATTTATTTTGGAAACTCATATCTTTTGGGAGTTCAACTGTATGTTTGAACTGCTAACCCTTAAAAAGAGTAAATGTGTTGAGGTTCCAAATTAGGAAATGACTTCCCTCTTCTGGAATGTTGCTCATCAGATGCTAAAAGTGTGTGACTTTTATTTCATGTCATAAATAAAATTGTATTCCTTAAAATAAGCTAAAGATGCAGAAGAAATGTGTTACATCCAGAATGATGTAAAAAGATGCAGGAAGACAGAAGTGCAAAATTTAAGTCAGATATTGTGTTATGTTGATTTTAATTTAATACGTAAGTTCTTAATTGCAGGTTGCTTCTAAAATTGGTACTTTGCAGACCATTTCCGTTCCCCGCTCTTGAAATAACTTTAATGAAATAGAATAATTTACATTAGAAAAAGAGATGGGAGGAAAAGATTAAACGATACCTTACTAATAATTTCCCAGTTTCCAGAGATTATCCTGCTATTGCTGATTTTCAAAACAAGAAAAGATGTAAACTTGTAACCATATTCTGCTTGACTAATATTGTGGGAAAGTGGGAACCCAGCCTTATTTAAAGAGATAAACTGGACAGAATTGGGGGGAAAGTAGGAGAATATATGTACTATTTTCAATTTATAGAAAAATGCCAAAAATCTCAAATTACCACAATGAGATTTCCTGACACTGGTAATTTGAAACTTCTACAATCTTAAAAGAATTAATTTGCATACCATATGAATTGATGTCTTTGCCATTATCTCTAAAGTGATCATCTGCCTCCTCATGTTTCTATATAGCTGATTCCCAATATAGGTGCCCGCTTGCTTTAATTGGGCAGCTGGGATGACCTTCATACTTTGGATGACCCTGCTGGAATGTATAATCTTGGCCTATGCTCCTGACATTCTTTGCCCATGGCACCCAGGAACACCCTCCCACTTCACAATAAAGCCACACAGCAGAAATTGGGGAGATTTTAATGTAGTAGTTTTGAATAAATGAAATATAACAGAAGGGGAAACAATATAAGATGAGCGGCTTCGATTGACAATTGCTATTGGAAAGAACAGAACGTTCCTGTTTGTATTATATGGTGTAAATGTAGTGTATGTCTAAGTTTTGTGTGAGTGTATTTTATATGTATTTTATATGTTTGTAAATAAAATTAATTAATTTTTTTTAAAAATACTGATTCTTCTGAAAATTAGTACTCTGTTTTTAAGAACAGCCTCAAGTAAAACATTCTCAAAGTTTCTTATATATGTGAAAGTTGCCAGATCTTGTCTACATCAACAAACAATACCAACCAGATCATTTTGTTTATGATGTATCCCATATATTCTGCGGCATTTTCCTACTTGTAGAGCTCTCAAACCCCCACCCCCTTTGGAGAAGTAGATATATTCACATATTTAGAGATGAAAAAACAAGACAAATAGCTACATTATATTTATAGTACAGCACAGTATCAGGGTAGTTTTTAATTAGGGCTTAAGTAGGTACAGTAGTGGGATTCAAATAATTTAACAACTGGTTTTCTGCCCTAATGATTAGCTGGGTAGCTGTGGATCAGTAGCCATGTGACTGGGTGGGTGTAGCCAACTCAACGCCACTCACATCAGTGGTTGCTTCGCCTTAGCTGTTACAATGTAATAAGGGTTAACCGGAGAGGCAGATTCTGTAAACTAGGCTAGAAACAACACCAGAATGTTTCCTTCATGCCTTCCTTACAGGATTAGCCCTGTAAAGTGGGAAAAAATGAAATTAGATTTTTTCCAAGAACCGGTTCTCCAAACTGCTTAGAAAATTAACAACCAGTTCTCCCAAATAGGTGCAAACTGGCTGAATCCCATCACTGAGTAGGTATTGTACAATCATGCTTTCATAAAAGCATCTTGAAAAGCTATAGGTAGCTGAATACTATACAAATCAGCTTATTAAAAAGATTATTTTTGCATTTCAAACATTTAAAATGTACACATATTAATACGCACACAACACACACACACACACACACACACACAGATACATATGTAGAGATAGAAAGAGAGGGAGGGAGGGACAGAGGGAAGTCATTTTAAAGTCTCTTTTGGTTGAGGGTATTATCTGACCTCCCAGTTCCTGAATCTAGTCCAGCCAGTTACTCTGTTCTCTGTCAGTCACATATGTTTGTTTAAATTATTAAGGTAATTGTAATTAAGAATGCAATTAAGAACAGAATAAGAACATCTGTTCTGGTATTTGAATGCACTAGGTCAATTTCTGTTAATGTAAAAAAAACCCACACAGGTTCATTCAGTTTAGTATTTTGCTATTTAGAATTTTTAGAATATCAGACTATTTAGAGTATTCAGAATAGATGTTTATATTTAATGTCATATAGCTTTAGTCCAAGTAATTTAGTTCAAAGTCATCTTCTGCTTAACTTCCTTTCTATGATATAATATAAGCAATAATATAGATATACAAGATTAACAAAGTATTATTATACTGCAAAATAACATGCAGTTGAAAAGTGAGGAAATAAAGTTTTGTTACTGGAAAGTGATGAAAAATATAGCAGTTTTTTTACAAAAAAATCTATTAAGCGTAGGGTCATTCTTGATTCCTGTACATGAGTAAGAATTGTTAATATGCTAAGCAAAATAATCCTTAAATTAATCCACTGCTTTAGTTTGGCTGTTAATTGAAGTAAAATTTGGTTCCATTTAAATTTAATATAACAAGTGTGCGCTGATCTACTTTTTCCATGACACAAGCTGTTGAAAGGCAACACCTTTGAATGTGAAGTGGGATAAAAGAAATATTTCTGTTGTTGTGCCTTTCATCAGAAGAGCTAAATATAATAATTTGGGGTCTGATTCAACTAGATGCCACAGCTGTTTATCAAAAGGATCCATGCTGATCATAGAACAGTACTGCAAATTACATTTTTTGGTCATAAACTAAAATCATGGATTAGGCTAGTATAATCACATAATAATACTGTACAAGTAAATTGTAAGTTAAAGTTTAAAAATTTGGGGCATAAAAATTAATATAATCAGGTATACAATCTATATAAGATAATTAATTGTTTAGAATAATAAAATAGTAAAATTATTGATCTAAAATATATTGGTCCATTTTAATGCTAAACTCCATGGAAAAAAATGTTGTTGTTTCTAGAGAAAATGTAGTGATGTAATAAATAATGGAGAATAATTCATAAAGAGGGATTTTGATTTCAAAATTAAGAGTCCATTTCAGCCTTGATCCCTCACAGCTCCAACCCTCAGTTCTTCCAAGGTGTAAGGGATTGCCTCCCATTCAACTTTCTCCAACTGCCTATTCCCTCTCTTCTCTTTTGGCCACCTTGCACCCTCCCTTGGCTCAAGAGCCATGTGGTCTTGGGGCTGCTTGCCATGCTGAGGCTTAGGGGATTCTTGGGGGATTATGGCTCTGCAGCGCCAAGAAACCCCTGATTTGCAACATAGCCAAAAGTTACTGCCGCCTCTGAAAGTCTCAGCTGCCACAACTTGGTCCAGCAACACAGTACAAACTCTAGTCTGCCCAGCAGTGTAATACAAAGCCATAATTGCTCAAGGAAGCTCTGGCTACCCCAGCAGTATGGCTCAAGCCACAATCATCCTAGTCAGCCTCAGTGGCCCCAGCCGAGTAGCAGCCACAGTAGTCTTCTCCACCCGGTATCTTGAGACCCTTGCCACCCTGGGCTCCACCACCTCAGCTAACTTCTTGCTCCTAGTGCTGATGAGGTATATATGCCCTGGCTTTTCATTAGGCAGCTTCTGGCTAGATGAAGCCATCTTTCCCTGGTCTCACAAAGAAACTGCTGGGCACGACTGTGGCAAGAACGTGTCATGCAGCCCACAGCTGCCTTACCAAGGGCCAGACTGGGCATGCTTGGTCAGCAGCAGGAGCAATAAGAAAGCAAAGATCAGCTAGGGCAGCAGGGGCCATGGAGTGCAAGGGACCAAAAGGGCATAGATAGGGGTGGAGATAGGCAGGTGGAGGAGTGAAGCACCCCTTGTGTCATAAGCATGGATGAGTTGCCAAGCACTCAAATAGTGATCACATGACTACAAGAACACAGCAGTGGTCATAACTTGAAGGACCAGTAATAAGTAACTTCAAATTGTCCCTGAACAAATAATACTGAAACATAAACCAAAATCAGATTTTTTAAAAGTTTTACAAAAGAGAATGCAGTAAGGTACATAATTGAATACTCGTTAATTAAGACTTTAAAGTTTAATAATACTATTGACAAATGCTTCATATGCCATGCTGATGGAAATATTTGCTGCCATCTTCTGGATACTTTTCCCCCCTCAAATGCTTTTGAAAGCTAAAGAAAAACTCAGCAGACTTACTGAAGTTTGCCATGTTTATTTTATTATTACTACAGATTCCTTTTTATAAATATATACAAATGATATGTAATATGAAATCAGATGCGTAAAAATGTTGCACTTCATGAGTCATATTTTTCTATACTACATTATTTTTCGCTAAATCTATTTTTTATAAAATTTATATTTTTTCATTTCTTCCTCATGATTGATGTGTTTATCATAAATCCATTTTTATTTCATAGGTATAAAAACAATGTTCCCATCAATATCCATACTCATCCTGGTAAATATGAAATCCAAAGTCGGTATGGGATGCATTCTTTGGAGATTAACAAGTAAGGGAATAGTATATAGTTTTTGTAATCGTTTTGCTTTTTCCTTAGAATTATAGTATATGATAATTTTCTATAGTATATGCGTATGTCTTTTGAAGATGGTGCTAGTAATATACTGCAAGGATCTGTTGAAATAGGAACTAATGGTTTTTATTTTATTAGGGACAGAACCATCTTATGAAAAGTTATACATATTCTCAAACTCCTTGTAAAAGTATGACATAATGAAGCTGATTTGATGTTTTGTACGTCCTTCTTGATAAATTTCTACCAGTACAGTATTAAGATTACTTATCTAGCATAATTATTATTAATTAATTAATATATTAATGTTTATATTTGATATATACTTAATTTACTGAATTCTAGGCATATAAGAAATTCTAGGTAATTTCTAATGGTTGAAAGTAATGCCAGGTAATGCTCTTAATCTTTAAGGGAATTTGGCCTTTAAAGAGAGACATAATATGTCTGTGATATTGGGCTTTTAAAAATTAATATTAATATTAAAATAACAATTTTTAAATTTGCCCTTACAAGGAACCTTTAAATCTTTCAATATAATCTGGATCTTGAACACCACCAAAATATTTTTATATCTTTTCCACATAAGACCATCTGTCATAAATGGCTCCAACTTGATTTAAGTAGAATTCTGCAATTTCTTATTGAACCGAGTATAAAAACTCATGGTTAGCAAGCAAGAGATCCTGTTGAGCTTTCACAAATTTTAATTTCCCATGACTGCAGGGCACACAAGGAAATCTGCTGGCCCTGCTCAAGCTTCATATTTTGGGATGCTGTTGCTAGAAGAACAAAACGTGTATATGTTTATGGGATGTGTAACCCTGGAAAATATGGGAGGAAGAACTGGATGATTGGAAGCTCTCTTGGCCTACTGGGACAATAACAATTTATGAAAGCTACCAATATATCTGTGCTTTGAATCCCCTAAAAAGATTTTGTGATTATTCTATTATATTGCATGTAATTTGTTTTTTTTAAAAAGAAAACATGTTAGCATAAGGAGAATGGTGTAGTAATGAGAAGCTTGACAACTGGACATGTTATAGGAAACCATGAGAGACAGCCTTAAAACCAGTTCAATGTACCTTTATTTAGAAATTAATCTAGATTAAATTATTGTAGGAAAGAATGTATAATAACTCAATCATTTTCTGGTTTCACCCTATATAGCAGTGATGGCTAACCTTTTTTGGCTCGTGTGGGCTTGCCACACCCATAATGCTATGTGCGCAACTCCCTGCTTTTGGCATGCTTTTTGCACCCTCCCCAGGCTCCAGAGGCTTTCTAGGAGCCTGGGGAGGGTGAAAACAGCCTCCCCTCCCCACCTCCAGAGGCTTCAGGAGCTTCCCTGAAGCCTCCAGAGAGTGAAAAATGGCCTCAAAACAAGGCCTAAATCAGCTGGCCAGTGCACACATGCACGCTGTAGCTGGCAGGGCAACGCCTCGCATGCCCTAAGAAATGGTTCCGCATGCCACCTGTGGCACCTGTGCCATAGGTTCACCATCACGGCTATATAGAATAAAAGTACTAATTAAATTAGAAAGTTAATTTTTTTTAATATAAGTATGCCAACAAAGCAGAAAGTTCATAAAATTAACTTTCAAATCTAATAGTTTGTGGGAAATACAAACTGTATCCAAACAGGTTTTGTTGTACTAGTTATGTTCCTTATAACATGTTACTGCCTAGTATGTATTTTGGTAGTAATAAATTATATAATATAGCATCCTTATTATATGATATTCTTAAATACCCTTTAGAGTAGGAAATACCTCTTGATATTAATACAGATTTTACATTTTTGTCCAGTTCTCAAATGCTGGTATAAACTTATATTATTGTAAAAATAAGTAGTGAAAGCATTTTATGAAACATTGGGTTGTTTTGGGGGATGAGATTTTCAGAGATGTTGTTGTCTCTTCCCTATATTTATCTTTCCCAGTGCTCCAAAAAATTAAGAATATATGGAATATCAATTATTTTAATAGAGAAAAGATTTAAACTAAAATTTCTGCATTTAAGTAACACAATAAATGAAAATGTGTACAATGTAGAAAGATAAGTTATATAGCCTATGAATCTAAATCTATTTCCTAAAAGGGGATTCAATACATGAGATCTCATTTTAAGAAATAAATGTATACTTTATGGCATTTTAAGTAACCCTTTTCATAATTTTGGGCAGTGTGAATTAAGTGCAAAGGAGATCAGGTTAATATAATGCCTTCTTTTCCTTACTTCCCTTCCTTTTATTCTACACCTTGTATTTTAAGCATAATTAGCTATTTCCTGGTTTTCAGCAAACAGTTAACATATTAGGCTTTGATTTGATGCCCCTAGGCTGGGACTTACTCAGGCTTTAGCCTAGATCTGGCCCTGCTTGTCAATGCCTATATTATCTCCCAGAGAATAGAGGATGATAGGATTTAGCATGGGAATCAACTAACATGCCTTCATTCTCTGTTAATTTCAAGGGACGATTGAATGCCTAAATAAGCTATTTGTCTGCTAATAGAAAAAAGAAATGGAAATGGGAAAGCATTTCTTGAAGGATGTGAAGTGTCAGAATTAAAGATTGAAAAATGGCTATCAGTGGTAGAAGCTAGAGAGAAAATGATAGTGTTGTTGTAATGGAAATTTATCTAGATTCTAGATATGTATTGGTTGCTTGCCCATCCAGCAAGCAAAATGTTGATGTCTATGCTGAAATCTTGTCAGAAATAATCATGGCCTTCATGATTACCCTATGTAAAGTATTTTATAACTGCAGTTAAACTCAAAACTTATTAGCAAAGTATTTTTGGTGCCCCAAGTAATGTCCGGATACATCACAATGTAGATTTTTAACATGGTACAACTTTGTGAATGAGCATCAGGTTTTGATTGATTTGTTCCATTAGCTCCTGTACAATGTTATTACAATATAAGGAATGTGATCAAATATCATTAAGAAGCAATGTTTCCTTGCTGAAATATTGTTTTAACTGAAACTATTATTTACAGATTAGCTGTTTTCCAGATAATTGTAATAGCATATGGTACCTAGATCCCCATTCTATATCTAAAATTTCAACTAAATATATTCACACATAATTCTAGAATGTATTCAAGCAATAAAATAAAATAATATTTTGAAAACACATCACCATTATGTGTCAACAATTTCTATAACAACATTATTGGCAAAGGAGTCTGTTAAGTTACATTTCTTTTTGCTGTTATCTTCATGATGGATTCTAATCCTACTCTGAAAGCCATTAGAAAATAATAATTTTCTAATAGTTTTAATAATAATTAATAATAACTTTCTAATTCTATTCTATTAATTAGAATATATTTAAGCACTTAATAAGTACTAACAGTAAGGCTAAAGATGACTTTCAGACAAAACATGCCTCTGTTTACATTCATAAAGCAAATAGTTCTTTATCAGATCCTGGCCTTTATCTGATTCATATTTTTTTCATTCAAGCACTCTTCCGTTAATTTAATTAAATATGCGAGACCGTCTCCTGCCCCATACATCCCTTAGACCGATACGCTCCCACAGAGAGGGCCTTCTCAGGGTGCCGTCGGCCGGACAATGCCGACTGGCGACACCCAGGGGAAGAGCCTTCTCTGTGGTGGGCCCAGCCCTTTGGAATGACCTACCCCCTGAACTCCGGACCATCACCGACCTCCGCCTCTTCCGCCAATGTCTAAAGACATACTTTTTTCATCAAGCCGGCCTAGCCTAACCTCCCATGGGGACTTTTAGAAAAGTTTTAAATTGGGTTTTTAATAATTGGTTTTAGCATAGGATCGGGATTATTTAATATATATTTTAAATTATTTATCTATGTTCAATTTTGTATGTTTTTTAAATTTCCTGTGCGCCGCCCTGGGTCCTCTGCGGAGAAGGGCGGGATATAAATGTAATAATAATAATTCTAGGTACAACTGGAATTCATTGCCCATAACTTTTTTCTTTTGATGGAAAGATGAAGATTTTACTTTTTAGAAAACCTGTCCAATGTAAACTGCCTATTTTTTAAATAGACAGCCCTAGTGTGATCATCTGTAATAAGCTAATGAATATAAAATGAAATTTAACATTGTGGTATCGTCTGTATTATTTCTACAAGTATTAACTTGAACCTAAAGTACTGCAGCTTCTCTCAATTACAGAAATCCAGGAGACCCACACAGAATGATGTGCTACTTAGTAGAAGAGCTAAAAGTCATGGAAGATGGAAAGTAATAAAACCATTATGACCTATACCCATCATTCAGTGTGTGGATGGAAGCATCTTCCACTTGGTGTGTCAATCTGACTTAAGATATTTTTCTGCATGTGATGCCGGATAATATCTTGGATAATATCAGCATATAGACAAGTTATTTTGGCACATGAAACGAAACATATCACAATTCCTTCACCTAATATCTAGCAATAAAATACATATTAGAAACAAATTAAATAACTAACGGTTTGTTTTCTTTTCATGATGCTTAGAACTTGCTGCTGGGATATCACTTTATTCTGTAAATCAGGGGTCTCCAACCTTTGCAACTTTAAGTCTGAAGGACTTCAGCTCCCAGAATTCTCCAGCCAGCTTTGCTGGCTGGAGAATTCTGGGAGCTGAAGTCCTTCAGACTTAAAGTTGCAAAGGTTGGAGACCCCTGCTGTAAATGGTTCAGCTGATGTTATCTTGACTAGAATTCAAGCCACTCTGATGATTGATACCTTGGCTCATTTCTTGCCCATAAAGTGTGAGAAAACCACACAGCCTGTCATAAAGATTCACTTCCTACACATCATCTCAAGTGATGTACAAAATATCATCTGAAGTGAATTAACATTCATCTTCCATGAACTCTAGCTTAGTCCTATGACCATGCTGAGGCTGACATCCTAAATAGAGCTAATCAGATTTAGGGTCTTAATACAATCAAAATGTTATTAAGAATTAAGATTACAGTTTAACTGCATAGGATATAAGATCCTGGTTCTATGTAGCACATTATCCTATTTCTTCATTGGCAAAAGACAATCCTTTTGTATAAAATTGAGTCAAATTGTTCTATGAAGAAAAAGGAGTCCACAAGAAACTGCTTTTGTGGAGAGATTTGTTCCCAAGAGGAAATATTGAGAACTTGAGGTAAGGTTGAAAGAACAAAACAAAAACCAAACCAAACTCCCAAACCTTTTAACAGTCGCTTCTTTCATTTTTCCTTTTTGTTGAACCCTTCAATAATGTGTAATATTTCCTTTTTTCCCATCTAACTACATTGCGTATTCCTATCCCCATCCTGCTCTTCATTCATTCAAACTATTCTATCTGACATCTATCTGACATTTATCTATCCTTTACTAAACAGAATTTTGAAAATACTGTGTAAGAACTGAATTCAACAGAGAAATTAAATTATTGTCTAGTGGTAAAACATCATAATGGTAAAATATGCGTGAATTTGGTAGAATAAAAGCTATTTGTTTTCATACTTTAAGAATCAGAATGCTCTTGAGATGTAGTAAAAGGTTCATATATGGTGTAACATCTTATGATTGTTTGCCTTGCAAAGTCACTTCTTTAGGAATGGTGACTATAGAAATTGCATCGATAGATAAACATTAAGTAAACACGAACAGTCAAATTAACTACTGGCATTAACATATTAGATAAATCTTAGAAAACAGTGCAGTGAAGGTGAAATAATATTGGAAAATTGAGATATTGGACAATGGGGTAAAAGAACAACAAGCTCCTTTAATTTATTTTTTTAATACCCGTGCTATATCACATCTGCTTTTCAAATCATGATGACTTACTCATACGCACCCTGAATCCTACCATGCAATGTAACCTTTTTCTCTTATGCTAACATTTTCGTCTACTTGAATGAGCAATTTTGGAGGGCAGGGAACATGATAAATAAATCTGAACAAAATTTGCCTATAAGGTAGAAGAAAGGCCCCTTCCACATAATGACTGGCTTGGCTCTTACCATTCGATGAAGATTCTCACTTTTCTTTGGACAGCTGGTAGTCCTGGGTGACCAGATAGGATGCCTAAAATGGTAGCTGGCTGGTGCCTTATTCCTTTGTTTTTCTTCCTTCCCTATTTGCCCTTCCTGGCAAGGAAAACAAGTAAGCACACACAAAAAAAGTTGTGACTTTTTAGGGTCATAGCAAAATAGCCCCTTTAGGATCATAAATTAATGCAGGATGTGCCATGCAACCATGGCAGCTTCATTTCAAGAGACAAGAAACCAAAAGAAAGAACAAGGCAGTAATTTCCACTAATGGGAAACTGCCCATTCAGCTTTTATGAAGAAAGACTATCTTCTGTATTCCCAGCATTGAAGACAGGAAGAGGAGTTGACCAATTAATTTCTAAAATTGCAAATCCCATTGGAAGACTCATGTATATGGGGGACATGCCAAAATGATAGCATTCTAAAATCAGCACAGCCATCATGTGTGGAAGGGACCAGAGGATCATTTAAAAAAAATATTGCAAAATGCAAGAGCATTCTTCTTTTTTATGACATTAACATTATTCCTAAATCTTTCATTCCTCACAGATGTGATTTTGATGACACTGCTCAGTATCGTGCTTCTGCCATGAATGTGAAAGGAGAACTTTCAGCTTATGCTTCTGTAGTAGTAAAAAGTAGGTTTGTTCAAATATTCTTTCCTTAGCATTTTTTTGTAGCACTTGCTAAAATGTTGTCCTGTGGCGTACAGATCAATGACAATAGAAATGTTGTTTTGCTTTGTTTTTTTAAACTATAGGATATAAGAAAGGAGAGTTTGATGAAAGTTTTTTCCATGCTGGAACTGTCACACTGCCCCTAAGCTGTAAGTTGTAGATAAACTTCATTATGAGGAAAATTATAGCAGGACATTCAGAAATGTATTAGTATAAATTTTAATGTTCCGCATAGTGTTTTGAGAAGATTATTTAAAGAAATATACTCTTTTTGGAAGTATTAATATTTTATAATGATTTATCTTATACTGCAATATCAGATGCAGTTGGAGACAGAGAATATGCCTATTGCCTTTGATAATATATGTGATAGAATTTTACTTTAAGATTCTAAGCACTCTAACTTATTAAGCTAAGTATCATATATATTAACATATCATAACGTATCTGGCAAAAAGCCACATGATGTTGATACTATGCAGTTCTAATGTTTAGGTTTTTTCTGTCATCCATGGTCTACAATTAGATCATTATTTTAGGGGATTACAGCATCACCAAGTTTGAGATATCCCTTTCCCCATTTAAAGAATTAGACTTCTAAAAGTTGGAGCCTGAAAATTCCAGTTGACCACTAGATGTTAGTAAAGATGTACAAAACCCTTTAATATCCATACAGTATTCTTTGCTGCCCAGATCTGGCACTCCTGCTGAATTTACTGCTTTATCTAGTTTTCATTAGTCTATGACTTTAAATGCCCTTTAGAAGAATTATGTTGTTATTTGGTGAACAAAATATAGATTGACACAGGGAACAATAATTTACATTAGGATTCTAGAGTATATTTATTATTGTGGAAATCAGAGTTTCCCACTTAGCATAATAGAAATAAAAATGCCCAAGGCAGAAAGTAACAAATGCAGCCTTTTGAAGTCATAGGACCTATTTTGCCAGTATTGCTTTCAGAAAGATTATCTGGTTCCTAAAGGTATTGTTCAGGTGATTTCAGAATAACGAATAACGACACAACAACAGAAGCAACAGTATAATCTCTTACTGGTTAATGTTCTAACCAAAGGGCCATTGTTTGAATTTGTCAGGTCTATTCTTAAACTAATAACACGCAGCTTGAATGAACTGAGTGCCAAACCCATTTTTAGCATAGTTATATAACTCAAGACTTGTAATATCCAGCCTACAAAAAACAACATCCACTTTTAGTTAAATCATGATCAAAGGATAAAAAGAAATCAACTTATTTTATAGAACAATGAAATATCACTTAAGCATCACTTAAATAATAGAATGAAGAGAATGGTGAAGAGAATTTGAGGCATATCTTTTCAGCTGTGAACTTTGATCTTAAAGAAAACTGACCAACTTTGACATATGACATACTCTCCAGATTGGTATGCCTCTCTTTAAAATTATTTCTACGGTTGGGGATCTGAAAAATTATCTTTTCAGAAGAAGAAAAGAGGGCTTAGCATCCGACTTTAAATAACTCAGCTTTAACAAAGGAATAAGCTTAGTTTCTTTTCTTACAGTTGGCCTTGGTGTTAGTCCATATGGCTATGCTTCCAGGTTTGAAATACATTTTGTGGATGCATTTGATGTTTCTTTTGGAAGAGAAGGTGAGACAATGAGTCTGGGCTGCACAGTCGTCATTCATCCTGATATTAAGCGTTTTCACCCAGAAATCCAGTGGTACAGGAATGGTAAGCATGCACTAAAAGATAAACTTCTTCTTTGTTTCAGTTAGATGATGTCTGCCTAGGATATTTCTAAACATTTGAAGTTGTAGTGGGAAAAGTGGATCACCCAATAGAAAGCAAGTTGTGGCAAGAGACAGTCCTTGGGTTACGATGCCAATTGGGATTGGGATTGCTGTCGCTAAGCGATGCAGTTGTGACTACACCCCTTAGCAATACCAATCCTGCAGCTCCTTTTGCCCTCATAGCACCAGAACATGTGGGTTGTTAAGTGAGATGAAGAAGGAGCATAGGGGTACCATAGAGGGAAGGCCTAGAGAAACCTTGGGATGGCTGGACAGGCCACATGCGAGTCAGAGGAGGCCATGAGAGGGCTGGTGCAGGTTGCATGTAGCAGGGTAGGTGTGCTGCAGGTAGGAGAAAAAACTGGAGCAAAACCTCTGATGTTCCCTGCTGGCTTGCTCGCTGGCTTCCTCACTAACCCTCACTTCCTCACAGTTTGTGGGAAACTGACAGAGAAGGTTACAAATGGCAATCATGTGACCATAGCTTCCTGCAACATCATAATCACGAGCCATGCATCTGAGCACCCAGATTGTAATCACATGACTACAAGGGTACTGTGATGGCCTGCTGTTCATTTATTTTTTTCAGCACCTCTGTAATTTTGAATGGTCACTGAACAAATGGACATAAACTGAAAGCTACCTATACTAATGTTACTTTTATTCTCAGACTGTGGCCGAATTGCATACTACAATAAGCCAGGATATTTAACTATGATTTGCTTATAAGCTATCATAGTACAATAAACTGTACAACTGCTAATTATTCAGATTAAGCAATATCTTTCTCCATTAAAGAATGTAATACATTGTTTGCATCGTATAACAGAAAAAGCTACCTATATCATGTTAATTAATTAGTGAAAGCCTCTTCTGTCTTCTTGTTGACTGGCCATATTGTTAGACAGAATGGGAGAGTAGCCTCTCAATTGGCAGATATCTTAAAATATAGAATGGTTAGCGTTATATGCACCTTAAAATCTCTCTTGACTCTTTAAGCTAAACTGTGTTCATTGGTGCACTTGAAGATACTTTCCTGACTTGAAATAAGATTTAACAGCCAATCAATTTTTATAAATTGAGTCAAACTGGAAATAGCTTTTCTTTGCCTTAAGGATAAAAACATTTTGGGGAGGCCCTGAAATCAGTATGAAGACTTGGAAGTGAGATTGATTGCATAAGGCCAAGCCACAATTATATCCAGTTGACACTCATATATGAAGAAAATGTACATTTTTAATATCACGTGAGGAAATGTTTTCATTCTCCTAAGCAAACGCATTATTGATTGAACTTTTCCAGTATCTAAAGTTGGAAAGAAAACTAAAATGACTTATACAATTTTGTGCAATGTTTTGAAACAGGTGGCTTCAATGTGTCAAACTCAGTCAAATGTACAGTATCATTGTGAAAGGGCTATTAGGTATTTCCTTGGAAAAGGAAGTTTATTTAAATATGAACAATTCCATTTGTGAGTGGCATCTGTTCATGGCATTTTTTAAAAATGTTTAGGAGTTTTGATTTCTCCATCAAAATGGGTTCAGATGCATTGGAGTGGAGAAAGAGCCTCTTTGACCTTGACGCATGCTAATAAAGAAGATGAAGGCCTTTATACCCTTCGTGTGATAATGGGAGACTATTATGAGGAGTACAGTGCTTATGTTTTTGTTGGAGGTAAGACATGCTATAGTAATTATAAAGTAAAGACAGTGATGTAGGTGACGCCAATGACAGTGACATTTCAGTGTTATATTCTCTTCTCTAATATAGACACATTTCATATGATTATAATTTATAGCTCTGGTTATCATTAATTATAACAATACTTTCAATTATCATTAAAATGTCATTTAATATAGGAATTTTCTTCCTTACAATGGATAATTGTGCCAATCAAAATGTTGCCAGGAGATCTTATTAAAGATGTGTTATGTCAAAGGAGGGCAACCTGATTCTCACGTCCCTTGTAAATGTAGTCTTCGATCCCAAATTTCTGAAGGGAACCAAATTGTTTACCTTTGTCTTGTGTCATATCCAGGTTGATTCTGTACATCATTCTTTTAGGCTTTATTAAAGCCGAAATTTAACCAATGTGATATAGTGTTTAAGGTGTTAACTTACGATTGTAAAGACCCATATTCATGTTCCTCCTTGGTTACAGAAGCCCACTCACTAATTTATCTGACTCACTGAACCCTCCCTATCTCACTGACAGAGACAAACTTAAATAGTATCGAATGCTATCAGCCTACATTTTCCTTCTAGACGAAAGAGAATACATTTCTAACTAGTAAATAAATATAAGTAAAATAATTAGAATCCCCAACAGAGGGCAAAAAATGAAGGAATTTATATACTTAATCATAATGTCTAAACAGGCACTATTAATGAGGCCCTCCATTACTTTAAAATCTTAAAATTTAAATATGTGTGTGTGTGTGTGTGTGTATTACTATTCATTCCCTTTCTTCTTTTAACCCTATGAGTATGTGTGTGTGTATATATATATATATAGATAATTGTTTCCACAACTTCCTGTAAGGGCCCCAATTAAGGGAGGAGATATGCTGTATACATCCACACACATACATACAGTATATATATATATATATACACACATGCACATATGGTTAAAAGAAGAAAGGGAATGAGTAGTATTATTAGGACTAAAACAGAATAGGGAAAGCATGCAAAACATGTGTTTAGAATTATTTACAGCCTCTTAATAATAGTTCCAGTCTGGCTCACGAGGAGGAATCAGAGAAGAGGTTAAGAACCGAGAAGGTGGTACATTCCTAACCACTGCACAACTGTCCATCAATTGGTCTGACTTGGGGATTATTATTATTTTTACCAACATTCATCTTGATCCAACTCATTTTCAAGTTCAGTCTTTATTAGAAAATGGTCACATTTTTTAAGTTGCTTTCCAATTTTCTGTTGGGTAGGAAAGTCACCCATAATCATCTTGTAATGGAGATGGGCAGCATAAAAATTTAATCAGTTAAATAAATCAAGGATCAAAAATAGGTTAAGATGGAGCAGATGCCACGCCTGTTTGATCTCTGAACTAAAGCACAGATTGTATATGAGAGTGAAAGTCTATTGCATATGCAGAAAGGAGGAAATGTAACTGATTTATTTCCCCAAATTCAGCCGCTACTCAAAACATATAAGTACCTTGGGAGCCTCTGACACCATCCCAAAATGCAAAATTAGAAATGCCCAAAAATTTAATAACAAATCTTCACATCTGATGTAAAGAGACCAAAATGGGGAATCTCTTTTCCTTTCAATCTTTCACATACACAAATTCAAATCAAAAAATGTCTTCGTGATTTATAAAGGCTGTTCTTGTTTGATTGAAACTGGCAAAAGAATACCTATGTGTGTAGTTACTACCTGATCTGCATAGGCTCTTTTCCCAACATTGATTCTTTCAAACAAATAAGCCCTATCACCTTTTTTGTGTCCTCACATAAACGTATGCTTGGATCTATGGTTTCTCAATGAATAACTACACCATGGTCAGAATTATGTGTTCTTATGAAGGCCAATCACAGATTTTGTTTTAAATGAACACTTGTAATTCTATGAGCATCACTTTATCTAGTTATAAATTTTATACAAACATACATACGTACATACAGTAGTTTTGTACTTTGTTAACTGTAAGTATTCATGTTGCTCTTTTCAATCAGGTTGTTTTTAGATTTTTGTACAGATGATGCATTTCACTGGGGAGCTCTTACTTTGAACAAGTTCTGGAATTTCTGTTGCACAAGTGTTGCATGATCACATTTCACTCGTCCATGCAGTGCCTCAATATCACAGTGTCAGCTGTTGAAAGCAGCTGAAGAGAGTAATGCCAAGTCTGATACCCTTCAAATTCTTGACTCACTGATCAAGCCCAGAATGGCGCCAGGTCAGCAGGTCCTGGGAAATAACACTCCTCTTGTTGAATATGATCAAAATATATATCATCACAAATATAGAACATTACCAAGAGATAGTTATTTGTAATTTCACAAATAACGTGAGCCAGTGGAAGAGTAAAAATTCCAACAATATCTGATTGGAAACAGGCATGGAGAAATGGAATTCTATTTCATGCAGTAATGGAAAACTAACTCTCTGTGTGTGTGTGTGTGTGTGTGTGTGTGTGTGACAAAAGCCTAACCAAATTTAAGGAAGAATGATTCCCATACATACAATACACCATGTATTGTACAGCCTGCAAATACAATTACAGCCTGGCTTCTAAGAAGGCTTAAAGTTTTATAGTACAGCAAATTAGCAGATATATGTACATAAAGGGGAAACTTAAAAATTCAATTGATTTTTTTTCTCCCCCCCCCCCTTAGGATACTTTAACTTTTGTAAAATGTAATTTACTTATCTGTTTTTCTTCATTTTATTAGCATGCTTGTGTACGTTGTGTATGACTTCAATATTAAGCAATCAGCTTAAGACCAAAACCTACATTGTATAACAAACATTTTGATCTAAATGAAAAAAGTTTTTTCTTTTTAATCTTATTATAAAGTTTGTACGAAAGCCAAATAATGTTATGCTTGTAATATTGATATCCTAAATTTTAATAATAGATGTTACAATGTAGTGTAAATGCATGGATATTGGGTGATTTATTGGATGAATGAGAGAATGTGTAATCAAAAATAGTTTCTTATTATTCTTAATGAGACTGTGTTTTTATTATGACATCACTTATAGATAAATTAGTGAAAAAATTAAAACTGTACTAATAAGGTAATAGAACCTATTCTGCTAACAGTCATATTCTTAAAAACATGTCTCCTTCCATGTAGATGCTGATGCTGATATAGCAGGAGTCCCTGGTTCTCCTTTAGATGTGAAGTGTTTGGATGCTAACAAAGATTATGTCATCATCTCTTGGAAACAACCAGCTGTTGATGGTGGACATCCTATTTTAGGATATTTCATTGATAAGTTAGTATTTATGATAGACTGGGATATGTAATCTCTTTGACAATATGACTGTAAGGAAAATTTGGATTAAGAAGTTTCAATGTATCTGATTCTTACAATATTGGATTTGTTAAAGAGATGGTATTCAGCCAGTTCTGACAGATTCTGGAGATCCGGCAGCAGAAATTTTGAGAGTGGGGAGGGAATGGGGATTTTACAGTATCCTTCCCTTGCCACGCCCACAGAACCAGTAGTAAAAAAATTTGAATCCCACCACTGATTTGTTATTTTGTTATCAAGTTAATACATATTCTAGACTAAGGCTTACCACACTGGTAATACATGTAATCATAATGCTACATATATACATTTAAGTATTTAATATCTTTTTCTCTCTGTTTCACTGATTACAATGTGAAATTTCACTATTTCAACTAATACCACATCAATTGATACCCCAGTAGCTCTAACCTTCAAACAAACATAAAATGATAAATGAACTTACATGATACCTCTTACCTATGAACAAAGCTAATAATTTAATTGAGATTAAAGCAAGAAAAAATAAATTCATCATATAGTTTCAATACAGTAATTAAATTTTAACCTATTTATCAGCGGAATTTCCAAACTTTATAATGTAACAGCTGCCCTTTGTAGGTATGTGTAGACAAAATAGAAACAAAATCTGTAGTTAGTTTTGATAATGCTTTCGCTTGGTCTCATCAAATTTTAAAAATAGTTGTGATCATCCTTGGAGATTTTAAATTGCAATTTGAGAAACCCTACTTTAAGCTGTAAACTTTTACACATAGAACATAATGTCTGAAACAAAACATTTTTTTATGTACATAAAATTAAGCATGCTGTAGTGATATACAGGGATCAGGTCAATACATTGATACAGTCCTCCATGTTTACATTGAGCATGAGAAGTAGCTCAAGTAAAATAAGTAGACTAAGCTCATCTAAATAACTCTGATTAAAAGTGGATGACAATTGAGTAGAATCCTGTAACTATTTTCATTATGGTTAATAAGTTCTAGTATATTAACGTAAGAAAGACTTTGCTAGTTCAGACCTTTACAATCCAACATCCTAGATGGCATAGATCAGTGATGGCTAACCTTTTTTGGCTCGCGTGCCAAAAGCGGGGGGAATGCATGGGGGGTTGTACGTGGGCGTGCCATACCATAATGCTATGTGTGCAACCCACTGCTTTTGGTGCGCTTTTTTCGCCCTCCCCAGGCTCCAGAGGCTTTCTAGGAGCCTGGGAAGGGTGAAAACAGCCTCCCCTCCCCACCTCCAGAGACTTCAGGAGCTTCCCTGAAGCCTCCAGAGGGCGAAAAACAGCCTCAAAAGAAGACCTAAATCAGATGGCCAGCACACACAGGCACACTGGAGCTGACAAGGCAATGTCTCATGTGCCCTAAGAAATGGTTCCGCGTGCCACCTGTGGCACCCGTGCCATAGGTTCGCCATCACTGGCATAGATGTTTATAGGCCTGTAGAATGCCCCAAAGGATTTATAAGGACTGCATTTTTCCAATGTATTCAATTTACAAAGATCTGTGAAATGTATTTATTTCATTTTACTTTATGAAGGACAGTAAGTCTATACTCAGCAGCCATAAAAATAGTTATTGAATTCCTACGCCTTTAGGCAGCTTTTGAGGAAGAGGAAGCATTAAAGCAAAGATAAGCAAATATTGGAAAGAACTGAGATGTATTTGTTATTTCCATGTCATTTTGCCTTTCTTGCTTTTCCCCCCCCACCTCTAGATGTGAAGTTGGTACCACTCACTGGTCCCAATGCAATGAAACACCAGTGAAGTTTGCTCGCTTCCCTGTCACAGGATTAATTGAAGGGCGCTCATATATATTCCGTGTCCGTGCTGTGAATAATGTTGGTATCAGCATTCCATCCCGCATCTCAGAACCTGTGGCAGCATTAGATCCTGCTGATAGAGCCAGACTTAAAAGTAAGATATTTCCTAAAGTATGTCAACAAGATGTTTTAAATTTAGATTTTTAGAAGATATGAATGAAGTCAAAGAACCTTTCCACTAGAGGAAACAATAATAAATAAAGCCTTCACTATTCAAAATAAGATTTGCTGAACAAAACCCCTTTGTATTTTTATAACATTTCTTTGCAACCACTGCTTATATATAATTATCTGAAATACTCAGTATAGGAACCAGAACCATAATCCTATCCATAAAGAAATGCTGTGATATAGTTTTCCCTTAAGAATTATCTTCCCTTTAGTCCTTTGTCCCTCTTTTCTTACCTTTTTCATCCAACTTGGAAAGGAGCTCACAAAAGTAGAGGTGTTCTGTGAGGCTGATGTTCTCCTGATGAAACAGAAATAAACGTAACAAGAAAATAGTCACCAGTCAAAGACTTGTACTCTCCAGCAGTGAAAGTTGAAGTACAGAGTCCCACAGTTGAATGGGAGGACTAGATCCCACATCAGGCCATTTGGAGTCCAGAGGTAGGGAGCCCTCCAAAGTCTCCCTGCCTTGTGATATAAAATATCCACAAAGCAGTTATGGTTCTATTTACTGATGCATGACACTTCTTTCTGCCGGATCACCTTGGACCAGCTTCAGTCTGCCTTAGCATGCTGGCATTAAGATGGAGGCTCTTTTGTGAGGAAACAGTAGGTCTGTTCGGAACCAGTGCAAAGCTGATGTGTGACTGAGCACTTTAATAATATTTAATTTAATATTTAAACTTTGAGAATATCAATAGCCCTTGGACTTATATACCACTTCATAGTGCTTTATAGCCTTCTCTTAAGTGGTTTACAGAGTCAGCATATTGCACCCAGCGATCTGAGTCCTCGATCTATTTCCCAATTTGATGCTTATCAGATGCATTGATCTGTAGATCCCCAGCACTCATGACCAGAGGTGGTTATGATGGTTCTAGTGCAGGACATGTGGACACCACAAGGTTAGAAAAGTCTGTGAGTGCTCATTTTTATATAATTATTATGATAATTTTTTGTTGCCTATATATATAATCTGTCATTGTTATTATGGTTTTAAAATTTGGATCGAGATGTGTGGCTATAGAAACTGAATAAGATAAATGAATAAAATAAAATAAATTCGCACTGAAACATTGTATTAAGACCTGAGGCATCTGAGTTCTTTTATGAGAAGAGGGATGGCCCAAATAAGTGAAGTCAATGGGAACTGTAGTCTAATACATTATATTTGGAAAACATAATGTAACTAATGTACAGTGGCGTAGCGTGGGTTGTCAGCACCCGGGGCAAGGCAAGTAATTTGCGCCCCCTAACCCGTGGATTTTAGCACTCGAGTCTCTTCCACTAGATTATGTGGTGCCGAAGTCGAGTTATTTCATGCAGCATTCAATTCCGTGTACTGAGCACACGTGTGCTGAATTTGTTTCTTAATAAAATCATCTTTTTTAGTATCCAACAATGTTTGGATTTGCAAAAAAGCAAATCGCTGGTGCAGCGTATTCATCTGCGTAGTACGTTTTTTAATTTCTGCCTGAAGCTGATCAATTGCTTCCAGTTGTTCTCTGATGGTATTAAAGGTATTACCGCAAGACGTAAGCTTCCAAGGAAAGCTGCCTTTTGCAATTGATTGGTGGTATTTTACTATTACATATACAAAAGTGTGAAATCACAGCTACCAGTTTTTTAACTGCTGTTGGCCTTCACACATATCAAGTTCTTCCCAACAAAGTAGGATGTCATAACGCATCAGCATATATGTGCAGATACAAAATTTGGCCTTTGGTAATTGGCATATGGAAATGTTGCCAATGTGCATATTTTCTAAGTGCCATCCAATATTTTTTGTTATGGCACCCAGTCTGATGACAGCCACTCGGACCACCACACTGGTTTACGTTCAGTTAAATTCACAATGTAGGGCTGGTAGAAATGTAATAATTCAAGTCCAAATAAAGTACCTAAAAATTATTAAGATAGCATCTAAGGATATAAATAAGTCCAAGCAGGATAGCTTTTTTTTGAAAATTGCGATGTTCAGGTGTGATAATTCAATATTTCCAGATATTAAGAAAATACTTTAAATATATTTTGATATTTTTTCCATTTCCCTCCCTCAATCCTAGTATCACCCTGTAGAGCGACAACAATTAAACAGACTTTGTTTTCAGTGATTCTTATATCAGGCATCTTTTGAACAAGATACCAGTTATGTTTGAATCTTAAAGGCCCACAAGGTATTAACCTGCTCATTTTCCAAAACCTTCTCAACTTGATGGTCCCAGTAATTTTTCGTACCTTTAAATCCAAACCACCAGTAATAATTCTGACAGTTCTGTCATGATGATGCTTTTAATCAGCTTGTGAAATTTTTACTGTAGTCATTCATCAAATAATCAATTGTTTCATCTCTTTTACTACAACGGCAACATTTGCTGTTGTTCGTCATAGTATGAATTTTCATTTTCATGCAATTAATTAGCAAAAAGTTTTCTTGAGCCACTTTAATAAAAGCTTCAATTTCTTTCTTTAACACTTCTCGTTTTAAACAATTCCATTTTGGTTTTTATTGGCTTTTCTTTCTATATCTTTCAAGTATTGACTAAACATTGGCTTGTTCTTCCAATTAACAAATCAGTTTTCAGTGGTCTCTTTTCTATATTCAGCTTTCACCTTTCCTGTTTTCAAGAGCCTTCCTTGATAGACTTCTTCAATGAGAGTTTTTGGCTCATCCAGACCATTCTTTTCTTCCTCCATAGTTTGTTTCTCATATAAGCTCTAGGCAAATAGATATGATCAATATCAATTTTTGGTTGCAAAGCATTGTGCATTTTAATTAGTTTACTCATCTTCCAGTCCACATTACTAAATTTCATCTGGATCCATTCCTGCTGCATATGGAATAATAGAGGCTAATAGAAGTTTCTACATTGGGAAATGTAATTTTAATATCTCTTAACATAAATTAAATCTGCGGCTCGTCCCCTCTTGCCAAAGGCCGGGGAAACGCTCTCTGGCGCACGCCGCGGCTCCTTCTGCGGCCGCTGTTTCTCATGGTATGAGGGGACGCCGCATGCCGGGCTCGGGCTTCCTCCCAGCGCGGGCAGCGCAGTCCCGGGAGAGACGGAAAGAGAAGCGCGGGAGAGACGCGCAAACGGCCGCGAGCCTCCCGACCGAGGACGACGCTGGACACCGGAGGGTGGCGGTGGCGCCCGCTGCTGTTTCCGCTGCTCCCGGGAATGCAGGCTTTTCGGAGAGCACGAAGTTGCAGGCGCGCCGATCCCAGCCGCTGCGTTTTGCCTTCAAACTTGCTGTCCCGCCGACCCGGAGGGGACATTCTCCCAGCGGCGTCTCAGGCG
The DNA here is from genome assembly GCA_039707465.1 of Rhabdophis nuchalis. Classification (NCBI taxonomy): domain Eukaryota; kingdom Metazoa; phylum Chordata; class Lepidosauria; order Squamata; family Natricidae; genus Rhabdophis; species Rhabdophis nuchalis. Next base: position 170,402,423 of record CM077645.1, read on the forward strand.
CTCCCACCCTTTAGCCGGGACTCGACCCTCCCCGGGTGGGCTGAGCAGGGGACCCCTCCGGCCGCCGGAGCGAGCGACTTCCACCCGGGCTCTCTCCGCCGCCTCCGCCCAGGCTTCCCCGTTCGGCGCCGCCTGGCCTTTTCCCGCCTCTCCGCGCTCCCTCAACGCCGCAGGAGGGGAAGCTCCGTGGCGCCTCCGCCTCCCTTTCCGCGAGTGTCAAAACTTTGTCGGGGCGGCGGCGGTGGGACGGGGCTGAGGCGGGAGGCCGGCCTGAGGCAGGCGGGGTGCGCGGTGCGAGCGCGCCCCCCCAGATGTTGCGCCCGGTGCGGCCGGCACCCCCTGCACCCCCCACGCTACGCCTCTGCTAATGTAAGGAGATAACTCATGTCTCTACTCCAACTACTATATGCAACTAATGTATGTATAGTAGATATGAACTGTCAGGAAAGTAAGTAGAGATCTGCCTTTGCTACCTTAATGGTTTCTGTTTTCCAGACTGAAATATTAATGTTAATGTTATTTGGTTACAATGAGGAAAGTTAAATAATTGGGCAAGTAAGGGGTAATGCTTAACTCAACTAATCACTTTCAATAGGTCATCCTTCTGCCCCTTGGACCGGACAGATTATTGTCACTGAAGAAGAACCTTCAGGTAACACATTTTTTTTAACAGAAATTAATATTTTATTTTTAGATTATATCTGCATTGAAGCTTACGCACCATTTTGTCTTGGCTTCTCACATGAAACTTTATATATGGACTGTAGTTTAATCAGGAAATATGATTATGCTGTTTAAAATAATCAAGAGAAAAGATGTGCAAAACTGTACTCAGAACAGTTTAAAATGTTAAATCATTCTTCAAAATATTCTATTTTTCTTGTTGGTCAATCTGACTGTCCAAAGATGGTTTGTTATATTGTGGACATGTTCTGAGAGCTGGACTACATCTGGACTGCCACAAATCATTTCTTGTTCAAAGAATTATCATTCTGAAAGTCATCAAGACCATTCCTGGAATGATCATATTGGCTTTGCTTGAAAGATAAAAGCAATGTTGCAAACTTGTCAGAAATGTTCTGTTTCTGTAATAGCAAGTTTTGCACATACCAAATTACTAATTTTTAAGTTTTAAAATATACTTTTCTCAGCCTCATAAGTAGATTTGCTGTGTTGGACAGAAAAGGCTTATTTACTTTTCCTTTGTTCGAGAAAATACATTTCTGAAATTGAAATGTTCTAGTCTCAGGTTGATTGGCTGCATAAAGGCATTCAATTCTTCTTTAGGCTCATTTACTTTCTATTGTTCAGTGGTTATGTAAGCCACTCAAAGCATTTTGAAGTTGGCATAACTTCAGAAAACAGGCAGAAATCATCATGAGCCAATCTGTGTTTTTTCTACATCTCACCAATAGAAGTGTGTAAATATTGCAAGTCAGGCAGACATTGATAGAAGCTTCTAGAGGGAAAATTAGAATTGGTGTAGAAAACAGAAAAATAATTACTAGTTTTCAGTTATAGTCAGGTATCGTCATGCTATGTTCATTTATTTGGCAATAATAACCACAATTTGAGCTGTTGTTCTGAAGCATCATTTGAGCATCAAATGATGCTCAAAACATGGATTTAATTTCTCAAATTCTTATTGAAATCTATAATGCTATATTACGATGCTACAGAATCGCAGCCAGGAGCTTTCCCCCTAGGTGTGGTTACAGTTGTAAATCATAGCATAGAACATATAGGTGAGAAAATATAATTACAGATGCTAGACAATAGGATGAGAAACAGAGGAACCAGTAGTGTTTTACAAGAATTATAAAACTGTTTCAAATACTAGGATCAAGATCAAGTTTGATTGTGTGTGAAATCTGCTAAAGATCTCTGAACTCAACTGCAGAGTGCAAGTGTGAGGCAAAATCCCTGAAAGTGGGAAATTGTTTACCTCAAGCTCCAAAAAATACCAGTACCATGATAGCAAAGTGGGAGTGTTGCAATTTGAACTGCATCACAGCTGAGCCAGTTCTTAGATGCTCAGGAATATAGCACCAGTGCTAGATCAATGCAGATGCAGCCTGCAGAGGGGCTCTTATTGGAGAAAAAAGTGAATAAACTTTTTAAAATAAACTTCTGCGGATTCTTCTTTTTGTCTTTTGCTTCTTCAAGTAGAAGGTATTGTTCCTGGACCTCCATTAGACCTCCGTGTTACAGAGGCAACTAAGAACTATATAGTACTTAGCTGGAAACCTCCACATGAACGAGGCCATGAAGGTGTCATGTATTTTGTTGAAAAGGTAAAACCAAGATCAGCATGCACTATTTTCTCATTGATTTTTTTTTGCCAAGCTATCGGATTGATGCGTTTTCATTTCAAACTATTTAATTTAACATCAAACACACACAGAGTGCTGTGCTTTAAAAACTTGAAATTGTTTTAGGACTTTGGAGCTATCCTGGGTATGTCTATCTTTCTCTGTGTGTTTAATGTAGTATTTACAATAAATGTAGAAAAAATATATGAAAAATATATTTCATATGAATATATAAGAAATAATTGAATAAGTAGCACTGGCAAAGGAATAAGGAAGGAAAGAAAAGTCCCTTTTTCTTTCTTCAGTTTCATTTAACGGAAATTGGATGGATGGATGGATGGACAAGAAGAAGTGATACTTGGAGATCTAACTAGTTCTGTAATTGTTGAGGTACTGACTGGATTGAATATTGAAATTGTTGAAAGAAAAATTACAAATATATATATTTTATACTTGCTTTTAATTGTGGTCCTTGGTACCTTTAAAGAAATTCCTAAGATTTCAATAACCTTTCTTGCTCTTATTATCGGTAATTTGTCTTGATTTTACATTCTGATAGCAGCTCTTTCCCAATCCTCCAAGCACCATTATGAAAGAAGCTCTTAGGTCCACAGGAATATTGATATAACAGGCAAAACAGAAGCTTGGTGTAAGGAACAAACCAGGATAATGTGATCCAATGTGACCAACTCTAGTACAAGAACAAGACGGGCATTTTGAGGGCTGGAGGGTGGTTTATGCATCAAAGAGCATAATTTGAAATATAAAAGAAATTTCAAAGAGAGCAGAATAAAAGTAAGTTTGAGTCACGGTACAAAGTCTCAAAATAATTTAATTGGGGTATTGTTTTACCTCTACCTAAAATGCTCAGAGAAATCCTGATTTAATCAAATCAAGAAAAAATGTTAAAAATTAAAGTGTCATAGGAATAAGTAAATGGCTAGTTTGGGCATAATCAAAGTTGAACTTTTTTTAGGTCCTTCAGATTACAGCATCCTAGAACATTTGGTCAAACTAAATAAGAAAGAAACATAGATTGTCTATATTCTGAGCGGTACCCAAGACTTTGTGTGTGATATGAGCATTGTTGAATACTTTTAAAACAATGATGTCATCCTATTAGATCTGTGGAAAATATTAAAGTCCTGCACATTCAGATTTTGCTTTAGATTGTGACAGAAATGCTGGAAAACAGATGGAGTTACTTGAAAGGAATGATTAAAACTGTTCAGAATGCTTGAGAGAAACACATTGTTCTTTGCCAACTAATTTAAAAGTGATCAAAAGATGGATGCTTCACATCCCTATTCTAAATAGATATATAATTCTATGCTGGAGAGGTATAGTACATCTAAAAATGCATGGTAGAATTAGGCTATTATTAGTCATGCTCCAGATTAATAATGAAACTTTAATTAATTAAGCATTATTTAAAGGCAGAGGCTTGTTTGCTCATATTAGAAAAAAGTCTATGATTGTTGGCTAAAGACACTGGTCTTTTCCAGTCCTGAATCTATCCTGAATCCTTTTCCAATCCTATTTTAGTGTGTTGCAGGAACAGAAAATTGGCAAAGAGTGAATACTGAGATCCCAGTAAAGTCTCCTCGCTTTGCGCTTTTTGACTTAGCTGAAGGGAAATCCTACCAATTCCGTGTTCGCTGTTGTAATTCAGCTGGAATTGGTGAGCCCTCTGAGGCCACTGAAGCCACTGTGGTTGGTGACAAACTTGGTAAGTATACAATGATGGATACTCCAATATAATATTGATTATTGGCTATTCCGGGGCTATCTGAGAGACTGTTCAGTTCTGAGGGTTTTTGCCTATGTTATAAAAGCTAGTACTCTGGGTCCCCTTGATTAAACATTGTAATCTTTCAAGATCTGGAAGCATGCTTTCTCTATCATGGTGTCTTACTTCATGGAATAAGATAATATGGTTCCTACCCTAATGCTGTTGTAGAAGAACTTGAAAAACTGGTTATTCCTCTGGCCTTGGGATAGGGTAGATATTTTTTTATTTTTTTTATTTTTCATATTTATATCCCGCACCCATCTCACAACCAAGGGACCCGGGTTGGTCCATCTGTTAGAAGGGTATTCTTTTAAATAATACCAGCTGTTCATATGGATGTTATTTGTGTATATTTTATATCATACATTATATTTTGTATGTTGTTTGCTTTAAATGGTATGCCATTGGAGTTCTAAATTCAAACAAACAAACAAACAACAAATAAATAATACTGCAGTTAACGTAGGAATCCTAAGCTCTAATAGCTTATCTTTCCCTCTAGATATTCCTAGCCCACCAAGCAACATTATACCCACCCGAAATACAGATACATCAGTAGTTGTCGCTTGGACAGAATCTGAAGAGGCAAAGGAACTGGTGGGCTACTACATAGAAGCAAGTAAAGCAGGATCTGGTGATTGGGAGCCATGCAACAATAATCCTGTGAAAGGCACAAGGTAATAAATTGGACAATTAAGTATCATTTGTGAAATAATATTTGAAAAGAGCAAAAGAAGGAAAAATATTGCATGAATGTTTAGTGACTGGATCCCTCCTGAAAAGCGGCATGAATGAAATATTTGGTTTAGTTGTAATTCTGTAAAATTATGTGACTTTCGGTTGCCAAATTCTTTTTCTTGGCACCGATGTACTGGACATCCTAATTTCTTATTCCCTGCATTTGATTAGTCTTGCATATCTCAGCACAAATGATTTAAATAATCTAAACAACCACTCTGATTATATATTCAAGAACTGCTATTAAATCTTGTATATACCCTAAAATTCTGCAATTCATATGAAGCATCAACTATGCTAATTCCAAGACCTCAAGAGTGCACTTTTTCTCAATATATACACCAATGGTTTGTACCATTACGTCAACCGTAACAAATCATGAACGATAAAACAACATGTTATCGCAACCAAAACAACATATATATTGTTTGTGAAGTACTGTATCATAGGTAGAGCCCCATTTCAGAGTACATTACTTTAAGAGCATTGTGTTTAAGTTCACGTGAACCAGAGGTTCCCAAACTTGGCAACTTTAAGACTTGTGGCAGAGCTGGCTGGAGAATTCTGGGAGTTGAAGTCCACAAGTCTTAAAGTTGCCAAGTTTGGGAACCTCTGACATAAACAATTAAAAGTTATTCAACTTATTGATCAGTGTGGCATTTTGTAGTAAGATATAGGTGTTGTGAACTTTTAAAGGATTACTGTTCAGGAGTTTCTATATATGAATATCCTTTTATATAAGAGGCATGATCAAGGATTTGTTCATTGCCCCTCCATAAATTTAAGACTTCATGCAGAATCAAGATCCTTTATTGCAGTCCCACTATCTCCTGTCCTCTTGATGAAGGAGACAAGTGAAATAAGAAAATAATTATTAAATAATTTTGCAATGGACCTTGCCATTTTTGTATTCTTTGTAATCCTACTGCATTACTTAAGAAACGTGTGCTGTATTTCATATAAGAAATCGTTTGTGTAAAGAAGGAAATACTGTATAGTTTCACAGTGTTTTAATTAGTTTAATTTAACTTAAACATTGATTTACTTAAGATTCTCTTGTCATGGACTTACTACTGGAGATCGCTACATTTTCCGTGTCAGAGCTGTTAACGCAGCTGGATTAAGTGGGTATTCACAGGACTCAGAAGCCATTGAAGTCAAGGCAGCTATTGGTAAGCAATGCACTGTTCCTATAGGAAAAACATGAAACAACGTTATAATTATATTTAGATTAACTTCAATATTCCATACCGAATATGCATTGGTAATGTTTAATATTTCACTTCCATCGTTTCATAGTCATCCAAGCAATAAGCACTTGTAGATTGCTCATCTTCACCATCTCAGACATCTTTGGGTGTGTTCCTTGTAACTCTGTATAAACAGTACGTTCACCTTCTTATTACTTGGAAATCATCTGTCAAACTGATCTCATAATGAAGTACATGTCTAATTTCTAACATGCTATAGTTTGGGAAATTAAGTTGATTAATTCATTTGTCTAATTTACTTCCTTGTTAACTACTCTTCTCATATAGTCATGATCTGATTTTTTAAAATCTTGCATGCTGCAAATCAAATAATTAATTTACTTATTTAATTAATTAATTAATTTAAAATAATTAAAATACTAATAATCATATATTTGACTCAATTTTAAATATTAACTCAATGATTCATAATTCTGAAGTTGCTTAAATAGATCGTATAACTATGGTGTGCCCTCATTCCAAAAACTATAGAACTTTTTTTTAAAGATAATGGAGGGTCTTTTGATGGATCACTCATAGAAGTATTAACTGCATGTTTTAGATTAAAATTCATATAATCCCACCACATCACATGTTTTCTGCAGCTAATGCTTTGATGTTCCTTCGTTGTCCTGCTTTGTTTCCATTTCTTCATTTTGTTCAATAACGGAGAATTGGGAATGAACTCTAATTTCAAATGTCTTTGTTATTTTCTGGCAATTATAGGGGGAGGATTGCTTCATGGTGTATGTCCTGGACTAAGTGATAAAGCTGATGGACTAACAGGCCGCACTGTCAACTGGGAAGGCATGCATGAGTCCTCCCAGCCTATCTTTGACACAGATGCTTTGTTAAATTGCAATGCTAAACCCAATAGGCAAACAATGGCCAGTAGCTCTGATAAGCAGAGGAGTCCATCAGTCAGTAAAGGGAGTGACCCAGTTCCTACTCCTTCATCACAAAAGGCAACTACCAAGCACCCACGTAAGTCTGTTCCTGGAGATCGTTCAACACTGGAGAAAATTCAAAAGAAAAATGATATAGGTGAGCTTTGGTCATATGTAGTGATTTCACCTTGTAAGCTCCTTCATTTCAAATAGTTATAGTCTGTGATCATTCAAGCTGAAAATAGACATCTTTGCCAATGCAACATTTTGATCATCTCCATCTAATAAATGCTCAGCTTCCATCAAAGCTCATTACATATACAGTATAGAGGTCACTAAGTCTATGGCACATTTATATGTTGCATCTAACATCAAGCTTGCATGTTGCATTTATTTGCTAATTTGGCTAGATTACTGTTTACTACGTTATTATTATTAAAAGACAACAATATATATTGCATCTAAAATATTGTGGTAACATTTGGTGCCCTTTAAACATTCAGTTCCTATGGCCTTGTTTTGTAGTAGTATCAAATTTCCAAGATTTTTTTTTTAATTTCTCCCATTCTTCACAACAAAAAATAAAATAAAATTGTACACTCAATTAATTAATATAATATCAGTCATTTTCTGAATGAGAAACATACGGTGCACTGTTAACTTATTATCTGAAAAGCAGGGTAAACATTCTTTGATGAACTATTGAATGCATTGCATATTTCCATATTTCAAATCATCAGGACATTGCCCAAAACATTTGTAAAAGAATATCTAAGGAGAAAGAAAACTCCAATTAATAACTATCTTTCATATTCCAAAAACAATAAATCCAAATATTTAAATTTGGATATACTAAAGATAGTCACCATCTAGCACAGGTCATGAACCTGCCATAATCAGGAATACATTATTAAAGAGATCGACAAAATATTTTGTACACCACATGTTTGAAGGTTGCTGCTATTTAGACATCTAACTACCATAATATTTTACCAATGGCCATGGTGACTGGAACTATCCTGGTATAATTATATACATGGAACATACCACAAGTACATCTAATCTAAATTTATTTATCAGTTCACTACTTATAAAAGAGAATACAAGCCACAAGATAGTATACAACAATATATAAATAAATAAAAAACAAGGGAAAGTTGCCCAACAGCGTAACTATTTAGCCAATGAGTCAGTGTACAAGTGAGTAGAAATAAATTATATTCACTTAAATAACTCTATGGAAGTGATTTATGAACATTTAGTATTTTTTCTCTCTAGCTGGTTCAGTTTCTAATTACAAAATAATTGAAAATAGTCATATACTTTACATGAAATGACTATTTATTTAATGTTACCTTTTTTATGGAAAGATAATCTCAAAACCAGTGTTCTTGATTAGATTTGTATTTATTTAAAAAAACGTTCCTGTTCTTATTTTTCCAGATTATGTGCAGCTTCCAGTTCTATAGCTAGAAACCATACTTAAAACCTAAATAAATGATGTATATTAAAAGTATTTAAAAAGTTAATAGAAACATTTGCCTTGTTTTGCAAATGTCACAGACAAGCAGAGAGGTATGACTAAAGAAGAAACAATCCATGTGTGAATCTGGCATGTGCTGAAAAATATTTGCTCTAGGTGGCACTGTATTTTTTTAACTCTTTTTCCTAATGTTATTCTAAGCAAGTCACTTTCATAGATCTTACTGTGAAATCATGTGAGTCTTCGGGTAATTCTTTTTTCTAGTTAAAAAATAAGAAAGCATTTTTGCAAAAAGATGCAGCAACTGAAAAGCAGTTTTCCGAGTAAACTACATCCAAGTTATGATGACCTATGACATTTTCATGCATTTTCAAGGAAGGCATTACAGGAAAGAAACGGAATATTAGATGTCAATGGAGGTGGATTTACCTTTTCTTTCCTTGCTTGTCCTCAAAAATATAGCTCCGAATATTTTCATTTGTATGTGAGTTGGATTGCTGTGACTTGTGATGGGCGCTTACTGTGTACAAGGTAGGTGGTAATGCAGATGTGATAGTAGAGCATCATGAATGCTAAAAATTAAGAGTGAGAAAAAGAGAAAAAGAACACAAAACATCGGTGAAACAATATGCTTGGATTCAGCAAAAAAGTATTTGTATACACATGCACACACATTATATATACATATACACATATACCTGCATACCACTGGTATGTCTATTTTTTTTTAAATGTCATTGTTGTGAAGTAGAGCTAAATTCATTTTGTGCGACAACATTCACTCCATAACATATTACTTTTTAAATGACTTGTCTTAATATTTTTACTTTCAGAATATGGAGTTTAGAGAAACCTATATTTCTTATCCAGAAGTGTTTTAAATTAGCTACATGATTTTTGTTTGAAAAAGAAAACTCCAGGATTAAACTGTGAATAACGCTGTACAAAAGTTTGATTGAACAATGGAATATTTCTATCCTAATAATAAATTATTTATTATAAAACAGCACCTCCATCTCCACCATATGACATCACAGTGCTTGAAAGTGTTCGTGATTCAATGGTTCTTGGATGGAAACAGCCAAAAGCTATTGGTGGAGCTGAGGTCACTGGCTATTATGTGAATTACCGGGAAGTGATTGGTGGAGTACCTGGGGAATGGAAGGAAGCGAACATTAAAGCCATTAGTGAAAGGGCATATAGGGTAAGAGTGTTTGATGTTTCTAGACTTATGACTGCTACCTAATTTGGGGTATTCCACAGTGCCACCAGCCCCAACTTAAAATTTTCTTTTTATTAATATCAAGTTGATTTATGTTAGAATCCAAACCTAAACTGGATTGTTATTCATGATTTCAAATACAGTGCTAATGTAATCTACTAGTTTAGTTTTAGTTTAGTTTTAATTCGATTTATATCCCGCCCTTCTCCACGAAGGACCTAGGGACCCAATTCTTCTTGTCAAGATGTTGCTCTTACAATTGTCCTGTTCTAAGATCTCTAATTTTCAAATGCAGTATGGGTTTGACTCTGATGATAGTGGGTGGACGGACGCACACGCGCACACACGCACGCGCACACACACACACACACATTGAGTAATAAAGTAAAACAAAATTGAGATTTCCAGTAATTTTCATGGGTAATATAATATTCGATATCTACATTGGTGCTATATAATTTCATACAAACATGCATACACCCATTCAAACATTAATCAAAATATAAACATAGGATCTTAAGCATTATTATTTTTTCTATGTCAATTATTCAAACTATTAATGTCTAAGCAATATTTAGTTTTAAAACAATAAAAACTTGGAATATTTTGTTCATTCCATTGGAGGACAATGTATTAACATGTTGTATTGTTCCAATTATGTGGCAGATAAATGATTTGAAGGAGAACATGACGTACCAGTTTCAAGTGGCTGCAGCTAACATAGCTGGGGTTGGCGTACCTTCTCCTGCTACCCAATCCTTTAAATGTGAAGAATGGACCATTGCTGTTCCAGGTTAGAATCAGGAATGGAGCTTCATAGGAAGGAAATAAGGGAGGGAGGGAAGGACTGCTGCTGATATTAGTAAATTCTTTGCTAACCTCTTTCTGAGTTGATTAGAGAAATTTGACCCTGGAAGTTGGGCAGATAACTCTTAGTTCTAATCAGTTTTGCATAAACTCCAAATCCTCAAAGCTTGTTACTAAAATTAATACGTCTTTTTCCTTCCCTTTGTGATAGGCTTCATGTGTCTATTTTCTATTACCCCTTTTTCCAGAAATCTTCCAAGGACACAGCTAAAATCAATTTAGTTACATTTTTTCTAGATGATAACTGTTTTAATTATACACTGATAATTACTGTAGTTTTCTCTGTATTGTTGTTTTTCCAAACTTTCAGGACCACCCCATGATTTGTCATGTAATGAAGTTAGGAAAGACTCCATAGTTTTATTATGGAAACCACCAATTTATGTTGGCCGAAGTCCTGTAATTGGTTTTTATGTTGATGTGAAACCAACAAAAGAATCGGATGATTGTTGGAAGAGTGTGAATACAAAACCTATTACAAACAAATTCTTAAAGGTATTCTGATGTAGATTTTTTTAAAATATACTTCTGTACATACTAATATTTTATTTTGTATTCCTTTGGGGTTTATTTGGCCTTTCCATAAAAGTTAAACTATTATACTTGGACTTGAAAACATTTGATCTATTACATCAAAACCAGAAATATTATTCAAGAAATGGGAAGCTGCTGTGGCCTAGAGGTAGTGCTCTTGCCTCACAAGCAGGAAGTTGTGAGTTCAATCCACATGTAGGGTCTCCTGCTTGGTCAGGGGGTTGGACTAGATGACCTGCAAGGTCCCTTCCAACTCTATTAATCTGTTAAATGGGCATATTAGATATCATGACAATGGTTATTGAACAAATAAATACTCAGGACAATGAGTTTTCTACTTATCTTATTTTTCTCTTTATTTATATATATATATACAGTAATCCCTCGTTTTTCACGGTTAATCGGGACCGGACCCTTCCGCAGAAACTGAAAAACCGCGAAGTAGGATTCGCAATACACTATACTGGAAACTTGAGTTGGTGGACATCTTTTAAAGCAAGCACTAGGGGGCGCTTGCCTCCTACCAATGCATTTTTTTCTATTCTGTATTATTGAAAAACCCGCGAAGCACTGAAGCCGCGGAAAATGAAGCCGCGGAAAATGAGGGATTACTGTATATATATATATATCAAGAAAAAAAGAATAACTAAGTACAGTAGTAATTAATAATATAAAAAGCGAACATATTCATGGCAACATTACAGTAATTGCCACTGTGGTCTTTTCTTGGATCAATCATGTATATATTTTATTACTGATTATATTAATGTTTGATTTTAAAATAAATATATATTTTGAATGCTTGTAGCATTTGTAGTTCTATATTTCATGAACAGTTTTTCCCAGTGAAGTCTGGTTTAATTGTAATTCTTATTCCAGCCCAGTGGAGAATATATCTATAAGTAGGAAAAGAATGAATTTTGATTAGGTTTGTAGAAATTGTCTAATACCCTAAGTAAACCTTATATTTACTTATTGACTCAAGTGACTAATTAATTCTGTATCATTTCCAAATAATGTATAATAAACATTTTCATAGGTGATTTCTCTATATTGATGTCTTCTAGATAAGCGGCCTCAAAGAAGGCACCAGTTATGTGTTCCGTGTACGAGCAGCAAATAAAGCTGGAGTTGGGAAACCATCAGATCTTACTGACCCTGTAACAGCAGAAACTCGACCAGGTTTGTTGATTTGGCTTGATAAAAATAAGAGTTTAAATATATATTAGAGTAATACAGTGGCACTAATTTAATTAAATTAATTATTATAGTTATTAAAAGAAAACTAACATGTTTCATATAAGTAGACTGTAACTACTATTTCCTTTCCTCTTCTAGATGAAGGCCTCATATTTGTCACTTCCGGGAATATCTAATGTATAAGCAAGAAAGTTTCAGAGGAATTGTAGAGTAATATAAAGGCCATTGACCTCCTATAGAAAGACCATATAAATAAGGTTTTTTTTGTATGTCCTTTCAAGCAAAACAAAAGCAAAGATGATAGGAAGGAAACATAGATTACTTACCAGCTTTTCATGCTGTTGTTGTTAGTTGCGAAACTGTGTCCGACCCATCGTGACCCCATGGACAATGTTCGTCCAGTCCTTCCTGTCCGCTACCATCCTATGGAGTCCATTTAAGGTCATGCCTACTGCTTCGGTGACTCCATCCAGCCACCTCATTCTCTGTTGTTCCTTTCTTTTTTTTCTTCAATCTTTCCCAGCATCAGGGTTTTGTTCAGTGACTCCTTCCTTCTCATTAGATGGCCAAACCTTTTCATAACATTGTCAATATTATGAAAAGGAATCTCTCTTTCAGAAACTGCTCCTTGAAGCATGACTTTTTGTAACTGACAGATGGAAATTTTGTCAATGTGCAGATTATCTAAGTGCCATCCAACATTTTTTGGTATAACATCCAGTGTGTTGAAAAATCACTAGATTCCTCCCTGGTTTTTGCCATAATACTTCCCTTTTGATTTTCAGAGCTTGTGATCTCCAATTCTTTGTGATCTCCAATTCTTTGTCTTTTAATATTGCTATATCAGTTATCTACAACTTCCTCTTTTCAATGAGTTTAAGTCTGGTGAGTTATGAGCCAAAACTTTGTATTCGGAAATCCCATAATATTTTAAACTGTTCGTTATTTACTACTTTTTTTATATACATTCCCACTAATTTTTCATTACTGGCACACAATAATTTTGACAGATATTCCAATGAATCACTTTGGTGACTGTGTTATATCATTGTTTATAAGCAGTTAATGCAATCTTCGTGCATGAGTTGAGTGTGTGATCTACGTACTTTTTTTCAGCTCCTTTACACAATCTGCACTTTGAATCATTTGATGATCTTTCAATTTTGATCTTGATTGCATTAAGTTTGAATAGCAGCAATAATAGCTCTTGAGCAGCAAAAATCAAGCCTTCTATTTCCCTTTTTAAATTTTCCAGTTGTAAGCCATTATCAGGTTTTATCCCTGATCTTCTGTAGAAATTGATCATGTGGTACGTTTCCTTGCCAGGATTCTGTTCATGATTTTATTATATTATTTTGATGTCCATGTCTCCTTGTGTTTTTAAACTTGGTCAATGCTTGTTCTTGACTGTCTTTTACATAATCAGCCAATATATGCTTTTCTTCCTCAAAACAGTTGGCTAGGCTTGGTCCATTTCTGCGAGTCTGATATAATTAATCAATATCAACATGGGGATATAGACACAGGTGGTCTTCTTCTTCTTCTTCTTCTTCTTCTTCTTCTTCTTCTTCTTCTTCTTCTTCTTCTTCTTCTTCTTCTTCTTCTTCTTCTCCTTCTCCTTCTCCTTCTCCTTCTCCTTCTCCTTCTCCTTCTCCTTCTGTCCAAACTGTTCTGCTTGTGTCCAATTAATAATTCCACAGTTTATCATATTATATCACAGATAGCGCCCATATATTTGATGGCTTCAATGATGTCCACCATTCATTTTTGTCCTTAGCAGTTTTCTCATTCAGTGGGCGTATTCTTTACTAATTGCATTTTTAAATTTTTCATTGTTTGATGTTATTGAACTGTCAGTTATTGAAATGCCAGTTTTTTATTTTATTTTTATTTATTTATATCCTGCCATTATTGTTGCTGTTGTTGTTAACAACTCAGGGTGGTGAACAAACACAATGCTCCTTCCTCCTCCTATTTCCCCCACAACAACAAACTTGTGAGGTGAGTTGGGCTGAGACAGGATGACTGGTCAAAGATTACCCAGCCAGTTTTCATGCCTAAAGTGGGACTAGAACTCACACTCTCCTGGTTTCTAGCCTGGTACCTTAACCACTTGGCAAACTGGCTGTCAAATATACTTGCATATACTTATATATACAGAATACATATAGGCTTCATTCTGGTGGTTCACGATGGTTTGGCCATTTGCCATTTCAATTCCATTACTATTCATGATTTTACTTTGATTTACTGCTATAGTAGCATATTTCTCTAGGCCAAATTGCATTACGTTATCTGTGCTAAAAATTCTTATGGTAGTTGTCCATGATTAGATTTCAATTTCTGATTTTCCATAAAAATTTGGAACATTCATATAAAGCATATGTGGAGATTTTATTAACATATTTTGCTGTTTGATAGCAAGATTTGTTTTCTTCAAAATCACTGAAAGTGGGATCACAGCAATGGCAAATAATAAGGGTGATAATGAATTGCCATGAAACATGCCACTCCTAATGTTAACAAGTCCATATTTTTCATACCAACCACCAATTCTGTCTTCATTATTTTTTCTATAAACACTTTATTGTTTTTATTGACACTAGTTATTTCCAAACATTAGATGATCCAACTATGCTGTAATGAATCAAGTGCCTTTTTGTGATCAAGCCATGTCACATGTAAATAGATTATTTAGCTTTGCAAATCTGCAAC
The DNA here is from genome assembly GCA_039707465.1 of Rhabdophis nuchalis. Taxonomy (NCBI): domain Eukaryota; kingdom Metazoa; phylum Chordata; class Lepidosauria; order Squamata; family Natricidae; genus Rhabdophis; species Rhabdophis nuchalis. The sequence goes on from CM077645.1 coordinate 170,417,423, forward strand.
ACCATTTTATCAATTAGAAGCTGATTTTTGTGACTCTACTTGTCCTTTTATCTCTGTTTTGCTGAAGGATGTTACGATCTTCTAAATAACATTGGTTGTTGTCTGTTATGATATCAATGAATAATTTAAAGTATTAAATTATGCATGGATAGTCTACAGATTCACTGATAAAAACTTAATCATTCAATTTCCTTCCTTCCTTCCTTTTTTCTCTCTTTCTCTCTTTCTTTCCTTCCTTACTTCCCTCCCTCCCTGCTTTTTCCCCCTCATTTCAGGTACAAAAGAAATTGTGACTGATGTTGATGATGATGGAGTAATTTCACTGAATTTTGACTGTGATGAGAGGACACCAGACTCCAAATTTATTTGGTCCAAGAATTATGAACCAATTGATGATGACTCTCGATTAGCCATTGACACCAAAGGTGGAAAGTAAGAATTACTGTAAATATTTTATACTTGTATGATATGTGTTATTTTATTTGAAAATTTAATTCATGTAAGGTGACTTTGACTGTCATATCAAGAAAGTTTCCTCTCACCTCCTTTTCCCTGCATTATAAGCCTCCAACCTTCAGGAGAATTGAGATGTGTGCTGAGAAAAAAAGAAATAAATCTGCCAGTTTTGCACATTCTGATTCAAAATATGAGATATAATTCAGTAGACTGGTAGAATGATTGTCCTAAATCTGTATTTTGTTCGAAGGTAGCAGAAATAACAGATTAACAGAGTTGGAAGGGACCTTGCAGGTCATCTAGTCCAACCCCCTGTCCAAGCAGGAGACCCTACATCTGCCTCTATCTAGGATCAAACTCACAACCTCCTGATTGTGAGGCAAGAGCTTCACCTTTAGGCCACCACAGCTGTTATGGATTCCTCTCAGATGAAAATCTAATGGATTCCGTCCATACTATGGCTATTTATTTTTCTCTTTGTGGCTTATACTAGGTTTGGCTAGATCAGTAAGAAAAGACATCCACAGATCTTCCATATAGCCTCTTCTTATGCTTGTTAACTCTGTATCAATGTGTGGGGTTTTTTTAACATTACTTACATGAGGCTACCTTTCAATTATTTGCTCTGTCCATTTGAAAAATAGATTGTAATGCCTGAGTTAGCAGTTCCTCAGCACATGACTATTAAGCACAGCAATATTCGCCAGCCTGGTGCTTTCTGAGTGTATTGGGTTTTAACTCTTCCAATTGTCCGGATGGGCCATGCTGGTGGAGAATTTGTGATTTGAAACCCTACATAACAACAGAGCACTGAGTTAGGAAACGTAAACTATAGTAAATGTAAGTGGAGGTTTTTTTATATTTTTTGAAACCCCTGTCTCTTCTTTCAACATTTTTTTTGTCTTAAAGGTCAAAAGCAATATTTAAAGATCTCAATGAAGAAGATTTAGGTATATATTCCTGTGCTGTAACTGAGACAGATGGTGTCTCATCAAGCTATACAATAGATGAGGAAGGTGAGAACCAAAATGCTTTTTCTACATGTCAGTCTTGAGCTTTATCTCTGATAATAAATACAAATCAAGATACATTTCAAAATAAACATGATACTATGAACAATCTTAAAAATAAAATGTGGGACTATTTATATATTTATATTCTGCCTTTGTTATTTTTATAAATAATTTAAGGTAGACAGCATACTTAGTACTCCTTCATCCTCTTATTTCCCATACAACAACAAGCCTCTGAGGTAGGTTGGGCTGTGAGAGAGTGACTGGTCCAATGACCTAGTCAACTTTCATACTTAAGGTGGGTCTCCTGATTTGTAGCCTGGTATCATAATCACTAGATCAAACTCTCTCTCCCTTACTCTCTCAATCTATCATCCATCAATCCATCCATCCAATATTATATTACCCTTGAAAATGACTGGAAGTCTCAATTTTATTTTATTTTATTACTCAGTGTGTCTGTCTGTCTGTCTGTCTATGTACCATCCATCCATCCATCCATCCATCCATCCATCCATCCATCCATCCATCCATCCATCCATCCATCCATCCATCCATCCATCCATCCATCCATCCATCCATCCATCTATCTATCTATCTATCTATCTATCTCTGTATATATGCACCAAAATATGGCTTTTCTTACCCTGATAATATATTGCTTTGCAGAAATGAAGCGTCTGCTTGCACTCAGTCATGACCACAAGTTTCCTGGTAAGTAAAGAAAAATAAAGATAAACTCTCTACAGCATTTGTATTTCTGAAATATTTTAGCAAAATAATGTCAGTCTCCCTTGCACTGGTTACAGTAGGAAAGGGAAGTTTTTGATGCTCTCTGAGTTTGGTTGCCCATGGGATTTCTTGACACTGATACTGTAATTTGCCATTGTCTTTTTTGAGGAAGTATTTTCAACTTCTTAATCTAGTCTACAGACCCAGTATTCCCAGAAGGTCTCTGAGGTACTTCCAAGTATTCAACAAATCTAACCCTGCTTAGTTTTCCAAGATCAGGGGTCTGCAAAGTCGGCTCTTTTAAGACTGGTGGACTTCAACTCCCAGAGTTCCCCAGCCAGCATAGCTGGCTGGGGAATTCTGGGAGTCCAAGATCAATCAAGGTCAGCTAGGTGCTGCTGTTTGCTATGAGTATCTTAGAACTGGCATTTGTAGATGGCAGTTTATAAAATAGTGAAATGAAAACCACTCCTGAGAGAAAAAGCAGAGGTCCTGTTGCTGACAAATTCTTATGTTCTGAATGCCTGATCCCACAGATAGCAATGCCTTTTCTGTATCCTTGAGACTGGTACTTTGATTACTCCGAATGCCTTCAGATGTTTTTAGCAAATGTATGTAGATGTCCCAAAGAGTATTAAGAATCAACCTTCCTTGTCTTACTATTTTAAAATAATGTTTAATATATTTTGAATTTGTATCTTGCTTGTTGCCAAAAGGTTGCCAAACTTTCAGTAGTTTTAAGTGTTTTCCATTCTATTTCTGGATTTTAGGCTTTCTTTCTGTTCTATTTCTATAGCTCTAAAATATAGAGCTAAAATATTCAGAGCTAATTATATATAAGAGCTTCAAATTGCCACAGTTCTGACAGTAAAAGACAAGTAAAATAACAGTCTTTTTTATAGCATGGACTGATGTAAGTACTAGCACGCGTGGCTTTACAGTTGATTGGATTTAGAAGTTACATGAGACGATAGGATTGAATCATATTTCTTCTTTCACAAGTAGATTTCAGAATAGATGAAAAGTACTTTGTTTTCTTGCAATGAATTTTTCAGGATCTCCCATTCTTCCCATGGTTCTTATGCAAAAAAAAGGAGAAGATGTTAGGTTACCATTTGCCATTGTAGTTTGTGGTCCTGCTCTAAAGGATCACAAGGAACAGAAAATCAAAATTAAGTGATTATCTGTCCTATTTCCTCAGTACCTTGGATTCTTTTGCAACAGAGCTATTGCAGCAGATTCCTTGGGCTGTGCTGCAGTTTCCAAGGAGATGTGATGCCAGACAGAATCTAAATTTGGGCCTGTTTATGCTGTTCTACTTCTGCAAAACACCCCTCTTCTTATATCCTGCTGGGGATGTGAAATAATGTTACAGTTTAAACAGGTTTATACAACTTACATTGTTGTGCCATAACGTAGTTGACTATAAAGTAAATAGGTTTCATTATGTCTCAGACTAAATGTATTTCAAAATTAAGTTAAGCTTATCTGGGATGAAATTTTATTTTATTTTTCTGTTGAGACCAGTCTGTCAGGGGAACCTAGTCTATCCAACTATGGGACGGAGCATAGTGCTTCCGCGTTCACCTTTCAGCCCCAACCAAGGAGGCTTCGCAGGCAGTCGCTTTCGCAACAAACTATTTTTGTGTTGAATTGATATTTTTCCAACAAAGAAATAAAGGGAGACTAGTAGAGATCTATTTCAAGCTATTATATGGGATATTTGATAAAGTGAGCGAGGAGAATTTATTTTTGAGAATAAGTTATCAGCAACTATAAGACTTTCTTCAGCAAGAACAGAACAACAGAGTTATTCAAATGGTGAATTGGGAAGAGCCACAGATCATTGCTCCTGCACCAATTCCATCCTCGGTTCTCCAGGCAAACCTCATATTACATTTTCTACCAGACAAAAGTAGTCACGATGCTTCCATGTCGTTTTTCAGGAGTATTTTTTCCCATCAGTGTTGCTTTAGAAAAAAGGTCCCTCCTCAAAATAACACATTACAAGTGTGATAGTCCTTTAGTACTTGCATAACTCCTAGTTTATGAAGAACACAGCAGATGCCATTTTTAACCCTGCTTAAAAGGAGGACATACAGAGGAACAATGGTCAGTAGAGTGTAAGAGAAGGAAGTAGCAGCAGCTGTGAATTCAGAAAGTGCAGTATCTAATCCTGAAGACACGATCACTGATATAGATCAACAATAGTTATTGATATTGACGTCTATAGCATGGGCTTTCAGAGAGAGGTGAACAACAGGAGAGAAATGGTAAAATGTGCACAATCCTGTTATGATTTAAGCAGAACTTTTGTTGTGACATTCCCATGCATGTTTCATCATCTCTGTTAGCCTCTGCATATTTTACCAGGGAGATAAATTTGCACCGGAAAGTTCTGCAATAGGAAATTCAGAAACATTATTATCGTTGTGAATAGAAAAAGGGAAAATGTATCTGAAAGAGCTGTTTGGCTCTGCTCGCAACAAATAAGAGAAGCAACAAAATCATGACTGAAGGGCAGTGTCACGTCCTTGACACTGGCAGTGTCCCAGTGTCTATGTATAAACTGTGGGTTTGCAAGTCTAACTGGGAATCTTACAAACAATATATGAACAATATAGATAACTTCGCATATATCTCATATTTGTAAAATATACAGTATACTGTTTGCATGATGAATCTAGGTATAGGGAAAACATGCAAAGGCATACACATATTTGTTAGAGACTTATTACCATACAATCTTGTTAATTTATTACAGGATTGCAAAAATGATTCTGATGCTAATAGCAAAAGCAAATCTCACATATCTAATAAAATTAGAGTATACAAAATTCAGGGAAGAAATATCTGTTAGCTCTGCAAGATATGCAATTGCCATCTTTTACTTATAAAACAAGTATATGGATTCCAAATAGTATACTTGTTTATCCACTTATTTGAATTACGTTACATTGTATGTTAGAATCAAGCATCGTTTATTTCAAGAACTATCTGCAGATAAATCATAGCAGATGAAAAAATTCTATCTCTCAAACAGAATGAACTATTTAGTGCAATTAAATCATTGCACCAAATAAGATATACAGGAAAAAAGCATACATTTTCAGAGCCATTCAATAGGAAATTGTCCATGCATATATTGGGAAACAGCATGTTTATGAACACAATGAAAATTCTTTTTGACATTATTTTTCTTTATTGCAGTTGTTCCGCTTAAGTCTGAATTGGCAGTTGAAATTTTGGAGAAGGGACAGGTGCGATTCTGGCTGCAAGCTGAGAAATTGTCTAGTAATGCCAAAGTCAACTTTGTATTTAATGATAAGGAAATTTTCAATGGAGAGGTAAGCTAATGATTGCTCAGAAAATGATTGCTTGCTATTACTGAATTTTAAAATTCAAAATTCAAACATACAAGTAGTCCTTAACTTAGAACACTTTGTTTAATGGTCTTTCAAAATTACAATGGCACTAAAAAATGTGACTTATGACCATTTTTCACAGTTACCACTTTTGCAACATCCCCATGATCATGTGATCAAAAGCCACACCCTTGGAAGCTGTTTCATATTTTGACCATTGCTGTGTCCCAAGGTCATATGATCTCTTTTTGCAACCTTCTCACAAGCAAAGTTAATGTGGAAGTCAGATTCACTTAACAACCGGGTTACTAAGTTATCAACTGCAATAATTCACTTAACAGCTGTGGCAAGAATGGCTGTAAAATGGGGCAAAACTCACTTAACAAATGTTCAACTTAACAACATAATTTTTGTACTTAATTGTGGTTGTATGTTGAGGGCTACCTATATTATTGAATATTGTATATTTTATTGTAGTATACATTTTATTCTACCCTATATTTGTATACTTGTGATGCATGATATGCTGGGTACAATATTAGAAGAATAGGATATAATTAAACTATTATGGCCTTAAATCTTCTATATATATATAAATGGCTATGTATGTATGTGTGTATGTTCCAGCATAACTTAGGAACATCTCGAGCAATTTCAACCAAACTTACTACACAGATGACTTAACCTCTGGAAAAAATACTGTGGGGGTAAGACACCTTAACATCCCTCAGGGTGTGGAATAAGCCTTAAGATACAGCCTGCTGTGCCTTAAAATGGCTTCTACTGTACTGCCATAAAATGGTTTATATTGTACAGCGCAGTGAGATTGCCATGGTAACGGCTCCACAGTACTCTACAAGGGACATCCCTCCAGTAAGGAGGATAATCCAACATTAGGAATTACGTTTGGTCCTGACATTTCCCCCCTATAAATAAATACCTGGCCAACGCCAGGTTATCAGCTAGTATCATAAATAAAATCAAAAATACAAATATATAAAAATATATCAGTTTGGATTTTTCTGTGACATTGTGAGGTATGTCTTTCATACTTTTTCCACCACTCACAATATCAGCACTGGATACATTTATAAATCTAATTTGGGTGATACCATTTAGTCTGATACTGTGTTTGTACTAGAGACACTTAATTTCCTATTCTGTCCTCCAGATCCAGAGCCAAATACAAAGTGGAAATTGTTCCCAAAACAACTGGAAACTGCTATGCTCATTTCTTTTTCATCTCCTGCAATCACAGAGGACAAATTCTTTGTTGATCCAGAAGATTTAGGGGAAGACAGCCTTAGGACTGTCAAACTCGATTTCATTGAGGGCCGCATCAGGGTTGTGTTTGACCTTGGAGGCCCGGGGTGGGTGTGGCCATGGTGGACGTGGCCATGGTGGGTGTTTGACACAGGCTCAAGATGCATTTTTTTCTCTTCTTTCTTTCCACAGTTCTTTCTTTCCACTGTTCTTTACTATAACAATTTCCTATCTCTTCTATCAGATATTATTGGCAAACAGTTATTACTTATTCTATATACACCACTAAACTTTTTATTTCTAAATTTATATCCCATTGTTTGACATAAATTGCTTTTCTAGGCAGACAAGATTTTTATATTATTGTATTTTTTATTATTAAACTGGTTTTGTTTTTAATTTTTGTGATGACGGTTAGCACTGCAAAAGTAGTTAAGAGACATGGTTAGGAGAGGGGGACTTTGAAATTGAGGGTAACCAGGATCATGCACTGTGGTTCATATACTCAAGAATATCTGGTGTAACACAAATGCTGCCTTGCCACTGGATCAAATTCAGAATCTCTTCTTGCTCCCCCTTCTGCATTTTAAATAGACCATTTCCCTTTGTTTTCAATGTCCTTTAAGCTTATTTACTCAAACTTTTATTTGTAAGGAGAGTTACTTTCAGGTTGGCATGATAGCTGGTCACTTAGTAGTACGCATATTTGTGTTTATTTGCCAACTTGTTTTTCCTGAGTTTCATTCAGGAGAAATTTGCACTTGTGCCCAAAGCCAAGTCAGCATGGTTATGAAATGGAGCAACTACGTTATGTTTTAACATAATTGCTATCAAACTGTTTGAAGGCTCAGAAAAAATTAGATTTCCAGATTGGAAAATGAAATTTCTATTTTAATCTTTTTTATTAAAGAAATACAAGATGAAGATTGATCATAATTCTGGTATGATTGAAATGTTTATGGATAAACTTGATGGTGTGGATGAAGGTACATATACCTTTCAACTTCAAGATGGAAAAGCAACCAATCAATCCAGTTTGGTGTTAATTGGTGATGGTAAGATCTTCTAATTTATTTTTCTTTTCAAAAAGACTATAGTCTAAAGTTTATTAGTTGAAAACACTGAAATACTTCATAAACTTGGAATAATGTTGATGTCCTAGCTTTTTGGATCCTTATTTAGTTAATTAATTCTGTGTTTAATTAGAGGAATAAATAAGAAAGGCAACTGGACTTTCTGATGTTTTCTTTGAAAACGCTTAGCTTTTCTTTGAAAACATTTCGTTTCTCATCCTCAGCTGAGAAGTTTCTTGGATGAGAAGTGAAACGTCTTCAAAGAAAAACCAGAAAGTCCAATTGCGTCTTTAAAAAGCACCTTTGGGACAACCATGATCTGGATGACTGAGAAGCTCCATAAAGAAAAATAATTATTGAAGGAATGTGTACAGTCTATAAGATTTAGTTCATATTCGGAGTGATTCAGAAAACAGTCTGCTTTAACTGAAAATGATTTAGAACCACCTTCATCCAACCTCTTTTATTCATTATTTTATTCAAGATCTGAATCTTGGTTCAAAAATACAGTTCTCCCACTAAATGGCATTTAAGGTCAAAAAGCAGCAACAGCTTTATATTTGTTTTTTATATAAAATTACATTCAGTTTACAGGAATATTAACTCCTTTTTAGCCAATTCAACTTCCAGAAATTGAACAATATAAACAACTTGTTTGTTTTATTTTCTGCTCATTTAGAAATAGCACATTGACGAAAAAGCTTATGCAATTGATGTATTGCAGAAGTGGAAAGAATACACCAGCAAATATTTCTCAACCAATCGTATAACTTCTCAAATCTCAGAAATCTTTTTCTTTTGTTCCTGAAAGTTAAAAAAATTATGGGAACTTTAAATGTTAGAACAGGCCCATTTGATAGTATTTAATATTCTTTCTAAAAAGAACTGTATTTCATAGGCCTGCTAAAATTCAGTCATTGTAATAGTTATCACAAATTTCTATCATCATCATCATCATTTCAATGTCCCATCAAATGTGTGAATAGTAGTAAAGGATTCTATAGCTGGATTCTGTCTATTTTGGAAGAGTTCAACTTCTTTTCATAAATCTATGAAGTCCATCCAAATTAAGTTTACTTTAGCTGAATTCAAAAAAACAACACATATATATTAATAATGAACCTAATATATATAATGATGATAATTTGCTAATAGATTCTTATAGAAAGCAATTCTATAAATGCTGAAAATCATATTTATAGGTTAGGATCAAAAGATATTTATGTTTAGTTCCTCATTTTCAGTTGGATCTGTTCAAACAGCAGCTTCCTATATTTCAAAACAGGTTATGAACAGAAAATTTAAGAAGAGACAAAACATAATTGTATAATATTTACAGGAGGGAACATTTCAGTTGCACATTAAATTTTTTTAAATCATTTCCATCAGAATCTGGATTGTGTGCTGTGTTAAAAACAATATTTTGAAGATAAGCTTTAAAAAAGAAAGATTCAAGATGTACAGATAGTCTTCATTTAGCAATCACAATTGGGGAAACTCAGTTATTAAGTCACTAAATAAAACTGTAATTGTGCTTATGATGCTTCAATTTTCCTTTGCTTTACATACCTTTGAAGTCATAAATATGAGAATTGACCTTAAAGTTACTTTTTTATACCTGTTATTAAATGAGGGACTTGCTAAAAGATGACTCTATTTTAATTTCTTCTGATGAACGTGTAGAATTCTGGTTAGCTATAAAGTGTAACTTTATGGAACATTATCTTTTCATTTCATATAAATGCAGCAGTCTTCCATAAGCTATATTGTTCTCTGTATTTATCTATACATTTGTGAAAGTATTTATTTTGACTTTATATGATTAAATTGTTCAATTGTTTTGATTTGGGTGTATTTATTCTTTTAATTACTAGTGTTCCAGAAATTACAGAAAGAAGCAGATTTTCAAAGACAAGAATGGTTCAGGAAGCAAGGTAACATATTACATAACACAAAATGGAGAAAAATATTTTAAACTTAATTCAGTTGACTGATTTTTTTATTTTTGAAGTTATTTACTTTGCACATTATTTCAAACAGGTCCACATTTTGTTGAATATCTTGGATGGGAAGTTACCCCTGAATGTAATGTATTATTGAAATGCAAGGTAAAGAACAGCAAAGATTTTGGCTTTGTTAGTGTTGCGAGGGGAAAGTCTTCTTAATGATAAAATACATTTCAAGTATTCTACTGTCTTGAATTGCTTATTTTGAGATCTAATGATAAGTAATAATCATAGATTCCGTCTTCACAAACATTATTTATACATTGTGTTGTTCCAGACCTCAAATGGCCTCAAAGTTTGAGTACTGTAGCTCTTTACTTCAATATAAAAAAGTTATTATTTGAGTTGTGATCATTCCCTTTACAAAAAAATAGAAGATGCTTCCTTGGGGGAAAAATGAAAAAAAAACCTGATTAAGCAAACTTCACTGTTTCTTCTTTATCCAATGCATAGTTTACTAAGATTGTTGGAGTTTGTTATCAATACAAGTAATACTTTCTTTCTAGGTTGCTAACATTAAAAAAGAAACACACGTTATTTGGTACAAAGATGACAGAGAGATAATGGTAGATGAAAAGCATGATTTTCAGGATGGTGTATGTACTCTGCTGATAACAGAGGTGAGTGAGGTCCCTTGATAGCTGCTTTACAGGTGACAACATTTCTAAACTTGCAGACATTTTAGACAATCGATGATCTCTAGTTCTTTCTTTACTTCTCCTCTTTGTGTAAAGACCATGTTTTTCAGATGCTGAGTGGCTAATACAAGCTTAGTTATGAAAAACTATGTAATGTCTGAAACCAAAACCAAATAAGATGGTAGAAAGTATCACAAGATGTGTTTGTTACGACCAAGTGAATAGTTGTGTGTTTTAATACATTCTCATTTCCCTCTAGAAATATATGGAAAGCTCTTTTGAGAAAGTTGTTTATCTGTTTCCTTAACAGATGTGATATGTCATTAACTCAGGAGAGAAATGCTAGCGGTTCATCTGGTTCACCCAAACCGGTAGTAAAAAATGCTACCAGTTCGCCCAAACCGATAGTAAAAAAAAATGCTACCGGTTCATCTGAACTGGTAGCATTTTTTTACGTTCCGACAATCAGCTGTGCGACAACCAGCTGTGCCACGCAATTAAAAATCATGCGGCACACTTGATTGTCACACAGCTGATTCTTGGAGCTACTGGTTCACCCTAACCAGTAGCATTTTTTTTACGTTCTGACAATCAACTGTGCGCATGTGCGCGAAACAAACCAGTAGCAGATTTTACCCCTACATCAATTCCTGTAGCTTTCCAGCAATTTACAATAAAATATGATACAGATAAAAGCTAGAAGATTAATTTCTGCTTTCTATGTTCAGGCCCTTATATATAATGTCACTTTTACAGAGAACATAGCTTTTTTAAAATTTAAGCTTCAGTGTGTTCCTTTTAAATTTTGCAGTTCTTTCCCTTTTGCCCTTACCTCTCAGTCTCAAGATTCCAGACCTTCACGCTGTAGAAATTACTTGTGGGAAATACAAAATGTTTTTAACATTTTGATGAATATTATTTTGTTCACAGTTTTCTAAGAAGGATGCTGGTATATACGAACTGATACTGAAAGATGAAAGAGGAAAGGACAAAAGTATATTGAAGCTTGTGGAAGGAGGTAAGAGTGCTCTAAAAAATAATATGTAGGCTAATCCTGCAAATGCACATATGGATATAATCCTCAATGACATTCCCTGCTTAGTGGGAAATTTTCTGAATAGACATCACTACTGTATTCTAGTTCAATCTAGATCAGCAGTTCTAAATGATAGAATAAGAAGGATAGATTATCTCTGTTCCAAAGTCCTGGTGCCTCATGATAGCTAGAATTAAGACTGTGAGATTAGCGTTGATGTACCTATTAAAAGAGAGTTTGTCTTTCTTGGCTAAACCCACTGAATAGACTGTGAACACTAAAATTGCTTTGTGTATGGATTAATGATCACTTACTATAAAAAAATGTTAATGTCTAAGCAAAATATTTTGTGTTTCAAATTCTGTTACAATAGTAGGAAAATAATGCTGATGCCACCAGTTGCTCCAAGAAACAGTCTAGATCAGGGGTCCCCAACCTTTGCAACTTTAAGTCTGAAAGGACTTCAGCTCCCAGATTTCTCCAGCCAGCTTTGCTGGCTGGAGAAGTCTGGGAGCTGAAGTCCTTCAGACTTAAAGTTGCAAAGGTTGGGGACCCCTGGTCTAGATAACCAGTATTTTGATGAGGATATTCATCAAAACTTGTTACATGCGAGACTGTCTCCTGCCCCATACATCCCTTTTAGACCGATACGCTCCCACAGAGAGGGCCTTCTCTGGGTGCCGTCGGCCGGACAATGCCGGCTGGCGACACCCAGGGGAAGGGCCTTCTCTGTGGCGGGTCCTGCCCTGTGGAACGACCTACCCCCTGAACTCCGTACCATCACCGACCTCCACCTCTTCCGCCAGTGTCTAAAAACACACCTGTTTCATCAAGCCGGCCTAACATAGCCTCCGCTGTGACTAGTATTAGATAGTTTTAAAATGGGGGATTTTAATTGGGTTTAGCGCAGGTTTTTGTTATTTAATAGGTTTTAAATTTGTGTATTTTGTATTACTTTTGTATGTTATTTTAAATTCCTGTGCGCCGCCCTGGGTCCTTTTGGAGAAGGGCGGGATACAAATTGAATAAAATCAAAATCAAATCAAATCAAATTTAAATCTATGATTGCACTGGATACTGCTAGCAATATTAACCCAGTTTACCAACAGTATAGGCTCTTCAGTCATAACCCTAAAACCTCATAATTATGTCACAGTGCTAATCTCCCAAGCAGCTATTTGCAAAATTGAATGAGATTTCAAGTTAATTTAACATTCAGTATTAGTTCACATAGTATAGAATAATGTTTTTCAAGCTTGGCAACTTTATGATGTGTGGACTTCAACTCCCAGATTTCTCGGATATGGGCTTTGTCCTGAAATTCCAATTGGGTGTAAAATGAAATAGCTAAACTGCTGGAAGCTTCAAGATATAAATATTATGTAACATCTAAACTGCACATTCTGCATTGGCTAGCAATCGTCTGTGCACAATTCACAAGGTGTTCACCTTGACCTTTAAAGCCATTACCAGACAGAGGCCTTGCTCTCTACATGTACATCATGGCCTTTCTCACTATAAATCCATCCACTTATTTATAGCAGCAGCAGCAACAACAATTTTAACTGATGTTGATTTATTTTATATCCTGCTTTCAAAGTCATCCTTGATTATTGAAGAAACAGAAAGGGGAAGAGAGAGAGAAAAATAAAATGTTTTAAAAAGATTTGAGGTCAAATAAAAAATAGAGGGATTTAAATGCCATTAAAGCAAATTGTATTCAATCAAACACATGTAACATATTTCAAAAACAAATTTAAATTTCCTATCTCAATCAATGGACCTCAGGGCAATATTCAGTCATAACCAGGAATATATGTTCTGAGAACACTGAGTATATCTCTGGATTTGTTTCCACAGCTTTTACAGATTTGATAACGGAAGTATGCAGAAAGATTGGTGAGTATTTATTCCTCCTAATGAATGATTAATTTATACACTATATGAGTGACTGTAAGTCTTTAAAAACCTGTGTTGTTTTTCAGCTTTATCTGCAACTGATCTGAAAATTCAGAGTACAGCAGAAGGCATCAGATTATACTCCTTTGTTAACTACTACTTGGAAGATCTGAGAGTGAGTTGGTCACACAAGTAAGTGAAGAAATCTTGCCAGTGTTGCTTACCTCATTCAACAGGAATAATTCTATACATGTTGAAATGTAGGGAATATTTATACTGACTCATTTCCAAGTTCAAAGAATGGGGGATAGAAAACTTAAAGTTTGGGAAAGATATAAAAATAGTGTGGACCTTCTTCTCCCAAAGACAACCAATTGTTGATAAGGGCTATACTCCTGAAACACCTCAGTTCTTGAGGAAGTTGAGCAAATGTATTTTATATATGCATATGCACTTAACATATTTTTAAGCTTTAACAACATCCTTCATTCTTCAAATTTGGAACTGGAAGCATGGAGGACTAACTTTTATTCTATGCATTGCAGTTCTAATGACTATTTTGCCTCCACAATTAATGTTCTGGGAATAAAGTTGCAAATTCTTTGTGTGATATCAATTAGAGAAGGTTTAAGAGAAACTTTCATGGAAAAACATTAAAAAAAATCTTTGCATGATATACAATTTCTTTAAGATATAACAATAGCACTACAATGATCTAAAAAGACACTTTTCATAATCATTTTTATTTTAATGTTCATATGCAGTATAGTAGAAGCTGAAGTTCAAGTACACTTTGAAAAACTCTTCTGGAACATAATGAAGTGAAAGAAAATATATATAGAATAGAAATCTCCAATTGTCACATAATTGTAGATAATCTATTCAGATTCCCAATGCATGCAAAATTATTATCTAATCTATGTAATGAAACTTATAATAAATTATATATATTAGTTTTAGGAGTCCTTGATGTCCTCTGAGCTTGGTTGCTTTCATGAAGACCCCCTCATTTCGACCTTGAGATACAAATTTTCTTCTTTATTTGTACATTTGTATTGATTATATAAAGGCATATGAGTTATTATTTGTATTATTTATATATAAAGTCTATATTGCATTTTTATTTTTAGTGAAGTCAAAATTAAGTACACAGAAAGAGTTAAGACTGGTGTTACAGGAAACCAAATCTGGTTGCAAATTAATGAACCAACAACAAATGATAAGGGCAAATATATATTGGAGCTGTTTGATGGTAAAACTACACACACAAAAATGGTGGATCTTTCTGGACAAGGTAAATAATTAAATTTTAATTAGTGATAAGAAATAACTATGTTTTAATTTGGGATATCCCGTGTATAGAGTTCCAGGAATTCAGTGTTCATTGAGACTCCAGCTTCTTCCTTTTTATTTCAAACCACAGTGATCTGGGTCATTGTGGGAATGGTCTGAAGACATTCTGGACAAAATCATCTGCAAAAGGAAGTTATTCTGGTATTCCAGATGTATATTATGTTCAAAACACCAAAAGTGTTCCCTACTGTGGTGGATTTCCTCTCAGAGGCTTTTACTACTAGATCAACATAATACAGGAAAAAAAGTTCACCAGAATGTTCTGTTACTGAAATGATTTTATGTAGTTGGTAGTGCCATTCACAAATTAGTGCAAAAACTGAGAAATTTATGAGTCTTAGTGATAGCATTTATTTATTTATTTATTTATTTTATTTAAATTTATATCCCGCCCTTCTCCACAGAGGACCCAGGGCGGCGAGCATCTCTTGCTCTACTAGTTTTAAAATTTTACAACAACTTTCAGCTACTTAGAAAGATCTGAGAGGCTGGCCAGGGTCATTATAATTTAAATTTTGAACTGTAAGATGACCTCAGTAACTGTTGCTCCTCAAGTGACAATTTCAGATTTATGAAGAACTGCTGAGTTTCTGGTTGGCAGTTTGCGTCTTACATTTAAACTTGATGCCTTAGTTTACTATTTTTAATGTTATGTTAAACATATTAAACTAATTGATTAAAATATGTGCAAATTTACTGTTTTAGATTCACCCTATTTAACATAACTAGAACAGAGTTATTGATGGCTTAGAATACCAATAATAATAGTATTATTATTAATAATAGAATACTAATGTTATTTGTTTGTATTTAACAAATAGAATAAGGACACTTCCTTAGACGTTTGGCACAAGGATTTATCTCACAAATTCTTTTAAGACTAATTGGGCATATTCATTGTACTGAATACAGTATATGAATGAAACAGAGAGGAGACTATGCCTCGCATATTGATTTATTTTCATGTTTTGATCATCTCTGTGTGAAACGTATGAACATATCTTGCAGATCAAACTTCTACATATGGTATTTGTGAAGAAATATGTCCTAGTGACTTATGTGAATTGAAATTCAGTTTGTAAACCATAAAGTTAATGTCGCCTTGAATTTAAACAGTATCTAGTGTTGCATTTATTTCTTCTTGTTAAAGTAAAAATACATTCTGATAGTTGATTCATGTACTTGCACACTGCTTGATTTTTAGCAGTCCCTAGGGCCAAACATCTATTATCTTAAAAAACCCATCTCTTATCAACGTTAGAGGATACCACTGTCATAAAATTATTTAGAATAGGGTGCAGTATATGATATACTGCATATATATATATTACATATATAATTAATAAGACAATTAATATAGGAATATAATTTGTATTGCTTGTATAGCATGACTTTCTCAATGTTCCAACATATTACAGAAAAAGCTAAATAAAGTAACAGCATAAATTGACTTTATAAAGGATACTATCAATATAACCTTTTTTCTTCCTTTATTAAGCATTTGATGACGCCTTTGCTGAATTCCAAAGATTAAAGTAAGTATGTAGTTTAAGTAAAATACATTTTTCTGTTTTAATTAGGCCTACCATATGTGGATTGCAAACTTTTAACAATATATAGAGTTTTCCACATCTCTGTTTTCATCCAGGAATAATCCAAATAACAGAAATCCAGACTTGGTAACCTTAAACCAGGGGTGTCAAACTGGATATTTTCGAGGGCCAGATCAGCATCGCTTCGCTGGCCACAGGAGGAAGGGTAGAGGGGGGAAGAGACTGGACGAATGCCTCCTGCAGCACCCTGCCGGCCAATATCAGGTGTTGGGGGACACATGCTATCCCCTCATGGCCTGTTTTTGGCTGGCAGAGTGCTGCAGGAGGCCATAAAGATTGAAAACAGGCTGCATTGGAGCCGCACATGGTCCCCCGTGGGGATTCCATGGCCCATTTTGGCCAGGAGAGGCACCGCAAGCCAGTCATTTGATATTTCCAGCTGCCTAATGGGCCAGATCTAAGCACTCCGTGGGCCAGATCTGGCCCATGGGCCTTGAGTTTGACACCCCTGCCTTAAACCTTCTTATTCTCTAGCTTAATTATCAATTTTTGAAAATTTGTTTTAATGGTAGGTCACTTTCAATATTTTTGTAATTTCAACACTACCTGTTTTAATTGAAATACAATAGATAAGTTCAAAACATAGTGGGAATTTATCTCTTCTCCTTTTTCCAAATAGTAGTTCAGCTACTATTTCCTACTGAATAGTTAGTTGAATGGAAATCTATATCCAGAACAAATGGAAGATGACTTTTCCCTCCAGCAACCCAGCATATGACACAAAATATCTAACTATTATTATTATATATTCAAAAGATGAAAATCTAGTGCTTTGTTTATTGAAAATAATTTCATTATTATTTTGAGGGCTGATGCTGAAATATTATAGAAAAAAAATAAACAAAGGGAGATATTATACATAATCATTTTCTTCAGCTGTTTAAAGTTGCATATAGTATAGCTTTTCCATCACTGTGCCTTAATAAAACTGAAATTTCTTTCTGCCTTTCTCCATTACAGAACAGCTGCTATTGCAGAAAAAAGTAAGTGAATTGTCTTTTTATTTGGTGCCTGTTTTGTCAATAGGATGTAATGCTTTCTATTTATTTCTGGTGGTAGGGTTTTTCGTAACAGTTGCCTCATAAAGATCTTGTTTTGGTAAAATTTATTATTTTAATCAGTGTACTCAAACATTTACAAATATATAAGTTGACTCATAAAGAGGCAGGGAGTAGAGAGATGATGCAAACAAGTGTAAAATAATCTAATGCAGGGGTCTCCAACCTTTGCAACTTTAAGTCTGAAGGACTTCAGAATTCTGAGAGCTGAAGTCCTTCAGACTTAAAGTTGCAAAGGTTGGAGACCCCTGATCTAATGGCTATAATGCAATATTGTTTAATCAACTTCAACAACTCCAAATCGTCCCCCGCCCATTAACAATTTGGAATATGATTTGCACTTGTTGTAAACCTTGAGTGTCTATTACAGTCCATTATTCTTGACCACTTCATGAGATAAACAACATGTGACTCATAACAGCAATTTGATCACAGTTATTATGTTTAGGCAGAATAGGGCAGAAATACTAGGTGCCAGTACCTGATTGTATGAAACACTGGCAGCTTGCAAAAAAATAAGACACTATTTATCTATCTGCCAGATAGAACACTTATTACAGGAAAAATAAAATCATAGACACAAATTAATTTGAAATGTTACATTTTTATTTATTTATTTATTTATTTTACAGATCGTGCTCGGGTACTTGGAGGTCTGCCAGATGTTGTCACTATTCAAGAAGGCAAGGTATAGAAAAAGTAGCTGAAATATTTTTTAAAAAGCAATTCTACAGTTTTCTTAATTCTCAGAGAAGAGCAGGTTTCCAATTTTCCAAAAGCCCTGACTTTGATAAAGAAATAGATTCCCTAGTCATCTTTTATATGGAGAACAAAATTTCAGTTTGTTAGGCAGCCAGCTTCATGTATTTAGAGCACTTCTACTTCTTAAAGAGAATATGAAAGAGTGAAGAGGGAGGGACACAAAATTCAGATCATAATCCAGCAGAGAGGATTATGGCATGGCATGGCATTTGCTGCTAATCTCATTGATTTTCAGAAATCTTGAATTTTAGTTCAATATAAATGAATTTTCCATCGATGCTTCATAAAAAAGTATGTGCTGTACAAGATGCCCCACAAAATCTCAGGTATTATAGTGTAGTCCTTATTTAGTGATTGAAATTGGTTCCAATGAAATGTTATTAAACGAACTACATGTGAGACAGAGAGACTTCAAACAACACTGGTTGCTGCCCTTTTACTGCCCTTTTATTCAGATAAAATTCCATTCTACATGTCCTGTGTCTGACCCTTTCCCCCCCCCTCCTTTATTTTGGTTCCCTTGCAGGGCAGAAAGATTGCCTAAAACTTCTTTTCTCTGCAGCACAGAGCTTCTCTAAAAAGTGCTAAGCGCAAGTTAATAAGCTTAGGTCTATGAGCTTAATTAGCTGCTTAGAACATTACCAAGGCCTAGCATTTGCTGCCTGAAATTGACCAGATTTTCATTAGTTTCACACTGAAGGCTTTTGTGCCTTCAGTGCAGTGGTGGGTTTCTGCAGGCTCGCACCTACTCGCGAGAGCCGGTTGGTGAAATTTAGAGAACCGGTGAGAGGGGGTTCCACCAGCGTACCTGGAAGTAAATCTGGCCCGCCACTGCCAGTGACCCAACAGGAAGGAAAGGAAAGGAAGGAAGGAAGGAAGGAAGGAAGGAAGGAAAGAAAGAAAGAAAGAAAGAAAGAAAGAAAGAAAGAAAGAAAGAAAGAAAGAAAGAAAGAAAGAAAGAAAGAAAGAAAGAAAGAAAGAAAGAAAGAAAGAATTTATCATCACAATTGAGTCCAAAATTTTGGTTGCTAAGCAAGAGCGTTGTTAAATGAGTTTCACCACATTTTAAAAGGTGGCCACTCCCGCCGTGTCACATGACTGCCAAGCCACACCCACAAAATAGGCCACACCTACAAAGTAGGTTCTAAAAAATTTGAAACCCACCACTGCTTCAGTGCCTTCATTGGTTACAAAGTTATTTTTTTAATCCCCATTATAATTGCAAATTGTCCCTGTCTGAGGCAGTCAATAAAGGACTACTTATAATCTGAACTTTTTTCTCCTCAGTCAGCCAGTAATATATAACATTGTTGGAAGAAATGTCCATCTGAGTACAGTTCCAAGTGGGAAAAAAGACACTGAAAACATGGAGGTTGTTTGGAGAGATGGCTTTAATGGTGGCAGGACCACATGGTTTGAGGTCGTGGGCAATCGAGCACATGGAAGAGAGAGAGGATTTATACCCTGTCTTGGCCTTTGAATTTGAGCTTATCCCATTGGTTGCAGTCAGACTCCCATGGGGCTATGCCAGGAGTGGGCAAACTTTGCAACTTTAAGTCTGAAGGACTTCAGCTCCCAGACCTCTCCAGCCAGCTTTGCTGGCTGGAGAATTCTGGGAGCTGAAGTCCTTCAGACTTAAAGTTGCAAAGTTTGCCCACCCCTGGGCTAGGCAGTCCTAGCTGAGGTTGTCCGTGTCCCAGGCTTGGTTGAATCTTTCTGAGTGATACAATTAAGGGGCTTTGGGCAATTCCTATTATTGCTTGTCCTGGTTTGGATCTTGAGTGAGGGTATTTGCTTAGGAATAGACCTAGCCATCTCTTTATCTCTTAAGGTCTGACTTCTGCTTTGGATTATTGAGGAGGGTGAGGGTTTTAAGAATGAGTTTGCTTCCTGCCTAAAAAAAGGCATGTTTCTCCATTTTTCATCCAGGAAATATAATATTCTGCCTTTTTAATATTTCCTAGAATATTTCATTCTAGAGGGTGGGTGCTAACTTCATACAACATAAATAATTTAAAAATATTGTTCATTAACTGCATTTTCACTAATGAATGGGGTTCAAGATACAAGTCTTGATTTTTTTAAAAAAAATTAAAAACAGTCATGGATTATTCGATCAAGATTAAGAATCATGACATGTAATCCTTCTAGTTTTTCACTTTGTTTCTTTTTTGTATTAATAATGTCTTACATAAATGACTGGGTATAAATAAAACTTCTCAATTTAAATGCCTTTAAATTGAACTTCTGTGGAGTTTAAAATCATAATGCCCATGTCTGTTGAGATTTTCCACTTCCCATCCTAGAGGTGTCAATATAGTGTATACTATTAAACCTATAAGTAACTAACAAAAAAATCAGAAACTGGAACAGAATGGGGAGGCAATCTATATTTTGTTGTTCAGTCTAGTGATCATGCTAATTCGTGTTATAGAAGAGTTTAGAATGCTTCTAATATTATTTAGATTTTAAACATCGGATATGTGAGAATCTAGATAATACTAATTAATAACAGTCTTTAAAGTTTGGGTTATGACCTGGCTCAAAATTATTTTCAATAATGAAATTGAAAAGTAGTTACCTAAGCCACAATATATTTGCTACAGACACATTTTTTTCATAAAACCTTCTAGGATCAATGTGGCTTGGAAAAAATATATACTTTCAAATTAACAGTAAACAAATAAAGCATACAATTATTATCACAATCTAGAAAAAGTTGTTTTATGTAGTTTAAACATATTATTTAAATTAAAAACCTGTTTTGCAATGATTTTGCTACTGGCACTGTATCTTTCTTTGAGCATAAACAAGGCATTAACAGACTAATTATTCAAGCATTTCCAGTGTTTACATTTATGATAAAACAAGTATATAGTTTCTGATTATCTCAAGGAAGAGAAAGTAGTCAAACACAAAATGTTTCTAGTACAGCAGTAATAGTGGAAAGGAAGAGGAGGAGGAAGGAGGAGGAGATAATAATAGAAGTATTGTAATGATAGCATTTGTTGAGTTCTTAATATTTATTTATATTTGTATCTTTTGCATGTTTTCTGCAGGCACTTAATCTTACGTGCAGTGTCTGGGGAAATCCTGTCCCTGAGATTTCATGGCTCAAGAATGAAAAACTCCTGAAAGCAGATGACAATATCATCTTGAAATATGAATCAGGAAAACAAGCCTGCTTCACTATTACAGCTGTCAGTACAATTGATTCAGGCAGATATAGCCTTGTAGTAAAAAACCAGTATGGTACAGAGACAAGTGATTTCACTGTCAGCGTGTTCATACCTGAGGAAGGAGTTGAAATCCCACACCCGGAACTAGGTATAGGAGATAAGAAAAAGAAAGCATGAAGCATAACTTAAGGGCATATGTTTCTCCCTCCCTTAATAATGTTTGTGTAAACTACAGGTAGTACTTGACTTACAATCACAATTGGGGCCAGAATTTTGGTTGTTAAGCGATATGGTCATTATGTGAGTCATCACATGACCAGACCCAATTTTACAACCATTTTTACCGTTAAAGGAATCACAACATCAAGTGAGCCATGTGTTTTTTAAAGCAAATCTGGTTTTATCAATTGAGACTGCTTGTTGAAAGCTGGCTGGTTGCAAATTATGATCATGTGACTGTGAGACACTGCAATGCCAACTGTTGATTGTGTGGATGATGTGACAGTTGCAACTTTGAGTACAGTTGTAAGTCACTTTTTCTGAGGCTATCGTAACTTCTAGCCATAGCTAAACAACTAGTTGTAAGTTGAGAACTACCTGTGTTTTACCTGTATATAAGTTGCATCTGGATTCTTCCATTAATTTCATTTGAGATATTAAAACTTGAACTATATTAGACAAAAGTAGTTGTACATCTCTTCCACCATCTTCCCATTCTGACCATTCAAAAGTTTCTTAATTTTTTCCCTCTCACCAGTCCATAATGAGGCAAAGTCATCAGTTAGTGCATGTGACAAATAGTTGGCTATTCTCCAATGTCCAGGTGTTTATGAGTAAAAAGTATACTACATATAAATCTACAAGGAAATGAAAAACTCAGAATGGTTTACTGTAGTGAAATTCTAGTAATTCCGAATCTAGAAATCGTTATACTGGTAATCTCTGAATTTACTATAGCACAGTAGTAGAAAATGAACATTAAGTATATTAATATTGTTGTCAGTGGAAACATCAGTTCTAGATACTCCTTGTTATTCACAAATAAATATAGGAAACTTATTTCTTTCACCATGTGGGTGTCAGCTTGTCTTTATTATTTATTCACCTCCTGATACCTTACTATTCTTTTCATTTAAGATCAGTGTTCTTCTGAGCTTATTTTGCTTGTGATAACCTTTTTCCCCAGTCTTCATTACAGCAATTATAAAGGAAATTCTGATATTTTATTTTTCTACTAACTTCTGGCTCTTTGGTCTTCACTATAAATCTACATTCCAGTGACTTTAGGTTTGTTAATATTTTTAAGTGGAACAGAAAGCTTTTGGATATTCTTTTCCAGGGATAAATAAGCAACAATTTCTCATTCTTTACTGAGGGGGAAAAAGGTAAATTTAAGTGATTATCCACTCCTCTGAGCAGAATGAATGTATTTTCATTGCCAGTGGTCGCAAAGATGCAGTGATTTTCTCCTCTCTGGAAGAAAAAAATAACACTGTCTGTTTCTGTTGCAAAAACTTGGATCATCATTAAAATATAACAAAGAAAACTATTTGCTATATTCTAGCAATCATTTGGCCAGAAAATATATTTCTTTATATATGTATAGATAATCCTCACTTACAGTACCAACCATAATTGGGACTAGGAACTCCGTCACTAAGTTATACAGCACTATGTGCTGACTTAAGCAGTTCTGGCAGTTCCAATTACTATTGTTAAGCAAATGCTGTCTGATTTGAATCCAACTTCCTCTGGGCTTTCCCACTGATTTTGTCAGAAGCCAACAGTAAAAATCACAAATTGTCCACAGACACTGCAATGTTGTAATTGTGAGCCAGCTGCCAAATGTCTCACTTGCGATCATGTGACTGCAGAACCCTATAACGGCCACAACTATGACGACCCATCGTAAGTTGCCCTCAGTACTGTCATAATTTCAAACGGTTGCTTAATGAGTGAGTGTTACACATATATATGAGTGTGGGTGTAGTGCTTTATTATGTACATATCTGTATGTATGAATTGTGGAGAATGTTCTCTCTCTAATTATGAATGCAAACATGAAGATATATCTCTGAACTGAATGAATAGAACCCCTGAATTATTATATATCCCTCGCAGCGAGATGGGTGGCAAACAAATTTAACATATAAATACATAAATAAATTGGACCTTATGATCTGAATTCCATTATTACTTGCTTTACAAAAGTGCAAGGACTAACATAATGATTAAGTAAATATCTATCTTCTTGTTGAATCCAAACTACGGTACTAGTTTTATTATTTATTTATTTATTTTGGTACTCTGTTCCAACTGGAGCATTCATCAGCATAATAATTGTTAGCAAAATCATTTCAGTGATATTTTTTTTTGCTAGCGCAAAATTTAAAGAATGTAATATTTTAATTCACCACTGAAGCGCATACTTAAAAAGCCAAATATTTTGATTCCTATTTATTTGCATATCTACGCTGGCCTTCCTTCACTTAGTGCCCTCCAGAGAATGTAGACTGCTACAGTCAACAACACAATCAAGTTGACCTCGATTGGAGTTGGAAAGAATATTTAGTCTATAGTCTAGTCTGGGAATTTAACAAACATTCCCCACAAAAAGTCAAAACAAAGTAAAAAAGTAAAAACACCACTGCCACCCCAACTTTGATATTGTTTCCGAAACAACCCTATATGGATGTATCCATGAATATACCGCACCTCAAATTCAATTCAATAGAGAAGTTAATTCAGAAGTATTTATAGGAAGCTATTAAGAGAAAGGTATTTTTAAGAAGGTTTGACAAATTTGTGAAAATTGGTTGTTTCAAGTTAGTTTGACAAAATTCCCTCCGATTAACACTTGGCATCCAGGAAATACTTTATCACATTAACATTACATTTAAATTATTTGTTTTTAATCCCACCTTTATTATTTTTATAAATAACTCAAGGCAGTGAACATATCTAATGCTTCCTCCTCCTATTTTCCCCACAACCACAACCCTGTGAAGTAGATTGAGAGAAAGTTACTGGCCTAAAGTCACCGCTGACTTTCATATCTAAGGCAGCATTAGAACGTGTGGTCTCTCACTTTCTAACCTGGTGTCTTAACTACTAGACCAACAACAGATTAAAATCTCTAATTCAACAATAAACCACTTACCGTATTTTTCGGACACACCTTTATTCCTCTAAAAAGAGGCTGAAAATCTGGGTGCGTCTTATACATCGAATACAGCATTTTTTGCCTCCTGAAACCCCGCCCCTTCACCAAAATGGCCACGTGCATACCCTTATGGAGGCTTCCAGAGAGCTCCTGGGGGCTGGGGAGGGCAGAAATGAGCAAAAAACATGGTGTTCCCCCCCCCCAGCCCCCAGCAGTACTCTATAAGCCTCCATAAGACTACGCATGCTATTTTTTGACCAAAAATGGCCCATTTTTCCTCATTTTAGCCCACCCCCACCCCGCAGGAGCACTCTGCAAGCCCCCCCCCAAGGCTATTCATGCCTTTTATTTGGAAAAAAAAGGGTCCATTTTCACGAAAAATGGTCCGTTTGAGAGAGGTTTGCACCGTGCAAAAAGGTTTTTTCCCCCTTTTGGAAAGATGTTTAGTTAGAGTGATTGATGAGAATTACGTTGGTCAAGTACTGTGCCTGCAGAAACAAAGATTTGTTCCAAAGGTGGTCAGTGATTTCCTTCTCCAGCACATGGGTAAATATACCTGGAAACATCTACCTACCTACCTATTCTCTCTCTCTCTCTCTCTCTCTCTCTCCCTACCTATCCACTGTATTTCTCTCTCTCTCTCTATTTCTCTCTCTTTCTCTCTCTCTATCCCTCTTCCTACCTATTTACACACACTCTCCCTACCTACCTACTATATTTCTCTCTCTCCCCTCTATCTACCTACCTACTCTCTCTCCCCCTACCTATCTACTGTATTCCTCTCTATTCCTCTCTCTCTATCCTCTACCTACTTATCTATCTACACTCTCTCTCCCTACCTACCTTCTGTATTTCTCTCTCTCTCTCCCCCTCTACCTACCTACCTAACTACTCTCTCTCTCTCCCTACCTACCTACTGTATTTCTCTCTCTTTCTCTCCCTCTCTATCCCTCTATCTACCTACCTACTTTTTAAAAAAAAATTGCCTCTTCAAAACCTGGGTGCGTCTTATACTCCGGGGCGTCTTATACTCCGAAAAATACGGTAAACTAAGGTTGCATGACAGAGTCTTTAACTTTTACTGCAAAAGGGCAGTAACAGCATCACTTGGGTCACCAGGCATGGAAATATAGAATTTGATCTTGTCAGCGTACTGCAGATACCTCAATCGATGGTGATGGATGATCTTACCCAGCAACTTCATGTAGATATTAAAAGGGAGTGGAGAGCCCTGTTGAATTCCACAAAATAGTGGCTGATGACTAGACTTTTTCCTTCCTATTAGCATTGTTTGGGACTGGCCATGGAGAAAGGAGCCAAACCAGCAAAAAACCCTGATGCCCAGCCTCCATAGCTGGTCCAAAGGATGCTATAATTGATGGTAATGAAGACTGATGAGAGGTCAAGGAAAGTGAGAATGGTCTCCATGATGCTCTTGCCAGAGATCACCAACAAGAGCAACCTATGCCTCTATGACCTCTTTCAGATGAACTTATGAAAGGATATCTTTATGAATGGCAGTCTGCAGGGGGAGGGAAAGCCCAGAACTGGCAGTCAAAGCACCCAGGAAGTAATAAATCCTTAATTTCTATAGAACTCCTAGTTTCAACAGCAGCATATTCCTTTCCAGCCAAGCCACAGTTGAACTTGAGCTGGAAATAAAGGGGCTCAGTGATTGTATTTGACTGTAGGGCTAACCACCAAACCATGTAGACTGTGTCTACAATACAGTGAAAATTATTATATGCTTGTTCTTTAAAAAGGATGCTGTAAATAAAATAGCAAACAGCAAGAAATGAGAGGTTTTGAGGAAATATAAATGCATCTGCATGTACAATATGTTTGCACAAACAGTACTAACAAGTTAGCAGATTTCACCAGTACAGAATACTGTTTCAAGCATTATGGCTGTTGTTTTTTATTGAATGTCAATGATGTAATAATACTAAAAAAAATACTAATGCAGGTCTTGTGTATTTTCATTTTTTAAAGAATTGTCTTGATATAAACTGCACATCTAATCCCCATTCTTTTCATTTTCCTAAAGCAGAAAGTACATGTATTAAAATTTTACGAGTTAAAGCTAAAATCCTGGGAAACGGCATAAATCATAGCTTTAAATATCCAGCTTTGGCATATACGTGGTTTTAATCTGCATTTGGTTTTCAGCCATTGAAGAGGGACTCTTTCAAAAGAGTTTTCTAAATGTATGAGAGCTACAAATTTATGCAATAATATGCGAAGTGCTTTACTGGCATCAGACCCAGATCCATAAAAAAGGCACTAAGGCAGCAGTTCAGTCAGTTAGTCTCCGAACTGATATCTTTTTGTGTTTGCCTTATGTCAATAAACAATGACTGCATCTAAGAGGCTAAATGCTTTATTCATAATGCATACTTATATTTACTGCAGTATTTGTAATTGGAGTATCTAGAATGACAGGAATCAGAGACCAAAATATTCCTTACCATTCTTTCTCATTTTCAAAAATTTACAATCACAAGTGCACAAGCAAGAGATCTCTTACTTTGGGAACTCTCTGTGATTTTAAACTACTGTACTATTTTTTTTTTGCCACAAACATGAATATTATCTGATGAATAGTGCTTTGGAAACTTTCTCAGAATGTTTCAAGCAAGCTATTTTCCTGAAATCATTCCATTCCGCCTCCCCCCCCCCCCCCCCAAAGATTAGTAATATGAACAGCCTGTTAGAGGAAAAAACATTTCATGATTTAAAATGTTTTGAATCCATTAGAAATGAATGCAATATATGAGTGATAATTTACAACCTATGTTACTGTTCACAAGGAATCTACAAAGAGTTGGTCACTGCTACTATACCTACACACCAATCAGTGAACTATATCAGATTTTCTCCTTTCACTTTCATAATCATGATTCATGTTGCTCTTCAGAGTAGCAATTCTTATTTTGTCTCCTCAAAATCTGTTTGGCCATCTGTAAAAGCAGCTAATATATTTAAAATATCTCTGAAACATATATTGCACTCGTCCATCAGGATATTGAGATTTTTCTCATATCAGATGAAGTCACTATAACTTGTAATATATGTAGTCTATAGAAGAAGATGGTGTCTCATCATTAAACAATTAATATATGGAATATACATTCTGCTAGATAGAACATCTCACTTCACCTAAAAAGAAAGCCCAAGTGATGATATTCCAGCTCAACCTCTTACCAGCTTCTAGGTTTTCTATAAGAGGGTATGAGGGCTAAATGGTTAAAGACACTGAGCTTGTCAGCTGGGAATCTGACAGCCCAGATTTGGGACCTAAGCACCAGAGGTGGTGTTCTGCCGGTTCACACCAGTTCAGGCGAACCAGTGGCAGTGGTATGAGCCTCCGCCCACCCACCCAGATGTCATTACGGACCTTCTGCGCATGTGTAGTTGTGCCATGTGCGAGCAAAGCAAGCACATGGGTGCGTGCGCTGCCTCTACTTAACCGGTAGTAAAGATAATAGGATACCAATATTGCTGAGCACTGTGTGACAGAGTGAGCAGCCATCCTTGCCCTCAGCTAGCAGTTTGAAAGCATGCAAATGTGACTAGATAAATACGTATCACTTTGGTGGGAAAGTAACAGCATTCCATATGCCTAGGGCTATTGTCATGCTGGCCACATGACTATGGAAATGTCTTTGCACAACGCTGTCTCCCTCGGCTAAGAAACAAAGATAAGCGCCCCTTAGAGGCGGACACAAATGGACAGGAGAAACCTTTATCTTTAGGTTTTCTATGGAAATAAATGTATTTCACTAGAAATTTTTTTTAAAACCAGCATATTGTTTTGATTTGCACTTCTCTCAAGATGAATGAATCAAAGGCATATGTGGTCCTAAGGATGTTTAGCTTCTTTCCATCCAATTCAGTTTCTGATTACTTTATGAATGTACAAGCAGAATAGAAACTAAATTCCATTTCAATACCCCCCCTCTCCTGATGTTAGTGTGGGTGTAACAATGCAAACATTATTAATATGCATTGATCTGTTCTACTGTTATGAAGCCAGCTTGTACATGTTGGAAGCTGTGTATGCTAAAGTATGTTTTTATCTTTTTATACACACAGATGGATATTGTTTTATGGCAAGATATATAATGTATCTCTAGTTATGATTCATAATAAGTATTTAGTCTTAATTCCTGTACCTACTTGACAATATCACTACTAAAATGGTATGGAAAGTCCTTCCTCCTAGAGAATGAAAAAATATTTTGGGTAATATTAAAAGAGCTAGAATATTACATTTCCCCAGATAAATGGAAAACATGTTCTTAGAGGCAGAAAGCATCCCCAGTCTTTTTAATAGCCTACAGCAGATGCCCATTAAGAAATCCTGGGCCAAGTCTATTTACAAACAATACATCTTCACCTCTAGCGATGAGATTAAAATTTATATCCTCCCCCCTCCCCTAATCTAAGAACAGGATCTGACATTTTAGGACATAATAGGCTTAACCTACCACCATTAGAATAGCAAAAGACACCAGGCTCACTATATTGCACAATCCCTGCAACATTTCAGAAACTGTATAAAAATCCTTGCACTCATCAAGTCAATTGGTCAGCTGTCCCAGGGCTGCACTCTGTGGTTCTGTTCATCAATAAACTTTCCAATCAGCCTCCATTTTATTTTCAGTGCCTTTCTCCCAGCTTGGAACTGAACCAGATGGATTTTTCTTCCTCCAATTGTTAGGCAGAACAATTTAGTTGCACTACACCATGTTGATAAATAACACAAAAGAGAATCTTCCTTTAGCTTATTTGTAAAGCAAGGTTCTCCTCCCTACTGTTTAAATAGACTGAATACACAGCAGTTAAACACAGTTTTATATCACTGCGTGACATTTAGGACACTGAATAGCGTGAACATGTCATTTATTATCATCTCAATGCTTTATCGCATGTTTCCTTTTACAGTTTTTTTATTCAAGAATTTTAAAGATGGAGGGAAATCAGAATACAGAAAGAGTAGAGTACCCACCAGAGAGTATAAACAGCATTCTTCACATTGGGGCCTTAGGAATTCTGAAACTGTTGGTCCCAATACCTTTGAAAGTTGGCATGAAACTACAATCAATAGTGACTATAGAAAAATAACTGGAATGGCTCATGACCAGGGGATTCTCAACAATTTTCTCCAACAACAAAATTCATTTTTAGCCAACTTTCAGCCATATCCCTATTTGAAAAACAAAATTTCTATCCACATGTTATGTTCCTTAATGTAATCAGATACTCCCATGTAACACCTCTCCTCCGCGAGCTGCACTGGCTGCCTGTGGCCTTCCGGGTGCGCTTCAAGGTGTTGGTAACCACCTTCAAAGCGCTCCATGGCATGGGACCTGGTTATCTGCGGGACCACCTCCTACCACATACCTCCCTTCCACCTGTCCGCTCTCACAGGGTGCCGTCTGCCGGACAATGCCGGCTGGCGGCCCCCAGAGCGAGAGCCTTCTCTGTGGCAGTCCCTGCCCTCTGGAATGGCCTACCACCCAACCTTCGCACAATCACAGACCTGCGCCTCTTCTGCCGGGCTCTAAAAACATACCTCTTTCACGAGGCCAGCCTGGCATAGCTCTAAATTTTAATCTTATTTTAGAAATGGGTTTTAATTGATAATTTTAGCACGGGTGCAACTTAATTTATTTTTAATATTCTGTATTTATTGTTTTTTACATTTTATTCCTTTCCTGTGCACCGCCCTGAGTCCCATCGGGATATAGGTGCGGTATATAAATTTGATAAATAAATAAAAATAAATAAATAAAAATAATCAGTGATCTGGGGAAATGCTTAATTCCTCCCCTCTCTTTTGACCTCAGCCCATACCACTCCACTAGTGTGCAACTGATAATGGAGCAAAAGGCCAAGACCTGACTGTAAGGAAATAATTGTATGATACTGAAAATTCTTCTCTGTTTAACATGTGTCAAATTTAATCAGAAGTACTATGGTGGAATGTACAGCAGACTTGACTCTCTGTCAAGATAGTATAGGTACTGTGATGATGCATTTCCTTGAGGCAGGTTGCACCACAATCTAGCACAATAACCACATTTTAATATCAGAGTTTTATCCAAATGGAATTTTGATGTATGACAGAGAACCAGTTTTGGAAAAAGTAAGTCCAGTTGCCATTTGAAAAAGCACCTTTGGGATAATCATGACCTGGATGATTGAAAATCTCCATAGGCAGAGGCTTATTTGTAACACAGCAGGAATGTTCATTTTCATGTCATGTTTGTAACGATATATTCGAGCGGAAGGCATCCTTGAACTCATGCCAAGCTCGGTGCCACCTACCAAACCCTCTATAATCAAGAGATCATGACTCAAAAGGAAGCTTTTTTGCTCGAGAAAGGAAAAAAAGGAAGCTCCTCCCCCTGGATGCTGCCACACCCACTCATTAAACCGTGTCGCCTCAAAGTGCCACGGTGGGTAGGGCGAGTAACGTGGCTTTCTCCCCCCCCTGGTCACGTGTGATTCACCTTCCCCCCCCCCCCCCTACTCCGCGTTGCCCTGCTGCCGTTTTAGCTTTTGCCCAACAGGAGGGGGAGGAGCGAGAATTTCCGCAGCGATCTCGTGCGTCACTGCTGCTTCTCCCTCTTGCCCGTCCTCTCCCCCGCCTCCCCCCCCCCTCGTGAGTCCCGCGCTGGCTGCCTGGCCAGCCCATTCAGTTCATTTAACTGCCGCCGCCGCCGCCAACGGTCGCTGGCAGCTGCTGCTTGCATCTTTCCCGGTTCCATCCGGTTGAGAGGGAGACGAAAAGGTAAGGAGTGAGAAGGTCCCGCTGCCCCTCGACGGGAACGAGCCTTGTGTCAGATGGCTGGTTTAGCTGAGCGGGCTGGAGGGGCCGCATCCTTTCTTTTCCGTCCCTCCTCGCCGCTCCGGGTCCCGTCCTCCATCCTTCTTTCCTTTTCCTTATCGGTTGCCTCTTGGTACCTTTCCTGTGCCGGCATTGCTGTGAGTCTGGATCGCTCACCCAGGCGACCGTGGAGCCCTAATTGAGATATGTTTATGTTTGCTTCGGTCCTTTGCGTGTCTTCTTGCGCGGGAGAAGTCACCCCGGCAAGTCTCCGCCACCCCCAACCCCCAGGCCAAGCATTGGTTTTTCAAAGCCGGAGTAGAAGGAGAAGGCTCGGGTGGGATTTTTTCCCCTCTGGGAATGGGGAGGGGGATTCTTATCCCCTCATCAGCACGGATGATGTTATCTAGTTTGGGTAATGAAACGTCTGCAAGAAAACAAGCGATCTGGAAGAGCACCGAGGACCCTCTTGTCAACCCTCATCTACAAATATTCTCCTTTATTGATTCTCCCTTATTGATTCTCCTCTCTCCATAAGCCAACTGGTACTTTAAGTGCCTGATTCTGAGCGCATCATTATCATCATAACCATAATAACCGTAACAACAACAACAACAACAACGGAGAAATAGGAGATAGAGGAACAATTGATAGAACTAAAAGGTTTAAAATAGTTGAACTGCAGTTTTAAAACAAACAGCTTTGGGCATATGGAGACGTCTCACCTGTTTTATAGCATTTCTGTGTACAATGCAGTTACTATAATTAGTTCCTTACTGTCACCAGAGCAATGGTTATCTTGCTATTGATAAAATTGTTATTAAAGTTAAAAAGAACTATGGCTTTTTTATATGCAGCGACCTTGGTTTCAAACGGGATTATTTAAATCCCTCAGTATAACGATAACATTTTGAGGGTTTATTACTTTTGCTTTCATTATTGTCACTCTGGCTTTGCCAACCTAGTTTCTTGATAGCCCAGATTTTCATTAAAACAATGACAATAGAGCTTGTTGTGCTTGATAACACTTATATTTCATTGTGATAGTTGGAATTAAAATTCTCAGGTAAATTTGGAAATTTAGAAATGGGCAAATATCTAACTAGAAAGTTTTATAAGACCAACCTGCTAAGGAGTTTCTTGAGATTGGACTAGTTTTTGTAAGATGTTTCTAGAACATTTAAGAAGCTTGCATCGGATTAATATAAAGTCTGAAAGTGGTAGACTAATGTTTGAAATAGATCATAATGTTTACCTTCTAGTAGGGACCATCATTCAGCAAATGTATGCTATGGCTGGGCCATATCTTTGGATACTTTTTCAAGCTTCATTCCAATTACCCAAAAATGTAAATGTTTGGCAAATTCAAGCATTAATGATCTATAATTATTGTTGTCAATAACCATACATTTTCTCTGTAGAATTTCTCAGTATTTTTTTTAGACTTCACTAATATACTGTTAAATAAAACCTGTTCCAGTACAGATTTTAAAAAATGAATTTCAGAGGGTTAGACCAGACTTTGTCAGGGAGTGGCATCGGTGGCCTAGAGGTGGAGCTCTTGCCTCATAATCAGGAGGCTATGAATTCAACTCTAGAGAAGCAGATATTTCTCTCTCTGGGCGCAAAGAAAAAGTATCTGCTGCAAACTCCACGTAGGCGTAAATGCTAAGCTCCATTCAGTCACCTTGATTCCATCCTGATGCAAGGAGATTACAGGATCGTTTTTTTTTAAAAAAAGACCAGACTTTCTCAACCTTGTTACCCTGGAGGAACCCCTGAAACAGGTCTCAGGGTACTCCTGCATAAAAAAATTAACTTAAGTTCACACTGTTAATGTGATTCATAAATTGAATTGTGGCATGTAAAAATTTCCACCATTGCAGCTGCTAGCATTGAACAAAATTAAATCGCAGTGTTTTTCCATCACAATCTTGTGAATTGTGACCACTCATAAAATCCTCATCAGTGATGATCACTCATGAAACCCCAGTTGAGAAAGCCTGCTCTGTTGTCAAAAAAGGAATGTAACATATGATTTATTACATTGTCAGTCAGCTGTTTTTGATAAATTATATTCCTTTCATAAATTTCAAACATTTTATAAGTACTGTATTGGCGCCCATTAACTGATTAATAGTGATGCCTTTTCAGTATATGATTTTTAAAAAAATCAAAGCTTTTCCTGCTATTTTAAAATAAGTATTATTTATATCCATTTGGCATGAGATATAAAATCTTTTCCTTTCCAGTAAAGCTCAAATATTTTGTACTGCCTTTTTAGTGCTAGAAATACAGTAAGAATCCTATTATGGGTAGTGCTTGCTTACTAACCATGTGTTTACTGACTGTTTGAAAGATATAGTGGCTCTAAACAAATGATATATATGTCTTCAGCAGTGTCAGTTAGCTGCTGCCACCCTTTGGTCTGTACTTTAGCTTCGGTGGTGCTGGTGCCTCCACTGAGGAGTGCTACCTCAATCCAGTGCAAAGCATCAGCCACCTCTGCTGGCCTTGCTGTGCCCAAATGACCTTTGCCTGTATGAGGCAGCTGCTGGCCATGCCAGGCCTACTCCCCAAGATTTGCAGGTTTTCAAAATTGTGTGCATCGTTGCAATGCTTTGGAAGGTTTCTGAGAAGGCCTCATGTGATTTGAATAATGGTGGGCATGGCTTTCTCGTGAGTTTTCAGAAGGTCCCAGAAGCCTTTGAAAGATCACGAAAAGAGAACACTTGATTTGGAGAATGGTTTACACGGCCTTGGGAAGAAAGCCTGAAATGGCCAGCAGCTGCTTCGTATGAAACCAGCAGTGGGAAGAAGACAGTGATGGACATTTGGAATGGCAGGGACAGTGGAGTGCAGGACAATGAGGATGGCTGGGGCTTTGCACTGAGGTAGCTGGCTGCAGGACAGGTCACTTGAGATGGTACTCCTCAATGGACCAGTAGTGCTAGGGCTGAAATAGAAACTTGGGGTACCAGTGGCTACCTAAGATTACTAAAGGTTCTGGACCTCTGCTTCAACCCCAGGGCTACTAGTGTTGCTACTACTGCCAATGAGTGCTGCTATGCATGGCGGCCAAAATAGCAGATATGGGGAACTGATCGGTGAGTGGGCGGATTTCAAGAAAATACATTCTCTTTATTAAGGTTTGGAGCTTGGAAGAGACCAAGCCAGGAATGTCTTGCATCAGAGTGGATCCTTGCCTAACATCTGGTGGGATTTGGTTAATAATAGCAAAGGGACTGCTGAGATTTCTGTCACTAAGCAATGCTGACATGTGATGCGCTTTACAACCATATTGCTTAGCAACAGAACTTCAGATCCTGGTTACCATTATAACCCAAGTACTACCTTATTGCATATGGCCTAGATTTAATTTACGGATAAAAAAACAGCAACATTATTATTATTATTGTTGTTGTTGTTGTTGTTATTGTTATTGTTATTATTATTTTAAAACTGGAGGGAAAGTAGTTTTTATTCTCTTATTTCTTTCCCTTTTCTCTTCATTTCTGTTTCTTGGTTTTTATTGTTTTGTTAATCTAGTTTTTGTGATAAATGAAATGGTTGGCAACTGTTATTATTCGTATTGCTTTAATTATTTTTTGTATCAGTCACTGGCTTAAGGTTGACTCAGCCTTCCATTCTTCTGAGGTCGGTAAAATAAGGACCCAGATTGTTGGGGGCAA
Organism: Rhabdophis nuchalis; assembly: GCA_039707465.1. Classification (NCBI taxonomy): domain Eukaryota; kingdom Metazoa; phylum Chordata; class Lepidosauria; order Squamata; family Natricidae; genus Rhabdophis; species Rhabdophis nuchalis. The sequence continues at coordinate 170,452,559 of CM077645.1, forward strand.
TGTGCTGACTCTGTAAATTGCTTAGAGAGGGCTGTAAAGCACTGTAAAGCTGTAAATAAGTGCTGCTGCTTTTGCTAATGAAAGCCAGTTTACTATAGTGGTTAACACATCAGGTTAGAAGTCAGGAGTTTGAGTTTCAGTTTCACTTTATATACAAATCCAGTTGCGTGACCTTGGGCCCATCACTTTTTTTCAGCCATAGGAAGGTGGGAATGGCAAACCACTTCAGGAAATTGAGACTGGCAGAAAAAGTAGAGTGGCTACCAGTACTTGTGGCCATATTTGTACACATAGTTGTAGATAGCTGCAGTATATTGGATTGGATATAGCAGCACATCATGTGCTTAGTTAGGTAAAAAAAACTTTACGGTAATACTGTGATATAATAAGGGCAGTACTACCAAGACAGTGGTATGTTTGAGAGAATAGATAGGCAGTTCAAAATATTTCTTTAGGAAATATTTTTGTGAGTTCATCTTATAATGACCTTTCTTCCGAGAGCTTTGCTTGTTCCCAGTATCTTCCTTCCGGTTTTATGTACATTCGTTGATCTTGTTTTATGGCTGAGCTGATAGAGTTCATGGTTTGTAAATTCCTGAGTAGGTTATAAGGAAAGGGGATGTTTTACTTTGTTTTTGTTGTCCTACCTTTCACAAATTTTTCTCCTTTATAATATAGCATAATTAGTGGCAACAGAAGCATTTATTAGATCTATATAATATAATAAAGATATGATTTTTTAAACAAAATCTTGAATAATAGATATGTTGTGAAACCATAGAACAACTTATCATGTATTTCAATATTGTATGCTTTTAAATATTAACTAAAAGGGGGGGATTTTGGCCATTTGTTTTTAGCTATCACTGAAATAAAGCTTTAAGAAAAGCTTGGTGAGAGCAGAGTCTGAGATGTGGGGGATGGATGCTGAGAGTCTAGATTCTGTGTTTGGTGGAAGTGGAGTTTGAAGAGGGGGTTATTTGAGTGGTGTTGGTTGCATTTAGGATGGCATGGTGGCTGCAAAATCATCCATATTGCGAAAAATAGCCAGTAAATTGTTGGAGGTGACTGAAAATGAGAGGATGGTGATAGAGGAGAGAAGAGAAGTAAGAGCACTTTCCTCTAAGCCAGTGGTTCTCAACCTTTTCTTCACTATGGACCCTCTTTAAATACCTTTGTGGACCACCAAGACTTAACTCAAGATTTAAATCACATTTCTTCAAACGTGATGACCCTTAGGGGTAGGTGGACCACAGGTTGCAAATCACTGTTCTTAGTAGACCACAAGAATGACAGTTTGAGTGGAGTTGAGGACCTAGAAAAGGTTTCATTAAATTAGGGATGTGATGGGTCTGTACTGGAGGCTACATGTTAGATTTGCTATAACTTAAAATAGAACCAGTTTGGTCTAGTGATTAAGGCACCAATCCCACTGTAAACAAGAAAGCCAACTGACTGACTTAGGGCCATTCACTTTCTTAGCCACAGAGTCAGGCTCAGATGAAAAGCCAGTCAGTCAATTCCATGAACGACTAAATGAATATTTAATATTAAGTCCTTTGGTCTATCCTTGCCTAAAAAGATGTACAATAGTGATTATACACCTGTGAATATTAAGGGAAAATATAACCAGTGCATGAGCAGAATACAATGATCGTCTGTCATTTCCTAAGTTTATAAACTGAGAATAATAATAATAATAATAATAATAATAATAATAATAATAATAATAATAATAATAATAATCTTTATTGTCATTGTACTAAAATTGCAATGAAATTGGTTAATTTTGAGTTTCGACCTTATAACATATATTTTGTGATACATATAACATATATTTTGTGTAACTGTAACCCTTGATTTGTTTAGACCAAGGCTGTCAAACTCGCAGCCCATGTGCTGGGTGCGCCATGCACTGGCCACGCCCATGCCTAGTTTAGCAAAGAGGAAAAAGTCCCAATATGTCACATGACAACACCATGACAACGTGAGCTTGATACTCCTGGTTTAGACCCCATACATGTATTACTAAGATTATTTTGCAATTCACTATAATAAATGGGCTTCAACTTTAGTCTCATGAGATTTTTCAAAGTTCTTAAATAATTGAAAGTGAACTTTTGACATTTTTGACAATACAAATTACCTCTTTTACTCTGAAATTATGATTAACTTTTTACTTTAGTATCTTACACATATAATCCCAGACCACAATTATCGGATGGATTATAAATTAAAATTTATGATAACATGATTGTGTGTGTGCTTTTTAAATTTAACGTTCCTTGTATTTGGACTAATATTTTCAAACAACATTTCTTTTTAGCTTTAAAATATGAATTATGTTGGACAGCTTGCTGGACTTCTGGTTACTATGAAGGAGTTGTATAAAGGCATTAATCAAGCTACACTTTCAGGATGTATTGATGTAATTGTAGTTCGGCAGCAAGATGGTACATATCTTTGTTCACCATTCCATATCCGATTTGGAAAACTTGGTGTCTTACGTTCAAAAGAAAAAGTGGTGAGTACCATGAATGTCAAGAGACTAGGAAAATAAAATACCTTTCTTTTTTACCAGTTGTATGTACAATGTAAATTATGCTGTTATTGGGCCATATCATTCAGATTCAATAAATATTTGTAAAGAAGGATAGGCCTTGTTATAAAATAGCAAAGTTCTGTTCAGTTACCCAGTATGGCTATATAGAGATCTTTTAGAAGTCTGGCCATAGAAAGCATAACAATAAAGGACATAAACATCAACTATATAATAGTGTAACTGATGCATTCCACAATCATAACTATTAACAATTTCATCATAAGAATAAAGAATGAGATATGATATTAAATGCACGTTTAATATTTATTAAGAATGAGATATGATATTAAATGCAAGTAAGCATAGGTACAAGTGGGGAATGCAATACCATACTATATTTATATAAATATATAACAAAGCCACCATTCTGAGATGTATAAAGTTCTAGTTCTTTCATTTCATCAAAAAACTCTAGAATCAAGAATAGAAAAAGTGATTTAGGAACTGAAACACTTTCCTTACAAAGAAAGTCAGAGATTCATGTGGGCAATAGCAATTAGAAGGAAATATAGAAATTTGTAGAATCATGTGGAAAGTAGAAACAATGCATGTACAATTTGTAGCATTTTTCCAATATTAGAATTTATATATTGTGTTGGAATCACTTTTTTCTTAATTAAATGGACACTGATTTAAGAGGAATCATTTTAAGAGCAAAAATAGATCCGTTAAATTGTTAGGAATTCTTGACAACTTTGTTTATTTGTTTGATCTTTATGCATGCATCACAGGTTATTTATGAACAACTTGAAAAAATCAGATCTTAATGTGGTTCCTAAAGAGTATGACATCACATTTTGCCATTAAGATAAAAAAATGAATCAACTAGTTGCAAAATACGAAATATTTTCTTTTTTCTTTCATTTGGCCTGCCTTATTGCCACTTCTTCCCTTCTTCCAAGAGGGGGCTGTTGATGCTCCTGCCTTTTTCTTTGTGTTCATTTACAAACAGTTTTTTTTTTAATTTTAATCTTTTAAAATCACTATTGTGGTTATTTGTTGTTGTTGTATTATTTGTGTTTTAACTTTAATTATCAAATAAATAAACAAACATAGTATAGTGGTAATTCTTTTGTTTTAATGGTTTGGGTTAAAAGAATAACATATTGATTAAATATAAACATGCATTTTCAGGCGTTTTTTATTGCCGCAAGTATTCTGTTTTTTGTTTTTTTTTTACAGATTGATATTGAAATCAATGGAGAAGCAGTTGATCTTCACATGAAACTGGGTGATAATGGAGAGGCCTTCTTTGTGCAGGAAACAGAAGAAAAATTTGTAAGTCATCTAACAAATGTAACTTTATTCCAATTTTAATATTTGGGCAGATGTTTGCTTTTTATTTAGAAAAAATAGTTTTTTGCAAGCCAACTGAATATTTCAACCTTTATCTTTTATCATTTTCTTTCCTTTTAATTCCATCTCTCACTTAACATTTATTTTATTTTCCCTTTCTCTTACTTATTTTTGTTCCTGGATGTTTTTGGTCTCCTATACATTCTCTCTCTTTCTTTCAAAAATAACAGGAGATACCAATCAAAGAATATTCAGGAATACTAAAGAATATAACTCAAAACAGCAATTAAAATATTAACATGAGGCAGCAATTTAAAATATTCCTGAATACAAGTAAACAATATAACAAAGAAAGACATTATGTCGCTTTTGCTATTTAGGGAATAGCAAATTATGAGATGATAGTAGATATATCCCTTCAAAGCTAGTAAACATTCCCAGTTAGGTCTGCATGGCAGTTCCATCCTATGGAGGGTTTTTACTAGCTTACATAAATTTTGAACCCTAGTTAAGTACATTTCAGTGGTGTCATCTCACTGAAGTTTTACAAAAAAAGGCAAAACAAGTCTGTCTTATTTTGGAATGCGTTAGCTTTTTGCCAAAAATGAGACCATCAAAGCTAAGGAGTTCTTGTTTTTAGCAAGTGGGGATAAAGCTGTCTCAGTATCTGTTTCTCAACATTAATTGGATTGAATATGAAAAATATCATCCCACTCTACACAGGTGACAGTAAACTACCAGCCCTCAGTTCTGAGATCCTTAACTTCCAGATGACCCTCCTTAAGAGATTTATAAACTCGTTTACAATTAATTTAGTCTTTCCACTTTTTCAAATCTTTTTATCAGCATTTATCTGTTAAACACTACAGCTTTTTTCAAGTATTTCTGATTTTTTGTCAGTCCAAAATAATAGGGGGAACCAACTATATTGGTCTTGCTTTTCATTTTTTTTAAAAAATACACTTCCAAATAAAACAAAAAGGATCTCTTTGGAATAATCAAAGCTAATTATAGTGTGGGGATGCAAAATTGCTAAATCTTTGTAATTTTTGGTTTAAGTAAATAAGGGTGATAGAGTATGAAATGTGACAGTGCATATAGATGTGGTATATGCATTATCAATCATTTTCCTGCTGTGGAATCAAGGTAAGAAGAAATTTAAAAATATTTATTCTGTTTTCATTATTTTTTTATTATGAATTCTATACTCTAATTTTTATCCTTTGTTTTAAACAAACTTATTTCAGTCCAAATGTTATAAAACTGGCTTGTTTTACCAGACCATAATAATTAACAATTATTGAGGATTTGTATATAAAACTAAACAGTGGTTAGGAAAACATGTCCCGTAGGTCTATTAGGCAAGTATGCCTTTCATGATGAGAAAAAAAAAACAGTTGGTGTCCAAATATTAGTGAATGTCAATACAAACATTTTCATTTGAATGTGGGCATGAAAAGTTATCCATTTTCCCATCTATTTATATATGTGAATAATAATTTTAAATGACTATCACAGCAAACATACATTTTTTCTGGACATCATAATGTATACATTTATTTCTTTTCTTTTGTCATCAGTGTTAATTTCTGGGTTAAACAATGTAATAATTTCATAAATTATATGTAACATATAAAATTCATGTTCACCTAAATGATTTTTAGGAAAATGTTCCAGCATATCTGGCAACATCACCGATACCAACAGAAGATCAGTTCTTCAAAAGAAATGATGACAATTTGATGGAGTCAGGTGAAAATGAAACAATAAATTTAAGCTCAGAAATTCCACAAATTGTAGAAACAGAGCCTTTTTTCCCCTCTGGGTCAGTGAAGAAGAAAAAACGAAGAAAAAGAAAATGTAAACAAGATGTGAAAAAAGAAGAGCAATTCTCTTCTCTTGGAACTGAAGAAATCTTTGAAATGGAAATGAGTTCAGATGATGACAGGTGTATTCAGCCTTTGAGGTAATGTTTTTTAAAGTTCCGTTTTGGTTAGATTGTCACATTGTAAAAAGTCCAGTAACAATATTTCATTTATATTATATAAAGTCCTAAATTATAAGAATAGTTTTTATTTTAGTCATTCAACTCATTAGGAAACTGTATAAATTTAATTCATCTTTCAAAATTCATATTCAGAGTAATGTAATAATAACTTTAAAAGTAGATAATGGATTAAGTAATGAGTAAGATTAGATACAGTAGGTATGTTTGCTACAAAAACATTTTGTAAGTGCTATAACAAGTAAACATTACTTACTAGCAAATAAGAAAAATGAAAAGGTAATCTGTCCATAGAGATACAATTTTAAATATGTAATTAATATTAAATAACCATTTGTGGAACTTTGTAAGAATTGCAATTGAAATCTAAAATTTCTATAAAAATCGTTATATTTACAACAATTAAGGTAGATCTTTTCTGAATAAATGTTAGACTATATTAATACATACTTAAAAGTAGGTGTATATATATATATAGGCTATTTTTCAAGATCTACTAACAAAACACATGGTTAAACACAAGTATTATAAAGCCCCAAATATGCATCATTCTATAGAGATCTTTGCTGTATCAAGAAACAAAGATAATTACTGATCTTTCAAACTTTGATCTATTAAAAAATATAGCTAAAACATAGAATTGTTAACTGAATTGCTGATATTGGGATGAAAGTGTCTACCAGCTTACCCTTTTTCCCATGTGAATTCTTCGTTACTTCAATGCTGTCATTTAATACTAAATTAAAGTTCCTTTAATATATCAATTCTGTGTTACAGAAGCCCTGCAGATTCTCCACCAAAGGTTGAAGAATATAAAGATATGTTGATTTACTCTTCAAAGGATGATTACCCTTTATCAGACGGAGACTGGTCTGTTTCAGAGAAGTAAGTCATCTTCATGTATCATTTTTTTATGAAAATGATATTAAGAGTGAAATATTTTTCATATAAAGTCTGCAGAAGGAAAATCATTAGGTTAGCAACTGTGGGCTGCCTCTACTTTTTGGTATTGTTAGGGATCATGCATTTTGAAACAGAAACTTTTCTGACAGAGCAGCTCTTTAAGTGTAGGATTGTTATTTTAAAAAAACATGGGTGCTTTTCGAATATCCTTAAATCCTCTTTCAATTCAACTTACCTTTTCTTGTTAACTCAGAAAGCAGCATAGGTGTCCATGGATGTAGAAAACATAGGATAAAATATATATGGTAAAATTGTGATGCAAATTCTTCTCCCTATGTGTTATATTGCAATGCAAATATGAAAGGACAGTGTATGTGTTGTGTTATCAAGATGCATATTCATTAGTTTTGAATATGATTATATTCAAAATTTGTAGTGTAGGGCACATTGCAAGGCAGATTGATCTCTTTTTACTGCCCTTTCCAAGTATTTGCTTTTACAGTAGTAAAAGCAAAAAGTATTAGTGTTGAGACTGAAAGAGAGGGTGAGCAGAAGAATAAAGGAACCTTCTTCCCAAAATAAATTATATTCCAGTATAAATTATGTGTAATTTTCAGTCATAGCAATCAAATCAGTGGGGGTTTTTTTCCATAGCTTTTGAATCTGTTCTATGTATGAAAAAGAATGAAAGTAACTACCTGTGAACTGAAATGAGGCTTATCTGGCCAGATATATTATTTGTACTGATAAAAAGATGCATACTGTTTTTTTAACATTTCATTTAACATTGATTTCCCATAATTGAATTAATACTAGTACAGTAGCGCTTGGTTTGAGAGAATTTTGGCTTCTGCAGATTTTGCTAAATTTCTGTTGAATGTACTGCTTTGTTTCTATTTAAATCTGTTACACAATGATATTGGCAAGAGATTGTAGGTAAACCTGTTTTGGAATTGTAGCATACTTTTATAGCATTTAATCTGAAAAGCTGGAAAAGATAATAAAAAATTGGAAAAGATAAATGTTCACACTGCTATGATTTTATTTTAATTTTCTAGATCAGTCTAAACACCAGGTTGCCTTTCTGCTTTACTGCTGAATGTTAATTAGAGAACATTCTTTGTGTAACCTTGTACAAGAAATGCCTTTCCTTTGTTTTAACAGCCCTTTTAGTCAGCCCACTTGTCCTAAAAGTGATTCAGAACTGGAAGTTAAGCCTACAGAGAACTTACTTATTAGAGGAGAATCTCACATGGAATGGACCTGGGGAGGCTTTCCTGCATCTACCAAGGTAAACCTCTTTGCAAATCATTCTGTTTTCGGAAAACTTTTGATAATACAATAGGCATGTGTTTATCAGTAGTAATGCTATGAATCATTTTCAGAAGAAATAAATGAAAGGAGCTGCCTCTTGTGGTTCAGTGTAGGTCATTTTATAAAATAGTCAAAACATTTAAAGGAAGCATCTAAAACGTGTCAGTTAAGGTCAATGCAACAAAACCTCCCCCTCCCCAACTTTTGCCTTTGTGAACAATTTGGGAAATTCTATTGGTTATTATAATGATTCTCATTGATCACTGATGTATGTGTGTAAGTAAACTTTGCAAATGTTTAAAATAAATTGGCATAAGCTCAGCAAGTAAAATAGTGCTAAAAGTTGTGCTGATTTGTTTAACTCCCACTTTTCTACAAACGTAATATATGCGGGTTTCAAATTTTAGAATTTTATTTATGCTTGCAGGAATTATTTTGCTTAGTAAAGTCCTAAACAGTGGTTTAAAAGTTATTGAAGTCTACTGTCATACAAGCCTATGCAGCAAAGGCTTGAATTCATCTTGAATTAGAATGCTACTAGTACACAAGTGTGAGCCACCTAGAGGATTCTATATGAATTATCTGTATTTTACATTTTACTTAAGATATATTACATGCAGCTGCTTTTCTGTGTTATTACATACTCATCGATAATGTACCATGGCCTTCTTACAGGAAGAATAGGATAAGAGGTAACCAACTGTAGCGTAACAATATTGTCTTGGGACACACATTTTCTGTCACTATATTTTCATAAATAAAGTTTTTTGAAAATAGAAAGAAATTTGGGATCATGAAAATTTGTTGCATGTGGTATAAGCAATAAACATATTTGAGCATCTTACAGAAATAGTGAATTTTAAGGTACAGAATAGTTTATAAATCAGTAAATGACCAAGATTCAATATTTTACTTCATATTTTTGATGACTAATTCATTTATTGTTTTGTGAAATTGATTTTTTTTCTCATATAAATTGATGATATATAGATATTATATAAAAACAATAAAACCAATTCATGTAAACATTAGTATTAGTAAGGAGAAATTTAACCATTTACGTTTAGGCTAACTGCATAGACCCATAATTGTTGAAGTTTTCTTGCATTTGGCTTTTTCTAATTCAAATTATTGAAAGGGTTTTTAAAATTCAAATTTGCTTATGTAATCAATATTAAATATTTTAATTTAATATGAAATTAATATGAAAATATTGAATTAATATTTTAATATTTAATATCGAGTAAAGCAATCTTTAAGCTTGATTAGTAACAGTCTTTTAAAAATACAAGCATACATTATAGATGAAAGAAATAATGGCTTGTAAGATTCATGAGGCTGAGTTAAATGACAAGCAGCTTGTGTATTAAGTTTTCCACTGACTAAATTGACAATATGGGCTATAGCTATACTTTTATCAGTGATTTGACTCTTAATATGAGATTTTTCCTTATTGAGCCAATACATCTATTTCTATAGGACCTATTTCAAAATCATGAAGAGGGAGAAAATGTTATTGAAAAATACATTGAAGGGGTGTGGGAATAAAAATCATATCCAAACTGGGACAAACAAATCTATATTTTCTATAACTTAATTTATGATAGATCATCATTGTCAAATATCTTTCAATGTTTGCTAATATATAGGTTTGATCAGTTCACACAGATCTGAACTGAACAACACAGATGATGAATGACTATTTTAGAAAAAGGATGCTTTCCTTTTCAGATAAGCAAGAAGGAAAAACTGGAACATCCTAGAACAGCTACCATCACTCCATCAGAGAAGACTCATTTTAGGGTTATATCTAGCAGTGATATAATTGAAGATGATGTTCTGATGAATGATTCAGTCTGTACAGTTTTAAAACCGGAGCCAAGAACACACCCGCTACTTAAACAGCTAGATATCAAAGACAGACTTGCTTCTGCAGTAACAGAACCTATTCTGGACATTCTTGAACATTCTCCTGTCTTAGATTCTGATATACTCCCCAGCCCCCTAGTGGAGTCACCATCAGAAATTAAGCCACCAACAAAACTTGATTCTCCATCGAAGAAAAAAGGTATACGCTTTTAACCTAATTTCTTTGTTACATTTTGAAATACTTCTCTGTTTTTCCTAGCTTTCAGATATTTAACCAGTTTTGAGAGGTAAGCAACAAATGTATGGTTGCTTGCAACCATTCTTTTTATCTAGGATAAAGAATAATTTGTATCTCAGATATGAGCATTTTGATTTTACATATATCATAGTGTAATTGCTTTTGTATAAAAATTACAGAACAAAATATTCATCTCCTTAATCCTGGTAGCCAGCTTAGTGCTAGTTGCACCAGTGTCCTCACAAATATTCATTAGTGGCCCTGTACATACGTTTTAAGATATTTTTAATAATAAAAATCCAAATAGGAAGCAAACCTACTACAACACTCCACCTAGTAGATAGTATTATCTTTACAGTAATGCCTATGAGCCTCAAAGTTCTGACTGGGATGGTAGAGAAAATCATAGGAAGCTGTTTTGCTTTCCAGTAAATGAACCTTTTGTGACTGGTAATGGCAGCCATTTTTTAAGTTACCACTATACTGATTTTAGTAGTATAGGTAATCCTCAACTTACGATCAGAATTGGAGCTGGAACTTCCATTGCTAACAATGCAATTGTTAAGTTAATCATGCCAGATTTTACAACTTTTTGCCACAGTCATTAAGTGAATCTGGTTTTCCCCATTTACTTTGTTGCAAACTCCCTGGGAATGTTGTAAATGGTGATCATATGACCTCAGGATGCTGCAAGCATCATAAATACTTGCAAGTGCCCGAATTTTAAATGTCACTGCAGAGATACTGCAACAGTCTTAAGTGTGAGGACTGGTTCATAAATAACTCATAAGATGGTTGTTAAATGAAGGGTCATAAATCAAGGACTACTTGTATAATATGTGCTCTTAAAATTACAAATTTTAGAATTTTCTTTATTTGCAGTATCGCCTCTGTCTTTTATTTTTCCTTCTTAAGAAGCCTAAATAGAAGGAAGTCACGTTCTTTTTGAACAATATGGGGTAGAATATAACCAGGGGATTCTACCGATTGGCCCCCCCTTTGCTATTTTCTCCCCTTTATCTTCTCAGCTGATTAGTGCGGCAAAACGAATAGCTGCGCGAATCAGCTGTGTTAGTTCTCCGAAGAACCCTGGAAGTGAATATTTCTTCATACTGCGCGCACAAATCACGCGATCATTGAACCGGTTGTTAAACCGTGAAGATCCTACCACTGAATAGAATAGTATTGTCATAAAATATATACAGCTCGTGTTTGAACTGCAGTTGATGCTATTGTTTGAAGTTGGTTGTTTGCAGTTCTTTCATTACGAGACATCTTCAAATATCTGCAAGCTAATAATCAAACTCAGAGGATTCCATATAAGAGGATTTTCAGAGAGAAAATACCCCAGATCACACAGAACTATGTTGTTTAGCTTGCTGGTTTAATTCTTATTAATGGTAAAGGGATTTCCCTCCCCCCCTATAGAAGCATTTCCCTTGAAGTTTCTTTTCTTATTGTATTTTTTAGATTCTTCAGTTGGTCAATATAATATTTTTTTCTTTTTAGGGATACATAAACGAAGTCAGCACCAAGGACCTGATGACATATATTTGGATGATCTGAAAGCTCTAGAACCTGAAGTTGCTGCTCTTTATTTTCCCAAAAGGTATTTAACAAATATTGCAGCAAACATTTCAGAAAGGTTGTATATTTAATATCTCTTTTAAGAAAATGTATGGCATCAAAGAGAAGCTGCCAAAGGCATTCTTAAACTGTGATGTCTTAAACTGCTTAACTGCTCTCCATAAGTAGCAGCTCTATATTTCACCCTGTTATTTTCTTTTCAATAATATACATCCTTTTTATAATTACTCTGATATATATGAACAAACCTTAGGCTAGTTTGAAAAATAAGTTTTAATTCATCATAGCTCCTCAGACAAACAATATTAGATAAGGAGGGTGGAAATACCTTCCCTGACTTTTTAACAATTGCATAGCTGACTATGAGACTCTCCTGTTCAGATATAAGTGATCTTACATATCCAATTGTTCAGTGACTGTCCATAGTTAGGTTGGCGATGAATGAGGAGGACTTAATGATGGGTCCTTATATTGCATCCATTGCAGCTTCCCTGTGGTCACATGATTATGATTTGGGCACTAGGTAACAAGGCTGCAATTATAACATTCCAGTGTTGGTTACATGATCACTATTTATGACCTTCATTGCTGGATTCCAATAAGAAAAGTCAATAGGGATGCTGGCAAGAGGTTGCAAATGGAAATCACAGGACTGAGAGGCTGAAATCATGCAGGATTCTGATAACAGTGGCAACTGGAGATGCTGGGACTGTCATCATAATTTTGCACAGTCATAATGATGTCATGCCTTAAAATCACATCAGTTAGCAACACTCTTCAGTCCCAATTAAGATTGTATATAATATACAACTCAGGTAACAGAAAATAAAATGCAATGGCAGTCTTTGTACATACTTGATAGGTGAATGTCACTCATTGCAAGAAGAGTAACAACAGATCAGCCTTTGTTCTAATTGTATAAAATAATTTATACAAACTTACAATGTAATGAACATCTAAATGATCTAAAAATATAAATAATATTTAAGTTTTTCATTTTAGAGGCCTGCATTTTTATGACCGTTTTGAACATTTATATATAAATAATTTTTATTTTATCTTTCATTGGTTTTATTTAATTTTTTTTCATTGTGGTGAGCTATAGTTGAGAGTCAAGCAGTATGCAAGTTTAATGAATTATTACCATTATTATTGTTGTAAAAGCCTTTTTTTTATGCTCTAGTGATTCTGATCCAGGTACTAGACAGTGGTTGGAGTCTGACACTTTCTCTGGGTCCCAGTCTCCGCAATCCGTTGGAAGTGCTGCTGCAGACAGTGGTACTGACTGTATGTCTGATTCTGCCATGGACTTGCCTGATGTTACATTATCTCTTTGTGGAGGTCTTAGTGAAAATGGAGAGATATCTAAAGGTATATTTTTATCCTATTACTCCTTATATAACTTGGCGAGGTCAAATGAATACAAGAATCTGCAGTATGAAGCTACAGAAGTGTGCTACATGTAAGATAGAAGCTTTCTTTCTGAAGATAATTTCTATGTAGATGCGCAATGTGTAAAATGTCTAATTGTATGTACTATTGGAAGTGTTTTGTACTGTTCATTTTCTGTGATAGAAGTATACAGTACATAGAAATAGACATTTATCACATTTACTTTTATTCAGTTTAATGATATGTTTATCTCTAATGTTCAGGAGAATCCTCCTGACACATTATCCTTGTTCTTTTAATTTGAATGTTTTAGTCTTTATAATAGAAATGAATGTCTTATGGATTATTTTCCTATAGTTGGTGCAATGAATTGATGGATTGATACAAACCAGCTCTGCCATATATGAACAAAAGTTGTGTCTATTTGCTGCCTAATTTTGAAACGTAGTAAGGTCATGTAACTCAGCAGTCCTTTTCCAGCTCTGTGGACCAGTGGGGGGAGGAGATGTTTTCGTGTCATTTGTGCAAATAGAGCTTTGCATGCCCATCTTCCATTTGTGCGGCCTGGTTCCCAGTGGGCCGTGAACCAGTCCCAGTCCACAGACCGGTGTTTGGGGACACCTAATGTAAACTGTTACATACAGTTGCGATAGACACAGTATATCACAGAACTGAGTACAACCCATCACATTTTGTAAATATTTAAGTATATGTGAATAAATGACACTTGGCTACAATGTAAAGTAGTGAGTATTCAACTTGTATAAGAATGTATTTTTCGGAGTATAAGACGCATCTTTTTTCCTCTAAAAAGAGGCTGAAAATCTGGGTGCGTCTTATACATCGAATACAGCATTTGTTTGCCTCCTGAAACCCTGCCCCTTCACCAAAATGGCAGCACGCATACCCTTATGGAGGCTTCCAGAGAGCTCCTGGGGGCTTGGGAGGGCAGAAAGAGTAAAAAACAGGGCGTTTTTACCCCCTCCCCAGCCCCCAGCAGCACTCTATAAGCCTCCATAAGGCTATCTGTGCACTTTTTTTGACCAAAACCCGGCCCGTTTTCGCGATAAATGTGCCATTTTTTTGCTCATTTTTGACCCCCCCCCCCGGAACACTCTGCAAGCCCCCCCCCCCCCCCAAGGCTATTCATGCCTTTTATTTGGGGAAAAACGGCCCATTTTCGTGAAAAACGAGCCGTTTGGGGGAGGTTTGCAAAGTGCAAAAAGGTTTTTTTTTTCCCTTTTGGAAAGCTGTTTAGTTAGAGTGATTGATGAGAATTACCTTGGTCAAGTACTGGGCCTGCAGAAACAAAGGTTTGTTCCAAAGGTGGTCAGTGAGTTCCTTCTACAGCACATGGGTAAATACACCTGGAAACATCTACCTACCTACCTTCTCTCTCTCTCTCTCTCTCTCTCTCTCTCTCTCTCTCTCTCTCTCTCTCTCTCTCTCTCTCTCCCTCCCTCCCTCCCTCCCTCCCTCCCTCCCTCCCTCCCTCCCTATCTACTGTATTTCTCTCTCTATTTCTTTCTCTATGTCCCTCTACCTACCTATCTACTGTATTTCTCTTCCCCCTCTATATACCTACCTACTCTCTCTATATCCCTATCTATCTACTGTATTTCTTTCTCTCTATTTCTCTCTCTCTATCCCCTTACCTACCTATCTATACTGTCTCTCTCCCTACCTACCTACTGTATTTCTCTCTCCCTCCCTCCCTCCCTCCCTCTACCTACCTACTTACCTACCTACTCTCTCTCCCTACCTACCTACCTACTGTATTTCTCTCTCTTTCTCTCCCTCTCTATCCCTCTATCTACCTACCTACTTTTTAAAAAAAATTGCCTCTTCAAAACCTGGGTGCATCTTATACTCCGAAAAATACGGTAAATGTGCTGTCTTCTCAAAATAACGCAACACACACATATGAAAAGATATACTTAAATATTTACAAAATGTGTACTCACTTCTCTCATATACTGTTTATCAGCCTTTTTTTTTCTTATAGCTGCCTTCATTATTTTTATTTATTAATGTTTTAAAAGGGTGGCATACATTTTAAAAATATTAAATTCTTTTAGGCATTTTTTAGATTTTTATGCACATATTCCCTACTACCTCCTTGACATAGTTGAAATATATAATGCTGTAATGTATGCTATAATATATAAACATACATGCTTCTCCCTATCCTAGAAAGTGCATGCAGCAGGTATAGACAGAGCATAACAAATGAATGGAAATATAACCAACAGCAAAATGAGCATAATTATGGCAAACAGCATAATTGTATAAGAGGAGCCAAATGAAGGGATTTCTTGTGAAGATGTTGAAACATGTTTCAGTCAATTGATGAAATATCTTTGCATTGCAGAAAAATTCATGGAACACATAATTACTTATCATGAATTTGCTGAAAATCCAAGTCTTATAGATAATCCTAACTTGGTAATAAAGATATACAACAGGTAATGGTATCTGTCTTCTGTTGCTAAATTATTTTATTCTACTTTTTCTGTATTGACAGATAATGTGTCTGTCATTTTATTAGATACTTCTTAAAATTATTCAAAAATAACGTTTAACTTTATTCAGAAACGATAATGAGGAATTGCAGCAGTCTTTATTATGCGTGCCGGGAATCTGAGAACAGTCTAAAAGAAATAAAACATTTTGTTTACAACAAAGAATGTGTACTATATTCATAATGATAAACTGTTATGTTTACAATAGGTATTATAATTGGGCATTGGCTGCTCCCATGATTCTCAGCTTGCAGGTGTTCCAGAAAAGCTTACCACAGGTAATTAAATAACAGTAAATATTCCATGACTATTCACATTAAGTTATAGGTGCAGAGACATATCAAAGTTCTGTGACAAGAAAGTGTTCAGGAGGGACAATCTCTGAGAGAAAACACACTCAAATAGATATTCTGTGAAGGTAAAAAAGCCAGATGAGTAGTTAACTGGTGTGCATGATGTGATTAGAGAAAGATAAGGTGGTGATGAAGTGTTGAGATACAAGGCAAAAGGTGAGGGTTTGCATCATGACATTGTCCTGCACATGTTGTCATTGTTCAACAATGCAGTTTGTATTGACTGCCCATGTAAACAATATATGAAAGATTATACCAAGAGACCCATGCTCAGATCCATATTTATCTGTGAAACCCACAAGATGAGTTGTCAGTCCAGAACACTTGAGAAAGTGTTGTGAGTATAAAAATCTAAGGTGGCTTCATATAACCTGCTTTGAGCTGCTGTTACCACTGAAATATTATCATCCTCAAAATGAAATTCCTTCTCTGATATAATAGTTAACTTAGAAAACAGCTTTACTTGATGAAGAGAAGGATCAGGGGAGACATGATAGCAGTGTTCCGATATCTCAGAGGGTGCCACAAAGAAGAGGGAGCCAAACTATTCTCCAAGGCACCTGGGGGCAGGACAAGAAGCAATGGGTGGAAACTAATCAAGGAGAGAAGCAACTTAGAACTAAGGAGAAATTTCCTGACAGTTAGAACAATTAACCTCTGGAACAGCTTGCCTCCAGCAGTTGTGAATGCCCCAACCCTGGAAGTCTTTAAAAAGATGTTAGATTGCCATTTGTCTGAAATGGTATAAGGTTCCTGCCCACGCAGGGGGTTGGACTAGAAGACCTACAAGGTCCCTTCCAACTCTGCTATTGTATTGTATTGTACTTGTAATTTGGAATTGTGTTTGTACATTCACACACTTTAATGGATACGTTGTGGGCAGTGTATGATATATTTAAATGAGATCCAGTTTTGGTATTGCCATATTCATTGGTATATCTTTGCCCATTATTTTTATGTAGTTGAATCATTTTTTCCAAAGTTCTTATTTGTGGGGGAAAAAATTATTTTCATTGTTTTCCAGTGAGCTGGAAGAATAACCTGCAAGTCAGAAAACATTATGAGAAATTAGGGTGGATTGATTTGGCAATATCCTGCAATATGTAATACTGAAATGTGAGTCAGGCAGAGGGAGCTGTTTCTCTTTTTTTAGAGAGGAGAAGAGAGTCCATGAAGGTTATACAATTGTCTCCAAATTTAAACATGGGAAGTAGGAAGTTTAATATAAACAAATAATGACATTAAATATATATACCTGCATGGTACCATGTTATTTATATTGCAAAAAGATGACATTGCAAATATACATTAAAAAT
This sequence comes from Rhabdophis nuchalis, assembly GCA_039707465.1. Classification (NCBI taxonomy): domain Eukaryota; kingdom Metazoa; phylum Chordata; class Lepidosauria; order Squamata; family Natricidae; genus Rhabdophis; species Rhabdophis nuchalis. Next base: position 170,469,956 of record CM077645.1, read on the forward strand.
TAACTCTTTAGACAACAATTGAATCCTGGATTAAAGATAAAATGCCAAAGAAGTCTGGAAGGTGGTGGTTCTGGCGAAAAAAGGACAGCTTGATTAAACAGGTAAGAAAAACAACCATCAGCTGTAAATCTGGACTAGTTTAGAGGTCATATCCTAAGTTTTATATTTCATAGCACAGAAATATGGATTAAACAAATTCAGGTATGGAGTGAATTTTTATTTGTATAATTCACTTTGTGTCACTTGCATCACATACTCTAATATTTAATGCAGATTATATTTAATTTTAAACTATTTGTCATTAACCATACTGCCTGCAGAGATCTGTGCTAGGTTTGGAGAGGGAGGAGGGTTAGAAGATAGTGATTTTATTAGTCACTTCAAACTGCTGACAATGTGTCTGACAATGTTAAAATATATGTCAGGTTTAACTGAAGCTGACATTTACAAATTAACTCAACATCAGAAATGCTACAATGCATCTTTATCATATTCCTCCATTTGTTATCAACACTGTTACGCCACATCACACATTTTGAATTTTTTCCTTTGTTATCAACAGTCTAGAACTGTGAAGAAGGAAACTTTCAACATAATACCAGAAAAAATAATATATTTTGAAAATGCATAAGCAATTACAGGCATTATTTTCTAAAGTTTCTAGCTTGGTCTTATTCATCAATTACATTGCTTTAATTTTGATTGGAATATTTTATTTAAATGTAATTATTAGCCCTAGACCCAATACTGTAAGAATGCAATTGGTAATAATTCTGTTTTAGTAATGAAATCTAGTATCCCATATTGCTCTATTTTTCATATCAAACACTTTTTGGGTATGTGTCAGTATAATTAAAAATTTGCTGCATTCACATGTATGTTATTATTTATAACTTTGAAGTCTGCTGAATCAAGTTGCATCCTGTTCTTGGTTTAGTTAGTGATGTTAAAAAATGATTAAATATTGATGCTATTACAAATTTTTGCAGCTAGATTGATATGTAATTCTGGAATGCAACAGTTATCTTTTTGTTGAGGTGACAATGCAAAATGAAGTGGTCCTTACTTACTGTTCTAATGGTAGCTTCCAGAAACAAAGGATGGAAAATCAGAGGCTCCAAAAAATGACCAATCAACGACTATAAAGGAACAAGTTGAAAACCGGTATGTCACTTTGAAAATCAATTTATATTTGAAGACTCTTGCCTTTCTAGAAAATTGGATTTTTAAAATATATAATGTTTTAATGTTTTGGAAAGATTATACACCATTGATAGAACCTTTCATAAAAAAGATTTTACTCTCCATCTGTGGAATATTCTGGTAACACTTTTAAAATCCCTGGCCTGAACTCTGAAATGTGGTATTCAGTTCTGAGCTGCGTAAACTAAGAAAAATTCATCATAATACTCCATTTTAATTTTTTCCTGTTTCAAAAAAAGTGCTAGAATCCTATGGCCACTCTGGCATTTTTTATTTTTTTAAAATTCAGAATGTAAAAAAAACTGGTTGAGAAACAGTTACCAAAGGTTAACTTTCATGACTAAAGATAATTTGAATTTGGATTTCTCGGTTTCTAGTCAAGCAGCTTAAATAGCTGCACAGGTTCTAGAATACTTGTGTCTAAACGATATGTTAGCTAGACTTAATTCAAGCAATGTTATAAAACCAGCTTATGAAATTAAGCCACTGCCTTTAGAGGAGTATCCTTGAGAATTTACTTCAGAACAAATGATCATATATGTTGAAAAAAATAAATGATCTGTGTCTAAATTGGTTCTTAGTAAATTGGTTTTGAATTAGTAAAAATCCATCTTCCTTTTGCAATATTTAATCCAAATATGCTGTTACATATTACAAGCTACCAGGTGCTATATTTAAATAAATCTCTGAAAGCTTGATACACCTTGCTATGTCTATGTCATTTCAGGCCTCCAGATGATGAATCTTCTAGTGATGATGAAAGTTCAGAGGAACTGAAACAATCCTTAATGGCAGATCCTGCTCCACGTGAACATTCAACCTCTGGGAACACAACTTCTTATAGAAAGTCACTTAGGTTGTCTTCAGATCAAATTGTAAGTTGTTATTTTATTTCAACTAGTATAATAAAACTTAGCTAGTGTATTTTTGATTAAACAATCAGATCAGTGAAGACTTTCTACACTATGTTATCTTTTTTCTCAGAATGCAATTGGAGTATTAAGATCTATTTGGATTTTGGTCCTTAGAAAGATTTTATAGGAAGTATATTTCAAGCATCTCTCAATTTGTTTTTTAATTGGAAAATTAATATTAGTAACACTGATAAGAATTTAAATGTATTTGGGATACTAATTCATAATGTATGGATTATTTTAAGGTGCAATGGCTTAATGGTTAAAGACACTTAGCTTGTCAACTGAAAAGCTGACAGCCCAGGTTTGAGATTGAAGCACCACGTGATGGGGTGATCTCCCATTACTTGCTCCACCTTTTGCCCACCTAGCAATTTGAACACATGCAAATGCGAGTAAATAAATAGGAATCACTTCAGTGAGAAGTTAACAATGTTCCATACATTTTGGTATATAGTCATGCTGGCCATGGGAATTCTTCGAATAATGCTGACTTTCTTGGCTAAGGAATGCAGATGAGCATCGCCCCCTAGAGTCAGAAACAACTAGACAGGGGAAGCCTTTATTATGGATTATTTTACAATATTTTAATGCTATTAATAATTAGTTAATTAGTACTGTAAGTAGTACTATTATTATTAGTATCTCAATTTTATCTCAATGTTATGCTGAGTGAAACAAGTACAAAACTAGTAACAGACTTTAAAAAACATTCCTTGCACATCAGTCCACTTTTAATGGTTTGAGGTTTTTTTTGAGTTAAGACTGCCTTCCATCTTATTGTTGTTCTATTATTAAGGCTTGCACTGTTTGAAAAATAATACTAACATAACTCTTAAGATCTTTAAATGTTTGGTACATGTAGTCCTTAACTATGGCAAAAAAAAAGTCGTAAAATGGGGCAAAGCTCGCTTAACCAGCTGCTTTGTTTAGCAACAAATTGTGGACTCAGTTTTGGTCATAAATTGAGTACCTGAAATGTAAAATAATTTAGAAAGAAACTGTTGTTTTTAGTTATTATTAGTTATTATTTTAACATCTTTTTATGTTAAAGGAGAAACTGAAACTTAGAGATGGACCAAATGATGTTGTGTTCAGCATTACAACTCAGTATCAAGGAACTTGCCGTTGTGCTGGGACAATATATTTATGGAACTGGAATGACAAAATAATCATTTCTGATATTGATGGGACAATAACCAAGTAAGCTAAAATACACTTTTCTTTTTGATGAAACTCTACAATGATGTTAAAATTCAGTTGTTTTCAATAGATACAATACAATAGCAGAGTTGGAAGGAACCTTGAAGGTCCTCTAGTCCAGGGGTCCCCAACCTTTTTTGTACCAGGGACCGGTTTCATTTTCAAGAAAGTTTTGCGGACCAGCTGAGTGGCTCAGCAGTCATGTGACTGGGTGGGCGTGGCCAACTTGGAAAATGTGAAACTCACTTAACAATGGTCTTGGTTAACAACCAAACTTTTGGGCTCAATTGTGGTCATAAGTTCTTTCTTTCTTTCTTTCTTTCTTTCTTTCCCTTTCTTTCTTTCTTTCTTTCTCTATCTCTTTCTCTTTCTTTCCCTCTTTCTCTCTCTCTTTCTTTCTCTTTTTCCCTCTTTCTCTCTCCTTATTTCTCTTTCTCTCTTCCTTTCTTTCCCTTTCTCTTTTTTCCCCTCTTTCTTTCTCTCTCTTTCTCTCTTTTCTCTCTCTTTCTCTCTCTTTCTTTCTCTCTCTTTCTTTCCCTCTTTCTTTCTCTCTTTCTCTCTTTCTGTCTCTTTTTCTTTCTTTCTCTCTCTCTTTCTCTTTTTTCTTTCTCTTTTTCTCTCTTTCTTTCCTTTCTGTCTCTTTCTTTCTCTCTTTGTCTTTCTTTCTCTCTCTCTTTCACTCTCTCCCACTTTTTTTCCCTTTCTTTTTCTTTCTCTCTCTCTCTCTCTCTCTCTCTCTCCTTCGTATGCCCATCTTTCACTCTATGTGTGTGTGTCTCTGTCTGTCTGTCTATCTCGCATTCACGCACTTAATCACTCATTCTGTGTCTCTCTTTCTCTCCCTCCCTCCCTCTCTCTCGCTGTGTCTGTCACTCTCTGATTTCCCCCTCCCTCCCTGTCTCTCTCTGTGTCTGTGCCTCTCTCTGTCTGTCGTCGTCCTGTCCCCCCCGCGGAGCCTCCTCAGCCCGGCCCGCCGCACTCACTCGCCTTAGTTTGCCCCGCCCGGCCGGCCGCAGTGCTGGGTCGCTCGTTCGCTCGCTCAGGCTCCTTCCAGGAGCTGAGAAGCCTCCGTGTGTGGGGGTGGGGGGAGGAACGGCAGCCCCTGGAAGACAACGAGTAGCCGGCTGTGGAGGCTCCGCAGGAGGAAGGGAATCCGCGGCCGGTAGGGAGGGCTGCTGTGGCGGCGCCCAGGAGTCCCACCGTCGACGAGGGTGGAGGAAGAGCTGCACTCGCTAACAGCCGTGCCTGCGCTCTCCCGCGCGCTCTGCCCAGGGGGCTACTCCCTCCTCCTCCTCTGCGGCCCTGCGGCCCGGTTCCTACCAAGCCACGGACCGGCACCGGTCCACGGCCCGGGGGTTGGGGACCCCTGCTCTAGTTCCAACCTGCTGCCTAGGCAGGAAACCCTATACCATTTCAAAGATGCGCTTTGAATAATTGTTACTGAAAAGAACTTTCCTTAAATCATATTTTGCATGTCCTCATTTTTTTAGTTCTATTTAAGCATTTGAAGTTACTTGACCTGCTGATTTAATCAACAATAAATTCCATTAAGAATTGGTAATATGAATTAAGATCATTAATTGTTTTCATTTGTTTCTGGTTTAGGTCTGACGCTTTAGGGCAGATTTTACCACAGCTTGGCAAAGATTGGACTCATCAGGGTATTGCAAAACTCTATCATTCTATTAATGAGTAAGTTATCAATGTTTGCAAAATAATTTGTGTGTTTGAGTGGTGTTTATAACCGTTTCTATTCCATTTTTGTGTGCTAACTTGGAATCTGAAGATTACATAGGATACATTTGTAATATATGAACAAGTAAATGCTGCTGTGAATATCATATATCACAACAGTATTGCTACACATACAGTATTGCTTTCAGACTTTTCTGATCCAGACTTCAGGGTGCAGTCTCATTCAATTTATTCTTTCCTCATCCCAAAATTCTAATTTGAGATATCAGTATATTTTGAATGCATTTTGTAGAGCTTCAGGAACTGCGTTATGTAGCCTTGCTATGAATTCTGCATACAAGAATTCATAGCAAAAATGAAAAAGAGAAGACTTTTAAATTCCTTTTTCTTTTTGAGTTAACTTAGGAGCAACATGCTGTTTGATGAAAAAGTGGCTTCTGTAGAAATTTGAAAGAAAAGGCAACCTGAACAATAACAGGCTCTGTTTCTTGCAGCATTTCAAAATGAACATGTTATTTTAGAGTAAAATACAGCATATAAGTTATTCAAAGATACCCATTTAATATAGTAAGCGTTTCTATTTTACTGGTTAAAGATTATAAAAAAGTTTGCTTTAACTTTGCAACTGCACAATCATTACTAATCAAAGGAGTTTTAATTGTTTCCTGGTTTACTTCATCAGGCAGATGGTCATATTATTAACCACCCCTTTTTTCCTAGGAATGGCTACAAGTTTCTGTATTGTTCTGCTCGTGCAATTGGAATGGCAGATATGACAAGAGGATACTTACATTGGGTTAACGATAAAGGAACAATTTTACCCAAAGGTCCTTTGATGTTGTCACCCAGCAGCCTGTTTTCCGCCTTCCATAGGTACATCTTATTTTTTTTTATTTTTTTTTAAAAATAGTCTTTATTAATATCAATATAAAAAACAAACACTTAACAATTATAGGATAGGGGTAGTGGGAAAAACATACATAGGTAGAGGGAAAAAAATTAAAAAAAAGAAAGGAAGAGAGAAAGAAAAGAGGGGGGAAAGGGACGTACCGGGAGTGTAACTACTCCCCTAATTTATAAAGATATGTTTGTCCCAGTCTAACATCAATTATTATTTACAATTGTATTTAGATGTTTACATATATATCTAAAAAATTGTCTCAGGTTCACCAATATCTTGTTTGTTCCTCGTATATATTTCACCATAGTTTTATCTAACTAGTTTCTTTGGTATCCGTTATTCTCTTATTGTACCATATATACCATTTTTCCCAGGATTGGGCATAAATTGAGTTTGACTTGTCTTTTAGAATATACGTTAGCTTATCGGATTCTGCGCAATTGAAAATTTTTGATATAATTAAACCCTCTGTTGGTGGGTTGGTATTTTTCCAATGTTGCGCTATGGCCATCCTAGTCGCTGTTATAATGTGAGTGAAAAGGTACAGTGGTACCTCGGTTCACGAACGCCTCTGTTCATGACCAATTCGGTTTACGAACAGAAATTTTCCTAAAAATGTGCTCCGGTTCACGAACTCCGTTTCGGTTCATGAACAGAAAAGTTTGTAAAAATATGCTCCGGTTCACGAACTCTGCTTCGGTTCACGAACTCCATTTCGCTTCACGAACAGAAAAGTTCGTAAAAATGCTCGGGTTCACGAACTCCGTTTCGCTTCACGAACAGGAGCCGCGGACATTTTATCTACGAACGTATTTCCTTTTTGTCACATGGTTGCGACTTCCTGTAGGAACGGTCGTGGAGAGAAACAGACACAGAAAACGACACAGAAAAGCTGACTCCGAAAATGGCTCCCAGGAAGCATGGTGGAAAGAAGAAAGTGCGGAGCAGCAATGCAGGTGACAAGAATATGCAGCGCAAGCATGGTGGAAAGAAGAAAGTGCAGACCAGCAATGCAGGTGACAATGTGCAAACTGGAAATGCAAGTGGTGATGTGCAACCTGGGAATGCAGGAGATGTTGTGCAACCTGGGAATGCAGATGTTGTGCAACCTGGGAATGCAGGAGATGTTGTGCAACCTGGAAATGCAGGAGATGATGTGCAACCTGGGGATGCAGGAGATGATGTGCAACCTGGAAATGCAGGAGATGTGCAACCTGGAAATGCAGGAGATGATGTGCAACCTGGGGATGCAGGAGATGATGTGCAACCTGGAAATGCAGGAGATGTTGTGCAACCTGGAAATGCAGGAGATGATGTGCAACCTGGGGATGCAGGAGATAATGTGCAACCTGGGAATGCAGGAGATGATGTGCAACCTGGGAATGCAGGAGATGATGTGCAACCTGGGGATGCCGGTGATGATGTGCAACCTGGGAATGCAGGTGACAAGGATATGCAGCGCAAGCATGGTGGAAAGAAGAGAGTGCGGAGGAGCAATGAAAGTGACAGCAAGGTTGTGAAGAAAATAACCATTGAGCTGAAGAAGGAAATTGTAGAAAAGCATGACCGTGGTATTCGTGTGACTGATCTGGCCTCGGAGTACAAGATGCCAAAGTCAACAATCTCGACTATTTTGAAAAACAAAGCCGCCATCAAAGTAGCTGATGTTGCAAAAGGAGTAACAAGGTTAACCAAGCAGGACGCAAGTGCTGGAAGAGGTGGAAAAACTTTTGTTGGTGTGGGTGAATGAGAAACAGCTGGCAGGTGATAGCGTTAGTGAAACTATGATCTGTGAGAAAGCCAGGAGATTGCACAGTGATTTAGTGCAAAGAAGCCCCTCTACAAGTGCAACAAGTGACGAATTTAAAGCCAGTAGGGGGTGGTTTGAAAAATTCCGCAGGAGAAGTGGCATCCACAGTGTGATTAGACATGGTGAGGCTTCCAGCTCTGACAAGGCCGCAGCAGAAGCCTACAAGTTAGAATTTGCAGAATTCATGGAGACAGAAGGATACGTCGCTCAACAAGTCTTCAACTGTGATGAAACAGGGTTCTTCTGGAAAAAAATGCCGAACAGAACCTATATCACGCAGGAGGAAAAGGCACTACCAGGGCACAAGCCCATGAAGGACAGATTGACCCTTTTGCTGTGTGCCAACGCAAGCGGCGATCTGAAAATTAAACCACTACTGGTGTACCATTCGCAGACCCCTCGTGCATTTAGGGAACAAAATGTGAACAAGGCCAGACTGCCCGTCATGTGGAGATCCAATGCCAAAGCTTGGGTGACAAGGCAATTGTTTATGGAATGGCTGCACGAGGTGTTCGCACCCACCGTCAAAAAGTATCTTTCTGATAACCAGCTGCCTGAAAGGTGCCTTCTTCTAATGGACAATGCCCCAGCACACCCTCCAGTCTTGCTGGATGATATGGATGCTGAGTATGACTTCATCAGGGTCAAGTTCCTCCCCCCCAACACAACACCACTTCTGCAACCAATGGACCAGCAAGTCATCTGCAACTTCAAGAAGCTGTACACAAAGGCGCTCTTCACTAGGTGTTATAATGTCACTGAAGAGACGTCCTTGACTTTGAAAGAGTTCTGGAAGAAACATTTCAATGTTGTCCACTGCATTAACCTCATTGACAAAGCCTGGCAAGAGGTCACTCCCCGAACCCTAACTTCAGCCTGGAGGAAACTGTGGCCAGAATGTGTCACTGAACATGAACATGAACATGACATACACCTAGAAGGGTCTGATACAGAGGTAGTGGAGGAAATTGTGTCCATGGGCAAGAGTATGGGTCTGGACGTTGACGGTGCTGATGTGGAAGACCTTGTTGAGGAACATAGGGAGGAGCTGACCACTGAGGAACTTTCTGAACTCCACAGTGAGCAGCAAAAGGCACTTCTTGAGGAGCATTCCACAGAGGAAGAGGAAGAGAGGGAGGAGGTTACCAGTGATGCCATAAAATCCATTATGCTAAAATGACATGAGTGCCATGATTTTTTTGAAAAGCACCACCCCAACATAACTGTCACGAACAGAGTGTTAAATCTCATGGATGATAATGTGGTCTCTCATTTCCGGAAGGTTTTGCAGCGCAGGAAAAGACAAGTGACATTGGACAGATTTTTCAGCAAAACTGAGCCTGCAGCTAAGAGACAAAGGAGAGAGGAAAGCCCTGAAGAAGATCCCCCTGATGTCCTTATGGAGGGGGACTCTCCCTCCAAACAATAACCGCCTCCCACCTGCCTTCACCAATGCCAGAAGTCATCTCAAGCAAGCTTAGTGTTCTCTCTTTACTGTATACTGTACATTACCATACTGTACAAATGTGTCTTGTAATTTGTTTCATATTTTGGGTGCTTCTATAACCTAAAAACCAGGGCAGAACTGTACAAATGTGTAATTTTTCATATTTTGGGTGCTTCTATAACCTAAAAACCAGGGCAGAACTGTACAAATGTGTCTTGTAATTTGTTTCATATTTTGGGTGCTTCCATAACCTAAAAACCAGGGCAGAACTGTACAAAGGTGTAATTTTTTCATATTTTGGGTGCTTCCATAACTTAAAAACCAGGGCAGAACTGTACAAAGGTGTAATTTTTTCATATTTTTGGTGCTTCAAAAACCTAAAAACAAGGTCAGAACTGTACAAATGTGTAATTTGTTTCATATTTTTGGTGCTTCTAAAACCAAAATACAGTACAAGGTCAGAACTGTACAAATGTGTCTTGTAATTTGTTTCATATTTTGGGTGCTTCAAAAACCAAAAAACAAGGTCAGAACGGATTAACCGGATTTACATTAAACCCTATGGGAAACTGTGCCTCTGTTCACGACCAATTCGGTTCGCGAACAGAGTCAGTTCAAGAATTACGACCAAAAAACAAGGTCAGAACGGATTAACCGGATTAACCCTATGGGAAACTGTGCCTCGGTTCACGACCAATTCGGTTCGCGACCAGAGTCATTTCACGAATTAAGTTCGTGAACCGAGGTACAGTAATCCCTCGTTTTTCGCGGTTAATGGGGACCGGACCCTTCCGCGAAAAACGAAAATCCGCGACGTAGGATTCTATAGGAAACTTGCATTGGTGGACATTTTTAAAGCAACCACTAGGTGGCGCTTGCCTCCTACCAATGCAATTTTTTTTTGTGTGTGTTTTTTCCAAATCAGCGAAGGAGTGAAGCCGCGGAAAACGAAGCCGCGAATAACGAGGGATGACTGTACCACTGTACCAATCTTGTTTTTGGATTTCATTTGGCTTAATGCCTAGGAGATATAATTCAAGTTTAAGGGGAAAGCTGGTACCTATTATTTCCAGGAGCCAAATTTGTATTTTTTTCCAGATATGAATAATAGTTGGGCAAGTCCACCATTGATGAAAAAACATACCCCTGGCCGTTTTACATTTCCAGCATCTGTCTTGAGGAATTTGGAAACATGTGTGCAATTCGGGCTGGTGGTAGATACCACCGATAAAGCATTTTGTATGCATTTTCCTTAAAGGAGGAAGACAGGGTCATTTTCATGGTTTCCCCCCAAATTGTTTGCCATTCTTCTAATTTAATGTTCCTTCCAATATTCCTCCCCCAGGCAATCATGGCACCTTTCATTATTTCTTCACCAATATGTCTCTGCAGTAACAGTTTGTAAACCTTAGAGATAAATTTCGTCGGATTGTCCCACAGGATCTTATCGATATCTTGATTTGTTAAACATATTCCGAATTCTTGTTTATCTTTGTTAAATTTGGATACTGCCTGAGTATATGACCACCAGTCTATCTTCCAACCCCTCAGTTGTAAATCTGTCTGCGTTCTGATGTTACCCCCTTCATCTATCAAGTCTCCATATGTTAGATTTCTTTTTGGGTTGTGAACAGTTGGATAGGTTACTGCTTCGATTGGGGCTAACCATCTTGGGATTTGGGTGTATAGTTGTTGTTTGATTCTCCGCCATGTCATAAAGAGGGTCGCCCTAGTGTGGTGGGTGGTAAAACTTTAGGGTTGTCTGTTATTTTTGGGCCAAAGGGATGAGTGCCAGCCCTGAAGCAAATCATAACCTTCAATTGTTAATATCCGTCCTCTTATTAGGGTGACCCAACCCTTGACCCAAATTAAAATCGAAGCATGATAGTAAAGTTCCCAGTTTGGGAGTCCCAAACCTCCTCTCAATTTGTGTTCTTGGAGCATTTTCTTTTTTATACGAGATTTTTTCCCCTGCCAGACAAATTTCAATGTAATGTGATCTAACTTTTGGAAAAAATCTTTATTTAACTTTACAGGAGCCGTTTGAAACAGGTATATCCACTTTGGGAGGATATAAGCTTTTATGGCAGCTATCCTCCCTAACAGTGATAGTGGGATTTTGCTCCATTTTTCAAGTTCCTTAGTCATTTCGTTTGTTAGTTTGTTATAGTTTAATTCTTTGATCGCAGAACATCTGTTGGTTAGCCAGATTCCCAAATATTTGACTTTTTTAACAATTTCAATTCCCAATAATTTCTGTATCTGTTCCTTTTGTTGTCCTGTCATATTTTTAGTTAGCATTTTAGTTTTTTGTTTATTAATTTTTTAACCGGCCACCCCTCCTTATTCTTCTATTGTTGTAATTAGTTTTGGTCCTGAGGTCAGGGGTTCTTCTAACACAAAAACCAGATCGTCGGCAAATGCCTGGATTTTGTATTCTTCCCCTCTGACTTGCAATCCTCTAATACTTTTCTCTAGTCTAACTATATTTAGGAGGGGTTCCAGCGTCAAAATAAATAAAAGGGGCGATAGCGGGCATCCTTGTCTAGTACCTCTACATATTGGAATCCGGTCTGAAACGGCCTTAAGTAGCAACCTTGCCGATTGTGTTGTATAAATGGCCTGGACTGTGTTAGTGAATTTAGGGCCGAATTTCATAATTTGTAGTTGTTGTGTGATGAACTTCCAGTTAACCCTATCAAAGGCTTTTTGTGCATCTAGGAAAATCATACTCATTTCTTTATTTGGGTGCGCCTCATAATATTCTAAACAATTAATTATTGTCCGTACATTATCTCTTAAGTGTCTACCTGGTAAAAAACCATTTTGGTCTTGATGGATATAGTCAGATAGAAATGGTTTCAATCTTTCGGCCAGAATTGTCACAAATATTTTGTAGTCAACATTTAAGAGTGATATAGGTCTATAGTTTTTAAGTTGGGTTAGGTCCGAATCAGGTACATCTTATTTTTGATCAGTTACTGTGTTGTGCAATACAACTTCAGGAACTGCAAGAATTGCTTTTGTCATTTATCATGGTATGATCATAATGGCATTATTTTAATGTGTTGTTTCAGTTACATATACTGTATATTAGAAACCATTAAGTCAATCATGGTTTTAAGGTTTACAGGTAGTCCTTGACTTATTCATTCAGTGACTGTTTGAAATTACAACAGCACTGTATGAAGAGACTTACAATCTGTGCTTGAAGTTACAGCTATTGCAGCACCCCTGCTGTCGCACAATCAAAAGTAAGCTGCATGGCAACCCCTGCATTTATGGCCCTAGGGCTCACCCCATTCTATGCCATTTTCCCATCCTGCAGTATAGCATATCACTAATTGGCAGCAGTGTCAGGGATGGGTCTGAAGTAGAGATCTGGGATCTTCAACAGCCTCAGCCAGCTGCCACTGCTTCTCAGACCTTAACTTCAGCCCCAGCACCACTGCTGTCCCTGAGCAATGCCCACCTCAAGCCCCATATCACTGACCTTTTCAGCCTTGCATCTTTATCCAAGCTGTAGATTCCATATCTTTTCCAAGTTGCGCAACCCAAAGCTACCACAGTTTACCACGCTGAAGGTCCAGGTTGGGATGACTGAGGCTTCCAGGACTGGCTGCAGCTTTGCAGTGGCCCTCGATTTCCATGTGGCCTGTGCCAGGCCTCCCAGGGAATCCCCCACCCCCTGAGGTACCCAACACCTTTATCTGAGACTGTCCACTTAACAACCTGAAAAATTGGAAATGCCAGGATTGCAGTCATTGTGTAAGGGGTAAAACAATCACATCATCTCTCACTTAATGATTGCTTCATTCAGCAATCTTCATTCCAGTCCCAAGTGTAAGTTAGGGATTACATATTAATTTGTTTGCCTCACTTACTTACAATGAATGACTTATAAAAACTTATCTTTTAAATCATCTGCTTGAAACATATTTATTTTTTTCAGCAATCACCATTCTCATTCATTCCAAGGTCTTTGAATGACTCAATAGCTTTTTCCATATACTCTCATTTTGTTCCCATATCTATTTATTTTACTTACAAATATTTTTTCATGAATTGCATTTATTTAGAATGGTTCATGGTTTTTCCCAAACATGTGACTGATTCTTCCTGCTATCCATGGTTTCCTGGATGACATCAGTTCATACTTTCTGATGTAATTTTAGTTCTTTCTTTTGTAATTCCATGATTCATCAATTCCATTCTACAAGACCAAATCACCATTTGTCAGATCAGTTACATCTTTTCTCTTAATTTGTGAACAAAGCTACCTTCCTTCTAATTCTTGCCAGTAACTGACATAATATAAGCTTTGCAGCTGTTCATATGTTATGGGTGTCACCACAGATGTTCTGAGTTCCACTGGTTACCATGGTTTCAGTCTTTTGCATTATGGTTAATATTGACATGGATTAGATGTAGAATATATTTCAAGGCTTAATCCTCACTTTGCTACTTGTAGCATTTTCTTCTAATAACAGTACTAGTCAATTTTAACCAGTATGCACAAAAAAGAATCAATGTTCAATTTTATGCTAAACATGCTTGTAAGTAGTCCCTCCAAGCTCACATCTCTAAATTAGAGAATATCTTGGCAAGACAGAATAAAATTATTTACATCAACTAATTCAGAGGCATACTCAGTGTACCTACTTATTAATTCAGTTGTACGCCACTCTATTTCTGGAAGCTCTGAGAAGCTTATAAATAATAAGTTTACTTAACTTATTAACAACTTAAACCAGTATTGACTTGAACTGTTTTGATGGATAGCAATTCTACCAACATTTCCATTGTTTCTGCCTTATGTTTGATGCTATTGGCTATTTCATGTGAAAAACATGCCTGTTCATTTGCCATCTTTTTAGGTTACATTAAGTTTTTCTAAATTTTCAAAAATGTAAAGTGACCCTAATACAGTAATCCCTCGTTTTTTGCGGTTAATGGGGACCAGACCCTTCCGTGAAAAACGAAAATCCGCGACGTAGGATTCTATAGGAAACTTGCATTGGTGGACATGTTTAAAGCAACCACTAGGTGGCGCTTGCCTCCTACCAATGCAATTTTATTTTTTTTTGTATTTTTTCCAAATCAGCGAAGGAGTGAAGACGCGGAAAACGAAGACGCGAATAACGAGGGATGACTGTATCACCAACAGAATATTTATAACTTATTTAAAATAAAGAAAATTGTTTCTACATTTCACAAATTCTGACTGCAAATGGAAATAATCACATTTTGTATTTCTCCTTGCAGGGAAGTTATAGAAAAAAAGCCAGAGAAATTCAAAATTGAATGTTTAAATGATATTAAGAACTTATTTGGTCCATGTGAACAGCCATTTTATGCAGCTTTTGGGAACAGATCTAATGTAAGTTGCATCATCCTACAATAAATTTACTATTTGTTTCCTTTTTTTTCTAAACTATATAATTGAAATGAAATTATTGTTACAAGACAGTATGTTACAAGCCTACTATGGAAGGATGCATATAAATACCTAGCAAAATTGGGCAAATTCCATTCTGTATCCAGTGACTTTCCTCCATTCTAAAAATAATAGAGAAATAGTTCTAGCTTAACAGCCATTGTTTAGCAATTCTTTGAAATTACAGCGGTGTTGAAAAAACTGACTTTTTGCACTTATGACCATCACTTTTTTCCATGGTGTTCTGATTGTCCTTTGAGACTTTCCCAGCCAGCTTCTGACAAGAAAAGTCAATGGGAAAGCTAGCAGAACGTCACAAGTCTCGGTCAAATGGGTCTTAATGAGAGTTGCCGGTCACAATTAGACTTATTATACCCGTGACGTTAAATTGGTCTTAATTTTACCATTAAATCTAAATTCTATAGCAATGAATTGCATCAATTCTCTATTTTTAGAATAGTCTTTTTTTTAAAAAGTATATTACAAACTCATATCCTGGATCCATTTCTGAAGACAAGGAGCATAAGTATATTCTCAATTACGTAAAATTATTCTTTCTGTAAGTTAAGCTTAATAGAGCAAAAGATTTTTCTAAGCTGACAAATTCCACGCTTGAAAATATAATTCAACATCACAATGAGTTCCTTAAATATAATATTATATATATAAATATATAAAATGTAATGGTATATGTAGTAAATTGAAACAAAAACAAGGCTATAGCTGGACAAAACCTAATCAAATGAGCTAAAGAATCTTTAGATATTTTAAATCTATAGTACTATGGATATTTTTCCTGTTAAATAAATTTCCCTTTTGTCATGCTTATTTTATTTCAATCATTACATCTAGTTTCTCCACAATTGGTGGAGCTGTGAAGTCACACCCCTTGTGTAGCTCCTCCCAGTTTTAGACTCAGTCGATCCAGGACTGGATGTGCAGTTAACGATCTCCAAAAATTGAGAAATTTATTAGATTTAATTTGGGT
This sequence comes from Rhabdophis nuchalis, assembly GCA_039707465.1. NCBI lineage: Eukaryota > Metazoa > Chordata > Lepidosauria > Squamata > Natricidae > Rhabdophis > Rhabdophis nuchalis. The sequence continues at coordinate 170,485,554 of CM077645.1, forward strand.
TTTTAGCTCAAATTCCTCCCTCTGCCAAATAAAAGTAAAATTTTCTAATCACATCCTTGCTGGGATTGAGGTCTTTAGCTGAAGGTTGCTTTCCCAGTCAACTCATTTTTTCCAAGGCTGAGCAATAATATATAATCTATTGTCAGAAGATTAGGAAGGATAGAAATGTTAGAAGTTAATAACTATCAGCAGTATTTTCTGAGATGCACTTAGGAAGCTTTAATTTAATTATATAACTAACTTTTCTAAATTAATCAAATTTAGAACTATTGTCAAAATTATTTGAGTGCCTATGTGATTGATAAATACATTGATAAATAATAAAATTGGTATCATCTCTATAGACTGAAATACGGTTAAGTTCTGTTTTTCTGCAGGATGTCTATGCCTATATGCAAGTTGGAGTTCCAGCCTGTAGAATATTCACAGTTAACCCAAAGGGTGAACTTATCCAGGAACAAACAAAAGGAAACAAATCTTCGTAAGTATGGGATTTTAAAAATAGATTGGGAAAGATTGCAATATTGTGTGAAGTCACGGTTGTTATTAATTTTAAATGTTTAATTGTAAATTGACTAATAGTCAAAGAACTGCATTTCTTTAATGTAGTACAAAAGGAATGATTAGAATTTTAATTTTGGAAAATTACAAACCGACTAATTGCCCAGGTGGATTTTAAATATGATTTTAGAATTGAATATTACAATTATTATCTCCTTCCCATGGGAAAATGATTTTATTTTGAAAAATAAGATGAGATTTTAAAAATCAGCCACTAAAGGGAATTAAGATTACAATTTGACCTACAATTAAAAAATGAAGAAAATATTCTAACTCTGAATATGTTGATGGATATTTTTGAACAGTGGACCCAGAAGTTAATTTTAATAGTCTTTGCATCTATTAATTCCATTTACGTTGCATAGTATAAATATTCTAATTTGCATGAATCTTATAATGGTTCCTAACTTGGTTAATATTTCCTGGATTTCCGAGTCCCAGGTTGGTGAAAATTAGGATATTGCCTACATGACTTTGAACCAAAAGAGATGCTTTCACCTGTGAGAGAAAAGTTCAGACCAAAGACAAATTAGATTTAACCCTTTCCCTTTTTAAAAGCCGAGGAAAGACTGATTTTCTTGCTTCTGATGGGTCTGGTGCCTGTTTTTTTCAGGGTTTTTATTCTCTCTGCCCACTACTTACAATATTGCTTTCCCTTTAACTCATGTCGGAACTTTTTCAGATGTTTTCTCTAAATTCACAAGTACCTGTGATAAATTTGTATATATCTACCTCATGGAGCATTGGGAAACCTAGCTTGAGCTATACGATTGTGAGCATTTCCAATTTTGGATTTGTCATGCTGTGTTCACATATGTGCAAACAGACAATAAAATTTAACATTTGTTAGTCTCATTTTATTATGCCTGGTAAGACTTGTAAAAAGCCCAGAAAATGTAGGGTTGATGATGATACAAGAATTTTACAAATTGAAATCAGAACTATTTTTGCTGGGATTAGCAACTAGACAAACAATTTGAGATTAGAGAATATTATTTTATATGAGTACTGCTATAAGACTGATACATACACAAAAATGAAGTGATTTGAAATATAGGCAATCTTCAACTTACAACTAATTTGCCCATCAAGGTTCTGTCGTAAAACTGGTTGGTCTGTGTCCTATTTTGTGTTTGTTAAGAGAATTTTCTGGTTGATAAAGCAAACCATTGGTTTGCTATGGGCATGGTTTTGCCAAAAACTGGAAACAATGACTGGTTTTTAGCAAAACCATTGTAAAACATGGTCACATGATCATGTGATGCTGCAGACTGTGGCTGTATTACTGAGAACCTGAAGTTTGGTCACATGTCTACAGGAGGGGAGATCAGACTGTCAGAACTTTGAATCCATATCATAAGTATCCCCAAGATAAGCCTGTTGTAACTTTGAACAGTCGCTAAATGACTAATCATAAATTGAGGACTAGCTATACCTACAGTGGAGGAATGGTTGGCTAGATAATGGAACTAGCAGAGCAGGCAAAAGAAACTTAGAGAAAATAAACTACTATTTTTATTAGCAAATGGGCTAATATGGGGTTTTTGTTGACAAAAAGAAAAAAAAATGATTTTTAGATTTGATGATTAGAAAGAGTAAATTTTGGAAAGAAGGAAATGTTGTACCCTTAGAAAAAGAGGATAAATATATATGCATTTAAAACTTCTGTTAAGAAGATTGCAAGCAGTTCTTTGCAACTTTTTCTAGTTTTGGTTTTTTCTATATATTTCTTTCGTTCTCTTCTTTTCTTTTCACTTTTTTCTTTTCTGAGTTTTATATGTTTTTACAATTGCAATTAAAATCTTCAAATATATATATATTTATGAATTTAGCATTTGTTAAGACTTGAATGTCACTGTTAACCTTTGCATAAGTACAATTAAACTTATTGGGACATGCTTCTTTAGTATAGGTAATATTATGCTATAAAATAAGGATAATGCATTAATGTTTTTTCTAATTTGTTTTGTATACAGGTATTACAGATTAAATGAACTTGTGGAACATTTGTTTCCACTAATTAATAAAGAACAGAGTTCTGCTTTTGTGTGCCCAGAATTCAGTTCCTTTTGCTACTGGAGAAAACTGCTTCCGGAAGTGAATATGGAAGATTTAGCTTAATAGCATTACTCACACAGAGCTTCTTTCTGAAGATGTCACTTACTGTTTTGGTACCATGTGTCTTATTAAATTCAGGAAGAGCCATTCGTTGATGCAAACTAATGAAATGCAAAACTATTTCTTTTGTTCTTTATTCAAGCCTACTTTTTTTTTTAACGATACTGGAAAAATAATCTTCTGAAATAGCAAATTTTCAAATGAAGGAAAATGGATGAATTTAGTTTTTCATCTTCAAGTGTACAGTATATGAAATACAAAAGAAGTGTGGAACTCGTAGTAGCATTTCTGTTTAGTCTGCTATTCTGGATGGTAATCAAAATAGCATTTAAGGTGTTTTAGATGCAACAACTGAAAAACATCGTGCAGTTCTCTGTGTGTCTTAAGAATGTAGTAGTTAATGGGTAAGTCTAGAAAAATGAAATCAAAGTAAAAATGCTATTTTTAATTAAGCATTTATGCAGGTTCGCCTTTAGCACTGTATAAATCTTACACAGTACGATAGACCGTCCTGAGCTTTTTACTTGCAGCACTTTTTTTCTTTGGTAAGCTACTACGTGAAATTGAAAGTCCACAGAATGATAAGAATTTCTTTGCTGCAAAGCAGGAGGTTGTTGCCATTTCCTAATTACATTTAGTTTATGTATGATGGAAAAGTTACTAGGCAACATACACAGAAAATATTCAGGGATAAACTTGCTTTCTAAGTAAATGGCAATGCATATAGCCAATTTTTAAAACGGACAACTGTTTTGCTTTTAAGGACCTCTGCATCAGGGTTTATCAATTCCATAAAAAAGATGCAGATCAATTAATTATTTTGAAACAGCTATAAATGTCAGTTCTGATTAAATATTTTGTATTAGCTGCACAGTAACTCTAAAAAATAACGAAAGTTCTGGGTTAATTAGCAGTTGTCTTACATTATTTCATTTGTTTTCCATGGCTGCACAATCTGTTAATGCAAATGTCTATAGATAATGCAGCAGATTTAGCAGGTTTTTACCCTTATGTCCTAGCAAAATAATTTTAAAGATTATCTTAAATTTTATCTCAGATTTTAAGAATGGATAGGCATATATGCAGGCAACACTTGTGAATGGATGTTTTTTTCTTGACACTGAAACATATGTAAATATATCAAAAGGTAAGGTCAGCTATTGATTTGAGTTCATGTTGCAGTAGTGTTTAGAAAGAGTGTTTCAGGAAGAATGGCCTATTTTCTATTGAATTTGTATAGAAAATATATCTGAGAAAATTTAGAAATTTCAAGGTCTGGCATTTTTTACACTATTTTAAGTGTATAGATTCTTAACACCAATGAAATAAATAGTGTTTGGGCTGCAATGTAGTATATTTGAAACAAATATACATCCCAACCAATATACTCTGTACGCTCAAAGTATACAATTTTGATTAGTCACTGCCAATTGTACTGTATCAAATTTATTAGTGTATTGTGTAATTATGTTGATATTTGATAAAGCACTTTCTTAGATTAAAATTTAGTAAAACAAAAAGGAAAAAAAATCCATTAGCACCCTCAAAAGTTGTGATATTTGTTCTATGCTGCAGTACTATTTAGTTTGCATTTTAGTAATGCTTTATACCTTTATTTTGATAAATTGAATCCCTAACACCATTAGGGTCCAGAGTCATCTGGAGTTAATTTTTCTGTGATAAAGTAGTTGGAATTGAAAAAACCTATGGCTTATTTTTTGAATGTTGAGAATTTCCAAATTGCTTTTCAAGAAGAATTTCATTACACACATATGTATTCAGAATTCTGTTTTGTTAAATTTGAAAAGTGCTTGCGTCATCCTGATCCAAACATTACTTTTCATTGCAACAAATATACAAGTCTTAACATGGTGTATTATCTATTTAAATCTTTCTGGATACTGTTATTGGGTAATTATATATTAAGTTTGGATTTTGCTTCAGTAACTCTAGCGCTGGCCAGTGATGAACTTTGTCTCAGTATTCACTTACTGATTGAGCTCATCTTTAATCTATTTCCTGGTAGCAAATACTGATGAGTTGGAAAACAATGCTTGTACTATTCCTGTTTTGGAGAAGTACAAGTAAGCTAATTCTTTCTGTGAAAGAAATGGACATTTATGTTTATTTACTATGTCAGTCTGTTTTTTCAAAGTATAGTTACTTTTACTCTAGAAATATAATGAATTGCTGTACCAGTTAAATTATTTAATTGGAATAAATAAATACTGCAATCTAAATGAGCTGAACATCTTGATCTGAATCTCTGCAGATTTTTTAAAAAAAACATAAAAAAGGACCCAAAATGTCGGTGTTTTGTATTGCCAGACAAAGCTCAGATTTCTTATTCTTTCTGTTCGAGCTGTCCGGAAGACAGAATGTATTTCAGTAAAAAAGGGATACATATTCTTTTTTTCAAATGTTACTGTTAATATATCGGTTGAAAAATATATCTTCATTTGGAAAATTAATATTTCACTAAATTTCATGACTCAGAATTGGTTAACTCTAAATGTATTCAATTAGTATGATATATCATATATAGACTATTAAAATATGTAAAGTATTGCTAAGAGGTCTTAAAATGCCAAATACAATAAAAATATATGAAAACATATGTCTTTTCTCACCTTGCAACTAATAAAGTTGGCTTCATAACCAGCAAAATTTTGAAACTTTAAAAACAAGCTCTACACTTGAACAGTTCAGATTGCGAGAAAGAAGAAAACTCTTGAAACATTGTTAACTGTGGTTGGATTTTTCCTTTGATATAACTTTGTTTACTTATTAATCAAAAAACATTCCAGAACAGTGATTTTTGGTACAAACTGGATGTATTAGGAAAAATGTCATATCATATTGTTTAATAAAGTTTATAGTAAAATTACATCTGTGTCTGTTTCCATAGAAATGTTTATAGCATAATAAATATTTATAGATATTATGAGAAATGAAATTTAATTCTAAATGCAGGAGGAAGAAGTCTATAGTACCATGTATTTTGGATAAGACAAGAGAATGAAAACAATACAGCTACTGTCATTGTATAAAAATACTTCATATTCTAGTGGTTACACTTAATGGCTGGGTGCTGTATTCTATAGCCTATGTAGTTATTTGGCAGTTGTAGTAGCATTAGCAAATTTGTCAGTGCAATGGAAATAGAAACTGGAAACTCAGGATAAATTAAAGTAATTTAATCCTTTGACAGTAAAACTACTGGAAGAAGTGGGGGGGGGGAGGAATGAGAAGAATCCACAGTATGGTGCATACTCAGGATATAAAATACTGACTTTATATCCAAAAAGAATATAAGGACTAGAAATTGGAACAAAAATACTCCACTATTTCTACTGTTCTCCCACTTGGAATGTCTTATTGCATGTGCAATAAATATTTAGAATGTTTTTGGCTAATCAAGAAATGAGTCCAACAAGGATCAGTAAGAATTCAGCTATTACATGCAAATGTTTGAAAACTATGATGAAAACAATATAAAGTTTTGACATTTTGACTTTGAAGTTTTGACTTTGACATTTCCTAGAAATATGGAATGTGAACTGCATAAATCCACTATAATATGAAAATAAACTCAAAGATGAAGCCAGTTAATGGAGAAAAATGGGAAGTGACTGAACTGGACAAAGGTAGATGGTGAAAAGGAGACGGGAACTATTTCTTCATTAAAGTATATTGTCTAATCAGCAGCAAATTTCCAGTTGAATATACACATTTGATACCATTAAATACTTAAACATTGTTCCACTTTTGAATACACTCATTGTAAAGGAAGAACTGAACAACCGTATGCAAAATAAAGACAAATTACAAATGGATATGTTCCCATTTTTCTGAAATAGCTTATACAATTTGAAAACATGCAAAACCAAATTTGAAAATGATATAGTATCTGGTGAATAACAATATCAGGCATGAAAGACCAAGTCCACATATGAAGGTTCAGTTAAACTGATTTAGTGCAAAAAGCCAGGACACAGGAATCTTGTCAACTAAGGGTTGACACCTGTTTAGTTAGATAAGGGTCAACAGCATTTAGGGGGAGTGGGGTGGACTTGTGGCTATGTAGAGTTTGTAGGCTAATTGCCCTTTTCACTCTGCCCCAGGTTCTGCCATCCCTTCCACAGGATGTTTATAGGCCCTACTATTGAAGGCAACAATAAATTAGCAGCCTGGACAAGCAATATAATTTTTAGTTTCATTCAACTAGTCCTAAAATGCTTGAAATATAATACTGTTTCCAAATGTTAGAATTCCAAGAGGGTTTTTTCTAATTCTAAAAGCTGCTTATTGCTTTCAAATGTTAAAACAGCTGTTCACAATGATTAATTGTAATACAAATATTTCTAAAATGTATAGCACTATGGCCCTTTTTGGGCCTTAAGATTGCCTCACAGCATTGTGTTATTTTCAATAAATCCAAATAGATTAACTTATTTTTCTAGAAATTAAAATTACCAGCTTTGCATTCAAGTAGATCCAGGTGAAATGGTAAAACAGAAAGCAATAAACTTATTGATTGTGGGGTGTTGATAATTTTGCTTCATTTAAGTGAACTGCAACAAATGAACAACTTTTCATGTTTTCATAAAACTCTGAAGAAAATAATGCTTCTAGTTTGAGGATAGAAAACATTTTTCTACATATGAATCAGTTTAAAAATGAGCTCATCTTTCAGGAGGAAGTTTGCTTTATGTTGCTTAGAAACAATCCTTCAGGGATGGCTCATGGAACAATGAAAGACATAACTATTTCTGAGACCCCAAGAGAGAAGATTAATGAGAAATACTTAATAAATCTAGCTCTTAGCATCATTTGTAACTTACAAAGTAGTAGAAGGAAAGTGTTATTTGGCAGGTTGCTATTATCAGTCTGCTCTAAAAGTAATTCATATGAATGAATAATACAGTTTTGTGTTCTCTTGTGAACTTGTAAATTACTAAAACATTAAATAAATAAGTCCTGGGGGGGGGGGGGAAACATTTATGATAATTGTAGAAGCTGGTACAAATATTGGATACATGTTTTTTTATGGATCCAGATATTGTAGAATTGGTAGAAAATTGACAGAAGGTAATTAGAATTTTGAAAAAAAAACTAAAATAATTGTAGAAAATAACAGTATTATAGAGATAATGCTAAGAATTAATTTTATTCTTTTGTTGTATTACACACACTAGATATAAGCAATAAACATGTAAGATTTGAAATTGTGTTGTTTTATTTAATGTTGTTTGTTAAATAAGGCACAATTGACCAGTCAGGCTTATACGCCATGTGCCATGACTTATGATGGTAATTTTCACATTACAAAGCTACAAACTATAATTTGCAAATTGTATGACTTTTGCAGTCATGCATGCCAACTTCTCAATTTTAGTCTCGCATGAGGGACAATAAGACTCATTACTTAGTTGTTGCAATGATCTCAAAAGCTAACTAAAATGGGTGTAAGCTGAATTTTAAAAGCCATCTGGAAGTATTCTGTTCACTTTCTGACAAAATACATTAAAAAAGAGATAAGAGGTAGAAAAAAAGACAGCCTTGTGCAGTTCTAGCTCTTACAGTGTTCAGCATTGGGCTATGAACCATGACAAGTTATTCAAGATTAAATGTTGTCCTTGGAACAGAAATGAAATTTCCATCCTTTAATGAGATAAGCAGCCTTCAAGCAATAGAATGCTCATAAATTTTAATATGCAAATGACCAAACCTTCATGAGAGTTCAGGTGCATACATAAAGATTTCATGAAATGTGGCTATCACTCAAAATCTCAACCGCTTTTAATTTTGGAAGATAGTGATGGGTGCTCCTTCACTAGATTTTCAGATTTTGTGAGATAATCAATTTTTATTTTATTTATTTTTTATTTATTTATTTTATTAAATTTATACCCCGCCCTTCTCCTTGTTAGGACCCAGGGCGGCGCACAGGCATTATTTAAGAACACAAAATACAATAAATATCTATTAAAATGTATTAAATTAATAAACCCGTGCTAAAACCCAATATTAAAACCCTTGCCAATTATAAATTATTTTCTTAAAAAGTCAGAAATGGGGGCTATCCTAGGCCGGCTTGTTGGAATAAATACGTCTTAAGACGTTGGCGGAAGAGGCGGAGGTCCGAGATAGTACGGAGGTCGGGGGGTAGGTCGTTCCAGAGGGCCGGGCCCGCCACAGAGAAGGCCCTTCCCCTGGGTGTCGCCAACCGGCATTGCCCCGTCGACGGCACCCGAAGAAGACCCTCTCTGTGGGAGCGGATCGGATGAAGGGATGTATGGGGCAGGAGGCGGTCTCGTATATAGCTAGGCCCCGAGCCATGGAGCGATTTAAAGATGGTCATCAGCACCTTGAAGCGCACTCGAAAGGCCACAGGCAGCCAGTGCAGCTCGCGCAGGAGAGGTGTTACGTGGGTTTGCCTTGTGGCACCCATAATCACCCGTGCGGCCGCATTCTGTACTAACTGTAGCCTTCGAGTGCACCTCAAGGGGAGCCCCATGTAGAGAGCGTTACAGTAATCCAGCCGGGATGTCACGAGCGCTTGAGTGACTGTGCGAAGGGCTCCCCGGTCCAGTAAGGGGCGCAACTGGCGTATCAGGCGTACCTGATAGAATGCCCCCCTGGCCACGGCCGCCACATGGTCCTCCATGGACAGCCGGGAATCCAGGAGGACGCCCAAGTGCCATGAAATCTGTTCGGGAATGAAATCACATAGTGTAAACTCCCTATAGCTAAAGGGAGCTAATAAAAAGAATGCATGAGTTGATTGAGACAATAAAAAGATATCAAATATATTGTATATAGAAATCTGAATAAAGTCCCATTATATTATCATCATAGCTCTCTCAGATATTCGCAAATGTTGCAAAACATATATTTTGAACATTTTATAATGCAACCATAGCTTGTCTTGGTATGCATATTTCTTTTCTTACATTCAGTTGTGTCCAGTTCTCAGAGACTGCCTGGACAAGTCCCTGCAGTTTTCTTGACAAGATTTTCAGAAGTGGGTTTGCCATTTCTTCCTTCCTTTCCTTTGAGAGAAAGTGACTGGCCAAAGGTCATCCACCTGGCTTTGTGTCTAAGGTAGGATAGGATTAGAATTCATGGTCTTCTGGTTTCTAGCCAGATGCCTTAATTACTACACCAAATTGTGTCTATACATAAATAACCATACTCTATAAATAAAAGGCAAATAGGAGAAGAAACATAGATAAGGGCAGCACTTAAGCCAAATGATCAAAATGTAGAAAAATGGAAAAAGCAACATTAACGCTTTCCAATTCATTCATTATTTCTTCAGGTTCAATTTCTAGATATTTAATTCAGGTTTTATTTTCTGCTCAGGTCTGAGAAATTTCAGGGTACAGAAATATTCCACTGAATGTAGAATATATTTCATCAGAGTCTGCATAGGCTAGCTTGCCCCCATTAACTACAACGCCTACCTCTGCACCTGTTTTGAGATGGAGAACAAGTTGAAAAGCCCCAGTTCCACCACAAATCCGTTTCCCTGATCTTGGCTTGCGATGTTCAGGTTGGTCTTTCTTATAGCCAGCTGTGTGAAGTTGAGCAACACTGGAATTGGAGACCGACAGCATTGCTTCAATATATTCACCTCTCTCAGGAACTACAACAGCTGTGATTAGGTAACGACCTTCATATGGTGATGTAAAGAAACCTGCAAAAAAGATGTATCAGTAAATAACATATACCCTCTAATTCTTATAATAGGACAAGTGCATATTTATTTGAGGTTTTCTTTCCAGATGAAGAGATGAAACATAACAGTTTTACTGTGAAAGTTTTCTATTGTATTAGAACTAGTAAAGCAAAATTCTTCACAGAATAGTTAGGGTTTGTTTGTTGTATATGGCTGCCCCTCTCACAGAAATGACTGGGCAGCATCCAACAATCCAATAAAAGAGTAGACATATAAAACAATCATTACTTAAAATATGGCGTAATTATTATTAAAACAACATTAAAAACTTTAAAAGCAGAACTAAGAATAACAAAATAATAAGATGGAGGAATATTAAAAATGACGAGCCATCTCACAAGTTCATCCATCCCCTGGTGTCCTCACGCCTGCTGACATAATCAGGTCTTGAGAGACCTTCAAAGGGATGGTGAGACTGACTTCAACTCTGAGGTGGAAAGATTCCATGATGCAAGCACCAAAAAGTCCCTCTTGTCTAGAGCTCACCAAATGTAACTCCTTAGATGACAGAATCTGTTGGATCCGACGGGATGGGCAGATAAAATTGGGAAGAAGTGGTCTATCAAAAGCTGATCTCATGCTATTTAGATCTTTAAAATACCAGATCCAGACACAAACTGGTAACCAATGCAGCTTGCACAGCAGAGGTATAACATGCAATTTACCAGAAACTCACATAACTGCTCACACCAGCTGCCCTTTATAAGGGCAGCCCCATGTACAACACATTGCAACTGTCAAACTGAGATTTGACTTGGCATGAATTGGCGTGAGCAGAGCCCTTTAATCCAGGAATATATATGCCTGATGTACAACACAAAAATTGTGCAAAGGCCCTCTTAACCATGATAGCCATGTGTTTCATGAGCAGGAATTGTGAGACCAGAAGTCCTCCTGATTGCACACAGAATATATTTGGGGCAATGTGATGCCATCCAGAATCAGATATGATCTAATCCTAAAACCAGACTGCCCCCAAACCAAAGCCATTCAGTCTTGTCAGGATTCAGTTAGTCTGTTGTTCACCATTCAGACTCTGAATGGACAGTCTCACATAGAGTGTCCTGCACAGCGGCATCTCTGAAAGTTGAAAGATGATGTCCACTGATGATGTTATCTAGCTTGGCTAATGAAATGCTAATGCAAGAAAATAACCAAGCTCAGAGAGCACCAAGGACCCTTCCTTAGAGATGCAGGGTGGAAAAAGGTCACCAATGTACTAAACGGAACCACAAGTCCTGAATACTTCAAAACTGGTCATTCTGGCTACTCCCGAATTTAAAATTATAACCTTGACTTAATTTACAGGCTTTATAGGCTCTAAATCAGAGGTGGGTTGCAAATCCCGGCGCTACTGGTTTGCTGGTGCTCACGTGCATGTGCAGAAGTGCCAGAGCCTTCCACCACCGCCACTACTGGTTCACCTGATCCAGGCCGAATCAGGAGCAACCCACATCTGCTCTAAACTAACTTGATTTGTTTAAGCAAACAATACCATAAGTATCAATCTGATGAGGAAAAAAGAAATCTCCATACTGCACTGTTTCTCATACTTAATTCAAATGAATTGCTTTTAATCAAACTATTTCTGCATTACTTGCTTGTGTTATACTATGTAAACTGCAGACAGAAATAGAAAATATACCGCTTGAAGAAACTGAAGCAGTTGAAAGTCTGTACAATAACCGATTGCATTTCAATAACACAAATAAAATGAGGACAGAAAATGCATAAAGCTATTTCCCCCCCCCCCCAGGAAATATTTTTTGCAAACCTGCCCAAGGTCTGCTACTGATCTTTTCCATGGAGCAAAGTTATATCGATTTATGGAATAGCTACACCGCCCTACCCTTCAATCTGTACCAGCCATCTGCAACAGAATAAATTCTGTGTGTAAGGATATACAAACCTGTGGTCACAGCAGATAATGAGATGGTTTTTAGAGTCAACTGACAAGGAAACCAAGTCAGATTCAGGCTGCAACTAGACTGCCTTGTTACTTTCTATTTTGAGTAATGTTCAAAAAGATGGGAAAATATAAAGCATCGGAAAAATAAATGTGAATTTTTAATCTGAGTAATTGAAATCTGCTGTTGTAATTTATTAACATTCTCAAGCAAATGTCAAATTATCGCCCTACCTTGCACCTTACCTGTGTTAGGGTTATAATAATTCCCATCATTTACAAGGACCTTGTTAAAACGTATCACACCCACATCTTCAGGGAAAGGCTTCTTTGTGAGGCCAGCAGAGAAAGACACCAAAGAAGTAAAAGCTCCTAATAAATTGGAGAAAAATATATAATTTAAATGTGTTAATATGAATTTATTTATTTATGAATCCTATACAAATTTTTCTCCTTAAATTAGAAAGTCCATAACTATATGAAACTTAAGTTTCTGGCCTAACCTACCGTACCTAGCCTTAGTTTTTAGCAGAGAAATTCGTACATTGGTTTTATGGATTAGTTTTAATGGGGTAGATTTTAGCACAGGGTGTTAATTTAATATAGTTTTAAGTATTTATGTATTTATTCTGTGATATATTTCACTTTCACTTTCACTTTATTTCAATTTATATACCGCGCCTTCTCCATCGAAATGGACCCAGGGCGGTGCACAGGAAATTAAAACCAACAATAATAAAGCTACAATAAATAGGTAAAAAGAATTAAAAATATTATGTTTTTTACATTTCCTGTGCACCGCCCCGAGTCCCTTTGGGGAGAGGGGGAGGTTAATAAGTCGAATAAATAATAATAATAATAATAATAATAATAATAATAATAATAATAATAATAATAATAATAATAATAATAAGTACTTTCAAGATATTGGTTTTATGTTTCTCTACCTACTCACCATTTTTTGCATGCTTAAACTCTCATTCACCATTTTATCCATGTGCAAAATATATGACATACACATTTTACCTATACAAAAAGTCACATTTCATTTTTATTTCATTCATTATTTCCTAAGCCATTCTGCCATATCCATTTTTAGCATTACTCACTGAGCTACAGGATAAAAAAGAAAATTGCAAACTTTCTTTGTAAACAAAAAGAAACCAATAAATAGATATTTATTTTTCTCTTCACTTGCTTCCATTATCCTTAAGTACAGTATGAGATCATTTAATATTTTGAAACTATGTTATGAGATGTATTTTCTGAACAAGATTTCATCAGATAAGATTTCTAGAAATAGTATTTATGGTATAAATTGTTTCAAATTACCAGCAAATATAATGTGGAAATTAGCTTCAAGAAATTAAGAGAAGCAATAGCATTACCTTGTGGAGATGGAGATTTGGGTGGGTTTGGATAACCTGTAAGAAAATATATGGAAAAAATATTTTAAAAACAATTATTCTCATCTCTCTGTCCCTTTTTACTAGTGTAGACTTCAAATAATTTTGCAGAGTGGTCTTTTCAAACTCAGTGATTTCAGAATTGCTATCTGAAATGAAGAATTTGGATAGTGTAACAAGAACATTCCTTTTTGCTCTAGAGCAGAGGTGGAGAAGATATGGGTGGAGACAGAATAAGAAAAGTTATATTGTTTCTCAGAAAAACAACATTTAATGATATAGTTAGAAGCTACTATCTTAATGCCTCCCACTACAATTCCAAGAGACACGGATGCTGTACTGTTGGAGAAATTTCCAAGGAGGGGTTGACTTCTGAGTACTGAGTTTCAAGTCTGGTCATTTTGTTAAGGAATTTAGATAATAATATTTGATACTCTGTGAAAGCTAATTAAATTTAGCCATTTCAGTCATGAATGGAAAAATAAATAAATTATAAAACATTAATATCATAATTAGAGACTATCCTGAACTAGCAGCAGTTAATAGCAGATTGTGCTGAAATCACACAGCGCTTCTCCTTCTTACTGTTGATTAACTCCCTTTTCACATACCAGAAGAATTAATTTCCTTCTTAATGGATTTAGACCAACTCCAAAGTGGTATTTCAAAAACCTTAATAATGTTCAGTCCCATTTTCTCTGTATTCCATTTGTATCTATTTTCCATTCCAACAATGGACTACAGTAACTATCCTTTCTGATAGTGAACTTAGCAGTTAAAGCTTACAGAACTAGGCTACCAAATGATCACTGGAAAACTAAAGGGAGGATATAATTTGCCTTTAAGGATCGTGAGATTTTCATATATATGCAAAGACAAATTCTTTAAAATAATAAGGTAAAGTGGCTGAAAATCTGAGTAAAAGCACTTATACTGGGAAGCTTAGTCACACACACACACACACACACACACACACACACTATCAAACATGGCTTCCCATTTAACATCGTTTTCATGATGATATTGTTCATGTTTACCTATGCCTAATCAACACTAATGACATTCAATGCAGGTTTTTTTCATATAGTATCAGAACACCAAATTACAATGAGCATTAACTTGATTTCATCAGTGACTTAAAAGAACTGATCACAGTTAAAAATGCTGATTTCCTCACCTGGTGCCCCTGCGTATCCTTCAGATATAAGCATATTATTCTGGCCATCTTTCCCATTTATTGTTTTTGGCAGTCCTTTTCTTGACCTTAGAAGAGTACCAGGAGGGCCTGCCTGTCCAGCTTCCATCAGTAACCCACTAGATCCAGGCAAAGAAGAGAACCCTGGTTTTGATGGCTCCATCGGGATTCTGGAATCTGATGACTGAAGAGGTATTCCTTGCAATGGGGGCTGTATAATTATTTGTGGACGCGATGGCTGCAGAGGTATTCTTAATTCTTGAATTTGTACAGGTGTTTGGGGTTGGGAAGGTTGCAGATGCACCTCTGTTTGTGACTGTACAGGAATCCTTGGCTGTGATGGTGCTGGAAATTTGCCTGGCTGAGATGACTGTAAGGGTTTTGTTGGATCTGAATGTGGCTCAGGAATTTCTCCTTGCTGTTCCTTTGCTAATGGTTTTTCATCTAAAGATATATATAGAATCGAAAATTCTCCAGTTAGATACAAAAATATATCAGAATTAACATATTTATGACATCTGTAACATTAAAATTATAAAACCAAAGTGCAAGGCTGATGATCATATGCTTCTGTTTTATAATGAAAGGATGACATCAAGCAACCAATGAACCATAGTTATTAAGTGAGAGACCTAAATTCTTTTCAAAAGAGAAACCAGATACAAGTAGTTCTTGGCTTATGATGACAACTGGAGGCAGAAGTTATATCAGTAGGTGATAAAGCATGATCAGTACAGTTGTAAAGCATAATGTCACATGCCTACACCAACAGCAATTCTGGCAGTCTTGGTTGCCATCATAATCCCAAGAACCTGCTTGTATTTATGCAAGCATGACTATGATGGCCATGAACGACCACTCTAGAAGGACGGTGCCTGAGAGGTAACCCGATTGAAGTCTATAAAATCATGCACGGTGTGGACAAAGTAGAAAAGAAAAAAATTGTTTTCCCTATCGCGTAACACTAGAACTAGGGGGCACTCCATGAAAACTTTTGATAGCTAGACCTCAAACAAATAAGAGGAAGTACTTTTTCACCCAGAGGATCACTGGTCTATGGAACTCCCTGCCAGAAGAAGTGGTGACAGCTGTCAGCCTCGATAACTTTAAGAAAGGATTAGACGAGTTCATGGAGAACAAGGGTATCAATGGCTATCATTATGGATGCCTAACGACACCCTCCGGGTTGGAGAGATAGGCAGGATATTTCTCAATGCCATTTGCAGGGAATCATAAGCAGGTGAAGACATCTGCTTGGGAATACCCTGAAGCAAATGGGGAGCCACTGTGTGAGACAGAATGCTGGACTAGATGGGCTGTGGCCTGTTCCAGCAAGGCTATTCTTATGTTCTTATGTTCTTATGTAAGAAATGTCCCAGACAGTCTTGTGGGTGAGAGCTAGGGGCAGATTGCAAGGAATGTGAGTGGGCAGATGGATTCCAAGGACAGATGCTAGTGAGTGCAGGTGAATGGGTGCATGATATGAGTGCAGGTGTAGGAAATCCGTCAATCACAAGATCCAGATGCTTTACAGCTGGTGCAAACTTTCACTTGCAATAAAGTTAATAGTGTACTATATGGAAATAAAATCATAGATGGTAGTCACATGATTTTTCACTTAACTATGTCACTTTACTTAATGACTGAAGTAGAAGTAAGGTTGCAAGTTCGGTTGTGGTCATGTGAATTATTGTGCTGAGCAAGGACTACCTATACACTGTCCACATGCTAGCAGAAAAGTATCTTTAGCAGAATGGTTCCTGAACTCATCTTACAATCATCCATCAAATCTTCTCTGAGGACTGGAGGAACCTTCCTAAATAGCATTTGGGTAATGACCAAAAGTTGAGAAAGGGTATGGATGAGCAGGTCTACTGGATCAGAATGGCAAAATTACCACTAGATGGCAGAAATTAGTTAGTTTTCTGTATCTCTTTGCTGTCATCTATTGAGCTTCCAAATTTTGACAGCCCAAATCTTCTAGTTCCACCAAGAATGAAGATACAGTGATTATTAATTATTTATTAGTTATACATTATTTCCTTTTTAAATTACAATTTGCCCTGCCTCCATTTAAATGATTTTTAAAAGGAAGAGACATCAAGGAAAATGCTATAGATCTGTGCCTTTATTCTGTCTCTCTCACATATCTTTGATTATATTTGCACCGAATTAAAGGACAACTTTTAAGTAGTAGTCCCAAAGACCCACTAAGTTGTTCTAATCTTCACTATATATTTCCATTGTACACTTTGAAAGAGATACAAATTTAAAACAGTACGTGCCTCTTTTGTGTTGGAAGTTATGATTGGAAATTAGTTCTTATTTGTCTAATATAAGAAAGGGATAGACATGGGATGAGTTGCTATTTAATGTGCCAAGAAAAACAATCCATCCATGTTATTTTCACATCTGATGGAAGGAATGATGTAATTCATAGCTGTGTACAAGAACAAGAGGTCAAGTCCTGCTTCCCCCAGTACGGTTTCTGAAAAGAAATGTTAAGACTTATTGAAGTAGGGAGAAAAATCTCCCGTGGTCTAGAATAAAAGAGAGATGCATATTACTAGTAAGAGGATGGAAAGAAAAGACTCACATGATGACAGGAAAGGAAGCTAAAGAAAACTGATTTTTTTAAAGTGATAAAAATATATAATCCTGGGGGTTAAAGTACTTCTTAACATTATTAATTTTTATCCCTCTATTATTATTTTATAAGCAACCCAAGATGCAAACATACATTATATTCCTTCCTCCTCCTATTTTCCCTTTAACAACAGCCCTATGAGGTGGGCTAATGGAGAGAGACTGGCCCAAAGTTACCCAGCTTTCCATTTTGCTTCGTACTTAGCATATACATTATGTTCTCCGGTTTGTATTAAATCCTTTTTATGAATTTTGGAAATATATTATCTTCAGCAAGGGAGCAATAAGGAAATAAGTAAAAGGAACCACACATTCTTTTGTTCCATGGGTAATGACAAAACACCATGAATCAGGTTCTCTGGTCAGTAATAACAAGTCCTACCAAATAAGCACAAATATGCAGAAATGTAAAAACCAAATATTACATTTAGAGATTAAATTTAAAGATATATTTATCTCTCCACCAAAAATTGCTACTTCCAAACAACATTGAAAAAAAGACAGGTATACAGTATGTACACCCACCCATGAGATAACACTGCACTAAATGCTATTTTGGCCTTTTGGATGTCTGATACAGTCGCTTTATATCACACACAGCTCCATTGAAAGGCCAAATGGTAAAGCAGTCACCATTTATAGGCAAAACATTTGTTAATAATCTAAACAGGCCAAAACTTATTTCAATCTATATTCATATCAAACTAATTCCTGTGTGGTGTTAAACGTTCTATAAACAAGCACACATCTCCATGTAAAGCTAGTAAGGTAAGCAGTACTTATAAACAAAATGCTTTGTTTTTCACTGATATGTTGATAAATAGCTGTCATCCTTTGCCAATTAATGCAAAATAACATTGGCTAAACAGTTAGCAATTCTATTTATACAAAATACAGAAAAGCCTGATTTGTGACCTCAATTCTGAAATAAAACTTATCAACTATCAGGATATGCTATCTCATAAAGTGACTGATAATTTAAATGCAAGGTATTTGTTAGGAACTGAAAACTGAAATAATTCAATAAATCATACTTAAGTATCTCTAAATATACTGTGTGAACAGAGCTTGTATACAAGCTCTGATTCAGATTTTTACTGACAGAAATAAATATTGAGCTGCACTTGTTTTCCTAGGCAGAAAATTTATATTTATAGAGCTGTTTTATATATTTGTCTACGATGGGAGTGATTAGAGAAATAATCATATTTAACTACATCTATATTCTATATTTTCTAATGTTTAGTTGAAAACTGACATTATTTAATCCTTTTCTTCTTATATATTGAACATGAGCTTCCATGTACAAAATAGACATTTATGGTATTGTGAATCCTTGCCATTAATTAATCCTATTTTAGTGGTTTGCCTAGCACTTTTGACTAGATATTCCATTTTCATGGAAAATAAATTTGCTCTCAACCTACATTTTCACATTTTGAGCACATTTTGTCACTTTAAGGATGCTCTCCATAATAGCTGAATCATCTTTATATGACCAAGCATCTCACTACCTTAAATGGAAGTGTTGATTAAACAACCAAATAAGGCTTTGGTTCATGTTTCATACATACAGTCTATTCAACAATATTCATTAAACTGTCAACATATATTTGAGTTGAGTCATTTAAAATGTCCTTGGCTTCATTGTGCTTGAAGTAAATAAAATAAACTATTACATGAAATCAATATATTTTGCAGCCTAGAGAAAAGGACTGCAAAGAATCCGGGCAAAGAAGCAAGTGATAAAAATGTTTAATAAAGACAACAAATAAAATTTAAAATGCTGTATGCTTAATTTTGAGTAAGATAACTTCTGCTATGATATAAAAAGTATGTACTGTGCTTCCCCAAAAATAAGA
Organism: Rhabdophis nuchalis; assembly: GCA_039707465.1. Lineage (NCBI taxonomy): Eukaryota > Metazoa > Chordata > Lepidosauria > Squamata > Natricidae > Rhabdophis > Rhabdophis nuchalis. The sequence continues at coordinate 170,504,992 of CM077645.1, forward strand.
CCCAACCAGAAAATAAGCCCCAGCATTTTTCAGGATGCTCATAATATAAGTCCAATCCCCAAAATAAGCCCCAGTTAAGATCTTCAGCCAGGCAGTACCATATTTCCCCCAAAATAAGACTTAACAGGAAAATAAGCTCTAATGTGTCTTTTGGAGCAAAAATTAATGTTAAGACCCAGTCTTATTTTCAGGGAAACATGGTAGATTTCTGAAATACATTTTTTTTTATATTGAGTATATTATGTAGTGAGAGTCAGTTTGTTGTAGTGATTCAAAGCACTTGATAAAAGCAAGGAAACTGAGTTCTAGTCCTGCATTATGTATGAAAGCCAACAGGGTGATTTTAGGCTAGTAACATGCTATATCAGCCCTAGCAAGAAGACCTCTTCCAAAAATGTTATTAAAATATTAGCAAGAAAATTGCATACATCTCTTCATGTAGTCACCATGTTCAAGATCAACTTGAAAACACACAAAAAAATAACATATGGCAATGGTGACTACTTTTACCTTAATTTCCTGATAGTTAGAACAATTAATCAATGGAACAGCTTGCCTCCAGAAGTTGTGAATGCCCCAACACTGGAAGTCTTCAAGAAGATGTTGGATAGCCATTTGTCTGAAATGGTATAGGGTTTCCTGCCTAGGCAGGGGGTTGGATTAGAAGACCTCCAAGGTCCCTTCCAACTCTGCTATTGTATTGTATTGTATTATAATAGTGCTTGTAAAGCAATAATATGATATCTGGCACAAACTGATACAATATTGAAGATCTGGACTTAAATAAAGAGCATTAGTGCAAAACATAAGGGGAAATTTGATGTTTTTTCTATTTCCCTTGTTGTCTAATAAAACTGCTACTTTATTTAACACTATTAATCTATAGAAAAGGCAAGGCAACTTACATATATAAGGCTGAATTTTCTTCGGATTCTGAAGATCAATGGCAAATTTGTGAAACTGGCTATTGAACTGCTGGGTAAAATTTTTGAGGCTAAGAATATCTTTTGAATGGGATATTACAGTTATGTTCATCTGATCAAAACAGTTCCAAAGACTGGAGATGTGTCTGTTTAAACCCTCCTTTATCTTTTGAAGGCTGCTAGAGACAGAATCTAGTTTATTGCAAGTTTTCTCAACATTTGATACTTTATCTTCCAAGTCTGAGAGGCCAGGTATTTTATCCTTACATTTGGTCGAGTTAAACAATTCTTCCCCATTCAGTTGATTTATCTTTTTGTTCAAGTGATCGCAACAATTATTGTTTTGGTGAATTGTTTGATTGTTCATCATTTTCTGTATTTCCTCTGTTTTTCTGAGTAACTCAAGCTGTGTCTTCCCACATGTAGAATTAATGCCTAAAACTTGTTCTTTACAGCCGTTTAAACCATTCTGAAGGCGTTTTACATCTTTATCAATAGCATTCAGACCAAGCCGAACTATTCTCAGATCCTTATGAAGTTTATGAATGTCACGCTGACTGCCTTTAATTAAATTGAACTTTTCACTCAAAGTGCTATTGAAAGATTTTAAAATATCAGAATTGTCTTTTGTTTTCAAAAATAATTGATCATATTTACTGTTAGTGTTTTCTATTCCTTTCTGAAGTCTTTCCAAATACTGTGATAAAGATTGGCAAACATCTTCAGTGTGTTGTAATTTGTTCTTCATAAGATTAATCTCCAATATAATGTGCTTATTTTCAGATTCTGAGTTGTTCTGCAGTGTTGATCCTCGAGTAGTATATATATCATCTGGACTGGTAACATTAGCAATATCAAGAATAGTAGAACCTAGTTTGCTTTCTATTGCTTGGAACTTTTTGTCAAATAAGTCCCTTACTTCAACTGTTTTAGTAGCTATAACATTACGCAGAGTTTCCTCAATGTAAAAGCAATGTTCTTCAGCATTTTTCTCTGTAACATTAATCCTTGCTTCTATTTCCTCCCATTTTTCACCAAAGTTGTCTTCTGAATATGGAGTGGAAATATGTTTTATTTCATTATCTATCCTGGCATTTAAAATTTTATTTGCTTCTGCAATTTTCTCTATCTTTTTATCCAAAGTGCTCATCTGTTCTCTAATGTCGTCACTGCAACACGAGTGGTTTAATGGTACTTCGATAACATTCTGTAGATTTTGAATTTGCTTTCTTAGGTCATTTTCTTTTTCTGAAACAGATTGTCTAAGTCCTAAGAAATTGGCCTCATGATCATTACAATATTGTTGAATACCTGTCAACTTATATTCACAGGAATTTTTCAGATCTGCCATTTTCTTTTCAAATCCTTCCAACATTTCCTGTCTCAGGGCTTCAAATTTAGCATCTATGTATTCCTGATACAACTGACTGTTGTGCATTGTTATTGTTGGTCCTTGGGCTGCTTCTTGGAGCTGCTTTAATTGCCCTTCATAGTCATTTACTTTCCCATTCAGTTGTTCCAACCTATTAATTTTGGCTTGCAGGCCATCCTCTATTTCATCTACTTCAAATGTCAGTCTTTCTGTTTCAGTTTTGTGTGTGTCATTAGTGTTCAATGGATATGTATTCTCTGTTTTTTCCTCTGAAATACTGTCCAACCCTGGATGATCATGAAGGTTGTTCAACCAAGATATTTCTCTCTGACTTGCATCTTCTTGCACAGTAACTTTTGGATTTTTATCTGCATTGGTTATAGCAGACTGAAGTTCTAGCACAGTCTGTGTAAGCCGGAATAATTCATCCTCCAGAAACTGTATTTTTTTATCTTGTGAATCATCTTGTTTTTGCTTTGGTCTAGAATCTGTAAGAGGAAAAGTGTGGCACTCTTTTAATTATCTTTTTCAGTACTAAACAATAAAAAATTAGCACACTGAAAAAAATTACTTACATATTCACATTTTTGCAGCTTGAAACATTTCATTACTAAGAAACCACGTAAAGAAAGGAGTCATAGAATATATAAATACCTATCATGTAAACAAACTCAAAACCAACTAAGCGACTAATTCGAAAGGCAAAAGGGAAATTTTCTAGACCCAGATGGCCAGATAAACTACTGACTAACAGCTTATTAATGAAGATATGGAAAAATATGTGTTGAATAATGTCTTATCCTAGCAAACTGAATTTTTGTAAGATGGTTACAATTATAAAAGACCCAGTAAAATGTTAGCAGACTGACTGAAATAAAAAAGGCAAAATAGTTATAGCCATTAAAAATAAGAAGACTAAGATATAGGGTAGTCATGACTTAATGACTACAATTGGGATAAGCAGCTCCATCACTAAATGGTACATTATTAAGTGAAAGATCATTGGCCCTATTCAACTTACGTTAGTTGTGCTAGTCATTATGTAAAGTCATTAAGTGTGACCTCATGTGCTTGTGACATGCAAGTTACTGCTGGCTTGCTTGCTTGTAGGAAGCAGCAAATGACATTCACTTGACAGTGGGAATCTTGTAACTGTTATAAGTTTAAGGATTGATCATAAAACTACTGTTATAGCATTGCCACAAATTAAAACAGTTGCTGAACGTTGCAGTCATTAACCTGAAACTACCTATGTATAATCCCCAAAGGACATACACTTTCCATTTTTATTTATATAGTAAATTGATGAAAATTCTAGAGACTTTAAAAGCTAAAAATGACCTTTCACAGTTGATAACTCACAATAGTTATTACTCTTTCTTTTGACTATGAAATAAGATCTAAAGATGCTTTTGAATATGAGTAACGGAATGCCTTTCTGTGGAATGGTGTAAAATATATATTAATACACATGCTCCTAGACTCTATTTGCTCTATAATATGAACTTTGAAAATGAATTTTTATTTTCTTCATTTAATGAAACATATATTGCCGTTATGCCAAAATCGTAAGATTATATGCCAAGTGCTAATTATTAACCAATTTCATTGTTTGCTATAGATTTAAACACATAACTACAAAACTTCAGGTTAATTAACAATTGTCGTGGGAAATAATTTTCTTACACATAAAGTAGAAATGATATAGAAAATAACACATAAAATAATGTAGGAATAACCTTCCTCACAGAGTTAACAGGACTAAGAAATCTAGCTAGCATAACAAAAAACATTAAACAATGAAAGGGTGGTGTAAAATTAAGCAAAAAAGACCATGCATATCAAGAGCTAAAGAAACATTTACCCAAGCTTGGCTTCATATCATTGGGTGGACGTTCTGCTGGGTAAGCTATTGATCTTGGCTTTTCTGATACAGCCTCTTTGCAATCTACACCCATGTATCCAGGACAACACCTCCACTCTAATTCGGTTACCATCTTGTATGTTAAAATATATTTAGGCCTCAAACTTGTTCGATACCTGTAATGAATTAAAAGTAGCACATTGAACTATTTTTATTGTTTTGTCCTTTCAGCAAACCATGTAAGTAGAACAAATACAATAATTAAAATTAATAACCTTGAGTGTACTATCTTTTAGGCATATCAAGATGTATCTATCATTCCTTAATGTAGATAGTTTATGGAACCAACTACTGTACCAGAGAGCTGATGGCTTATCCTTTGCTGACTGTGTTCATGCAAGGCCCTTATAGCCATCTGTCAGGGATCCCTTTATTCATCAGATGTTGGACTTGATTATCTAAGTCACAAGTGTCAAACGTATGGCATCACATTGCCATCATGTGACTTTTTCGCATTCGCGGAGCTGGGATAGGCGCGGCCTGCACATGACGCATCCGTCCCGCAGGCTACCAGTTTGACCGCTCTGAGCTAAATGGCCCTTCTATCTCTATAATTATTTCAGGTGAACTCTGGCCTATAACAGTAATAAATCCATTCTTTCTTTCTTTGAATGAAATGAAAATTTGAATTTTACTACAGATACAGTATGTATGAAGAACATGGTGAACATAATAAAATACTGGTTTTCTTCAGACACAATGGTGCACAGAGAAAGACACATACCCAGATTCACAGATGTGCTAATTAGGTTAGAGATAGCAGCAGCAGCAGTTCAAAATATTTGAAGTGGCTCACAACAGAAAATAGCAAATACATTGGGATGCTGGCAATACATCACATATTGTGCTTGAACAAGCTTACAGGGATATCTGAAAACAGCAATGTGAACCTTTCAAAGGATATAACTACCTTGACTGTTAAACGATTTGTTTCATTCATGTCCCCACATGTTGCAAAGCACCTGTTTGAATTATTTGTATGGAATTAAATCACACTGTTGTTCTCAGAATACTGGATTCATGGCTGGATTATCAAACCAGCACATACTTGCACATACAGGTAGTCCTTGACTTAAGACCACAATTGAGCCCAACATTTATGTTGCTAAGTGAAACATTTGTTAAGTGAGTTTTGCCCCTTTCTACAAACTTTCTTGCTTCAGTTGTTAAGTGAATCACTAATACGATTGTTAAGTGAATCTGGCTTTCCCATTGAATTTATTTATTTATTTATTTATTTATTTATTTATTTATTTATTTACTTACTTACTTACTTACTTACTTACTTACTTACTTACTTACTTACTTACTTACTTATTTATTTATTTATTTATTTATTTATTCAAATTTATATACCGCCCTATCTTCCCGAAGGGACTCAGGGCGGTGCACAGAAATATAAAAAACAAATACAATACAATACAATACAAAACAGTTTAAAATGAATTAAATTAGGGTCTGTGCTAAAAATTTGGATTAGAAAAGGTTAAAATCAATTAAAACTTTACCCATTAAAACTAAGACAGGCCGGCCTCTTGAAATAGATGTGTCTTTACTGCCCGGCGGAAGAGGCGTAGGTCCATGATGGTACAAAGGTCGGGGGGTAGGTCGTTCCAGAGGGCAGGCCCCGCCACAGAGAAGGCTCTTCCCCTGGGGGCCACCCGTCGGCATTGTCCGGCGGATGGCACCCTGAGGAGGCCCTCTATGGGAGTGGACAGGTCTAAGGGAGGTATGTGGTAGGAGGCGGTCCCGCAAGTAGCCAGGTCCCGTGCCATGGAGCGCTTTAAAGATGGTTACTAGCACCTTGAAGCGCACCCGGAAGGCCACAGGCAGCCAGTGCAGCTCGCACAGGAGAGGTGTTACATGGGAGTATCTTGCTTGTCAGAGGGGCATAAAAGGTGATCATATGACCACCCAGGACATTGCAACCATCATAAATATGAGTCAGTTGCCAAGCATCTGAATTTTGATCATGTGACCATGGGGATCCTGCAATGGTCATAACTGTGTAAAACAATCATAAGTCACTTTTTCAGAGCTGTTTTAACTTTGAATGGTGACTAAGCAAACTGTTGTAAGCTGAGGACCACCTGTATACTGTCTCACAAATGTTAATGTTTACATGATCTACGAATGTTATCTTCTAAAACAGTGTCTCTCAACCTTGGTGACTTTAAGTCCTGTGGACTTCAACTTCCAGAATCCCCCAGCCAGCTGGCTGGGGAATTCTGGGAGTTGAAGTCCACAGGACTTAAAGTCGCCAAGGTTGAGAAACACTGTTCTAAAATATATTTAAAGTTGCCTTCAAATGAAGCTGCAATTGAAAACTAAAGGGTCCTACACAAATCTTTGCAGCATTTTAGAAACAGCTTTGAAACTATGTGATTTCTAGTTTTGAAAGTTGCATCGTCTGACTTTTCTATATTATTTGAAAACAGGGAAATTCTGTTTATGTACACTAAGCACAAGTCTTTAGTGCACAAAACAAAAATAAATTCCAATTATATAAAATGTTATGTTATAATCAACGCTAAGACATCTGAAAAACAAATTTATTATTAATTAAATAAACAGATGGGGACAAATATGTATAGAGCACTTTCATTCACAAATAAATTCCAGTGTCTGATACATAAAAGACTCACTTTTAGCTGAAATGTAGAAATATGTAAACAATACTTGTGATGAAGGAGGAAAGGTAAAAAAAACCCTACTATCCTGACCACCCACAGCTTTCCCTGTGTTCTGTTCTTACCCACAACATATACCCACTTATTATTGCACAAGTAGTTTAGGCTCCTTATTTTTTTTAACTCTCTGAAGTAAATGGAATATGATGTTTGATTTAGAGGTTTAGAAGGATATCTCTACTATAACACTGTTTAAGCTTGACTCAAACTTCATGGGCTTCATATACATAAACTTGTTTCTATATTAAGACTTCAGTATAAGAAATGAGAAAATTGAGTAAAATTTTAAATAACAAGGCTTTTACAAAATTCAAAAAATGTATATTTGCAATTGCTTTAAATGATTTCTATTTTTGACATGATTATACAAGCATCTATCAAAAATTGGAAAATTGATGTCTTAATAGTATTGGGAATTTCCTTTTAATATGTTATATCAGTTAAAGCAGATGATGGAAATTGAACTTTAAATGATTAAAAAGCTATGAAATCCATTGTACAACTTGCTTTAGCAGTGGAAAGTAACATATAATGTTTCCCAAACACTTATATTTTGATCCAAGTTTAAAAATATCACTAAAACTAGGATGATTTTAAAGGCTGTTCTTTTTATGTTCTTAACATACAACCACATGAAAGTCACTATCCTAATAAAACAATCTCAGTTTATTTTTCTTAAGGACAATGCTTCACTCAATACTTAGTCTACCAATTTATACATAATAAAATTAGTTACTTAATATTAGAACTACAAATTTTATTATAACACAGAAGTGAAAATTTCATTCCTAACTTGTTACCCATGTTCATCATTAATTTGGTGAATCATCTGCAAGATATTGAAGTCTGACCTTTCTGAATCATTTCTTGATAAAAATAGATTGTGGCACTAAAAACTATAGAAAATTATTTGATCATGAAGAAAATCATATCTACAGCACAAGGAAAATATAATTCAGTGTTAATCCTGGTGCTCATTGCCACTATTTTCAAACTGAAATAAAAAAGGAATGTTTTAAATATATACTTGAAAAATTATATAAGTGTAAATACTCAAAAACTAGCTGTATAGCACCCACATGAGTGTTATTGTTCTTACAACTTTATACTGCATTTATACTGCAGTTTTGGCATAATACCCCCCCACATGCGCCCCACCCCCTCCACATGCACGTGAGACCCCCGCATGTGCACCCTACCCCCCTGTGCATGTGCGTGTGCCTCAGTGGTGGGTTTCACATTTTTTAGAACCTACTCTGTAGGTGTGGCCTATTTTGTGGCCGTGGCTTGGTAGTCATGTGACAGGGTGGGAGTGGCTACCTTTTAAAATGTGGTGAAACTCATTTAACAACGCTCTTGCTTAGCAACCAAAATTTTGGATTCAATTGTGATGATAAATTCTTTCTTTCTTTCTTTCTTTCTTTCTTTCTTTCTTTCTTTCTTTCTTTCTTTCTTTCTTTCTTTCCTTTCTTCCTTTCTTTCCTTCCTTCCTTCCTTCCTTCCTTCCCTCCCTTTCCTTCCTTCCTTCCTCCTTTCCTTTCCTTCCCATTGGGTCACTGGCAGCGGCGGGCCAGATTTACTTCCAGGTATGCAGGTGGAACCCCCTCTCACCGGTTCTCTAAATTTTACCAACCGGCTCTCGCGAGTAGGTGCGAGCCTGCAGAAACCCACCACTGGTGTGCCTCCCGCATACGCCCCATGTGCCCTCCCTTCATGCACCCCCCATGCATACACGACAGAGACCCAAAAACCAGCTGGCTGGCAGGAGTGGAGCTGAGCTGGGGTGATGGCTCAGGTGCCCACAAAGAGGTTCCGTGTTGCATCTGCGGCATGCATGTCATAGGTTCACCATCACAGATCTATGTGGTCCTTTGTGCTTTCTGAGCTTGGTTGTTTTCTTGCAGACGTTTCAAAGTAGGTAACATCATTAGTGCTAGTAAAGAGTGGGGGATTCACTCTCAGTTTATGTTCTAGTGGCTTGCCCTATCAAAGTTGGTTGGGTGGTCTTTTGGTTAGGCTGTTTACTGTTGGCTTATTTGGCAGTTTCTTGATTGGGATATATTGTGTACTTGATTGTTAGTCTGATGTTAATATTGAGGTTGATCTATGCTCATCTGGGTACTGATTACTAGTGGAAAGGTGCTTAGGTCTTTTTGTTCCCTTTTTGGTTCATTGATATTGTAGTCTATAGATATTGTTTATGTCTGTGTATAGATATTGTTTATTGATAGCTAATTTATCAGGGTGTTAGGCTTCTAGACATTCCCTGCTATGTTTGGCTTGATCTAATTGTAGTCTTACCTAGAATATGAGGATTGCACAATAATGACACATGATTTCAACCAACTTCATTGTGCTGCATTTGTGACTATCTTTGAAAGCTTCAATTAGTCCAGAATGTAGCAGCTTAATTGTTAGGTAGGATATGGTGGCCTGAGCAGTAACACCAGTATTCCAGACCCTTGTTTTGTGATATCTGCTTCTGAGTGCAATTCAAAGTTCTGGTTTTGAACTTTAAAACCCATCATTCCAAATCACACTCCCAGAGGGAATTTACTATAACACCTCTACATGGTATATAAGCTGCAGTTGATTGGAATGCTGCAGTGATGTATGCTCCAAGAGGGTAGGTGTTACATGTCTGTTCCATAAGTTGCATCAATTGCCAATTGGCTGCCGCTTTGTTTCTGGGTACAATTCAAGCTGACCTTTAACATGGCATAGGACTAGGCTATTGAGGGACTGTCTCTTCCCAATTATATCTACTTATCTCACCAGGTCAGGCAGGAGGGGTATACTGCAGGTTCTGTCCCCAATGAAGTTCCACCTGGCAGGGTCCATAAAACATGCCTTTTCTGCTTGGCCTACATTGGCTGGAACATTATTTCCCCAATGTAAGTTTAGCTTGAGCAGTTTTCCTCAGTCTGCAGCTCCCTTTGTATCTCCTTCCCACAAGAAAGCGGTAGGCAATTCCACAGATCAGCTGAAATGGAGGAGGAGGAGACTTCCCTGGGATTCTCATGAAAGCCATTAGGGGAGGGAAAACTGCATAAGCCTATATTATATGTGGAAAAAGGAAGAATGAAAGAGAAACTCAGATGTCTACTAGAGCGGTAGATTAGCTGGTGGGGGGAACGGGACTCTGGGAGTCAAAGATGAAATCTCTTTTTCCATGGAAGGACATACCCCTTGGGAAAATGCTGGAATGGGGAGTAGTGGTACAGTTTTCCTCATGGTGCACAGCTCCCTTGGCTCCCCTTCCCACCAGAAAGCGGCATGCAGTGCCAGGAGGAGGAAGAGACAGAAACTTCACCTAGGGCCGTGATGGCGAACCTATGGCACAGGTGCCACAGGTGGCACACGGAATCATTTCTTAGGCCATTTCATGTAATGTCCTGTCAGCTCCAGCGCGCGTGCCAGCTGTTTTAGGCCTTTTTCTGAGGCCGTTTTTTGCCCTCTAGGGGCTTCAGGGAAGCTCCTGAAGCCTCTGGAAGTGGGGAGGGGAGATTGTTTTCACCCTCCCCAGGCTCCTAGAAAGCACGCCAAAAGCAGGGGGTCGTGCACATTGCATTATGGGTGTGGCATGCACATGCACGACTCCCCTGCGCTCCCCCTGCTGTTGGCATGTGAGCCAAAAAAGGTTAGCCATCACTGACCTAGGGCTTTCCTGTAGGTTGTGACAGGAGGGGAAATGGCACAAGCCTATATTTTATGTGAAAAGAGGAATGGCTGTTCCTCTTTTGTTATGAGGCAGGGCTGGCTAGGGGTGCCAATAATGGGAAGACCCTCTTCTTTAGTGCAGAGAGGGTGTCCTTGGGATACATTGAAATGGGGAGTAAGGGTCAGTTTTCCTCAGCCGTTTGTTCCCCCTTGCCCCAGTTCCGGCAGTTCTGCAGGTCAGCTAAGGAGGAGGCAGAGGTGGTGGCTTCACTGGGACTCTCCTGGAGGTCATGAGGGGAGGGGAAATGGTGCATGCCTCTATTATATGTGGAAAGAAGAATGACCCAATGACCCATGTACTGTCTAGTGTACACACATTATTTTCTTGCATTCAGCCAAAGAGTTCTACACTTCATGGAGAAGAGAGTCTTTTTCACATCAAGGCACAAAAGGGCTTATTGCAGAAAAGAAATGTGAAGTGTTATATAACTGCTGAAAACAGAACCACTCCCTTATTGCTGAATCCACAGCAGTTAAACATTCCCAAACCATGGAATCATATTTCCCATGAGATTTAAAAATTCACTGTGATTTTAACTATAAGTCATGAGAAACTAAAACCACACAAAGGCAAACATTGTACTATTTAAAATGTTCCAATTATCCAGAGGATCAGGGGTACTTTCTAAAGCTGTTTTTTTTCCATAAAAAAGTTAAAGATTGCCTTTAAAGTCTATTGGGGATTTCCTAACAGTTTCCTTTAGAAACATATTGTGGCTTCTTAATTGTTAATTTCCTTTAGAAACATACTGTGAGAGCTCACAGGAGTGTTTGAAGTTATAAATCTACCACCTGTGTTTTTCATTGAGATCTAAAGTTTGTTTTGAAATGATGCACTGCCTTCCTGAAATCAAATATACGGACAAAATCCTAGTCACATCAAGAGGTGTGATAATACAGTACTTATCTTTGGAATTTACCATATGAACAGAAAGTTCTGGCTTTGTTTTCCAATGTATTGCTTTCTTTGTTCATTTTTAAAAAAATATACACTAGCAGAGAATTGCTAGAAGTCAAGTTGTTGGTGGAGGGGGGTTACCTTTAATTCAGTTTTTGGGTTGATCCCTGAAGTTTTCTTACCAAGATTTTTGGAAAGTGGCTTGCCATTGTCTCTTTCCTAGAGCTGAGAGAGAGTGACTGGACTAAGGTCACCCAGTTGGCTTTGTGCTTAAGGCAAGACTAGAATGCAGTACTTCTGGTTTTTAGCCTGGTATCTTAATCACTACACCAAACTGGCTTTCCAGCCGTTCTGTAGTATAATGAATTTGTATACTCTATTTTTATTAATTTTGATACTAGATAAAGGTAAAGGTTCCCTTTGCACATATGTGCTAGTCATTCCTGGCTTTAGGGGATGGTACTCATCTCTGTTTCAAAGCCGAAGAGCCAGTGCTGTCCAAAGACATCTCCGTGGCTGGCATGTCTAGATGCCAAAGGCACATGGAAAGTTGTTACTTTCCCACCAAAAGTAGTTCCTATTTTGCATTTAGTTCCTACTTACATTTTTACATGCTTTCGAACTGCTAGGTTGGCAGAAGCTGGGACAAGTAACAGGAGCTCACTCCATTACGCAGAACTAGGGATTCAAACTGCTGAACTGCTTACCTTCTATTCAACAAGTTCAGCATCTTAGCCACTAAGCCACCGTGTCCCAATTTTGATAGTACAGTATTATAAATTATGTAAGCCTTCTTCGCAGAAAAATATAGCTTTAAATTTTTCAGATGGTGTTTACCACATTACACAGTACTGTATTATGTCAGTAAAATACATGTGCCAGAACAAAAGGAACTCATGGGGGGGGGGAAATACTGGGCTCAATTTTTTTCTATTCTTTCTGCAAAATAGTTAAATAAGCCAATTAAATAATATCAGATTTATAAGTAGCTTCTCCCAGCTAATTTACTCTAAACTACAATTCTTGTCTTATAATTTTAAAGCTAATTTTAAAACTGAGCAAAGTAAAACTGAATGTAAAGTTATTCTCCCTTCCAGCTGTATGCAATGTGTTCAACCAACTTTCTGCCTGTGTAAGTAATGCTGTCTGCTAGTGAATTATTCTTTCTTTCTTCCAAAACAATCATGAATAAGAAGCAGAGCAATGAACCCCTTCTTCTTCTTTGCATGCACTGAATTAACCCGAAGTTCTTTTGGGCAAGTTAACCCATTACTCAAAAGGACACCATCTGCTACATGAGAAAGAGGGACCATAGCAAGAAAGTCATAAATATTCTAAAACAAAGTAGGGTCTGGTATATATTACATCTAGAGAGTATGCTCCATTTTTCAATGTTGATCACAACTGTGCAGCATATAAAGTCATATAAAAAGATTATGGGTCACTATGATGGAGAGAATATGAAGCGAGCAACACTAAGCCATTCAATTATACTGCTACATGAAGTTGTTCATTATATTCCATTATCGTTTTAAATATTAATAGAGCATTATCCTCTTCTTTAAAACCTCAAGTAACATTAAAGCTCAAATACAGATGTTTATATTTCATTTGGATAAAGGGGAAGCTAGTGTGAACTTCCAGGAAGTTGTGAATGATGCATGAGAGAATAAGCATCTGTGCAAATATGATGAAAGGAGTGTATTGTTCCTCTTTGTTGACAGAGATAAGCAATATTAGGTCATAGGATGTAAAATAAAAAAGTTCATTCCACCCAGAAATCTGGAATTTACAAACAAACATGCCAAAAGACTGAAATAAAATCTTTTATTTAAACTTTATTTAAATAAAGTTTAAAACACTTAACATTTCCTGTGTGTTCAATATCTTACTATCTTAGTTGCATACCCAATGCAACTAATAGTCTAGAATATATTTTTAAAAATCCATTCCTGGTTCATTCTGATACTTCATCCAATAATATTTTCTTGTATTTATTTTAAATGTTGGCCTATTTGAATACATTATTAAAAATGATATAATTCTTCACCTAAAAAAGGCAGACATAGGTTAGAGATTGACGCATATATAACATTGTTTGTTCAGATGTAACCTTAAGTGAGGACTTATCCAAGTTTGTTCATGTAAGATAACATCTTAGCCTCATGTATTTCTCCCTCCCCTTCTTTCCCTTTTATAAGCTAAAAGGAAACAGAAGAGTTTTATTTCCACTTCTGAGTATCCAGCTTTACATTGTTTCAATCCAGTCAACAGAAAGTTTCTTTTAAGTGGTACTGATTGTGGGAAATGTAATCTACAGAGAAAAAGGCTCAAAGGGGAAAAAAAACCCTCACAGAGCCTTTAGGGAAAGAGTGTATAATATAGAATAGAATACAATAGAATAACAGAGTTGGGAGGGACCTTAGAGGTCCCCCTGCTTAGGCTGGAGACCTTATACCACTTCAGACAAATGGTTAGCCAACATCTTCCAGTATTGGATAATTCACAACTTCTGGAGACAAGTTGTTCCACTGATTAATTGTTCTATCTATCAGGAAATTTCTCCTTAGTTCTAGGTTGCTTATTTCCTTAATTAGTTTCCACCCATTGCTTCTTGTTCTGCCCTCAGGTGCTTTGGAGAATAGCTTGACTCCCTCTTCTTTGTGGCAACCCCTGAGATATTGGATCACTGCTATCATGTCTGCCCTAGTCCTCCTTTTCATTAAACTAGACATACCCAGTTCCTGCAAACGTTCTCCATATGTTTTAGCCTCTAGTCCCCTAATCATCTTTGTTGCTCTTATCTGCAGTCTTTTTTTACATCGTGGTGACCAAATTGGATGCAGTATTCCAAGTGCAGCCTTACTAAGGCTTTATAAAGTGGTATTAACACTTCATGTGGTCTTGATTCTATCCCTTTGTTTATGCAGCCTAGAACTGTGTTGGCTTTTTTGGCAGCTGCTGCACACTGCTGGCTAATATATACCCTTCTTACACTCCTTTAGAATACTCGAGCCGTAGTTGGACACATATTTTCGTAAGAACTCAGGGTGAAAATGCACCTATCGTGAGTTCTTGGATTCATCAAGCACAGCTGACACTATTGTGCCAGGAGGCAGTTAGAGAAGGCACTTGCAGAAGAGAAGCAGAGAGAGGATAGTTAACCTTTCCACCCTATCTTTTCCCAGGAACAACTCAAGACACTTTGCCTTATTTGGCAAACAAATCCCCACATCCCTAATTAGAAGAAAGGCAACCGACCTAAAGAAAAGACAGAGGGATCCCGCGCCCTTCATTCTTCATATTGCCACTTCCCTTGTCAGCAACAAGCTAGTTAGAATCACATTTGCGGTTCCGCTTTCACTTTAGATATAATTTTATATTTGAAATTCAGAATATTACAAAAATTGGGTTTGATAGCTTGAAAGGCAGACCAAGACTAGGTAAATTGCTCTTGGCATTGAAACAGTGGGATTTACTTGCTAGAGTTTCTCAAATATGGGAATGAAGTATCTTCTCAGTACTTCTCAGTTTGAGAACAAAGTAATGGAATGGCTTCTGATGCTATATTTCAAGGAAGATCCACTTGGACAGATGCAAGGGCACCCACAGGATTATTCTGATGAAAACAATACCATGAAGTTTCACTATACGTTCTTCCTGTTTTGAGCATGTGCTGTGACACATGCAAAAAAAGGGGGTGAGGGTTGTATTATTATGCTGTTCACATCAGTCGGACACCCCTTCCTTGCCTCTACCACCAAATGGCTAGCTGCTAGCCAGATGGCTAGCTAAGATTTCTATTTATTTCTATTTCTACTCCTGCAATGGCTTTCTGGTTTGTATTTAATAAAAGTGTAACTCTTTACATTCCAAAATGTGTATTTCTGGATGTCAGGACAACACACATTTCAAACACACAGATTCAAAATTATGAGTACATTTTGACTTCATCCCAATTATTTCAAAGACCGCTGCTGATTTACAGCAAACTTTGTTTGCTCAGGATGCCTGCAACTTTGAAATGAAAAACAACTAAGCCAAAGAATTAACAAAGAATTCACAAACAAGCATACACACAGATTGAACAGTAGACTGAACAAAACTCCAGGTACTAATTGTGCTAACTCCAATTAAAGTATTATTTTAAAAAACCCTCTTATTTGATATTAATCTTAAATTAGTTATATAATTATAATATTTTTGCAATTTCCTTCTCTGGTTTGAATAATGTAATAAATTGTTGCATGATTTATTGAAGAAGAGTCAACTTTTCTAATTAGCTTCAGCTGTCTTGGACTATAATATACATAGTTTATGCTGTAGCTTCACTTTAAAAAATGGTACAGATCCACAGGATATGCTGCACATGGCCATGCTGCTTTGCTGAAAAAGATAATCAAATATTTTCCCATTCTAGATTGAAGTATTCTTACTTACATGGGAGCATGTGGGCAGGGTTCTTGGTTCCAAAGACATACATACTGAATGTGAACAAAGCTTTCGGTGCCAACCATCACAGAGCAGCTCACATTTTTGTTCACTACATAGGCACACCAGTTTCTGTAGAGAGGGCAAGAACACAAAAGGCATGTGTTACAATCATAATATTGTAATAAACAATAATATTAAAATAGTTTAATATTATTAAGCTGTTGGTCTGAGACAAATATGGAATATTGGTCCAATGTTTTATCCAAGAGAGAATAAAAGCAGAGAAGCAATTATTTTCTTCTACTTCCTACCACTGGCCCAACACATGAAGAACACAGAAGATCTTGTAGCAGAAGCTCTAGCACGTGTTCTTTCTAGATGCAAATATAGAAGTTAAATAAAATGCAGCGGTTTAGAGAATAAGACAATATATGAGGGTCTAATCAGATGCAAGACTGAGCCATATTCCAAGCTAAGTAGATACAGGATTTGTGTTTTTGTATTTTGAGATCTGGAGACACAAATCCTCATTCCAAAATCGCTAAATCGTAATATGGTTTTACTTAAGGACTAATGTATTATGTAATCCAACATCTATGCTTTATAAGCTATAGCTGATTATCAATGGTTTCTATTGAAATCATAACTTCCAATGTCAAAACTATCTAGACGGAATGACAAAAATGTGATAAAATGAAAGTGTAAAGAACACTTAATAAAGTGATCTAAGGCAGCAAAGTTAGTTTCTATATGCCTAAAAATTACTTGAATTCTTAGCCAAACAGGATGAGGATTATGGAAGCTAGAGTTTCACATCTGGAGAATACCAAAATGTGGAACATATACATTTTCATGAGACTGTGGGATATTAGCAAAACAGAGGAACCTAATAAATTATGGCTTCTTCATGTAAGCATGGATAGATAAAAGATATCTTAGTGTACAGTGTATCTGTGCATTTTTTTATCTTATACAACTGCACAGTGTCATTTCCAACTGTTTTACCCTCACTCTACAACTCCCACCAGCAAGAGGTATTCTACTGTACTCAGGGCTATTCCCTGTTTGCATGTAACCATAGCAGAAACATGCTCCGACACTCTTTATTGTGCTATTTTTTTTTTGCCTATTACAAAAGAAGGGCCCTGGTGGTACAGTGGTTATAATGCAGTATTACAGGCAAACTCTGCTCACCATCTGGAGTTCAAGTTCAAGTTCGAGTCCCTTCGGGGAGAGGGGGCAGTCTAGAAATTGAATTAAATAAATAAATAAATAAATGGGGCACTCCTCACTTTCATCCTTCTGAGGCTGATAAAATGAGGACCCACATTGTTAGAGGCAATATGATGACTTGGTTAACTGCTCAGAAAGTGCTACATAGTGCTATGGAGTGGTATATACAGTAAGCCTAAATGCTATTGCCATTGCTAAATAGTAAGACTGTGTCTAGCACTCTGCATAGAAAGAGTGGGAGGAAACAGGCATGAGTTTTGCTGCCCTAAAACTTCATCTGAGAATAGATACTTGCTGGAATTGTATTGTAACCTTTATCGTTAGTCATCTGTTTATTGTTTTAATTGGTTTTTAAGGGGTTTAGTTTTTAGCATTTTGGGTTTTTAGCGCAGGGATATTTTGTTTAATTTGTTTTTTACATATTTATGATGTATTTATGTTTGTATGTTTTTTAATTCCCCTGTGCACCGCCCCGATTCCCTTTGGGGAGAGGGAGCGGTCTATAAATTAAATTTATTATTATTGTTATTGTTGTTGTTATTATTATTGTTGTTGTTATTATTATTGTTGTTGTTGTTGTTATTATTATTATTATTATCTTATTTATAATGAATTCTATTAAGAGTTCTTGGATTCTTGTTCCAGTCCAGACTGTAAAGAGGGAATAACAGAATAAGAGAGTTGGTGGTCTTCTAATCCAACTGACTGTTCAAGCAGGAAATTCTATACCATTTCAGACAAATTGTTGTCCAATCTCTTCTTAAAAACCTCCAGTGTTGGAGCACCCACAACTTCTGGAGGCAAGCTGTTCCACTGATTAACTGTTCTAACTATCGGAAATTTCTCTTTAGTTCTAGGTTGACCCTCTCCTTGATTAGTTTCCATCCATTGCTTCTTGTCCTGCCTTCAGGTGTTTTGGAGAATAGCCTGACTCCTTTTTGACAGCCTCTCAAATATTGTATCACCCCTAGTTCTTCTTTTCATTAAACTACTCTTACCCAATTCCTGCAACCGTTGTTTTATCATCCAGTCCCCTCATCTTTGTTGCTCTTCTCTGCACTCTTTCTAGAGTGTCAACATGTTTTTTCTTTTGTGGTGACCAAACTGGCTGCAATACTACAAGTGTGATAAATGTTTCATCTATGGTGCTCATCCTGGTTTGGAACATAGGTTTAGTGCTGTTTGGGAATAGCACTAAAACCATGATCAAAATAACTCAAGTATTACTGGTATCAATTGATGATTGGGCTCTCTTTGATTAACCAATGAAAAAAATGCCTCCTCTGGATGGCAAGATGGGTGGCATATAAATGTAATAAATAAAGACAAGTTTTGACAAACAGCTAAACATATAGTCTAACCATCTGTCAACATGTGTATGTATTTCCACCACAGCCCAATTCTACAATAAAAAGAAAGTTTACGTTTTTTCTATGGGCTAGTGAATATTGGTGAACAGAAAGAAAAACAAAGTTAATGGACCAATCCCTGTTCTTAATGTGTCCTGTATACCATAAAGAAAACTGCCACCCTTTTCCAGCATCATACCTTAGGGAGATAGGGATCGTAAGTGAATGCATATCAGACTTAATGTTGGCAGTTTTCTGCCAGCTCAAAGATGAATGGATAGCACTGCAGTCTGAGCATGGGGAACATTCCTCAGCCACTGCTGAGGACAAGCGACCTCTCATGTTCCAGACCATCACCCACTCCATATGTGTTTATCAGAAAACAACTATGATATTAAGTGCTCCATCAGCATTGCAATGCTGTCTTGCAGTTGAGGAATGGACAAAAGGCAGAAATAGTTAAGACCAGCCTGATAGTATTCATAGGCTATAGAAACGGCAGAGAATATTCTTTTGCTGTCAGAAATAATAATCTCCAACTACAAAGAAGCACAACCTGGAGTTAGATATCCCGTAGAGAATTAATAACTACCAGATTGTTGTGTGTTCAAGGGTGCATACGCTGCATCCATTGCATTTGGTTTAACTTGTTCCTTTTTTGTTAGCCACTAGGGCTAAGTTCATTTATCCAAAAAGTTTTTACCTGCCATATATTGGTATAAAACTCTCATGGGATTAAATTGTACATAGATTCATTGGACTGTCATCTGTCAATCAATATCCCTAAGTCATATGCCAGAGGAGGGGGGGGGGAGTACAACCCTATCAAAATAAGCAGAATTCCAGACTGGCACTGGAATTCACTGGCAGGCGAACTGTTTTGTTCTGGCTAAAAAAGAACAAGAGCTCTAAATTCATTCAAAGGCAGGATGCCCTACCAACATTCAAAAGGAAGAAATGAATCACAAAATAGACTAGAAGGAACTTGCCAATTCAAGTCGCATACGTTTTTATTTAGTTGGTGCTGGGAGACTCCTGGTAGGAAAAATCAGGTAGCCGTGATACTCTGCCTAAATTCTTTCAGAAGTTGGCAACTCCAGAAGGCCCGACTTCCAAGCCCTGAAGCTGTTAACTGACACCACGGATCAGGGAAGAGTTTCCCAAGGCTCGCCAGTCCGCCCATTCCCCGTTTTGCCACCAGGCCACTATTTGCTCCAACTGGCAGGTTTGAGAATGGGAGTTTGAGTATTTCAAACCTTCGTCTCTTCCTAGCTGTCAACAGCAGGGAAGGAAAGCCAGGATCTGGCACCTATCCAAGAGACGGGGACTCCACCCAGGCGATTTTGGGTTTTTTAATTTTTCACATGGCAACAAATGGCAGAATAACAATATAACAACAACAACAACAACAATAATGTATGGTTCATTGACATTGCAATACCTGGTGATGCACAAATTGAAAATAATCAGCAAGAAAAAAATCACAAAATATCGGGACTTGCAAATTGAAGTTGAGCGACTGTGGAGGAGGAAGTTGTGTGTTGTCCCGATTGTGATTGGAGCCCTTGGAGCAATACCTAGGGAGCTGCCTCGCTATGTGGAGGTTCCAGGGTTGCCGGACTTGAGCATTCTGACTCTACAAAGGGCCACCCTGCTTGGAACAGCTTATATCCTCCGACATTACCTTGACAGTTCCTAGGTAAGGACGTTGGGACTTGAGCTACCAACCAGCCCCAAAGGCTGTGAATCTCACCAAAGATTAAATATAGTATAGTTATAGTTATATAGTTATAGTTATAGTTATAGTTATAGGTATAGTATAGTATAGTATAGTATAATAACACTACACTACACTACACTAGAATATATATCCACGAAACTCTCTGGACGGTGCCTTGAGGGAAACCTGAAATGCTCAAATAATCCCCCACCCACCCAAGGCCCGGAGAAAGGGAGGCGGATTTGGGGAGAAGCTGGGTCGCGCGGGTGGAGAGAATCTTACTTGTTTCTGGCGCCCGATCGACCGGGACCTGAGTAGGGGGAGACCAGGCAGAGGCAGCCCCCGAGAGACAGAGCCAGCGCCACCACGCAGCCGAAGGGCTTCACGAGCCGCTCCATTTCCGCCCGAAGTGGCTCGCCACCAGCTCGCTTGACTCGCGTGGGAAGCGACGAGCCGTGAAGACGAAGAGCCGCTGTGATGGGATTCGCCTGCTTGCTGTGGCTACTCTACTCGTTGCTTCGCCGCTTCTTACACGCCTTTTCTCTTCTCCCGCCAATTTTTATTTTTATTCTTTGCCTTCCCTTCGGGTTGCCTTCGCTTCAGTTCTCCCGCTGAGTTTTTTCACCGGCGCAAGAAATCCCCACCGACTCTCCCTCCGGCGCCCTCGCTTCTTTCCTTCTTCTTCCAAAGTTTCCGCCCTCCTGTTCGCGCATCCCACCCGAAGGGTGGCTAGCCTCCCTCTCCTCCTCCTCCTCCTATCCTCTTCCCCTCCTCCTCCTCCTCTCCCCCGCTTTTCTTCTCTGACCAAGCAGCGTGCAACTCTTTCTCATTCTTGCTAAGGAGCAAGGCACAAATTGCTCTCGGCATTTCTCGCGGAGAGCGTGCGGAGAGTTGAGGAGAAACAGCGTGTGGTGGCCGTGAGAAACTAAGTGGTAGTGAAGGGCTTGAGACTGGTGCTTATTCCTGGCTCTGCGAGCACTCATGCAAGCGCCTCGGGTGCCTTCGCCTTCATCCCCTCGCTCACGGAGCCTTTATCCGGAGGCCCCTTTAATCTCTCTCGCTCTCTCTCTCTCTGCTGGGCAAGGCTTCCCGAGTTTCCGACCAGAAGGAGTTTTAGCTTCCAAATCGTCCCCTCCCTGCCCCTTTTCTTTCCATTCAACTGGGGACTGGTTGAACCTTTTTCTTTTCCAAGAATGCTCTTACACAACGCAGCAAGCACGTCCAAAATAAGCGCTCAGTATGTTTAGGCACTTTAGTAAGCAACTAGACAACCCCTGCCTCTTTGGGACATGGTTTCAGGATGTTGGACATATTCTGTAAGAAAAGCACTAACATTGTTGTCCCGTGATGCCCTGTTTTCCCCATTTAAAGGTCACGACATAACAGTTTTGGTAGTAAATAGGCAGGCCAAGAAAATTCTTTATCCTTTAAAGGCATGCACGCACTCACTGCACAATTTATTTTACTGTCATACCTTGTTGATACATCATGGCTCATTTTTGAGATCTGAGTAGGACACATTTAAAAAAAAAAGTCTAATTATTGTAATAATCTGCAAACCTTTGCAGTCAAAAGACCTCTCACTTGAATAAATCTCATTAATCATCTGCTTTTACAACAAACACAAAGTTACTGAACAAACGCAAACAAACTTGTCTAGCTGAAAAAGCTTACAATATATGCTTGTTGACAACAATTTTCAATAGCAATAACACTTAGATTGGTATACCGCTTCATAGTTCTTTACAGCCCTCTCTAAGGTGCTTACAAAAGTCAGCATATTGACCCCAACAATCTGAGATCCTTATTTTACCGAACTTGGAAGGATGGAAGGATGGATCAACCTTGAGCTGGTGAGAATTGAACTCCTAGCGATTGGCAGAATTAGCCTGCAATACTGCATTATTCCTAACCACTGTGCCACCACAGCTGTTCAGAACTTGAAATAAGTCATAACTTCAAGTATAACAATGTCCTTGGTGGCATGAAAATTACTCTTTCAGATGCAGAAGATATTTTGAGCATAAATTAGGACACATTTGTAAAGTGAGAAAATATTTATTCCATGAATAGCAATTACAGTAGGCTCCATCTCAATAGTTACTTGTTTATATTAGTAATTTAATCTACCTTGAAGAAAGAACCCGAGAGTTCTACCAAATCATTTGAAAGGCATGTGTATGCCTTTAACTGAGCTAGAAGTTTTGATGAGGAAAATAGTGGCAGCACAGGCTATAACGAATTGCAGAATGTGCATGTGTTTTTGTTTTGAAATGAAAAAAAATAGCACAAATGTGTGAAGTCTGGTAAATTGAACGGCATGTATATAATTAATAATACAATCCCAAACATTTTTAGGCAATATAATAATATGTTCCTTAGAGTTCAATGGAGCTTACTTGATGGCAAGAGTAGGACTGCATGATAATATAAATACGTTTTTAAAATTATATATTTAATAAATATGAAAGAGGAAGAAAGGAATGAGGAGTTAATGCTGATGTTACTAGCTTGCATAAGCATTTTCCTAAAGTACTAATGTTTGGACATATGTAGACAGAGCATAAACATGCTAGCCAAATTTCATAAATCATGACCAATATAAATGTAATACTGTAGTTCTATTGAAGTTACATCCTTGAATTCTTACTGACTTACTGACCAGTCATTCAGTGACTGTTCGATGTTGCGGAGGGAGGGAGAGAGGGAGATATCATGGCTTAATCAGTTGTGTTACAGGAACCATTCTATTTTTAATTTACTATAATTGTCTTCAAAAAGTCCTGCAATGTACTTTACTTATATCAGCTCAAAGAAATCAAGAATAAAAAGAAAGAGGAGTTCATAGTAAGTTCCTTAACATATTTTTTTTCTCATCTGGGTGACTCAGGCAGCCATTAAAAATCCAGCTACTGGCCAAGTAATAATTTAGTTACATTTCTCTTTTCTTTCTCTAGCACCTCTTGAACTTTATTCGGGAAAGATTTTTTCAACTTTTCATTGCCCTGGGATTTCTCAGTGGGCTCTCATTCAAATACTAAATAGGTCCAATCCTTCCTTAGCTTTTTTGAAATCAGCAAAATGCTTCCATGACAAAGTAATTACCAAAATAATTTATTTAATGAAGCTCTGTGTTCAGTACTGAATGATTAAACGTCAATTGTGACTTGGTCAAAATAACAGGAAATACTGCCATGCCTGTATATAAAAAACATTTGCCTTGATTTACTATCCCATCAAGTACAATCTGTTTTGGGTTGTGGTGAAAATTACATCCAAATTCCAATGATTCTAGATAGGAAACTTTATTGTATAATCAAAGAAACAGAGAAAATTAATAGTGAAGTATCAGTTTCTTCCTTTTAGTGGACGTAATGGAACATTAAAACGAACAGTTGTTGCGTAAAGATTTTGTTCCCATTACTTAGGGGCATAAGAGAAACTAAACATCGTTTTCTAAAATGTACCTATAGGTAGCTCTCAACTTATGACTGGTTGCTTTTTCCTTGAAGTTGTCCCAATATGTAGTATAAATAATATACTTAACATTGAACCAACAAGGGACCTTAGAAATATCAATTTTAATATTAAAAGCTATTATCATGCAATTTGAGTGGAAATTTAAATTCACCAAATAATAAAATACAGATGATATTGTTAGTATTCAAATTTGTAAAACTGAGAAATACAGAAAAACAAACATACCGGTAGTCCTTGCTTAGAAACTGCCTTGTACAGCGACCATTATGATGGTGATGAAAAAGTAAGCTTTATGACCTTTGCAAGTCTGTAAAGCAAATGAAAGCTGGTAGTCCTCAGTTAGTGACCATTTGTTCAGCCATTGTTCAAAGTTACAATGGTGCTGAAGGAATGTTGGTTATCACCAGTGCTCAAGATCTGGCCATACCAGCTCCCTTGCAGTCACATGATCACCATCTCGGCACTTGGGAATTGGCTCACACAATGATTGCGGCATCCTGCAATCACATGATCACAATTTTGTTTTATTCTGCCATTTTTTAAATAACTCAGCATGATGAATGCACATAATTCTACTTCTTCCTCCTATTTTGCCCTCAGCAACAATCCTGTGAGAAGCAGTAGTAACAGCAAATGCCAGTATTTTAATTTTAATAGGGTAAGTATTGATAAACATAACCTCTTGGGGGGGGTGTCTTTCATAATTTTTTTCAAATTGTAAATTGTTTTGAAAGAAAAAGTTTAAAAAGTGGGGATACCTGTACAATGAATGATGAAACCATTTCATATAATAAGCCCACATATTTATACAACTGCAAAATGTCTAACTGCATTGTAAAGGAAAATGCATTCATTGGCAGTAGCAAGGCTAAAATAATTATGTCTTGTTGAGTAGAAATCTGAAGTATGGAGTGCAGCCTTAAATGGCAAACTATCTTTGGAAGGCAATCATATGGACTTCATTAACACATTGAAATGTATGAGTGTTTAGAATTCTTTAGGTTTTTCCTTTTGAGAAATGTCCCTCTAAATTCACATTTAACATGCCTGTCTAAAAAAGTTATCATGAGGAATAATTACAATGCAATATTATAGATAGAAAACTATACCCTCTTTTAAGAGTTTTCCAATAAAATTGGTCCTTTCCTGTAATCTCTGATTTGGCAGTAGAAATGATTAACCTATAACCATGATGGTAAATCTATGGCAGGCATGCCACAGTTGGCATGCGGAGCCCTCTCTGAGAGCATATGAGCCGTCACCCTGCTCAGCTCCACCGCGCATGCGCATGTGCCTCCTGCTGGGCAGATGATTTTCGGGTCTCTGCCGAGCCTGCAGATGTGTACGTGTGTGTGTGTGTGTGTCACACATGCATGCATGAGGGGCGGGTGGGAGCACAGGGGGGAGTGGCCCATTTTTGGTCCCAGGAGGCTTCGGGAGGCATGCTAGGCTCAAAACGGCTGCAGGGAGGCTCGCGTGCATGCACAAGGGGGTGGTGGAGGGAGTGCAGGGGTTGCATGTGCATGCACAGGGGGCGCATTAGGTGTGGGCATGCACACATGGTTGGCATGCAAGGACAAAAAGGTTAGCCATCAGTGACCTATAATCTTTCTTTGATTCTAGCATACTTAATGGATCATAGTTCACAAGGCTAAAAAATAAGCTCTCTTGAATTCAAAGACCCATAATTCCAGATAGATGGCCTTAGTAGGAAAAAAATTATTTCAAAGTCAAGACTCATACCATGCTTTATATGTGCACACTCATATATTCAGCCATTTTAAGTGCATAATGCTAGGCCACTATCTGTAAAAGTATAAAAGATTTTATTGCAGAATGCAGCCGGTATAGGTGAATGATATAAATTCATTCTTCCTTTAAATTAAACCAGAATCCTTCCTTGGTGTAAAATTAAAAAAAATCTACTGGAAGCACCAAACTTAAACTGCTGCCTTAATGAGAGGGTTGGCATGTAAGAGATAACAAGCATGGTCCAAGGGTAGTCTCCATAGAGTAAACAAACAGACAACAAAAAGTATGTAATTAAGCATTTTTTGTTTAATACTGCAATTTCAGCCTTTAAATAAAAGAGCTGCAACTTATAAGAGCAGTTTCCTTTTTTGGTAACAGATGGTAAAAAGATAACTTCTTCAAATAAAATTCTGTGATATGAATGCGTCACAACCAGATTTTGTGAACTGTTTTATTATTATTTAGTTTTCTTTTATCTATCTATCTATCTATCTATCTATCTATCTATCTATCTATCTATCTATCTATCTATCTATCTATCTATCTATCTATCTATCTATCTATCTTTAGGGTTTTTTTTGCAATTACAATTATCCTGATTATATGAAATAGCAATATATAAACAAATATTTCAATTATCTATGGACTCAAAGATTCATAGAGTTGGAATCCCTTTCAACTTTATGAATCTTTGAGTCCGTACATCATTTAGACATCTTCCGGCTCAGTGCAGGAATGCAAATATAACTTCCCAGTACGGAATTTTAGTCTCTAGTACAGGGGTGTTATCAAGGCCCGGGAGTGGGACCCAGATATTTAGAACTGGCCTGCAGGGCCACACTAGAAATAGTGAAGGACTGGCCAGAGGTGCTTCTGCCAACTAAAATGAGCTCTCGAGCTCCTTTTTTGACTGCAACAGCCTCCTGCAACCCTCTGCCAGTGAAAATGGAGCTCGGGGCAGGCTGCACACAAGCTCTGTTGTCACTGGCAGAGGGTTGCAGGAGGCAGTGGCAGCTGAAAACAGAGCACGGGAGCCTGTTTTTGCTGTCAGAGTGCTTGGGCCACCCCAGGCACTACCAACAGGAGTGACGTCACACTGACCATGCCCATCCCCCCAAGGTCAAACATAAACCCTGATGTGGCCCTCAATGAAATTGAATTTGATACCCCTGCTCTAGTAGTTGTGTGAGAAGCACTACAGATTTGGTTTGATAGAGCAATTCAGAACATGGAGGTAACTTTATTTCATTGAAGCAGAATCACTCAAATTGCTTTGCCAAAGCAATCTTGGTGACTTCAGACCACCTCCTTTATGTCTTCTCCCATGCTGTTGGCTTCCTCCTGAAAGAAAGTTCCAGTCTGTGCTTTTTTCATAGGTGTAAATTTCTGTAGACAGCCTCAGAGTTATTTTCATCAATCATTAAATCAGAATGGATTGGAAAGATCTAAGAGATTTTAGATTTCTGTAACAAAGGCATATCTAGAGCAGAATACCTTTGCTGATTTCCAGGACTATTGTCAATGCGTTTTTCCTATTTTAATACGAACAAACACTTAATAGTATGACCCAATGTAGCACTGAATCCAGTCGTTTTACCTCAATTCTGTACCACTTTACACACTATTGTATCACTGAAAATCAATATACTTCTCAGAATTACTAAGTGGAATTGTAATTTCCCACTATTAAGTTCTTTAATTTAGGATAATGTTAGTATTTGAAAATTATACCTCCTGAGAAGTCAAACCAGTAATCTTTTTCATAATATAATTGCAATGCAAGAAAAATCAAGGTTTTAAAAATATTATTAAATTTGACCTTTCCAAGGTAAGATGATTCACAAATTATCTTTCAGCAGTAAAAGCTCATGAAAAACTGACATAATTTTCCTGT
This sequence comes from Rhabdophis nuchalis, assembly GCA_039707465.1. Classification (NCBI taxonomy): domain Eukaryota; kingdom Metazoa; phylum Chordata; class Lepidosauria; order Squamata; family Natricidae; genus Rhabdophis; species Rhabdophis nuchalis. The sequence goes on from CM077645.1 coordinate 170,532,381, forward strand.
ACAGTGAATCTGAAACTTTGGGGTACATGCGAGATGCTGACTGAAGTGCCACTTTATGGGCTTCCCAATTGTCAGACTGTAGAGACCTTTGTTAACTTATTAAGTTACTTGGTAACTAGTGGAAGGGCACTTGTGGGGGTATGTAAGAAGAAGCTGTGTGGAAGTTTTTTCATGATTTTTGTTCTCTGCTCACAGAATTTATTTTTTTAACCCAATTTTCTGTTCATAGCCTCAAAAGAAGACAAATAGGAAAAGATGTTAAATATGCCCCAATCTGTACGGTATAGTCTGTATACTTGCCTTTTCTCTCGTCAGTATAACTGATGAGGATGCATTGTAACCCTAAAAAACATTGGAAGTGCTTGAATTGCATATTAAAAAGTTGTTTGTTATAACACTGAATGGGTGATGTTAGAGAAAATGAGGATGAACAAGTTTCAAGAATTATTTCATTAAATTAGAAATGTTCATTAATTGGAGTCTCTTACTGCTGTTGTATTAAATAATTGGTAAGGATGAAACATCAACTTCTCAATATTGATTGCACACACAATCTTATTTTAACTATACTCTACAAACAGGGAAAGTATTTAGATACTTTGCATGGCAAGATATTATTATATTCAGTAATATTAGGTTTTTTCAGTTAATAAATATCATTCATATTTATGAAACAAGTTTCAATTAAAATGATAATGTGTTACACATTTATGTACTAGGAAAAGGGATGTCATTCCAAACTTTATTGTCAAATTTAAAAATGTTCATATGTAAAAAAACCAATTATATTTTCATAACTTGAAATATAATAATTGAAACAAAAGAAAAATATGTTCTATTACAAATAAGTCAACTCTTATTAATAAGAACAATTCATTTATGTATAAAAAGTATCAATGAAAGTAACATTATTTTTATAAAATATATGCATTTCAATATACAATTGCATTTTAACAAATGTAATTAATCTACGTCTTTTTTTAAAATAATTCATTCGTTGCTGTTTCTTTTCTTCATAGGAGATGAATCCCTTCTTTCTGAACTATGATAATATGAAAAATTAGTTTAAAGATTACTAATAATTTAAATGTACAATGTATATAACTAATTTTTATTATAGGAATATAATTTGTAAATCACAAATGCCTATCATTTATGCTAATAATTATTAGGAACAAATATATCTATTTCAGGTTTAGTATGCAAATAATGTTGATCTATTTTGTAAATAAAGAAAAATAATAAAGTTATTATTTTTAACACACTGCTCACTAAGTGGCCTTTTAAAGTTATGGTGGACCCCCACCCCAAAAGCTACTTATGACCCATTCCCAAGGTTCTGGCCCCTGCAGCCCCCCCCCCCACAATTGTTTTCCCTTATGGCCAACTGCAGAGACAGTGCAGCTCCCCCTGCCTATCTTCCCCCCATCTCCCCCACTAGCTCCCCTCAGGTGCTGGGCCTGCTTTCTACCCCACCAGCCCTTATCCATGACCTGATATACAAACCTGTGTGGACGTTTTAGTTCTCTTCCTGTTTTGGAATGGCATGGATCCATGGACAAATCAAGTACTTCTGAAAGAGGTTTCATACCTATATAAATAAATCTTAATTTTAATTTTAGAATTTTTGATACCAGAGGTGGATGGTTCAAAAATGTGAAACATTAATAAGTAAATAGTGTGTATAAAGTTCTGCATATTTAAAAAAAACTTGATTATTTACAACTCCACTTGATGCTAAAAGAGTGTATATATATTTATGTGAAATTGGCTTGGAAAATGCATGTCCTTATAATCAATCCATTACATTTATCTCTAAACCCTGTGCCCAATCTGGCCCATTCAGTCTTTTCCCTTCCCATCTCTTGTATTGATTGAAATAATCCTTCTGCTTTGTTTTTTTCCAATAAAGAAAAGATATAAGGTGGGGATTGGGCACCCCACTGGATCACCTACAGGAATAACACTGTCAAGATGTAATCACTTAAAAACTGCTTTCAAACTGCTTTCCAAGAATAAAGAGCATTGTGAACTGTAGAAATTGAGACAAGGCTTTGGCCTATGCCCAGGCTCAGGGCACTGTCTTCCAGACTGCATGAGGAAGAGAACTTAATTTAGCCCTCCAAATACCAATCTGCCCTCTGAACTCCCATATCCGGTAGGCCCAAGTCCCATATTCCATGCTTCCCTATCTTGCCTGGTAGAGTTTTTCTGGTACTGTTTCTGTTAATGTTTATGAGTAGCCTTGACCTTGCCAGTCTCAGAGACATAATTGTGGGGGTGTTACTGCATTTTCCTTTATAACAATTTAATAGAAATCTTTTATTACACTTTTCTGTTTTTCATTTATTTCCAGGTTAACTGTACATATACAAATGACTATAAAATTGTGACGATGACAGTTCAATATATTTGATTTGTTGCATTAAAAATCTATTTTTTTAAAATACAAAACTATTTTATGGATTATATGGTAAAATAGTTATCTTTTAGTCCCACCAGTAACATTTTTTCTAATACTGCCAAAAAAGAGGAACTATGGCTTTGATTCAAAGTCTTGTGGAACAAAAATATTAAACTAGGTATTCTAGTAAACGCATTTCTCATTATTCCCCTCAATCTCAAAACCCTTCCACACGCTTGGGGAAACTATCTGGAAAAAGTTAGAATATGACAGTGATGGCTGTTAAGTAGAATGATAAACTGGCAAAAATTGGGACTGGAATTTCCACTGCTAAACGATGCAGTCATAAATTGTTGACTGCACTGCTTAGTGACCGCAATCCTTGCAATCTCAGTTGTTAATCAAATTCAATGGCCTTTTGATGAACAACTTCCTGCTGGTTTCCCATAACCAAAGTTAATGGAAAGGTGGCAGGGAGTTATAAATCCCAAGCTGATGGATGGGTAAGTGGCTTCAATCAGGGGTGTACAGGGATGGAGGGGAGGATAGGAAAGGGTTTTCAACAGTGTGAGGAAAGACTTAGAAAAATGCAAGTGAGTGTGCAAGAAGTGCAGTGCAGGTTTGAGAGACCGCGAGGGAGTATGTAAGAGATGTGACTTGGGGAAGGTGTGAGAGGGTGTGCAAGAAGTGTGATACAGGATGGGGAAGGCATGAGAATGGCCTGTTTGGCATAAGCTCAGAGGGGCTGGGAAAGATGCATGATTCTGGAAGACTCAGCCCAGCAGCTTACACATTTCCATGTCAGCTTCCCAATAAACTTTCTGGGAAAGCCAGCAGAGAAGGTTGCAAATGATTCCCATTCGTGTGGAGCTGGATGGGAAGGAACAGACTCAGACTCAACCCATCCAAGACTGAGTGGCTGTGGTTTCCGGCGCCCCGGTACAACCAATTGATCCCATCACTGGCCATAGGGGGTGAACTTCTAGCCCCCGTGGATCGGGCACGCAACTTAGGCGTCCTCCTAGATACTCGGCTGTCTATGGAAGATCATGTGACGGCCGTGGCCAAGGTGGCATTCTGCCAGATTCGCTTGGTACGCCAGTTGCGGCCCCTATTGGACCGGGACGCCCTTCGCACAGTCACTCATGCGCTCGTGACTTCCCAACTAGACTACTGTGACGCTCTCTACATGGGGCTCCCCTTGAGGTGCACCCGAAGACTACAGCTAGTCCAGAATACGGCCGCATGGGTAATTATGGGTACCTCCAGGTACTCCCAAGTAACACCGCTCCTGCGCGAGCTGCACTGGCTACCTGTGGCCTTTTGGGTGCGCTTCAAGGTGTTGATTACCATCTTTAAAGCGCTCCATGGCACGGGTCCTAGCTATCTGCGTGATCGTATCCTACCCCACACATCCCTTCGACCGATTCACTCACACAGAGAGGGACTTCTCCAGGTGCCGTCCTCCTGGCAATGCCAACAGGCGGCTCCCAGGGGAAGGTCCTTCTCTGTGGCGGGCCCAACCCTCTGGAATTACCTACCCCCCCGAGCTTAGATCTACTACGGACCTCCGCTCCTTCTGTCAACAATTAAAGACCCATCTTTTCCAGCATACCGGCCTGGCCTAACCTAATCTACCGTACCAGCCTAGTTGTAGTAAATATTACCTAATCGGGTTTTTACGTTATAAATTTAAACGAGATATTTTAACACAGGGTAAAACATTTAATTTAATTTTATTATTTATAATTGTTATATATGTATATGCTCTTAAATTCTTGTACACCGCCCTGAGTCTCTTCGGAGAGAGGGGGTGGTCAATAAATCCAAATAAATAAATAAATAAATAAATTGTGGGGTGCTACAATTAGTCATAAGTGCAAACCAGTTGTCAAGAACCCAAATAATAATCATGTGACCATGGATAGCCAGAACTCAAAGGATCAGTTGTTCAACATGACTGTAACTTTTGAATATCTTTTGAATAAATTGGTTGTAGGTTGGGAACTATCTGTAATGCTCTCTTTCTAGAAGGACAGGTAGTCCTCAACTTACAACCACAATTGAGCCCAAAATTTCCACTGCTAAACAAACAGTTGTTAAGTGAGTTTTGCTCCATTTTATGACACTTGCTACAGTTGTTAAATTATTAACACGGTTGTTTATTGAATCTGGCTTTCCCATTGACTTTGCTTGTCAGAAGGTCACAAAAGACGACCATGTGACCCTGGGACACTACATCTGTTATGAATACATGCCAACAGCCAAGCACCTGAATTCTGATTATATGACCATGGGAAATGCTGCTATGGTCGTATGAAAAATGATCATAAATCACTTTTTTTAGAGCTGTTGTAATTTTGAATGGTTTCCAAACAAATGGTTTGATGGGAACCTGTATAGAAGGTCCTGTTTGATTCATTAAAACTTGGGGCCTAATTATATAGGACTTCTTTATTTATGTTTATAAATGTATATTCTATTATATTGGTGAACCAAAATGCCTTTTAGGAATATATATGTATGCGGTGTCAATACATCCATACCTAATTTCTGGTCTATTAATGAAAGTTTGTATTCCAGTTCAGCAAGCTCTTTTTTCTTACACTGCATTTCGCCACTATTAAAGGATTGTTGTTGTTCTTCAAGGTCAGTGTTTACTTTATTAACGTGGAGAAATGCTGCATGGTACCTCCGAAGCAGATCTAATATATAAAGAAAAAAGGTTTATATGTTAATAAAATACAACACTATAATTTGTCATAGTAATTAGCAGAAACAATGAGTCACTATTTATTGTCATTGAATAAAAATATTGAAGAATGCTTGATGAATAATTTTGTTTGATACATATTATGTTACCCCAAAAATAGGGGTTTCAAGGCATGTGCTAAAATAAGCCCTCCCTAACTACTTAAATGCCATTCCCCGCCATTTCCACTGGTTGCTTTACACACAAACAACTGAGGTGAGGAGGCCGAAGTGGGGTAAGCGAGAACATACGTCCTTACCGTACCTAATGGTAAGGCTGATGGCCGGGCAAAAAGAAGGCCTGTTGCAAAAAGAGCAGCAGGCCCGCAATGCGCCTCACACCCCGCTCCTTCCTCAGAGCTCCGTTGTGTTCAGCGCTATCGTCCAGGGAAACAGATAAGAAAACCGTTCTTGTGAGTTCAATCAAACTTCTTGAATTTGTGAGGTCCCCCCCCCCCCCCCAGCTTCCCTGGACACAATGGTGAGGAACACGACAGAGCTGCCAGTTTTGCAACAAGAAAAACTTCTTGCGGGTGTGAGCAATTAACTTCTCAAACTCGCGAAGTTTTCTTTACTGTGCAAGGTCTTTCCCTGCAAAGACTAGCTGAGAGACGCGATGGAGCTGTCAGTGTCCAGTAAGACTCCTTACACTTCCTACTCCATCTCCTACCCCACCTGCCAGCCCCCAAATGTACTCTACAAGGTGTGCGCCTTACCGGAGTCTGGCAGCCCTGTCGCATTCCTCACCATTGTATCCAGGGAAGCACCTTGTAAAAAAATCTTCTCACAAGTTCGAGAAGTTTGATTGAACTTACGAGAAGGTTTTTTTTTAACGTGTTTCCCTGGACACAATAGCAAGGAATGCTGGAAAGGTAAGATGTGTGTCTCGCTTCTCACCCGCTCCACCTGCAAGAAAATAATAAGCCTCTCCCGCCCTGATAATAATGCCAAGGCCATATTTTGAGGGGTCAAAAGAAAATAAGACCCTGTCTTATATTTGGGGAAAGTAGTATATATATATATACTGTATATATATAATTAGTAATATAATATTGCTAAGTAGCAATACCACTTAGACTTATATACCACTTCACAGCCTTCTCTTAAGTAGTTGCAGAGTCAGCATATTTCTCCCAGCAATCTGGGTCCTCATTTTTCTACCTCGGAAGGATAGAAGGCTGAGTCAACCTTGAGCCTGGTGAGATTCAAACTACCAAATTGCAGGCAGCTGGTAAGTATAAGAAAATGCTTTATTTACCAGTGAGCTATCATGTGATGCTTTGGATTCATTCTCCCCCTTCCTCCTTTAAATATAATTAAAGTAGAAATTCCTGCTTGAAGTCACCTTATTTTTGTCTTATTTTTCCTAGAGTATGTGTGAAAGGGAGTGGATTGGGGAGAGGGAGAAGTAACAATCTTAAAAAGAAATTTTTCAAGAACTGGAACCTGACAGATTTTTCAACTTTAAATAATATTCATATATAATTCTTGTTGCTTTTCTAAAAGTAGAAAAAAATTCTGTGCTAAATTAATAGCAGTGGACTTATTCCACATCACTGCATAGCAAAAATCAAAATAATTTTATTCATTGACGATACAATAAAATGTACATTACTCTATAATCAGTGGTAGGTTCCTGATCCCAGTGCAACAGGGCCAGACTTCCACCACATGCATGTGCATAGCACATGCGCAGCATGTGCATGTGTACTTACCACCCGCGGCACTCTGCGACGCTCCAGCTGCTTGGCAGAGCATTGCTCAGGCGCCATATGCTCTGTCCACATGCATAGAAGCTCCGATTGGCTCAAATACAGGTAAGGATGGCGGGCGGGCAGGCCCTCCGGAGCACCGTACCGGAACGGTACCTGGTGCTCCCAGCAGGCACTGGTACGCCCGTACCAGTCATATCCCACCAGTGTCTATAATTGTTTTTTTAATTGTTGCAATGTACATCATATTGGAAACCAGCTAAAAACTTCTATTTCATTAGTTTAATATACAATAATAGTAGCAGCAATTTGATAATCAATTTAATTAAAATATAGCAGTAATTTTAATTGAATTCTTAATGGAAACACTTAACAAAATATTGTATAATACTTGATTTCATTTATTAAACTCGGAATGCACCTATCTGTAGGGAGATAATATTGTAATCCGGTGGCAGAGGTGCTCCAAAAACCATCCCTCGAAGATGCTCTATAGGAGGGGCTTTATTCTGATGGCCTCCAAACTTTCCATTACTGCGAATTCTGTACCCCTCTCTTGTTAATAAAGTTGGACAATATGTCATTTTCACAACCTATAGATATAAAGAAAGAATTCAGTACTTTTTTTGTTGAAAAATAATTCCATGCCAGGGGTGTCAAACTCAAGGCCTGCGGGCAGCCTGGCCCGTATCACTTCAGCCAAGACCACCCAATCTTGGCATGTGTTGTGTGTGCAGAGCTGGCGGGTGCACATGCGCACAGGTCAGGCCCACACAATGCTAGTGTGTGTGTATACGCACAGGAGGCAGCAGGTACATGTGTGCACAAGCCAGGCCCAACCCAGCAGCTGCATGTGTGCACTTTTAGGTGAACGGGGGGAGGTGTTTGGCAGCAGGGGCTCTGCAGCTGGCCCTCCAGGAAGCTTTGGCCTGGCCCATTCTATCATGGCAGACGCGTGTGTATGCATGCCAGATGGATGCCCAGGCTCAGCCCATGCCATCCTAGCAGGCGTGCATGTGCACAGGAGATGGTCGGGATGGTGGGGTCTGAAAGCGCATGTGCCCGCTGACTCCTCTCCCACGCCACAGGCGCACGGAGGAAAACTAGAACTCTGATCTGGCCCGTAAAGAAATAAAGTTTGATACCTCTGTTCTGTGTCACCAAGCAAGCATTTTCTTTAATACTATTAGAGCAAATGCAAGTACTTAAAAAAAACAGAACTTAATTGCTGTGTAAATGATATAGGATGAAATAGGGATCCATGTATGAGCTCTTTCTCTGTTATACATTTTATAGAAACCCTGTTTGGTTTAAAAGAAAGATGAAAAAGCATGCCCCATTTATCACCAGCAGCATCTGCATCTGCCTATTCTGCAACCTTCAGAGTGAGTATGACTTCCCACCCTCTCAGAGAATATTTTAAGATAGCAAATAACCTCAATTCCTTCTCCCACTATGCCTTCTATTTGAGGAAGAGAAGACTGCCTTCCTCCTCCCACTTCCACAGTGCAGGCACCTGCTGTTCAGCTGCTTCCTTTCCAATCCCAACTTCTGAGGAGTCGGATTGGAAGCAGGGTAGAGTTCTTTTTCCATTCTTTTTGTACCCCAACCTTTTTGTTACATATGATATAGAAATCTCATTCCAACTAACTAAAAGGTGAATGTATTCCTTCAGTTCTAAGCTTGGCCCTTCTCCCATAGCATATTGCAGCCAGTCTGTTTCTTAAGCACAAGGTACTTATAGTTGACAGAATCCAAAGACTTTGAATTTCAACATGAATCCTGGGTTCTTTTCAACATATTTTTATTCTTGAATTTGCTTCTCCCCTTAAGCCAAATGTTTATAAAGGTTTCCTTTCAAATTTTCTTAGGAAGTGAAGCCTAGATTTACCATCTGTACTGAAAATAAAATAGCTCAACACTAGGTTGATCTAAAAAAAGCAGACCCTGCATTTGGGGAAAACACATGGAATGAAAAAAATGTGCTGACAAGAACACATTTTACTGCAATAATTTATCTTTAAATTAGGCTTGTTTCAAATTAGCTAAGAATCATTTCTTACTTTTCTAAACTTAATTTTGATGGGAACTGTCTGAAAGTCAGAGTGGTGTCCCTTTTAATATCTCGGTAATCCTTGCTTAACAATGGCAATGCGGACCAGAAACTCTGTTGCTAAGTAATGTGATTGTAAAATGTAATGTCACATGACTATGTCATTTTTCAATCTCAGTTGCTGTCTCATTAAGCTACTTAGTCATAGCATCCTATGGGTCATATGACCACCATCTGTGATCTGCTGGCTTCCCCACAGATTTTACTTTTTGGAACCCCGGTAGTGAAGATCACAACTGGTGATCATGTGATTGCAGGGATGCTGTGACAGCTGCAACTACAAGGACCCATCGTAAGTCCAGGTTCAGCACCACTGTGGTTATGCAATTTGGACATTTGTTGATGATGCCGAATTATACATTGTAATCCTGGAGATGTTGCTGAAGTCTTATCTCAGTATTTGATGGCTATGATTGTCTGGATAAAAAGTAAAAGTTTTCCCTATCCAGTTGTGTCCAGTTCTAGAGGTGCTCATCTCCATTTGTTTGTGTTGTCCGAAGACATCTATGTGATCATGTGGCCAGCATGACTTGTTTTTTGTTTTGTTTTAATTTGATTTATATCCCTCCCTTCTCCACGAAGGACCCAGGGCGGCGCACAGGAATTTAAAAACATATAAAACAGAATATACAAAATTTAAAAGCATATTAAATTACATGAAACAATCCTATGCTAAAAACCAAATTAAAAACCCCAATTTAAAACTATCTAAAATAGACTATACACTGGTGCACAGAACGCTGTTACCTTCCTGCTGAAATGGTACCTATTTTCCTACTTGCATTTGCATGTTTTCAAACTGCTAGATGAGCAAGCGCTGGACCAAGTAACCGGAGCTCACCCCATCATAAGACGTTTAGGTCTCAAACCTGTGCTATCAGCTTTCCAGCTGAGAAGCTCAATTTCTTTAACCACTGAGCCACCCCCCACCCCCCACCCCCAGATAGTCTGGATAGAATAAGCTTAACCTTAACAGGGAGTTGTACATAAAAGGAAGATCTATTAAGTAGTAGAAAATGGACATCACAGAACCGAGCAAGCCCTTTAGGAAAGAGGATCTTTATAAGTTTGTGAATATAAATGGAGCTACACTAACCTTTTTGTCTTTCAGACACTTATATGTATATAAGCCACAAACAAAATACTGTACAATTGTAATACATACCTCTTTTCTGTAATGATTGGCAGCTTCCAGGTTGTTAATAATAATTGTATTACCCAAGAGCATCCCAAACACTGTAAAGATATATGAAATATTAATACAGTATTTAGAATACAAACAATGCATAAACTGACATTCTATTTATACCTACTTATTATAAAGCATCAATAGTGAATATGATGTTAGCATCATGATAGAGTGCACAGAATTACTCTAAATTTGAAAGAAATTTTGTCAAGATAATCCAGGGTAAGAACGTATTGTTCTAATAAGTATTGGATTTGATAGATGCCTCTTTGATAAACTACAGGTATTAAAAAACTACATATTTGTATATAAATTCAAGGCATACAGTCATTTGTATTTATGCCCTGTTATCTAGTTGCTATATTCCAAGATGTCTGCCATACAAAATTTCAAGCAGAAGCGCATGTAAAAGGGCATATGTGAAGGTTTATATAAAGGAAGGGTTTTCCCCTACAATCAAATGGTGATAAGTAGTGCTACTATACTTTAGAGCAGGGGTCCCCAACCCCCGGGCCACGGACCGGTGTCGGTCCGTGGCTGGGTGGGAGCCAGGCCGCAGGGCTGGAGAGGAGGAGGAGGGAGGAGGGGGCAGCCCCCTGAGCAGAGCGCGCGGGAGAACGCAGGTGCAGCTGTTCGCGCCGTTGGAGTGTGGCTCTTCCTCCACCCTCGTCGACGGAGGGACTCCTGGGCGCCACCGGACCGGCCACCGATTCCCTCCCCTGCTGGCATGCCGGCCACTCGTTTTCTTCCAGGGGCTGCGGAGGCTCCGCAGGCGGGGGAGTGAACTGGCGGCTGTAGGGAGGGTTGCTCCGGCGGCGCACAGGAGTCCCTCCGTCGACGAGGGTGGAGGAAGAGCCCCCACCATCCTCCTGCGTTCTCCCGCGCGCTCTGCCCAATGGGCTGCCCCCTCTTCCCTCCTCCTCTTCTCCAGCCCGGCTCCTACCCAGCCACGGAGCCTGACCGAGCGAACGAGCGACCAAGCGCAGCAGGCGGGCTGAGGAGGCTGGGGGGGGACGACGACGACGACGACAGACACACATAGAGAGACAGAGAGAGGGAGAGAAAGATAGACAGAGACACAGAATGAGTGATTGAGTAAATGCAAGACAGACAGACACACGCACACACACACAGAGTGACAGAGATGGGCGGATGAAGGAGAGAGACAGAGAGAAAGAAAGAGAAAGAAAGAAAAAGAAAGTGGGAGAAAGACAGACAGAGAGAAAGAGACAGAAAGAAAAGAAAGAGACAGAAAAAGATACAGAAAGAGAGAAAGAGAGAGAAAGAAAAAGAGAGAGAAAGAGGGAAAGAGAAAAAGAAAGAAAGAGAAAGAAATAAAGAGAGAAAGGGAAAGAGAGAGAAAGAGAGAAAGAAAGAAATAGCGAGAGAAAGAAAGACAGAGACAAAGAAAGAGAAAGAGAGAGAGAAAGAAAGAAAGAAAGAAAAAGAGAAAGAAAGAAAGAAAAAGAGAAAGAAAGAAAGAAAAAGAGAAAGAAAGAAAGAAAGAACTTATGACCACAGTTGAGGCCAAAAGTTTGGTTGCTAACCAAGATCATTGTTAAGTGAGTTTCACATTTTCCAAGTTGGCCACGCCCGCCCAGTCACATGACTGCTGAGCCACTCAGCCGGTCCGCAGAATTTTCTTTAAAATGAAACTGGCCCTTGGTGCAAAAAAGGTTGGGGACCCCTGCTTTAGAGATATGTAAACCTCACTGTATGAGGAATGTTTCAACAAATAATGCTGTTTCAGCAGAAGTTCAGTGGTTTTAGGAAGTAAATCCTCTAACTGGATGGGATTTGAGGTGTTTGAAATCTATTTGGTCTGAAACAAATCACTTGAATCACTTCCATATTGGAAAATTTATAGAAATTGCCAATTGCTCAGAACATCATAATCTTTTGTATTTTAAACTAACTTGTGTTTGGGAGTTTAAAAAGAAAAGGAAAGAGGGAAAGTAATAAGTTTCTTACAGGAAAGATGGGATAAATAATAATATTTATTTAACGCTTACTTAAAGAGAAATTTCTCGGTAGCAGTTACTAATAGCAGGATGGCATTATTATTTGATAGAGAAGAAGTCTTTCCAAAGATATAGTTTCTTCAAGCTCTTTCAATTACCAGCCTGGGATAATGTTCAAGAGTTTTGATGACAGAGACCCAAGTTAAAGTCTATATTCAACCATGGGAACCCTCAGTTATTCAGTCTCAGCCCAACCTCCCTCAGCCCAACCTCCTTGTTTGTGGGAATAAAAACCTAAAAAACATTCTGTCTATGATATTTACCTATTTGGCAATGTTCCTTGTGCTCTGGAAATATTAGCAAGTTCCTAGCAAATACAGGATTTCCTTTAGGACTGAAATAGTTTCGTTTATTTTCCAAATGAGGTAAAGGTCTGCTTAAAACCAAAAGGTATTATTTCATTGTTGACTTTGTCAGACTAATACAAAACATTTGGCAACAATTTAGATATTAGTGTTGATTACTAACATTTTAAAGGGGAATATGCATTTTGAATATATTACAATATAATTTACAATGTATAGAATTTGAAACAGAATATGAGACAAATTCATTATTTCAGAAGTAAATCACCATTAGGAACTCAGGAAAACAAATTGGCAGCTATTATTTAACAATTCAGTTGTAGTGGCTAAGATCCTGAGCTAAACTGGAGATTATGAATTCTAGTCCTTAGGCATAAAAGCCAGTTACTCTAAAACAGACTGAAACGTGGAAATGAATTTATGAACTAGCACTGTTCCTTATCCCTTCTGACTCCACTCTAGTTTTAAGCAAGGAAATACACTGTAGAGTTGATAGAATCTTAGAATTGGAAGGGACTATTTAAACCAATCTCATTCTCAGTGCAGGAACAGAAGTTAAATGATGCCCAACATTGGTATGTCACTTTCCAGTAACGGGAAAAAAACTAAAATTTAAAAAATCTAAAAATGTTAGAATTATTACATTTGGATATAAAATATTAATTAAATTTGGAGAAAAAAGAAAAGTTTACCTGTTCCAATCTGGAAGACTCTTCTTATAAATAGAATCAAGAGGCAACACTTGTTGTGTACCGTTAGTCTCATGAAAAATACGGCGTGCAGCAGCTGTTGTCAAAGTGACTATACAATCCATATCACTTGCCAAATGCCAGGAAACGACTTGTGCTACTTTGTCATCTTCAATTTGTGCTAAGTGTGAAATCTTGCACAAAAATTAAGCAATGAATTAAGGAGTAAGGCTTATTTTGTATGTGTAAATGAAAGATCTTAGCCTTCCCATGTGCTTAACCTACTTGGGAGATTACGCTATTCAGTTTTGAGGCCAAGCTTTATATGCTAGGTCTCCAACATCTCTCCCCTCCTCCCCCAAACACACACACCTAAAAAGAGAAATGCACTCAGAAGCCTTTCCTCAAGAAATTTTGACATAAACAAAAACTTGTGTTTAATAAGATGTAAAAAGAATTGGTCATGCACATATTATAATTATGCAGCTTTTACTAAAGTACTATGAAAGAAAAGTGATAGCTTGACTTATCACTTTTTCACACATGCGCACACACAGCCTTCAGGTCAATATGGACTCCTGGCAGCTGCCAGGAAAAGTTCCTACAGTTTTCTCAGCAAGATTATGCCATTGCATGCTTGCTAGGGCTAAGACAGAATGAATGGCCTAAAGTCACCCAGCTGGTTTTGTACCTAAAGTAGGATTAATATCCTGGTTTCTAACCTGAAACTTCCACCAAACTGGCTCCTATGATGATATTATTACATATTAAATACAAATTTAATTAAAATATAGATAATAATGCCCTTTTCTGTTCTTTTTTCAGTTAGAATTGACAGGCAGGTATTGATTTCCTAAAGCTAATAACATTGGGAAAAATATTACTATTACTACTACTGCTGATGCTACCACCACCACAACTACTACTATTATTAACGATAATAAAGCCTGGAGAAAAACAATAAGTGGGTATATGACAAAATAGGTAAGAAAGACATACACTGTATAGAAAGGAGAGAAAAATAAATTGGGTTTTTTTAAAAAGAAAATTGAGAACAAACTTACCTTGCCCAAAATATCCTGATTACTTTTGGGATAATTGGCAAATGTACATTTTCTTCTAGGTTGTCTCAATATGTTTTCCTGCTCAGCCTCCTTACGTTGTATTAAGGAATCAATATATTGCAGCTAAAAATTAAGACAGAAGAATACCATTATGTGTGATCTTCTATATAAATAAAAAGTTAACTATGAGTTTGTTCAAAACTGCTAATCTCAGAAACTACTGCACCAATCACCACCAAATGTTCAAACAACATTCCTTACAAGTGCAGCCCCAATGATACGTACAGATTGTGTGGATGGCACACTGGTGCCAGGTACATGCCACACAAATATACAACTGCAGCTCTTCTGTGTGTTTTCCTCACTCGCTCACTCGCCCCCTCCCCTTCGCGGCCCCTCCCACCCGGCCACTTTTTAGCTCACATCACTTACACGAGCGGTCGCCTCCTCAGTGGCCTCTCTCTACTCCGCCGCATAAACCAAACTCACTCTCTTGGATGAGCAGTCTGGTTTTAAAGATACTGTAAGCGTTCCAAGTAACAACCTCCACAAAAGACTCCAAGGCTAGCATTTCCTCAAAGTTCCATTTTATTAGAGACTAGCTGTACTTGGCCACGCGTTGCTGTGGCCCAGTCTGGTTAAAGGCCAACCAATCTGTGTGTAGATGTACACCTGTACACACAAACACGTACACACAACCACCGTATAACCCCCAACCTACCTACCTACTGTATTTCTTCCTCTCTCCCTCTACCTACCTACCTACCTACCTACCTACCTACCTACCTACCTACCTACGTACCTTCCTACTGTATTTTTCCTATCTCTCTCTATCCCTCTACCTACCTATCTACTGTATTTTTCCCTCTCTCTTTATCCCTCTACCTACCTACTGTATTTTTCCCTCTCTCTTTTTATCCCTCTACCTACCTACCTACCTACCTACCTACCTACCTACCTACCTACCTACCTACCTACCGTATTTTTCCCTATGTCTCTCTATTCCTCTACCTACTAACCTACTGTATTTCCCCCCTCTTTATCCCCCTACCTACCTACCTACCTACCTACCTACCTACCGTATTTTTCCCTGTCTCTCTATCCCTCTACCTACCTACCTACTGTATTTTTCACTCTCACTCTCTTTATCCCTCTACCTATCTACCTACTGTATTTCCCCCTCTCTTTATCCCTTTCCCTATCTACCTACTTTATTTTTCCATCTCTATCTCTGTCCCTCTACCTACCTAACTACCTACCTAACTACCGTATTTCCCCCTCTCTCTATCCCTCTACCTACCTACTGTATTTTTCCCTCTCTCTCTTTATCCACCTACCTACCTACCTACTGTATTTTCCCTCTCTCTTTATCCACCTACCTACCTACCTATCGATCTATCTATCTATCTACCTACTGTATTTTTCCCTATGTCTCTCTATCCCTCTACCTACCTACCTACTGTATTTTTCCCTCTCTCTCTATCCACCCACCTACCTACCTACCTACCTACCTACCTACTGTATTTCCCCCTCTCTTTATCCCTTTACCTATCTACCTACTGTATTTTCCCTCTCTCTCTATCCACCTACCTACCTACCTACCTACCTACCTACCTACTATATTTCCCCCTCTCTTTATCCCTTTACCTATCTACCTACTGTATTTTTCCCTCTCTCTATCCACCTACCTACCTACCTACCTACTGTATTTCCCCCTCTCTTTATCCCTTTACCTATCTACCTACTGTATTTTTCCATCTCTATCTCTGTTCCTCTACCTACCTACCTACCTATCTACCGTATTTCCCCCTCTCTCTATCCCTCTACCTACCTACTGTATTTTTCCCTCTCTTTCTTTATCCACCTACCTACCTACCTACCTACCTACCTACCTACCTACCTACCTACCTACCTACCTACCTACCTACCTACCTACTGTATTTTCCCTCTCTCTTTATCCACCTACCTACCTATCTATCTACCTACTGTATTTTTCCCTATGTCTCTCTATCCCTCTACCTACCTACTGTATTTTTCCCTATCTCTCTCTATCCCTCTACCTACCTACCCACCTACCTACCTACCTGGGACCAAAAATGGGCCACATTGGAGTGTGCCACCCCCTGTGCCTTGTTTTGGCCTAGTAGGCCTCCATATAGCCTCTTGGGACCAAAAATGGGCCAGCTGGGAGTGTGCCCCCCCCATGCCTAGTTTTGGGCCTAGTAGGTGTCCATACAGCCTCCTGGGACCAGAAATGGGCCACATGGGAGTGTGCTACCCCCACACCTTGTTTTGGGCCTAGTAGGCCTCCATACAGCCTCCTGGGACCAAAAATGGGCCACATGGGAGTGTGCCACCCTCTGTGCCTTGTTTTGGGCCCAGTAGGCCTCCACGCAGTGTGGGAATGCTGGAGGCTTATTCGGTTGCTGAGGAAATGACCGTTGGAAATGTGAGGGGCGTGTGTGTGACACATCATAAGAAGCAGCCGGATGGGAGGAGCTACAGGGAGGTGAAAACCTGAGAAGTGCGTACCTTTTACATTTGTGCTGCTTGCACATGACACACGTGTGCCAGCCACACAAAATGTAAGTGTGGTTGCATCTAAAGTGCTTGGGAACATTGTGTGAAAATCTGGTGCCGATCGGTGCAGTACTTTCTGAGATTAGTGGCTTTGCACAAATTATTTTACATTTTTATTTATATATATGTTATTATTGGTATATCTGGGAAAACCCGAATCTGAGAGTTCCAAGTTTTTCCCCAACCAAAAGAAAGTCAAAGATCCATCCCCTGCTCCAACAAGTCCATCAAATGGCTCAATCATTTAATTGTCCTAACTGGAGACAATACCCAGTCACTCCTATTCAGGTGCAGGCTGAGTGTCCTTGACTCCAGAAGAAGGAATGTTGTTGTGGTTAATTCTCCACTGACACCTTGAGATCCCCCCTCCTGTTCCCCCAGGCACTAAATGTGGCAGCCCTGACACTCCAAAGAAAAAGATGGCTAAGGCTGATAGATACTATATCAAGGGCTAAGAAACATGCAACCTAACAGAGAAAAGGTATGTACTGTATTTTTCAGAGTATAAGATGCATCAAAGTTTTAAAAAGGCAAATTTTTTTGCACTCTGCAAACCTCCCCAAAACAGCTCGTTTTTCACAAAAACAAGCCCTTTAAAAAAAAAGGGCATGAATAGCCCTTAGCAGGTGTGTAGAGTGCTTCTGAGGGGGTGGGGAGGCCAAAACCTGGCATTTACTTCTGAATTTTGGCAAACCCAGCCCCTTTCAAACCATTGGTTTGCTTTATGACCATGGCATGCTTATTGACAACAATGACCAGTTATGATTGTGGCATTCACATTAATGACTGCTGTAAAAAAGGTCATAAAATGGGGTTGGCTGTGTGGGTGATCTGTCTTACAACTTACAACTCTGATGGGAAGTCGAGGACTATCTATATTAAAGTCAGGCCACTGTGTCAGCATATCTGTCTGTGTACAAGAACAAGAAGTCTATTATATATCTCTTTGGATACAATTACTATATATGAAAATTCTGATGGTTAAAAATGAATAAAAATTAGGAAAAGTAAATTACCTCATTGACCTGAGGTATGTTGTCAATCTGATGTATTTTCAGTTCATTCTTGAGCTGTAACTTCTTTTTTCCAGCTTCCTCTAATTGGCCTGGAAAATAAATCAGCATCACAAGTTGGACTTCATTGCTTAGTGAAAGCAGCATCAGATAAAAACTAAAATCATCTTTTCAAGCCAGAGGTTTAAAATGGAATTTTATTGCTTTTTTCAACGTCAATGCAGGAACATTTTAATCTTATTATTATATTACTTTTGTATTTTGATCTAAATTCATCACTTAAATGTTTTTCTCTTTATTTGCTACTTTAATATATGCTGCAACTGAGATGTTGTTGGAAATTGACCCTGATAAATATTTTGCATATCATGAAGGCATGGCATTTAAAGTAATCACTGTAATGTAAACAGAGTTTGGTTAAGGAGAGGCAAAATAACAATCAGATATACTGTGAACAGCAAATCTTCTACTCCCCCTGTCCCAAAAGCTGTTTTTGGGTGTGCTTATAAGATGTACTGGCCATATCTATATTAGTGGATGCTCAAATGAATTATATAGGGCAGCTACAGTATTTAATAGCAGTTCTAAAATTTACATGGAATAGTAGTACTGTGGCACTGAAGGATACTTTATTTTATTGGAAATGTGAAGTTAGCCGGTGTCTCTATTGTTTTGATTAATTTGCATGCCTCCACTCAGAACATTTCTGAAATATTCCACAGGTGTTTTTTCAACACTATATTTTACAAGCCATCAATTGACAATTCTTTTTCCTGGTTTGGTGGATTAAGTTGTAGTTCCTCAGTTGATCCAACTCCAATTTCACCAAACTCAAGTAATTATCATTTTGAAATTAAAAAAAAATTAGCTAATTTTAGATGGCATCTGAGTTGGATAATCGTAATGGTATTACTTCATAACAAATCTTACTTTTGTGAAGTATATTAAGAAGGATAAAAAAAAGAAATGAATTATTTAATATTTTACATATGGAATATTTGTGGACTCACTATTGCCATAATTTCAGCAAAAAAGAAAAAGTCTGATTTGGCATGGAAAAAGCAGCTGAAGTCTAACTTTTGTCTTTTTAGAGGAAATTAGGTATGTTCCAGTATCTGAAAGCTATGCAGGTTTAATAGGCAGGAACCAACTCAGATTCAGTTCTACTGAGCGGCTTTGGGTGTTTGACTCACACAGATCAGGAGAGATGCCACCTTAAATCTTGGATGGTATAGCACCGTGATGGCGAAACTATGGTATGCGTGCCACAAGAGCTGTCTCTGTGGGCAAACGAGCCGTTGCCCAGCAAATGCGCTTCCCACCAGCCAGCTGATTTTTGGGTTCTCCTGCAGGTGGGAGACACGTGTGCATCCATTTCTCCTCACTTTCTGCAGCCCATGCCTTCCCAGATCTCTGGAGATCTCCCCCAGCACTGTTTTGAGTTGCAAGGCTTTTTCCCCTTCTCAACGCTGTTTTGAGACGGGAAGCTTCCCCCGCCCTCTCTCAGTGCTGCTTTGAGATGGGAGGATTTCCCCCCCTCTCAGCGGTTTTGGGACAGCTTTTTTCAGCTCCCGAGCACGGTTTTGTGATGGGAGGTCCTCCCCTCACAGTGCTGTTTTGAGACGGAAGGCTCTTTTGGGATGGTAGGCAAAATGGGGCGGGGGTTGCACACGCATGCATGGGGCAAGTACAGGGGATAGCCAGCTGGCTATCCATCGCTGGCTATCGGGGGCGAATCATTAGCCCCTGCGGAGAGGGCTCGCAACTTAGGCGTCCTCCTGGACACTCAGCTGTCTTTAGACGATCATTTGACAGCCGTGGCCAGGGGGGCTTTTTATCAGGTACACCTGATACGCCAGCTGTGCCCCTTTCTGGATCGTGACGCTTTACGCATGGTCACTCAAGCCCTCGTCATTCCCCACCCTTGACTATTGCAATGCTCTCTACATGGGGCTTCCCTTGAGGTGTGCCCGGAGACTCCAGCTAGTACAGAATGTGACCGCGCAGGGGATCTTGGGGGCCTCTAGATGCTCCCATGTAACACCTCTCCTGCATGAACTGCACTGGCTGCCTGTGGTTTTCCGGGTGCACTTCAAGGTGTTAGTTACAACCTTTAAAGCGCTCCATGGCAAGGGACCTCAATATTTGCAAGACCATCTCCTACCGCATACCTCCCACTGACCAGTCCGCTCACACAGAGATGATCTCCTCAGGGTCCTGTCGGCTAGCCAATGCCGGCTGGCGACCCATAGGGGGAGAGCCTTCTCTGTGGCAGCTCCGGGCCTCTGGAATGACCTTCCCCCCGACCTGCGCACAACCACAGACCTGTGCCTCTTCCGCCGGGCCATTAAAACTCATCTATTTTGTGCGGCCAGCCTGGCGTAGCTTTTAAATTTGTTTTATCAATTGGGTTTTATTAGGGACTTTTTAGAGCAGGTTTTTGTTTAATCTGTTTTTATTATATTTATTGTAGCTGATGTTTTATGTTTTATAATTGCCTGTTCACCGCCCTGAGTCCCACAAGGGAGATAGGGCGATATATAAATTTAAATAAACGTAAACAATCGTGGACCCATACGGTGGGGGTGGGGATGGTCATACGTGGATGTGCATGGGGCGCGCAGGAGGGGCATTGCATTATGGGTGTAGGCAGCGTGTGTGTGCAACAGCATGTGTGTGTGAGCTTTTGGCATCCAAGGAAAAAAAGATTAGCCATCACTGGTATATCATTTCCCCTTTCCAGGCTGGCATGCAATCTGAAGGTTTTCCTGGATTCACAGCTCCTGCTTGAAGAGCAGGTGTCAGCTGCAGCCAGGAAGACCTTTCTCCAACTCCATCTGGTGTACCAGTTGTGCCATTTCCTAGATCAGGAGGCCCTCATGACATAGTCACCTCACAGCTTAATTACTACAATACACTCTATATGGGACAGTTTGTGAAGACCATCCAGAAGAAATAACCAATACAGACTGTTACCTGTTTTTGAAAAACTTCCATAAGCATTATTAAAAAGAACTATGCATAATTTCTTTTGAGAATAAGCAATTTTATGCAAAGAAAAAAATAGAAGTGATAGTAAGCCAAAGCAATTACAGACATGCACGAATATAAATCAAACAAACCATACAGCAATACAAGCAATTTAAAGAAATACTATTCAGTATAGCAATTCATTTCTTTCTTTCATTACTTCCACCACACCCATATATTGCTTTATACATTGTTTTTTGTCTTTAAAAATCCTGGTATATATTTCCTAGTTGATGGCATATGGGTAACAATATTTTGACTTGGTAGGTAATCTTAGCTCCCATGTAAGTTCCATCGCTTCCCATATCCTTCAGTTGCTCTTTAGGGTAGGTACTATGACCCCAAAACTGATGGTATCATCTTTGCAAGTAGCAAAAACTGCATGTGTTGGGGAATGCCTAAAGTTGCAATAAACTTTAGATTTTGTCCGTCTTACTAAAAACTTATGAAAAACCTGTACATAAAAAATGTACATGGATGAAACATCAAAATCAGTTACCTGAGGACAATGTGGCTTGTTTGCAAAATTATGTGTACATTAATAGAATATCCTTACAGTACTTACATTTTGTTTCAGCAATAAGCTGATCTTTAGTGTCAAACCAATCTCTATATACATTTATTGTCTGTGAAAGACTATCTCTCTCTCGTGTAAGATCTGACATCTCCTGTTGAACCTTATAATCTAAAGACAGAAAAAATAATTCATTTTTCCCTTTCAATAACAGACACATTCAATAAATTAGTTAAAGGAGATACAATAACAGAATAACAGAGTTGGAAGGGATCTTGAAGATCTTCTAGTCCAACCTCCTGCTCAAGCAGGAGATCCTACCATTCTGGACAAATAGCTGTCCAATCTCTTCTGAAAAGCCTCCTGGAACACTCACAACTTCTGAGGGCAAGCTGTTCCACTGGTTAATTATTCTCACTGTTAGGAAAATTTTCCTTAGTTCTAGATTGGTTCTCTCCTTCATTAGTTTCCATCCATCCTGCCTTCTGGTGCTTTGGAAAATAGGTTGACCCCCTCTTCTTTGTGTCAGCCCCTCAAATATTGGAACACTGCTATCATGTCACCCTTGGTCCTTCTTTTTTATGAGACTAGACACAACCAATTCCTGCAACAGTTCTTTGTATGTTTTAGTCTCCATCCCTCTGATAAACTTTGTTGCTCTTTCTGCACTTTTTCCAAAGTCTCAACACCTTTTATATATTGTGGTGGCCAAAACTGGATGCAATATTCCAAGTGTGGTCTTAACAAGGCATTATAAAATGGTACTAATGGTTCATGTGATCTTGATTCTATTTCTCTGTTAATGCAGCCTAGGACTGCATTGGGTTTTTTTGGTGGCTGCAGCATACTGCTGGTTTATATTTAAGTGATTGTTCAGTAGGACTCCAAGATCCCTCTCACAGTTACTGCTATTGTGTCAGGTTCCATCTATTCTAAAGCTGTACATTTGGTTTAGAAATAGCTTCTTAAACATTATAGAGGAAAAGGATAAATTTTAGAAAATAGAAAGTTGGAATCATTGAAACTCACCATTACAAAACATAAAGGATAAAAAATAAGGTTGCAAATTTGGCGTCAAAGCAGGTATGATTGGCTCGAATACAAGAATATACTCAGTTCTATCTCTTCCTGGACTATTTTCTGCTAGCACAAGAGCCTGAAAAAAATAGTGTGATTTCCATTATATATTTAAGAATTATTTACCTAATGTGAATATACATTTAATTAGTATATAAAGCCCTAACCTTTGTTCAATACTAACAACTTCAAAATGTTTTTTCCAAAATAAGTAGCACATTTTTAGCAATAAGCTTACATTTATCATTCCACTCAATTTTAAAATAACCCAAACATAATGTCCACAGAACCAGATATATACTATGCACAAGAACAAAACTTGCAACCACAAATATTGTTACAGGTAATCCTTAACAAATGGAGACTGGAATTCCAATTCTAAATCATTATGATTGTAAAGCAAATCATTCTATGACCAGCCCTTTTTTTACAAGCTTTTTCAGTGGCAGTGTTAAGCAAATCACACAGTTAGTAAGCAGATCCATTCTTCCATTGCAAATTGTAACTGCAGGACATTACAACCAATTATAAATGTGACCCAGTTGCTACGTACCCAAAATATGGTCATGTAACTGCAAGGGTGTACAGCATGATATTTTATGATGGCCCAAAGTACTTGGCAGGTTATAAAGCACCCTTACTGAAGCAGCTGTAACTCTAAATGATGGTCATGGGACCATTTAGAGCAATAGGATCATGCCCATTTACATTTTCTAAATTATAGGAAAAGCTAGGCAAAGATTAAGATAATAATATGCATGTGAACATAGCAGACTGCTGATTTCTATTCCTGAATTATTTATTGGAAGATTATTTAAGGAGGCTCACCTCAATTTCAACAATTCCTTTGTGAAAAGGAAATACAACTGTTCTTGTTTCACCCATAAACAGGGGAATATCATGGTCGTCCTCAGTGGAACTTTTGATTTTTGCTACAATTTTTCCATCTAAATCACTTCCTGTGCAGTTTTTGTATTTATCCTTAAATTAAGAAGACACTTAAATTAGCACTGATTTTTTTAAATATTTAATACATATCTTAAAGCTTATACAAAATGTACCTATATTTGTATTCAATTTGCTTACGGTACTTTTTAAAAAAAATTTATAGAACATCATCCAGACTGTAAGATCCTGAGTTTAACATGAAAATTATGAAATCTTTTTAAAAACCATTTTACTAAAGATTACACTTAGAAAAAAATAAAAATGGAAACAAAATATAAAAATTGAAAAAAGTGCAGAAAAGGAAAAAAGTGGAAGAAAAAAACCATTAGTAAGTAACTTTCCTCTTAATCATGAAACATACAAACAATTTTGGTAATGTATCACCATGTCTTTAAATACAACAAATGTCTATATTCCATAACTCATCTCTTATATTATGGAAAAAAACCTTAAACTTTATTATTCATTCCTAGTCAGCAAAAGTCCATTTAGGGCTGCAGAAATAACTGCATATTTATTTCAACCTTGATCAAATAAGCCATTTCTATATCCTTTCCTATACTTTTAACAATCATGGTTTTAAATCCCTTCAAATAATACCCCCCCCCCCCACACACACACCTTGAGTACTTTTCATCTTTTCTTTGTCTCTTTTCAGGAAATCCTTCAAACCTTTAATAAATCCCTTTAAATAATGTTTTGCTTAAATAATGTGGGCTAACAAAAATGTTTTTCTTTCTTTCTCTCTATCTTGGTATCATCTTTGTATGGACTGCAAAGCAACACAGCATGTAAAATATCTATAAAAAGCTCCTTAAAATGTCACAGCAATCATGAAGGTTCGGGAAATTACAGTTGGTTCAAAAAGACTTAAAAAGTAAACCTTTACAAACTGCCCCAATTTGACTTTGGATTTTTCTGAATCTGATACAGATCTCACCTATTTGTATGAATATGTGTATATATTATGTATGTACAGTATGAATGTATGTTTGTATGTATATAACTCCATTTTAAACCACAATTCAATTAATTACCGTTACAATAAGAGTCAGGTTCTTGACAATGGTCCGACTATCAACATTCTGATAATTAGAAACAACAGGAGTCTTTGGCAAAGTTTGTGGCTTCAACAGTGCTGGTTTGTTTGGCACCACATCAATTATAATCTTGGGAGGAAAAACAATATATAGAGACTTAATGTACAATATAGAAATGTATCAAAAGCATTAGCCCTAATTGCAGAAGTATCCATGTATATTTTTTGTCATATTTCACTCCTTTCTAGCCTGGGCCTATGAAGCAATTGGCAATGTAATACTACTCCAGTATCAATGTTGAAATTGTGCTGCTTGTTGGTTTGCTTAAAATACACTGTAAACTACTGGTATTTTAGAATAATTGGTTCAAGATCCTTAAGTAATTTTATTTGAATTTATGTTTTTATTCTTTACAGCTTTTTTAAAATCATAAAACACACATCACACAAAATAGTAGCATAGTTGATTAATTCCTTTACCTAAATTTCATCACTGGTCACACAAAAGCAGAATGAACTGACTTCCCTCATTCAAATACTTTTCTGAGAATGTTATTAGCGTTTACACACTGTTTCATATGATAGCAATGGACTAGAAAAATACCCAACAGAGCTATTTATGACTTTCTATGATAATTATTGAAAACTATAGATTCTCTTTGACAGGACTGGTTTCTTAGTGACCGTTTAACATTATGAAGGACTCAAAAAAAAAAAGTACCTAGGACCCAGATTAAAATTCTGATGGCTGCCCCCCCATCACATGATTGCAAATATGTGGCAACTGGCCCACATTTATGTGACTGATTTATAACATCCCCCCCCCCCCCCCGCACTCTCCAGAAACTGGCATTTGGCTCAGGTTTCTGCAAAAACACTTATTGCAGAAACTGAGTTCACTTAATGATCATAATGTTTGCTTAACAATAGAAACAGCACTTGGGCTTATATACTGTTTCACAATGCTTTACAGCCCTCTCTAAACAGTTTACAGAGTCAGCATATTGACTTCAACAATCTTGGTCCTCATTTTACCGACCTCAGAAGGACAGAAGGCTGAGTCAACCTTGAACTGGTGAAGATCAAGCTGCCAGACTGCTGGCAGCTAGGTCTGCAAACTACAGATTTGCTTAATAGCCATTGTACTTAATGAATGCTGCAAAAATATCATAAAACTGGGTTGATCACAAGATGATCTTTTAACAACCGGCATGGTTAAACAGTAACTCTGGGCTTAATTGTGGTTGTAGGTTGTGGGCTACATCCCCACAATAGACAACCACAGGCACTACATTTATGTAAGGAATCTCAGAGAGATTCCTGTCCTGGACCAAGAAATCTAAAACCAGCAAAGATGTCAATTGATTAGATGACCCTTCTGGTATAATTTTTTTTTAAATTTCTGAGTTAAGATAAAACTTGCTTATGCATGCTAAAAAAATCAATACAATTTGTATGTGGGCAAAATCTTACCAGAGAAATAATAAAATACAAATTTAAAAATGTAAAACACATTTTTACATATTATTTCAAAAGCTCACCTCTTTACTGCTAAGAACACTTGTTTGATCAATTGTAAATATACATTGGATGCTGTATTTGCTTGCTTTTTCTGGAACAATTTTATTCCTAAATTGTAAGCACTAATATTAGTATTTCTTACAAATTTACAATTCTTAGATTCAAAATATTTTTTCCCTATTAAAATTTTACATTGCTCTTTGAACCAAATGAACCAAAATCAGTTTTTTTAAGTTAACTTGTTTTATTATAAAATAATAAATGGAATTTTAATATTTAATGTCTGCAATACTTGCTATATACCACATTACTGAAATTTTCAGTTCTCAGTCCTTAAACTTTCTATTATGTCATTCCTGACATCCATATGCTTTAATTAACTTAATTAGTCTCAAATAAAATTATACTTTTGCATATATATTCTCAATTTTGAAACACTATTCTAGACACAGGCTTTAACAGGCAACAGGTATATTAATACCTAGGTTGAAAAAAATCATACCTGCAATATGAATTTCAATCTTAGTAAAAATGAATTATTGTTAACAAATCAAACTATATTTAAAAACAAAATTGATTATAGTTTTTTGTAAGCATCATTTTTTGTAAGCATCGTTATATTAGAACTACTATAAAAAATATTATCTGGTAACCTGACCTGAAGCAAAAAAAGCCCTCATCATTGTCATTGTTTGCTTTGGTACACTGAAATGTTGTAATCTAAAAAAAGAAAGAAAAAAAATTAGATATGCAAGCATTTAAAAAGTAATTTTATTAAATTCAATTACTTTAAATCTTTGAGAATCTAAATAAATAAAATGATATTACATTATTTAACTAAGAACCTAAAAAGTATATAGTGTAAAAGCTCGTTTTTAGTTTTTAGTCAAAATCAAATCAATAGATTATTTTAAAAGACCAAAAATTCAATGTTAATTATGTTGATATTTGTTAAAGAAAATGTAAAGTAAAATGCATACAGAACAAATTCATACAACCATTAACATTAATGGGGATATAGCAATAGGAGAGGATAAACGATAGATGCTAGACAAACCTCTCCGTTGAATACATTCAATAATTGGACTCTCTAATAGAAAGTATTATTTTTCAAACTCAAAAGCACTTATAAAATTATTTCATGATCCAAGTAGATAATAATGATGTGATTCTTCAGGTAATCTCATCTCTAACCTCTCTGGGCTTTAAGGATATCGAAACCAATGCTTTTAGCAATGATCATTCCTTTCTACTTTTCAATCAACAAAAGTTTCCAGATAATTTTAAAGGTAACAAAATAATAATAATAAAAAGAACATTGCTTTAATATAAATGAAGATATTACCAGAGCAAAACTATCTTTGTCTAAATAAAATTACAGATTATTGTTTCAGTTTAAAATGAGCAATTTTTCTCTAAACCACTGAAACAATTTATACTAATGTTCAAATGAAAAATATTTAGGAGTGTCTATAATTTCCTTAGAATGAAAACACTTGTCTAGATATTTATTCCAACACTGAAATTTCTTTTATGGTACCTGATCTATTACTGAACAAGGAAATACTGTGAAACAACTGGTATGATGGAAAAATTAATAACATAGTTATCCATAAATTAATGGATAGGTTTAACTGGAACTAAATTTGCATACATATGTAAAGTGTCTGTCTGTCTATCTGTTACATGCATTGTTTCCTGTTACTTACATTTTTATTATTGTCTATTTCCTTGATTTTCATACAAATCCTTCCTGGATTTATATTTTTAATATTGTTGTCATCTTCAGAAATAACACTAACCTTGAAATCTGCATGAGGGAAGAAATATATTTTTGCACATGTTGCTAAACTTAATTTACAGATTAAAACCCTGACGTAAAATATTACTAGGCAGAAATACATGTCAAAGAATGTAAGAAACTGCTAAGAATAGTATCATGATGTATATTCCATAAAAAGGCATCATTATATTCCAAGACATTTAATAACTTTACATTTTAGTCAAATCATCCAATGCCATAACCCAGAATAGCCAATAGCACTTAGATGTATATATACCGCTTCACTGTGCTTTACAGTCCTCGCTAAGCGGTTTACAGAGTCAATGGTGCCAAACATCCAGTGCTTCCAATGACATGGACCAGGATGATGGGACAGATACTTTTAATAGTAAAGAGAAAGAAAAACACAATCAGGTTTCAAATCTGATGCCAGCACTTTGACCAAAGCCAAACCATTAAACTGACTCCCGATTTTGATTGGAACTATTTTATTGATATAGGCTACAGTAATAAAATAAATAAATTCCATAATAATATAATAAATAAAATAAATAAATGTAATACAATAAATAATGCATACATTCTTTTGGTATCGAGATTAAGAACATTGAGGAGTGAATTGAGGAGTGAATTAAGAAGCAAATAGAAACAACTGAATTGCTGACCAACTGTCTCAGAATATTAAAATATTCTGAGATTAAAACTGAAAAGAATAATAGGTTACTTCCCAAATAATTAATCTTTAGTATAAAAAAAGCGAGAATAATCTCAATTTTGGTAGGATTACGTTAAAGAATGGAATATGAAGATATATTCCCAATGGGAATATAGTGTGAGAGTAAGCCAATCCAATAATGCAAGATATCAATTGAAAAACAATATTCCTAATCCCTATAAATAATTACTTTTCAGAGTTTAGAGTCGTAGGCTTAGTATTAGATTATAAACTGTTCTTAGCTTTACTTTAATGTAGGTCTTGAAAATTATCGCTTCTTTCCATAGGCCTATCCCTAATCTTTCAATCATACTCAATATACTTTGTCCTGTGAAGCAGAAAACAGGTATTAAGTAATCTAAATTCAGATCTATTCATATGAGTCTTCAATTTAAAAGCATTTAGCACCAAAATATCAGCATTGCTGTTAAACTATAGAGAAACAGCCATTTTATAACCTAAAAATGACATTTTTTGAAATTTAAAAGACAACAAAAAATATTCTGTTGAAAAATAAGAAATAAAAGGCAAGAAAAAAGCATTCCAACTGTCTAATGGTTATCTTTAAAAAATAAAAAAATGTTAAAGCACTCACCAGGAAAAGTGTTTCCAGCGGTGAAGATAGCATTCTCATCATATATAATATTTAAACATACAGGTTTCTCTGGGTCAGGCAAAACATTTATCTTGATCACTGGACTGCTTAGTATATTCTTGTAATGGAAGGCCTTGAACTGCAAGGTGTACTCTCCTCTGAAATACAGTAATAATTAAACATCAATATAGTTCTATTGATGGCTCCAACATTTTAAATAGAAATATAAGAGTTCCAATATATAGTAGTCTTTCACTTATACAACCATTTTTTTACAACTGGCATATTATCCCCAAGGTCATGATCAAAATTTTGACAATTGGCAACTGGTATATACTGTGTTTACAATAGTAAATGACATCCACATGACCTCTTTCCTTGGCCTCTTGGCAGCCTTTGGTAGCATCAACCAGGGTATCATTCTGGATTGGATTTAGAGACTAGGGATAGGTGGCACTATATTGTGCTGCTTCTCTTCCTTTTTCCCTGGATGGTTTCAGTCAGTGTCTGAAGCTCATGGTCTTTGCTTTGTGGGATTTCATGAGGTTTGGTATCCTTTGCCCTTCCCATTTAATATCTACATAAAGCTGACGGGTGAGATTGTTCATCTCTGTTGGGAAAGTGTCTTCAGTATACTGGTGATATTCAGCCTAACACCTCTGCCCATAATAAACTAAAATATGTTGTTGATGTTATCACTTGGTGATTGGAAGCTGGGTTTCTGTTTAACTGAGCAAGACTGAGTGGCTTTGGTTTTGGGGGACTTCTGGTTCTAGGGATTTATCATCTCTTGTTCTTAAAAAGGTGGCACTGCCCCAGACAGACATTGTGTGCATTCTGAACATCCTCCTGAATTCCAGATGCCTGTTCAAAGAGGACCTTTATGCAGTTTTGTATTTGGTGCCATTTGTAGCATTTCTTGGACCATGACGCATTGCTCTCAATTACTCATTCACTGATTACCTCCCAAATATTACTGTCATGTGCTCTACATAGGGCTGTCTTTAAACTGTGCTTCTAGGTGAAATTCAAGGTGCGGATAATGACCTATAAAGATCTACACAGCAAGGGACTAGGATATCTGAGGAACTACCAGTCCCATTGGATCTGGAAGAGAGGTATGTTACAGGTCCTGTCTACATTCATCTGACAGGAAGAGACCATTTTATACCTTGGTATACACCCTTTGAAATGTCATTCCCCAGAATATACATCCGTCCCCCCTACTCTTTTGGCCTTTTTGAAAACCCTAAAGATATGGCTGTGCTACAATGTCTGAGAGTCTGGTGGTAGTGGTGAACCTCTTTAATAGTTGCACTTATTGGATGTGTTGATATTTAACTACTGATCTTTGTACTGAATTGAATTTGTAATAGTGATTTTAATATGATTGGCTATTTTTATTGTTCTTGCTATTTACGTAAATATTGTGAGCTGTATCATATCATTCATATATATATATAGCTATATATATATATATAGCTCAAGGCATAGAAAGGCTTGCCTGATATGCTGTAAAGTGCTGGTTCAAATCCCAGTAGAAGAAGTATGGCCAGCTGAAGAAGGCTAATAAGCCCAAAATAGATCTATCCTGGTCTCTTAATTATTAAATCAGCCCTTAAAAATCTAACACATATCATTCATATATATGTATATACACACACCATCTTAGCTGCACCCAATGGAACTCCAAATGCCCAGTTAAGAATTGAAGCAGGTATGCCTCAAATTCAGGTAAGAGCCTGGAAGATGATGATCATCCATTGGCTTAAAATGCAATTCTTTCCGCTTTCCACTAGTGTTGATTGACAACTTCCCCTCCCCCTGGAATCAGGCAATTGAGCACAAGCTGGGCACTTATGGGCTCTCACCGGTACTCTTAATGTCCCTAGACTTTGATCAAGTGAAGCAAGTAGTAATTAATAAAATGAAGGTCATGGAGTTCCAAGAAGAACTAAATAGATTGCCTTTCCACAATAGGAACAGAATCAAACAGGGTGTGTGGGAATCGGCAAGATATTTAAATGACCTCATCTTCCCAAAACAAAGAATAGCTTTCTTCAGAGCCAGATTTAACATTCTACCTTCAGCACTTCTCCAGGGCAGGTATAAGAGAACACCTATAGCAGAACGGGTTTGTATATGTGGTAAAAGAGAAGTGGAAGATATCTCACACATTCTACTACACTGTGAACTATACAGAGCTTGCAGGTCTGCATATATTCTCCCCTTATTAGAGAGATTACCAGGGAGGGCAGACAATTTTTATCTGAACTTCCTCCTCCAGGACACAGACCCGGCTACTACGCATGCAGTGGCAAAATTCTGTGCTTCCGCAATGTCCATAAGAAAAAAATTGGTTATAGAAGGATAGTTGTGATCCTGTACCAATCATTTGGACATATCTCTAACAATTTCTGGACCATGGTTTTTACATACATACTTAATGCTTTTGCACCTAGGTAAATCAGCAAATGACCTGAACAAAGTGAGAATGTATGCTACTTTCCACTTATAATGCTGACATTTTAAAAATTATATCTTAAAGTTAGTACTTTTTAATATATGGTTAAATATAACGTGTATTGCTGGTCTTTGACCGTAATAAAGATTTATTCTATTCATTCATTGTGAACTACTGATCTTTGTACTGAATTGAATTTGTAATAGTGATTTTAATATGATTGGCTATTTTTATTGTTCTTGCTATTTATGTAAATATTGTGAGCTGTATCATATCATTCATATATATGTATATACACATACCAACTATCATATACAATACCATTTAATTAACATTTCAAATTTTTAGTTATTATAGGATACGATAGCTGATATATTAACATGACACAAATTTAAAAATATACAAAATTCATCTTTATGGTTTTCAAATGACCAACGTTCAATTTGTTCATCTGGGCTTCACATCTGACATTTTGCAACATTTGCTTTTTACACAAAATTTGTAATGTTTGCAGTCATGTGGTTTTCTTTCTTTGAATTTTGTTTTTCTTGTGTGTTTAATTGTTGGCATTGTTCCTGCTTATCCTTATTTCCCACAGCATTAGGGAGAACACTTTTTAAAATAAATACTTAAGTTCCTATGCCTTCCTTGTAGGACTGTTAAATATATATTTTATGCATGTTCGGAATAATAGGAAGAATTTTAATCACTTACTTAGGAGCATAAATAGTAGGAAGTCCAAAGCTTGCTCTACCAGTTTCATCTGTTTTATACTGCATATTTGAAGGAAAAATCTGGAAAAAAAATCTTCTTATGACAAAAATAAGACTTACTAAATAACATTTTTTTCATATATATTCTTGGTTTCCCAGTAAAATGCAACACTCTGGAAATGATTTAATATGAACATGTTCTACTGTTTTTTCCTCTAGTTGTATTTTTGTATCAGTTTTATATATTTGATATGCATAATTGACTTAATCAATGAAGTTTTATCTATCTATTGAGTCAAATAATTCCGCAGAAATAAACAAGAGGTCATTAGTTTAGGACAATATATGAGCAATCAACCTCTATGGTATAAAGAAGTTGTAAGGAGAAGACGAAGTTTCACTTACCTTTATATTATTATCTTTTATAAGTGTGATTTTCACATTAAATTCAGCAGATGGATTATTCCACTGATCAAAGAGCTGGATTACAAGAGCCTTTGGTAACTCTTTGCCATTAATTACAGACATAGCCTGAAAAAAAGATTATTATTTGGAATTATGTAGAATATCTAGCATGCATATACTATTTCATTAATTGTTTTTGAACATAAACTCAAATTACATTTTTTGTTTCAGTGCTCAGTTTTACACCAGATAATAAATATGTCAAGCTTTCAAGTATAATTAATAAACCCCTCAACTCTCAAACTTTACAGATTTGCAAAACCAATTGTTAGTACAGCATCATTTGGTTAGTATTCTATCATATGGCATTGACTTACCTTCCCTGGTTCTATCCAATCCAGAAGATCCAATTTAACAGGAGGGCCAGCAATCAATCTTAACTTCAGGTAGTGGGATAAATTATGCCAAGCAACATGCAGTTCTTTAACTTCTGGCGGGCCTGGTTCAAATTTAATTCCTTGGACAGAAATAGTTTGTGTACTTTTCTATAAAATATGTAATAAAAGATAAAAGCTTGTTAGGATTTTATGGGGGGAAATTAGTTGATTGTAAAGCATAACAAGAATATACAGCACATACTATATATTTGATAAAAAGTGACTGAAATCTAATGCTAAATTTGGCCCAGGAATTTATGTGTTGACAAAAGTTATAATCTGTTTCACAAAAATTTGGATCAAACTCTAGTGATAAATATATCATACAGTGATATTTAAGAGTTTGGGAACCCTTTTAAATATTTATTTCTATAGAAATATGACTTCCGGTTCCGGCTCCAGCAGCGACGGGCGAGCCTAGGCCTCGCTCGCCGCTTTGTTTCTTTTCCTGCCTCCCCACGGGGGCGAGACGCCCCGTTTTTGGGGGTCTCCCGTAAAGCCGGCTTGCCTGGGTCGTCCTCCCCCAGCGGCAGCTGGGAAGCGACCCTTGTCTTCGGCTTAGGTGGAGGAGGACATGCTGCGGGGGTTTTTTCCTTCGCCAATGGCGGGCGGCATCGTTCTGAAAATAAGAAGAGAGCTGGCCGTCTGAGTCGGAAGGCTTCCCGGGGCTTCGGCTGCGAGGGTGAAAGTGAGTGGTTTTAAACATTTTTTTTCCTGCTGTCAGCCTGGGCTGAAAGAACTTGGAGGGGGGTGTCTGCTTGTTAAACCCCCCCTCGGACTAAAGCGGCACTTAAGAATGGCTCCTCGCTGTGAGGAAGCGGATATCTTTAATCTGGACTGTTTGAAACAAGGGAAAGTGGTCTGCGGTTTGTCTTTGAAACAATGTATCTAGGTCTGGCTGATTTGAAACATTTTTTTTTACCACTCTCTCCTTCTGGCTCTGAGTCTGGGCGGTGGAAATGGCTTCTCCTTGTCCCTGAATGACTATTTTACTTATGGAAAATTTCCAGCGTCTCTTTGTGATTTGGACTCCCTCTGGTTACTAAAGAAGAATTTTTTTCTGGAGTGCCTTCGTTATTATACTTATTGACTTGGAAAATTGTTTCTCTCTTGGTTCCTGAACTTTACAACTCTGAACTGAACTTTTGGCTCCTGACTTGCCTCAACAGCCCCACCCAAAAAACGCCATTTTAGTGGCACTGACTTTAACAGCTAACCATGGCACAAGAATCAGCACTGGCAAGTTTAGAACTAAGGATGGCCTCTCTTGAATCTGTTATATAAACTTTGGTACAAGAAATCAAGGCCCAGAGGGCAGAAAATATCAACTTTAAAAAGGAATTATTGGACACACGGAAACAGGTGCTGGAGAACACACAGAAGAATGAAGAACTGGAAGGGGGGCTGGCGGGGGCTAAGGGAGAGATTAAAAATGTTACTAATGAGGTTGTGGAAATAAATGGGCATGTGTCTAGGATTGATATGGAAAGGATGACATATTTTTTGAGATTTCAGAATGTTTCTGAGGAAACTGGTGAATGTCTCCCTGAACTCATGAGCACAATTATAGCAGACTATTTACATAAACCTAAGGATGAGATCAGGGGGGACATTGACCTAGCCTACAGAATTAACTCTGCATATGCCAGGATAAATGAAGTACCCAGAGAGATACATGTTAAATTTGTTAGAAGGTCAACCAGAGAGGAAATCTTGAAAGTGCAAAGAGGAGGTCCGTTAATTTACCAACAAAAGGAGGTTGCTATCCTAAAGCAGATCCCAAGAAAGATTAGAGAAGCAAGAAGGAAATTTTCCTTCTTGTCCAAAAAATTGTTTGACCACGGGATCTGGTTTAGGTGGGTGATGCCCGAAGGGATGCTGGTGTTCTGGGAAGGAGGAAGAGTGAGGATTAAAACAGTTGCTGAGGCGGAATCCTTTTTTAAAAAACATTCCTCTGTCCTGGGGGAAGATCCAGGGGGGGCAGGGGGGGCCACGGCCCCGCCCGCTGGGGGCCTGGAAGGAGAGATAGAAGATACAATTGCCAAGAGACTTAGATCTAAAAAATAACTTTGCCTTGACTTTTTGAATAATATTGTATAATATAACATGTGCATCTGGATTTTTGTAAATGACTGACAGCATACAGAGAACTTAGAAATATGTACTTGCTTTTACTTTGTAGTATATGGAAAATGTTTTTTATTAATGATTTATTTTGATGTCCCGGTAGGGCCGACGACTTTGACGTGAATGCTCTCAAAATTTCTTTGTATCCCTTACCCTATCCTATTGAAAAACTGTAAAACCAATAAAACTTTTTCAATATAAAAAAAAAAAAGAAATATGACTTAAAACATGACTGGTTTCCACAAAGTCCTAAAAGTAGGTAAAGAGAACCCAATTAACACATTTGTTTATGAATAATAAAATAGTTTTCCTAGGACGGAAAAGGCATTGTAGCCATCTCTTAATATTAATATAACTGTAATTGATTTATAACCACAAATAGAATTAAAACCTCTGTCATTTAGAGATGTGGTCATTAAGTGAGTCATCACATGATCAATTGAATTTCACACCAATTTTATGATCTTTTTGGTCCCATTTGACTTTGCTTGTTGGAAGTGGTATGGGAAAGTTACAAATGGTGACCATATGTACCTCGGATACTGTAACTGTCATAAATGCATGCTGACTGCCAATTGCCTGAATCATGAGCAGATACATGAGGGCTTCCCAAACTTGGCAACTTTAAGACCTGGACTTCAACTCCCAGAATTGGGAGCAGCTATGCTGGCTGGAGAATTCTGGGAGTTGAAGTCCACAAGTCTTAAAGTTGCCAAGTTTGGGAACCCCTGAGATACATGACTGCAGGGATGCTGTGAGTTTAAGGAACAGCTGGAAGATATTTTTCTCCAGTACTGTCATAACTTAGAATGGCTTTTAAATGAATGACTGGAGGTCAAGACCTTCTTGTAAGCTGCTATAGCGATAGAGGTATAAATTTTCCTCTCTACTTCTTTAAAGGAAAAAAATATTTTAATGAATATAATGTGGGATATTAAAAAAAATACCTGCCAAAAACTTTTCAAATCTGATTTATCCAGCCCATTCCCAGAAATCTCCAAGTCAGTCGTCATACAATATGATGTTGGGGACTGAATCTGATTTCCATGCTGATCGGTAATCATTATCTCTTTTATATAAATAAAAAAGTACAAGTTATAAAAATACTGTTACAAAACAGATTAAAATATTACCATATTTATAAAAAGTTATTGTAAACTACAAAATAATGTTATTTTATAATAACTACAAAACAGATTAAAATATTACCATATTTATAAAAAGTTATTGTAAACTACATTCTACAAAAATTTTAAAGTCCTCCTCAATGTTAAATGCAACAATAGTTCGATTTCATGCTTATTCAAGATCTGAAATGGGCTTCATGCTTTGAAACCCAAACTGAATATTCTATCACATAACCTAAATGTAATAGAAGTCTAGAATCTTAGTCAACATCAGAGGTGGGTTCCTACAGGTTCAGCCAAGTAGGTAGTAACTAGGCTGCCCATGCACAATTTTTTGCACACCAAACCTGCAGTAATGCCGGTAGCAACCCATCCCTGGTCAACATGCCATTAATGCAAACCTAACAGCACTAAATCAAATCAGAATGTGGGGCCAAATGTAAATATAGATTCATTTTGCATAATAAGGACAGATTGGAACTCAATTATTTTTTGAGAGCTGACTGAGTAAATGAAAACAACACAACTGCAGCTGGTGAATATATCAAGCTGCTGAGGACTGCCATGGTACTATTAAGGTGTCAGTTACAAATGTTAAGAGTTACACATACATACCAATTTCATCCTGCAGCTTTTCACCCATTTTTATTATATTTGATCCTTTAATTTCACATTTGATATGCTTTGGCTTATCAGCAAGCGGTCTAGTGAAATACAGTGAGAGGTTAATATGCTTATTTGTAGGAAATAGTGGTAAATTTCACACTGTTCATACTTTGCATAGTTAAACCTTTACTGAGATTCAGGCAGGGACATCTGCAGAAATGGAGGAGGGGGGGGGACATGTCATGTGATATTATAATGCAAACTCCACCGCTTGTATATGTTGCATGTGACACTTTGCTACAAATGCAAAAGGGCAGACCATTCATTCTGTTGTCATGATACATGTTTTATTATTTTGGCATTATTATGGCAACATGCAGGCTTTGATCTTCTACATCCCGGATAACTACAAACACTATTAATGGAGTAAATTACATAAAAATGACAGGGCCAAACCATAATCCTGTTTATTTTTGTCAAAGCACCTCTTTTCCTCCTCCTGAAGTGATCTTGAAGTCCAAAAAGAGTCTGTGCTTCATAAGTATTACACTTTCTACTTGTCAGACACAATCTTCCAGGCTTCACTAAATGTCCCCCTGAACACTGCTCTTTCCCCCGGAAGACTGCAAAAAGGCAATCACACGGGGATGGACTAGATGACCTACAAGGTCCCTTCCAACTCTGCTATTGTATTGATTATAGAGACAGTTAGCAATTGGTTGTAAATATGAGCAGGCTGCCAACCACCCCAAATGTGGTAATGTGCTCATAGTTGTGTATATATAACATTTATATTTGTTAATATACAGTATGCCTTTTTAACATTCATGCTGTATGTCTGTATAAACAAAAGATGGCAATAACAGTATTTTGCCCAGTAGGAAAAGCTACAGTAAAAGCTTCATTACTGAAACATGATTGAAGAAAAGTACAAACCTGACCACAAATGAACTTGCCAAAAAAACATGTTCATCACTGAATGTAAGCAGACAACAGCATTCATCTTTTACAGACGTTGGAACTTTCACATCAGGTAGCAACCCTTTGATCAGTTGTTTGCTATTAAGCTTTGGAGTCCAGCTTATCTAAGATTAAAAAAAAATACTTTGGATACTAGAAAAGTAACATTTTTCCTCTTCTTTTTTTTTAGTTTTACTGGAAATTCATAAAAACTTGAATGCCCTAAATGGAAATACTGTCAATGGAACTGAAAGTGCTTCAATTTAATATAAGCAAATCTATTTTATTGGGGCTATTTCTGAATATCCAAAATTATGTATATTCAACTCTAAATAAAAGTGTGATGTTCCCAATCTAATGCTGTCATGGTAGACCATGACAACTGTTTGAAATAATAAACAAAAATATTTTTCAAGAAAGGTGAATACTTTATAGTCCATGTATTTCTTTAAATACCCTATTATATAACAGTGATGGCGAACCTTTTTCACCTCGGGTGCCAAAAGCGTCCATGCTTGCCCATTTCATAATTTAATTCCCCTATGCCTTGCCCCTGCGCATAAACACATGAACCCCCCAGCTGCCCTGCGCATGTGCGCATGGCTTTCTTGGAGCCTGGGGAAGGTGAAAACGGCTGCCCCTGCCCCCCAGAGGCCTTCTGGAGACCAGAAATGGCTCGTTTTCAAATTTCCAGTGGGTGCGATAGGCCCATTTTTTGCCCTCCCCAGGCTCCAGAGGATTTCTAGGAGCCTGGGGAGGGTGAAAAGCAGCCCAACATGCAAACTGGAAGTTCAGGAACTCCTGCTAAGTTTTTGTTTTTGCCAAACTGCAGTAAATTGAAAAAGGGATTGGCACTAACTTCTGCAAAATTATAGTTTCTTTTTGGGCTTCAAACACAACTATCCTTTTAAGCATATCTTAATAGTCAGCATTCAATATTCTTCAAGGACTAGCTCTTCACATTCCACAGTGACATTTAAGAATGAGCATTTTAAAAATTTCAACAAAAGTAGGCAGTTTTCTAAGTTCTATATGTGTGACAAAAAAGAGAACAAGCTGTACCGCTATTTTTTTCCCTTTCCTTGAAGTTTTAAAAATATTAATTCATTATAAAAGATATGGGCAGCTTAAGTAACAGTCTATTTTGCTTAAAAAATTTAGAGCTGATAATTAAATACATTAACATCTAGGCACATTTCCATTATTACGTTCACAAGATATTCTATACTGAGAGTTCCGCTTCCGCCCTCCAACGGCGACGGATGGGTCCTTGACTCGTCCGCCGCTTTGTCCTTTTTTCTGCCCCCCCCACGGGGGCGAGACGCCCCATCTTGGGGGTCTCCCGTAGGGTTGGCTTGCTAGGGACGCCCCCTTCCCACGGCGGTGGAAAAGCGACCCTTGTCTTCAGCCTAGGTGACGAAAGGCTGGCTGCGGGGGGGAGACGGCTGTCTCCACCTTCGCCAATGGAGAACGGAAAAGTTGCTTAATTTTGGAGTGAGCCAGACGTCCGGGTCGGAAGGCTCTCCCGAGGCTCGGCTGCAAGGTGAAGAGTGAGTGTGCTTTTATCTGCTATTTTATCTCCGATGGCAGCACTGGACTAAAAAGCTTGGAGGGGGGTGTTTTTTTCGTTAACCCCCCCCTCGGATTTAAAGCGGCGCTTTGAAATTGTTCCTCATTGCGAGGGACGGATTTTTCTCTATGCAGTTTGCCTGGAACTTAGTGAAAGCGAGTGAAAGTGATCTGCGGCTTGCAACAATGTTTCTAAGTTCGATTGGCTTGTTACAACTTATTTCTTTGTTACTTTTTCCGGCTGGCTCCCAGCTTGGGCGGTGGAAGATGGCTTCTCTCCGCTCCTGAATGACTATTTTATTTATGGAAAACTACCAGCATCTTCTTGTAATTTGGACTTCCTCTTGCTATTAATGAAAAACTTTTTTGGATTAATTGATTCCCTGTCTGGAGTGCCTTTTTTTATTATAACTATTGATTTGGGAAAGTGTTTCTCTACTGGTTCCTGAACTTTTTTACAACCTTGATTTGAAACTTTTACCTCCTGATTTGTCTCAACGGCTCCACCTAAAAAACGCCATTTTAGTGGCACTGACTCTAACAGTTAACCATGGCACAAAAATCAGAATTGGCAGGATTGGAAAAAAGATTGTCTTCTCTGGAATCTGTTATACAAACTTTGGTACAGGAAATTAAGGCGCAGAGAGAAGAAAATAACAACTTTAAGAAGGAACTCCTGGAAACTCGTAATCAAGTGAAGGAGAACAAATAGAAGACTGAAGATCTGGAAGGGGGGCTAACTGAGGCAAAGGGAGAGCTTAAAAATGTCAACAGTGAGGTGGGGGAATTAACTGGGCATATGTCTAGGATGGATTTCGAAAGGATGTCATATTTTTTAAGATTTCAGAACATTTCTGAATAATCTGGTGAATGCCTGCCTGAACTCATGAGCACAATTTTAGCAGACTATTTACATAAACCTAAAGATGAGATCAGGGGGGACATTGACCTAGTCTACAGAATAAACTCTGCATATGCCAGGATAAATGAAGTACCCAGAGAGATACACATTAAATTTGTCAGAAGGTCAACCAGAGAGGGAATTTTGAGGGCGCAGAGAGGGGGTCCTCTAATTTACCAACAAAAGGTTGTCGCTATCTTGAAGCAGGTCCCAAAAAAAATCAGAGAAATGAGAAGGAAATTTTCCTTCTTATCTAAAAAATTGTTTGATCACGGGATCTGGTTCAAGTGGGCGATGCCCGAAGGGATGCTGGTGTTCTGGGAAGGAGGAAGAGTGAGAATTAAAACAGTTGCTGAGGCGGAAGCCTTTATTAAAAAACATTCCTCTGTCCTGGGCGAAGATCCAGGGGGGGCGGAGGGGGCCACGGCCCCGCCCACGGGGGGGGGGGAAGAAGATACAATTGCCAAAAGACTTAGATCAAAAAAATGATTTTGCTTGCTTTTCTTTTTTCTTATTAACTTTTCTTTCTATTCTTTTTTGTACCAGGATGTTTGTACATGTCTGCCATCTCAGAATTGGAAATGTAATATGTAATATGTATACACTGGTCTTTATCTTGTAGTATTTTTTTTTTGATAAATTTGTTTACTATTGTTTTATTATGTAGCCCGGGATGGGCCAAGGACTCTGACGCAAAGGTTCTCAAAATGTTTCTGTAACCCTTACCCCACCCTTCAGAAAATTGTTAAAACTCAATAAAACTTTTTCAAAATCAAGATATTCTATACTTACTTTAACTTTTTCAGCTAGAGCTGGAGTTATTTCGATTTCTCTTTCTCCCTCATCATACATTTGGAAAGTAAGGTTTTTTAGCACATGACCTGCAACACGGTTAATTGCTTCCTCATGTTTAATCTGAATACGTTTTTCTCCTTCACTGCAATTAATTTGTAGTTCTGCAACACGGCTACTAGGAACCAGGTGAATAGTCTTGTTCACTGGTGGCACATTTTTAAAACTCTAACAATAAAAACAAAAAGAAATACCACAAGGAAAAAAAACTTGAATTTTCAAAGCTGTATAACAATATTTTACCTAATCAAACCTAATTAATAATAGTTATTACACTACAAATATTTGTAATGTATTTCTTAACATAAAATATAATATCTATATAATATATCAAAATACAATTAAGAAACACTACATTTGTTTTTTAATATGCTATTCCTACCATAATAGTTCTGGTATCAGTTACAATTGTGACGGTTATGTGCTTTTCTTTCAAAAGAAGAAAAATAAAATTTATTTTTAAAAAAGATTAAGTTTTTATATACTATTTTAATTGAAATTTAAAATTACAAAGATAAAAACTAATACAAAGGAAAATATAAGCAAGAAAAAATACAGAAAGGACAAAAACACATACCAACACACATAATATTTTTAAAAAAATTCCTCTTATCCAAACAAGTATAAACATTTTTAATAGCTTAATACCATCTCTGATATTTCAACCAAAATTCTCTTCATTCCATAAATCATCTTTTATCTATCGGCAAATAATAAAAATCTTTCAATCCTAATCAGCAAAAGTCCATGTTAAATATATAAAAACAAATCTTTAAAACCTCATCATTCAAACATAATCAAGAAAAATGCATTACTAGAAACAAATGGAAAATGTTAATATTTAATCCCTTCAATTGATGTTCCACAAATTAATTTCTTATCATATCTTTTCATCTCTACTCAATTTTCATATCATAGCTTATTATTTCCTCTAAAAATACAACAAAATCTTCTTCCTATATCTTATCCATAAAAACAATTTTAATGCCGCAACATTAAGGCCTAGTTAGGAAAAAATCATTTAAAAGCTGTTAGAAAAGAAGGGAATACTGTAGTTTAACCTTGATCAGATAGGTCCACTTTTGCATCTTAGTTTTAGTTTTAAAGATCTGGATTCCTTTTAGATAATGTCCAAATTGTTTCTTCTTCTCTTTTGCTTTTCTCAGGAATTCCTCCCTGATATAATACCTTTCTTTTGTAAATCAAAAGTAAGAAAATTGTCCAAGTCAATTTTCTGAGTTAAAATATGACTATTCAAAGTTGTTCTTCTGCTTTACTATTTGCGCATGTCTTTTAATTATTGAAACTTCAGCAATTTTCATTTGTTGGTCTTATATAACATCTTACATAACATTCCTACATCCATTCATTTTAAATCCATACCCAAAACAGTCTGATTTTTGGTTATATGCTGTGCCTTTTAAGACCTTTTATTGATTCAGACTCTCTAAAGCAGGGGTGTCAAACTGGTAGCATATATCACACACAGGCAACACCCACCCGCGAATGGGAAACATCTCAAGAAAGCTCATGTGATGACAAAATGACATGGTAGTTTGACATCCATGATCCAAAGGGTATGTTTTGGATACACTGTTGCTCCAAGTATCCTTAAATTTTTCCAGGGTTAAAATATTTTTTCTCCATTACATTAGTGGGAATTCTCCTTTAGCTATAATCTTTATTTATTTCTGATTTCTTCCTTAACCAGTCTTCAAGTTATTTTCTTATGTTTTTCTCTCATCCAGAACATTTTTCCAGGAAAGGATTTCTTACACTAAAACTCAGATCCTCATAGCTTAATAAGATTTTACACAAACAAGAAATAAGTTAACTTTTCCAAAGTGTTATTTCCATTCAGTCTTGATCCAGTTAATTTCCTTCCAAAAGCAACAGTCTAATAATTGCTCCTTAGCTGATTAATTCCAAATTTTAAAAAAGTTTTTCTTTAAGTTTTAAACTTATATAAATCTTTTCACTTCAGGTTGGAGGAAGAACATCCAGTATAATAAAACTTATACTTCTGGAGGTTCTTAATGTCCAAAAAGTAATTTATAAGCCACTTCCAATAAAATTGATTTATAGGAGTGGTGAACAAACACAGCATTCTAATAAAATGCTGTTACTCCCTATTTGTAAAAGCCATGACTGACATGAAACTTATAGAGATTGGTTGTACAAAATTAACCAAGTTCAAGATTCAAGGATTTTTCTTTCAGTTGCTACAGATGTTAACACAACTTGTTTTTTACTACACTAGGCCAGTGGTAGTCAACCTGGTCCCTACAGCCCACTAGTGGGCGTTCTAGCTTTCATGGTGAACGGTAGGGGTTTTGTCCGATACTGAAGCACTTTCCATTTTTTTATTTAATTGATTTCCCTACTTTATAAAGCACCATTACTGTGGAACCGGTGAGCGGTTAGAAAATTTTACTATTAACAGAGATAAAAAAGTAGGCGATAGGTATAAAAAGGTTGTTTGAAAACAGTTTTTATTGGTTTTATCTATGTTTTCTTTCCGTATTTCCCTTTTCTTTCATCTCAACTGCTCCCCCCTCCAACACCTCAATCTTTTGTTTATTATCTGCTGTGGTTCTTTGTGTCTCCAACAATTCCAATCTAGAGCTTATCAAGTCTTTCCTCATTTCTTTTATTTCTTTCATTATACTTTGGAGCATTTCATCTGTCGATGATCCTTGGGTGTCCTCTCCTGCCGCTTCTTTTTGTAACATTGTAGTAATCTTCGTCTGTTGCAAAGTTGGACTAGCTTTAGTTGAAGCTGGAGCGGAAAGGGACTTTCCAGTCGGTGGC
Organism: Rhabdophis nuchalis; assembly: GCA_039707465.1. Lineage (NCBI taxonomy): Eukaryota > Metazoa > Chordata > Lepidosauria > Squamata > Natricidae > Rhabdophis > Rhabdophis nuchalis. The sequence goes on from CM077645.1 coordinate 170,576,416, forward strand.
TTTCTTGCAGCCATTGCTATAGTTTTAAGTTCTTGTAGCAAAAAATGGCGTCAGTGAGCAAGCAGTCAGTGAAGCAGTCTTCTCCTCCACCCCTTCCCCACTCCGCACTTTACCTCCCTGCTCCCGATAAGTTCATGTAAGATTTCCCCAGTTTTCTGTTAACAGGAGCTACCATTATTATTGTCTCGCCAGGGAACATTGTATGTGGCTATCAGGGCCACCCGCAATTAATAACTTATTCATCCAGGATTTACTCAAGGGCTGACCTCATCTCCCTGCGGGAGGCCCCACTCTCGCAGGCATGGCCCCATATTTTATCTGGGGCCCACCTCAAAGAGGGATTTATTAATCAAGAGAGGTGGGCGAAACGCAGACTAAGGGGTTTTTTAATTAAATTTTTGGTAAAATACGAGATTTTAGGGGGTATCAGGATGGAGGGTGGGTTTCAACCAAGATCCCGGACTGCAGCCAGACCAGCCGATGGAAGGGGGGCGAGTGGGTCTGATAGGGAGGGGGGAATAAGGATCAATCCGACAGAGGGCGCTTCTATCAATTCGGTATTAGGGAGGGGAAGGTATGGCGGGAGACAGGGAGTTCTCCATTCGCGGGGTGGACATGGACGCTGGTTGCGAGCGGTCCCGCGCCCCAACTCCCTGAGCTCTCCTCGCAATCTAGGAGGTCAAGGATCGCAGCACCAGGGCCTTAGGCTGATGCTATGCAACACCAGGTCCGTGGTCAACAAAGCCCCCCTCGTTAATGACCTTGTGTCTGAGGGGGAGCCGGACCTGGTGGGGATCACGGAGACCTGGTTGGGCCCCGAGGGAGGACTTCCCCTCGTGGAAATGTGCCCACCAGGCTACCTAGCGTTCCATCAGCCGCGGGCCCTAGGCAGGGGTGGGGGGGTGGCGGTCATGGTCAGGGATGGTCTTGAGCCGAGAGAGACCACTGTGCCTCAGACAGCCGGTTATGAGTCCATCTGCATGAAGTGGGGCCATGGGAGGCAGTTGGGCTTGCTGCTTATTTACCTGGCTCCCCGCTATGTAACAGCAGCCCTGCCCGAGCTCCTCGAGAGGATCGCCGAGGTGGCAGTTGATACCCCCAGGCTATTAGTCATGGGGGATTTCAACTTGCCATCGGCCGGCGAGACTTCCGAGGTAGCTCGGGAGTTCATGGCCTCCATGACGGCCATGGACCTGACCCAAGTAATTCAGGGTCCCACTCACGAAGGGGGACACACACTGGATCTAATTTTTGTCTCAGTCCAGTGGATGAGTGATCTAGGAAGGGGGGATCTAGCCATCATACCCCTGTCATGGTCTGATCACTCGTTACTCCGGCTCGACTTTCCCACCGCTACACCCCACCGCAGGGAGGCAGAACCAGAGATCCCTAGATGGTTCCGCCCCAGGCGCCTGATGGAACCGGAGAGGTTTCAAAGGGAGCTTGGGCCATTACCTGCGACCTTGACCCACAGCTTGACTGAGGACCTAGTGGCCGCATGGAATATTGCAGCCGTGGGGGCCTTGGACCGAGTTGCGCCCTTGTGGCCTCTTATGCGACGCCGACTCTCCCAGGCACCTTGGTTCTCCAAGGAGCCGAGGGAGATGAAACGCTGCAAGAGACACCTAGAGAGCAGGTGGAGATCTACACGGGCCGAATCTGACTGAACACAGGTAAGAGTCCACTTAAGGACTTACATTGTGGCGATGAAAGTGGCCAAATGTAATTATTGTGCCGCTCTCATCTTATCTTATCCGCATCCGCAGATAACCGCCCTGCCGCCCTGTTTGGGGTGACTTGCTCCCTCCTTCAACAGAGGCCGCGGGAAGCCCCTCTATAGGGTAGAGCAGAGGAATTTGGAGAATATCTGCAGGATAAAATCGCTCAGATCCGGAGCGAGTTGACTGACACCGAAAATACTCCAGGGGGATTACCCAAAGCAGGTCTTGAGACAGTTTTATGGGAGGAGTTTGACTCTGTTACTCCCGACGACATGGACAGGTTGACGAGACGACTAAAGCCCACCACATGTTTATTGGACCCGTGTCCCTCCTGGCTTGTACTGGCATCCTGGGAGGTCACACGAGGCTGGCTCCAGGAAATAGTGAGGTTATCTTTGAGTGAGGGGTTCTTGCCGGCCGCTTTGAAAGAGGCGATGGTGAGACCCCTCCTCAAGAAGCCTTTCCTGGATCCAGCGCCGTTGGTAAATTATCGTCCATTCTCCAACCTTCACTTTCTGGCAAAAGTTGTAGAGAGTGTGGTGGCACAGCAGTTCCCTCGTCACCTGGAGGAAAGTGATTATCTGGACCCGTGCCAGTCCGGTTTCCGACCTGGGCACAGCACCGAAACAGCATTGGTCGCATTGGTGGATGATCTCTGGAGGGCCAGGGATAGGGGTTGTTCCTCTATCCTGGTCCTATTAGACCTCTCAGCGGCTTTTGATACCATGGTATCCTATTGCATCGACTGGAGGGGTTGGGAGTGGGAGGCACTGTGTTGCGGTGGTTCGCCTCCTACCTCTCCGGTCGGTCGCAATTTGTGTTGGCAGGAGGGCAGAGGTCGACCTCAAGGCCCCTCATATGTGGGGTACCTCAGGGGTCGGTCCTCTCGCCACTCCTGTTCAACACCTATATGAAGCCGCTGGGTGAGATCATCCGTGGTTTTGGGGTAGAGTACCACCAATACGCTGATGACACCCAGCTGTACATCTCTACCCCAAACCACCCCAATGATGCCGTAGAGGTGATGTCCCAGTCAGTGCTTGGAGGCCGTATGGGCCTGGATGGGGAGTAACAAACTCAGACTCAACCCGTCCAAGACCAAATGGCTGTGGTTTCCAACGTCCCGGCACAGTCAGCTCATTCCAACACTGACCATCGGGGGCGAGTCATTGGCCCCCGTGGAAAGGGCACATAATCTAGGCGTCCTCCTGGATTCCCGGCTGTCCATGTACGACCATGTGACAGCCGTGGCCAGGGGGGCTTTTTTCCAACTTCGCCTGGTTCATCAGCTACGGCCCTTACTTGGCCGGGACGACCTCCGCACAGTCACTCACGCTCTCGTGACATCCTGCCTGGACTATGGAAATGCTCTCTACATGGGGCTCCCCTTGAGGTGCACCCGAGGGCTACAGTTAGTGCAGAACACGGCCGCGCGGGGGATCTTGGGAGCCTCATGGCATACCCATGTAGCACCTCTCCTGCGCGAGCTGCACTGGCTGCCTGTGGTCTTTCGGGTGCGCTTCAAGGTGCTAATCATCTTCAAAGCGCTCCATGGCACGGGTCCTAGTTATTTGCGAGACCGCCTCCTACCGCATACATCCCTCCGGCCGATCCGATCCTACAGAGGTCTGCTCCGGGTGCCAACGGCCGGGCAATGCCGGCTCGCGACGCCCAGAGGAAGGCCTTCTCTGTGGCGGGCCCTGCCCTCTGGAACGATCTACCCCCGATCTTAGGAATATCACAGACCTCCGCCTCTTCCGTCAACAATTAAAAACGCACTTTTTTCGCTTAGCTGGCCTGGCCTAATCTTCTGAGAACATCGACTGGTTTTTAAATTGAATTAGATTTTATTGGGGTTTTAATTGGTTTTAGCACAGGTTGAGTTAATTTAATGTTTTTAATATTTATGATATATTTATTACCGGTTTTTATGTATATGCGTGGTTTTATTTTCCTGTGCACCGCCCCGAGTCCCTTTTTGGGAGAATGGGGCGGTATACAAATTTAATGAAATGAAATGAAATGAAATCCGAGATATCAGGAAAAGTCTATGTCAGAGTTCAAACCATATATTGTATAAAATCCAGAGAGATAATTGTATTATCAAATCCAAAAGAAAAAAAGAAGAATCCACATATTGGGAGAAACACTAAGGGTTTCTTGAGGAGGCTTTAAGTATAGATTTTTTGCCTTGTGATCTTATAAGGCTGAAGGAATGTTTCATAAGTCAAGAGAAAGTTTTCAGCTGGGAACAAAGAAAAGCCATTTTCCCGTCTCAATGCCGGAAGAGGAGAAGTAGTGAAAGTTTCATTTCTGTTGCAACGAGGCTCAGCTACAAAGTTGCTACTGCAATTCCATAAATGGAAAAAAACTTTCCTTTTTAGGTGATGCTGGATCGGATGTAAGCAATCCTCTCTCTCCGCAGTCTGGGGAGCATTTTAAAACGCCGCTTTTTGTGAGGGGGGGTTCCTGCAAACTCCCCCCTCTATTCTTCTTTTTCAAAAATGCTTGAATGTAAATGAAAAAGAAAGCTCACAGTCCACACTGCCTAAACCAGAGTCCTGGTGCATTCTTCCGACCCTGGCATTTCAGCCCGATCTTCATTTTGCAATTCTTCCGGTGTTCGTCGGCGAGAAGGCAGTTTCCCCCCCGCTGTCAGCCCTCCGGCTCCTGGGGCAAGACGGGAGAAGCGCCCTACCGACCGCCGTCCAGTTGGAGTTCTCTTGCAGCCGCCTGTACGGTTGGGGGTCACTCCGGAGCCCCCAGTGCCCCCGAAGGCGCCCACCAGAGCAGCAAACCGGCGGACGTGTCAGAGAACACGTCCGTTGCCTCCAAAGACCGGAAACCAAGCAGGTATAAAAACGTTGACTATCCCTGCACTAGGCAGTAGTCTAAGAAATTACATATATTTGTCCCCCATGATTTTCATGCCTGAAACTCACCTATAATCTTAAAAGAAATTAAAAGTTATATCAACATCAAATACTATTTTATGCTTTGTAAACTTTAAAAAAAAACACACCCCAGTTAGGCCAAAAGCAATAATAGCAGGCAGAGAAAAGCATATACAAGGGTTATAGTCAGTGGTGGGATTCAGCCAGTTTTCACCTATTCGGAAGAACCTGTTTATAACTTTCTAAGCAGTTCGGAGAACTGGTTGTTGGAAGAAATCTCATTTTGTTTTTTTCCACTTTACAGGGATAATCCTGTAAGGAAGGCAGGAAGAAAACATTCTGTTGTTGTTTTTAGTCTAATGTTTATTGCCTCTCCGGTTAACCCTTATTACATTGTAACAGCTAAGGCAAAGTGGCCATTGATTTGGGTCACTTTGAGTTGGCCACGCCCACCCAGTCACATGACCACCGAGCCACAGCTACCCAACTGCTCATTAAAGCACCGAAGCGGTTGTTAAATTATTTGAGTAACACCACTGGTTATAGAGTTCTGGAGGAAAGAGGGGCAATATCTTTAACTTACTGGTATTTCAATTATTGCTTCAAGTATTTTAACTTTCTTTAAATTTTGAATGCGAAGAACTGGTCCAGTTAATGTATTTTTATCAGGACTGCTGTAATCCACACGATATACAGGAAGGCCTGGACCTCCTAAAAACTAATATAATCAAGAATAATTTTGATTAAGGTTATGGCCCATTCAAGTTATAAAATGACATAAATGTCTTAGAACTAAATTTTAAGACAGATTACAAATATGATGACATTCCCAGTAAATGCATATGCTATGTATTCATAACCCCAAATTCTAGCCAAAATGTCAGCATCTAAGTTCTAGAGTTTAAATCACAGAATATTTCAATCACAGAAATAATGTTATTTTCAGAAATATAAGCAATTATATTTGAGAGACACTACCTACCTTGCACTGAACAAGTAGTTTTGGTTGAGCTGTTATGTTGCCTGCTACATCCAATACTTCAATAGGAAAAGAGAAAGCTGTTCCATTCTCAATTCTCAAGACATCACAATCTAGTTTCACATTTAGCTGCTGAGGAAGGCCTGTTAAGGTCAGAAACTGACATTTAATTTATTGCTACATGCATTAAAAGAATTACCTTGAACTAAGATGTGCGGCCAAACAATTTTATACATAAATAATAAAAAATAAAATGACAAAAAACAAACTAATAGCCTTAAAAATGTGAATATTTTAAATTATATCCATGCCATAAACAATATAATATTAAGCCACTGCAGCCAATCCTCTATATTTATTTCTCCATTAATTATTTTTATATATGACTAGCTGTACCCGCCTCGCGTTGCTGTGGCGAAGTTTGGTTAAATGAATTTTTTTCCCTCACAGCGACCCCCTTCCTTCTCTGCCTCGGTTTCCCTTTCCTCTCCCTCCCTCCCCTCTCTTACTCCACCTACCTACCTACTGTATTTCTCCCCCCCCTCTATCCCTCTACCTACCTACCTACCTACCTACCTACCTACCTACCTACCTACCTACCTACCTACCTACCTACCTACCTACTGTATTTTCCCCTCTGTCCCTGTACCTACCTACTTACCTACCTACCTACCTACCTACTGTATTTTTTCTTCTCTCTCTCTATCCCTCTATCTACCTACCTACCTACCCCTCCCCTCCCCAGTCAATCTCCTCCAGGCCCCCCTCCCTCCCAGCGACCATCAGGTCCTCCCTCCTCCCCATGCCTCCCCAGCCCAAAAGAAAGGAAGGGCTGGCAACAGCTCCTCCATGTGGGGAGTGGGGGGCTGGCGAGGAGGGGAACAATGGTGCAGGAGGGGGAGCCGCTTCCTTGCCTCGCCATCATCTGAAGGAGGTCCGGTATCCTGAAGAAGTTTTGTGTGCTCCAGGTTGACTTGTTTTTGTACTCCCCCCGCCCATCCTACCCCCCCCAATCTGGTGCAGAGGAGAGAGAGTGGGGTGTTGCTTGGCTGTCCTTGCAAGCAAAGCAGGCTTCAAGGCTCGGTGCCTCCGTGGGAGACTCCAATCAAGGTACTGCGCTCACTTGCAACCCTCTGCTGTCCGAATAAAGTTGCCTTGCGAGAGGTCCAACCGACGATGTGGGAAGCACACGCACAAAGCTTACTTTCATTAGAGTTTTTTCTCTTCCCCCCCTTCCCCTCTGTTTTCACGCATGAATGTGTCTCGCTTCTTCTGGGGGTGGGGTGGGGAAGCGCTGCTCCTGGCGCTTCTACCACTGGTGCCACTGCGGCAGCCTCGCCCTCCACCTCCTACTGGGCCTCCAACCTTTCTGTGGCGGCAGCACCGGCGAGAAGAGATTGGTGGGTCATTGCCGGTGCTGCCGCCACAGCCCACCAATCTCTTCTCGCTGCTGCTGCTGCCACAGAGAGGTTGGAGGCCCAGTAGGAGGTGGAGGACGAGGCTGCCGCAGCGGCACCAGCGGTAGAAGCGCCAGGAGCAGCAGGCGCGACGGCAGCAACAGCGAGGCCTGGAGGCGGAAACTTCCCCCCACCCCCTAGGAGAAGCCGACGCGACATCCCATGAAGCTACCAGGTGGCTGCTGCCATTGGCCTCGCCCAGGGAGTCACATGCATAAATTCCTCCGTTGCCCTTTGCAACGCATCGCCTCAAGGCCATTCAGTTTCAGCCATTAGAAATGTGACGTGTGCGTGACGCAGCAGCCGGGTGGGAGGAGCTACAGGAAGGTGAAAACCTCACAAGTGGGTACATTTTACATTGTGTAGCATGCACATAACACATGTGTGCCAGCCACAAAAAAAAATCGGAAGTCCTTGGGAACATTGTGTGAAAATTTGGTGTCAATCGGTCTGGTATTTTCTGAGATTAGCGGCTTTGCACAAACTATTTTACATTTTTATTTATATAGATAACCTAAAGTTAAAAAGATATTCATTTTTATATATTTTAGTAAAGGTAATGTTTAAATTATATTTTGTGTTATTCTCATTTTCCAAAGTAAATCGGGGAGATTTGTTTACCCTTGCCACATACTTCAAAGCCACGAGGAAACACTATAGAAACCCTTTTTCTTCCATACTGACAAGTAAGACTATAAACTGTGAGTTTGTTTTATCTCATATCAGAGTTAAGGAGAAGGGCACCAGGTAAACACATCTTCTAAGCCGTTAGCTTGTGGCAACAATAATTACAATACAATACAATACAATACAATAGCAGAGTTGGAAGGGACCTTGTAGGTCTTCTAGTCCAACCCCCTGCATGGGCAGGAACCTTATACCATTTCAGACAAATGGCTGTCTAACATCTTTTTAAAGACTTCCAGGGTTGGGGCATTCACAACTGCTGGAGGCAAGCTGTTCCAGAGGTTAATTGTTCTTACTGTTAGGAAATTTCTCCTTAGTTCTAAGTTGCTTCTCTCCTTGGTTAGTTTCCACCCATTGCTCCTTGTCCTGCCCCCAGATGCCTTGGAGAAAAGTTTGACTCCCTCTTCTTTGTGGCACCCTCTGAGATATCGGAACACTGCTATCGTGTCTCCCCTGGTCCTTCTCTTCATCAAACTAGACATACCCAGCTCCTGCAGCCGTTCTTCATATGTCTTAGTCTCCAGTCCTCTAATCATCTTGGTTGCTCTTCTTTGCACTCTTTCCAGAGTCTCCACGTCTTTTCTACATCGTGGCGACCAAAACTGTATGCAGTATTCCAAGTGTGGCCTTACCAAGGCACTATACAGTGGCATTAACACTTCACGCGATCTAGATTCTATCCCTCTGTTGATGCAGCCTAGAAATGTGTTGGCTTTTTTGGCAGCTGCTGCACACTGCTGGCTCATATTTAAATGGTTGTCCACTAGGATTCCGAGATCCCTCTCACAGTTGCTACTATTGAGCAAGGTACCACCTATACTGTACTTGTGCATTTGGTTTTTCTTGCCTATATGTAGGACCTTACTTTTTTCACAATTGAATTTCATTTTATTAGACAGTGCCCAATGTTCAAGTTTGTCTAGATCCTTCTGTATCTTAAGCCTATCTTCTGGAGTGTTGGCTATTCCTGCCAGCTTGGTGTCGTCTGCGAATTTGATGAGTTCCCCATTTATCCCCTCATCCAAATCGTTGATGAAGATGTTAAAGAGTACTGGGCCTAAAACAGAGCCTTGGGGGACTCCACTGCATACTTCCTTCCATGTAGATGCAGTTCCATTGAGGACTACACGTTGAGTGCGGTTGGTCAGCCAGTTACGAATCCATTTGGTGGTGCTGCTGTCTAACCCACAATTTTCTACTTTATCTAATAGTAGGTTATGGTCTACTTTATCAAATGCCTTACTGAAGTCCAGGTAAATTATATCAACAGCATTCCTCTGACCCACTGATTTTGTTACTTTGTCAAAGAATGCAATTAGATTCGTCTGGCATGATCTGTTTTTGACAAACCCATGTTGGCTTTTGGCTATTACTTTGTTTGCTTCTAGGTGTTCACTTATTTGTTGTTTAATTATCTTTTCCAGAATCTTTCCTGGTATTGAGGTCAGGCTGATGGGTCTATAGTTTCCTGGATCTGTTTTTTTTTCCTTTTTTGAAGATGGGAACCACATCTGCTCTTTTCCAGTCTTCTGGCAGTTCCCCGGTGCTCCAGGATCTCTGAAAGATATAGTTCAGTGGTTCTGAGATCTCGTCTGCCAGTTCCTTCAGAACCCTGGGGTGTAATCCATCCGGTCCTGGTGATTTGAACTCGTCCAGGGCAGACAGGTGCTCACTTACCATTTTCTTCCCTATTTCAACTTGTGTTCCTAATCTGATATTTGTGGTGCTGTTTTTGATTGATTGGACTGTTTTATCCCTTTGTGTAAAGACAGATGCAAAAAAAGAGTTAAATAGTTCTGCTTTCTCCCTGTTGCTTATCATCTTCTTGCCATTTTCTCCCAGCAGTGGACCAATTGTTTCCTTAACTTTTTTCTTATTTTTAACATGTTGGAAGAAGCTTTTTTTGTTATTTTTTACTTTTTTGGCAAGCCTTTCTTCATTGTGAGCCTTAGCTTTCCTCACTTCATCTTTACAGGCTCGGGCTATTTGCTGATATTTTGCCTTGGTTATGTCCCCCTTTTTCCACTTTTTATTACAAAGTAGTTATTCCAAAACAAGAAGGTGAATTCAGGGTCTACAAAAACCATGGGTCTTCTGGGACAGCCCTGCTTCTAAAACTGGGAATTGCAGAGGCTGTTCTACTACACTCGGAACAGAAAGGGACTATTGAGAACATTCCATACATAGTGCTTTGGAGGAGACTACATGAAAATATCTAGGCTGTAAACTATGCTAATAGGTTAACTCACACCCACACCCACGCACGCACACATAGACACACATGAAAAAAAATAAGATGGCAGCAGTGGCAAAGCACTTATGGTTTGGACATATCCATGTAGTCACTAGGAGTCAGCTTCATTGAAGGTACATTTAAAAAAAATATTTGTTACATTCAATTGTGAAAGAGAATGCTGAATATTCACTATCATGTATTGGTTCACTTCAAATGGTCATAAAATAACTGGAAAATTTTAGGGACCATTTGAAAATAAAGAAAGCTTCCCTTTTAGTGAATGTTACCTGTTTCTTTTCGAAAAAAATGCTTATATGGTGTTTAAGCATTTCTAAGTTCTATGTGGTTCAACATTTTATAGTTCTTTCTCCCATCGTAATCCTGAAGACTTCTCATTGTCCAAGATATTTTAGTAAGTTATTTGAAGGCCTAAGTCTAAAATAGGTATGTGTGTGTATGTGTGAGGGCTAATAAATGTTGACTCCTAGTTGCGGCCTGGACAAATCCCTGAGGTTTACTTGACAAAATTTAGGGATTAATTATTTTTTATCTGCTTCCTTGAGATGAAAGAGAGTGACTGGCCCAAAAATCACTAAACTGACTTTGTACCTGTGGCAGGATTAGAACTCATCTGTTGGTTTCTGCCTGATACCTTAACACTACACCAAATTGGCTCTCCTCTAAAGCCCTTACACTAATTTCCCCCACCCTGAAATATGACAAATCAGATTTCTTCATTTTTCATATTCATCTCATTCACCTGAAATTCAGTATAGCTTTTTGTACAATGTTCACGTTAATCAACCAAGAAAACAATATCGCAAAAGTTGATGTGATCTATGCCGAAACTGGATTCCAATATGACTATAAAAATGTACATCTCTTTGTAAATGATTACATTACTGTCATTTTCAACATATGCTTTCATATATTTCAAATATTTTACTTACCTGGGATAAGTTTAATTTTCGTAACTTGAGATTCTTCCTTTAGACCAGGAAGAGTGATCTTTAGATTAAAGTTCTGTTGAAATGATAAGATATAATAGAAATAAAACAACATTTGTGAATCTCAGTTCATCGGGAAACATGAAATCGAGTATAAATATTTAACTGATTATGCAACTAACCATAATAGTACAGCTGTGTTTGACTATTTAGTACTTATAGTGAATGCTCTTAAAAAGCAATTACGTAAAAATGCAAAAATTATCAAAGTATATGTTTGCATCTTTACTTGCAGTGCATGTTACTGAATACCACCAACTATTGAAAAAAAATATTTTTAGCTCCTTCCAAACTCTGCTTCAAATGATATTCAGATTATTCCATCACTTGAAAGGTATTCAGATTCATAACCTATCAAAATCAGTTTAACTGAACAAGCATCTTTAAATTAACAGATTAACAGGCTTGTTGTGATACCTGCAAATTGTATTTTAAAACTATCTATTAATTAGATAATTAAAAATGATTTTATATTGAAAAAGATTTGCTTACCTTCCCTTGCCAATTATTTACAAGGCCTTTAGCAATTATGCCTGTAATGGTGCAATTTGGTCTTCTTTTTATTTCATACTGAAATGTTAGATCACTACAAAATAAGAATTAAAATCAATGGAAGAGATCAATTTTAGTTATCATTAATGAGATAAATGGTTATATTTTACTAAGGATTTTTCTCTCTAATTCCTCTTAGAGACCAATCATACTCTATCTGATAGTCTATCAGAGTCTACCAGATAGCATATGTGAGAGATAAGTCCTCACCATTTGCATTATCTTATAGGCATTGAAAGATAAAAATGAGAAAGAAGCCTCCTGGCCTTGTAGTAGCTAGACGTTTTTACTCGTCCATTCTTTGGAGAAACAGATTAATACCACAAGAAATAAACAAATAAAAGCTTAGTTTTAAAAGAAGATACTATAAGAACATATTAAATTTTAAACAAACACTCAAAATGTAAACAGCGTTGAATTACTGAGCTGCAACTTGATAAAAGAGGAAAAATCCCATATGACAACACAAGATGGCAATGATACATTACAAATGGGATTTCACTTAATTATACTTATTCTTTATTTATTTGATTTATTAGGACGCTGAACTTGCAAAAGTGATTCTGTGTAGCTTATTCTTATTAGAACAGCTAAATATTAAATTATATTAAATTTCTATTTCTATATTAAATTATATTAAATTTCTAAAACATGACAGATGCATGATTCAACACTGTTGAAAAGCATGATTATTAAGCATGTACTAAGGTGCAAGGAACATTGGATTTAAGCATACCTAGCAAAATATATTAAGCTGTAATAAAACTTCTACATAACTTGTTTATCTATGTTGTAGAGATAGCCTGTTTTTGAAGCATAGTTCTTTACATTTTTCCCCTTGGGCTTCACCATTCTATTATAATTCCATGACTCCTTTTATTTTGTTGGAGCTCACATATCCTCAATATATATTCATGAACTTTTGATCTCCATTGTCTTCTGATGATGATGGAAAGAGAGGTCTGATGTGTCTCAGTTGGTGCCACACCATTTTTCTCAGCCATTTAGTTCTAGATTGTTCTGGAAGAATCACTACTGCTAGGAACCCACCACTGGTGGGAAGGTGCACCTGTACCTCTTATGATGCTACCGGGCTTATCGCTGCTGATCACTTCTGGTTTATTGTTGCTCTGGCAACAAATAGAATGGCTGCCAACTAAATATGTATAGTGTATTTCTATCTAGGGATGCATCTATTCAGACTGATTTACTCCTTACAGGCAATGAATGTTGGGAAATAATTCTTATGGTACAAGAAAAACATATCATGTAGAAGTGGGAAATACCTTGGACCTGGTTTCCTCCCCAAGGCATCAATTCATAATGCATGGAAGAAAACAATGATAGACCACTCCTGTCTTTTTAGTAAGAAAACTACATGGATAAAAAACACAAAATGATAAAATCTAGTGCCGTATGATGAGTCTCTCAGATCGGATGGCACTCAACATCCTACTGAGGAAGAGCTGAGAGTATTTTTGAGTACTCATGATGTTTATGATGTGGCTAGATTAAAGCCTTGGGACTTTTAGTGCTATACAAGAAAAGAGACTCTGAAGCTACAGAGATAGAATTGCAGTAGAAATATAGAATTTGAAAAGCATGAACATAGAAAAGCTCAACACAGTGAAAGATGAAATGAAATGACTATAAATAGATATTTTAGGCATCAGCAATTGAGATGGAGTGGGATAGGACACTTTCAGTTAGAAGAGCACACTGTATTTTAACCAGGACATGAAAAACAAAGAAGAAATTGTGTTGCTTTATAGTTATGAAGGGTAGTACCGTGTTTCCCCCAAAATAAGACAGGGTCTTATTTTCTTTTGATCCTCTAAATAAGGGCTTGGCCTTATTTTCAGGGAGGTCTTATTATTTTTCAGGTGCAGGACACAGCAAGCCCACCAACCCCACCTTCTCCGTCCCACCGTCTGCTTGCCTGCGGCCACAATGACCCAAGTTTTCCTTGCATCCTGGCCTTCACCTGCCCTATTTGCTGGCTGCGAAACAGCTGACTGTGCTGCTCTGGCCTCATGGGGGTGGGGGGAGGGGGCTCTTCCTGGCAGAATGAACGAACGCACACACACACTCCCCCTCCAAGGCAGCCACATCCCTTCACTAACTTGCTTTCCAGCTCCATTCTCCACTACACATGCAGGACAAGAAAAGTAGTCTGTGTGACTATGATAAAAATATATATATACAAAAAAATACCTTGCGAAGTTGGAAATAGTCCCATAAACTACTTTTCTTGCCCTGCACATGGTAGTGGAGAATGGAGCAGGAAAGCAGGTTAGTGGAGGGATGTAGCTGCCTTGGGAGAGGGGCGGTTAGGGATTTCTCTCACGTACCCACACACCATCCTTTCCTTGGGAGCTCTGCACAGACGCAGATAAGACTTTGGATAGAGCATTTGGGGGATGTGCATCTGAGTTCAGATCCCAGGGAAAGAATAATTGCCAGGGGAAAAAAAGGGGGTGGGATTTTGCCTTTTATCCTGTTCTGAGTCTGTGCTGAGTTTCAGAAGAGGGTAAGATGAAGGAAAATTTTCCCTCTCCATTTTCAAGCCGTTTGCAAAAATGCCCCATTTTGAGCCTTCAATGCTGCAATCTTGGAATATGCTGAAGACTCAAAATGGAGTGTTTTTGCAAACGGCTTGAAAATGTGGAGGAGGATATTCCTGCCTCTCACCCGGTTCTGAAGGTCAGCACAGACTGAGAACAGGATAAGAGACAAAATCCTCCCTCCCCATTTTCAAGTGGTTTGCAAAAATGCCCCATTCCAAGCTTTCAATGCTGCAATCCTGGAATATGCTGAAGAGGTAGCTGAAGGCGGCGTTTGTGTCTCCTTGATCTTGGTGAAACTCCACTTTGAAAGGACAATCTGCAGGTGAGGGGGGAGAGATTTCCTGCACTTCAGCAGCAGCGACTCCTAGCAGGGCTTCTTCCGATGTCCCAAGTGTATGGATTTCCATGCCTACAAGAAGTCGCTTCTCACCTGCAAATTCACATTGAAAGCTCAAAATAGAGCATTTTTGCAAACGGCTTGAAAATGTGAAGGAGGATATTCCTGCCTCTTACCCTGTTCTGAAGGTCAGCACAGACTAGAACAGGATAAGGGACAAAATCCCCCTCCCCATTTTCCATGTCTTCTTTTCCTGTTCTGTGGATGGAATTGCTTGCTGTGACTGTCACCGTTAGGCGCGAGCTGCACTGGCTTCCTGTGGTCTTTCGGGTGCGCTTCAAGGTTCTAACGACCATCTTTAAAGCGCTCCATGGCTCGGGGCCTAGTTATATGCGAGACCGCCTCCTGCCCCATGCATCCCTCAGACCGATACGCTCCCACAGAGAGGGCCTCCTCAGGGTGCCGTCGGCCGGACAATGCCGACTGGCGACACCCAGGGGGAGAGCCTTCTCTGTGGCGGGACCAGCCCTTTGGAACGACTTACCCCCTGAACTCCGTACCATCTCTGACCTCCGCCTCTTCCGCAAGTGTCTGAAGACACACCTATTCCAACTAGCCTGCCTAGCGTAGCCTCCAATTCTGACTCATAGATAGTTTTAAAATGGGGATTTTAATTTGGTTTTAGCACAGGTTTTTTAGTCGAATAAGTTTTTTAAAAAAAAAGTTTTATTTGTTTGTATGTTTTTTAATATTCCTGTGCGCCGCCCTGGGTCCGTTTGGAGAAGGGCGGGGTATAAATTCAATAAAATGAAAAATGAAAAAAAAAGGCCTCTAGCTGCTCAGCTGATTCGATTAAGGGGCTGAGAAGCCCTGAGGTGACCAGGGAAGGGAAGGGCTGCCCCCTGTTCTGGCTAAACACACCCCTTCACTAGGGCTTATTTTGAGGGGAGGGCTTGTATTTTTGCCCACCCAGAAAATCTGGCATGGCCTTATTTTCAGGACATGTCTTATTTTTGGGAAAAGACGGCACTTAGCTACACTACAATCAATGACTGAATATTACTGTATTTTTCGGAGTATAAAATGCATGAAGATTTTGAAGAGGCAAATAAAAAAAAGTTTTTGCACTCTGTAAACCTCCCAAAAGCGGCCAGTTTTTCATTAAAATAGGCCTTTTTTTTTAAAGGACATGTATAACCTGTAGGAGGCTTATAGATTGCTCCTCGCGGTTCGGGGGGCAAAAATGAGCAAAAAACAGTCCATTTTATGCTCATTTGTGCCCTCCCTAGCCCCCAGGAACATTCTGGAAGCCTCCTAAAGGCTACGCACAGCCATTTTTGCAAAGGAGCAGGGTTTCAGGAGGCCAAAAAAGCTGTATTCAGTGTATAAGACACACTCAGATTTTCACCCTCTTTTTTTTGAGGGAAAAAGGTGCATCTTATACACCGAAAAATATGGTAGTTAGACTTCGAGGGCAACCTTTTAATATAACAGTAACATTTAGAGTTATATACAGCTCCACCATAATTTACATACCTCTATAAGCAGTTTACAGAGTCTGCATATTGCTCCTAACAACCTGGGTTCTCATTTTACCAACTTCGGAAGGATAGAAGGTTGAGTCAACCTTGAGCCTGTCAGAATCAAACTCCTGGCAGTGGGCAGAGTCAGCCTGCAGTACTGCATTCTAACCACTGTGCCACCAAGGCTCCTTAATATTAACTTATCTTATTATCAAGTTTATCTTCCAACCGCCAACGCAGAAGAGGGGGTTGGTGATTTCTGTGATTAAATTCAGTTTGAAATCAATGGAACCTATAAGTAAGATGTCATGTGATTGATGACTAGTTGGAAACATAAAAGAGGAAAATCTAATTAGAGTGTATGGCTTAGGAAACCAAAATAGAGCAGGAGACCATCTTTTCAATTTTTGCACG
The DNA here is from genome assembly GCA_039707465.1 of Rhabdophis nuchalis. Classification (NCBI taxonomy): domain Eukaryota; kingdom Metazoa; phylum Chordata; class Lepidosauria; order Squamata; family Natricidae; genus Rhabdophis; species Rhabdophis nuchalis. The sequence goes on from CM077645.1 coordinate 170,592,790, forward strand.
CCAATGATTTTATTATAACATTGTCAGACAACCAAAATGCTTCTATTTTCGACATCCCCAGGCAGAGTACATAGAAATAAAATTGACTATGTTATTGTTGAAAGGAGATGAAGGAGCTCAATTATAGCACTGAAGACATGGACGGATACTGACTGTGGAACAGATCAGGAACTGCTCATGTGCAAGCTCCAAGTAAAGTTAAAGAAGAAGAAAACAATTTAGGTTCCACAATATGATCTTCAACTTATTCCCACCAATCTAAAGGAGAAAATCAGAAATTGCTTTCAAAACCTGAATCTGATTGTTAGAGAATCAAATTATGGAATGAATTTAAAGAAGTTGTTAAGAATGAATTTGAAAACTGTCCAAAATTAAGAAAGAAAAGAAAGCAAACTAGATATCAGAACAAAGCCTGACAATTGCCAAGACAAGAAAAGCCAAAGCTAAGGGAGGCAAAAAGCTCAGAAACTTAACAAAGAGTTTCAGAGAGCCATTTGAAGTGACAAGAAGTAGTATTTAAACAATGTTCATAGAGAGACTTAACAGAAGGTGCAAACTAGACCCAAGAATAAAATATCCTCAAATCTAGCTATTTATCTGTCATTGATTCAAATTTTGTTTTCTTTTTTAAATGGGAGACAAGAATGTAGGAGAAAAAGAAGAGGGAGCTGTATTTGCTGGAAGAAAAAAAGATAAAAGAATTCTCAGCTAACTGTTTGCTCTATTTATTTATTTATTTTATTACATTTATATCCCGCCCTTCTCCACAGAGGACCCAGGGCGGCGCACAGGAAATTTAAAAAGATATACAAAATAGAAAATGAATAAATAATTTAAAATATATATTAAATAATCCCAATCCTATGCTAAAACCAATTATTTGAAACCCAATTTAAAACTTTTCTAAAAGTCCCCATGGGAGGTTAGGCTAGGCCGGCTTGATGAAAAAAGTATGTCTTTAGACATTGGCGGAAGAGGCGGAGGTCGGTGATGGTCCGGAGTTCAGGGGGTAGGTCGTTCCAAAGGGCAGGGCCCGCCACAGAGAAGGCTCTTTCCCTGGGTGTCGCCAGTCGGCATTGTCCGGCCGACGGCACCCTGAGAAGGCCCTCTCTGTGGGAGCGTATCGGTCTAAGGGATGTATGGGGCAGGAGACGGTCTCACATATAACTAGGCCCCGAGCCATGGAGCGCTTTAAAGATGGTCATCAAAACCTTGAAGCGCACCCGAAAGACCACAGGAAGCCAATGCAGCTCACGCAGGATTGGTGTTATGTGGGAGCTTCTGGTGGCTCCCGTAATTACCCGCGAAGCGTTTTGGACTAGCTGTAGCTTTCGAGTGCACCTCAAGGGAAGCCCCATGTAGAGAGCATTATAGTAGTCGAGACGGGACGTCACGAGAGCTTGAGTGACTGTGCAAAGGGCAGCCCGGTCCAGTAAGGGGCGCAATTGGCGCATCAGGCGTACCTGATGAAACGCCCCCCTGGCCACGGCCGCCACATGGTCCTCCAAGGACAGCCGGGAATCCAGGAGGACACCCAAATTGCGCGCCCTCTCCACGGGGGCCAGTGTTTCGCCCCCAATGGCCAGAGTTGGAGTAATCTGGCTGAACCGGGGTGCCGGAAACCACAGCCACTCAGTCTTGGCAGGGTTGAGCTTGAGTTTGTTACCACCCATCCAGATCCGTACGGCTTCCAAACACCGGGACAGCACTTCGACGGCATCGTTGGGGTGGTCTGGGGTGGATATGTACAGCTGAGTGTCGTCAGCGTACAGGTGGTACTCCACCCCAAAACCATGGATGATCTCACCCAGCGGCTTCATATATGTGTTAAACAAGTGGGGCGAGAGGACCGACCCCTGAGGAACCCCATATAAGAGGGGCCTCGAGGTCGACCTCTGCCCTCCCGTCAACACATATTGCGACCGACCAGAGAGGTAGGACGAGAACCACCGCAGAACGGTGCCTCCCAGCCCCAACCCCCCCAGTCGGTGCAATAGGATACCATGGTCGATGGTATCAAAAGCCGCCGAGAGGTCTAACAGGACTAGGATAGAGGAATAACCTCTATCCCGCGCCCTCCAGAGGTCATCAACCAACACGACCAATGCCGTCTCGGTACTGTGACCGGGTCGGAAGCCGGACTGGCGCGGGTCTAGATAATCAACTTCCTCCAGGAGTCGCGGAAACTGTTGGGCTACCACACTCTCAACAACCTTCACCAAAAAGTGAAGGTTGGAGACCGGATGATAGTTCTCTAATAAAGCTGGGTCCAGGGACGGGTTCTTGAGGAGGGGCCTCACTACCGTCTCTTTCAAGACGGCAGGTACGGACCCCTCACTCAAAGATGCGTTGACAATGCCCTGGAGCCAGCCTCGTGTCGTCTCCCAGGATGCCAGTACAAGCCAGGAGGGACACGGGTCCAATAAACATGTGGTCGCTCTAAGTTTCCTTGACAACCTGTCCATATCCTCAGTGGTAACAAAGTCAAACTCCTCCCAAGATGGAACCTCAAGACTAGTCTCGGACAATCCCACAGGACCACTGTCGATGGAGGGTAGCTCATTCCGAATCCGAGTGATTTTCTCCTGCAGATAAATCCCAAATTCCTCTGCTCGCCCTTGTAGAGGGGCTTCCCGCGGCCTCTGGTGAAGGAGTGAGCGGGTCATCCCAAACAGGGCGGCAGAGCGGTTATCTGCGGATGCAATTAGGGTGGCACAATAGTCACGTTTGGCCACCCTTATCGCCACTAAGTAAGCCCTAATATGGGTTCTCACTAGTGTTCGGTCGGCTTCGGAGCGAGAGGATCTCCATCTGCTCTCTAGGCGTCTCTTGTGGCGCTTCATCCCCCGAAGCTCCTCAGTAAACCAGGGAGCCTGGGTGGTTCGTCGCCGCAAGAGAGGCCGCAAGGGCCCGACTCGGTCCAAGGCCCCCGTGGCCGCACTTAACCATGCGGCCACTAGGTCCTCAGTCGAGTCGCGAGGCAGGGTCACAGGAATTGGCCCAAGCTCCCTCTGCAACCTTTCTGGGTCCATTAGGAGCCTGGGGCGGAACCATGATATTATTAATTCACGCCTAAAAAAACTGTTGTCACATCCATCATTTTATATATTCTCACTTTAGTAAGAGGGCAGAAAAAAATTAACTATGATAGAAGAAACATTTCCATTCCATTCCATTCCATTCCACTCCATACATTTCTCTATAATTAGCTGAAATATAAGATATTCTAAGGAAAATGTTCTAATTTTATGATAACACATAGCAAATAACTAGTTATGAAATACAGAATGCCAAGCATTCACACCAAATTAGGATCATACAGTAATTTTTTCTCTATGTTATAAAAATGAAATAATAACTATTACCTTGCTTCAAGGACTGGTGTAATATTTTTCGTCAGTAGAGTGGTATGTCCAAATTCATCCTGGACATCTAGAGGAATACTGAATGGATGCCCTATCCGAAATGGAGGCTCCATAACACCTATTGTAAACTTCTGCGGTTTGCCTTCTGAGGAAAGAAAAGAAAAATTCAACAACTTGGTGGACACTGGAATTTTCCAATCACACTGTTGAACTCTCTACTCCCTTTTTGCTATCTTCATCAGCTTTTAGTTATTAATTTTCTCATATATAAAATGAAGGAGAATTTCCCTGTTATCTGAATTAAATTCTTTTTATTTTATTAGGTAAAATTTGTGATGTATATCTGTAGAAACACTTTGTTTCCCTTATATCTATCTAAGGCTTCCAACGAGGGCAAAATATTGATCTGTACAGTAATTTTAAAAATATATTTTTTAAATATGACATGTTCAGTAAAATTAAAATTAGAGAAGGATTTGAAGCACTCTTCTGCTATCAACAGACTTAAATCTTTCTTTCACAATATTAATGTACAGTTTAATGATATCCAGTTATTAATCACATTTAAATGATCTCACATGGGTCAGCAAGTTGTGGATTTGGGGATATCTTACCTACAATATAATATTTTACTAATCTCAGCATTTTTATCCTGGGTTAATGTTAATATTGGAATAAGTGTAAAGATTAATTGTGATGAATAGAATTGTACCCAAGTGTTGTGGGGGGGAAATTAAACATTTTGGCATACTGCTATGGATTTATTGTATTTTACTGTCAACTTAATTGCCAAAATGTTTACAACACATAGTACTTGAAATGCATAATTATAAAAGTTGTTTAATGCAAGTTATATATAAAGAAAAATTCTACAGTATATACCGATATAATATTTAGCAATGTTTTATTTTCTTCTTTGTTTTACAGACCGAGAAATAGACTCAGAGTAAAACATGGAGTTGCTTTCATAATTCAACATCTTTAATTGCAATTTTTTTCTCCCTGGGATGAACTGAGATAAACAAAAATATGATAATACTATATATTTATTTAGGGAAATTGTGTTTAACTTTTAAAATTAATAGCTCAAATGAAGGACAATTCTATTGACATAATTATGGATATTCCCAAAAAGAACAAATCAATGCTAAAAACATTCAGTTGGTCAGTTTTTCAAGTATTAATCATACTTTTAATATTTCTATGTTGCTTTTTCTTTGGAAAGCCACTCTTGTTAGATAATTAAAATGAAAGCTAAATGGTTTTTCCCCCTCTCCACTGACTGAAAAAATTATTCTTGGAGAACTGCCTAAATACTTAGCTCATTTATATTTTAATAATGTTTTCAAAAATGCTTTTAATATATTACAAGTAGCCCTTGCTTAGCGAGTGAAGTTACAGCAGACTCAGTAGAGCTACTTACAATCCATTTTCGATACAGCCCTCCATCGCCAAGTGATAGCATTTTGGATGCTTGACAACTGGTTTGCAGTTGTGACCATTTGCCGTGTCCTGTGGTCACATGGTTGCAATTTTCAGCATTTTTTTTACCAGTTTCCAGCATTTTCTTACTGTTTCTGGCAAAAAAAAATACCCATTGCATATAATAGATTTCTTTTAATGACCATGGTGTTTCATTAATGACAGGCATAAAACTTTTACAAAATCAGACATGGTCAGGTAGTGAACCATTTAACAATTGTCTCAATTTACAACCTTAATTCTGGACTCAGTTATGGTTATAAGTTGAGGTTTACCTACGTCTCATTGCATAAACATACAAAAACTGTTACATGTAAACAGTACATGTGAAAATATGTATATCAATTAAACTTACCTATGAGAGGTCCTTGGTGCTCTCTGAGCTTTCTTGCTTTCTTGCAGACATTTCATTACCCAAACTAGATAACATAATCAGTGCCAGAAAAGAGTGCAACTTTCTGTCAGTTTATTATAGAATATAATTCACAAAATAATACAATACAATACAATAGCAGAGTTGGAAGGGACCTTGTAGGTCTTCTAGTCCAACCCCCTGCGTGGGCAGGAACCTTATACCATTTCAGACAAATGGCTATCTAACATCTTCTTAAAGACTTCCAGGATTGGGGCATTCATAACTTCTGGAGGCAAGCTGTTCCAGAGGTTAATTGTTCTAACTGTCAGGAAATTTCTCCTTAGTTCTAAGTTGCTTCTCTCCTTGATTAGTTTCCATCCATTGCTTCTTGTCCTGCCCCCAGGTGCCTTGGAGAATAGTTTGACTCCCTCTTCTTTGTGGCACCCTCTGAGATATCGGAACACTGCTATCATGTCTCCCCTGGTCTTTCTCTTCATCAAACTAGACATACCCAGCTCCTGCAACCGTTCTTCATATGTTTTAGCCTCCAGTCCCCTAATCATCTTGGTTGCTCTTCTCTGCACTCTTTCCAGAGTCTCCACGTCTTTTCTACATCGTGGCGACCAAAACTGTATGCAGTATTCCAAGTGTGGCCTTACCAAGGCACTATACAGTGGCATTAACACTTCACGTGATCTAGATTCTATCCCTCTGTTTATGCAGCCTAGAACTGTGTTGGCTTTTTTGGCAGCTGCTGCACACTGCTGGCTCATATTTATGTTCTAGAATATAAACTGACAGCAAACTGCACCCTTTTCTAGCACTGATGATGTTATGTAGTTTGGATAATGAAATGTCTGCAAGAAAACAAGCAAGCTCAGAGAGCACCAAGGACCCCTCATTCCTGAGCTACAAATACTTACCTATTACACGGAATTTAAATGTTTTAGATGGAAGACGAATTCCTGCATAAGTATCTTCGTTACTATCATTCAACACCACTTGTAGATTTAGTGTGTAGGTTCCAAGGTCAACAATATTTTCTGTGTATAATGAGACATGTTACATTTAAGATGTCAAATATTATTCAACTGTAGGATACTAAAATCTCTCCATCAAAACAAAACGCCACTTACCCATTTTTTTGAACCAGTAAGCCCATTTCGCTCCATATTGACTGATGTGAGATACGAGTTCCTTATTTTTATCAGAAGCTTACAGAAAAACAGAGACATTATTATGTTAGAAATCAATGTTATTAATTCTAATGCATTTGGAAAATTTTTGGAGATAGATATATGAACACACACACACACACACACATACAGTGTATGTAAGTACTGTGCTTTCCAAAAAGTAAGACCCATTCTTATATTTTGGGGGAGCCTCCAAAAAAAGCCGTAGGGCTTATTTTTGGGGAAATGCATTTTCAGGGTGATCAGACTGGCTGAGCGTCCCAGCCCTTGGCGCAAGGACAAGATGCGGCAAGCATGTTGCGGCAAGCATATTGTTGGGGAAATATGATGTGTGTGTGTATTTAGGCAGACAGACAGACAGATTTGGGTTGTTAAGCAACACTATGTGTAAGTGGGGCTATATTACATGCTAGGCAAGAGCTTTAGCCACTTGAGCCACCAGGTTCTCTTCCTAATAAGCTGAGATAGGAGGATAAAGTGAGACAGGTGGCTCAAGTGGCTAAGGCTCTTGCCTAGCATGTAATATAGCCCCGGTTCGAATCCCAATAAGGGTATGGCTAACTGATGAGAGCTTGGCTTTCTGTCTAGATGGTCTCTGGTGATGAGCCGAAAGGCAGAAAAGTAAACAGTATGTTTCCTCCCTTAATTGGGACCTAACAGAGTGTTGTGGAACAAGTATATGTGTGTGTGTGTGTGTCTGTGTGTGGGTATATACACAGACACAGACACACACACATACTTGTGTGTATATATATATATATATATATGTGTTAAATGTTTTTTTAAAGGAATGATTAATAATTAATTAAGAGACCAGGATGGATCCATTTCGGACTTCTTAGTCCTCGTCAGCTGGCCATACTTTCCTACAGGGATTTGAACTGGTGCTCTCCAGCATTCGAAGCAGGCTTCTCTATGCCTTGAGCTAACCAGCTTCCCTGATTACATCATCCTTTCCACAGGACTTTATAGATGAAGATACTATGTTACAGCTTCCTGCTAGGCCTGTTTAAGGGAGGAGACAAACTTGTCATCCTTCTCTGTCCTTCGACTCCTCTTTGAGATCATCCAGACAGAGACCTATTAAATTGCTGCTGTCTTTTTAGATATGTGTTAAATGTTTTTTTAAAGGAATGATTAATAATTAATTAAGAGACCAGGATCCACATATCTAAAAAGACAGCAGCAATTTAATAGGTCTCTGTCTGGATGATCTCAAAGAGGAGTCGAAGGACAGAGAAGGATGACAAGTTTGTCTCCTCCCTTAAACAGGCCTAGCAGGAAGCTGTAACATAGTATCTTCATATATATATATATATATATATATATATATATATATATATATATATATATATATATATATATATATATATATATATATATATATATATATATATATATATATATATATATATATATATATATATATATATATGTATGCTTGTGTCACAACACCCTGTTAAGCCCCAATTAAGGAGGAAGCATACTACTTTCCTTTTCTGCCTTTTGGCTCATCACCAGAGACCATCTAGACAGAAAGCTATGAGCTCAAAAACCTAACACACACACACACACACACACACACACACACTCACATATAATTCTGACTTTATTACTTTTATAAATAACTCAAGACAGCAAACATAGCTAAACTCTTTCCTCCTCCTATTTTCCCCACAATAACAACCCTGAGAGTGAGTGACTGATCCAAAGTCACATAGCTATGTATATATATAATGTATATATTAATACATTAAAATAATGTAGGAAAAATACAACTTGCATGCTTACAGTGCAAAACAACCTTAAGTTGCACAAGTAATTTCTTTCCTCCATGACTTGGTCCTGGAAGTTTTTGGATAGAATCGCCTTTTTTATTTAGTATTTCAATTTGTAAGGCTCCTAAGGAGAAAAAACATAGCAACCAACAAACATGACAAACGAATAAATTGAATCAGATTTTAAATTACTATCTGAAATAATCATCAATCCACATATTTATGAAAAATAGGTTGAAATAAGCTATCTCTGAAATACTAACCTATTGTAAATCCTGCACACTTAATGTCATCTGATGATAATTCATCTCCTTCAGGCCATTTTACTGACAGACTATCAGGAAATCTAGTAAGAAAAGAAGTATTAAGAGTCACTAGCAAAATAGTTATCTATATAACTATCTCCTCATGGTGCCGTCGGCTAGACAATGTCGACTGGTGACACCCAGGGGGAGAGTCTTCTCCGTGGGAGCACCTACCCTCTGGAACGAATTGCCCCTGGAATTAAGAACTATCCCTGACTTACGCATCTTCCGCCGTGGTCTCAAAACCTTTCTCTTTGAACAAGCCGGCTGGCATAAAATATGATTAAAAAAATTTTAAATTTAAATTTTTAAATTTACATTTTTAAATTTAAATTTTTATTATTTTAATCAGGGTTAGTTTGGGTTTTTTCCACGTTGCGGCCAATATTTTAATTATGTCTTTTAAAAGCTTTCTTTTAACTTTCATATATTTGTTTTTATTTTGGCTGTACACCACACTGAGTCCTTCGGGAGTAGGGCGGTATAAAAAACCAATAAACTAAACTAAACTAAACTAAACTAAACTAAACTAAACTAAACTAAACTAAACTAAACTAAACTAAACTAAACTAAACTAAACTAAACTAACGTGTGACCTCCAGTTTAACTCAAATCGACTAAAGTGAGTTAATTATTGCATGAAAAGGCCCTGGGAAAATCTCAGGGTTAGAGAAAGACTAGGAAGTTGGAAAAAAAAATCTGTTAAGAGGCAATGGTAAGCTACTTATGTTTTATTGTTAAATAATTCTAATAGACATCGTTGTATAGTCACAAGGAATTGAAATTGATTTAAAGTGTCTTTAGTTTTATATGTATTAATTAATTATTAATATTAATTTATTAGCCATTGTACAAATTATGTAATCTTAGCAAGATTCAAGAAAATGTGTTTGCTTCAAGAAATAAAGACTGTGCTACGTGGGAGAAAAGATATTCTCACCTCAAAAGTATTATTTGAGATATAATCAAACTATGCAGCTTAAGTCAATTAATTATTAATGAATCAATTTTTAACATGTTTAATTGGATGAAAGGTTAATACTTTTATTTGTGGTTACTTTTTATTTCTAAATTAATAAAATACTTTATTAGCTATACAAACTTACCGAGCCATTTCCTCATCAATGTACTTTTTCAGTTCTGCTTCAGACACCGAACGATCAAGTTTGCATATTGGAATGATCTTTATTTCATTGTATAATGCTTGAGGCTCCTGAAAATTAATATATTTATACAGAAGTAGAAAATTACCTATATCTACATATATTTATGAATTTTTCTTCTTAGGAAGATATTGAAATTTGAATATATTTAAAATAAAGTTATATTCATTCCCTTGTAATTAAGAATGCAATATCAAAGAAAGTGTATTTTTTAAAATTATGGCTTTTAACGATTTGTAGTAAAAATTACATTCTAAGTCAATTTATTAATGTATTTTCTAATAAATATTTGCAGATTTAAAAACTGCATATTAACTGGGTAGACATTTTAAAGTACTGATTTTATCTCACAACTTGTTTACTATTTTTATATTGTCTCTTTAAGAATTGACTAAAATAATAAGCAATAAAAAAGCAAAATATTTCTGATGGGGAGGACCAAGCACCATTTTGCTATTAAGTAATATTTTTCTCTTACAAGAATTAATCCGTTTTTAAGAAGCGGTTTGTTACCATAGCTTTGTACTACTTAAATATCAGATATTTTTGAGAAATATTTTATTTTGGGAACATTTAATTTATAAACCCTCCTCTTTATATTTTTTTAAGTTTCTTTTCATATGTATTGTTTTCTGGAAAGACTTTGGATCAAGACCTTGCACCAACTTTATTATAACTAATTCATTATTAGCTAATACTACTGAAATAAATATTTCCTTGTTTACATTCTTCTACCTGCACTTTCTTTTGTACAGGGATATCAACTCATACCTGTACAAAAGGTATGAGCAGAGCGTCGGCAGAGCGCGGGCAAAGTTCAAAAGCAGATAAAGAAAGCAAAAAAGATTGCTGTGAATAAGAAATGCCTAATGAAGCTGTTAATAAATCACTGCTTTTTGGATTATAATATTGGGTCACTTATTATGAAGTAGTCATTGTTAGGTTACTTTACAGTCAGTCATCTTTTTTGCTTTATCTGCTTTTGAACTTTGTCCGCGTTCTCAACGTTGATCGTAACTGAGCCCAGAATTAGGGTCATAAGTTGTTGCTGTCATGAGGCCCAGTGGGGGGTTGCAGGCGGTACAGCCCGGTAGGAGTGTACCGGAGTCTGCCAGGAGCATCGGGTACCGTTCCGGTACTCCGGAGGGCTCACCCGCTTGCCCAAGATCCTTACTTGTCCTTTAAAAATTTGGCACTTCCACGCACATGCATGGCGTGTATAGCACCTATGTAACGTGCTTCCGAGCAGCTGGAGCGTTGCGGAGGCATCGCTGGCAGGTATGATGCATGCGCGCACCGTACGCATCCATGTGGGCAATGACGGGCCGTTTCCAACCATACTGGTTGGAACGGGATCCGGAACCCACCACTGTTGTGGCCCCTACATGACCAGTGCTCACATGACTATGAGATGCTGCTATAGTTGCATACACTAACTCAGTGGTTGGCAAACCACGGCTCGCGAGCCATAAGCGGCTCTTTGGCCCCTTGAGTGTGGCTCTTCCGCCACCGCTGTGCCACATCACGTTCCTTGTCTTCTGACCTTGGCCCCACTCCATGGAAAACATAGACGCACACGTGCGCCGCGTAATTACAGCCCGGAGCAGGACCACAGCCCCTCTCCCAACTAGCCCTTCCGCGCTCAGAGGGCTTCGGAGGGAAGCTTCTGCAGAAGCCCAGGTGAGTGAGAACAACTTCCCGCCATTACGACCTCTCCGAGGCTGTAATTGTATGGGCTGTGTGCGCGCACCTATGTTTTCCATGGCCGGTGCTCCACGCCATGGAAAACATAGGTGAGCGCGCACAGCCCATACAATTACAGCCTCGGAGAGTTCATAATGGCGGGAAGTTGTTCTCAGTCACCCAGGCTTGTGCAGAAGCTTCCCTCCGAAGCCCTCCAAGCAAGGAAGGACCAGTTGGGAGAGGGGCTTTGGTCCTGCTCTGGATTATAATTGTATGCTGCGCGGGTGTCTATGTTTGTGGGGCTGCGGCTGGAAGACGAGACAGGCACAGAGAGAGAGAGAGGGAGGGAATCAGAGAGAGACACAGAGAGAGAGAGAAACAGAGACAGGCAGAGAGGGGGAGGGAGGGAGGGAGAGACCGACAGAGACACACAGAGAGAATGAGTGAGAGACAGACACACACACACACACAGAGTGACAGAGAGGAAGGGAGGAAGGGAGGAGAGAGAGACACACAGAGAATGAATGAGAGAAAGATAGATAAGACACACATACACAAACAGAGTAACAGAGATGGGGGAGGGAGGAGAGAGGGACCGAGAGATACAGAGAGAGAGTTATAGAGACAGACATAGAGAGAGAATGACAGAGAAAGACAGAGATGGAAGGAGGGAGAGAGACAGAAAGAAAAAGATAGAGAAAGAGAAAGAGAAAGAAAGTGGGAGAGATGAAAGAAAGAAAAAAAGAAATAAGAAAAAGAAAGTGGGAGAAAGAGATGAAATAAATAAATAAATAAATAAATATGGAAGGAAGGAAGGAAGGAAAGAAGGAGGGAAAGAAAAAGAAAGAAGACATGACCACAATTGAGCCCAAAATTTTGGTTGCTAAGCAAGAACGTCGGTAAGTGAGTTTCACCACATTTTCCAAGTTGGCCACGCCCACCTGGTCACATGACCACCGAGCCACTCCCTCAAAACAGGCCGCAACTTCTTTGGGCTCTCAAAAGAAATTTTAATCGTTGTACTATTGATATTTGGCTCTGTTGACTAGTTTGCCCACCACTGCACTAGCTGGATGTCAAGTGCCTGAATTTTAATCACATGATTTTAATCAAATGCTGCTACAATTGTAAGTATGAGGACAGTTCTAAAGGTATTTTTTTGAAGTGCGGTCCTAATCTTGAGTGATTATTAAATAAGGCAATTGGTAAGCAAAGACCATCTGTAATTTTGACTTATTCTTTACTTGCACCATGCAAGTCCATTTTGATTCTAGTGTAATTCACTACAAAAAATTGTGGCATTTTAGAATTTAAGTAGATAAATGTTTGGTGAATATTGATTCATAGTGGCTAAGTCTTCATAACAGAGACATTCATTCCTTAATACAGGTGCTTAGAAGTGGATAAGTGGAAAACCATGGAAATAGAATGATGGATTACATAACCCGATTCAGTACAGTTCTTATATTCAGGCTTGAATCAACCATATAAATTGATTAATTTAAAACTTGAAACTATTTACTTACCAAAGCTATTTGAACATCTCCACCAGGAGCAAAGTCATCTCCATCATGATTTCCATATAGATAAAAATGTTGAATTTTGCCATGAAGTACTGGAGCTGTTCTAATTGATCTCACCTAACACATAATCAGCATTTATTTATGTTTTACATAAACATTTAACTTAATCCTAAAAATAAATTTTATGTTGTTATAATTTGTAAAAAAAAATATAACATTTTGTCATAAATGTAAATAACGAATGAAAAGTTTCATCATTATACTTCTGTTCATTACAGCTTTTCAGAAATAATTTTTGACAAAAATATATTCTAATGCAGTTCATAAAGTCATAAAGTTTGTGAACAATTTTTAAATTTTTTAAAAGTTGTCTGCACATATATGACTAAAACATGAACTGTTCTCCGCACAAATCCTAAAATTAAATAAAAATAACTCAGTTAAATAAATTAAACAAAAACAAATGTTTTTGTTTTAGTACAGTTTTAATAATATTTTAATCTGTGTAGTTTTAAAAAAAATTGTAATTATTTTTTTACTTTTTTTATAACTTGTAAGCCAACCACAGTTACCTTGCAGGCGAGATGTTCAGCATAAAAAATTAATAAACAAATACAATGAGTAAAAAATATTACATTTAAATTGCTAAATATAGGGCCAACCTCCAGCATTTTATTAAAAATAAGTCTTCCAAGATGCCCATTGACAATTTCCAAACTAAATATAGTAGAAATAGCTACATCTCAGTTGTCTTATATGCACTTACCTTGCAAGGATAGTTAATGGGAAACATGCTGGGGAACAGGGTAGAAAGCCAGGCAAATATAAGCAGAGATCTCATTATCATGCCTTCAATAAACAGATGGTTTACACCCACTATTAAAGCTATTTTATGAATATATAAATGCTATAATGGCAACAATTTTTTCAAAGCACCAATGACGTGCTCTCAAAAATCTTACAGTATCCACTAGCTGAAAAAGGAAGTTGAACCTCAAATATTATTTCCAGGCATATTACAAACCTTATCAATTTAAGAAATGATATAATTTATTTAATCAACAAAGAAAATATAATTTAATTAGATTAGATTATGTAGTACAGTGGTACCTCGGATCACGAACTTAATTCGTGAAATGACTCTGGTCGCGATCCGATTTGGTTGTGATGCGAGGCACAATTTCCCATAGGGTTCAATGTAAATCCGATTAATCCGTTCCGACCTTGTTTTTTGGTTGTGATGCGAGGCACAGTTTCCCATAGGGTTCAATGTAAATCCGGTTAATCCGTTCTGACCTTGTTTTTAAAATGTCCGCGGCTCTGGTTCGTGAAGCGAAACGGAGGTCGTGAATCCGGGCATTTTTACGAACTTTTCCGTTCGTGATGCGAGGGCGGAGTTCGTGATGCGAGGCAGAGTTCGTGAAGTGAGGCGGAGTTCGTGCAGCGGAGCATTTTTTACGAACTTTTCCGTTCGTGCAGCGAAACGGTGTTCGTGAACCGGGACACATTTTTTGGGAAATTTTTGGTCGTGAAGCGAATTGGACATGATGAGAGGCGTTCGTGGTCCGAGGTACCACTGTATTTACACAGCCCATTAAATATACATTATGCAATCTTTTCAAAAGTAATTAACTTACCAACTGTCCAACTTTATATGTTTTTCCATCCCATTCAATTTCCTCATATGCAGCCCAAGGTTTCTGTTTTCCTTTAGAAGCCTGATCAGCACGTGCAGCCATTTCTTTAAAGTGAGTAAATTTGATTTCTTTATCATGCGTTTGGTGGCAATCCTTGAGCCATGATGCAAATTCTTTATCAATTGTCATTCTCTGTTCCTGTGGAAAGTTGTACATACATACATATACATATGTGTGTGTGTGTGTGTGTGTATAACATTTCAATTATTGAATGATTATTGTTGAACAAAGCTTACTCTTCCTGGCATTTTTCATTATTCATCATTCAGCTTAAATGTAATTGGTTAATAATTTATACTTTTCCTAAAGTATATCTTAAAAACTATACTTATAATTCTAATCCAATTTTTAAAAGGTGCTCAGGACAATAAAGTTAAAGAGATAGTTACATGTTCATTGTGTCTGATTAGGAATTTTGATTTACCATATTTTTCGGAGTATAAGATGCACCAGAGTATAAGACGCATCCAGGTTTTGACGAGGCAATTTTTTTAAAAAAGTAGGTAGGTAGATAGAGGGATAGAGAGGAAGAGAAAGAGAGAGAAATACAGTAGGTGGGTAGGGAGAAAGAGAGAGTAGGTAGGTAGGTAGATAAAGAGAGATAGAGAGATAGAAAAAAATACAGTAGGTAGGTGGGTAGGTAGGTAGAGAGAGAGAGAGAGGGAGAGAGAAATATAGTAGATAGGAAGGGAGAGAGAGAGAATACGTAGGTAGGTAGATAAAGGGATAGCGAGAAAGAGATAGAGAAATACAGTAGATAGGTAGGGAGAGAGACAGAGAGTAGGTAGGTTGGTAGGTAGATAGAGGGCTAGAGAGAGAGAAAATAGAGAGAAATACAGTAGACAGGGGGAGAAGAGAGAGTAGGTAGGTAGATGTTTCCACGTGTATTTACCCATGTGCTGGAGAAGGAAATCGCTGAAGCACCTAAAACTTTGTTTCTGCTGACAGAGCGCTTGATCAATGTAATTATCATCAGCCACACTAATTAAACAGCTTTCCGAAAGGAAAAAAAAAAGGTTTTACACGCTATAAACCTCCACAAAATGGTCCATCTTTTGCAAAAATGGGCCCATTTTATTTCAAATAAAAGGTATAAATAGCTTTGGGGGGGCTTGCAGAGTGCTCCTGGGGGCATGGGGGGGGGGGAGAGCAAAAAACCTGGCCTGTTTTTTGCGAAAATGGGCTTTTTTGTAAAAAACAAAACAAAAACCCAGTCCCCAGGAGGTCTCTGAAAGCCTCCCTAAGTCTATGCACGGCCATTTTGGTGATGGGGGGGGGGGGGGCTTCAGGAGGCAAAAAATGCTATATTTGATGTATAAGATGCACCCAGATTTTCAGCCTCTTTTTATAGGAAAAAGGTGTGTCTTATACTCCGAAAAATACGGTACATTTTCTCGTATCTATACACGTAGACCTCGACATACGCTAATTTCTTTAGTTCAGTTACAACGGCACTGAAAAAAGTGACTTATGATTGTTTTTCATACTTGACTATTGCAGCATCCCCAGGGTCACATGATGCTTGGCAACTGACTTATATTTATGATGGTTGCAGTGTCCCAGGGACTTATGATAATCTTTTTGTGATCTTCTGACAAGCAAAGTCAATGGGAAGTCAGATTTATTTTACAACCATGATACTAACCCACTAACTATACTGATTCACTTAACAGGTGTGGCAAGAAAGGTCATAAAATGGGGCAAAATTCACTTAATATCTATTTGCATAGTAATAGAAATTTGGGGTTCAATTGTGGTAGTGAGTCAAGGATGACCTGTACTTAGTATTCCAGTGGTCGGAAATCATTACAACCCTCTTTTTGTTACACTCAACCTTTTATACATATTTATAAAACATCGCTCGATAAGCATTCATCACTCAATATTCTTGAGCAGTAGGTTTAACGTGATCCAATAGTAATTTATTGCCTCAATATTTTTTTTATGATGTGATATTCACAGCAAAGGTAGGAAATTAGATAAAGATAACTTTTTAAATTTCACAATGCCATTAATGAAAAAAATCTGAGTTTTGTGGCAAGAATAAGGATAAGTTGATGTATCACCAAGGTCCCCTCAAATCTCAGGCTATCCTGAAACTGCCATAGATTGCATTTTCTTACTATATAAAAGCACAAACCACAATAAAATTTACTTAATTATTTTCTAATTGTGTAAATAGTATTAGCAAACAAATCAATTCAATATTACCTGTCCATTAACAATTCTTGTAAAAATTGTATTTTTATCTTTTAACTTTGATTCCAACTCCACGAAAGTCAGTTTGTTTGTGGTGACTTCAAACTTGTCATTTGTAAATAATACACCAGATATTCTGTTGTAACATTCAATTGGAATGATCCCTCTCTTTTTGGGTAAAGTACACCATTCAAAACTTGGAAAGAAAAGACAACATTTAGAAACATAGAAATAAAAAATATGTATGTATATGTATAAACTTTAGAACAAATTCAGTCTTACTCTGCTACAGTTGTATATGGGATTAATCTTCCATTCCAAAAACATTTAAAAATAGCTTCTTCCCCTCTGGCTCTTTTTTCTATTATATAACAATCGTCTTCATCTTCATCATCTTTCAATCCTAAATTTAAAAGTTATTTTCATATCACTGTATGCAGAAATGCAAAATAGAATACTTTTCCAAATTATGGAAAACAAGTGCAAACCAGACACCTTCTTAATTTTTTCTTTAAAAATTGCTAATGAAATTATTTTCTAATTCAATCAAATAAGAAGTTTATTTATAAGGAGAGTATTGTATAACTGTGTTTGGTTCCTATAATTAAACTATGTTTATTAGCCAACATTTTGCTTGAAAAATTTGGATACTATTGCTTGAGAGGCCAGTGTATTATCAAGCATATACTGTACATCTACCAATAGTTGTGGCTGCTAAAAACTGTCAGCCTTGCAAGGTCAAGACAAGAAGCACAACCAGATGAACTAAGTTTACTTTATTATAAGGTTATATGAATAGAGTCTTGGCAGACTGAAATTATTTCTCTCCTTCTTTCTTTTCAGTCTCTGGGGAATGTGAAGGATTTCTTCTGAAATGCTATGCATGCACCTGTGGACTGAATTGCTTTATCAGACCATTAACCTGGCTGTAAGTCTGTAAGTCACATGCCATCACCCTTACTATCACTAGAGTCTTTTTTTCTTATTTTTCATTAAAATTACAATCTCTCTGTCTAAGAGATCTGTCTAACAAGTTTGTTACTATCATCATATTCTTTCTTGAGGTAGATATTTCTCCCCATCCCCGCCCATTTCATCATGGGAATATGATCAAATTTATCATATTAGTATGTGAATGATAAATAGCCTTTATTCCAAGCAATTACTCACTTGAAGAAGAGATAGGATAGGTTTCTTTGTCATATAAGAAAGGATGGTAACGTATAATTCCTTCCACTATTCCATCTCCTTCAACACGAGCTTTGAACTCAAAGCTATTTGCTGCTGTATTTATATGTAAAGTCTGCATATCATCCTTGATTTCTCTAAGATTCACAATCTGAGGTGTCTTCCCCTTTTCAAATAGTGAAATCTAAACAGATAATAAGTGTTAGTTTGTTTATGAATTTCCTGATAAAAGGGATCATGAATAATAAAAAGCAAGGAACATTAAATTAAATGCCTCAATTTATTCTTTCAAACTTGTATTTTATTACCAATATTTGAAAGAACTGTTAGATAAATCATATAATTATGACGTTATTAATGAACTGGATCCATAAAAGGCACTTTTTAAAACACAAGAGTACTACAGGTAGTGCTTAACTTATAACCACAATTGGGACTATAACTTCTGTTATTAACTGATATGGTCATTAAGAGAGTAGTGCCAAATTTTATTGTTTTTGGCCAGTTGCTAAAACAATCCAGCTTTTCCATTTACTTTGCTTGCTGGAAGCCCCCTGGAAAACATTATAAATGATGATTACATGACCCCAGGACACTGCAACTGTTTTAAATGCCTGCTGGTTGCCACTTTTTACAGTGCCATAACTTTGAATGGTCATTAAATAAATGGTCATAAATCGAAGATTTTATATACAATGTCTTCTAACTCTCTTTTCTATCATGACCAGTAAAACATAGTTCATACTTTTTATACTGCATTTATATGGCATCCATTAACCAAAATTCTCAGACCTGGTTACAATAAAAAGAAAATATATTCTAAACATTAATTATCCTAATAGGATTCTAAATCAAAAGATAAATTTTGGAGGGATATATTGGTGGCTACACTATGGAGGAAGATAATGAAAATGCTCCATTCATCGCTAATACTGCTTAAGGTTATATAGAACGAGTAAAACAAGTATGTTATTTGATTTACTTCCAATAACGAGAGATCCTACCTCAATAACCATATTATTGAAAACCATTTCTTCGTTCATTTGCAAATTAGTTATGTTTCCTGTTGGTCCATGGATATAGTAATGATATATGTGTCTGGAATCATAAAATTCATTAACCAAACTATAAAATAAATAAGCACTGCAGGATTTTTTAATAGGCCACTAAATACTTTAAAGATATAAAAAAATACAACTTGTATATAGAAGCCAGAAAGATTATATATAAATTCAAGTTTCCTGGCTGTTAATAAAAGTATTCCCACTCTATAACATTTCAGCTAAAAGCAAAACAGAAAGAATAGAATAAAACAAAAACCTTTAGTCTATTATTTAATATTCTAAATACTATACCAGTGCTGGCAAACCAGAGTGCGCCACAAACCGGAAGAGGAGATAAGCATGCGTGCCAGGAAGCTACACTTTCCGGCATATGCATGCACAACGGTCACAAATCAGCTGGTTTTTGCACATGCATCATCACCAGAAACCGGAAGAAAGACCAATAGTCCAGTGTGCACATACGCACTGGAACGCTGCTCCTCCGGTTTCCAATGTTCCTGTATGCACAAAAACCAGCTGGTTGGCGCGTGCCCTGGAAGAGCAAGGGGCGACAGCTTGCATGGCTGGAAAGATAGCTTTGTGTGCCAATTCCAGCACGCATGACATAGGTTCACCATCATGCTACTATACAATGCAGTTTCTATGTTTAGAAGTACAGGAGAAAAAGTTCTAAGTATGATAAGATATGAGAATCATCAATCAAATTACTTGAAAGCTTAGACACATAAGATACTTACTTTAACTCTCTTATTAAATGGTGAAAATTACTTTTCAGGTATCGTATATGGTCAGGCTGGATTCCAGTAATGACAACAGCAGTAAAACTGTCTCTGTCTTTCTCTTCCAAAATAAGCTTGTGCAGAAATCGCTCATCAACATTAACAATGTGGGAAGAATCAGATGGCTATTGGAATTTTTTTAAAAAAATACATTAAATTAGACAAGGAATGATACGGATTAGCTTTCACTCATTTTGAAATCAAGAAAATGAAAGTTATGAGAACACACATTTTAAGTTACAGCAAGCAGAATTCACATTTTACATTTCAAGAAGTTACTTTAGCTAGGCTAAGATTGGCAATTCGCCTAGAGGCTTTATCTATGCAGTTGGCACATTAGGTTACAATGGATTTTAGCTCAGCTCAGCTGAATTAGGTCACACTCTGTGTATGCTCTAATCCTTCAGGGATCCTTTCAGTGAAATACTTTAGATTCCTAAATCCTAGCAGGTTGTAAATGTGAAAGGACTGTTTCAAAGCTGGCATTAATCCAATGATTAAAATAGTACTATTGTCTTACCTTTCTATTTCTTATATAGGTTCTATATACAGGTTCTTTGTTTCTTTCTTTCTCTTCAAAATCTTCTTTTGAAAGGACAAGTTCGTGAACATCTTGAGAATTTGCAGACTTGCTTATCATCTAATAATAATTATTTTTTTAAAAAAAAATGAAGTTACATTGCAAGCAATTCTAGCAGTCAATACAAAGATACAGGAAATTTACATCACCAAAACTGCATTGGATGAAGATTATGTACTTTCTCAAATATAACATTCAATGGAAAATAAACCTGGCTTCATAATTCTATGAAATATAAAAACATAGCAAGGGAAAGATATATTACCCCATACCAGCAATGCAGTTCTGGAGGCAAAAACATATGAGGAATGGTTGCAGGAACTGGGTATGTCTAGTTCAGGGGTCTGCAAAGTTGGCTCTTTTAAGACTGGTGGACTTCATCTCCCAGAATTCCCCAACCAGGCAGGCTGGCTGGGGAATTCGGGGAGTTGAAGTCCACCAGTCTTAAAAGAGCCAACGTTGCAGCCCCATGGTCTACTTTAATGAAAAGAAGGACTAGGGGAGACATGATAGCAGTGTTCCGATATCTCAGGGGTTGCCACAAAGAAGAGAGAGTCAACCTATTCTCCAAGGCACCTGAGGGCAGAACAAGAAGCAATGGGTGGAAACTAATCAAGGAGAGAAGCAACTTAGAACTGAGGATAAATTTCCTGACAGAACAATTAATCAGTGGGATAGTTTGCTTCCAGAAGTTGTGAATGTCCCAACACTGAAAGTCTTTAAGAAGATGTTGGATAGCCATTTGTCTGAAATGGTATAGGGTTTCTTGCCTATGCAGGGGGTTGGACTAGAAGACCTCCAAGGTCCCTTCCATCTCTGCTATTGTATTGTATTGTAAATATTGCAGATATGTTATTTCAGTACTGTAACTTCACCCTGAAATCTTTACCACCCCAAATATACAGCCTGGCAAACTTCATCTTCTACCACAAACAATTGGCCCATTCCCCATGCATTCAATCTTTTTCTTAGAAGAAGCAGGATCCTGATGAGCCTATTATTAATTCAGGTTAATTAAGCAATATTAGACTATACTTACTCTAACAGACTGTCCAACAAAAAACACAGCTTGTTTACCACCAACCCCAAAATACGATATATCACTGTTTAAGCTGCGAGGTATTGGTTGAGGACGTACATATCCTGAATGATCACTGATACAAAAAATGAATACAAGAAAAAAATAAAAACTGTTAAATATACAGATATTAAATGAAATTAAAAACAATAATCAATAACAATGCTTTGGAGTGATAAAAATAGTTATATATAAATTTTGTGAAATATCCTTTGATATCTACATTATAAAATGCATATACCATATATTTATAGAAATGTTCAGGAACATCACAGTACTTTATGGAAATTACAAATTGAGAAATACATTTCTTTTTTATCCTAAGGATATACTCTGTAATTAGGCTCTGCCCGAAGTTGACAAAAGGATACGGTTGATGATGTCACAACATAATCGGAGTGAGTTCACAATTTTAGACTTTGTGTTCTGGAGACAATTTATTGGCAAAATGGGTGCTTTAACATATTCATTTTGTCCCATAACCTCTCATAGGAAAAAGTAACCAAATCTGATTTTGTTAGGGATAAAACTTACCGTATTTTTCAGAGTATAAGATGCACCTTTTTCCCTCAAAAAAGAGGGTGAAAATCTGGGTGCTTCTTATGCACTGAATAGAGCACTTTTTGCCTCCTGAAACCCCACCCCCTTCACCAAAACGGCCATGCATAGCCTTTAGGAACCTTGCAGAATGCTCCTGGGGGCTTGGGAGTGCAGAAATGAGCAAAAAATGGGCCATTTTCTTAAACATAAATTGAGATTAGAATGTTCCAACCTTTCTATATTGTCTTGTTGTATAAACTTTGACAATCGATACACAGCCCAGTTGTTTAGTTGTTTAGAAGTCATGCCTCTTCCATTATCAATCACAACAACAGATGGTTTTCCTTGGCTATCATCAAATAACTGTTACAGAAAAAAGCAGCAGGATATGAAAATACAAGAATAAAAACTGTCTATAAAATATTTTAAAAATTATTTGACATCTCACCAGTTTTAACTGTATGCACCGAATTCCAGAATTTTGAGAAGTAGCTGATAAGGAGTTATCAATCAATTCTGCAAATGCATATGCTAAATAAAAAGAATTTTTTCTAAGAATTATCATTATGAAAACAAATTAATGCAATGAAAATTACAATGCAAATGTTTACTCTGCTTCCAAAAGAAACTGCATTGACAGGTATATTAGAAATCTATGCTTTTATAACTAAAATCCAGTAGTGTATGTAGTATACATATCCTCTCTCTCTCTCATATCTATGTATATATGCATGTTTACATAGTAGGGATGTACAAGGCTTGTGATCTGATTCTAAAAATATGATTCAGGAGAATCATGAAAAATAATCTCAAGAAAAAAATATAATTTGCTTTAAAAATTATAGACAAATGCCAAGTTCATGCTTATAGACCACATTTTTGGAATTAAATTACAAACATTGTACATGCTGCATTTTAGTATTGTTGCAGTGTATTAGAACACTTATATTTAAAACTGGAATTTATGAGTTAGAAAATATTCTAATATTTACAATCCCTTTGGGAGCTCTGTTCATTTTGGCAAATCATTATATTAGTCAACACGATCTGACAAAAAATAGTAGTATATTTACATCCTTAGTTCAATATGTCCCAGGAATAATTTCTTCTTCACTTTTCTTTTCATATCATTACTGCTGGGAATAATGATATGAAAATGACTGAGAAAAGCAAAAAACAATGTATTTCATTCAGCACAAAATTAAATAACAGAACTCTTATTTACAAACTTGTTGTGTGCCCTTCTTGTTTACTCTTCTAAACAAATGGCCTGAAATAAAATAATTTATTTAATATTAGACACACAAAAATGTGAAATCACAACTAGTTCTTTTGCTGCTCTTAGCTTTCATATGTATTGAGTTCTTCCCAAGAACCTAGGATGTCATAATGTATTGACTCGGAAGGTCTGCAGATCCAATTGACAGATGGAAATTTTGTCAATGTCCAAGATAGGGATCATGGGGGCCAGTTTATGATACAATCTTTCAATTCTGATGTTCAGATCTTGACATTTAAAGTAGTTTCTAACCTTAACTATTTTTAGTACAATCTAAAGTAGTGCCCAAGAAAGATCTGGCACTTATTATGAAGGATGTAAATAAGGCATGTGCAAGGATTGAAATAACCTCCATTGAACAGACCAATTACCTTGCCTGCAGTACAGCAATGGTGGCTACAGAAGAACTGGATATAAAAATTAGAAATTTAAAAGCAAAATTATATTCAATCCTAAAGTGAATGATAAGATTGGAGACCAAAATAAATAAAGATCAGAATGTTAACTGAAAAACAAGAAAGAGCAAACATTGAAGAATGTTAAGAATCAAGACAAGTCTAATTAAAAATATTGGCTTGGCACAAAAAAGCTTTGGAAATAATAAAGCAATAAATAATAACTAGGAAAAGTAACACAATAAGGCAACCGGACCACAGGCAGTTTTACCAAAGATAAATGGGAATGGGAATGGGAATGGAAATTCTAAAGATGGAAAAAAAAAAAGGAAACAACTCAGTTTGGAAAGGATCTATGGGAAACTAAAAAAAAACTATAATAAAAATGTTGGATTTCATCATAGAAATTTCTCTGTTTGGAAAAGAGTAGGAGATTGGCAAGATTGATGTCAGCCGTCTCAGATAAACTGACAGGACACAAGACTAGATAAATTGATTCTATTTTTTGCAAGGCTTTTATTACCAGAATCTTGTATATCTGAAGGCACAAACTTTTCAACACCACTTTTAAATATTTGGCCCATTAGGGCAGTTTCTTCCTAAGTTTCTTTCTCTGATTGCTAAGTCAATGGGGGGCTCCTGCCTCTCTCGTCCAATTGTTTCCTAGGCAACATCTCCTCCCCTCTTTTCCCCAAGTTAATTGACACATTCCATTATACTTATGGTACGTGTTCATTAGGGTCCCCTTACCACTGTAAAGACTAAAAGAGGTAACAAATGCTACTGTATATTTTACTCCACAAAAAAAGCCTATTTTGAAGTCTTCTGCCAAACTGACCGATGACAGCAATTTTGACTTATTTATTGTGCAACAGATCATAGGATTTCAAGCCAGAATTAGTGCAAAAGCTTTGAAGATTTTCCCCATCCCAAAGTCATAATTCCTTGATTGAAAATAGATGATGAATGAACTAGAAGTGAAACAAACCTGAAATAAATAAAACTGAATTTTAAAAAACGCAAACTGCAAGCGTGTCAAGATTAGTAACCCAGCTGACCAGGATGATGTTGCAAGAGAGCTTAACAATAATGAGAATAGAAAGAAAGAAATCCGCCTTCTCAAGGAAAAAGAAAATGAAAAGCTTCCATTCATTCTGCCATTTTTAAGGATAATATTTAAAACAACAGCATTTGATTAAACAATAAAAACGCAATGCATTGACTTCCAGATATCATCATTCTCTTTAATGGGGTCATTAAAGAGAATGATGATATCTGGAAGTCAATAATAACTTGTGAGGTAGAGTCTGGGCAACTGAATGGAGCTAGCAGTGCGTTTACTGGCCAAATGCCCTTCCTGTCACCAATTTATTTTTATTCAGCAGACATATTCTCATTGTGCTCAGAGAGAGAAATATGTGCCTCTACCTAGGATTGAACTCACAGCCTCTTGATTGTAAGGCGAGAGCTCCATCTCTGGTCCACTGCACCATTCATTGACTTCCAGATACACTGTTAATATTTAAATACTTACGAAGAGGATTTTGCCCTTTGCTGGCATAGTATTCATACGTTCCACTTTTCAGAAGTGTGTTATAATGTGGCAAAAACTCAATGCACTCCTTTGTTGCTGAAGTGAGCAACTGATCAACACTTTGTAGTAAGTAGAGAGTCATCTTGTCTTTAACAATTTGATCTACAAGATACATATGAAACTTTAAATAAGGAAAAACGTATTTATAAAATGTACTAATTTCTTAAATGCTTGTTTCCAATATTGCTTTACAATCTGCCAGTTGCCCTATTGCCACATATTCGTCTCAAATTGAAAACCTACTTTTTCCGTCTGGCCGGCTTGGGATAGCCTCTCTGTCCTGGGGTTTTAGGGTAATTTTAATTATTTGTAGTGTTAAGGGGTTTTAGGGACAGTTTTTAGTTTTTATAGATGTTTTTAGCGCAGGATTTGTTTAATTGTGATTTTAAATTATGTATTCTGTTTGTGTTTATTGTTTTTTAATTTTCCTGTGCCCCGCCTCGAGTCCCTCTGGGGAGAGAGAGCGGGCTACAAATAAAATTTATTATTATTATTATTATTATTATTATATTATTTCCTTACTCACATTTAAAGTGATCTGTCACATTTTTCTCCTCCATTCCCAAAATAATTTTGTTATTTCTCCTTAAATGCAAGTAGCCACCAACTTACAGCCATTAATTTAGTGACCATTTAAAGTTATAATGGCACTGAAAAAAGTGACTTGCAACTGGTCCTTGCACTTATGACCATCACAGCACATACACCCTGTCACATGGTATACCTTTGGGCGCTTGGCAACTGGCATGGGTTTACAATGGTTGCAGCGTCCGAGTCATGTGATTGTCATTCATGACCTTCCCAATTGGTGTTCAACAAGCAAAGACAAATGTGAGATGCCAAGTTAAAACCAATTTCATTGTAATTTTTACAATGACAATAAAGATTATTATTATTATTATTATTATTTGTTTAACAACCACAATTCACTTGACAACTGCAGTGAATCTCTTAAAATTGGGCACTCCCTGAAGCACCATCTTGCTTACAAATGGAAATTCTGGTCTCAATTGTTGTCATAAGTCGAGGACTACCTGTACTCCTGCTCTTGGGAGAGAGCCCTTCAGCTTCTAGGGTGATCGCTGCAAATCACCAGCTACTTTGCAGAAGGATTGACCCTTCAATCTAAACCAATGCTTACCCCTCACTCTGATATTTCCATAGCACAGTGACTGTGATATTTGCTTAGCATGTAGAAGGTTGCTGATTCAAAACAAGGCAGATTTTAATTATGCTGATAGTCCTTATTCCTGACCATTCATTCAGTGATTGTTCCAAGTTACAACATTGGAAAAACAGACTTATAAATGGTCTTTGAAGTTTTGGCTGTCAAAGCACCCCCATAACTCATATGATCGTGATTTTGGTGAATGGCAACCAGTACACATTTACAGGAGTTGCAATGTTCCAAGTTAATGGGATTGCCATTTGTGACTTTCAGAGTAGTTGTGTGTTTCTACTGGTTCAGCTGAACTGGTAGTGGTTTGGTAGCCTGGGTTGTTGGAATCGGCAGCAACCCAGGCCTGTCATGCCCCTGAACTGGTTCTCCCTTGTTTTTTGCTTCGGCGCATGCACACGCACAAGGAAACCGGCAGTAGTGACTGTCAGAACCCACTCCTTCTTCAAAGCAAGCATTCTTAATGGGGAAAAGCTGGCAGGAAGTCACGTCCCGATCACATGATGCCATGCTTAACAACTAGCGGTGATTTGTTTAATAATTGCAGCCTGAACTGAGAAACTGATACTATAAGTCAGGTGTGGTCGTGTAATATTTCACTTTATAACCACATAGCTCAGTGAAGGAGGTGACAGTTCCAGTTGTG
This sequence comes from Rhabdophis nuchalis, assembly GCA_039707465.1. NCBI lineage: Eukaryota > Metazoa > Chordata > Lepidosauria > Squamata > Natricidae > Rhabdophis > Rhabdophis nuchalis. Next base: position 170,619,856 of record CM077645.1, read on the forward strand.
GTCAGTAAGTGAGGGATACCTGTAATTATTCTTTTCTTGAGTAATTTCTGAGCAGTTTTTAAAAAATGTAAGTGTAAGGCTTTTTAGTAAACTGTCAGAAAACAGAGCAAGGATTTCAGGAATGCTACTCTATTCTTGGGTTTAATCCAATTGTGAAAGCCTACCAGAATATCAGTCTTCCCTATTATTATTTTTGACATAATTACTTTTGGTTTCTTTTTTCTTTTCCCAAGACTGAAATGCTTTTTATTTTCTTTTAATAATGATTGCATTGTTTCATCAAGATTATCTTTATACTTTTATATTTTTTTTAAAATCCAGCAGAAAAATATATTTTTATTTGGCTTTTAACTGGCAATTTTCACTACGCTAATCAAGAATATCCAGCATAATTCCAACATTGTCTTTAAAATAAAATTTACATTGAGCTTTGTGAATAAATTCTTGTAAAATTATTTTTAGTCCACCAACTAAAATCATTTAAAGTACAATTTATAACAATTATTAATATATATTGGTCTACGAGCTATACCCGGCCACGCGGTGCTGTGGCCCAGTCTGGTTAAATAGTCAACCAATCTGTGTGTAGATCTACACCTGCACACATACACAAAACCACTATATAACCCCCAACCTACCTACCTACTGTATTTCTCCCTCTCTATCTATCCCTCTACCTACCTACCGTATTTCTTCCTTTCTATCTATCCCTCTACCTACCTACCTACCGTATTTCTCCCTTTCTCTCTATCCCTCTACTTACCTACCTACTGTATTTCTCCCTATCTATCTATACACCTACCTACCTACCTACCTACCTACCTACCTACCTACCTACCTACCTACCTACCTACCTACCTACGGTATTTCTCCCTCTCTGTCTATCCCTCTACTTACCTACCTACTGTATTTCTTCCGTTCTCTACCTACCTACCTACCTACCTACCTACCTACCTACCTACTGTATTTCTCCCTCTCTATCTATCCTTCTACCTACCTAGTGCATATCTATCTATCTATCTATCTATCTATCTATCTATCTATCTATCTATCTATCTATCTATCTATCTATCTGTCCCCCTACCTACCTACCTACTGTATTTCTATCTATCTATCTATCTATCTATCTATCTATCTATCTATCTATCTATCTATCTATCTATCTATCTATCTATCTATCTATCTATCTATCTACCTACCTACCTACCTACCTACCTATCTATCTATCTATCTATCTATCTTTCCACCCACCTACCTTATTTCTCCCTCTCTATCTATCCCTCTATATACCTACCTACCTACTGTATTTCTCCCTCTCTATCTATTCCCCTCTCTACCCCTTTTTTTTAGCGCAGGACTAATTTAATTCATTTTTAATTTTGTATTCTGTCTGTGGTTTTATCTGTATTTTTAATTGCCTGTGCCCCGCCTCGAGTCCCTTTGGGGAGAGAGAGCGGGATATAAAATTAAAATTATTATTATTATTATTATTACCTACCTACTGTAATACAATAATACAATAGCAGAGTTGGAAGGGACCTTGGAGGTCATCTAGTCCAACACCCTGCCTAGGCAGGAAGCCTTATACCATTTCAGGCAAATGGCTATCCAACATCTTCTTTTTTTTATATTGAAAAAGTTTTATTGGTTTTACATTTTTTCTATAGGGTAGGGTAAGGTATACAAAGAAATTTTGAGAGCATTCACGTCAGAGTCGTCGGCCCTTCCGAGACCTCAGAATACACAATAAAAAAATAACAAAAAAAAAAGCATTTTTCATAACACTACAAGGTAAAAGCAAGTACATATACCTAAATTCTCAATTCCATGCTGTCAGACATTTACAAAAAATCCAGAAAATATTATGCAAAATTGTTCAGGAAAATCAAGGCAAAGTTATTTTTTCGATCTAAGTCTCTTGGCTATTGTATCTTCTTTTTCTCCTCCCTGGCCCCCAGCGGGCGGGGCCGTGGCCCCCTCCGTCCCCCCTGGATCTTCCCCCAGGGCAGAGGAATGTTTTTTAAGAAAGGCTTCCGCCTCAGCAACTGTTTTAATCCTCACTCTTCCTCCTTCCCAGAACACCAGCATCCCTTCGGGTGTCACCCACTTGAACCAAATCCCATGATCAAATAAAATTTTAGACAAGAAGGAAAATTTCCTCCTTGCTTCTCGAATCTTTCTAGGAATCTGCTTCAAGATAGTGACCGTTTTTTGTTGGTAGATTAAAGGGTTCCCTCTCTGCGCCTTCAGGATTTCCTCTCTGGTTGACCTTCTAACAAATTTCACATGTATCTCTCTAGGCACTTCATTTATCCTGGCATATGCTGAGTTAATTCTATAGGCTAGGTCAATGTCCCCCCTGATCTCATCTTTAGGTTTTTGTAAATAGTCTGCTAAAATTGTGCTCATAAGATCAGGGAGGCATTCACCAGGTTGCTCAAAAACATTCTGAAATCTCAAAAAATATGTCATTCTTTCCATATCAATCCTAGACACATGCCCACTTGTTTCCTCAACCTCTTTAGTAACATTTTGAATCTCTCCCTTAACCCCCACCAGCCCCCCTTCCAATTCTTCAGTCTTCTGTGTGATTTCCAGCGTTTGTTTCCGTATGTCCAATAGCTCCTTCTTGAAAATGATGTTTTCTGCCCGCTGGGCCTGAATTTCTTGAACCAAAGTTTGTATAACAGTCTCAAGAGAAGCCATCCGTTGTTCTAAACTTGTCAGTGCTGTTTCTTGAGCCATCTTAACTGTTAAAGTTAGTGCCACCAAAATGGCGTTTTCAGGGTGGGGCTGGTGAGACTAACCGGGAGCCAAAAGTTCAGATCAAGGTTGGAACGTTGTAAAATTCAGGAACCAAGAGAGAGACAATTTTCCACCTCAATAGTTATAATAACGAAGGTAATCCAGAAAGGAGATCACAAATCCAACAAGAAAAAAAATTCTTCATTAATATCCAGAGAGAGTCCCAATTGTAAAAAGATGCTGGAGATTTTCCATAATTAAAATAGTCAGGCAGGGACAAAGAAAAGCCACTTTCCACCGCCCATCTCAGAGCCCAGAGGAGAGAGTAGAAAAATAATTTTTTTTAACCAGCCAGACCTAGACACAATGTTGCAAGTAGCCGCATACCACTTTCCCTTGTTAGAGACGGTCCGGATTTAAGATTTCCGCTTTCTCTTCCAGAGAAGCCATTTTTAAGTGCCGCTTAAGTCCGAGGGGGGTTTTTTGGAAACAAACACCCCCCTCCCAGTCCATTCAGCCTGGCTGGCAGCAAGGAAAAAAAGTCTTTTTAAAACTCACTCTCTCCTCGCAGCTGAAGCCTCGGCAAACCTTCCGATCTCCTCCGCTCAGCCCTCTTCATTAAAGTGAATGGCGCCGACAGCCGTTGGCGAAGGGAGAACCCCCCGCAGCATGTTCTCCTTCACCTAAGCCGCGGCAAAAGGGTCGCCTCCCCCACCGCCGTGAGGGGGGGCGTCCCTGCCGAGCCGGCCCTACGGGAGACCCCCAAAAAAGGGGCGTCTCGCCCCCGTGGGGGGGCAGAAAAAGCAACAAAACGGCGAGCGAGCGCTAGGCTCGCTCGTCACCGCAGGAGCCGGAACCGGAAGTCTATCCAACATCTTCTTAAAGACTTCCAGTGTTGGGGCATTCACAACTTCTGGAGGCAACTTCTGTTCTACTGCTTAATTGTTCTAACTGTCAGGAAAGTCCTCCTCAGTTCTAAGTTGCTTCTCTCCTTGATTAGTTTCCACCCATTGCTTCTTGTTCTACCCTCAGGTGCCTTGGAGAATAGCTTGACTTCCTCTTCTTTGTGGCAACCCCTGAGATATTGGAAGGCTGCTATCATGTCTCCCCTAGTCCCTCTTTTATTAAACTGTATTTCTCCCTCTCTCTCTCTCTCTCTCTCTATAGGCCACCTGGGAGTTTGGTATCTCAGTGCCTTCTTTTGGCCCTAAGAGGTGTCCATATGAGTCCTCTTCCAACAATGACAGTTGAAAAGCAGCCTGATGGGCGGAGCTACAGGGAAATGAAAACATGATCAGTGGGTACATTTTACATTTGTGTACCTTGCACATGACACGTGTGCTGGGCACAAAATGAGTACGTATTCTATTATCGGAAGTCCTTGGGAACATTGTGTCAAAATTTGAGGTAAATCGGTGCAGTAGTTTTTGAGATTAGCTGCTTCGTACAAACTATTTTACATTTTTATTTATATAGATAATTAGTGGCCTAAGCCAAAGCATGTCTATCTTAAATATTAATGCTATATTTGTGTCTTCCAAGTCTCAGACTGTAAAATCAATACTGATAAAATGCTTTTTGTATTGCCACATTATCCATTAATATAGTATCTTCCTCTTGAAGATACAATAACTTTGTAATATGCTAATAATTTCTGTAGTTTATTTGCAAATTCAAAGGAGGTATTTTTTGCTTTACATAATTCATTTTTATTTCCATTCTTTTACTGTTAACATCAACAATTGTTATAAAAGATATATACTTGCTTTGGGAATTTCTTTGTCATTTTTTTTCTTTTTACAATTTCCCCCCCCAAAGTTTTTTATTTTATTTTAGTTACATAATTAAAATTCTTTGGTGAACAGAGTACTTTCCAGTTTTCCACTTTAACATTTTCACATATACATGATTCATTTTACATTATTTTTCTATTTCCATTTCCAATCTTAGCTGTATTTCTTTTCTTCTCATATTTTCCAACTTTTAATTTTTATTATATACATAAACAATGCCATTTTTGTTCCCTTTAGAGATAAACTAAATTTATCATTTCCTTTCCATCTATTTTCTATAAATAACATGTGTCTTCAAATTCAGTTTTTTATATAAGCATTTAACATAATTAATTTGCAGTCTTAAAGATATTAATTTGGTTCGCACACATCTTAATTAGATACATACTATTGCCATGTTTAAGATATTTCGTTTCATTTTACTAATCCCCTATTCCTAGATTTTCTTTTCTCTTTTTCTTCTTTTTATATGTCTTATATCTTTTCTCCTGAATCTTTTCTATCACTTTTCAATAGATTGTTTGTATGTCTCTCCCCAAAGTTTTTCCTTTCCACTACCACATCTCTCTCTATTTTTGGCTAGTTTGTTTTTTTGGATACCATTTTCCTTTTTTCCTCTCTACTCTTTCTGTGCCTCTATAAATCTCAATAGCATTGTCCCACTGAGTTTTGTTTTTCATTTCTTTTTCTACCTCGTTAGCTTCTTTGAAAATTACCAAAAATCAAACCAAAGCTCAGAATCCTTTTTACTTCATTTTTGAGTATGATATTTTATAGAATATCCTCATAAAAACTTTACCTGCATCCCAAACCATTCCTGTTAATGTTCATACTGATATCATTTTTTTAATTCTAATTTTCAATACTCATACATTATAATTTTTTTTGAAATCCTGATCATTTGATCCATATTCTTAGTGTTTTTTTTAATTCAGAACCAAAACAATCTTTTTAAAGAAAAATGACAGATATTGTAAGAAAAATATTGGTGAAACAGAGTAGCAGAACTTTAACATTTAATAGCACCTTGGTATAAAATTGATTTGTCACTATAAATACAGTATACTTACCAAAGTTTTCACTTGTTATTTTTTTTCTATCAGTTGTGGTGATGACAAAAATTTCTTTGTGGGGAATATCAAACATCTATAAGTACAAGATAAATCTCTGATTAATAGAGAGAATGGGATTTAGGTATTTAAAAACATTAAAGAATATCTTGTTGGAATCCTGATCCAAAAAATATTTCCCGCAATGGCTTTCGAGATTGGCAAAGAAGTGAGGCAAGAGTGTATACTTTCTCTTTACTTATTCAATCTATATTCTGAACTAGCTATACCCGGCCACGCGTTGTTGTGGCCCAGTCTGGTTAAATGGCCAACCAATCTGTGTGTAGATCTACACCTGCACACATACAGACAACCACCGTATAATCCCCAATCTACCTACCTACCTACCGTATTTCTCCCTCTCTATCTATCCGTCTACCTACCTATCTACCTACCTGTATTTCTTCCTTTCTCCCTCTATCTACCTACCTACCTACTGTATTTCTCCCTCTCTATCTATCCCTCTACCTACTTACCTACTGTATTTCTCCCTCTCTCTCTATTCCTCTACCTACCTACCTACCTTCTGTATTTCTATCTATCTATCTATCATCTATCTATCTATCTATCTATCTATCTATCTATCTATCTATCTATCTATCTATCTATCTATCTATCTATCTATCTACCTACCTACCTACCTACCTACCTACCTACCTACCTACCTACCTACCTACCTACCCACCTACCTATTATATTTCTCTGTCTATCCCTCTACTTACCTACCTACTGTATTTCTTCCTTTCTCCATCTACCCATCTACCTACCGACTGTATTTCTCCCTCTAGCTATCCCCCTATCTACCTACCTACTGTATCTCCCTATCTATCCCTCTACCTACCTACATACTGTATTTCTCCCTCTCTATCTATCCCTCTACCTACCTACTGTATTTCTTCCTTTCTCCATCTATCTATCTATCTATCTATCTATCTATCTATCTATCTATCTATCTATCTATCTATCTATCTATCTATCTATCTATCTACCCACCTACCTACTGTATTTCTCACTCTGTATCTATCCCTCTACCTACCTACCTACTGTATTTCTCCCTATCCCTCTACCTACCTACCTTCTTTATTTCTCCCTCTCTCTCTGTTCCTCTACATACCTACCTACCTACTGTATTTCTCCCTCTGTCTATACCCCTGCCTGCCTATCTATCTATCTATCTATCTATCTATCTATCTATCTATCTATCTATCTATCTATCTATCTATCTATCTATCTATCTATCTATCTATCTATCTATCTATCTATCTATCTATCTATCTATCTATCCCCGTACCTACCTACTGTATTTCTCCCTCTCTGTCTATCCCTCTATTTACCTACCTATTGTATTTCTTCCTTTCTCCCTCTACCTACCTACCTACCTACCTACCTACCTACCTACCTACCTACCTACCTACCTACTGTATTTCTTCCTTTCTCCCTCTACCTACCTACCTGTATTTCTCCCTATCACCTACTTACCTATCTTTCTACCTACCTTTCTACCTACCTACCTACCTATCATTTTTCTCCCTCTCTATCTATTCCCCTATTTACCTACCTACTGTAATACAATAATACAATAGCAGAGTTGGAAGGGACCTTGGAGGTCATCTAGTCCAACCCCCTGCCTAGACAGGAAACCCCATACCATTTCAGACAAATGGCTATCCAGCATCTTCTTAAAGACTTCCAGTGTTGGGGCATTCACAACTTCTGGAGGCAAATTGTTCCACTGATTAATTGTTCTAACTGTCAGGAAATTCCTCCTCAGTTCTAAGTTGCTTCTGTCCTTGATTAGTTTCCAACCATTGCTTCTTGTTCTGCCCTCAGGTGCCCTGGAGAATAGCTTGACTCCCTCTTCTTTGTGGCAAACCCTGAGATATTGGAAGGCTGCTATCATGTCTCCCTTAGTCTCTCTTTTATTAAACTGTATTTCTCCCTCTCTCTCTCTATGGGCCACCTGGGAGTTTGCTATCCTCTGTGTTTTGGCACTTTTAGGCTTCCATACGTTGCTGAGGAAATAACAGTTAAAAAGCAGCCTGATGGGAGGAATTATAGGGAGGTGAAAACCTGATCAGTGGGTACATTTTACGTTTGTGTACCTTGCACATGACACACGTGTGCTAGGCACAAAATGAGTACGTATTCTATTGGGGTAGAGTACCATCTCTATGCTGACGACACGCAGCTGTATATATCTACCCCAAACCACCCCAACGATGCCGTAGCGGTGATGTGCCAGTGCCTTAAAGCCGTGCGGGCCTGGATGGGAAGTAACAGACTCAGACTCAACCCGTTCAAGACCGAGTGGCTGTCGTTCCCGGCATCCCGGTACAACCAGTTGACTCCATCACTGGCCATAGGGGACGAACATCTTACCCCTGTGGATGGGGCGCGCAACTTGGGCGTCCTCCTGGATACCCGGCTGTCCATGGAAGATCAAGTGACAGCCGTGGCCAGGAGGGCGTTTTACCAGGTTCGCCTGGTATGCCAGTTGCGCCCCTTATTGGATCGGGATGCCCTTTGCACAGTCACTCATGCCCTCGTGACATCCCGACTGGACTACTGCAATTCTTTCTACATGGGGCTCCCCTTGAGGTGCACCCGAAGACTTCAGCTTGTCCAGAATGCAGCCGCGCGAGCAATAATGGGAGCCTCAAGGTTTACCCACATAACACCGCTCTTGCGCGAGCTGCACTGGCTGCCTGTCGTCTTTCGGGTGCGCTTCAAGGTGCTAGTTATCATCTTTAAAGCACTCCATGGCACGGGACCTAGTTATCTGCGGGATCGGATCCTGCCCCATACATCCCTGCGGCCGATTCGCTCCCACAGAAAGGGACTTCTCCGGGTGCTGTCCACCAGGCTGTGCCAGCGGGCGACGCCCAGGGGAAGGGCCTTCTCTGTGGCGGGCCCAGCCCTCTGGAACGACCTTCTCCCCGAAATTAGAACAACTACGGACCTCCGCTCCTTCCGTCAAAAACTGAAAACACACTTTTTCTGCTTGGCCGGCCTAGGTTAGTCTTCCGTCTTTTAATAGGGTTTAGGGGATTTTAGTAATTTTAAAATTGGGGGTTTTAGCGCAGGGATAATCTTTGTTTAATTTGTCTTTTATCTATTCTATTTATGTATATTTATTGGTATTTTTAAATTTCCCTGTGCACCGCTCCGAGTCCCTTTGGGGAGAGGATGCGGTCTATAAATAAAATTATTCTATTCTATAAATTATTCTATTATCGGAAGTCCTTGGGACCATTGTGTCAAAATTTGGTGTAAATCGGTGCAGTAGTTTTTGAGATTAGCTGCTTCGTACAAACTATTTTACATTTTTATTTATATAGATATACATTAAGAAAAGCTGGAATACAAGCTGAGCATGAATTAAAAGTTGAGGAAAAAACATCAATAGTTATTGCTGTGCTGATGATGCTACTCTGATAGTTAATCACCGTGCGGGTGATTATGGGTGCCCCAAGGCAAGCCCAAATAACACCTCTCCTGCGCGAGCTGCACTGGCTGCCTGTGGCCTTTCAAGTGCGCTTCAAGGTGTTGACGACCATCTTCAAATCGCTCCATGGCTCGGGGCCTAGCTATATACGAGACCGCCTTCTGCCCCATACATCCCTTCGTGTGATCCGCTCCCACAGAGAGGGTCTTCTCCAGGTACCGTCAGCCGGGCAATGCTGGTTGGCGACACCAGCAGAAGGGGAAGGGCCTTCTCTGTGGCGGGCCCGGCCCTCTGGAACGACCTACCCCCCAACCTTCGCACTACCTCGGACCTCCGCCTCTTCCGCCAATGTCTTAAGACGTATCTATTCCAACAAGCCGGCCTAGCGTAGCCCCCCGTTTCTGACTCTATCTATAAATTTTTTTAGGGTTTTAAATGGGTTTTCAGCACGGGTTTTAATTTAATTTAATATGTTTTTTATAGTGTATATTGTCTTTTGTTATGGTTTTAATAATGCCTGTGCGCCGCCCTGAGTCCTAACAAGGAGAAGGGCGGGGTATAAATTCGAAAAATAAATAAATAAATAAATAAATAATTATCACTAAGTAATATCTCCTGGAGATCAATATAACTTGTCAGAGAATTCATGACTGGCAGAGACATGGTAACAAGATCAGCTAAGGAATAGGGCTTAGTAACAACGTCAGCCAATGGGAGCTGAAACAGCTTGGAGCCTGGGTGTAGTTTAGCCTTGCAGCTCTGAGAGCTGGGCTGAGAATTGAAACTGAAACTAGTCTTGTCTGTATTAAGTTCTGTGCCGGAAATTAAACTACTGTATTTTTCAGAGTATAAAATGCACCGGAGCATAAGACACAGCAAGGTTTTGTAAGATTTGTCAATTTTTTTTAAAAAAAAGTTTTTGCTCTCTGCAAACCTCCCAAAAATGAAAACATGCCTGGTTCTGCCCCCCCCCCAAAGGGCATGACTAGCCCTTAGGCGGCTTGTAGAGAACTCCTGGGGGGTGCCCCCCCAAATGAGCAAAAACATATCTTTAAAAAAAAAAGGACATGGGTAGCCTTTAGGACGCTTATAGAGTCCTGCTGGGGGCTGGTGTAAAAATGGGCCATTTTTTGTTCATTTCTGCCCTCCCCAACCCCCAGGAGCTCTCTGGAAGCCTTCTAAAGCTATGCACGGCCATTTTGGTGAAAGGGCGGAGTTTCAGGAAGCAAAAAATGCTGTATTCAGTGTATAAGATACACCCAGATTTTCAACCTCTTTTTTTGAGGGAAATACGGTAGTCTGGACCTGCTACTCTGAAGAACCAATCTTGGTATTGTACATTTACTCATGTGTTATTATTTATATAAAGAAGTTAATAAATCCTGCTGAATCAGTTATCTGTTTGTACCTTCTGGATTTGATTTTTGCAACAAACTTTACATAACTGAAAGCACCAGATTGGATAAACTATTGTGGTAAATTAGAGAAATATTTTCTCTTCTCCAAGACAGATAGCAGAAATTACACAGGGCCCATAAACAGGGATTTGGCATACAATGCCATCTGCATTTCTTTGTTCTGAAATGTCTTTAAGGATATTTCTGAGCTAGAAGAATTCTGCAAGAAATAATGAGACACAATTTTATTTATTTATTAAGTATATATGCTTCCCATGCTGCCATCCAAGGCGACTCTGGGCAGCTTACAAAATTAATTTCTTTTATTAATTAATTTCTTAATTTTTATGTGACCCATCTCCTCTATAAGATGATTCTGGGTTGCTGACAAGCTATAAAAGATTTTATTTTATTTTTTTAAAAAGAATTTTTATTGGTTTTAAAACATTTATGGGGAAAAGGTAAAAGGGTACATAGAAAATTTTGGTAGCTCCCATGTTAGTAGAAGAAATCCCTCCAAATCTCACAGTTTTACAATTTTAACAATAACATATAAAAGATAAGCATATACAGAGTTCTTACTTTATATCAACCACATGTTCAATCATCTCTTTCTTTGTCACTTTCTACTATATCAACAATTACAATAATATTTCAAATACAATTATTTTTGTGATCTGAGCCTTTTCCCTATTGCCCCCTCCTCCCTGCCCCCAGGTGGAGTCATAGCCCCCTTTTTCCCATATCTTGCATGTTGCTGCCTTTCCCCCCGCCTCCAAGCTATAAAAGATTTTAGAACATTAACATTTTCTACACAGATTGTGATGATAAAACTATGCTAAAAAATTCAGAATAAAAAGTATTGTTAGACTATAGAAAACATGGAAACTATTATCTCTGCCAAGAGAGCTAGTGTGGTGTAAAGGTTAAAGAACCAGGAAGAGACTGTGAGTTTTATTCTGGCCTTAGGCACAAAGCCAGCCCAGTAACTTAGGCCCGTCATACGGAAGAAGTCAGTGACAAATCAAGAAATCTTGCAAAGAAAACTTCAACTGCAGGTAACTTCCTTGTCCAGGAAGTCACCAAGAGTTAATATTAATTTAAAGACGTCACCCTCAAAAATCCAAAAGACATGTTACAAAAGACATGTTACAAAAGATTAGGAACCCAAGTGTTATCGTATTCTGTAAACAACTGCATAGATACAAGAGCTATATGCTCAATTTGCAGAAAGATTTCATGTTTAACTTTTTACAACATAGAGATTGAATCTATGTACTCTGTGGTTTCTTCCCTGAAGACCCAAAACTTTAATCTTAGAATGTTTACTGTCAACCTCACCCCATTCCTAAGAGGTGCATTAGTACACCAGCGCGCCTACCGTCCCTGCCGTAATATTGCTTTGTATTTCTATTCATTTCATCTATATAAATACAAATTTTAAATAGTTTGTGCAAAACCGCTAATCTCAGAAAGTACTGCAATGATCGCCTCCAAATTTTCACACAATGTTGCCCTCGCCCTAGGAGGCCTGGAGGCCGTGGAGAGGGTGAGAGCAATGGGGAAGGCAAAAGGAGTTGTGCAGGAAGAGACGCTGCAGGAACAGCAGGAGCTGCAGGGATGGCAGCGGCAAGCACGAAGAGGTCAGCAGAGGCAAGGATGACGGCAGCAGCAGCAGTGAGGAGGCCTGGAGGCGGTGGAGAGGGCGAGAGCGATGGGGAAGGCAGAAGAAGGAGTTGTGCAGGAAGAGAAGCAGCGGGAATGGCAGCTATTCACAGTGACTATATACTATAATTTATTTATATATAAATTATTTATATAGAGAGATATAAATAATTATAGATATGTAGATTTTCACTGGTGTAGGTATGCTGGTCTTGTATTTGGGTCTTTTCCCATGTAAGATTGAGATTGTCTTTGCAACATTTCGACAAGGTTTCACTCGCCACACGCTGGCGTCTGTGGCTTCTCACCTGCCGTCTTTCTATAAATCTTGGGGGGGGGGGAGTGCTGGCTTTGTTGCTGTGAGTGGGTTGATTGGCTGTGTAGTTGTATCATGATTGGTAGATTGGTGCTGATTGGTGCTATCTCTGTGTTCATTGTTTTGTATTGTAACGGCCTGGGTGGTGGGTGGGATTCGTCTGTTGGCCAGTGCTGGTTTCTAGATCCAGCTAGAAAACCAAGGAGTCTATGAAATACCATGCAAAATCTGCCCTGCAACTTACATAGGACAACTAATCTGCCCTGCAAATAATAGGAGAATAAATGCACGCATTGCAGAACATAAGAACGCAGTAAGGAAACAACGTACAACTTCATCCTTCTACCAGCACTTTAAAGCTACAGGACATGAAATTGATTTTGAAGGAACCAAATTAATCTCCAAAATTGAACAGCTCAACAAGAGAATAATCAGGGAAGCCATCGAAATAGAGAAACACCCCCACAATATGAACAAACATGACACTACCTCCCACCTACCAGACATCTGGAAACCAGCACTGGCCAACAGATGAGCCCCACCCACTACCCAGGCTGTTACAATACAAAAGAACAATGAACACACAGATAGCACGAATCTACCAATCATGATACAACTACACAGCCAATCAAATCACTCACAGCAACAAAGCCAGCACTCCACCCCCCCCAAGTTTTATAGAATATAAATATATATACATACTGTGAATATAGTATATTCACAGTATAGCTCTCACAAAGAAAATAAGTGAAACATTCCACAGTAAGTGTAAAATGCAAATCCGTAACTTGCTCTCTAGAAAAGCATAACTTTCTATCATTGTATATTCCACTCTATAGTATATTAACTGTTGCAATGGATCTTTGTTTGCTGCTTTTGGAGTTTTATGTTTTCATTCTCTATTTAATCGTCCTTGATGAGTAGTTATGTTTTTAAGACTTCTTTTGTATTCTTACATTCCCATGTCTTATTGTAACTAAGCTTCATGCTCCTTCTTATCCTTTTTCCTTCTGGATAATATGATTGGTAGTTGAGGTACAGTATTTATCAGTGTGGCTTGGCTGATCAGTTACTAATTATTATTATGCTTTGTATGAGAACAACCTGGGAGACAGCACATTTTTGTTTTGTTCCTTTTTAATTGCAAATATTATTCCTGGGTTTTGTTGATTAATATGATGTAGGAATTTTTCTAAATCTTATCCACTATGATTCCAAAATATGTTATGTGTGTCATCAGCATCTCACCCACATATTTAGCTTCTTTGTGATTTAGTAATCCAAAATAATTGGCAAAAGTAGTTGGGAGTAGATGGCCAGAATGGTAGTAAAATCAGATGATAGGGCTAGCTGATTTAAATCTTATTAGTAAAATGTGTTAGATTACAAGTATAAGATTTTCTACAAGTGTTAGGTAAAGGTAAAGCTTCCCCTCCCACATGTGCTAGGGTGAGTTTAGCGCACAGGAGTTTATTGAACCATGCCGCTTTACCATGAGTGAGCACATGTTTAAATACATCTGTAACTTATGACAGCTGAGCTAGGCTGTCACAAAACGGGGTTTTTAATGACATTTGCAGGTCAACTTTTCTATTTTTATTTTTTTTACCATTAAGAACATGTAACAAGAACAAATGTTACTATCACACGATGGAAAAATGCAGACGATGATAACAATCAATATACAACGATTAAAAAAAAAAAGCCAACCTAAGCAGCCTAATACCAAACCGGAAGCATAGAGCATTTCAAATTCATTTAGTAAACTGTTTCTTAAGCCATTCCTGGCACACAGGGGGGAAAAAATAATAGCAGCTTCCTTTTTTCTCCGCTACCGCCCTCTTGCTCTCGGTTACAAATTCTCGTCCTTCGGTGGTTCAAAAGAACCTCTAGCTTGGCCATTCGCTGTTCCTTTTCCAGTGTCTCCAAAAGATCCGATTCTGGTTCCTGGGGCGCTGCGTGACCCGAAGAACGGGAGCCCGAGGGGAGGTAACAGGGACCGGGAGGAGGCGCAGTTCCATTAACGCCGCCGCATTTTAATTCGCCCACCCACCCTTACGTTACCTGGTGGACGGCGTTATGGAAGCCCCTATAGTTTCCCTGGTGACCTCGAAGGACTATTTGGGCGTCATGTGACTGATCCCGACGCCTGTCGTAGACGAAGATCTTTAGGATTTTGCCCTCGGTGCTTCCTTCTGCCGCTGCCATGTTGCGCCGACGGCCGACCTCCCCGCCGGGCGCTGTCCAGGCCGAACGCAAGCAGATTGTTTCGTTTTAGCAGAAAGAACGGAGGGGGGGCCTGAGGGGAAAGAGGCGTGGCCTGCATAATATAACGGTGGTTGGGGGGAGAGTGGGAGGAACGAACGCAGACAGCCCAAATTAAACAGGCGAGGCAACTAGCTGGAGGGCGGCCGAGGAAACCGAAGAAACGAAAGCCACCGTAGGAGTTTCCTTTGCCGGAAGAAGCGGCCCGAAGTGCGAGAAAAGGCAAACGCCCTCGTAGAGCGACTTGTACGCCCCATAAGGAACAAGCCAAATTGAAAATGCCAGCAGCACTTTCTCTTCGGTGCCTTACAGCATCTAGTGTGGGACGAGGGAATAACGTGAACTTTTTTCAAAGGGGGGGGGGAAGCAAAACATTAAAACGTAATAAAATTAAGACAGTACAAAATAAAACAGATTAACGTAAAATAAACCCAGTGCCTATCTAGAAGTTGAGGGAGTGGTGGCTCAGTGGCTAAGATGCTGAGCTTGTCAATCAGAAAGGTCCGCAGTTCAAATTCTTAGTGCCGGTAATGGAGTGAGCTCTAGTTACTTGTCCCAGCTTCTGCCAACCTAGCAGTTCGAAAGCATGTAAAAATGCAAGTAGAAAAATAGGAACCACCTTTGGTGGGAAGGTAACAGCGTTCTGCACCCTTCGGCATTTAGTCATGCCAGCCACATGACTGGAGATGTCTTCGGACAGCACTAGCTCTTCAGCTTTGAAATGGACATGAGCACCACCCCGAGTCAGGAGCGACTAGTACATATGTGTTAGGGAAATTTTTACCTTTATAAGTTTAAAATACTTGTTCTGACCCAGGCTTCCTGATACAGTAAAAAGCAGGCGCTTAGTCCCCAAAATCCTTTTTATTTCAAAGGCTGTGAATGAGTCCCAAATAGTTTGTATAGTAGACTGCTAAAGTCTTTCGGGATAAGCACCCACCTTTATCTTTCTTGAAATGCTGCCAAAGATTTAATTGGCAATTAGCTTGGCAAGGCCACACGGAGCAGTCAAAACTGCTTCGTTGAGTGAGGGGTTCTTATCAGCCGCATTGAGAGGCGGTGGTGAGATCCCTCCACAAGAAGCCTTCCCTGGACCCGGCATTGTTAGTAAATTATCGTCCGGTCTCCAACCTTCACTTCTTGGCGAAGGTTGTAGAGAGTGTGGTGGCACAAGAGTTTCCCTGTCACCTGGAGGAAATTGATTATCTGGACTTGCTCCAGTCCGGCTTCCAACCCGGGCACAGCACCAAGACGGCATTGGTCGCGTTGGTGGATGATCTCTGGAGGGCCAGGCATGGGGGTTGTTCCTCCATTCTGGTCCTATTAGACCTCTCAGCGGCTTTTGATACCATCGACCATGGTATCCTATTGCATCGACTGGAGGGTTTGAGGGTGTGGGGCATCGTTTTACGGTGGTTCTCCTCCTACCTCTCCGGTCAGTCGCAATTTGTGTTGGCAGGGGGGCAGAGGTCGACCTCGAGGCCCCTCACATGTCGGGTGCCCCAGGGGTCGGTCCTCTCGCCACTCCTGTTCAACACCTATATGAAGCCGCTGGGTGAGATCATCCGTGGTTTTGGGGTAGAATACCACCTGTACGCTGATGATACACAGCTGTACATATCTACCCCAAACCACCCCAACGATGCCGTTGAAGTGATGTCCCGGTGTGTGGAGGCTGTGCGAGTCTGGATGGGAAGTAACAAACTCCGACTCAACCCGTCCAAGACCGAGTGGCTGTGGTTTCCGGTGTCCCGATACAACCAGTTAATACCATCACTGGCCATTGGGGGTGAACATCTAGCCCCCGTGGATAGGGCACGCAACTTAGGTGTCCTCCTGGATTCCCGGCTGTCCATGGAAGATCATCTGACGGCCGTGGCCAGGGGGGCTTTTTACCAGGTTCGCCTGGTACGCCAGTTGCTATTGGACCAGGACGCCCTTCGCACAGTCACTCATGCGCTCGTGACATCCCGTCTAGACTACTGTAATGGTCTCTACATGGGGCTCCCCTTGAGGTGCACCCGAAGACTACAGCTAGTTCAGAATGCGGCCACGTGGGGAATTTTGGGAGCCCCAAGGCATTCCCATGTAACACTGCTCCTGCGCGAGCTGCACTGGCTACCTGTGGCCTTTCGGGTGCGCTTCAAAGTGTTGATTACCATCTTCAAAGCGCTCCATGGCACGGGACCTAGTTATCTGCAGTATCGTATCCTACCCCACATCCCTTCGGCCGATACGCTCCCATAGAGAGGGACTTCTCTGGGTGCCGTCCACTAGGCAGTGCCAACGGGCCCAGGGGAAGGGCCTTCTCTGTGGTGGGCCCAACCTTCTGGAACGACCTACCCTCCGAACTCAGAACGATCACGAACTTCCGCTCCTTCCGCCAAAGCTTGAAAACGCACTTTTTTCATCTCGCCGGCCTGGCCTAATCCTTACCATCAAATTTGACCGAAGACTAAACTGTTTTAAATTTGGATTTTAAGGGGAAATAACTTTTAGGATATTTAATGGTTTTAGGATTTTAGCACAGGGTTATTGGGGTTTAATTTGCTTTTAGTATTTATTAATCGCTATGTTTTTACTTTTTTCTATTTTAATTTCCTGTGCACCGCCCTGAGTTCCTGCGGGGAGAGTGGGGCGGTTTATAAATTTAATAAAATAAAATAAATAAATAAAACAGAACTTCAGAATGTAAACCAACCAGCATGAACAAAGTTGCTTCCTGCAAAAGCCTTTGCTCCTCCTTTATGTCCTATGGGAGGTGCCAATCACCTCTAAGCCTTACTCCAAGTTGTCATTTCTGTCTTAACTGTTCTTGCCTTCTGGCAACTCTATGCATGCACACTGGGAATAGGCTCCCCCTGTTCTTCTGCCTCACTGATGTCCAACTCTGGAGGTTCCGGAGGCAGCACATAACCCCAGATGGCCCTGGCCCCATCTTTGCCTCTGATGCAGAGCCCTCGTCCAAGCCTTCCCCAGACTCTAGTCCAGTCTAGCCTAGTCTGTTCTCATAGTGGCCAACCAATTGCACAAGCAAACTCTTCTCTAGCAAATTGTTCAAACCAAACTCCTTTAAAAAACAACAGCTAAGCTGGTCAATAGAACCATATTTTGTGGAAGGCAGTTGCAAATTTTAATTACATGTTTTGTAGTGCTTGTCCTTTTGTCTGTAGTCTTCCAATATTCAGTTTCACCCATGAGTCCAATATTTTGAGAAAGGGAAATTAGTCTCATCCACATCATGCAGAAGTTTGAACACTTCAGTCACATCCCTTCTTGTTCACCTTTCTAGACAAAAATGCTCAAATATACCATTTGTTGTAGATAATTGGTCCAGCCCCTCCTCTTAGTTGTCCTCCTCTAGTACTTTTGATGTTCTACCGTTTTGAGGTAGGACAACCAAAATTGCATACAATATTCCAGCTATTCTAGTACTACTTGGATAAGGGCATTATATTGGCATCTCTATTTTCAATGTTTATTATTCCTAACATGTTGTCAGGTTTTTTTACAGCAAGTGCAGTGCAATGAACTGTTTACCATTAATTTTGCCTGAAGAATCCAAATAACGTATTTTAATTGAAAATGTATTTTCTGCTGGGATTTTAAAAAAAAGATATAACCCAAGTAGATTTTTCAGTAAGTAAAAACAGAGCTGTGTTGCACTTTTACCTATAAGAATTAATTTTGTCAATTTGACAAAATAGTCTTCCTGGCCATATTTTTTGCAATTTGCAGAACAGGGCAGTATTCAGCAGACTTCAGTCCCAGCCACCATTGTGGCAATGAGGTGAATTGTCTCACTCCACAATAAAATGGTTTATCTTACCTCAAATCTTGCCATGAGAGCTTGTAAAATATTGACTATTTAAAACTGTAGTTTCCTCATGTTGATAATCGGTAGACAATTACAGACTTTACATTAATGACTCAATTTTCAATCATATTTTTTGTCTATGTACTGATACTCCTAAAACAGTCAGGTTTTAAGCCCTAGTGTATTTATGCATCCAAAAAGTGAATATTGGTTTTAATAACTGAACTATTACAATAAAAAAGAGACAGCCTCAAAATGCCATATGTTCACATGAACAGAAGTACGATTCAAAACATTATAAAACGGTGCCATAGCAAGCAAACATTTTAAACCATTTTTATACTATACAGATATTTTCATTCACGTGTCTGAAGTATACAGAGTACTCATCTTCTTTTTGTAATTATCTAGGATTTCTTTCAAGTTCGTCAGCGGATCTTGAGATATAAATTCATTGAATTCTCTGTCAATTTTTATATTCTGTTCAGTCAAGTATTTCTAGAAGAAAATGGTATAATAGATTATACTTTACTGCTTATAGTTTTGATTTTATAAATGCAGAACTGGCATGATAAGATTCTATAAAAAAAGTACAAAATAATGAAATGTTGTAAAAACAGAAGTTTTATGTGAACTATACCTTAAAAATTTCCATAGGCTTGATTAACAGATTTGTAAAAATGGAAGAATAGGCAGAGAAAATTACCAACCATCCTCCATCACTACCCCACAATACAGCCATCAAAAAGTTTTAGGTACTCCAAAAAAAATATAAACAAAGCAATGTATATAGTCCATCCACTATAGAGAATGAACTTTATTCTATTTATCTACAGGTGACTCAGTTGCTAAGGCTTAATGGAATTAATAGCCTAAACACACCATTCTTCTTGCAGAATAAACTGTCTTCAATTACTTATAAAATATCAAAAGAAAAGGTAAGATTTTATCCACATGGTAACAAGGGTGTAGAAATATTTATGAAGTGATCCTGATAAGACTTACTAGATATATCTTTATTACTTTGACCATATCCAATCTATATCAAACTGTGTCCAAGTGGCTTAGGCTTCAATCAAAGCCATAGCAAAAACATCAAAATACAAACTATGATATAATGCACAGAATAAAAACAAGTGGCCAACTAAAAAGGCAGGTTAGACAGAAACTCTTTATTTGATGAACAGATACACTAGTCGGAGAGCTATATTGTGAAAAGATATACCATATTTTTCAGAGTATAAGATACACCCTTTCCCCCTCAAAAAAGAGGTTGAAAATATGGGTGTGTTATACACTGAATACAGCATTTGTCTCCCGATACCCCGCCCCCTTCACCAAAATGGCCATGCATAGCTTTTAGGAGGCTTTCAGAGTGCTCCTGGGGGCTGGGGAGGGCAGAAATGAGCAAAAAATGGGGTATTTTTAGGATGTATTTAAATATTTCTGGGGACGTGGTAGTAGGGTTGCTGTCTCTGTATGGGAATGGTTGTCTTTCCCAATAAGATTAGCTAGAACTTAGACTTTGAAGAAAGCGATAAATGGTTTTCTCTAGACAGGGCAATAATATGGGCAATAATCGACTGGATTTAAGAGGAACAACTGGTTTTTTTGTGTTATAGTCTATCTATGGGAGAAGGAAAAGGAGACAGAGAGAGACCTTGCTTAAGGAATCAAGAGTGGGAGGGGGTCACTGATTTGGTTCTATGTCTGATCCATTTGTTCCTTCAAATCTCTCAAGTTCTTCCATTGTTAAAGGGTTGTTCTCTGCCCAGCTTTCCTTTTTCTTGTAACACATGAATGTTTATCTTTCCCTCCCCTGTCCATTGAATTGAGAGATGAGGAGGAAGATGTATAAAGAAACCTAAAATAAGTGAAAGGGATACAGTGGAAATCAGTGTGGTAAGGTGCTGAAGGAACAGCAGCAGCAGCAGCCAGGCAGCAGTGAAATAGCCACAACTTTCTTAAATTTCACTCTCATTTTTGGAAGAGGCCCAGCATTTTGTAAATTAGCCCATAAGAGGTACTCTGAAATTTGTTTTGGCCTGCTACAACTTTCAGCCAGTTAAAGGATACACTCTGAGTTTTAGTAGTATATAATAGCATGAGTTACCTCAACTGTCTCAAGATGAGTAAATATTAGTTCCAGAAGATACTGCATATTTTTATCCATTTTCCTTTTCTCTTTTGAAGTTGTTTGCATAACCACTTGGTATCTAAGGAGTAAATCCCAGAAGAGGGAAGAGAATATTGCATTATTTATATTGAAAAACTGTCCCTCTGTCTATAAATTCAAGGTTTGTATAAACAGCCTATAATAATTAACACGAGTAGTATTTCAAAATCTAAACATGTTTCATTAAAATTTTTCTCATTTAACTATTAATAGTATTTGCATTGTATTGCCTATTGTTTGTATGATTAATTTATTTTGCGGTTTAAAAAAGATATTGTTTACATTTTAATTGTAAACTGCCCAAAGTCACAAATTGAGATGGGTGGTGAAATATATGTGTTCAACTCAGAAAACCCTCTAAGTCAAATCTTTGTTTAATTAAACTAACCGGCATCGGGTTTCATGCAGTTCCTTCGTGGCTTCACTGACGCCCTCATTGACACCACTATAAAGCAAACTTTTATGTGTCTCCAACAACTCCAGCTCCTTCTTACTCTTTTCTCCTTCTTCGTCAACTTCCTGTAATACATATATGGATTAATACTTCAAAACTGAATCATGTTTATGACACAGATAGACTGTATCTCTTGCAGGAAGATAGCATTGTAAATTTAATATAGTGACACTGCTCCAGTTTTATATTTTGTTAGACGTGTTGTATGTAATTATCTTGTAGATCATTAATTTTTATTCTAGCTAAAATACTTTTGAAGATACTTTACCCAGCTAGTTTTTTTTAAGTCAGAAAGGATTAGAACTCCAGTTCTCCCAGTTCTAGTTAAGCACCTTACCCACCACACTGGCCTGTTTCTTTACATTATGTGTACAGTGTTTCTTAACAGAAAAAACCCTCCTAATAATGAATTCTATAGAGACGAACGTACAAGCATATATCATACTTAGTACAATACCTTTGCTTTTTGCTCACATAAATCTTCCAGTTTTTGTGTTTCTTCACTTAACATTTTCACAATGCTTTTCTGTTCAGCTTCCATTGTATTTACCTTAAAGAATATTATTTAATAAATGATGTTAGTACTGAAAGTCAAGGATGCCTCCAGTTCACATCCTTTGCTTTCAAGTCTACATTTTTTTGGCAATAGATGAAAACTTCCCACAGTACACTCTTAATAATTAGAAAAATTCTGAATCAGCTTACACACATAACAGTTTGAAGATTTATAGTAATATCTACTTGAACATCTAGAAATTTAGATTAAATTGTTCGCTTTTTTATTATCATTTTCCTTTCCTAGCAAACTTATACTTGTTTTAAGCACTGAATTATGATTAGAAATAAGAAAAGTATAGGTAAACAAGGATTAATATAGGTTGCATTACATTATACTATATGTCTGGTTTTCCGCTAGACCAGAGGTAGTTAGGAACTAACCTGTTCTAAGGTGTCTTCCAAGCCAATTTTTCTCTTTGTTGCATTTGCAATCTCCTCTTCCGTCTTATTTATGAGATTCAGAAGGGGAGCCTGCCATAATTATATAAACACAATAAAGAAAAAAGTAGTTTTCCAGTAAAGTAATCCAGTTAAAGGGTTCAAGAAAGAAATACTTTAAATAAATAGCACATGCATGTAATATATAAAAGATCTTCCTATAAACTGATAAGGCAATATCCCAAGTACTCTTACATTAGTTCATACTCCAGGGAGAGGTTTTGTATTATAAAGCCACAGAAATTGGCATGCTGGATCAGACCAATGGTCTATCTGTCAAACATTCTGTTCCCCATAGAAGCCAATCAGATGCCAATAGGAAGTTGACTAACAAAACAAAATAGCAGAAGCCTTTTCAACCAGTGATGTTCTAAGGAAGCATCCATAACCTAATGTGCAAAAAAATTTAAGCCTCCTTTAACATATTCCAGTCTATACATAGTACTTAAACCAATTTTTCTGCATAATAAATGCCCCCCCGCACTCATTGTGATAAGAAAACTGAACTTCAACTTTTAGTATTATTAAAATATTATGTCTATTTATTGAAATAAAGTGATTATCTAAAAGAACTTTACATGAAGTGAGCTTATACTTACACGAATCTGAGTTCTGTATTTAAACAGACAATTAGGGCCTGCATCAGGATTGAATTTAATTTCAAAATTAAGACCATCAGAATTCTCTGCACTTGTAGGAATTAGTTTTAATTTTCGAGCCAATTTATGGTATTCTGTCAAATCTGCTTCAATCTATAAAGAACAAACAAAATTAAGAAGCATACTGTAAGATGAAGTCTATGAAAACCAAATTGCTTCATAATCACAGCATTGCTTTGCATTTCCAAAGTTTGTTTTTTCTATTCCTATATTTCAGTGATGGCGAACCTTTTGTGGCTCGTGTGCCAAAAGCGGGGGAGCACAGGGGGCCCCGTGTGCAGGCGTGCCACACCCATTATGCTATGTGCACGACCCCAGTGCACATGTGTGCACGATCAGTACTCCCCCCCCATTTTTGTGACTTCCGGTTTGCTAATAGGGTCATTTTTTGCCCCCTGGATCCTTTAGGGAAGGTCCCTGAAGGCTCCAGTTTGCCCATAGGTTTTTGCGCTCTGGAGGCTTCAGGGAAGCTCCGGAAGCCTCCGGAGGGCGAAAAACGGCCTCAAAAGAAGGCCAAAGTCAGCTGGCCAGCGCACATGCATGCTGGCCAGCTGACAGGGCAATGCCTCACATGCCCTGACAAATGGCTCCACGTGCCACCTGTGGCATGCGTGCCATAGGTTCGCCATCATGGCTATATTTGAATGTTAGTACAAGCTTTTGTATCTTCATTGCTTCTGAAAAACATTAAAATTACTCAAGACAAATTATCAAAAATATTTGTCCCTTTTGATTTGATAGCAAATTTAAAGTTGGTTGGAGACAGAAAATTGCAATTCAAAAGACTGCCTACTTTTCTGAGTAAAATAGATACTTTCAAAATTATGATTTAGATTTTTGGATTGGGACATTAAGGTATAAATATTAGCAGAGACCTTTATGGATCTTGTGAATTTGGTTTAGAGCATGAAATCTGGTTCATTTAGATGGAGATGCAATGAAATCTTGCTACAAAAAAAAAAACAATGGTGGAGAAATGTAAAAAGAAATTAAAATCATGTCTGAAAATAGTTTAGGTAAAGGTATTGATTTAAAAATGGTTTCAGATGCAAGTAATGCTTTCATTAGGTTATTTTATAAATTATATTAGTGAACTCTAAAAAAAGTCACAAAAATACAAGGTATTTTAGATGAGATAAAGAGAAAAGGTGACCTAAGAAATTTCCAGAGAACATAAATATTTTTCAGAAAATTAAGTTTCTACAATAACTGTTATAGATGTTAATTATTTTTCTACTAGCAGAATAAAATATTATTTAATTCAGTTTATGAGAAATAAAAGCAGCAGCTGTAGAAATGTTAGTCTCCCAGCTGCAAATGTCAGATATTCAAAACTTCAGCTTTGGCTATACATACTGCTTCTTTTCCTCTTGCATATTTTAATTCCTCATTCCACAGTTGCCGCTGTTCCACTTCCAATTCCTTGGTCAATTTATTTACTGATTGTTTCAGCTCCTCTATTTCAGAATTCAATTTCTCAATGTCTGCAGTGGAATACTTTTGATTATCACAAATGACCATCAGACGTGAGTTTTCTTGTTTCAGTGCTTCAATTTCCATGGCTAAAATTCAAGAAAAATAAAAAAACCTTGTTAAGAAAACAGATAAGTTTTTTAAAAAAAACATTCAGTTAAGTTGAAGCTTAACACTTACTTGGATAAAATTTCAAAATATTAGGAACTTGCTCTCATAAGAAGAATATACTGAAAGGCATGAGAAACTAAGAAAGATGTAATTAAATTCTTTACTTCTGTTTAGATCTTTTCTTGGAGCTGAGAAATACTCAATATTTTATTTTAAAATTTTATAGTGAAACACTATACTGTTATTATACATTTACTGATGTTGAGCAGCTTCTCCTTACCAGCAGCTTCTTGCTCCTCTGTAATACTATTTGTCTTTTGACTGAGGCTGCTTGAGAGAGATTCCAAACTGGCCATATAAGACTCATATTGTTTACTATCTGCCCGTAAAGATGATTTCAGCCTCCGTAGTTGCTCTAAACGGTCCTTTTTCAAACAAAAAGATGGAAATTGTAGTTTGTTAATTAAAATCAGACTTACAAATATATCTTCCCAGAGCTATGTATACAGTTACTCACTGGTTCGCTTTCTCTTTCCTTTTCACGCTTTGCAATCTCTTCCTTCAACCTTTTTTCTTTTTCTTCTAAGGCTGTTAAATGCTTTTCATCTACCTGAAGCAGATTCTCTGAAAGAAAAATCAGAGTAACCCTCTAATCACTGGAATGCTCTGTAGCTTTAGTCATTAATTTGAATAGTAATTGAGACAATTACCGGGAAACAAGTAATTAGTAATTTGCTTTACTAATTATCAGATTTAAACCATTTTAAAAAACAATTGTAATAATTTCAGTGCATTTCCATCATTAAGTAAAGTAGCCATAAAGTGCCACAACATACAACTGCATCACTTAGTGCTGGCAAAAATGACAGACCCTGTTGCTTTTGTTAAGTAAGAACATAACAAGATTATGACATGGGAAGAGGCATGAATCCCAGGCAAGTAGCTGATGGACAAAAGAGTGGTATGGAGCAGGAGAGAACTATGGAGTACAAGATTCCCAGGCCATCTGGGGCTTCTCAGGATAAAAATATGGTGGAGTGGGAATAACTTCCTGCTGGAATTAAACACAAAAATAGTTTTCTTAGGCACATGAGTTCTACCCATCAATCTACGGTAAGTGTCTTGAGAAATAGTACAGAAACGTACTTATTCTTGTGTTCATAGATTAAGTGAGATCATGTGGGGAGGGACCTTAGCGTTTAAACAGAAATATCCTACATTAATAGCTTGGTGAACAATGTTTGAAGAAGTTTGAGAAACTACAGAAAGCAAATGATCAAAATTCATAGTAATACCTACTTTTTAAAAACATTCTACAATGTAAATTACTCACTTAATTTGGAATCAATTTCAGCATCTAATTCTTCAAAACTGTCTGCACTCTTCATGAAATGGTCATAACATTTTATAGAGTAGTCCACAAAAAGCTAAGGACATAATTGTAAAATCAGTTTAGTTTTAGGGATTTTTGAAAATATGTTAAACAGTATCGCATTACAGATGTGTGCTTTTTGTCTGTTAAGAAAAGTTTTTATATTTCTACATCAAAAGTTAGTAAAAATGGTAACTAATATATACATCAGGTATATTATTGCTGATTTCATAAGCAACATATACTAAATGTTAATCAGGATCACCATTGATGTAAACAAATTTTAATACAACTATTAAATGCAAAAACAAGTTGGAGTATGTATTGTTTCTAAAACGCTTAGCATAAATGCATGTAAGCTGTCTTCAAAAAGATGTAACAAGTAACAAGCTAAATGTCAGCTGTGTGAAACCACAAGCCTAGCAAACAAGATGCCAGGTGTAACCGCAAGCAGGGAACAAGAACAGTAGAGCTAATGCATAACAAAGTGGGTTACACAGTTAAAAACTGAAAACGTAGCCAGGGCAAAGGGGGGTTTTGGGGGGAGGGAGATAGACTAAACACTTGGACAGGATGCTGTGGTGACAAGGGGAGGGGGCGATGAATCTTTGTAAAGGGATATAAGCTGACTTTCATGCTTTGTTCTGTGTTCAACTTTGTTACACCCATATTTGCAAATAAGTTAATCAACTTCTTTGCTGCTTTCAAGTTGTTGTCTCGGGTAGTTCCATATGTTTACATTTTATTGCTAGCAATTAATATTCATTCCACAATTTAGGGAGAAAGAACTAAAATACCTTGCTATGCAAAATTCCATCTTCAGTCTCTACCAAAATCTGTTCTTCATCAAATGACTGTGGTTTTTCTTTCATACAAGTAAACAACTGGGTAAGACACAAACCAGGACATAGTAACAATGAATAATGTTTCCTACTGTAATAGTATAGCATACTTACTATTTCCCTTTTCTGAATTAATCAGAATACGATTTGTGCTTCCCTACCCACTTTTCTGAAGATTGTTGCCAACTAAAAAGGACACATTATTAAATTTATTAGAATTTATATGAACACAAACACTTATTTTTAGTGAAATTTATTTTGCCCTGGATCTCTCTACTTTTTGGTGAGTTCTTGACATGTAACTCAAATATGGCCCTTTGCCTGAAAATTACTGACTGTAAATTTGTTATCACTATGTTTGAAATAATATGGCAACAAAAGTGCAGCAATAGCTCCAACAGTACATTATATATTACAAAGAATCTGTCAAAGTAACAAGAACTTCATTAACCCAGCTATATATTCTCAGTGTATCACTTCTATATTATAAGCAGATCAAAATTAGATGAAAGGTCAGAAAATATCTATAATTTGGCTAAATAAATAATTGGTTAGCTTTAATACCTTGTAACAATCTATCAGCCAGACCAGAGCGGCTACAATCTGAGGCCACGTATGAGGAGCCCCCACAGTATACATAGAGCTTTTCGACAAAGGAAATGGATAACTGTAAGAAAAAAAAATGTGTAAAAAAATTACTTTATCAAGAAAATGCCAGATACAATTCAAGCTGCACTCAGACTCAAAAAGGAAGCATACTTAGATTTATTTTCTATAAAATCATTAGTTAAAATAAATGTTAAGAATCTTGCCTTTGTTATTTTCCTATGAACTGAAGATTTTTCCTTTCTCTATATAGGATATAGTTATATGTATGACACACAGTGGTGGGTTCTGGATCCCGGTGCAACTGGTATGGTGCAACAGGGACCAGCGTCCACCACATGAATGAGTGCAGCATGCACATGTGTACTTACTGCCTGTGATGCTCCACACCGCGATGCTCCAGCTGCTTGGTGGAGTGTCACGCAGGCGCCGTACATTCGGTGCACGTAAGCCCCGAAGAACTCAAATACCGGTAAGAAGTGCTGGCAGGCGAGCCGTCCAGAGCACCAGAACGGAACGGTACCTGGTGCTCCCAGCCGGCACCGGTATGCTCGTACTGGGGCATACCAGTCGTAACCCACCATTGATGACACAGCTAGACAGTGATGCCAGTATAAAAAAAACAGCTTGCAAATCCAGCTGTCAATGTTATACTGAAGTCAGGAATCATTTGTAGAGGACACATATAGTTATACTTGCTGTATAAAATTGTCTCCTTTCAAACCAAGTTAAATTCCTGAGAGACATTCCAGGAGTCTCTATGTAGTTTTCTTGTTAACAATACAAGTAGACCTCACTTAGCCTCAGGCAGTGATCGTTTTTACAACAGGGATGAATGAGTAACTTTGTGAGCAGTGCCCACATTTACAATCTTTGCAGTGTTTCTGTCACATTCAGCTTTGAGCCCACTTGTTCAGGCAAAAAACTAGGCAAACAGTTGGCACTAGGGCTATGATGACAACCCTATGGCACGCCTGCTACAGGTGCCACACAGAGCCATATCTTCTGACACGTGAGCCATCAACTTCAGTGTGGATGTGCGTTCCAGCCAGCTGATTTTCAGCCTTCCGGAGGACCGGTGGAGGCCATTTCTGCCCTCCCCAGGCTTCAGGAAAGCCTCTGGAGCCTGGGGAGGGGAAAAACACCTATTGGAAGTTCGTTTCTGGAGGGTTTCCTGGAGCCCGGGGAGGGTGAAAATAGCTTCCCCCTGGAGGAAATACTAAGCTCAGCTTGGAGGCAAGCACTGTGGCGTGGGGAGGGAGTGTAGGGAGGTGGTTCACACATGTGCATGTGAGGGCGCACTTTGCATTATGAGTGCCGGCAAGCACGTGCACTATTACACGCGCGCCCTCACATTTTTGGCACCCAACAACAAAAAGGTTCACTATCACTGAACTAGGGTATTTCTTTCAATGTGTATTCCCCATTGTGTCTGTTTACTTTCATGTAATCCAGGGCTATCAAACTCTCAGCCAGTGGGCCAGATACGTCACGTACTGGCCACGCCCATGCCTGTTTTAGTGAAGGGGAAAAAGTCCTGAGATGTCGCCGTGACGTGAGTTTGATACCCCCAATATAATCCCCGTGTCTACAATGAACGTAAATATAAGCATCAATTTTCCCTTGTTAAATACTTCAGCACCAGGCTGAGCATTCCAAAGAGCAGGAAAGTGAAGAAAAAGGGCTATAATATTTGCCCTTTTCCCCAATGTTCTTGTGAATCAAACCTTCCCTGCCATTTGGGCTCACCCAGCTTCTTTGGGGTTGTATCCTTCTGATGCTGTAAAGCAAAAGAAAGCTGAAATCATAAGCACAATTGTGGTCATATGATTTTTTTTTAATTTAGCAACTACATAACAATCAAATTGCCTGCCCCAATTGCTAAATGAGACTACCTGTAACACATGTAGTTTAACTACTTGTAAGAACGTGTTGTCTAAATATTACAAAATTAAAATGAAATATAATTTACAGACCTTGAAAAACTCTGGAAGACAGTAATTTTCTAACATGTAATCCAGAAATGTATCATCCACAAAATATTCTTAGTTATATTCTTTTTAATTGGTGAAATTAATTAAATGGGGTGATTGTACTTACCCAAGCTCTCTGAAAATTCTTGGGATTTCTTCTTCAAATTTGGAACCCAAAAGTTCAAATGAAGGGGAAAACTGTTCATAAATAAAGCTGAAAACTTTCACAAATTCCTTAGCAGAAGGAGTTTGGAGTGATTTCACAGAGACTGTAGGGCCATATCCATATGTTGTAAGAAACTAGGAAAAAAATTAAAAGCATTACTTATTTTGGGCTTTATGCCAGTTTACCGAGCAATTCAGATCTGGTCCAAATTATTGTTCAATTAGAGAATTTTACAGATTAATCATGTGTTTTACACAACAAAGATTTACATATATTTTTGCCATAATTAAAATATATTGTTGACAGTTCTAAGATGCATTTTTTGTCAAAAGCCCAATAGTTCCTACCATTTGTAATTTTAAAATGTGAACGTAATCCATACCTTTTAAAAAACCCGAGTAGCCTATTATTTCTTGGCCCATTAGACAATTTTTACCTTGCTTTTTCCAAATTTCATTGATCAAGAAACACAATTTATTCTGATAAAAGAGAGATTTAACTAGTTAAATTAAACAAGTGCTGCATACATCACAAAGTTGACGGATACATTGCTGAATAAATGCTTTGTCATGAAGCGGCCTAGGCTCCTTGATTTTCTCTGTACTTCCAAAAGCACCATATTGGCTGTTCCGTAAGCTCCCAGGGCCACTAGTCCTAGAATTGAAACCACAAATATGCATCCAGGTTAACTATGGCATTATTCAGTTTATCTCTACAAAGCTATTTAAATAAAAAAAATACAATTTATAATAACAAGTGAGACTTAAAAGATTAAAAATGGCAATTAAGCTTGTCATTTGAAAATATTCCACCCCATATATTGCGAATATAAGACAGAGTAATACAAATTTCATTGATCTGAGACCTATAGCGGACTTTACCTGATATATTAAGGTCCCACTCAAAAATGGTCAGGGCACATTTTTGGAGTAGGGTCCTGCTAATTCTAGAAAGCTCCTGGAACTTAAAAAGGAATACTAGCACAAATCCTAATATTCCCCTCCCCCCTCCTCCACTTCTGGTGCAAGTCTTTCCTGCATTTAAAACTATCCAAGTCCTTGATGCTCTTTCTTCTACTGGAATAAAAATTTCATACTGGAAGTGTTCAAGTTAATCCTAACAAGTGAAATACGAATTACCTTTTGCCAAAAAAACTGGTTTTCCTTTCTGATGTCCCTGGTGCGTGCTTTCCCACACTCTGCTTTCCAAAAGTTGTCCTTCTCTCTTGCCTTGAAAATATTTAATTGTACAAATTATTAAAAACCAAAAAATTCTGAAATCATCTTTATATGCCATACAATAAAGTTATCTGCTCTTTAATTTTTGCTACATATTTGATTTTGATGTGGTCTATTGCTTAGTATTTATGTACTGTACTCTAGTTTACTGCATGTGTAAATTAAAGAACAGATCATATTTTAATCCTATCTTAAACAAAATACTGTGTTTTCCAAAAAATAAGGTAGGGTCTTATTTTCGTTTGATCCCCAAAATAAACGCTTAGCCTTATTTTCAGGGAGGTCTTATTATTTTTGAGGTACAGGAGGCGGCCAGCATCATCACCTCATGACTGCTGCTGTGTTGCAATATTTTCGGGGAGGGCTTATTTTAGCGTATGCACTCAAAAGCCTGTTTGGGCTTATTATCTGGGGAGGTCTTATTTTCAGAGAAATAGGGTAGTGAATTTATCTAATTAACCATTTATTTCATATATAACAGTAACAAGTAAACACAAGTGACATTAATATTTTCAAGCAGGTATGCTTAGAAATTTAAGCCAAGTAAATGAATGCCACCTCAACTAAAGGAATCTGAGTGTCTTACGTTTGGGGTGTATGAAGTCCTGTCTTATTAGTATCCTGCACCCTCAGTAGCTGGATGGATTGCCGGCAACTGATTCGACTGGTACTCGAACTACGCCTCATTGTTGAAGGGAAAACTGTAACACAGAAGGACAATCACAACCTTTCGGTAAACTTGTAGGAGAAGGGAAAGCAGATATGGTTCTGTCCAGGGCAGCAGAAAGAATTGGAATGCTGAATTGGATTCAGCAGAGAAAAGTCCTTGGCTACAAAGCAAACTCATTCCCAGTCCTGCCCCCACCAAAAGAAGTTGTTGGTTTTTTTTTGAAAACTGGGAAGTGAAACTGGAAAAAAAATAGTAGAGTGCATTTGCTGAATATTTTTTTCTATCTCTTTCCATTCCAAACAAAACAAAACCTGCAGGATTCAATTCGGGTCGGTCACCGAGACTAGAGGTTTGGTCTTCTGAGCTTTCGGACTCACGATGGAGCCCATCTCTTTAGGGAACTTCTACATTGGATTCTGCAACGTTACCCCGGGACACGTACAATTTGCCTTCTTTCGACAGATTAAGCCTCCCAAAAAGATGACAAGGAGGGTTGCCATCCTGAACCTATTTATTTGGCGGTAAGCAGAGCAAACACTTGCAAATAAGACCGAATTAGAATATGTAATATTTATTTATTTATCTATTTATTGTAATTTGTCAGAAACAAAAACAGGAATAATATAGAATATAGAATAACAGTTGGAAGGGACCTTGAAGGTCTTCTAGTCCAACCCCCTACTTACGCAGAAAACTCTACATCACTTCAGACAAATGGATATCCAACATCTTCTTAAAAGTGTCCAGTGTTGGAGCATTCACAACTTCTGGAGGCAAGTTGTTCCACTAATTAATTGTTCTGTCAGGAAATTTCTCCTTAGTTCTAAGTTGCTTCTCTCTTTGATTAGCTACCACCCATTGCTTCTTGTTCTGCCCTTAGGTGCTTTGGAGTATAGTTTGACTCTCTTCTTTGTGGCAACCCCTGAGATATTGGATCACTGCTATCATGTCTCCCCTAGTCCTTCTTTTCATCAGTCTAGACATAACCAGTTTCTGTAACCGTTCTCCGCCTGCAGTTCCCTAATCAACTTTGTTGCTCTTCTCTGCACTCTTTAATATAATATACAAATACTATGACAGGGACAATAGGCACGTTAGTGCGCTTATACCCGCCCCTTCTAGGGACCTCTTAAGTACGAAGTGAGGTCCACGGAAGTCAATTTGTGACTAAAATTGTAAAAATTTGTAGCTGAGACAACTGAATTAGGTACAGACTTTGACAACTGTATTACAAAAATCTGTATTTTTTACAGTCAAGTTTAGAACGACTTACATTGCGTTTAAAGCGGTTGTTCGCGCGCGTATTAATATAAAATTAATATAAAATTATTTTTTCTTTTAGGGGCAAAAAAAGAACCGGGGATTTTTCTTTCGTGTAAGGAAAACTGCGACGGCGGCTTTAATTTTCCTCCGAGAAAAAGCAGAGGAGCGCTACCGACCTGCAAAGCTTAAAGTAGCTGCCAACTGCGCCTTGGTTCCGCAAGAAAAGTTTGTATTTTACTAACCGTTAATGTCTTCTCTCAAGCCGCCCAACTGGCGGCCGATCTTGGTCAGGTACTAGTAACCTCTATTCATCGGCAACGGCAATGCTTGCAATCGCTACTTACTGCTCTTTTTCGTTCTGGCCCCGCCCGCTTCTCGCCCGCTTTCAAATTTACCCGCCTATCGCAATAGCCGTTTGCGTCCATGGACTAAAAGGAACAGAAAAAACGTCATTTCCGTCAGAAACAGGAAGTTGTCTACAGGACAAATTGTTCGAGCGGGATTGTTCGCGTTTCTTCTCTATGGTTATCTCCGGCGGTCCACCGGTCGTGAATTCCGCAGCCACTCGCTGGAGATGTGAGTTACAGACCGGAAGGTGGCTTCTGCCTTGGGAAAGGAGCTTGTTCGTCCCTTTTGGGAGTAAGGAGAGGCCCAGTTGGCATGCCACAGATTGATGTTTGCCCTGATCGGGACTGTTCGAGTCCTCCGCTGGACAGAAGACTTAGCTCAAAGGCTACGCGGTCCGCTGACCCCGATCCAAACTGCTATGGTTTACTCAGAAATAAACTCCATTGAATTCAGCAAGATTTACTTATAACTACAATTTAGGGCAAGACTGCCAAAAAAGAACCCAGCTCAAATTTAATCTCCCCTAAGGACTTCGCTAGAGAGTTATAGGAAACCACCGTAGTGCAAGAGGGGAATAATGACTGATAATGACTTGCTATGTCTCTTCCAGAATTGTAACAAAATAGATATCTAAAGCAGTGAGCTCACGGCTATATTAATCTAAATATTGTTACAATTGTCCAAATCTTCAAGCAAAACTTTTTTTTTTTTGCACAAATGTTTTGATGTGTTTAGAACTTATGGGCAATTTATGTTTTTAATTTGAACCTTATAGCCTAACATTCAAACCAAATTTTACTTGGCATTGATAGCTACAGGGACAGTGGATGATCTAGTATAGGATCTTGTGTATCAATAATTTTTCATAGTTAAAAATATCTACAAGTATCTGTTCTCCGCATATCATTATTGCTATTTTTCCTTTTCGTTATGCAAAGAATATAGGAAAGTATCTTCTCATTGGCTTTAAGAATAGTCTTAATTTTAATGAACTGCTAATTTCTTAAAGCAGTGGCATCTTTTTTTCAGACTCACGTGGAGGCTTGAAAATGATCAGTCTCTTGAACAGAGATGTGCTCATAGAAAATCCTAGTTTCACAGAATTGAATATTTTGACAGTTGGTTAATGCAACACTTCTCTAATGATTTGTTTCTCTGGTTCCCTCCCCAAAGGAATATAGTTTTTAATTCATTTGGAAAAATTATGCCTTGAAAAGCAGACAATGTCAATTGTATGTTATCTGCCAGCTGGCTGGATGCTAGATCACCTCTCTTTCATAAATAAATCTGGATACTATTTTTGCCACTCTCTTGAGCAGTCAGCTGATAGTTTTGATAATATTGTTATTCCTGCTTCATTGGGTACAAGTTTGATTCCCATAAAATCATGTACAAAAAAATATGAATTTAGCAACTCAGGAGAAAAATCTAATCAGATGGTAAAGAGGACGTACTTATTTCGAAAAGAATTTTTTAATGTAATTAAGCCCCATATTCCTGCAAGCTTCCAGACAGAAAAGCATAGTGGGATTAATCTAGAAACTAGTACATCTGAACAGCAGAAAAATGACATGAAACCTGTTATTACAGTTAAGGCTAAAAAGGTAGAGTATAAAGATACATTTCTTACATATTTACATACATTTTCAGGTTGTAAATAACAAAGTGGAATCACTGATTTATTTTAAAAATAGTTATAGATTATTATGTTTTCAATACAAAAGTGTGCTGTGTAGATTATTGGTTGTAAGCACTGTATAATTTTACCTACTTTCAGCAGTTGATAAACGTCTGATAAATGAAATCAACTAATTTTAGCATGTGCTAGTAAAGTTTTATTATGAATTTATAAATAAAAAATGGTCCTACAATAAAATACAAGTAGTTCACTGAATAATAGTAATAGTATGTGTCTTACACTCATGCTATCATATGCGTTTACCATCCCCAAATTGTAATCTTAGAAGGAATTGTTTAAAGCTGGTTTAGTTATGTGGCATTTTCTCTTTCAGAAAGCCGCATGGCTTAACTTTCTTTGTCACTGGTGATCTCTGTGTCACGTACAGTGATGCATCTGATAATGTGAGAGACATTTTCCCATCAGTCCTCTGAAAATCCTATATTTTTCCTATAATCAATAATTTACAATGAAAAGGGTACTGCAAAAAACTAATTTTTTCTTCCCCAAAATCTGAATATGAAGACAATTTCTGTTGTTCATTGATTCTGGGTCACCCATATCTGGTGCTCCCTGGATATACTGTATTACTGCTATAATTTCCATGAAAACATAGCACTGGCATTTCTGGAAAAGATCAAGGTATGAAACACTGGCTGGATAATACCACTTCCCCTACTATCCCAATTTCCATTATCTCCAGCCATCACTGGTTTTGGATTATGATTATTGTGTGTGGGCTCATCTGGATTGTAGTGTACATTGGAGAAGGATATTATAACAATCAGTGTTACACGTAGTTAATAATGGTAATTGGAATTTAAATTTTCACTGCTAACTGATGCAATCATAAAATGTGATATCATATGACTGCACTGCTTAGTAATGGCAATCCTGACAGTCCCCTTTCTTGTTAACTGAATCCTACCAATTTTTAGGTGAGGATCTGCTCCAATCCAAGCCATTCCTGTTTGGTCATTTTGTAACCACTCTTCCTCAGTTGATGTCTATCATACATCCATCTGTGACCTTTTGGATAGTCCTCTACCTATTGCTGCTACCCACATTGCCCTTCACACTGCATGCTACTAATGTACCAAGGTCTTCATACATCTTTTGTGTAGCCAGGGTGCAGCTGGACTTCTCTTGCATTACACCCTTGGAAAAAGACTCTCCACGACCTTCTTTTGCAAAATGAGCTTGGTGGGTAAAAGAAAGACCTAAATATCTGCAAATCAAATATCTGAATTTTCTTTCTTTCTGAAAAAAGTGGAAGAGTGGGAGATAGATACCACAAAGGAAATTCCCAAGTATCTACATTCCAAAACAACTTATGGTTGGTGAATTGTGAGATGCTGAGA
Source organism: Rhabdophis nuchalis (assembly GCA_039707465.1). NCBI lineage: Eukaryota > Metazoa > Chordata > Lepidosauria > Squamata > Natricidae > Rhabdophis > Rhabdophis nuchalis. The sequence goes on from CM077645.1 coordinate 170,655,794, forward strand.
AGCCACCAATATGTGTCACACCAATTAGGTTGCAAGTTGTGCATCTACGAGATTCTTCTATTTACTAACATACATTTTTAGTTGTCTTTGTGAAATTTAAGGGATGCAAGTTCATCACAAAGTACATCTTTTTCTTACATACAGAATAATGTATTGTTAATTATAATAGTTAATATTTGAATTAACATTTGAATGATAGTACTGTTAATTTGCTCATTTTCAACTTTAGAAACGGAAAAGAAGCAGTGAACTTAATCATGGTGAAAGTGATATCTTAGAGTATCATTCAAAGGTAAGTTTGAAGGCAAGCCTGTGAGGTGAGTTGGGCTAAGAGAGAGTGAAGTTAACCCAGCCAACTTTCAACTGCATGCATACATCACACTTAGCCATGGCTTAGCCACACTGTTAAGTAAATAAGAGATTCACCCATCAAGTTATGTAATAAATTAGTGGTTTATAAATAAGATTAGAAAAACCCCCAAAATCATGCTAAATATCTTGTGACTTAGTATTAACTAGCAGCAGGCTTAAATAATGTCCAAAATCATAAAAATTGCTTTTTTATAATGCTAAACTTACACAAATCCCATTATAGCTAATTGTGGTTAAAATTACAGCATACTCTTTTAGGTCATTTCTTAACAATAGGTTATAGAATATTCTAGAGTTATTTAACCAATATTAAACTAAAATAGTGGTAAGCAGAATAGGCTTTATAACACTCCAACAATGACTGGATGAGGCTCTCAAAACTTTAAAAGTCAATAATGAAGAAATAGTCTTAATCACCAGAAAATAAGACTATGTCTGCACTACCATTCAAAAGAAACTACAATTAAAACACCTTTCAAAAATGTAATTTTATTTATGGCTTGCACTAAGCAAGAGTGGGTTCATACAATGTATTAAGTCATGACTGGAACCAGTTTGGTTTAGTGGTTAGGGTGCTGGTCTAGAAATCAGAAAACTGTGAGTTCTAGTCCTGTATGTGTAAGTTAGGCCTTTTGATGGTGGTAGTTGTTAATTGACTTTATTTCTTGATCTTGTGCATTCCTAAATACTGTGAATATTTTAAAATACAGTAGTTTGGTTTCATTTTCAAATGGTAAATTCGGTAGTAATGAATCTATAGGCCTCAAGGCGAGTAGACGATTGCTAATCTAATAAATTTATTAATTGCCATGGTGCAGTGGTTAGAGTGCAGTACTGCAGGCCACTTCTGCTGATCAGCAGCTGCCAGCAGTTTGGCAGATCAAATCTCACCAGGCTCAAGGTTGACTCAGCCTTCCATCCTTCTGAGGTCGGTAAAATGAGGACTCAGATTGTTGGGGGAAAGATTCTGACACCGTAATCTGCTTAGAGAGGACTGTAAAGCAGTATATGTCTAAATGCTATTGCTATTTATAATTGTCCTCTCTGTTGTAATGCTTCTGTTTGCAAAAATGTCCATGTGAAGGATTTATAACTTTCTCCATTCAAACACCAAGAAATAATGTTAAGATGAACAAATCTGAAAACATTTTATAACAGCTTCATGCTTACATTGTGCAGTCATGCTTACATTGTGCAGTCATTGTGCAGTCATTGTACATCATATGAACTTCTTACTAAATTATGGTTGAAAATCTGCATGTTTCAAGCATTTTCTCTTTATCTTTTATTGCTGTACACAGATCAGTGGCATAATTTTGGATGGGACCAGAAGTTTAATCCAGGAGGCATGCAGAAGTGGTTTCCTTCAGCCTAATTCTATAGACCAGTTTTTTGTCAAGGCATCTGAGAGAGGACCCAATAATTGCAGTTTGGCTGAGCTTTGCGAGATGGCCAAGTGTTTCGTTCCTGTGAATGAAAAAGAGCAAATATGTGTAATGGACAAGGAAACCTCTGACCCAGAGCAAGTTCAATTAACCTGTGTTACTGAAAATAATACAAACAATACAAAGATGTTAACACTAATGGGACAGAATTATTTATTTCCCCCCAGAAGTGCATTTCTTTTATCAGATTTTTCATGTATGCAGCCACTTTTGACTTGTAAGTACCGGTACATACCTTAGTAAAATTTCTCACTTGTTCAGCAATTTCTAAATATTTTTCCATAGCAGTTCTATGTATATTTTAGTAAAGGAGGAATTGAAAGACCTGACTATCCATTTGAACAATTTGAGCAGTAGTATTTTGCCTTGATATACCGTATTTTTCGGACTATAAGACGCACCTTTTTTCCTCTAAAAAGAGGCTGAAATTCTGGGTGCATCTTATACATCGAATACAGTATTTTTTGCCTCCTGGAACTCCGGCCCTTTCACCAAACTGGCTGTGCGTAGTCTTATGGAGGCTTCCAGAGAGCTCCTGGGGGCTGGGGAGGGCAGAAATTAGCCTCAAACGGGCCGTTTCCCCAGCCCCCAGCAGCACTCTATAAACCTCCATAGAGCTATGTATGCAATTCATTTGACACAAAAATGGCCCATTTTTGCGATAAATGGAGCAATTTTTTTGCTCATTTTTGACCCCCACCCCACCCCCCAGGAGCACTCTGCAAGACCCCCCCAAGGCTAGTTATGCTTTTTATTTGAAAAAAAAACACCGCCCCATTTTCATTGAGAAATGGGCTGTTTTGGAGAGGTTTGAGTGCAAAGCCTTCCCCCACCTTTCGGAAGGCTCTTTAACTGTTTCTGTGCCAGCAGAAAAAAAGTCTTAAGGTTTGTCAGCGATTTCCTTCTGCAGGACATGGATAAATACACCTGGAAACATCAACCTACCTACCTACCTACTTTCTCTCTCTCTCTCTCTCTACCTACTGTTTCTCTCTCTCTTTCTATTTCTCTCTCTATCCTTCTACCTACCTACCTACCTACCTACCTACACAGACACTCTCTCTACCTACCTACCTACTGTATTTCTCTCTCCCTCTCTATTTCTCTCTCTATATATCCCTTTACCTACCTACCTACTCTCTCTTTCCCTATCTACCTACTGTATTTCTCTCTATTTCTCTCTCTCTCTCTATCCCTTTATCTACCTACCTACCTACAGTATTTGTCTTTCTTTCTCTCCCTCTCTCTCCCTCTATCTACCTACCTACCTACTTTTCTTTGTAATTTGCCTCTTCAAAACTTTGGTGCGTCTTATACTCCAGTGCGTCTTATACTCCGAAAAATACGGTAAACAAAATATTACGTTTAACTGTGTATAGTGAAAACAATCAAAATTGTTCATGGTCCATTCCTTAGCTATAATTTATCGTGATTTGGGTCTGAAACAAATCTGCCTGCCTAAGCAAGAAAGATTTTATGGTACATGTAAAGCCGTTATAATTGCTTGTTGTATGAAATTGAACTATATGGTAAATACAGCTTTACACGCAAAGCAGTACGGTCAATATAAATTTATAAGGGCAGATATTGGTTGTTTTAAAATGCAGGGAAAGATCGTACTTTCAATTCCTTTGAAAGATGTACGTTTTAGGGTCTTAAAATATGGGAAATATTTTTATAATTTCAAATAATTGTTCCGGCAATAATTGAAAACATTTCTTTTTTCCAGATAAAAAGAAGTATGACATAATTGTTATAGACCCACCATGGGAGAACAAGTCTGTTAAAAGAAGCAATAGGTATGACTCCCATAAATGTATATTTTTATTTAAATTAAGTAAATAGCTTAATATCATGCCATCTGGCAGGTTACTGTTGTAGTGGTACAATAAAATAATAAAAAAATCATTTAACAGCATCCTAACAAGAGTTTTGTGATTGAGATTCTCAAATGTAAGAGGATATCATGGTTATTATTTATTAAATGAAATTATTTTATTAAGTTGTAAAATTAATCAAATAGTAGATTGCTATAATTTGTGATTATTCTTGTTTTCATAAATGTATTAAGAGTATTCTAATATAATTCTGGCTGGTTGACTAGAAAAATGCAGGTTATAAACAAATACAAATTTAAAAATTAGTAAATTGTTCTGTCTTTTAACATCTTTTAAATTTGCATATTAAAAATAGTGAAAAAAAGAATAAATTGAAAAATCAACAAGTTATATAATTAATTAAAATTAGGGCAATACAATATCATTCAAACATCCATTTAAAGAAATGCAGATTAACCTTACTTACTATCTCCTTTAGCGATTGTTCAGTTATGGTAGTATAAAAAAATAAGTTTGCAACCAATCCTCATATTTACAACCATCACAATGTCCCCCAGTCACATGATCACAATTTGAGTACAGTGATCCCTCGTTTTCCGCGGTTAATGGGGACCGGAACTTTCTGCGAAAACCGGAAAACCGCGAAGTAGAATTCGCTAGGAAACTTGAGTTGAGGACATTGTTTAAAGCAAGCACTAGGGGGCGCTTGCCTCCTACCGATGCATTTTTTTCCCTGTATTTTTTAAAAATCCGCAAAGCACTGAAGCCGCGAAACTTGAAGCCGCGGAAAACAAGGGATTACTGTACTTCAAAACTGTCTTGCAACAACAAAGTTAATAGAGAAAATGGAAGTAAAATCATAAGTTGCTGTCACAGGATGTTTCACTTAACAACTGAACACTTTACAACAACTGAAGGGGAAGTAAGATTGTAAATAGAGTAGAGTAGAGTAGAGTAGAACAGAATAGATAATATAGAAAAGAAAAAAGAAAATTGGAATGGAATGGAATGGAAAGGAACACATACTTTATTGACCAAGTGTGATTGCACACACATGGAATTTGTCTCAGTGTACATACAAACAACAAAATAAACATAATAATGATACCAATAAGAGAAGGTAGTAGAAAACATGAGAAGGATAATAATAATACAGCCAGACTGTATTATTAGGGGAAGGGCTCTCTCTATGGCGGGCCCGGCCCTCTGGAACGACCTTCCCCCCGATATTAGAACGACCACAGACCTCCGCTCCTTCCGCTTGAAATTGAAGACTCATCTTTTCCGCCTGGCCGGCCTAGGGTAGTCTCTCTCTCTATGGGTTTTTAAATGTATATCAATATTTAGTGGGGATTTTTAGTTAATGGGATTTTAGCACAGGAATTAATTTAATCTGTTTTAATTTTGCTATGTATGTTGTATATTTATTGTTTTTATTCTCCCTGTGCACCGCCCCGAGTCCCTGTGGGGAGAGGGAGCGGTCAATAAATTTAGCTATTATTATTATTATTATTATTATTTAGACTGCAGGGGTAGCCATTTTTCAGTAGTGAATTTCATACTTGATCAAGATGCTTCCAAAATACTACATACATGGAATAAATTACAGTTACTGCACCTCAAAATATTAATCTAATATTCAGAAATGATTTAATTAAAAACTCATTTTGCTTCAGAAATTTTTTTCCTCCAACATGTATCTGCTTTGGGAAGTGAAAATGGGTTGTAATTAGATTGTAGACAGATAAAAGAATAGAAAAGAGATCCATTCAGTAGATCCAAGTGTACTGTAAAGGGAAAGCTTTTCACCACTGGATGTCACTCTTGACTCAAATTTAATCTAGTTAGAAGTTGTTGAATTAGACAAACTTTGTAGAAAGTGTCAGACAATTTCAAACATCCTCTCTTGTTTTGGATGAGCTCTGAATTCTCTCTATCCATATTTAGGTATGATTTCTTGTCTTACTGGCAAATCAAAGAAATTCCTGTCGCAGCATTGGCAGCTCCAAATTGTCTTGTGGTCACATGGGTGACCAACAGACAGAAGCATTTACAATTTGTAAAGAATGAACTTTATCCTCACTGGTCTATCCATGGTGTTGTTGAATGGTTCTGGGTAAAAGTAAGTTTGCTGGATCTCTCCCCCCCCCCCCCCCCTTTTTAATATTTGTTCTAGTAATTCTAGTGCTAATTTTAGTGGTACATTTTTATATGCATTTTAGCTTTTTTTAAATTTATTTTTCTTCATTTATAAGTGACAGGTTGGAATAGTCAAGAAATCGTACACCTCAGTTCTGAATATCAGGCTTACATAGCATATTTCTATTTTTATTACAGTTAAGAATTAAAAAATAAATGAGAACATTATCAGCCTAGAAATGTGTGATCAATACCAGAGCAAAACTTAAACTGTTGTTTTTCTTTGTTTTTGTACTAGAAATTTTAGAGAGAGAGAATAGGTTTGTTCGTTTGTTTATGCAATTCCTTAATCCATATTTCTGCTCTGGAGATCACTCAAGACCAACTATATGAAAAGTAAACAAATAATAATAAACTCACAAAGCAAAGACACCTTCTGAAGGAGTTTATTCCATATAGGAGATCGAAGATGTCCTTTCTTGTGTATCAGAACGATGAGTTTCTAATAGCGGTTGCTTCTTCTACCAGTGTTAAAAGGTGATAAGGTCTAAAAGGAAAATGATATTTTATAGATAGTGAACTCCCATAGATTAGCATATGCCATTAGTAAGCAGTGCAGAATGTATAGATTCATACATTCTCTATATGCTTTGGTGGGCAGCTTAGCTGCCATATTTTACACCAGCCACAATGTTTGGACACTTTCCAAGGGTAGCTTCGCACAGCGCACAGTCGATAACCATTGCCAAACATGTCAGGCTGCATATGGTGGGCTAGAGCTAAATACACAAAGCTGAAACTTGCAAATCCAATTATAGCTGAGGATCAAGGCATTCTTAAGGGTTCAGAAGGAATGCACCTCTACCCACAACAAGCTGAATTTCAATTTCCAAATCTATTTACTAACAGCACTGCTATCTTGTCTGAAGTAATGTCAGCTTGTGACTTCATATCCGGCTCATTATTAAATATACTTGAACATTTTAAATAACATTCAAATATCTCAATTGCTTCCTTGGTGTAGCATGGTAAGAGGCTGATGATACTCATTTAAAAATCCTGAATGACTTTCTGCAACAGTTTTCTGTAGATACCATATTTCATTGTAATTTTATTACAATATTATTACAATGACAATAAAGATTATTATTATTATAGCATAGGGAAAGGATTGAACCCTATGGGACACCATAGACCAATAATCTAGATGAGAGATTATTGTCTCTAGCACTACCTTCTGGTTATGGTAAAATGTCTTCCAGTCTGAATGGCTTTATGAATGCTTCAGTAGTATGCAAAACACATGACTTTGATGAGTACCTTAACATTGAAAATAGCTTTCTTTTTGCCAGTTATGGGAAGTCATGAAAATACCTAGCTTGGAAGTCAATTGGAAAGCTGAGAAGAGACTAGTCCTGCAGTAGTCTTGTAGGCTGTATGCATTTTGAGGCCACTCAGAAATCTTGGTTGAGACTAATTGGCTTACATTTTTGCTTTGGTGAAGTTGTTTCCAAGGTACAAAACAAAATCGAAGCTGTTCCACAACGACCGTTGTGTCTACTGTTCCAGCAACTCAAATACAAAAGGCTATGCTCAGAATTAGCAGACAGGGAAAGGAGCATTGTGATAGCTAGATGAAATTTCTGCAGCCCATGTACTTTCTCCTTCTTGCTTTCCGATCCTAGTCTGGTGTACAATATAGAGTAGCCTAGTGAGCCAAACAAATTGAAGAAATTGCTTCAATTTCTTCCAGCCAAGTGTCTTTGATTCACATGTTGTCAATAGATGCTTTTCCAGCAATTGATCTAAAGTTAAGGAATAGGACTTTTAAACTGGAAAAGCTGTTATCGCCATATTGTTGATTTCCTTAGAAAAAGTTATAAATGGAAAGGAAAGAGAAGGATGCCATTTTCCTGGGTTGATCAGATTGTAGCCCTTCAATCATAAATTGCCCCAATCAGTGATTGTAGCAGTGTTCAGTGTTCCAATTTTGTTTCTATGTATGACAGCAATCCCCTATTCAATAGCTTCCCTTATATATGTGAATCTCAATATTCCTCACATTTGTTATTTTGTTCTTAATAATGCTGACACAGTTAGCTCAGATTTAAACTTAATTTATAACACAATGTTAAATGGGTAACTTTTAGCCTTTAGTCTTAGTGAGTGATACATAAAACACTAGAATTGGTTTTCTTTGACCATGTTTGGGCAGCTCTTGAATCCTGATCTGGAGAAATGTATGCATTGATTTGCGTTTTTAGTTGTAGTCATGTCAGAAGTAATTATATACAGATATAGTGCTCAACTATCCCACTGTTTTCTGCATTAAAAACAAATTTTAAACAAATAACATAAAATAGCTTGCTCCATTTGTTCAAATTTTTCTGTTTCAGATTACAAAGTCTGGAGAATTTGTGATTCCATTAGATTCTCTTCACAAAAAGCCATATGAAATTCTTGTACTGGGTAGAGTCCAGGGAAATAAAGATGTACCACTAAGGTATGGACATTGATTTTGTTATATTATTTATATGCAGTATTGTGTAGCATTGATTTAGAAATACTTAGTTGAGTTTTGCAAACAAGTTTAAAGGGATGAGTGTGGTTTCTTAATACAAGACTGAGGAATGTCTGCTTTAAGCAACTTGCAATCAGATCTCTGATTATTTGCCTCTTTCCCATGATGTTGCAAAACTTTTTTCCCCTCAATAAATATTTTAAAGTGCTTTCAGTGAATATCCAATTATAACTCAATTGGGGGTTGGTGGGGTTGGGATAGGATATAATTCTAGAGGCATTTGCAGGAAAATTCCACAGGGAGACTAAGGACAAAAAAAAAAGTTCCCTTGAACACAGTCAATTTTCTGTTGCAAGACCTTTGCCTTTTGATTCAGGGTTCAGGTTTTGTTTTGTTTTTAACCTACAGATTTCATGACTTAGAAAAGTTTGAAATCTTACTTACAGAGAGGTGTACCTCTTGATGTGTTAGGCTTCTGTTCCCATAATAACCAATTATAGGGATTGAAAACCATCCCGGTTGTGAACAGAACTAGTAGACTGCGGCTTCTTTCTCTGAAGAGATAATGCCACCTGCTTCTGAAGATCCATTCAGTTTTCTTGTTAGCATAGGGTAGGTGAGGAAAGGAAAAGATGCTGATGTCTATAACTACAAATCACACCTTCTTTACTCTCAGTCAATGTTGTCTTTTGAAGAGTTGGGAATTGACAGCCGAGATATAAATGTGGGTAAATTAGTGCTAATCCTGTTGCAGCAAAAAAAGAACAAGATAGTTGACATTATATAAGTCTTCTATGCCTCCTAAGAAAGCTGCAGTTAAGGGTAAAGCTGCAGTTATGCCTTATATATGCCATCTTGGGTTAGCCCAGTGGTTCTCAGTTATTTTCTGTCAGGCCCCCCCTAGGAAGAAGAAAACATTTCGCACCCCCCCCAGCCCCGGAAAGCGCCCCCCCAGCCCCGGAAAGCGCCCCCCCCAGCCCCGGGGCTGCCCCCTCCCTTCTTTCCCTCGCCTCCTTCCGAGCCAAGGATATTTATTCTCCTTGGTGCCGCCGTTGCCTTCTCTGCATGGCCCGAGCGCGTGTTCCTTACTGCGATGGTCTCAGCAGCTCCCAGCGCTCCCAACGCAGCCAGTCGAAAGCCGGGAGGGAGGCCGCTTTTCCACGCCGTGGAAGGGGGTCGCCTCCCTCCCGGCTTTCGAATGGCCGCGTCCAGGTGGGCAGCGGGCAAGAGCCGTGAGCGGGCAAGTCGGGCGGCGCGCTGGGAGCTGCTGAGCCGGGCGGCGCGCTGGGAGCTGCTAAGCCGGGCGGCGCGCTGGGAGCTGCTAAGGAACAGGCGCTCGGGCCATGCGGAGAATGCAACGGTGGTATCGGTCTTTCCGGGTGTGCGGCTCCGCGCCCCCCCTTACAGAGCCTCGCGCCCCCCTAGGGGGGCGCGCCCCACTATTTGAGAAACGCTGGGTTAGCCCTAGAAAGGGTATTATTGGCTGCTGCTGCCACCAAATGAATCATTTGTGCCCTGGAATTACACATTGATCTGTTTTTATAAAGCCAGGCAATATTTATATTTGAAATATCTATTGATTGTGTTCCGTTTGTCTTTTCTCCTGTAGTTTTACTTTTGTTTTACAGAAACCTAAGAAAGTTCATAAGCCGCCCTTTAGCTTTCAGAAAAAGAAAGACTCTCAACAATTCTGTATTAGTTTCATTATGGCTTCCAGTATGACAGTGGCCTCTGTTTTTTTTAATCATTCTAATTATTTTGTTTAGGAAGAGAAGTACCAATGAATATACAAATCTTTTCCAGATACTGTGTCTGTATAAATCACTTAAAGGTTTTCTTTTTATATTATCTTGTTTTATATATATATATAAAACAGGCTTTCAGGAGATGAAAAGGTTTCTGCAATTCCTGATCAGAAATTAATTGTTAGTGTACCTTGTACACTTCATTCACATAAGCCTCCTCTTTCAGGTAAGTTCCAGAAATATTTTTTATATTCTAGTTAATTGCTTAGTGTTTATACACATTCGCATTGTGGACTATCATTAATATGACATGACACTTTGCAGAAAATTACAGGGACCTTGTGAATTTTCATTAGGAGTTTAACTTTGAATGTCAATTTGTCTATCAGGCAGTTGAGCTTTAACTAGACATGCTAATATATATATTTGCTATCTTAGGCTTTATTTATTTTTATTTATTTTTCGAATTTATACCCTGCCCTTCTTGTTAGGACTTAACAGTCATTGCAACTCTTAATGTAAGCTGATCTTTAAAAAATTATAGCACAGGAAATTTTATTCAGAGCATTTCCTGGGAATTGATTTTGGGCTAATTGTTCTATTTGTAGATATAGTCTTGATACTTTGCTAGCAAAAATATGGAGAAGTAAAACAAAGTAATGACAGGAAAAAAATATTTTCTTTTTATTCCACCCCCTTCATTCTACTAATTGAGTCATCCTGATGATGTTTCTTCAAATATATGGTAAATGTAAACCAGATATGATTAAGTCATATAATACTACGTTTACCGATCAGTTGTCTTCCATGAAACAAGGTTTAAAGGTAATGATCAACTTAACGGGAATACTTACTCTTGACTTACACTGAAAGCATGAACAATTATGTTCATTCTGGTTATTCAGCAGCCATAGATCTACATAGTATAGTAAGACTTCCTCAGTACGTACGCTCAGTACGTCTACAGAGATTCTCAATCATCCAGGTCATGGTTGTCCTAAGGTATTTCTTACCAAGCTGCCTCTTGAAAAGGCATCTTTCGTACTTGCTCAGTACTGCTTTTTGTTAGGGGAATTGAGATCTGTTTTTACTTGCTTGATACCTGACCATGGTAACTCTATACTACAATCCCTTGTTCCACTAGCCCCCATTGCTAATCCTTCGAAGTACCATGGCAAAACTTTATTTGAAAGTTGAGATTTTAGGCTTCTCACTCCCATTAGGTTGAACAAATTTAGCAGCTTGCTTTAATCAATCCACATGGAAAATGATAATATAGCTGTGTAACCATATCTATTTTGGAGCAGAAGCTTACCCTATTCTTTGGGCATGACACTGTTTAAAAATAGAAGGCAATATTTATTGCTGCAATAGGCAAATTATTCAGATTTTCCTCATTACTTTGTGTCAAGTGAATAATTATTAAGAGGTGATAGAATCTGTGTCTCTAATGCCTGAAATCAAGTTTTTTTATCTGTAGTGGTTGAAAATACGTATCTACCGATAATAAACAAAGATGCTCTTGTATAAATAATTGTATTTTCATAATGCAAGAAATGGAAGGCAAGTTAGCAATTGGGACTGGAATTTTCACCAGTAAGGGAATGGGATTGTAAAGCACAATGATACTTGACCACATTGCTTAATGACAACTATCCCACACTTCCTGCTGCTGTGTTAACCAAATTCGAGTAGTCAATATCCAAAGACCCACCCCAATCAAGCCATTCAGGGTGCAGCCCCTTACCAGCCCCAGGCCTAAGCCTCAATTCTTCCAAGGCATGGGATTACCTCCCCTTCAATTCACCCAAATGTTTATTCCTTCCCAACTCTGTCTTTTTGGCTGTGCTGCGCTCTGCCTTGTGGACTCCGGGCTACTTTCCACACCGCACCTCTTGGTGTACCCCTGTCAACAGCCCCAGCATGGCCCAGCAGTGCAGAATGGTGTGAAGCCGCAGCTGCCTGTGTTAGCCCAGCATGTAAACAAAACTCCAGCCACCCAATCCCAACTGCAATTGCTTGCCACTCTGCACTCTGAGGCTCTTGCCATGTGCTCCACCACCCCAGCTGACCGTCTTAATTTAATTTTAATTTAATTTAATTTATTCAAATTTATACCCCGCACCTCCTAAAAAAGGACCCAGTGCGGCGCACAGGAAATTTAAAAAATACAAATATACAAAAATATAATTTTTTTAAAAAAACCTATTAAACCCATACCCTGTGCTAAAATAGTATAAAATCCCCCTAAATTAAAATCTATCTAAAAACAGTCAAGAACGGGAGGTTATGCTAGGCTGGCTTGTTGGAATAGGTGTGTTTTAAGATGCTGGCGGAAGAGGCGGAGGTCTGAGATGGTGCGCAGTTCAAGGGGCAGGTCGTTCCAGAGGGTAGGGCCCGCCACAGAGAAGGCTCTCCCCCTGGGTGTCGCCAACCGGCATTGCCCGGCCGACGGCACCCTGAGAAGGCCCTCTCTGTGGGAGCGGATCGGTCGAAGGGATGTATGGGGCAGAAGACGGTCTCGCATATAACATGGAGCGCTTTGAAGATGGTCATCAACACCTTGAAGCGCACCCGAAAAGCCACAGGTAGCCAGTGCAGCTTGCGCAGGAGAGGTGTTATGTGGGAATGCCTAGAGCAGGCATGTCCAAAGTCAGGCCCGGGGGCCATTTGTGGCCCGGGGGTCGGTTTAATACGGCCCTCCAACAGCCCTCCCTGCTCTGTGTAAATGTGGCTCTCCCTTCCTCCCTCTGTCTCTGGGGCTGTGTGGCTGGGAGGGAGGTGGACAGAGGTTACGGACGCCTCCTCCCGCAGTGGGCGAGGGAGCAGGCAGGGTGAGCACCCAAGGCTACCGTCATCTTAAGCACCACCGAGGCTGTCGCCTGGCAGGGGCGTCAGTCAGGGAAGCCGGTCGCGCCTCCATCGCTGCACATTCTGGGGCTGCGAAGCTGGGAGGGAGGTGAACGTGTGGCCCCAGAACATCCGCTTGGCACGTTCACCTCCCTCCCAGCCACGCAGCCCCAGAACGTGCAGCTCCCGCCGCACAAGGTCGCCCGGCAGGGGCGTCAGGCAGGGAAGACGGACATGCGGCCTCAGAACGTAAGCCGTGGTGCCTGCCGGAGGGAGCCGCGATGGAGACAGCCTCGGTGGTGCTTAAGATGACGGTAGCCTTGGGTGCTCACCCTGCCTGCTCCCTCGCCCGCCGCGAGTGGCGAGGGAGTGACTGACAGACACAGAGAGAGACAGAAGGGGAGGGAGGGAAAGACAGAGAGACAGAGAGAAAGAGAAGGAGGGAGAGAGACGGAGAGAGACACAGATAGAGAATGAATCGGAATCGGATTGAATCCGAGACAGACGGGGAAAGAGAGAGAGACAGACATACAGAGAGAGGGAGGGAGGGAGAGAATCAGAGAGAGTGACACACACAGAGACAGGGAGAGACAGAGAGAGGGAGGGAGAGACAGATAGATAGAGACTGATTAAGTGAGTGAGAGACAGACAGACAGACAGACACACACACAGAGTGACAGAGAGAAAGAGAGAAAGAGAAAGAGAGAAAGAAAGAGAAAGAGAAGGAAAGAGAAAGAAAGAGAGAGAGAAAGAGACAGAAAGAAAGAGAAAGAAAGAGAGAGAGAAAAATGGAGAGAGAGAGAGAGGAAGAAAGAGAGAGAGAGAGAGAGAGTGAGAGAGAAAGGGAGACAGAAAGAAAGAGAAAAAGAGAGAGAGAAAGAAAGAAAGAGAGAAAGCGAGAGAAATGGAGAGAGAGCGAGAGAGGAAGAAAGAGAGAGAGAGAAAGAAAGAGAGACAGAAAGAAAGAGAAAAAGAGAGAGAGAGAAAGAAAGAGAGAGAGAGAGAGAAATGGAGAGAGAGAGAGGAAAAAAGAGAGAAAGAGGTAGGTAAGTTTTTTTTAAATTTATTTTCAATACATTGTGAAAACTCAACTGTCAGTTGATCTTAATGTTATGAAATGAAAAGTATGTCATTTGCAATTAACTTGGCATAAAATAATTTATTTGCATTTAATTGTAATGGTTCAAAGAATGTTTGGAAAAATGTTAGGCCCTCCATCATGTTCACTTCATCCAATCTGGCCCTCTTTGAAAAAAGTTTGGACACCACTGGCCTAGAGGCTCCCATGATCACCCGCGCGGCCGCATTCTGGACTAACTAACCTTCGAGTGCACCTCAAGGGGAGCCCCATGTAGAGAGCATTACAGTAGTCAAGCCGGGATGTCACGAGTGCTTGAGTGACTGTGCGGAGGGCAGCCCGGTTCAGTAAGGGGCGCAATTGGCGTATCAAGCGTACCTGATAGAACGCCCCCCTGGCCACGGCCGTCACATGGTCCTCCATGGACAGCCGGGAATCCAGGAGGACACCCAAATTGCGCGTCCTCTCCAAGGGGGCCAATATTTCGCCCCCAATGGCCAGTGATGGAGTTACCTGGCTGAACCGGGGTGCCGGAAACCACAGCCACTCAGTCTTGGACGGGTTGAGCTTGAGTTTGTTACTACCCATCCAAACCCGTACGGCCTCCAAACACCGGGACAGCACCTCGGCAGCATAGTTGGGGTGGTCTGGGGTAGATATGTACAACTGAGTATCATCAGCGTACAGATGGTATCTCACCCCAAAACCACGGATGATCTCGCCCAGCGGCTTCATATAGGTGTTGAACAGGAGAGGCGAGAGGACCGACCCCTGAGGAACCCCACATAAGAGGGGCCTCAAGGCCGACCTCTGCCCCCCTGCCAACACGCATTGCGACCGACCAGAGAGGTAGGACGAGAACCACCGTAATACGGTGCCTCTCACCCCCAACCCCCCCAGTCGGCGCAATAGGATACCATCTGTCCGTCTTGCTCCTTCTGCTAATGATGTGTGTCTGCCCTGGGTCTTTGCAAGGCTATTGCTGGCTCTATGAGACCATCTTGCTCAGGTCTTGTGAGTAAGCTGCCATGCACGACCATGCACGGCCTTGACTGCCAGCAGTTGCATCATGAAGGGCTTGTCCAGGCAGGCTTGGTAAGCAGTGGAAGCAGAAAAATGGCAAAGATCTGCTGGAGTGCAGGGTCATGGAATGCAGAGACGCAAAATGATATAGATGAGGGGGTTGGGGGAGAGAAAGGTAGATGAGGGTATTGAAGCATTCCTGTAGTTGGAGATGGAGATGCCAAACAGGCTAATTTTTATCATGTAACCATGGAAGAACTGCAATGGCTATAACTTTGTTAAAGCCCTTTGTTCAGCACAGCTGTCATTTCAAATGGATGCTGAACAAATGATTACTAAGTGATGACTACCTGTAGTTTATTTCATTGTATATGGTCTATATGTTTTTAAATACAACCATATAGAAAAGTTTGTGAATGTGTCCTTTGCTAGCTAATTGCTTCTTCAGATAAAACAATACTTTTGTTTGCATACTGAGAGTTCATATTTCATTTTGCATATATATGTGGCTAGATTAATAAAAAAAATAGTGAATGATTATGCAGAACAACTGCATAAAAATCCATATAACTGAACTGCACATTTAAGGATTTCAGTGTATGAAAAGTTATTCAAGTCTTGTCAGTAGAAGATAAAATGTTTTACAGTGGTGGAAAACTATGAACTAGAATTTCCAGTACTGGGGAATCCCCCCCCCCCCCTCCTAAAAAAAGTTTATAGCATGAACATAAAGAAAAACTAAGAAAACATATTAATTATTATTTTTTATAAAAACCAGTGCAATTAACAATGTTAATATACCACAGTATTTTATTTTAATAAAAACCTCCTTGTTATCTTTTGCTCAGATAAAATGAAGACTGCATAAATAATCAAAATTATATTTTATTTATTTTTATTTTTATTTTATTAAATTTATATCTCGCCCTTCTCCAAGAGGACCCAGGGCGGCGCACAGGAAATTAAAATACATACAAAAAACACAATACAAAATTTAAAAACCTATTAGATCCCCATCCTGCGCTAAAACCAATTAAAATCCCCGAATTAAAACTATCTATGGCTAGTCCCAGCGGAGGCTATGTTAGGCCAGCTTGATGGAAGAGGTGTGTTTTTAAACACTGGCGGAAGAGGCGGAGGTCAGTGATGGTACGAAGTTCTGGGGGTAGGTCGTTCCACAGGGCAGGGCCCGCCACAGAGAAGGCCCTTCTCCTGGGTGTTGCCAGTCGGCATTGTCCGGCCGACGGCATCCTGAGAAGACCCTCTCTGTGGGAGCGTATTGGTCTAAGGGATTTTATTTCGTGACTTGAATTTAACTATGAAATTGTGACACTTGAAGTTTCTTTGTTTAATGTGCACATCATTAAATATGGCGAATAAAATTTAATTTAGATTGCAGGAGTTTATATTTGATTTTCTAACGTTCCTGGAGAAAGAAAATATAGCACAGCATAGCAGCCTACTACTAACAGCTGTGTTCAAATATTTTGATTGTTTATTTTTATTCATAGGTTAGGAGAAAAAATATGAAATTTCTTTTCCCTAATTATTGTTTCAAATAGTTTTAAACTTTCGTTTTATGATACTTTCAAAACTAATGAATTAATTATATCAAATGCTTTAGTGTGGAAACTCTGTGTGGTATGAATTTCAGGCATAGACTAGCTGTAATTTTCTGCATTTTATTTCTGTCTTATTTTACAGTTTATAAGCCCTCAATTCTCCCATCCCTTCACAATTATAAGATTCAGTTTGGGATTCAGTCGGATGATCACAGACTGAATCAGAAGCTATCTACTTTAATTCAGATCTTGATAACTGACACAAACCACCTTTCATTGAGTAACCTAATAACTCAAAAAAGTCAAGAGAGAATAAACCAATATAAGTCCTATTTTATTGATGTGGTTAGAATAGATACTTATTTTACTATTAGACTTTTAAAAACCTGTATCATGTTGTGTTCCTTAATATATAAAGCTTTTGTTTTATTTAACAAAAGCTTTATATATTAAGGAACACAACATAAAGAATTTACATTGGCAAGTTTTCCACCTAAAGATGAGGACGGAAAAAATATGTAATGCTGTATAAAAATCAAGGTACATTTCTATTTCTTGAGAATTCATTTTAATATAAAATGAGAGAATATCCATGAAAAATTATAAGACCTCAGAATCTTTACTGGCACGAATTGGCTTTTTTAGTATCAATGCATGCTACATAGTACAGCTGTGTGAATCATTCATCATCCTGAAAGTTTGAAGCAGTTATTTTGAGGTTTTCCTGGATTATTTGCATATACTTATGCATGTACAAAAGTCACTTCCCACAGGATCACTGCCAAAATATTGTCATGATCAAAGTGTCCTTTAAACAATTATGCAAGCAAACTTTATATGAATTACTCATCAAGTACAAATGGATTTTGAAAGGACCTTGGCTAAAAAATGAAAATAAAAGTTACTGCTAAGTTATTTTAAACATTGGTTCCTAAATTTGTTTCCCTGTGACTTTATAATAGCAATAAAAGTGGAAAACTTTAGATTTTATACCATTATTGTATTCTGTGCTACCAATTTATTCCCTCTATGCTATTATTTTAGAAGTTCGTTATTTTATATATACCTGCCACAATTACAAGACCATCAGTAGATATGTAAAATGGCATTAATGTTTAGATTTACATATTCTCTTTATTTTGTACAACTCAAAGCTATATACATAAGGATCCTGCCTCATAATTTTCCATGCTAAATCTTCAAAATGGATTGGACTCAGAAAATGAGAGGCCCCAAAGTCACTTGGCTGGCTTTCATTCCCAAGGAGCAACTGGAATTCATTATTTGGTGTTTAGTCCAGTACCTTAGCCATTACACCAAACTGCTGCCCACATAATAATATTCTCTTGATTTTCTCTAGTATTATGGCCCATGGACTACAACAGGGGTGTCAAACTCAAGGCCCATGGGCCAGATCCATCCGATGGGCTGCTTAGATCTGGCCCGTGGGGCTAACTTGGAAAGAGCGAAGAACTGTCCAGGGTGCTTCTGCCAACGAAAATGGCGCCTGGGAGCTCCGTTTTTGCAGGAAGATTGGCAGAGGATTGCAGGAGGCTGTCGCAGCTGAAAACAGAGCTTGGGGGCCTGTTTTCACTGGCAGAGCACTTGAGCTACCATAGGCGTGGCGCCCACCTCCCCACCCCAAGATCAAACACAACCCTAATACGTCTCTCAGTGAAATCAAGTTTGACACCCCTGAACTAGAAGGACTATCATCCCAATTCATAGGCCTGTTCTTCTGTATTCGGAGAATAATAGTCTATTTCAGCGGTGAAATAATATGATATAAACATTACATTTTATTAAATAATCTAATTTTCCTGCTTAAAACATGTTCAGCACAGAATAAAATAGCAATAGTGGCATTTTCAGTGAGAAGAAAAATTTAGACATTAATCATTTCATAGTTTGTGTCAGAACAGCAACAATACAGAGAAGACTTAAATGCTACTTCTAATATAAAATCAGAGATTGCCGGAGGCAAGGTATGGAAAAATCAACGTTTAATAGAAATACTTTGTGACAATAAATACATAGACAGGGTAAATAAAATTAACATCCAGTAAAACATATGTAAAATATTTGAGTGCACTTTCAAGCACAGGATTGAATACGAGATTTGTTCCCATTTCCTGTTTTTCCTAGATTTTTAAGTAGAAAGATGGTATTAATAACACTCTGATTATTATGTCTTTTTTAGATGAAGTTTCTGGAAATAATAGGCAAAAGCATTCAGAAGAGAATTTCATTTTACTATCAGGATTACTAGATTGAAAGGAAAAAAATAGTGTAAATGGCAGTTAAAGGAAAAACCTTCCTAAAGCATAACTTGCCACAAAACAGCAATGTAGGTAGAAGAATCCAAGTCCATATAGAGAAAGGTGAACATGATGTTCCCTTGTATTTTAATACAGCAGAACTTAACTACCAGATGTGGGATGCAAATGTATAAATAACTATACTGCATAGGGTAGCAAAGAGCAAGTTTTGAAACCTTCTCTACCATTTAGTGGTGGTCTGTATTTTTGTAGCTCATTATGATAGCCCTCCCTAAGGGGACACTGCCATCTTTTTTCCTGAATATTTCCATTGTATACTACAATTTATCAGGTTGCCATTTATTTACCTGTTGGGCAGCCTTCCTAAATGTGTCCAGCACTTACAGTTCTCTAGTCATTGGCTATTGTGGCTGATGATTATGGTGTGATCTAATACCAGTTTGGAGAAATGTGATATATAGATCCAGTGATTAAAAAAAATCAAATGAAAGTCCTAAGTAATGCACGAATATAAGAACATATAATGTTTATTGAGCTTTAGCAACAAAGGCTTTGTCCCATTGGAAAAATCAAGGTAACCTTCTAAAGGCTGTACAGATTTACAAAGCCTAGAATTGGTGTCCCAAATTACATGCTGACCACTGTACCTGTGATCTGTGAAAATTATTGAAATATTTTGGGTCACAATGTGAAACTGGGGCCCAAATACAGGTTTAAACCTAATTGCCATCTGGTTATGGTGAGAACATCATTAAGATGTACTTAGAATAGCATATGATTTTATATATTTAAATTACTGTATATAGGATTAATTGATAGAACGTGACTGATTTATCTGATACCTTCAACTTTAAAAAAGAAGGTATTGTAAAGAATTAATAATCTGCATATTCAATAAATTATACTCTTAAAGAGATCATCAATAGGAAATCACAACAGTTTAATTGGCTTGAGGTTAGATTTACCTGTTTCTTCAAAATGCCATATAAAACCAGTGAAAGCTATACTGGAAGTAAGTCATACTGAAATTGACTAATTATCTCTTAAATGTAAAATGCAGTTACTTAAAGTTTACAATAAATCAAATAAATTATACCCTACATGGATTGTTGTCTACTTTTTTCTGTTTTTCAATCTTAAATTCAAAGTTTGAGGGGAGAAATGGTTAAAGATATTGCTTCTGTCAGTCGAGAGTTGTATTAGCAATCATCATAAATGAACTTTTAGATTCTTATGATGGCACTACAGTCTGTAAATGAGAATAACTGGAAGTTTTGGTAGTACTGTTCATTCTTCCAAGGATGGGTATTTTATATTTGTGTCATAAATTTTCTAAAGAAATAAAGATTTTTTTTTCTGTCAATATACAATACATTTGGCTAACAAGAAACTCCTTAAAGCTATTTACCCTGTCTTCATTCTCCAACTTCCAACACTTTACCATCTTCACCCTATTTGTCTTTTTCACTTTCCAGAGATTTTGAAAGAATATACCAAGCCAGATGTAGAATGCTTAGAGCTGTTTGCTCGGAATTTGCAACCTGGATGGACCAGTTGGGGCAATGAAGTTCTTAAATTCCAGCACTTGGACTACTTCACTGTTTTACAGGATAATGATGACTAGCAATTGAAATTATTTTTGAAGGATTTTATGTCTGGGTTCGGAATTTCACCTTTGCTAACCCTAACTCTACATTGTGAGATATATGTAAACAACCTGCAATAATTTTCAAGAGCAGCTCTACGTACATTGACCAAATGTCAAAAAATAACAAGGATGGAACTTGTTATTCCATGCTTAGGTTGTAGAGATCTTTGCTAACAGTAATTGGAGGCAAAAGTACCAGCAGTTTGAGATCTACAGTAGGACCCTTCTTGGAACAGCCAATCCAACATCTGACATCTATTTGTTTCTGTGGTATTTTGCCTCCTATTCCCATAACCATCTCAGAAAAATTCTGGATTATATCTGCACATCCAGCCTCTGGCTCTTTGAAAGATTGGGTGCCATTGAAAAACTCTTTATTTCACTTAAATATTATATATTGCCTATTTATAACTTCTAGTGCTGTCATTAGAAGTGTTTTACATTTTTATGTTTTGTTGCTGCACCTTCCTATTTTTGCCAAAAGAGTTAAAATGAATGTTAAAATTTAATTACATAGTTTTTAGCATTTACTGGCTAGGAAATAATGGCTTTATAAATGTAATTAAAGCTCCTCATAATAATATCACACTTTTAAATTAATTTTCAAAAATTCAATTTCAGAAATATTTTTACTTGCTACGGTATTTACTGGATTCATTTATTCAGTTATGTGATTTAAAGTGTGGTTTTTGTTGTCTTGACACCAACAAGGCTAAAACAATAATTGGTTTCTGTGGTGTCTTTTTAAAAAAACAGTAGGATGCAAATCCCAACAAAAGGAAATAATACATCAGTATTCCTTTTACAAGACAGTTTTCTACTTAATTCCATTGAAATAATAGCTATTCAGTTAAAAGGGCTTGATTTTCTGTTTAAGGGACAAAATATTGCATCTCTAATCTTCATATATACAGCCATGTTCTTTGATCATACAGTATTCGCAGATAAACAACTGGTTTCACATTATCTCTGTTAAAGTCTTGGAAAGTTCTTGGATCAATGTATAATAGAAAACGTGTTCTTTTTGCAGGACAGTTATGCTAAGACAAGTCCTGTTGGGGCACAGATTGGGTTTTGATATTGAGGGTGATCACCAGTACTTAATGATTTGGAACATTTTTACTTTAACAAGAGGGATAAAATACATAATTGGAAGTAATTATGAGAAATCAGACTAGGTTTTTGTTAAAGCCATGAATATGTAATTTTTATTTTTTATTTTTTTGTTAAATTTATTTGCAGCCCATCTCATCATGGGGCTACTGTAAGTGGCTTAAACAATAAACATGAAGTGTAAGCAGTAGAAAAATAATAAAACTACAAAATAAACAATGACATAATGATAATACAGTAATATGAGCAGAGAAAGCAGAGAAATGGGGGGGGGAGTTGGGCTTTTCTATCAATCTATTAGCCTCTTCCTATGCAGTACTGCCTCATTAGATTTCAAGGATGTTTCTTGACTTCATATTGGATTTGGTCTTGTGGTTCACAGTAGTGACAATACCTTCAATTTAAGCATACTTTGATGGTTCAGATCCTTGGGGTACTTTTCTAATTCATTGGAATCCATTATGGAATGTAAATCTACAACATATCTTCAACAAAGGTTAAACAACATTTTAAAAATAAAAACCATCAGAGTTTATGAACTTCGGACTAAAGAACCAGAACAGCTGACATTCTTAATAATAATAATAATAATAATTTAATATTTCTAAACCGCACCCTCTCCCCTCGGGGACTCGGGGCGGTGCACAGGCACAGTAAAACAATAAATATATACAAACATTTCATTAAAAATAAATTAAATCTAAACCTGCGCTAAAATTCCCATTAAAACTAAGCTATACTATAAAACCCCAATAAAACCCCAAAGACAGAGAGACTATCCTAGGCCGGCCAGACAGAAGAAATGCGTTTTTAATTTGAGACGGAAGGAGCGGAGGTCCGTGGTCGTCCTAATGTCGGGGGGAAGGTCGTTCCAGAGGGCCGGGCCCGCCACAGAGAGAGCCCTTCCCCTGGGCGTCGCCCGCTGACAGAGTCTAGTGGACGGCACCCGGAGAAGTCCCTCTCTGTGGGAGCGAATTGGCCGTGAGGATGTATGAGGCAGGATCCGATCCCGCAGATAGCTAGGTCCCGAGCCATGGAGCGCTTTAAAGATGATAATGAACACCTTGAAGCGCACCCGGAAGACGACAGGTAGCCAGTGCAGCTCGTGCAAGAGTGGTGTTACATGGGTAAACCTAGCGGTTCCCATAATTGCTCGCGCGGCTGCATTCTGGACTAGCTGAAGTCTCCGGGTGCACCTCAAGGGGAGCCCCATGTAGAGAGAGTTGCAATAGTCCAGTCGGGATGTCACGAGCGCATGAGTGACTGTGCGAAGGGCGTCCCGATCCAATAGGGGGCGCAATTGGCGAACCAGGCGAACCTGGTAAAACGCCCTCCTGGCCACGGCTGTCACTTGATCTTCCATGGACAGCCGGGCATCCAGGAGGACACCCAAATTGCGCGCCCCATCCACAGGGGCAAGATGTTCGTCCCCTATGGCCAGCGATGGAGTGAGCTGGTTGAATCGGGCAGCCGGAAACCACAGCCACTCGGTCTTGGTCGGGTTGAGCCTGAGTCCGTTACTTCCCATCCAGACCCGCACGGCTTCCAGGCACTGGCACATCACCGCTACGGCATCGTTGGGGTGGTTTGGGGTAGAAATATACAGCTAGGTGTCGTCAGCGTATAGATGGTACTCTACCCCAAAACCACGGATGATCTCACCCAGCGGCTTCATATATGTGTTAAACAGGAGAGGCGAGAGGACCGACCCCTGAGGCACCCCACATGTGAGGGGTCTCGAGGTCGACCTCTGCTCTCCTGCCAACACAAATTGCGATCGGCCAGAGAGGTAGGAGGAGAACCACCATAAAACGGTGCCTCCCACTTCCAACCCCCCCAGCCGATGCAATAGGATACCATGGTCGATGGTATCGAAAGCCGCCGAGAGGTCTAATAGGACCAGGATGGAGGAACAACCCCCATCTCTGGCCCTCCAGAGATCATCGACCAATGCGACCAATGCCGTCTCAGTGCTGTGCCCGGGCCGAAAGCCGGACTGGCGCGGATCTAGATAATCAACTTCCTCCAGGTGACGGGGAAACTGTTGTGCCACCACACTCTCGACAACCTTCGCCAAAAAGGGAAGGTTGGAGACTGGACGATAGTTGTTTAAAAGAGCTGGGTCCAAAGAGGGCTTCTTAAGGAGGGGCCTCACCATAGCCTCTTTTAGGGAAGCAGGCAAGGAACCCTCACTCAAGGAGGCATTGACAACCTCTTGGAGCCAGCCTCGTGTCACCTCCCAGGATGCCAGTACAAGCCAGGAGGGACACGGGTCCAATAAACATGTGGTGGCTCGCAGTCGCCCACATAACCTGTCCATATCCTCGGAAGTAACGGAGTCAAACTCCTCCCAAACAAGATCTGTCTCGTGGCATCCCACTGGGCCATCAATGGAGGGTAGCCCGTTCTGTATCTGAGCGGTTTTCTCCTGCAGAAAAATCACAAATTCCTCTGCTCTACCCTGTAGCGGGGCTTCCCGCACCCTCTGCTGAAGTAGGGAGCGGGTCACCCTAAACAGGGCGGCAGGGCGGTTTTCTGCGGATGCTATGAGAGTAGCACAATGATGGCGTTTGGCCACTCTCAGCGCCACAATGTAAGTCCGTAAATGGACTCTTACCTGTGTCCGGTCAGATCCAGATCGGGTGGACCTCCATCTTCTCTCTAGGCATCTCTTGCGGCGTTTCATCACCCGCAGCTCCTCGGTAAACCAAGGGTCCAGGGTGACTCGCCGCCGCAGGAGAGGCCGCAAGGGCGCAACCCGATCTAAGGCTCCCCCGGCCGCACTATTCCATGCGGCCGTGAGGTCCTCGATCGGGGCACGGGTCAGGGGTACAGGAAGTGGCCCAAGCGCCGTCTGGAACCCATCCGGGTCCATTAGGTGCCTGGGGCAGAACCAGATTGGTGACTCTGGCTCCGCCTCCCCGCAGAGGGGAGCAGCGGTCGGAAAGTCGAGCTGGAGAAGTGAGTGGTCTGACCATGACAAGGGTGTGATGACTATATCCCCTATGCCCAGATCACTCTTCCATTGGCCCGAGACAAAGATAAGATCCGGCGTATGTCCGCCCTCGTGAGTGGGGCCCTGAATTAGTTGGGTCAGGTCCATGGAAGCCATGAACTCCCGAGCTACCTCGGATGATTCGCCCAACGATGGCAGATTAAAGTCCCCCATGACTAAAAGTCTGGGGTTCTCCACTGCCACCGTAGCGATCACCTCCAGGAGCTCGGGCAGGGCTGCTGCTACATAGCGGGAAGCCAGGTATACAACCAGCAAGCCCAACTGCCTCCCTAGGCCCCACTTCACGCAGAGGGACTCACAACCGGTAGTCTGTGGCACAATGGTCTCTCTTGGCTCAAGACTTTCCTTGACAATGACCGCTACCCCACCGCCCCTGCCAAGGGCCCGTGGCTGATGAAAAGCGCGGTAGCCTGGTGGGCACATTTCAACGAGGGGATGTCCTCCCTCGTGGCCCAACCAGGTCTCTGCAATTCCGGCCAGGTCCGGCTCCCCCTCTGACACAAGGTCATGGATGAGGGGGGCTTTGTTGACAACGGACCTGGCATTGCAAAACATCAGCCGTAAGCCCTGGCTCTGTACTCCCTGGCCACCTAGCCTGCGGGGGTTGTGGCACCCGACCGTCTGCAACCAACGGCCACGTGCCACCAACCGGGAGGATGAGACTTGTCTCCCCTCGGCCCTGCCTCTCCCCACGACCCTCTGGATTGGTATGCCCTCACACGGAACGACTCGAGTGTCCCCCCTCCTATCGGCACCTACCGCTTCCCTCCGTCGACTGCTGGCCTGGCCCTTCCTTTTGGTCAGTTCTTCCGTCTCTATCTGTCTATACCCGCCCCCCTCCCTGGTACCCTCTAAAAAAGACAGCTTACGAAATAAAAACCCCCTGAGGCCGCGCTTCGCCCATCTCTTCGGATTAATTAAACCATCATTAAGATGGGCCCTAGATAGATCCAAGGGCCAAGCCTGCGAGAGCAGGGACTCTCGCAGTGACAGTAGATTTGCTCTGGAGTACATATGCTTATGAATAAATAACTAAAATAATTATCTAAAACAAGCAATAGAATGGAATTCATAGTGGGTCCTGGGTTAAAATTTTAAAAGTCGTTAGCCATGATTAAAATAAGTTCATTCAGCTGTTATTAAAATGAAATAAAGTGCCCAGTGAGGCTTAGTTCGCAATAAAGTTTGTTCGCAATGTTCAGTTCAATTGGGCGTCAAAGATGTTCCCGTCCATGAGTTCTTTAGGACAGACCCAGATCTCTTAGGGCCTTTGAAGGCCTTAGTGGCTCAGTTCTCAGTTCTCCCGATCTTAAAGAGAAACCATAGGGAGAGGATCTTACAACTGGTCAGTTAGGGCGTCTGCGACCATTTCGGCGCTCCCACCGCCGCCATCTCCTGCGTCACCACCTTCGCCCAGGCCTCTCGGCGCTCCCACCGCCGTTGGCCTGGCTTCCAGCGGCCGCCTCCTTTCCATACCCTTTCTCTTCAGCCACACGGCTCTCTCACAGCCGCCACCTTTCTGCCACCTTTCTGCCACCTTCCTTCCAGCCACATGGCTCTCTCACAGCCGCCATTCCCTTCTCCTCTCTCCATTCCTTCTCCAGCCCCAGCGTCCTCGCCACCGCCATCTTCTTTCAAACCTCTGTCGCCGTCCTCGCTGGCCACCCGGCACTCTCACTGCCGCTCGCCCCCACAGCATACCACCGGCAACATCAGGAGCTCCTAGGCGCGGTCGGCCTCTCCGCCCCCGTTAAAATTCCCGGGGCGCCGACCTCCGCACCAACCTCCACACCGGCCTCCATTCTGACAGTTTCGGCCCGACGCTCTCACCGCTCGAGCGCTCCTGCCGCCGGCGCCGTCTCCGCTCCTGGTTCATCCTCCAAACATCGCGAACCTCACCCTACGATGCCAGGGTGGGCTCCTCATCAATCCCTGCCCTCCAGGTCGTGAACAGAGGGCAGGGAGCACTCAAAAAGCTAACGGCCCTCCAAAGCCCACACGGAGCTCCAGGGCTAGCCCGCCATCTTCGCGCATGCGCAGCTCAAATCTTGTTAAGAACCATGGTGGCGCAATGGTTAGAATGCAGTATTGCAGGCTAATGCTGCCCATAGCCAGGAGTTCGACCATGTCTGGCTCAAGGTTGATTCCACCTTCTGTCCTGAGATTGATAAAATGAAGACCCAGAATGTTGCTGACATTTGTAAACTGCTGAGAGAGTACTGTAAAATACTGTATATGTTGAAGTGTTATTACTATTGTTCTTTGTTATATACAGGTATGTTCCAAGATGCAATTTAAGAGTAAAAAAAAAAAGTTCCAATATTTAAAGCGAACAATTTAAGAAAGCAAGATGGGTTGCAGTTGTCGGATATTAGAGAAGACAAATTACTTTTTTTAAAATAAATTCTAAATTCAGGCTTAGTTTATCTCAGCAAATGTTATCAGATTTTTCTTCTTTTAATGAAAGTGAAGGATTGAACTTGATCTGAAAATATCAAATTAGCATTTGACCTTTTGTTATTTTTATAGCCTTATAAGCAAAACACAGTTGGTAATGTTTCCTGAGATTTCTTTTTTTTTAAAAAAATAGATAATCTCACAGAGGTGAATGATTCAATTAAACTTGTACAGAAATATTCTGGCAGGTTCTAGAGGAACCCAGTCTGAGAAAGTTAAATTGGACGTAGACAAAAATACCTGAGCATGATTAGTCATTTTCATTCATATGCCTCACCTACAGTAACATTAATGATAAAAATCAAAATTCAGTTGAAAGAGGAAGGTTCTTAAAAAAAAACCTGCTATAATTATAAGGCAATTAAAATATTGATTTTCAAATGTTAATAATAATAATAATAATAATAATAATAATAATAATAATAATAATAATAATAATAATAATAATAATAATAATAATAATAATAATAATAATAAAAATTATTTATAACCCGCTCTCTCTCCCCGAAGGGGAGTAAAATACAGTTAGAATTTCTATATATGAAATATATTATGGAAGATGTGATGTATATTTCTAAAAAGATGCATGCTGCAGAGAACACCTAAATCAGATGTACAAGATTTTATGTAATTTAAGGGACTATGCAGGTTTTCCCATTCTGACATTGCCAGCTCATGCACTTCAGTGGAGAAATGAAATATCTACCAAAGATGTATATAGAACAATATTAATGAATCTTTGAATCATTCCCTTGCTTTCCCCATAAATTCTCTTAGCAAAGTGTGAAATTATTGTTGTTATGGTTCATTGCACAATGGATGTTTAGACTGGATTTGGTATTTTTGTCCACCTATCAAGTTTTTCTCAAGGACCTGGGATAGGCAGATCTTGAGATCTGACATCGCAGGGTGAAAGTTGTACTGAGTAAAGCTGCCTTTTACAATTGATTGATGGTGATTTTGTCAATTCCAACAGTATTCAAATGGTGCTCCAGTTGTTTTGGGCTTGTACCCAAGGCGCTTATTACTGTTGGTACTATTTTTGCTTCCTTTTACCCCAGAGATTCTTATGTGGTGGGTTCCTATCTGTTTGAATTCTAAACTGCCAGACCAATTTAGCTTCTTCATTTTCTTTCACTTTTTCTGTTTTGTGATGCCACCAGTTCTTACTTGCAGGCAAATGGTATTTCTTGCAGATATTACAATGCCCCATTGTTACTACTTAGCCATGCTGTTTGTAGTCAATCTGGGCAGTTCTCTTGAACAACAAAGTGGTCAACTATTTCTTTGGCTTCTTTCCACAAGTAGCACTTGCTGTTGCTGTCTTCTCAGTTTGGCTTTGTATGCATGTGTTCTTAAGGTTTGGTTTTGTGCAGCCAGAATTAGTCCCGCTGTCTCTTTCTTAAACTTTCCTGCTCTTAGCTATTGCCATGTCATGTTATCTGCTTTTTTTTGGTAATATTTTGTTTTCCCCTGTGTCTTTTCTGTTCTTCACTGCTCTTTCTCATATGTCATTTTTGTATCATGGAATACTACTATGGTATAATCATTATATAATACCTTCAGCGCTTCTTCTTCACTATTAGACTATTCAGATAGTCTTTCAATGCCGCTTTTGTCTGGTGTGCTTGCAACATTCCAGGCCCACCCATGCTCCTTGTAAATATTTTCAACATTGCCGTGTAGTTGAAGGGGATGATTCATTGTTATTATTTTCTGGTCTTCCTACTGAAGGCTTCTAGTTCAGCTTGAATCCAGTCACTGTTCCAGTTATGTATCTAATGACTGGAATTACACAGGTATTAAGTGTCTTGATGGTATTTCCTTCACTTAGTTTGGACTTTAAGATCCTCTTCATTCTTCTAACCATCTTGATTTCATTGTGATTGATGTTTGCCTGAAGGATGCTTAACTATTTTTAGTAGTTGTCTTTATCTAGACTCTTGATGTTATTTCCATAGGGCATTTTGATTCCTTCAATTTTCACTGTTTTCCCTTTTGATGGCAAGTGTGCCACATTTGTCCAGACCAAACATTGCAATATCTTGACTGTTTATACAGACAATGTTGATCATTGATTCTATTTCAGATAGTGTTTCTCCACATAGTCGGAGATCATCCATGTAAAGGAGAAGGGATGACCTGGCAGATGGGTTTTAAAAAAAATGTTTGATAGCCATTATCTGGCTTGTTCAGTATTCTTGACAGAGGAATCAATGCAATGACAAACAGTAGTAGTGATCGTGAATGTTCTTGAAAGATTTTCTGTCGTGATATTAAATCCTTTTAGTCTTCCATTGTGCCATTGATCTTTGCACAAAGCTTCTGAGCTTTCTACTGACTCCTGTTATTTATAGGCACTTAATTATCTAATGATGTGGCAGGGAGTCAAATCTCCTCCTCCTCACTTTGGGTGTCGAGGGAGATAAAAAATTCTCACTCTTGCTTTTCTGGTGGCTTTAACCATAGTTAATTGATGTTACTGTGGTGTGTCTTTGATGTTGTCTGTCTTTCTTCTTATGGGCATTGTGTAGGGAATCAAATGCCTTCTTGTAATCAAAGCTACATTCAAGTTGGTTTTCCTTCTCTTGCAGTTTTCCATAGTTGTCAATTAGGAGTTGGTCTTTTTGTTCCTCTGCTTTCAGATCAGGTGGAAATAGCTTGTTTTCAACTAGATGTTGTTGGGTTGTATCAGCTACCATACAAGTTAGCACTTTGAGGTAAGCAGGTAACTGGCCTGTAATTCCCTGGTTTGTCTTCACCTGGTGCTCACCAATTCGTGACCTTTGCCCTTTCCCCCCACCATTTCTATTGTTGTTACTGGTTGTTTCATCTTCTTTTTCATTAATATCTGCCTCCTTTTAGCCAGGCTGCATTCTTCTTGTATTTCTTTTGATTATCCTACAGCTGTTCTCAGAATCAAATCAGATGTTGACTCGTTCATTGTAATGGCTCCATTAATGGATTGGTAGAAATATTTCTGGTTTGAATGAAAATGGAGATTATGCCTATAATGTGCAATTAAAGCTTCAAATCTGCTGATCTTTTTCATTGTAGTTGTTATTTGCGGCTTTATTATTTCCACTGCTTCCTTGATTTTCTTTGTGATAGGTCATATTTTTTGTTCAGATATTATTTGGCCTTATTTTTTAGCTTCTTTTATTTAATCTGTTCTAAATTGCTTGTATCTAATCTTAGCTTGCTGATCTTATTTTCCAAACCTTTCTTCCATTTTGGTGGTGTGTTGTTTGACTTTTTTCTTGTGTTGAATTTTGACCCTGGCTTCCTCTACTGCTGCCTTTCTGTGATTTGCCTCTTCTGTCTGAGCTACTTCTGGCACAACTTCAATTTCTTTGCCCTTTGCAGTTTTTCCTGTTTTACTTCCCGCGAATACTTTATTTTGTATTATAAATCAGTGTTGATCTGCTAGCATCTGTTCTGATGTTGTTTTTTATTTTTATTTTTCCAGAACTGGTGCATTCTTTCCAGATATCCTCTTCTCTTTAGACTTCCATATGTAATAGCAAATAATTATTTTTTTGTTTTTAGTCTGTAGTATATTTGCAACAGGTAAGCAACTTTTTTTCCAATGGTTTTGCAAATTTGCGAATTTTAATCATTCAACCAGAATCCCAAGCCTTGTAGCCCAGTTGCCTCCTGATGTCCATGAACTCCAGCATCCAATGTGATAGTTATTCACCTGGGTGATAATCAATCCACCCCCTCCTCAACCTAATTCTTGTCCATACAGGTATTGTAGGACTCTAAACTTCTAGTAACTTCTTGGTTAAGACTCTGCAGATAAGCAAAAACATTTTTTCTCCTGAAAAATCTCATTGGCAAAGCAATTTGTAGCAACAAGTACACCATTTAGAAAGGTTATAATAGTAACAGATGTTGAGGGTTCTGTTAAAATGGAAAACTTGCCTGTTTCTTATTCCTCAAATGTCATTTTGAGGTCTTTCCAAGCAACCTAATTAGGTGTCTGATTCTTAAGGAGCTCTTTGTTGCTAAGAAGCCCCTCTAAATCAAACTGGAAAAGAGGGAGAGTGGTAAATAACTCCAGTTGCAATGCAGATGGTTGGGCTCTCTACATAAGCACAATAAGTTATCTCATGGTTAGACAATTTTTTACTATCAAGTCATCTATAAAAAATATTTCCCAATGAAGATAGAATTGTTACATTTAAAAATAATGGTGCAAGACATTGAGTCTGAGACCAGCTGTGACACTTAAGTATTTGCTACTTGGATGAACCAGACAATCAGATAATCTAATTAGTCTCCCCATGAGAAGCAGTCAGAAGTCTGACGGCTTTCCTATTTAACAATCAATAAAATGGCAACATGGTAAAATATATCCAGGCAAGACATCTGTACTATAAATGCATTAGTATGAAAAAAAACCAGAAGCATCATAAAAGCCTGATTACTTAAATCTTAATTTGCAATGGGTAGTAATTAGCAAATTGGGTTTTACATTTTTCATAACATTAATGTCTGAAAAATGAAGGCAAACAGTAGTTGCATTAGCATCTTTGTGGAAAGAATGCATTACTGGATTTATTCCAGTTATATAATAGTAAGACTATTGGGGGCCTACCGGTGCTGTCAACAGATGTGAAATGTCAAAAGTTATAATGATAGCACTGACACACTATTGGCTTACTTGAATTGATTTTGGAGCCAAGAACTGGTTAAGTTGTAAGAATTTTTCATTCCATCAGTTGTTTTATATACAAAAATAATGTTCCTTCAGCCCAAATAAGAGATCTGTAGTTGGGAATGAATAGAGTAGAAAACATTCAATATTAGTACTTGCTATTTTCCTCTCTCCCTTTTTCCATTTCAGTCTCTAATTTTTTCCTAGCACCGTGGGTGCGTGTTTGCAGATTCTTATGGGATATGGCAACAATAGAGCTACATATTCTCCACAGGAGGTAAAAAGAAAATTTAAACTGGGCAATTCCGTTGTTCTTTTTGGCAGAATCCCCCTTAACTCCAAAAGCACAGTTGATTCCCATGATAAAAATGTTCTTTCTCTTCTCTTAAAAAGTCTACTCTTCCATCCACAATATATTATCACAGTATAGTTCTATTATGCTGGCTTCTATAGTTTAATAATTTACAAGATCACCGTGTGTAAAGAAGCCTCATTCAGTCACTGCTCTGCCTCAGAACCAACAGTAGGCCCCAGGTAATCAACTTGCCTAATCTTCCAAGAGTCAATTCACCCCCTTAACTTTTTTCTGAGTCAGATCATGTCTATAAAAGGGTTCAGGATCAGTTTGCCTGCAGACTTCCTTCCTTCTCAGTTTTCCCCATGGTTTTATATAGAAGGTAAGGTAAGGTCTATAAGTTCTGTGAGAAAAAGGGAAAATTCTCTAGGGAAGTTTGGTTTGTTAATAAGAGAACACTATATTTTAAGGTGGAAAATGGTCCATTTGGAAATGTCAAGCAAATGCAATTACCTATGTGAAATCTATGGGCTTTGAGCTAAATGAAAACATTTAAGATGAACAAGATTTCCTTGTACAAAAAATAGAATCAGACACATCATTCATTTAGCATGAAAGCAATGCAGATAATAATGTAAGCGTATGTGTTACAAAATATTGTGGCCAAAACCTGGCTCACCTAAAGCAACCAATCCCCTTAAAATATTTTTATTTGGCATACCAACAATATAGGGGTATAGTGGCATTGTAGAAGAGCATTGTATTTCAGTGTAGACTTTTCCTTCAAATGTAAGAAGATTCGACCTCATTCTGTGTCATGATGTGTAGCTTTTTTCACTCTTGCTTGATAAATAAAGAGGGAACTCTTCATACAGGTGTCTATGGTTTCCAGACTGTCCTCCCATCCTAGAGTTTTTGTCAAGTGCCAGAGAAATCAGGAGATTCAGGCAGTCCAATGAGTATACAGATGTATCGCAAGCTTAAACTTTCTACAAGAATCTGAACTACTAGCAGTCAAGGGAAATGAGTGGGAATTAAGAATGCATTCAAGATGGGCTGGATTTAGGTCTCTTGTGGGTGTGAAGGGACTTATGACTGATGACCCATTTGATCCCTCCCTCGAACAAAATTATAGTAGAAAAAAGAAAGCTAAACAAGAAAACACAAAGCATCTTACAACATGGATTAAGAATATAATTAATTCTTGACTTCCTGTTCCGGCTTCTGGCGGCGACGGATGAGTCCTGGGACTCGTCCGCCGTTTTGTTCTTTTTTCTGCCCCTAACGGGGCGGGGTGCCCCTTTTTTTGGCTTGCCTGGACTGGTTCAGCCTGGCGGCGGCTGGGGAACACTCCTTGTCTTCGGTCTAGGTGGAAGAAGACATGCTGCGGGGGACTTGGTTCCCTTCGCCAACGGAGGACGGCAACGACTAATTGATTTGGAGAGAACGGAGCGCTCGGGTCGGATGGCTTTGCCGGGGCTTGAGCTGCGAGGTGGAGAGTAAGTGACTTTAGCTTTATTGCTGGCGGCTTTGGATGAGAGAGACGTGGAGGGGGGTGTTTGTTTGCTAAACCCCCCCTCGGATTTACAGCAGCGGCGCGCAGAATGGCTCCTGGAATGCAGGGAGCGGATATTTCGCATCCGGACTGTTGCGCAACAAGTGAAAGTCCTCCGCGGCTTGTTTTCATACAATGTATCTAAGTCCGGCTTGACTGAAACAATTTCTCTGCTGTTTTCTCCGGCTGGCTGTCAGAGTGGGTGGTGGAAGATGGCTGCCCTTTGTTCCTGAACACTTATTTCTTTATGGAAAATTTCCAACATCTCTTTATGATTTGGACTGCCTCTCTCTACCAATGGAGAAATTTTTTGGATTAATTGATTCTCTCCCTGGAATGCCTTCTTTGTCTTAATAATTGACTGTGAAAATTGCTTCTCTTCTGGGCTCTACAACTTTTTACAATTTTGATTGGAACTTTCTTCTCCTGACTTGCTCCAGCGGCCGCACCCAAAAAACGCCATCTTAGTGGCACTGATTTAAACAGCTCACCATGGCTTCAAAAAAACAACCAGGAAATCCAGGATTGAAAGAGAGAATGACAGCTATGGAAACAGTGTTAAACTCCTTGGTGCTGGAAATCAGAGAATTTAGAAAAGATCATACTAGCACTAAGCTTGAACTCTTGGAGACACAGAAAAATTTGATGGAGAACACACAGAAGACCGAGGAGTTGGAAGTGGGGCTGGCTGGGGCAAAGGGAGAACTTAAAAATGTTAATACTGAAATTGGAGATCTGTCTGGTCATATGTCTAGGATGGATTTTGAGAGGATGCCATATTTTTTAAGATTTCAGAATATTTCTGAGGAATCTGGTGAATGCCTTCCTGATCTCATGAGTACAATTTTATCAGACTATTTACGTAAACCCAAAGAGGAGATCAGGGGGGACATTGACCTAGTCTACAGAATAAATTCAGCATATGCCAGGATGAATGAAGTACCCAGAGAGATACATATTAAATTTGTTAGAAGGTCGACAAGGGAGGGAATCTTGAAGGTGCAGAGGGAGGGTCCATTAATTTACCAACAAAAGGAAGTCGCCATCTTGAAGCAGATCCCAAAAAAGATTAGAGAGATGACACGGAAATATTCCTTCTTATCTAAAAAATTGTTTAACCACGGGATTTGGTTTAAGTGGGCGATGCCAGAAGGGATGTTGGTGTTCTGGGACGGAGGAAGAGTAAGGATTAAAACAGTTGCTGAGGCGGATGCCTTTCTTAAAAAACATTCTTCTATCCTGGGGGAAGATTCAGGGGGGATGGAGGGGGCCACGGCCCCGCCCGCTGGGGGCCAGGAAGGAGAACAAGAAGACACAATTGCCAAGAGACTTAGATCTAAAAAATGACTTTTATTTTTATTTTTATTAATACAGTATAATTTTTGTCTGGATGTTTGTACACGACTGCCAGCATAGAATTCAGAATTTATATGTATACATTTATTTTCACCTTGTTGTATTATTGAAAAATGCATTACCAATGTCTTGTTAAGAAGCCCGGGAGGGCCAACGTTCCCGACGTGAAAGTTCTCAAAATATCTTTTTAATTCACCTTACCCTACCCTTTTTTGTTAAAAAATTTGTAAAACTCAATAAAACTTTTTCTATATAAAAAAAAAGAATATAATTAATTCTTCAAAAACAGACTGAAGAGACAGAGTAGGAAGAAGACTGACACCTTTGAACAGGAGTAGATTCCTGAGAACTAGCCAAGGTTAGTCATTAGCCAAGGAAAGAGAAAACATACTGATAGATCATCAAACAATTCAATCCATAGTTTTAACTTGATGCACAAATGACCAGGGTTGAATCATTCTACTTCAGACACATTATGTGAAGGCCCAGCTGTCTTTGCTTGTGTTACTTATAACTTTCCACACTACATGTTAATTCAGTTGAGTTCTAAGTTAGTTCAGTTGAATGTATTTGGAAACCTGCAGAATTTCATTCAAGAAACCACATAGGCGCATTGAAGGCAGAGTATTGTACTTCCATACCTGTAGTTCCATTATATTTACCATACAGTATAAGCCAATATATTCTTCGCTGAGAATGCTATATTTTCATCCCTACATCATTTTTGTCTTGGTTAAGCTCAATATATCGAATAGCATTTTTAATTAAATATTTGGGTCTGGGATCTTTTTGTGACATGAACACAATGCTGAAGCTATCAGAGGTTGCCATAGAAACCAAATTCTTCAAGGGCAGTGTCAAACCTGTAGTAACCTAAATTTACTTATACAATTTACTGTCCCAAAAACTTGCCTGAACAAGACAGTATTAACAGAAATAACTTTTTGGTGGACAGCCACGGGACAGGTTGGAAGATTTCTTTCAAAAGGCACTGAAGGGTACTTATATTCCACAAGTTATTTTCTCTTCAGTTTATTCCATAGTTTTTCCTCAGTGACTTTACATTTTATTTTTACATTTGTACTTAATGAAGGTAGTACTAAGTCTATGAGTTATACTTGTTAAAGTCACTTTCCTAACTTGACTAGTCCCTTGTGTCTCGGAGGAAGATTTATCAATATATGTTTTATTATTATCATAATATTTTGCTGTAGCAATACTTTTACATCTGTAAGCAAAACACATCAATCATTTACAATTCCACTCTTCTTATGGCTCTCCATGTTAAATTTTATCACCTTAATTTCTCCTTGTAGCTTTTCAGTGCATCTCAATGGGGACAATTTATCAATCACTTTTATTTGTGCTATTATGAATGTTTGTGAAGTCCTTAATGTTACATTGCTTGAATTTTAAGGTGATGGGAGACCTATAGAGTTATACAAATACTCCCTGTTTTAATCCATGCCTAATTTCAAATTAGTTTATTTCTTTAGCAAATTCGTTTTGTGTTTCCAAGACAAAGGAAATATTTTGTTCATATTGGGGAAATGCAACTTGTTTCAATGAACGTTCTTTTCTATCTCCCTTTAAATCTTCTTCTAAACTGTAATGATCACAGATTATCTATAAGCAGAGAAAAACTCAGCAATGTATCACTATTTAGGGTAAAATTGTATAAACAATGCAAATAAATCAAGAATTAAACCTGTTGGATACTATAAAATATATAACAGCCTAATAGTTTATTGTGTTATTTTCCTGGATATGGTTTCTATTTATCTACATTTACTGCCATCTGAAGTATTTGCTGATTGCAGGGGGTTAGGAGGGAAGAGAGCCCTGTGATAGAAAATTTGCTTTCCTCAATAGATCTTCTGTCTCTAATTCTGAGCTTTTTGCTGGGTGATCAGCTTGCCTATGTACCAGGATAAGAGACTGAAATCTAGGCAAAAGAGAAGAGTGTGGACAAAAGTTGCTGAGAAAAAATTGAAATCATTTTTAAAATGGAGCAAGGATATATTGCTGGGATTCTTTTCTCCTAAAAAATCTGTGATTATTACAGTTTAGAAACAAAATCTGAGGAGGTAAAACATATTAATTCAATTCTCTATTTCTATATTTTGAATTGCGTACTTACAAATTAAACATGAACAGATAGCATAAATCAAAGACTTTATGAATAATTTTTTTCTCTGCCTTCCAATAGACACGAGCGAGAGGGCAAGTTGTAAAGTTTGCAGCATAACGAGGTGACCTTGGATAAGACACAAACTTCTCTCCTTTTATAACGTAAAAAGAATACAGCAATTTCAATGAGCATGAGGTGATATGTCAGTGTCACTTTTACTTTCCACATTATGGAAGAAAGACTGACACATTCTTACTATTATGCTGTATTTTTGCATAACTGTAATAATAAATATACAGCTTTTACGTAAACATAATAGAATAACCTTGAATGTGTCAGCACAGTCATTTACCTATACATGTAAAAATACTGCTTTGCCTATACTCTTTTGTGTTTTAATTGTGTTTTTCACGTCCTTTGTACTTTACATTCAGTTAAATGAGCTTGTAGGTTTGTGCGGTTGCTTAGAATTAGGGTCCTTTAATAGAAGGACATTCATTTCCTGTGCTTCAGTATTAGCAACTGTGCCCATAAATACCTAGAATCCCATTAAACAATGGTAACACTGAAAGACCTTCGTACATATATGAATAATGAAAATAAGGAGGAAATTTATCAATCAAGTATTTTGATCCATTGAGCCAAGATTAGCAAAATATCAACATACATAAATGTCATGCAGAATTAACTCAAAGTCACTTTAACCAATTTTTTAAAAAGTTTTTTTTTAAATGCACATTATATCTGTTTTAATTACTGAGGATTCCACAAACAGGGCTGAATCTGCTTCTCATCCCAAATTATTTATCTTATTCCGGCTATTTTAGGTTTAAAAAATGGAAGATGGGCAAAGAGAAATTTAGCGTTTACATCCTGGTCAGTATTTAAGTTTCATCTTCAGGATCTGGTTCTAACGAGCAGTCAGAATTGATCTCCTCTAGGACTGATAGTTTGATCACCTTGCAGTCCAAGGGACTTGCAGAAATATTCTCTAGCACCATAGTTCAAAGGCCTCAATTCTTTGGTGCTCAGCCTTTCTTATGGTCCAACTTTCACAGCCATACATTGCAACTGAAAAAACCATAGCCTTGACTATAGGCACTTTTGTTGACAGGGTGATATCTCTGCTTTTGTCTAGATTTGCCATAGCTTTTCTCCCCAGTAGCAAGTGTCTCTTTATTTTATTTATTTATATTTATATCCCGCCCTTCTCCACAGAGGACCCAGGGCGGCGCACAGGAAATTTAAAAATGTACAAAAATAGGAAAATAAATACATAATTTAAAATATATATTAAATTATCCCGATCCTATGCTAAAAACCAAATTGTTAAAATACCCAATTTTAAAACTGTCTAAAAGTCCCCATGGGAGGTTAGGCTAGGCCGGCTTGATGGAAAAAATATGTCTTTAAACATTGGCGGAAGAGGTGGAGGTCGGTGATGGTGCGTAATTCAGAGGGTAGGTCGTTCCAAAGGGCAGGGCCCGCCACAGAGAAGGCTCTTCCCCTGGGTGTCGCCAGTCGGCATTGTCCGGCCGACGGCACCCTGAGAAGGCCCTCTCTGTGGGAGCGTATCGGTCTAAGGGATGTATGGGGCAAGAGACGGTCTCGCATATAACTAGGCCCCGAGCCATGGAGCACTTTAAAGATGGTCGTCAGAACCTTGAAGCACACCCAAAAGGCCACAGGAAGCCAATGCAGCTCGCGCAGGATCGGTGTTATATGGGAGCGGCTGCGTTTTGGACTAGCTGTAGCTTTCGAGTGCACCTCAAGGGAAGCCCCATGTAGAGAGCATTACAGTAGTCGAGACGGGACGTCACGAGAGCTTGAGTGACTGTGCGAAGGGCAGCCCGGTCCAGTAAGGGGTGCAATTGGCGCATCAGGCGTACCTGATGAAACGCCCCCCTGGCCACGGCCGCCACATGGTCCTCCAAGGACAGCCGGGAATCCAGGAGGACACCCAAATTGCGTGCCCTCTCCACGGGGGCCAGTGTTTCGCCCCCAATGGCCAGAGTTGGAGTGATCTGGCTGAACCGGGGTGCCGGAAACCACAGCTACTCAGTCTTGGCAGGGTTGAGCTTGAGTTTGTTACCACCCATCCAGATCCGTACGGCCTCCAAACACCGGGACAGCACTTCGGCGGCATAGTTGGGGTGGTCGGGTGGATATGTACAGCTGAGTGTCATCAGCGTACAGATGGTACTCCACTCCAAAACCACGGATGATCTCACCCAGCCGCTTCATATATGTGTTAAACAAGAGGGGCGAGAGGAACGACCCCTGAGGAACCCCACATAAGAGGGGTCTCGAGGTCGACCTCTGCCCTCCCGTCAACACATATTGCGACCGACCAGAGAGGTAGGACGAGAGCCACCGCAAAACAGTGCCTCCCAGCCCCAACCCCCCCCCCAGTCGGTGCAATAGGATACCATGGTCGATGGTATCAAAAGCCGCCGAGAGGTCTAACAGGACTAGGATAGAGGAATAACCTCTATCCCGCACCCTCCAGAGATCATCAACCAACGCGACCAATGCAGTCTCGGTACTGTGACCGGGTCGGAAGCCGGACTGGCGCGGGTCTAGATAATTTCTTGGCTGAACTTCCCATCTGTGGTAATCTTGGAGCCCAGGAAAATAAAATCAGTCACTACCTCCATTTCTTCCCCATCTACTTGCCAGGAATTGAGAGGGCCGGATGCCATGATGTTAGTTTTCTTAATTTCGGGTTTCAAGCCAACTTTTGCACTCTCCTTCTTCATCCGCATCAAGAGAATCTTTAGTTCATTTTAACTTTCTGCCATTAGAGTAGTATCATGTGCATATCTGAGGTTGTTGATATTTCTCCCGTCAATCTTAGTTCCAATTTTTTATTCATCTAGCCCTGCCTTTATGAAGAATAAGAGATTCTGCTGATAGTATTATCCTGGATGGATGGATTGTTATTAAATTGAGTGTAAATAATATAAAATGGTTGATTCCTGATAGTGTAATTCATGTGAAAGCATAGCATTAACTTTGCATCATAGATTTTTTTATCCCCCCCCCCCCAAAAAAATTTGAGTTCTTATTAACAGGAGATGATGGAGCAAGATGTGTCGCAACATCCTAAATGTTTTTTGAATGAATTTAAATCATGAGTGGTGAAGAGAAGTAATTTACCTTCCAAGATTTAAACTATGAGGTTGAACATATAAAAGCCTCCAGAGAAATCTCAGAATTACGCTTAGTGCATTTTACTTTCTGTTGATCTTCCTGTTGAGCTGGGCTTGTCAACAGCAGTAAGATTTCATATACACAAGCTACCGTATTTGCCGGCGTATAAGACGACTGGGCATATAAGACGACCCCCCATCATTTCCACTCAAAATATAGAGTTTGTTATATACTCGCCATATAAGACTACCCCCTCTTCCGCACACCTTCCACACACAATGTCTCTGTGGTTCTTTGTCTCCTTCCCTCCCTCCCTCCCTCCCTCCCTCCCTATCTCTCTCTGTTTCTCCCTCCCTCCTTCCCCTCTGTCTCTCTCTCTCTTTGTATCTGTCAGACTCTGATTCCATCCCTCCGTCTCTCTCTCGCTCTGGGCCTCTCTCTCTCTCTGTCACTGTCTCGCGCGCTCTGTGGTGACGGCGAGGCCTTCCGCGGGGGCAGGGGCTGTTCCCTTCACATTCCTCGTCTCCCCTGATGCCGTCCAGAGCCATCCGCAGCCGCGCGGAGACTTGCCGCTTTTCCACGCATGCCTATCTTTTGCACGGCGTGGAAAAGCGGCAAGTCTCCGCGCAGCCCCTGCCCCCGCGGAAGGCCTCACCGTCACCACAGAGCGCGCAAGACAGTGACAGAGAGAGAGAGAAGCCCAGAGCGAGAGAGAGACGGAGGGAGGGAATCAGAGTCTGACAGACACACAGAGGGGAAAGAGACAGAGGGGAAGGAGGAAACCATCTGCAGCCGCGCGGAGACTTGCACAGAGGGGAAAGAGACAGAGGGGAAGGAGGAAACCATCTGCAGCCATGCGGAGACTTGCACAGAGAGGAAAGAGACAGAGGGGAAGGAGGAAACCATCCACAGCCACGCGGAGACTTGCACAGAGGGGAAAGAGACAGAGGGGAAGGAGGAAACCATCCGCAGCCGCGCGGAGACTTGCACAGAGGGGAAAGAGACAGAGGGGAAGGAGGAAACCATCCGCAGCCGCGCGGAGACTTGACGCTTTTCCATGCATGCGCGCGCCTATCTTTTGCATGGCGTGGAAAAGCAGCAAGTCTCCGCGCGGCTGCGGATGGTTTCCTCCTTCCCCTCTGTCTCTTTCCCCTCTGTGTGTCTGTCAGACTCTGATTCCCTCCCTCCGTCTCTCTTTCGCTCTGGGCTTCTCTCTCTCTCTGTCACTGTCTTGCGCGCTCTGTGGTGACGGTGAGGCAGGGGCTGTCCCCTTCACGTTCCTCGTCTCCCCGGATGGCGTCCAGAGCCATCCGCAGCCGCGCGTAGACTTGCCGCTTTTCCACGCATGCGCGGCTGCGGATGGCTCTGGACGGCATCCGGGGAGACGAGGAACGTGAAGGGGACCTCGCGGATGACCCAGCGTATAAGACGATCCCCCCACTTGGAGGCATGTTTTTCGGGGCGAAAAAGTCGTCTTATACGCCGGCAAATACGGTACATTTATCTAATGGTCGTAATGGTCATTATTATGGTGGGTTTATTGGGGAATGTGCATAATTTGTTTCAAAGGATTTGGGACAGATGACTTAAATCAGTGAAGAATTTTTTGTCCATATTGTAGGCCCTTTAGATAAATACTGATCAAGTTGGTTGCAAACATCTCAAGGAGTAACTATAATGAGAACCCGGAAGGATTCCTGCCAAAATAACCCGGGGGAAAAAAGAAACAGAAAGAAACAACATAAAAAGGGAAAAGTGAATGCAGATGATCCAAATGTAGGTTCTTGTAAAAAATTTAATAAAGATAAGCTTTAATACATTATTTATGTGTTAAATAATGTATTAGATTATAAGCAGAGTGTAAAAGAGTGTAAAAGTGAGAAAAGAAGAAGAGGTGGTTAGAAAAGAAACCTTTCTTGAGCATGCAACTTCCTCTAGGTTACCACACACACACAAAAACTAACGTAGTTAGAAGGATTTAAGATCCATAATCAGTGGGAGACTAGTAGGATATGGCTAGTTCCTTAAATGTTGACATTTAATTCAGAAAACATTTAATATCAAATTATCAGATGTGGCTTGTAAAACTCTGGGAGACAACTAGATGGCAGCAAAGACTAGGGATTTTTTTTGTATCCCATGTAGCAAACATTTGGATTTAAGTTGCAAATATAGTCCTATCTTAGCATGCACAATTAATTCAACAAAAGTTAGAAACATGCCTAAACTAAGGGAAATAATAGAATGTCAATGACATTCCTTGCAACTATTTATACCTCTTAATAGTCTAAATGACCTTATCAAAGTAGAATATCTCTATCATTTTGCTTCTGCAAATGTTGCAACCAAACTTTATTGTGTTTTAGGAATCTTACAAAAATAATCAGATGCTATCTCTAGCTGCCTTTGGCATCCTGCATAGTTTATATAATAGCAGCAAAATTGGGCACAAAAATTGACCAAGGTGGACATCTGGAATTTAATGAGAAAAGGAATGGTTCTGCTTCTTATTTTGGAACATCATGTTGTTAGTTGCAAAGTTGTGTCCAACCCATCGTGACCCCATGGACAAAGTTCTTCCAGGCCTTCTTGTCTTCTACCATTTAAGTCCATTTAAACTCACGCCTACTGCTTTGGTGACTCCATCCAGCCACCTCATTCTCTGTCCTCCCATTGTTCTTTTGCCCTCAGTCTTTCCTACCATTAGGCTCTTCTCCAGTGAGTCCTTCCTTCTCGTTAGGTGGCCAAAGTATATGAGTTTCATTTTCAGGATCGCTGCACCTCACCGCGGGGAGGCGGTGCCGAATATTCCTATATGGTTCTGCCCCAGGCTCCTGATGGACCCGGAAAGGTTCCAGAGGGAGCTTGGGCCAATGCCTTTGGACTTGCCCTGCGACTCGACTGAGGACCTGGTGGCCGCATGGTTAAGTGTGGCCACGGGGGCCTTGGACCGAATCGCGCCATTGCGGCCTCTCTTGCGGTGACGAATCACCCAGGCTCCTTGGTTCACCGAGAAGCTGAGGGAGATGAAACACCACAAGAGACGCCTAGAGAGCAGATGGAGATCCTCTCGCTCCGAAGCCAACCGAACACTAGTGAGAACCCATATTAGGACTTACTTAGTGACGATAAGGGTGGCCAAACGTGAGTATTGTGCCACCCTTATTGCATCTGTCGCCCTGTTTGGGGTGACCCGCTCCCTCCTCCACCAGAGGCCGCGGGAAGGCCCTCTACAGGGATGAGCAGAGGAATTTGGGATTTATCTGCAGGATAAAATCACTCGGATTCGGAATGAGTTACCGTCCATTGAGAGTGGTCCAGTTGGACTGTCCGAGGCTGCTCTTGAGATACCATCCTGGGAGGAGTTTGACTTTGTTACTACCGAAGATATGGACAGATTGTCAAAGAGGCTTAAGGCTACCACATGTTTATTGGACACGTGTCCCTCCTGGCTTGTACTGGCATCCTGGGAGATGACACGAGGCTGGCTCCAGGGCATTGTCAACGCATCTCTGAGTGAGGGGTCCTTGCCTGCCATCTTGAAAGAGGCGGTAGTAAGGCCCCTCCTCAAGAAGCCGTCCCTGGACCCAGCATTATTAGAGAACTTCCGTCCAGTCTCCAACATTCACTTTTTAGCGAAGATTGTTGAGAGTGTGGTGGCCCAACAGTTTCCGCGACACCTGGAGGAAATTGATTATCTAGACCCACGCCAGTCTGGCTTCCAACCCGGTCACAGCACCGAGACGGCATTGGTCGCGTTGGTTGATCTCTGGAGGGTGCGGGATAGAGGACATTCCTCT
This sequence comes from Rhabdophis nuchalis, assembly GCA_039707465.1. NCBI lineage: Eukaryota > Metazoa > Chordata > Lepidosauria > Squamata > Natricidae > Rhabdophis > Rhabdophis nuchalis. The sequence continues at coordinate 170,699,833 of CM077645.1, forward strand.
ATCCTAGTCCTGTTAGACTCCTCAGCAGCTTTTGATACCATCGACCATGGTATCCTATTGCACCGACTGGGAGGGTTGGGGCTGGAAGGCACTGTTTTACAGTGGTTCTCGTCCTACCTCTCTGGTCGGTCGCAATATGTGTTGGCAGGGGGGCAGAGGTCGGCCTCGAGACCCCTCTTATGTGGGGTTTCTCAGGGGTCGGTCCTCTCGCCCCTCCTATTCAACACATATATGAAGCCACTGGGTGAGATCATCCATGGTTTTGGGGTGGGATATCATCTGTACGCTGATGATACTCAGCTGTACATATCCACCCCAGACCACCCCAACAATGCCGTGTTTGGAGACCGTACGGATCTGGATGGGTAGTAACAAACTCAAGCTCAACCCGTCCAAGACTGAGTGGCTGTGGTTTCCGGCACCCCGGTTCAGCCAGATTACTCCAACTCTGACCATTGGGGGCGAAACACTGGCCCCCGTGGAGAGGGCGCGCAATTTGGGTGTCCTCCTGGATTCCAGGCTGTCCATGGAGGACCATGTGGCGGCCGTGGCCAGGGGGGCGTTTCATCAGGTACGCCTGATGCGCCAATTGCGCCCCTTACTGGACCGGGCTGCCCTTCGCACAGTCACTCAAGCACTCGTGACATCCCGACTCGACTACTGCAATGCTCTCTACATAGGGCTTCCCTTGAGGTGCACTCGAAAGCTACAGTTAGTTCAGAATGCAGCCGCGTGGGTGATTACGGGAGCTTCGAGGCACTCCCATAAAACACTGATCCTGCGCGAGCTGCACTGGCTTCCTGTGGTCTTTCGGGTGCGCTTCAAGGTTTTGACGACCATCTTCAAAGCGCTCCATGGCTCGGGACCTAGTTATATGCGAGACCATCTCCTGCCCCATACATTCCTTAGACCGATACGCTCCCACAGAGTGGGCCTTCTCAGGGTGTCGTCGGCTGGACAATGCCGACTGGTGACACCCAGGGGAAGGGCCTTCTCTGTGGCGGGCCCTGCCCTGTGGAACGACCTACCCCCAGAACTTTGTACCATCACCGACCTCCGCCTCTTCCACCAGTGTTTAAAAACACACCTCTTTCATCAAGCCGGCCTAACATAACCTCCGCTGGGACTACTTTAGATAGTTTTATTTCGGGGATTTTAATTGGTTTTTAGCGCAGGACAGGCATTTAATAGGTTTTTTAAATTTTGTATTACGATTTTGTATGTATTTTAAATTCCTGTGTGCCGCCCTGGGTCCTTTTGGAGAAGGGCGAGATATAAATCTAATAAATAAAATAGGATCTGGCCTTCTAAAGAGCCGTCAGGGTTGATCTTCTCTAGGACTGACCAGTTTTATCGCCTTGCAGTCCAAGGAACTCGTAGGAGTCTTCTCCAGCACCATAGTTCAAAAGCTTCAATTCTTTGGCGCTCAGTCTTTCTTATGGTCCAACTTTCATAGCCATACATTGCAATTGGGAAAACCATAGCCTTGACTATACACACTTTCATTGGCAGGGTGATGTCTCCGTTTTTTAGTATGCTGCCTAGATTTGCCATAGCTTTCATCCCCAGGAACAAGCATTGTAGCACCTCATACTTTCAGTATTCCTTCTTGTTTTAACTGGAGTACAGGAAGGTATGTTTAGAGTTAGAAAATGAGCCACCAAGCTTAAATCTAAGAATTTTTGGAAAATAGTGCTCAAGGTTGACTCAGCCTTCCATTCTTCTGAAGTGGGTAAAATGAGGACCCAGATTGTTGGGGGCAATATGCTGACTCTATAAAACACTAGAGAGGGTTGTAAAGCACTGTATATGACTCTAAGTGCTATTGCTATTGCTAAGAGAGAAAACCAGAATCTTTCAACAAGTTATACAGGTAGATCATGTTTAGCAATTACAATTGGGACTGACAATTTGGTTTGTAAAGCAAAGCAACTACTAAGTGAAGCCATGACTGTAAAGATTGTAATTGTGAACTGGTTGCTAAACAAGGTGGTGGCTAAATGAGGATTAGCTGTAAACTAATCAGTTTATTAAATATTGTGGGTATGTTGCATGCTAAATATATGTTGACAAATTAAAGGATTGAGTTATAGTAAATAACTTTCTGAAGAACCATCTAATTTTCGTAAAGATTATTCAACCTTAAGTGCCAAGAGTGCCAATCAAAGCTGTTGGCACTCTTAGTTAAAATGTTAATCAATAAGAGATAATCTTATTCAGAATGTATGATTCTGGTTCAGGTTGCATCAATTCAATAGACAGAGTGTGACACAAATTGGCAAATGCAAAACAAATCCAAATATATTGTTTCTGATACAAAATTGTTTTTATCCTCTGCCATAGGGCTGCTATCAGATAACAGTCATGCGTTTCATGGAATGAGGCAAGGATGGGTTTTCACTCTGCTGCTTTCCAATTTATTCTTAATGATGAGCATCCAGTTTTTCCCCATTCAAGATTGCTGAGAGGAGTTAATCTCTTCTAATGTAAGATGATAATTAGATTCTCAAATCACAAAGATTGAGATTCACAGATTGATAATAGCACTAAGCAAATCATTAGTACTGTCATCAATTGTGTTAAAATCCTCTTTGAAATTAATTAAAAAAAGCTAAGATCTTCACATCTGGGCAAAACTCCAAAATGTAAGTGGCAAATAGAGCAAATAAACTGAACTACTTTCTGTTTACTGTTTTTTGGGTTAACGTTTTCTTCTACTGGTAGATGGACTCTACGTTGCTGTAAAGCATAATACTAAACAAATGCTTTTCTGACATTTTGTGTTTTACCATTAAAGGGTATTAAAACCAGTTATTTATGTAATAAGAACTGTATTTTTTCTCTTTTTTCTTAAAGAACTGAGATCTGTTATGTTAGTATGGACAATTTTAGACTAGAGTTTTGAGATTATATTAGCTTCTCCTGTTATGAAATATAGTGAAAAATGACTAATCCATTAACTAATTGTTATTAGAACTTTTAATTTTTGGTTACAAATTATTGGTTATAATTTATCTAAGCAACAGACAGACAGAAAAAGGCTAGAAAGATCAGGCAAACAAATAAGGCATAAGAAAATTAAAAAAGAAAAGATTTGGGTGGAAATAATATTTCAAAGGAATGATTCCCATATTCTTCATAGATTTTACATGTCAAAACAATCTCATGTACTTTGATGAGTTGAAATTAAAATAACACAGATTTTTAAAGATTATAATAGGGGGAGAAAGATAAGCAAAATCAAATCATTTTGGCCTTGGAGAAACTGGAGATAAAATAATGCAACTCTTGACATAGCACAGATGAGTGCTGTGCTGTTTTAATGGATACATTCTTTATTGCCAAGTAAATCACCAAATGTGGTCATTAAGGGCAGCAACAATGACAGCAGATGCTGAGACATGAGGACTCTTAAATGTTGGCTCTCAGGAAATCACACTAACCCCTACCAGGCATTAGAACAGAAACAATCTATTATTGCTTCTATGACTCAATACTCTTCTACTGTAGTTCTCCAAGGCCAATCAGCAAACTTGCCAAGAAAGTAAAGTTATTTTCACCTTACTGGAATGCAATGTATATTGTGCATGAGATTTATTAATCTGATAGAATTCTGGTGGTATCAGATCCAAGCCCAAGGACAACACAATGAAATCCAATTAATTTTAATCCTTTACTTGTTTACACCTATTGGACAGAATCTTGCCAAACAAAAGTTAGAGCCTTGTTTCCTATCAGATATAGCCTCAGAGACTCTACAGTGTGGCTATCCCAAAACTCTTCTTTCCTCCCCCATCCAACTTGGCACTGTGCAGTCTCTTAAAATGGGCTTCTCTCTGATCGAATATTGCCTTTTCCCTGGGAAAGATCTGTGCTTCCAAAATTCCTCTCTAGTGCTTCTCCAGGTGCTCATTCCATCACAGGTGTTAATAGCAGGGCTAGACGGAAATGTCAGGAACCTTTCAGCATATTATCTCCCCATAATAGTTGCTTACCTTTGGCCTCTTTTCTACACCTATTTTTTTTTCTGCTGGTAGAGAACAAGAACAAGAGGAGGGTCTCAGGAAGGGTTTTTCCAAAGGATCCTTGCTTTGAAATATTTCCACCCAAATTTCTCTTTTTGAAAATTTCCTATGCCTTAATTGCTTGCCTCATCGTTCTATGTTTCTATAGCTTCTGGTGGTTTTCCGGGTGCGATTCAAGGTGTTGGTTACTATCTTTAAAGCGCTCCATGGCTTAGGACCTAGGTACTTACGAGATCATCTTCTGCCACCGAGAACCTCCCACCGGCCAGTACGCTCCCATAGAGAGGGGCTCCTCATGGTGCCATCGGCTAGACAATGTCAACTGGCGACACCCAGCATGAGAGCCTTATCCATGGGAGCACCTGTCCTCTGGAACGAATTGCCCCCAGAACTATCCCTGACTTACGCACCTTCCGCCGTTCTCTCAAAACCTTTTTTTTCCCCAACAAGCCAGGCTGGCATAAAAATGATTTTTAAATTACAAATGTTGATTAATTTTAATCAGGGTTGGTTGGGTTTTTTTCATTTTTAGGCCAAATTGTTTAATATCGCTTTTAAAAACTTTTTAAACTTTTTGTTTTTGTCTGGCTGTACACCGCCCTGAGTCCTTCGGGATTAGGGCGGTATAAAAAACCAATAAAACCTAAACCTAAAACCTATCCTTTTTCTGTCTGTCTGTTGCTTAGATAAATTATAAGCTTGTATATAAGACTGAGTTAATTATACTGAGAGTTTTTAAAAAAAAGATGCTAGTAACATCAATATTTAGATAAGTAAGTAAGTAAGTAAGTAAGCAGCAATCCTCTGTCTACAATGCTTCAGGATTGTGTTGTTACCTCATTTTTAAAAATACAGCTGTTATTAGGTCATGAATTTTCATTTTGTAAAAAATCCACAGCTGTGCACCACGGGCAACTAAAGGAAGCATTGCCTATGTTCCTTTGAATGCTGGAAATAGAGATGTTCGGGAACAGGAACACCATGTGTTTGGCAACTGCCTGATGTCACCACTTCAGAGAAGGCCATGCTCATTTTTTCTGATACCGTGGTAAAGATGTTAACGATAAAAACAATTTATTTGCATAGTACATGGCTGAACTGATTACAGCAGTGTGCCCCTTGAGTCATTGAGTTGAATCCAGACTTTGGTAGTCACGCTTCAATCATATTAATATCAATGGAAATTGAGTTATCCATGACTAGATTCCCATATTGATTGTTGGATAGACCCCTCTCTCAATCACCTTTGTATAAATCTCTTAACCACAATTGTTTAAATTGTGTATATTTACATTATTGGGCATTCTTGGTTTTTTTTTAAGAATTAAAAGTCTTCTCCCAATTCTCAAATGTATTTAGCAACATTTTGTACATTCATTGCATTGCCCATTAAACAAAATGCACATTAATTACATTTGTAATGGATTTCTTAAGTTGTTGTTCAAGGTTTTTTGCTTTGTGTTCTCTGGTGTCCTTGATGTATAATAAAATATTCATGAAACACTTATATTTTATAGCAGAAGCTAGCCTTTGAAATGCTGTTTTCATTTTCTTACAAATACCAGAAAATAGATTCATAAACATACATACCTGGATTCAAATCCCAGCAGATGTGTTGGCTAAAAAAGTAACTGTCTTTGTTTTTGCTCTGTAAAACGTGAATAATAACTCTGCACCCAACAAGATTTCAGATGACCTTTGACTACTTAATCTACAAGGAGAATGGCATCATCTTTTCTAGAAAATCTTGTTGTCTTGCAGCTAAACTCTATCACTATTATCAGTTGCACTGTGTTTAAAAAAACTAAATGAACCTTGTGTTACATAGGATAAGTTCCCAAATGTGCTCTTGTCTATCAACAAAAACCCAGAGTAGGATGGAGCCATCAAGTGGCTCATTTGATTGATTGTTTTCACCAGGAGGGATATTGTTTTTGTTTTTATTTTATATTGGATTTCTGATTGTTCATAAGCCATGTAGAGTCTCTGAGTGGGTGGCCATATAAATCTTCTAAACAAACAAACAAACAAACAAACAAACAAACAAACAAACAAACTTTGTTTCTCACCTGACTGGAGAATTCTGAGAACTGATATCCACACATCTTAAAATGGCCAAGGTTGATGAAAAACTGGTCTACACAAATGGCAACCACTAGTAATTTGAGTTGTTGCCTTTACCTTGGGTTTGTTTTTTTTTGTGACTGTGAAATTTGAATTTATTACTGTTCTTTTCTTTTAATCATCTGGAGAACTTCTATGTTTGTTGCCCTAAGCAATAGTATTAGCATAATGTTTGGCAAACAAAATAAAATTTATTTGGTTCTTTGAAATTTAGATTTGAAAATACTACTGGTTTTAGGGAATTACTATAATTACAACTCTACCTGAATTGGACCCAAAGAATGATCTTGCCAAACTTTAAGCAACAAGATAGACAATTGCTTTCTGTTTATATGGAGAACTTCCCAGTACAATATGAGCCAATACTTTAATTTGTGTATCTATATACAGTATGTACAGTTTTCACAGAACCATCTGCACTGGTGTTGAAATTGTTATATGCTGATAGTGCCTAATTGTTTGTAAACAGAGTTCAAATTATGTGCATGCACACAGATGCCTGCATGTCTTCCAATGTAAGCATTAAAACAATACACAGAAAAGTGAATTAATGAATCTGTTTCTTATCTATTATTACCTTACTTGTTCCCTCCTCTCCTATGTATAACAAGATGAAGAGATAAAAGCTTGATTGAAGTAACTTGACTGAATAGCAATCATGTATACAAGGGCATTCACATAAGGCTGTCTGATGAAGCCATTACTGTGTGATGACAATATGAAGAGAATAAGCTCACAGACAAATTTTTTGTCCTAGTCCTTTATTTCCTAAAATGTTTAGGCTTGTTGTAAACTGACACTGAATCTCCTCCCCCCCCCCCAACCCCAGACTGAGGACAATTTTTTTCTAAGCAAAGCCCCTATCCAACCAGATTGTTGTTTGCAAGAGAAAAGTATAAATAAAATCTCTATCTACTTCTACAGCAAAGGAATATTGTGCCTAAAAACATCTAGTCTTTGAAACAACATCCTCAACAACATTTTTCCTGTCTGAGACTACCATCTTTTAGACACCAATTTTTAATTTCCCCAAGCTTTTGCATGCACATAATGCTTATTTTATGATTTATTTATTTTAAATGTCTGCTCTTCAGCTTGACTGTTTTTATTTTCATGAGAAGCATTTGAAATTATCCACTGTGACTCCTCAGGAGCCATTACTGATAGAAAAACCAGATGTAAATGCTTTACAGAAATGCAAAAATATGCCTGTTCAACCATGTTACAGTTAGGGGAACCATGGAAGGAACCATATTACATTTAAGATTTACCAAAAAGGAAAGTTAAAACAAAAAGCAACAACTCCAAGCTTAAAAAAAATAAAAGCCTGAAATAACCAGTCTTCAGAATGGATTGGATACCACAGTTGATATGTACAAATCCAGGGCAAATGAAGATATTATCAATTTATAATTTCACTTGGATTTAGAAAAAGAAAAGCAGTTGATCATGAGAAAACTCTTTGGGAAAAATAACAGATTTTTTTGTAAAACTAGACAATAAATTAAAGGTGGCTCCTTTTGCAGCAGAAGGAGCTTTGCATTTCACAGTTAAACATTTCAATGATTTCAAGTCAACAGATTGTTCCTCCATCTTTTTGAATATTTCCTGAATTCTCAAGTAGCCTGAGAACACTTGTGCCACACCTATTGTAGTTGTTGTAAAAGCATTTGAAAAATGGATTGGAATCTATTTAAACATAATTTAAATCAAAGTGGTTGGATACAAGATATCTGCATAGGGTCAAAAAAAAGTCAAGATGGCCATGGCTTATGCACAATTGAAACCCCAACTCTTTTTTAAGTGTTTTCCTTTTGTGTCTTACAAAAAAGGAGTAAGACTTTTCTTGTGAGGTCTTAGCGGAGATTTTGACCTTTCTTCAATTCTCTAATGGATACATTTATCAGATGCAGTAGTTATACCAAGTGCCCATTATGAAAGGCACAGTTCATTCATAGGCTGAAACTGAATTGCAGTTGGCTCACTAATAACAACATGGGGAAGAACAGTGATCTACAGGGAAAACAATTTAACTGATTCTTGACTAGTCCCACGAATCTGGGCAAGACCAAAGAAGCAAGAAAACTAATTTCAATAAGACATCTTTCATGCTATTGGGATAAATAGTCTTGGAAACAAAATAAGAAATTTCCAGTTTCATACCTCCGCTCACAATATATTGGTGTCTCTTAACCATGTTTATCTATGATGATGATTGGGTCTTGACGTCATTGTTGACTTTTGATAACTGTCTAAATAACTCCATGCAGCTTGCTTGGGAAGATTTCAGAGGTGTTTTACCACCAACTTCTTAGGACCGAGACAGAGAGAAAGTGGCCCAGAGTCACTCAGCTGGCTTTGTACTTAATGAAGAATTAGGACACTTAGTCTCCCAGTTTTTAGACCAGGGCTGCCAAACTCCTGGCCTGCGGGTCAGATGCATCATGCGCTGGTCATGGCCACGCCCAGTGATACTGCAATGATGACATGAGTTTGACATACCTGTTCTAGATTAATGCTTTAACCATTACACCAAACTGGCTCACATTCTGTGAACTACTAATTCTTTATGATTTATTTATTTGAACAAAAGCATTTATATCTTGGTTCTCAATTCATTCTTGCTGTTGGTGTAGAGATGAGAAGTTAATCAAACTTGCTTTCATTTATATTTTAGATACTGCTAGCCTAGCTCAGGTTTTGCCCAGTTGAAAAAAAAATCAGCTGCTTTTCATCCGTAAAAAGTGGGTCCATAGAATTACTTCACTTTTCTTGAATTGCACATGAGATTAGGAAGTAAGTAATAGGAACCAGTGCTGCCTGCTTCCCTTCTTTGCTTATCCCCAATTACTTCAAATCAATTCCTCCTTCCTTACCCAGTGTCTTGTGAAAATCTTGTTGAGGTTTTTGTGATGCAGAGGTGATATTCTATCAGTTTGGACTGGTTCACCCTAACTGGTAGTGGAAATCGCAGGTGGGCCTGCCGTGGCTGTATTTTGTCCTATTTAGGGACGTTTTTTGAGCAAAGCGCATGCACGGAAGGCTGGGCGCATGCATGGACGAGGCACACATTTGCGAACCGGCAGGGAAGGTAAATGAAAACCACCGCTGTGTGATATCCTTTCTTTATGTTTAACATTCCTTGTCTACTATAAAATAAGCAATGCTTTATTTAGCAAGCATTCGTTTAATGGCAGATATTTGTGACTGCATATTGCAGACACTATTTGTAAGTTCAAAGACTTCATTTAAAAAAAAATTAATAGCCCTTTTTATTTTAATTACCCTTACCCACAATGAAGATCAAATCTCAATATTTTAAAAATAACCTAATGAATGGAAAGGTGAAGTATTTGAGATGCAGGTAGAGTTTCTTGTTTTTGTTGTTCAATCATTCAGTTGCTTCTTACTTTTTGCATCCCAATAGCCAATATTTGTTCAGGATTGTCTATCTAGCTGATTCTCACAATATCAGTGATATTTTTCATATCACTGATACTATATTGTATTCATATGTACAGATCATTCATATGTACAGATCCAGGCCAAATGAAGACACTAGTGATTTACAATTTCACTTGGAATCAGAAAAGCAAAAACAGCTGTGAATCAAAGAGCTCATTGGGAAAATTGACAGTCTTGTAAAACTAGACAATAAAGTAAAAGTGATTTCTTTTGCAAGGGAAACAGCATTGTGTTTCACAGTTTAACACTATAAAGATTTCAAATCAATAAATTGCTCCTCAATCTTTTTGAAGATATTTTCTGGAATATTGAAGTAGCTTGAAAATTATGTACTTGAAAGTATTGTTAACTTGACACTTGCACCACATTCTATAGCCATCTTTCTAAAAGCATTTGAAGAGTCCACGGCATAGAAAAGCAACCATGGCATGGTATTATTACTTCTAATAATCATTCAGTATTTTAATTGAAAAATCGTGGTTTCCAACAAAATAATTGAGATTCAAAGTATACCTAATGATACTGCCAATAGCAGTGGTTGAATACGTTCAGAGGTGGTATTCAGCCAGTTCTGATAGATTCTGGAGAACTGGTAGTGGAAATTTTGAGAGTCGGGAGGGAATGAGGATTTTGCAGTATCCTTCCCCTGTCACGCCCACAAAGCCACTTCCACAGAACCGGTAGTAAAAAAATTTAAATCCCATCACTGAATGCGTAATGGAAACTCTTAAATCCTTGGTTTGAAATGTTCTGCATATCTGCAGTACAAATTTGGTAGGATTCTGGTATGATAAAGGGGGAGATAATTGTTTGCAAATGTGAAGTACTGTGCAAAACAATTAACGGCGTGGTCAAGCTCATTGTATAGCAGGAAATTTGGAATCCAGATCATTCATTAAAAATGAATCAGTTTCCATATCCATGTTGCCCAAACTGAATTACTTCCCATTGTGAATTGGTTGCTCTTAAATTCAGAACAATTATGATTATTTTTAGGCATTGTCAGGTTGATCCAAATATTTCAGCTTTAAAGTTGTTTCTCTTACATTGCAGCTCAAACCACTGACTATGATTTAAAACACATTTTAAACTTGAGTTCAGAAAAATTTATCTCCAGCACATGGGTTCTGTCCTGAATATAATCCAATCAAGCATCAAAAAATTGAAAAGAAAGTAACTTTTGCCCTGGAAGTGCTGGAAAATATTGATTCTGAATGTAAAGCTCACAACTTCATATTTCTGATAATAGGGAGATTACTAGTAGAAAAGTGCAAAGAGAGCATGTTGAAGAATGTGACAAATTCTAGGCTGCAATAAATCTATAGTGCACATGTTTGGACTAGATTTAAAAGTCTGAAGTCTTCTCTTGCGTCACATGAATTGCCTGAATGAAATATAAGGTGGAACGATGGTTAAAGACCTGATTTTTTAAAAAAAGAGCTAATGGTATATGACAATCAGTTCAGCAATTTGAAAAATACATGGAACAATAATGAATTCAGTAATTTACTATTGCAGCCCAAGTGGGCCATACGTTATCAAAACTGAGTATCAGTCAAAATTATTAAAAATGCATAGTTCTCTTTGCTCATCTATCTCTGAATGCAATAAAGTACATTTTTGCCATTGGTACATATAAAGAACAATATGATTACTGAGTCACTGAAAAGAATTTTGGTAAAGGTAAGGGTTTAACCAATCTCATTGTAATTTTATTACAATCTTATTACAATGACAATAAAGATTATTATTATTATTATTATTATTATGTCTGACTGTAGGGGGCAGTGCTCATCTCTGCTTCTTAATTGAAGGACTCAAAGACACTTCTGTGGTCATGTGACTAGCATGACTATATGCCAAGGAATGTAGAATACTGCTACCTTCCCAATAAAGTGGTACCTATTTATCTACTTGCATATTTTCAAACTGCTAGGTTAACAGGAGATGGGAAAAGTAAGGGGAGCTCACCCAGTCATGTGGTGCTCGGGTTTCAAACTTCCCAGCTGACAAGCTCAGCATCTTTAACCACTGAGCCATTGTGGCCCCTGAAAAGAATTTTTTCTTTAATATAAATATCCTGCAAAATCATCTATGTCTTCTTGAAGGCAGCGAAAGAATATAATCTCCAAAAAAGTATGCATGGCTACAAAGCGGTAAGAGTTTCACAGAAAGAGAAGTGAAAATAAAGGGCACATTAACAGATACATTACAATGGAATAATTATGAAAAGATTATCTGTGAACAACTTTTTAAGGCTCCACTCTTATTATTTGGTTTCTGGTAAAAGGTAAAGTTGAATCAACTTTAACTTTCCAGGAACATGGACACGATCATATTATTCTCCATATGATAATATGGTGATGGTTCTTTTTTATTTTCCAGTCTAGTCTATACCAAGAGATTTCTGATGATTTGTTAAGTACTAAACAGCTCTAATCCTGTTTAGCTTTTCAAAATCAAACAAATGTGATAGTTGTACTTAACAGCTATAACAAAGTTTTTATCCATTTTCCCTGCAGTTTCCAGGAAATGACACAGCACGTATTTTCAAAATCATATTTTCCCTACAATTATAGCATCAATGTGTGATTATTATACAATGAACATTCGACACATATTCCAGAAAATTTATTTTATACCCTGCCCTTCTCCAAAATGGACCCAGGGCGGCGCACAGGAATATTAAAATACATACAAAAACATAAAAAATTTAAAAAGCTTATTTGATGAAGATCCTGCGTTAAAACCAAATTAAAATCCCCAAAATTTAAAACTATCTAAAAGTCATAATGGAGGTTACGTTAGGCCGGCTAGATGGAACAAATGTGTTTTTAGGCACTTGCGGAAGAGGCGGAGGTCGGAGATGGTGCGAAGTTCAGGGGGTAAGTCGTTCCAAAGGGCAGGGCCCGCCACAGAGAAGGCCCTTCCCCTGGGTGTCGCCAGTTGGCATTGTCCGGCCAACGGCACCCTGAGAAGGCCCTCTCTGTGGGAGCGTATCGGTCTTAGGGATATATGGGGCAGGAGACGGTCTCGCATGTAACTAGGTCCCGAGCCATGGAGCGCTTTGAAGATGGTCGTCAGAACCTTGAAGCGCACCTGAAAGACCACAGGAAGCCAGTGCAGCTCGCGCAGGATTGGTGTTATATGGGAGTGTCTGGACGCTCCCGTGATCACCCGCGCGGCTGCATTCTGGACTAACTGCAGCTTTCGAGTGCACCTCAAAGGAAGCTCCATGTAGAGAGCATTATAGTAGTCGAGTTGAGACGTCACGAGTGGTGGGGTGACTGTGCGCAGGGCATCCCGGTCCAGTAAGGGGCGCAATTGGCGCATCAGGCGTACCTGATGGAACGCCCCCCTGGCCACGGCTGCCACATTGTCCTCCATGGACAGCCGGGAATCCAGGAGGACACTCAAATTGCGCGCCCTCTCCACGGGGGCCGGTGTTTCGCCCCCAATGGCCAGAATTGGAGTAATCTGGCTGAACCAGGGTGTCGGAAGCCACAGCCACTCAGTCTTGGACGGGTTGAGCCTGAGTTTGTTACTACCCATCCAGATCCGTACGGCCACCAAACACCGGGACATCACCTCGGCGGCATTGTTGGGGTGGTCTGGGGTGGATATGTACAGCTGAGTATCATCAGCATACAGATGATATCCCACCCCAAAACCACGGATGATCTCACCCAGCGGCTTCATATATGTGTTGAAAAGGAGGGGCGAGAGGACCGACCCCTGAGGAACCCCACATAAGAGGGGTCTCGAAGCCGATCTCTGCCCCCCTGCCAACACATATTGCGACCGACCAGAGAGGTAGGACGAGAACCACCGTAAAATGGTGCCTCCCAGCCCCAACATATCTCATATTGATGGAACCACAAAAAGAAAGACATTCAGATCTGGGTTGGAGCTATGATATTTTGTGACTTACAGTACATTGATTTACAGAAGGATTTTCTCTATGTGTATTCAGTGGTAAACCTTTGGATGAGATTCATCCCTAATCCCTAAAAGCACTTGCCTTATTGACAAAAACTAGAATTTAAAAAAATTGAGCCCCCAAAGTCTGTGACCAATTTCTCTGTAATGGACTAAATTTCTGATCAAAGATATCTCTCTAACTCCTGCAATGTTATTTTGCAGTATCTACTCAAAAAAACATATTTAACCTTCCTAATGGTCTAACTGAGTTGTTATAGATCTCATTCTCTTGAGGCTACACCCCAAGAAGTTCCAACCATTTGTATTTCTTTTACAATAGTTGATTGGATAGGCCCAATTTAAATGGGGCCTCCAGTTAATTCAGACAGAGAGGTCTTTCCAAAGAACCCAACTAAAGCCCCAAACAAATTTTAAAGGCAGTTCACATCTTAACTTGGGAGCTCCAACTAGGTTTATTCACATTGTGTTTCTTTTCCTGGAAAAACACAATATGACACTGCTTGTATTTTCCCTGTTCTTTTCTCATCTCCAGAGTGAAAAATATATTGCTTATTTATTGCCCTATGCAGGTTTCTTTTCTTTGTAAAAAAAATAATAATTACACTGAGTTTACTGGATCTTACTTGTATCTAACTTAGCAGTAAAACCAGTAAAAAGCTAAGTAGTTTTACAAAAATGAATTTGTGAAAATCATATCATGCTACAAGTTCTTCATCCCGATTCAGTACTTCTACTTCCCCCTTTTCTGAATGTTGCTATGGTGATGCTTGAAAACATGCTGTTTCAATTTCATTTCTGTGCATTCTTGAGTATCGGGCATGTAGCCTACGTTTTGAGATTTACATGGTGCAATGGCCTAGGTCCTTTAGCAAGAAATAGGGGTTAATTTCCTTTCAAGAGTCAATATCCTCTTGATGAAAAAACACTCAACAGTTACAATAAATGCATTTTCTTAATATATCTTCTGAGAATTTGATGAAATGCTTTTTTTTCTTTTCTGATGTTTTAAAAATTGGAATTTGCCCTAGCTTCATACTTTTGTTTGACCTCACATAATTAAGTTTTTTATACATACTGCCTATATGAATATCTTTACTGATCGTTTCCTCTCCTCTCTTCTCCTACCCTATCGTTATATAACATATAATGTTTTTCTTCTATTCGATTGTGTCTGATTCTTGAAGACTGCTTTAACAAGCTCCTACAATTTGATTGGCAAGGTTTTCTGGTATATTTTATATATATTAAATTTCCATGATGGAAACATCTATTCTCATGCACACATGTACAGTTAAATAATAACCTATTTCTATGAAAATTGTAAATCTCTTTCAGGTATAGTATATACACAGGATTTATATGTATAGAGTCTGAATGGAACAGATGCTTGAAAGCAAAGAATAGACATCTTTCTATTATAATTAATTGGTAATTGATAACTATTTGAAATCTAAGAAACCTCCCTCTTTTTGAAGGAGAAAAGATGCATTTTAAAATATTTAATTTTTGATCCTTAGTGAGATAATGACTGCTAACTGTAACTATTTCTAACTATATGAAGGTTTCAAAACAGTCAACATTTCTTTTACAGATATGAATATGCCAAAAGGCGGAAACATTTTTATATAAAAATAAAAATGAACTTTGTTTAGTTACCATTGTTGAACAAAAAGATAACAACAAGGGCTTTTCTCGCACACCTCCGTGGCCCACCTTTTTAATATTTTTATATAAAAATATATGGGCCATCTACTCATATTTTTCATATTTTTGAACCAAGTGGCATAAAATTTGCTAGAATTCTACAACCTTTACATTGTACTTTAAACCCACTGATTTTTCAGCTACGTAGGACAATGAGTTTTACAATCAATTTACAATGTAAATTGTAAATTTACATGCCTTACGCACAGTCCTTACGGGATGCCTTACGCACAGTCACTCAAGCACTCGTCACCTCTCGACTTGACTACTGTAATGCTCTCTACATGGGGCTTCCCTTGAGGTGCATCCGAGAGCTGCAGTTAGTCCAGAATGCAGCCGTGCGGGTGATTACGGGAGTGCCTAGACACTCCCACATAACACCAATCCTGCGTGAGCTGCACTGGCTTCCTGTGGTCTTTCGGGTGCGCTTCAAGGTTCTGACGACCATCTTCAAAGCGCTCCATGGCTCAGGGCCTAGTTATATGTGAGACCGTCTCCTGCCCCATACATCCCTCAGACCGATACGCTCCCACATAGAGGGCCTCCTCAGGGTGCCGTTGGCTGGACAGTGCCGACTGGCGACACCCAGGGGAAGAGCCTTCTCTGTGGCGGGCCCAGCCCTTTGGAACGACTTACCCCCTGAACTCCGCACCATCTCCGACTTCCGCCTCTCCCGCAAGTGTCTGAAGACACATCTGTTCCATCTAGCCGGCCTAGCGTAACCTCCATTACTGACTGTTAGATAGTTTTTAAATTTGGGGTTTTAATTTGGTTTTAGCACAGGATTTTATTAGAATAAGTTTTTTTTTAATTTTAGATGTTTTGTATGTATTTTTAGTATTCCTGTGCACCGCCCTGAGTCCGTTTGGAGAAGGGCGGGGTATAAATTTAATAAAATAAAAATAAATAAATAAATAAATGTGTATAAGCAGAGTCAAATAACAAGTAGTTCTCATTTAATTACCCTAATTTGGGCCAGAATTTTCAGCGCTAAATGAAGCAGGCATTAGGTGAAACATCACTTCCTACCATTATCGCAAAGTTTGTGAAATATCTGCTTATGAATTGCTGACTTTCCTAATTATGGTATATTTCTGATAATCATAAATAATTTTCCATTTGACAGTCTTCAGTTAGGGACAGCAGTTGGGATTGGAATTTCTGTCACTAAGTGACATAGTCACATAAAGTGCAGTGTCACATCACTTAGTGACAGCAATACTAGCAGTTTCTTCTATCATCATTAACCAAATTCCACTGGTCCTTAGCTGAGGACTGACTCTGAGCCAAGACGTTCCTATTGGTTCCCTCTCAGCTCCAACCTGAGTAAAGTACTGCCTTCTCTTGAATTTACCATGCCTATCACCACCTCTGCCCTTTTGGCTGCCTACCCTACCTGCTGCCCCCAGCTGCCCCCACTGCCCAGTTCTGCCCACTGCCACTGAGCTCACTATATCACATGTCACTATTGTATCACCCAGGGCTTTCTTTCATGCTGCCTTCTTTTGTGCTGGTAGCACTGGGGGTTTTCTCGCACACTTCCGAGGCCCTCCATTTGTGTGCCACTTGGGGTTTCTTGTTCTGACCTAGGCTTCCCAAGAGTATGAAGCAAATTCCTGGTCCCGACAAACCCCATTTTATTAATTGACTCAAAGGAGAATATACAGTCACAGACCTTATCTGGCATAGAGAGCTGCCAGGCTGATATCTACAAAACCTGACAAGGATTCTCAGAGAGTCACAGGCCAATTAAGCGAACTAATTGTCTCCTGCGACTCCACTCCCCTTTTGGTTCTCTTTTATTTCCTCTGGAAGGGGCGACCTCTGTTCTTTAGCTGTTCCTTTCTTCTGACAACTCTGCACATGCCCACACTGGGAACAGATTCCAGCTGTTCGTCTGCCTCCCTGCTGGCTGACTCTGAAGGCAGCTGATAACTGGCATACAGCTCTGGCCCCCACTCTGCCTCCTCCGACACAGAGCCTTCATCAGAGCCTTCCTCAGACTCCAGGACTGGCCTATGTTCCTCCCCAACCTCCTTACTGTCTGAATCTGCTGCCAGCTCCATTGGCTGCTGGTGGGGCACAACAGTTCTTTTGTATAAGAAGTGTGGGCAAGACGTCCCAAGTGCACCAATTTGAAAGAAGGACTGGGCTTGAAGGAAGTTTGAGAATCAGCTGTAAGTTCCTTTATTCAGCACTGTTTCAGATTTTAACAATTGCTGAACAAAAGGGTAACAGCAATATTTAGATAATGTTTATTTAAATAAATATATAGGAATGGAGGGGGGGAGGGAGGGAGGGAGGGAGGGAGGGAGGGAGGGAGGGAGGGAGGAAGGAAGATTTGGAAATTATCTTGCTTTATTGCATATATTTTGGACAAGAGTGCAGTAATTTCCCAAGTTCCATTCTCTGGGACATTTTTCAAAAAAAGAAATATTCCACTTTCCATGCCTATAATTTATCCAACTTAGTAGATCTAAAAGCATGCTGAATTTCAATTACAGAGTGATTTATATTTTCAGTTCACTTTCTCTGTTATGATACAAACATTCTTTTTGTGACAGGAGGCATAAGTATAATCTTATCACAAGTAGATGATTTAAATGGTTCTCCATCTGTCTCCAATTAGTCACTTCTCTCTCTTTTTAAAATCTATCCTTTTTGTTGTTTAACAGATTTAGTTTTCCAATAAATAAATTGTAACATTTCCCACTGGTGGAGATTTCTTCCCCTCCCCCAAATTAATGGCATTATTATTGATGCATGATCAAAAATTAAAATTGAACCACTGTTATATTTCTTGACTAAATTAAGCAGTAATTGAGGTATTTAAATGTTCCAATTCGTCAGTGTATGCATGAAGAAAGTTCCAAATTAGTAAATGAAGCATTTATAATTATAATAAAATTTCAAATTCATCATTTGATGGATGGGTTAATTAATTAAATATATAGAATTAAATTTCGTCTTAAGAAATAACTTAAAAATATCTAAACATTAATATTAATATCACCACTACTTGTCATTTTTTCAAAATTAAGTTGTCATTCTCATGTAAAGAAAAAAGGAAGAAAATTGAAAAGAAAAATTAAAATATTTTTAAGGTGACAATCAGACAATCATTTTTCTGGTGCTCTGGTGCCTGCAAAGACCAGCTGGCTGGCGTGCATGTGTGTGCTGGAAACCAGAAGAGCAGCTGGTGACCTTTGCATGCCCACAGAGAGGGTTCTGCCTGCCACCTCTGGCACACCTGCCATAGGTTCGCCATTAGGGCCCTAGTGCATCACGTTCTAATCAGTTTCAGGTCTACTTATCTTCCAAGCTTGGACAAGCTGAAAGATGGCTCTCCGTCACTAAGTAGCTTGTTTATCAACTCTCATTTTATTATGATGTTGAAATAAGCTTCTCTTTCTTTCTAGCATCCTTAACTAACCCCAACTTAGCTTTAGATTATGGATACCACATCTACAGTATGGGATTGGCTAAAGATTGTCTTATTTGATGAACTTTTGCTCTTTCTTTTCTTCTGGATTTCCTTTTTTGTTTTGTTTTATTTTGTTTCACTAAGCTTTTTCTGCAGCCACATTGATTTATTTCTCTGTCTTCCTTACTTTGCTCCCATTGGAATTGTTTCATGTTTCTTGTTTTGCTGGATCATATATTAAATTATGCTGAGTGTAAAATGAGACAAAATGATAAGCTGTGAAAAAAGAGGTCAACTATTCCAGCAGTCGGGATTACTTGGAAAACTACAACTGCACCTCCTCATGTTGTCCAGCAGCTTGTTTGGAAAGTTATTCTATCTCTGGACTTAACAGTGCTTTCCAAATTTATAGTCATCCACATATTCTGAGATAGGAAACTGCATATTTTAATTATATGCAGTGTGAAGACATACTTCCTTTTATCTGGTCTGAATTGCTCAGCATTTAAATCTCATCATTATTGTAAAAGAGAGGCCCTTGAGTTTGCCAATCTAAGCTAACATTCTTGTTTAAGCTAGTTTAGAAATTGTAACTTTGAATGCCTATCAACAATTTTCATTGTGTCTCTATTATTTTTCACATCTTTGCAGCTGCCTGTAATAATCTACCCAATATATTCTCTACATTATCTAGATGATCCATGAATTTCCTGGAATGAATGGCAGAAACAGCACTTGTATGAACAGTTTCTGTCTAACATGAAATTATGAATATGATACTCTCTATAACAGGGGTCCCCAACCCCTGGTCCGCGAACCGGTGCCGGTCCATGGCTTGATAGGAACCGGGCTAAAGGGACGGAGAGGAAGAGGAGGGAGGACAGGGTAGACCCCTGGGCAGAGCGCGCACCGGGGGCGGGAGAGTGCAGGTGCGGCTGCTCATGCCGTTGGGGGCCCTAGAGGGGTGAGTGAGCTGACTCACCCCCCCGCGTGCGCATGCGCCACCTGTTCCCCCTCCCCCCGCTCTCCCTCTATGCCGGCGGGTCCGCGGAATTTTCTTTAAAATGAAACCGGTCCCTGGTGCAAAAAAGGTTGGGGACCCCTGCTCTATAACACAGTGGATAGCTAACATAGTGAGTAAAGTTAGTTATAGATTTTATGAGGGTTCTTGCTCATTTTCAAAGTCTTGCAATTTTATATTTTAGAATATTGTGACTAGTATTTGTACAACACTATTCCCTTTGGAGTCTTGCGCT
Source organism: Rhabdophis nuchalis (assembly GCA_039707465.1). NCBI lineage: Eukaryota > Metazoa > Chordata > Lepidosauria > Squamata > Natricidae > Rhabdophis > Rhabdophis nuchalis. The sequence continues at coordinate 170,719,773 of CM077645.1, forward strand.
AGTCTAAATGTCATCAAAGCAATCTTATCATTTGTCATGCTAATGCAATATAACAAACATTACCTTATGGGGATGAATATGGAGACAGGCTTTATATGATTATATAGCATAATGACAAATGCTAACAATTTATGTTCATTAGGAAAGCAGCATTCCCACAAAATAATTCCCATAAAATTTTATTTTGCCCCCACTTTCCAAGAGGTAAGTGTGTGTGTGTGTGTGTGTGTGTGTGTGTATGTGTGTGTGTGTATAGAGAGAGAGGGTGGGAAGGGAGGAAGAAAATGCACCAGTTAGAAATCAACAAGCAAGTTGAAGCAATATTGGAAAAAAGTGGAATTTGTGAATAAAAATTTCTATCCTATTTAGATGTAAGTTTTTAGATTAAAAAAGGCAAAAGAAAAATGTTCAACACAATGATTGTTCAGAGCTGAGAAAAATATCACACAAGGTCTTTTTCCAATTATTCTGGAATGTTTTTTTATACCATAAAAGAAGTCTAGGTGGGAAGATCCAGTCTAGTATGTTGATTTGCAAAAGATTGTTGGATGTTTTCTGAAGTGAGGCATTTCATGCTAGGCAAAGTATAGATCCCATACTCTGCTTTGTTAAATTCCTTGTATCTGAAACCAGTAAAGTTGTGTATTTTGCCATCCTCTTAATCTCCAGAGGTGCAGTGGCTTCTTTTCCTTTCTTTTTCCTTTCCTTTTCCACTACTTGTTTTTGTGCACAAAGCTGTTGGTAGAATTCCTTTCCTTCTATTTCACTGATGTTTGCCTTCAAATCCCACTTAAAGTATGGCAATAAACATGCAATTAAGGAAATGAACTAACAGTTCACTGTTTTTGTCAGAATGATAAAACTGATATTGTGACACAGGCTCTGCCCCTTTTAGGTGTGCATGCAACATTGTGATACATGTACCAAAGTGATGGGCTTCGGTTGCAATGCTACAACACTATTTATGCCATTCTGAGAGCCCTCCCCATTGCTTGCCCAAACCCCTGAAGCAAAACCCTTTTGATTATTGATGGGAATCTTCAAGCTACTTGCCACATCTGGACCCTAAATGGCTATGTTGGAAGAAATGTCCAACTGGGTTCAGTTCGAAGTGGCGAGAAAGAAGCTGAAAACATGGAGGCTGTGTGAAAGGATTGTTTAATGGTGAACAGGAAACATGGGTTTGAAGTCCTGGGTAGTTAACCATATGTAGTGGAGAGAGATTTATACCCTCTCTTGGACCCTGCCGTAGAGCTTCCTGTTCTTGTGCAAGGGCAGGTATCCCATTGGTTGCTGTAGGGGTCATGTGCAAATCCTAGAGTTTGTCCGAGGTAAGTCTGGTTGAACTGTGGACTGATGAAATGTTCCCAGGTGATTTTGCAATGCAGTGAGCCTGCTATTAGATAGGTAGAGGGCTAATCCTATCAAGTCCTGAAGGCCACGTCTTAATCCAATCACCCTGGAGCTGAAAGGGGGGCGGGTAGGGAGCGGCAGAGAGCTGCGGGGAGCTGCTTTTTCTTAAAAACATGTTTCTCCTTTTCTCATCCAGGGAAATACAATATTCTGCCTTTTTAATATTTCCCAACATATTTCATTCTTCTAGGAGCGGTGGGTGCTAACTTTCTTCAGCTAGAATCCTGCTCCCACCTCCTTACTTCTTTGCTTCTTTCCAAGAAGCTGCCATCATAACTGCTACAGTATTATATTTATTCTTCTCCTACTTTTCAGGCAATTATCATCTCCCAAGCAGCTTACAACAACTTAAAAATAGAGTCAATCTCTGATCCTAGTTCACAATCTGAGAAGACAAGGCTTCACACAAAAGGTGAGAAATGGAGAGAAAAGAGACAGTAGGGAGTGCAATTCCTTAGGGCTCTAACAAATTACAAGCAATTTCCTGCCTTTTATAGACATTACAATCTGGGATTTTCCCTTCCTGGAACTCCTGCATGAGTATCTTCTGCTTTTAAGAATATTTAAAATTAGGCTAAACTCGGAGAAGAAAGGAATGCATTTAAACATTTTATTCTTAAGGTGCTCAAGAAATGGCTGTTTGGGCAAAATCTCTATACTTCAGAGATATTCCTGGATACTTTATGCAAGAGGACCGCAGGGGATTAATACTGAATCTGATAATGCTCCCAGGTTTTTCTCTTATCATGTAGCTCCTGTGTAAGACTTGAAATAAATTTAATCTTGTATAAAACACTTCCCAACTCATTATATATACAGAGGCAGGAAATTGTATTCCCCACAAATATAAAATAATATAAAGATATAACTAATTCATTTCCATTAATTTACAGTTCCTCAAGAAAGGCTTTCACTTTTCACTTATTATATTGTACCTAGAAAGCTTATTTTCATCTCTCGAACAATATTCTAGTTACTAAAACAAACAGAGAAACGTTGTTTCCAGTCTTGTCCTCCTTTGTATTTATTCTTAAAATACAGTAATATTATAATAATAGATCTTCCCTAACAAATTAAAACACTAATGACTTTCTGTGATAAAAACTGAATCTTGAAATTGACAATATTAATTTGATCCAAATACCTCTATTTTTACACCGCTACATTGCTTTTTAAAAATATTACATATCCAGGCTTCCCATGAATTCCTCAACAAAAAGGAGTCCACTGAGCTCAAAAAAAGATTAGCATTTTAATTGCGCTTGTTTTTACTTGTAATTACATTACATTTAATGAAGAACTCTACTTGCAGATTTAAGATAGGAAACCACCAGCTGTCGAAGGCTGACCTCCTTTCCAACTCCTTGGGAAAGCTATTCTTAAAATTAGTCACATCTCAGTTGCTTCTTGTAGCCCAGAACTGTGGCATATCAAGAAGCCCCCTTGTAGCTGAGTCTACCATGGATGGCTACATCTTTGTCCTGCCCTGTGGCCAGAGGTGATATTCTACTAGTTTGGACAAGATTGCTCTAACCAGTAGAGCAAATTGCAGGTGGCTTACCTCTATGGCATCCTATTTAAGCCATTTTTTTCACCCCCAAAAAAATTCATGGTAGAATCTGCGCAAGCACAAAGCTCACATTTGCGAACCAGTAGGGAAGGTAAGTATATACCACCCCTGCCTATGGCTCAGTGACTTCTTGCAATCCCAGAGCTGCAATGTGGCAAGCAGAGAGAGTTCTGGCATTGCTTGCTGCCCTGCTAGGAAAAGTTCAGGATGACCCAAAGGAAGAGATTGGGAGGATAGGCAGCTGGAGCAGTTGAAGGGCAGACAGTTCCTTAACTTGGAAGATCCAAAATTCAAGGCTAGCCAAATTATTAAAGTGAAGATGAAACCAGAAATTTTAATTTTGGGTTGAATAGAAAAAGACTTGGGGGAAAAAATGGAATTTTGATTTTATATATGTTGGCGGCAGCAATAAGTCATTGTCCCTTCTGATCTAGATTGACATAATTCCCATTATTTTCAACAGCCTTTGCTGCTACTGTATTTGTTTTAGGTAGACATTCAATAGATCTACAATTCAACCATAATCATATTCTACAATATGCTGCCTTATTTAATTTACATTTAAGAAGGGCATTTGGAAGAATTTCTCACCCTGATTCTCCAATATCAAAACCACTTGACAAATTACATTTTTTCTTCCTGTAATTGTTCAAGAAATTGAAATCTGCCATACACTGAACAACTGTTTGGAAAACAAGGTAAATGGTTTAAGTAGATTTCTGTAAATTGTTGGTTGAGTAAGGCTGTTAAATTTCTGAGGACATTCAGAAAATAATCTACAATGAAATGAGCAGACCTTTCTTCTGAAAAAAATAGAAATTATCCAGAAAGTTGTTATCCTAAGCATATTTATAAACTTATTAAAATGCAGCAGGAATGATAGGTAGGTGGACTGAAAATTACACAAATTAATCCATTGAAAGAAAATGACAACTTTTTTCAGTTAAAGAATGGAAGTAGAATCAAGACCAAGACATTTTTATGTAAACTTTCTCAGCTTTTCTACCATCTAGGTTGTGTGGAAAAACAATGTCATTTCTCAAAAAAATATTCATTTAAATTTGACAACAAATTTCCTTTAAAATATTTTTCCAAACTAAATGTTGTTGACAGATTAACTACATACTTCAGTTCACTATCTCCTCGGAGAACATACAATAGACTTTTCCTTAACTGGGCTTAAAACTCTGCAGCTAAAATACTTAATAATGTTGATTCTTCAAAATGATGGGACTTTACTTACATGGCTATGCATATAAAAACCTTCCCTAGTCTGCAGATTATATTTTGTGAGAGGACATTTGAATATTTGTGTGTTTATGTAAACCTTGGTGTGTGGATACACCTGAGTGTATGTTTAAGTCATTCATCTATTCATTTTTCCTTCCTTCCTTCCTTCCTTCCTTCCTTCCTTCCTTCCTTCCTTCCTTCCTTCCTTCCTTCCCCATCTTTCTATTCTGATAAATACTCAAGGCAGTTCACAAAATTAAAAAAAATATACAAGGTTAAAAACATACATTCAAATTAATATTAAATTTATTACAACATAGTTTAATAATTTCAAACCTGGCAAAGTAGTGATATCTTTGCACATTTCTAAATGTGGAAAGAAAGCTTGAACAGCATTCTTTAAAATGAAAAAGGTCTTCTGCAGTCACAACATAAGCCTAAGATTGAAAACCAGGCTTGTCAGATGTTACATCTTTTCCATCCTGCTCTATGGAGTAGAGAGTTGATCTCTGACAGAAAGCCACTTGAAGAGACTAGAAGCATTTGAATGTGGATTTACAGGTTCCTGTTACAGATAAGCTGGGTTGACAAAATCAGAAACGAGGTGGTGATAAGCCACCTGGGAAAGCCAAGAGAAATCATCAGAACCATAAAAAAGCTAAAGTTAGAATATTATGGATATGTGATGCGACATCCAGAAAAATACAGCATACTTCAGTTAATCCTCCAGGGAAAAATTGAAAGCAAATGAGGTCCAGTCAGAAGAAGAACATCATGGCTTCAAAATCTAAGGAACTGGTTTGGACAAAACTCAGCAGCACTTTTTCATGGAGCTGTTGATAAAAGTAGGATTGCCAACATGATCGCTAATGTCCGATGACGGATATGGCACAAGAAGAAGAAATGTATAGAAGTAGAACTTGAATGAAGCTTATAAAAGCCTGTATCTTATATCTAGGAACAGAGAAATGTAAGGCATATTTTCTTCTTCCAGTCAGAAGTAAAAGCTTTTTACAATGGAGGAAACTTCAAATGAGACTCCACTGCAGATCTTAAGGGACAGACAGGTTTTTAACTTAGGTTCTAAGCTACTCAAAGCTTTAAAGGCCCAAACCATCATGTTATAATAAAACAGAAAGCAAATTTCAATCAGGATAAATCTTTCAAAACCGGCATCTTATATTTCCAGTACTTTGCACTACTTGCAGCCAAAGTTTGTAACCATTTAAATTATTAAATCAATTAAAAATAATAGTGACTTTTATCACCTGAAGGAAGCAAGTTCTAAACTATTTAAAAGAATATTGTGTTGAAATCAGAAAAGCTGTATAGACTGAAAATACAACAGGGAAACCTGGGGAATTTTGAAAATGTCAGTGTTGAATTATATCTCCAAATCATTGCATCTGTTTTTGAGGAATATTGTTAATATTGGACATGGGAAATAGCCAAGAGAATAATACAGACAAAAAGTGTAAATCACCAATTGTTGAAAAGGTTACCTTTTCTACTAATAAAAAAAATGACAGTGTTTCCTATTGATATTGATTTTATAATATCTTATAAACCCAGCTAAATTTTTATATACACTTTAATACATTGCTACTAAATGGTTAATATCTGTGATATATTTAGACAATTTATATCAATTTTAGTATTGTCAGTAAATTAGGGTCAAAAAGATAAGTCATCAACCAGCCAATCTTTCTAGGTAACGGAAAGCAAGAGGCAGGGGTCTTGAGTTTTGTAGTTGAATACCTTTCATATTTGATGCCCAAACTGGACCAGTTTTTAATACTTCCCTTCTTTGTCCATGAGAGCTCATTAGATATAATGTAATGTTTAAGCATCAGTCTAGAGACCAGAAGGTTGAGCTCCACATCTGCCTTAACCTCAAAGCCAACTGGTGATTTGGGTCCAGTCACTTTTTTGTCTGTTCAAGGAAGAAGGAACTAGCAAGCAACCTGTCTGAAATGTGCTTTTTCAGGAGGCAACTGGACTTTTTCATTTTTCTTTGAAAATTTTTAGCTTTTTATCCAAGAAGTTTCTTCAACTCTGATTGGATGGTGGGGAATGGAACGATTTTCGGCCATGTGTCCCTTTACTGTTGAAGACACAAGCACAAGCTGTTGGGGATGAGACTGTGTGTTGTCTGCATCTCAAACTGAAGCACAAATTGTTTTTGTAGTCTGCAATTTTTCTGGAAATCTCTTCATACTCCTGCACCATTCAAAGGGTGACCATCCCAAAGTGCACAGCTAAATATCTATAGAGATTTTCAGTCATCCAGGACATGATTGTCCCAAAGATGCTTTTTCAGGAGGAAACTAGACTTTCTTGGTTTTCTTTAAAGATGTTTCACTTCTCATCCAAGAAGCTTCTTTAGCTCTGATGGATGGTGAGGAATGGAAGGATTTATATTCCTTGCCAGACTATTTGCAGAGTTGTTGAGGCCACTTGGAGGTTTAGCTGTGGACTCAGGGTAACCTGAGTAGTGCAAATGTATGTAGCGCCTTCTTGGCTGCAAGATGTTTTCTGCCCTGTGTCCCTTCAATGTTGAAGGACGCAGGCTGTTGGAGATGAGTCTTCAAAGGAGAAGAGTCTTCAAAGAAAAATAAGAAAGTCTAGTTGCTGCTTGAAAAAGCACCTTTTGGAATCCCATAGAAAGCTTTACACAAGTGGTGAAATTCAAATCTTTTATTACCAGTTCTGTGGGTGTGGCTTGGTGGATGTGGTGTGGCTTGGAGGGTGTGGCTTGGTGGGCGTGGCAGGGGAAGGATATAGCAAAATGTCCATTCCCACCCCACTCTGGGGTCAGCCAGAGGTGGCATTTGCCGGTTCTCTGAACTACTCAAATTTTCTGCTACCAGTTCTCCAGAAACAGTCAGAACCTGCTGGAATTCACCCCTGCTTTACACTGTCTTTACTGTGAGACTTATCCATACCCCCCCCCCCCCCCTGGTCCTTAGTAATTATTCCAGTAACTCCAGATAAGAAATATATTCTTAGATGTTAATCTGACTGTATTTTGATTTTTTTAGGGACTATTCTACATCCCTTCGACCGATCTGCTCCCACAGAGAGGGCCTTCTCAGGGTGCCGTCGGCCGGGCAATGCCGACTGGCGACACCTAGGGGAAGGGCCTTCTCTGTGGCGGACCTTGCCCTTTGGAATGACCTACCTCCTGAACTTCGCACCATCTCAGACCTCCGCCTCTTCCGCCAGTGTCAAGCCGGCCTAGCGTAACCTCCGCTGTGACTATTTTAGACAGTTTTAATTTTGGGGATTTTAATTGGATTTTAGCGCAGGATGGGTATTTAATACGTTTTTAAATTTTGTATTTTGACATTTTGTATGTGTTTTTAAATTCCTGTGCGCCGCCCTCTCGGAGAAGGGCGGGGTATAAATTTAATAAAAATAAAAATAAAAAATATTCTACTTTTATATTGATTTTATTTTTCAAATTTGTGTCATCCATTAAAGGCTAGTTGTACCTCTAGGAAATAGATACCACAAAGATTCCTGAAACTCTACTTTATTGCAGGATGAAATAACAGCACCTGTACCCTATTATGCCAAAAATAATAAAGGTGGGGCAATCCTGAGTTTCTTTCTTACCACTTGTCCCAAAGGTGCTTTTTTCGAGAGGAGTCTGGGCTTTCTGTTTTTTCTTTGAAGATGTTTTACTTCACATCCAAGAAGCTTCTCCAGCTCTCACTAGAAGGTGGGGAACGGAAGGATTTATACTTCTTTGCAGCTTTGCAGAAAGCTGGTGATATAAATCCTACAAGGAGTATAAATCCTTCCATTCCCTACCTTCCAATCAGAGCTGAAGAAGCTTCTTGGATGAGAAGCAAAATGTTTTCAAAGCAAAACCAGAAAGTCCAGTTGCCTCTTGAAAAAAGCACCTTTGGGACAACCATGACTTGGATGACTGAGAATCTCCGTAGACATATGTACACTGAGATCATATGCACCAAAGACAAATTCCTTGTGTGTCCAGTCACACTTGGCCAATAAAGAATTCTATTCTATTCTATTCTATTCTATTCTATTCTATTCTATTCTATTCTATTCTATTCTATTCTATTCTTCCTTTAAGATTCTTTCCCTATACTTTTACAATTTAGGTATTATGAATTGATAATTAATGTGCTTGATATTTATATATTATTAGTTTAATATATAAATATCAAATACCTATATAGATACCTATATAGTTTGCTTTATATTTCTTTTCAATAACATTATTATTATTTAATTATGTTTCCTGGTTTGTTTCTCCACTCCCTAAACACACACTGAAATTAGAACAACTACGGACCTCCGCTCCTTCCATCAAAAATTAAAAACACATTTCTTCTGCTTGGCCGGCCTTGGGTAATTGAATTGTTTTTTAGGGTTTTTAGGGGTTTAGTTTTAGTTTGGGATTTTAGCGCAGGGTTTTAGTTTAATTCATTTTAATATTGTATTATGTTTGTGGTTTTATATATGTATTTTTAAATTCCCTGTGCACCGCCTTGAGTCCCTTCGGGGAGAGAGAGCAGTTTATAAATTATTATTATTATTATTATTATTATTATTATTATTATTATTATTATTATTATTATTATTATTATTATTATTATTATTATTATTCTAGTTTAGATCAGACTTTGACTTTGGCAGAGCCGCTCATAAAATAAAATTAAAAAGGACCTCAGAATGACCTTTCCAACTACCCAATTTGCATGGCTGGTTCTTGCATTTTAACAAGACAGTGACAGATTTAAGAGAAAGATATTTGCATAAGAGATGCCTGTTACTGTTCAGTAAGAAAGCAAGTATCCATATTGTCTAACTATCCTTTGTCTTGTCTTCATGCCCAGAGGAAAAGCTACTAGCTGAATTTGTATATAATTTTTCTATAATGTGATCATTTAAAATTTGTGCTTTTTTCATTAATCATCTTTGTACATTTACTTTATATTAGAATATATTTCAAAGCATAGTCTTCTTGCACTCTTATTTTTCTTATTTGTTTTTCTTATTTTTATTCCAGTAGAATTCCTGGTGGCACATGGCAATAAAAATGCAAAATAAGTCATATTAAAAACAAATAAAACTATTTTAAAAACAAATCCCTTTTAACAGTCTAGTATTATCACATATTGCTAGTTATCAGCAGATCATTTCGGCTACCAAATATTTCCTGTTTGATGTCTTTGGGGTTTATTCTCTCAGTCTATACTTCTAGCTTTCTTTACAGCAAGAAAGATTTGGTCTGCAGGATCAACAGCAAAGGAAATTACTAGGCAGGTCTTACATGTTGACTAAATGTAGCTTGAAGTTGAAAGCAAAATCTCCCTGGCATTAAGCTCAGGAGAGAGGCTCCCAATAGATACCTGAATTTCTGCAAGCACTCCCAATACTTGCTGACTTTCTGAGTGTTTCCCATCTTCTGATGCCATCACTTGTAAAAACAGCTAAAACAGCCTGACTAGAAGCTGCCAAATGAAATAATTTGCTAATTTGAATCTTCCTGTTCAACCTCAAAAGCAAGAATTAGTGATATTTTTGTGAGTAGATGCATGTACAGCAGTGGTGGAATTCAATTTTATTTTACTACCAGTTCCGTGGCATGGCTTGATGGGTGTGGCAGGGGATGGTTATCGCAAAATCCCCATTTCCTCCTGATCAGCTGGGACTCAGGAGGCAGAGAATAGATGGGGGCAGGGCCTATCAGAGGTGGTGTTTACCGGTTCTCCAAACTACTCAAAATTTCTACTACCAATTCTCCAGAACTGGTCAGAACCTGCTGAATACCCCCTCTGATGTACAGAACTGAGGGAAGCCCCAATTTGTATTAAAGATGATTGCTTCTCTAAAACTATTTTTAGAGAATTACGAAGTTCATTGCTCACATACTGTCTTTTTTTTTTTTTAGCAATGTAATTGTCTTGCTTTTATCCCAGAGCCCCAATGGTACAGTGGTGGTGGACAACAGGCCGTGGGCAGTATTGCAGGCAAACTCTACCCAAAACCTGGAGTTTGATCCTAATGAGGCTCAAGGTAGACTCAACCTTCCATTCTTCCAAGGTCAGTAAAATAAGGACCCAGATTGTTGAAGGCAAAATGCTGATATACTAAACCACCCAGAGAGTTACATAAAGCACAATGGGTTTGGTAAGTCTAAGTCTATACCTATTGATATTGCTATAAATTCATCAAGAGCATCTATATAAACTGATTAATGTGGCTTCATATCATTTGCCGAGAAGCATCTCTTCCCTGTCTAAGTTTGTCCCCAAATACCAATGCAGTCTGTGGTCCGAGAAAGTATATTTTCTAAATCTATAAAAGGAGACAATGCCAGTAGGTTTTGCAGTTTATGTTGCGTGGTGATTAAATATGTAATTTACCATTTGCTGGTTTTTTGAAGTACAAGTGCTGAGAGGCATATTTTGGTACATGCTGTTTATATGACCCGGGGGGGGGGGGGGATCAAACCAGGCATATTTTTATTATTTACAAAGATTTTATTATTATTTACTAAGAGGCATGATTAAGACTGTGTTTACTGATAAATACAGTTACCTAAAGAGGGATTTTGAAGCCTGGGAGTTATTTCCCCCCCCCCCCAAGGATTGTAAATTTAATCAGAAAGTGGATATAAAGATGATACTTATGTTCAGTGTAAGTAGAAAATCAGCGTTCTATGAAAAATGGAAACTAAGCATTTGGATGAGAGATGCTCAACTATACATTTACTATTTGTGCACGGACATCTGGCAGTCACGAGTAATAGTGCTTCCTTCCTTCTTTTCTCCCTCCATGGAACTTTGAGGACCACTGGAAAGCTTCAGGAAAGCTTCCAGAGCCTGGAGAGGGCAAAAAACGAGCTCAACGGGCCAACGAACTCCCCCAGCCATCTGGAACGCCAAAAACCAGCTGGCTGGCGCACATATGTGCGCCAGAGCTGAGGACTGCTGAGGGCTGCCGTGCCAGAAAATATGGCTCCGCGTGCTACCTGTGGCATGTGTGCTATAGATTCGCCATCACAGGCGAACCTATGGCACAATATAATTAGGCAATTATATTGTAAAACAAAGGGGGAAACAACTGTACATAGGATTAGTTAGGATTTACATAATGCACATAGGCATAGACACATAGCTCTATATTGTTTAATGATAAGAGTTAAATGGAAGCTAAAAAAAGGTAAGAATTATGAAATGGTTTTTGTACAATAAAATTTCCTTGAAAACATAGGGGAGACAACAGCTTCATCATGGTTATTAGATTTTTACTTTACTTTACTTTATTTTCAATTTATATATTAAAATGTCAATCTCTGTTTCTCATTATAAATAACTGTGGTGATATGATGGAAGATTCAGCAGGATATTATAGTGTGTGTGTGTTTGTGTGTTTGTGTTTGTGTCTGTAGGTGTGTGTTTGTAGGTGTGTGTTGTGTCCAAAAAATACATTGGAAGCCATGTAATGTAATCAAGCTGTGACCACATTTTTTATGTGAGTTTTCACATGTAATGCCTATGAAATGTATACAAAAACAATTATTCCCACCATGGATGTCCCTGGCAGCTTGAAAATGCACGCTACTTCCATAGAGCATTTTGATATATTTTTTCCCAAGAGTTTGCTCGGTGAAATTATCTGCCTACAAGCTATCATGGTAATACATTCTGTAGCAAAACAAAAAGACATTCTTCCTGAAGCAAACTATATAAAAAAGTTAACTGTGAATTGAAACCTAAAGACAAAATTTAAAAAAAGTTGTCACTGACAGTTTTCCAAGAACTCTGTATTAAATGGAGACTCAGCCCAGAACCTCATCAGAGTAACAGGATCAATCATGGTCCTTTTCCTTTCTAATACCACTAGAGAAGTTCATTTCCATTCAAGTAATGGGAAGGAATTTCATATAGCAGTACATTTCCCATCATTGCAGTGAACTGAGTACTATGACATTTATTTCAAATACAGCCCTATTGAGAATTGCGCCACATGACCACTTAAGCATTTGAATCTGTTATCATTTTAACATTGAATATCTGCAGGAGAATGAGAATGATTCTTTTTTTTTAAAAAAAAAAGCAGTCTTAGAGTCTTTATTGGATGGTTATTATTTTCTCTCTCAAGAGTTTTGTAGAATAGAGAAGAAAGAATTTTACAGCCACTGCTGTTCAAATGAATATGAGTAGTCTCTTCATTGCAATGGCAGAAAATAAATGACAGCATAAAGATTTCTTATTTCACAAAAGAGAAAGAAGTTTTCTCTGCTCTTGACTGATCTTTATGATTTGGGGTTGTTTTTTTTATATAAAAGGAAAATAAATGAATGTGAATCACAGGATCTGGAAGAACACAACTATACACTGAGGATTATTATTTTCACATTTTTTTTCATTACTATGGACTTTAACCTGGAAGCTTTGCTCCCTATTCCAAATCCTTAGATGATACTAGTGTTTTTTTCTAAATCTCTGTAAGAAATCTTTAGCTAAAGGGAAAAAAACAGATTTCAGAATTGACATATATGGCATTAAACGACTTTATCCAAAGAACACCTACCTAAAATAAGTTTTGGATAAGGAAATACTGGAAATGTTTGGAATAAATGGAAAATGTATCTAAGAGAACAAATTAAAATGCAATCAATGAACATAGTGGTAGGTGGCTAAGAAAGAATTCAACCTGGTTCAGACTTACTCCAAAGAGTAGAGTTTATATTAAAGGGGTATACATTTAACTCAGTGATAAATATTTCCTTGAAAATAGGAATTAGAGAAAACCTTTGAGACTAAGAGTTAGGGAGTACCCAACCGCAGGAACATTATGACTTTTGCTGATCAATGATACATATTAATTGCAATCTTAAATTGTTTGGTTTTTATTATATAATATTGTATATGACTCTTATATTGCTTCACCCATTGTTCTTGCATACTGTTTAGAGTTTGTTGACTGGTCTATAAATTAACAGGCAAAATAAATAAAATAGTATACATGCACACAAAAGAAAGTCCCACTGTATATAATTGGATAATATATCAAATTTTATTATAGGTAAGTAAGCATGGAATTATACCTTAATCTCTCAGCTATAAGACCATCACCATCACGATCATCATCATCATCGTATTATTCCCCATAATGAGTATAAGCAATGCCATGACAGAATTGCAAAACACATGGATTATAATTTATGTAAACGGGCTTTTACTGCTACCAAAATTACTAGGGCCACATAACTGAAAAACTTCTGGATAATAAGGATGCCAAATCCTTGTTGGATTTTAAAACACAGGCCCCGCAGAACCTGAAAAATAAACTGAGAGATATTATATGATTAAAAAGGAAAAAAAGTCAGGTTCATAAATGTAGCAATAGTAGAACATGAATGAATGGGCAAAAACCAAAAAGAAAAGGCAACAAAATACCAGAATTTGCAAGTTGAAAGGCTTGGGAAGAAAAAAGTCAACTATCAACTATCAATATGGAAATCTTGGATCTGTATTGGGGCAGTTTTAACTTTACTGGACTAAACCGCACTGACTTTGAAAAAAAAAGTAAGGAACTTTCTTCATACCATGACTATACTTCCATGATTCCTGGGCTTTTGTTTAGAACTGGAATAATCATAAACCACTTAGTCTAAAAACTGATATGCTTTGAATGAATACGTAATGATAACTACAACATTACTGAGCAAGTAATTGGAGCTGTTCCAATTTATGCAATATGGCACTGTATGGCATGATTTGTCAGACTGAATGGATGATATTCTTCAGCATTGACAATTTAATGCCTGTGTTTTATGTTTTCAATGGATTGTTGCCAAGAAGAAAAATGTTTATAACCAGTTGTTGCCAATGAGAAAGAAATTTGTACAGTACAGCTATTTCCTGCTTCACTTCTTTCTCTCCTTTTCCCAATAAACCACGAGTGCTAGGTCATCCATTGTAACGAAATCTATCTAATACTTTTATTATTATTTTCTCCATGATCACTGAGATCTACTTTTTAAATTGAGGTTACCGATAAAGACTGCCAACTCTTTGATGTCTATGTTACTTTGTAGTCAGCCTGACTCTTTGTACTGTAAGATGAGTTACTACATAACATGGGTGAGTTTTTGAGTTTGAAGTAGAATATTTCTCGCCCAAAGCAGAACTGCGATATCCTAAACGTATTTCTTTAAAAAGAAGAACAGGAGTAAAAAATGGCAATGCTAGCTTCTTCAGATTGTGATGTGGGTTTTATGGGTTTTTGGTTTTTTTTTGGGTCTTGGACTTGATCTGAATGTGAACAACCACTGAGTTGTATTCAGAAGTGAGAGCTTTTTCAAAATGACACAAGCAGCGTTATACTATGACAATACCTCCTCCAATTCTTTGGTATGAGAGTGCAACATCATGGCCCATGTGCAAGAAGGCTGAAGCTTTATCACAGAGCATAATGCTGCTTTCATCCTTTGTCCTCCTTGTTCCCTTACAGACCACTCTGAGCAAGCAAAGAGTTGGTATTATTTATTTATTAAGTGGTTTATAAGGCCACCCACTCAAATTATGCAACCATGGGCAGTGTATGTGTAAGCAGCTGGTAGAATAACCATCCTAACACAGAAGCTCTGACTTCTGCACTCATATGCACATCGCATGTAAAATCTGTACATATGCTCATACCATTCATACCACTCATGTAAGAGGCACTTTTATGGAAATATTTAGTTCCCTGAATCACCCAAAATAATAATCTGTGAATGGATTCTCCTTTACTTAGGTGAATAAAGATATCAAGGCAAAGAGAGAAGGATACAAAAATGTGTTTCGCAACTATCTCTATATCAATCTCCATTCGATTATCCTTAATTCCTAGTGGCAAAACATAAAGCGACAATTATTGTTCAGCTTCATTTCTATGTTTGCCTAGTACGTATTATGCTGAACAATTTGGGGAACATGACTTTAAAAAAAAAAGAATTATGTTTAATTATTTCACGGAACTGTTACATTACTAGTTGTTTCTTCTGTTCAGTGGAAACATGCTATGAACAATTTCTCACTTTAGCAAATCTGTAGAACTGTTGTTCTACAGTTATAGCTTTCACTTCTACTTATTTATCTTTCCTACCAGTTCATTTCTAATGTTAAACAATTACTCTTCTCTGAGCTGGAGAGGGTTACCTATTGTATCCCAGCTGTTGGTAGCTGGTTGATTCCATTTTTCTCTTTCTTTTGACATCCAATGTTTTCCTCTTTATTGCTTGTGTAATTTTATACTCACTTTGTATTTGTATCATTATTTTTTAAATCCTCCCCTACAGACTGCAGCTGTTACATCATTCAATCTCTGAAAATGATTTGTGGATTTGTTTGTATCTTTTAAAGTTCTGAACAGTCTTGTTTTCTTGACCCCAATGGTGGACTTTACTCATATATTACATTAATTAAAGGGTTGTGGGGTTTTTTTTGTATAAGCAATGTGCTTTGAAAGTCCCCTGAATATGCAGAAATCATCTGTGTGTCTTGGGGATGGCCCCATTTTATATCCTATCATTTTCTATTAGGTAGTCATGTTTGATGTTAGATTATGATTTCAGATGTAGATATGTAGAAAAATAGCATTGTGTTTGTCTCCAGCTGTAATCGGCTTGTTTCTTCAGTTAAAACTAATAGCTGAAAAGATCTTGAGATTATTTTTCGAGGGTATTGATCCAACTAAAACATATACAGTAGATACCAGTTGCTATAGATTATTGCAATATGTATTTTTCTATATAGCAAAAGTGGCCACATGCTTTTATCTATGATTCTGGTTCTTGTACTCAAGAAGAATAGGTATAAACAGAAATTAATCACAGTCTACCACAGCAATATATACCTGATCACAATTCTTGCTTGAAAGTAATCATTTTTGTAGGAATTATCTTCAGTCAAGGAAAAACTTTCCTTAGAGAGACATTTTAGTCCATCAGTTTTTAGTTAGTTTCTGAGTTCAGCTGCCAGCCACTTTTCTGCTTGCAACTTTTCCTCTCCTTCCCCTCCCTTTCTTTTACCAAGGAGAAGAAAATAAACTTCCCAGTCACTCTTGTTCCTCATTATAATTCTAAAATCAATGGCTTTACCTACATAAAATGTGCTGCTTAACATTTTACACATTTTATCCCACACATACAGAATATGGTACCTTCTCCTGCTGTAAAACACAATATATTTTACAGGGATGTAGCCCTAGCAACTATTTTTTCCCCAAATGGGTAAAGTCATCTGTTTTGAAAGATCTATCTCACAGTAAAACCCTAGTTATATGCGAGACCGTCTCCTGCCCCATACATCCCTTCGGCCGATCTGCTCCCACAGAGAGGGCCTCCTCAGGGTGCCGTCGGCCAGACAATGCCGACTGGCGACACCCAGGGGAAGAGCCTTCTCTGTGGCGGGTCCTGCCCTTTGGAACGACCTACCCCCTGAACTCCGGACCATCACCGACCTCCGCCTCTTCCGCCAATGTCTAAAGACATACTTTTTTCATCAAGCCGGCCTAGCCTAACCTCCCATGGGGGCTTTTAGAAAAGTTTTAAATTGGGTTTTTAATAATTGGTTTTAGCATAGGACTGGGATTATTTAATATGTATTTTAAATTATTTATCTATTTTCTATTTTGTATATTTTTAAATCTCCTGTGCGCCGCCCTGGGTCCTCTGCGGAGAAGGGCGGGATATAAATGTAATAAAATAATAAATAAATAAATAAAATAAATAAATAAATAAATTTTTATAGAGTTTAGACTGCATTTAGTTCACTTAGGACGCAACAGAAAAAAATCTGAGTTTAGACTTGTCTTTTAAACAATGGACAAAGTTAAGACAATTAATGGAAAAAAGTACAATTGATGAAAAAGTCATTTGTCTCAATGTGCACCATTTGTGTGAATCTGAAATAGATACAGCTGTGTTTTCTGCAGCAATTCAGTTAATGATATGTTTTGATGAAAATAAAGTTTACAAGCAATTATACAAATTACATAAATAAAGGATAACATAGAGATCGCGTTAAGTGCATAAATCAGTTTTAGCAGACTTTCAGTGTTAACTAGACAACCTGCTGCTCCTTAGGTCGCCATTTCAGAGCTACTGACCAGATTCCTCAGTTTCTTCAATCATGGCAGAGCTTCTAAAGTGCTTGAAAAATTCAAGGAGACATTCAGAGGTGTATCTGCCTTGAAAGGAGCCCATGGAAAAGTTGGCCACGGAAAACGTTTTATGACATTTTATATTATGTCATAAAATGCTTTGTATTATTTTTAAGTCATAAAATGTTTTATAAAATTTGCCAAATTTCATTCCATAGGAGTCATGGTTCCCAGTTTCTGTAAGTTAGCCCATTTGAAATACCTTGGGTCTAAATATTTTGCCCTGCGATGCAATGTTTTGCCCAGTTAAAGGTAACAGATAATAAGAGATTTAGTATTATGTAGATGAACATCTGTCTCCCCCCAATAGTTTTTTTTTTACTGCCCTTTGGCTTTCTCTGTTACTGAGTTAACTATCCAAGAACAGAATCTAGAACAATATCAGAAGATGGAAGAAGATGAATATTTTTCAGTTTAAAGCAGCAGATATTGGTTAAAAGTCAGGCTTCTAGTCACTAATTTACAACGTAAAAATGAGTTTTTTGCCTTACTGAGAATGAAGCCATGTAGACAGAATACACTGCCACTGGATATTGTACAGTGGTATCTTGATGCTTGTCAGTAATTCATTCTGGAAGACACAATGAATATTAAAACCGATAAGTACATGTGATTTACCATATGACCTGCTATTTCAGCTGGAAGAAATAGGGAGTCATGAGGTAGCTGATGACAGCAAGTTCTTTGTTGCAAATCAACTCCTGGAAGAAATATGAGTGTCAAGACGAGATTTTTACTTCAAAACTCATTGAACACTGAATTCAACAAGTTTTGAAGCAGCCAAGTGCCAAGGTATGACTGTACTGAGCAAGTTGTGCCTTTGTTTTTTGATTCATTATTTTCATTTCTTCTTAATAATCATTTCCAATTTCACTTCTATCTTTCAACAAATAGTCCAGCTCTAAAATTAAATGACTTCTCTAAAATGCATAATGATACAATAAAAGAAATTTCCTTGAGCCTCATTCCTGGCCCTCACCCCTGGAAGAACAATCTGGTAGTTCTTACTGAAATTACCTATCTTTCATGGCATACCAAGCCATGTGAGAAAATAGTGCTCCACATCATGTGTTACTCTCTGGCAATTAATGGGTAAAAATTAATGTAATATTTGCTATAGTGCTACCACCTGGCCATAGTATTGAGGAATCTGACTAGAGGTATTCAATCCTTCCATCCCAGGAGATAAACAAATCTCACAGGGCAGAAATAAAATTGAACTTTATTAAAAGAAAGATACAATTGCAGAAAAGCACAGTTATCCATAATAGAATGCGTGCATGTAATGCTATAAAAGAAATTTCAGTAGTATCTTAAAATGGAGATCTAGCTATTGCAAATAAATGGAACAAGAAAAGTATTTAATAGAATATATAAATATAAGAAAACAACAGACCACAAGGGGGTGCTGAACTGCTACCAATAAAGAGAAACTGGTTTGTAAGAGATAAATAACATAGATTCCCTGCAGGTTTGATTTAAACTGACATAAAAATATAATGCTCTTAAATTATGCAGAGAAAATAAAAATTGTTGCAGTACTGTATGCATAAAACACACTTTAACTTGGTGTAATTCTAACTAGTTATGTATCATCTTCTACCCTAGTACAAGATCCCTTAATCCATAGCTGAAGAAGAATGATCTCAGCTTTTTCTTGGACTTTTCTCTAACACACCAATTCTTGTTTGTCTCCCTCCACACAGAGTTCTGTCTTCATCTTTTATTAGAACATAACTCTTGTCTAGGAAGGGGTGGAGTTGAGGGACTCTCTTGAGCATAAATGCCAAAAATCTATGCCTGAGAAAAGTTGTTTATTCAAATTCAGTTGCTGTCTAGACTCTAGACTGGAAGGGAGGCTACAGTATCATGCATATTTCTGACTTTTACAGCAGCATGCATGTATGTTACATTCCTGGTATGAAAAAGGTACTTAATTTTGGAATCTTGTAAAAAACTCTGTCTTTGATTGCAAGATGAGAAGACAAGCAAAATACTGCAACATCAGGAATGAGACAGGCTCTACACTCTAAAAAGCATTACAAGGTAAAAGCACAAAAAGATTGGTTTTTTTTCCTTATGCAAGTAAATTATAGAAACCCGAGGAAACTTTTTCTAAAGATACAGCTAGTGATTAGCTGATAGGAAATATAAGGGTTTTGTTAACTAGCAAAACAGGTTAGAAACACATTCAAATCAAATTATTGAAATTGAAATTCTAAGACAGCTGTATGTGCTTATACTTGTTTATTTGTTCACTTCCTTTGGGAAACCCTTAGTATCTGTATCTATTGCACATTGCCTTCTTCTGATTCTCAAGCCATGTCATTTAGGAAGTTTCATAAGATTCAAAAATTAAGCCTAGGATCTTTAACCCACATCTATGTCCTCTTCTCACTCAGCTAATTATAAGAAAAGACTACTCCTATTTTGGTAATGATCTTGAGAGACAGACTGAAGATATCAGAAAAATAATAATTGTTACTTCTTAATGGCTTTTCAACCATTTAATAATTCATTTTGCATGTACTTTGATCTCTATGTCTTATCTGACTTTATTTTGGCTGAAGAACTGAGAATCTTTATTAAAGTCATATAATTCTCCTTCTGCTCCGAATTAGTGGTTTATGTGTGCATGTACAGATGTATGTTTGTGTAAAAGAGAGAAGAGAAAGCAGAGAATGAAGGCTTATTTTCTGATATATTTTCATCTTGTTTGTTGACTCAAGTAAACAAGCATCTCTGCCTTCCAGATGCTATTCATCTTGTCAAGGTACAGAGGCTATGCTGTACCTTGTAGCAAATATTTACATCCATCCAACCGCTCTGGCACATCTGGTGGCTGGAGGAAGTGTCTGAACTTGCACCTCACATGCACAGAAATGTGTTCAATTGCTTCCAGATGTGCATGAAAAGGCAGTCAGAGGCATGAAATAAAACAGTGTGACCACTTCACATTGTTTTTTGGAAGAAGGGGACAGGGCTGTCTTAATGCATGGGCCTGGTGGGCACTTGCCCATGGGCCCCATGAACAGAGCCCCCCCCCCTAGTAATCTGTGTCTGTTAACCCTTCAATGCACCTTGTATCATATGAAAACAGCAACATATTTATTACATTTTACTGCATTTTTAAATTAATACTAACATGCAAATATATGTTTAATTTTATCAACCATTTACATTTGTATTCCTGTGAGTAGTTGTCATAGGGGCCCCAGTAAACTGCTTTGCCCGGGGGCCCATAATGTTGTTAAGGTGGCCCTGGAAGGGGAGCATAATGCTTCGAAGAGTTGCCTCATTTGCAGTGTTATTAAAACAGAGCATTCCTACAACATTTCCAAAGCCTAATGTACCCGTTAGAGAGCCAGCTTGGTTTAATGGTTGAGATACTAGGCTATAAATCAGAATGCTGTGAGTTCTAGTCCTGTCTTAGGCATGAAACCAGCTGCATGTTCTTGGGCCAGTCATTCTTTCTCAACCCTAGGGAAAAGGCAATGACAACTCCTGAAATCTTGCCAAGAAAACTACAGACACTAATCCAAGCAGTTTCTATAAATCAACACTGACTGGAAGGGTGTGTGTGTTTATGTTTATTATTAAATTTGTGTATTATTAAATTTGTGTCTGTGTGTGTGTATAAAGGTGAAGGTAAAGGTTTCACTTGACCAATTGTGTATAATTCTAGGGGGTGGTGCTCATCTGTTTCTTATCCAAGGAGCCAGCGGTTGTCAAAGACCCTTCTGTAATCATGCGGCTAGCATGATTATATACTAAAGTGCACAAAATGCTGTTACCTTCCCACCAAAATGGTGCCTATTTATATATTCACATAGATGCTTTCAGCTTTGCTTTCACACTGCCAGGTGGGCAGGAACTGGGACAAAGACAGGACCTCACCCCCATTGCGCTTATTGTAGAAAAGGAAGACACTTTAGTCTCGAACCTAGGCTATCAGCTTTCCAACTGACAAGCTCAGCATCTTTAACTGCTGAGCTATTGTGTCCCTTATGTCTAAGTGTATGTACGGTACATATATATGTAAAGAATACACAAGTAATATTTGTTTTTGCAAATTTTTGTTTATCTGGTACTTTGCTTGTTTCACTTACATTTCAGTGAAAATAAGAACCGAATTTGTAAAATGGCTCCTTCTTAATGGGTGGACAAAATGATATACCAAATGCCTTTCAACACAAGATTAGATCTTCTAGACCAGGGGTCTCCAACCTTTGCAACTTTAAGTCTGAAGGACTTCAGCTCCCAGACTTCTCCAGCCAGCAAAGCTGACTGGAGAATTCTGGGAGCTGAAGTCCTTCAGACTTAAAGTTGCAAAGGTTGGAGACCCCTGTTCTAGACTTTGTTGGTGTTTCTAATTTCTTTGGTTTTGATAGCTTTTAACACTCTGTTTTGTCATGAGTTTGCTACTCTACCTTTGTTTTTCCAAAAGAGCAAGAAATATTTTGCAGGATAACCTCTGATAATACTTGACTTTATTTTCTTTTTTTCTTATCTCCTGCTTGAACTGACTGAATTTTAAAATAAGTAGGAGCAATTACTTGAAAAGCACTCAAACCTTAATGAAACAATTGGACCTTTGATAGCTGATAAATAATGTTAAAGTTGCCTATTATATTATCCAACCATTGTACTGCTGTGGGTGAGTGATACAATTACATTAACTACAAAGTGGTTGATGTAATTTCTCTGCATGGCAGTCCAAGTGTGAACATAACAACTCTATCTTGCACAAAATTTTATTCAGGATAAATAAAAGCCTGGATATAATTATAGGATCTTTCTCTTGCTTCCAAAGTTCCTGATCATGGCATGCTTTAGATCATTAATCACAAAACCCTCAAAATATTCAATTACATCCTTAACTTAATTGAAGATAACAATATGAAGGATAAAGGAAGCAAATGTAATGCTATCCCGTTTCTACCAAAATAAGACCTCCCTGGATAATAAGCCCAATCGGGCTTTTGAGCGCATGCACTAAAATAAGCCCTCCCCTGAAAATAAGACACTGCCTGAAAATATTGCAACACAGAAGCAGCCATGAGGTGACCACACTCGCTGCCTCCTGCATCTGAAAAATAATAATACCTCCCCGGAAAAAAAACCCTGCTTATTTTGGGGGTCAAAAGAAAATAAAACCCTGTCTTATTTTTGGGAAAACACTGTATAAATTTCTTCATGGAAAAAATTGTCTCTCCCCCATAAATGTATGAATCATTTGAATATTAGAGTGGAGGAAGGACTATGGAGCCTGATTACAGATATTTTGAATATAGTAATCCCATTTAAGTCCTTGGTATGAATATAATTGAAAATAAACTACGTAGCTACCTGGACAAAACTGATGATTTTATATGATGCCTATTAGGACATTATGACTTATGCTGATGATATGGGACTGCTTGCAGCAATCTAGTCAACGTTTTTGTGAACCTTCTTGTACATCTGATAGATCGATCCCTTCAATCTTTGTCTCTTTAAAGTTGAATGTATATTTAAAAAGGTAGTTCTTGAACATCCAACCATTTGTATAAAAGTCTAGTGACCTTATTAAGAGGCTTTGATTTTATTCTACAGGACGGTAAAATGAAACTCTATTCATCACAATAGATATATTTCTAGATAAGATACCAAAAAATATTGGCTTTTGGATACTCAGTAAGAACCTAGCTAGGGAATATTAGTTATATAATTGTTTCCAAAAGTAGGAACAATGGGAGGTATGGAAGAAAACAACAACAACAGGCCTTTGATACTGGTTGTGGAAGGACAACACATTTCAAGTTTACACTTAATAGAACTGGTAACTAATGGCTTTCCTATTGAGAGGTCTTCTCTTCAAGTTCCAGTCATCATAAGGTCATTAAACTTTTATATCTGTTGGGCACTTGGGTGAATGGAAGCTTGCAACTAAATAGATACTCATTTTACAAATGAAAGTATGGATTCTAGTTTCTGCATGTTGATCATTATCTCAGGGGGAAGTCAGCCTTTATGATTGATTTGTTCTTGAAGTTTGTGCTGCTCTTAAGAACTGTCTCCAGATTCACATTTCAGAGACATCTATCTTCTTTCACTCACTCTTTCTCAATGTCCAGCTTTTGAAATCTAATATTGTCCTAGAGTAGTTCTCACAGTCAGTGAAAAATAATAGAATAACTTCTATGAAGATACAAAAACAAACTATCTCAACTGAAAAGAGGGGCCAAGTAATCAACCATGTAAGGGTGGGAAGGAGAAAGAGGTTTTGAATACAGCTTCTATATATTTGAGTAACTTGTTTTTAAGCATAGCTGTTACTGGGCTGTTCTCTTCAAATATATTAGCTGAAGCGCTTAGATTTCTTGTGAGCTCATCTAATGATCCACTCCTGCCTGTTGGATGACACATTACCATTGAAAAGACAATTTCTTGAATTATATTAAACTTTGTTGTCACATAAATATTGTTTCTCTCCATAGAATTAATGTGCGATGTACTTCTCCAGCATGCTGTCTATCTTTATCTATCCTCAAACCTAAGAAAATAAAACTGTCCACTACATTTATCATCAACACTTAAGCTTGTAAAACATGCAAGTTGGTATTCCTTTTGTGTTCTTGCTATTTAACATTAAACCAGATTTTAAGTTCATAATGAGCTTTTCCAAATCTTCTTTATTTCTGCTTAACAAATTGGTGTCATCTGCTTATCTTGATAGTCTCTGGTTTTGATTCCAGGTATTATTTCTCCAAAACCTGATATATACATATACATATTCATCAGGGGTGGGTTTCAAATTTTTTAGAACCTACTCTGTAGGTGTGGCCTATTTTGTGGTGTGGCTTGGCAGTCATGTGACAGGTGGGAGTGGCCACCTTTTAAAATGTGGTGAAACTCATTTAACAACGCTCTTGCTTAGCAACCAAAATTTTGGACTCAATTGTGATGATAAATTCTTTCTTTCTTTCTTTCTTCTTTCCTTTCTTCCTTCCTTTTTTCCTTCCTTTCCTTTCCTTCCCATTGGGTCACTGGCAGCGGTGGGCCAGATTTACTTCCAGGTACGCCGGTGGAACCCCCTCTCACCGGTTCTCTAAATTTCACCAACCGGTTCTCGCGAGTAGGTGCGAACCTGCAGAAACCCACCCCTGATATACATATACATATACATATACATATACATATACATATACATATACATATACATATACATATACATATACATATACATATACATATACATATACATATACATATACATATACATATACACACACACACACACACACACACACACACACTGTATGTATGTATGTATAAATTGAACAGATTGAAAGTTTTTTTTCTTTTTGCCTTCCTTAAATTGAACCACCCTTTTTCTCCAGCATAGCATATTGTCCAATTCAATTCACACAGTAGGTTACTGTTCATTGTAATTTTTAATAACAAGTCCTATCATTCACATCTTTTCTGTTTTTATATATTGTATGTAACCAAAGTCCTTGTTATTATCAGTAAATTCTCTCTTGTTTTGTGCATTATCTGTTTTACATTACCTATTTTATCTGAATACATGGAGCTCTGCATTTTCTGAAATCTGCCCTTTAATTTGGCATGTATAGCTGTATTCTTAAGAAAAAAATTGTTTATCAGGAATTGGTGAATGGTTCAATAATTTGTATATTTACTTCCCTGTCTTTCTATATTTATAAATCCACAGATCTTTTCCAAAATCAAAACTAATTTTATTCCATATAATTGGATATGAGCTACTAGTATTTAGCTAGTATTTAACTATTCTTCTACAATTTAAAATACTTGAATAGATTTGTCAATTGCTCATTGTGCTATTTGACAACTGGTCTATTGTCTTGAATATATCCTCTTATACATATTTCTCTTCATTCTATAATCTCATTTGCAAAGGATTTTGATAGGACTTCCATCTTCCTTTAATTTTGCCACCCAAAGTTTCATTGGCTAGAGGAATAACAATTTAACTTTGACAATATATAAATAAATAAGTTTGCTGCTATTAAATTCTTTATGATTATCTGACTTTTCCCATCTTAGATGTAAAATTTCCTTTGATTTCTCTGAGTCGCTTTAATAAAAACTCTTCCTTTTGCTATTACATTCCTTTTGACATTCTTGACTAAAATACCTTTTTCTTGTCTTTTGTCGCTTGACTTCAGACGACTGTTCAATCTTTGTACAAATTTTTTTATAGTCTAAATCTTTCATTCTCCATCGTTCTTTGAAATTTTGGGAATAGTTTTTCTACTTTAGTTTTTCTGATAAGTATCTTTTCTTTAGATGCTCTTTGATATAAGTTACATAAAATGTTCATTATACTGATTCCATATTCTGGCTATAAATATTCTTCATATATTGGGATATCCCATTGTAATTTCCAAATTTAACCTGTTTATTTGAGCCTGTTCCAAAATCTGCACCTGTTTTTCTTTTATTTATTTATTTATTTTATCAAATTTATATACCGCCCTATCTCCCCGAAGGGACTCAGGGCGGTGCACAGAAATATAAAAAACAAATACAATACAATACAATACAAAACAGTTTAAAATGAATTAAATTAGGATCTGTGCTAAAATTTTGGGTTAGAAAAGGTTAAAATCAATTAAAACTTTACCCATTAAAACTAAGCCAGGCCGGCCTCTTGAAATAGATGTGTCTTTAATACCCGGCGGAATAGGCGTAGGTCCGTGGTGGTACGAAGGTCGGGGGGTAGATCGTTCCAGACGGCAGGCCCCGCCACATAGAAGGCTTTCTCCCTGGGGGCCACCCATCGGCATTGTCCAGCGGATGGCACCCTGAGGAGGCTCACTCTGTGGGAGCGGACAGGTCTAAGGGAGGTATGTGGTAGGAGGCGGTCCCGCAAGTATCCAGGTCCCGTGCCATGGAGCACTTTAAAGATGGTTACTAGCACCTTGAAGCGCACCCGGAAGGCCACAGGCAGCCAGTGCAGCTCGCGCAGGAGAGGTGTTACATGGGAGTATCGAGACACTCCCAGGATCCCCCACGTGGCCACATTCTAGATTAGCTGGAGCCTCTGGGTGCACCTCAAGAGGAGCCCCATGTAGAGAGCGTTGCAGTAGTCCAGGCGGGAGGTGACAAGCGCTTGAGTGACCGTGCGTAAGGCATCATGATCTAGATAGGGGCGCAATTGGCGTATCAGGTGAACCTGATAAAAGGCCCCCCTGGTCACAGCTGTCACGTGGTCATCCAATGACAGCCGAGAATCCAGGAGGACGGTCAGATTGCGAGCCCTATCCACGGGGGCCAGTGACTCACCCCCGATAGCCAGAGATGGAACCAGCTGACTATATTGTGATGCCGGGAACCACAGCCACTCGGTCTTGGATGGGTTGGTCGGAGTTTGTTCCTCTCCATCCAGACTCGCACGGCCTCCAGACACTGGGACATCACTTCGACGGCATCGTTGGGGTGATTAGGGGTAGAGATGTACAGCTGAGTATCATCAGTGTACTGATGGAACTCTACCCCAAAACCACGGATGATCTCGCCCAGCAGCTTCATGTAGATGTTAAACAGGAGGGGCGAGAGGACCGACGCCTGAGGCACCCCACATGTGAGGGGCCTTGACATCGACCTCTGCCCTCCTGCCAACACAAATTGCGACTGGTTGGAGAGGAAGGAGGAGAACCACCGTAAAACGGTGCCTCTCAACCCCAACCCCTCCAGCCGGTGCAATAGGATACCATGGTCGATGGTATCAAAAGCCGCCGAGAGATCTAATAGGACCAGGATAGAGGAATGACCTCTATCCAGAGCCCTCCAGAGATCATCCACCATATAATTTTAATTATAAAATTTATGTTATCGGATTATAAAATTTATGTTATCGGATGCCCACAATGTCTCTTTTCTGTGCTTGAAGCATGAACTGGTAAAGGCAAAGATTTATTTTTTTACAAAATTCTGGTTTTGTAGCAGAAAAGCTTTCCTGCAGGGTTGTTGGGTTTTTTTTGCAGCTGTTCATTTTCAGAGTTTTTCCTACCCTCTCTGGGTTCTGCTTACGTCTCAAGGGGAAATAAAAATTCTGGAGTACCAACCTGCTGATTAAGACTTAGCTATGCCTGCAGACTTTTAAACTCTAAATTCTTCCTTTCATCATTCCAGTGGCCCACATTTACTTTGGTATGGACAGCAGTGATTCAGCCTATAGTGCCTTTAGAAATAGGATGTTGACTTCATGGAGGCATCTATGTACTTTTTTGGGCAATGCTATGGCAGAATCTACTCTTAAATGTCCAGGAAGTTCTTCCATGATGCTTTTTTCAACTTCCTGGTTCAGTCTACAACCTGGGATTTCCTGATGGATTCTTATCTGAACATTGGCATCTGCAAGCTTTGGACTATCAACATAATCTATATTTTAAAATAAAATGTATGATTTCAGGCATAATGAGGGAATACAGACTTTACTTACTTGTTGATATGGTAATCTGATTGCTAGCAGACTTCATCCACTTCATCTTCCCCTTATTTTTTCAGTGGCTGTTCACTGTGCAATTGTTCTATTTGTATATTCTAGAAATATACAGATACAGAGTTGGAAGGGACCTCAGAGGTCATCTAGTCCAACCCACTGCTCAAGCAGGACACCTTTTACCATTCTAGGCAAATGACTGTACAATCTCTTCTTAAAACCTCCATCTATGGATCACTGATTAATTGTTCTCACATCAGGATGGGGGTCCATGGGTGGTGTTCTGGTTGCACAGACTGGCTCTGCCCACTGCGTGTGCGCGCACACCCACACCCACACACGCACACCAGAGGTGAGTTGCTAATTTAGGAGCATGGGAGCATCACTTCTGTGCATGTGCAAAAGCTTTTGCGCATGTGCAGAAGCATCCAGGCAGGTGGATGGAGCCTCCCACTGCCACTACTACTGGTTCATCCGATTTGGGCGGAACCAGCAGCAACCCACCTCTGATGTACACATAGACACATACAGCTGCTCTCATGCTTTAGGCTGAACCTTGACAAGGGAGTTTCCAGCCCCATGGATCTGTCTGACTTCCATCAAAATAATGCAATTCCCCAGGGGGTGGGACACAATACCCAAACTGTACCTCCCTTGTTCCCCCCCCCCCCAAGATGGTTTTGTGAAAACATAGAGCTGGAGGGGGGACTCAGAGGTCTTTTAGTCCAACCCCTGTTGAAACAGGAGACCTTATACCATTCTAGACAATGCCCTACAACTCTGGGCACAAAGCCAAGCAGAATTGACTGTTTTCATGTGAACTTTGCAGACGCAGAATACAGCCTGTAAGGGTTTTCAGCAAAAAAACCCTCCCCCTTCCAATGCTGTTCAGTGGGGACCATCTTAGGCTTTCCAAAATACCCTGGCTGAGAAGCCCTGTGTGGCACAGAAGGTGCCAGGAAGCTTTCTGATGCTCACAGCCAACTCTTTATCTTCCTGGGTTGATCATGTTAGGATATTCAGCCTTATATTGGGTTGACAATATATATGAGCCTATGTTCTTAAGGAGTTACGTAGCTTTAAGAATTGTGTTTGAATTCCGATTGGCTGAGCTCTACCATAAAGGAAGCTCAGAATCACTGTCCGTTCCCTGTTCGATTCCTTCTGATTCCTGTGTTTTCCTGATTGCCGTTGAAGAAGAAGAAGGAGTATTGTTTTGCATCACTGTGAGATAACTCTGTGTTTGGTGTTGGACTGTTGTTTGTTTGAGAAGTTAGTCGGAAGAAGCAATTTAGTTGCTACAAAGTAAAGACTATTTATTTTCTTACTATCATTGTTTTAGAGTTTGTTTGTGGTTACAGCAACATATCTCTTTACTGTCCGGTGAATTACACTATTCCGCATTTATTTGCTAACACTGGTTAAGGGACCAGAGTTGTAACACCTGGTTCTGAACCCAGAGTAGCTAACAGATCAGAATGCCATTTAAATGATAGATACAGATTTTATAATGAAGGGGAAATTCTTCAGCTTTTATTAGCATGAAAACTTGGGGCAAGGTATTGAGTAAATTTAAGTCCTACATGTCAAATAAATCAATGCTAGGATTATCTAACCTGTATTTGTTATAGTCTCCTAGTGTTCTTATACAATTATCTTTGGGGAAAGGTTTCCTGTTGGTTTCGACGTGTTCTAAAACACTAAATTAAATTTGCTGGAAGTTGTTTTAAAAGGTCCCTGTGTTGCTGATGGTTTAGTTCATGGTGACATGAACTTTTCTCAGGAACATATTATTTCTAGTAATGGTAAAATATATGGCAATTAGATTCTTTTTCTCTCTTGTTCGGACATCTATTTATTTGAATGTTAGGTGAATGTTTTAATGGAGAATTTTTCCATGTATTTTCTGCAACAAATATTATATTATTAATTCTGGGTATGACAATATTGAAATTAGCAAAGTGACTTTTTTCCTGAGTTTTAGAGAGTAGGAAGGTGTAATTTTAAGCTGTAATTTTATATATAATGTCTGCTCAGATTTGACCCAAAATTAGAACATTTTTTTCTTTATAACTTTCTGAAGCTATCAAATGTGTGATAACAAAAAGCCCAGTAATGACAAGATTATGTGGGTCGGTTTTGGTTTAAAAATGGGTGGCATTTTGAAATTCAACTGAGAAATAAATGTCTCAGTGGCTGGTGCATTAGTCACTGCATCACGAACCATTGTGAAACTTAATGTCTTCTCAGTAATGCAAATAGACATAATAGGATGCAGCTTGGGAAATTAAGTTATTTGTTTTGAGGAAAATGTATTCTCTGCTTAACAGTTTCCCCAATAATTAGTATAGTAGGAATAAGAACTTTCCATTTTACCAGAAATGTTCTTATTGCAGAGATAATGAAACACATTAAATATGTTTCTTAAATCTGAATGAATTCAAAAATTAAATTGTGGAAGAATGCTACTTTTAAAAATATGGCAGGATATAGTTAAATAAATACATAATTTTGTAAGGGCCACAGCAAATATACTTGATCTCTTAGTTTTAAAAATCCTTGAAAACTGATTTCATTATAGATTACACCATTCCATCTTCATTTTAGTAAAAGAAAATTGAGGAGATAATATAACCTCCACGCTAATAACATTTTTCTTTGCTGCCTTTTTACTTCGCAGTGAAATAAAGATGTGTGATTTATGTGCATGATCATATTAATTTGCTTTCTCTATTGTATTTTTTACATGCCAAAGAAAAAAGAAAATAATAAGAAAAAGAAGCTAGGATAGAAAGCTGCATAGATAGGCAGTAGCTGTATGATTAATATAGATGGACCGATGTCTATTTTACAGTTTTATCAAATTTATATTGTCACTTGTCTCAGAGAAAAGGACTCTGAGTTGCATACAGCAAAAAAAAGTTAACATATCAAACATAGTTATATAGTATATATGAAAGCACTCACAAGAGATTCAATTAGTAACAATCTCAGGATCTCACTGGTTCCCTGAGGCTCCCAGGTATGATAACATAGCCAGGTCTCAGAGACTTTCATAAAATAAGTAGGGATGGAGCTGTTGTCCCTATGGGAGGGTGTTCCATAAGGTAGGCATCATGGCATAGAACTTCTGCTTCCTTGGGACTATCAAGTGCAGTTGATGAGAGACGGGGCCAAAAGCCAACCACTCTTGTAGGATGTGATCGGATGAGCAGATGTAATCAGGGAGAGGCTGTCCATCAAATAATCTCTCCCTGTCCCTTGAAGCTTTTTAAAAGTCAAAATCAGCACCTGATTCAGGAGCAGACTGGCAGCAGCACAGAGCAGGAATTCCACCTTAGGCACAAAAGCCTGGTGACTTTTGGCCAGTCACTCTCTTCATCCCAATCCACCACATAGGATTGTTGTTCTAAGGCAGTGGTGTCAAACTTGCGGCCCATTGGCTGGATGCCTCATGCACTGGCCATGCCCACCCATTTTAGCAAAGGGGAAAAAAGTCACGTGAGTTTGACACTCCTGTTTTTTTTTTTTTTTTAATTGAAATTTTTATAATATTTTACAATATTTCACCCAGTGCTGTACAAAACAAAAGGAAGAGTTGGTTTCAAGTGTCTTCTGTTATCTTTAAAATCTCCAAAATCCACGTTCTCTAGGTACAGGCGTCGAGGCATCCAAAGTTCCAAGTGCATAGTCCACAAATGGCTTCCAAGTCTTCCAAAAAATATCTTTTTTATAAACCCCCTCTCTGAATTTAATATCACACGTCATTTTATCATTTAAGGCTAATTTCCACATTTCACAGAACCATTCTTCTATTTTAATATTTACCTCTATTTTCCAATATCTTGCTATTACAATCCTACCCATTATAATCATAATTCTAATCAATTCTTTCTCATGTTTTGTTAACTCAGGTTCATTAATTATCAATAACAATATATTTTCTGATCTCAATATTATTATTCTTTTCATCATTTCACCCATCATTTTTTCTAATTGCTGCCAAAACTTTTTAATTTTCACACATTTATACCACATATGTTCATAAGTTCCCATTTCCATATTACATCTCCAACATTTATCGCTCATTTTTTTATCTATCAATGATAATCTTAATGGGGTCCAATACCATTTCCAAACAACCTTAAAATTATGCTCTTTAATCCTTATAGACAAAGTCCTCATGATTCGACTCTTCCAGTTCTCATTCCAATCCAAATCCAATATTTTAATCTTAAGGTCTTCCTCCCAGTTCCTTTTCATTACCATTTGTGGATTTCCATCAAAATTTATAATCTTATATATCTTACTAACGAGTCCTTTTAACCCAATTTCATCTTTAATAATTTGAGATACTAAACTTTCAAATTTAGTTTTATTTCTATCTATTTTACATATTCCCTTTACTTTCATAGTCCATTTTTCTACCTGTATTTTTTCGAACCAATTCAACTCCAATCTTTGGATTACTTTTTTTTTCCTACTCTCAATTCCTAGAGCTCTTAACCAATTTACTATATTTCCTATATTTTCATCCTCAATTACTTTATCCCGACTTATATTAGTTTTAATCGGCCAACTTTCAGTTGTCTTCCCCAGGAAAGCTATATCCGGGATCAATTTTTTAACAAATTTATTCCAAATCTTGCTCAGCCCCTTTAACCAATAACTATTAATTGCCTTTGTTTTTGCTCTATCTAGAAACCATATAGACCCAAATCTCTTAATATCTTTTAGCTCCAGATCGCCCCAATGACCATCTCCACCTTTGAGTATTTTTATCACGGTTCGAATATTATACGCCCGATAATAATTAAGTAGATTGGGAATTCCCAATCCACCCTCTTTTTGATTTTGATACCACATTTTCTTCATTATTCTTGGTTTTTTCCCACCATTACAAAATTTATCCAATTTCTTCTGATATTCTTCTATATCTTTCTCTATCAAATTTAGTGGTAGCATCTCAAACAAAAAATTAAACTTTGGTAACAACATCATTTTACACATTGCAATTCTACCAAACCAAGACAGCTTTATCTCTTTATACTTATCTATCTTTCTCTCTACTTCCTTCAACATCACCTCATAATTAATTTTTTTCAATTCTCTAACTTTAAGTGAAAGTGTTATCCCCAAATATTTCAATGTATTCTTAACTCTTATCCCAAATTGTTCTTGCATATTTTCCCACTCCTTACCATCTTTATTCATTAGTAGTTCAGATTTTGACCAATTTACCTTTAAACCTGTCATTTCTTCAAATTCTATCAAATGTTTATTTATCCTCTTTAAATCTTTCTCTATATCTTTCAAAATAATCAAGGTATCATCCACATACAAATTAATCTTATATCCCTTGTACCCTTCCAATCCTTCATCTTCTTCTATCAATTTAATCAAAACCTCCATAACTAACAAGAATAATGTTGGGGACAAGGGACATCCCTGTCTCGTACCTGCTTCCAATTTAATCTCTCCCGTCATTGTTCCATTCACCTTTACTTTTGCACTACTTTTTTGATACAATTTTGAAATAACATGTATAAATTTATTACCAAAGCCTAATGCCTCAATAATTACCTTAATAGTATCCCATTGTACAGAATCAAAGGCTTTGAAAATATCTAACGATATTATACCTATTTCATCACCATTATTTTCAGCAACGTCTATAATGTTCAATACTCTTCTAATTATATCACTCATATATCTACCTTTAACAAAACCTACTTGATTATAACTTATATATTTATCTATAAAACTATTTAATCTATTACTTATAATAGCTGTAAATATTTTTGCATCCTGGTTGATTAAAGAAATGGGTCGGTAGGACTCGATCCTCTCAAGATCTTTATCAGGTTTAGGAATTATAGATATTACTGTCTTATTCCATGACATCGGGACTTCTCCACCATGTAAAATTCCATTAAATAATTTTTGCAGTCTTGGTGTTATTAGTTCTTTAAATTCTTTATAGAATTCAGCAGGTAATCCATCTTCTCCTGGGGTCTTCCCTAGTTTTAACTCTTGTATTATTTCGTTGATCTCCTCCTGTGTTATATCTTTTTCCATCAAATCTTTATATGTTGGATCTATTTTTATAGCATATTTTCCAAGATGATTCTTCAATTTTTCTAAATCGATTGGTTTCTTTAAATATAATTTTTGAAAAAAATTCCTAGCTATTTCGCATTTCTCCAATCTCTTATAACACCTTGTACCTTTTTCATCTATCAGAGAACCAATTTCTCTCTTTTGAGTTTTATTTTTCGCCATCTTTGCCAATAACCTAGAATTTTTATTACTAAATTCAAAAAAGTCCCTATTTAAATATCTTAAATTTTTTTTAACTACTTCAATATCTTCTTCTATCAATTTAGTTTTTAATAAGTTCAATTCCTCCAAACATTTTTTATCTTTCGTAAGT
The DNA here is from genome assembly GCA_039707465.1 of Rhabdophis nuchalis. Classification (NCBI taxonomy): domain Eukaryota; kingdom Metazoa; phylum Chordata; class Lepidosauria; order Squamata; family Natricidae; genus Rhabdophis; species Rhabdophis nuchalis. The sequence goes on from CM077645.1 coordinate 170,754,084, forward strand.
GAGAATTGGTTCTCCAATATCTTAATTTGTCTTGTATCCTGTTCTATTTTAGTTTTATATTCCCTATATTTTCTACTTGACAATTTAATACTTTCTCCCCTAAATATTGCTTTCATCGTATCCCAAACAATTTCAAATTTGACCTCTCCATTATCATTCAATCCCCAACTTTCTTCCCATTTTTTGAATATCCATATTTTATCCTCTTCCTTTTTATACAATTTTCCATCATATCTCCAACCTCTTTCCTTTTTCTCAAAGTTAAAATCTATTTCCATCGTAACTTCTGCATGGTCAGAATCCTTAAAAATTCCCACATCTACTTTATCTACATTATTCAACAAATCTTTAGAAACAAAAATATAATCAATTCTTGAATAAGTATTATATACCTTAGAACAAAAGGTATACACCCTTTCAGAACCTTTCAACTCCCTCCAAACATCAACCACACTATTTCGAAGCATCCATTTGTTTAAAATTTCCCCTTTATTTGTTTGTCTAAAGCGGGTAGGATTATTACTATCAATTCTATCCCTAATTAAATTAAAATCCCCCGCCACAATTACTTTCCCTACACTTTCTATTTCCAAAATCTTAGTAATTTTATCAAGAAATCCCTTTTGTTTTTCATTCGGTAAATATAAATTAACCAATGTCACTTTTTGCTCATTAATATTCCCTATAATTATTAAATATCTTCCTTCTTCATCTCTAATTACTTTTTTTTTCTCAAAGTATACCCTATTTGATATCAATATCGCAACTCCTCTAGCTTTAGAGGTCCCAAAAGATTTTTCATAGATCTGCATACCTTTAATATTCATTCTATTAAAATCCTCCGATTTTTGATGAGTTTCCTGCAAAAATAATATGTCAGGTGAGTCCCTTTTAATTTTAAGCTCCAATCTTTTCCTTTTTATATGATTGCCTGTACCCTTCACGTTCCATGTCATTATTTTTATAAACCGCATTTAAGCAGTAACTTTTTTAATCCTGACCCCTCCTCTTCCTTTATGTGCACACCCAACACCAGACAAAAAAGACATACAAAAAACACAACAAAAACAAACTTAAGACACAACCACAACAAATAACAATTAATCTTCACCCCCCACATCCTCATTCGATTTACGCCTCCATATAAAGAGTGTGGGGGGGGGAACGTGCCCATGGTCGGGTCATTTCTTTCGGGTTATTCTTATTTTCCACTTTCAAAAAAAGAAGATAACACTGGCTTGTCCCCGCACTCAGCTTCCTGCTTTCTTCTAAGATCCTCCTCCTCAGCTGACGCTCTCTTAGATTCTTCACGGGTTTTCTTATGTTCGGACATTGCCGGAGAGATTTCTTTCCGTTTTAAGCTTTTAGGATCTCCACCGACTGCTCCTTTTTCCTCCAATGTTGGAGATTCCACTTGTATTCCACCCATCTTAAGCATATGATCTTTAATTTCTTCTAAATCCTCGTCTTTCTCAACCAGCCCGAGCTTCCGTATCAATGTTATAGCATCCGTTTCCAAAGTAATAGTTTGCATTCTCCCTTTGTAAAAGAATTTCAATTGTTGTAACGGTCTCCAATTATACTTAATATCATTGTCTCTGAGGACTTTTGTAATTGGCTTTAAGAAAAATCTCCATTCCCTGTCTTCCCTAGAAATGTCTTGAAACACTTGAATTTCCTTCCCCTCAAATTTTGGGGGTTCTCCCAATTCCCTTATTTTTCCCATAACTTCTAATTTATCTCCAAGGTTTGCAAATCTCACAAGGACATTTCTATTGGTTCCACCTTGTCTCTTATAACCAATTCTAAAAACACTTACTAAGTCCGCTGCCGTGTATACAATTGACGCACCAAGTTCATTCAGCCATTTTAACATTCTTTGCTTCAAGTTATCCGCTCTCTCCTCCGGAATCCCGCGAATAACAATATTATATTTTCTTGCTTCTTCTTCCAAAAGACTGATTCTCCTGTCTTGTTGCTGATTTTTCAAAAAAATCCCTTCAAACTTACGATCAGATTGTTCCTCATGGGCAAAAATCTGTTTAATATCATCCTTTATAAAATTAATTTCCATATTTTGCTTTTCAAAATTAACATTCATGTTATTAACCTCTTCTTTAATACTTTGAACCTCCAATGTCAAATTATCTAAACGATCAGTTACAACAGTCAATTTTTCTCCAATCGTATTCAATGCACCTATAATCCGTTCAAACCGTTCAAATTCAGAAGGCTGTTGAGTCATCATGTCAAATCAGTAATTTCTTTTAAAAAATTTTTTTTTTAATTTAAACCTGCCAAGAGGGTCTTTAATGAGGAAAAAAAACAGAAACCCAATGAAAAATAGCTAAGACGGCTTTTAAAAACACCAAGAAGCCATAACAAAAGTAAAAAGGCTGGAATCCAAACTCATAAATGCAAAGCCTGTATATATATATTTTTTAGCTTGCCAGAAGCTCTCGCTACATCCAGCATAAACAACTCACTTAAGTTCAACAGTTTGCAGTCCACATAACTCTTTCGTTTATGTCTTTCAGCAGATAAAGAAAACTTACAAATCACAACGCTTGTCAAAACAGAGGCAAGCTGCCGACGCCGCTTCGATCAAACCTTTGTTCTTTGTTCTCCACGGAGAAACGAAACTTTGAAATTCCAACAGTCCGGTTTGATCTATCGGTGCAAAAATCAGTCAACACAGTCCTCTGCCTTTCCGACCCCGTTGTAAACAATCTCGGCTTCTAACGGTGCATTTAATCACTTTTAATCCACAGTTTATTAAAAAAAAAAACAACCCTACGAAATGGAGGGATGTCCTCAGCTACTCGGCCATAAGCCACGCCTCCTGTTCTAAGGCCACAGAGAAGGAAGGTGTGTTAGGTATATTTGTCCCCTTGAGTTAATTATAAAAGTAATAAAGGCAAGATTAAAAATCAAATCAAATTTAATTTAATTTATTAAATTTCTATACTGCCCTTCACCCTTCCGGGACTCAGGGCGGTGTACAGGCAGCAATAAAATCGGTGATATAGAATATAAAAATACATGAAATATATATTTAAAAATGTATTAAATAATACGCCTGTTCTAAAACCATTAATAAAACCTACTAAAACCATTAAAAAAATTATGCCAGGCCGGCCGCACGAAATAGATAGGTCTTCAAAGCCCGACGGAAGAGGCGCAGGTCCGTGGTCGTGCGTAGGTCGATGGCTACATTCCAGAGGGCAGAGCCACCACAGAGAAGGCTCTCCCCTGGGGGTCGCCAGCTGATATTGCCTGGCCGACGGCACTCTGAGGAGGCCCTCTCTGTGGGAGCGCACCGGTCGGTGGGAGGTATTTGATGGCAGGAGGCGGTCTTGCAGGTAACCAGGTCCCTTGCCATGGAGCGCTTTAAAGGTAGTTACTAATACCTTGAAGCGCACCCGGAAAGCCACAGGCACCCAGTGCAGCTTGCGCAAGAGAGGTGTCACATGGGAGCATCTAGGAGCTCCCAGGATCCCACCCCCCAGGTGCAGCCTTCAGTCAGACACATAACATGTGATGCTTTAGACATAATTGCCCCTGACTCCACAGCATAAGGCATATTAAAGATATTTAGATGCCTTTGCTTGCTTTTTCTCCCTATTTGTCATTTAATTGTTTTACATGTTTGCTGATGTTTCATAAGTAAACAAGCAAAGAAGCTCTAGGTGTAAGTCATTTATCTTCAGGTTTTTGCTTCTTTTCTGCCAGAGAAGCCTCCCACTGATCTCTTCACCCTTAGGGGCCAAGAAAATGAAGGGCAAAGAAGGAGAAAGACTAAGAAATAAGGTAGCTCATGTATTTGTTTGTTTGTTTGTTTGTTTGTTCTGAAGATGAATAAGACAGCTCAACTTGACTTTAGGCAGTGAACAGCATTAAAAAAACAAATCATAAAGCAAAGGGAAAAAAACAAAACAAAACCCCACAATGTACCTCATACAGTATATAAATTCAAACTATAAAATATAAAACAAGCAGAAGACAACTGTCTTTCAACTGGCCCCTAATGCCAAGACAGAGATTAGCCCGGCAGGCGGTTGTTAGTGAATAGCCTTGAAAGAGAGATGGAAGAAGGGAGATGTTGTAAATAGATGTTCCTAATTGCTGTAAATTGTTGTACATAGTAGAAAAAACATAAAAGCCTTCACCATCTTTGTTGTTCTGTAGCAATTGTCCTCCTTATCAATATGAGCACATCCAGCTGCCAAAGTTTCAACAATCACACTGAGATGGTTTTGCAGAGTTCTTGGGTGGGGAAGGTCTAATCCTTTAAACTGGTTTAACTTTTCACCTCCCTATATAAGAGTTTATATTGTGGCATATAAAATGCCTTCATTCCTGAAATGTCAAAAGAGAGTAAATTCCAAAAAAGAGTTAAAGCAAATAATAGTCTTTATTAGACCGAGCTGGTGTATAATCTGCATATCCATAAGTATAATAGATATATTATGCTGGGGTCCAGTTGTTCCAACTCTACAATCACACCTTGGTACTCAACTGCTTCAAAACTTGTCAAATTTGGTCCAAATTGAGAAAAGTGTAACTGAAGTGGAGGCATTGGAAGAGGAGTTGCATATGAGCCACAAGGCACAGGTGGCATCTTTGCCATAAGCAGCTGCTTCTTGTACACTATGGGATGGACCAGCTATAAATCATCCTGTTGTACAATTTTATATTTTCTCTTATTTTTCATTTTTCTTGAAAATGCCCTCTGCACAAGGATAATTATGTCAGTGAAATGTAATGCTGGTACATAACATTGGCATACTTTCAGTCATTGTGGCTGGAAAGAGCTTTAATTAATACCCTATAGTCTTCCAGCTAATATTGGATTATTCTCTTGTTATTGACGTCTATCGTCATCTATGAAGACAGGATGGGATTATTAATTACTGTTGAATCCATTTGATGGAAGCAGAAAATGTGGCCTTTTGACACAAAGCTATTATTATGAAAGGGAATCAATAGACTGACTACTGGGAAGGATGGTGAATTGTGCATGTTGCCCAAAATCTCCCTTGTATTGGTGGGAAACTGCCTACAGTCCTTTACCAGGCTTTGTCTTAAAAGCTCAGTTTGCACTTTATTAATTTTTGGTGTCTCTCAGGAAGAAATCATGACCAAAGGTGAAGGCACATCTCCTGTAAGATTTGCGCCTGTCATATTTTTTTCGCTACTTGCTATCTAAAAGAGCTTGCATTTGACAAAGATATGACTTTAATGAGAACTATTTAAAGCAATCTGTCTTGTTAACAATTCCATTTTCTTTTCAAATCTTTCTTATAGTTCTTTGCTAAGGGCATACTGACTGAAGCTTCTGTTTTCAATATCTCTGCAACAGGTTAAAAAAGCAAAGAAGAAAAGAATTTACTTTCTTGGAAAAAACCAGAAAAACAAGTAAAAGATAACAAATTCAGCATGTTACTAAATACTGATTAGAGGACTGTCTTCAGTATTCACAGAAGACCACTTTCACTCATAAAAGGTGTTTTGAAGGACATTAAAATGTCTGTTTTTCTGGGAATAATGATGTTTTGACATAGATTTAACTACTTAGACATACGATAGAAAATACATTAATATAGAGTAAGAACAAAGAATGCTAAGTCCACAGTGTTCCTATGATTACCAATTTTTGTTAAAAAGAGAGAAATAAGACTGCACTGGCATGATGTTCCTATAAACTAACTCATTTCTTAGTAATGATGGCATTCTTTTCTAAATGGTCATAAACTATTGCAGAATGCTCCATCAAATTGGAGTATTCTGTAGTCGTGTAGTCCTCAATGGAGCTGCATCTACATGGAGGGAAGTATGCAGTGGAGTACCGTAAGGCTCTGTTTTAGGCCCAGTATTCTTCGATATCTTCACCAATGATTTGGATGAGGGAATGAATGGGGAACTCATCAAATTTGCAGATGACACCAAGCTGCAAGGGATAGCCAACACTCCAGAAGATAGGCTTAAGATACAGATCTTAATATCTTGAGAAACTTGAACATTGGGCTCCATCTAACAAAATGAAATTCAATGGTAAAAAGAGTAAGTTTCTACATTTAGGCAAGAAAAACGAAAAGCACAGGTAGTACCTTGCTCAATAATAGTAACTGTGAGAGTCCTAGTGGACAACCATTTAAATATGAGCCAGCAGTGTGCAGTAGCTGCCAAAAAAGCCAATACAGTTCTAGGCTACATAAACAGAGGGATAGAATCATGTGAAGTGTTAATACCACTTTACAATGCCTTGGTAAGGCCACACTTGGAATATTGCATTCAGTTTGGTCACCATGATGTAGAAAAGATGTGGAGACTCTAGAAAGAGTGCAGAGTAGAGCAACAAAGATGATTAGGTAACTGGAGACTAAAACATATGAGACTAAAACATATGGTTGCAGGAACTGGGTATGTCTAGTTTAATGAAAAGAAGGACTAGGGGAGACATAATAGCAGTGTTCCAATATCTCAGGGATTGCCACAAAGAAGAGGGAGTCAAACTATTCTCCAAGGCATCTGAGGGTAGAACAGGAAGCAATGGGTGGAAACTAATCAAGGAGTGAAGCAACTTAGAACTGAGGAGAGATTTCCTGACAGTTAGAACAATTAATCAGTGGAACAGCTTGCCTCCAGAAGTTGTGAATGCCCCATTTATCTGAAACAGTATAAGGTTCCTGCTTAGGCAAGGGGTTGAACTAGAAGACCTCCAAGGTCCCTTCCAACTCTTCTATTGTGTTGTATTGTATTGTATTGTGTTGTGTTGTGTTGTATTGTAAATTAATGAAAGGTCAACTAACTTTTCCTGGATCTATTTTAAAGATGGGATGACATTAATTGTTGCTTGAGATTCTCAGTCATCCTGGTCATGGCTGTCCCAAAGGTATTTTTTCAAAAGACAACTGGACTTTGTTTGTCTTTGAAGAAATTTTGCTTTTCATCCCAGAACCTCCTTCAGTTTCTAAACTATAAAAATAATATTAGCCTTTCTGTGGAGTTAATTTCCTGGCCAGCTCTTACCTGACTGGCCTGACAGTTCAGCAGCACTGTGTTGTTTGGAGAGGATATTTATTCTTCTTTATTATTACCTCTGGGAGTTATTATTTTCTGAACAAAAGCAACTTGCAAATAAAATAGAAAAGAAACATTTATATCCCCAGTTTCACATTATAGCCTTCAGTCAAACTATATACACATATTCCTTGAAAGAGCAAATGCATCTTGAAAAGTGCTCATTCAAAGAAAAGACAAGGAATGGAGTACATCCCACAAAAGTATTCATAACTTACTTATTGCATGAATACATGTTACAACCAAACCTGCATCAAAATATTGTAGTATTTCTGGTTTCCACATAATAAATGAATTAATATTTATCAATGCTCCATACAAGTAATGTTTGCTAAATATCTGACACAAGCAATGATCCATCATGTAGAATAAATATTTATGAAATAACAATAGAAGGCTTTTGTATTCTATTGTTGCCTGGAGTCACTGTGAGTGAGTTGGGCAACCATTTCTTAGTAAACAAACAAACAAACAAACAAACAAACAAGCGAACACTGTGCAATTTTTTATTTTAAAATAAGTAATGCTAATTGACTCCCCTAAATTGTTTCATTAATAGATCTATTAGTCTTAATGTCATTAATTGGAACTTAAAAAAGCAAGACAGGAAGACAGCTCAATGTGCTTGAACTGTGATGCTGGAGAAGGTTCCTGCATATTCCTTAGACAGCAAAAGTGATTAACAAGCAAGTACCAGAGCACATCAGACATGTCACTAGAAGGTAAAATCATGAAACTTCATCTCATTTATTTTGGTCATGTCATGTAGCAGAATTCACTGTCGAAAGCAATTATGTTTGGAAGAGTTCTTGGTGAAAAGGAAACCAAGGCCGTCAAAGAACAGAGTGGTTGGACTCTATGAAAGCCGATGCCAGCCAGAGCGTAGAACAACTCAAAGAAATAGTGCAAAATCAGAAGATATGGAGAGACCTGGCTCATAGAATTGCCAAGAGTTGGACTTGACTGAATGGCTAACATCCTCATCATCAATGTGGTTGAATGTTGTCCAGAGCCACAGGAGGGAGAACCTCTTTCCCAGAGAGCAAAGAGACAATGGATTTTTGGATCTTTGGTGTGCAAGATATGCAAGAAGTTTCTTTAGTCTGGCAAGATTTCTGTCCGTAGGTGAATACAATTTAAAAAAACTATTTAGAAGTTAACTCCTCATGTCATTTTTGTTTCCTTGGGCATGACACTTTTTATTAAATCTAAAAGACTTTTAAACAGCTTTTATTTTGATGTGTTAAACTTTGTTGTTATTGAAGATGATTGATGTTCTTGTTATTCTTGTAGCTTTTCTGAGAACACCAAATTTTCATAATGACCCAACTAAATTCAAGAATTTTAGCTAATCAGTATCAATGTAATTAGTAGTGAGTTTTATTTGTGCTATGATTACATTGTGATCCAATGAGAGATAATTTTCTGTCCTAAATCATGGCAGTATAATAAATCCTGGAATAGCCAAACAGTTTATTGAATTTTCTAATCACAGTTTTGTAGAGCAAGAATATTAAAGCTAAGGGATAAAATCTTAATATTCCTTGTTTGACTTCAACTGTAGCTCGGAGCACACTATCATAATCAATAGTAATTATTAAAATGAAATCAGGGCTTGCCATTTGATATCTTTTGTAGTGTTAATATTGGTGTTGTGGACATGATGACACTATAGGAGTATTATATAAGAGGGATTTATATACTCTTTTAAATTCATATCAATATTGAAATCTGATTCATCCTGGAAATATGTAAAAGTGGACAAATTCTCATACGCATGTGGAACTTTTCAACTTCATGCTTCACAGTAGTGACATAGTTATGACTTGATTTATCGCTTATATTCAATTGACAATTTTAAGGAAACATGGATGTAACTTTGCCTAATGCAAATAGGGCTTTGTTGTTTTAATCTATTTCAATTTTATGATAGATGGGTTAAAATTCAGATTGAACATTAATAAATCTTAAATGATAATAGCATTAATATTAAAATAATTCCAAATGAATAGAGATAATTAGACATTCAATTCAAACATTTTAGTTTTGAATTGTATTTGGTTATACACAAATATAACATAAGTATAAACATCTCTTTTTTAAAATCAACAGTTCAGTCAAATAGTAATTCTAAATCATATTTCATTAGGATTTCATTAATGCAGACCAAAATGGAGAAAAAATGGTATGAATAGGAGTACCTGAAAAAGCGAATTAGTTAAGAACTATTTAATTTGTAGGCTCAAAAATAAGTGTGTTCACTATACAGGAGAAGTAATTGAGTGACATATTTAGACAAGATTATGAAAGATAAGGTCACTTCAATGAGAAAAAAAAGTAATAGTAGCAGTAGTAAAAGCTGGCACTAAGACAGAATGAGAAAAAGAAGACAGCTTCAAAATGTGGGTTTATACTGCAAGAGCAACCATTCTAACCAAAGGTGTTATTCACCCAGTTCTGACAGGTTCTGGAGAACCAGTAGCAGAAATGTTGAGTAGTTTGGAGAACCTGGAAATAGGCTGGCCCTGCCCCTGCTGCCTCCCAGCCTCCCAGCTGATTTTCTTTTGTTGCCCTGAACAGGAGAATGGAGTTGGAAAGCAGGTTAGTGGGGTGGGGAGGGAATGGGGATTTTGCAGTATGCTTCTCTGCCATACCCACAAATCTGCACCATGCTAATCCACAAAACCATGCCCACAGAACCGGTAGTAAAATGTTTTGAATCCCACCACTGATTCTAACCCGGACCAAATGAGGCTGCTCCTTTAAAAAATGATTTGGATATGACAGCCAATGGAGGATGGATTAGAAAACATAGTCATGCTTGATTGGGCATGGAGAAGCAGAAGTGGTGAAAGGAGAAGGTAGGTGGATGGGATCAGAAAGTTTACTGGAATATTAGGATGGTGAGTATTTGGGCTATTAGTCATCAGGATCCAAATAACTTTCATTGGTATCTAAATTACTAACATTTAAAAAGCAAAGCTCTGAAACTCTTAATTTGTCTTGTCCAGCAAAAGGGCAAGTATTTCACCAGGAAGTTGTAAAGAGCAGAATGAAACCTGAGATAGAGGGAAACAGGATCAGGATATGTCTATTCTGAATATTTATGTCTCCATTAGGACCAATGAATTACTTCTTAAAGAAATGAAGGATGAGTTATCTGATACTGATACCAACCCAACTGCTGCATCTCTTTTCCTATGAGAACTATTATTATGAGAATCTAAACTAACACCTACTCTTGGCTGACAGCAAAAGGAGCAAATACTATTTTGTTTGTTTGGCTCTTCTTTAATGGTTCCATGAACAAATTGTTCTGAAGCACTATATCACCCATCACAAAAGGCGGTAACCTCATGTACCTTGTCTGTAAAAAGAACCAGCTTCAATCCTGATCTAAATTTAATGTGTTAATTGGAGTTAGTTGGAATTTTATTTTGGTCTTTAAACAAACTTTAAAGTATGTATGTTAAGAGGAAGTTTTAAAAATTGTATTGAATGTTTTGATTTTAGAATTATTATTTTTTTTAAAAAAAGCTTAATGTGTTAAAATTGATAAAGAAAAAAATGTCTTTTTCCCTTTAAGGTGAAAGAATATGAAAAATACAGTGGATTTTGTTAATATAAATGGTGAGTTTATAAAGGTTATTAAGTGCAAATAGAAATACATATGATTTCAACAGCAAGGAAGATAAAGCAGAAGGGGTTAAATTGATCTATTCAAAGAATATATTTGTTTTTTATTTGCATATCACTTCTGGATTTTGTGCTTGTGTTAAAAAAATTGAAACTTTGACTTTGGCTACGCTGATTAGATAGATTTGTAGTTGTATACGAATGTGTAAAAGTAAAAAGTTGAGGCTTAATGTCATCTTGTACTATGCTAAAAAGAGTCAGAAGTCAACATATTTTTCTTTCTTCCCTTGTATCTCATATTTTCTTTCCCCCTTTCTTTTTCTTCCCTTAATTTCCCATTTTTATTTTTATTTGTATTTAATACATTGATAAAATAATAAAAGTCATATAAAAAATCCTTGGCACTCAGAGTAACAAGGAGTAGTTTTTGCACAATTTTGTGTTGCGCACCAGATGTGCCCTTTCCTGGACTGCGAAACTGTATTCACACAATCATACATAACCTGGTCACTTCCAGAATGGTTTTATTACAGCATACTTTACATAGGGCTGCCCTTGCATAGCATTCAGAAGTTTCAGTTGGCGAAGAATACAGCTGCATGGATAGTTATGTGTAGCCTTAATAAGATAAATGCTACATCTCTGTTCCAGGAGCTGCACTAGCTGCCATTTTGCTTTCAGATATAGATTACCTTGAGAATACAAAATGCTTACCGCAAAATTTATTTTATTTATTTATTATTCGAATTTATAAGCCGCACCCATCTCACCACATAGGGACTTGGGGCGGCGCACAGGGAATATAAAATATAAATATACAAATATACAAAAATAAAACATTCTTAAAACTAAATTAAATTAACCCACCCTGCGCTAAAACCCATATTAAAACCCCTGAATTAAAACTTTGGTAATTAAAAGCAGTACGGTGTTCGAGTAAGATGCCAGGCCGGCTTCTTGGAAGAAGTGCGTTTTTAACCGCTGGCGGAACACGCGGAGGTCCGAGATGACACGGAGGTCGGGGGGGAAGAGCGTTCCAGAGGGTTGGGCCCATCACAGCATTGCCCGGTTGACGGCACCCGGAGTAGACCCTCTCTGTGAGAGCATATTGGTGATTGCGGCAAAATCACAAGAATTTCTTTTAATATCCTTGACATTCACATCCTGAACATGAATATTTCAGTTGTCATAACAGGAATATTCAGGCAACAAATTGTTGACCTTGGTTATTGGTCATATATAGAGTTTTGTTGTCATTCATTATTCAGTTACTATGTTGGAATTCAGGTGCTTCATGCCATGAAAGAATAGAGAAAAGAAACATTTCAAAAATTGCACACACTGGGATAAAAGCATGACCTTCAACAAGATTAGATTCATTCATCTGTAGCTAAATAGACCCTCCTCTCCCCTAGCAAAAGAGTTTTACAAAATGTGTCTTCCTTCTCAACTCAGTCAGAAGAATTGCCCTTACAAATATACATGGAAAAAGGAAATGGAAAGAAATATTTTTGTAACCGACTCTGAACAAGTAATCATATGTGGGTAATATATGGCCCACTGAAGATTGATAACCTGTAGTTCCCAATATACCTCACCATAGGCCATGCTGGCTTTTGAAATTGTACTTGGGCAGCACCAGGAATGCTACAGGTTGCCCATCCTTCTTATGGTTCATTCTTCTGCATGGCTATCCATTCCCCATCTTGACAATCTCAGTTCCCTTTTAAAAATCAATCCCTCCCTCCCTCCCTCCCTCCCTCCCTCCCTCCCTCCCTCCCTCCCTCCCTTCCTTCCTGGAATATCTGTAGAGTTTTAGAATTATAATGCAAATGCCTTTGCCTAAGTGAAACCAAGATATCAACCTTGCTATGTTAAGTATTTGTTGGTTAACCTTCAAAGAATTGGGTCTCTTGACATTCATTATGATAAAGATTCTTACAAAGCTACAAAGTTTTCTGTCTCTTTTTAGATAATTAATTGTGTCAACTATAGCCTTTTACACTAGATAAGCAGCAAAACAACTTGTGTTGTCTTATATTACTTGCTATGCTTGTGCTTTATCGCTACAAAGGGTTATGTTATGCTAATATTGCAAGTTAACATCAACCAGATTACAGCAAGTTTGTTTGTGTAAGCCTCATTTGTCCTGAGGGCTAGAATCTAAGAAACATCTTGATGTGTACACAAAAGGAATATGAAACTAGGTATAGATTACCTTACTGTTTTTCAAAACTGTTGTCTTGCTTAGTTTTGCTCAAGTTTCATCTGGAAGGAACAGCAATATAGAAATAAGAAGACACTGTGCCTGATCAGAGGTTTGGGTGTGTGCTTCACTGTAAAGTAGGACATGAAAAGAGAACTTTAAAAGATTAACAGAGTTGGAAGGGACTTTGCAGGTCATCTAGTCCAACCCCCTGCCCAAGCAGGAGACCCTATATGTGCCTCTACCTAGGATCGAACTCACAACCTCCTGCTTGTGACGAAAGAGCTCTACCTCTAGGCCACAGCAGCTTCCTTAACTTTCAGATCAGCATGTCAAATAGTTTTCTGAAGACTATTGATGACATGTACAAAATGAGTACCCCTTGCTACCAGTTGGACATTTTTTGACATGGGCAGTCACTCTTTAAAAAAACAACCCAGTTTTCTACATTCTCAGATTGTGATAATTGAAAATTTATCAGCTTTTGTGACTTTTTAAAATACCTAAAGTAAAAATCCAGGACAACTGAAGGATTCTCAGAATGCAATCATAGCACATTAACTCAAACTGGTAGAGATCATCATTATCGCAAAAGCAAAATTTGACAACATTAAGCCTTTTAGCTTAAATATTAAGTATTATTCTTGATCAAAGTTTCTCTCTACAGAAAACAGTAACCACTTGCTTTTAATGTCATTATTCGTTTAACATAGGATGGCTCTGATTCAAACTGGTCACATGTATTTTCATGCCTGTTTGATACTATCCAGGGTCTGAATTTCTCTTGGTCAACAAAATTGTCCAAACCCTGGAAAGTCTGTACCTTCCTGTGATACTTTCCTGTCATACAGTACTTTGAAAATGCTGTTGTCTTTCTCTTTGCTGTCTTAAGTTAGGTTACAAGTATTGTGTTAATGATAACAAAGTAATTTATTTGTAATTTGAATATTGCATCATTATATATATATACAACAGAGGTGGTATTCAGCAGGTTCTGACCAGTTCTGGAGAACCGGTAGCAGAAATTTTGAGTAGTTCAGAAAACTGGTAAATACCACCATGACTGGCCCCCACCCCCATCTATTCTCTGCCTCCCAAGTCCCAGCTGATCAGGAGGAAATGGGGATTTTGTAGTAATCTTTCCCTGCCACACCCATCAAGCCAAGCCCACAGTACTGGTAGCAGAAACTTTTGAATCCCACCACTGGTATAAAATAACCTTTTAATCAGTCTGAAAAATGTGTTAAGCTTGCTTACGAATCTGAATGTGCTTATGCACCAATTCTATTCCTTGTTGTTTGCAAATGTTGAATATGTATTTGAATGTAAGAATAACCCTGCAATTCTTGAATAGAAACAATTATTTCCCCAAATAGTTGGAATGGCGTCTCCTGCTATAAGGGTAGAGGAAAGATGGCTAAATATGATAAATGTGATATCATGAACTTGAGTTCTCAAGAATTTCAGAAAGGTGTTATTGACAGAAAAAGCTGTCAATTGGGCACAATCAGTTAGAACAGTGTTTCTCAACCTTGGCCACTTTAAGTCCTGTGGACTTCAACTCCCAGAATTCTCCATCCAGCTATGCTGGCTTGAGGATTCTGGAAGTTGAAATCCACAGGACTTAAAGTCGCCAAGGTTGAGAAACACTGAGTTAGAAGACTGCACAACAAAAGCCCAGCACACAAAACCTTCTGGCCATCTGCTGGTGATACTAGTGTATGTACATGGATTTATGTGCATGTGAGATTATATACAACTTTGCACGTAGGAGAGGAAAGAACACTCCTACAACATGTTTGTAACGCCTGATGAATATCAGGAGGGGTGGAGGTGGTAAAGTAGATTTCAGTATAAGGTAAGGTTTCTCATAAGACAATATACTGTACTCTTTCAATGTAGTTGAGCTGCTTTTGAAGAAACTCGGTATGTCCTTCAGAGTTCCAGGACGTATGAAAATATAGTTCTCTGGACGAGGCTGCTTGTGAACAAATCGCTCAGTCTTTATTTCAAGATGAGGTAGAGAACATGAGCAGCTACAGATGTGCACATCAACAATAATAAGCTCACTTTCCCAGGGTCTGTTGTCTGCATTGATTTATAAGGAAAATAAAGCTATTATTTAAACTCAACTGCAGGCGATAAAAAGATATGTACGCTTTGCAGTATCAGTTCATTTATTTCCATTAAAATCTCGTGATTTTAATATCTAGAATAGTTTTATTTAGATATATTCGCTTTGCATATGACATAGTGAGGCAACAGCTTAGTTCAGTCTTGTATTTAAAAATTCAGCTGGTAGCCCTGGGCAACAGGAATCTCTGTATCCAAAAGAAGAGCTGGCAGATCATACCTCTGCTCTGCTTATGCAGTCTACTTGATTTCTGTAATGATCACAGATAAAAAGAGTACCAGGATAGCAATAGAAAAGTCCCTGTGCCATTCTTTTTCTCTCAAATGGCTTGTAGATATTCCTCTTAAAATTTTGGTGCTACAATACTTGTCCCAGAGAGAAAAGTTTGCCTTTTCTTGCAACTCATAAGAAAACATAGGCTAATAACCTTATAGAACACTAGTAGAAAAAAAAATTGAGGCTTCAGCTTATATCTCCTTTGTTGTAAAATTGCTGCATGAGTTGACTTGGAGTCTTTCTTTCACTCTTGTAAGTAAAATATGGAAAGAAACACTCTCTTTCTTTCATAGAAAGCAAAGAAATTTGCCACCTCTTAGAAGGGACAGGTGACTGAATTCATGAAGGTACAGAGGTAATAAACTTTTAATAAGAAAAATCTATATAACTTTGACTTTGGATGGAGTAATGTAGCATTGCAAAGTGAAGGGTCCTTTTATGGAGTTAAGTTCTGCCATATTTCAGCCAGATAGTGGGTTTTAATTTAGATGGATGATTTTAAATATTTCAAAATGTCCCCTAATACTTGTTGCCATTTTTACTTTTCCTTAAAAATTGTAATCGTAATGGTAGCCTTTTTCCATATATCGGTACTCAAAATAATTAGAAATTAAGCGTCCTTATGGCCAGAATTCAACACACTTTCTGGGAATTTTACTTCATCTTTGAGGAAGCAGAATTAATCTGAAGTTCACTTGTTCAACTTGCAATTTGGTATAGTTTATTAGCAAGTCTAGCGTACTGCAAAAATAGCACTAAAGTTGTGTTACTCATAAAAGGTAACACCCTAATATGTTTCCTTGAATATCTGCTTCAGTGAAAATGTTCCTTATGGTTCCTAGAATGTGGTTTTGTTTGTTATGAAGAGCTCTCATTGTTCAGGTGTGAACTTTCCTTGTGTAAAAAAGATAAATGTACCATTTAAAAAAAAGGTTTTTGCTTTCAGGATTAACATATTTTTCTGTGACATTTGTTGAAAAAGGAATTGATTATTAAGAAGCAAATCTATTTTTGGCTTTCATTATGATTGTTCATCTTTTCCTCTAGAAAGGTTTAGAATTAGTTTCTACCTGAAGGTAATAACAAACTCATTAATCCTTTGCAAGATCATCCAGACTTTCTCTTTACCACTACCATTAATTATTTGAGAAAAACTTCACCATGCCTGACAGCCAGAGGAATGTATTTCATAAGGCTTCCTTGGGACTATATAGTGAATTAATATCTATCTATGGAATAAAAGAGAACAATTCTCACCAGGTAGCGTTTGTTACTGTTAAGCAACTCATGATTATATTCATAACTCTTTGAATTGTAAAGACTATTGTTCATTACATAGGATACCTATCCTTGTTCTTTCCAAAAATCATTGAAAATCATTAAATGGTTGGAATTATTTTCCTATTTCTGCACTTATTTTAGGATATCTGTTGGAATAGAATCCAGCACAAACCCTTCTTTCTATCTCAAATATGAATCTTGAAAATAAGGGCCAAGAGATTATCCATGTAAACAGGGGTGAAATCCAGCAGGTTCTGACAGATTCTGGAGAACCAGCAAATACCACCTTTGGCTGGTCCCAGAGGGGGGGGGGGGAGGGATAGAGATTTTGCAATATCCTTCCCCCAGGAGTGGGAAGGGAATGGGAATTTTGCAGTATCCTTCCCCTGCCATAGCCACCAAGCCATGACTACAGAACCGGTAGGGGGAAAAAATTGAATTTCACCACTGCATGTAATGCTTGCTTAGACTACCCTATGAATGATGGCCAGGGACAAAGAGAGGCATTTTTATTTCCCCTCTAAACATATTGAGTCTACAGGATTTAATGCACTGGGTACTTAGTTTCCAGTGAAAATCCCATTTTTCCTTTTTGAGTATAATAGAATTCCTAGTTGTTAGGGATATCACACTAACAACAAGGTAGTTGTACATGCATTTAGATGTTGAAATCTCAATTTCATATTTTGGTTCATCGTTCTTGCCAAGTAGCAAATAGGAGTCTAAACAAATGTACAGGAATCTATGTCAAGGAATAACCCAGAAAGAACAAGAAGCAGAAATCAAGCAGAAAGTTAGATGAAAGGTTCAAACATGGCAGCAGTAGTAGTGTTGCACTACAAAAACAAATGTCTGACTGCACTTTTAACCCCTATTCTGCCAGCAGTTTTACCCTCATTCACAGAAATTTTATTTTATAATTCTATACAATACAATAGCAGAGTTGGAAGGGACCTTGTAGGTCTTCTAGTCCAACCCCCTGCGTGGGCAGGAACCCTATACCATTTCAGACAAATGGCTATCTAACATCTTTTTAAAGGCTTCCAGGGTTGGGGCATTCACAACTTCTGGAGGCAAGCTGTTCCAGGGGTTAATTGTTCTAACTGTCAGGAAATTTCTCCTTAGTTCCAAGTTGCTTCTCTCCTTGATTAGTTTCCACCCATTGCTTCTTGTCCTGCCCCCAGGTGCCTTGGAGAATAGTTTGACTCCCTCTTCTTTGTGGCACCTTCTGAGATATCGGAACACTGCTATCATGTCTCCAAAGAATGGAGAATTCTCTACAAAGAATGCTTTGTTTCATATTCCCACTAACATCATTGTGTGGCATTTTGGACATTCTTTGTCATTCTTCAGAGTAGCTCCCACATTATCTTTCATTCAGAGGTGGTATTCAGCAGGTTCTGACCAGTTCTGGAGAATTGGTAGTGGAAATTTTGAGTACTTCGGAGAACCTGTAAATACCACTTCTGACTGGTGCCGTCCCCATCTATTCTCTGCCTCCCAAGTCCCAGCTTTTCGGGAGGAAATGGATATTTTACAGTATCCTTCCCCTACCACACCCACCAAGCCATGCCATGCCCACAGAACCAGTAGTAAAAATTTTTGAGTCCCACCACTGCTTTCATTGTGTGAAAATGGTCATAAGTTACTTTTTCAGTGTTGTCATAACTTTGAGCAGTCATTAAGTGAACTGTTGTAAGTCAAGGACTTACCTGTACACACATTTGATTTGTCTGTTCTTATGCTTTTCTTTACCTTTTTTAACATTTCAAATTGCAATCTTTTATATCACCAGATGGGGACATAAATATTGATCCCTGCAGTCCATCATAGTTTTGCTTAATTGATTTTCATATAGCGCTTTTTAGAAGGATAGAGAAAATATACATAAAATGTCTTAATTATATATCTGCTGTATGCATACTAATGGTAGATGCTAATCTCACTAATCAATTTTGGCACATTTTACCTGTATGTGACAAACACAACCTAAGTTCAGTTCTGTCCCAAGCATGCGCACACTATTTTATGCAAGCTAGAACCTTTAATGTAAATACAACTTACATCAAAACCAACTAAGAGTGGCCAGGATTCTACCAATATATGCCTTGTACTGATATACATTCAAGAGGACTATAATCTGTCAGAGTATTGACACTCATATCAATGTACCATCTATATTAGACAATGACTCAAGCTATGACTGAATCCACTCTTTATCTGCAAAACTCTATTGATATTAACTTGAGTTTACATTTATCCAATAATTATAAGCTATAAAGTACTGCATTTGAGAAGGAAACAAACAAAATACTACTTGAATTATTGTATCGCATCCAAATAGTGCAAATAGTTTCAACTTTTAATGGAAAATGGATGGAATCAAATTAACCTAAGGCTAATATGTCTTAGATTTCTGACAGCTGTTTGTAATGCTCTTCCCCGTCAAATGGGCAGAAGTGCCATTTCTTAGCAACTAGGAAATATTAATTCACCATTTTGATGGTCTTGGCTATCTAAGATCGGCTCAAATTTGCCTTGTATGAAAAGTTTGTCCTTGCCATTTAAGCAACCCACAAACAGATACAAAATTAATTTAAGAAGAAATAAGTTTCCAATAATTCTGCAGCACATATGCAAATTGTCAATTGCTGCCTTGAAAGAAAAGTATGCTTATTTATTCTCCTAAGCATTCCCTGCTGAAAAATAATCAGCAGAAACTACCCAGTAAACTTGCTTTGCATTAGGCATTAGATTCCATAGTTGGTTATTTTCTCAATTGCTTATCTCAAGGGAAGTTTCACAACAGATATATTTCACTTTTATAAGTTATTTGCACTGGTTCTACTGGGTCATGAAAAAAGTCCCATGGGAAATAAACAAGATCTAGGTTAGAAAATAGTTTCTCTGCTATTGATTAAAAAAAGGATAGTGGAAAGAACTTATTCCTTATCTGAAAGATAGCTGTCTCTTTGCTTCAGAGCATAACTTTATTTTTTCTGATCAGTGTAACTGCAGTCACCTGCAATTAAATAATTTGTCCCCTTACCATCAAGACAAAACCAGCAAATGAGGAAGAATGAATGGAAGCACATGATGGCAGATGGAACCATCCAATTGAAGCCCTACTTCCTTTTATTTCTGGATGGATAGGCATGGAATATGAGGGACACGGTAACTCAATGGCTAAGCACTGAGTTTTTCAATCAGAAAGGTTGGCAGTTTGGCGGTTCAAATCCCTAGCGCTGTGTAACGGCCTGAGCTCCCGTTACTTGTCCCTGCTGCTGCAAATCTAGCAGTTCGAAAGCATGTAAAAATGCAAGTAAAAAATGGGGACCACTTTGGTGGTAAGATAACAGTGTTCCATGCACCTTTGGCATTTAGCCATGCTGACAACATGACCAGGGAGAAGTCTTCAGACAGCGTTGGCTCTTCAGCTTTGAAAAGGATATGAGCACTGCCTCCTAGAGCTGGGAATGACTAGCATATATGTGTGAGGGGAACCTTTACCTTAGGCCTAGAATTCAGGTCTGTTTACAGTTTGTGATAGTTTTATTTTCTAAAGATTGCTTATAAGACACACATTACCAAAGGGACTTAAATATAATGATGATTCTGGAAACTGGTGTTTTGTCTTGCAGCATACTCACTACATTTTATTTATTTTTTAAAAACTCAGATAATTTTTCCTTAGACTAAAATGGGTGAATAAGATGTGGAAGGGAGGTGTTCATGAGCATAAAAACTTTTGATAAATGTTAATATTTTCAGACGAAGCATCAACAAACTCAAACATAGCCACCTTAGGATAAAACATCATGCTTGTAGAAGTCGCTAAATAGTTTATTATTTATTTATTTATTTATTTATTTATTTATTTATTTATTTATTTATTTATTTATTTATTTATTTATTTATTTATTTATTTATTTATTTATTTATTTATATTTTACTTTATTAAATTTGTATAACCGCGCCTATCTCCCCAAAGGGACTCAGGGCGGTGCATAGGAAGTTAAAACAGAAAATACAAAACATAGCAATAATAAATACAACTTACAATAATACAATACAATATCAGAGTTGTAAGGGACCTTGTAGGTCTTCTAGTCCAACCCCCTGCGTGGGCAGGAACCCTATACCATTTCAGACAAATGGCTATCTAACATCTTTTTAAAGGCTTCCAGGGTTGGGGCATTCACAACTTCTGGAGGCAAGCTGTTCCAGAGGTTAATTGTTCTAACTGTCAGGAAATTTCTCCTTAGTTCTAAGTTCTCCTTAGTTCTTAAGGCTAAAATCCAATTAAATACGAGATGCCCTGTGCTAAAATTCCCTAAAAGTATTCACCCATTTAAAATCCAATTAAAACAATTTAAAATCCAGTCTACAAACATGATTGAGCGGATTAGGCCAGGCCGGCAAGATGGAAGAAGTATGTCTTCAGATGTTGGCAGAAGGAGTGGAGGTCCGTGATAGTCCTAAATTCGAGGGGTAGGTCGTTCCAGAGGGTTGGGCCCGCCACAGAGAAGGCCCTTCCCCTGGGTGTCGCCAGCCGGCATTGCCTGGTGGACGGCACCCGGAGAAGTCCCTCTCTGTGGGAGCGAATCGGACGAAGGGATGTACACTTCAAGAAAATGTCAAAATATTGGGTGACTAGCTGAATACCTGGGCTCCAATATGAAACTTGGTGATCGGACTTCTTAAATAGACACTTACAGCTTGAAAATTAATGAATAGTTACCATTGACCTCTCCTCTCCCCTTCTTTCCCTCAGGCTTGCCCCACAGAAGCCTCACTTATCCTATCCCCTTCTCTCCCTCAGGTTTGCCCCACAGAAACCCCGTCTATCTTATCACATTCTCTCCCTCAGGTTTGCACCACAGAAGCCCCACCTATCTTATCTCTTTCTCTTCCTCAGGCTCCTCTCCAAACTGCCAGGCAGCAGGCGGGATGAGTCACGTGCTGGCCATGCCCACATCCAAGTTTTCAGGTTAGGAGGGGGAGTAGAACATCTAACGCCTTAGCATCAGAGCATGTTAATAATAATATATGAAATACTAATTCTCTGATGGTCATTTAGAAAAATCCTTTATTACCGAGCACCTAGAAGCCAAGAAGAGCATACGTGCCAAATTTCAAGTTTGTAGGTTTACAGTTCTGGAGATTTTGTGATTCCCGCATGAGCGTTTTTGCATTTATATATATAGATTAGCAGCCTATTTTATAATCTAGTTAAGGCATTTCAACTATGCTAGTATAATGAAGAACTTATTTCTCCATAGAACCATCACAACTAAGTTCTATCAAATGTACAATAGTATGCAAAATGTTGTACTGGGAAAAAGGGCATGAGGAATTAATTAAAAATTAAATTATAGGTATCTCCTAGCAATTGTTAAAAATGAAATCTCCTTAAAATCAAAGATTGGGATGTTATAAAACAAAATTCCGTGTATCTTTTCTCTAAATACCCATATACCTTTCTCTATGTATAAGCATACTACACTAGGGAAAATTAAATCTCCTGACAGCTCCTCCTTGAATTGCCCATAATCAAAGGGATAGATTTCAGGGGTGTCAAACTTGATCCCGTTGTAGTTGTATCAGGGTCAGTTGTATCAGGGTTTTGTTTGCCCTTGGGGGGCCGGGGTAAGCGTGGCCTGGTCATTGCAACTGACTGGGTATGCATGGCACAGGCTGATCCCTCGCTGTTTCCAGAACAGCCCGGAGAGACAACCTTGGGCCTATCATGGAATTCAAGCAGGGGTGGGTTCCTTCCAGTTCTAACCTCTTCTATAGAACCTCTATAGAAGAGGTTCCACAAATCTACAGTGCTGTTTAGAAATGGTTCCAGCTCCCTCACCCCACCCGTCCACACATCATCAAGATGAAGAGCAAGAAGAGGAATTCAGGGAGTTGAAGTCCACAAGTTTTAAAGCTGTCAAGTTTGAACCCCCTGGCAATTTTTTTCTAAAGGGTTAGGGGTGCAAGGGTCCTGTAACTTGACAGCTTTAAGACTTGCGTGCTTCAAATGCCAGAGTTTCTGAGCCAACATTTTGGTTGCTAAGCAAGAGCATTGTTAAGTGAGTTTCACCACATTTTACAAGTTGGCCACGCCCACCCAGTCACATGACTGCCAAACCACTCCCACTCAGTCATATGGCTGGCAAACCATTCCTACCCGGTCACATGGCCGGTGAGCCACTCCCACAAAGCAGGCCACACCCACAGAAGAGGTTCTAAAATTTTTTGAAACCCACCACTGGATTCAAGGTATCTCTACCTATAAGACCGCCTCCTGCTACCAAATACCTCCCACCGACCAGTTCGCTCCCACAGAGAGGGCCTCCTGAGGGTGCTGTCGGCTAAAGAATGTCGGCTGGTGACCCCCAGGGGGAGAGCCTTCTCTGTGGCAGTCCCTGCCCTCTGGAATGACCTACCCCCTGACCTACGGACGATCACCGACCTACGCCTTTTCTGTCGGGCCTTGAAGACCTATTTATTTCGTGTAGCCGGCCTGGCGTAGTTTTTAATTTGTTTTAGCAGGGGTTTTAGTAGGGGTTTTAGGACAGGCCAAATATTTAATGTATTTTTAATGTATTTTATGTTTTATATTATCGATTTTTACCTGCCTGTACACCTCCCTGAGTCCCAGTAGGGAGAAGGTGCGGTATATAAATTTAATAAATACAAATACAAATACAAATATCCTGATTTGTAAGGATGTAAGGAATTTGTACACAACACAGACAAGAAAAAGTTGGAACTCAATGGAAAGCCTCATCATCACCTTCTTAAGGTTGTGAAAAAGAACAAAATACTGTAATGGGAAAGCTGAATATTGGATTTGTTTTCTGAAAATGACCTCACACTGAAGAATGAGCTCAGCTTTAAAAAACAAATTACAGTGAAAACCTGCCTGGATTGAGTGGAAACTATTTTCTTGAAATCTAAGCCATAGAGTGGCATTTTCAAGGGATTTTTTTTAAAGTTTAGGTGGGGATACACAACAGGTAAAAGCAAGCTTCTTTTTTTAATGGCATACGTGGTTGTACATATGAAAAAACTCCATATTATTAGCATGCATAACAAGAAGTCTGAACAATCAAGATCATCATCTGCGGGATCGGATCCTGCCTCATACATCCTCACGGCCGATCCGCTCCCACAGAGAGGGACTTCTCCGGGTGCCGTCCACTAGACTTTGTCAGCGGGCGACGCCCAGGGGTAGGGCTCTCTCTGTGGCGGGCCCAGCCCTCTGGAACGACCTTCCCCCCGACATTAGGACGACCACGGACCTCCGCTCCTTCCGTCTAAAATTAAAAACATATCTCTTTTGTCTGGCCGGCCTAGGATAGTCTCTCTGTCTTTGGGGTATTATTATTATTGTATTTAATTATTGGGAATGCTATTTTAGTTTAGCTAGTTTTAATGGGGAATTTTAGCACAGGTTTAGGTTTAATTTGTTTTTAAAAAATGTCTGTATATATTTATTGTTTTTTATTCTTCCTGTGCACCGTCCCGAGTCCCTATGGGGAGAGGGAGCGGTTTATAAGTATTAAATTATTATTATTATTATTATTATTATTATTATTATTATTATTATTATTATTATTATCATCATCATCATTAGATGATGTAGTTATAGAATAGAAAACGTAAACCTATAATGCAATGTACCCTGATGTAGTGCTTTCATTGATATCCACTCCATATACATATTCCCAAGGAATATTACTTTTGCCTGCCCAATTAAAAAAAATAAACATTCCTCCCTATATGGCAACTGTGCAAGATCACCCGCCCCCTCCAAAACAATTTGTGGAACTATTATTTGTTGATACCATCTCTATAGAAATGCTAAAGCCTGAATCACACACAAGCATCATAGTCCTGTGTCAGAAAATTTGGGAAATAAACACATAGCCACAGGATTGTAAACAACCAGTGTTCATTCCATTGCCAAAAAAGAGTCAGTCCAAGGATTGCTCCAATTGACTTAATCCTTCATGTTAGCAAGATTCTCCTTTAAGTCATACAGCAATATCTGGTGCCAATCATTGAAAAGCAATTACCAGTTGTTGAAGCTGGCTTCAAAGGGGATCATGGCATTCATAACCATAGGAGCCCTCGAAAACTTGGGGGTGTCAACACAACTGGTTAAGTTGGAGCATTTGCTGATAAGTTAAAGAAACATCAAGGAGTGTGGCAAGCTTGCATTCTTTCGTCTTTCTTATTTAATCTGTATTTGCTGATGACAGAACTGTTTTCTCAAGAACCAAGCAAAAGGATTAAAGAAAAAAAGAAGCAGCAATTTGGCTTCTTCCTAAACATTAAAAAGAGATTTCCGCCTTATCCAAGGCCAGAGTAGATTGGATATACTGGGTTATTTTCCATTCAGTCACAACACAGTTGTCACCTACGTTATGACAGCTCTCATTCTGGATGGTTCTACCTGACATCTTCTTTCTCATATTTATTTAAATCAGACATACAGAAGTGTCATAGCCTTAAATTGTCAATAGCATTCATTCTTGCACCTCCCAAAAGAACTGGTGTGAATCAATAATTTTTTGAATGAAGGGCAAAGTGATCTTATCTTAAAAACAAGCTTTTACTATAACAAGCAACGTAAGAATTGATAAAAGCTATGGTGCTGAAATAGAATGTTTGAAATGCCACCTTAATAAAACAATATAGCCAGAAAAACACCCCACAATCAATGCCAGTCTAAATTATAGCTGACTGAAGCATCTTTCTCTAGCTCTAGTTATTTTGGCAGGGATTATATGAGGGAACCAGATTGATGAAGCACATTGCAAGCAAATAGAATTAGTATGCCATCACTCTTTGTGTTGTTCTTGTCTTATTCCTAGTTTCCAGTTTGTGCTCCTGATTCTAGAAATAAGGCTAATTTCAACATAAATGGTAAGGGAGAAAAGCAATAAGAAGGAAAGTTAAATAAAAAAAGTTTTCACCCTTCAATTTTGGTACTGAAATAGTACACTTGAAAGTATATATCCATGATTCACTGTTGTATCGCTAGATAAATGTTCAACATTATTGTTTTTTGACAACTTGACTAAAATCAAGAAAAGTGAATTACTGAATTGAGAATATCTGAGCCTAGCTGAATCCTAGCATATCGTACAGGAATATGGAAATGACAATATACTAGGTCCCCTTGAAAGATGTCCTAACTTTTTATGGCAAACAGTGGGGTATGAATATTTTAAATAAAGATAAACATATTCCTCTGTATAAGAGCAAACAAGGTTAATTTTGCTAGACTTAATTTTATCTTGATTATACTAATGTCTCAAATTTTGGAAATGGAAAGTTATCAGTTCCTACTATTGACACATTCATATTACTTTATTTTATCGACGTGAGAGTATTAAATTAAAAAGTGACTTTTCTGGAAATGCTTTGTTTGATTAGTAATCGTCTATTCCCTTTCTTCCTTTAAATCTTTAATATTAATGAAATTCTTAAAGCATATTTCTGCACTGAAACAAGCTTAATAAATGCAGGCTCATTTACATTTATAACTGCATTAGTATTACTGGTTATATATGGCTTTTGATAGTCCTCATAATTATGCAATGATTGAAGAATCAAAGAATTAGTACTAGTGGGTTTATTTAATTTTATAATATACTAATAGAGGACCATAGATTCTTGACAATAAGCAGATGAAACCCTTGAGCCACTCATTTATTAAATAAATTAATATAAGTATTTGGATAAAAATTCTGCTGTTTAGATTTGCATATATGAATGGTTTCAGAAAACGAATTGTCTATATTTTAATATATTTTTGGCTAGGAAGTATATACTGTGCAAGATTGCATGCACACACACAAAGGGAGAGAGAGAGAAAGTTAAAGGTTAATATGATAATTGCTACTACTACATATAAATAAAATATATGTGTCGAATATTCAGATATGCATACACTGCTAAAATGATATACACTAAAGGAAAGTGAGGTTTTAAGTGTTCTGAATTGAAAAGACAATTATTTTGTTGACCTTTGTGGTATTTGGATTTTTCCCTTGGGTTTTTCTTATTGGTTTATTACATTTTGTTATCTTCCGTGGTGTACTGTTTTATATAGTTTTGTATCTCTCTCTGTTATTGGAATTTCTTTCGTTTGGTCAATCACAGACGTTCTTTCCAATAGCTAATGGAATTTATTTAAAAATAATAATTTATTATTATTATTATTTATTAAAAATAATAATAATTTATTAGTCTATTTAGAGCTGGGATATCTGGGAAATAATCTATAACTAAAACACAACAATGAAACAAATTGACCAAAGCAATAATTTAAAGAAAAACACATGTTCCTGCCCTCCTTTGACCCCAAAACTTTAAAACAGTCTTAAATGATTTGTAGATTCAAATATAATCTTAAAACAAACAAGTGTGTATAAGACATATGTGCGAGGGGAACCTTTACCTTTACCTATCTCTAGATTTAAGCTGGCAGTTCTCAATTTTAAATTCCTGAATAGTGTACGATTGGGTTATGTGAAAAAAGACCCACATTCCAGAATAAATTGGATCAAGGCAAGCACTAAAATATAGTCTATGTTCAAATACCTGTGGGTAAATGTTAGTTTTTTTTAGTTCAGCAGTTCAGAAATGGATTAAAGAATGTAGTACCTCTTTATGGTCTTTGTTTGATACTCTGAAGATTCCACAGTACATTAAAATTTTATGCTGTTATTTAGCTGTATTTTATATTTTATTTCCCCAAACATTATTTTGTAAAATCCCGGAATGGGGGAACAAAATAGTTTAATATTTAATATAATTTGTTGACATCCCATTATTGAAGTACAAGAGGTAGCTAAGTTTTGCAGAGGTATTTTTTCATTCACTCCTGCTTCCCAAATTCAATATATTTTGCACCCCAAACCTTAGCTTCCATTAGAAATTGAGTGGAAATTATTTTAATTCCAACAATTACTATTTTAAATTTTGTTTCCTTAAATTAAAGATCATCAGTATTAAATATATTGCAGAAATAATGAGAGGCACAGCTGTGTAAATTAAACCTACCATCTTTTTACATAAAAGTGGTGAGATTTCAGTTGCTCAGTCGCAATTGACATATTGACTCTGCTTACCTCTAGGCACATCTGGAGACAGCCTCATTAATCACTGATACAAGAACAATAAATAGGGAAAGGTAAATTGTTATTGATGGGAAATATTAGCCTCTCGCGAGTGGCAGGCAAAGTGCCTTTTCCGTCTTCTTTTTCTTTTTTGTAGCAGTACTTTTTATCTCTCCTAATAAGATGACTTGAAAGCTGTGAAAGAGAAATATCAGCATTTACCTCCCTCCTTTTTAAGTTCCCTTTCCCACCCTTCTTGAGCTGGTGGGACATATCAGCTTTGAGAAGACATCATGGTTTTACAAAATGGCTCCATGATAGGGATGTCAAGTAAAAAAAACAAACAGAAAGCAAATGGTAAGATTTCCCTTCACGGGAATGCCTTCTTTCCCTTCAAGCTGATACTTTCTTCTGAAGCATATTAGTTTCTCATGTATATCTTTTAATAAAAAGATTACAATTATATTTAAAGGAATTGTCGGGCAATGCCGGTTGGCGACCCCCAGGGGAAGGACCTTCTCTGTGGCGGGCCCAGCCCTCTGGAACGACCTACCCCCCCGAACTCCGGACCACCACGGACCTCCGCCTCTTCCGCCAACGTCTGAAGACTCATTTCTTTCATCTAGCCGGCCTAGCCTAGCCCCCGAGACCACCCCTATAGACTGAGTTTTAAATTGTTTTAAATTGATTTTAATTCACTGGTAATTTTCTAGGGTATTTTTAGCACAGGCCACTCTAAATTTAATTAGATTTTATTGTTGCAGTCTTATCTATTATATGTTCGTATTTATTTATATGTTTGTACTTCTATTTTTAACTTCCTGTGCACCACCCTGAGTCCCTTCGGGGAGATAGGTTATGGTATAAAAATAAAATAAAATAAAATAAAGTAAGGTTGGCATAGAATTTAATAGGCATTATATTGGTGCCTCTAGCTATCCCTGGGATAGGAAAGTTATACTGTCATGTTAGAAAGACAGTATATAGTTTTGAATTTAGGCCACTTAGTTGTCCTATAATTAAAAAAATAACTACAATCCTTTATCAGACTGTTAGAAAAGGCTGCTTCAGCGGCTAGCTCTGATCATTTTGTCAATTGAACAATAGAAGACTTTTCCTGAAAAATTAGGATGTTTGTAGAGATACAGAGAGAATTCTCCAAGAAATATCAAAGGTACATATTTTCAAGAGCATGCTCTGCATTCAAAGAATAAGCCATTGAACTCCACATACAGAATGATACAAAGCAAATTGGCCAATTTATGGGAGTTTACTACTTTTTGTTATTGCTATTCAAGTGGAGGAATGAAATGTTTTGCATAAACCATGAGAATGATTTTTTTTTTAACCAGAGCATCAGATTTTCAATCAACTAACCTAAAATAAATCAGAAATATTTAAAAGGTTTTGAAGAGGAAGATAGATTGGCTTTGGAGATTAGATTTATTGTATTCAATCAATCAGCAATTGATAAGAGATGGTATAAAGAAACAAATGTGGATATTTGATCTGGGACCAATTAGGATTTATAGTTGGGATGATTTTATTCTATCCTAGGCTGTATTAACAGAAGAATAGAAACAAGATTTATTTACTTTATTTTATTTTATTAAATTTATACCCCGCCCTTCTCCTACAAAAGGACCCGGGGCAGCGCACAGGCAAATTAAAACACAACATACATAAATAAACCAATTATTAAAATCCAATTAAATTAAATTACCCCGTGCTAAAACATTTTAAAATTCTCTAATTAAAATTTATAACTAAAAAGTCCAAATCGGGTGGTTATCCTAGGCCGGCTTGTTGGAATAAATGCGTTTTAAGATCTGTGGTGGTACGGAGTTCAGGGGGCAGGTCGTTCCAGATGGTTGGGCCCGCCACAGAGAAGGCCCTTCCCTTGGGTGTTGCCAACCGGTATTGCCCAGCCGACGGCACCCGGAGAAGGCCCTCTCTATGGGAGCGGATCAGTCGGAGGGATGTATGGGACAGGATACGGTCTCGCATGTAACTAGGCCCCGAGCCATGGAGTGCTTTAAAGATGGTCATTAACACCTTGAAGCGTACCCGAAAGGCCACAGGTAGCCAGTGCAGCTTGCACAGGAGAGGTGTTACGTGGGACTGCCTTGTGGCTCCCATGACCACCTGTGCGGCTGCATTCTGGACTAGCTGTAACCTCCAAGTGCACCTCAAGGGGAGCCCCATGTAGAGAGCGTTACAATAGTCCAGCCTAGATGTCACGAGTGCTTGAGTGACTGTGTGGAGGGCAACCCGATCCAGTAAGGGGCGCAATTGGTGTACCAAGCGTACCTGGTAAAACGCCCCCCTGGCCACGGCTGTCACATGGTCCTCCATAGACAGCCGGGAATCCAGGAGGACACCCAAATTGCACGTCCTCTCCACGGGGGCCAATATTTCACCTCCAATGGCCAGTGTTGGACTTAACTGGCTGAACCGGGGTGCTGAAAACCACAGCCACTCGGTCTTGGCAGGGTTGAGCTTGAGTTTATTACTACCCATCCAGACCCGTACGGCCTCCAAACACCGGGACATCACCTCATCGGCATCGTTGGGGTGGTTTGGGGTAGATATGTACAGCAGATCACATTAAATACCAGCCCACGGGTAAATACCAGTACTGCTTTATAAACCCTTAGTAAGCCCACATTTAATGCATGCCGGGGCGTGGGGTGTGGGATGGGAAAATGTACTTTCCTCATGTTTGGCTCAAAGTACATGGTATATTACATCTGGAAAGGAATAAAAGAGATTTTTCCTCAGTTTTTTTGTGTGTGTGGGGGCAGGCGGGTGGGGGTGGAGAGTGAGCATTACTATTAGAGAAAAATATGTTTCTAAATGTAAGGCACTTGTTGCACACCTTAAACCTTAAATTTGCCAAAAGGTCTACATTATGAGGGATTTTCAAATGGTCTACACCAGGGGTCTCCAACCTTTGCAACTTTAAGTCTGAAGGACTTCAGCTCCCAGACTTCTCCAGCCAGCTTTTGGATGAATTCTGCTATATTTTGTCATCCAACATCTTGTCTACAGAAATAACCACAAGGTTATTCATTTATTACCTCAATTAATGAAAAGAAGTAGATCTTGATAGAGATATCCAGGCAATGAGGGAATCATATCTTAAGTCTTAAGTAGACAGAAAATATGCAGAAGAGGCTCAGACCTTTCCGTAATGCATAGCAATATAACAAATATAACAAGGTGGTGGTGGGGGAAGTACAATACAATCATATTGGTAAAATTGTGTTATTATAGGCATCTTAATTGGAGTTATTTTAGACAAATAACTGTCTAAAAGTTATTTAGACAGTGGAATTGCTTTCCCAGTCTGATCTACCTAGAGGAGCTGATATCCCCTATGAAAGCAAACATTCAATTTAACTATGAACTATAATTAAGAATGAACTCTAACCAAGGAACTATCAGGGAGAAAACCACTTACTCACAAACACTGGTAGAGTAAGCCTCTATGTTTAATCCAAAAAAGCTAACCTTTTTTGGCTCGTGTGCCAAAAGCAGGGGAAGTGCACGGAGGGGTCATGCGTGGGCATGCCACACCCATAATGATATGTGTGTGACCCCCCTGCTTTTGGTGCTCTTTTTTTGGTCTCCCCAGGCTCCAGAGGCTTTCTAGGAGCCTGGGGAGGGTAAAAACAGCCCCCCCCCACCTCCAGAGGCTTCAGGAGCTTCCCTGAAGCCTCCAGAGGGTGAAAAATGGACTCAAAAGAAGGCCTAAATCAGCTGGCCAGCGCACACAAGCATTCTGGAGCTGACAGGGCAATGCCTCGTGTGCCCTAAGAAAAGGTTCCGTATGCTACCTGTGGCACCCGTGCCATAGGTTCGCCATCACTGTCCTATACTGTGTTTAATCCTGCACTCACTAGTACTGATTAAGTTGCCTAGTCAGGTAATGAAACATTTGCAAACAAACAACCAAGTTCAGGCAACACCACAGACGCCAAATTCAAACTTGAGCTACATATATTCTCGTCTATTGATATCCGAAAATGATTGCACTTGGGAGTTTTGTTTTTGGAATTTATGCTAGCCTAAAGAGAGAAAGAAAGTTGTGGTCTGACATCCAATTAGAACAAATATTTTCTACAGCCTTTTTATGGTCGCTGACCAAGATCAAATTTCATTATTGTCTGTAGTGGTTCTCAATGAAATACTAAATCACATTCCTATTTGTCAAGAATAATGGAAGTACTGTAGAAGAATTCCAAATAGAATCCTATCATGAACATTGATAATCAAAGGAGAGAATTATATTTTGTTTAAATAAAAGATTGGAAACCCTTTATAATGTTTTGCTAAAAATTTATTGAATTAAAAATCTTTGTTTCTGAGAAGGAGGGAACAATGATATATAATATGGGAGAGTAGGGATGGTAATTGTTATGTGTGTAACTTCTGCAAAGAAGAACAGAAATCGCTTCTTTAGATATCTTTCTCATTTTTGCATTTTTGTTATTCTTAATTTTTTCTGTTGCTATTTTATAAACTTTCCCATTATTTCTTCTGTGTTTCAGTAATTTTTAAATCTTTTTATAATAAAAAAAATTAAGAAAACATAATTAAAATAGTTATTCTTGCCACTAACATTTATCATAGTCAATAGTGCCCATGAAATTTAAAATAAATTTAAAAGAAGTGTCCAAACAGATGCTGAATAAATCTAGATCTGGATTGTATTTGGATCTTTAC
Source organism: Rhabdophis nuchalis (assembly GCA_039707465.1). NCBI lineage: Eukaryota > Metazoa > Chordata > Lepidosauria > Squamata > Natricidae > Rhabdophis > Rhabdophis nuchalis. The sequence goes on from CM077645.1 coordinate 170,786,557, forward strand.
CCTGTGCCCTTAAATATGCATAACGCAATTTGATATAAAGAGTAAAAGCAATTGCCTAAAACTAATATGTTGTAGTACAGTAGACATAGATATAAGCTCCTCTAATATTACTGCATATTGAAAGGCAGAATTTAGCTAATGCAAAACTTTACAGGTGAAATATATGTATTACATAACTGAAGACTTCAGTTGGCTAGATGATGGAATTTATGTAGGTGCTCCTTACGCTGATTAACTGTTTTCCTTTAAGAATTTATCAAATCAGACAACTAGACTAATGTAAGTGAATTAGAGGCTTTGTGATTTTTCTAGAGGAGCAGTCAAATAAAGGAATAATGTATTTGTGGATGAAACACTTCTTGTAATTATATTTGTAATAAAAGTATAAATTAATATTAAGTGCCTGGATTAAAGAAAATGGACACATGTATGTGTCAGCCCTGGAGGTCATCTTTTTCTTTGGCTCTTCAGGGCTGCCACACTTAGTGGATGGGTATATTAGCTGTGGGAAAACAGGAGGGGGTGGTGGATGGAATTCGGGTGAGATATATAGCCCTAACAATGTTCTTTTCTCTAGGAGTCCAGAACATTCAGTCTGCACCTGGAGAGGCGTGACTGGGACACATCTACAGTTGGGATGGTGAATTTATTGGACCATTTGATGGACCTATGGGTGCAGGGGGAGAGACTTTGACTTTCTTTTGGGTGGGGAAAACTCCGGGGACTTTCAGATTCGGATTTTCCCAGATGTGCCAATATGACATCTCTAATAAAATGGAACTATGAGGAAAGTGCTCGCCTTGGACATTTACTTCTGTTGGGACTGTTACTTGGAACCATGACAGTATGTCTGTGAGTGTGTGTGTGTGTGTATACACATATATACATACATACATACATACATACATACATACATACATACATACCAGTGGTGGGTTTCATTTTTTTAGAACCTACTCTGTATGTGTGGCCTATTTTGTGGGTGTGGCTTGGCAGTCACGTGATAGGGTGAGAGTGGCCTCAATTGTGATGATAAATTCTCTCTCTCTCTCTCTCTCTCTCTCTCTCTCTCTCTCTCTCTCTCTCTCTCTCTCTCTCTCTCTCTCTCTTTCTCTTTCCTTTCTTACTTTCTGCCTTCCTTTCCTTTCCTTCCCATTGGGTTACCGGCACCGGCAGGCCAGACTTATTTCTGGGTCCGCCGGTGGAACCCCCTCTCACCGGCTCTCTAAATTTCACCATCCGGCTCTTGTGAGTAGGTGCGAGCCTGCAGAAACCCACCACTGATACATACATACATACATATACTTTCATATCAAAAAGGAGAGCCTGTGGCCTTCATAGATCATCCCAGGGAACAGATAACATATGATATTACAGCATGTTCTGATCAAAGAGTTGATCATTAATTTTTTTGGAAGCCTGATGGCAAAACAATTCCTACTTCGATACCCAAATCTATATAAATAAAAATGTAACAAGAGTTTGTTCAAAACCGCTAATCTCCGAAAGTACTGCACCGATCGCTTCCAAATTTTCACACAACGTTCCTTTCAAGTACGGCACCAATGATATATATATAGATTGTGTAGGTGTCACACCTGTGCCAGGTACACGCAATGGAAATGTAAAAAATTGTAAAAAAGGTAGGTAGATGGATACAGAGAGAGCAGTGGGCTACAGGTATTATGTCATCCTTTATGACATAAAATACTCTGTCAATAAGATTCAAGGTAGGTAGGTAGGCAGCTATAGGGATAGAGAGAGGAATGGAGAAATGCAGTAGGTAGGTAGGTAGGTAGAGGGATAGAGAGAGGGAGAAATACAGTAGGTAGGTAGGTAGGTAGGTGGATAGAGAGGGAGAGGAAGAAATACAGTAGGTAAGTAGAGAGAGAGAAGGACAAAGGAAGTAGATAGGTAGGTAGGTTGCGGGTTATACAGTGGTTGTGTGTACGTGTTTGTGTGTGCAGGTGTAGATCTACACACAGATTGGTTAGCCTTTTAACCAGACTGGGCCACAGCAACGCATGAGAAGTAAGTAAGAAAAGCTTATCCATTGTACTCTTTCTGCCACTTTTTTTTCTATGGATACAGGAGTGAAAAATAAAATAACTGGAGAAAGAGTTCCTAGATAAGTTTCATTTTAACAAGGATGTGCTAGGTACTTTATTCCAGGAGCAGCAGCAAGAATTCTGATAGCCTCTTCCACGTTTATACAATATAGTTGTTAATTTATTCCTCAACAATTTCAGTTTTTTGCATCATGAAGTTTTTGTATTAACGTAGTGAATGTGACATGTGAACATAACAAGTTTGCAGTATTAAAGTTTTAGAAAGATAGGATTCTCCATTACCGATAGAATGGGATTTGAATTTCTGTCATAAACCAGAACTGGGAATAGAATTTCTGTCATAGGTTGTTGCAGTCATAAAGCAAGTCATCATGTAATTGGGCCCAATTTTATGACCATTTTACAGCATACATAAAGTGAACCACTGTGATCATTAAGTGAATCCAGCTTTCCAAATTGAAGCTCTTTCATTGGAGATCTGCTGCAAAGGTCACAAATCATGATCACAGGATCACAGGATGCTATCGCTGGTCATAAATATGTATGTATTCCACACAGCAGATATTATTATTGTACCTTAGAAACCCTGCATCCCTCCTATTGCTATGCATTGTAAAAAGTGCAGTAAAGATGAGTCTGGAAGTTCTTTTGCTGATAGCAATTATTTTGTTCAACAGCCTTTTGTAGATCTTTTGAAAGTAAGAGTTGAGTGACATTTATTTAAATGAATAGGAGCAAGTAAATTGCTGGGGTGAATGAAGTATTGATTAGGAGAATTAACAGGTTTTCATCCAATCGATACTGATATTTACAAGCTGCAGCTGAAAAGGGCAGTTGGAGACAGCACATAACCTTCTTGGTTAGAAAGCAACCACCACAAATTAAGGACAGAAGAGCTGTCCTAATAATGCAGTTGTATAAATCAATGAAAACCACAGTCTTTCTAAAATAAACATGAATTTCTATTATTTTCTGGTGACCCTTTTAAAGTTTGCAGGAAGCTTTTTATTTGTATGGAAATGCTAAATACTTTTATTTGGCAGATATTGATCTCATTCTTGTATGTAAATCAAGAGTGAAAAATTGGGAGGGGGCTTGGACCTGTCTCTGTGGGAGATGAACCAAGGATACATCTCTTTGACTGTTATTTGCCTGGTAAATGAATAAGGTAAGATGGATCATAAAACCAAAACTGTTAGTGATGAAGACTCAGCTCAGTTTAGGCATCCCCAAATTAAATGATCTGTTGGAGAAGACTGCTAAGAAAACAAACTGATGAATTATAAAACCAATCGACCCAGAGTTGTCAGTTGACACACAAATGAGCAAAATAAAATTATCCTAATGTATCTGATTATGCAAAAACACAGTTCTCTGGCAAAGGCTCTAATATTGGGAAATGTGGAAGGAAAGAGACGAAGAAGATAACCAACAACAAGATGGATAGATTCAGTTATGGTAGTGATATCTGTACCGTTGGGAGTCTTGAAAGAGCAGGCTAAGGACAGATCATTATGGAGAAAATCTATCTTTGTGATCATTAGGAGTAAAAAACAACTTAAGGTACATAATCATTCATTCATTCAATCAATGAATCAATCAAAATTAAGTGGTCTAAAAAGATGGCAAATATTGCATTCCAGACACTTACTATAGCTGTGTCTGAATTCAGACGAGCTTTACTGGTGTGAAAGACAACTATGTAGTTATAACTTTATAACTGTGAATGGCAAATATTTGTCTAATGCCCTAATTCCGCAGAAGGCTAATTCTGATTTTTTCAGATTCTGGTTTAACAAAGGGTATATTACAGCTATAGGTAACTTTATAGATGCACATGGCGAGTTGGGCAGCCTAGTGAATCCTTTTTACAGAATGTGGTATGTATGCTAAAAAAGGTCTTAATTAAAAGGAAAAAGTTGGAGGTGCACAACATTTTTTGAGATGTAGGTACACATTGTCAAAGAAATAAAATCTACATTTTTGGCATCTTATTACCAACTGAAAAATGTTTTGGGCTTTTAAATTTTGCTGAATAGATGGTAGTGCCAGCCATTATTTACAGATTGTCTCCCCAGTTAGCTCTTATTATCTCAGAGATCTTCAGATGCATAGCACAGATACATTCTGAAATTGGTCAGAATTTAATTCTAGTGGAACTTTGAAATCCAATGTAGACTGGTAGACCTGCGCCTTGGCCTTCTAGGTTATACATATTGATCAATCTATCTAGGTGTGGGTTTCTCCCGGCATTACTGTCGGTTTAGTACATGCTAAATTTTGTTCTGCGTGCACACACGTTTGCACAAAAATAGGTTGGTGCATAATTGTAAAAAAATTTAATTTGTGCAATTACAATTGTTCTACACATGCGCAGAACCAAAAATCAAGATGGCAGCCCTGTAGGAGAATCGGTTCGGGGCATGGCAGGCTTGGGTTGCTGCTGGTTACAGCGACCCAGGCTGCCAAACCACTACCAGTTCGGCCGAACTGGTCCAAACCAATAGGAACCCAACTCCGAATCTATCAATGGAGAAATTGCAATGAACCCCCTTAACACCAGATGATAAAGGAAGGAAGGAAAGAAAGAAAAAAAGGAAAGGAAAGGAAAGGAAAGAAGGAAGGAAGGAAGGAAGAAAAAGAAAGAAAGAAAGAAAGAAAGAAAGAAAGAAAGAAAGAAAGAAAGAAAGAAAGAGCGAGCAGTTCTGGATGTAGCTATGGCATATCCTGAAAAAAATTCAAAATGTAGTTTAGGTAAATGGAGTAAATAAGAATAAAAAAAGAAGCTGAAATGAAATAACCTATAATAACAGCAGAAATGGTGGAACTAAGGGCAAAAAAGATCAGGGAACAGGTGAAGATGAACTGCATTATTTTTGGTTGAAACATTTCACTGGTTTACACCTGCTCTTTGCCAAGCAGTTTAACATCATACGGCAAGAAGGTGAAACTGAAGTTTAATTAAGATCTGGAAAAACCTACTTGATAATGAGAGATCCAACTAAAGGGCAGTATGACCAATTACTTGCAGAACAACAGACCAATTTCATTTCATTTCATTTTATTTTTTCATTTTATTCGATTTATATACCGCCCTATTTTCCCCGGGGGGGACTCGGGGATAAAAACCCAACAACACATACAAAATATAAAAGACAATTAAATTATTAGATCTGTGCTAAAATTTAGATAATATAAAAGTTAAAACCGGTAATTATCAAAATTTAAAATTATACCCTTAGTCTATGTCAGGCCGGCTAGATGAAAGAAATGTGCTTTTAACATCTGATGGAAGAGGCGTAGGTCCGTGATGGTACGGATATCGGGGGCAGGTCGTTCCAGAGGGCTGGGCCCGCCACAGAGAAGGCCCTTCCCCTGGGAGTTGCCAGACGGCATTGACCGGCTGACGGCACCCTGAGGAAGCCCACTCTGTGGGAGCGGACGGGTCAAAGGGAGGTATGTGGCAGGAGGCGGTCTCTCAAGTAACCAGGACCTGTGCCATGGAGCGCTTTAAAGATGGTTACTAACACCTTGAAGCGCACCCGGAAGACCACAGGCAGCCAGTGCAGCTCGCACAGGAGAGGTATTACATGGGAGTACCGAGAGACTCCCAAAATCCCCCGCGCGGCCACATTCTGCACTAGCTGGAGCCTCTGGGTGCACCTCAAGGGGAGCCCCATGTAGAGAGCGTTACAGTAGTCCAGGTGGGAAATAACAAGGGCTTGAGTGACCGTTCGTAGGGCATCCTGATCTAGAAAGGGCTGCAACTGGCGTATCAGGTAAACCTGATAGAAAGCCTCCCTGGCCATGGCCGTCACATGGTTGTCCAAGGACAGCCGCGAATCCAGGAGGATGCCCAAGTTGCGAGCCCTTTCCGCGGTGGCTAATGACTCGCTCCCAATAGCCAGCGATGGAGTTAACTGTCTATATCGAGATGCTGGAAACCACAGCCACTCGGTCTTGTACGGATTGAGTCTGAGTTTGTTCCTCCCCATCCAGACCCGCACGGCCTCCAGACACCGAGACAACACTTCCATGGCATCGTTGGGGTGGCCAGGGGTAGAAATGTACAGCTGAGTGTCATCAGCGTCCTGATGGTATGCTACCCCAAAGCCACGGATGATCTCACCCAGCGGCTTCATATAGATGTTTAACAGGAGGGGTGAGAGGACCGACCCCTGAGGTACCCCCCATACGAGGGGCCTCGAGGTCGATCTCTGCCCTCCTGTCAACACACATTGTGACCGGTCGGAGTGGTAGGAAGAGAACCACTGCAGTACAGTGCCTCCCAATCCCAACCCCTCCAGCCGGTGCAATAGGATACCATGGTCGATGGTATCGAAAGCCGCTGAGAGGTCTAATAGGACCAGGACAGAGGAGCAACCCCTGTCCCGGGCCCTCCAGAGATCATCTACCAATGCGACCAATGCCGTCTCCATGCTGTGCCCGGGACAGAAGCCGGACTGGCGTGGGTCTATATAGATGGTTTCCTCCAGGTGTCGGGAGAACTGTTGAGTTACCACACTCTCTACAACCTTAGCCAAAAAGCTAAGGTTGGAGACTGGACGATAATTAATCAAAAATGCTGGGTCCAGGGAAGTCTTCTTGAGGAGGGGTCTCACCACTGCCTCTTTCAAGGTGGCCGGAAGAGACCCCTCACTCAAAGAGGTGTTCACTATTTCCTGGAGCCAGCCTCGTGTGACCTCCCGGGAGGCCAGTACCAGCCAGGAGGGACATGGGTCCAATAAACATGTGGTAGCGTTCAGTTGTCCCAACAACCTGTCCATGTCATCTGGAGTCACAAAGTCAAATTCTTCCCACAAAATGGTCTTAAGACCTGCCTCCGATTGCCCGCCGGGACCAACTTCATTGGAGACCAACTCGCTCTGGATCTGAGCGACTTTATCCTGCAGATATTGTCCAAACTCCTCTGCACGACCTGCAAAGGAGCTTCCCGCGGCCCCTGTTGGAGAAGGGAGTGGGTCATTCTAAACAGGGTGGCAGGGCGGTTATCTGCGGATGCGATAAGGGCGGCGCGATAATTGCGTTTCGTCGCTCTTATCGCCACGAGGTAGGTCCTCAAGTTTGCTTACCAACACCATTCAGATTGTTAACTGGTATAGTAGATAATGCAGATCAAGAGCATCTAGATCAAAACAAGCTTTTTCCATTTGAGCAGAAAGGAAACTGCGCACACAGCAGAGGGACAAAAGATGAATTCCTAATTGACCAGATGATTTTGGAAAAATGGCAAGAGAAGCAGGAACTGTGGGATCACAAAATAGAGAAAGTAATATTAAAATGAAGAAACTAAAGTGCTCTGAGTCTTTAGAATTCAAACAGATCAGCATCTGGCCTATAACACCCCAGTCTTAAATACTGTTGACAAGGAAGACAAAAAAGTCTTGATAGTGGATGCTGCAGTATCTGGAGAGAGCAAAAGAGAAGAGAAAGAACTGGAGAAAATAATACAATACAAAGATCTACAAATATAAGTAGAAAAATTGTAACAAATAAGAACAAAGATAGTAACAACCTATATTAATAGTGCCCTGAGTGTAATCCCAAAATACCCAGAACACCGTTGGCATTGACAAAGTCACCATCAGTCATTTGCAAAAGGCAACTTTGCATGGAACAGCTTACACCCTGCACATTATCTTTAATAATATCAAAGAAGAACATCTGCTTTTCCCAAGTCCTTGGGAAAGATCTGATAGTTAGATAAAATGCCAAATCCAGTTTAAAGATCTGGCTGAGTGCAACCAACCATAATAAATAATATACTTTCAATTACTTTTGAAGCTTTTATTTCATAACAATGTGTTACAATGCCTCCTATTTGTTATGGGACATTTGGTTCATGAAGTATCCATAGACTGTATCAATTTTTCCCTAGATGGTAGTTTGGAGTAAAAATTATTGATTTTTCCATTGATCCACTATGATTGTGTCTCTCAAAATTTGCATTTTATCATACGGTTTTTAATTTGCCCAGTGTCCATATCAAATTTCAATAACAATATATCGAACAATATATGTAAAACCTATTGATTGACTAATGAAAGAGAAGTTGAAAGGGATGCCTCACTGTCTGGATACTGTAAGACCTAGATGGGGACAAAGAAGCTGAATATTTGTGGGTTTTTTGACCCCTGATATCAGGAGAGTTTACTCTGGAGGGGATAACACTGTCCTGTATTGACCTGGTATGCAGTTTGAGAGTACTTTTGTAGTCATGACTACTGCTGGAAGAGTAGATGATAGCTATGTCCATGGGTGCCTTTCTATAAATCTATCTTGTGCTCCAATTGCATCCATTCCTAGATGGGTCACACACATGCCTTAGTGTAATGGAATTAATGTATACCCTTGAGGAACAGGTAGAGGGATGATGCCTAGGAAATAATCAAGAAAGAGAGACAGCAGTCTGCAATAATTTAATGGTCAAAGAAAGCAACTGGTCCTGACCAAGTCTTCAGAAAGGCCAAACAAAGAATATTTCCTTTGGAGAGACAGATTTAAGGTAACCAACCACAGCAGATGAAATCCCCTGGATAGGTATTTCTCTAAATATACATATGAATATATGAATATTGTATAATTCCTTACAGGAGAGGAATTTTAACATCATATCTTTAGTGAAATGTGATTTTACTTTTCAGGGTGCTGAAGAAAGCAATAATAGAGCCCCATTACCAAAATATTTATATCTGTGCCCAGATGAAGCTATTAAAACAATTGGTTATGCATTGCTAAACTGTCCTTTTTATGATAACAGGGACTTCAAGGATATTAAGTCAATTCTTTATGGAAGGTTTAAGTCAGTTTGAAAACAAGGTAGCTCATTTCCTGTTGGAGAATCCACTAATACAGTGATGGCAAATGTTTTTCTGCTCAGGTGCCAAAAGAGTGGGTACATGTGTACCCATAATGCAATGCCCAGCGGCTGTACACATAAACTGTTGGGCAGTTACTTGACCTCCTCAGTCTTCAGGAAAGCCTCCTGAAGCCAGGGGAGGGCAAAAAAACGCCCAATGGGCCTACCAGAAGTCTGGAATCCTGTGCACATACATGGGAGGAGGAGCACAGCGGGGGGCTTATGCGCATATGCATTGGGAGGCAGGACATTGCATTATGAGTGTGGGTGCATGCTATCACGCATGCGTGTGCCCTTTTGGCACCCGAGCAGAAAAATGTTTGCCATCACTGTATTAGTGGATTCTCCTACAGGAAATGAGCTACCTTGTTTTCAAACTGACTTAAGCATTCCATAAAAAATTGACTTAATAAGCTTGAAGTGTCTGCTTGGGCCCATTTTTCGCTATCCAAAGGCTCTGGAGGTTTTTCTGAGGCCTGGGGAGGGCAAAAACGGCATTTCCATGCCCTCCGGAAGCCCAAAAATCAGCTGGCCAGCGCGCACATGTGCACTGGAGCTGACATAGGGCAAAGCCTCATGTGCCCTTGGACATGGCAACACCTCACATGCCCTCAGCTGTGACACGCGTTTCACAGGTTTGCCATCACGGCACTAATGCCACCAGAAAGCAGCTAAGCTTTATTGTAAGCATTAGCCTTAGGGTAATTTTTATGTTATGTTATTTAAAACTATTTTATTTCTATTTATTTTTATTTATTTATTTATTAAATTTATAGACCGCCCCCTTTCCCCCATGGGGACTCGGGGTAGTGCACAGGAAATTAAAAATCTAATAAATACAATATACAAAATATTAAAACCGAATTAAATTACCCCTGTGCTAAAATCAATATTAAAACCCCTAAAACCCTAACAATTACCCCTTAAAATTCTAATTAAGCAATTTCTTTCTGCGGCTAGGTATAAAAAGTTAGGCCAGGCCGGCCTGATGGAAGAAGTGAGTCTTTAACTTCTGGCGGAAGGAGCGGAGGTCCGTCATTGTTCTGATTTTGGGGGGTAGGTCGTTCCAGAGGATTGGGCCCACCACAGAGAAGGCCCTTCCCCTGGGCATCGCCCGCTGGCATTTGTATTTGTATATTTGTATATCTGTCTGAAACAAACACTTGTTAACTGTAATAAACAAGATGAATTTGATTTTCTTAATTAAATAATAAAGTACTTGAATTCTGGACTTTGGTGTAAATTGTTATAGAAGGAAACAGCCTGACTGGACGGAGATCAGGAGACAAGTCAGAGGAACTGGAATGCCATCAATTCATTTATTCACAAGGTGAAAAACGTGGATGAAAGGAACAAGTGCAGAGCAGTTGTTTTTTGATAATAGATTTCTATATGACTGAGATTTCCACTTTCATGTGTGTTCCCAATTGCAATATTTTAAAAACTAGGTGAAAAATAGACAGACAGACAAATAAATAAATATAATGATCAAAATACAACACAATGAAATAAGACCAAAATGGGAAATTAGCGCAGTAAAAACCCAGTGATTAATTATGTGGCTAATAAGCCACATCCAAACAACAGTATGTCACTAGTAAACATTTTCTGTGTCAAACCCAGAGTTCACTCACAGCAATTAAAACAACACAACATTTGGCAGCTCTCTTAGATTTTTCAGTAGACGATCTCCTAGCAAATAGAAAGCATTCTACCCCCAGGCTTGTCTGAGAGATTAGTTGAAAGCTAATTCATTACTTAAAGTTAGTGAAACATTAATTCAGAAAAATAGACTTCACAGGAAGAGCGCACTGCAACACATGCAATCCTGTCTTGTTCAACTCGTCCAAGCAAGAGCAGAGGCAATATTCAAGTAAAATATTTTAAACCCTGGGCAACATAGCATTGAGTCTAAACAATGAGAATACTGTTGTATGTGAGAGGGAAAGGATGTAGGTGAAAGCAAGATGAAAGGTCTACCCCTGGAGCTGCCACTATAATAATAAGAACATTACTCTGATTACTCCCAGCTTTATCTTTAAAGTGGCTTTCCCAAGATAACAGCAGCATGAAAATCTGTGGTCAGAAATGTCACAATGTCTTAACATCAGGAATACAGGGATTTACACCCCCCCCCAGGAAGAAATAAACATCTCAACAAGAACTGCATGCCCTTTCATGAAACTTAATTTTAGCCAATACCTAAGTCAGCAAAAGTCTTATCTGAGTTTCTCTAGAGGCAGAGAAGAATTTGCAAAGACAGAGGAGAATTTGACATACAACAATATTCATGAATTTGAAGTGGGCTTTTCTATCACTGAATGCATAATACTGGGCTTATCTCTGACTAATTTGATAGCCGTTGGACAAAATCATTGCCTCTGAGCCTAGTGAACAGATGTATTGTCTTTGGGTTCAGATTACACATACATCTCTCAGAGAAAACTCTTAGATGTCCTAGTCTTGTTTGATACTAATTCAATTCATTGAAGACTCATTGAAGTCCTTGTTTTTTTGAACCCCACCTGCATGTCAAGGATAAAATGACCGCGTTGAAGCAGGGTGTGGTTCAAAAATGTCAGCAATGGGTTTTCTGCCTGGTTGTTGGGTGGGGTTGGCCATGGTGGGCATGGCCTAGTTGGCCTCCTGCACCATGGCAGGAGGGCTGTTTTCCCCTTCCCCAGGCTTTGGAGGCTTTCCTCAAGCCTCAAACTTCCTCCCATGGGCTCCGTAGGTCTTCTGGGAGGCCTGTTCCCCCCCCCCCCCCAAGCCTCCACACTTACATTGTACCCATAATGGGCTGCATGGCGACGCCTGGGAGGGTAGGGTGGGGTGGGGTGGGGTGGGTGAGTCCAGCCAGGGATGGGATTCAGAGGTTCTCCAAATTGGCCATAACGTTAGCTACGGGTTCTCCTGAATCCAGGCTAACTCGTAACAACGCATCTCTGAATTGAAGGCATAAATCAGGAGAAATATTTGCAAGAACCAGAAGGTGAAACTTGCTTTTACACTGAACTTGATCTATAAAATTAATGTTACAGTTAAAAAGGAGGAAAGAAATTGTTTTATCTTTTAAAAAAATGAATACTGAAGTGGAAAGGGTCTCTAAAGGTCCAAACCACTGGCCTGCATATATCTGTTTTATGAAGTATCATAATTAATTCATAGAGATGGCAATATGTAGGAGTAGTATCACTCTGAAACATTTGTCATCTTCAAACTGTATGATAAAATTGACCCCCCAATTTTCAGGAAACTAATACGACAACACAATTTCAGGACCTGGAAAGCGTGGCCAATATAAGTAAAGGAAGAGATCCCAGCACAAGAGCTCAGTGGTCAAAATTTAGTTTTAAAAGTTTTGTGGAAAACAGCTTTCCTCTCTCCCTTGTAGCTTTTTTCATTCTTTAAATAAGCAGCAAGTGGAGTGGTCTCACATATGGAACAGAAGACCAATTAGGTAGGAAGTTTTCAGGTAGGTGCAGAGAATCTGCCTCACCAGAAGCTGCACTAAATATAGAGCAAAAATACTGAATCTTTGTCTAAGAAGAAATTAGCTTCCCAGCTCCTGAATATATTTTTAGAGATGAGTGGGCTAGAAGCCTCCAAAATGTGGGATTTTTTTCCCTTCTGTAACTAATTACACTAACCTTCTCTGGTTAAGTATTTGGACTTTCATTTCTTCCCTTTACTTTCCATACAGCCTTGCAGATTTTCTTCAAACCACATATTATTTGCTCCTGTGTGTCTAATATTTGAATTTGAAGCAAAGTCCTCTGGATATGCCCTGGCAGTCTTGCTGCATCTTGCTTTTAAAAAAAATATCCTGCTTTTTCCTGAGTTCTTGTAGAGTATCCAACAGGCTTAAGGGAATATGTGTTTGAATTCAGGACGAATTAAGGATCTGGGAACAACATGATGACATGTGGCTGCTGACTCTCTAGAATAGGAATGTCAAACTTGATTTCATTGAGCACTGCATTAGGGTTATGTTTGACCTCAGGGGGTGACCTGAGGTGGCCATGGCCAGAGTGGGCATGGCCAACTCGACATCACTCATGTCAGGTGTTGCCTGTAGTGGCCTGAGCACTCTGCTAGCAAAAATGGGCTCCTGAGTTCCATTTTTGCCTGTGATGGCTTCCTGCTACTGTCTGCCAATGAAAATGGAGCTCAGGATGGCCACTTGTGGCCCTCTGGGGCTCCATTTTCATTTGCAAAGGCAATGCAGGACAGTCCTTTGCTGTTTCCAGGGTGGCTCCGCAGGCCATATCTAAGCACCTTATGGGCCAACTCCAGGCTTGACACCTCTACTCTAGAATGTCTCAAGTTATTTTCCTGAGTTTATATAACTATGGTGAAAGCCCTAAATAAAGGCTTGGCTCCAGTAGATACATTCATTAATTTGGGACTAAGACTCTAATATTGAGAATTTATGTCTCAGTTGAGAATACCAAAACCTTAATTCCACAATTTCCAATATCAGAGTCTTAATTTGAAGAGTTACAGGTGAACATGAAACTTTGGCTTTAGTATCAGTGAGGTTCCCACATAACATATTTTATCTGGAATACCCATCATCTTGTAATCAGTTGTGTAATTACAATAAAATCACTTTTCATAAAAATGAAGGCAATATCATTTTGTAACACCAGTGTCTGGCAGCAGAAAAATGTCATAATGCAGGCCATTTATTTGCAGTATTTCAATATAATTTCATTCTGAAAGTGGTTTCAGTAAGAGGTTAGAATTAAAATATCTCAGAGGTGATGCTAGTTCATTTGCCCTTGGGCTTGTGATAGCTGTGATAGACAATATATTTATGTGCAGGAGCAAAAAGCAGAGAATAAGGAAACTATTTTTTATGAAATTATGAGAATGTCCTACTTGGGAAGATAAGCCCTTTGCTAAGTGCTGCTATATTGGGACTGTAGCATATTTTACAGGGAGGCAGCTTTCTTTTCTGTATAGATGTAGATACCAACATGATGGATATGGACTAAGTGGACAAAATATTGGTTCTACAATCTAATCTTATGTTTCTATCTGAGCATTGGAATCAATCCTGTTCAATCTCTACTAAGGGCCGAAAGCACATGCGCATGCACATATGACCCTCCCACCTGTGCATGTGGGCGCCCTCCTCCCGCGTGGGGTTTTTTCACCCTCCCCAGGCTCCAGACACTTTATTGAAGCCTGGGGAGGGCAAAAGAGAGCCAGGGAGGTGTAAAATGGCCCAACAGCCCAACCAGAAGGGTCCAGAGCCTTTTCTGAAGCCTGGGAAGGGCAAAAATGACATTCCCCGGCCCTTCGGAAGGGAGCTGGCAGCTGTAGTGCCCCAAATATGGATCTGCGTGCCACCTGTGGCACACATGACACAGGTTCACCATCATGGCCCTAGGCCATGGTGTGAAGTCCCACAGCATGTCAATCCAGCTTCATTTTGTGGTTTTGCTTGTGAGAAATGCTTTGCTTGAAACTTCAACAAAATGAAGAACCCTTCCTGCACAATCCTACTCACAACCAGTTAAAAGTTTCTTTGATATCTTCCACTTAGTTGAAATATCAAATCAGCAGCAAGCTACTAGCAGCATGCTAATTAAATCTATATATAGCAATGTGATGTTTAAGAACTGAGTAGAAAATCATGACTCCTTAAAATCTGAATGACCATTTGAAAAAGCAGATACAAAGAATACATTCTGCAAACTTCTTTCAAACTCTGATATATAATAATAATAATAATAACAACAACAACAACAACAACAACAACAATCCCCATAGCTGGATCAAGAAATGCCTGAAAATCTTTGGCATCAGCAGCAACATACAAAAATTCATGGAATCTTCAATGAACCTCTGGAAAATGAAACCTATGGCTAATGAAGAAGAACTGGGTGAAGTTGAAATTAAACGAGGCATTTTCCTGGGTGATTCCCTTTCACCCCTATTTTTTATACTCTCAATGCTACCACTGACAATTGTTTTGAAGAAGATGAATTGTGGATACGAACTTGCAAAGAAAGGACTGAAAATTTCACACTTGATGTGCATGGATGATTTGAAGCTGTTTGGTAAAACAAAAGCTGAACTGAATTTATTAATTGAAAGCACAAAAGAATTTAGCCAAGACATTTGTATGCAGTTTGGAATTGACAAATGTGCAACAATGGCAACCAAAGCAGGCAAGGTCATAGAAGATGATGGAATAGAACTTGAGAATGAAGAAATGACAAAGGCAGTAAAACTAGAAGAAGGCTACAAGTACTTGGAGATTTTAGAGGCCTCTGACTTAATGCATAATAAAGTCAAGGGATTAACTTCAGCCAACTACGTTCAATGAATTTGCAAGCTATTAAAGTCCAAATTGAGTGGAAGAAACATCATAAAAGCCATAAATACCTGGGCTATACCTGTGATTCCATACTCTGCAGGAATAATTGACTGGACCCAAATGGAGTTGGACAATTTGGACAGAAAAATGAGGAAGCTTATGACAATGAATCATGCTTTGCACCCTAAAAGTGATGTTGACCAGTTATATCTACCAAGAGCAGAGGTGGTTGAGGACACCTACAAGTAAAGCAGACTGTGAAAGAAGAAAGACACAGCTTGAATGATTACATCCAGAAAAGTGAAGAACCAATGATTAAGGAAGTAAATAAAGGAGGCCTTTTAAAGACAACGAAGTCAAAAGCTGAATATAAGAAAGAAGTAATTGAGAAGCGAGCTGAAAATTGGAAAAGCAAAGCTATGCATGGCCAATACTTGAAAAGTATTGAAGGCAAAGCTGATCAAAAACTAACTTGGAACTGATTAAGATCAGGAGTACTGAAAAAAGAAACAGAAGGCTTTATTTTGGCAGCTCAAGAACAAGCCTTAGCCACAAATTGCATGAAGGCAAAAATTCAACATCTCACCACCAATAGCAAATGTCACCTCTGTAATGAGAAAGATGAGACAGTTGACCACCTGATCAATGGGTGCAGCAAAATTTCACAAACTGACTACCTACAACTCCTTGACCGTTGCCAAGATCATTCACTGGAAATTGTGCCAGAAGTTTGGATTTAAGTACAGAAAAAACCACTGGGAACATCAGGTTGAGAAAGTTTTAGAGAATGAGAAAGTCAAGATCTTGTAGAACTTCAGAATTCAGACTGACAGGCACTTGTCCTACAACACGCCTGACATAACAATAGTTGAGAAGAAAAAAGTATGGTTCATTAACATTGCAATACCTGGTGATGCATGAATTGAAAATAAGCAGCAAGAAAAAATCAGTACCGGGACTTGCAAATTGAAGTTGAACGACTGTGGAAAAAGAAATCGTGTGTTGTACCGATTATAATTGGAGCCTTTGGAGCAATACATAAAGTACTACCTTGCTATTTAGAAATTCTAAATTTAACGGACTTGAACATTCTGACTCTACAAAAAAAACCACCCAACTTGGAACAGCTTATATCCTCTGACGTTACCTTAACAGTTCCTAGGTCCTTAGTTAGGACTCAAGCTGTTGAGCTACCAACCAGCCCCAAAGGCTGTGAATCTCACCAAAGATTAACCACAGAATAACAACAACAACAACAACAACAACAATAATAATAATAGTATATTCTTCCTTTTTTAAAATGCAGAGTCAACTATCAACTAAAGCATATCTATAAGCAATTACATCCAAATGTAAGCAATTATATCCAGATGTACAATAAAGAGTTGAAGGTGATGCAGTCAAATGATTTCAGTAATATTTGATGAAATCACTAATTTGCATCTGATACAATAATGATGAAGTCATCCTATCATGATCAATAACAGTAAAGGGAGATGAAATTGATTTAAAGTGAGTTCTTAAAGTTTAACAACTTTCTCAAGCTTTCTAAAGCTAAACCTAGCAAGGATAATAAAGTAAAGAGAAGGCAAATGGTATTCATTGAGTTTGGTGGTTCTATTGCATTACCAGGCATCAATTCATCATTAATTCATGTATGAGTTTGGGAGAAGCTTGACACTCTCCCTAGATTTTGAATTGAATTGAATTCAGATCTAATCTTGAAAGAAGAGTATATCACCACAGATCTAATTTTCAGATTTTTAAAATAATGTATTTAAAGAATGAGTACATTTTTCAATACAAGTAGCAGAATTCAAATTTGTGAAACAAATCTCTTTTGCTATCTGTAATTCCATCAAAAAGTACCTGCAGCTTTTCAAAATGAAAGTAGTATCATCTTTTTTCCTTGGATGTATAAAAATGATAAATAATGGGTACAGACCAAAGAAATAATGGAATATACTGCCTATGTGCTTATTAGCAATTAGAGGTCATTGCACATATACTTATATCTATTTTAGGATTCAACATGAAATGTGACTAAAAACCCACTGGTAAATTAATTGGGAAAAAAAGTAACATTTCTCAGAAATTCAGAGGTAATTGGAACTACTTGGCTAAAACTATTTGTGTGGGCAGCTTCAAAGATCATAGACTTTGTGCAAATGCCCTGGGCTCATTTTATTTCTACAGGCCAAAAGATTAACAATCTTATTTGCTTAGCTGCTGAGAGAGAGAAAAAAATAGGATTATTATTTTTTTGTAGGTTATCATGGGAGGGAGAATGTTCCTAAAATGGAAGACCAAGGGAGGAAGGAAAAGGCTTGGAGGTTATTGTGCAATACAGACAGAAAGACATAATCTTAGCACCAGTGGCTTAAGCTAACTTTGTCTTGCATTGGTTTCTCTTTTTCAAAGCAACAGGAATCATCATTTGGGGGTATATATAAATCAGGTAAGATCCATTTTGTATTGGTGATTCCATCTAAAAATAAATTTGATTTAATTAGAATTTTCAATTCAATTTCAAAACTCAGTTCAATTCAAATGGTTTAAATTTATTTGAATTTTGATTCATAAGTGCACTTATACAAGTTTATTGAGTCAAAGTGATTTGAAGGCACTTGATTTTGTGATTTGATTTAAAGAAGCGGTTCAATCAATCTGCTCTCAGAATATATTTCCTCACTAGCAACTTGCACCACCTTCTAGAAACATACAACCATCGCTGTGACAAAATAATAGTAATGGGAGCAAACTTTCTATCAGTTCAATAATGGTTGGATCGTATTCTAGGTTAATAGTGAAAAAATAGCTAACTTTAAATGGAAATATCAATTAAATAAGGAGCACGTTTACATTATATCAAAATCCAAGCATTTAAATTCTGAGAAACTGGTTTATCAATAAATAACAAGAACCTGCCTTATTATGCATTGGTTCACACATGTTGTTGATTAAGTTTCAGAGGTTCTGTTTGTACACAGTACTAAACAGGTCAATAAACAAGAGAGTGGGGAGAATAGTGTCAACACATACATTCCTCATACAACAATTTAGGAAAGGCTGTGATTGGACTTGTGATTTATGGTTGGCCTTTTAAAAAAAAAAACCATTGTGATTTGTACTGAATGTCTATTAGCTTTTTCAGACCAGAATCTACTTTTACGGTAATCCCATTCAGTTTTGGGATCCATTTCCCCCTCAATTTTTTTGTTTTTTCTCTTCCTTCCATTCTCCCCTCCCCCACTTTCTCCATACCTCAGTCTCCATATTTTGCCTTTTAAAATTTTGTCTTCTTTCCTTAATTTTTTTAAATAAAGCAATACCAAAATGGTATTTGCAAAATAAAAAGAGCAGTCTGTTCAGGAATCTCATTTAGAATATTCTGTGCATCTAATGTTATGTGATAAGGGATTCAATATTTTTAAATCGGATTTCTTAAGGTCAGTAAAATGCCACTGTTTTGACAGTGAACAGTGATCACATAAACCCCTTGCGTCCAGATGGCTGGTTGTTTACTAGCAAGGCAGTGCTGATAAATTCTCCAATTAGATAGGCATTAATATTACATTGCTTGAGATTCTAAACACAGTCTGACCTCATGGAGTGAGTGAAATCTTGCTTCATCTCCTGCGCTTGTTCACCAAATATTACTCTGCTTCCATAGCAGAATCCTCTTAGTGTAATAAGCACAATCAATTATGTTAACAATGAGAAACAAAATAAGAATAATATGGTAACTTAGCCCATTTTAAGAGACCCTTCTACTTAGTTAAAACCTTATCTTTCTCTATATCCAATGTAAATGTGTGATTTCCTCTGAGAAAACTGAATAGGCAGCCTCTTTTTCTTTCAGGAGTTTATTTTCTTGGTGATAATCCAATTAAAGAACACATGTGAGTCAGAAATTACCTAAAAGAATACGGGATTATCAATTGTATCTTTTGGGGACATCCTCCCCTTCTCCCGTTGTGTCATTTCCTTTTATTACCATCCCCCCCCCCCCATCCAACACTATTACCCCCAATATGTCCATGTTGAAAACTGGAAGAAAACAACATATCATTTCTATTGTGGTCTGGATGCATTGCTTTCTGACAGCTGCATGACACTTTACCAAGATAGTAGAATTGTGTAGTGGTCTTCGGTAGGCAAGAACCAGACCAGCATAGTTGCTACAGCATTTATTGACTCAAAATGTAACTGAGGAACTGCAGGCAAATGCCTGTGATTTATACTCTAGGCCAGGGGTCTGCAAAGTCGGCTCTTTTAAGACTGATGGACTTCAACTCCCAGAATTCACTAGCCAGCCAGGCTGGCTGGGGAATTCTGGGAGTTGAAGTCCACCAGTCTTAAAAGAGCCGACTTTGCAGACCCCTGCTCTAGGCCCACAGAGCCTTAACCAATCATACAACTAGAAAAAAGCCCGCCCAAATATAAATGTTCTAATTTTCCCTCCAATACAATTGGGGTCATCTAAAGGTTAGTTTCACTTTAGCACAGTTAACAGTTAGGGTCCTCTAAAGCAGTGGTGGGTTCCGGATCCTGCTAGAACCGGTACGGTTGGAACAGGCCCAGCGGCGTCCTCATGGACGTGTGCAGCGTACGCGTCTTAGAGCCTCCGTGAGCCTCCACATCACTCCAGTTGCTCAGCAGATCATCATGCAGGAACTGTACATGCCATACATGTGCACGGAAGTGCTGAAGACTTAAAAGACCGGTAAGGAGCTCGGACGGGTGGGTGGGTCCTCCAGAACATATACCGGAACGGTATCTGGTGCTCCGGGTAGGCTCCGGTACGCCCGTACCAGGGCGTACCACCTGCAACCCACCACTGATCTAAATGTTAGTTTTATTTTAGCACACTTAACATAACCATATACATTTAACACATAACAAGTAGGTTAGGCAAGGACTGCAGTTTATTAGTAAAAATTCCATTATAGTTAACAGCTAAAAACACACAGGTCAGATTTAGTCCCAACATATATATTATCTTCTGAAGCTACGAAATTCTATTAAGTGTATAAAACATTTGCACATAATTTCATTCAGAAAGTGAAAATGGTTCCAAACAAAATATGATGGTTTAAATTTTAAGATTTCATCTCTTTTGAGATGAAATACAGATTATATTTTCTCTATAAAATATAAATTATCACAAATTCTTAAACCCATGAGCTCCATAGTCACGAAAACCCTAATCTTGATGTTACTAATTTTATTACAAAATCTGTTTACTCCTTATAAATAATATTGTTTGCAAATGTCATTATTTCAAATATGAGGTTTCCTTTGAAAATGTAATAATTGGTTTAGCCAACTACCTGTAGCATAAATTGCTGAAATGCTGTAACAAGATACTTTACAAAAATTTAACTTGACATATTCTACAGTGTAGGATAGATGAATCTTCAAGCTTAGCAAATTAACACTATTCTTAATTTTGTATTTTATAATTTTACTGAAGACATATTGAAATATATAGAACACTGATTTTCATCATTATCATCATTTTAGCCATTGTCTATCCACTGCAGGATGAATGCCTTTCGCCCATTTCCAACCAATATTGGGCTGAGCTTTCTTTTGCCAATTAGGCCTGCAATACTTGCTGATGTCATTGATCTATCTTGCTTTCGGTCTCTTTCATGGATGCTTTTTATCAAGTGGGATCCATTCTATGACTGCCTTGGTCCACCTGCCATCAGTTCTTCTTGCTATGTGACCAGCCCATATCCATTTCAATTCTTTTAATCTCTGGATGATATCGTATACTTTCGTTTGTTCTCTAATCCATTTGCAGATTTTTCTATCTTGTCTTGTAATGCTGAGCATGTATCTTTCCATGGCTGTTTGCGTCACATATAGCTTTTGCATTGATCGGGGTTAGTGTCCATGTTTCTCTGGCATATGTTGCAGCAGGCAGAACACAGTGATCGAAAACTTTTCTCTTCAGGCAGAGGGGTAGGTTGTTCTTGAAATTATGCTCAGCTTGATGAATGCTTGCCAACCAAATTTAATATACCATTCAATTGAAACTGACTTTTAAAAGATATAAATATGACTATAAGTTAGTTTGTAGACCACCCATGTTTCAGTCCTCTGTAACTGGAACAGCTATTTTTAAAAGTGAAAAGAAAAATTAGAGTGTAGATATAAACACTGTTATTTATTTCCTTTCTTTTTACAATTAAGGGTCTTCTGAAAATGTTAGCATGTTAGAACATTGCCTTTAATGAAGACAAAGCAATTTAATAAGCCTAGCTTGACAACCAAAGAGTAACTGCGTAAAATTGTATACATAGCAAATTGCAGAACAATTGCATTTTAAAAATGCAAATTCAGTACAAAAAACTTACTGAGTTCAGGGGAACCTGTTCCCAGACTGAATTAGTTCCAGAATTACTCTGGAACTAGTCCTTTTGAGTTTAATTATATCTTTTCTCAGTCATGTGTG
The DNA here is from genome assembly GCA_039707465.1 of Rhabdophis nuchalis. Classification (NCBI taxonomy): domain Eukaryota; kingdom Metazoa; phylum Chordata; class Lepidosauria; order Squamata; family Natricidae; genus Rhabdophis; species Rhabdophis nuchalis. Next base: position 170,808,303 of record CM077645.1, read on the forward strand.
TATATATTCAGAGCAATTATGAATACCTTGATGCTAGTTGTACCTTATTTTTCCCTTCCAGTAATTTCTGAGAAGTGAATGGAAGAAATATAACATTAAAGGGATAATGTTATACATGAAATCCAAGAAAATCTCAAATTCTGGTCCAATTCTAGATTGTTTTGTTTTTCTGGCTGGACCTTCACCAAGAGTAGAAGACAGCTATCACCTCTTAACTCAATGAAGCACCTAAAATATCCATTTCCTAAGTTATTTATTAGGTAGCTTTATGCTGACTCTTCTAAGACAATTTTTTTTGCAGCACATATATCCAAGTATGTAATGAATAGAACCAGTGGTGCGATTCAAAAATGTTTACTACTGGTTCTGTGGGTGTAGCTTTGTGGACTGGCAGGGGAAGGATACTACAAAATCCCCACTCCTGGGGGAAGGTTACTGCAAAATTCCCATTCCTTTCTCACCCCATTAACCTGTTCTCCTGTTCAGGGCAACAAAAGAAGATCAGCTGGGAGGCTGGGAGGCGGCGGGGGCGGGGCCAGCCTATTTGCTGGTTCTCTGAACTATTCAAAATTCCCTCTACCAGTTCTCCAGAACCTCTCAGAACTGGCTGAATACCACCTCTGTATAGAACCATGAAAATTGGTCAGGGATCTTTACAAACCTTTTGGAATATTATGATTTTGAGAAACTATTTTTTTAAAGTTTTTATTTTTAAAACAAACAAAGACAAAACAACACATATAAAATACTTTCCTCAATTTCATCAAGCATGTCATTTGGTTACAAGCTTTTGTGCATCAATTTTTACAATTAGAAATAGAATCACAGGTTATCCATCAAGCATAACTAAATACATTGCTATTATTGAGCATTGTGTGCTCAGATTACCATTAGTGTTCCTTCATTTTAAACAAACCTTCCTTCCTTAGATCCTTAATTGTCTATCAGATAACGGTAAATCTTTGTAAAATCACCTATCTCTATTTGTTGGCCTTACAAAATAAAAAATAAAATAAAAAAGAAACATTTTCCGTCAACTCGTGTTGTACTTCATTATTTTCAATTATCAACAATGTGACCAGTGATTCATGGCTTATACAACATATTCAGTTGCTAATTTTCCATTGTTACCCCAAGTAGTTATTAAATATTTCAATTCATGTATGTATTAATTATTCATTACATCCATTAATCCATTTAACATACAAAAAATCTTTCCAGTGTAAAATACTCACTACTTAGGATTATACATAACGTTCATAGGTATACTGCTAAATTCTAAGTAAACCTGTCTGTTTTGTTTTCCAATTAATTAGTTGAGGTAGATGATGTAAGTAGGAGGATATTTGAATTGTGCAATGAAGAACATGGTTCTAAAAAAAGTTGTCTCACAAGCTATAATTTTGTCAAAGAGAGATAATATGAAAGAAAATTGTTACCAAGAGTGTTGCCATTACTTTCATAGTAATAGAGATATTTCCTTCCCAAGAATATAATTTCTGTTATTCTTAGTTTGTGGTGTAGTCCAATTATATCTTTTCTTGGCATATTCTATCATGTTTCTAAAGTTTGGAATACTAACTGCTAAAACTTATTATGTAAAGATCTCAGCATTTAGGAGTGAGCAACCCCTGATCAAAACAGTATAACCCAGGACTAGGATAACATTTAATATTGCAATATGATGTATGACAGGGGTCCCCAACCTTTTTTGCACCAGGGACCAGTTTCATTTAAAAAACAATTCTGCGGACCGGCTGGCGTAGAGGAGGAGCTGGCGGGGGGGGGGGGATGGCGCATGCACACATGGGGGAAGGGGGAACAAAGGCGCATGCGCACGTCGGGGGAGTTGGCTCACTCGGCCCTCTAGGGCCTCCAACGGTACGAATGGCCGCGCCTGCACTCTCCCGCATCCGGTGCGCGCTCTGCCCTGGGGGCTGCCCCCTCCTCCCTCCTCCTCATCTCCAGCCCTGCGGCCCAGCTCACATCAAGCCACGGACCGGCACCGGTCCATGGCCCGGGGGTTGGGGACCACTGATGTATGACACTTAATCTTATACAGAGGAAAAAATATGATTTTAAGGAAGACATTTACTTAACCATTTGATCTGAGCAAACATGGCTTCTTATTTTTAAAAAAAAACAACAGTTCTATATTATGTGGGTTTAATACTTTAGCTGTCCTGGCAAGATTTGCATGTTTTCTGTTAGATAGATTGTAACCCATTCAATTATTCAGAGACAAAAAAAAAAACCCCACAGAGCTGGCAACCCTCTAAGAGTTGTATTTATAGAGATAGGTGCTAATTGACTTCCTTGTTGTAGCTATTCTTTTTTAGATATTTCTAATTTCAAAAGATTAATGTATCTACATCAGATTCTAGTATTGTTTGAATTCTAGTACTGAGTAATATTTCCAGTTTCTAAAAAAGTTAACTTCTGCGAATTCACAGCAAGGCCTCTGGCATGTAACCATGCAAATAAGTGGCTGCTAAATGGTGAAATTTCAGTGAATCACTTCCTCCAACAATTTTGGAAAATATGAATTAAATTTAGTTGTAACGTAGATGAAAGCATCAAAATGTTTTAAAATGGAAAATAATTTCTGATAGAGAATCCCGGGTAGGATTCATGCTTCTGCACTGAAAGAAAAATAAAGCAACTTGAATAAGTAGTGATGGTTTTTGTATTCTCAAGGACACCAAATGCATACATTTTAAAATAAAACAATTATTCTTTCAAACCTTATATAACAGAAGATGTTAGCTTACAGAATGTTGATAGCATTTATTATTTGAGAGTGGCGTGGGATGAGAGAGAGAGGAGAGAGAGAGAGGAGAGAGAGAGAGAGTGAGTTTAGTGAAATCTAAACTTTATTCACATTGCACTCACGCAATGCAATTCTATATGAACATACTGAAATCCAGCCATTAATGTATACAGGTAAGCCTCAGTTTACAATCATTTGTTCAGTGATTGTTCAGAATTACAACAGCACTGTAAAAAGTGACTAATGACCAGTTTTCACACTTACAACCATTGCAGTATCCCCATAGTCACATGATTAAAACTTGGGTGCTTGGCAATTAGCATGAATGTATGACAGTTGCACTGTCCCAGGCACTGGTGGCTTCCTAACCAGTTTACTGCCGGTTCACTGAGAGGGCATTTTGCGTGCATGCTGCTCACTTCACTCATGTACTCGCCTGCCGTGCGTTGCTGCGGATGCGCAGTTGACGGAAAACTGTTTTGCACATGTGCAGAAACATGCCAGCGATGTGCAGAAACATGCCAGTGACAAAAAACTGGAGAACTAGTTTGGGGGTGCGGTTGGTCTAGGTTGCTGCCAGGTCCAGCGACCCAGGCTACCATACCACTACAGTTCGCCCGAACTGGTAGGAACCCACCACTGATCCTGGGGTCATGTAATTACTATTTGTAATCTTCCCAGTCAGTTTTTGACAAGCACAGTTGGAAGCCAGATTCACCTAAAAATTGTGACAAAAAAGCCCATCAAATGATGAAAAACTCAGTTAAGTTTGGCTTAGTTGTGGCCATAGGTTGAGGACTACCTGTATCCAGTAGGAGAAGATTCTAGGACTAGGAATTAAATAAGTGATGATAATAAAAAGCACTAAAAAAACACACAAAATATTTTTAACTATATATGCCTATTATTAAGGTGACCAGATTTTAACATTGGTAAAGTGGGACACCATTGCCGGGGGCGGGCAGCAGCCTTTCCTGGCCCCACAGCCGCCGCAGAGGCCACCTTCCCCCAGCCCCTGGTCACCATGCGCTATTCCCATAGTGGCCAGAGCGTGGCCGGGGGGTGGCAGAGTGGGGCCAGGCAGGCATGGGTGCTCTGCACACGTTCAGAGGCGGCCTGCCACCATGGCAGCAGCACAGGGCATGGGCAGGAAGCGGCAGCCGGAGTGGGCTGGCAGGCAGGCAGAAGGGGAGGGCTGGCGAGGGAGGAGCGAGCGAGCAGCCAGGCAGGCAGCAGGCGGAGGAGGGGAGCTGTGTGCGGCAGGACTGCAGCCGGAGCCCACGCAGCCATGAACTTTGCGCCACTGCAATGCACTGAAAGCGGCCGGTCGGGAGCCCGACCGCCGACCGCCCGTCCCACCGCAGAGGCTGCCTCGTCCCAGCCTCTGGTTATTTGTCGCTGCCACAGGCAAAAATCCAAAAATTGGGACTTTTTTTAAACGACGCGGGACGTGGGACAAATTGTTCAAAAGCCGCCAAAAGCTGGACGTCTGGTCACCTTACTATTATATGCTTCAGAATATAGAACAATATGCATTAGTAAACACTGTTATGTATCTAGCTGTTGCTTAGAGGAAGATGGCTAATTTTTTCCTCCTTCGTCTTGTGTGCTTCAATTAGCCTGAAGAGCTAATTTTGACAGTTTTATTCCACCTAATTTCTGCCACAGTTATTTCTTCAGCCAGGGTTATCTAAGTGCCTTAACAGGAAATGCAGAATAGGCACAGGAAACAATGTTGGCTAAAGGTTATAATATTGTTTTGCTCTCCTATCTGCTTTGGAAGAAACATATCCAAAAAGATAATAGCCTGAAGGACTGGTATGATTAATATTGTCTGGTAAATAAAACCTAATTCCTAGAAATACAGAAGCAACAGCAACTATTCCCTAGAGTTGTGCTGAAAAAAACCTTGCAATAGTTACAAGCACATTTATTAAAGGAAAAAATACCAAGTGTCGTGGCCCTTGGATTATACTTTCAGTTGTTTTAAGTTCATCATGATGTGTCTCAAGCACAGAGACAATCACTAGCTAGTTATTTGTAAGACCTCTGGTATTCTGAGAGCCATCATTATAGGATTTATCCTGTGAGATTTCAAGCCTTGGCTATAGAAAAGGGAGCTGTCATGAGTCCAGAAAGGAAGGCAAGAGGAGAAGGAAGACAAACAGCTGTTTTACAATAAATTGCTGTGACAATAGCAAATGCAAAGAAGCCAGGGACATGGCTATTCATCTTGCCGTCTCTCTATGAGCTTTCTGACTATGAGGGGTTGCAGAACAACCCAATCTCTGAGAAGACTTTCACAAAAAGTCTTCATTGTTTGCAAACACCACGTCTTCATTGTCTCCAATCACCAAGACTTCTGTCTCCTGGTGATTAACTTAGGGTCACCCACAGGGACATCCAGGTCACTCTGCTTTTTTATTTTATTTTTTTTAAGAAAATGAAATGAGAAAATAAAGAGCAAGCAGAGATACGCCTTTCCTTCTCTACCTTCTAAAAATCACTGGAAATAATTATTGTCTTACACCAGGGATGTCCAAACTTGGGAACTTTAAGACTTGTGGACTTCAACTCCCAGAATTCCCCAGCCAGCTATGCTGGCTGGGGAATTCTGGGAGTTGAAGTCCACAAGTCTTAAAGTTCCCAAGTTTGGACATCCCTGTCTTACCCCTATTGTCCCTGTCATTGGTATAAGTGGTGATGGCATTACATAGGGAACCATACTCACAATACCAGCTAGATTTTACATTAAATATCATTTATAGCCCATTTTACATTAAATATCATTTATAGCATCAGCAACTTACTTTTCTAGATTTAAATATGCAGATCATATAATTACTATGAGAAACAGATTAAAAACTATATAGCATAATGGATATGCATGTATGCTAAATCTATATAAAAATAGCCCAAGAGAAACGGGGGGGGGGGGAGGGACTTAAGGAAAACCCCAAAGAGCAAAAGGCCACTATCTTTAGCCACAGGACAAAAGCAGACAAGGGTCTGTTGAACATGAAGATCAAGAGGCACAGACACTGTTGGCAAGAGCAGCCAATTACTGAGCAGGTTGTAAAACAATATTATTTTGCCCAGTAAAAGGTTCATTGGAAAATTGGGTAGATATAGGAAAAGCCACAATTCAAATCAGTCAAATGACTATAATCACGCTCATCAGAAAGTATCATAAATGAAACTCTCATTATTAGATATTTATGGGAGCAGGGAGTGGAGGAAAGAAAAATCAATTGAGAAGTTAGGTTCAAAGCAAAGTTTTCATATTTTATCTGTCTGAATATTGTCGATATAATGTTCAGCTTCCAACCCAAAAAGCAAATTTGGGGATATCAATGAAGTCACCTGATTTCTACCAACAAATGCTGTCAAAAAGACCAATAGTGGTAATAGTATCCTGGCACATTTCAAAGTTTAATTACTACCTAGTTATCACCAATCCAGTTTATTTTAATTTCAACATTGCAAAGTGTTTGACTTGTAACACAAATGGCCTATGGAAAAGACACTGAAACTACCAGAGATATGTCCAAAAAACGGAAAGAGAGAAGGAGAAGTCAACCATAGCATGTGCTCATGTTAGCCAAATGTTTCAGAGTAGATGATAATACATTTTGAGAGTTCTGGGGATAACCTTGATCAAGAGTTCACAAATCAAAGATATAAAACGTTTTCTCACCAATATTTTGCCTCCAATTATTTTGGAATTATTTATGACAATGAACAATGGATGCAATTGCTGAGTCATGAAAGAAAATCAATGGATATGTGTAATCTGGGCAACAATTAACTTATTGGTGACAAGAAATGTGCTTAAAATTTGAATAATGGTAGAAGTACAAAATAGCATTATAATAATGAATATAGCAAGGAGTCTGTTCAATTGTATGTTCATGCTAAAACTTTACCTGATTTAATAATATTGCCAATTTTATACCATTTTACATAACATTCACAAATGAATTTCTCATACAATGTAATGGATGAAAGCCACATTCACAGTGCTTTTAAATCAAGATATGTATTTGAAAGGAGCTTACTCGTTGGAAAGGAGCTATTTAACTCTTTCTTTGCATCTGTCTTTACACAAAGGGATAAAACAGTCCAATCAATCAAAAACAGCACCACAAATATCAGATTAGGAACACAAGTTGAAATAGAGAAGAAAATGGTAAGTGAGCACCTGTCTGCCCTGGACGAGTTCAAATCACCAGGACCGGATGGATTACACCCCAGGGTTCTGAAGGAACTGGCAGACGAGATCTCAGAACCACTGAACTATATCTTTCAGAGATCCTGGAGCACCGGGGAACTGCCAGAAGACTGGAAAAGAGCAGATGTGGTTCCCATCTTCAAAAAAGGAAAAAAAACAGATCCAGGAAACTATAGACCCATCAGCCTGACCTCAATACCAGGAAAGATTCTGGAAAAGATAATTAAACAACAAATAAGTGAACACCTAGAAGCAAACAAAGTAATAGCCAAAAGCCAACATGGGTTTGTCAAAAACAGATCATGCCAGACGAATCTAATTGCATTCTTTGACAAAGTAACAAAATCAGTGGACCAGAGGAATGCTGTTGATATAATTTACCTGGACTTCAGTAAGGCATTTGATAAAGTAGACCATAACCTACTATTAGATAAAGTAGAAAATTGTGGGTTAGACAGCACCACCACCAAATGGATTCGTAACTGGCTGACCAACCGCACTCAACGTGTAGTCCTCAATGGAACTGCATCTACATGGAAGGAAGTATGCAGTGGAGTCCCCCAAGGCTCTGTTTTAGGCCCAGTACTCTTTAACATCTTCATCAACGATTTGGATGAGGGGATAAATGGGGAACTCATCAAATTCGCAGACGACACCAAGCTGGCAGGAATAGCCAACACTCCAGAAGATAGGCTTAAGATACAGAAGGATCTAGACAAACTTGAACATTGGGCACTGTCTAATAAAATGAAATTCAATTGTGAAAAAAGTAAGGTCCTACATATAGGCAAGAAAAACCAAATGCACAAGTACAGTATAGGTGGTACCTTGCTCAATAGTAGCAACTGTGAGAGGGATCTCGGAATCCTAGTGGACAACCATTTAAATATGAGCCAGCAGTGTGCAGCAGCTGCCAAAAAAGCCAACACAGTTCTAGGCTGCATCAACAGAGGGATAGAATCTAGATCGCGTGAAGTGTTAATGCCACTGTATAGTGCCTTGGTAAGGCCACACTTGGAATACTGCATACAGTTTTGGTCGCCACGATGTAGAAAAGACGTGGAGACTCTGGAAAGAGTGCAAAGAAGAGCAACCAAGATGATTAGAGGACTGGAGACTAAGACATATGAAGAACGGCTGCAGGAACTGGGTATGTCTAGTTTGATGAAGAGAAGGACCAGGGGAGACATGATAGCAGTGTTCCGATATCTCAGAGGGTGCCACAAAGAAGAGGGAGTCAAACTTTTCTCCAAGACACCTGGGGGCAGGACAAGGAGCAATGGGTGGAAACTAACCAAGGAGAGAAGCAACTTAGAACTAAGGAGAAATTTCCTAACAGTAAGAACAATTAACCTCTGGAACAGCTTGCCTCCAGCAGTTGTGAATGCCCCAACCCTGGAAGTCTTTAAAAAGATGTTAGACAGCCATTTGTCTGAAATGGTATAAGATTCCTGCCCATGCAGGGGGTTGGACTAGAAGACCTACAAGGTCCCTTCCAACTCTGCTATTGTATTGTATTGTATTGTAAAGGAATACATTTAGCATATATGTAATTTCACATACTTGCTTGACCGGAAAATCTATGGAGTAAATAGTGCCTTTTCTGTTTAGATATTTATGTATCATCCTGATATTCAAAAGTAGCAGAGCTCTTTTGTCTCTTCCATGCTTGAATGATACATATACAGAGCTTTTGTCAAATATATTTAAAAGCTTGAATTCAACATTGATACAGGTAGATACTGGAAATAAATCCTGTATTCAACAGTGGCAGTAATAGTGGAAAGGAAAATTAAAATGCCCAACCCAGTTTTCAGATTATGGTGACAATTCCCTTATCTCTGTATCTCTTTAAAAAAAAACACCTATTGAAAGAGTGAGAACTTCCTCACTCGTGGCTTCCAGAAGAAAAAATGGTGGCCTGAGATGGCTTCAAAAATGGAATTGATGACTGTGGCAGAAGGAAATGAAGGTGAGTAGACTTAACAAAGCAAAATATTCTAACTTTGGATATACTGAAGATGTTTTTGAACAATGGATTCTAAGGTTAATTTTAATATACTGAATAGAGACAGCTCCTCAATAGAGATACTATGTTTAAAAGATGTTATAGAAGAGGAACAAATTCTATCTGATAAGACTGAACCTTACTTGAAAGATTTATAAATGACAGGCTACAGGGATGACATGGAAAATACGTTACAATGAACATACAAAATATATTTGTAGATATCTTAATAATTGAAAGGGATATGCAGGTAATAAATCAAAAGAGTGACCTGGATAATTTTCCTATACTGGATTTATAAAAGAGGTTTGCAAAAGTTTTGAAGAATCTTATGAAAAGGGATAAAGAAACAAAAATAAAAAGAAAGTTCTACATTATTTAAATGGAGATTTAAATTAAAGATTAAGGTTGTTAAAAATAAAAGGAAAAAATATAAAGTTGGTTTATTAGATCAAGGTTAAAATAGATATGTTATATCTTTGTTAATGTCAGGCTACATAAACCAAGAAAGACCTATGTCAGGTCCAAAATCAAAGTAAGATATCTAAGCAGTTTCCTTTATTGTTTTTTACACTTAGAAATTTCACCAAACTAAATTTCACCTTGCATCATTAAACATGTTCTCTGAGAAGTCCTAAGGAGAAGCTATTTTAATTTTCTTTCACCCATATAAAATTTATCTCAACTTCGTTGCCTTTTGTTCCTCTGGAATCCACACCCAGCTGTCCCTTAGAGCAGGGGTCTCCAACCTTTGCAACTTTAAGTCTGAAGGACTTCAGCTCTTCAGCAAAGCTGGCTGGAGAGGTCTGGGAGCTGAAGTCCTTCAGACTTAAAGTTGCAAAGGTTGGAGACCCCTGCCGTAGAGCTTTAAACCTCTGTTTCTTTCTCCATTTCATCCAAAGATAGTGATTTGGATTCTGACATCATAGGCATTTTCATACCACATATTAGTCCAAAACCAAAATTGTTCTGCCAAAACAACAGTATGGTGGTGGTGGTGTTTTGTTCTTGGCAGAGCAAATTAGGTTTGAGCTCTTTGATTCATACATTTCAACAAAAAAGTTTCCACCCTTCTTTCCACACTCACAAATTATTTTTCAAATACCTATCTAATGGAGAAAGTTGGAGACTTTGAAAGCTTTTCCCAATCTTTGCGTAATATTTGGTTAATATTTGGTTGGGCAAACATAATCTGATGGTGGATTTTAGATTATATTTTTGAAGTTGGTAAATCATGGATGATTATAATTGTCAAAGTAAACAGAATTGTTGGCAAGGTATTTATACAGAGTTTTAAAAAGATACACTTGCCAAGAATGCTGTGTTCACAGTGGTGCCTGGAAAATTTAACAGATACTGGATGATTTACATATTATTCTCATTATTTCTTCAAGGAAAAACAGTAAATCACTCTTCATTGTTTAACTGGAATTCATAGTAATAATAATAGTGTTTAGTGATTAAATAAATTATAGAACATTTTCATCTAAAACAAATGAATTGCCAATGATAATGAATATTTAGATTTCTGCAAAGCTATTAATAACAAGATTTATTTAATAATTCATTTTGCAATTCTACATGATTTTCTGCATGCATTGTTGTTACTTATTTGATACCCTCCAGAATTTACATTTTCATCCTAGAAAAGCAAAAAGAGAAAACACAGCTGGACACAAATGTTTTACATCTAGGAAAATGCAATGGTAGTCGCAGATAATTTGAAATATAATACATAGTGTATTTGTGTTATATGCAATACACATTTTCTATGTTGAATTATGTAGACCAGGAGTGTGTACAGGGCATGGTTAAAAAAAAGTAAAAATTTGCCACTGCATCATGACCATACTTTTCAGTGATTTATTTTCCTTTAAAAATACTTAATTATTTATTCAATTTGCATGGCTTTCCTTCTCAACAAATGACTCTGGGCAGCAAACAAAATTAAAATAAATGAAAACAATTGCAACAATACAAACGTTACAATATGTAAATGAAGGTCGGAAACCCCATCCTTGAAAGCACTTCATTTAAAAAGGAACCTATTCTTTCCGATTGCTTTTCAGTGTGTTTTTGTCTTGTCTGCAGAGAAATTCAGAACAAGAAGTTGCCAGAAGCTTAGTTAAATCAAAACAAGATCTACCCACTTGGTAAACAATGCTGAAAGCAGACCCTACAGAGAAACAATAGGTAGATGCCCAGAACATGTTAGAACAGCACCTAGAAGTTTGTTGCAGCGTGCAAGTAGCAGTATAGGTGATATAGTCATGCTAAGAACAGCTGAACAGCATGACTTGTACATGTACTATTTCACGCTGAATGGTATTACTTATACATGTGCTATATTCATAAGAAATTTGTAACCAATCGTTTTATTACTGGTTAGAATTTCCTGTATCCTAAGGCAGGGGTCTCCAACCTTTGCAACTTTAAGTCTGAAGGACTTCAGTTCCCAGACTTCTCCAGCCAGCTTTGCTTTGCTGGCTGGAGAATTCTGGGAGCTGAAGTCCTTCAGACTTAAAGTTACAAAGGTTGGAGACCCCTGTCCTAAGGTATAAAAGTAGAATGCCAGTCTTGCTCAGTCCTTCTTTCTTGCTCTTTTGGTTTTGTTATTACTAAACTCAGCAGAGGAAATCTTCTTTGCTTCTGATCAGATATAAAGTGATAAATTTCCACTTCCCTTAACCTTGTGCTATTGACTAGCCTTTTTGCTGGGTAAACAAACCACAGATTTCCCCAGAAATAAAAAAAAAATCATATCCCGTAATCACAAATATAACCAAGAAACAGGCCACAGAATTAGGTTTTTGGAGCCCAAGAAAGGCCAGAAGGAACGGAGATTTCCTGATTTCTGAAGATAAGATGGTGCTATGGCAGAATCCAGGCCTATCAACTGGCATTCCTTGATAGGACCTTCTTGCCTGACCAGACTTAGATACAAAATTCAATGTTGGGACATGGAGGGGGAAAGAGGCAGTATGATTATCTAGTAATAACAACAATGTTAAAACTATGACTCTGTGAAAAGTATCCTGTGATTTAAACACACACCCTCTATTTTAGTTTGAGAGAAACAACATTCAGAAAATGAGGAAGGAAAACAAATACCACTTTCACATTAAGTTTACATCCCTGAATCATTACATTGGCTTTTCATTCGCTCCTGTCTATATAAATCGTTATGGGGATAACATAGCTGACCAGCTGTGCATTGTAACTTCAGTTGGCAACTTCCTTGTTAATGCAGCGTCAGAAAAGCAAACAAAACAAGTACATTGATTCTCTGGTGGGTTGTGTTCAACTTTACAGATCATAAATTGAAACAGACTTATTTTTAAGTCCCTGAAAGCCCTATACTTTTGCAGGCAAGTAAACAGCATGGCAGCCATTGCTCCTTGTATTCCATCATTTTTAATTTAAGGACTATTAAACTATTTTTGATGAATTGTTTTACATTATTGTTATTGTTTAAATTATAATTTGATCATTGATTTGTCAGTCACAGATGAAATTGAGAAAGATTATTTGTAAGTAAGGACTCTTAGGATCCAAGGGTAAATCAACTAAACGTAATTTTACTTTGGTTTGAAAAAATACCTATTAAAGAATAAACCCTGGATGTGCTTGTATCCAAATATCTATTTGTAATTACTTGACATTTTCTTGCAATGTAACAGAATAATAATAATAATAATAATAATAATAATAATAATAATAATAATAATAATAATAATAATAATAATTTATTTTATATACCGCATCCTCTCCCCAGGGGGACTCGGAGCGGTGCACAGGGAAAACATTAAAACACATAAAATATATACATAAATAAATACAATAATTAAAAACAGATTAAATCTAATTGTCCCTGCACTAAAATCCCCATTTTTAAAATTAACGTTCCCTAACCCCTAAGGTAGAGACTAACCTAGGCCGGCCAAGCAGAAAAAGTGTGTTTTTAATTTCTGACGGAAGGAGCGGAGGTCCGTAGTTGTTCTAATATCGGGGGGAAGGTCGTTCCAGAGGGCTGGGCCCGCCACAGAGAAGGCCCTTCCCCTGGGCGTCGCCCGCTGACAAAGTCTATTGGACGGCACCCGGAGAAGTCCCTCTCTGTGGGAGCGAATCGGCCGGGAGGATGTATGGGACAGGATCCGATCCCGCAGATAGCTAGGTCCCGAGCCATGGAGCGCTTTGAAGATGAGAACTAGCACCTTGAAGCGCACCCGAAAGACGACAGGTAGCCAGTGCAGCTCGCGCAAGAGAGGTGTTACATGGGTATACCTTGCGGTACCCATTATTGCTAGCGCGGCTGCATTCTGGACCAGCTGAAGTCTTCGGGTGCACCTCAAGGGGAGCCCCATGTAGAGAGAGTTACAATAGTCCAGTCGGGATGTCACGAGGGCATGAGTGACTGTGCAAAGGGCATCCCGATCCAATAGGGGGCGCAACTGGCGTACCAGGCAAACCTGGTAAAACGCCCTCCTGGCCACGGCTGTCACTTGATCTTCCATGGACAGCCGGGTATCCAGGAGGACACCCAAGTTGCGTACCCCATCCACAGGGGCAAGGTGTTCGCCCCCTATGGCCAGTGATGGAGTCAACTGGTTGAATCAGGTGGCCGGAAACCACAGCCACTCAGTCTTGGCCGGGTTGAGTCTGAGTCTGTTACTTCCCATCCAGATCCGCACGGCTTCCAGGCACTGGCACATCGCTGCTACGGCATCGTTGTGAATCTTGTGCACTAAGCAGAAATAAGAGAAGCCATACTAAATAAATGCAAAGATTATATCTCACAAGGTAAGAATGGAATATCAATACCCCATAACAATTATTTCTAACAGAAACATCTAAAGAATATTCTTAAAGGAACAGAAATGGCTACAATTAAATTTTGGATTTTGACATAGTTAAAAAGTCCATTTGGGAATCAATTTTGTATTAATAGAAATAGGATATAATCATTAATGAATACATACTAGTTGATCATTTGTACCACATGACATTGATTGACCAAATTCGTTTTTTATATTTTGTGTGAAATGTACTTGGAAAAGCCAAAATGTTATCTTAACAACCACAGACCTACTCAATCTTCAAGTATGGAGTTTTTTTGCTATAGTTTACTGGATATGGATGCCTCTCTTAAATGATTTTGCATATTTATAGATACTATGCTTATGGAAAGAAAACATGAGGTTAACGTATTCCAAAAGTGATAATGCAAATGGCACCAAGTTTTGGAAACATCCAATCAAAACAATAAGGACAAGGTTCTATTCTTTGAGGAAAAAAACCCTACCTTGCAGCATCTATATTATTCCTGGACAAGGCAGCTGAAATGAATGGAAAAGGTTGCATTTAACAATTGATATTCTATACTGTTTTCAAACATTTATCTTTATGCACACATTCCCACTACTTTTCCTATAAATTATGGACTGTCCCAGTCTGCCTCATTGATTCTTATTCTTTTTTTTATAGCAAAAAACAAATTGATTTTTAAAATTGATATTCTTGCAAATTATTACATTCTATAGCAAAGGCAATTTAAGCCTATTTTTAAGCTGTGTGGTTAACTAGATTTCATAAAATACTTTATGATTCATTTTAATGAACTAAAATAATTTTTAAAAGTGTAGTCATATTAGCCCATTGCAAGAATACCCCCCAATCTTAATAATAATAATAATAATAATTTATTTTATATACCGCGTCCTCTCCCCAAATCTTGCATCATTTAAAAATATTAATTGTGTTCTATTTGCCATAATAAACATGTTAGTCTCAAACATCCTACAAGATAACTTATTTAAATAAAATAAGTAACTTAGTTTTATTAATTTGTGTTATTAGTTCATTTCTTTATAGTTTATCAGTCCCAAACTTTAAAAAAATTAATGAACCTATTTGACAATAACCTAGTTTATTCCCTGAACTTTGTTACATCTTTCTTTATGTTTATATTTAGTAAAATCAGATTTAAATAGAATCCTCTTGCTGCAAATTCACATCTGGCCATTCAGAGTATTGGGCAAATGCTCTTGATAAAATATATCTTGCATTGCTCTCATAGTGTACTTTTTTTTTTATTAGAAAGGATTTTAAAGACCTTTCACACTGAGGACTATGGTTCAGTCTTAATTACCTTTCCAAGTAGTGTAATATGTAGCTGTGAGAAGGCAGGAATAGAGAACAGAAGGAGAGGATTTTATCCCATCTTTCTACAACAAGTTTAGACACTGTGTCTTGCACACAGCCTCCATAATTGCTACGCTGTCTATATGGACAATTTATCATTTTTAATGTATTGATGTGACAGTGCTATTAAATACAATGAGTGTTTTAACACCTGAAGAGCAGTTGGTAATTATAAGAAAAGTGTTGTTCTTTCACTTATTCTGGTATAATGGTTTTACTAAGGCATTTCTTGCAGAAAAACAGCATGTCTTAAATGCCCCTCAGTAGATTGTACTCAAATAGCATGTCACATTCTTGATTGCTATTTTGAGGATGTATTACCTGAATGGGGTAATCAGTTTTAGTAATAGTCCCTCTAGATGGTCTCTAGAAATCCATGGAATAATACGAAACATAAGACTGCTAACATAATTTTTTTCCCCTTGAAAGAAATAAGGACCACATTTTTAGAGCATACCATTTTGAGGTCTTGAAGACATACAAATGAAATGGCTATTCAAAGATATCCAATATATAAGGATAGTAGCATTATGAATAGAAGATAATGAATGAAATGAGTGATTTGCACTTTCTTTTTTAGGACCCCCCCAAAACAGAGCTGCAATAGGTAGTAACCAGGTATGGCAATATTCCAATTACAGAACACTTTCAACTGTTAGATAAGGATATATTGATATTTTAGGGAAATGGATAGTTAGAAATTGAAAAGCAACAAATGACCCATTAAGCTTATTGTATGTCTCTTACATACATACTGTATTTATGTCTAACACAAATAAAAGTCCAACTGCGTTTAATAGATCAATTACTAATTTCTTAAGATTTTGTAGGTCAGATTAGTTCAGATTAGTGAAGTATGATGTCAAAGCTAGTTCAATTCACTTCCATGATTTAATGGGATGCAAAATACATCTTGAATTTTTGAATGGGTATAAAGAGGGAGGCCAATAAAGAATTTGGCATACGACATGCCAAATGTGACGCTACTTTAGTAGTTTCTCTAGCAATAATTTGTGCCTAAGGGCCTTCTAAATTACATATTTTTAGAAGACCCTTGCAAATTAAAAATAGAGAGGAAAGAGGATATCCTGATATTGTCTAATATAACTAATGTTATCCTGATGTTTATTAATTTGGAGTGGTAGTTACTCTTATTCATTGCTGCTGAGGAAGCAGGGAATTGTAATGTAATTATAGCTGAGATTAATAAAGCATTGGACTGTGACTGAAAGTGGATATTACACTTAAATTACTTTCACTTGCGGCATTTCTCTATTTTACCACTGAAAACTAGCTGTGATGCAAGCATATAAAAACTAATTATGCTAGTCTGGAATGTAAGAGCCAAACATTGAAGAGTTTTCTAATCTCTACGCCTCTGTTCCACCCACAAAACAACAGGGAGCAGTACAGTGATGGCAAAATGCAGGGCAAGGGGATCGATGACTCTGCCCAACGATTATGCAGCAGGAAGGGAAAAAACAAACTCATTCAAAATATTACTGAAGGAAATCATAACTACGCAGATGAGAGCCAGGGGTTGATGACTGAAATGACATTGTACACTCACCCAAGTGGGCTATATGGCCCTGTAGGGAAAGGTTGTTTTTGAATTGTTGCTGTGCCCTGACACAAACGATAAGCACTTAGTTTCAAGGGCAAAAAACATTTGACCATTTTAAAGACAGATTAGTAGCCATTAAAAAAAAAAAATCTGCAATGAGCAATTTTGCTCTATTATTCTAGGTGTTACTGGTGTATTCAGCAAAGTTGATGGCTTTCTTTAGTGAGTGTTAGCAACTCTGGGTTCAGAACCAGTATTAGAACTTTGGTTCCTTCACCAGTGTTAGCTAATGAATGAGGAATAGTGTAATTCACCGGACAAACAAACTCTGAAACAGTGATAGTAAGAAAATAAATTATCTTTACTTTGTAGCAACTAAAATGCTTCTTCCAACTATCTTCTCTAACAATGATAGCAGTTCTACATCAAACAAAGTTTATCTCACAGTGATGCAAAACAATTCTCCTTCACAGTTCACAGTTCAGCTTCTGCAACGGCAATCAGGAAAACACAGGATCACAAGGAATCGAACAGGGATCAAACAGGGAATGAGCTGCATTCCTGACCTTGATTATATAGCATAGCTGATACTCACAGCCAATCAGATTCAATCAGAATTTAAGACAGTTCTTACAGCTACATAACTTCTTAAGAACATAGGCTCATATATATTGTCAACCCAATATAAGGCTGAATATCCTAACAGTGAGGCATGAATATCCTGCTGAAGCTCTGTAAGTGTTCAGACTGGATTCTTGAGTTTTTTGTTTAACTAGCAAATGTGTCTAAAGAATATGAAGATCCTTGGAAAGGTCCTCCTTTATTGTTTTCATTCAGGCCAGTAAGAGACACTGTGAAAAATATTGCACAAACCCCTGAAAAATAGATTCTCCCAGTAGAAATGGTAGACCTTTTTGGAACAATATTCTAGACCCTATCCATGTGGTGGAAGATATTACTTTGTGGCTGGGTAAAATTTACTACTGGTCATTATAGTTTTGTACTCCAAAGAAATCGAAGGTAATAATAATAATAATAATAATTTAATTTATAGACCGCTCCTCTCCCCATAGGGACTCGGAGCGGTGCACAGGGAAACTAAAACCACAATACAATATACACATACAGTTAAGAAAAAATTAAATATGAACCTGTGCTAAAATCCCCTTAATCTGCTAAAATACCCAATTAAAAACAGCTAAACCCTGTAGAGAGAGGCTAACCAAGGCCGGCCAAACGGAAAAGATGAGTTTTTAATTTCAGACGGAAGGAGCGGAAGTCCGTGGTTGTTCTAATGTCGGGGGGAAGGTCGTTCCAGAGGGCTGGGCCCGCCACAGAGAGAGCCCTTCCCCTGGGCGTCGCCCGCTGACAAAGTCTAGTGGACGGCACCCGGAGAAGTCCCTCTCTGTGGGAGCGAATCGGCCGTGAGGATGTATGCGGCAGGATCCGATCCCGCAGATAGCTAGGTCCCGAGCCATGGAGCGCTTTAAAAATGATGACTAATACCTTGAAGCGCACCCGGAAGAAGACAGGCAGCCAGTGCAGCTCGCGCAGAAGTGGAGTTATGTGGGCAAATCTGGAGGTACCCAAGATTGCCCGCGCGGCTGCATTCTGAACCATCTGAAGTCTCCGGGTGCACCTCAAGGGGAGCCCCATGTAGAGAGAGTTACAATAGTCCAGTCGCGATGTCACGAGAGCATGAGTGACTGTGCGAAGGGCGTCCCGATCCAATAGGGGGCGCAACTGGCGAACCAGGCGAACCTGGTAAAACGCCCTCCTGGCCACGGCTGTCACTTGATCTTCCATGGACAGCCGGGCATCCAGGAGGACACCCAAGTTGCGCGCCCCATCCACAGGGGCAAGATGTTCGCCCCCTATGGCCAGCGATGGAGTCAGCTGGTTGAATCGGGCAGCCGGAAACCACAGCCACTCGGTGTTAAAGGTGTTAAAGTTATGCAATAGAACTGTGATGGATTCTATCTATGAAGTGGGGAGATTGTTTGATAGACTACAGAAAAGTGGTGGTTTCCTAGAAAAGATGGAAACATTTTAAAAAGAGGCAAGAGGCAATGCAGCCTGGATTGGAGACAAAAGAAAGGATTTAGGATAGCCATTTCCTACAATCTCCCAGGGTATGATAAGATCCTTATCGTATGATCCAGAAAACCCATACTTGACAAGTATGGGTTTTCCCAATAAGGCACTGCTTGCCTTGATTCTAATAGCGAACATTCCAGAGGTGGGTTGCTGCTGGTTTGGTCCAGATTGGGCGAACTGTTAATAGCAGTGGTGGGAGGCAGAAGCAGCACGTGCATGCGCGAGCGTGCTGAAAGCAGTAGTTAAAAAATTAGCAACCCATTTCTGAAGCATTTCAAATAGGAATTTATGCTCTACCGAAATATTTGCAACATCCTGTATTTTTCTTATTTTGATGGCACTACATACCAGACCCAAAATACAACTGGGAATATTTTTTGAATGAGAATTTTTTAAGGTCATATTGTTGCTGATCCTAATAATATAGATTAAAAATCTATCCATCAAAGCATTATTATTATAGTATCATAGCAGTATAGCTATGATTATGTTGGTAATCTTTGTTACTTCTCAAGCTTACTTCTGTGTCTTTATCTTGAAATTTCCAATACATTTTATGCGAAAGAATCCAGATTGCGAAATTAAACATTCATTCCATTGATACATTAAATTTTTATACATACTGGTAGAAATGCAGAGTGTCTTTGAATGTTGTTAAATTACAATAGTGACCAGACCTATATAGCCATAATTAAGAGATACTGAGACATGTAGTGTAACAACAGGAAGTTCTGCATTCTTAAAATTTTAAGGAGGAATAAATCTTCAATTAATTTTTGTGAGAGAAGTATGTGATCTCTAGCAGTGGCTGCTTTGGTGAGTTTATTGGGTAATATATTTAAGAATATCATATAGATAAATTTTCACGCAATCCCTGAAATTAGGATTACAGCAGTAAAACATGTCTGATATAGATGTGACAGATACAAAAACTTTTATGAACTGCTATTTGGAAATTCACTTATAGTCAACTTCTGAATCTAAACTTATTTGTGCAACTTTGTACAAGAAACTCATTCCAAAATCTTAAAATGAATTAATATACAATCAGAACGGTCACAGTGGAATTTTTTCCTCACAATTTAAACATCACATGCTACCCATGCTATTTTTTACTTATCAAGGAAATACAGAAAAAGATTCCAGTAGAACTTGCAAATTAATGTACATACCATTTTACTTAAAATAATTTGTTATCTTATTTAGCTTTATTTATGCACATGACAAGTTTATAAAAAGAAACAAAGGCAAGAAGACAGGATGTGTCAGTGAGACACGTGCCTTCCTTAGGCACATCATGTGGTAATGACAATATGTTTACTCTCTTTTTAGAGTATATGTTCAAGTGTTCATGTCGCCATTGCATAAATGCTATTAAATTAGCTATGGTATCTAAGAGTTAATTTTATCTCGTTTGCAATGGAAAGTATATTTCAGATTGAAGATAGGTGCTTCCACTGAATGTGCTCCTAGTTAAAGTACAATTCCTGCATATAAAGCATAGGAAATTTAGGAGACGAAAGAATAGTCTTTCTTCTTATCAGTTTTGTTGTAATCTTGCATTGTAATCTTGCATTGTAATCCTGCATTTTGGCTGTATAACGTTTGGAAAACTGCATAGCAGTTACATCGAGGATATGCCAGTTCAGGGCATCAATATTTTTTTTGTCATAAAACTGAGCAATATATGATTAGCAGTAGACAGAGATATTATGCAAGTGAGTTTGTTTGGGAAGAGTGAGGTATATCTTGTGTCAGAATAGAGGAATAACAGAGATGGAAGCTAATTTGGAGGTCTTCAATACCTCCTCAAGCAGGAAGTCCTATACCATTTCAGACAAATCATTGTATTCTACATTCAATCAGTATGATACTATATAATAATAATAATAATAATAATAATAATAATAATAATAATAATAATAATTTTTATTTATATCCCGCTCTCTCTCCCCGAGGGGACTCGAGGCGGGGCACAGGGTATTAAAAGCAACTAAAACCGAACGAATACAGAATTAAAACCTTAAATATAAAGAAATAACTAAATAACTAGCTTAAAAATAAATTAAACATATGTCCCTGCGCTAAAATCCCTCATAAAATCCCTACACCAAATCCCAAATGGCAAACAAAAAAACAGAAGGCATTTTTGTAACAGTCATCTTCCAGACCTTGAGAGATGAAATCCATACTTTATAATGAAAATTGAGATGGGACTTACCTTAAATAATTCTTCTACTTGGAAATGTCTTATGGTATGGGCTTTAAGTGAAAAGGATATTACTAATTTTATTTACATGAGTGCACTGAATCAATCATTAAATCAAATAGTGAAATGATGTTACTGAGATAGGATTGAAACAAGATAGAAACAAAATATTTTGCATTTGTAAACTACATTTGCCATCTTTGTGTTGCATTTCAACAATGTTGAACTAGAAGCAAAAGACACTCCAGGTGAAATCCCAACTTAACATGATGCTCACAAGGTAACTTTGGCAAGTAAAAATCTTTCCGCCTTCACAGTGTTGTGGAGTTGTTTGTGGGGGAGAAAAAAAAAACCCAAGAAAAGATCCTTGTCCACATTCTTACCCCTATTCCATCCCCATCTGTGTTGTTTTGACTAGCTAGACATATAACAATAAATAGCAGATTTAAAACACTCATCCTGAAGCAGTGAAAATATTAGTCTCAACACATTGATTTTAACTTAGAGACACATAACTAAAACAATGATTGATGCAGATGTTTGGCCTGTGACCTTCTGTGAGGATGGGTAAAACACTGATGGATCATTCAGTCACTTACCGTTCTTTTGAGAAGCCTACGAACAAAACAGCATGCCGGTATGTTAAAAGAATAATTAATTAATCATGAATATATTTTTCAGAATATAACAGCAGTTCTTTCCCATTATGCTGGTAGCCCCACACGGGAGGCTAAAAACATCATCTCTAAAAGACTTGTGCCTGTTCAAAACATTACAAATAGCCTCCGTGTGATTCCAGACACAAACACTGCCAGAAGCCTGAACTCTAGGCTGTAAGTGATGTTGCATGAGCAAATACATTTTGGCTTTCCATGCTCTACATATTCTTTTTGTCTTGTAAGCACAGCTTGTGATCTCTGTTAAATATCAAATTGGAAATGTATCCGACTATAGCACTACATATTGTTACAAGTATGCATGGATGTTTTCAGTGGTGGGATTCAAAACTTTTTTTACTACCAGTGCTATGGGCATGGCTTTGTGGGTGTGGTGTGGCTTGAGTGTGGCTTGGTGGACATGGTAGGGGAAGGATAGCCCTATTCCCTCTCCACTCCTGGTGGAAGGTTACTGCAAAATCCCCATTCCCCCTACCACAACCTGTTTTCTAGCTCTGTTCTCCTGTTCAGGGCAACAAAAGAAGATCAGCTGGGAGGATGCAGGGGCAGGACCAGCCTGTTTGCCTATTCTCTGAACTACTCAAAATTTCTGCTACTGGTTCTCCAGAACCTGTCAGAACTAGCTAAACACCACCTCTAATGTTTCTCTGCAAACAAACCTATGTAAAAAAAAGGTCTCACCTAATATATATTGCACAGACCAAAGAATAAGTGATCTCAGCCCGTATTTATTCTCCTGTTCTTGCATGGAAAGTCAATTTGTTGTTCATGCCGTTTATTTGTTATGAACTCAAACACATGAAAAGCAAATAATCTTTTCAAATGAGCATAGGAGAAGATTTCTATTGGGAATTGTTTGCTTACTGTTACTAGACATCTTGTAAAATATCAGCTAGCATGAAGCAGTGCAGAAAAGAGGCTATCGTATTATCTGCAAACAGCAATTAAAATAATTCAGAATGATAACTACAACTGGTGGTTTTACAAAGCATACTTCAGTGGTGAGATGACAGCCTTCTGGCAGAAAGACTCACTTTGCATTTACTTCCCAATGTTTTATCCAAACTCTTGAGCAGAAGGAGACATCAGAGCTTTCAAGTAAATGTTAATATGGCTGACATGATACCGACTGCATCCCTTTCCCCCCCTTTCAGATCACATCTGCCTTCCATACGTTTGCCTATTAGGGTGGCATTTTGATCATCTTGTTAGCTGGGTTACCATGCAGTTACCTTATTTAGTTCCTTATTTGCTGAAGCTTTTATGCTGCGGTGAAAAAATGTTTCTCAGCAGTTTATGATTCCAGATACAGTTTAAAGCTTAAGAATAAAAATATAAATGCAATAGAACATAAGAAAACGTGACTGCCACAGACGTAGCAGCAGCAACAACACACAGCCTCATATTGTACAGAATAAAGACTCATCTTATTCCCCAAAGTTCTTTTGGAAGAGCAATATCTTAATGGCCTTCCAAAAAGATAGGATTGAAACCATTGTGCACCAGGAACAATACTATTCCAGAGAGGTTGGGAAAATATAAATATAATTTCTGCTCTAGGAGTTCGGAAGGACAACCTTAAAGCAGAAAAGTAACATAGAAATTTCCCCCTCCTCCTCCTCCTCTTCTTCTTCCTCCCCCTCCAGGGGTGGGTTTCAAATTTTTTAGAACCTACTCTGTAGGTGTGGCCTATTTTGTGGGCGTGGCTTGGCAGTCATGTGACAGGTGGGAGTGGCCACCTTTTAAAATGTGGTGAAACTCATTTAACAACGCTCTTGCTTAGCAACCAAAATTTTGGACTCAATTGTGATGATAAATTCTTTCTTTCTTTCTTTCTTTCTTTCTTTCTTTCTTTCTTTCTCTTTCTTTCTTTCTTCTTTCCTTCCTTCCTTCCTTTTTTCCTTCCTTTCCTTTCCTTCCCGTTGGGTCACTGGCAGCGGTGGGCCAGATTTACTTCCAGGTACGCCGGTGGAACCCCTTCTCACCGGTTCTCTAAATTTCACCAACCGGTTCTCGCGAGTAGGTGCGAACCTGCAGAAACCCACCCCTGTCCCCCTCCCTCCCTCTCCCCTCCCCTCCCTCTCCCTCCTCTCTCTTTCCCAGTACCTGATGCTCAATATTTTTTCCACAGCAGGACTAAAATTAGTATATGATTACCTCTGCTGGCATTGCAATCTGTCCCTCTTAATTTTACATCATGCTTCCGACCATGGGTTGTGGACTGCTGAAAACTAAAAGAGGTATCATTGAAGTTTAAAATGTTACCACTGTACAGAACATAACACTGGCTCACAGGATACTTTTAATAGATGGACACAGGCAGGCAGGCAGGCAGGCAAGAGGGAAGGAAGGAAGGAAGGAAGGAAGGAAGGAGCCATGCTTGTTGTGGTCCTGCTACATATAAAGTAGCAGGACTATAGGAACTTTGTAATTGCATTTAAAGGGATGGGGATAGGTAAGATCTAATTCCACCCTATTCTTTGTTTCTCTTGCTGATTTTGTGCAAGCTATTAATTGAAAGCACTAAAATGAATGCTCATTATGTTGGCTGAGCTATGCACAGAGAATGCACAGGGAACAATTAACTGCAGCAGCTAGTACCTTGTTCATATTTGTAAGTCAGGCTTTCCCTTGGTGGTTATGAGGTTCTGGAAGATTCCCTTAACCTTATTACTTTGTTGCCTTTATTACTGTTCCTTGTTTTTTCTCTTTCATAGTATAATGGCATTTCATAAGATAATGTCTTTTCTCCTGTCTCCTTGTGACTATTGGTATTTTATATACCAATAAACATATACGTAAAGTATTAGGGATGAGGTGGCTCAGTGGCTAAGATGCTAAGCTTGTCGATCAGAAGGGGCAGTTCGGTGGTTTGAATCCCTAGTGCTGCACAACGGAGTGAGCTCCCGTTATTTCTGCCAGTTTCTGACAACCTAGCAGTTTGAAAGCACGTAAAAAAAATGCAAGTAGAAAAATAGGAACTACTTTGGTGGGAAGGTAACAGTGTTCCGTATGCTTTTGGAATTTAGTCATGCTGGCTACATGAACACAGAGATGTCTTTGGACAGTGCTCGCTGTTTGGCTTTGAAACAGAAATGAGCACTGCCCCCTAGAGTCAGCAACAACTAGCACATATGTGCGAGGGGAACATTTACCTTTAAAGTATGTGTTTGTGTATCTAAAAACTATCTAATTCTTTAAGAGGAGCAATTGGCTCAAGAAAGGACGGAGAAAGAAGATAAAAGAAACGAAAATAAAAAGCTGTGTTGATAATACTTATAGCATTAACCAGAATACTGACCGATAATTCTTCACTATGCCTTTTGCCACATAGAAAGCCTCTTACCACACCACACATTACTGGTATTCCTACATCAGATCTGATGTTAGTTTTAAAGAACCATTTGTGCTTAATTCATTTGTTAATTCTTTTGTTTCTCATTTTTGTTTTCTTTAGCCTTTGTAAAAAAAATTCTTTAAATTATTCACATTTACGTCGTTCACATTTGGGTAGAGAACATTTTTCCAACTTAAGAGGAATGGCTCCAAATAAACCTGAGATTCCAACCAGTTGTTGTGATAAAATAGAAGTCTACCTTCTTTTTAAATACAGTATTTGCCCAGAGAACACTTGCCATTTAGATTTTATAGGCAAGCTGCAACATATGTGCTATTAATTGGCAGCTTTTTGCAAAGAGAATACTTAATTATAAAGGTAAAAGGCTTTTGTTCTCTTTAGGGAACAAAGGCTGAATCTACCCACTCCATTACTGTCATACATCAGCAAATGATGTGACCTTCCTTCTTATCAAAGAAGTAATTAATGCTGCTTTGAGAGTAATGCTATTCAGAAGCATCACACAATAGAGTTTGTATACTTCCAGAATCTCCATTACACATCAAGGCTCTTTTCATCTGCTTTCATGCCAACTCCAACAGTTCACCTTACGTCTGAACACAACAACAGCCTACAAACTCTGCTTGAAGTTTGAGGATTCTTCTAGTACAGAGTCTGACAATCTGTCATCAATGGGAAGCCTAGATAGCACTACATTGGCAGTCTACAAAGCGCCCTGAAATCAGTGCCATTTTGCTTAGAATCATTTTTTAAAAAGAGGGATGCAGTGGCTCAGTGGCTAATATACTGAGCTTGTTGATCAAAAAGATCAGCAGTTCGACGGTTCGAATCCCAAGTGCTGCATAAGAGAGTGAGCTCCCGTTACTTGTCCCAGCTTCTGCCAACATAGCAGTTTGAAAGCATGTAAAAATGCAAGTAGAAAAAGAGGAACCATCTTTGGTGGAAGGTAACAGCGTTCTGTGTGCCTTTGGCTTTTAGTCATGCCGGCCATATGACCACAGAGACGTCTTCGGACAATGCTGGCTCTTCGGCTTTAAAACGGAGATGAGCACTGCCCCCGAGAGTTGGGAACTACTAGCACATATGTGCAAGGGGAACCTTTACCTTTACCTTAATTCTTTTAACTGACATACATATATCTTCCCTTCTCCTTTGTCTTAGAATATTAAGATCAGAGGCTACAGTAATGTCATGAAATATAATATCAGTGCTTCTCACAGAATAAAGATCTATATGCTAGGAACAGGTGAAAAATGATTAGACAGTGGTATTTCCAAGCAAACCTATAATATTTTGGGTAAAACAGGTACAATATCAAACTATGATACAAAAAGCTAAATTAATAATTAATTCCTGCAGGAAGTTCAATTATCAGTACAAGAGATAATATTTGGAGAAGTTCAAAAGCATGCAAATAAAAAAGTAGGTAAATATTTGGAGGGAAGATAACAGTGTTCTGTGCACTTTGGTGTATAGTTATAATGGCCACATGACCACAGAAGTGCTTCAGTCAATGTTGGCTTCCTCAGATACAAAATGAAGATGAGCACCACCCCTCAGAATTGAATATGATTGGACAGGAGAATCCTTTATCTTTTTATAGGCACCTTGGAGGACTATCTGAACACTATTGGCATTGACAAAATCACCATTGGTCAATTGCAAAAGGCAGCTTTACTCTGAACAGCTTCCATCTTGCAACAATACATATAACACCATTAAAAATCAACATCTGACCGATTTTTTAAAAAGATAAGAAATGCAAAGAAAAATACTTTGTCTACATTTAGAAAGAAAGGTGCTATGCTTAATGGTTTCAAATATTTTAAAAGATTGGTGATATTTATATCCCATCTTTATTTTGTTCAACTCAAGATGGCAATATATCATTTCAACGACTCAGGAGAAAGTGCATGGCCATTTTATCTTTGCTTGTGACTCACCAGCATACATACATAGTCACAGATTTTTCTATCGAGTTCAACTACACAACTGAAATTGATTTCAGAAACAGGAACATAGTCAGAGTTTTTGATTCCTTCTATTGATAAGAAACAATGAAAATTTGAACCAATGATTAGGTTAACCTCACTTTGTTTCCTGTTATACTACCACCTATGTTTTTCTAAAAGTAGATCTGAGTAGGAAATTAGGTGGCAGTTGATCTCTGAGTCTTATATCTGACTAATTATAGGGATGTCTCATAAAATATATTACATCCATTACTACTTACGTAATTGTACTCATATCAAAACTTTACTTTGTGATGCAACAGTCACCAGTTTGTGCTAGCTATGATCGTATTTGTTTTTACTTTGTTCTTTTAAAATACCCTTTTATTTTAAAGAAATAAACTTCTTTTTAAATAAGTGAAGCCTTAAGATTAGCTACAGCATAAATAAAGCTTTTAATCAGCAACTCACTATCAGTAATTAATATAAACTTCTGCTGCAGTTAGTATTTCATGGTGGTATATGACACAATTAAAATTTTCTCAGTCTGGCTCCTGATGAAAAATAAATGCAATAAATCTGAGGAATGTTTATGCCCACAGTTTCCCAAGGCAATCTGTCATTATCACAGGCTTTCCATTTCTGCCAGGATGAGAAAGTAAACCCTACAGCTGTTTATTGTTTTGTTTTGTTGAAAACCAAATAAAGGTTTGTACAGGTGTAACCATTGCTTCCATCCTCTTTTCACTCATTTTAAGTGAAGATCAATATTTTTCTTTCCTGACAGAAATTTGTACTTAACAGACTTCTGAAATTGCTAGTTTCAGAAAAACTAGTTTTTTTAAAAACCACCAATCAAAACCAAAAAAATGGAACATTATCCAAAATGTAGTCAAACATATTCACAATTAATCATATTTAGTAATTTTATCAAATTTATATAATTAATTTATACAACAAAAGTGACTCTATGTGATATACAGCAGTCATCAAAACAATGCATATATAAAACAGTCACTATAAAAATAAGTATTAAAGATTAAATATTATTAAATATTAAAAGACTAAAAAGATTAAATATTATTAAAAGCAAAATCTACAAACCCCATGAAAAGAAAGAATAAGTATATACACTTTAGTAATGCAGCCATTAATGTATTACTGAAGTGAAGATGAAACTCAAATACTTTGGCCACCTAATGAGAAGGAAGGACTCACGGGAGAAGAGCCTAATGCTGGGAAATATTGAGGGCGAAAGGAGGGGACAACAGAGAATAAAGTGGCTGGATGGAGACACCAAAGCAGTAGCCGTGAGCTTAAATGGACTTCAGAGGATAGTAGAGAACAGGAAGGCCTGGAGGAATGTTCTCCATGGGTCACAATGGGTCAGACACCATTTCACAACTAACAACAACAACAATGCAGCCATATAAACATATCTCTAGTATGTTGGGATATCACCCCCCCCCCCGCCCCTCGGTGACATAACAAGAGAGACTTTCAGAATGTAGAGAGAGGTGTAGCTAATATATTTTGGGATGGGGAGAATATCTCATAAGACAGACGTCATGGGAGAGAAGGCCCAGTGCCTGGGACCCATCAAGTGTACCTCACTGGCAGATGGTACTTCCAGCAGGCTTTCTCTAAGAGATCTAATGTGGCGGGCAGATATAATCAGAGTAAGTTCCTCAAATATGACAATCAGTTGGTCAGCGCATAAAAATAACCCCTACAAAGGCTAAACATGCATGCCTCTTTTGCTCATATAATTTTTAATGAACCTACAGTATGTCCACTTCATATATACTGTGATATGCAAATATTTTGCAATACTTGTGGAGATAAGATCTACTACTACTACTATAAGATGATCAAGATGGTGGCGCGCTTAGGCACTGTGGCTTTGAGCTCCTTGTGTCACAGTAGAGTTAGGTAAAAACTAGTCTATACCCGCAGGGAGTTATTAAGTTATTATTAAAGATTGGATCTTCTAGTCGACTCGATATTACCAGTGACTTCCAGCAGTCTCATAATATACCGAGTGATAGAGTAAAACTGCCAGGCTCTCCATGGATCATTGTTTGGCCTAGGAGGCAGTGAAGAGAGCCGAAGCAGAAGCGGGGATGCAGAGCAGGTTTGCTAGTTCGATTACGGAAGCAGCCTCACAGACCAGCATTACCAAGCATTTCCTAACCAACTCTAGATCCTTTGTCCACAAAACCAATGAACTAGAGCTAAGGATGGCAGCGAATAAGCTCATTCATGACTGCTGTGTGATGATCATCACAGAGACCTGGCTTCATCCACTTGTACAGGATGCGTCTGTGGAGCTAACTAACCGCACCATACACCGCTTTGACAGAAACAACAACTCTGGTAAAACAAAGGTGAAGGACTGTGTATTTACACACATAATAACTGGTGTACTAACAGTAGAGTTGCTTATACATACTGTTCTGCAGACGTGGAATTCTCAACTGTCATTTGTCGGCCATTTTATTTACCTAGAGAGAGTTCTGTTATAGTTATCACTGCTGTCTATATTCCACCTGATGCAAATGTTAGCACAACTCTCAAACCAATTTCATTGTAATTTTATTACAATGACAATAAAGATTATTATTATTATTATTGTTGTTGTTGTTGTTGCTGCTGCTGCTGCTGCTGCTGCTGCTGCTACTACTACTACTACTACTACTACTACTACTACTAGGTAAAAAGACCTAAATTTAAAGTTTACCCAAAGTCACAATGATGCACAAGCAAACAAATTTTATTTATTTATTTATTTGTCCCTTTCAAGAAGTCCCTTCCAAGAAGAGGACATTCTTTGGTATTTTCATACAATCACTGCTAGCATTTGCAGGAGTCTCCAGTCTAGAAATCAATCACTAGAGTTTTAGTCCATTCTCAGGGACTAATAATAATGGCTGTTTATGCTCTCTGATGGGGACTCTACTCTTCCTGGTTTCTGCAATGGACAGGTAGATGCATTCAGGATGGCAACTCTTACACCTGGAAAAGCTACAATCTCTAAAGCTAGGGGGTAAGAGGTCGTTAACTTCTAACAAGCTTTTTCTGAGGAAAAAAGTAATTAGAATTAATTAAAACAAACATTGCAAAAGTGAAATTAACTCGTTCCTGGAAAATATTACTAGTAGTTACAAGGTTATATTTCAAAGTAAACTCAGCTTTGGTTTGCGTTATGCTCCTAATAAAGTGAATCCTGATTTCAACTAACTTTTAAAAACAGGCTCCACTCCTGTCCTTTGAAATTTACAGTACTTTTCTGTAAAAAATAGCTAAGGTGACCACTTTCTGTCAAACATTTTTTTTCTTTCTTCCAAATAATTGTCAAGCAAGGGCCTACATTGCTGACTCTGGGACAGATTTAGGTTGTCATGATTTAACATTTCTCTGCCTTGGAACAAAAAAGAATTTCTGAATCTGTCTCATAACCTTAATTATTGCAAATATAGATGGTGAAAATTTTATATGCTCTTAAATTAGATGGAACTTACAGAGTTTTTATGAGTCCAAAATGAATATGATTCTATTTTTAGTCAGGAGTACATCAGTTCCATCACCTATCTTCAATATCTAAACGGAAATTGTAACTCAGCTTGTACGCACAGTACACTTGTGCTATTTATGCAAGATATGACAGCCTGGAGACTTAATGACATTTTCATCAAATGGAACTTCTAGGCCCCTGTCTTCTTCAATAAGAAAGTCGTGTGACACTGATCTAGTACTGCCCTTAACCACACGGTATTTAAACATTCTCTGAAATCTGCTGCTTGACTTTCTCTCACAATCTATTAATATAATTCGGAGATAATGAGCACACTCAATTTATGATTTTAAAATGTTAAGGAAGCAGAAAATAAAGTAGGGTTGTAATAGCCATCAGGAGTAGTTCCAAATTTATGGATGCCCTTGGCAACAATGCCTTCTGAACCATCTTTTCCTGTCTGCACAGGGTTTATAGCAATCTTGTTGAGTTTTCTGGCTATGGTATGATATGAAGTAGCAGTGGGATTTTCTGAGAGCTTGCAACAGCCACTGATAATAGAGTGGAGTGGAGTGGAGTGGAGTGGAGTGGAATGGAATGGAATGGAATGGAATGGAATAGAATGGAATAGAATAGAATAGAATAGAATAGAATAGAATAGAATAGAATAGATAGGCCAAGTGTTACACAAGGAATTTGTCTCTGGTGCATAAGGTCTCAGTGTATATGCAAAACAACATGTACATGATATGTGCCATAATAGCCTGCAGTTCATGTGACACAATAATTGGGTAAGCACAATAGGTTAACATTGGGTCAGAAAAGTTTGTATTTTGGTTTGTTGTAGGAACCTTGTCACTCTCCTGCCAAATTATATGACTCTTAATGTTATTTTTGGGAAATAACAAGAACACAGTAATTGTACTTTGTTCATTCAGGTTTAGGAATTGATATGTCTTATGAACCCATTGTCAAGATGACAGAAATGTAAATGATGTTCTCCTAACACTCTTCCCCTCAATCCTCCGCCCCAAATTTATAAGTCCTATTGAAATATTGTATATCAATGCCTATTAGTATATGCTCTTAACATTTACTTTCACAAGGTTCACAACTGGACTTAAAAACAATAGAAAGACAGTCTAGAAATCTAATAAATAAGAAATAAATATTCCATATCTTCATATTAAAGAGACAATATTGGAAATACTCTTAGAATATAAAGACCAAATTCTCTTCTTTCTTCATTTCTTTTTCTTCTCCTTCCTATTTGTGCCATTTTTCTTCTAAGATAAACAAAACAACATGAAAATATTCATGTCGTAAGAGCTTTGAAATTTCTATTTCCAGAGCAGTACATTTTCAACTTTTTAATCACTCTTCGCTCTCTTCAGTTTCAGATATTCTCTCATCCCCCAACTATTATTTTCAGCTGATCTTTTCTTGTAATCTGCAAGAAAAATCTAAAGACTAAAATTCATTTAATGATTACAAAATCAACATATACAACAGCAAACATACATATTGCGAGGAAACTTATCAAAAGTCATAACAAATGATAATTCAGTACTGTTTATTTTTTTTATTAAAATAAAGGAACGTATACAATGAAACTATTATTCAGAGTAGGCAATTACTGAGAGAGGTTATTATCCAGTACAGACAATTAGTCAGTAAAAATGTTACTCTGAGTGGGTAAATATTCAATCAAATATTTGACAGAGACAGCAATTATTCAATAAACAGTCATAATTGTACCCAATGGAGCACACTTGTCATAAACAGTGCAAATAATTAGCAGATTCAAAGGAGATTGCAATGACCATTCAGATTTTAAACTATTTAACAAGCAGATAAATGCCAAAGGTCGTTGCAAATCTATTGAAATTTTTCTTTTAAAAAAAAATCTTTAAAATAAAACCAATCTTTATCAACTTTACATAAATATAAAGCATAACTTGTAAAAAAAATGGAAATCTTATACTTCATACATGTATACTTTTGGGATTTCTAAAGGACAAAATAATAGACTTAAAACAAAACAGAGGTATTTTGACAAAACATTTACTGTGGGAAGCTAAATTATTTAATTACATCACTTGACAAGCTAGTACTTGTTTTTTCTGGATCTGAATCAGGGGTGGGTTTCAAAATTTTTGGAACAGGTTCTGTGGCTTGCTGGCCATGTGACCGGGTAGGAGTGGCTTGCCGGCCATGTGACCGGGTGGGAGTGGCTTGCCAGCCATGTGACCGGGTGGGAGTGGCCAATTTGGAAAATGTGAAACTCACTTAACAATGGTCTTGGTTAGCAACCAAACTTTTGGGCTTAATTGTGGTCATAAGTTCTCTCTCTCTCTCTCTCTTTCTTTTTCTTTGTTTCCTTCTGTCTTTCTTTCTCTCTTTCTCTGTCTCTCTTTCTTTCTCTGTCTCTTTCTTTCCTTCCCTCTTTCTTTCTCTCTCTCTATTTCTTTCTCTTTCTCTCTTTCTTTCTCTTTCTCTCTTTCTTTCTCTTTCCCCCTTTCTCTCTCTTTCTCTCTCTCTCATTTTTTCTTTCTTTCCCTCTCTCTCTCTCTTTATTTCTTTCTCTTTCTTTCTTTCCCTCTTTCTCTCTCCCTCTCTTTCTCTTTCTCTCTTTCTTTCTCTCTCTCCCACCTTCTTTTTTATCTTTCTCTCTCTGTGTCTCTCTCTCCTTTGTTTGCCCATCTGTCACTCTGTGTGTGTGTGTGTGTGTGTGTGTGTCTGTCTTGCATTCAGGCACTTAAATCACTCATTCTGTGTCTATCTTTCTCTCCCTCCCTCCCACTCTCTGTCTCTGTGTGTGTGTCTGTCACTCTCTGGTTCCCCCCTCCCTCCCTGTCTCTGTGTGTGTCTGTGCCTCTCTCTGTCTGTCTCTCTCCCCCCCCCCACAAACCTCCTCAGCTCCAGGAAGTAGCCTGATCGGCCCGCCAGCCCGCTGGCTGTATTTACTCGCGCTCTCTCTCACCCATCCACCGGACGAAGGAACCTGGCGTCTGATGGGTGAGCAAGCGAGCGAGCGAGCAACCGCGGCCAGCGGGCCAGAGGATTTTTGGGTGCTGCCGCAGAAACTTTCCTTACCCGCCTGCCGGCCACAGCTACTTACTTCCCTCCCCAATCTCCCTCCTGGCCGCCCACGCCAAAGTCGGGGACCCCCTTCTGCACCCCTTCCCCCCCCAAGGACAGACCCCCCTCCCTCCCCAGACCCCTCCTCTTCCCCTTCCCCCCCCTCCCCTTTGCCCGGGACTCTCCGGGCGCTGCTCACCTGCAGGGCGCGCACGTTTTCCTCGCCCAGGAGGCCGCTGGTGCCCTGGTAGAAGCCGCTGGCCGCCCTGCGGAGGCTGTTCTGCTTGTCGGCGCCCTGGGACCCCCGCGCCCCCGGCCCGCACAGCAGCAGCGACAGCAGCAGCGCGCCCCGCGCCGGCTCGCCATGGCACTCGCGGGTGGCTCATGCGCTCCAGCCGGGCGCGCTTGCCTCGGCTCGGCGCGAAGCCCCCCCCAAGCCTCTGCATTTGCGCCAAGCGCGAAAGGCCCACCCCGGCCCTGGCAGCTTCAAAACTAAAGGGCCCAGGCCGGGCCTTGAAACTCTTTCCCTGTTGGCGCGCCTGGGGAGGGCGGGGGGGGGCCTTCGCGCACCTAGCATGCCTTCCGCTGCCCCCCCTAGCCATGCTAACAATGAAAGAGCTTCAAGGCCCGGCCCCCGCCCTTTAGTTTTGAAGCCTGGCAGGCTAGGGGCGGCGGAAGGCAGGCGCGCTAGCCTGCGCGAACCCCCCCCCCCCAGCCGCCCCAACAGAGAAAGAGCTTCAAATGGAGGTTTTTACGGAGCGAGCCACGTGTTCCGGAAGTAACTTCCGGGTCCATCGTCCAACGGGATCGGCCAGGATCTCTAAATTTTACCATCGGGCTCGTGCGATCCTGGCCGATCCTCCAGAAACCCACCCCTGATCTGAATGGATGTTTCAAATGTATACAATTTCTATGGACACAGAGAAGCTATACAAAGCAGTTACTGGAGGCAGTCCTTACTATCTGTTTAAGGGTCGACGTTACAGTGATGGTAGTTAAACCCAGTCTCCAAAATTATGGCCATTGCCATAATATGGCTAAGGGGTACTTATGGCATAAGATCCCAGGGACACTTCAACTCAATTCCCCAGCTCTCCCATCCTTCTCTGTCCTGCAATTCACTGCCTCTGCCAGCCTGCTACCCTAGGTTCCAGTAGCCCTCCAGTAACCCACAGGCATCATGGAGGAAAAGAAAGTATAACTCTGAACCTTCAGTGATATTGTCAAACTCTGGAACAAGCTTTAGTTTCTGAGTGTTTATCTAATGAATAGGGGCTTGCATGTGGGATGGTCAAGAAACTCAAGGTACAGCCACATGAGCTGAGGGAGATGGGTAGTTCCAAATGTGAAAAATAAATAAGTACATGATTAAAGTATTTCTCTTTAATGCAGCTACCGTAAGTAAAAAGAAGATCTGTCTTTGATTGTATGATCAGAGCTCCGCCTTCCCTGGGTTGATCCTTCTCCCCTCCATCCTCCCCTCCCTCTGTATAATTGTTAATGAAGCTCTAGGAAGGTTCAGTCACATATAAGGGAGAATTTGGATTATTTTAACAAGGTAATTATAGGCTAATTATTAAACTTTTTTCTTAAAGAGCTATGGCCATTTTCAGTGAAAAAAATATTCCTTTAGATGTGTCAAATGTTCAGCACAGATCTATTAACTTTCACTGATCTTCCAAAGCACATGAGAAAAGCTCTAGACCAAGGGTGTCCAAACTTGGGAACTTTAAGACTTGTGGACTTCAACTTCCAGAATTCCCCAGCCAGCATAGCTGGCTGGGGAATTCTGGGAGTTGAAGTCCACAAGTCTTAAAGTTCCCAAGTTTGGACACCCCTGGTCTAGACCAATGTTTTTCAACCTTGACCATTTAAAGATATGTGGACTTCAACTCTCAGGATGCTGGCTGGGTTAAAGTGCACATACCTCAAAGTGCCCATGTTGAGAAACACTGGTCTCTGAAGAAAGGAAGAATGCTTTTCCCAAGGCTGCCCTGTAGTTTGAAATAAATCATAACAATTGAAATAGCCAAGCCAAGACAGGGCAGGGAGGCAGCAGGAACTGCTATGGCAGAATTTCAGGAGTTATATGCAGTGAGAACACCAGTAATGTAAATGTTCTTGTACATGGGATAGATTCTTTTTTAATGAAGAGATACACATTGTTTATAACTAATAATCACAAATATGTTTGGCAATCATGGAAAATTTGAATTGTCAATAATTCAATTGAATATAGAATCACTTACCATAAGATGACATCCACTAATGACATCTTACTGTAAATTTATTCTCCTGCGCCTAAACCATCTTGTAGTAGGACAGGACAATGAAAATTAATTGTAATGTAGAGAGATATTTAGAAGCAAAGCTCTCTTTCCACTACATTATGTGTAATAAGGGTATAAAGTCCAGTTTATTGTGCTCTTGGCAAATACCATTAAAAATAAAATTCAGAAGGAGGATGCCAGCAGTTTGAAGGCACTTAAAAGAATAAAGAACTGGTAGTGCTTTATTAGTAGGGAAATGTAATGGGTAGTTGCTTAAACTTTTAAATTGACATGTGAGGGTAACAAAGTTTAGAACAAAAGTTCTAACCATTACCAAACATAAAGGAAGCAGCCAGTCCAATTTAAATAGAATGGCACTTTCATTTCTAGCAGGTGCTTTTGGGCTCAAGAGAGTATCTTCTACATTACATCAGTTCTTAGATCTGAATACTAAATTATTAAAATTTAGCTTTATTGATGATAATTTACATTGTGTGGGAAACTATTTAAATGTTGAGGCTTTGGAGAGTAAATTGTTGGACTGCTTTTACAGTTTGAACTACTGAATCTAAATCTGCCTGTTTTTAAATTATACAATTTAAGTAAGCAAAGATGGCTGACATTACCGACTTCATAGCATAGATTTGGAGTAATATGCTTTATTTTGATTATTAGGTCTAATATTTATTCCCTGCCTTATTTCTCTGCATTTTAGAATTTTAAAAATGGAAAGTGGTGTTCAGCTAAAGTATATTTTGGGTAATAATGCAGCCTGGTATATTACATAAATGTATTTTGCACATAAGTTTACTTTGTTGTGGATGCATTTAATTTCCCGAAATTGGGACCTCTTAGAAATCTTTTCTTTCTATAATGGAATAATAATAATAATGGAGAAAACATCAGTATACTTTGTGAATCAGGGGTTGCCACAAAGAAGAGGGAGTCAAACTATTCTCCAAAGCACAGGGCAGAACAAGAACCATTGGGTGGAAACTAATGAAGGAGAGAAACAACTTAGAACTGAGGAGAAATTTCCTGACAGTTAGAACAATCAATCAGCTTGCCTCCAGAAGTTGTGAATGCCCCAACACTACAAGTCTTTAAGAAGATGTTGGATAGCCATTTGTCTAAAATGGTGTAGGGTTTCCTGCGTAGGCAGGGAGTTGGACTAGATGACCTCCAAGGTCCCTTCCAACTCTGCTATTGTATTGTATTGTATTGTATTATTGTATTGAATGAAAAGGAATCTTTGGATCTAGATATATAAAACTTTGCTTTGATTCTAATGTTCCTTCTATGAACAAAAAATGTAGAGTAGTATTTTTCTTCCTCCTTTCTCCATTACAATGCCTTCTAAATAGTGTGGGCTTTGGCAAGGTGGTAGTAGTAGATCTATAGACTGTCGAACAATTCTGTAGGAATTATAATCTTTCCAATGAAAAAGCAGTTTAAAATTTCATCCACTAGTTATGAGAAGTACATCTATTTGGTGTAAAGTATTTTGCAGTTTTTTTTGTTATTATTATTGATCTTTTATTAAAAGGAAACTAAAAACTGGTATTTGTTCAGTTTCGAATAGATAAATCTTTCAGTTTTATTTCAGGTTTAAGCCTTTAAGTCATTTCATTGCCCTTATTAAAACAAAGGAGATGGAAGAAATGTTTGAAACCTTTCCATGGTTTTGATCACAGAGACATTGAAACAAGAACAAGCTATTTTGTGCTGGTGCTGTTCTTTTTTGGTGTCTCCCTATGCATTTTTATCAGTATAGATTTTTTTAAATGCATTTGTATAGACTAAGAAATTTCCTGAATCCCTGTAATTTATTCTTATAAATTTAAACTTGGTGTTTAATGATTTCAGAGATTTGACTGATAAAACAGCCATATAGGATGAGACCAAAGCCCTACCTGAAATTTAATAATATATCCATGCTGGCCATTGCATCGAAACTTCTAGAAAGCCCACAAGTCAACTTAAGAGCTTCCTCTTGTTTCTGTACTTTGGCAAGGAAGATAGAAAGCAACACTGTGTACAGTTTGGGCTCTTATTTTCATGTTTCTAGTTTGCATTGTTTCTAGACATTTGAGAGCGAATTGAGCTCCAAAGTCTGTTTAAAACATTTTAAATAAGAATAAATAAATAAATAAATAAATAAATAAATAAATAAATAAATGAATAAATAAATAAATAAATAAATACAAGTATTTTCAGAAAAGTGTGTCATATTTTATTTATACATGGGTATATAATTTGGTATAGTGTAATAAATTAATTTGTACCTTAGTTGTGATTGGCAAAATAATTTCAAAAAAGTCCAGGGTAAATATAAGCTTTGTTTATTTATTTGTTCCACTTACAAACTGGTTTTTTTTTATATTGGAACTCAAGGAGGCATATATATTTCCCCATAACAAGACCTGCGAGAGAGATTGGGCATAGAAATAGAGACTGGTACAAATTCATTAAAAGATTTCTGGCTTACCTTTTTCAAAGCCTGAGTCAGGAGACAGTATTATAGATTTGAAAGTTACCACCCACAATTATAACCAATCAAAACTGGGAATAAAACTTTATGCTAACATGATTATAGACTGAGAAAGCTTCATCTGTAATATCCTCTGCTCCCTTGAAGATTTTTCTGCAGTAAATTTAATTCATCTCTGGGACTGGGAAATTTTGTAAGATCAGACATAGAGTAATGTCATGTATATAAAGACACAAGCTAATAAGTAAATATTCTTTAAAGCAAGAAAAATCTATTTGGATTACAACATTAATTAAACTCTAATGCTGTTGAACTGAAAGGTCAACTGTATTGTCATCCTAATGAAAACTTGTGTGGTTATAAATATAGCTTATGTAAGAACTGTCATGCTGGTAGCAACTCAATGTCATCTGCAATTTACTTTGAAATATACCCACATGGAACTTTTCTAGAGAAGGGACTGTGTTGAATCAACACATAACAAGTCTGCAATTAATACTTTGAGAAAATTTTCTTTTGATTTGTGGTCCTGATATTGAGATCTTATTCTAACACAGTATAATCTTCCAAAATCCATCATTGCTCTAGCTGAATAATCTCTGCAGAAAGGTAATGAGAAATTATCTTGAAAATATAGCAACAAGTTGTATGCTACAATACCAATTAAAATCTGGATTTTAATGTTGAATCATAACTTTATCATTTTCCAATTTCTCACTTTCTCATGTCTTATATTTTATGTACAACTAACTAACAAGTTATGTAGACAAAATTGATATGAGAAATGCTTGTCCGAAAGGTGCTTTTTCAAGAGACAACTGGATTTTCTGTTTTTTCTTTGAAGACGTTTCGCTTTGCATCCAAGAAGCTTCTTCAGCTCTGAACTGGGTGGTGGGAAATCCAGTCAGAGCTGAAGAAGCTCCTTGGATAAAAAGTGAAACATCTTCAAAGAAAAAACAGAAGGTCCAGTTGCTTCTTGAAAAAGCACCTTTGGGACAACCATGATCTGGATGACTGAGAATCTCCATAGCTGAGAAATGGTATTTTTCCATGATGACTTTACCTTTCTTATGGTTCATAATTATATTTTCAGCAGAAGTCCAACAAGTTTTAAATAATTCCAAATATGCTAATTAGCTGCTATACTGGTTCAAGAATATGGGTACCTGAATAATTGAAGAATTAACAATTTAGTGCTATGTTGTGGGCAGGATATGAGAGAACTGCACACGAGACTTAGGAAATGCATAGTGGTGTTGAACATACATGGGATACATATATAAGCAATCCCTTTGTAACAACTCTTAAAGTGTGATCTTTGTATGATTACATTCAAATGGTTTCTGTTCTCCAGAGAAGATAGCAACTGTAAGACATTCCTTGAGCCCATTACTAGATTGTGTTCCTGTATTGTTGTAGAGGAGACAATCAGTGTTATTAAGTTGGATAATGAAAGTCAGATACTACAGGGACATGTCATGGCACTCAATCCCTCCGCAGGTAGCTAAGGCATCTTAAAACTGAATTTGCCAGCTTTGACTTAGTCTGGTGCATCTATGCAGTTGAATTGGTAAGAATAAAGAAATGGCTTGCCAATGACATCTTCCAAGATGTCTTACTTTTCACAATTTCCTAGCCTAGTCAGTAGCCCTAGACATTGCAGATGACTTCTTTCCACACACTGACTGGGTCAACCTGGAGTAGAAGCAATAGGATAAAGTGTTAATCCACTTAGCCTGAGAATGAAAGGGCTATTGTGTTAGGTAGAGTTTAGTCCAGTTTCTCTAGAGAAGCCGAAGTGTATTGAAAACTGATATTTATTTTTTATGATATTTGCCTTCACACGAGAAAACCATACTAAATGCATTCCTCCACAAGGTGGTAGAAGTGAGCAAAAAATTATTACATCCTGGGTACATCGTTACATTTTTATTGGACTTTAACACCAATATTTCCTCTTAGCTGAATTCT
Organism: Rhabdophis nuchalis; assembly: GCA_039707465.1. Classification (NCBI taxonomy): domain Eukaryota; kingdom Metazoa; phylum Chordata; class Lepidosauria; order Squamata; family Natricidae; genus Rhabdophis; species Rhabdophis nuchalis. The sequence continues at coordinate 170,848,697 of CM077645.1, forward strand.
GGAATATTAAAAAACCCACAATCATACTTTTTTTTAAATTAAATTCAAGTTCTAATAATAGAGTTTTTGTTTCTTCAGAAGGAGAAGTAATTTAAAAAAAAATCTTTTCAAAATACTTCCTCTCTCACCCACCTGCTTGTGAGTGTCACGATTTTATAAAGGAACTTACGATTAATATTTTTAGTTATTTGGCAATGATTAGAAACTCTCATAAAGAAATCCTCAATACCTTTTTTCAAAATACTTTGTGTTTCATTAGCTGCATCTTCATGTTTTCTTAATGGTGATTTTTCCCCCAGCACTATCATTTTGCAATCCTGTTGTTTTGATATACTGAGAAAAGTGTCGGTGCTTTCATTAAGATGCTGCCATTTGATGGAGCAAGTTAAAACATTCTTTCTCTCTTTTGTATTTTTAGCAGAGGAATGCCAAATAGAAAAGCTTTGAGAAGTCAATGGGAACAAAAACTTTCACTAAGTGTGACTCATTGCTACTGTATATGCCTAAGCATTGTCCATAATAATAGAAAAATAAAAAAGAGTCTTTCCTGTTTTCTTATTATTGTTTGGGCATTTAATGCCCTTTGGATGCAACAATTCTTTGGAAGAAGTTAAATTTGATACACTTCTTACTTTTGTGTTTAAGTGTCTTCAAAATCATTTCCATCTGTCATTTACCATATGTAGCTCTATGTTTGCTTATGCTGTTTTCCCTTCCTGGCATTCAGAAATGAGGATGTGATCAAGCATAATGCTGAAAATTATTGATGCCAGTATCTGAATTTAAAAGGATCTTGCACTTTTACTAGGAAATCAAGCCACATCTAAACATCACTGCAAAATAATAATATAACTGTAGTGTATTAAACATGAAACATCAAATACAAAGTATAAGCACTTTCCTGGTTATTACATCAGTTAATAATCTAGATTAGCAGTAGTATTAATTTGCAAGTAAGAATTTTGCATTGAAATAGTATGTATCTATTTTGGTACATTATAGATACATAGAATGTATCTTGCCCCCTAGCAGTTTGAAAGCATGCAAATACAAGAAGATAAATAGGTATCATTTCATCGGGAAGGCGTTCCAGTGCCTCAACATATAGTCACGTTGGCCAGATGACCACAGAAGCATCTTTGAACAACGTTAGTTCCCTTGGCTAAGAAACAGACATAAGCACGACTAGACAGGGGAAAAAAGTACCTTTACTTTTAAGAATGTTACATCTGGAACATCAATAAATCTAGAAATATGCAATTGATTGTGTTGGAAGTACAAATTAGGAAAGAAGAAATAGCTGGCTGGACTACTAGCTCAGTAAGTAGGGTGATCTTACTAACTATAGCATAAAAAAACAACCACAACCACAAGTGCTATTGTATCAAAATCTTAGATTTATTTGTCTCAGTGAAAATTGGAACTTCTTTCTTCAGCTCTTGTCTTAGCTTGTCCAGAGACTAGATATTGCAAATTCCTAGTGTTTCATAGCATAATTGCAGGCCCAATATTCTACTTTTTAGCAACCTCTAGAATTTCACCCCGAAGTTAGTGATGAAAGGCCATAAAATTGATCTAGGCTGTATAGAAAGTAAGCAAGATCACCTTGACAGAGATATGCAAGTTCTGTTGCCAAGGCAACCAGGGATAAAGCATATTTCAAGTCCAAAGCAGCGAGTTAACACTTGAAAGTCACTCAGTTACATTCCTCTTGAATCCCATGAACTCTAAGTTATAGTAGGAGATACAACATAAACAGACTTACAAAATTCTATTATTATAGTCATTCTTAAATAAAAGTTTTTCAGGTCTTCTATGAAGTTAATTTCTGGAGGGCAAAAAACAGCTTACGGCCAAACTGGAAGTGACTTCCAATTTGGCAGTAGGGCTGTTTTTCACCCTCAGAGGCCTTCAGGGAAGCTTCCTGAAGGCTCCAGAGGGCAAAAAATGGCCCTTCAGGAAAACCAAAAGTCTGTTCCTGAATTGTTTTTGCCCTCTCCAGCCTCCTAGAAAGCCTCTGGAACCTGAGGAGGACGAAAAAAGAGTACCAAAAGCACGGTGAAGCACTGGTCATGCGTGCATGCACACAGAGGGGGGAAGCATGCACATGTGTGGCACACCCGCGCATGACCTCCCCTACGCTTCCCACGCTTTTGGCAAGGAAGCCAAAAAAGATTCAACATCCCTGCTATAGGAACAAAATCTTAAATTTTAAGCTTAGATCTTAATGTAACTTAAATCTTAAACTTTAAGTTTAAAACTCAGTTTAAAAGTGCTAAAAAGTATAGCAAGAACCAAGTACTAATGTTATTCCAAAATTAAAAATTATCTGACATCCTAAAATATAGCAAGCAAAATATTGCACAAATCATAGTTTAAGATACATATTTTTAATTGAAAGCTGAAAAATCAGATGTGAAGAAGAAAAAGCTAAACCTGGTTAAAGATAGTGCTAAATGGCAGACCCTCAGTCTGCAAAGGAGTCCTTCTCAGTCAGTTTACGGTTTGTTTCTTATCAAACAATAGACTAGTGTTGTGAAATAAAAAAAGAAACTTACTAATTGAATTAATAGAAAGTCTCCAGGATGATATGACCCCAACCTGTTCCTTCACCTATTCTAAACTGCCATTGCGCAAGTAGTCTTCAACTTACAACAGTTCATTTAGTTGAAAGTTACATAACCTATGACTTGGCAACTGGTTCATATTTATGATGGTCGCAATATCCCAGGATCATGTGATCACCTTTCGCGAACTTCTGAGAAGCAAAGTCAATGGGGAGAAGTCTGATTCACTTAACAACCATGCTATTAACAACTGCAGTGATTCACTTAACAATAGTAGCAAGAAAGGTCATAAAATGGGGCAAAATTCACTTAATAATTGTCTTGCTTAGCAACAGAAAATTGGGCTCAAATGCGGTCATAAATTGACGATTACCTGCAATTGAGTCCACATTACTGTGGACACTCTCTTCTTCTCTTTCGTTACTCCTTCCCTAGAATTATAAACTTCACAAGAGAGGTAAATCTTTGCTTAATATGTCCAATTCGTTTTGAACTGGGATTTCCTTTGTATCCTCATTTTTCCCCCAAATCATCTTTGTCTAGAGTGCACAGAACAGTTTTAACCTCAATGATCAATACTAAAAGAAATACATTAGAAATTTAATTAAGGTTGCCACTTGCTTGAACTCTCACATCAAAAAACTTTCTCCTTGCATACTGTTGTCTAATAATCGTTTGACACTGCCCTAGCAATAACATTAACAGCTGTGGACAGGATTCAACAAAATGAGAATTTGATAGAGAAACTGTCCCACCCACACTACCTCCCTTTATGGAAGATTTTAGGGAAGCTTCCCTAACGGCCTTAATATCCAGCTTCTCTCAACAATATATACATCACATCTCTGATTCTAAAGGAGTATGTCAACCCAATTTTTGTCAGGAAAAAATATTTAAGTGGATTCAACACAGAATATAACTGTGTACTTATTGAATACAACTAGTGCACCTGCATTGAAATGAATGAATGGTGGCAATACTTTCTAGGGTTTATTTAATTTCAGATTCCATAATATCTGGCTCCAGTGATCAAACAATTTTGGAATATTTTGCACAGGTTTTTTTTATATATGTGCAATCATTTTTTAAAATATCTTGTTTCTTCTTTTCATGAAATGTTTGTTGCATAAAAGTTGCTTGATTTCTGTAATATTCTTAAATCAATCTCTTGCTTTAACCATTTGATTGTTAATCTTTGTCTGTTTATATAGAAATTTCTTTGCTCTGTTTAGATACTACTTACGTAGAATTAGTATGACATATTCTTTTTGGTATTGTCTATTCAGCTTCTCCTTAGATTGCTTCTATGGTGGGCAAATGTATCTGGTTACCCAATTATTGATTGATTGCCTCGGATTCACATTATGTTCACCCTATTATGTAATTTAAGGGTTGGGTTGTGTGAGTCCTTGATACCTTTTGTTCATAATGGTGTGTGCTTTGTTTCATCTTTGATTTATTTATTTGTAGTAGAAATTCTGAGGCTCCTCTAATGATTGGTTACCCATTTTTAGAACGTCAGTAAGGACACCCTGGAACTGCAGAAAAACACTTATAATGTATATCAAATGTGTACAATAACGAGTTGGAGGGGAGGGAAGCCAACTTTTTTGAGATCATCTAAAAGCTTGTACTGTATGATTAGGGCCATCAAAACCTCTTAGGAGAGTCTATTTCAAAGGGCAGGCACTTTTATTATCCTGGTTGCCAGTGTATTAATCTACGTGCTACTAAATTCACAAAAGAGTAACCCACAAAAGGAGAAAGCTATTAACAGGAGAATATGAACCTGCCATTCAAAAACTCAGGTTTTCTTTTATTATTAAGCAAGATATGGGATCTTAAGAAATCCAAAGAATCACATTTGCACTCTTTTTGCTTCAGTTAAAAATTGCATTATTCCATTAATAAAAGAAGCTAGTGACAGGATAATTAACAGCTCTTACTGCAGCTTTGTTTTTTATGTAGGTGTTTGAAATTCACACAAAAAAAGTGAATAGGAAATAATGCCATGTGAAGAGATAAAATACTATGAGATTCATTGAGGATCACTACTAAGCTTTAACAATGTAAAGCTCAAATAATGTCTATTAATTGTTATAGCTATGTAATATTCCTTTGGCCTTTGCAAAACAAAAGTAACTGAAGCTTTCTCACAGCTGGATGAAATGCTGGCGCAGAAGAGATTTAAGTTACATTCTCTTTCTCAAGAAAATCCTCCAAAATACAATATACTAGATTTTAAAATTCAGGCTGCAAAATATCATCAAAACTCATTCTATTATCTTAAATAAGGGATCATACCCTTAGTTAAAAGAAATTATCATGCTACCCTTCCACTTGCTAGAAATAGAGACAAAGATAGAGTTGATAGATATATTTATGTGTATGTGTATTTCCTAGGAGATAGCTTGGGAAACTGCCAGAAGAAATTATCTGCATAGAATCCAGGATTCTTTCATAAATATAAGACTTCTTAAAATTGGGATTTTATTAATCATAAATTAATCTAAACACGTCTGATAACAATAAAAACAAGTCATTTCTAATTAATCATCGAATGTAAGGGTTGGAGGGGTTTTTGAGATTACGTAATCTAAACTCCCTGCCCAATACAGAAATCCATTTTATAGGATTGAGGATAGATGCCTATCCATTATGAGTAATACTTGTGCATAGATTTTTCCTATATAGAATTGTCAACACTTTGATGCACCATTAAATTGAAAAAAAATATCTATACATACTAAATTAAAATATTTATATATAAACCAAGACTAGGGGGCGGGGGCTCCCAGTATCTACCTAACTAGAAAAGTCATAACTTTGCTAGGTGTTGCTGAACAAACTTTACTGTATGTATCTTATTATGGTTAATGTTTCAAGTACTTTTTGTTTCTAATCAACAAATCATTTCGGTACAAAGACTCCTAAATTTTTAGGAGAAGGTTCTAAACAACCCTCTAGACATTTTTGGTTGAAAAATATGTCTGTTTTCAGGAAAGCTAGGTACTATAAATAGCCGACATTGTAAAAGTGCCATTGTGCAATTTGCATTGAATCTACTTTCTTATGTACTTTGTTATGCTGAATTTAACAATCACATAGATCATATGTACCAGTGCAAAATGAGATTCATGTGCTTCTTTTTGTGATGACCTTGTGTGTGCTGTTCAAACGTATACAAGATTTACTATATGCCTGTATACAAGTATGCAAGATTTACCTTATATTAAGGCTCATCCACTCACTTGAATATGTTTATATAGCATATACTTAGTAACAGCAAGCAGAAAATGACCAGGACAAGTTAAGCATGATTCCAGGAACAGCTAGAACCTGGAAAGTCAATACAGATTAGGCCATGTTTTTCAAACTTTTTCAAGAACTTGAAAAAGCAAACATAGAACTTCTTAAAAACATTTTCTTGGAACCTTCATTCAAGAATAAAGCACTAGCAGTAGCAAACTGACTGTATTTCTTTTATTCTTATTCTCTCATAAAAATTGTATGGTTCTGAAGGATAGAACTTAAATAACTGAATTAGAGTGATTCAGTGAAATATGCCTAAAAATATAACTGTCAGGGTTCCAAGAAACACACACAATGAAATAAAACTCCAAGGCTAGAAGTTCAAAGTTCCATTTTATTAGAGATGTCATGTTGGCCCATCTGAGAAAATCCAAATCTGAAAGCTTCCAGGTTTTCCACACTCAGTTGAAAGTTCACATCTCTGCTCCACACCTACAAGTTCATCACATGGTCTAATCAGTAGTGGGATTCAAATCATTTAATAACTGGTTCTCTGCCCTAATGATTACTTTCAACAACCAGTTCACCAAACTGCTCAGAAAGTTAATAACCAGTTCTCCTGAAGTGGTGCAAACTGGCCAAATCCCACCACTGGGTCCAATCTATTCTTCCAATGCAACTGGAGACAATCTCCAGCTACTCCCATCCAAATGCAGGCCAGTGTCCTTGACTTGCAGAGTAAGGAATGTTGTTATGGCTAGGTTTCCACCGCTCCAACAAAAAAAACCTCCCAATTTCACAGGCTAAAATATGTGGCAGTCAGGAAGCTAAATGAAAAAAAAAATGGCTTCCAAAACTGACAATAACATCCTTCAGGCTTGAATAACAGCACCTTACTTAAATTTTCTTTCCATCTTTTGCCCAGAGATTTTCAGATAATTATGAAGTCTTGGAAATTCACACTTCTTAATTGTGAATGAGAGCTTCACAAAACTCTAAGAATATTATAAGGCTTACACAGACCATAAACTTTGCTGGAACTGGTAGGTATGCATTGTACTTCCTGGACAAAGTTGGTAAAATAATAAGCCTTATATGCAGATCTCTCCCTCTTCTGTAGTAAAAGGAAAAAAAAACTTTTTGCCTGTAGTATACAGCTGCCCTGCTGTCCACTGTATTGACAAAATTGCTCATTGTCTCTGAATATAAACAAATACATAATCCCATTAGCTTTGAAAAGCAGATATCTCAGGGTTTTGGTTTTTTTTAGAATACTGTGAAGTATAATGGTTTGAGATCTATCATGGACCAATGGCTTGGCAACTAATCATTGTATGAAAATATTATCTATCTTTTTAATAAATAGAAAAGCTATTGTCCTTAAGATGCAGATAGTCAGTGTTGACAGATGCTGGTAACATCACCAAATCCAAGAAAGCCATCGGTTTCTTATTATGCACTACAATGTCTATGAATTACCCTTCTGCTTCAGGTACTTACTAGCTCTCAACTGACCATCTGACACAGACTCAAAATGTATAAGATGCAGGGTTGAAAACCCATGATAGTTATCTTGTTATATTCTGGGAGGAAGAATGCTGGAGCTAAATTACTGGATATGGTTCACTATCGAATGACTCAGCTCCAGCAAGTGCTGCAGTTAGCTCACTTATTCTTGAATGGAAGAAAGGGTTCCCCCCTCCTTCCACTTGTCCAGTGAATAAGATGCTGCTCTGATGACTCAGATATCCGACTTTGTGGTGGTAGTGATAGATGGGACTGCTATTCCTCATTATACCCAAAAGATGCACCTGAGGGAAAATGCTGTTCAGAATCTTGCTCTTGTTTGCTTGTGATAGTTTTGTCCCCAAAAAATTCTTGTTGAAGTATATAAGTATTTTAAAGTCCACGGATCACTTAATTTATTAATTTGAGTAAAACTTTAGAGAGATTACTCTAAATATCTAAATTACATACATTAATGTTTATTTTTGTTTAACATTTACCTCATACCCTACTAGTATTTCACAGGATATTTCAGAATTGTATATACAGATAGTCTTCACTTAACAAACCACAAACACATGGTACCACTTGGAAATGTCTAATGTGGCTTGTTGCTTTAACTGTTTAGTTGAAATTAGCACATGTTCGGCCCCTTGGTCTCAAAACACCCATATTGTACCATAGTTGTGTAGCCAGACAACTTCCAGTGAAATAACTTTTTAAAACAAATTCAAGCCTAGAATAGCCTGAATTTAAACTGCTGTTTGGAAAGGGTCCAAATTTTGATCATGTGACTGTGAGGATAGCAATAGCACTTAGACTTAAATACCGCTTCACAGTGCTTTAAAGCCCTCCCTAAGCAGTTTACAAAGTCAGCCTATTTTCCCCAACAATTTTACTGAGCTCAGAAGGATGGAAGGCTGAGGCAACCTTAAGCCTGTTGAGATTCAAACTGCCAAATTACAGTCAGCTGGCAATCAGCAGAAGTAGCTTGCAGTACTGCACTCTAACCACTGCACCACTGCAGTACCAGATGCTCCGTTAGTTGTAAATTTGAGGACCAAACTTCTGTATAAGCCCGAAAAATGGTTTGTTGATGTATCATTTTTAATTGGTGATACTTTGGAACAGAGGCATAATTTTTATTCCAGCACAGAGATAAATAACTATGAGTTTTAAGCTTGTGCAAATTCTAAAAAAAATCTTTAAAATTGTACATGTTTTCTAGAGGATATACTATAAATGCATTCATATCCATTTAGAGTTTATATCAATTAATAAATCAAATCCTGTCGAAGACTTATGTAAATGGTTCATCACAAGACCAAAAAAACACTGTCTCTTGCAAGTAGTCTTCTCAATATTTCATCAGCTAGAATTTAAAATGGTATGTCTGACTACAGAAACTCAAAGTGGAAGATTATAATTTGGATAATTGTTATGGTTATTCTGGCTAAATTATATTAAGTAAATTTGCTCTGGGAAAACTATCTCATTCTTTCAAAAAATAGAAGGAGAATTAATTAAGTATGACAATTCCAACAGATGTTCCCTTCCCTTCATTTTGTTTGCAGAGAAATGATCTGGGAAAAAATAAAACAACAACAATTCAGAATATAGCAAAGCAACATCTGCATGCTTGTAGGATCCAAGAAAACCCTAAAGATATAGGCCATGTTAAAAATGTTTACAATGGAGGTCCCATTTTGCAACATTTATACACCCTGCCAATATTTAGGATTAAAACCTGCTTCCCAATTTGGTCATTTAAAACCAAAAGCAAAAAAACAATTTCCCATTTTATGCAATTGCCTTCCATGAATCCCCTATGAAGTTCTGAGCACTTGCTATATTTGCTTACAGACAAGAAATCTCGTGGCATTGATATCAACACCTGCTGTGCCATGTGCCTAAGAATGCTTCAAGTCAAAATGCATTATGCAAATGCCGATTTCAGAGCAAGAGCTCATACACTACAATATCAATAATGAAACCACATTTGGTTATAGTTTAAGACCCATTCAGTCCTTTTTTTAATGTTCTGATCATTTTTGGAAGAATGCCAGAACTTTGAATAAATGATACAATGTGGAAGCTATGATTTCATTGAAAGGCCTTTAAAAAGCCCTCATCTAATGTAAGCGATGGGCATGGAATACTTTTTTTTCTATTTTATAGATCTAAAAACTCCTCCTGGTCTATTTTTGCAGCCTCCCATCATTTTCTTGTCCTACTTAGTATAAATCATACATCTATGTATCAAATGCTGAAAAGTCGCATGTGTTAAAATAGAACAAAAGTAGAATCCACTGAAACATTCTTCTAAAACTTTAACTATTGACTTTTAGAAAATGGGTAAGCTCCAGATGGATGGCACTTCTTATTGAGGAATACAGTATTCTTATAGCAGTAAATTAGATTTGTCGTGAAATGGCATCTTGCCACAGGAAATAAACCTGATTAACTATGACAATTCTGTATTCATAGAACCAACAGTTTTTTCTTGTGTCAAAAGAGAAGACAAAAGAAGAAAAGAAAAAGAGGGGCATATTTTGGGGAAGGGGAGAATAAAAAACCCAAAACTTTAACATTTCAACGGTGAACAGACAATTGGAGCCCTGCCTTTTAATGTGCGTTATGAGTGCGACACAGGGGAGGGGGGGGGAGAAAAGATGAGGACTCAGTTTTGTGCATGTGGCCACAAAATTTTATTGACTTTTTTTTTTTTTACAGACCTTGCAGCTTCCTCTGGAAACATGGCTATATTTAATTTTCATTCAGAATTCAAATATCTAGCATTTACCTCTGTTGAGTTTAGAGTTCGTTAATTTGCAGTTGCTATTGCTAAATCATGGAAAGCTTAATCTCCCCCATTCTAAAAGTTAACATGAGGTAGTATTAAGGGTTAGTAACTGAAAATGGGTTAATATAGCTGTCTAGGAAGCTCTTCAGTTAAACAGACTACATAATGCACTTTTTCTAAGAGAGAAGAGAGAAATCCTTCCAAATCAAGAATTAGGAAGATGAAATTACTTCTTTGAAAACGTGGAATGATCTTCTGAGACATGAAAACTGCCAAATCTCTATGTGCAATTCAATATAAAACCTGGGATAGGAAGAAACAATCACCCAGTTTTTAAAATATCATTGTAGAGCAGCGGTCCCCAACTTTTATGGCTGGGGTGCCCAACCGGGGGGAGGCAGAAGAGAAAGGATGGTCCTGTGTGCATGGAATGTGCTTGCATGCACGACCATTGCTCACACAAATGGGGGGGTGCGCGTGAGGGTGAGCGCCTGCCACTTGTTCGAATGGAGCTGCATGTACATGGCCTGGTTCCAAATGGGGTTGGGGGCTCTTGTTATAGAGCATTTAATTTCACAAACTTAGCCATATCTTTCCTATTATAAATTCTCCCTGAAACCACATCTAATAGACAAGCACATTCTAACCCAGGTGTGTCAAACTTGATTTCATTGAGGGCTGCATCAGGGTTTGTTTGACTTCGGAGTGCCGGGGGGAATGGCCAGAGTTGGGCCTGGCCATAGTGGGCATGACATGGGACTTGCGTCAGGGGGCCTTATGGTGGCCAAGTGCAAAGACAGGACTTTCCTGAGACCTTCCCTTACTCTCATTATAAACTCCTTCCTTCCTTCCTTCCTTCCTTCCTTCCTTCCTTCCTTCCTTCCTTCCTTCCTTCTTCCTTTTCTTCTTTTTCTTTGTCTTTCCTCTTTCCCTGTCTCCTTTCCTGTCCCTTCTTTCATGCTCAAATGCAAAAGGGGAAATATTTCTCACTTTGTTTTCTTTTTAGTTTGTTTTGATAGCCCTCTGCCAGTGAAAACGGAAATCAAAAAGATCCCAATTTTGGCCGTGATGGCCTCCTGCAGCCCTCTGCCAGTGAAAATGGAGCACCTGCATCCTGTTTTTTCTGGCAGAGGCACTGCAGCCCGATCCTTTGCTGTTTCCAGGCCAACCCATGGGCCAGATCTAAACATCCTGGGGGCCAGATCCGTAGGCCAGATCCTTTTGACATACCTGTTCTAACCAGTGGAATTGCCCACTTTTGGTTTCTTTTGGGAATTAAATACTTATTGTACGCATGGATGGACTGATTCTCTTTATTAATAAGGACTGAAATGCACATTGAACATCAGTTTGGGACAAGAATATAATTGTAAAAACCTTTTGTTGTTCTAAACAATATCACTATCCAGCAGTTTAAAAAATTCATGAACTGAAAGAAGGGGAAATATATGTTAAAAGAAAATAGTGGCTTTTCCAATATATATGGCTTAAAATATTATCTGTCTTACCGATCTTTTCACTATCAATGCTTTGGACTCAGAACAAGATAATGTCATGAAAAGTGACATCTTAATGAACCAAATTGCTGGGAAATTTTGTCATAAAGCAGCTCAGCAGCTAATTAGAATCTACTCAACTCTAAATTGACTTGGGAATACCTACAGTGATGGAAATCATGTTCTTAACAGTGTGATTGAGTGACAGAAGATGACCTGCTAGTATCACAGAAATCAGTTCATTAGTTTTTTGTAATGGTTACTGCTGGTATATTCTGATAATTCATTATACTGCTGCTAGCTGAATAACTTGAATCTTGTAAGGTCAATATGACATGTATTTGTCAACAGATTTACACATGACAACACTAATTAATTAATATTCATTTGTATTCTGTGGATGAAACATCTGTACCATTTAAATATTAAAATAAGAGATAGCCAGGCGATACAATCCATACTTTATGATTTTCTGCACAGTCTAAATGTTTTGCACTGTAATGTCATCTTTTTATTGCTATCATGACAAAGCAATGGAGCTATCAGTGCTAATATTTCTACTTAATGTATTGAACAGGTAGCTCTGAAAATGACCATCTTTCACAGATCCTCTCAAGAGGTCAAACATAAATCTGAAGTAAACAAACCCATAAATGTGTCTCCTGTTGGATATTTTTCACAAATGACAAGAAAAGGTTCAGGTTACTCGGTGGAGAAAGGATTGAACAAAATTTATTCTTTAGAAGACAAACATTGCCAGCTATGTTCTTAGTCATAGCAAAACAAAATAATACTATTTCAAATTTGGAGAGCACAATATTAAGACTAGATGCCCTATACAAAATTTCCTCAGAACAAGAACTTTGTACTCAGGAGATCGTTTCCGGCTTCGGACGCAGACGAATGCAGATCTTTGCGTCCACCGCTGTGTTGCCTCAGCTGCGCCCTTGGGCGCGGGGGGGGGAGGTTTAAAATCCCCCCCTCTGCACGGGCGGCTTGCGGAGAGGGCCCCCATCCCGACGGCGGTCATGGGGGCTGCTCCTGCTTCGCCCTAGGGGCTGGGGAACTTTTGCGGGGGGAGCTTCCCCTTCGCTGAAGACGCTGGAACATGGAGGATGTAAGAAGGAGCTGAAACTCCGGGCTGTATGGCTGCGCCGAGGCTTCGGATTATAAAATAATGGTATGTGCCTTATTTGGACTTTTTTTTACATTCAAGTTGATGGAAAGAGAAGATAGGGGGAGTTGGAAACAACCCCCCTGAAAATAAAGCGGCATTGCATAATGATTCCCGCGCTGCGGAGAAAGCGAAAGTGACTTCCGTTGGATTTATTGAAAAAGGAAGTTTCTCCTTAACTAAGGGATTTGCTGTTAAACAATGTATCTGGAGCCTTGCTACATTTTAAATTGATTGTTTTTACTTTCTCTTGTTCTACCCTGCCGGCAAGGCGGAAAGATGGCGTTCTCTTTGTTCTCAGGATGGAACTTTTGAAAATAAGCATTCCTCTATTTTAACAAAACTAAACTAATTTTAAAATATATAAGAAAAGGACCTGCTCTGGTGTCTTTTGGTGTTTTCTCCCTTTGTGAAACTTTCTGTTTTGCTTGGAAAATTTTTCTTTTTTTTCTTTTTTCTCTCTCTGGACATTGTAAACTCAATTTGAACTCCAGACTTCACAGACTGCCCGCCCAATAGCGCCATTTTTTCTTCCCTTTCTTCCTCTCTATGCACTAACACCTAAAGCTTTAATTATGGCATCGAGGAAACCCCCATCTGGGAAACCAAGCTCTGCTCCAGCATCTACAAGACCCAGCCCAGCCTCACAACCAAAGATTTCAGCAATGTTACAGAAGGAAACAGAGGTAGAGGATCCTAAGTCACCAAGCCCTCAGCCATTAAACGTAGAGGAGATGTTTCAAAAAATAATGAATGAAATGCAACAAATCCGGAAAGACAATTTAAGCACAAGATTGGAATTATTGGAGGTGCAGAGAGAAATAACAAATAATAAACAAAAAATTGTGGGGCTGGAAGGGGGGGCGGTTGAGATGAAGGAAGAGATAAAAGACTTTAAGAAAGAACTTACAGATATTACTGGTCAAATGTCTAAAATTGATTTTGAACGCATGTCTTTTTTTTTAAGATTCCAGAATGTTCCTGAATTACCCAATGAGAACCTGAGAGAGATGATGGCTACTATGTTAGCGGATTATATTAAGAAAGATAAGGAATTTATTTGGGGGGACATTGATTTGATTTATAGAATTAACTCAGCATTTGCCAGAATAAATGAGGTACCCAGAGAGATACATATTAAATTTATAAGAAGGTCAACGAGAGAGGAGATACTGAGAGCACAGAGAGTGGGCCCTTTGATGTATTAGCAAAACTAGGTGGCCATATTGAAGCAGATCTCAAAGAAAATAAGAGATATAAGAAGGAATTATTCCTTCTTAACTAAAAAATTATTCAAAAAGGGGGTGTGGTTCAAGTGGTTGATGCCGGAAGGGATGCTGGTATTCTGGGAGGGAGGAAGAGTTAGAATTAAAACAGTTGAAGAGGCGCATAATTTTTTAAAAAAACATTCCTCAATCCTGGATGCCGATGAGATGGGAATGGGAGGAGCCTGCTGGTGGGGGGGAGGAGGAAGAGACTATAGCGAAGAGGCTCAGATCGCAAAAATAATCTGTTATATTTTTTTTTAGTAATTCCTGTACGGACGTCAATAGTATAAAGTAATTGAATGTATAAAATAATATGAAAATTTATGATTTTAAAATGTATATACCCCTTCCCCTTGATAATTTCTTTTTAATTGAATATGTATGAAGACTCAGAGGCGGTCATCAGACCCGATGTGGAAGCTCCAAATATTATTCATTACCTTATTTACCCCTTTTCCCAGTATAAATTGTTAAAACCAATAAAACTTTTTCAAAAGAGAAGAACTTTGTACTCAGTGGTTTTACTTTCAATAAACATGCATAGGATTATCCGGCAAGATTCAAGACACACATCGTCTCATCTTTCTCTTTAAATATGGTGGAGCATTTGATCTGAGGATATGTTTCCTTTCCATCCATTTTTTTTCCTGTGGCAACATTGTTTAATACAGAATTCTGGCCAACAGCTAATCCTTTTCTTGTACTTCTGCTTTTTAGTCTAATAGTTAAAAGAAAAACTTGTGGAAAATCTATTCCTTTATTGGTGGAGACTCTCTGGGACAGTGTTTTGTAACTTTGGCAACTTTAAAATGTGTGGCCTTCAATTCCGAAAAATCCAAGCAGCAGATTAATACAGCAGTCCCACTTACATCATTGGATAGTATAAATGTAGAATCATTTACAGTTATTAAATTATAATTCTCCCCTTTATTTCACTATTATTACATTGCCCAGCCCTACTTTTCCCAACATGGCACTGATTTTGTTTACAATTCCGAATATTCTTGTTTTGAAAAAGTTTTATTGGTTTTTACAATTTTCCAAAGGGTAAGGTAGGGGTTACAGAAACATTTTGAGAACCTTTGCGTCGGAGTCCTTGGCCCTTCCCAGGCTACATAATAAAACATTGGTAAGAAAATTTATCAAAAAATACTACAAGATAAAGATAAGTGAATACATCATACATTTCCCATTCTACGCTGGCAGACTTGTACAAACATCCTGGTACAAAAAGGTTAAAAAAAGTTAATAAAAAAAGAAAAAAAGTAAGCAAAGTCATTTTTTGGATCTAAGCCTCTTGGCAATTGTATCTTCTTTTTCTCCCTCTTGGCCCCCAGTGGGCGGGGGCGGGCCCCCTCCGTCCCCCCTGGATCTTCCCCCAGGATAGAGGAATGTTTTTTAAGAAAGGCTTCCGCCTCAACAACTATTTTAATCCTTACTCTTCCTCCTTCCCAGAACACCAGCATCCCTTCGGGCATCGCCCACTTGAACCAAATCCCGTGATCAAACAATTTTTTGGATAAGAAGGAATACCTCCTTCTCATCTCCCTAATCTTTTTTGGGATCTGCTTCAAGATGACGACAACCTTTTGTTGGTAAATTAACGGCCCCCCTCTCTGCGCCGTCAAAATTTCCTCTCTGGTTGACCTTTTAACAAATTTAACATGTATCTCTCTGGGTACTTCATTTATCCTGGCATATGCGGAATTTATTCTGTAAACTAGGTCAATGTCCCCCCTGACCTCATCCTTAGGTTTATGCAAATAATCTGCTAAAATTGTACTCATGAGTTCAGGGAGACACTCACCCAGTTCCTCAGAAATATTCTGAAATCTTAAAAAATATGTCATCCTTTCCATATCAATCCTAGACACATGCCCATTTATTTCTACAATAAATGGTAACATTTAGTAACATTTTTAAGCTCTCCCTTTGCCCCAGCCAACCCCCCTTCCAACTCTTCAGTCTTCTGTGTATTCTCCCGCACTTGCTTCCGTGTTTCCAGAAGTTCCTTCTTAAAGGAACTGGCGGGCCCAGCCCTCTGGAATGACCTCCCCCCCGACATTAGAACGACCACGGACTTCCGCTCCTTCCGTCTGAAATTAAAAACATATCTTTTCTGCTTGGCCGGCCTAGGTTAGTCTCTCTCTATGGGGTTTTAGCTGTTTAAGTGGGAATTTTAGTATGTAAATGGGTATTTTAGCACAGGTATCGTTTAATTTGTTTTTAATATGTCTGTATATTTATTGTATATTTATTGTTTTAGTTTCCCTGTGCACCGCTCCGAGTCCCTATGGGGAGAGGGAGCGGTCAAGAAATTAAATTATTATTATTATTATTATTATTATTATTATTATTATTATTATTATTATTATTATTATTATTATTATTATTATTATTATTATTATTATTATTATTAAAGTTACTATTTTCTTCTCTCTGAGCCTTGATCTCTTGCACCAAAGTTTGTAATACAAATTCCAGAGAAGACATTCTTTGTTCCAAACCTGCCAGTTCTGATTTTTGTGCCGAATATTCTTATCTAGGCTTGTTGGGACAGTGAAATCTGAAGCCCTCATATTCACTGGGCCAACAACAGTTTGGGAAAAGCTATTCCAGGATAAGTGAGTGTAGTAAATTCATTCCCAGCTGCAAAAGGGTTTCACTTCAGGGAATTCAGGCTAAGCTCCTCTTGTTTTTAAAATTAAATATGGCTGTTTCTGAAATAAGTCCTAGCATAGCATGACAAGATTACCTTCTCTCAACCTGATCCGTTCTAATGAAAAATCCTGATCAATATTTACACTTGGGTGGCTAATGAAAAAAGGATACTGGATTCCTACATAGGATTTTCCTCTTTATTCTGACATGAATTCTATATAGAATTTCTAACGAATATCATAAATAACATTTTGTAAAAGATTGAATAGGATTGAAAGTTGAAAACAACCCCTGCATGGTATTCTGCATTTTGTCTAAGAAGGGAATCCCATTGTGATTCCTTCATAGATGAATACATTAATCTAACATTTTTTTAAAAATTCCCTGCTTGTTTTCCTTTTTGGAATGCATAATAGAGATGAGCCTTCAAATAAATTAATCATGAATGTAGTTTCTGAGTGATTGAATATATTTTGCAGTCTTACCACAGAGCAGCACACAGTCTGTTTGCATACTGCTTAGGCATTCTAATGCGTCATTTTTTAAAACGCTATTCTGAAGCCTAAAATAAAGCAATAAAATGCCTCTATAAAATCAGCTCACAGCTTATTTTTCCTGACTATTTTGATATCTTACTTGAATATAGGCAAACCCTACTTTTCATCACATTATCAACTATTTGTAAGCAATGATGCAACAGGAATTTAAAATGAAGCAATGAAACCTTGAAGGGTTGTGAGGGTAACTTGGGAGAGAAGCTTCACAGTTGGTAAACTATTTCATCCATATCTCTACTTATTGTAAAAGAATATAAAGAAAAGTACACATATACACACTTCCCACTTATTGGCACTGTAGCAGAAATTATTCTTTGAAGACTGCAATAGGTGATTCAAGATGGTATAATTAGCTACTATATTTCTCCCTCTCCTTCTCTATCCCCCTTCCTACCTACCTACCTACCTACCTACCTACCTACCTACCTACCTACCTACCTACCTACCGCATTTCTCCCTCCCTCTTTCTATCCCTATAGTTGCCTACCTTCCTACCCACTGTATTTCTCCTTGAATCTTATGGACAGAGTATTTTATGTCATAAAAGATGACATAATACTTATGGCCCACTGCACTCGTTCTAAAGTCTCCACATTTTTTTCATTGTGGCGACCAAAACTGAATACAGTATTCCAAATGTGGCCTTACCAAGGCATTATAAAGTGGTATTAACACTTCACATGATCTTGATTCTATCCCTCTGTTTATGCAGCCTAGAACTGTGTTGGGGGTTTTGGCAGCTGCTGCACACTGCTGGCTCATATTTAAATGGTTGTCCACTAGGATTCCAAGATCCCTCTCACAGTTGCTACTATTGAGCAATGTCCCACCTATACTGTACCTGTGCATTTTGTTTTTCCTGCCTAAATGTAGCTTACTTTTTCACCATTGAATTTCATTTTGTTAGGTAGTGCCCAATCTCTGAGGACAGTGCTTCAAAAAAAGAAAGCAAAGCAGATTCTTTTTATGCACCTTTTAATGAATGTACAGCAAGAACAAATGTTGCTGTATTTAATTAACTAACCCATTAAACATTTAGTGCACCATGAAAATGAACAGTGTTACAGCATAAATGTGAGATAGTAAGATACATTTTTAAACAAATATAGGGAGCTCAACTTTGTTGGAGCAATTTTAAGAAATGCTACACTAAAAACTGTTCTCCACAGGAAACTTTTATTTTCCCACCTCATTTTTTAGAAAACCAGAATTAACTTTGGTGATATCTTAAGCTCTTCTTTAATACTAAGTGAATAACTTTTTTAAAACACATCTCTATCACACAGTAGCTTTCCATGCTATCCCTACTTTCAGATCTGAAAAAAATATGTGGGAGGAACTCTCTTGAAATGTAATTGTTGTGTGGGAAATAACTATTTTAGGATAATAGAGCCTTGGAGCAATGGCTGCCAGCCAGAATCATCTATCTCTTTGTTTTTACCAAGAGACAGATATTGCTTCAAGGTGGTTGAATAGCCTAAAAGCAATTGAATAGCCTTGGCCACTGTTCAACTGTCTTTTTTTGGAAAGGGGACAGGGAAGAATGGATCTTCAGAAAATGTCTTGAAACATTCACTTCTTGGATGAACTGGTTTTTACTTGCATCTTTCTGGATAATAACATTGAAGGATATGCAGGCTTTGTAAAAAGGATATATGTGACAATTAATGAAGTGTTTAGATCATGCAATCCAGTCTTCAAATACCTTCAAGCAATGTATCACTGATCCTTCTTTTTAATCAAGAAACAGTTCATGTGCTCATTTGTTTTGACGTCTGGTCAACTTTATTCCTTGCAACTTTGTGAGCACTTCTATTAAAAACATTTTTGGAAATAATATGCATTTCTTTCTTTCCAGGGCTACAAAATAACAAATACCCCAAAGTCACCCAGTTGGCTTCCAAGCCCAAAGCAGGACTAGAACTAGAACAGAAATCAGATTTCCCCTAACCTAGTTTTTTATCCACAAGATTTGAAAAAGTACACCAATTGTAGACGAGGCGATTTCCTGGGGTTTTGTTATTTCCCAGGTGGGTTCTAGAGGGGATTAAAAAAAAGACATTACCCAGCTGTTTAACATAGATATTAAATAACATGAGGAAAGTATCATGCTTTGAGGAACCCACATTTGTTTTCTCAAGTGCTCAATTGTTGCCTTCCACCATAATATGTAACTAGAACCATCCATTTTAGGAATGAATACAACCTCTGTAGAATTATGCCCACAAGTCTATATGTTTGTTGATTATTTTGAAGGAAACATTGGCCAGTCGTATCAAATAACACCAAGAGATCTAATAGATCAGGGGAGTGAAGGAGGGCCTCAGTCCCTCATCTGATATCTGATAAAGGTCATGTGTCAGAGAACCAGTGCTCTAACTTTCCCCAGCCAGGTAATCTGTTTCCCTCCCCAGTTCATTTGTCTCTCCTCAACAACTTCCTTAAAATGAAAGGTTGAAATTGAACAAAACGTATCAAACGGCATTGCCCATTGCTTCTTCTGGAGACAGAATATTATTCTCTCTTTCTAAGCAATCAGCATTACATACTCTCCAAGTATCTCCCATACTCATAGAGAACCTATGGATAGGTTATGCCATGCACATTCTTACCACTGTCTCTATGATTTGTCTTTACCTGATGTCTTTCATTCCATCATCTTGTTCTTAATTTTTTATTCTAATTTTAATTGTTTTTAGCATTTTAAATTTTTTTATTATATTGTAAACCATCCAGAGTTGCTGTATTAGTGAGAAGGGCAGCATAGACATTTTAAAAATCAATCAATGTATGTTAAACTAAAGAATTCCAGTTGTTCCAATTCTTTTAAAGGGAATTCTAATCAACTTTTTGCACCTTTTCTAATAGTGCAATACTCTTGTGAAAGCAGGAGGATCAGAATTGTGATGCTCAGACACTTCAAATGTGTGCAGGATATTTGTATACAGACATTTTTATACTAGAATTTTTCCATTGTTGTTGTCTCTTTCACTGTATTTTTGTTGAGCTGTCTATGCGACTCCAAAATCCTGGTCAGTCACTATCAATTTAGATTTCATTAATGTTTGAGTCAAGTTTGGATTCTTTGTGCAACTATTATATATTATTCTACATTAAACTATATCTGCCACTTTAACAACCATTCACCCAGTTTGGAGAGAAGCTTTTGAAGTTATTCACTGAGCTTTTTTATTTAATTACCATGAATACTATCAGCTGCAAGTATGGCAATTTTATTATAGAAATCTAGTCCCGATCATTTATATTTGTTAATTTATATATAAATTAACAGACACTAGTCTCTAAGGGACCCCTCCACACATATCTTGCTCATGTTAGGATTTATTTCTACTGTCTGGATTTTTTAATCAACTGCTAATCCATAAAACTACTTGCCCTCATAACTCATACAGGCTAAATTATTTAGGAACCTTTAGTAAGAGACTTAGAAAAAGCTTTTTTACATTCAAGTATACAGTATCTTCTGAATCACCCTTGTCCTCATGTTTGTTGATACATACCCTAAAAAAGGAAAATCTAAAAGATTAGCAACAAACTGACATTTGCAGAAACTATACTGGTTTCTTTTCAGCACAACTCATTTTTCTATGGTGTGATTATTTTCTCTTTAATAATTCTTTTCAATAATTTTCTATAATGAACAGGTTTCATTATTTCTAGCATGTTTAGCATAAATTTCTTTGAGCCTTTTTTTGGGAAGTTAAGCTGAAGATAGTATTTGAGTGATGTAACACTTCTGAATCATTAATTTTGTGAATGATTTTAATTGCATACTTCACTTATCAACTTGCACTCCTGAAACTTCTCATTATGAAAATAAGCAATTTCGATACAACCGATACAAAGTCAAGTACTGTAATATGCTATTACTACAGTGAACTTTTTATTCTGCAAAGCAATTTTAATTTAAAAGATTGATCACTCATCTCTGTGTACGATCCAGGTATTAATCAAGATACAAAAAAAAACACAATTACAGTGAAAATAATTAATATAGTATAGTATATTACTATAGTATAGTATATTACATAGTATATTAGTATAGATATTTAAATTCTTAAGGAGTCATAAATATTTTGAAATCAATCACATAAATCATGTTCGTGAGATTTTTGTGAAAATCAAATAATAGTTTCATTTGTATGTATATTCATCAATTCTACAGAAAAAACACCTTAGAACTATATAGTTTTACTTGATTTTACTTAATGATTGATTTAATGATTGATATTATTTGACTTGGAACATACTGGGAAATGATAGCTCTGCCACAGTGGGAGTAATTTGTTTTAAATATAAATCTGATTTTTACCAAGACATCTTAATTTTTATGTACTTCTTAGATATTATGCTTTATTATTTTAAACTGCTTAGAATCCACAGTTTAATGGGAAAGGTTATAAATGTGATTAATAGGTTAAAAATAAAATATATATCTAGAAAATAATATACTCCATAAATTTAAAAAAAATCAGTAATATTTTGTTATATTACCTATGTATACATACATAATATGCATACTACCCTACAGTGACATTGTGAAAACACTGTAAAATTAATGTTTATGTGTTTATGTGTGCAATTAATTTTGATTGCTTTACAGTAAAAGAAAAAAATATGATATATACCTGGCAGATTCAGAGTAGTTGAAAACTAATTGAGTTATACAAAATTGAGTTACATGGCTACATTAATGGACATTCGAAAATGTTTATTAGAGTAAGGATTGGCAGAATGTGTGCATTTTCATTTGTGTGTGTGTGTAATATCCTTGTTAAAGAAAAAAATATAACCAAGTCCCATAAATCTTCAACTTTAAAAAAATGTACAATTTAATGAGAATGGCAATTCAAATTAATTCTGCTGTGTATTTAGCAGGTTTGAGAATTGTGTTTAAAGTTCATCCCTTTAAATTATTTAATTTAATTATAATTTTAAATTGCCTGTTAGTTAAAATAGTATCGGCTAAGGGTAGATTTAAGAACTTCACAAGAAAAATAAAAGTATAGTAAAGGTGAAGCTTGCCAAAATAAGAAAATACACGAGTAACGTCTAAAGGACCATCATACAGATCCAGTATGAGCCTCCTGGGAGAGGCAATTCTTCCTGAAGACTTTCACAATTGGGGTTCCTTGTTTTAGTCCCCTATGTCAGGGATCTCCAACCTTGGCAAATTTAAGGCTGACAGACTTCAACTGGCTGGGGAATTCTGGGAGTTGAAGTCTGCCAGGCTTAAAGTTGTCAAGGTTGGAGCCCCCTGTCCTATGTGGACAGCCAGGCTTCATTACTACAATGATACTATTTCTTATGGTGAAACTTAGCTTTTTCCTGAAAAGCCAACTCCCTTTCTCCTCCCCCAACTATAAATCCATCTGATTCAATAATAAAAATTGATTGAATTCCATCTGATGGTCAGTTTAGGCTAATTAGGTGGATCTTTGTTTTAACTGTCCTCGGTGTTTCCTTTGATCAATGTAACATTCAACAAAGAGGCTGTATGTATGTGTATTCAAATATATTTCTTGCAATACAATACAATAATACTCTATGTTGAAAAAGTCTTCTTCTTTATCTTTAAGGCATCAAAACTTTGTGTTGAAAGGATAAATAAAATGGGGACTAGATACTTTCTCCATGCCTCACATTCATAAAATTATGAATTTTAAGTGACAAGGTTTGTAATAAACTATTGAGGCAACCACTTAATGAACTATATTTAACCATACAATATAAATAACTTGATTCATAGCTTTCTCAGTTAAATTGTACAATTAGAAATACAGAGAGAATAAAGAATACATCATGCTACCACTGTTTTTCAGCAAATGCTGTTGATCTAAAAGCCATGCTAGAGAAGAATGAAAGGAAATAACACAGAAGGGTGGTATTTAGTAATTTACAGATGGTCTTACTCTAGTTGTCTGAAACCATGGTGACTAGGTAATGGGAGTGAAATTCCAAATGCTTAAAGCTATCCCAGATGGTCCTGCAAACACTCCAGAGAATACAATTTAATAATCATGATACAGCATGTGTGACACTTTTGAAATTTGTCATTCAGCACCAGCTCTGAACATCATTCCCCTGTGTGTAATTTAAGGACATATACTGTATCAGAGCTCAGAACAAAAAAAGAGATTATAATTGGATTCTCAACACATCAAGTAGAAAGGGTGGAAAGTTAATCAATTTAAAAAGATAATTTTAGCAGATTTGGCTCCTCTAACAACACTCTGATTAGTACCAAGCCATAATTTGGGAGAGCCGCTAATTATTATCATTATAAATCTTTCTTCTTAGGGAAGACTGGTTTTAAAACACAGTTTTTCCAATCATGTGTATTTTGGCTAACTCCTAATTTTAAGATATGTGCCCAATGATGGTAGCATATTGTGCCCAATGATGGTAGCATAAATGTACTGGTCAAACTGGTTTTGTTTCTTCCCTGCAGTCCTGCCACGAGACTGTCAGTCTGCTATGGAAAATTTGAGGAATCTTGCAAAGCAGATATATGGAAATCAGAAAAGTGCAAGAGGAAAGGAGGAATCAAAAGCCCCTTGTGCAATATATACATTCTTGTTTTATTAACCATGAAACAAAGGGCTAAATATTATTTCTGACTCTTGCAATCTTAATAAGTTACCTATTTCCTTATTGTTTAATATTTTATTTACTAATGCTTTTCCTTTTACACTTTTAATAATATTCCCATTATTACAGGAAGTCTATTGGGCATCATATTAGAGATTTGAATGGTTTTTCTCTTAAAATATTGATATCACTACTTTCTCAGTTAATTCACCACACACATGCAAGCATGTATTTAAGGTCACTCTCCCTCTTTTTTAAATGTGAATAAGTGGATTAATTGGATGGTAGGAATGCCAAACAACAGATTGCTACACTGGTCATTTCCTCCCAGATTATATTCTAGCAGGAAGAAAGAAAATGGGAGTGAGATTTAGGAATGGCAGCTGGAGGGGCAGGCCTGAATGAGATCCAGAATCCAAACCGGGATACCCTGCCATGTAAAGTTAGGAATGTTTTTGACTACAAAGATATATATTAATGTGATAGAGACATTATATCAGTGATGGTATTCAGCCAGTTCTGACCGGTTTTGGCAAACTGGAAGTGGAAATTTTGAGTAGTTCAGAGAACCAGCAAATACCAACTCTGTCTGGCTCCGCCCCTATCTATTCTCTGCCTCCCAAATCCCAGCTGATTGGCATCCCAGCTGATAGGTTGGGTCTTCTTCTGTTGCTCTGCATAGGAGAACGGAACTGGAAAGCAGGTTAGTAGGATGGAAAGGGAATAGAGATTTTACAGTATCCTTGACGTGGGGTGGGGAGGAAATGGGGGATTTTACAATATCCTTGCCCTGGAGTGGGGTAGAAATAGAGATTTTACAGTATCTCTGCCCTGGAATAGGGTGATAGGGAATAGAGATTTTATAATATCCTTGCCCTGGGTTGGGGACGGAATGGGGATTTTGCAGTATCCTTCCCCTCACATCCACCAACCCATGGGCACCAACCCATGCCACGCCCACAGAACTGGTAGTAAACATTTTTAATCCCACTACTATATTATATATTGTAGATATATAAATAAATGAAAAGTATCAAATACTATTTTAAAATAGTTTTATGTCTGTTCCTTAGTTTCAGTGTTAATCCAAATTCTATATTAACATGTGTAAACTCCCTCCTCTGCCTCCAGTTACCCAATCTTAGAAATTTAAATAATTTCTAAGATGCAAAAGCATAACAAATGTGTTTCACAAAAAGAAGATGTTGCATTAAGACGGAAAGTTTAATCTTTTGCTCAACAGGAATAAACTCTGCTTTCACTCAGTTCAGTCCGTTTCCCCTTTGTTATTAAAGCAGACAATGCTAGGTTAATGAAGCCATTAATTTTAATTTATTGAAAACATTTTAATCCTGATTTATTTCAATATACTATAGTTAACACTAGCTTTACTTTTTACGGTAGTTTATATATAGTAAGACATTCTGCAATGGACAATATTACTTCAGCCATGGCAAAACAACAGATGAAAGAATAGAAACAAATGTTCTTTCCTTAAATAAATCATGAAGGTGGAATAATCATAGAATCATAGGATTGGAGGATTGTGTGTCTTGGAGGTCTTCCAATCCAAATTTCCCACCCAAAACAGAAACTTTTAGTCCATTCAATTAATTAATTAAACAAACAAACAAACAAACATCTGTCCAACCTTTGTTTGAAAACCCTCAGTGATATAGTACCTATGATTCTAGAGTAAGGCTGTTCCATTTCCATTGGATTTCTCTTACCCTCTTTCTCTCTCTCTGCCTCCCTCTGTCCTTGCTTTCTACTTGCTACAAAAAATAAATCCACAGTTCCTTTCCTCTACAATGGTCCTTAATACATTTGAAGACTGCTATAGGTTTTCACTTTCCCTTTCACTTCCCCTACTCAAACCAGACAGTCTATGGCATTCTGTCCATCTAAGAATAAGAGTTCCTTCCAGCAGAACTTAACTCTTGATCTCAGGACATGTAGAAACAAAATAGATGGCTTGCCAAATGCCACTTTCTGGGATTTTTTTATACCATCCAGCATAACATACTGTACATTTTTTGTAGTCTCTCATAGTTTTCCATCCTAACAATGGAAAACTATGAGAGACTTTAACCCTATTTGGCTTGTGAGTCCAGATAAGGTCAGTCAAAAGCTGCCATTGCTGAAGAATGGATGAACATATCCTTTGCTTTATGTAGGTGTATCTCATTTTCATTACAGTAGTCATTTATCTAAGTAGTTGCATAATTGCCCTTCCTGAGAAAGCAACATCATCATAATAAGTCTAACTGAGTCCTTTGATTGCATGCCAGACTGTGGGAACATATATTCAACTAAGAAGACACCTTAGTTGTAAATACCAAGCCATTTAAAGTAGTAATTTGGCATTACAATTTATAAAGCTTATAAAAATAATAAACTTTGTCCAATTTCTTTCAAAGGCTGCTCAAAAAAACCAAAGGTGTAGGTGTCTCCAATCCATGTGTACATTAACTGGAACTTTTCATCTCAGTGCTATCTCAGGATCTGAAAAAATCTTCATTTCTAAGTTTACTTTAATATTGTGTGAACTTGTCCCCTTTCATTAGCTTTAGAACTTCTACATATTACTTTTACCTATACTAATTTGCATGCTGATACATCCAACATAAGTCAAAGGGAACATTACATGTATTATCTTATAAATCGAAATATATATGACAATTTATTTTTAAAAATAAATTGCTATTAGGAATGACTGTGAGAAGCTATATAAACTATATAAATTATTATTAGAGACACCAGTGACACATTCCTCCTACACAGACACAGAAGGCATTTTGCTTCTGAGTCTGAAAAAAATGAACCATAAGTAGCACTATAGGTAGGAATTACTAGTCTAGTTTGCATCAAATATCATTAAGTAGTCTTCTTCTTCATAAAGCCTTTCTGTTACTGTTAGCTAGAACTAACATAGGATCATCTGCAAGTGTTTACACATTAAGATGGTAGTTGCAACCACACAAATAAAATCCCATCCTTTTCACATTGACGCCCATTAAAAGGGTTTGATTACATGGTGTCAATACCCGTCCTGACTTTTATGAACCTTCTTGGAAGCATGCCTACACTGAATAATTTTTCTTGAAGAAACTTTTGTTAACTTTCAATTTGCATAAAACTAAAAGCTTTGTATTTTTATAGGAACTTGTATACATTTGAGTCGTATATATTCATTAAGTTATTTGTGCTTTATACTGAAAAGTTCAAGATGCAAATAAGCTTTAAAGAGAAACTGTTTCTTTCATAAGAGATTGGTGGACATGAGGCAGTGACAACATCAGAAGTTTTTTGGGGGGGGGCTCAGGTAAAAAAGTAGCAAGGTAACTTTTTATTTGTATGTTATATATTGTATAATTATCCTGTATATTATATTTGCTAAAAGCTATTAAAACAGTGTTACAAATCAAAGCAATGCACATCTTTAAGATCATTAAAAACACCACTTAAGACATTAAAACAAAAATAAATACAAAGTTTGTTTAAAAGGCAAAGCTAAAAATGTGTAGCAGTGTTTTCCCTAAAAAAAACTAAGAGAACGGGAAACCATTAATATTATGATACGAAATCACTTTTGCTAATGTACCTGACCCTCTTTTGGCAATATCAAACTATCTACTGACAATATCTGACAATTACCTTTTGGAGGAGCAAGAGTTACTTTGAAGGGGCTCTCTGATGTTCTTAGTAATTAGATGGGCTCATAATGTAATATCAGTGCCAAAGTGGAACTAGACTAGTGATTTAGACAGAACCTAATCTGTATAAAATTAAAAAAATTAAATTATCTCTTGATCAGAACTAGAAAGCTATTGGCAGTCCAATAGCAATGATAGATAATGAAAAGC
The DNA here is from genome assembly GCA_039707465.1 of Rhabdophis nuchalis. Taxonomy (NCBI): domain Eukaryota; kingdom Metazoa; phylum Chordata; class Lepidosauria; order Squamata; family Natricidae; genus Rhabdophis; species Rhabdophis nuchalis. Next base: position 170,876,459 of record CM077645.1, read on the forward strand.
TTAAGTCCACATAGTTAAATTTCAACCAAGCCATTGAATCTTAGGCTTAATGGATGTCTTTACATTGAAGATACCATATTTGTGTTAATTTCATTTTTTTCCTTTCTTTAACCTGCAAGCCAACAAGGCAGACACAGACTTCGAGGATAATTAGAATTGCAGAAAAAACAATTACTACCAACCTGCCTTCCATTGAGGACCTGTATACTGCACAAGTCAAAAAGAGGGCTGTGAAAATATTTACAGACCCTTCGCATCCTGGACATAAATTGTTTCAACCCCTACCCTCAAAATGATGTTATAGAGCACTGCACACCAAGACAACTAGACACAGTTTTTTCCACGAATGCCATCACTCTGCTAAACAAATAATTCCCTCAACATTGTCAAACTATTCACTAAGGCTGTATTACTATTACTATTAGCCTTCTCATCATTCCTATCACCCATCTCCTCCCACTTATGACTGCAAGATTGTAACTTTGTTGCTTGCATCCTTATGATTTATATTGATATTGATTATTTCCTGATTGCTTCTTTGTACCCGATCATTAACTAATGTATCTTATGATTCTTGATGAATGTATTTTGTCTTTTTAGGTACACTGAGAGCATATGTACCAAAGACAAATTCCTTGTGTGCCGAATCACATTTGGCCAATAAAGAATTCTATTCTCTGTTCTGTTATATTATATTATATTCATTTTTCTTGTTAAGTCACATTTTGAAACCTCTAATTTTTTTTCATAACTCTTCAAGGACATTTCTACATAGTGATCACAAATGCCTAAATATGAAACAATAAGGGCCATTTTAAGATTCTGAGACGCTTTGGATTGTTGTATTCATCGGAATATTTTCGTTCCCTGAGTGTGCCCCTTCCATCTGGAAGACCTGGAACAATTATCACACAGTTTTCTAGTCTCTGCCAAATTATAACAAGGAAGGAGAAATCACATGAAATATTATCTGGTGGTTTAGATGCATCCCTCACTATTGCATCTATCTGATACCTGGACAATAAAAGATCAAAGGGGAACTCACAAGTTCTAAATCTACCACAAGTTTAATTTGAATTATGGAGAAAGATGCATGCTATCTGAATCTTATCTGTATGTAACATCCATCCATTCGTTTTCATCTCACCTATCACCAAATTTAAGTAAAGTTTAAGGCCATTGACTGCTTCCCTGGCAGTTTTAGTTATTTTGATTGTCAGTATCTGAAAAGTTTCATTCAACCTACATGCCCAACAGGATTACCCAGTAAGATAATCATTATTATTGTAGTATTTTGACCAAATATTTAAAGATTTCTAAGGAATTGTGGTACTGACTCAGTTACTATATGACCCTAACATTTAAACCATTTCAGAATCCTTATGCCAAATACAGTGTCATAGCTCCTGTCTCTGTTTACCCTCACTACAGTTATAAGTTACTTACTTTTCCTCAGTTGTAATAATGAAAGATATTGGTGATCTAGACATCTTTTTTTTACTTTTTCACATGCATCACTGTGTTTTCTTCACAGTTTTATATTTATAGATATTTGGATTCAATATTTGCCTTTTTTCACAATATTCAGCATACATATTTCACATTATATTACCATATGTTTCATTTCTACCAGTATGTAGATTATTTCTTTCTGGAAACTAGAAGGCAATTACAATAAATTATTCATTCTTTTATAGCTACCTCTTAAACTTATCTCATGCTTTTTGATTACTCGATGAAGCAATTAGATTATATAAAATGCATGAAAAATAGACAAATCTTAGCTAGTCTAGCTTTTTGGCTACCTACCAGACTGATATCTATTAACATACTTTATATATAGTATGATCCCCATGATACTAGCTATGCTCGTGTGTATCACTATTCAAGAGATATCAATCATAATAATTAAGCCCAAAGTAGAGCTTTCTTTTTATCCTCCTATGTGGGGTCAGTGGTCTTCTGGTTCTAATGAAAGTATTGATTTACTTACTCTGTCTTTTGAGCAGCATGGGATCAACATAGCAATTAAGGTAGCAATTCTATGCACTCTTAGGTATCTGAGATGCCTGAAGACTTCATTTATAAGAGAACTGACTAAGCGTACATTTCACAGGCTAATAATAGATTAGAACAATTCTTTGCCCTGTTCCTCTTTTATGAAATAATTCTCATTTCCCCCCCCCCCAAAATGCACATTTTGATTTGAACACATATAAATATAAATAATGTAGTATACATTGTAGTGATACTTATGCTAATCTGTACACAAAAATATGTATGTTTTGAAATAGATATTTTGAATGATTGAAGACTAGCCGCTCTGGAACAAGAAGAGAAATAAGCTTCCTGAATGAATGAGCTTGATTAAAGATTTCTGCCAACAGTTGTGATACAGTAGAATGATGCCAACATTAAATGGAATTTTTATCAGAGCCATAATCGGCTCGACTTTCCGATCGCCGCACCTCACTGCGGGGAGGCGGAACCGGATATTCCTATATGGTTCCGCCCCAGGCTCCTGATGGACCCGATAAGGTTCCAAAGGGAGCTTGGGCCAATTCCTGTGGACTTGCCCCGCGACTCGACTGAGGACCTAGTGGCCGCATGGTTAAGTGCGGCCATGGGGGCCTTGGACCGAGTCGCGCCCTTGCGGCCTCTCTTGCGGCGACGAACCACCTGGGCTCCTTGGTTTACCGAGGGGCTTAGGGGGATGAAGCGCCACAAGAGACGCCTAGAGAGCAGATGGAGATCTTCTCGCTCCGAAGCCGACCGAACACTAGTGAGAGACCATATTAGGACTTACTTAGTGGCGATAAGAGTGGCCAAACGTGAGTATTGTGCCACTCTTATTGCATCCGCAGATAACCGCCCTGCCGCCCTGTTTGGGGTGACCTGCTCCCTCCTTCAACAGAGGCCGCGGGAAGCCCCTTTACAGGGTCGAGCAGAGGAATTTGGGATTTATCTGCAGGAGAAAATCACTCGGATTCGGAACGAGCTACCCTCCATCGACAGTGGCCCAGTCGAGCGGGCCGAGGCTGTTCTTGTGACACCATCTTGGGAGGAGTTTGATTTTGTTACCACCGAGGATATGGACAAGTTGTCAAAGAGACTTAGGGCTACCACATGTTTATTGGACCCGTGTCCCTCCTGGCTTGTACTGGCATCCTGGGAGACGACACGAGGCTGGCTCCAGGGCATTGTCAACGCATCTTTGAGTGAGGGGTCCTTGCCTGCCGTCTTGAAAGAGGCGGTAGTAAGGCCCCTCCTCAAGAAGCCGTCCCTGGATCCAGCATTATTAGAGAACTATCGTCCCGTCTCCAACCTCCACTTTCTAGTGAAGGTTGTTGAGAGTGTGGTGGCTCAACAGTTTCCGCGACACTTGGAGGAAGTTGATTATCTAGACCCGCGCCAGCCCGGCTTCCGACCCGGGCACAGCACCGAGTCGGCATTGGTCGCGTTGGTTGATGATTTCTGGAGGGCGTGGGATAGAGGATATTCCTCTATCCTAGTCCTATTAGACCTCTCAGCGGCTTTTGATACCATTGACCATGGTATCCTATTGCGCCGACTGGGGGGTTTGGGGCTGGGAGGCACCGTTTTGCGGTGGTTCTCATCCTACCTCTCTGGTCGGTCGCAATATGTGTTGACAGGGGGGCAGAGGTCGGCCTCGAGACCCCTCATATGTGGGGTTCCTCAGGGGTCGGTCCTCTCGCCCCTCCTATTCAACAGATATATGAAGCCGCTGGGTGAGATCATCCGTGGTTTTGGGGTGGGATATCATCTGTACGCTGATGATACTCAGTTATACTTATCCACCCCAGACCACCCCAACGATGCCGTCGAGGTTATGTCCCGGCGCTTGGAAGCCGTACGGATCTGGATGGGTGGTAACAAACTCAGGCTCAACCCGTCCAAGACTGAGTGGCTGTGGCTTCCGGCGCCTCGGTTCAGCCAGATTATTCCAACTCTGGCCATTGGGGGCGAAACACCGGCCCCCGTGGAGAGGGCGCGCAATTTGGGTGTCCTCCTGGATTCCCGGCTGTCTATGGAAGATCATGTGGCAGCCGTGGCCAGGGGGGCGTTTCATCAGGTTCGCCTGATGCGCCAATTGCGCCCCTTACTGGACCGGGGTGCCTTACGCACAGCCACTCAAGCACTCGTCACCTCTCGACTCGACTACTGTAATGCTCTCTACATGGGGCTTCCCTTGAGGTGCACCCGAAAGCTGCAGCTAGTCCAGAACGCAGCCGCGCGGGTGATTACGGGAGCGCCTAGACACTTCCACATAACACCTATCCTGCGCGAGCTGCACTGGCTTCCTGTGGTCTTTCGGGTGCGCTTCAAGGTTTTAACGACCATCTTTAAAGCGCTCCATGGCTCGGGGCCTAGTTATATGCGAGACCGCCTCCTGCCCCATACATCCCTCAGACCGATACGCTCCCACAGAGAGGGCCTCCTCAGGGTGCCGTCGGCTGGACAATGCCGACTGGCGACACCCAGGGGGAGAGCCTTCTCTGTGGCGGGCCCAGCCCTCTGGAACGACTTACCCCCTGAACTCCGCACCATCTCCGACCTCCGCCTCTTCCGCAAGTGTCTGAAGACACACCTATTTCATCTAGCCGGCCTAGCGTAACCTCCATACTGACTATTAGATAGTTTTTAAACTTGGGATTTTAATTCGTTTTTTAGCGCAGGGTTTATTTATTAGAATAAGTATTTTAAATTTTATATATTTTATATATTTTGTATGTATTTTAACATCCCTGTGCGCCGCCCTGGGTCCTAACAAGGAGAAGGGCGGGGTATAAATTTAATAAAATAAAAATAAAATAAAAATAAAAATAAAAATAAATTTGGTCTCTTAAAGTCTACAGTAGACCAGGGAATTCTGGGAATCCAAGTTATACATCTTAAAGCTGCTTTCTGATACTGAAATAGATAGCTATAGTTACAAACACACACACTTTCTCTGTGCTAAGGATAAGGATACCATCCAAATACTACGTATGGCTGTGAAGGTTGGACCATAAGAAAGGTCCCCTCAATTCCTGGCAAATAGATGAGGAAGAAATGGAGGTAGTGACAGATTTTATTTTCCTGGGCTCCAAGATCACCTCAGATGGGATCTGCAGCCAAGAAATTAAAAGACACTTGCTCCATAGGAAAGCTATGGCAAAGCTAGACAGCATACTAAAAAGCAGAGACATCACCCTGCCAACAAAAGTGCATATAGTCAAGGGTATGGTTTTCCCAGGTGCAATGTATGATTCTGAAAGTTGGACCATAAGCAAGGCTGAACACCAAAGAATTGAGGCCTTTGAACTATGGTGCTGGAGAAGACTCCTATGAATCCCTTGAACTGCAAGGTGATAAAACTGGTCAGTGCTAGAGAAGATCAACCCTGACTGCTCTTTAGAAGCCAGATCCTGAAAATGAAACTCAAATACTTTGGCCACCTAATGAGAAGGAAGGACTCACTGGAGATGAGCCTAATGGTAGGAAAGACTGAGGGCAAAAGAAGAAGGGGAGGACAGAGAATGAGGTGGCTGGATGGAGTCACCGAAGCAGTAGGCGTGAGCTTAAATAGACTCCGGAGAATGGTAGAGGACAGGAAGGCCTAGAGGAACTTTGTCCATGTGATCATGATGGGTTGGACACGACTTCCCAACTAACAACAACAACAACATACTATAGAAAAGACATGGATAGAACTGCAGACTTAACCTTGTAAGAGGTTATTGTCTTGTCTGCCAGCTAAACATTCTTTGAGATTGAATATAATGATTATGAATCAAGATAAAGTGAAAGCATCCTTCCTCCCTTTCCACCCCAGACCTTGGAAAAACCATTCAAGATACCAAATTACTTTTCCCCTTTTTTGTTCTGCAGCAGTTCTCTTTTCTTTATAATTATTGGGGTATAATATATTCTGGCCACAAAATAGTTCTTTTTGCATTGGTTGAGGCTTCATTAAAGCAACAGTGAAACCCACCCAGACATGTCTCATGAATGACTGCTGGTCTTGTAACACGAAGTTTTATATTGAAAAAGTTTTATTGGTTTTACATTTTTTAACAGGATAGGGTAATGGTTACAAAGAAATTTTGAGAGCATTCACGTCAGAGTCGTCGGACCTTCCGAGACCTCAAAATACACATTAAAAAAGTTAACATAGAAAACATTTTCCATACCACTACAAGATGAAAGCAAGTACATTTACCTAAATTCTCCCTTTCATGCTGTCAGACATTTACAAAAAGTCCGGATAGAAATATTATACAAAATTGTTCAAGAAAAATCAAGGCAAAGTTATTTTTTTGATCTAAGTCTTTTTGCTATTGTATCTTCTTTCTCTCCTCCCTGGCCCCCCGTGGGCGGGGCCGTGACCCCCTCCGTCCCCCCTGGATCTTCCCCCAGGGCAGAGGAATGTTTTTTAAGAAAGGCTTCCGCCTCAGCAACTGTTTTAATCCTCACTCTTCCTCCTTCCCAGAACACCAGCATCCCTTCAGGTGTCATCCACTTGAACCAAATCCCGTGATCAAACAAGGTTTTAGACAAGAAGGAAAAATTCCTTCTTGAATCTCTAATTTTTCTAGGGATCTGCTTCAAGATAATGACCGTTTCTCGTTGATAAGTTAAAGGTTTCTCTCTCTGCGCTTTCAGGATTTCCTCTCTGGTTGACCTTCTAACAAATTTCACATGTATCTCTCTAGGCACTTCATTCATCCTGGCATATGCAGAATTAATTCTATAGGCTAGGTCAATGTCCCGCCTGATCTCATCCTTAGGTTTTTGTAAATAGTCTGCTAAAATTGTACTCATAAGATCAGGTAGGCATTCACCAGATTCCTCAAGAACATTCTGAAATCTCAAAAAATATGTCATTCTTTCCATATCTATCCTAGACACATGCCCATTTATTTCCCCCACCTCATTAGAAACATTTTTAATCTCTCCCTTAGCCCCCTCCAACCCTCCTTCCAATTCTTCATTCTTCTGTGTATTCTCCAACACTTGCTTCCGGGTATCCAATAGTTCCTTTTTAAAAGTACTATTTTCAGCCCTCTGGGCCTTTATTTCTGATATCAAAGTTTGCATAGAGGTTTCAAGAGAAGCCATCCTTTGTTCCAAATTTACAAGTGCTGCTTCTTGTGCCATGGTTAAAAGTTAGAGTCACTGCCACCAAGATGGCGTTTTCCGGGTGGGGCTGGCGGGGCAGATCAGGAGCTCAGTTCAATTCAGGGCTGTGGAGTTGCAAACAATTCAGAAACCAAAAGAGACACAATTTCCCAAATCAACAAATAGTAATAACGAAGGTATTCCAGAGAAGAAGTCACAAATCCATCAAAAGAAATTTTTTTTTCAAAAATCCAGAGAGAGTCCTGCTTTCAAAGAGACGCTGGAAATTTTCCTTAGTTGAAATAGTCAGGCAGGGACACAGAGAAGCCACTTCCACCGCTCATCTCAGCGCCAGGTGAGAGAGTAGCAAAAAAAAAAGAATTTTTTAAACTCAGCCAGACCTAGAAACAATGTTGCAGAAAGTCACAATCCACTTTCCCTTGTTAAAGACCGTCCGGAGTGAAAGTTTCCGCTTTCTCTTTGCAGAGAAGCCATTTTGACGTGCCGCTTAAATCCGAGGGGTTTTTTTTTTAAAATAAACACCCCCCTCCCAGTCCGTTGAGCCTGGCTGGCAGCAGAAAAAAAGTTTTTTTTAAAACTCACTCTCTCCTCGCAGCTGAAGCCTCGGGAGCCCTTCCGACTGAGCCGATCAGCCCTCCTCATTGTTGTGAATGGCGCCGTCTTCCTTAGGCGAAGGGAGAACCCCCCGCTAGCATGTTCTCCCTCACCTGAGCCGCGCCGGAAGCCACTTCCTCCACCGCCGTGGGGGGGGGCGCCCCCCGACGAGCCGGCCCTACGGGAGACCCTCAAACAAGAGGAGTCTCGCCCCCGTTGGGGGGCAGAAGAAGAAACAAAGCGGCGAGCGAGCGCTAGGCTCGCCCGTCGCCGCAGGAGCCGGAACCGGAAGTCGTAACACGAAGTTTTGAGTGTTGTGGTTGTTATACATGTAATGTGGCAACTCCTCTAGAAACAGGGAGCTCACCTGGTTTTTAAAGCTGCATGAAAAATTCAACTCTAATACATAAGCTGGTCACGTTGGAATTTGAGGAAGAAAGTATTTAAAAGTAGTTTCCCATTTGCATTCTCCTATTTACTCGTAAGTGACCTATGTCTGAATCACTTCTTAGTAAAGAAGGCATCCTGAACTGAGCAAACATTTCTTCTATGCTTAGCTGACAAATTCTGTTTCATCTTGTCAGATGGAGGATCCAGCTTCTCCACCCACTATTTACCCTCAAGAAGTTGTGAAAACACAATCACTTTTCTGCAAGTGAAAGCCTAATCAACAATAATTTATCAAACTGTTTTGTTGCTGTTCTGTTTTGGATTTTTGTCCAAAATGAAAAGCCTTAAAACATCATTGCAAAGAATAAACAAAGATGCTATTAGTGTGTAAATTATTGTTATATATTGTTAATTACGTACCATCACCGACCTCCGCCTCTTCCGCCAATGTCTTAAGACATATTTGTTTCAACAAGCCGGCCTAGCCTAACCTCCCATGGGGACTTTTAGGTAGTTTTAAATTGGGTTTTTAAAATTTGGTTTTAGCGCAGGATAGGATTATTTAATAGTTTTTTATATTATATTTATTGTATTTTGTATGTCTTTTAAATTTCCTGTGCGCCGCCCTGGGTCCTCTGTGGAGAAGGGCGGGATATAAATTTAAATAAATAAATAAAAATAAATAAATAAATAAAATAAATATACACCATGACTGATATAATTAGCAAAAATATGGAGTTCAAGATTGCTACTCAATATGGGTGTTATGGTATAATTGGCTAGACAATAGATGCAGAGGTTAGGAAATTAAGAATGAAAGATTAACAAACTAGAAACAAATACAGGTACAAAGTTATATAGAAGAATATATATTGCAAGCAATATTATTATCAGACTGTGCACAACTGTAAAACAAAATGTATAGAGTGATAAAGGTATAGAATGTTATGTTAAAACCATAGAAACAATGGATACAATTATGATGTACAGTATTATGTATTTAAAAACAGACTATACTATGATTAAGAGAAAAATGGCCATGATCAGGGTGTATAACATCATAGATATTCAAAAAGGATTTGATATAACCAATATACTGCTGTTGCAATATTGAAATTGTGATGTAGAATAAAGGAAAATGTACAATAAAAATATTATTAGAAAAAAAAGATTACTGTGAATCCATCCATTAAAAAGATAGAGTTCCTTCGCCTCTTCTGCTACAAGATTGGTTACTGTTCAATAATTCAAATGATTAACAGTTTAGAAATAGTTAACTGTTGAAGGATTAGGGAATTTTAAACATTTGCTATGTCTGAGGAACATAAAAGAAATGGCACCTCTATCAGTTTCACAGCATGGCAATGCAACAGTAAAAACTGAATGGTTGCTTTCAGTCCATATGAACAGTGAATACCTTTATTGACCAAAGATGAGAATAATATGTTTTTTTTTTTAATGTTTAAAATATTATGATGAAATATCTTAGAATAACATCAAACCTTCTACCATGCTATGTATGATATGCAAAAGCAATGATCTTGGCACTAAGGCAGTAATGACCCATAACCTCAGTCAATTTTACATTTCAGTTATTTGCCTATATGAGGGCTTCATATTTCTCTCCTATTACACCACTGCTGAGCAAGCTGCCCTGGCTTCCAGTTCTTTTCTGGGTGCAATTCCATGTGTTCATTATCCCCTTTATGTGGGTGATATATGGGGAGGTTATTTGCAGAGATGCCTCTCCCTGAATATATCTACCCATCCTATCAGTTTATACTGGAATGGGACAACTTGCAGCTGCCATCTTGCTGTGATTATCTCACCACAGCCAACTCACTGTGGCTATTTCACCACAGCCATCTCAGCATGGCCATCTTGCTATGTGGCAATCTTGTCATGGCCAACTCATCATGGGACAGTTCTCCTCAGCCACCTTGCCATGTGACAAGTTGCCCACAGGACAATTCTTTGCATGATAACTCAATGTTATAAATGTTAACCACTGAAATGTTTCCAATGGAAATAATGTAAAAGAAACAGTGGCAGATGGCATTTATTGCATTGGGTTAACCCACATAGAATTGTCCCATGGTAAGTTGTCCCATGGCAACTGGGTTGCAATGAGTTGTCCTATGGCAGGTTGGTTGTGGCAAGATGGACATGGAGAGTTGGCTATAGTGAGATAAGCTTGGCGAGTTGTCCTAGATCCAGTTTAGGCAGGGTGGGAGCTCTCCAGGTTCCTTCCCTTAAATTTTGTCATCTGGTGGATCATCAGAAATGTTTCTTTTCCAAGAATGCTTCAACCCTTTGGAACACCCTCCTTCCACATATTGGGGGCCCCCCACCCTATTAGACTCCTAAGTGACTGTGAAGACCTGGCTCTTCCTCCAGTCATTGGGCAAGGATAGTGAGCCTAGCCAATGCAAAAGTAAATATAGAGTTAATGATAAGTTGTAATGTTCTAGGTAGAGCCTAGATATTGTATAGCAAATACTTTAATTCTATAAATTAAAAATGGTTCCTAACTGAATCATGGCAGGGTGAGTCTGAAAAGGTGTGCAATGTGATTCAGACTGAGTCATTTAGAAATACCTTTTGACACATTCTGATTTAGCCTCAGAATTCTGAGATAGTTGTGGCATTATTTTTTTACTTCAGTTTACTGTCCATCATGAATATATGAAATAGAAGCTATGCCATAGGGATAAACTGAATCTGCATGGAAAGTGTTAATTTATTTGACTGGGGAAAAATAGGACATATTTGCATGACTTAAACATCTGCCTTTTAGCCTTTCTCTTTATTCTACAATTTTTTTAGTGAATATGAATAAAATAAAATAAAATGACATTGCAATGAAAGCTTCAATGTTATTGATAATTTTGCAAATTTGCCACATTTGTTGCCATAGGATACAGATATTCAGTTGACCAAAGGTAGAAAGGTGTTCTAAATATATGTTATACATGCTCTTAAGTTTTCAAGATGATTTAATGCATTTGCCTTCAACAATTGTTCAAAATGTGAGAATACCAATTCAGACCAGAAACTGAAGCATGCATGGAATACAGGATCAAGGCTGAAAAGGTTCAGTCCACTAAGATGAAACAAGTGGTCCATCCATCCAACTGGCTTCAACACTTTGTCACTGTCAGCCCACGGATTTTGCCAAGCATACTCAAGTATATGTCTAGCCCATGAAGAAAACAACTCAGAGCAAGTTAAGCTGATATATAACTATAAATAACAAATGCTGTCAGTAGTCTTCTCTGCCCAGAATGCTATAGTTCTCCAGATGTTTACATCTTAATTAGACTAAGTAAAGTTGAAACATATGTCACCTAGGAGGACATGTTGTATATGTACATAGAAAGATATAGGTAGCTATATAAACATTGTCAGGATGTTTAGTCTTTAGCTGCTGCCTACCTTCTCCACCACCTGAGCCCAGACCAATTTGGTTGGTTGGCCTATGGCAGTTCATGTTCACTTTTCAAACTAGATTTGTTAAATTACAGTGCTAGCATCTTCCCATTGTAATGTAGTAGGGAAGAGATTTGGAAAAAGCCATTGCTTCATTTTTGTATTTTCTATGAATGGTTGTAGAGTTAGCCGTCAGGGTGCCGTCGGCCGGGCAATGCCGACTGGCGACACCTAGGGGAAGGGCCTTCTCTGTGGCGGGCCCCGCCCTTTGGAACGACCTACCCCCTGAACTTCGCACCATCTCGGACCTCCGCCTCTTCCACCAGTGTCTAAAGACACATCTTTTTCACCAAGCCGGCCTAGCGTAATCTCCCGCTGGGACTATTTTAGACAGTTTTAATTTGGGGATTTTAATTGGATTTTAGCATAGGATGCGAATTTAATATGTCTTTTAAATTTTGTATTTTGTCATTTTGTATGTTTTTTAAATTCCTGTGTGCCACCCTGGGTCCTCTCCGGAGAAGGGCGGGGTATAAATTTAATTAAAATAAATAAAATAAATAAATTAGCATATAAATGCCATTTGGGAAAAGCCTTCTAAGGTTTAAAAAATATAAATTATGGTGGGATTAACAAATATAAATAACTACTAATATGCAGTAATACAATTTGAATCAATAAATATTATAATGGTGATTAAAATAAAAATGATGCTTTTAAAAAAATAAAAAAGCCATAATGTACTGATATATTATTACTATAAAGCTATCTTTGTCTTGTCACATATTAAATCTTGATTATACTAAAATATATTTCTGCTTCTCATTTTTATAATATAAACCCATTTCAGAAATCAATAAAAACACATTTCTGAATCCACTTTCTTCTTCAAATGCCAACATGCGATATTTCAACCCCATCATAAGACAAACTAACTAGCTAATGTATTGTATTGTGTTGTGTTATATTACTTTTTCAGAGTCCAAAGCTGTTGGTAGTTTTCCCAAGCTCTGCTTTATGTTTGTTCCACTGATTCATGAATCCTAAGTAATGTGCCCTTACTGATTCAGATACTGAGGATAAAAAGGGTCAGTTATTCAGTTATGTATGTATGTATGTATGTATGTATGTATGTATGTATGTATGTATGTATGTATGTATGTATGCTACAATCTCTTCTAAAATATATTGTTTAGCCTTGTGTGTTGTCACACCAAACACTAATAGCACAGTTAGATACTGTTTCACGGTGCTTTGCAGCCCTCTCTAAGTGGTTTACAGAGAGACAGCATATTGCCTCCAACAATCTGGATTCTCATTTTTGTGACCTTGGAAGGATGGAATGCTGACTCAGCCTTGAGCCAGTGAGTATTGAACTGCTGGCAGTTAGCAGAATTAGCCTACAATAATGCATTCTAACCATTGAGCCATCATGGTGCTATCAATGACTCTGACAGCTCTTGCAGGAGTCCAACACATCTTTTAGCAGGCAAAGTTTATTTAAACTTCAGATAAGGAGATGAAAGGTCTAGTATGAAGGGAACAGAGAATCCCTTCAAGGGAGAAGAAAGTGAATGCCATACTGATGTCATAGCAGCAGTGATCAATGCAGTGAGTAGGTCTTCCGAGATTAATAACATGGTTAATCTATGCCATGAAAAAGTACAGTAGAGTCATTCATTATTCGTGAGGGATAGTAAACAGCATAATTTTCTATTTCCACATCTTGGGCAAGGTTTGCAAATGAGCTCTTTAATAGTGAGTCAGAATTTAGTGACTAAAAGAGATTTATCAAGCGACTGAGGAAAGAAGAATGTGGTAGGTTTCCTATGCAGCTCATAAATCATCAGGTTATTTAGCAGAGATGTTCTCTGAACTTTTGTATTTTCTCATGCCATTTGATTCATCTCAACACCCTGCAGCTATTTCTTCAGACAAAAGTAGAACTTGAAGGGGTTATTTTTCTTCATATCAGCTGTATATAAGAGACAGTAAAACACAAATCCAGTTTTTAAAGATAGAGTGTTTACTGTATTTCTAAGAAGAAAGTTAGATTCTTATTCAACTATCATAAAATGTAGACTACAGTATTGCACAGGGAATTAATGATATATCTCTAGGGCTATTCTAACGATTATTTCAAGCAGAGCAGGCCCTCCCTTTCTCCTGCTACAAATTAAATCCAATCCTAGCTGGATCACATTTTAAATTTTAACTATCAAATAATCCCACCCTATCACCTTAGTTTTCATGTATATTTTATGCATCAAATCAATTTTGGTTGCATTAATGCTGCTATTTGGGTTGTTGTTTTTTTAACTCAAACATGGCTGGCACTGTATCTATAGCAGTAACTCTGATAACAGATGCAACATAAGTGTGTGATTTCAAATGATGGGCTTTAAAGTTCAAAACTAATACTTATTTTCCATGTTTTATTTGTTTTATTTATATTACTTTCCATTTCCATCGAACAGTGTGGAATCAGGGTTTTAAACAATCTAAATCCACATATTTATAATATTCATCACAATACTATTAATAATATAGCTATATATCCATAGTTACAATAAAACATAATATCTTCATCATCAAGTCCCCTCCACATTATCATTCCCTTTTTTTATATGTCCTCTTTTCTAGCTTCTATTTCTATTATCTAACAATTTGTAAAATACATCCTACACCAAGAAATACTCAATTTCTTTTTTTATCTTTAATAATAAGCGTTAATCTATCCATTTCTGCACAGTCTAGTATTTTCTTAATGACACTTTCAGCTGATGGTATTTCATCCTTTTTCCAATGTTGTACACATGCAATCCTAGCTGCAGTTTATATATATAATACCAGATACATAGTCTTTTTCTCATATTTGTCCCGTCGAATGCACAGCAGAAATATTTCAGGTTTCAAGGCAATGTGCTGCTTTATCATTTTTTCCAACCAAGTATGTATTTTCATCCAAAATGTTTTAACTTTTGGGAGTGTAGGTCACATATGATAAAATGAACCTACTGATTGGTTGCATTTCCAACATTTAGGGTAAAAAACTAATACTTTGAATTGTACTCAGAAACAAATAGGGAACCAAACCAAGAATCTGGAATACAGTTGTTAATGCTCTGGCCACCATAATTTACCTAACAACTAGACTGCTACACTCTGAACTAATTGAAGCTTCCAGATGCCTTCCAAAGATAGCCCCAGATACAGCACATTGCTGCATCCCAGTGAAGTAGGGTTGAGATCATGTGCCATTATTGTGAGATTGTTGTATTTTAGCTAAGTCTGCAACTGATACATCAGCATAAGCTGGACAAATGTTGCCTTGTCTAAAATGTTTATCTGTCTTTCTAGCAGTAGCTATAAATGCAAGAGAGTCATCAGGTTGTAAAACTCCTCTTAAATGCTACTCTAATAAGAGATAATGCTGGAGACAATTCAACCTGCTGATGGATAAAAAGCAACTCCATCTTACTTGAGTTCAGCTTCAGCCTGCATTCAAATCTATATAGGCTCCAGATGTTGGGTCGAGATTTTGAAAGTAACTCTTCCACAGCCTAGAGTACTAATGTAAAATTAGGTATTATTGGAATACTAATAGCACCCTACCACAAACTAATGGAATATCTTTCCTAGTGGGGAAACATTAAAACATTGGGGAAATTGGACTCAGCTTTGGGGCATCTTACAAAGAAGAAACTTATCTATCTTGCCCCACTATCGCATCCATTGAGGAGGGAGGAGAAACACAATAATACAGATTGTTTAATTTACAATCCATACAGCAGGGGTGTCAAATTGAAGACCTGTGAGCTGGATCCAGCCCATGGGGTGCCTAGATCTGGCCTGTGGGGCTGCCCTGGAAACAATGGACTGGCCTGTGGTGCCTCTGCCAGAAGAAATGGCGTTCAGGAGCACCGCGTGTGGCCTCCATGAGCTCTGTTTTCACTGGCAGAGAGCTGCAGGAAGCCATTGTGACCAACAACAAAGCCTCAACAAGTGACATTGAGCTGGCCATGCCCACTCCAGCCAGGCTCCCCTGCCCCCCTCCCCGAGGTCAAACACAACCCTGATGTAGCCCTCCATGAAATTAAGTTTGACACCCCTGCCTTACAGGTTCTTCAGAGTCTACTATGATTCTCAGAGTGTTGAAATGTTCAGTAAGACTATGACAGGCATATTCCCTTCCTATCCAAATCACACAAAGGTCATTCATTTAAAAAAAAAACCCAATGCTTTTGGTTGTACAGTGGTTAGAATGGCCATAGCCTAGGGAGTTTGATTCTGATGTGGCTTGAGGTTGATTCAGGCTTCCATCCTTCAAAGGTTGGAAAAATGAGGACCCAGATTGTTGGGAGAAACATGCTGACATTGTAAACCACCCAGATAATGCTGTAAAGCACTATGGGGTGGTATATATATCTAAGTGTTATTGCTATTTTGGTCTTGTGCCAGGTAATTGCTGTAGGGTATCTGTAAATAGTTTCATGTCTAGAAAGGAAAGGTTAGAATCAGAGCAAAAGTATCTAACATACAGGGATTCAGAGGTACCATAGCCACTTCAAGTCTACTCCCACCTCTCTTCCTGCAGCGAGGCATTGATAGACTTCCAATTACAATGTGTCCCAGGCCATTAAGACCCATGAAGTAGCCATGATGAGATTAGAACAAAGTGGGCAGGTACAGCTGAGACAAACTCTTATCTACTTCATTGGAATGCACAAATCAAACAATTTCTTTTTCTATTCTTTCTTATTTGTTCTGAAAAAGATTAATCTGAAAAGAAAAGACAAAGCAAGGTCTTTTGAAACAGCACTCTTGGATGGATAGGGTGGTCTAATTAAAGTTGTCAAAAGTTGTAGTTTATTGACTCTGTGACTTCAGTTCATTTTAGACCAAACCTGTCTTGAAAATTCTAAAACTTTTCATTTCTGGAATGAAGACTAAGCTCTGCATGATTAGGGATTAATGCCAATCTTGGCCACTTGTGAACTTCAACTCCCAGAATTTTCCAGCCATCGCATGCCAGTTGAAGTCCACAAGTCTTAAAGTGATCAAGGTTGGAGACCCCTGGCATACACCATTTCCGTCCACCTAATCGTATCTTTAATGATACTAAATAAAGAAAGAATTACATACTACTTATTTTGCACCTCTATTCTGCTGCTGGTTTATAATTAAAATTATTTAAGAATTAAGCCAGGTGCACTCATTACACACACTATGTTTTCCAACGTGTCTTGAAAAACCTAGGTCTTCTGAAAATCTAGATTTTAAAATAGATACAGTAAATATAGTAGGAGATTGTTCATATTGTTGATAGGGGTTTTCTCCTTTTATCTCTTTCCTATTTGTCTCTCTGTGTTTTTGCTTGCTTTTTGTCCCATTTAACTAGTTTTCATGTTTGGTGATATTTAATAAAGAACAGTCAAACAGTATTTTTGCTAGCTAAATTGAGTTTTGATCTGGATATAAGGACTGATGTGGAGTTTGCTGCATGCAAATTAAATTGGAAATTACTCATAGTAATTTTTCAAGATATGTCACCCACTTTATGCAAACAACCCTTTCAACTTTGCAGTGCATCAAACAGTCCATTCTCTAATTTTTCAGGCCAATTTTAAAACATTTGCATAAAATATGTTTCTTAGCAGAGTAATGATTATATTTATCAAAAATTAAATGAAATGCTTTCTTTGCAAATAATGGTTTATACCTGAGGTATATACCTGAACATTCTACAGGTGACATTGTATCAATTCTTTAACTTGTTGAAGTTCTTGATATATATTTTAAAAGAAAAATGTCCTGTCTTTGTCACATTTCTGATTAATTATTTATTCTTGGAGCATTTGATGTGGCTAAGACAATTATAGATGATGATTTAGAGAATGATCAACGATAAGTTAAAATGTCAGAATATAAAATAGAACTAATTAACTCTGGGATACATTTTCTGCTTTTTTAATCAATAGCTTGAACAAAGGCACACAACTGTAAAAGCTATCACAATTTAGTCTTAACATAGTGTTTTATTATATCCAAACTATTCCTAGTGCTTTACTTTCACAACTTCTCTTTACAATTTTTTATTTCACTAATTGAGTGCAATGTTGAGCAACGATATGAAAATATCCTTTCCTAAATATTTCTTCAAGATCACCTCATGCAATGTTGATAATTAAATCTCATAAGTAGAGAAGTAAAAAAAGCTCTGGATTCAAATGAAAAAATAAAAATGCATAGGAAAAGAAACAG
The DNA here is from genome assembly GCA_039707465.1 of Rhabdophis nuchalis. NCBI lineage: Eukaryota > Metazoa > Chordata > Lepidosauria > Squamata > Natricidae > Rhabdophis > Rhabdophis nuchalis. The sequence goes on from CM077645.1 coordinate 170,894,279, forward strand.
GGAAGTGTGTTATATTAAAGTAAGAGAAACACACATATCCAGCACACATATATTTTACTAAATAATGAAAACATTTGCAACCAGTCTGTCTTCCATTGAGCATCTGTAAACTGCACAGATCATAAAGAGGGCTGAGAAAATATATAGAGATCCCTCACATCCTAGACATACACTTTCAACTTCTCTTCTCAGGAAGCCGCTATAGGGCATTGCATGCCAAAACAGCACAAAAATTCCTTCCTCCATGCAATCACTCTGCTAAACACATAACTCTCACAACACTGTCTTGCACCATGTAGTAGGCTGTATTGCTATTATCCTTAACATCTTTTTCATCTTCTCATCTTTCTCATCTCATCTTCTTACTACCTTCTCCTATTGGTATCTTATGATTTATCACTTGTTGCTTGTATCTTATGGTTATGATTGTATCTTATGATTTATGATCTATGGCTTGTCACTTAGTTGTTTGTATGTATTATTGGAAGAAATGTCCATCTGGGTTCAGTTCCAAGCAAGGGGAAAAGACACTGGAAACATGGAGGCTATTTGGAAAGATGGTTTTAATGATGGACAGGACCACATGGCAAAAAGGGGATCACATGCTTCGAAGATGTTGAGTGAAGAAAAAGAAGGAAAGGGACTTGCTGAGAGTTCCTGAATTTTTTATACTCTCTGTTCGGCCCCACCTTTCTGTTTCCTGTTCCTGTGTGAGAAATGTATTCTGATTGGTTGTCAGACTCCCACGGGTGGGGGGGTCTTAGCTAACTTTGTTGGTTGTGTGTCTTTTGAGTCCCAAGCTTGGTTGAGTTCCCAGATGCCATGTGGTGAGTTCCTGTTGCATATGGGTCTGCTTGAAGTAGGTAGATCTTTGTTATGTAGAATAGACTGGCTCATTTAATGGCCCATTGACAAAGGTGGGGAGGAGCTATTAAGACACAAAGGTCTTATGCTCTAAAAAAAAGAGATAGCAATTTCATCTTCTTTCTAAAATTATTCATTTTGCTTGTAGTGTACATCTGACTCATTTTGAAAAATCATCTTAATGTGCTTTCTTGGAAGCTGTCAGGCCAACTGTTTATCAATATAAAAGAGACATTAGTGCTATCCTACATACATCTCTATTGAAAATTTATTATGAAGTTTTATATTTTAACCGTACTCTTTCAGTGTAATAGAGCAAGGTGCTTTAACACTGTTCAGATTAGTATCTTTGACATAGTTGGTGTGTGTGTGTGGGGGGGTGTTTGCTCTGTGAGTGTTAAGTATGATTGTTGTGGCTTTCATTGTTCAGTCATTTTTCCAGTATCTGCACCCTTTCTGGTTTTCCAAACATCTGTAAAATGCCAATGGGATGATGAGCAATGGACCTCCCTCAGCTGAGCAAAGCCAACATCCACCAGCACTTTCTAAATTCTTGCAACTATGAAATATTCCCAAAAGACTAGCAAAAGAAACTCTAAAGCAACTTCAAAGCACATCGTGACTAAGCAGTAAAAGTGTCATCCTTTTTTTTTGCAGGACAAGAAAATGCAGTGATAATTTTTGGTACAATATGCATAGGAACACCTCTGTCGGACTTAATGCTGTCTGACTTAAATGTGGCACTTCAATGTTTTGTTGAATAAATGTAATGTCCCTCATACTTATACTTTCTACACAGTAGAGTATCTGCAAAATGTGGTTAAAAAGTCAAGATGGCAGCCACAATGCTGCTATATAGATTGGGTTCCAATCCTAACAAAAAGCCTGTTAGCTGGATCCTGCCAGATTTGTCACTTCAGCAAGAAGGGACTTATGAAAGACATTAGATGGTCTCATTCCATATCTTTCACTAATGGATGCCTTTAGTTCAAAATATTTTAATATACAGTATATTTACAGAACAATAGCAACAGCAATAGCACTTAGACAACTCTCTGAACAATTGACATTGTCAGCGTATTGCACCCAACAATCTGGATTCTCATTTTACCAGCCTTGGAAGGATGGAAGGCTGAATCAACCTTAAGTCTTGTCAGGATCGAATGCCAGAGATTGTGGGCCGAGTTATCCCGTAATACTGCATTCTAAACACTGAGCTACCAGAGCTCTGATTAACAATGATGCTCCACTTTAAATTCTTAAGAGAAAAAAACATTTTAACAATAAAACAATGTTAAATATTTTTATCATGAAAAAAAAAAGAATCAAGAGATACAAAATTAATTGATATAATAACTCTTGCATGCTTGTTTATTTAAAAGTATTATAACCCCCCCCCTTTCTCTCTAAAACTTTACCAACTAACCAATAATTTTTAAATAGACATTTAACATTATTCACTATTTGTGTGATACAGATAGATATATTTTGCATGTTGAAATGTAAGACATTTTATTATGCTTTTCTAGATTTTATTTCCTTATGTTAATACTGTCAAATTATATTGCAGGGAATCACAAATTATTTTTTTTAAGAAAAGGTAGACAGGGAAACAATCTTTATTTTCGTAACAATGAATATATAATTAAAACTAGCAGATTGCTGTATTGTTGTTTCCTAGGTTTTTCCCAATTCCAATAAACCTCGATAATTTTCCTCAGTTATCATAGTTATAAGTAAACCTGAGATAAGGCAATTACACGAATATTTCCAAGGTTGCCTGGATATGAGTTTGCAGCAAGTTAATTAAAGTCAATCAGGAGTGAGAAAGTACTTAACACTACAGATTTCTACATTTGTTAGATATGTGAATGTGGGAAAGGTTAATTAGAATCAACCCAGAGCATAGTAAATATTAAAAGTATGTTCTAGGGTTCATTAAACTGACAAAATCCAAATACACAAAATCAACTTCACAATGATAATCTGATCTACATATTTAGTTTTACATCCTTATTCTTCCTTTCAATTTTCTTAACTTATTATATCCAGTAAGTCCTGTTGATATTTTTTAAAGGTTCATCAGATAGTATGGCAAAGCTCAGTCTAAGTTTTTCTTTGCTTTTATTTTGGTTTTATGTTATAGATTGTTTTTAATTCTGATAGTGATTTGATGTTGAGCTATCTAACACTCATCAGGCAGGGTATCAGTACTTAAAATATAAACAAGGAGAAATAAATATTCTGGAAACAAATCCTATTTCCAATGTAATAAGTCTGAATCCTTTTTTTTCCAATCAAGAGATGTTACATGAAGGAAATGTCAGCATGCAATAAAATATAAAGTTAAAAAAATGAATCTATTTTTTGTTTATGCAAAATACTTTAAACTACCTGTTGTGTGTGTTTGGAAAAAGATTAGCTGTAAATTTGCTGATTGATTTGTCTGGAAAAACTCTTCAACAAATTGGTTTTTGAATCTGAATGCGAATGAATGGAGAAATTCTCTGGAGAAAGCAATTATGTTTGGAAGGGTTAATGGTAAAAGGAAACCTGGCCACCAAAGAACACGATGGCTGGACATCATCATAACTGACACCAGCCAGAGCATAGAACAACTCAAAGAAGTAGTGCAAAATCAGAAGATGTGGCCACTGTGGTACACCAAATTGCCAAGAGTTGGATATACAGTAACTGAATTCATCATAATCTCAGAAATCTGGAAGAGATTGCTAGCGTTCAAGAATCTAGAACCCAGGTAAGATGAATTGAAACTGTTAATCCAATGCAAATATTTTAAGTTAAGTAGGACATACTCTCAGATAGCTGAGTTCTGGAGAGTTACTTTTACTTAATAAGATGCCTGCCAACTGTATTAAGCCCACATAATTAGAGGATAGAGGATGAAAAGAATCCTATTTTTTAAATTCATGGGAATATATTTGGCAATATGTTTAAAGGACATTCGGCCTGAAGGTAAAACTGTTTCAAAGTTATTAGAAGATCGCTACAAATTACAGAAAATGAATAAGAAATTCGTTTCTTTTCCTTTTTGACAGATAAGTCCAGAAGCAAAATAACACACACACACACACAAAATGATGATTCATACAATTACTGCTTGCAAGTGAAACTAAGTTTTGATTCCTTATTGTTTCTGCCAGAGTATTAAAACATTAAAATGCTTTTAATAGTAGCTTATATAGTAATATATTCAATTCAATCAGAATAGAGCTGGAATGGACCTCAGAGGTCTTCTAATCCACACACCCCTCGGCCTCCGGCTGGGCCCCAGGCCAACATCACCTTTACTAAAGACACTTTAATTTTTTAAACAATCCACGCTTTTTCAAAGCATTTGCATATAATTTTGAAATCATATTATTTTTTCAAAAAGTTAAACAAAAGGTAACGAGCATCCTGCTACCTGAGTTGAGGCATCATTTAGTCTAGTCTAACATTCATTATTAAATAAATGCTAGACTAGACTAAATATTATTATAAAGTGATAAGCTTTAACCAATGAGTGTATTCCTTGTTCGTATCCTGTTCCTGATCTTCTGAGGACATTATTTTGTAATATTTTCAAGGGCTGTAAGAATACACTCTATATTGGTTGAGTTTGGCAACTATTCATATCTATATAAATAAAAATGTAAAATAGTTTGTGCAAAGCCACTAATCTCAGAAGGTACTGTACCGATCGACACCAAATTTTCACACAATGTTCCCAAGGACTTCCGATGCAATCATACGTACATTTTGTGTGGCTGGCACATGTGTGTCATGTGCAAGCAGCACAAACGTAAAAGGTACTCACTTCTTAGTTTTTCACCTCCCTATAGCTTCTCACATCTGGCTGCTTCTTATGATGCGTCACGCACACACCCCTTATATTTCTAACAGTCATTTCCTCAGCAACAAAATAAGCTTCCAATGTTCCCACACTCCATGGAGGCCTACTAGGCCATGACACACTCCCAGGTAGACCATTTTTGGTTCCAGGAGGCTGTATGGATGCCTAACAGGCCCAAAACTAGGCATGGGGGGGGTGGCACACTCCCAGGTGGACCATTTTTAGTCCCAGGAGGCTGCATGGTAGGTAGGTAGGTAGGTAGAGGGATAGAGAGAGATAGGGAAAATATAGCAGCTAGCTAGCTAGGTAGGTAGGAAGGTAGGTAGAAGGGTAGAGAGAGAGGGAGAATTACAGTAGGTAGGTAGGTAGAGGGATAGAGAGAGAGAGAGTGAGAAACACAGTAGGTAGGTAGGTAGGTAGATAGGTAGGTAGGTAGGTAGGTAGGTAGGTGGAGAGAGGGGGAAATACAGTAGGCAGGTATGTTAGGGGTTATACGGTGGTTGTGTGTACGTGTTTGTGTGTGCAGGTGTACATCTACACACAGATTGGTTGGCCATTTAACCAGACTGGACTACAGCAACGTGTGGCCGGGTACAGCTAGTTTTTAAATACATGCAGAAATAAGCATGAAAAAGATTTATTTCAAATTTTCAGCAAAAAAAGCATATTGCATCTGATCCAGCAATTACTTCATAGTTTGGTATTGTCATGTCAGCTACAACATAGAAATCAGAAAGATTAAGGGATGTTGACAATCTGTAATTAATCACAAGTGTTTTGTTGCCAAACGAAAGTAAAATATTTTAAATTATTGTAGTAATTGTATATATTTCACTTATTTTAAAATTGGGCATTGCTTAGACTGATTTATGGGAGAAGAGTAGCCATATAAATCAAATTAAATCGATCAATAGATATATTTTTGAATGTTTACATGTAACAAATTTTTAACATACATCTCATTTAAAACAAAGCACAATACAAAATTCTGATATTTTAAAAATAGTTTTACACATTAAAGAATTAGAATAGGTATTAGAGGAATTAAAATGCTGTAAGAATTTATTGTACCTTCCCTATGAGAAAAAATGAAACCAACTGAGATAGTTTAATTTGATAACAGAAATATAAAGTAGTTCAACAATGAATCCCCAGTTTGAACTCCCAAAATAAATTCAAGCTCAAACTTATTTTTTCCCATTTTTTCCATAGTATGGTCTTAAAAAAAACAAAAAACTTACAAGCCTGACTGATTGAAAATCATATGAGGAGCATTATGAGAAGCCCTATTTGTATGGGCCAATACAATACAGAGTAACAACGGTCTTCATCCTTCAAACTGGTAATAGAGAAAACAGTAGGAACCACTTCGAACACTAATTAAATCCCAGTTGGTTAATAGCTGAATCCTTTGCAGCTACAACATAACTTTATTCAGCTTTTCTGCTCAATTGGACCAAGGATGAAAGGATATCTTTTCATCTCTGCCCACTATTCTTAAAAATTATATAAATCCCATGTTAGGCTATCTCTAATCTTTTTGTTCCTGAGTTGGTATCTGAAAGAATTGGCTTGGAGAATGTGAGATAAATGATTCTGGACAAATGCAGTCACAATATCCATCAATTATACATTCAACTTGACTCTGTATTTGTTGTTATCAATGTCTCATCATTTTAAATAAATTAATATGATAAATTGTCCTGCTATTCATGATTTGCACAGCCATAATAAAATATCGACATGTATAAAATACCGATGCCATGCTTTCAATTAATTCTTTGCATTCTTAAGTTGTGTAAAAGCAAAACAGGAAAAAAAAATCTATAAATGCATGATACCATTTCAGCTGAAACTGTTGAAGAAGAATGGGACTCAGAAAAATGCTTCTTGTGCCATGTTTAGCTGTTAAAATCCGTGCTAGTCTACAGAATAAATTCTGCATATGCTAGGATGAATGAAGTACCCAGAGAGATACATGTAAAATTTGTTAGAAGGTCAACCAGAGAGGAAATCTTGAAGGCGCAAAGAGGGAGTCCTATGATTTACCAACAAAAGGAGATTACCATCTTGAAGCAGATTCCAAGAAAAATTAGAGAAGCCAGAAGGAAATTTTCCTTCTTGTCTAAAACATTGTTTGATCATGGGATCTGGTTCAAGTGGGTGATACCCGAAGGGATGCTGGTGTTCTGGGAAGGAGGTAGAGTAAAGATTAAAACAGTTGCTGAGGCGGAAGCCTTTCTTAAAAAACATTCCTCTGTCCTGGGAGAAGATCCAGGGGGGGCAGGGGGAGCCATGGCCCCGCCCGCTGGGGGCCCGGGGGAGAAGGGGGAAGATACAATTGCCAAGAGACTTAGATCTAAAAAATAACTTTGCCCTGGTTTTTCTTTTGAGTAATATTGTATGATATTTGTAATCTGGATTTTTGCAATTGACTGACAGTATATAACTGAAAAATTTAGGAATATGTACTTGCTCCCAGCTTGTAGTGTTATGTGAAATGTTTCTTTTTTTTCTTTTTAATAATGTAATTTGAGGTTCCGGAGGAGCCGACGACTTTGACGTGACCACTCTCAAAATTTCTATGTAACCCTTACCCTACCCCACAAAAAATGTAAACTCAATAAAACTTTTTCAATATAAAAAAAAGAAAAATGCAAAGGAAATTTGAATTGTGTAATCCTTTGCATTTTTCTGAGTCCCATTCTGAGACAAATACAGGTATCCTATTTTTAAAAAAAACTCAGGAGGAAGATCTCTTAGACTGGAGATTTTTTTAAAAAAAGGAAGCATAATGACAATTCATATAGCATTTGCTTTTGAACCAAGATCCTTCATCTTAATTCTAAGTTCTAGTTTTTTGAACATCAGAAGGAATGTGATGAGTTAATAATTGGAAAATGCATTTCCGCTAAAGTTCTTTCTTTTATATATAAAAAAGTATTTTTCTAAGACTGGCATTATTTCTATTTCTGTTCTCTACAGTGAAAATGATTTTGGGTGTTGCCAATATGTATTTTCTCATTTCTGTTAAAACAAGGAGCTAGGGATCTCTGTTTTGCAGACTTGGTAAATACCAGAAGAAATTTGCTCAGGAACAGATGCCATTCTTGACCAAGTTGCCAGATCAATATGTAGAAATGAACAAAATAGTTTTCACATCAAATGTTAAAGGTAAAATCTGGATCGGCACTGTCCATTCTATATTTGTGATAGTTAAAGCAAAACTAGAATGGGTTATTTGGACTTCACATTAAAAAAAAAATGTAACCCCTCCCCCATTTTTAAACTGTAAGATCAAATTTCTATTGGATCCCCAGATCCTTTGTTCTAGTGAACATTCCTATTATTTTATTAACAAATACAGAAAAATGTCAGTCTACAAAATTGTCTGCCAAAGAAGAAAGTAAAAAATAATTTTTTTGAGGATCTGCAGATCCCTTGATATTGAATTGTGACCTTTCTAGATGATTAGATATTATTTGAAAGGACTATGCAGGGAATTTGTACCTACATTAGCAGCCAATGGTTGGATGAGAATAATACATTAATATTATGAGCAACATATTAGAGCAGTTTTTATTACTTAATTTTTTCTTATATATTTCTGAACGAATTTGAGGACAAATCATACAGTAACATTAGAGAAATTGATGAGATGTTAGGCTTGTTCATGACAAAATGAAGAAATATTATAATCATGTTTCAAACTTTAATCCATCTGATGCTGGTGCCTTGATAGACTGTAATAATGTTGACAAAGAAATTAATCTATGGAACTATAACAGCAGTTTATTATGCACCGATATATTTAATTCAATAATAGTTTACTGATTAATTTCAAAGCAGAGAACAGGAAGGCAAAAAGCATAATAATTCATTTTGCAAGTATGATCTATGGGAGCAAACCTACTGAAAGACATATTCTGTAACCATTAAGATGATTGGTTAGCAGGATCAGCATTAGAATACATTCAGGTTTAAATTCTAACTTCAAAAATGTATTTAATTTGAATACTTCAAGACTAAAAGGAAGACTAAGCAAATTCTAAATGACTATTGGGTATTTTAGTGTTTAATGGGATTTTAGCACAGGTATTATATTTAATTCGTTTTTATGCTATGTCTGTATATTTATTGTTTTATTTTGTCCTGTGCACCGCCCCGAGTCCCTGTGAAGAGAGGGAGCGGTTCTATAAATTAAATATATTATTATTATTATTATTATTATTATTATTATTATTATTATTATTATTATTATTATTATTATTATTATTATTATTATTATTATTATTATTATTATTATTATTATTATTATATTAGTCAGCAAGTAAAACTTCTCTCTTCAAGTCCAAACAAGCAAACACACAATATTTCTCTAGCAAATCATCTAGATTTTGGGAGCAATAATATTATTTTATTATTGTTCATTTCACTATTCCATCTATGACACTGACTTATTTTTCTTTTTCTTGCATTTAACACATTTCTGTTCCCATGTGATGGATTGTGTAGTGAATAGGATGCCATGAGCCAGTTAGATTAGATGATTTCATTGTGACTAGTATCAGTTTATTTAAAGAAAGAAACTTTGTAAATAATGCCAATTTCATTCAAAATGGGTCAGATAAGAGTTTGTGAAAGCCAGGAGTAATTCTGTATCCTGCCTACATATTACACTAACATTTAAAATAATTTCTATTTGTTAGAAGGTACCTTCAGATTGAAAAGGATATTTTTGTTACTGCTCTAAGTGTTCTGGACCAAAATTTTAGGCAAGTAAGCAATTTGCTGCCTGGAATTTTCTAATGCTTTGTTTATATTTAACGTTACACATTGAATTGCTCTGATTAATTCTAACCTAATAAGGCAATCTCCCTCCCAATTGGGTTATTAAGCACTGGGTAATGAATCAGAAAAACAGACTTATTTATGTTTCCTACTGGTAAATGCATTTCTCTATTTTAAACCTAAAGATGGGTTAAATGAGCATAACTCTTGTGTAGCTTGGACATAATATACTTTTATTTTTAAACTTCTTTTATTGCTTATACTGTGCTGATATTTAGATGTTGTTTGGATTTTAATAGTGATCTCTCATTTTCAAAGTGATTAAATGAATTAATTTAATGAAATTAATGAATGAAATATTGAACATTTTACTTAACTCTTATGATTTTCCTAAGTTTTCTGCTTTGCTTTATTTTTCGTACTTTTAATCTTTTTTTCAATAATGCTTAAACCCCCTGAGTCAAGCATGTAAAAATAGGTCTCTCTTAAATGTAACTGTTAGCAATCAATGTTTCGTAAGTTATTTACTCTTAAGAGTAAACTATCGGTAACTGCTGATTTTTGATAGTACCAATATTTATATACTGGCAAATGCTACTGGACCTTCTATTATGTCTGGTGTCATGTTTTCATTAACTGTTCCAAAATAAACAAAATAAATATTTTTCATAAACGTTTGAGGGGGGAACCTGGAAGAACAGGCTTTGGTATTGCATTTTTTAAAAATGAATATATGAAAATTTTTTGCAGGTGAAACAGTGCATTTTTTTTTCCCCAAGAGGAAAGAAATATATGTCTGGATTGATCTAACTGAACTTGAAGTTCTCAAACACAAAGTCTTATCTACTGTGGCATTAAGAAGCTAGTAACCAAAGGGTACAATGGTTTTTAATAAATACATCGTTAATGATCCAGTTTTGAAGGACTCCAGAAAAGACAGTGTTTTTAAGGGCTAATCAACGGATGTAATGCAAGGACCAGGGAGGCAGATTCTTTCACTCTTTCATGAATTTAATTCTTTCACTGCTGGAACATCTGAGATTATGGACCAATCTTGATATGTGATGAAAAGATAAATTTCTCTCATGACATTGTTCCTGTATCTCTGCCAAGTCTATTGTTCTAAAGCAAAGAAACAAAAGAGCTAATATGGCTGCACTCTTGAGTCACTACAACAATATATATCATAGAATTAATGTTTTTTAAGGCCATTTTATGTTTGAATATACTTTCTGCCAGCAACCTTTTTAGGTTGTGCATTTGTTTTGACTTCAACTGTGTCTTTGCTTTTAGAGATTCTCAGATTAAACCTGGCAGCACATAGACATATTCAATTCCATCTTTGCTAAGTCCAAACTAGAGCATGTGATAACTGAGCATTGCTTCTGGGTTTTATTAAAAGCATTATATTTTAACACCTCAGCTCAGGTACACTGCAACATAACGGGCCATCTCTCTAATGTTATTTTGCTCCACAAGGGCAATCAGGCAAGGATATGTGCTTGCTCCTTTACTGATCAATCTCTATCTGACAGATTTATCCCAGGCTCTTAGCAAAATTGATGCCTAGCCACTAAAACTGTCAACATGGAAAAATCTGCATTTTAATGTACAGTAGTCCAATGGTGTGATGTTACTCCCTCAGCCAAATCTTGGTTTACAGTAGCTACTGACCTATAGCTGAACTTGCCAACAATTTTTTAAAAAAATATGTTACCTACCATGAAGGCTCCTTGGTGTTCTCTGAGCTGGGTTGTTTTCTTGCAGACATTTCATTAACCAAACTAGGTAACATCATCACAGCTAGTAAGGAGTGCAGTTTGCTATCAGTTTACAATATATCTAGTGGCTTGCCTATCAGTGTTGGTGGGGGTGATCTTAAAGATACTTTGGTTGGACTGCTTGATGTTTGCTATTTGGTTGGGCTGTTTGCTGTTAACAGTTTCTTGATTGGGGTATAGTTTACTTGATTATTGGTCTTGGAGTTAATATATGCTGAGCTGGATGCTGATTGGTGGGGAGGGGCTTGGATCTTTTTGTTTCTTTTTTTGTTGTTGTTTTGTTTCCAAAGAGTTTTATTTGTTTTCAAAATATGCATGCGAAAGGGAATAGGGTGTATATAAAATTTTGGTAGCTCCCATGCCGGTGGTGGCAGTCCTCCCAAACTTCATAAGTTTACAATTTAAAAAAATAACTGATAAGCATATACAGAGTTTACATTGTGTCAACCAAGTGTTCAATCGTTTCTTTCTTTGCCATTTTCTATTGTATCGACAATTACAATAAAATTTCAAATAAAATCATTTTTGTGATCTGATTCTTTTCGATATTGCATCTTCTTCCTTGTCACCAGGTGGAGCCGTTGCCCCTTTCGTTCCCCCATCTCTGTCCTCTAGGAGAGATGAGTGATTTTGAAGAAAGGCTTCCGCCTCATTTAATGTTTTAATTCTTATATTGCCCCCCTCCCAGAAGATCAGCATTCCCTCTGGCAATAACCATTTGAACCAAATTCCTTTGTTGTATAATTCCTTAGACAAGAAGGAGTATTTCCTTCTTGTTTCCCTATTTTTTTTTGGAATTTGTTTCAGAATGGTTATTTCTTTGTCTTGATACATTAAAGCCCCCCCCCTTTGGGCCCCCAATATCTCATCCCTTGTGGACCTCCTAAGAAATTTAACATGGACCTCTCTTGGGACATTGTGATTTCTGGCATATGCTGAATTAATTCTATAGACCAGGTCCATATCCTACCAGAGTTGTTATTTATCTCTTTTAAGGTATTCTGCTAATATTGTGCTCATAACATCTTTAAGATCTTCATTTTCTGCCTCTGGTATATTCTGGAACCTGAGAAAAAAAGACATCTTTTCAAATTCTATTTTCACCTAATTCTAAATTTTCCTTTCAAATTTTTTTAACCTCTTTCCCCATCTTTGTTTCTTTTTGAGCTGGATGATAGTCAGTGGTGGGATTCAAAATTTTTCACTACTGTTTCTGTGAGTGTGGCTTTGTGGGTGCAGCTTTGTGGGCGTGGTAGGGTAAGGATACTGCAAAATCCCCAGTCCCTCCCCACTCCTGAGGGAAGGTTACTCCAAAAAACCCATTCGCTCCCTACCCCACTAACCTGCTTTCCAGTTCTCTTCTCCTGTTCAGGGCAACAAAAGAAGATCAGCTGGGAGGCTGGTTCTCCAAACTACTCAAAATTTCTGCTACCAGTTTTCCAGAACCTGTCAGAACTGGCAAATACCATCTCTGGTGATAGTTGCTTTTGCGTAGTTATAGATGTTAATTTCTACGTGCCTATTGATGGCTGATTTGTCCTTGGCATTTTTTTTACTTGGCTTGGTCGAGGATCATCACATTTTCCCAATTGAAACCATGATTAAATGTGTCTAGATGTGAAATTAAAGAATTTTCATCATGTCTTCTGATTACTAATTGATATTCTTGTATGTATTCTGCCAGTCTTCTGCCTGTTTGTCCTACATGGTGGTTGTTGCAGTCCTTACATTGTATATTGTGGATAACTCTTGCTTTTTTCATCTGGGGTTGTTGGGTCTTTTGTTCCTTAGGATGATTTGAAGGGCTTTAGTTGACTTGTGTGCTATGCTGATATTATCCAGCAGTTAGGAGAAATCCAAGATATTGGGGTTTTTTTCATGGCAAGTTTATGGTGTTGAATAGAAGTTACTCTTTAGTATGTGGGTGAGAAATCCAAATTATTATTATTTATTTGAAAATGTCTTGATTTCAGAACAGAGAAAAGCCTCAGAGGAATATACCATGCAATTTAAATTCCCAGACTTGTCCGACTCAATTACTCTTTGTGGTTTTTAAATAGCTTCAGAACCATGCATAAAACATTGTGGTCAATAGTAGTGCTTTCTGGAACACATTAGCCCTCAATGGATTAAAAGTGCACTCAAATATATATATATATATATATATATTTAATAGCTTCACATCAAGTGTTATTGCCATTGAGTTGTAGACACATAATTGCCATAATATAGTAATTAATATGGTGGTTATAGATCAAAAGATCAAAAGAATACATACGGTGTATGTATTATCTTTGCCTAGTGCCCATGAATTTTATCAGAACATCAATAAAATGGATGACAGATATAAAAAGATATTTAGCATCAATAAGGAAACTCATTTTCTAAGAAATACAGTAGCATTTACAAGAGATGTGTTTGTTCGCTTGGGTATTGGGCCTTTTTGTTCTTCCAATCAAAATGGACTCTGAGCTGCTAAATGCCCAAATATAGCAATCAGATAAAAGATAAGGTATACAAATAAAAACCAAAATATTCCCCACACTGTCAGCAACCGTTCGCAAAGCAACATTCTCTTGCAGCAGAGAACAAGACATCAAGCCTTGAAGGCATGTCAAAACAACTGTGTCTTGTTTTTGAAAACTCAGGAAAATGAGTCCATCTAATCTGTAGTGAATACTATTCCAGAGATGTGGATTTTTAGGAAGGCACTGGAATCAAGGGATCTCCCGGAATTTGAAAAGAAAAAAAAGAAAGAAATCAAAATAGCAGATGTGATTGCAGTAGCCGCCTTCGCATGCACTGAAAACTTTTCTTTGATGGCAAAGCACTGTGTGGATGAACATTGGTGACTTTGTCTGGATATACTTTAATGATGGTTTTATATGCAACACTTTTTAGCAGAACATTTTTGTTAACATTTTATTGTGTTTTATCATTCATCATACAGTGCCTTGCAAGTAAACAGTATAACCTGTTGTAAATAAATAAACAATGATACTAATTTTGAAAGTTGTAATGGATTTCAAAGACTTCATAATTAATATATAGGCAAGAGTCTATGAATATTACCATCTGCACAGCTTAATCAGATCTAGTAATTGCATTCTCACTCCATATACAGTATATGATTTCATGTGTAGCATTGCCATCAGTCATTATCGATGACAAAAATCAATACAGATTTTACATTCATCATGTCTATGAATGTAAAGGATATAATATATCCTTTCTTTATGAGGATATACATAAAATAATTCATTTGGATTTGGTATATTAAAATCTTTATAAAGTAACAATAGATTTCTTGAATAAATCCAAGCACTGGTTGTCCTGACCCTGCTATCAGAAGAGTTACATCATGTTACATGAAACAAGGCCTTTCCTGGGATGGATCCTGAAATACAGCATTTCTCTGTTATTGAAATTGTGATTCCTGGGAAGCATACATTTGTTTTCTTGGAATGAGAAATTTCAATGGTCTGTATATCAAATGGCTGCATACTTTTCTCTTCCTTTTCTTCTTTCTTCTTCCTGAGCTTGGCTTATAGATAATTTTAAGGCATTTTATGGTTGCTTTAGTGTTGCTATGTTGTTATTTCTCTTGGAATTTGCTTTCAAGTGTAGCGAAATGTAAACATAAGTAAATGGACAAATATAAGACAACAAGTCAAGTTATATAATAACACCTTAGCTTGGCTCTTTGAAATAAAGAAATATCATTGTAGCTGATTTTATGTTGCAACGAAGCCAGTGAATTATTGAAGATTGTTAAGCTGCTTAATGAAAGTGCTTTGTGCTAAGTATATTTTGTTCTCTTGGTACTCATAAACAGAAGCATTATACCAGTAAAAACAACCGGTAAAATCACAATAAAATCAGCAGCAAAAGAATATTCAGCAAGTCTAAAATATTTACCAAACAGGGTGAGAGAATGATTCCCCCCAAATGAGGCATCACTACTAAAAAGTTTTCTTTCCCCTTGTGGTTACTGGCATCAAATATTAATATTGCAAAATGATGACGCATGTAACACATAATACAAATGTTAGTCCCAGGATTTATGTGCTGCTATCCTTGTGTGTTTTTTTCATCTACCCCACCCCCTCAAGTATTTATTCTGCTGATATAATAGGAACTGTCAATGGAAGGGGTACAGTGCTGTAGTTTGAAAGGATATTTATTCTGTTCATTCTGTTATTTGTTCTGATATGACAAAAGTTCAAATGTATCTTAATTCTTTGTGGCATTTAATTAAAAATGCTAGAATGAAGAGGAATTAACATGACTGCTGCCTTATTTTTGTTCTTTGAACAAATACTGAACATCAGAAGTCCATCTGCCTGGCTTATTTGGCATTTTTCCCACTTGTTATACTTTCATATACCTTTCCTAATTTTTCTGTTATCATTTATGTTGATAATAGCTTTATAAATCATCCTGCAATGCTGATCCTTGTTACATACTGACAGCCAGTGTGGTAGGTTCCACCAAGGTCCTACGATCTAGTGGGAAAATACTAAATGGTGATTGGCAAACTGTTTGACTGCTCCCTATAAAAGGGCATGCTGTCAAACAGACTGGCACTGGATTGTACATAGTTTATTCCAATAAAGAGCTGTTATTTGTCACTGAAGCCTGAGTCTGCCTCATGCATTCACCCAATCTAACACTGGCGATGAAGATGGGATTGGAAGGCAACTAGGCACAAAAAGAGCTGACGTTACAATCCAGCAATACAATCCAGTCGGAGCGATCATGGCATCAAGTGGCCATCTTTAAGCAGCAAATTCAAACCTGCCTTTACTGAACAAGATAACAATGCATGCCTCTCCAGCTCCTTTTGACCCAGCAACCGAGCACTGGGATTTCTATATGATGTGATTCGAGTGCTTCATGGAAGCAAATGATCTCCTTGGGATTTATCACAACTGGAAAAGAGCCATGTTCCTGAGCTACTGTGGGCCAGAAGTCTTTGAGACTGCCAAAGCTGTATATGAGCCAATGCCGGTTCAAACTGTCATCTGGTCGGTGTTACAAAACATGCTGAGAACATCCTATGCTCCCAAACCTTCTATATTTGGGCAGAGGCATGAATTTAACCTCCAAAACCGGAGAGAAGGAGTGAGCATAAATCAATATGTTGCCGCATTCCGCAAAGCTGCAGCATATTGTGAATTTCATGATTTAGACAAACTACTGCTGGACAGAATCATTTGTGGGGTTCGAGACATCAACCTGCAAAGGAGATTGATGACTAGCCAGGGCTACAGAGTCCCTCAACTAAGTTTTCAGAAATGCTGCAAAAGCACGGCAGCCCCAAAAGCATGCAAACAGCCGCAGAAGTCCATCATGAGACTATCCAGCGAGAACTATCTGACAGTGATGATGAGGTCTGCCACATGTGCATGGAGAGGAGAAAAATGGTGTGATATTTTGAAAGTCATTCCCTACCTGGTGCCAGCTGGGAAACCATCAGAGATCTACTTGCCATTTCCAAGAAGCAATCTGTCAATGTTGTGATCACAGGGGACACCTATCCTGAGTCTGCAAAAGTGATTTCCCAGTCACCCCACAGCAGAAACCTTCTGCCAGTCGGGTGGCATGACCAAGACCAACCAGGCAAGAGTCATGGAAGTCCTGTCACTGAAGCCTGAGTCTGCCTCATCCAATCACCCAATCTAACACTGGCGACAAAGATGGGATCGGAAGGCAACTAGGCACAAAAAGAGCTGACGTTACAATTCAGCAATACAATCCAGATGAGAAAGGGCAAAATCCAATTATGCATTCCAGACAAAAATCTGGCAAGCCAGTACGCCAAGAAATAAGAAACTGTGAGTCACCATCCTCATCAAGGGGTTGCCGTGCAGCATGAAAATAGATACTGGGTCATCTCTGACCATCCTCTCCTGGGTGACATTGAAAAGGCCATTCCAAGCATCAGAAAACACAAACAGAGACACCAAGAATTGCATCTCAGTGACTACCAGGACACCTGAATCTCTGTTTTGGGACAGGGCACCTTCCGTGTCCAATTCAGACATTTTAATGGCTTGCTCCCAATGACAGTGGTAACCAGCATCAACGCTATGAGAGATGACAGCACCAAAGACCTGCTGTGAGAGTTTGAGGATGCCTTCAGCAGAAGTCTTGGTAAATATGTGGGGATCCCAATAACATTCAGTGTTGATCCCAACATCACCCCCATTTGTTTAAAGGCCCGGACCCTCTGACCCAAAATTGACCAAAATTGGACAAACTAATTGGCCAGGGGATTCTGGAGATGGTTGATCATGCCCACTGGGAGACCCCTATTGTGACCCTGGTCAAGCCTGGTGGGTCTATTTGCATCTGCGTGGACTACAAGTGCACCCTGAACAAGGCTCTCCAACAGAGCGCTTATTCTGTGCCCATTGTGCAGCATCTACTTCATTCCCTTGGCCCAGGAATAGTATTTGCCAAATTAGATTTGGCACAGGTGTACCAGCAACTGCCAGTATATGGTGCTACAGTGGAGGCCCAAACCATTGTGATGCACAGGGGTGCGTCTAAATACACCATGCTTCAATTTGGTGTTAGTATGGTCATGCAATGGTTTTTGCAGGGGATACCAGGAGTCATCCCCTATTTTGATGATGTATTGGTATCCACTGCAAACAAGGAGCAACTTTTTAAACAATTGTGAATGGCTTTGGCCAGAATTAGAGACAAGGGCCTCCATTTAAAAAAAGAGAAGTGTCAAATTGCAGTACCAAGGGTGGAATTCCTGGGGTATTTGATTGATGACTCCAGAAGTCAACAAATTAAAAAAATTAAAGCCATGCAGGGCGCCCCCACACCTCACAACCAGACCAATGTGCAGGCGTTCCTCGGACTTCTCAATTTTTACAGTGTGTTTCTAAAGCAAAAAGCCAAGGTATCTGAACCCTTACACCAGCTCCTCAGCAAGAATGCCAAATGGACTTGGGGCAGAGCTGAAGCTGCCAAATTTGCTGCTGTCAAGAAACTGCTGCCAGCGAATATGTTCCTGGTTCAATACAATCAGACCTTGCCACTTGTTTTGACTTGTGTCATGGCACCCTTTGGCATGGGAGTTGGCGTCAGCCATCGCATGCCCAACAGGACTGAATCTCCCATTGCCTACTATTCGAGGACCCTGTCAGCTGCTGAGCGCAACTATAAACCAGTTGGACCATGAAGCACTGGTTGCAGTGGCTGAGGTCAAGAGGTTTCACGAATATGTGTATGGATGTGATTTTCAAATCATCACAGACTTCTGCTGGGGCTTCTGGCTGAGACCGACCAACACCATTGGAACATAGCAATAGTAATAGCACTTAGACTTATATACTGCTTCCCGGTGCTTTACAGCCCTCTCTAAATGGTTTACAGAGTCAGCATATTGGCCCCAAACAATCTGGGTGCTCATTTTACCTACCTTGGAAGGATGGAAGGCTGAGTCAACCTTGAGTCAGTAAGAATCGAACTGCCAACTGCTGGCAGCTGACAGCCTGCAATACTGCATTCTAACCACTGCGCCACAAAGGCATAAAGTATCTAGTTATCTTTTCACCAACAATCTCAATATGACTAACTAATTAACTTGATAGCATCTTCCACATTAATTCAACTTGTTCAGGTCTGTCTCAGTAATGATCTGGCTTATGTCTTAAAGAGGATATCATCAGTCTGAGTGTTCATTATTCAATCAATAATTATTAAATGTAGTTCATCCCCAATGATTCCTATCTCAAGCACATGTACCATGAATCATAAAAGGGCCAATGGACCTTGCATGCTTGTCTTCATGTGAGATTTACCACAAATGTTGGCTCTCCCTTCCTTATGATAATTTTTAGAATGGGAGTAGGTTGAACTATCTCAGCTAAGTGACCTGTGTTTATACCTTTTTTTCATATCTGATCAATGCAAAGTCAGCAGTGCTAGACATGTTTTACATCTACAGTGAATGCATTTTTATAAATAAATAAATAAAAATAAAATACCAGTCACTGCCATAATATCCTAGAGGGTACCTTGCCTTTACCGAAGGACATTTTAGAACATGGCTATCCCCAGGAATAGCATTATACTGGAACAATCCAGTTTAATTTAATTTGTTCTCAACATCTTTTTGTTTTCTCTATTTCATTTTCCAAATAGGCAGGCAGGCAGAGCTTCTTAAATGCTTTATCGTTTGACCACTGAGGTCAGGCTGTGAGTTTCTGCCACCATGACAACCAGATGGAAGTATGCTTACCATGATCAGTGCCGGCCATTAATCAGATGAACAGGTCACTTTTGCACAGTATGCAGGGCACAACTGGAATACAGTGAAGCTACACGAATTGAACAATATATGGTTTTAAAAATCCAGCAGCATTAAAACAATTGCTTGTTTATTTTTAAAGCAGATTTCTTTTTTTTTTTCCAGTTGGAAATTCTAGGGGTTCTTTTGTTTTTGTTTTTGGGAAAAAATATCGCATTGATACTGCATCAATGTGTAGGCCACATTTTCAAAGGAATAATAATATGATTTCTCATTTAGCAGTAGATGGAGAGCTCTTTATTTAGAAAGATAGGAGGTGACAGGCTTGTTTGTGACAAGCATATTGATTACTTGATAAGTAAGTATTTGCTTATCTGTCTGTAACCTTTGCCTGGAGCAAAGGTTACAGACATCCTGTATCATGTAGATGTGCCTTTAGTTCATACATGAGAATGACATGAGGAGGTAGAGTCAGCCACAAATCTTGCAAGCAGTACAAGATGTCAAACACATGTTACAGACAGAAAGCCAAATAGGCACAATTGACCAATATCAATACCAAATACATGAAGTATTAGTGTTCCTGGAAAGTACCTTTAGGCACTAAGGGGAAAAAATTGGGGATATGCTGAGCTTGCACAAAAGGATACCACTTGAAACACTGCCTGCCTGTACTTCATTGGGAAGGAGGTATGGCTAAGCTCACCAGCAGCCAGAGCTTTCAACTAAAGGAAAAGCCTTTAATAATGTGAAAAGAGTTCTCTTTTATGTATTTATCTGAAAGAAATACCCTTGTGTCCCATTCTACCCAATTTTACAAATTAGTGCTTCTACTATCAGATATTTGCCATATAGTACAGGCTAGATCATCCGATCTATGTTCAAAATGATTTAATTTAAAAAGAAAAGTCCATTTCAGGCAGTTTGGGCACAGGATGAAGGAGATAATATTGGCCATGAGTTAAAATAGAAACCAAAAGAAGTAAAGATTTGCTTGCGAGATGAATTGGCTTTGAGAGGTCAATGTTAGAAAAGGGGGTATCATTTTAATCTACAGTGTCTGGAAAGAATAATGTTTATTTGCAGTTGAAATTATTATAATAACAGAAATTTTTGCAAACTTTCTAGAATTATACCTGAGTATACTGAGGCTAAAGAGTAAAAAAAAAATCAATATTGGTCTTAATTTCTTTATGCATCATAATGACTATATTAAATCAGCTGAGCAAATCTGATGAGATGAATATGATTACATAAACTCTATATTGAGAAGCTAATTAACTAAAAGTGGAAGTACTTGAAATCATTGCCTAAAATAATAATCAGACAAACACAACAGAGGCTTGGTGAGAAATCTTTCCAAGAGGACACAGTTTTACACTATTACATCATCATTAACAGCAAAAATGGGTCTCACACAGTCAGTGAAAACAATGTATAGCAGGTGTAGTACACAGTCATTGCGACCCTAATAATCTCTCAGTTGGATTACTGCAACATGCTATACATGGGGTCTTGTTTGTCTAAAAATAAAAACTTTTATTAACAAAAACAAAAAAAAGAATATCCCCCAAGGGTCTTTTTTTCAAGCGGCAAACGGGACTCGTTTTTTTCTTTGAAGACGTTTCTATACATGGGGCTACCACCGAAAAGTATTTAGAAGTTGTAGCCGGTACAAAAATGCAGTAGCACAGAAAGTTCTGGAGACCCCTGAGAAGGCACATACAACACTGCTGTAGCACAAACTGCATTGGTTGCCAGTTTGCTTCCTAATCCAGTTCAAGGTGTCGGCCATTATCTTGAAAGCCCTTTATGATACAGATCCAGGGTATTTGAGGAACCATCTTACCTACTGGGATTAACCCAGGGGTCCCCAACCTTTGCAACTTTAAGTCTGAAGGACTTCAGCTCCCAGACTGGCTGGAGAAGTCTGGGAGCTGAAGTCCTTCAGACTTAAAGTTGCAAAGGTTGGGGACCAACCCACTAGTTTCAATGGAAGGAGCTTACTGTGGCCTTAGTCCATTCAGGAATTTTACCTGGTGGGATTGATGAGAAGAGCCTTTTCTGCTGTGGTCCCCACCTTGTGGAACATTCTACTCAGAGGTGAGATTGGTTCTAACCCTTCACCCTTCCAGAAAGGTCTTAAAATCTGGTTTTGCTAGTTGCCATTTGGCTCCCCCCATCAGGAGGAGCTCTTTGCTGAAGGTCTTGATGGGGTAAGAAGATCCCCATGCCATCCACCTCCTTGATCTTATTTAATTTTGATTGTTTCACGTATATAGAGCTTTTTATCATCTGTAAGACACTCAGAGTTACCTGATCAGTTGGATGGGTAGCATATGCATTTAATAAATTAAGTAAATAAATAAGTTAAACAAACAAATAAAATCTGACTGTGCAAATATAAAGGAATTATGGCTAGCCAGCTGCTGCTGCTGCCTGGCAGACCCCTTACTTTGTACATTGAATTTAGAGATCTATTTACGTGTTACCCTATAACAAGAGCAATTTAATTTATAGAATCAGAAATCAAGCTATTCTTGAATAATAGTTACAACTGCTTTTTCAAAACACCCCACTTGGAAGATGGTGGTGCGGCAGTAGCTCACAGCGGCCACTCCAGATCCAAATGGTGCTATTTCTTTTTATGTTTTTGTGGTTTTATGGCTATGTTGTATCCTGTCCCACAAAACATATGGATGTCAGAGCAACTCGCATATACGTGTACCTTTGGCAGACACTATGGAAATATATAGTTCTGTGCCCTGATCTTTTTCTTTTTTTATTTATGTTGTATAATATAGTACCTTGGTCCTGGGGAAACGTTGTTTTGTTCCACTGTGTACTGTACTATATATTGTTGAAATGACAATAAAACTTACTTGACTTGACTTGACTTGACCTTAGACCATTTGTCTCTCTATACGTTTTATATGGTTCTGAATTGATGATGCACATTGTGCAGTTTGGTTTACTGTGTTTTGCATGGTAAATAAGACAACTGTGATACATTTATTTGGTGGGGCATGGAAATCCTATGATATAAATATAGAGTCTACATCATCTCTTCAGTTTACTTCATTATAATGTAAAAACTGATGTACTGTATCTTGAATGCCAAGCTAATATTTGAGTTTCAAGTATAATTCCCAAGTGTCATGATTATGACTAGCTACAGTGGTATTACTTCTCATTTGCCAAATACTAAAAACAATAATTATCAGTAATTTTCAATATAACACTTTTCCTACTCCTATATTTATATTATAGTAAAACTAACACAGTTCATATGTTATTATGTTAATGTTATTCATATCATATATACTTGCATCATGAATTTGTCAGCACGTAAGCTTCATTTTGATATTTGCTCAAGCTCCAAGTTAATCTCCTGTTGTGTGTTCTCAGATGTTTTAAAAGCCAGATTTCAACCTTGGGAGCAATTAACAAACGTGGCAAGTAACAGACAGAAGTGACAAAATTACATTGAATATTAATGATTCAGACGCACTGTCTTTTCTGCATCCCCCACTAAGGCACTCCTTTTGGCACGTGGAAGGTATTACCATTTTAAACTGGATTTTCTGCTGCTGTCACCTTTAATTAATTTAATTTAATTTTAATTAAATATAAGCTTTTAGAAATTCTATTCTTTTTAACTTGTTATAAGTTTTTCTATATAGACCCTTTTTACATCTGCACTGTGAACTGCATCAAAAATTGTGGTTTTAACAGTGGGAGATAAATATTTTAAATAAAATATGTAATATATAACTAAAATGACATTAGAAACAGACATTTATACCACCAAAGGCTTTCCTTTGTGAATAAGGGGAAAGGGACTATTTTCTCCTACCTCTGCATTTGTAGTTGTTAATTGTGAAGTCGTGTCTAATCCATCATGACCCTATGGACAACGTTCCTCCAGGCCTTCTTGTCGTCTACGATCCCTGAAGTCCATTTAAGCTCATGCTTAAGAAGAAGAAATAGAAAGAAAATGCCATGTGGATTCAATGATTAGAAACATTATTGACTTTTCAAACATGGATACTATAATATAATATAGACCTATAGATCTAAACTAAGCTTTACTCATTATTTGTAAAAGATGTTTTTTACTTTTTTACTTTTACCTTTAGTTCTTGTTTTCTTTACTCCTGTCCTCTATTTTTCTCTTTATTGCTTCTTTCTGCCTATCCTTCTTTCTGACTACTTATGTTTGTTAGTTTTATTATTTTTATGTTCTTCAAAAAACTTATTAAAGTTATAAAATAAGTTTATCTTGTAATTCCGCATTGAATTTATCTTTGGGTATTGTCTCTCGAGTACCTAGTGTATTTTATATCAGGGGAAGTTGGTGGCAACAATTCAGGATTACACTGTTTCAGATATTTGCCTAGCCATGAAACACTTCTTGAAATATTCCCTTTAATGGGGCTTACTAGTGTCAATGTTGTAATTTTTCTGAACATCAGTAAAATAGGGTTTTTAAACGTATTTGCCTTTTATTTTAATACAGTCTTTATTTTTTATTTGGTTCTCTGATTTTTGGAAATTGTTTTGAAAACATTTAATGTTTGATTGATATATATGTAACCTTACTAAGTGTGGAAATTTTCATTTTAATTGATGGTGTCTTTTTCATAAGGTCGAATACTTGTAAATACATTTTACGATACCTATTTTACAGGATTATTACACAGGATCCAATATGTGTCAATCACCAGGACCAAAAGTTTAGTCTTCTGAGCTTTCAGACTGAGTCCAAAAGCTCAGAAGACTAAACTTCTGGTCCCAGTGACTGACCCAGATTGCACCCTCCAACATTATCCTATGACACATATTTTTGCCTTCATTCATGATTATTACACATTCAAATGCTCCAGGGAGTTCCCAGAAATTTATATCATTTCTATAAGTTCCTGATTTTTTTTTTTTTGCATTTGAAGTTTAAAAAGAGTTGAAACTTTAATTAGTTCTGATTTAGCCACTCAATGCCAAAATCTACTGTGAGGATGAGTTTTATGTAACAAGAACTCTCTGCTTAATTGAGACTTTGTAAATCTTTTCTGGTTTCTAAAATCCTGCTGACACTTCTCACACTTTGAAAATGCCATGTGGATTTTGAAAGCCCCCTGGCAGTCTTAAAATCTATAAGCAAATGAATTAATTCCAAAGATATATAAGCTCAGGGTACCAATGTATTCCTCCGTGTCCTCAGAAAAATAGTGTCATAATAGCAGTTGTTGGAATACACAATAGAACCATGCAATGATCCAAAATTTGAAGGGGAGACAGTGAGTGGGAGACTGTGCTACACACACATTGCACCTATTGACATAAATCAAATGTACCATTTTCTGCTGCTATACACTGAAAAAGTACCACTTTTTAAAGATGCTTCAAATAGGTCTCCTTTTGTCCTTCAAATCTGAATTGTTGCTTAGTTCGTGAAAATAAGACTAGTTCAGCCTTCTTTCAACAGGCCTGCTAGATATATTGGGTTATTACTTCCTGAATCTCAAGAAAAATGTTAACATAACATATCAAGGAAAAAGAATGCTGGGAAAGGCTGGCCCAGGCCTTCAGGTCCACTTTTTTGCATGTCTGAGCCCATAGGATTAAACCAAGGAGGAGTGGTTAGGGCAGCATCCTCCATTTTGTTGAATACAGTTTACTCTCTAATATAATACTTTAGGATTGTATCTTTAGACCAAATTTCCCAGTCTGTTATTTGTTGAATTTCAAATACCTGTTAGACATCATGTTGGGGAAGGCTGTCATATAATGTAAGTAATATATGAGATAGAGTCATCACATGAGGCATGTGTACCATCCAGTGTTATATTCCTTTAGTGTCTAAGTTGATTTTTCTTTTTAGTTGGCTTCTGAACAGCTAAACTTATAAAACTTAAATGTTGCAACTTAAAAGTTCTTGGAAGAATGGTTGACTCACCCTGTTTCTGCTTCTTCAGTTCAAGGCTCCCTAATAAATGCAGCTTTATTGTCTCTACTTGTTTAGCAATGTGCATCACATTATTGACTCCCTAGCTTTCCAGCCCTTGGGGACAAACAATCCATTATTCTTTCTCACCACATATACAGAGCAAACTACAATGCAATCTACAGTCACGCTATGCTATGATTTTTGCTTTTAATGGAAATTTATATTCAGGATCAATAGCATTTTGATGGCCAGAAGAGGGACAGAATATTTTCTTTTGATAACTCAGGTTTTGAAAATAATGGTTCAATAAAAGGTAAATGTTCCCCTCGTACATATGTGCTAGTCGTTCCAGACTCTAGGGGCAGTGCTCATCTCTGTTTCAAAGCTAAAAAGCCAGCGCTGTCTGAAGACTGTCTCCATGGTCATCTGGCCGACATGACTAAATGCCGAAGGCACACAGAACACTGTTACCTTCCCACCAAAGGTGGTCCCTATTTTTCTACTTGCATTTTTACATACTTTCAAACTGCTAGGTTGGCAGAAGCTGGGAGAAGTAATGGAAGCTCACTCCTTTACGCGTGCGCTAGGGATTCGAATCACCAAACTGCCGACCTTTCTGATTGACAAATTTAGCATCTTAACCACTGAGCCACCACATCCCTAATGGTTCAATAAAGGGACATAAATTTTATTGAAAATATGGAGATCTATCAATTTATTTTGTCTATTTTCCTATGGAGTGGAAGAAGACATGGAGATTTTTCTTTTATTAATCCAGGAGCTGCTATAGTTCAAGAGGCAGAGGACTCTTTTATCAAGGTTTCTGAAGAGACCACTTGATACTTTCGGACTGCTCCAAAGTTGACAGGATTGAAGTTGATCACACAATTGGCCTCAACATTTAACCCTGATAGGTATCCTTAGAAATGAAGAGAGTTTTGATATTGAACAAGTACAGTTACAAGATTGGAGAAAGCTGAGCAGAAAAACATGAGCCAGCCTACATTTATACTGAAAAATAGAAACATAACACTGAAATAGTCATTGAGTGCCAAAAAGAGTCGACAAAAGAGGATATGAATTGTTTCTAATTGTAGACAAAAATTCCAAATTCTCAATTACTTCAAAGACTTAAAAATAATGATAGTTCATTCAACATTAAAAGTATTCATCTATATAAATAAAAAGTTAACTATGAGTTTGTTCAAAACGGCTAATCTCCGAAATTACTGCACTAATTGCCACCAACTTTTCACACAACGTTCCTTACAAGTACAGCACCAATGATACAAACAGATTCCGGTTCCGGCTCCGGCGGTGACGGGCGAACTTAGGGTTCGCTCGCCGCTTTGATCCTTTTCCTGCCCCCCCACGGGGGCGAGAAGCCCCTTGTTTGGGGCTTCTCCCGTAAAGCCGGCTCGACAGGGAAGCCCCCCCCCGCGGCAGTGGGGAGAGCGACCCTGCTCCTCGGCTTAGGCGGAAGAGGACATGCTGCGGGGGGTCTTCCCTTCGCCAAAGGTTGGCGGCACCATTTAATTCCATGAAGAGAGAAGATCGGAAGAGTCGGGAGGCTTTTCGGGACCTCAGCTGCGAGCGGAGAGTGAGCGTTTAAAACTTTTTTTTTTGTGTACTGTCAGCCGGGCTGAAAGGGACTGGAGGGGGGCGTTTGTTTCTAAAAAAAAACCCTTGGACTAAAAGCGGCACTCGGAAATGCCTCGTTGTGAGGAATCGGAAACTTTTAATCTGGATGGTCTTTAACAAGGGAAAGTACTTTGTGGCTTGTCTCGAGGTCTGGCTGAAACAGTTTCTTTTTTGCTTTTTAACCGCTTTCTCCCTCGGGCTCTGAGTTTGGGCGGAAAATGGCTTCTCTTTGTCCCCGACTGACTATGACCTATGGAAAATTACCAGTGTCTCTTTGTGATTTGGACTTCCTCTAATTATTGATGAAGAATTTTCTTTTTTTGGATTTGTGTTTTCCTTTCTGGATTGCCTTCGTTATTATACCTATGGAGTTGGAAAAGCGTTTCTCTGTTGGCTTCTGAATTTTGCAGCTGTACAACTTTGAGAACTTTGGACTCCTGATCTGCCTTACCAGCCCCACCCTAAAAACGCCATTTTACTGGCACGGATTTTAATAGCTAAACATGGCACAAGAAGCAACGCTCGCAAGCCTTGAACAAAGAATGACTGCCCTTGAAACTGTTATACAAAATTTGGTATCAGAAATTAAGGCTCAGAGGGCAGAAAATGTCAACTTTAAAAAGGAATTATTGGACACTCGAAAACAAGTGCTTGAGAATACACAGAAGAATGAAGAATTGAAAGGGGGGCTGGAGGGGGCTAAGGGAGAGATTAAAAATGTTTCTAATGAGGTTGTGGAAATAAATGCGCATGTGACTAGGATTGATTTGGAAAGGATGACATATTTTTTGAGATTCCAGAATGTTTCTGAGATGGATGGTGAATGTCTCCCTGATCTTATGAGTACAATTATTGCAGACTATTTACATAAACCTAAAGATGAGATCAGAGGGGACATTGACCTAGTCTACAGAATAAATTCTGCATATGCTAGGATGAATGAAGTACCCAGAGAGATACATGTAAAATTTGTTAGAAGGTCAACCAGAGAGGAAATCTTGAAGGCGCAAAGAGGGAGTCCTATGATTTACCAACAAAAGGAGATTACCATCTTGAAGCAGATTCCAAGAAAAATTAGAGAAGCCAGAAGGAAATTTTCCTTCTTGTCTAAAACATTGTTTGATCATGGGATCTGGTTCAAGTGGGTGATACCCGAAGGGATGCTGGTGTTCTGAGAAGGAGGTAGAGTAAAGTTTAAAACAGTTGCTGAGGCGGAAGCCTTTCTTAAAAAACATTCCTCTGTCCTGGGAGAAGATCCAGGGGGGGCAGGGGGAGCCATGGCCCCGCCCGCTGGGGGCCCGGGGGAGAAGGGGGAAGATACAATTGCCAAGAGACTTAGATCTAAAAAATAACTTTGCCCTGGTTTTTCTTTTGAGTAATATTGTATGATATTTGTAATCTGGATTTTTGCAATTGACTGACAGTATATAATTGAAAAATTTAGGAATATGTACTTGCTCCCAGCTTGTAGTGATATGTGAAATGTTTCTTTTCTTTTTTTTTAATAATGTAATTTGAGGTTCCGGAGGAGCCGACGACTTTGACGTGACCACTCTCAAAATTTCTATGTAACCCTTACCCTACCCCACAAAAAATGTAAACTCAATAAAACTTTTTCAATATAAAAAAAAAATGATACAAACAGATTGTGTGGATGGCACACTGGTGCCAGGTACATGCCACGCAAATGTAAAACTGCAGCTCTTCTATGTGTTTCCCTCACTTGCTCACTTGCCCCCCTACCCTTCGCAGCCCCTCCCACCCAGCCGCTTTTCAGCTCACGTCACTTGCACGAGTGGTGGAGTGGTCTGCCTCATATCTATGACGGTTGCCTCCTCAGTGGCCTCTCTCTCCTCCGCCGCCACTGCCCCCTCCTTCGCCAACTCCCCCCCCACAAGGCCACTGCTGAGTCAGCAGCCTCTCCTCCGCCGCTGCCCCCCTCCACCAACTCCCCCCCCCACAAGGCCGCTGCCAAGTCAGCGGCCTCTCTCTCCTCTCTCTCTAGGTAGGTATGTAGGTAAGTAGGTAGGTAGGTAGAGGGATAGAGGGAGAAATACAGTAGGTAGTTAGGTTGGTAGGTAGAGGAATAGAGTGAGAGAGGGAGAAATACAGTAGATATGTAGGTAAGTAGGTAGGTAGAGGGAGAGAGGGAAAATACAGTAAGTAGGTAGATAGGTAGAGGGGTAGAGAGAGGGGAGGAAAAATACAGTAGGTAGGTAGGTAGGTAGGTAGGTAGGTTGGTAGGTAGGTAGGTAGAGTAAGAGAGGGAGGGGAAGG
Organism: Rhabdophis nuchalis; assembly: GCA_039707465.1. NCBI lineage: Eukaryota > Metazoa > Chordata > Lepidosauria > Squamata > Natricidae > Rhabdophis > Rhabdophis nuchalis. The sequence continues at coordinate 170,923,708 of CM077645.1, forward strand.
ACAGGGAGGGGAAACCAAGGCAGAGAAGGAAAGGTGTCGCTGAGAGGGTCTATGAGGAGAAACTTTTTCATTTAACCAAACCTGGCCACAGCCTCGCATGGCGGTTACAGCTAGTATTATATAAACATTTTTCTTACAGTATTGAATGTTTCACGACTGACAGCTTGAAATGAACAGGTCCTACAAAAACATATTACCCTGAATAGCCTGTTAGAGGCTCTAACCTGCAATTTATATCATTTTACTAACATAAATGAACTGTGTCCTTATTTTCCCACATTTGGCTATTTTGTTCTTATACAAAAGGATAATACTTTCTGGAAAACTGGTGTCATTAATCATGTTTACCATTTATTGGTCCATGACAAAAATGGTTGTGGCAAATGTCCGTTTTTATGCAGATAAGCTTCCAATTGCTTCCAGCATTACCTTGTAATTACTCAGCTATTTCTCATATGTGATTTATTGAATCAGCAATTTATGGAGATGGAGTACCTTAACCTAATTTAACCATGTAGATTCATTAAAATTTGAGACATGGAAATATGGTTCTTGTCACTTTTATGCTAGACTTCGTTAGCACTGCAACTTGATATGGGTCATTTAATTTGTCTATGCAGATTCGTTCACGGCAGGTTTCAGGATCGGTAGCTGCTTGACAAGTGTGCCTTGGAAATGCTTCCTGTATTCCCACTCCTGGGTTTTAATTTTTCAACCTTAAACAAAGATCACTGAGAGAACAGCTGAGCCTAGACAAACAATTATTGTGAATTAGATTGCGTAGCACAAACTTACAAAGGAAGTGATGAGATGGATAGTCATTGTTTCATAGATGTAAACAGTTCTAAATTTAAAAGCAGAGTTCAGCACCCCCTATGAGATGTAGTGCAAATATGAATTTTAAGTTTTTTTATTGATCTATGCTATTTGTAATTATATCAAAATTATGTGCGATACATCTCACATTTCCATTATATTTCCAACAATTCAGATACAACATAGGCTCTTAATTAAAAAACAACAACCACAAGCATAATACTTTGCTCAATTAGTTGCAAATTACTTGCAAAATCAGAATACACAGCAGCTATCTTATCAAAAAACTTATATTTCTGTTTTCTTTTTCATATTTACAGTCCTGGGTCTTGTTATGTATGTATTTATTTATTTTATTTATTTTATTACATTTATATCCCGCCCTTCTCCACAGAGGACCCAGGGCGGCGCACAGGAAATTTAAAAAGATATACAAAATAGAAAATGAATAAATAATTTAAAATATATATTAAATAATCCCAATCCTATGCTAAAACCAATTATTTAAAACCCAATATGTAGATATTTATTATCACTATGATTAAGCAAGTAATTTTCTCTTTCCTAGTTTACCTAAAATAATAGATGGTAAAACCCTATGCAACAGATTCCCATTCAATAGACTTTGGATTCAATGGGAAAAACCTATCTGGGGTGCAAATTTAATATGTTTGTGTGAAGTTGTATGTAGTGGATTGATAACACTGAGTAAACATATGGATTTTATGTGGTTGTATACACCACATATGAGGGATTTAGGGTTAGTTGAAGCTGCTGGAAGTACAGTTGTGTAGGTCCTACTGGACCGGATGTTGCTTAACTCTCATATTGCAATTGATTTGTGTATGTATATGTGTATATGTGTAGTATTGTACAAAGTGGAAGAAAGAGATAGAATCACCATGGAAACTAAAAAGACAGGAAGAAGAGAAAGAGAGAGAATATCAAAGCTTCAAAGGAGTCTAAGAATAGAAATGCACATATTTATTAGACAATGCAATAAAGCAGTGCATTTTTCTCAGTCAACTATTTTATTTCCCTGTTTAATATCATTCCATCAAAAATATTGTCTAAAATGAGTAAATTATTGCACAAAAACCTAACAATGTTGTAATTTTAACATGTTTGTGCAAATCATCAAGACAGATGAGGGAAAACCATCACTCTGCTAAACAAATAATTCCCTCAACACTGTCAAACTATTCACTAAGGCTGCATTACTATTACTATTAGTCTTCCCATCATTCCTATCACCCATCTCTGCCCATTATGGCTGCAAGGCTGTAATTTTGTTGCTTGTATCCTTCTGATTTATATTGATACTAGCTATACCCGGCCACACGTTGCTGTGGCCCAGTTTGGTTAAATGACCAACCAATCTGTGTGTCGATCTACACCTGCACACATACACACAACCACCGTATAATCCCCAACCTACCTACCTACTGTATTTCTCCCTCTCTATCTATCCCTCTACCTATCTATTTCTTCCTTTCTCCCTCTATCTACCTACCTACCTATTGTATTTCTCCCTCTCTATCCCTCTACCTACCCACCTACTATATTTCTCCTTCTCTGTCTATTTCTCTACCTACCTACTGTATTTCTCCCTCTCTGTCTATCCCTCTACTTACCTACCTACTGTATTTCTTCCTTTCTCTCTCTACCTACCTACCTACCTACCTACCGTATTTCTCCCTCTCTATCTATCCCCCTAGCTAGCTACCTACCTACTGTATGTCTCCCTCTCTATCTATCCCTTTACCTACCTACCTACCTACTGTATTTCTTCCTTTCTCCCTCTACCTACCTACCTACCTACTGTATTTCTCCCTCTCTATCTATCCACCTACCTACCTACCTACGTACCTACTGTATTTGTCCCTCTCTATCCCTCTACCTACCTACTGTATTTCTCCCTCTCTCTATTCCTCTACCTACCTACCTGCCTACTGTATTTCTTCCTATCTATCTATCCACCTAGCTACCTACCTACCTACCTACCTACCTACCTACCTAACCTACGTACTGTATTTATCCCTCTCTGTCTATCCCTCTACTTACCTACCTACTGTATTTCTCCCTTTCTCCCTCTATCTACATACCTACCTACTGTAATTCTCTCTCTCTATCTATCCCCCTACCTACCTACCTACCTACCTACCTACCTACCTACTGTATTTCTCCCTCTCTATCTATCCACCTACCTACCTACCTACCTACCTACCTACCTACCTACCTACTGTATTTCTCCTCTCTACCTACCTACCTACCTACCTACCGTATTTCTCCCTCTCTATCTATCACCCTACCTACCTACCTACCTACCATATTTCTCCCTATCTATCCCTCTACCTACCTACCTACCTACCTACCTACTGTATTTCTTCCTCTCTATCTATTCCCCTATTTACCTACCTACTGTAATACAATAATACAATAGCAGAGTTGGAAGGGACCTTGGAGGTCATCTAGTCCAACTCCCTGCCTAGGCAGGAAGCCCTATACCATTTCAGACCAATGCCTAGCCAACATCTTCTTGAACACTTGCAGTGTTGGGGCATTCACAACTTCTGGAGGCAAGCTGTTCCACTGGTTAATTGTTCTAACAATCGGGAAATTTCTCCTCAGTTCTAAGTTGCTTCTCTCCTTGATTAATTTCCACCCATTGCTTCTTGTTCTGCCCTCAGGTGCTTTGGAGAATAGCTTGACTTCGTCTTCTTTGTGGCAACCCCTGAGATATTGGAAGGCTGCTATCCTGTCTCCCCTAGTCCCTCTTTTATTAAACTGTATTTCTCCCTCTCTCTCTATGGGCTACCTGGGAATTTGCTATCTCAGTGCCTTTTTGGCCCCAAGAGGCCTCCATACGTTGCTGAGGAAATGACTATTGGTGGGAGGAGTTACAGGGAGGTGAAAACCTGATCAGTGGGTACATTTTACAGTTGTGTACCTTGCACAGGACACACGTGTGCTAGGCACAAAATGAGTACGTATTCTATTATCGGAAGTCCGTGAAAATTTCAGGTAAATCGGTGCCGTAGTTTTTGAGATTAGCTGCTTTGTACAAACTATTTTACATTTTTATTTATACAGATTGATTGTTTCCTGAGTGCTTATTTGTACCCTATGACTATCATTAAGTGTTGTACCTTACGATTCTTGACAAATGTATCTTGTCTTTATATGTACACTGAGACATATGCATCAAAGACACATTCCTTGTGTGTCCAATCACACTTAGCCAATAAAGAATTCTATTCTATTCTGTTCTGTTCTGTTCTGTTCTGTTCTATTTAGCTTTCATTTCATTTATGAACAACAGACAGGAAGTGGAACAATTCCCTGTCAGATGTTTCTTTCAGGTATGATTAAAATGGCCTAAAACTCATGATGATAAGTCATTTAACTTTAAAAAAAATCAGTTTCTGAGAACCAATTCATTGAGTAAAGGATGCTGATTCTTATTTTTGTTGCTCAATTACATGAAAATCTTTGAGTTGAGTGATGTTATCCTTAATTAAATCTGACTACAATGAGTGTTCCTTTCCTTTTCAATTTGCAGTTTAATAGACTTTCTACTGCTAAATTAGTTTAGACTTCCCAAATATTATCTTTGGAAATCAGCAAAGCATTTCAATTATAAATTCAAGATATCAATTTTCCATTATCTTTATTTATTATTTTCAATAAAGTATTACATATTGAATTGCTAAAAAATAAAAAATAAGAATTTCACACTGGAAAAAATTACTTCTATATAACACTGCAAACAATGTTTTAAAATTACCAGTAGAAAAACAATGGCATGACATCATTCATATCCAAAATTCATACTGTATCAAAATTGGGAAAGAATTCTGGCACCAAAGGTGCTAATTGTAATCTTAAAATTAAATATTATATTATCAAATGGATAAATGGTACTCTACAGCTTTATCCAAAATGTTTTGAAATGTTTAAATAATTGTTATTTATAATTAATTAACTGTTATTTGTTCTTTAAAAATGCATATCTTGTTTTATCAGTTTTCAGTTTTTTAATGTAGATTACTGCAGTGGTGGGATTCAAACTTTTTTACTAATGGTTCTGTGGGTGTGATGTAGCTTGGTGGGCATGGCAGGGGAAGGATACTGTAAAATCTCCCTTCAGGGGAAAGTTACTGCAAAATCCCATTCCACCCCCCAAACAGCTGGGACTCAAGAGGCAGAGAATAGACGGGGAAGGGGCCAGTCAAAGGTGATATTTACTGGTTTTCCAAACTACTCGAAATTTCTTCTACCAGTTCTCCAGAACTGATAAGAACCTCCTAAATACCACCTCTGGATTACTTATGTTAGATCAGGGGTCTGCAAAGTTGGCTCTTTTAAGACTGGTGGACTTTAACTCCCAGAATTCCCCAGTCAGCCATGCTGGCTTGGGAATTCTGGGAGTTGAAGTCCGCCAGTCTTAAAAGAGCCAACTTTGCAGACCCCTGTGTTAGATGGATCCGTCTGCTGGATTCTCTCTCTCTTTTAAAAGAATAAAAAAGTGTAGGGATGTGAAAACAATGGATTTTCTATGTGAAACTTATTGCTAAAATTTTACCTATTTTCTTCTGCAGAGTAAATTTCATGTCATATGGAGTAGACACCACTTTTCTGCTTTGAAATATTGTGACCATATCCTGAACCAGAAAACCAAACCTGAACTCTGCATTAAATCATTGTACTTGGTCTAGTTAAGAAGCTCCATACTTTCTGACAAATATCGATGAAACCTCTAACATCAAAATCATCATATGAGGTCTTATATAAGTATTCCTTTAATCGTCAGTTATTTGTTGTAAGTAGTGTGTCACACCATGCAGCAATCAGATCTGGATGATAGATTTCTGTTGTTTTGAAGAAAAATAAATGTTTCATGAAATGTAATGAAATACAAACTGGGGTAAGCTGTTCTTCTTATTTCATAGTTTCTAAGGATTACCAGAAGTGAAATTTATGCAAAGTCAGAAATGGAAAATTTTGAGAATTTTTGGTTTAAAAAAAAAAATATCCCTGTAGACTAGGGCAGGGGTCTGCAAAGTTGGCTCTTTTAAGACGGGTGGACTTCAACTCCCAGAATCCCCCAGCTATGCTGGCTGGGGGATTCTGGGAATTGAAGTCCACCTGTCTTAAAAGAGCCAACTTTGCAGACCCCTGGACTAGGGCTTTTAAACTCTTGGCTCACAGGCTAGATGTGTCACATACTGGCCATGCCCACGTCCCACTTAGCAAGGGGGGGGGGGAGTCGCGATATGTCATGTGACGACACTCTCATTCTGAAGTAAAGGCCTAGAATGAACTCAGGTTCTCTACTCTTCATTTCATTCATTAGAGTTTAAAATGTAATGGAGCACCAATGAACAATGAAAGATTTGGAAACTGAATTCCAGATCAGTAAATCTGCTTTTAGTGCTATCAGAATTCCTTGGATAAATGACTACAGGAAGAAGTGGGGAAGGAATATGAATGGGACCCTCCAGTTACCGTATTTATTCGAGTATAACGCGCAAAATTTTCTACCAAAAAAAGAAATCAAAGTTTGGGTGCGCGTTATAAACGAGGGCCGGTCCATTGAGGGCGCAGGCGAATTGTGAGTTCGCACTGCGCCTTTTCCGGGCTGCAGCCGCTCACTGTACGCGAGGGCGAAGGAAAAAAACACGTTTTTTTATACCGATTTTTAATCGAAAATTAGGGGTGCGCGTTATACACGTGTGCGCGTTATACTCGAATAAATACGGTATGTCTTATTCAAAGTGCATTTTCTGCTCCACTTTGCTTTGGTGAACAAGCAATTCTAGGGCACAAGAATAGCAGCTAGAAGGCTTGATAATTTAGACAAATGCAAAGCTACATATAAAAAAGGCATAGGACATTAAGTTTGTTCATTTTCTTCTAACAATATTTACAATACAATACAATAGCAGAGTTGGAAGGGAACCTTGGAGGTCTTCTAGTCCAACCCCCTGCCTAGGCAGGAAACCCTATACCATTTCCAACAAATGGCTATCCAACATTTCAATAGGTTTAACAGTTATATCAAAAAAGGATATTCAGTAGGCTCAGGGTTTTTTGCCACATAAAACGGTGTTCAATTTAGTCATAGTCTGGTAGCTATAAAAGCTACATGAACTTATCTAAAACATAAAAAGCAATGGTAAACAATATAGATTTCCTAATGAAACTGAAGGAAACTGAAGATAAAAAGATTTTACAATGTTGTTTTTGTCTACTACACAGGAGAGATATAAAAAGCATTATATCTTCTTACAAGGCGCGGAAGAGATCACACTGAATTGAACACTATCTGTTTCCCCAGAATCAGGGGTGTACTTTAAAAATTTTAACAAGAGGTTTTCTGCCTGGTTGCTGGGTGGATGTGGCCATGGTGGGTGTTGTAGTCCTCAACTTGCAACCGGTCCTTGACTTACGACCGGCCGCAGGTCCTCGGCTCTACAACTGACAGCCAGCAACAGCAGTCATGTCTGATTGGCTGAGACATGACTGGCTGGGGTTTAGTTGCTGGGGCTGTCTGATTGGTTCCCTGCCTGACAGCTGATATATAAATAGCTGTCAGGCACGGAGGTCCCTGTCTACTGCTTACTTGTTCTTGTTGCTGTTCTGACTTGTGTTGCTAATAAAAGACTGTGTTAGCTTACCTAAGCTGTCTCAGGCCTCTCATTAAGACCAAGCTTCTTCAGTGGGTGTGGCCTAGTTGGTCTTCTGCACCATGAGGGGGGGGGGCTTTATGCGCTCCCGGGGCTCCAGAGGCTTTCCTTGAGCCTCTGCAAGGGCAAAAACAGCCTCTCCAGGCTCTGGAGGCCTTCTGGAGGCCAGAAACAGGCCCATTTCCAGCCTTCCCAGTGGGCCCATTTTTCACCCTCCAAGCCTCCATGCATGCCCTACACTTACATGCATCCAAAACGGGCTGCGTATCGACTTCAGGGAAGGGAGGGGTAGGCAAGGCCAGCCAGGAGTGGGATTTGGGGTTCTCCAAACTGCATAGAATCTTAGCTAGAGGTCCCCCCAGTAGGCTGCTACATATATAAGCTTGGAGAGATGAGCTACAATGGATTCCATGGACTAGCATTCTCCAACTTCACTGCCTTTGGGATGAAGATGGAATGTATAATAATGGGATCCTGTTTGATGCCTGAAGGCTTCCTCTGTGCTCAATTCCAGATCATGGACCTTCTTCCATGGATGCTAGAGGACAAAACAAAGAAAGCATGATGGCAGAGAGATGGCAGCAGTTGCAATTCTGTTTTGTTGTTTCATATTAATGTTTTGTACACATGAATTATACTACATTTACATTAAATTATATTTCAATATTACATATGCATTAATAAGGTGAAAACCCAATAAGAATCTGAAGTGATAACATTCACGCCGTTATCAGGCGGGCGAGCCCACGGATAAGGGAGGGAAGAACACGACACCATATCTTCTCTGAAATGGGATGGAACTGAGCACAGACAAAAGCCTGCAAGCCCTTTTATTAACTTTATCAGAAGGCAGGGTTAAGCATAGATTGTCATAGGTAAACAATACATAAATCATGACCATAAAAGGAAATCAGACAGTAGAAATAGGCGTTACATGCTGTTTGTTGACAGTTTGCACGTTGTACGTAGTTAGCACGTTGCAAGAAGGTGGGAACTTTTCTCCAAGGTGTTAGGTGTCAGGGCATGACTAGTGACATTTCATGCTAGCTTCCATGTTTGTGTCCAACCGGCCAAAACCAGTCTGCACTAACAGAAATGCTGAGCACGTGATGCAGCGTCATAATGCAACAAGAATCATGGAAAAGATTTCAGGAAGCAGCTTTGCAGGAGATAAAGAAGGCCAGAAGGAAGACAATGAATAAATCATCACAGATGGCAGGATCTTGAGATACAAAAAGTACATTAATTTAGGAATTTTTTCCTCAGTAATAATGGATTTAGAGCAGAGAAAGGGACCATTAGAAGAAAAGGAAGTATATTTGTTTTCAAGGACAATGTGTGCCTAGAAACATAGAAAAAGAGGGCATCTAGAGAGGGCTAGGGATAAATATAGAGTTGTCCTAGGGCAGCAAAGAACATTGCTGATAGCTTTACTTCTGGGAGGATAACCAACCAGCAAAATGTAAAAAAAGGAATCTGAAATGCATTAGGAACCTGAATTATGTATTATGAGCCTGCACTAAGGGCCTGACCCACAGCTTACTGACGTCAGTAGAAAAACCTCCCACTTACTCAATGTGACTGGTCAGAAAAGTTACTGACTCCTCTTTAAAAGAAAACATATGCTAATAAACACAAAAAAGAATAAATGACCAGTAGAAGGAAATGTTTTAAAGGCCTCCTTTTTAATAAAATTATCCAAGTGCTAAGAATTAGAATGATTCAGTTTTTTAAAAAATATGTATTGCTCTCATTGAATATAATTAGATGCAACTAATTAGCATTCAAAAATATTTCAAGAGTATTTTGCCAACTAGCAATGTCTATAGATGTGAGGAATATGTGTGTGTGTGTGTACACACCCACTCATTCCAAATTCCCTCCCCAATACACACACACACACACACACACACACACTGGAGGGAAGGGGGGAATTGTATGCGCACACAAAGATAGCCAAAGGCACTGAATACATTACAACTAATAGTAAATCAATAAAGACACTAATAATAGTATATAAGAAACTAATAAAAGAATGAAACCATTATTTTTTTAAATGTACATAAAGATGATAATAGAAGAGGAAGAGTTGGAAGAGACCTTGGAGGTGTTCTAGTCAACCCCCTGCTATTATGAAATGCTATACCATTCAAGAATATGGTTGTCCAATCTCTTCTTTAAAATGTGGGGAGCACCCACCACTTCTGGAAGCAAGTTGTTATACTGATTAATTATTTTAACTGTTAGGAATTTCTCCTTAGTTCTTGGTTGCTTTTCTCCTTGATTAGTTTCCATTAATTGCTTCTTGTCCTGCGTTCAAGTGCTTTGGAGAATAGGTTGATCCGCTCTTCTTCATAGCAGCCCTTCAAATATTGAAACACTGCTATCATATCCTATCATATTATGACCTTGTGTCAGAGGGGGACACAATATCATTAATGACCTTGTGTCAGAGGGGGACACGGACCTGGTGGGAATCACGGAAACCTGGTTGGGCCCCGAGGGGGGCTTACCCCTCGTGGAATATGTGCCCACCAGGCTACCGTGCATTTCATCAGCCTAGGGCCCTAGGCAGGGGTGGGGGGGTGGCGGTTATTGTTAAGGAAAGTCTGGAGCCGAGGGAGACCACTGTGCCTCAGACGACCGGCTGTGAGTCCCTCTTCGTGAAGTGGGGCCTAGGGAGGCAGTTGGGCTTGCTGATTGTATACCTGGCTCCCGGCTATGTAACAGCAGCCCTGCCCGAGCTACTCGAGGTGATCGCCGCGATGGCGGTGGAGACCCTCAGACTGTTAGTCATGGGGGACTTTAACCTGCCATCGATGGGCGAAACATCCGAGGCAGCTCGGGAGTTCATGGCTTCCATGATGGCCATTGACCTGACCCAAGTAGTTCAGGGCTCCACTCACAAAAGAGGACACACGCTGGATCTGATTTTTGTCTCTGGACAGTGGAGAAGTGATCTTGGAATCGGGGATTTAGTCATCTCACCCTTGTCATGGACAGATCACTCTCTCCTTCGGATAGACTTTCCAACCGTCACACCCCACCACGGGGAGGCGGAACCGGAGACACCGAGTTGGTTCCGCCCCAGGTGCCTGATGGACCCGGAAAGGTTCCAGAGGGAGCTTGGGCCAATACCTGTGTCCCTGCTCCGGGGCTCGACTGAGGACCTAGTGGCCGCATGGTATAGTGCGGCCACGGGGGCCTTGGACTGAGTCGCGCCCTTGCGGCCTCTCATGCGGCGTCGAGTCACCCAGGCCCCTTGGTTTACCGAGGAGCTTCGGGAGATGAAACGCCGCAAGAGAGTAGGTGGAGATCTTCTCGATCTGAAGCTGACCGAATACTAGTGAGAGACCATATTAGGACTTACTTAGTGGCGCTAAGAGTGGCCAAACGTGAGTATTGTGCCACCCTTATCGCGTCCGCGGAAAACCGCCCTGCCGCCCTGTTTGGGGTGACCCGCTCCCTCCTTCATTTGAGGCCGCGGGAAGCCCCTTTGCAGGGTCGAGCAGAGGAATTTGGAGTGTTTCTGCAGGACAAAATCACTCAGATTCGGAACGAGTTGCCCTCCACTGAAAGTGACCCAGTCGAAGTGTCCGGTGCTGGTCTTGAGATTAACCCTTGGGAGGAGTTTGACTTTGTCACTACCGAGGATATGGACAGGTTGCAGAGGAACCTTAGAGCCACCACATGTTTATTGGACCCGTGCCCCTCTTGGCTTGTACTGTCATCCTGGGAGGTGACACGAGGCTGGCTCCAGGGTATTGTGAATTCATCTCTGAGTGAGGGGTTCTTGCCTACGGTCTTGAAAGAGGCGGTGGTGAGGCCCCTCCTCAAGAAGCCATCCCTGGACCCGGCTTTATTAGAGAACTATCGTCCCGTCTCCAACCTTCACTTTTTAGTGAAGGTTGTTGAGAGTGTGGTGGCTCAACAGTTTCCTCGACACCTGGAGGAAGTTGATTATCTAGACCCACGCCAGTCTGGCTTCCGCCCGGTCACAGTACCAAGACGGCATTGGTCGCGTTGGTGGATGATCTTTGGAGGGCTCAGGATAGAGGTTGCTCCTCTATCCTGGTCCTGTTAGACCTCTCAGTGGCTTTTGATACCATCGACCATGGTATCTTATTGCACCGATTGGGGGGGTTGGGGCTGAGAGGCACCGTTTTACGGTGGTTCTCGTCCTACCTCTCTGGTCGGTCGCAATGGGTGTTGGCAGGAGGGCAGAGGTCGGGCCCGAGGCCCCTCACATGTGGGGTTCCTCAGGGGTCGGTCCTCTCGCCACTTCTGTTCAACACCTATATGAAGCCGCTGGGCGAGATCATCCGTGGTTTTGGGGTGGAATACCATCTGTACGCTGATGACACCCAGCTGTACATATCCACCCCAAACCACCCCAACGATGCCGTCGAGGTGCTGTCCCGGTGACTGGAGGCCGTACGGGTCTGGATGGGTAGTAACAAACTCAAACTCAACCCGTCCAAGACCGAGTGGCTGTGGTTTCTGGCACCCCGGTCCAGCCAGATAAGTCCAACACTGGCCATTGGGGGCGAACAACTGGCCCCCGTGGAGAGGGCGCGCAACTTGGGCGTCCTCCTGGATTCCCGGCTGTCCATGGAGGACCATGTGGCGGCCGTGGCCAGGGGGGCGTTCTATCAGGTTCGCCTGATATGCCAGTTGCGCCCCTTACTGGACCGGGGGACCCTTCGCACAGTCACTCAAGCGCTTGTGACATCTTGGCTGGATTACTGTAACGCTCTCTACATGGAGCTCCCCTTGAGGTGCATTCGAAAGCTACAGTTAGTGCAGAATGCGGCCGCACGGGTGATTATGGGTGCCTCAAGGCAAGCCCACGTAACACCTCTCCTGCGCGAGCTACACTGGCTGCCTGTGGCCTTTCGAGTGCGCTTCAAGGTGTTGACTACCATCTTTAAATCGCTCCATGGCTCGGGGCCTAGCTATATACGAGACTGCCTCCTGCCCCATACATCCCTTCGTCCGGTCCGCTTCCACAGAGTGGGCCTTCTCCGGGTGCCGTCGGCTGGGCAATGCCGGCTGGCGACACCCAGGGGAAGAGCCTTCTCTGTGGCGGGCCCGGCCCTCTGGAACGACCTACCCCCCGACCTTCGCACTACCTCGGACCTCCGCCTCTTCCGCCAACGTCTTAAGACGTACTTATTCCAACAAGCCGACCTAGGATAGCCCCCCGCTTCTGACTTTTTAAATATAAATTATAATTTGGCAAGGTTTTAATAATGGGTTTTAGCACGGTTTTAATTAATCTAATATATTTTAATTGATGTATATTGTATTTTATGGTTTTATATAATGCCTGTGCGCCGCCCTCGGTCCTAACAAGGAGAAGGGCGGGGTATAAATTTGATAAAATAAATAAAAAATAAATATCACCTCAGTCCTTCTTTTCATTAAGCTAGTCATAGCCTTACAACCATTCTTACAACCATTCTTGATATGTTTTTGTATGTTGTATGATTAGTCCTCTAATCATCTTTGTTGCTCTTCTTTGTACTCTTTCTAGAGTCTCAACATCTTTTTATATTGTGGTGACCAAAACTGGATGCAATATTCCAAGTGTGGTCTTACCAAGGCAGTATAAAGTGTTATTAAGACGTATGTAGTCTTGATTTTATCCTTCAATTAATGCAGTCTAGGATTGCATTGTCTTTTTTGGCAACTGCAGCACACTGCTGGATCATATTTAAGTGGTTGTCCACTAGGACTCCAAGATCCCTCTCTCAGTTCCTACTGTTGAGCCAGGTATCACCTATTCTATACCTAAGCATTTGGTTTTTCTTGCCTAAATGTAAAACATGACTTCTATACGTTACATTTCATTTTCTTAGATAGGGCTCAATGTTCAAGTCTGTCAAGATGCTTCTGTATCATGAGCCTTTCTTCGGGATACCAAACCAGCTGTTCCTGCCGGCTTGGTCTCATCTGCAAATTTGATTAGTTTATCTTCTATCCTTTAATCAATAATTTCATTAGTAGGATAATATTCACTAGTAAGATCAATAAATGTAACACACATATAAAAAAATTACACAACGAAACTCATAGCTTTCTGTCTAGATGGTCTCTGGTGATGAGCCGAAAGGCAGAAAAGGAGAGCAGTATGCTTCCTCCCTTAATTGGGGTTAACAGGGTGTTGTCACACACACACACACACACACACACACACACACACATTTGTTTCACAACACCCTGTTAGAGCCCCAGTTAAGGGAGGAGACATACTGTTTCCTTTTCTGCCTTTCGGCTCATCACCAGAGACCATCTCTAGACAGAAAGCCATGAGTTCCTTTGTGTTAATTTTTTAATATGTCTGTTAGTTAGAGACTGATTTATTTATTGATCAGCTCATAAAACTAACACATATATATATAATTGTTCCACAACACCCTGTTAGGGCCCCAATTAAGGGAAGAAGCATACTGCTTTCCTCTTCTGGCCTTCGGCTCATCACCAGAGGCCATCTAGACAGAAAGCCATGAGTTCCGCTGTGTAATTTATTTATTTATTTACTTAATATGTGTGTTAGTTTTATGAGCTGATCAATAAATAAATGAGGGAGACTAGTATAGATCTATTTTGAGCTTTTTAGCTCTCATCAGCTAGCCATACCCTTACTGGGATTCGAACCGGGGCTGTATTGCATGCCTGATTTATTTATTGATCAGCTCATAAAACTAACACACATATTTAAAAAATTACACAACGGAACTCATGGTTTTCTGTCTAGATGGTCTCTGGTGATGAGCCAAAAGCCAGAAGAGGAAAGCAGTATGCTTCCTCCCTTAACTGGGGCCATAACAGGGTGTTGTGGAACAATTATATATACTTATCCTCATGTCTCAGCTGATGCAATAAGAGAACCTGGCTGGCTGAATGGCTAATACAGCCCCGGTTCGAATATATATAATAATAATAATAATAATTTTTAATTTTATATCCCGCTCTCTCTCCTCTCGAGGCGGGGCACAGGCACTTAAAAATACAATTAAAACCACAGACAAAATACAAAATTAAAAATGAATTAAATTAATCCTGCGCTAAAAACCCATAAACTAAAATTCCCCCTTTAAAACCCCTAACCTTAAAAGAGACTACCCAAGGCCGGCCAGGCGAAAAAGCTGTGTCTTTAATTTTAAACGGAAGGAGCGGAGGTCCGTAGTTGTCCTAATGTCGGGGGGAAGGTCGTTCCAGAGGGCTGGGCCCGCCACAGAGAAGACCCTTCCCCTGGGCGTCGCCCGCTGACAGAGTCTAGTGGACGGCACCCGGAGAAGTCCCTCTCTGTGGGAGCGAATTGGCCGTGAGGATGTATGGGGCAGGATCCGATCCCGCAGATAGCTAGGTCCCGAGCCATGGAGCGCTTTGAAGATGATGACTAACACCTTGAAGCGCACCCGAAAGACGACAGGTAGCCAGTGCAGCTCGCGCAAGAGCGGTGTTACGTGGGTAAACCTAGAGGTTCCTATTATTGCTCGCGCGGCTGCGTTCTGGACCAACTGAAGCCTCCGGGTGCACCTCAAGGGGAGCCCCATGTAGAGAGAGTTACAATAGTCCAGTCGGGATATATATATATGATTTATGTTGCAGAAATTGCTCTCTGATATTAGAACTGAAGTACTAATTCCTGTAATAGGCCTATAAATGCCAATTTTGCTTAAGTCTAGAGGTCTGTCATTCATATAGTTTGGAGCCTCAATAAGTGGCTTAGGTGGAAGCTGATTGGTTATAAAATGGAAGGTAATAAACAATTCAAAGCTTAAACAAAACCTGTGAGAGAATAGAAAATCAATAGCAAGTAGTCATTTTACAAGACAGATAAATAAAATGGAAGTACTTCAGGATGGGCAGATGATAGACTTTAAAAACTGAGAAGAACAATCTACTTTCAGTTCCCCATGACATAGATAGATAGATAGATAGATAGATAGATAGATAGATAGATAGATAGATAGATAGATAGATAGATAGATAGATAGATAGATAGATAGATAGAGACTGACTGACTGACTGACTGATTGACTGACTCAGATGATAAGCTCAAACTTCTGATTCAACTTTTGGAAGAACCGATAATTCCGTATTTCTTTCTGTGTGTGAATGAGAGTGTAGTGGATGACAGGGCATAAAGCAATCATGAAAGAAAATTATGACTAAGGAGAAAATTGAAAATCAATACTTCTACCGTAGATTACTAAAACACACCGCTTGTATAGCTAATGACTTTTCAGAAAAGAACTATATGAAGTTAATGAGACACCTCTATTAGAGTTGCCACCTGTCCTCTATGTCCCTGTATTTCCCACTGCAGCTCCAATTAAATCTACAAAAAGATTATAACTGCTTCCTCCTGTGTAGCCTTTTTGAGATTTTTGGCCAGCAACCATGAAGTCTTTAAATGCACTAGGTTTTATATTGCTTCCCTTTGGAGCATCTTGCTATGGTTCTTCATGAAAGAATTCCAAGTATTAAATGTAACTATGGTGATCAGATATGATTCACCTATTTATTCATTTATTTCCCAGATTTATTTTTTTTATAAAAAATTCAACAAGTGAACATACCAACACCTTCCTCCTTCTATTTAGTCCACAACAACATAACCCTGTAAAGTGAGGTTGGGGTGAGTGATTGGCCCAACATCATCCAGCTGGCTTTCATGAATGAAGCATAACTAGAACTCACAGACTACAGATAATCCTCAATGTATGACCACAATTAAGGCTAAAATTCCCTTTACTAAGGGAATGGTAAAGGGCATTTGGGCATTTTGCCCCATTTTACAACCTTTCTGGACAGTTGTTAAGTGAATCACTGTAGTTATTAGGTTAGTGTTCTGCCCCCCTTCCTCCGACTGATACAAGATTGGCTGACTGTCACTATCTCTCTTGGCTGCTTGCCTTAATGTCTTATAACAGATACAAAGTTTATTCAAACACGACTAACACTACTATACATGAACCTGAAGTTAAACGTTGTTCTCTGCAAAAAACCTCTTCATCCCAATCTTCCTTTTAAACACTCTTGGGAGGGGCCATTCATTAAGCAGCTGAGAGCAATTCAGGGCCTCTGAGTTAGCTTCTGGCGTAATTGAAGCCTCCTCTTCTCAGCCCTTCTCAATCTAGCATCAGGGACAAACTGGCCCTGATCCTCCCCACTACTCCAAGACCCAGATGCCTCCTGATGAGCAGCCAGGCTCTCTGCTTCCTCAAGGTCTCCCTACTCCTCCAAAGCAGACTCATAGGACTCCTCACTAGAGGAGTCCATCAGCAGCTCATCCGGAGCCAGCTGGGCCACAACAGATTAGTAACATGGTTGTTAAAAAAATCTAGCTTCCCAATTGACTTGCCAGAAGGACGCAAAAGGTGATCACATGACCCCCAGGAAATAAATATGAGTCAGTTGCCAAGTAGGCAAGTTGAGGACTATCTGTACAATTGTTTTTGGCTACTTATTTGAGTAGTTATCTTATCCAATCAAGTTATAATTAATGATTTATTAGTAGCATTGCTTTAATTGTAATTATTATAATAGTAATCACAAATCTGACTAGAGTTCATCTTATGTTATATCTTCTCTGAATTAAAAAAAATGGGCACAAAATCCTGATGCAAGAATCTCTTCTGGAAAGAAGAAAATACAACTTCTATATATTGTTTACTGCTGAAGTGAAAGGTAATAAAATCATTGCCTCTAGTAATTATCCAACTTAGCATGTGCGTAAGTTGAAGTCATAAAAATAAATTGTAATTTGACTTAATAGCTTTCTATTGCTCATATAACTATGGTAAGCATATTTTCTTGGAAAAAACGAAGGAGAAATGTGTAAAACAGGACAAATCTTAAAGAGGTTCATAAGAATAAAAAATGTAATTGTTTTGGTTTATAATTTTTCTCTGCATAGGAAAGTTCAACAGCAAAACCAAGAAAAACTTTACAAAAATGCATATCCTAATAAAAATATCTAAAATCAAACAGAATATGTAAATTTATTTTTAAAAGACAGCTCCATTCGTCATTTTATATAAGTTTAAGTGCTATTGCTATTTTTCTGTGAATGTGAAAAACTACATTAAGTGGCACCATTTGCTAAATAATCAAAAAAAGAACAAAAGTGAGTTTCTGAAAAAAATAAGTTTAAAGGACAAATTTCTGAAATAAAGGTCCGTCTTTTATAATAAAAATACATGGTGAATGTACATAAATACTTTTTTTTCATTCACCTTGGAAGGTTAAAAAGATTTATATAAACTGGCAAAATTAAGTAGAACGAGGATCCAAGGATAGCTGTTTCACAAGGAAATAGACAACTTCACATTGGTCAAAATAAAATTATTCATAAGAAATTGTAATGGTGAAAGAATCATGCATCAGATTCTCCTTTACTCTTGGCAAATCTGGCTTTGATTTTGAAAATCCTGTGAAAGTCCACAGCAGGCAGCTTCTTGTTTGGCAAATACATTTTCTATTTCGATCAATACTCTTGTTTCACTGAAGTGCCTTTGAGGGCTCTGTCATTATCCATCCAGCTCTCTATTCCCAATTGTGTTTCTCTTTTGAAAGGGCCGTACAGTTTAATGAAAAAGCTGCCTAGGCGGGTGCTATGAGATTGGTAGAGGGCAATGAAACCAAATGAATTCCCAGGATGCAAAGTATCATATATACGGTTATATAAGCTTCAGCATTCATGCATCAGATAATAAACCTGGATAGAACTATCCAAAAATATTTTGTTCCCTGAACACTTTCTAGTAAATACATAAATAGCAACTCAATTATGAATTGAATCAAGTGGAGTTCACCCACCTCTCCTTTAAGGATTTGACATTTTTCAGCAGTAGACTCTTTGGAGGAAAGGAAATAGCCCTAGCATCATAAAGCAAGGATTTCAAATATTTGTTCTGCAGAATGATCTCTGCTTAAGCATGTAATACAACAGGCAGATGGCTTGCAGAATTGCACCACAGCATGCCATTATTGCCCCAAACTCAGTACATGACAATTATTCTACATCCAGTCTTCATCTACTCAGGCTGCCAAATCCATTTGCATGCAAAGTTGAAATGTCTCAGGTATCCTGAGCATACACCATTGTTCTGCCATATGTCTTAGCTGTCTAAATATTCCTCACATCTGTCACTCATCAATTCATTTAGAAATCAGGGAGTGGTTTCATTCTAAACAACTCTATTGGAAAGTAAAATAATAATTTCAAAAATGAAGCATGTATTCACTTTTAATAGAAAAACACACACCCCTTCATTTTAGTAGGCTTATAGCTGATACTTAAAAACCATTAACGGGGAAAAAGACAGAAAAGAAGGTTGTTATTGCAGCACATGGGATCTGTATACAAAGCTTTAAGCATCACTGACTAAATTATCTCTTATTTAGGGAATTTTTAGATATTCAGCTGAGATTCTTTTATTAAAGTAGGATTTAGAAGCATATGTTGTTTAAAATGGTTAAAACCCAGCCTACAAGAACAGCTAGACAGAAATCAAGAACAGTTTTCATTTTTCTTTAAAATTTGCAAAAATTGAACCCTTTGTTGTTTGACCAACAATCCAATACTAACTATACTATTTCAATTATTTTTCTTTACTCCTTTTTGCCCCTATTCTCTGTCTCTGGTTCCTAGGCAACCATGATAACATTTTTTGCATATGGAACTAAATATTCTTGATTCCAAAATGATTCTTTCCTATAAACAGGAAATGATCCTGGGGCTTTGAAATGGCTGCAGTAAATTTTCTGCCAAATACTTGCAACATAATGAACAAAAATTACAAAGACATAGCAAAAAAATCTGTCCACAAAATATCAGAATGAACAAATAGGTTTTTATATAGAAAGAATCCTTTAGCTTTGACTGAGAAATATGCTAAGAACAAAAGTGTGAGAAACTTTATTTTTAAAGTGAAAAATTAAAAACCCAGATGTTTATCTGGAAGTCTAGAAATTCTCCCCATAATAAAGATCTTCACTTAATATTTTATAATTATCAACTTTGTCACAAATTTTGAGTGAGACATAACATACAAGATAATCTGGAAAATGAATGGATTTAGAAAAGATGGCATCCAACATCAGACATCAAACAATGCTGATTAGACAAGTTTCATGGACATGACATTATAATAAAATGGCTCTTTGGCTACAACCTTTAACTCCAGTCAGTCACTAATGCAATTGAATCCCTTTTCTAATGGTTTGGGCAAGTAAATCAAAGTTATCATTTTATGACTACAAAGTCACAACCCATTTTCTCTGGGAAGTCCTTGGTAGCTCTACATCAAGAATATTAGCCTCTACATCAAGATTATTCTGACAAGGCTTCTTGATATGGTTACATCATTTCCCCTTGGACAAACAGCATTGGCTGTCACTGCATAAAATCAGTTTAGGGAAGTGGTGTTCTGTTGATTGAAGGTCTTGGCAATGAGTTCTATAATGGCATTTTTTGAAGGATCAAAAATGCAAAATAGAATTATAGAATTTAATAATAGGTTGGATATATTTACGGTATTTTTATGCAACATGGTTTAGCTTTGGGCTTAATCCAACCCTTTTGGAATTAAATGACTAGATCAATTAACCCCTTTTCCCATGTTGTCCCATAATTATCCTATTATTCACTTAGGCATATTATGAAACAAAGCCATTGATTCTTAGGCACACAATTACTTCCTCCATCTTTCTTTCTGTTTATACGTTGGTTTAGGTTTTTTTATGTGCTTTTTCATGTCATAGATTTTAGTGACCAATGAAAGATCACAATGAAAGAATAGCTAAATAGGTAGTGGGAGTATATCTCAATGTCTTGAATAACTTCATATTTTAAAAGTAAACCTAACAAAGATTTCAATTTAAACTGGAAATAATCCTTAATCTAATATATAGGGTGGGTTTTGATTCATTTATATATTTCATTTGTATGAGAAACCTAAATCAGAATAGATCCTTAGTTAGAAAGTTAGATTTATGTAGTTTATTATGGATTCTAATAGTCACCATTTGGTTAATAATAGTGACCTATTGTGATTTGTTTTGAAACATGATATATTCTATATAATATACATATATTACCTACTTACAGTTATTTAATGATCAAATCCCTAGTACCATGTAATGGAGTGAGCTCCTGTTACTTGTCCCAGCTTCTGCCAACCTAGCAGTTCAAAAGCATGTAAAAATGCAAGTAGAAAAATAGAGACCATCTTTGGTGGGAAGATAACAGCATTCTGTGCACCTTCGTCATTTAGTCATGCCGGCCACAAGACTACAGAGACGTCTTCGGACAGTGCTGGCTCTTCAGCTTCGAAATGGAGATGAGCACCGCCCCCAAGAGTTGGGAACGACTAGCACATATGTGCGAAGGGAACCTTTACCTTTAATGATAAAATAGAAAGCTTAACCTCCATTGTAAACCCCTGGCTTATTCATTTGTATTATGTTCATTTTTTAATGTTCTATTTTGTATATATATATATATATATTGTCTTTGAAGTACCCAAAATAGACAACATTAATGGCTTGAAAATGTTGTAATCTATAGCTTGTTCAAACATGTTCTATATGCAGTCTAGGAAACAAACCAAAATAATCATATCCCGACAAACCAAATTAACCATATCCCAACAATCAAGATGTTTGTTTCTTCTCTTTTAACTGGAAAAAATTGGCTAACAACAATAAGAAATATTCAAATAATTCAAGACATATTGATTATATATATATATAACAAACGTGATGATACCTCCCACCTCCCAGACATCTGGAAGCCAGCATTGACCAGCAGATGAGCCCCACCCTCCACCCAAGCCGTTGAAATTCAAAACAAGGAGAAACATACAAATGAGACCAATCAGCATCAATCTACCAGTCACGATGCAGCTGTACAGCCAATCAACCCACTCACAACAATAGTCAGCACTCCACCCTCCCCACCAAGATTTAAAGAGGGGTGATGCCTCCGCAGTCACAGTTACAGACAAGCCTGCCTGATGATGACAAGTGAGATCTTGTCGAAACGTTGCAATAACATTTCTATGCCTTATACACGGGAAAATCCCCGAAGCCAGCTATGCCAGCATACCTACACCCGTGAAAATCTACGAAAACAAACATATATATATATATGTGTGTGTGTGTGTGTGTGTGTGTGTGTGTGTGTTTTCTGAGGTTTTCGTGGGTGTTTGTATGTAGGTCTTTGGTTGTTCGGGTTTTCTCCCACGTAGAATTGGAAGTATCTTCACGACGTTTCGATGAAGTCTCATTCATCATCTTCAGGCTGGTGCTTCCGGCCATTTGCTCCTGGAAGCACCAAGCCGGAAGCACCAGCCTGAAGATGATGAATGAGACTTCATCGAAACGTCGTGAAGATACTTCCAATTCTACGCGGGAGAAAACCCGAACAACCAAAGACCTACATATATATATATATATATGTAGGTCTTATAACATATATATATATATGTTATAAGTATATATAACATACTAACATATATATATATATATATATATATATATATATATATATATATATATATATATATATATATATATATATATATATATATATATATATATATATATATGTTAGTTTTATGAGCTGATCAATAAATTATATATATATATATCACACACACACACACCTGTATTCTATCCACCCTACTATTACACATATATGGTGTGTGTATGTATGTATGTATGTATGTATGTATGTATGTATGTATGTATGTATGTATGTACAGGGCTATTTTACATGTGGTTCGAATCCCAGTAAGGGTATGGCTAGCTGATGAGAACTAAATAGGTTAAAATAGATCTATACTAGTCTCCATTATTTATTTATTTATCAGCACAAAAGGTTATCACAAATATAACAAAGACAACGAAAAAATAGCTTTCTGCCTGGATGGTCTCCTGTGGTGAGCCGAAAGACAGAAAAGGAAAGCAGTTCTGCTCCCTCTCTTAATTGGGGCTTACCAGTGTGTTGTGACACAGTATATACAGTATTTGTTCCCCTGGCTCAACTGATCAGAATGAGAACCTGTGGCCTAGTGGCAATTACAACAGCCTCATATGTAAAATAGCTATATATTCATAACTTAATGAAACATCATAAGTCATCTTTGTTTGATTCATTTCTTATTTACTTCTCTTAGGGTTTATCACCTTCAGAATCTGTTCTCCCACTAACCAGACACTGGCTTATCCTTCCCTTATGGGAAGCTTCTATGCAGGTCATGAGCACAATAGAACTTCCCAGTCACGTCTTCCAAGCAATAAGATTCAGACAACTATGATATATCAACAGCATCAGCAAAGTTATTAATTGCTTTATTGTCCAGATTCATAGCATGTAGGCTGTGGCAGTAAGTCGTTATTGTGCTAGGATACGTATTTGCATGGAAACTGTTTATTGATCATTGGAAAGTAAGATTTTCTGGATCATGTATGATGGTGGAAAACCTAATTCCAAGCATTAGGTCCACCTTTTCAACTGTAACCTCAGATCTGTTCTGCAAGAGGATCAGCTACTATTTATGTATTAAAACTAATGTGTTTACTTCTTTAAGAATAAAGACTAGACGTGAGATTGCTTGCAATGTGCTGAAGGGAACCACCGAAATGAAATCAGTGGCTTTGAGGGATAAGAGATTTTACTGAGAAGCTATTTAAAAATACAGTTTTATAGTTCTCTGTGAATGTTGTGTCAGAGAAGGAAAGACGAAAGAAAGAAAGAAAGGAAGGACTCAAGGATTCTATGCAGAGATTCTCTGGCTTTGGGGAAAAGAAAGAAAGAGAGAAACTTACATGGAGTTCTATGCAATTGAGCATGCTTCTATGTTCTTTATCTGAAACAGAGCAAGGAGACTGTAAGAAACCTTAGCAACAGGCTGGGATTTTTTAAATAAAAAGAATAGAACAGTTCTTTCAAATGCAGCAAGGATTTACCAAGTGAAACCTCTTGTTAGTGTGATGTTCAAACATATATAGAAAAAGAATACTTACTGTCATGATTTCAAATTCAGTCTCCCTCTAACTTAGTGATATTCTCTGAAATCAGAATTTGAATGTTCAAGGGGCACCCAATCTTGACCTCTTCCAAAATATTTGGAATACCTGCCAGTAGATCTGCAAAGGACAGTCTCTGAGAAGATTTTCAGCACTGAATTCTAGTGTTTGATAAGATTATAATAGCACATTGTTCTGGGACAGTCATTCTCAGGTTGCATTTTCTTCATGAAAAAAAATAAAATCTAGGTTTTGGTTCTTCAACCATAAGCTTTTTCTTTTTATAAGTTATAAGAGTATACAGTCTAAGGTCCTATGAAGCATTGATGTTTTCAACACATTCCCTTACCAGTATATAAACGATGGTAACATTCATTCATCTATTTCCAGAAAAGTTTTCAACAGCAAAAGGTTTTTGCTAAATCTTACTTTGTGTGATATTTAACTTTATGTGCTATAAGGAATGCAGTAACTCAGTGATTAAGATGCTGAGCTTGTCAATCAGAAGGTCAGCGGTTCAAATCCCTAGCGCCGCGTAATGGATTGAGCTTCTGCCAACCTAGCAGTTTGAAGCACATAAAAAATGTAAGTGTAAAAATAGGGACCACTTTGATGGGAAGGTAATAGCACTCCATGCACCTTCAGCATTTAGTCATGCTGGCCACATGACCACGGAGACATCTTCGGACAGCGCTTGCTTTTTGGCTTGGAAACAGAGATGATCACCACCCCCTAGAGCTGGAAACGACTAGCACACATGTGCAGGGGAAGCTTTACCTTTACATTTATGTGCTATAGAGTCACTTTTTACTCATAGATAAATTTTCTCTATGACTATCCTAACCTATTCTTTCAAGTCTCCCAGTGGTGCACTTATTGTCACTATGCCTGAATCCATCCACCCTGTTCTGGGTCATGCACTTTTTCTCTTTCCTTCTAGCATTCCAACATTAGAGTCTTTTCCAGAAACTCTTCAGTCTTCACATACTGAATCTGAAATAGGGTAGTTTGAACCTGATTATTTGTGCCTCAAGTGAGAACTCTGAGTTAATTTGTTCAGTGATCCATCGGTTTCTTGGTTTGTTTTTTGGCTGCCCATGATATTCTGAGAAGACTTTTCCAATACCAAAAGTCACCCAAACTCTTCCTATCTTCCTTCTTCAAAGTCCAAATTTCATCTCCATAGAGCATCATAGGGAATACCATGGCTTGCACAATATTGATCTAAGTATACTATACTAAGTATAAATTCATCATGGCATTTGAATATCTTTGCCAAGGCTTTCATAGCAAGTACCATTCTGCTGAAAATTTCTTGACTTGTTCATTTACTACTGTTCCTGGTTGATCCTGAAAGGCAGAAGCTATCCACCACTTGAATATTCTTCATTGTCAATTCTAAGGTTGGTTGTTGTACCTGTCTTTCTTCTTTCTTCTTTAAATTTAACTTTACTCCCACTTTTACGGTGCTTTTGGCTTTTAGTAACTTACAGATCCTTTGCAATTTCAGCTTTCCGTCTAGTGCCATGAGCACTTCCCTTAATACATATATATGGTAGTATATTAAGCACATGAACTGAATAAATAATGATAAAGTGTGGAGCCTTGTTGAACTCCTGGACCTATCTGGAACCAACATGTTTTGCTATGTTCTGCCCTTACTGTGACTTGCTGACTGCATGTAAGTTTTTCATAAAGACATTAAAATGTTATGTGATTCCCATTTTTCTGAGCCATAATCGACACAATCAAAGGCTTGTCTATTAATCAGTGAAGTACATGTAGACTTCTTTTCATTTTTTTGGCTTTCCAATTATCCAGTGTCCAAAGCCTGCTTAAATATCTGGCATTTTTTTTTCTATTTAAGGCTCCAATCTACATTGAATAATCCTAAGCATTATTTTGCTAGCATGTGAACTTAAAGATAATTGTGATGATTATGTCTCCTTGTTTTGATGTTGGGATGAAGATTGATTACTTTCTCCACAAAATTGGTCTGGAAAAAATATTGAAAAGCTCTAATGTTTGCTTGACATTAGATTCACTTTAAAAAAAAGGGAATAGATTTTAGGCAATTTAACTGTTATAATTTAGATTGATTTAATCTTAAGAAATACATAGCTAGATTTCATCTAATGTGAGGCAGTTTGGATGTGCCATGATCCAGCGATAGTGAATATGCTGGATATGCTCAATACTTGGGAAAAAACATAAAGGTTTGTACCTTTAGAGATAGGGACTGCTGCTTGTTTTGTACAAGTGAATTTGCACTCTGCTAATGAATTGATCTTACCTAGAAGTGGCATCTATTTAACAGAAGATAAACCAATTCACTGAAATCAGATAACATTAAATAAAACTATGTCAAACTGCAGTGGGGTAGAAACAGAATACAGCATAAGTAGCCAATTCGATCAAAACATGAGAGCAAGCACTGTTTTTCCATTGCAGATATTATTTAGTAGTTAGTAACAGAAATTGTATAATGTGGATGACAGGCAGATTTTTAAACTGTTTTAAATATAGCATAGTTTCTAAAAAAACTAGGAAAAAACCTTTTCAATTTTCCTTTTTTTATGGTCATCTGATTCCCTAACATCTTAACATTTTCTAAGAAGTTGCTTTTATCATTGCATGAAGCTAACAGAAAGGCTATGTTCAAAGATTATATAGGGGAGAAAATAGAAAATATTGCTGTTGACAGTTGGGAGAAAGGAAATCTCCCAAGCTTCTTTCAATAACTTTCTACAATTTAGTAAATCTTTGGCTTCAGCACTTCTGGCTATATAGGTATGCAACAACGTCTGATGTTATTGGCATACTTGCTGTATATACGTTTAAAGTTTGAGTTGGAATAATTTCAAAGATAAAAACCAGCCATGAAACTTTATGAACTGTCTTTATCACATTTAATTTTCATGGCTAGATTTTGATTTTATTTTACTGTGTTTGTTTTCCATATTGCATTATCTAACAATTTCTTGAATAGGAAATTTGTTAGCAGCAGCAACAACAGCAATGCCATTTCTTCCTAAAATTGTCTTCTTTTTAAACAAAAGTTGTTATAAGTTGGAGCAACTTAATTGACAGCTATTATTGTTATCACAATCTTCCAACATCAATAAATGCCACAGGCTTACAATCATAGCAAGACCCTGTGGAAAAAGTGGAAGTTATCACAGATAAAGTTGAGAATATTTGGAGAAAATGTGGTAAGGTATTCCCTGCTTCCTTCTCTAAAACCTAAGTGCCTAAGTGCACAAGTAAACTCACTTTGGTAATTTCTATCTAGAAATTAGAATTATACCAACTTTTAAAACCATATTGTTTTATAAATTTTGGCTTGAGATATTTACTGTATTTTTTGGCGTATAAGACACACCTTTTTCCCTCAAAAAAGAGTGAAAATCTGGGTGCATCTTATACACTGAATACAGCATTTTTGGCCTTCCGAAACCCCACCACTTCACCAAAATGGCCATGCATAGCCTTTAGGAGGCTTCCAGAGTGCTCCTGGGGGCTGGTGAGGGCAAGCATGAGCAAAAAATGGGCCATTTTTTGCTCATTTGTGCAAAAAGCCCCCAGCCCCTAGGAGTACTCTATAAGCCTCCTAATGGCTATGCATCCCCATTTTTTGACAAAAAAATGGGCCCATTTTTGCGAAAAACGGGCCATTTTTGGGAGATCTGCAGTGCATAAACTTTTTAAAAAAATTTCCTCTTCAAAATTTTTGTTGCATTTTATACTCTAGTGCGTCTTATACTCTAAAAATATGGTAAATTAAGATTTTTTTTTAAACTCAAAGTACATTGTTTGATCACAAATGTTTCACATACATAAGCCAAAATATGTAAGCCATTGTAGTATGTAATAAGTTTATTTCATGGTGGGAATTTTACAATATGATGCATACTTAGAATTTGCTGCTATTTCTGCTTATTTCAAATGGTGAGAATAAAAGGAATCACTGCAAATCAGGTAGGAGGAAAAATGAGACACTTTAAAATATATATATAGTAGTGCATTCTGTCTTTATCATCAGATTTGTAAATGATTTCTACTGAAGTTATGTTGAAGGAAGTACAGTCATTTTAGTTCTTCTTGATTTCTCAGTGGGTTTTGATGTCATCAATTATAGTATCCTTCTCGACTGACAGTGAAGATAGAAGTAGAGGTATGATATTAAAGTAGTCTCCATGGTCAGTTTCAGTCAGTGTTGATAGGAAGAAACAGGCTGAGCCCAATTCCCCCTTCTTTACAAAGGGCCGCAGGGTTTAATACTCATCCCATTTAATTTCTACACAATGACACTGGGTTAGATCATCGATCAGTTCATGATCAGCTATACTGAAGATAATCAGTTGTACAACTCATTCCTAGGATAGCCAAGCAATGCTATTGAAATTATATCTTATTGCCTGGAGGCTGAGAGATGCTGTGTGGCTATAAGAGGGACGAACAAGCTTAGATTCAACTCTGACAATATTGAATGGTTGTTTGAAACTCCTGAGGTTGAGAATCTTCTATTCCTGATCTGAATAGGATTGCATTATCCCATTCTAATCTTATCTGGACGTCCTCCTGTATGTGAAGATCCTGCTTGAAGAGCAGGTGGCAGCTTGGCCAGGATAGCCTATGCACACATTCACCTTGTGTGCCAGTTGTATTCTTTTGCAGACTGTAACGTTCTTCTTGTGGTTACTTGGTCTTGGTCTCCTTGCAGATGGACAATTACAACGTGCTCTGCATGAGGTACCTTGAAAATTATTTAGAAGTTACAGCTGGCACAGAAGTCAGCAGCACAAGAACTGATGGCAAGGCAGGTCATAGTCATGTAACACACATTTTTCCATGAGCTGCAATATTGGTACCCACATGTAATTGAACGGTTATTTGTCAGCTTTAAAGCCCTAAATGGCATACAACCTAGATATTTAAGCACTCTGTCTCCATGGTTTCTGCCCACCTTAAAGATCGGGCAAAATTGGCTTTCTTTCTACAATGTCATGTAGCAGATTTCTGTCACAGCATTTACCCTTTGGAACAGCTTCTCCCCACCCCAAATTTGAATCATCTCCACTTTACCAGTCTTTAAAAAGCATTAAAAACCTGGTTCTTTCCCAGTTAGAGTGACCTTTTATCTATTTTTATCCCTGAGGTTGGGGAAATTTTTTTCCTGTTGCTACCTCAGGATCATGCTGTTTTTTTTGGCTTGTTGTATTATTATGGTTTTATATATAACTGTTTTTACATTTAACTTAATTAAACTGCCCAGAGTCATTAGAGTTCATCTTTTATGAAATAAAAAATGTGTCTTAATATATGCTTTACTTATTTTTAGGCCCTAAGCCCCATGGGATAAATGGAGGACCATTTGTTAACCCACATGGCATGAAAGCCATTTTTCATGTCAGATAGCTAGAGAGCTCTCTGTATGCGTGTTCACGTGTGTGTGTATCCATGTGTGTGTTTGTGTGTGTGTGTGTGTGTGTGTGTGTGTGTTTGAGAGAGGGAGGGAATTGTTTTTAAAAAAGGCATAGCAACATCTGTGATTTTCAAACTTTTGGAATTTACTTTTGATTGAGAGAGATATCTTATTTAGTGGCTCTGGCATTTCATTCTATGCAAGAATAGCTGGGGAAAGTTAAAATCAATATGACTGTCCTAGAGAGCACTACTGACCCTCACGCTGTAATCATTCAGTGATGGATTATCTTCTGCAAACATAATAACTTTTACAACTGCAGTCATAATTAAAATCTTACAGCCAAATTATAATTCCATGTTGAACTATACTCTTGAGTTTTCATTTACTGCTTTCTCCATAATCATTTTAATGTGTTATTTGATTCTGCTCTAAATCCATCATCTTAGATTAAATGACCACCTCATCATGATGTCCATGGTGCATTTTTCAAAACATTCATGTGACATCTCTATTAGAATATTATGCTATGCAGTTATTTCATTTAAAATGACTATGAGATGGTGCCTCTAACCTGTCTAAATATAGGTCTCAATGAAAATGCATTTCCTTTCAATATCTATATGTAAAAATGTCATTTCTATTGAATATTGTCCAATAATACAATAATACAATAGCAGAGTTGGAAGGGACCTTGTAGGTCTTCTAGTCCAACCCCCTGCGTGCGCAGGAACCTTATACCATTTCAGACAAATGGCTATCTAACATCTTTTTAAAGACTTCTAGGGTTGGGGCATTCACAACTTCTGGAGGCAAGCTGTTCCAGAGGTTAATTGTTCTAACTGTCAGGAAATTTCTCCTTAGTTCTAAGTTGCTTCTCTCCTTGATTAGTTTCCACCCATTGCTTCTTGTCCTGCCCCCAGGTGCCTTGGAGAATAATTTGACTCCCTCTTCTTTGTGGCACCCTCTGAGATATTGGAACACTGCTATCATGTCTCCCCTGGTCCTTCTCTTCATCAAACTAGACATACCCAGCTCCTGCAACCGTTCTTCATATGTTTTAGTCTCCAGTCCCCTAATCATCTTGGTTGCTCTTCTCTGCACTCTTTCCAGAGTCTCCACGTCTTTTCTACATCGTGGCGACCAAAACTGTATGCAGTATTCCAAGTGTGGCCTTACCAAGGCACTATACAGTGGCATTAACACTTCACGTGATCTAGATTCTATCCCTCTGTTTATGCAGCCTAGAACTGTGTTGGATTTTTTATATTTTTATATTAATAAATGAATAAAAAAGGAGATGAATATCTATAGACAACTCTATCCCATTACACTGAAAATATTTAACCCTATTCAGGTTTACTTTGAATGATATGTTTAACCCTCTACCCAACCATTTTATTTTAAAATATACATATTACTAACACTAGATGTTCTTTATTGTAAATCAATCTATGAAGAGGAATTATGGAAAAGAAGACATAAATATACTGAAACAATATGTCATAAAAACACTTGTGCTGCATTAGTCTAGAGTTGACTAAAATATGGTTGGGTTATTTGTGGGTTAACAGATGTCACCACAGATATACCATGTTTTTTGGACTATAAGATACACCAGAGTATAAGACGCACCAAGATTTTGAAGAGGTAAATTTTGAAAAAAGGTTTTGTACTCTGCAGACCTCATTTTTTGTGAAAAACGGGGCATGCAGAGAGTTTGAGAAGCCAGCAAAGTGCTCCTGGGGGCTGAAGGAAGGGCAAAAATGAGCAAAATATGGCCTGTTTTTTGTGAAAATTGTCCTGTTTATTGCAAAATAAAAGGGCATGCATAGGCTTTGGGAGGCTTGTAGAGTGCTCCTGGGGGCTAGGGGGGGGAAAACAAAAATGAGCAAAAAACATCCCAGTTTTCTCTCATTTTTGCCCTACCCAGTTCCCAGGAGCACTTTGGAGGCCTCCCAAACCCTCTGCACATCCATTTTTATGAAGGGGTGGGGCTTCAGGGGGCCAAAAATTCTGTATTCAGTATATAAGATGAACCCAGATTTTTACCCTCTTTTTTGGAGGGGGAGGTGCATGTTTGGGGGGGGGAGGTTTTTGCATGTTGTATGCACAAGGCCATCACACGAAACTATATTATGATTTATTGGATTGGTCATGGCATGTGATATGATAGAGCAATTGGTTTTTTTTACTTGGTTGATGCTCTAGAACTCAGCAATAGATCTGCTATATAGAGTAAAATACAGATAGGAGAAAGAAATAAGAAGATGAAATTGAAACATAGGTAGTGGGCAATTAGCAAGAATTACCTGATTATTAAATAGAGTCAGAAAATTTTTATTACAAATCAAACTGTATCAAAAATTACAGTTATAATTCCATGGAATTCATGTGTAATCTATATCCAAACCTGACGCTGACTAGTACCACACAGATCTACCAAAATATATGCAACCTCAGGCATCTGAGACTAACTGTTCAGATTCACTTACATCTGTGTGACATATTCTTCATCCTGATGTAATTTTGCTCTTTTCCTAAGGCCATACTTGCAATTCTGTGTGTAGTTCAATTCTTGCTTTAGGTTCAACATGATTTTGTATAACTAGAAACTGCACAAAAGATTGATCAAAATGATCAGAAGGTAGGATCAACAAAGAAAAGCATTCAGCACTGACTCTTTTTTTAACTTAGAGAAAAGATGAGACACAATGGACATTTATCAGCATCTTTAATAGGCGGTTCAATATTATTCAAATACAATAAACACTGACAGCTTTTGCCAATAAATTCTTTTTCATATGCAAGTTTCTCAAATAAATGCCATTTTTCATGAGACAGTCATGTGCTTCACCTCTGCTCCCATTTATTTAATAGCAGTGTTTGGTTAGATGGATTGGTGTGCTTATGTTTTTTACAAGCCTCATGTTAACAGACATATAGCATTAGGAACTAAATTAATGGGACATATGGTTAGCTATATCTAATTACTCATGCAAGCTTTCTGCTCCCCAAGTAATTCTGTATATTTTCATAGTACACATAGAAAGACAAGCAATTCAGAAATTACCATTGTGACTAAGCAGAAATAGGATCAGCCCATGGTTATAAAAAATATGACTCAGTGGGTGAAACTGCAGCTTCCAATCAATAAAGACCTTTAGGTCCTGCAGCCTTTTTTCACGGCAGGACATGAAGTGGTCTATTGTAAAAGACATGACTTTCATGACTTTGCTTAAATCTTTTCATACCTCTCAGAGCCCAGCTGGAGAATGAAGATGAGATGCTTTCTCAATCTTGTGTATGGAGTCTGCCTTATTTAAACTTGTCTCCAATGCCATCTGTGTCCCTTTAATTGTCACCTGCCATCTGTCTCAGGAAACCTCCCTAGTATTCCCAGTTTATAAAATCGTTGGCCTTCAATACTTGATGCCAAAATGTGAATTGTGTTAAAAAATTAATAAGCAGCATTGTTAGGAAGAGGATACTTATTTTCCAATTAAACCCCCAATCTTTTTTCTTTCTTTTTTTTAAAAAAACTGTATTTATTTTACTGAAGATATGGAAAAAAAATATGTAGAAACTACAAACATCCTCAACAAAAAAGAATACAAAAACAGAGAAGACATAATTGATGACAAAAAGTAACAAAATGGATAAGCAATCTAAGTATGAAGCCAATACATCTAATATGAAACAGTATGTAAAGATCTCAACATTAAAAGAGAATAAAACTATTTCTCTGAAGAACTATGGATTCTGTTCTGAACATTATTTTATAATTAGTAAAAAAAATGCCTTTGCAATACTCTTGTACTAAATCAAATCCTTAATATTCAGAGTAATAGTTCAATTCCAATTTCTCAAAATTGTTATCTTTGCAATTCCCTGCACTTAACAAAACCAAATTACCTCAAAAACAGCCAAATCCCACATTGTTAAGTATAATTTAATGTAATATTAACTTCTTTTACATTTAAAAAAATTGCTAAACTTAACTGCTATATATTAAAATATTTTCCAGAAGAATATCAATAGCACACAAAACCAAATCATATGAGTCAATGATTCCTCAATAATCCTAATTTTTCTGTTTTTACAGGATGAGTACAGATTACAGGTTGGAAGAAGAGCTTCCATGCATTATCTAAGGATAGCATAGCTTCCTGGATATCCTTTTTTCATACTGATATGGTCTTACATAGTGCTTTGAGCAGGGGTGGGATCCTACTGCTTTGGACGAACTGGTAGCTTTGAAGATCAGCTGAGAGAGAACCGGTTCACTCTGACCTTCAAGTGGGCCCACCCACTCCTATATTTCCTTGTTTTTTAGTCCAGTTTATAGGCACAGAAGAACCAATTACTGCACCTCAGATGTTTTGCCACGCCTCAGCTGCAGTACACGGTAAGTTTTTTAGCTTTGTTTTAACAGCTGCTTAGCAAACCGGTTATTAGATTGCTTGAATCACACCACTGGCTTTGAGGTAACGTTTGAATTTTGGAAGGACAATCTCCAACCAACTTTTACTAACAGTACAGATTATGAAAGTATAATCCGATATATATGCAGAAGGAAATTGCCATTTTGAAACATATCCCAAAATAGATTCGAGAGATTAGGAGGAAGTATTCCTCCTTATCCAAAAAATTATATTAAAAAGGGGTGTGGTTCAAATGGTTAATGCCTGAAGGAATGTTGGTGTTCTGGGAGGGAGGCAGAGTTAGAATTAAAACAATAGAAGAGGCAGAAGCCTTTCTTAAAAAACATTCCTCAATCCTGGAGGATGAAAATGGGGAAACGGGAGGGGCCATGGCTCCGCCCACCGGCGGGAAGGAAGAAGATACAATAGCTAAAAAACTCAGATCGCAAAAATGATTTTCTTTTACACAGTGTAATCCTTAAACGGATGTTAATAGAAACAAATGATTGAATGCATGAATTTATGATATGATATATATGTATTCCATTTCACCTTATACCAAAAAAACCCTTTACTCTTGTATGGAACTTCGGAGGCGACCACCACCTCCGACATGGAAGCCCTAAAATATTTCTTTTATATCCTATATACCCTTTCCTTTGTTATAAAATTTGTAAAAACCAATAAAAATTGTTATTCAAAAAAAAAAAAGGTATAATCCGGGGCTAGCAATGAATCATGAGCCCCAGTCAAGTAAACTGTAAAAACATTATAAAACTACTGGCCCTCTGTCTTGGTCCTATTAAGTCTGATAAATATTAACATCTCTTTTAACAGAAACAAGAACATCAGTGCATTGCAAAAACAATAATGTGGGTATTAGACGACCCACGTTTTATGAATGTGCAACAACAAAATTAACAGGTTTTTTTTTGAGTTTTCCAGCAATTTGAAAGTGTTTTGGGTAGAGAAAATGCAGATTGTTGTTAGAATAGATTAAACTGGTAAATTCTATTTAATCTTTCAGAGAAACTTGTATGTATTGCACTAAAAAGGAAATACATATTTGTAAACGGACTCAATAATGTATATACTTCAAAATTCTAATTTGCAATTCATTAAAGTTATTCTATTAGAAAAATTCCTTTTCTGCCCAGTGTTAAGGAATGGTGGCTAAAAAGGTGCTTGATTAATCAATATTAGAGTGTATTCTGAAACTTTTAACGGCCACAACTGACTTCAAAAATTTCATAATCCTCCATCTATGTGCAAATAAAACAACATGCCTTAAAGTAGGGGTGTCAAACTCACGTCATCATGGCGGTGTCATGTGATGTATTGGGGGACTTTCCCCCCCATCACTAAACTGGGCATGGGCTGAGCCAGCATGTGATAATCCAGCTCTTGGGCCAAGAGTTTGATAGCCCTGCCTTAAAGGGTTCCGGATGACTTTAAAGGTGCCCAGATAAGACTTACAGCATAAATTGTGGTTTCAAGGGTATTTTCAGTAAGTAATAGCATTTGCCCAAATTTATCATGACACAATTAGAAATTTGAATTTATTTGCCATAGAACTATGTCACTTCTGTATGCATTATACAAGCACCGAGGAGGATCTCCTTACCTTCTGAAAGCATGGAGAATGACATTGGCCTGGATCTTAAAGGAGAGGAAGATATCCCTTATTTACGACTTGCTCTCTAATACAATCCAATCTTCAGTTCCTCGTATTAGCCTTCTAGAGAATCTCATTTAATTATTTCTTACAGCACATGTTAGGATAATTTATCTAGTGGTCTGCCTCTGACCTTCATCTTCAGGTGTGATGAAAAACCACATGTGACTTTCATTGTCAGACTTCACTTTCCTTCACTTGATGTTCTTCAGTGGAGTGGGGAATGCTCAATTCTATCTTGAATTGAGCCACAGTGGCGCATTGGTTTAGAGTGCAGTACTGCAGGCTACTTCTGCTGCTTGCCAGCTGCCTACAATTTGGCACTTCAAATCTCACCAGGTTCAAGATGGACTCAGCCTTCCATCCTTCCAAGGTCGGTCAAATGGGTATCCAGATTGTTGGGGGAAATATGTTGATTCTATAAACCGCTTAGAGAGGGCTGTGAAGCAGTATATAAGTCTAAGTGCTATTGCTATCTTGACATTCTATCATGGAGCAATCACATCATGTTTCTGATTGGCATCTGATTGAGGAAAGCTGTTGCAAGGGATCATGATTATCCCATCAAGGATTGTGGAGTAAAATGCCCTCCAGCATTTTATAAGCAAGTTCTGAACAGAACAAACATGACTTTATGTACATGTTCATTTATCAGGAGAAAAACTCTTGCCTGGGGTGGCTTCTTCTTTTTTTTGCCACAGGCTTTAGGCATTATTACGGGTTGCATCTGATCTCTGTAATAAGCAAAGTTGTGTCAGCTGTTTGAAATTAAACCCTACCTTCCTATTGACTTAGTGTAGCATAGGAAATATCGACAGAGAAACTTACAAACGGCTTCCCAGGTGCCAGAGCTTTCATGTGTTCTGTTGATGGCAGTAAAAGAAGATGAAATATCCCATGAAATTAAATGTCAAATTTTATATTGCACTAATTTTCTCTTTTTCATCACACCTGCAGGGGACTCAAGATGAAGTGGAACTTTAAATGAAGAGTAAAGGGCTTTAACCTCTAATTCTGCTACTTACGAAACCAATCCAGAACATGAATATACATGCTTGCAATTGCAAAATAATGTAGAACTGATCTGAGAAAAGTATGAGAGAGCTATTAAGGGGCGGGAGGGGGTGCAGTGTCCTATAACAGAGGAAAGCATGAGAAACTCAAAATAACCCCTGTTTGATTTGTTTTGTAGAAGAAGAAACAGAGCTTGAAAATACATTCAAGATTCTCTTACTCTACTTACTACCATAAAGAACACCCCAGCCTCCATGGGCTTCTTGACCTGGTCTAAGTCAAAAGGCAAACAATAATAGATAATTTGCCCTCTTAGGTCCAGTTCATGCAAAATGGCTGTTGCTTTTAGTCCTTCTAAGGCTTCCTCTGAATCCTTCCCCTAAGCCTATATATGCACGCTCTTCAAGCAGCTGAAAAGTCCTTCTACATCTTTCAGAAGGACCCTTTATGATGGGCAGATGGGCAGTTTAGAGAGGTTCACACTTATATTAGGTTGGAATATAATTTCAGGCTTCCTTTGAGTGTGGGATAGAAAGGGGGTGGAATAAACATGTCCCATCACTCTGCTGAACACCACAGTATCCTTAGACAAATATTTACGCATGTAGCATGACTGCATTACTATTATCCTTCTCATCTTTTTTTTACTACGTTCTCCATTGGTATCTTATGATTACATACTTCATTGTTTGTATGTACACTGAGGCTTATCCACCAGAGATGAATTCCTTGTGTGTACACTTGGCCAATAAAGTATTCTACTGTATTCTAAATATTATACCCAGTTTTCTGTCTTTGCAAGTACAGAAAATAAGATAATGGGAACAAACTGACTTATAAAGATGTGGGTGGCTGTTTGCAGAGACACATTATATGTTGATGCAATATATTGATGGTCTATTATTACAAATGAAGTTGGTGAAAGGGAGGAAGAGGAGCTGGAATTGGTTGTCTGATTCAGTTGTTGTCTAATTTAGGTAATACCTTATTATTTATATTAGCAGAAACGATCTCTCCAGGTTTTTTTGGAAAATAAATATGTCAATATAAACTGTGGATACACAAGAATGAAAACAACTGTAACTGTATATATAATTCTTAATCTGGATTTGGTGTCCTAGGCTTACTTTTCTTTTTTATGTAGCTACTAACATGTTTAAATATAGCTGTTTTAAAGTGTCCTTTAGTATTGATAGTTTGTGATTATGTGCCAACAAATCAGTGTCAACACTCAGCAACAAAATATAGATTTTCTCCATGAAATAGCAGTTTACTATTTTTAAAAAAATTTAATTATAGTCTATCTCTCACCATGTTAAAAAATAAAGGTTCTTTTCATTCTAGACTGCCCTAAAAACTAGTTTTTTTAAAAAAATAGTTAAGAGATATTTGGTTTCATTTTTAGAAATACGTTAGCTTGATCTTAAATTTTGATATCAAGCCCTGGGAACACAAAATCAAATCTGTTTTGTAAAGAATTCAAAGAAACTTAAGAGTGTTAAAAATGAATACAATTACAATTCTGATTAAATATCCTGGATTGTTTCATAATAGCATTTAGCTAACTTATTTTTGTAACCAGGATTAGACATTGAAATATATGTTAAGTCAGGGGTGTCCAAACTTGAGAACTTTAAGACTTGTGGACTTCAACTCCGAGAATTCCCCAGCCAGCTATGCTGGCTGGGGAATTCTGGGAGTTGAAGTCCACAAGTCTTAAAGTTCTCAAGTTTGGACACCCCTGTGTTAAGTGCTTTAAAATTCTTGCTCTTAGTGAAATAGCTAGATGACCCGTTGAATGATCATTTCAGAGACAGTACTTTATCTAAACACAGAAACAAAATAAGCATGGGTAGGCCAAAAACCCCCCAAAGAAACGAGTGGAAGCAGGAGTGATTTCAGACTTTATGTTTCCCATTGAATTTTCTTATGCAGAGGTGTCAAACTCACGACATCACATTGCCATGTGATGTATTGCGACTTTTTTCCTCTTTGCTAAACCGGGGTGGCTATGGCCAGTGTGTGATGCTTCCAGCCCACAAGCCGCAAGTTGACAGCCCTGTTCTTATGGGAAACTAGCATCAGACATCTTCCTTCCTTCCTTCTTCTTTTTTTCTCCCCCCCCCCCCCTTCTGTCTGCAAATTTGATGAGTTCCCCATTTATTCCCTCATCCAAATCATTGATGAAGATGTTGAAGAGTACTGGAGCTAAAAATAAACCTTGGGGGAGTATAAATGAAAGTATACTTCTGATTCTGGTCCTTGGCATTGCTTTCTCTGTGCTGAGCCATCTTCTTCTGTAAAGGCTGATTGGTTTTTCCAGTGTAGAACTCTGAACATTCCTCACTGCACTGGACTGAATGTACTACATTATTCTTCTGTGTTTTGGTATCCAACTTTGAGGGTGTGCTCAGTGTGTTGGTGAGTTTGAACAACATAGATAGGTGGTTTCCCCCTCAAATATTTGGAAATATTTTAAAATGTAAAGCTCTCCTGATCAATCTTGTCATCCTTTAGCTAAGCACATTTTTAACGATTCCTATTTTATTTATTTATTTATTTTATTGGATTTCTAGACCGACCCCTCTCCCCGAGGACACTCGGGGCGGTGTACTAAAAACATGACAATACATACAAAGCTAAAATCAAATTAAATAACCCTGTACAAATTTATAAAAGTTAAAACTGAACCCATAAAACCGAATAAAATAATTTAAATTGCAGATTGGGACGAGAAGCATAAGTTAGGCCAAGCCGGCTTGATGGAACAGGTGAGTTTTAAGTTTCTGGCGGAAGGAGTGGAGGTCCGTGGTAGTTCTGATATCAGGGGGTAGGTCATTCCAAAGGGTTGGGCCCATCACAGAGAAGGCCATTCCCCTGGGCGTCGCCCGCTGGCATTGCCTAGTGGACGGCACCCAGAGAAGTCCCTCTCTGTGGGAGCGAATTGGCCGAAGGGATGTATGGGGCAGGATACGATCCCGCAAATAGCTAGGTCTTGTGCCATGGAGCGCTATGAGGTACAAAGGGACACAGTGGCTTAGTGGCTAAGATGCTGCCTTGTTAATCAGAAAGGTCAGCAGTTTGAATCCCTAGCATCATGTAACAGAGCAATCTCCCGTTATTTATCCCAACTTCTGCCAACGTAGCAGTTCGAAAGCATGTAAAAAATGCAAGTAGAAAAATAGGAACCACCTTTGGTGGGAAGGTAACAGAATTCCATGTGCCTTTGATGTTTAGTCATACTGGCCACATGACCATAGAGACATCTCCAGACAACACTGACTCTTCAGCTTTGAAACCAGCGGTGGGTTTCCAATTCTTTTACTACCGGTTCGCTTGTGTGCTCTTGTGTGTTCGTGCGCACACGCAATGCTTCTATGCATGCACAGAAGCATCGGGCAGGTGGGCAGAGCCTCCCACTGCCACCATTACCAGTTCACCCACCTCTGTTTGAAACAGAGATGAGCACCGCCCCCTAGAGTCGGGAACGATTAGCACACATGTGCGAGGGGAAACTTTACCTTTACCTTTATGAGGTACAATCCATATCATGCTAGTAGTTCATTAACTTAGACTTCAGACAATGGTCCCAGTATCTCCCAGTAGCAGCATTTATGTAAACAATCACGGGTTCTATTATCCTTTTCGCCCTTCCAGTTTTCTTCTATGAATTGGAAAGACTGAGGAAAATACACTCTCTGAACCCCTGGGCTGTGAACTTTCTTCCCAGACTGAGATGACATGGGTATAACTGTTCGTTACAGCATCATTTGCCATCAAATATCTCAGCAGATAACTGTCAATGGATTTGATAAGTTCAGAAGGTTTACCCTAATAAATATCACATTTGGATCAGGTCAACATGTTTCAATTCTTTGCAGTAGCAAATAATTAAATACCATGGATTTTCTCTTTGTCTGCCTAAAGGCTGACAGCACTTTAAAAAGTAGATTTATGATTGGGGGCTTCACAACCAGCACACATTTATGTTGGATACAGCATCCCACAGTGATTTACTTCACAATTGCAGTCAGAAGTAATGTTGTTAGTCCGCCATGGCCACATAATGTTTCAGTAACTACCATCTCATTTAGCAATGAAGTTGCTGTTCCCAATTGTAGTCATTAAAGGAAGACTACCTGAAAGAGAGTCAATAAGAATGGGAAGTTCACTCAGTATAGAGCAGGGGTCAGCAACCTGCGGCTCTTCAGCCGCATGTGGCACTTTCATTCCTCTGCTGCAGCTCTCTGTCACTGTTCGGCTCCACAATTGATAGACCTTTCAGTTAGGAAAGGTAGAGGAAAAAGGATGCCATGCTAGGAGGAAACTCTATGGTAGGGCTTCCAGTCGGCTTCAGAACTGAATGTGGGGTTTCCGGTTAGGACCTTTGTGGCTCTTTGAGTGTCTATACCCCTGGTATAGAGAAAGATGACAAAAGGCTTTGCTGAAATTATTAGTAGAGTGACAGACAGACATATGACAAGAGAGCATATCAGTTGAGTTACCCCAGCAATACTTCTTACACAGGAGACAAAGCAGTTATTCCAGTGTCCCCTAATCTTCAGCAACTTAATATAGATACCTAATAAAAAAAGGATTTAACAACATTCTTTGTAGAACCTGAGAGCTCAAAGAATATGTTTGACAAGTTATATTATTGCAGTGAAATATAGGCAGAGCAATATAGCAAATGTATGAATTGTACATAGAAAGAAAGAAAGAAACTGTTTCTGCCCAGAGATTTGCTTCCTGGACCAAATCAGTCACGTTCAAACATTATTATATCTGCCTGGACTAGAATAGGCATTTTCAAATAAATAATCAGCTCTGATTAATAGATCAAATATCAGGAAGTAAAACTATTTGATTATTTTATTTTATTTATATTTTATTTATACATCCCTGCGGCCTATTCGCTCCCACAGAGAGGGACTTCTCCGGGTGCCGTCCACTAGGCTATGCCAGCGGGCGACGCCCAGGGGAAGGGCCTTCTCTGTGGCGGGCCCGACCCTCTGGAACGACCTTCCCCCCGAAATTAGAACAACCATGGACCTTCGCTCCTTCCGGCAGAAACTAAAAACACACTTCTTCTGCTTGGCCGGCCTAGGGTAATTTAAATTGTTTTTAAACTGTTTTTAGGGGTTTTTAGGGATAGTTTTAGTTTTATATGGATTTTTAGCGCAGGGTCAGTTTAATTCGTTTTAGAACAGTTTTAATTCGTTTTAGAACAGTGTTTCTCAACCTTGGCGACTTTAAGTCCTGTGGACTTAAACTCCCAGAATTCCCCAGCCAGCTGGCTGGGGGATTCTAGGAGTAAACCTGTGAACCTGTGTGTGTACATATAGTTTATAGTTATATAACTCTTGGGTCTTACTATGCTGTTATTGTTTTATCATTTCTTTGCTTATTAATATTAGCTGCTTGGATGCTGAACATAGAATTAATACACAAGTGTAAGATATATGGCTTCCTTAGGGCCAACAGATAAAGAGGTCTAGAATTTCCTTTGCCCATGTCTTTAACAAACATAGTGTTGCAGGTGGAGCGCCAATAGACAGAGAGGAGCCACAGAGAATAAAGAAAGAAATACAGGAAAGACGAATAACTGCTGTTGTTAACGATCACCTAGAAGCGGTCAGCTGGTAGGGAAAGAGTAGATCAAACACAATTGTGCTTCTCACACCTTACACACTCCAAAATCTGTCAATGTTTTTGAAAAACCACTGCCTGGTCAGAATTTCTTGATTTTGTATGAAATGCTTGCCTTAAAAAGTATTATCTCTCTCTTTCTCAGTCTCTAGATTCCACTTTTTCTCCTGACTACCTTTTTTTCTTCCCTCCAAAACTGCCCCCTCCTACTTTTATACTGAGCTGCCACAGTTTTTCATATATTTTCCTCTCACTGCTACTGATCTTCCGTAAAACTTGCTTTATCCTTCTCCCTTGCAAGCCTCTCATTTTCTACTTGCCTTGAAGTTCATGGTGAGGTATTGGCCTCCTTCTTATCTGATTTTGGTTCCTTCTGATTTCTAGTTGCCATTTCCCCTGCCATTTTCCTTCCCCCCCCCCCTTCCATAACAGTATCAGTCTGTTTCTCTGTATTCTGTCTTTTCACTGTTGGAAAGAAAAAGAAAAGACCCCTCTTTTATCTCTAACCTCCTTTCTCCTGAAGCAGATTTCTTATTCTTGTTTTGATTCTTATAACCTGATTTTGCTCCTTGGGTTTCTCTGAAAATGCCTAAATCGTTGGTATTGTTTATTGACAAATCCAAAACAAACATTTAGTCCTTGTCCTGGTCAAATTTGGATGTTAGTCACAGCTCTTCTGTGTCCCTTGATATCATTTGGGTTTTTAAGGTTTACTATCTGCATGCATCACCATTGTTTTCAGTAAATTCAATAACATCTCACATTTGTGTATTCTGTTTTTGCAATCGTATCACCAATTTACTTGGTGATCAGACATAAAGCTTTGATTCACACACACACACACACCCTTTAGTATATCTTCTAAGTCCAATTCATAACAAATTATAGATCTATTCACCCTTTTTGTCCCTGTTAAGTTCGCAAGAAGGGTCCAGACCCGGCTGATCCAACGGCTCTTTATTTATTGCAAACAGCAATACAACTCAACAGTAAGTATATTCGTACAAAAAGCGCGCGCCTTCGCTCTGACAGCTCCTTTTATACGAGCTGTCAGAACGCCGGCCAATCGGCGCGTCTCCCGCTTCGGCTGCAGCCAGTCGCGTCTTAGCCAATCAGACGCGACTGGCTGTTGCCGGGGAAATCAAGCGGGTGTCAGTACATAACACTCCTTCCCCCCCAGCGAGTACGCATGCGGGCCCATTAGCATACGTACTCGCTGAGGTAGGAGGGGCTGCGCCGGCTCCGCCCCGAGCGTCTCAGAGCGCCTGCAGGAGTCGATGGAGGAGGACGTGTCCGTGTGAGCTCCTCCCAGCCGGGGGTGTAGCTCCGGACTGCGTCATCGCGGCCTGGCAAAGTCCCGGAAGCCTCCGAATCAGGTAGGAGTGGGCGAGGGGGCGTGCCGGACGGGTTTGAGGTGGAGTCAAGCCCCTGGCGTGCAGGGGATGGGTAGGCCGGGCCTGATAGGCTGTGGGCGGTGGTAGCCGGAGATGCTGGGGAACGGTTTGAAGCGAGCTTGGCGGGCCGGGGCTCCCCCAGGCAGGGCTGTTCATACGCCGTCAGCCCCGGGGCGAGTCCTGG
This sequence comes from Rhabdophis nuchalis, assembly GCA_039707465.1. NCBI lineage: Eukaryota > Metazoa > Chordata > Lepidosauria > Squamata > Natricidae > Rhabdophis > Rhabdophis nuchalis. The sequence continues at coordinate 170,967,028 of CM077645.1, forward strand.
GGTGGTGCCTTCTGTGTCCCGAGGTTCGGCCGGTCTCACAAGGTCGCTGAGCGGGATGTCGGTTGCCCCTTCCCTCTCGGCCGGCGGCCCGTGCTGTTCGTCCCGTGCTGGGTGGCGGCGCCTTAGTTGATCCACATGGCGCCGCCACTCGGATCCGTCGGGTCGGCGAACCCTATAAGAGCACGGGCCGGTTAGTTCAGCAATGGTGGCGGGGACCCATCGGGGGTCGCCGGCGAAGTTCCTGGCATAGACGGCCTCGCCCACAGGGAAAAGACGGGGCAGGGGAACCCCCAGGTTGCACGGCTGCACCTCGTTGTAGAGCGGGTGCAGCCTGTCCAATTCAGTTCTCAGGCGGCGGCCCATCAGCAGTTCCGCGGGGCTTTTCCCTGACGCCGGGCAAGGCGTGGAATGCTGACCGAGGAGGTAAGCATCCACCCTTGCTTGCCAATCCCCCCCCTCCATCCTGCCGAGGGCCTCCTTGGCCGAGCGAACGGCCCGTTCCGCCCGGCCATTGGCGGCGGGGTGGTAGGGGGCGGTAGGCGCGTGTCGGATCCCCTGGGAGGCCAGGAATTCCTGGAAGGTGGAGGAGTGAAACTGAGGGCCGTTGTCGGAGACGAGGGTGTCCGGCAACCCGTGCGTGGCAAAAAGGCGCCGAAGCGCACGCACGGTGCTCTCCGCAGTGGTAGAGGCCATGAGAATGACCTCTACCCAGCGGGAGTAGGCGTCCACCACCACCAGGAAGGACCGACCGTGAAAGGGGCCCGCGAAGTCGATGTGTATGCGGGGCCACGGTGACTTGGGGGCGTCCCAGGGACGGGAGGGGGTCGCCGGGGGAGCAGGGCGGGAGGCCTGGCATGCTTGGCAAGCGCCAACGAAAGCAGCCACCTCCTCGTCCATGCGTGGCCACCAGACATAGCTCCTGGCAAGTGCCTTCATGCGAGCTATGCCTGGGTGGGTGGCATGGAGGGCATCGAGTACCTGACGGCACAGGGGCGGGGGAAGGATGACACGGTCCCCCCAGAGCAAGCACCCGGAGTGGAGCGACAGCTCCAGCTGGCGGGCCTTGAACGGCCGGAATTCGGCGGGAAGGGCGGCCAGGGGCCACCCCCGCAAGACCCAGGCGGCGACCCGAGAGAGGATGGGGTCGGCTTTGGTGCGGGCGGCCACGTCCGAGGACGTGATGGGGAGTCTGGCGTCGGCCACAGACAGGACAGAGAGGGCCGGAACCGGCTCTCGGTCCGCTTGAGGGAGGGGGCAGCGGCTGAGGGCGTCAGCGTGCCCTAAGTGCTTGCCCGGACGGTAGAGCAGCGAGTACTCGTACGCTGCCAGGAACTCCGTCCAACGTGTCATCCTGGGCGAGAGGATGGGGGGGGTGGGCCGGTCACCGGCCAGAAGCCCAAGGAGCGGCTTGTGGTCAGTGAAAACGGCAAACGAGCGGCCGTACAGGTACTCGTGAAACCTTTTGATCCCGGAAACCACAGCCAGAGCCTCCTTATCGATCTGGCTGTAGTTCCGCTCCGCAGGAGTCAGCGTCCGGGAGTAAAAGGCAATGGGGGCCTCCGAGCCATCGGGCTGGACATGGCTCAGGACTGCCCCCAGGCCGAAAGGGGAGGCATCCGCCGCCAACGTCAGGGGCAGGTTGGCAGAATACTGCACCAGCACAGCCTCTGACGTCAGCAGCTCTTTGACAGCCGCGAACGCATGCGCCTCGCGGCTGCCCCAGCGCCAAACTGCCGAGCGATCGAGTAATCGATGCAGCGGCTCGGCAAGTGATGCCTTGTGGGGAATGAAGGGAGCATAGAAATTGAGCAGGCCGAGGAAAGCCTGCAGCTCCGTTTTGGAGCCGGGCATGGGGGCCTTATGGATGGCCTCGACCTTAGCAGGTGCGGGATGGATGCCCCGGGCATCGACGACGAAGCCCAGGAACTCCACCCGCGGCACAGCAAATTTACACTTGCTGAGCTTTAATTTGAGGCCCGCGCCCCTGAAAATACGGAGGACCTTCCGGAGTACTTCGGCGAGGTCTGACAGGCTGGCCGCAGCTATCAGGACATCGTCGAAGTACGGGACGACGCCCGGGAGCCCGTGGAGCAAACGCTCCATTAGGCTCTGGAAGATCCCCGGGGCCACGGAAACGCCGAATTGAAGGCGGCGACAACGGAAAGCTCCTCGGTGAGTGACGATGGTCTGCGCGTCAGCCGCATCGTCATCCACCGGCAACTGCTGGTAGGCCTGAGCCATATCCAGCTTCGCGAAGATGCAGCCCTGCCCCAAAGAATGGAGCAGGTGCTGCACCACGGGAACTGGATATGGGTTCGCCTGAAGCCCGCGGTTGATCGTCGACTTATAGTCGGCGCAGATGCGAATGGACCCGTCGGGCTTGATGGGGACCACAATGGGGGTCTCCCATTTCGCCTGGTCGACGGGCTCCAGTACGCCCTGCGCCACGAGACGATCAAGCTCCGCGTCAACTTTTGGCTTCAGCGCGAACGGCAGCCTGCGGGCCTTGAGCCGAATCGGGGCAACCTGAGGGTCAAGGTTGAGGGAGACAGGGGTGCCCCGGTAGGTGCCCAGAGACCCATCGAAAACGTCCCTGAACTCGGCCAGGACCGCCTCAACGGGCGGAACGGCGGGCACCTGGTGGACCCGCTGGATGGACAGGCCCAGGGCGGGAAACCAGTCGAGGCCGATGAGCGCGGAAAGTGGGCGCTCGACCACTAGAATGGGCAGGGGGCCAGCAAAACGGCCGTAGTTAACGCGGACCCGGTGCTGGCCCAGCACAGCAATGGGGCCACCCTGGTAGTCGCGGAGCAAAACGTCCGGCCGAGACAGGTCCTCGGATCTAAGGCCGGGGCAGAGGGTCTTTAACTGCTGCCAGGAGATGAGGGACCGGGACGACCCCGAGTCAACCTCCATGGACAGGGTGTGGCCTTCTAAGGTCAGGGTGGTGGAAATGCGCCTACGGTGGTCCGCGGTGATGGGAACGGTGTCCCGGCCGTCCATCGTGGCGTAGCAGGCCGCTTCGGAGGCCTGGCGGCGGCCCTGGGGACGTCGGCCGTAGGTCGGGGCTGCAGGCGGAGTGGACATCGCTGGGCGAGGGGCTGCCGGGGGCACCTGGCGGGAGAGGTCAGCGCGGCAAGACCGGGCGATGTGGCCCCTCCTGCTGCACCGACGACAGATGGTGTCCTTGAAGGGGCACACGCTCCTAGCATGGGCGCCCCCACACCCCGCGCAGGCAGCCGACCCTTGGCGGGGAGGGGGCCTGGAGGCGCCGCGGCCAGAGGCCTGAAGGCGCGCCACCCTGTCATAGATCTGGTCGTCGTCGTAAGGCTCCAGAGGGGCCAACTCGTCTATTAGGCAAGCCCGGGGAGATGGCACAGGGTTGGCATGCTGGCCCAGATATAGGTCAGAAGTGGCTTCCGCCAGCTCCGCGGCTCTGGCCTCCTCAATGGCCTGCTCCAGGGTGATGTCCGAGCGGGCCAGGAGCCTACGGCGGAGCTTGATGTCTTTCAGGCCGGCGATGAGTTGCTCGAGCAGCGACTCATCCAGGAACGGGGCCGGAAAGTCACAGAGCAAGGCGGCGGCTCGTAGCGATTGGAGAAAGTCCGCAACCGATTGAGTCGGTTGCTGCCGACACTGCCGGAACGCGCAGCGGCGGGAAAATTTGGAGGGCGCCGGGGCGAAATGTGCCTTGAGGCGAGCCTGCAGGACCCCCCAGTCCAAGTCCTGTACCGCGGCAGGGGCGGCAATGTTCCGCGCCACGGCGAACACGGTGCGGCCTCCGCACCCGAGGAATAGGCCGAGGCGGCGGGCGGGGGTAATTTCCCCGTTGACGTCGGTCAGGAGGAAACAGTCGAATCTAGACAGGAAAGCATCCCAGGACTCCGCCGACGGGTCATATGTAGCGAATGGCGGAAGGTTAGCCATGAGGGCGAGCGCAGATGCGAGCCCAGAGGGTGAGGAGAAACTTTTCTCCTGCACGGAGGGTGAACGTCTCTTCGTTCCCGCAGGGAGAAGAGTCACGGATAGGAGGATCGACGCCGGGCCCCAGTCCTCGTCGCCAGTGTTAAGTTCGCAAGAAGGGTCCAGACCCGGCTGATCCAACGGCTCTTTATTTATTGCAAACAGCAATACAACTCAACAGTAAGTATATTCGTACAAAAAGCGCACGCCTTCGCTCTGACAGCTCCTTTATACGAGCTGTCAGAACGCCGGCCAATCGGCGCGTCTCCCGCTTCGGCTGCAGCCAGTCGCGTCTTAGCCAATCAGACGCGACTGGCTGTTGCCGGGGAAATCAAGCGGGTGTCAGTACATAACAGTCCCATTGTCAAAAAACAAGAGTTCTGGAGAGAAGACGACATGTTCTCTTAATCCTCTACTCCCTTTTCAAAGTAACTGTAGGATATACAGTATTTCTCTAGTCCAATTCTGAAGTACATTTTTCCTATTATGTCAGTTCAAAAACTTCTATCCATTTGTACTTTCAATCCTTGAAAATGAATTACTTAAAACATATTATTCAAAAAACTGTGAAGTTTCAAACCAGCAATTCTTTTCTCTCTTTCCATTAGATAATGTTCTTATTCATATCCTGGTCACCTTGTACTTCTAATAAATATTGCACTTGCAAAATTATTCATCTCTTTCATTACTCCAACCTTGTGATCTCAGTCCTTAAATCCCTTACTTGCTTTCCTTTTCATTTCGAGATCTGTCACAAACTTCTTATTTGCAAAAGTCTCCAGACTCACTATAACACTACAATTTATTATCAGCACATCCCTTCGTGTGGCTTTCACTCATCCAGCACCACCAACTCTTTTCTGCTCAGGGGAAAACCACTCATTGCTTTCAGCTGTCACTGTCCTTGCATCTGGACCATCTCCATGTTATGATTTCCTTATTTCCCTTTAAATGTCATCTCAAAAATAAACATTTTTCCCCCCAAGAAAATCTTTAGATCATCTTATAAACCTTTGATTTCAATCACATTAAACCAATGCTTGTGTAACTAAAATAATCATATATTCTCCTCCTGCTTTCCCATGGTTTGCTTCTTTTGCTTCCTCTACTGAAAAAATGATGTGCTTATTAACTTTAATGTAATAAATGGCATTGGATAAATAAATAAAAATATTTCTTCCCTATGATTGGCAATATTGCTGGAGTGCTTAAGAAAAATCTTCTTTAAGATGCCAAAAATCTTTTGGCCTAGCCTACAAAGAACAATAAAAATATTTCTTTGTTTTTTCTTATACAGCATAGCACAAACTTTTATATTTGTGAAATGAAATGACTAAAATAAGTTTAAAGAAGATTATAAATGGATCCCTTTACACACCATTAGTGTAAGTTTAAGATTAGTGGTGCTCATCATTAATGTTCAGCTGTTAATGTTCACTCGGTGGTTCTTTATTCAAAACACAGATACAGCATAAATGAACCTTTGTTTAGCAGGAGCTGTCAATTTAGCCACAGTTACAAAGCAATAATCAGAGAAAATGGATCATGGTGTTCATGCTTTAGCAATGATTGCCCCTCTGTGGAGCCATTAACAAAATCTAGTCATTGGATCAGCATGCAGTTTTAATGAAGCTACAAGTAAACAAACTGCAAACTCATGCAAGCTAGATGTCACTTGCATATCACAAAAGCAGCCCAACAATTTTCATTTACTGTTGGATACATTATTTTAGAATTAATATTTTGAGCAGGGTGTAGGATTGGCTATTTAGCGATAAGGTAGCCAAATATACTGCCACCCTTATGGGTTTTCTGAATATTTTGATTTAGACACCTAGATGTATCATACTAATACTAGCTTATAAAAAATGCCAATGTAATGAAACATTACTACTTTTAAAACTTGCTATCTCGTATAGCAATATTTGAATTCAGAGCTTTTCTCTGTTAAAATTGGTTTAATGGATTAATGATTTCACGAAAGTCTCTTTGGTCTTATTCACCCTGCCTAATTGCTTTGTTGCTAAAATGGACTAGCAAATGATTTGTGAGAACAGAAATAGATGACATCAGCCTTCATTCAACCCCATCCCATTGTAATGTTGCATTTTCCTGTTGTGGTTTGCATTTTCCTGTGCATTTTCCTGTTGTATTCTCTTCCTCTTGTGTCACCTTGCATTCTTGACTGTTTCCTATGGAATGATTTACCTTACAGGTTAATCCCAGAGTTCACTGGAGATTTGTAAAGGAAGGAATTAACCTTGAAATGAACCCGTACATATTTACTATGACTTGGAAATGGTTACCTTCCCTCAGCACTGCTGAGATAACACTGTGATTATGATCTTTGCTTAGGTAAAGAAAAAAGTTTCAGGTTGCAAGGCAAGATGATGATAATGATGATGATATTTTTCTGAAAACCTAATTTTTAAAGTCTATGTTTTATTGTTTTTAGAGTAAAAAAGTGGATAGGTGAGAAGATGGTTTAAATTATTGAAACGTGATATCCCATGTATACACAGATGGTACTTGAAGGAACAGGATAATTTCCAGAACAAGTTCAACGCTGTATCCAATCTAGTTTTAGTAAAAACTATTATTTTCTTTCTAATATGTTTTGCAAATGGAATACTTGTTTCCAAATAATTTTATTGAAAATAAATCTCTAGTTTTTAAAACTAGAGAAATTGAGTTGAGATCCAAACTATTTATTTATCACTTTTGCATGGGCCAAGTGACTCACTGAATGGACACGAATATGTGTTGTATTTTAAATTCTTCCAATTTGTATTGCTCAGAGTTGAATCATCCTTGCTCTGATATGTTATAAACAATAATGTACAATACCAATTAATAAATTAATTTTAAACAGTGATACAGAAACCATTCTCTCAGGCAGACTTTTTAAATGTTGCTGCTTTTACAAGGGTAATCAATAAATTACTGTAGTAGAATGGAAGCACTTAAACTAGAAAACCTTTTTGAGCAATGCTTAGATTTATTTTGCATGGGCTGTTATGAAACATTATGTCAGTGGCATTTAAGTAAACCTATTCTTGAAGAAGTCTATTCTTTTGTATACCCTCTTCCACTTTGTGTTTCATCTCTTGTCCTAAATGGTTACCCATGCCAAAGTTCTCTGCTGGAAAGCAAAAAAAAAAAAACACAAGCACAGTTTTGGGGTATATAATCCTTCACTCAGACTTTTTGTTACTCTCTGGTGGTCACTGTCTTTGTCTATTTTGGATACACTTTTTATATGAACAAAAATAAACCTTTGTTGAGGCTGCATTCTAGGCTGACTCCAAAGTGCACCCCAACAGTGAAAGGAAAACATTATATATGAATCATTGGTACCTCCATCAAGCTGCTAAATCAGCTGGAAGGAAGGAAATCAAATTTTACATGCTGTTTTTTTCAATGAAGCCATAAAGGCCTACATAATATTTTCCCTATAGTGGCCATTTGAAACAGCATATTACAGCAAAAGCCAAAGTGCCATATATTTTTTTTATTTACAGAATGAACAGCAGCTGGATATCACTCAGGACATACTGAAGTGACGAATACTTTCCAGATTACAATGGACTAAAAATATACCCTTTATTTCCAATTGCAATGTGTATTGAATCAAACTATGTGGTATATTGTGCCTGTGCACAACCTTTTGCTGAGAAAATCAGCAACAAGTTTTCTTATCTCTTTAAGAGCCTTCTAATAATTCTCATAGGTTCTTCAGTCCAGATATGATGTACCCAACTCTGACTGGCAAAATTAGCTGATATAAGTAATATAGCATTGTTTGCTATTGCTAAAAATAGAAGCTGCATCCTGTGGATAAAAACCACCAAATCTGGGAGCAAGCCCAGTAGGAAATATTTTTTCCCCACATTAATACCCATTGTTTTAATTTGTTTTAGTGTTGCTATTTTTCTTACAATATGTCTGACTCTGTTTGATATCTCACATTCTAAGGCTTTCCACCCACCTTCATTTTAATAGAGTTGTCATCAATTAAAACTCACAAGTCACATTCATTTCAATGCAAAATGTTAAAGAGAAAATATACCAATGTCTCAGCATTTGTCACTTTTCATTCTTTATATTGTGACTTGCATTCTATAAAATTTAAGAAATCCACTTGAGAAAAGGTTTACTGTGTTTATTTCCATCCTTCTCTAGTCATCCACAACATCCAAAACCATGATTGAAAGTCTTGGGAACAAGTAGAATTGGCTACAGCAGAGATCTGCCCTCCCCAATCTTTGAAAATGATCTTGGTACAAATACGTTTACGATAACATATCTAAGGAATAGATTCTATATAACAATGCAATTGTTCTAACAAATAGAGCCTTCAAGAAAGGATTGTGTTCTTAATGGTACTTAATATTACAGTAAAAGAACCCTCCATTTCTTGAATATGAAAGGAACCTTCATTCACTGAACTTTAAGTTTCCACTAATCCTCTTTTTTTAATTATAGAACTATTATCCATCTAACCTTTTATGTTGCCAAGCAACTCAAGTGCATCTCTGCTCACAAGGTTGATCCACTTGTCACCACTGAACATGAATATTTCCATGCAAAGAAATGATTTTTGTACAAAATAATACTTCTTGGAACTAATGTTATTTTCAGTGAGTATAGTAACATAACTTCTTATGAGTGTATATGTGTGTGTGTGTGTGTGTGTGTGTGTGTGTGTTTTTCAAATGTCTTCACATGTTTCGTGATATAATGAAGCTACACTAGAAAAACAATCCCCAAGGCCATTTTGCTTTGTATCTAAAGAATTGGGCTTAGGTTTCCAGTCCATTATGTCACATGAATGCTTGAAAGTTTTTAAATTAGGTGAGCCAAACCTTCAATCTTAATTCTAAACTCTCTGACAACCAAGTCTGAACAAAAATGCCCTTCCCTTTCACTACCCAGTTTGACGTTTTCTGTGTTTCCAACTGAAAATCTCAAAAGGTTGCCATAGTGGAAAATTCATGAAACTTATAGAACTGAATTATTGGATTCTCTGAGCTTGCTTCTCTTGCAAATATTACTGAGAAGCTAACATCATCAAACATGGGAAAATTGAGTTTGCTGCCTGTTTCATATGTTTTAGCTTGTATTACCGGCCTTGACTGGTTATCATTTCTTCTTAAGTCCCAACTTCAAGAACTGCTGTATTGTCTTACTATGGTGGCAGGTTGTATCTGGTAGGGATGAAGACTGCTATAAGTATATGGCAAAGATATATATTCCCACCAGGCTCAACTAAGGTGGGAAGGTCATCCCAGCTACCCAGATAAAGCAAGCAGTCACCTACATTGGGCAGCATTAGAAAAAGCAATGACAAACTACTTCTGCACTTTACCAAGAAAACCACATGATAGAAATTATAAAACAATTGATAATATTGGGCTATATGATGAGCTCCTCATGTCAGAAGGCACTTAGGAAGAGAATGCTAACAGTATTGATGACATTGCTAAATTAAAAACTTTGTAACCTCTGGTTGCAGATGTTGCCATGCAGGAAGAGAAAAAGAAAAGAAAATCAGAAGCTCCAAAGGCAGAATTACAATAGCAACATGGAATGTAAAAAACAAAAGCATGGGGAAATGTGACATAGTAAAAGATGAAATAAACAAGGATGGAGTGGAATTAATTCCATGTATATATATTGGGGGAAAGTGGATTGAAATAAAATAAAAATTGTTCCAAAATTTGAAGAAGAAACATCAATAACCTGAAGTGTGCTGAACACATTACCTTGACAGTGGGAGTGGGAGTTGTAAATGATCTGCAACCTCTAGGAACAAAGTCAAGGAGTTCAGAGAAAAATGGGACTCAGATTGAACACAAGATAAAACTAAGTATAACAGGTAGAACAAACAGCCTTGAAATTTACAATGAAACTATTGAAGTGGTAAGTAGCTTCTGCCTTTCAGGATAAGCTATCAATAGTTTTAAAAAATTAACAGTCAAAAAACACACTACAGACCAGCACTTGGTAGAATAGCAAAGAAGGTCATAAATTGATATTAAGATGCCAGGATATACTTATACATGCAAAAATCAGAATTGTGCAGACAATGGTTTTCTCTGTGACACTAAAGAAATGAAAGTGGAACTTTGAAGAAGCAGGGCAGAAAGAGTATTTATGCTTATGAATTCAATTATACAATAACTGAAAGAGTGTATTCCTGAACATAAATTGTGAATACCAAGAAAACAAACAAGAAAATTATTGAACAAATTAACCTTCAGTTCTCACTCAAGGCACAAATGACCAGGTTCACATTATCATATTTCGGTCATCTTGTCTGAAGACTTAACTTGTCTGAAAAAGTTTTTTTAATGCTGGAGAGTGGAAGGAACAAGAAGAATAGGATAACCATCAGCAAGGTGGAAGGTCTTAATTACATCAGGGATAGGTGTATCACTGGAAGATCTGAAAGACCAGTTTGAGAACAGATTATCCTGGTGAAAATCTATCTAGATCAGGGCTGTCAAACTCCCAGCCTGTTGGCCGGATGCATCACCTGCTGGCCACCCACACCCGGTTTAGCGAAGGGGAGGGGGAAGTCCCAATACATCATGTGATGCCACAGGGACACCATGAGTTTGACACCCATGATCTATATGGTAGATAGATTCAAAGATTCAAAGTGAACTTGATAGCACGTAGCACGTGGGGTTTTTTATCTGGTTTTTAGAACAGGCCACCCATTTAATATTCTTTTAAGTGTATTTTAATATATTTTTTGATGTTTTTTTATTGTCGATTTTATTGATGCCTGTTCACCGCCCTGAGTCCCGAAAGGGAAAACGGCAGTATACAAATCCAAATAAAGTAAAGTAAAGTAAAGTAATCAATCAATAGCCAGATTTGCAATTTGAGTATTCCTACTTCATATGTATCACTACTCACTTACCTTTCAAAATAAGTTTTGTATCCTCAATCTCTTTAATATTTATCTTTTGTCTTTGATGTTTTTTCCTGTTGTATTTTACCTTGTTATTAATGTTGCAGCCTTATGTTTTATTTTATTCTTAAACAGTTTTTTTTAAAAAAAATACTTACTTATTGTAAGCTACCTGGAAAACTTTAAGTTATGGAGTAGCATGCAAACGTTGCAAGCCATAACAAATTGTTCCCACATGCTGGTTTGTAACTGCTATGACTGCTTTGGCTGTTGGACAGTATAGACATGTAGTAAATAAGAGAAAATAATGCATGGCATCTGTAAAATGAAAAATGTTATGCTCTCAAAGAACATTTTACTTGTCAGCCAAGTGGATGTGATAAATGGGATCACATACACCACTTGCATGTTCAACAGTTGTTAGCAGGCTCAGCATGATACACTCTGGCTAGGAGCCAGCCAGCCAGTACACTTAGTCACTGGCATTCAATATACAATACTGTGATTCAAGCAACTGAAATAACAATAAAACAACCATGATGTGCACTCGCCTATTACATTAAACAGTGAGAAGTGCTTTATTTTTGTTTGGCTTCTTTGGGGAAAGATCACTGGTGAGATTACTTTTCATATAATTTAAAATATTTTGAATTATAGCTACATCAGGACCACAGAATATAAAGTTCTCTACACAATTGGTGTAGCCCAGTGGGATGTCCAGCGTGGCTCACAGTTCCTATGGCTTTCTCTGTTCCCCATACATCACTACATATTTCTATTTGTTCTCTCAGCTCCTATCTATCTTTTTTCTCCCTCGGTTCTCTTTGATTTCCATCATGATTCCCACCTCTCCCTGTATATCCATCATGACTAGCATTTGTTATCTAGCTGAATACTGAAATGTCTGCAAGAAAACAAGCAAGCTCAGAAAGCACTCGTTTCAACCGTAAGCTAGAAATATTCTTCTTTATTGGTATTCTTTAACTTATCCTTCCCTTCCTACTTCATTTCTTGATTTCCAATCTCTTCATACCTTGGCCCTATCTTCACCACATGCCCTGAGGCATGCTGGATATTTGGGGTTGTAACACTTCTAGAAAATAAGATCAAATCAGTTGAGCAAAAATAAACTGGGTATATATTTATAGGTAATTGTGTATTGTATCCACATCCTGAAGACTGAATCGGAAACCTTTTTCCTATATATTTTAATGGCATGAGATTTGAGGCTGAATTTTAACAGAAGTTGCCAAAACCAATTCAATGTTTGCTTCTTGAATGCAATATCTTTATTCCAGAAATGTACCTGAGTCTTCAGAGAGAGGAAAACTTGCTTGAGGAGAAAACTGACTGTTTTTATATGATTCAAGAGATACATCTCTATGGCCAGAAGGATGCAGAATAATACCTATGCATAGATTGCCTGTGAAAATTACTGAACACATTATTGTAAGAGCTCACCCTTCCATTATGCTGGCTGGAGTATTCTGGGAGTTTGAAGCTATCCATTTAAAGTTCCAAGGCTAAGAAATACTGGCTTAGATAGTAGGTGCTGGATTTCCCCTCCTCAACAAGATACAATAAAATACAATACAATAGCAGAGTTGGAAGGGACCTTGTAGGTCTTCTAGTCCAACCCCCTGCATGGGCAGGAACCCTATACCATTTCAGACAAATGGCTATCTAACATCTTCTTAAAGACTTTCAGGGTTGGGGCATTCACAACTTCTGGAGGCAAGTTGTTCCAGAGGTTAATTGTTCTAAATGTCAGGAAATTTCTCCTTAGTTCCAAGTTGCTTCTCTCCTTGATTAGTTTCCACCCATTGCTTCTTGTCCTGCCCCCAGGTGCCTTGGAGAATAGTTTGACTCCCTCTTCTTTGTGGCACCCTCTGAGATATCGGAACACTGCTATCATGTCTCCCCTGGTTCTTCTCTTCATCAAAATACACATACCCAGTTCCTGCTATTGTTCTTCATATGTTTTAGCCTCCAGCCCCTAATCATCTTGGTTGCTCTTCTCTGCACTCTTTCCAGAGTCTCCACGTCTTTTCTACATCGTGGTGACCAAAACTGTATGCAGTAAGATATTCCTGCTGCCTGCATCTACTAAAGTTGCTTTCATTAATAACCAATATGGTAGACATCGTATTTTTGCTGCTACTAGGGCATCATTTAACTGCCACTTTTCTATGCTTAAGATTTCAAGCATCCATACAGTTCAGGTTGGCTATTTTGTCTACAGATGGGAAGAAAAAAAGATTGATTTGCTTTTCATGATGGGCAGAATCAAAAGCTATCAGGAACAGAAATTAAATTTAGTTTCATATACCCATAAGCAAAAGAGAAAACATCTGACAGGAAATGATGAAGTCAAGGTGATTTTATATCCTTTGGTTACAAGACAGGACTGGAGTGTTGGGGGGAGGAGGGATAATGTGACTTTCTCTGCCCAGGACACAAAAATCCCACACAAAATAATTGCTGCTCAGTCAGTTTTAAAATCAGAATATCTGCTTGTCCAACTCAAATGAAAATGTCACTTGCTTGTTTACCACCTATAGACATAACTATAAACTTTACAGCTACAGACCATGATGAAAAAAAGGTCATGCCATCAAGGATATATATATATATGTATATACCCCTGGAGATTGATTCAGTTCCCACCTTGTTATTTTTCTGTAAGGCCGAGAAGTCATCGTTCTGCCATTAAACTTGGGGACCTCAAGCTGATAGGGAGCCAACGGAGTGGTTTGCTTGATTGCGTGGGAGGTGGGAAATTTAAATTGTGATATTTTCATTTCTGTACACTTACATAGAGTCACCATGTGTGAATTATATATTTTTTTCTCAATAAATAAATAATTTAAGACTTTCTAAGAAATGGGCGGGGGAGTATCATACATTGAAATTTCAAATCTGATTTAAAAAAACAGTTTGCGCCCTTTGAACATGCAATCTGTGTATGCAATCTATACACCAGGGATGTCCAAACTTGGGAACTTTAAGACTTGTGGACTTCAACTCCCAGAATTCCCCAGCCAGCTATGCTGGCTGGGGAATTCTGGGAGTTGAAGTCCACAAGTCTTAAAGTTCCCAAGGTTGCACATCCCTGCTATACACAGTATATAATATCTATTATGTACATTTCAACCACACAAGAAGGCAGAACTGTTAACATGTTCCTTTTTTTAACATCAGGAAATTGATATGCAGTGGTGGGCTGCGGCTGACTTGGACCGGTTCGGGTGAACTGGTAGTTCCAACGATCAGCTGCTCCCAGTCACCTGCCCCTGCCCTATCGTGTCCTATATTTCCTTCTTTCTGGCTCATCTGATTTATGTTGCGCAGCTAATTTCCACGCCTCTGCTCTTCTGCTTACAGGGGCTGTTTTAGAAGGCAAGCAGCTGAGTTTCAAATTGTTGTATTTGGAATGCAGTATGCAAACACGCGCTCACCGAACCAGTTGTTAAACCGGTTGGAGCCCACCACTGTTGATATGATATGATTTTTAAAACCAAATAATGTTTTAAGGATTTAGCATAGCATAGCATTATTCATTATCCTATGCCCTTTTGGGATCAGTCAAATAGAAAGGGAATAAAAATAGTAAGCAAAATGAGAAAAAAGAAAATGTAGCTAAATCACCAGGAATACTATAGATAGATAGATAGATAGATAGATAGATAGATAGATAGATAGATAGATAGATAGATAGATAGATTTTATTTTTCTATACCGCGTCCTCTCCCCAGGGGGACTCGGAGCGGTGCACAGGAAAATTAAAACAACATAAAATATATACATAATAAATACAATAAAAACAAATTAAATCAACTGTCCCTGCACTAAAATCCCTATTTTAAAATTAACATTCCCATACTTTAGTATCCCCATACTAAATTTGCTCCCCATCCTGGCTTTAGTTAATCAAAGATTTCACATCATGCATTATAGTAAGACTGAGAAAGAGAAGACTAGGTTACTCTCCCTAATTATATCCATGCCACAACAGCATCTCTTACCAGTGATAAGGATCGTACAGATCAGTTTTGTCACATTTTAGCCAATAAGGAATAAATGCAACCAAAGCTCAGTTTTACCCTAAGGATGTTCATATTAACAATCTTGAGTCTAGAGACTACAGGTTTGTTGCTAAGCAATGTGGTCATTAAGTGAGACATTACGTGATATGACAGACCTACGGACCCCACTGTGGTTAAGCAAATCAGTTGCAGTTATTAAATGAAACTACAAATCACTGAGACTTGTGATTTCACTGAGAGATTCTCCACTAACTCTGCTTGTGTCAAGTCACCTATAAACCATCATCACACCGAATGGTAGATAAACTTGGCAGTCACTAAGCAAAGACTACATGTACCTTGCAAGTCAGCATTCTGTCTTCATACCAGTGATGGGTTTCAATTTATTTTACTATATGTTCACTCGTGTGCGTGCAATGCTTCTGCGCATGCGCAGAAGTGTCCGGGTGGGTGGGCGGAGCCTCCTGACACCACCACCACTGGTTCGCCTGATCTGGGGCATACCGGCAGAAGCCCACCTCTGCTTCATACTGTGAACTAAGAGAGATATATAGTGTACATATTCAGGGGGGAAAACATGCAATTTTGCAATCAAATCAATACTTTGGTTTACTTATTCATAGCATGCATCATGATAAGAGTTAAAGCCAACTCATTCCAGTAATTCATATTTCCTTAAAAAATAAACAACATGAATTAAAATGTTACTTGTTCTACGTGAGTTTCCATAAGTTATTGGCCTAATCGAATCAAGAAATCTGAGGACTGAGAATGTTGCCTTACTAACAAGTTAAGTGTTGTGAAATTCCATTAGCAACTTGTTTTTTCAAGCTAAAACCAAGAGGTTAGGAAAGCTTTTCATTTAAAACCTATGGCCTTAAGAGAAATGCATTTGCTCCCACTATAAGATGAAAAAGATAAATTAATTTTAGGGGAGCGCTAAAAGAAAGAGAGTACAAAAGTTTCTGAAAATTATTAGAACATTAAGAAGGGAAGCTTCTTGATGCCAACATACAGGGAAATTGGTATAGTTCATTGTTCGTTTGTTTTTTTTATTCCAAAGCTTCAAAACTTTTATGGTTACTCAAAAGCAGTAACTTTTCATTTCCTTTCATTTTTTATTTTGCTATTAAAATTTAGCCTATGCATGTGTCAGTCTATGTGCATATACAGAAGTCATTTTACATTCTCAGCTACTTTCAAGAAAATCACTTAGATTCAAAATCCACTTTATTGTAAGCCATCAAATCAGTCAGTTTCACAACTTGTCAAACATAACCTCAAGTCTTTCATTGTCTCAGCTTTACTATACCACTTTTGGTTGACTCTATAAATGATTTGACAGTTCAGAGATAAACTGGGGTGATTAGAAATATCTTGTGAACATTTACCTATTTACTTATACAATATTAAAGTTTCCAAATACAATGAGGTGGATCAAACTATTAACACTAATTTGCACCACACAATAACTTGCCTTCAGTTCAGGCATATTTTCCTGTTTCTATTATTCATATGGTTTTATGGAAACATATAGCAAATATATGCAGAAATAAAAAGATGTAAAGTTCTTTGATATAGCTGATACCATGCATAAATGGTTCCCAATTCTCAGTTCTGTTTTTCATGAATCCAAATAAGTTGCTGTATAAATGTAATGATAGCTCAGCAGGTGACAAAATATATACAGAAAGATTACCAGAATTGGATGCAAAAATGCAGACATTACTGCTTAATGGCAGTAAATACAAGTAATCTTTTAAGACCAAAACAGATTCCTTATATTGTAAACCATGTTCAAATGGTTTCCCGGTGTCTGGACGCCGTGCGAATCTGGATGGAGAGAAACAGGCTCCGACTCAACCCGTCCAAGACCGAGTGGCTGTGGTTTCCGGCGTCACGCTATAGCCAGTTGATGCCATCTCTGGCTATTGGAGGCGAGTCATTGGCCCCTACAGAGAGGGCGCGCAACTTGGGTGTCCTCCTGGACTCTCGCCTGTCTCTGGAAGATCATATGACGGCCGTGGCCAGGGGGGCTTTTTATCAGGTTCGCCTGATATGCCAGTTGTGCCCCTTTCTGGATCATGACGCTTTACGCACGGTCACTCAAGCCCTTGTCATCTCCCGCCTGGACTATTGCAACATGCTCTAAATGGGGCTTCCCTTGAGGTGTACCCGGAGGCTCCAGTTGGTTCAGAATGCAGCCACGCAGGGGATTTTGGGAGCATCTAGGCGCTCCCATGTGACACCTCTCCTGCGTGATCTGTACTGGCTGCCTGTGGCTTTCTGGGTGCGCTTCAAGATACTAGTGACCATCTTCAAAGCGCTCCATGGCAAGGGACCTGGCTATTTGCAAGACCGCCTCCTGCTGCCAAATGCCTCCCACCGACCAGTGTACTCCCACAGAGAGGGCCTCCTCAGGGTGCCATCGGCCAGGCAATGTCGGCTGGCGACCCCCAGGGGGAGAGCCTTCTCTGTGGCAGCTCCTGCCCTCTGGAATGACCTACCCCCTGACCTATGGACGACCACGGTCCTACGCCTCTTCCATCGGGCCTTGAAGACCTATTTATTTCGTGCGGCCGGCCTGTCGTAGTTTTTAAACTGTTTTTTAGTAGGGGTTTTTAACAGGGGTTTTAAGGACAGGATAATTGTATAATATATTTTATGTTTTGTATTGATTTTTATTGCTGCCTGTACACCGCCCTGAGTCCCGAAAGGGAGAAGGTGCGGTATACAAATCTAATAAATACTAATACTAATACTAAATCTAGATAATGTTTGGATTATCTAGCCAGTCTACTAAACTATAGCCAGTCTACTAGACTATCATCTTGTAGACTGGCTATATTGAGAAATTGAAAGGGGGAATGGCATCTCATTTTTGTAATGCTGTTAGAAAACTACATGTTAAGGGTCCTGCAGAAACCAACAATCGTTCAACTCAAGGGAAACTTTATTCTTTTAATGTAATTAGTTGTTTGGCTCATATGTTTTGAATCCCAAAGTTTAAGCTATATAAATGCATTACTAACTAAACCATTTGTTTCCAGTGAATAAGTTCTCAATGTACATACAAACAACAGAGAGGTGAGTCATAGAAAATAAATGATAAAATATAATCATAAATCATTAGGTACAAACAAGGTATAAATCATAAGTTACCAATAGGAGAAGGCAGTAGGAAAGATGAGAAGATGAAGGTAGGTTTGGCCATTTCTAAGATCCAAATGTAATGTATATACTTGGCAAATCGGTGTTTAAATCCCATCTTTGAGAAGACAAGGGTCTCACCAGGTGCCCTGAAAATAAAACCCATAACATAAAAAGGGAACTGAGCTCTGATTGGTGGAGCTAGGGGCTCATCTTTGTGTTTTTTCCTCTCAGGTTTACAGGGCCAGAGGCCAAACATCTCAAGATAACTAAGAGCAAAGAATTAAGATTGATAGTTGATCTTGGGCCAAGCCCCATCCCTCAGTCTAATTTACTTAATAGAATATGATGATAAGAAAAGAAAATACTATGTGAACAGTGTTCTGAATAAGGTCTGTGCATAAAACAATGCCCCACCTTAACCTTTGGCCTGAGACTAAGCCATTGCATTGTCTGATCTGATGTGGTTAACTGATTTAGATTGAACTGATTCCTTTGAATGGCCAATTCAGCATGGTTAGCCATTTTCTCTGGTGGAAAGAGGCCTCTTTGCATGCGTGGGGCATGCACAGAAGCCCCTTTCATCACCCAGACTGAAGCAGCATGGATGCGTGGACTGTACCACTTCAATTCACTGCTTTGCTTCAAAGGGAAACTTTGATCAAAACTTTGTTTAATCAAAGTACCCTTTGAAGCTCTGCATGGGACTGTTCTGGAGGAAAGGTGGATTGTAAATGAACATATGCATGGATCAATGTCTGCAAAATATCAATTTGTTCAGCTTAAAAATGAACCTCTGACCTGGCAATGTTTTTGCTACATGGAAGAATCAAATACCGTGAAAAATACCCATGTACTTCTGTTCATTTATGCAATATATCTTATTTAATCTTGTTGACGAACATTCTATTCCTAACATGCAGATTTTTTTCTTCCAGACTTATGAGTGCTATTTTGGAATAATAGTGGGAACTAAGTGGTCACAGGATGTCTTTGCAACTGAAATGTATGAATTGGAATACAGACAGATATGCATATAGGGCATGGTCAAAAAAGTCAAAATGGTGGCTCTGTTGGTGCAATGCAAGCTCCACCTGTTTTTATGTGCACCTCAATGCACATAAAAAATATGGACGGAGTCTCATCACGGCTGCCATCTGGACTTTTTTTAATGGCATCTGGCAGATCTAACTCAATACAGTTGTTTTCCTACAAGAATTTAGCTATGGTTATTTAAGGTTCCAGTGGGTGCACACTGCTAATTTAATTTTTAAACATGTCATTTTAATGCCTGTAAGGAAACAATGTTCCCAAGTAATATTGTGTTTGCTTTGAGAAGAAGCCTCATGGAGTAGGTAAAAAAAGAACATAATTGGTAAAACAATGTTAATTATGAATGCAAACACAAATGGTAGACTGTTAAAGTTATGTGATGATTTTTGTGTGATTTTGTTTCTCATGTTATTGTGTTTTTAATTCTCCTTGCGCACCGTTCCCAAAAACATTTTTGTGAACCTGCCAATTATGATTTTTATTTTGAAAAACTAGAAGCTTGTAAAAGTGAAATATGGAAGTTTTAAAATATCAGAAGCTATTGATAAGTAATATTTGTCTTTGAATAGGAGCTCTTAATAAGATATGGCATCTTTATTTTGTTTTTATTTTGCTTTGAATGCTAGAATTTTGTTCGTTCATTTCTGTTTTAAGATTTAAACCTTATTAAGCAAATCTTTTATCCAATGAATAGTTGGGTTAATTTTTCTGTCAGTTACCTTGTGATTATGTTCTCAAAGGAAGTTGGCATGAGCAATTCTAGAAATATTTCTGGAGAAACAAGCCTAAAGCTGCTATCAAATTGTATGCAATTCTTGTGTTGCTGTTGCAGGCTGAGCCATTCAGAATTGCTTGCCTTCAGAAGTTTTGGGTGCTTCGTCACTGAAGGCTTTTAAGAATACATTAGGTAGACACTTGTCTGGAATAGTATGCAGGGGTCTGCAAAGTCGGCTCTTTTAAGACTGGTGGACTTCAACTCCCAGAATTCCCCAGCCAGCATAGCTTCTGGGAGTTGAAGTCCACCAGTCTTAAAAGAGCTGACTTTGCAGACCCCTGGTATAGGGCAGTGATGGTGAACCTTTTTAACACTGAGTGCCCCAAGTGGAATGTGCATGCACACATGCACTGGACCCTGGACACTCGGAAACCAGCTGGTCAATGCATATACACGCGCTGGCCACCTGGTCTTCTAGTTTCCAGCATGTGCACTGGCCAGCTGGTCTTCGGCTTTCCAGGGCTCAGGTGCATGTGAAGACCAGGTGGCCAGAGGTAGCCCGCAGAGCTGTCTCTGTAGGCATGTGCACCATCACCAGCTGCTCTTCTGGTTTATGGCACGCACATGCACCATTGGCCAGGTGATCTTCAGGCATTGGTGGGATCCATTTTTGGTATCCAGGACTCTGGCACATGCAAAGATCAGCTGGCCAGCGTGTATGCGCACACCAGAAACCAAAAAAACAGCTGGCAACGGCATGCATGCCCACAGAGATGGCTCTGTGTGCCACCTTTGGCATGCATGTCATAGGTTTGCCATCATGGGTTTAGGGTTTCCTACTTGAACATGGAGTTGTACTAGAAGACTTCCAAAGTCCCTTCCATCTTTGTTATTCTGTTAACAATCTGGGCACAACTTGGGCAACTTTGGAAAATGGTGTTTTGCATCATTTGGCTATGCAATTAAACACAGCTCCCTTATTCAGGAACTTTTATCTGGAGTTCTGCTTCTCCAGGAAATAACTGTTATTAAGATGACTGGTCACACCAAGACTCCTATAATTATCAAAGCTGATCACAAAAGTCAAGTAGGTGACCTTTTCATAATCTTACTATAACCTTTTCTGTAGGCTTTTTAACCCTTATCCTGTAATAACTGTGTTCTCATTACCTCCCTAGAGCAGATTTTCCCTTTATTCTGGTAACAAAGAAATTCAAGTACATTTCATCCAATTGAGTGGGAAGAGTGGAAGCTGGAGTAAGTTTTCATTTGGGAGGGATTCTAAGCCAATTTTACCCAAGGCCTTCCTTCCTTGCTTTGCTTATTTAATCCTTTTTGTGGGATATGAAATCAAAAAGAGGTTGAGTGGGTGGGTGAAGTTTGCATTATTAGTGGGTGTAAGGGATACATCAAATAGTAGTTGAAATGAATCTGATTTGCCTTTGTTTTTGACAGCTGAGCCACACAATCCTATTTGCAAGCCTGGATTTCTATTCTACAAGTAAAAATGCAGCACAAAGATCTACAGTTTAGTCCCTGGGTTTTTCTAACAGCATACCAAAGAGAAATGTCTTTAACCCTCTTGGAAGAATCCCCACCAAATTCTGCTTCTACAACAACTGCAGCAAGGGTATAAGTTGTAGCGTGATGAGCTCAGCTATCACATCTAAATGTAGCTCCAAATCTGTTCTGACCATGGCTTCCCAAACTCCTGGTCCAGACAAAAAACTCTTTTATTAATTTACTGTGAATTCTTCTCACTCACATCCAATAAAGTCTTTCAAGGGAGAATTTACAATCACACACCTTATCTGTCTTGGAGATCTGCCATGCCGATATTTGCAAAACTTGGCAATGAGTCTCAGAGAGTCACGAACCAATTAAACAAACTAATTATGTCCTGCAAACTCCACTCCCCTTTTGCTCCTCTTTTATTTTCTCTGGGAGGGGCCACTCATCATCCACCTGTGGGCTTGCTCCCAAGTTGACCCCTGTTCTTAAACTGTTCCCTTCATCTGACAACTCTGCGCATGCGCACACTAGGAACAGGCTTCAGCTGTTTGTCTGCCTCACTGATGTCTGACTCTGAAGGCACTTGATAACTGGCATAGGCCCCAGGCCCCCTCTCTGCCTTTGACACAGAGCCCTCACCAGAGCCTTTCACAGACTCCAGGACTGGCCCATGTTCCTCCTTAACCTCTTCACTGTCCAAATCTGCTGTCAGCTCCACAACAAAGTCCACTAGAACATGGGTGTCAAACTCGCCATGTCATGTTGCCTCACATGATGTATCACAACTTTTTCCCCCTTCGCTAAACCAGGTGTGGGCATGGCCAGCACATGACGCATCCGGCCCACGAGCCATGAGTTTAACACCCCTGATCGAAAATTTACAAAAAAAATCCAAATCAATCACTTGGGTCTCCCCACCATTCAGAACAGAAACAAAGAAGTACATTCCACCGAGGGAGCACCACAGGAAGAGATTGATAAATCCCAATCGTCCACAAGCATACTGGAAAGTGAACATGCAGATGAATGTTTAATTATGATTAAAGCACTGGAGCTAGAAAGTGAGAAACCGTGACTTCTAGTCCTACTTTAGTCATGACAGCCAGTTTTGGGCCAGTCACTTGGTCTCAACCCAACTCACCTCACATGGTGGTAGTTGTGGGGAAAATAGGAGGAGCAAGGTTTGTTGAATGTATTCATTTCTTTGTGTTATTTGTGAAAATAATAAAGTCAGGATACAAGTAAATAAATCAGCTGATAAAGAATTTGTAATGTTCTCTTCTTTTGCTTAGGCAGGGGATTAGATAGGATAGAAAGAAACACATTCATGAAGATACTCTTTCAATGTATGACGGATGTTAATGTTTTTTTAGATTGTTGGGTGTTTGCATATCTCTCACTTCGCATGAGGGGGGGATTCCATGCTAGCTAGATTTCCAAATCAATGGTGGGATTCAAATTTTTTTACTGCCGGTTCTGTGGGCGTGGCTTGGTGGGCATAGCATGGCTTGGTGGGCATGGCAGGGGAAAGATATTGTAAAATCTCCATTCCTTCCCCACTCCAGGGGAAGGTTACTGCAAAATCCCCATTCCCTCCCAATCAGCTGGTACTTGGAAGGCAGAGAATAGATGGCCAGTCAGAGATGGTATTTACCGGTTCTCTGAACTACTCAACATTTCTGCTACCAGTTCTGCATAACTGGTCAGAACCAGTTGAATACCACCTCTGTTCCAAATGCAACTAAAAAGAAAACAAGATGGCAAACCTTATGGCAAGCAGGAAAACTGGCAACACAACTTTGAGTAGAATTAAACCCCTAAGTTCATTACCTCTGTGTGCTCAAACAATATTTCAGAGTGTGAATAAATGGTAATAACAAAAGGGATTGTGAACCTAATACATTGACACAATGGCAACTTTCAATCTCTAGAAGAATTCTATGCTCAAGGATCTTGCTATGATATCACTTAGTCTTTACAATGCATTTACACCTATCCATTTAGTCTTACTGTTTTAGCAGAGCACTACTGAATCTATGCAGGTCAAATACACATTTTCAAGGCGTTTCATTTTGTTGCATTTCCAATCCCCTGCTATTTGCCACATGAAGACATGCGGGATTTCCCTGTATAATGTAATAGAAGAGGTCTTTCAGAGTTGGGGGTAGCCTATGTGAAAATTTAAAAAGAAATATTGCACTTACATCCCTGAAAAGATATCTATAAAATTTTAGGAAAGATAAAGGGAACTTCTAAAAACAATATGAAACAGATACCTGGAATCTTTGCTCTTTACTCACCTCTTAGCTGGGCCCAATTGGTAGGTATATTTTCCAAAAGCTTTTATGTTTTGCAAAGAATGTCAGAGATGATATCAGCTGTAATAAGAACCCTTGACACTTGCAATGTACTAGTGCTTTACATTTCCCTCCATACATGTTGGGAAATACCCAGCTTGGCAGTGGGGAAGAATCAAGCATGAAACTAGTCTAGAGTCACTGTGCAACTGTAAAAGAGCCAGAACCTGAATTCCTTGGAGGCTTATCTAATAGTGCCCAAAAGAAAGCTGCCAGACTGGGGAGATTCCTGTATTACAGGTAGAATTTAATAAAGTATCACACATGCGCCTGATTGTTTGTGCCTGACAATACCCTAAATACAATCAATACTGAACACACACCAGCTGAAGAAGAAATTCAACTTACCATGATAATGGTTACGAATTACCACTAGGGAGAGATGTGCAGGGAGCCTAGATAGCCTTGGAGACTATCCTGAAGTAAATTCTAAGTGGCCTGATGAACTGCCACAAACGCCATAATTTCTAGATAGTGAAACCAGTTCATACTTGCTTTCAATGTTTATGGTCTATCTAGCTGCAGGAAATCTTGAAGAACAATTGTGCATATGTTGATGATGCAAACTTTGCTTAGATATTCCTTATTAATTAGTTGAAATTTAGTTAAATAATTATTTACATTGGAATTACATTTATTCTGCTTCTTTTTTTCCCAAATGCTTCTTTTCTTTCTAATGAAATGCTCATGGGTTTTTTTTTCCTTTTCTTTTAATGAAATAAAGTGTTCCAGCTTGTTGATCGTTTCAGTTGTGTTACAGTTTTCCCAACAAACTATGCATCTATGTTCAGAGGATAACGAAGTGTAAAAATTGTAATTAATTGAAATAAACTGACATTAGGAACAAAGGTATTTTATTGTTGGGTATAAAGTTTATGTATATTAATGTGATGCATTGCTAATATGACTTCTACTTGGAAACTTCTGATTTGGAGTTTTATATTAAGAGCAGAAACCCATTTAACTTTTAATTAATGTAAGATGGAAAAAGCTTTTCTTTGCAATAGATGCAATAGAGCCGTGATGGCGAACCTATGCCACGCGTGCCACAGGTGGCACATGGAGCCATTTGTTAGGGCACGCAAGGCATTGTCCTGTCAGCTGCAGTACGCATGCGCAAGCTGGCCAGCTGATTTTGGCCTTCATTTTCAGCCATTTTTTGCCCTCCAGAGGCTTTCCTGAAGCCTCTGGAGCAGGGGTCTCCAACCTTTGCAACTTTAAGTCTGAAGGACTTCAGCTCCCAGACTTGAAGTCCTTCAGACTTAGAGTTGCAAAGGTTGGAGACCCCTGCTCTGGAGGGTAAAAACCAACTCAACGCGCAACTCAGGAGTTCAGAAACGGACTTGGGCCATTTTTCTCTCTCCAGAGGCTTGGGGGAAGCCTCCTGAAGCTTCTGGAGGACCTTAGGGCCATTTTACTTTCCTGAAGCCTCTGTAGGGTGAAAAATAAACCAATGTGCAAACCAGAAGTTTAGGAACAGACTTCCATGTTGCTCTCCAGGGAGGTGAAGAAGGCCGTTTTTGCCCTCCCCATGCTCCTAGAAAGCTTCTAAAGCCTGGGAAAAGCAAAAAATGGGTCCATCATGCACCAAAAGCAGGGGGGATTTGCGTGCACATGCCTGGAGGGGGGGGTGTTTACGCACATAGAATTATGGGTGTGGGCACGTCCACGCATGACCCACCCTGCTTTTGGCGCACGATGGCAAAAAGGTTCGCCTTCACTGCAATAGACGAAAGGCTCATATGATACTTTTTTGCAACTTACACATTAGATTTAGCTAATGGTTTACAGAAATAAAACAGAAATATAAATGACAGATTCAGCCAAGGGTAAAGTTTCTTAAATACTTAAACTTACACGGGAATTGATAGAATATTATTTGCCAGGCTTTATTTGAAGTTAGAGTGTGTATGTATAGGGACATAAAAAGGATGATAATGTATTAGAAAAAATGCATAAGGACTCCTCTTAATTTACTGGAATGCACCATTGGACGAAATCTACTTTGCCAAAGAAACATTTAAAGTAATTCAGTGATTAGCGTGATGCAATAAAAAATATTTGAATTAATGGCATATGGGATATACTTATTCCTCATTTTAGCCTTTACTTCAAAGAGTTTTCCCCAACCGCAAATGATAAAATCAGCTCCACTTCTAAAAGTTTTTTATTAAAAAAAACATCCTGTGCTTCAGGATCATTTTACAAGAAATGACTATGTTGCTTTAAATTAGTGTCTCAATAGCATATTGCTATTCCATCAAAAACAACCCAACTAAAACAACTCAACCTGTAAAGGAAAGAAAGGTTGAGTTTAGCATTTTGCATTCAAGTCTGGCAGTGAGAATTGCATTTTTCCTATACTTTCCTTTTTCTCTTTTGCATTTGGTAATTTTCTAAAGATTGATGTGAGTGCTTTGTGATGCAATAATTGAGAAAAGGAATGATAATGGTGATATTATTTTAAAAGTGAACCTACCTTCTTTCTTTCATGTACACCATTTTTTTTCCTCAGGAAGAGAAGAATGTCATTACTTCTTTTTTTAAGTAATAGCAATATACAAAGAAATAGGTTTGCTGAAGAGCTCTGGGAGGTGAAGCCGCAGAAGAGATGCCTCGAGCAACACTGGCATAAATAAGGAATGAGTTTGGCTGGATATGGGAAGGAGCTCAAATTTGAGCCTAGGCTATGATGGTAAGAGTGGCAAAGTGGATTTACTTCTCTGCTCTTATTGCATCTGCAGACAGCTGCCTCATAAGAAAAACCAAGTACATTTAGACTACTATGAAGAATTTGCTCATCTTCTGGAGAGTAAAATTGTTCGCCTTCGTTTGGTAAATCCAACAGTCATGGTAGGTTTTATGCCTTTTGTGTTATTTGGGACTTGCTTGAGCAGATGGATCCTGAGAAGATGGACATGGTTTTCTGTGCTGTTAGTCTGACATGGATCCCTTATTAGCAAAAACTGCCTCGGAGTTGGTGGGAAGTTGTGAATTCATTTCTGAGTGAGGGATACCTACTTTCTATCTTTAAAAAGGGGTGGTGTTCTCAACTATTACTTGACTTAATTGTTTTGGACAACTATTGTCTAGTAGACAATCTTCCTTATTCAGGAAATGTTATTGGAAAAGGTGGTGGACCTGCTACTACAAACAATCCTAGATGAACTAAATCAGATGATATTCCTTATCAGTCAGCAATCAAGCCTTAGTATAAGGTACTTTTGTGGATGATCTTTAGTTGAAGCAGTATAGTGGGAATTTGACATTCCAGGTACTGCCATATCTTTTGGCAGCTTTCAGCACCACTGACTATGCAATCTTTCTGGGATAGATGCCAAGTTTGGAGTAGGGGACCTATTTTGCCATGATTTTTCTTCCTCGATTGCCAGTTGCACTAAGTGAAGACAAGGAGAGATCAAACTCCGAGGCAATTTGTTGTGAGAGGTGGCAGAGTCCTTTCATCTTTGCTCAAGTTCTGTGAGTAATTTATGACAAATTAATTTAAGCACATACAGTAAGTCTCTTAATTGCTTCTGGCTCTGCCTGCTTTTGATCAAAGTTTTGCTTGGAACAGCAAAATGCATGTACTTGCTACCAGTTAACCATTGGCTACAATTCAAGGTGGTTGCATTCTACAAAGCCCTAGATGGAAAAATGCCTGCTTCTCACTGTCATTATCCCTTCTGGCTTGAATCTATCTAGCCCATGAGATCTGAGAGAGGGATTGCTGAAGGATCCCCTGCCAAAGGAATGTCTTCCAGCCTGATAGAGCTTCTCAGTGATGGCACCCCCTTGTATGTGTATTACACACACACACATTGTGTTCTTGGACATCTGGACCATCCCTTCTTCATGGGCTTCAGAAATACTTTTCTGGAGAATATTTGGGATAAAATATAAGATTAGCACACCCCTTATTGGTGATTCATCAGCCTGATCTTACAAGTGTTATTATTTTACACACCTTTTATGAATATGTTACAATGGATGAATGGAAGAATGAAAGAATGAGTCTAAGAAAGGTACGAAATCTAGACATAGATGTAGATATAGATACATATATGACATATTTAATTGTAACAGATTATTCTACACTGAAAATTGTTGATATAAAAATCCTTTTTTAAGTGCTTATAACACCAAGCATTAAATGCTCGCTGAACCAAGCGGCAGTATTCATGGTTGTGAATTTCATCCAAAACTGGCTAATTCTGAAGTAAGTCACACAATTGAACAATCCAATGTAATGTAAATGATATTCAGCGCATCAAAGGACAGGAAAAGGAGAGTAAACAAAAGATGAAATTGGGTGTATTTTGTTTTAAATTGGCATATTGGGTTCTGTATAACATACACTGCCATAAGAAAATATATTTTAGTAAGCTCTGCATAATGTAAAAGCTACATAGGAGTGCAATTAGACCTCATTATTTAATAAACATCTCATACATAGTTTCAATTCATGGTGGAATGTTTGAGATTCTCACAGCTGAATAACTCGTTGTATAGTGATTTAGCATACTTATTCATTCATTTGATTTATATTCTGGTTAGTAAATTAATCATGATTACTAAAATAAACTAAGAGATGGGGAATCCTTGGTGGAAACAATAGTCTAATTAAGGATCTACCATGGAGAAAAACCACACCACTACCAACTGTGGCAGAACAAGCTAATTAATATAAAGAGGGAGCGAAGGCCATACTTACTAGCATTGATGATGTTACCTAGATGGATAAGCAAACAGCCAACTCAAAGAGCACCAAAGAGTTCATAAACTACTAGAGCCACATTCCTCAAATCTAGTTTCTAACAGAGTTTCAGTACCAGATAGTGGCTGACATCCTGACTGTGACAGATCTAGAAAAAACAGTATTCAGATGAATCTGGAGCTATGAGGCCAGAATGATTGTACTGTTATAATTGCATAGATTTACCAGGCCAGGCAAGGGTGTCTTTAGTTGGAGTGTTATTACTATTGCTTGGATCTGTTGTGACTTTGTGTTGCAGTGAAACCAATAAAGGAGACTCAATTTTTGAACTGTGGGGGTCCTTGGTGCTTTCTGGGTTTCCTTGTTTTCTTGCAGATGTTTCATTACCCAAACTTTTACTGTTGGCTGTACACCGCCCTGAGTCCCGAAAGAGAGATAGCAGTGGTGGGTTTCAATTTTTTTAGAACCTACTCTGTAGGTGTGGCCTATTTTGTGGGCGTGGCTTGGCAGTCGTGTGACAGGGTGGGAGTGGCCACCTTTTAAAATGTGGTGAGACTCATTTAACAACGCTCTTGCTTAGCAACCAAAATTTTGGACTCAATTGTGATGATAAATTCTTTCTTTCTTTCTTTCTTTCTTTCTTTCTTTCTTTCTTTCTTTCTTTCCTTCCTTCCTTCCTTCCCTTTCCTTTCCTTTCCTTCCCATTGGGTCACTGGCACCGGTTCTCTAAATTTCACCAACCGGCTCTTGCGAGTAGATGCGAGCCTGCAGAAACCCACCACTGGGAGATAGGGTGGTATATAAATGCAATAAATCTTAGGTAACATCATCTCTAGCACTGATGTTATCTAGTTTGGGTATTGAAACATCTGCAAGAAAACAACCAAGCTGAGAGTGATAGTTGCAGTGTAAATTTTCAATGTATTTTCCAAAACATTCATGATTTTTGTAAAACTTTCTTGTTTCAGCACATGGATGTCTTGAGTTTGTTGCACTGCATTTCCATAATTATAACAGTGCTGAAATTTTACTGTTCAATTTTTGAACCCAATATTTCTGGTTATCCTCCCCCCACTGTTCCTCCACCAGAATGCCTGTTATTGACATTTTTGCAACTGGAGTCTTATAATTTTGCTTTGATCATTGTGCAATTATACTTGGCAAAAAAAGAAAGAGCAAAAGAATGGTTTTGGTTTTGCCAAATATGGGTAATTTTTTTCATGTTAAAGGCTGTCAGTACAATGACTGTCATATTATGTGTTACTTAGAGTGAAGCAACTCCTTTGACAAAATACTGTAAATGTTCTTTTATTCCAGTTTCGTATTTCTCGATTTATAAGGTAATGACTAAAGATGTACTGGAGACTTTCCATATTGGGTAGAATCCAGATTCCTACTTGCCCAACAAGGCAGCTGCTTTGTGAGTTTATTGCTTTTTCAAAAGTCAGACTTGTTTGTAGAATTAGATTGGGAAATTACTAACATATAACCACCTGTGTTTGCAATTTCTATCTAGGTTGGACAGGATCACAGATATCCACAGCCACAAGCCTGAGCTGAGATGCTGCTCATACGTAGTGGACATAGCCAGTGGCGTAGCGTGGGTTGTCAGCACCCGGGGCAAGGCAAGTAATTTGCGCCCCCTAACCTGTGGATTTAATTTGCGCCCCCCCCTAACCCGTGGACAGTGCAGCGGCGCTGGGCGGCCGCTGCACTGTCCCTCCCCCAGATAGTCCCTCGCTCTCTCTTCGCACCCACCGCACCGCATGCCTGGCACCACCTCCCCTCCACAGTGGGCGGCGACCCGGCGGCTCGGATCGGATTCGCACAGCCAGCACTGCAGAGAGAGTGAGTGAGCCAGGCAGGGGCAGAGAGCTGCGAGTGCGAGCGCGCCCCCCAGATGTTGCGGCCGGTGCGGCCGGCCCCCCCTGCACCCTCCACGCTACACCTCTGGACATAGCTACTTTCAGATAGATCACCAGAAGTGAATTGGCATAGAACATATGCTATTCAGCTCTATTTGCCTTGTTACTACATTCTTCCTCACACATTTGGTTCAAGAAAATGCAGCACATTGCAAGCAAAAAGAGTAGAAAGTTGTTTCCCCAAAAATAAAAACTGTGAAACTGAGACTTTTGGTTATTAGAGTTAAGCATATTTCGGGACATTATAGAGAATTCATAATGAGACTGGTTTTAAAAATAAAACAGCAACAAAACTTGTGTTCCCCCTCCTCTCCTGTGTTGTAACAATTTAATATCTCCAGCATATGATGAGAATCAGAATTATCCCTTCTCCACCCACTACTGACAATTTCTTTCCTTCTGATTTCAGCACCTTTTTAATGGTGCTAAAACCAATTAGTGAAAGACTGAAAGATTTTGCAAAAACAAAGTTCAGCCCATTGGAGAACATTAGTGCATCACCTACTCATTATAGCCATGAATACATATGATCTTTGATCTGTGTGAGAGAAGCTAAATTCACAAACATGTTTTCTTTGGTCACCTCATTGCCTCTTAATGGAAGTAAAATTTATATTGCTTAATTACTGGATTGCAGATAATGGAAACAGCACACAAAAACAAATAGGAAAGATTAAAATCAATCTCACTTCTCTTGCTCACATTTCTTTTTATAAGTACATAAAAAATAAATCTCCCTATTAGATCTCTAAAGCAATTGTTTGAAAAATGACTTCCTACATCTATTACACATTTCATTAACATTCTTTTTAGACAAATTAATCTGTGGAAGCGTGCCCTGTCACTAGTCTGCCTGTGGCTTTCAGTGACAGTTATAGATCCAGTGATTGAAATTGTCTTCATTTCCAGGGTGGCTGTAAAAGGAAAAAAGAAAGAGAAATGAAGCTTTCTCCGGACTTTTTTCATCTTCTTCCACTTTCCGCCAACTAACTTCCAATCGGGGTGGGTTCTATCCGCCATTACCACCAGTTCGGTAGTAAAAAAAAATGTATGTGTGTGCTCACTTTGCTCACGCGCATGCCAGGTGTACACTGAGCGTGTGTGCATTTTCATTTAAAATGATCTGGGCATGCGCACATTTAAAAAACAAATAAAAATTATATTTTTTAAATGAAGATTGTTCTGCGCATGTGCAGAATAGAAAATCAAGATAGCGCCATCAATCATAGAACCAGTACGGTCAAGTTTCCACCGGAGTTACTACTATTCAGCCTAACTGGACCGAATAAGTAGGAACCCACTTTTGTTTCCAATCTACATGAAAGCAGTAATTTCATATAGAAGAAGAAAAGGAATGCTTAAATAGTTGGATCACATTTCCTACAGCTGTTTTTTCTTTGGTAGCATATTTCCATGGGGATTTTCCCCACCTCCATGCACACACCTCTGCTTTTTAAACTATTTATATATACTTCAGCAAAATTATTGAATTGGCCTACTTTTTTAACATTATGATTAGGAATAAGAAAAAAAACTGCAAGAAGAACATGAGATGTTAGTGACTAATTGATTAAAATAAAGAACGTAGGATATTGAAATCTTCACTCATTCTCCAAAGGTAAGGGCCAGTGGTGGGTTTCAACATTTTTAGAACCTCTTCTGTAGGTGTGGCCTGCTTTGTGGTGTGGCTTGCCAGCCATGTGACCGAGTGGGAGTGGCTTGGCTGTCATGTAACTGGGTGGGGTGTGGCCAACTTGTAAAATGTGGTAAAACTTTCTTAACAACACCCTTGCTTAGCAACCAAAATGTTGGCTCAGAAATTCTGGCATTTGAAGCATGCAAGTCTTAAAGCTGTCAAGTTACAAGACCCTTGCACCCCTATCCCTTTAGAAAAAAAAACCCCCAGGAGTGTTCAAACTTGACAGCTTTAAGACTTGTGAACTTCAGCTCCCAGAATTCCTCCTCTTGCTCTTCATCTTCTTGATGATGGGCGGATGGGCGGGGGGAGGAAGCTGGAACTGGTTGTAAGCGGCACTGTAGCTTTGTGGAACCTCTTCTATAGAACTGGCAGGAACCCACCCCTAGTAAGGGCCATGTGTGTTCTCATCCCCAGCTGGAAGGGCCATTTGATATACTCTCTGGAATTGATGGGAAAACTATAGCCAGAAACATTGGGAAAGAGCCTTGTTGGAAGGGTGGAATTTGGATAGCACTTCTACAGCAGTCTTAGTGGCACAGACTACCGGTTGTGAGTCCCTCTGCGTGAAGTGGGGCCTAGGGAGGCAGTTGGGCTTGCTGGTTGTATACCTGGCTCCCCGCTATGTAGCAGCAGCCCTGCCCGAGCTCCTGGAGGTGATCGCTACGGTGGCAGTGGAGACCCCCAGACTTTTGGTCATGGGGGACTTTAATCTGCCATCGGTGGGCGAATCATCCGTGGCAGCTCGGGAGTTCATGGCTTCCATGACGGCCATGGACCTGACCCAATTAATTCAAGGCCCCACCCACGAGGGTGGACATACACCGGATCTCATCTTTGTCTCTGGCCAATGGAAGAGTGATCTGGGTATAGGGGATATAGTCATCACGCCCTTGTCATGGTCAGACCACTCACTTCTCCAGCTCGACGTTCCGACCGCTGCTCCCCTCCGCGGGGAGGCGGAACCAGAGCCACCGATCTGGTTCCGCCCCAGGCGCCTTATGGACCCGGATGGGTTCCAGACGGCGCTTGGGCCACTTCCTGTACCCCTGACCCACGCCCCGATGGAGGACCTCGTGGCCGCATGGAATACTGCGACCGCGGGGGCCTTGGATCGGGTCGCGCCCTTGCGGCCTCTCTTGTGGCGACGTGTCACCCCGGCTCCTTGGTTTACCGAGGAGCTGAGGGTGATGAAACGCCACAAGAGATGCCTAGAGAGAAGATGGAGGTATACCCGTTCTGAATCTGACCGGACACAAGTAAGAGCCCAGTTACGGACTTACATTGTGGCGCTGAGAGTGGCCAAACGTCATCATTGTGCCACTCTCATAGCATCCGCAGAAAACCGCCCTGCCGCCCTGTTCAGGGTGACCCGCTCCCTCCTTCAACAGAGGGTGCGGGAAGCCCCGCTACAGGGCAGAGCAGAGGAATTTGTGACTTTTCTGCAGGAGAAAATCGCTCAGATACAGAACGAGCTAGCCCCCATTGATGGTCCAGTGGGATGCCACGAGACAGATCTTGTTTGGGAGGAATTTGACTCCGTTGCTTCCGAAGATATGGACAGGCTACGTGGGCGACTGCGAGCCACCACATGTTTATTGGACCCGTGTCCCTCCTGGCTTGTACTGGCATCCTGGG
The DNA here is from genome assembly GCA_039707465.1 of Rhabdophis nuchalis. Taxonomy (NCBI): domain Eukaryota; kingdom Metazoa; phylum Chordata; class Lepidosauria; order Squamata; family Natricidae; genus Rhabdophis; species Rhabdophis nuchalis. The sequence continues at coordinate 171,000,722 of CM077645.1, forward strand.
AGGTGACACGAGGCTGGCTCCAAGAGGTTGTCAACGCATCCTTAAGTGAGGGTTCCTTGCCTGCTTCCCTAAAAGAGGCTATGGTGAGGCCCCTCCTTAAGAAGCCCTCTTTGGACCCAGCTTTATTAAACAACTATCGTCCAGTCTCCAACCTTCCCTTTTTGGCGAAGGTTGTTGAGAGTGTGGTGGCACAACAGTTTCCCCGTCACCTGGAGGAAGTTGATTATCTAGACCCGCGCCAGTCCGGCTTTCGGCCCGGGCATAGCACTGAGACGGCATTGGTCGCGTTGGTCGATGATCTCTGGAGGGCCAGAGATGGGGGTTGTTCCTCCATCCTGGTCCTATTAGACCTCTCGGCGGCTTTTGATACCATCGACCATGGTATCCTATTGCATCGGCTGGGGGGGTTGGGGGTGGGAGGCACCGTCTTACGGTGGTTCTCCTCCTACCTCTCTGGCCGATCGCAATTTGTGTTGACAGGAGAGCAGAGGTCGACCTCGAGACCCCTCACATGTGGGGTGCCTCAGGGGTCGGTCCTCTCGCCTCTCCTGTTTAACACATATATGAAGCCGCTGGGTGAGATCATCCGTGGTTTTGGGGTAGAGTACCATCTGTACGCTGATGATACACAGCTGTACATTTCTACCCCAAACCACCCCAACAATGCCGTAGCAGTGATGTGCCAGTGCCTGGAAGCCGTGCGGATCTGGATGGGAAGTAACGGACTCAGGCTCAACCCGACCAAGACCGAGTGGCTGTGGTTTCCGGCTGCCCGATTCAACCAGCTGACTCCATCGCTGGCCATAGGGGGCGAACATCTTGCCCCTGTGGATGGGGCGCGCAACTTGGGTGTCCTCCTGGATGCCCGGCTGTCCATGGAAGATCAAGTGACAGCCGTGGCCAGGAGGGCGTTTTACCAGGTTCGCCTGGTTCGCCAGTTGCGCCCCCTATTGGATCGGGACGCCCTTCGCACAGTCACTCATGCTCTCGTGACATCGCGACTGGACTATTGTAACTCTCTCTACATGGGGCTCCCCTTGAGGTGCACCCGGAGACTTCAGATGGTTCAGAATGCAGCCGCGCGGGCAATCTTGGGTACCTCCAGATTTGCCCACATAACTCCACTTCTGCGCGAGCTGCACTGGCTGCCTGTCGTCTTCTGGGTGCGCTTCAAGGTATTAGTCATCATTTTTAAAGCGCTCCATGGCTCGGGACCTAGCTATCTGCGGGATCAGGTCCTGCCGCATACATCCTCACGGCCGATTCGCTCCCACAGAGAGGGACTTCTCCGGGTGCCGTCCACTAGACTCTGTCAGCGGGCGACGCCCAGGGGAAGGGCTCTCTCTGTGGCGGGCCCAGCCCTCTGGAACGACCTTCCCCCCGACATCAGAACAACCACGGACTTCCGCTCCTTCCGTCTGAAATTGAAGACTCATCTTTTCCGTTTGGCCGGCCTTGGTTAGCCTCTCTCTACAGGGTTTAGCTGTTTTTAATTGGGTATTTTAGCAGATTAAGGGGATTTTAGCACAGGCTCATATTTAATTTTTTCTTAACTGTATGTGTATATTGTATTGTGGTTTTAGTTTCCCTGTGCACCGCTCCGAGTCCCTATGGGGAGAGGAGCGGTCTATAAATTAAATTATTATTATTATTATTATTATTATTAGTACAGGTCCGAAGGTAAAACATATAGAAATACTTTGTTATGATTTCATTATTTTCATTTGGCTATCTTTTTCACATGTTCAATTTACTAGGCATCTGTCTTTCTGAAGACGCAAGTCCCTGTTAAAATAATGACAAAGAAGAGGTTTATAGAAAAATGTATTTGTAAAGGTATGCAATGCTCTTCTTAGAAATGCTATTCAGACAAAAGCTTTGGGGATTCCATATTTCTCCCAGGAAACTGTAGCTGTTTAAGGTATTTATCTGCTTGGCATAAAATAGGGTAATTGGACAAAGGGATATGAACAACACTGTTCTCTTTCTCAGTTCACTGAATATTAACCATAGATTAAAACTGTAATTATTGAATAATTATCCTTTTAAGCATAAGATAATTGGTATGTATTCCAAACCTTCTGTGGCTTTGGTGTTTTGATCCAAAGTTAATAAAGCTTCTGATTCATTGAATTCATTCTGCTTATTTGGGGACTGTCAAACACTTCCCCTCTGCTCTCTGCTAGTAAACAGAGGAAGTATTTAACAATTTATCTGTTAGCCAAAAAGCCATCCAAAACTATGCAAGAGTAGACCAGAAAAAACATGTGATAAACTGACATAATTAAAGAGTAAAATAATTATGTAGGAAATACTAAACACGGCCAAGATCAAAACAGATGGATAATGGCTTAGATATTAAATGTTGGTTTCATTATCATCATTTTAGCCATTCTCTGTCCCCTACAGGATTAGGCTTCTTCTGCATGTTTCATACTATTCAAATATAAAACTTTCCCTTTTTAAACATGCTATATGGGCATCCTTCCTAGCTACCCAGATTAAGTGAGAAGATCAAATCTCTAATCCATCAACTATGCATTTTATCAAGAACCATAAGATCAAAATGGCAGAAATGTGAAGGGAGGTATTTCTACATCCCAGCATAGAGATAACAACATTCAGTACCATATTTTTCAGAGTATAAGATGCACCGGAGTATAAGACACACCAAGATTTTGAAGAGGTAATTTAAAAAAAAATGTACTCTGCAAACTTCCCAAACCCTCTGCACACCTCATTTTTTGTGCAAAATGTGGCATGCAGACAGTTTGAGAGGCCTGCAAAGTGCTCCTGGGGGCTGTGGGGAAAAACAAACAAAGAATGGCCCATTTATGCTCATTTTTGCCCTCCCCAGCCCCCAGGAGCACTTTGCAGGCCTCCCAAACACTCTGCACGTCCATTTTTGTGTAGGGGGTGGGTTTCAGGAGGCCAAAAATGCTGCATTCAGTGTATAAGACACACCCAGATTTTCACCCTCTTTTTTGTGGGGGGAAAGGTACATCTTATTCTCTGAAAAATATGGTATATATCTTTGATGGTCTGCTGAGCAAACCTCATTCTTCAAGGAAAAATACTTGATCACAAGGCAAAGTTCCACCATGGTGTTCCCAAGATTAGATCTTCCTCAATTTATTGAATTCATGAGCAAATTTTCCATACAATACTTGCCCTATAAGCCATCACACATTTTGTCTCTCCTAGTATGCCATTCTATATCTTTGGATTTTCCCTCTGAAACTATAGTCACGACTTGTCCCAAAAAGGGTGCCATATGTTAACTAGAAATAGGCTATTTCATTGTGCCAAGCAAAGAATATGAGCTCATGGCAATTTCACGTACACCGGGGTGAATCTATCCCAGGATTGTCACAGGATTGTCTGCCATATTCTCATGAATAGCAACCTATTGTCAAAGCAGTAAGCACTAAATCCTGGGCAAAGTTCCTACTCAGCTTGCAAAGGACCAGCTATGGAACCTGTTGGTCTGGCATGTGTCTTTCCTATTGCCCATTGCAATGAGACATATGACATTGAAGCCTTTTTCCAACAAGGCACTAACCAAACCAGCAGATTTCAGAGATACTCTTAGGACAATCTGTATTTTGTCCTTCATATCTCGACCTGCCCCATATTGTCTCTTGCTGATCCATCCAAGTCACCCAAAAGGGACATCAGAGAACTCTTGCATTACTCTGCAGTATTGGAAGAGCTGTGCTATTATATAAACACAGCTGTTCCCTTTGCGACTGCTGCCATTGGTTGCCTAGCAATGGAACTCAGCAGCAGACTGCAGTATTTCTGAGAAAGCAATAGTTAGGCGGGGGCCTCAAAATAGCATGCCATGTGTACTAGTTTCTCCTCTGTTATGTTGGAAGAGTGGTTGATTACTTTGTAATGGAGCTGTGAGATACATGGGTGGAAGTCAGTATTTGTTTATGTTATATCCTCGACCTGCGACCGGTCTCGACTTACGACCGGCCGCAGGTCTTCCAGGCTGCCTCTTGGAGCCTTGGCAACAGGCTGTAGCAAGGCAGCCAACTGACAGACGCGCCTGATTGGCTGAGGCGCGCCTGGCCCTTGCTGCAGCCTGATTGGCTCCCCCTTTGACAGCTCCAAATATAAAGAGCTGTCAAAGCGCGGGAGCCCCTGTCTACCGCCTATTTCTTTGAACTTGTTCTTACTGATTGTTAACCTGCCTAAAATAAAGGGCTGTTGTTTTTGAGCAAACCTGGCTCGGACTCCCTCTATTCTCCACCGTGCAGAGAATCTAACACTGGCGACGAGGGCTGGGGCCAGGCAGAGCTCCGAGTGCTGAGGGAAGGAAATTTTCCTCACGAAAAATTTTCTACACGTTTTTTTTTCCTTTTGCGGTACGATCACTATGGGTTCCGTTCCTCCCTTCGCTCCGTTCGACTCGGCGAAGGAGACCTGGGTTTCCTTTATGGCTCGATTCGAGTGCTTCGTGCTGGCAAATGACTACGGGGCGCTGCCCCCGGCGAGAAAATTGGGCCATTTCCTCGGCTGTGGCGGCACGGAGCTGTTCGCCACCGCTCGCACCGTGGCCGCGCCGACAGAAGTTTATGACATGCCGTGGGACACGTTGATCGAACGGCTCAGGGCCCACTACGCCCCGGTGCCGTCTAAGATGACCCACCGCTTCGCTTTCAGGAAGTGCCTCCAGAAGCCGGACCAGTCGGTGGCCGAATTCCTGAAGGCGCTCCGCATGGCCGCCATTCCGTGCGCTTTCGCCGCGGAGTTCCTGGCCGAGTCCCTGCTGGAGCAATTCATCTGGGGCCTCAGGGAAGTCCGCCTCAGAAGCCGCCTGCTAGCTCGCGCTGAACTGACCCTAGAACAGGCGGTGGACGAGGCTCGGGCGTTCGAGATGTCCGAGTCCTCGGTCCTGGATAGAGACTTGGACCGCCATCCGCCCGCACGCGCGTGTCTGATTGAGGAGGCCGATGACCCTGACGAGGACGACCAAGTCGCCTACATAAGGCCCGCCGGCCGCAAGCCGCCCCTGCCGGCTAGCTACAGATGCCTGGGCTGCCGGGGAAAGCACCCTCGGGCCGATTGCCCGTTCAAGGAGGCCATCTGCCGCCGCTGCGGCCGCAAAGGACACCTGGCCGCCGCTTGCCGCGCCGCCGCGCCCGCGGAGGATCAACCCTCCCCCGAGCCCCAACGCCGCTCCGGAGAGGAACGTAGAGGGCCTGCGGCCAACCCACCCACCCAGCGCCGCCGGGGCAGACGCCAGCAGCCGCAGCCGTCCGGCTGCTTTGCCTTGACCGACGACAACTCTCTGCTGGACGCCTTGCCCGACCGTACGCGGCTCAGGACAGTTGTGAAACTGGAGGGGGTGGGGGTCCGCATGGAGGTGGACTCTGGCTCGTCTCGGTCCATCATTTCCCGGGCACAGTTGGCCAAGCTACGCCCCGGCCTTTCCTTAGACAAATTGTCCCCCCCACTCACGGTTTTGCGGGACTATCAGGGATCGTCAATCCCCACCCTGGGCCAGATTCCCCTGAGGGTGGAGTACGGGGGTTTCAAGGGGCCCTTGCCTATCCTGGTGGTTTCTGATCCCCTGGCGGCCATCATCGGCCTGGATTGGTTTCCCGCCCTTGGCCTGTCAGTGCAGGGGGTCCACTCTATTCCCGCCTCCTCTCCCATCTCCGGAGTTTTGGAGGAGTTCGCCGACGTGCTGGACGGTCGGCTTGGCTCTTACGTGGGCACCCCTGTCTCCTTAAATCTTGACCCTCAGGTTGCACCCATTAGGCTCAAGGCCCGCAGGCTGCCGCTCGCCCTGAAGCCCAAGGTCGATGCCGAACTTGACCGGCTGGTGGCGCAGGGCGTGCTCGAACCCGTTGACCAGGCAAGATGGGAGACCCCCATAGTGGTCCCCATCAAGCCCGACGGGTCGGTGCGGATCTGCGCCGACTATAAGTTGACCATCAACCGTGGGCTCCAGGCGAACCCATATCCAGTTCCAGTGGTGCAAGACCTGCTCCATTCCCTGGGGCAAGGCCGCATATTTGCGAAACTGGATATGGCCCAGGCCTATCAGCAGCTCCCGGTGGACGAGGCGGCTGCGGAGGCACAGACCATCGTCACCCACCGGGGGGCTTTCCGTTGTCGCAGACTCCAATTCGGTGTGTCCGTCGCCCCGGGGATCTTCCAGAGCCTCATGGAACGTTTGCTCCATGGGCTCCCAGGCGTGGTCCCGTATTTTGACGACGTTCTGATAGCTGCTTCCAGCATCTCAGAACTCGCCAAAGTACTGAGGAAGGTCCTCAGCATTTTCAGGGGCGCGGGATTAAAGTTGAAGCGCAGCAAATGCGTTTTTGCCGTGCCAGAGGTGGAGTTCCTGGGCTTCTTGATTGATGCCCGGGGCATCCACCCCACCCCCAAGAAGGTCGAGGCCATTAAGAACGCCCCTACGCCTGCCTCCAAGACGGAGCTGCAGGCATTCCTCGGCCTCTTAAATTTCTACGCGCCTTTTTTCCCCCACAAGGCAACGCTAGCCGAGCCGCTTCATCGATTGCTCGATCGATCTGCGGCCTGGTGCTGGGGCAGCCGCGAGGCGCATGCGTTCGCGGCTGTCAAAGCCACTCTGACGTCAGGGGCAGTCCTTGTGCAATATGATGACAGGCTGCCCTTGACGTTGGCGTGCGATGCCTCCCCTTTCGGCCTGGGGGCCGTCCTGAGCCATTCCTTCCCAGATGGCTCAGAAGCCCCCATTGCTTTTTGGTCCCAGACAATGTCTCCCACTGAGAGAAACTATAGCCAGATTGACAAGGAGGCTCTGGCTATGGTGTCCGGCATCAAAAAGTTCCACCAATACCTGTATGGTCGGACTTTTGCTGTCTTCACAGACCACAAGCCTCTCCTTGGGCTTTTGGCCGGTGACCGTCCGACCCCCCCAATCCTTTCTCCCAGGATGACCAGATGGACGGAGTTCCTGGCAGCGTATAGTTATACGCTGTACTACCGTCCGGGCAAGCAGCTGGGGCATGCTGACGCCCTGAGCCGGTGCCCCCTCCCCAAGGCGGACGAGGAGCCGGTTCCGGCACTGTCCGTCTTGTCTGTGGCAGACTCAGGCCTGCCCTTGACGTCCTCGGATGTCGCCGCCCGGACGAAGGCCGACCCTGTCCTGTCCCAGGTCTCCACCTGGGTCTTGCGAGGGTGGCCTCAGGGCGGCGTGGCCGAAGATTTTCGGCCGTACAAGACACGCCAGACGGAGCTTTCGCTCCACAGCGGCTGCTTGTGCTGGGGGGATCGGGTCATCGTTCCCCCCCCCTCCGTTACCAGGTGCTCCGGACGCTCCACGCCGACCACCCCGGCATAGCCCGGATGAAGGCGCTCGCCCGCAGCTATGTGTGGTGGCTGGGCTTGGATGCGGAGGTAGCTGCCTGGGTCGGGGGTTGTGTCCCTTGTCAAACCACCCGCCCCGCCCCTCTGGTCGCCCCGCCCAGGGAGTGGGACTTGCCCCGGAGCCCTTGGTCCAGGCTCCACATAGACTTCGCAGGCCCCTTCCGAGGCCAAATGTTCCTGGTGGTCGTGGACGCCTACTCCCGCTTCCACTACGGCCGAGAGTACGGTCAGGGCCCTGCGCCGCCTTTTTGCGACGCACGGGTTGCCGGACATCGTGGTGTCCGACAACGGGCCCCAGTTCCAGTCCGCCACCTTCCAGGAGTTCTTGGCCTCGCAAGGGATCCGCCACGCGCCAGTGGCCCCTTATCATCCGGCCTCCAATGGTCGGGCGGAACGGGCCGTCCGCTCGGCCAAGGAGGCTCTGGGACGGATGACCAAAGGGGACTGGCCCGCAAGGGTGGCTGCTTACCTGTTAGGTCAGCATTCCACCCCTTGCCCAGCCACTCGGAAAAGCCCCGCCGAGCTCTTGATGGGTCGCCGCCTGCGGACAACCTTGGACAGGCTGCACCCGGCATACAACGATGTGCAGCCTTGCAACCTGGGGGTCCCACCTCCCCGCCTTTTCCAGCCCGGGGACCCTGTATACGCCCGCCACTATGCAGGGGACACTAAGTGGGTTCCGGCCACTGTAACCGAGCTAACGGGTCCCTGCTCTTTTAGGGTCAGCCTCCCGGACGGGTCCGAGTGGCGGCGCCACTTGGATCAGCTAAGGCGCCGCCTACCCACACCTGCGGACCCATCGTCGGAACCGCCCTGCCCCGTTGCCCCGGTTGGGCCAGTCAACCCGTTCCCAGAGAAACCGCTCGGGGCCTTCGCTTCTTCAGGCCCGGCCGAACTGGACGCCGCCTTCCGGCATACGCTTCAGAAGCTGTCTCAAACCGAGGGGGACGCGCGGGCCCTTGCGCCTAAGGACCCGCCCTGCACCGCCGCAACCAACCGGCATCCAACAAACTATGCTCCGAACGCCGCGCCCCCTCGCCCCGACTTACCAGCTCAGACGGCTCCGCCTCCGCGAGTAGGCCTCGATGACGTCACCACCTGGAGCTCCACTCCCCGAAGGGAGGAGCTCGCACAGGGGCAACCTACCTCTCCGACGTCCCACCAACAACTGAGGCGGTCTGGGCGTTCCCGGCGCCGCCCCGCCTACTTACAAGACTACGCATGCTCGTGCATCAGAACGGACACTTCTCGAGCATGCGCAGACCGAGGGGGGAAAGTGGTGTTATATCCTCGACCTGCGACCGGTCTCGACTTACGACCGGCCGCAGGTCTTCCAGGCTGCCTCTTGGAGCCTTGGCAACAGGCTGTAGCAAGGCAGCCAACTGACAGACGCGCCTGATTGGCTGAGGCGCGCCTGGCCCTTGCTGCAGCCTGATTGGCTCCCCCTTTGACAGCTCCAAATATAAAGAGCTGTCAAAGCGCGGGAGCCCCTGTCTACCGCCTATTTCTTTGAACTTGTTCTTACTGATTGTTAACCTGCCTAAAATAAAGGGCTGTTGTTTTTGAGCAAACCTGGCTCGGACTCCCTCTATTCTCCACCGTGCAGAGAATCTAACAGTTTACATGCACTGAATGTGTATGTATTATTGTCTCTATTCAGTGGTTTCTTGAGCGCCATTCTACTTTTTATTGCTAGTAAGACCCAGAGTTTTATGTTCTCTTTGCACTTATATACACTGGATTGTTGCCCCCCCAAATGACTTACACATTTAGACATGTATATGATACTATATTTGCATCAGCTGATGTTTATTTCCTGTATTTTTCGGAATATAAATTGCACATTTTTTCCTCAAAAAAGAGACTGAGAATCGGGTGCATTTTATACACTGAATATATCATTTTTTGCCCTCTGAAACTCCGTCCACTTCACCAAAATGACTGTGCATAGCTTTTAGAAGGCTTTCAGAGAGCTCTTAGGAGCTGGGGAAGGCAGAAATGAGCGAAAAATGGGCCATTTTTGCCCCCCCCCCCAGCTCCCAGCAGCACTCTATAAGCTTCCTAAAGCAGGGGTCCCCAACCTTTTTTTCACCAGGGACCGGTTTCATTTTAAAGAAAATTCTGCGGACCGGCTGAGGGGCTCAGCAGTCATGTGACTGGGTGGGCGTGGCCAACTTTGAAAATGTGAAACTCACTTAACAATGATCTTGGTTAGCAACTAAACTTTTGGCCTCAACTGTGGTCATAAGTTCTTTCTTTCTTTCTCTCTCTCTCTTTCTTTCTCTTTCTTTGTCTCTGTCTCTCTTTTTCTCTCTCGCTATTTCTTTCTTTCTCTCTTTCCCTTTCTCTTTATTTCTTTCTCTTTCTTCTTCTCTTTCCCTCTTTCTGTATCTTTTCCTGTCTCTTTCTTTCATTTCTGTCTCTTTCTCTCTGTCTTTCTCTCTCCCACTTTTTTCTTTCTTTCTCTCTTTCTCTGTGTCTCTCCTTCATCCGCCCATTTCTGTCACTCTGTATGTGTATGTGTGTGTCTGTCTGTCTTGCATTCATTCATTCATTCAATCACTCCTTCTGTGTCTCTGTCTATCTTTCTCTCTCTCCCTCCCTCTGTCTCTCTATGTGTGTCTGTCGTCGTCATCGTCGTCCCATCCCCCCGCCCCCAGCCTCCTCATCCCGCCTGCCAGGCTTGGTCGCTCGTTCGCTCGGTCAGGCTCCGTGGCTGGATAGGAGCCGGGCTGGAGAGGAGGAGGAGGGAGGGGGGGCAGCCCATTGGGAAGAGCGCGCGGGAGAACGCAGGAGGATGGTGGGGGCTCTTCCTCCACCCTCGTCGATGGAGGGACTCCTTGCGCCGCCAGTTCCCACCCCAGCCCACAGAGCCTCCGCAGTCCCTGGATGAAAACGACTGGCCGGCATGCCAGCAGGGGAGGGAATCGGTGGCCGGTCCGGCGGCGTCCAGGAGTCCCTCCGTCGACGAGGGTGGAGGAAGAGTCACACTCCAACGGTGCGAACAGCCGCGCCTGCGTTCTCCTGCGCGCTCTGCTCAGGGGGCAGCTCCCTCCTCCCTCCCTCCTCCTCTCTAGCCTTGCGGCCCGGCTCCCATCCAGCCACGGACCGGCAAAAAAATGGACCTGTTTTTGTGAAAAACGGGCCGTTTTTGGGAGGTTTGCAAAGCGCAAAAGCTTTTTTTTTTTAATTTCCTCTTCAAAACCTTGTTGCATCTTTTACTCCAAAAAATACGGCATATCCTAAGTGCTTACTACAGTAATGCAACCACTTTTCTTGGTGCAATCCTGATAATGACATGTGCATAAATAATACTAGACAGAGAACACTGTTCTGACCCGGTCTTCACAGAAGCAAGAAACAGACTTCCTGCAAAGAAAACCCCCTCTTTATTTACACATTGGGAATTAACTGCATTCACCAATAGGCAGTCCAGGCAAGAGTCCTGCAAGAAATTAACTGAAACAATAGTTCTTATCAGCTCGTTATGACAAATGCAAGGCTGTGAGCTTCCAGCTGCGAGGCTGCAAATTAAGTCAGTTCAAACAGAGAAATAGACAAACCTCAGTTCTGGCAAGGCAGTCTTTGTTGCAAGAAACACACAAGGAGCAAACTTTCCAGAAATGTGAATGGTTGTCTGCGACAATCAAAACAAACCACTCCCTGTTCCTCCTATTTATTCCCCAGCCAGAAGGGAGCCAGTCAGCATCCATGTTTGTTTTGCTTCCCGAGCTGGTTCATTGTCCTCCGTTGTTCATCTCTCCTATCTACTCTGCACATATGCACATCTGGAACAGGCCCCAGATGCTCCTCCTCCTCACTCACCTTTGACTCCAAAGACAGCTGTCTCTCTGGCTGGGAAATGCTGGAAGGCCCTGGCTCTATCTCTGTGTCCCACACTGAGCATCCATCAGAGCCTTCCCCAGGCTCCAGAACTAGCCCAAGTTCTTCCATAATCTTCTCATCATCTGAATCTGCCAGCAGCTCCACTGGCAGCTGGCAGGCCACAACAAAGCAAATATTGAAGGACATCTGTAATCCATTGGAAGGAAAAACAAACAGATGCTTCAATTTTATATGTACCAGGGAAGTCTGAATTAATATAACGCACTAATGTTTTGTGTAATGTTGAAGTAGGTGGTTATTTCCATCCGCCTTCTTCCAGGAACTGAAGATAATCCAAGCAACTATTTGGACACAGCCTCAGGTCTCTAAGGTCTATATTAAGTCCTCCAACCCAGAAGTGCCTGAAATTTCATGATCCCCGGAAGGTATTACTGTAATGTTATCTCACTGATATCTCATAGGCCAGTGATGGCGAACCTTTTTGGGCTCACATGTCAAAAGCAGGGGGAGCGCAGGGGGGATCGTGCATGGGGGTGCCACAAATGCATGTGCTTTCGCCCATGGGTTTGCTTGTAGGGTCATTTTTTGCCTTCAGGAGCCTTCAGCCCTCTGGAGCCTTCAGGAAAGCCTCTGGAGGGTGAAAAACAATTTCAAAAAAAGGCTGAAGTCAGCTGGACATGCGCGCTGGAGCTGACAGGACAATGCCTCGTGTGGCACCCGTGCCATAGGTTCGCCATCACAGTCATAGGCTGTCTGATGGAGCATGCTTGCCTCTCACTAAATCTTCATTACGTTTTATGGTGACAGAGAGCCCAGGTGAGATATATGAGGATCTCATCCAACATCTCCTGTTGACTCAGAGTTTTGCCCACCTTACAGTCCATAAGAACTAAATCTCTTCATCCCTGAAATAAAATTAGCTATGGTATGGAGGAAATTACAGTATTTCCATAAAGCTTATCCATTAGGTTCGTATGGATACCTTGTAATTTGTGATCCAAATATGGTTATAGAGGAAGCTTCTCTGGATTAGTGAGTACAGTCATTGGAGTGGTGAGGTGCAGATTGACCTTCATCTATAATTGGCCTGCAATCCGGAGGTGGGTTGCAAATCCTGATGCTAATGGTTCACTCGTGGTCGCGTTCGCATGCACGCCTATTGCTTATGGGGATTCACAGAAGCGTCCGGGTAGGTGGACGAAGCCTCCCACCACTGCCATTACTGGTTCACCCGATCCGGGCCGAACCGGGAACAACCCAGCTCTGCTGCAATCTGTGTGTAAATGAAACATGGATATTATGGCAGGATATAAACGGAATAAATAATCAAATACCGATAGGTGCATTGAAATCTCCCTGAGCTACTCTGTATATTCAGTGATGCAAATTTTGGTTTATATAGTCTGATGCAATTTCTGCTTCCCTTTCTCAGACTTTTCAGCATTACGTTTCAGAAGATGTTTAGTTTTTCAAAAATTGCTCAGCTCTAAGCAGTTCTTGCTGATTTCTGCTGTTTCTTAACCAGTGGTATAGTCCTTGCCTTGTATGGGAGATGATTACCAGCCCCTTTCCTTCAAAGCACTGGCTCAAACGTCCCTTGTTCTGTAGAATGTTATAGAAAATAATTCAGTCCTGTGGACCTAAATGACATGTGAGGATTACCGATGGGTTTTGTGCAGGCATGATCTGTAGCATTCTGTCTCAGTCTTGGCCACTCTCTAAACAGAAGCTTCCTGGACTTGCAGATTGGTTCATGTTGTGTGCTAGGCTGTACACTTGATCCTGAATCCTGATCTATTCAATGAGTTCAATGAATATATACAACATGTCTAGAGTCATTATGGAATTATCTAGATGCTGCTCATAAGCATGGTGTCCCCAGTGTAAGTCTGACTATACAAAAATGTAGTTATTTCACTGAATGATGTTTTATTCTTTACTTTTTTTTCCAGGGGATTGTTTACTACCTTCTACTCATGTCAAGAATGTGCAACAGAAGCTATCTGAAAACAGTTGGGAATTGTGAAGTTGCAAATCTGTGCGTTTGGTCTTCTTCAGTTCAGCTATTTTATTTAAAGTGACAGTCAAAATTATTCTGTGTCAGTTAGTAGGTTGAAAAGCTAGACAAAATCTGAGGACCAGGCATTTTTAGGATATAAAAGATTGGTCTAATAATTGTTGTGTCCAGACCATTAGCACTATCAGTATAGAGATGATTTTTTTAAAGCTGTTGAAGTCTTAAAATTCTGAATGAAATAAATTCATAATGGAAAACCCTATTCTTTTCCTATTTTGCCATTTTGCATTAATCCTATGCTTCCTTTGTGAGGTTATAGGCTCAAAGCAGAGTATTTATTAGAAATTCTGTAGTGGGATTAAACTGTTGAGCAGAAAGAATGCAGAAAATCCTTTAATCCATATTGGAGAAAGCAAGCATAAACATATTCACTTAAGCATAAAACATATGGTTCTAAAATAGCATTTTTGGTTTTTCTGTCTTATGAAGAAATACACAGTCATCTGCCTTCTTCTTTGATACTTGATATTTATAGTACTAACGAAAGCTCTGCCTTGCTGTATTTAAAAAGTACAACTCCTGATTCATATGCTCAGATGTGTATGTAGAACACACGTCAGTGTGATGCAACCATCCCAGATTGTAAAGATGGAATTGTTTGAAAGTACTTTATTGATGTCCTGAACTCACACGATACCCATAATAACAGCATTAGGCAAAAGCAATGACAGCTTTGGGGGAAAAAATGTTGATGAATTTGGAGCAGAGGGATGAAGAGTTGAATGAGGATAATAATATTGTTCCTTAACTTTCATACTTCCTTCTCTTCTTTCCGCTTTAAAAGACTGAGCAAAGGTATATGACAAAGTCTTCTCTGCAACATTTTCAATGTTTCGAATAAGGAATAGAAACAATCGTCAGTGGAATTTTTATTACTTCAGAACCTGTATCAGAATTTCTATAGCGCATGAAAAAATATGGGCTGCAGAAGAATCCATTTTGGATTTTTGTGTTGTTATTGTTGTTCTGTTGATTGACAATGGCATCTGTCTCAAATCTTTTCTAAGATTTTCAGAGACTTGCTCCAAATTTTGGCAATATTTCAGGTTGTACTAATATATTTGACAATAGAAGAAATAACCACAAACTTTATACAATACTGTAAGCCTGCATTTGATATGCATATTTAATAATAAATGAATATGTTTTAAACATAGCTGAAAATCCCATAAAACATTCTATTGGTTGGCAGTTTCCTAAAAAATACATTAGATGCTTTTTGGATAAATTCAGACTTGGATATCAGCTCTCTATTGCAGAGATTATAACACATAGAGAAAAACATTTGTTAGGTCTCTCTGGAAGTAATATAATGGTAATGTGGATTATCATTTGTCCTATTTGCCATGGTTACCAAGCAGGTTGCTTCACCAAAAATGATAAATGAAAGACAACTCAATCACACAGGGAATTTATTTTAAAAAATTGAGAACAAAAAGTTACATCTGTGCAGAAGATGCTGGGTTTATGCATCACATACACAGGTACAATCAACAGTTTTTAACCAATTCAGACTAACAACAGAACCAAACTAAGAAATGCTGCAAGATAATAAGTGCTATTGGAAATTGTAAATATTCAAAGACCACTGTCTTAAGGTGAGAAACTGGGTAAGCGATGAGCAGTGGGGTAAGAAAATGTGCTATGTATTCCCTCTCATCCACACATAGGCACAAAAACAAATGTTATCCAAGAACGTGTAAAGTATTGGGAAGCAGGAAAAGAAGTGGAGAAGGAAGAGGAAGGATTCAATCAACTACTGCTAACTTGCTCACTCTTGATAGTCCAACATCTTTAGAAAGGATTCAATTACCCACACCCAAAATGGAAAAAATCACAAAAGATTAGTCTAAAACTGTATAAAATTAATGTTAGAAGCTTCAAAATTATTAGTGGACTAAAATCCCAGTAAATATTAATTTTGGATAGTTCCCTTTAATGAGTAAATAGTTCAGCATTCTGGCAAATTAATAGAGGGGGGAGGGAATTCCCTTTTGTTTTTAATTGCAAGATCACTGTGGCAAAACATTGAAAAACAAAGTTGAATGTTGCCATCTTTAAAAGATTAGCATAATCTATTGCCATTAAAATTATATCTTAGCTGTGCATCAAAGCACAAAGCCCTTACTCAGGACCTTTTTTGAAGGAAGAACAAAAGGGAATTGGGTATTTGAGGCTCCATCCCCAAAAAGAAAAAAATATTTAAAGTATGTTTCTCTATTTTAAATGATAAAGCAAAGCAACCCTTTGCGTGCAAGTCTGTAAAATTAATCCATTAAAACAAGCTTGCAAGAGTTTGATCAGCATTTTATATATCACTTCCCTACATCCCCCCTTATTGAGCCAATAACTTCATTGGACAAACAATTAGGAAGGAAAAGATTGTAATGACTTTGGAAACAGATGGGGAAGCTTAAATTAACATTTTATCCCTCCTCAGGCTTCTTGCAGTCTTAAAAAGGCTCCGTCAACAAGCAGAGAGGGAGGCAATTTCCTCAGGCAGCAGATACTGTAGGGAAGCAAAGACAGCGCATTGAAAATCTTAATTGGCTGCCTTGGCATTGCCTTCCTACGTGGAGTGCTAGCTATGGTGCTCAGGGCCTCTGAACTAGAACAGTGCTACAACTGTAGGAGAGGTTACTGTCTTATGCAATAGTGGCGAATATCTGTAGCTCGGGTGTAGGATAAGAGTGGAGTTTCTTTCTCTGAGCTTGTGGGTTGTTTCCAAACATTTTGTTACCAGAGTAGGTAACATCTTCAGTGAAATTTAGGGGATATCAGTGTTGGGGGGGGGGTGTTCTTCAGCTGAAGAACACTGACACTGACATCCTCTAAATTCTGCTGAAGATGTTATCTCGTCTCATAATGAAACATTTGAAAACCAACCCACAAGCTTGGACGAGTCTCCACTCTCATCTTATCATCAATGTGGAAATAAGTTGGCATAGGACTTGATTATCTGAGGGACCACCTACCTCTCACTTCTGCTTCATCCATGCTCTTATAGATTTGGCATGCGCCAAGTCCAATAGTTAAACAGGGCCATCTGATGTGATTCAGGATTCATGCTTTCTCTTTTATGGTGCCTGCCCTTTTGGTGCACCATTCTAGAGGATGGAATGTTGGCCAGCGAGTAGAAATGTGGTTTTCTCCTTGCTAGTTTTAACTATCAAAGGGAAAGCCACATCCCTGCAACAAAGGCAGGGCATGTCACTGTTTATAAATGGGAAACAATCCCTACACTCACTAGCATTGTTAAATAGTGATGCATCTGCAAGCAAACAACCATGCTCAAAGAGCACCCAAGGACTTCGCAGACCAACCCTGAGCTGCATATATTTTCTTCTTTTGAAACAAGTCAAATTCCTCAGTTAATCCAGCTAGCATCAGTACATGATATATATGAAGTCACAAGGGTCACAAAGGCTTACCTTTTCCCTCAAACTATCTTTCAAACTTGATTCTCTATAAACAAACTATATTTATTGTTTTATTTTGAATTCCTATGTTATATTCCAGAAAATGTTTTAATGTATGTTTCTTAATTGTTCTTATTTATTGTTGTAATTCTATTTCTTAATTGTCAGCTAACTCAACAGTTATTTTAATGGAAAATCAGTAGAAATGTTTTAAATGAAGAAATATTTATCTTTTCCAACTGTCAATAAAATGCTTTGAGGAAAGTCCATATTTTTATTCTAGGATCTACTGAATTTGCTCCAATGCATATTAAAACTGATGCTATTGGAAGCTGGAAAGAGACCAGAAAAAGAAAGAAAATAAAAGAAATTAATAAGAGATCATTTTTTAAAATGGAAGTTGAAAATTTGAAGATGCTGGAACCCAACCTCCTAGGTTAAAGACACAGCACAGAGTAATTCAATTAACTCCATATATTTCATGTGAGGAGATATTTTAAAATTGATATTTTATGTATATATGCATGCAAGTTGAGATACTTATTTCTTATTAAGATTAATAAGCTTGTGTGGCGTTACTGATATTACAAGTATTGCAAAGTTTATAGAAAAATCAGATATTTATCATGTCAAGAAGTTCTTGCACAAGGTTTTGACAGCAGCATAAAAATATCCACTCTCTGCCTATAAGGGTGGACAATTTTGAGACAAAGAAATGCTTTTAATTCAGTAAGACTGAATAGGACTGGAACAGGATTTTGTCTTCTTTCCTGGGGTTTTTTTGCGGGGTGGGTGGGGAGGGGGATAAGGTGAGAGGTTTAGTTGGGAAACTTGTTTTGTTGTTACCACAATAAGCTTGTTTACACTACAGTTATGTCCAGCTATATCCAGAATACCACATCAGGTGTGGGCTTCAAAAATTTTAGCAATGGGTTGTCTGCCCGATTGCCTGGGTGGGCATGGCCATGGTGGGTGTGGCCTAGTCAGCCTCCTGCCAGACTTTGGGGGCTTTCCTTGAGCCTCTGGGAGGGTGAAAACTGCCTTCCCCAGGCTCTGGAGGCCTTCTGGCAGGCTCAATTTCCCTCTCCCTGAGCCTCCATGTACATCCTGCACTTACCTCGCACCCAAAGAGGATGTGTGGAGACTCCTGGGAGGGGAGTGGTGGGATGGGAGGGGCCAGCCAGGGGTGGGATTTGGAGGTTCTCTGAACCAGCCATAACATTAGCTATGGGTTCTCCTGAACCCAGGCAAACCTATAGCAGGCCACCCCTGCACAACATCCCTGACAGAGAGCCAGAACTCAGCTTTAATGCTTTTAGCAAAGGTTATCAATGGATATTTTCTACTCTTGTTTCTGGAACTGCGACAGCACACATCTTCATGATTTGTTTTACTTGAAAATAGCCCATGAATCCCATACATTTTTATTATTGACAATGACAACTTTATTATGATCTTGATCATGATCATAATTCTGCCCACTTTGTTATACCAAAGCAAGCAAGAGTTGGACATGTCAGGTGGGGCAAATGTGGTCGGAATAGGCTCCTTGAAGAGTATCTATTGTAAAACAAGAAAAGATGGGGTCGGGAATGAACAAAGGGTAAATGGTTTTAGATTGAATACAAAGGAAGGAAGAAAAGATAATAAAGATTATTATTATTATTATTATTATTATTATTATTATTATTATTATTATTATTATTACTATTACTATTACTATTACTATTACTATTATTACTATTATTATTATTTATTAGATTTTTATACTGCCCTTCTCTCTTTCGGGACTCAGGGCGGTGTACAGGCAACGATAAAAATCAATCAATAGTATAAAACATAACATACGTTAAAAATATATTAAATAATTAGCCTGTCCTAAAACCCTACTAATACCCCTACTAAAAACAATTAAAACTACGCCAGGCCGGCCACACAAAATAAATAGGTCTTCAAGGCCCGACGGAAAAGGCTTAGGTCCATGGTCGTCCATAGGTCAGGGGGTAGGTCATTCCAGAGGGCAGGAGCTGCCACAGAGAAGGCTCTCCCCCTAGGGGCTCTCCCCCTAGGGGTCGCTAGCTGGCTGACGGCACCCTGAGGAGGCCCTCTCTGTGGGAGCGAACTGGTCGGTGGGAGGTGTTTGGTAGCAGGAGGCGGTCTTGCAGGTAACCAGGTCCCTTGCCATGGAGCGCTTTAAAGGTTACTAGTACCTTGAAGCGCACCCAGAAAGCCACAGGCAGCCAGTGCAGCTTGTGCAGGAGAGGTATCACGTGGGAGCATCTAGACGTTCCCAGAATTCCCCGCAGGGCTGCATTCTGAACTAACTGGAGCCTCCGGGTGCACCTCAAGGGAAGCCCCATGTAGAGAGCATTGCAGTAGTCCAGACGGGAGGTGACGAGGGCTTGAGTGACCGTGCGTAAAGCGTCACAATCCAGAAAGGGGCGCAACTGGCGTATCAGGCGAACCTGATAAAAAAAAAGACCTGGCAACGGCTGTCATATGGTCTTCTAGAGACAGTCGAGAGTCCAGGACGACACCTAAGTTGCGAGCCCTCTCTGTAGGGGCCAATGACTCACCCCCAATAGCCAGAGATGGAACCAACTGGCTCTATCGTGACGCCGGAAGCCACAGCCACTCGGTCTTGGACGGGTTGAGTCGGAGCCTGTTTCTCCCCATCCAGACTCGCATGGCCTCCAGACACCGGGACATCACTTCCACGGCATCGTTGGAAAATGGTTTGTACATAAAGAGACCACAAACCAGGGTCACATCACAAAATCAAATATGTAAAGGCAGAATGGATGGACTGTTAAGAAAGAGAAAGACTGAGAATGCTGTGGTCTTTTCTGCTAGAAGGGGAGAGAGGAATGTGTGTGGGTGTGCACTTCTACAGTATTTCTGGCTCAGAATGGTTGATGTACGAGAGGGACAGGATAATTTCTAAGACCCTGAAAAAGAGTCTTGAAGTTTTAAGAACAAAAAGGAGGGTATGGAGTGGGCTTTAGAAGCAGTAGGGATTTGTAAAGATGAAAAGCTCTGGAGTAGAATGGTGAGGAATGCTTATTATCTCATACATTTCATTGGCTTACTGTTTATTTCTCCCTCCCCCCTCGCTTTGAATAATAGTAACCATAATAGGGAGAAGCATGATGGGTATGCATCAAGGTAAGAAAATTGCTATAAAAAGAGGAAAAAACATTACATTTTTGTCTACTTTCACAGTTAATTGAAATGCCGAGGATGGAAGAGAAGGTAATGTTATAAGACTCATATTTTAGCCCTGGTCTTTCCAGTCCCACATCCTAAGGGAATTTTAAAGTACAGTCCTAGGAATGCTTTCACCTGCAGACTTGTAAAAGATTCCAAGCCAGGTGTCTCTTTTGTAGCTAAAGGAATAGTTCTGTGGTAAACCCAGCAAACGGAAGCAAGCAGATGCAAAAGTCCCATATAAGAGCTGAACTTGCCATGAACTTGCAGTCAATTGTCAACACATGTGGGGGAGGGGAGCTTCTATTCAATGAAAAAGCAATATAAACACAATGACGATAAACAGGGGAAAAGTGCTACTGACAATTCCAGTCAGATTTGATGGAGAGGCTGTTAAGCCATCAGAAATAGCAATGAAAGATATAGGGGGAGGGGGAATGCCCCTGTGCTACACAGTTCTATAACCAATCGTTCAGTACTCCAAGGAATGCAGGCAAGACAGGGAGCAAGAAAAATCCAGCAAGACAGATGAGAACTTATTTTATTCAAAATAAAACTGGAACGGAAGGGTAGGGAATATTGCAGTGGTGGGATTCAGCCAGTTCGCACCACTTCGTGAAAACCGATTGTTAAATTTCTGAGCAGTTTGGTAAACTGGTTGTTGGAAGAAATCACTAGGGCAGAGAATCAGTTGTTAAATTATTTAAATCCCACCACTGGAATATTGCCTATAAATTCAATACTCAAAACACAATAGACTTGCAATTAAATGAAGCAAAAACTAGAGGAAAGTTTTTAGTTTTAGGCTGACAAGGAGATCCAGCAATTCTCTGTTAACATAACATATTTACAAATGACCCCCTTCCCTAACTCAAATATTCAATCTAAGTGCTGTGGGGGAGACACACATTTTTAACAATCATTAAGGTGGCAAGGTAGGGGAAGATCTTGTGGGAGGAGAAGCTATTCTAAATAACAGGTGGAACAATGGAGAAGATCCATTTCCTTGGTCCTACTAGGTAACATTCCAAAAAAAGATCCATAAATCATTTTGAAATACTGCATAATTCAATACATGTTGGTGATAATTCAACATGAACATGAAGCCATTGACGACAGCCATCTGTTGGGCCACAGTTACATATCTTCAACCCAAAATGAAGAGGTGATATCATAAACGTGCACTTCTTCATAATTATTAATAAATTATTGATAAATCTTAAAGTTTGTTGCAGATAATGTGATGTTTGGAGTGGTTGAAGTATATGACACTATGGGATAGTTGAGCATACATTGATGAATTATAGGAATCAGACCAGCTCCATCAAGCTTTTTTTTTTTAAATTCCATCTTGATAAGCTTGAAGGACTCTGACTAATTTTATGAGAGAACTTAACTTTTTAATTTTCCTCTAATGTATGCATATAGCTCCTAAGAAGTCAAGAAACTTCTTCATGATTTGCACAAACTCCAGAATGCAAATGAGAAACTCAGTAACTTGGCAACTATAAATTAAATCTCTTTCATGTGGGAAAAAAACCCATAAAAGACAATAGCAATTGAAATTACAGTTGCTCTTGTTGTACCTTAAATAACATGTTTACAAGCCATTCTGCTCACACTTAAATTAGATTTACTGTTAATATTCTGGTGGACAAAATCTTATAGAAATATAATTTGAATAACAAATGAAAAGAAAGAACAGCTTTGTCAGAACGCATTTGCTTCCAGATGATGTTTGTTGCATTGCATGCCTATTAGTCCTTTTATGTCATTCTGTCATCCAGCTTATTTATAGAAATGCAAAAAGGGAATGATATTTCATGTGTATAGATTTTTGCTAAAAGCTTTAGCACCTATCTTTTAAACCAGGGGTCTCCAACCTTTGCAACTTTAAGTCTGAAGGACTTCAGCTCCCAGACTTCTCCAGCCAGCTTTGCTGGCTGGAGAATTCTGGGAGCTGAAGTCCTTCAGACTTAAAGTTGCAAAGGTTGGAGACCCCTGTTTTAAACAATTTTAAATAGGATCCATTGGTAATTAATGCAGGGTATTGTACAAAAAATGGGCACAGCGTATTCTCTTCTCTAAAATTATGTACAATTTTTAAAATTGAAGTCATATTGCATGATTCCCTAGTTATACTTTTTAGAGACCTGCTGATGGAGAACCCTGGACTGATCATATAAAATGGTGCATTTTTTTAAAAGGTAGATTATCCAAAAAACGGATGCTATTTGGAATTGGAAATGTCCTTGGAGATGGGAGAGAGGGCAGATTAAAAGGCTTACATTGTTGCTTCAGCTAAATTTCTATGGCTAAGAGATCAGCCCAAGTATCATTTTGTAATTTTTTCCCACCTTGAATACACTAGATAATTTCCTTCTCTCCTCCCATTCTTTCGCTCACTCACCCCTTTACCAATGCATTATACAAATAGAGACTGATACAGCTTGACTGACTAAATATAAAATTAAGCTGATAGTTTTAGGTTTGTTATTACAGAACTCTCTCTCTCTCTTACACATACACATACACATACACACACACACACACACACACAGTTCCAGAAACCAGTTCCTTATTCACCCTGCCTTTCAACCCAAAATACATCTTACATGATTGAACAGCCAGTCCATGGATTCATATTCAGCTCCTGCGGAGATCAACAAAGGACAACCTTGCCCTGAGAAATAATGCATGATCTACATATTGTGGGGTCAGGAAAGATACATACTGTGTTATAAAATACATTGCCAACGTTCTTTGTAAGATTCATTGTGAGAGGAGATGTAGTTGCTGCTTCCGCAAGATAACAAAATATGTTTGATTTTTTAAAAAGTGTGCTGCCTTAATAATAATATGGTGAATTCCCTTGTACTTCTCCATATCAGCATATTGAACAGAAATGGGTCAAAGAATCAGCAGATTTTTAATATCTTTTGTATGTGCCTTGGCAATCGATCGTTCATTTATTTGTGTTCACATAAAGTTTTGAAAAGACAAAGCATATTGCAAGGGCAATATTCAACTCTGCTAGGTTACACTGATTTTTTTGTAATCACAAGCTAGATAATTCACTTTTTGCTTCTAGGGAAGGAAGTATTTTGATATTTCCTTAAAATAGTTGCATTGCTGGATCCTGAGGCCAGGATTTATATAACTACTGAGAGCAACAATACTATGATAAGTTACTTGATAAATGTTTGTTACTAAGGGAACTGTCTTTTATATTCTCTAAAATATACTGACACGCTTCCCTAGAAATAGTGCATGACCAAGCAGGAAATATGCAATCCTTACCTTATAAGTTAAAAATGCAATTTCCAAAAATAGCTTTAGGTTTTCACCTTGTAGCTTTCTAGCTTCACCATCTGCGTGATTCAAAGAAAAGGAAATATATTCAATACTTAAAATGTCACCAAATGACAAGCGAACTCAAATGGAATCATGAATGCTACTAATTTGGAACTAAAATGTTGGATGATCTTTTTGGAACCAAAATTTCAGATACATATCAAGTTTTAAAAATCAGTGTAATACTTGAATGTGGAGAACTGAAATATTTATATATTCATTCCTTCCTTCCTTCCTTCCTTCCTTCCTTCCTTCCTTCCTTCTCCAATATTATAAATATAATTGCACATATAGATTAATAAAGAATACACATTTGGCTGAGGGATTAATCCAGTGATCCACATGATATTAAAGCAATGCCAATAATTTAATTAAGCATTGTTTTTTTAATCGTCTGGCACAAAAAACAAGGAAATATTGCTTTATTTTTTGCCATGTTATACTATTTTTGCAATTATTTAAGATAATCAAAGATTATATCCAGTATTTCATTGCATTATCCATTTTCAAATGATCTGCAAACTCCCTAGCTTCCTATAGTTCATTTAAATCCCAAAGCATTGCATCATTATTGGACTGGAGACTAAAACACATGAAGAACGATTGCAAGAACTGGGTATGTCTAGTTTAATAAAAAGAAGGACTAGGGGAGACATGATAGTGTTCCAATATCTCAGGGGTTGCCACAAACAAGAGGGAGTCAAACTATTCTCCAAAGTGCCTGAGTGGAAACTAATCAAGGAGAAGAGCAACTTAGAACTGAGGAGAAATTTCCTGACAGTTAGAACAATTAATCAGTGGAACAGCTTGCCTCCAGAAGTTGTGAATGCCCCAAGTTTTTAAGAAGATGTTGGATAGCCATTTGTCTGAAATGGTATAGGGCTTCCTGACTAGGCAGGGGGTTGGACTAGAAGACCTCCAAGGTCCCTTCCAACTCTGCTATTGTATTGTATCATGAAGGAAATATTCCTGGGGTTTTTTTTCCCTTCAGAAGGAATCAGGGAAACATGTAAGTTGCAGATTGAAAAATATGTAACATAAAAAAAGGAACACCATTATTTAAGTAAGCTTAAAACATCTTGAAAGAGAGAGTCTAAAGAATCATGTAGCTGGAAGTGTTTTTTCAGGTCATTTCAACTCCCTGCTGTAACCAACTGGACTTTGTTTGAAGATGTCCAGTGAAAAGGAAGGCATGACGTAGACGTTTCCAGGAACGTCTGAGAATAAAGAATAAAAACTGAAGTGTTCATTTCATACCATAATGCTTCCAGTGATTTTTTTTTTAAAGGAATGGGTTGACTTCTGGCTATTTTGTTGGCTTTATCCTCATTTGTCTTTGAGGATAAAGTTTTCTTCCTGGAATGTTGGCAGGGAGGCTAGTGCACAGTTTCTCCTGCCCTTTATTCTCCCCTCCAATGAAATGAGATGGAAAAGCTTTGTCTTAGGGAACAAAGACTGACCATTTGTAAATTAGAAAATTAGTGAAAAACAAATTGTGCAGAGTTTTTGGCTACAGCAGGGGTCTGCAAAGTCGGCACTTTTAAGACTGGTGGACTTCAACTCCCAGAATTCCCCAGCCAGCTATGCTATGCTGGCTGGGGAATTCTGGGAGTTGAAGTCCACCAGTCTTAAAAGAGCCGACTTTGCAGACCCCTGGGCTACAGTATCACCAACCAATGGTTCTCGTGCAACTGTGAACATTTTTGTTGCCAAATTCCAGGAAAACTACTTGAACCAGACTTGAAATTTGGGGCTTGGACAATCTGGAACTGCGCCACCTGCAGTATGATCTAAACTCAGTACACAAAATTGTCTGCTACAACGTCTTACCTGTGAACGACTTCAACCTCAATAATACATGGGCAAACAATCAATACAAACTCAAAATAAACTGCTCCAAATTCGATTGCAGAAAATATGACTTCAGCAACAGAGTGGTCAATGCCTGAATGCTCTACCTCAGGGAGAGGAAGAGGAGCTGAAGTCCTTCAGACTTAAAGTTGCAAAGGTTGGAGACCCCTACTCTACCTGACTCCGTTGTTACATCTTCTAACCCTCACAGCTGCAGCCTTAAACTGTCCACTGTGGACCTCACCCCATTCCTAAGAGGTCCGTAAAGAGGGGAAGGGGTGCATAAGCGCACCAGTGTGCCTAACGTCCCTGTCCTACTGTCCCCATCTATTTGTATTAATTTTTTTCATTCATATCCATGTTTATATTTATACCTGCTATCTTGTAGATGTTTGACAAACTAATAAATACAAATACTACAATGCATTTGAACATGCGTGGTACTTTTGTGATGAAGAAGGATAACACTAAACATGGGTATCTCATGTATGGAGGACTGTGCCTTCTAAATAGAACTGAACTGCTCAGCTTCAAAGAGACCCAGTAGAAAGGATGAACGGTACAGAATTTTGTATTTTGTTTCAGTAATATCTGGAAGGGCCAGTTTCCTTTGCTGTGGGATACAGGGTTATATCTAGATGTAGAGAATGTGAGTACTCTGTGAATGATTACATTTATAATTTCCTTTAGATCTAAAATTTATCAACACTCAATTTTAACTAAACTCTTTGTAAGAAATAAAGTATGAATACATAATAGTGATGCTGCATTTATTTCTAGTTGTAGGGACTATTCCTGACTTGAGAATTTCACCTACATTTTCTTCTTTAGAACAAAAAGTCGAAATGATTATTTTTTTTTACCCAGCTAAACTGAATGTAAATGGTTGCAAATGTGGAGATTAAAATTTAGCAAGATAAATAACCTCTTCAGCCCAGCACAAGATAAATTGAATTCAAGATCCTCATGAATATAATTCAAATAACTTTCATTGGCAAAAGTATTTACAGAGTAATGTAACTGAACAATTTTGAAGGCCTGCTGTGATTGCTTTGAAAAAACAGAAAGAAGCATGAACAATTGTGATATTTTCTCAGTGCAGGTATTTTCTACCTACCCCACTTCAGAAGGATGCTTTAATGCTAGGAGGCCCTGAAGTTTCTTTCGAAATCATATGGCAAGAATAGTAGAGAAATAATTCAAGCCTGGGAAACTGACCCCTTGACAGTCAACAGGAATGTTGATTTACCACCAGCTTACCAAGTACTTAGGAGTCCAGAGTGCAGCAGCACAAAGAAACAACAATCAAAGACTTAATAGCTAGCCAGCCACACTATAACCAATAAATAAAAGTCCTACAAAAGCAGGCACTACATATATTCTATGCATAGAACAACTCAACAGACATATCCTGGAGATTGAGAAGTTTCCTGAGGATGGTCTCAAGCACAATCCGACAGCTTGGAAAAACAAATATCTGATCCTGGTACCAACTGAGATTGGATCCCACAACATTTTCCTGGGACATTTTTTAATTATTTTTTTTAATTTAATTTATATTTATATCCTCCCCTTCTCCACAGAGGACCCAGGGCGGCGCACAGGAATTTAAAAAACATATAAACAATAAATACATAATTTAAGAATATATTAAATTAATCTAATCCTATGCTAAAACCAATTATAAAATTCCCAATTTAAAACTCTCTAAAATAGCCCCGACGGGAGGTTAGGCTAGGCCGGCTTGTTGGAAAAGATGTGTCTTTAGACACTGGCGGAAGAGGCGGAGGTCGGTGATGGTGCGCTATTCAGGGGGTAGGTTGTTCCAAAGGGCAGGGCCCGCCACAGAGAAGGCTCTTCTCCTGGGTGTCGCCAGACGGCATTGCCCGGCCGACGGCACTCTGAGAAGACCTTCTCTGTGGGAGCGGATCGGCTGAAGGGATGTATGGGGCAGAAGGCGGTCTCGCATATAACTAGGCCCCGAGCCATGGAGCGCTTTAAAGATGGTCGTCAAAACCTTGAAGCGCACCCGAAAGACCACAGGAAGCCAGTGCAGCTCGCGCAGGATCGGTGTTATGTGGGAGCATCTAGTAGCTCCCGTAATCACCCGCGCGGCTGCATTCTGGACTAACTGTAGCTTTCGAGTGCACCTCAAGGGAAGCCCCATGTAGAGAGCATTACAGTAGTCGAGCCAGGAGCTTGAGTGACTGTGCGAAGGGCAGCCCGGTCCAGTAAGGGGCGCAATTGGCGCATCAGGCGTACCTGATGAAACGCCCCCCTGGCCACGGCCGCCACATGGTCCTCCATGGACAGGCGGGAATCCAGGAGGACACCCAAATTGCACACCCTCTCCACGGGGGCCAGTGTTTCGCCCCCAATGGCCAGAGTTGGAATAATCTGGCTGAACCGGGCTGCCGGAAACCACAGCCACTCAGTCTTGGAAGGGTTGAGCCTGAGTTTGTTACCACCCATCCAGATCCGTACGGCCTCCAGACACCGGGACAGCACTTCGGCGGCATCGTTGGGGTGGTTTGGGGTGGATATGTACAGCTGTGTGTCGTCAGCGTCCACCCTAAAACCACAGATGATCTCACCCAGCGGCTTCATATATGTGTTAAACAGGAGGGGCGAGAGGACCGACCCCTGAGGCACCCCACATAAGAGGGGTCTCGAGGTCGACCTCTGCCCTCCCGTCAACACATATTGCGACCGACCAGAGAGGTAGGATGAGAACCACCGCAAAACGGTGCCTCCCAGCCCCAACCCCCCCAGTCGGCGCAATAGGATACCATGGTCGATGGTATCAAAAGCCGCTGAGAGGTCTAACAGGACTAGGATAGAGGAACAACCTCTATCCCGCGCCCTCCAGAGATCATCAACCAACGCGACCAATGCCGTCTCGGTGCTGTGACCGGGTCGGAAGCCGGACTGGCGCGGGTCTAGATAATCAATTTCCTCCAGGTGTCGCAGAAACTGTTGGGCCACCACACTCTCAACAACCTTCACTAAAAAGTGAAGGTTGGAGACCGGACGATAGTTCTCCAACAATGCTGGGTCCAGGGACGCCTTCTTGAGGAGGGGCCTCACTACCGCCTCTTTCAAGACGGCAGGTAAGGACCCCTCACTCAAAGATGCGTTGACAATGCCCTGGAGCCAGCCTCGTGTCGTCTCCCAGGATGCCAGTACAAGCCAGGAGGGACACGGGTCCAATAAACATGTGGTCGCCCTAAGTCTCCTTGACAACCTGTCCATATCCTCGGTGGTAACAAAGTCAAACTCCTCCCAGGAAGGAACCTCAAGACCAGTCTCGGACAATCCCACAGGACCACTGTCGATGGAGGGTAGCTCATTCCGAATCCGAGTGATTTTATTCTGCAGATAAATCCCAAATTCCTCAGCACGCCCTTGCAAAGGGGCTTCCCGCGGCCTCTGGTGAAGGAGGGAGCGGGTCACCCCAAACAGGGGGGCAGGGTGGTTATCTGCGGATGCAATAAGGGTGGCACAATACTCACGTTTGGCCACCCTTATCGCCACTAAGTAAGCCCTAATATGGGTTCTCACTAGTGTTCGGTCGGCTTCGGAGCGAGAGGATCTCCACCTACTCTCTAGGCGTCTCTTGTGGCGCTTCATCTCCCGCAGCTCCTCAGTAAACCAAGGAGCCTGGGTGGTTCGTCACCGCAAGAGAGGCCGCAAGGGCGCGACTCGGTCCAAGGCCCCCGTGGCTGCACTTAACCATGCGGCCACTAGGTCCTCAGTCGAGTCGCGGGGCAGGTCCACAGGAATTGGCCCAAGCTCCCTCCGGAACCTTTCCAGGTCCATCAGGAGCCTGGGGCGGAACCATCTAGGAGTATCCGGCTCCGCCTCCCCGCGGTGAGGTGAGGCGATTGGAAAGTCCAGCCGAAGGAGAGAGTGATCTGTCCATGACATGCAAAATATTCATGAGAATATTTTATTTTTGCTTTTCTTCCCTTGTTTAAAGGATTCTAAGTGATGTGTCTCCATTAAGTCCAGTACAAATTGATTTGCTTTTAGGTTTGAATTATTATTTTCTAGGCTATATTACATAGCATTCTCATTATCTCATTAGCTCTGCTTGTAATGGAAATCTGGGATGTAAATTTAATAAATAAGTAAGCGCAGAAGGGGTTTTCCTCTGAAATAATGGGTTGCAGAAGGGGATGCATATAAAAATCACCACAGAGGGTAAATGATAGAATCAGTCACCCTAGGGCTAATCATAAAGCACTGGTGGATGAGTAACATTTTTAACCATCTTATTTGAAAGCCACCCTGTATCATCAAAGATTCCTGCCTTTTATTTGCTCAAAGAGTTGCCATGCTGAGCCTGGAAACAAAGGAAAGTCTCACTTTATAAGATTGAACAAAGAAGAATTAGCAGTTTAACTGACAGCTGAAGTGGGGAAGCCTAGCAATGAGGAAACAAGAAAGGTAAGACATTCTTTATTTTATTTTATTTTTTTAAAAAGCAGTGCCTAATAACAATACAATCAGATTATGTTTTTTAATTTGCCAAGTAATTGACACTCTCTGGATTATAAACAAAACAAGAAGTTAATAATGTATGATGATCATTAGCATGGGAGGGAAAAAAACCCTAATGTATTAAAAATAATAATAAAAGCCACTTTCCAACATAGCAGAGGGTGCTTAGAAATTATCAGTGAATTAACATTTACAATATGGCATCAGAGTAGCATAAAATCCAATTGTTATTAGAAATTTTATGCAGTTATGTCACCTTCCATATCAAAGTCCATATCTCCAGATTGAGTGAATGTTTCCTGTATGATACATAAATGTCATTCCAAGGTTCTACAAAAAGAGGCCACAGAAGTATTATTCAACATTATTCAATATTCAAGAAATGTTAATAAATCATCTGTACATTCATTTGGTCAATTTATTAAACCTGCAAAATATTTACATGAATGTAATTTCCAGACTGAACTTGCTATGATGTTGAAGATGAAGGAAGCAGAAGATCAAAAGAACTGGAAAGCCGAGGCTTGTAAATGTTAGCAGGAAAACCATTGGAATCCTCATTTTGAGACATAAATTTGAAATGTTATGCAACATTGTTAGGATAATTATCCTGATGTTGGGTTGACAATATATATATAAACCAGGATTATTAAAAGGTATATGTATCTTTAAAGGCTATGTTGAATCTGATAGGCTGTGCTTCCCAGCTCAATCATAAAAGGCAGCTGGAAACACAGTTCATTCCTTTTTGCTTTCCTTTGCTTCTTGATTGCTACTGAAGACGGAGCTGAAACTGAAGACAGAAGAGAATAATTGTTTTTACTGACTGTAAGATAACTTACAGTTAGATAACTGACTGACTGTAAGATAACTTACAGTTTTGATGAAGGACTGTTTATTGTTGGAGGAGTTAGTATCACTGTTTGGAAGAAGTTTTTAGTTACATCAAGAATAAAGACTATTTATTTTTCTACTATCAGTGTTTGAGAGTTCTTGTGTGGTTCAAGCAACGTATCTCTTGCTGTCCGGTGTATTGCACTATTCCGATTGGTTTTTTCCAACGGGGGTGTTATTACCCCTAACAAACATTATTCACTCACTAAATTAAACCAGATCTCAAGGTCAAGAACTATCAGTCAAAGGAGATGGTTTAAAAACAAAGTGATATAGATCCACTCTTGACTTCCATTATTTCTCCTGGGCCCCTTTGACAACTTTCCGCGGAACAGGACCATATAGCAGCGCTAATATAATATATTCTATTGTATCATTATTTCTAATGTATCGTTCTAATGTATTATTACTTCTAAGGTCCTACCCACTGAAGAAAGTAATTCAGAGCTGAATCACAGTAAACACAATTGCATTTCAGATTGTGTTCAGGTGGAAATGCAAAATATATCTACAACCTGAAGCAGGGCTCTCCAAACTTGGTAACATTAAAACATGTGGACTTCAACTTCCGGAATTCCCCAGCCAAGCCATGGTGATTTCCAAATAAACTTCTATAGATAAGAACACATCATTTAGTCCTCATGCACACCTCCGAATATTGGCATAGATGTTTATACTATAAAAATATACACTAGGATGCCTTTTTATTAATGGGGATACTTTTAATCACTGAAATAAACAGTGCATCTTACTTAATTGAATCAACACTGGATCCATAAATTTCTGTGTGAAAATTCCATGCTGGTTCCCAAATATACTTGTAGAGATACGAATTATTAAACCTTTCACATTAAGAGGTGAAATCTGTTATCATATCTGGAAAAAGAAACAGATCAAAATAAAAGTAATTTGACAAACTGCAAGAATTTTACTGAAATAATGCTAGCTGATTTGTAATATATTCCATCTATACTGTGGATATGGATAGTATTTTGGACTAAGTAGCTTTACAAAAGGATGTAAACTGTCACAAAGGAATTAACAAGAAAGCCAAACTAAAGGATGCCCTGGAGAAGGAAATATCTAGCTGATGAGGATATAATGATGAGAGTTTATATTTACCATACTCCCAGGGGCTGCTTAAACGCCCACCAGAATGAAACCATGGGGTCACTAAGTTAAAAACAAGAATCTACTATGAGAAATATATATAGAACTTCAGAGATTTATTCAGGTATCCAACAGCGTATCAGTACTTATGAAAATCGGTGTTATGAAACAGCAGAAAGAAGGTTTGGTTTTATTAAACATGGGCACTTCCCTCTTTCAACAAATCTGAATTCAAGTTGTGCTTTAAAAAAAAACAACCTGAAATCAATCCAGGCCTCTTTGATTATTTTCTGATCTATTTGAATGTCAGGACAATGACTTTGGGCATGTTTACATGTTTGTGAATCAATAGAATCTGCAGAGAACCATTAGGTAATCAGCACTTTTCCTTTCTGGCAATCGCTCAGTATAAAGCACTGTCAGCCAGCTAATGTTTCTTCTATTCCCCACAGGTCCATTGCTTAAACTTACTTCCCTTTCCCCACCTTTGCAAAACTAAAAGAGAAATATATTGGCAATGTTTTCTGGTTCAGCATGATGGCAACCCTCCACTGTCTTCAAATTGGCTAACTCTTCTTCATTGGCACTTTGCCCTTGGGTCCTTCTCCTAAGCGTTCCAGCATTTTGCTATGATTAGGACCCCAGAAACAGGGATTTGAAGTAAATCAAGTTTTTTATACAATAAGAGCATAGACCAGTGATGGCTAACCTTTTTGTCATGTGCCAAAAGCAATGCTATGTGCGCATGACACACACCCCTGCCCCGTACCCCCTGCACATGCACACGTGACTTCCCTGTGGTCCGCACACACCCCATGCATGTGCACACGACAAATTCCCCCTGCACTCTGTTTTGGGCCCTGTAGGCCTACCTGCAGCCTCATGGGACCAAAAACAGGCCACAGAGGGGGGAGCCCCACACCCATGCATGTGTGCATGATCCTTTACCCCCTATGCATGCATGTGTGACTCAAAAATAAGCTGGTCAGCAGCAAAAATAAGCTGCATGCACAGTGGAGCTGAGCTAGGGCTCGGGCTTGCATTCCTGCAGAGAAGGCTGTGCATGCCACCTGCGGCACTTGTGCCATAGGTTCGTCATCACAGTCATAGAACCTCTGTCTTCAAGCACAGGACATCAAGGCACTATCTTTTCCAAAATGCATTGTTGCCTTTAAATGACATTTTTTCTAGTCAGAGATAAAAAGCCTGGTGCAAGGAGGTATCACAACTGTTTCAATTGCAAGCCTCAGGTAATTACAGATCAACAGTGATCCCATAAGCATCAAGCCTGCTGCTTTTATTTGGAAAACAACAATGATTATCAAATAGTGAGATGTAAGAAAATTTTCTAGTATGTTTGTGTAAGAGAGATCTGGTATCAGATGGCAAAAAATGTTTTAAACATTTCATACATATAATCAGATGAAAATTCTAAAAATCTGCTACGTGACAATGTATGGGAACAACCTATAACAGAAGTGAAACTTTTTCTGAAAATAAGGAAAGAAACTCTCAAATGAAAAATATCAGTTTTTGAAAACAGAACAAAGGGCTTTGATTCTGAATTATGACCTGCAGAACAAAAGCTGAACTTCGGAGGCACTATGTATTGTTCCAACATAAATACAATAATTTGCCCATAAGGACATATTGCACTGAATCTTTGGAATTTGATCGTTATCAGAGGAGCATACATCCATAACACCCACTACATTTGCAGGAGAAAATGGGTTTTACCAACTGTCATCACTCAGCCACAGTGGCTTTACTGCTGATATACTTCCATGCGCTCTGGCCAATTGAAGCATTTTGGAGGTTGTAAGCAGCAAAGCAAGTTCCTTGGAGATTTAGAGAAGGGGAGTGCCTATGCCTGGCCTTGATATTTCAGCTAAGCACTGGATTATAATACCTCTTTACAATGCCTTGAAGCTGGACTCTAAAAGATATGAAGAATGGTTGCAGGAATTGGACATGTCTAGTCTAGTGAAAAGGACTATGGGAGACATGATAGCAGTGCTAAAATATTTGAGGGGCTGCCACAAAGATGAGGAGGTAAAACTATTTTCCAAAGCATCAGAAGGCAAGACAAGAAGCAATGGGTGGAAACTAATTAAGGAGGCAAGCAACTTAGAACTAAGGAGAAATTTCCTGGCAGTTAGAACAATTAATCAGTGGAACAACTTGCCTCCAGATGTTGTGAATGCTCCAACACTGGAAGTTTTTAAGAAGATGTTGGATAACCATTTGTCTGAATTGGTGTAGGGTTTTCTGCCTAAGCCGGGGATTGGACTAGAAGATATCCAAGGCTCCTTCCAACTCTGTTATTCTATTCTATTCTAATCAAGGAGAGAAGCAACTTAGAACTAAGGAGAAATTTCCTAACAGTAAGAACAATTAACCTTGCCTTCAGAAGTTGTGAGTTCTCCATCACTGGAGACTTTCAAGAAAAGACAAGGCATTTGTATGAAATGATATAGGATTTCTTATTCAAGTAGGGGGTTGGACTAGATGACCCCCAAGGTTCATTCCAACTCTGTTATTCTATGTTCTAAGAACTATTGTTGGAAAAAGGTATTGCTTGCTATTAACCTTTGCTTAGTATTTGAACAATGTTTAATTCAGCCAAGGTAGTTCGGGATGGGAAAAGTAGTTTTCCCATCCTGCAATTTAAACTGGCTATTTCCAGGAATCCTTTGTCAGTATAATGGATAAATGATCATTCCTCATTCCTATTTTTCGATCTATCTTTATTAAGAACACTTGATATTAGCCATCCAGAGTCACATGGTGAGT
The DNA here is from genome assembly GCA_039707465.1 of Rhabdophis nuchalis. Taxonomy (NCBI): domain Eukaryota; kingdom Metazoa; phylum Chordata; class Lepidosauria; order Squamata; family Natricidae; genus Rhabdophis; species Rhabdophis nuchalis. The sequence goes on from CM077645.1 coordinate 171,035,144, forward strand.
GGGCAGTCCTATGAAACTGAATGAATGAATGATAGTTACCTATTGATATGGGTGGTGAACTATGACCACCAATCCAGAATAAATAGGTTGCACAGACTCACTTTGCTTTCTGACAAACTGGTGATTTTGGATTTATTAGGAGAACCATTTTATGGCTAGAAAAAAAATCTATCATGGGAAATTTTGTGTCAGTTACCACCAAATTCCAAATATACTACTAGCCCAGAAAAGGAAACTATTCCTGTTGCTGCTTTATTGTTTTTCCCTAACTGGAATATTTATCTCAGCCTTGGTAAAATAGACAGCATGCATTCAAAATGATAGAATAAAGTTCACTTCACATATGGAATATATAAATCATCAAAGTGTACTATGTGGTGGTAAACTCATCTAACAAATGCTGATCATTGGAGAAGATCCAAACTTATTTCCATAGGTAGCAGGTTACAGTGACTTATTGGATTCTTACAACAGAAAATACTAAGGGCAAGAATCTCAAGATTACACATATCTCATCATAGTCGCATGGATGGATGGGCTCTGACAGAATGGTAACATTTTAAATATTTGTAATAAGTATAGTAGGTCAAGAGATGGGTTAATGATTAAATTTTCCTACTGATCAATTGGAGGAAGAATTGCTTGCTTTGTAATCATGCCTGCATTATTCTAATATTCAGAAAATAGGCAGGCATGCATTCAGCTAACTTCAAAGTGACTTGGAGAGACTGAAAAGTAGAAACTATTATTGTGTGAAAGTACCTGAAGCAAAAGAAAACAAGCCAATTCACAAAATTGTTTAGTCCAGACAACATGCTAATCAATATGGTGATTTACCTATTTTGGTATATGAACCATGGTTTATTATTTGACATTTTGGCTGCATTCAGCCTGTATTTCTGAATGATCATTTCTGTGTGTGTGACATTTACCTTGAGAAATAATTCATAGGTTTGACAAATAAATTTTGAAAGTAATAACTTACTTCATGGGCAAATGAAATAGAAAGCAAAACCATCCCAAATACTATACAGCCCAAGTTCATGTTATTATCAAACAAAAATAAAGTTTGAAATGAAATATTTATCACAGTCTATTTTATTGAAATATTCTTTCCTGGGGTCAAAAAAAAATAGCTTTAGAACTGTGAAGAGATGAACGAAGCATCTGAATTTGAGAGAGAGAAATATGTACATCCATTTTAATGGGGAGAAATGTTTATATTTTTTTTGACAAATGACTATTCTTTATTTTTTAAAAATTTAAATTACTAAATCCTTACCAAAAATGTATTTGAATTTTTTTAAGTTATAAAGACATAACCTCATACAAAACAGCACTTTTGCCATACAGTAACAAATGTTAACATCTCCTCAGGGAAAATAAAGCAATTTCAGATAAGAAAGCACAATTCAATATTGTTAGTGCTTACTATTTAGAGGCTTGCAAAACCACATGGATATTAAATTGTGAGTTCTGGTGATATTAAACTAATGTTTCATTTTTATTTCAGAATTATTTTTTTATAAATACAACCCTTCTGTGAACCTAACGTAATGAAACAAAATAGTTTAACAAAATTATTGATCATCTCTATTTATACCTTTATTTTTTCTGTCCAATGCATTTCTAAATATTAGAGAGAATACAAAATGAAGGTGTGACAAATTATTAGCTGTATTTATACACTACCAAAATTCTCATTCTTATAACATTTACCTAAGTGAAACAGTGTATTATTGACCACAACTTTTAAACAAGGTACCTCACATTGGCTAATTTACAGAATGCATCCAAAATTCAGGACCCATGACTTCTGGGGAATTAAATTTGGAGGAAGCGGAGGCTGTTTTAGTGCTACTGGCTAATGCTGTGCTTCTTGGCTGTTGATCCTATCATGTGATCTTCATTTTCAATTTTCCATAACAGTTTCCCTGCCACTCTTGCAATCCTTCATTCTTAGCCACAAAGAATTAACATGTAGCTTTTAAAGAAACAATAACTTTTAGGTACATGAAGAAAGACCTGGATATTTGTATTGCTTTATGTGTCCCTTCTCTGACACACAAACATTTACATGTATCTACATTCAATCTTTGTTCAGAAACTCAAGGTGCACACATAGTGCTCCGTTTTCTGCACCCACCCTATGGGGTAGGTTGGACTAAAAGTCTCCAAATGAGCTGCTGTGGCTGCAGATGGAGTAGAAACTGGACTTCTCTGGGGTTAGTCAAATACATTAGTCACCATATTTTAGGTTTTTTGCCCATCCTGTTTCATTTTTCAATTGCTTTCTATTCTGAAACTGAGTATGGAGTAGTCTCACCATAGACTCAGAAAGTTATATAACTCTGTTTTTAAACTGTCTTCAGGGTCATTCCATGTCAAGTGGTCTGATTTCAGAAAAGTGCCCCACTCGACCATCACAGATTTCGATGAAATTTTGTGTGAATGTGCACACATGTCCCCAATGAACATTGGCAAAGTGTTACATGCACTACAAATACACCTTTGTCCCTATTTTTAGGGCTTTATACATCAGCAATGAAAAACCAACCCTACTTTTTAGGGGGTTTGAAACATGCTCTTTCTAATGAGAATGATTTAACAGAGTTTCCAGAAGATCTTGTAAAAGTGGGCTGAAAAATGCCCTATTTTTGGCATTTTTACAAAATGTCAACTTTACACTTAATTTGTAAATTATTGGAAAACAGTTGGAGAATGAAATTTTATATTCAGAAACCTTGTGATGCTAAGTTATTACGCACAAACTTTCACATTTATCCTGCTTTTACTTCCAGAAATATAAAAAGACAAACTTTAACCTTTTTTCCAAGTCACAATATTTTCAGCCAACTTTGCTCCAAATTATCTAGATCAGGGGTCTCCAACCTTTGCAACTTTAAGTGTGAAGAACTTCAGCTCCCAGAATTCTCCAGCCAGCTTTGCTTTGCTGGCTGGAGAAGTCTGGGAACTGAAGTCCTCCAGACTTAAAGTTGCAAAGGTTGGAGACTCCTGATCTAGAGGGTGATTGCTCATGAGAATGTTTTTATTATTTTGTTTAATAGAGAAGAAAAAGTTGTACAAGATGGCCAGGTTTGGTTTCTCTCGACAAAATATTGCTGAAGATATTAGGTCTCAAAGTTGCTGGAACCTCAGAATCATACTGTATAAGCTTGCGGTATGGTATCACATAAATGACTATATCTCCACAAGTATTGCATCAGCACAGATAACCACTTTACCAAGGTTCATTGGTGACATGTGTGCATGTTCACACAAAATTTGATTGAAATCCGTGATTGTTGAGCAGGGCACTTTTCTGAAATCAGACCACTTGACATGGAATGACCCTTCACTTTCTCAGTGTAGAAGCCAGCAGGGATTCTAAACTGTTCTCAGGTGAAAATAGCAATGTACAACCTTGTGGTAAAATGAAATAATAAAAAATAAATTATCAGCATAGTTATGTCATGTGGAAAGAGAGGAGAGATGTCATGGTCAAGAGATGACATAAATAACAATTCTACACGTGCCTACACATGACTACATTGGTGTAATCATGTGTAGGCATGTGCAGAATTATTGTTTATAAAGAATCGAGTCATTCTTAATTGCTTGTAATGTAGATTTCATCACTTACATCTGAAGTTCAAAGATTGTGAAAAGGACAATTTTTACGTTAATGTGATTGTTCCTCGTATATTTAATATGTATATCACTGTAAACATGCTTATCTTTCCATTACAAATGATTCCAATAACTATTGAAAAGTTAGTGACATAAACAAATAATAAATGAATGTAGTAAAATAAAAGATATAGAATTCAAAAGAGCAAAGCAAACTAGTACCCCCAAATTTTAAGTTGTATTACCATGCCAGTTGGTTAACCTAAATTATAACTTATACTCAGAATTTCAAATAGCACTTTCTAAAGACTGCACAAATATTTCTGAAGTAATACAAACAGAAAAACCAATAACCAATGCAGCAAATCTATGAAATAAATACAGGAGGAGAGTTAACCCATTTTTTCCATATTGTTTAAATACTAAATATATATTTTTATAAAGAGGAAAGTGTAAAGAAATCTCCTCATTTAGAGTGTGAGATTTGATTATCAATACATTACAATACAATATAATACAATACAACACAACACAACACAACACAATACAATAGCAGAATTGGAAGAGACCTTGGAGGTCTTCTAGTCTAACCACTTGCCTAGGCAGGAAACCCTATACCATTTCAGACAAATGGCTAGCCAACATCTTCATAAAGAGTTCCAGTGTTGAAACATTCACAACATCTGGAGGCAAGCGGTTCCACTTATTAATTGTTCTAACTGTCAGGAAATTTATCCTCAGTTCTAAGTTGCTTCTCTCCTTGATTAGTTTCCACCCATTGCTTCTTGTTCTGCCCTCAGGTGCCCTGGAGAATAGTTTGACTCCCTCCTCTTTGTGGCAACCCCTGAGATATTGGAACACTGCTATCATGTCTCCCCTAGTCCTTCTTTTCATAAACTAGACATACCCAGTTCCTGCAACTGTTGCTCTTCTCTACACTCTTTCTAGAGTCTCCACATCTTTTTTACATTGTGGCAACCAAAACTGAATGCAGTGTGGCCTTACCAAGGCATTATAAAGTGGTATTAACGCTTCACATGATGTGGATTCTATCCCTCTGTTTATGCAGCCTAGAACTGTGTTGGCTTTTTTGGCAGCTGCTGCACACTGCTGGCTCATATTTAAATGGTTGTCCGCTAGGATTCTAAGATCCTTCTCACAGTTGCTACTATTGAGTGAGGTACCACCTATACTGTACAGGTGCATTTTGTTTTTCTTGCCTAAATGTAGAACCTTACTTTTTTCAATAAGATGAAGATTTTTAAAAATGAGACTTTTAACTTCACAGTGGGTTAGTCCACCTGACTGGCTTCAATATCTCCAAATAAGTATCATGGCATTAAAAGAATTGCAGAAACAAGAGGGAATCTCTAGAGATTTGGTTGAATTTAAAGCTCTTATATAACTCACAGTTTCTGGAGGGCCTTATTTATAAATTGCTGGTGAAATATGACTCAGACCAAACCAAGTAACAATTGTATGGCTAAATGGATACAAACTTTAGGGGTATTATATGGACACTATATGGGGATTTTGTTTGAAAAAGTTTTATTGGTTTTAACAATTTATATCAGGAAAGGGGTAGATAAGGTATTAGATAATATTTGGAGCTTCCACATCGGGTTTGATGACCGCCTCCGAGTCTTCATACATATTCCATTAAAAAAAATATTAAAAGGAAGGGGTACATACATTTTAAAATCATAAGTTTTCATATTATTTTATACATTCAATTACTTTGTACAGTTGACATCCGTACAGGAATTACCATCATAAAAAAAATATATAACAAATTATTTTTGCGATTTGAGCCTCTTTGCTATAGTCTCTTCCTCCTCCCCCCCACCAGCAGGCGGACCCGTGGCCCCTCCCGTTCCCATCTCATCATCATCCAGGATTGAGGAGTGTTTTTTAAGAAAATTATGCACCTCTTCAACTGTTTTGATTCTAACTCTTCCTCCCTCCCAGAATACCAGCATCCCTTCAGGCATCAACCACTTGAACCACACCCCCTTTTTGAATAATTTTTTAGTTAAGAAGGAATAATTCCTTCTTATATCTCTTATTTTCTTTGGGATCTGCTTCAATATGGCCACCTCATTTTGCTGATACATCAAAGGACCCCCTCTTTGCGCTCTCAGTATCTCCTCCCTCGTTGACCTTCTTATAAATTTAATATGTATCTCTCTGGGTACCTCATTTATTCTGGCAAATGCTGAATTAATTCTATAAATCAAATCAATGTCCCCCCAAATAAATTCCTTATCTTTCTTAATATAATCCGCTAACATAGTAGCCATCAGCTCTCTTAAATTCTCATTCGGTAATTCTGGAACATTCTGAAATCTTAAAAAGAAAGACATGCGTTCAAAATCAATTTTAGACATTTGACCAGTAATATCTGTAAGTTCTTTCTTAAAGTCTTTTATCTCTTCCGTCATCTCAACCGCCTCCCCCTTCCAGCCCCACAATTTTTTGTTTATTATTTGTTATTTCTCTTTGCGCCTCCAATAATTCCAATCTTGTGCTTAAATTGTCTTTCCGGATTTGTTGCATTTCATTCATTATTCTTTGAAAATCTCCTCTACGTTTAATGGCTGAGGGCTTGGTGACTTAGGATCCTCTACTTCTGCTTCCTTCTGTAACAAAGCTGAAATCTTTGGTTGTGAGGATGGGCTGGGTTTTGTAGATGTTGGAGCAGAGCTTGGTTTCCCAGGTGGGGGTTTCCTCGATGCCATAATTAAGGTTTTAAGTGTTGGTGCATAGAGAAGAAAGAAAGAGAAAAAAATGGCGCTGTTGGGCGGGCAGTCTGTGAAGTCCGAGACAAAAGCTGTAGTTTAAAATTTTTAAATTTACAACGTCCAGAGAGAAAAAGGAAAAAAGGAAAAAACTTTCCAAACAAAAGCAGTAGGTTTCACGAAGGGAGAGAGCACCGAAAGACACCAGAACAGGTCCTTTTCTTGTTATTTTGAAATTAGCCTAATTTTGTTGAAATAGAGGAATGCTTATTTCCAAAAAAGAAAAGTTCCATCCTGGGAACAAAGAGAACGCCATCTTTCTGCCTTGCCGGCAGGGTGAACAAAACAAAAGTGGAAACAATCAATTTAAAATGTAGCAAGGCTCAGGATACATTGTCTAACAGCAATTCCTTAGTTAACAAGAAACTTCCTTTTTCAATAAATCCGACTGAAGTCACTTTCACTCTCTCCGCAGCGCGGGACTCTTTATCCAATGCCGCTTTATTTCCAGGGGGGTTGTTTCCAACTCCCCCCTATCTTCAGCTCCTTTTAACATCCTCCATGTTCCAGCTCCTTCGGCGAAAGGGAAGCTCCCCCCGCGAAAGTTCCCCAGCCCCTAGGGCGAGGCGGGAGCAGCTCCCCTGACCGCCGTCGAGATGGGGGCCCTCACCGCAAGCTGCCCGTGCAGAGGGGGGGATTATGCCCGTCCGTCCCCCCCCACACCCGAAGGCGCAGCTGAGGCAACACAGCGGCGGACGTGTGGGATCCACGTCCGTCTGCATTCGAAGCCGGAAGCGATCTCTATATGGGGATTTTGATGGAAACATATTACTTTTTAGTGAATATCACACAATCAGTGCTTGAGGAAGAACCAACTCTTCAAAGTCTTTCTGAAGGCTGGCTAGCTTAAGCTTTGTACTCAAGTTGAGGCTACCTAGATTTTTAGGGAGATCCTGTTCCACAGACCAACAGAGCACACATATCTCCTTGATCCCTTGAGATGGTATTCTTTAACTGATGGGACGCAGAACATGTCAACCCCATCTGATTGTTTGCCTCTTGAAGATGCTCCTTTGGGAGCTCCTTGAATGTATAAGATAGGTCTTGAAATATATATATTTTAGTGCACGTTTAGCTGTAAATCATTTTAACTTTGATTTCTAATTTTTTGGTATAACATTTGGGTTGTTTTTTAATATAAGTCCTCTAAATGCCTCCACTAATCAGCAGTATAGGACTCAAAACAAATTTAGCAAGCAAGAAATTATTCAAATAAGTTTTATTACACAAACAATCTTTGCCTATATTTATTTTGTTATAGTGCAGTGTATAGTGAAATGTAGTTCCCCATGATTCCTAGCTTTCAGTTTTCAAGTAGTGATAAAAGATAAAGGGAGAGACACTGTGCAAGACACTATTTATGACAGATTTTTGTCCTGACAACTTTTGCAACTTTTGTTTCACACAGTAGTTCTCATTTAATGAGACAGTATTTCTCATTTAATGATTATCAACTATTCACATGAACAATGAACTTTATAAGCAACCTTGGCATTTATGACCTTACGCATATCTATAAAGCAAAAGAAACCTGAAGTAAGATTGTAAGCATATCACAATTTTATTTAATGACTGCTTATTTAACAACAAAAACACTGGTCTCAACCATAATCAGTAAAAAGGACTACCTGTATCACCCAGAGTACAATGTTTGTTTATTATTTAGTCTATACTGACACTCTTATCATGAATGCATTTGATTTGCTATCAACATTCAGAGTCTGACATTTTACTCATCTTGTTCTCAACTCACAGTAATATGGTTCCCTGCTGCAAAATTGAAAAGTTGTTTCTAGAAGACAATACAAAATCTGATACATCCACAAGATATCTTATACCTAGATGAGCTATGGTGGTGTAATAGTTAGAATGCAATATTTCAGGCTAATTCTGCCAACTGTCAGCAATTCGATCCCTACTGGCTCAAGGTTGACTCATCCTTCTGAGGTCGGTAAAATGTGACCCAGATTGTTGAGAGCAATGTGCTGACTCTGTAAACCACTTAGAGAAAATTGTAAAGCACTATGAAGCAGTATATAAATCTAAGTGCAATTGGTATTTTTATAATAAAACAGTTTGTGAAATATATTCGAATAAAAGTTGTTTACATGCATACTTCAATCTTGTAAAATATGTCAACATTATTATTCTCCACATTGCAGATGGGAAAACTGAGGCTGAGAGGGTTATCCATAATAAAATTTGCACTAGTTGGACTGGAAAGTCTCTGATTCTTAGCTCAAATACATTAGCATTTCAAAATGTGTTTCCCAGATAGATATGTGATGACAAGAGTCCTGTCTTCAGGAGGTTAGTAACACGCTGATACACCAAAATACTGACATTCCACATGATTAAAAATTCTATATGTTGAAAGGGCAATATAGGGTTTTACTTTCTGAATGGAAGATTTTCTTTAAAAAGCAGATGCCTTCTGGAAAAAAGAAGATGCCTTCTGGAAAAAAATCTTCTGCATTCATCCTTGAATTCATCTCCTTGAATGTATTTGTTAATATTTCATTTCTGCCCACAGTTTAAATATGTTGTATTATAATGCTGCTGTGCTAAAAGATAGTAGCTATTCAGAAAAGACAGAAAATATATACTGAAATTCTGTACCATAGAAATGTCAAAAGATACTCAATATATACCAGAACATCTAATGTTAGAAGTTAAAGTTAGATCAGGGACTTTGAAAGGATAAAATATATGAAGTAATATGTCAAGCACCAGCAAATTAAACAGTAAAAGCTTCAACTGAACTATCCCATAAAATAGAATAGAATAGAATAGAATTGAATTGAATTCTTTATTGGCCAAGTGTAATTGGACACACAAGGAATTTGTCGTTGGTGCATAAGGAGTCTTTGGTACATAAGGAGAATAAAAATACATTCATCAAGAATAAAAAGATACAACACTTAGTGGTAGTCAAGGTTACTAATAAGCTATCAAATTGTACTCGGAAACAATAAAAACAATATAAATTGAAAGATACAAGCAACATGGTTATAGTTATAAGTGGGGAGAGCTGGATAATAGAAAGGAAGAGAAGAGAACAGTGACTGCCAACAGATTGGAAGAAATCTGTCTATGCACCAATATCAAAGAAATTTTTATCACAAGCTATTATACCCAGGGACCGCCCTGGGTCCTCTGTGGAGAAGGGCGGGATATAAATATAAATAAATTAATTAATTAAAAAAAATACAATCTTCATAATTTTACATACTAGCAAAATAATACTTAGGGTCATACAAAACAGATTATATAAAAAGGTCAGGTGTTTAAACTGGATTCAGAACAAGGAGCAAAAGACATTATTGCTGAGTCACAGTGGATAATTGAAAAAGCCAAAGTACAACCTCAATTGGTTGATGGCAAGTGAAGACCAGGCCTTGTCATAATGATAAGAGCCAGCATGGTTTGATTCATTCATTTGCATTCAAAGACTAAAACTGTTATAAGATTAAAAAAAATAAGTATAAGGAATACTAACAATTTATAAAATGCAATAATTAATACAACATATATAACAATATCTAATCAAATAGCAATATGCATTCTTGGTTCACAATTCCAAGCGTAAACTCAAGTCTTTCTTATAGAATTGCTACTGAAGAAACTTCCACAAGAAATATTTCAGAAGAACAATTCCCTTGTAGAAAGCTTCCATTTCCTTAGCTAGCCAGTCCTAGAAGTTAAATAACTGGTGGGGTGTGGTAGTGGTGGTGGTGTTTAAAACAGAAAGTCAGATTGATATATGGCAGCAAAATATCAATAATTCTCAATTGATTCCTTCTTTTTTATAATTTTATTAAATCTCATAAATAAAATACAAATGAAAATAGATAGTAAGGATATGGGGAAGGGAAAGGGGGAATAAAAATGGGTAGTGTAGGGAGAAAAAGAAGAAAAAAGTGTTAACTACCGACATTTTTCAGTACGGTAAAATAAAAATAGTATGGTACAGCCTCAACTTTTTACTTTTACATACTTAGTACACTAACCATTTCTATCATCACAGACTTACCTAATCAGCAAATCCCAAAGTCAAATTTCATTTTTTTTTCTGTCTCAAGCACAAAGTTTGGAAGCTATTTCCAAACAGAAGCACCACTAGATGTATTCTTGTCTTCAATTAAAGCAATTAATTTGGCCATCTCTGCAAGCTCCATCAGTTTTTCCATCCATTCTTCCATTGATTAATGTATCTTTCCATTTTTCCACATAACAAATTCTTGCTGCGGTCAGCATATACTGTTCCAGACTTTTTGTTCAAGTTCCTTGTCTAGTAGTTCTTTTTTTTTTTTTAAACCTTCTGGTTTTAATTTTATATTCATTTTAAGAATCTTCAGCATTAAAATATGAATCTGGCTTCAATATTTCTTTGCCAGTTGACCCGTCCTTTTAAGGTGGACAAATGTTTTAGAACCATAGTGGGCATAGTATTACATCTAGACCAGAGGTTTCCAATCTTCGAAACATTAACACTTGTGGACTTCAACTTTTAGAATTCCTCATCCAGCTGAAGAATTCTGAAAGTTGAAGTCCTCAAGTCTTAAAGTTGCCAAGGTTGGAGACTGCTTGTCTAGACGGCTAAAGAGGCAGTTGGCTAGGATAAATCATCTTGCATATATACCACTGCTCTAATAGAAGAAGTTGGCTAGTCTTTGATCTTCCTGTAAATCAGAATTAAACAACCAAAGTTGTATCTCCAATGACACTTTCTTGTACACCTCTGAAATAAGAATTAAGCTGAAAGGCCACAATAACTTAAATATCGGTCTATATTTTTTCCTCCAGAAGGAAGAAATTTGTCAATAATACTTTGGGGCAAGAGATCATTTCACAGAGACTAGAGGACAGAAAGGAATCTTCAACCATAGAAGCTAAGCGGAAACTTTGGATTAATCACTATATCTTGCAGATCTATCTCGGTATTGCTGAGGGGTAAATTGGAGGAAAGTTGTATGATGTAAGCCACCTTGAGCTCCTAGAAAAAGAACAGGATATAAATCTATCAAATCGATAAAGAGATTGTGTCTCATCCCTCTACATAACTGAAGGGTATGTTGTGGCAGATAAGAAAGATAAGTGTCTTTTTCTGAGTAGAAAAGAGGTACATGCCAAATTTCTAGTGTTTTGTTTTTAATACAATGGAACACTTTCTTCTCAGAAACATAAAGTATCTGTCATGTACCTGTGCTATGTCTGCCTCTGGATAAACACTGAGTTTAAATTTCAGTGTTATGTATTTCGATATAAAATGCAAGAATCACAGAACTGAAATAAATAGTCAAGATAAGAAGTTCACAGGCCATATTTTGAAATAAGATAACCTTTATTGTCATTTTTTTCCTGTGGGCACTCTGGCGCACATCAAACATGAAATTCTGTTGCCTGTTGTCAAAAGTGTACACATACATAACACACACACACATATATATATGATATATACATACATATGTATATACCTACACCCTAACACCGTGATGGCGAACCTATGGCACGGGTGCCACAGGTGGCACGTGGAACCATTTCTTAGGGCACGCGAGGCATTGCCCTTTCAGCTCCAGAACGCATGTGTGCACTGGCCAGCTGATTTAGGCCTTCTTTTAAATCAGGGAAGCTCCTGAAGCCTCTGGAGGTGAGGGGGAGGCTGTTTTCATCCTCCCCAGGCTCCTACAAAGCCTCTGGAGCCTGGGGAGGGTGAAAAACATGTGCCAAAAGCAGGGGGTTGCACACCTAGCATTATGGGTGTGGCACACCCACACACGACCACCACCCCTCCGCTCCCTCCACTTTTGGCATACGAACCAAAAAAGGTTAGCCTTCGCTGCCCTAACATATAAATACATATAAAGATTAACCACTGTCCATCTTGAATACGTAGCAGAAAGAGGAAGCTTCAGAGTACGCAAGGTTGATATTATATGGAACAAAACTGGGTGTTCTGTTTCGGATACCACGAAGCTTCCTCCCAGAAGGTAATGAGAAAATTTTGCAAGGAAATTTGAGTTTCTGCTTATCTTAAAAGTTACTCCCCTTATAAATCAGCTAAAACATTTTTTACTGTTTCACTCAAATGAAACAGGCCAGCCTGTGTTTTATACCATTTCAGGGAAAGAATGCTCACAAATGAAAAACTTACCAGGCAAGTACAATAAGTTTCAAAGCCATCTAAATGGAATATCTCCTCATTTTAGCTAAAGAGATACCACAAGAGCTAGCTCTAGGAAATTAACAGAAGGCTCCCTGGCATTAACATGTGTTTAAGAAGTGAAACCACTTAATGGTACCTATGGGAATCAATGCTCCGTCTCCAGTGCCACTCAGGAAAGTCACTGTAAAAAACCTTGACATGATCTGAACCAACTTTTAATTCAACCTGAAATATTTATACTTATTTATTACCATCTGGCCAAACTCCTATGCATTCTACACTGAGTGTGTATGTGGCCATATTTCAAAAAGTGATTGTCAAAGTTCTCCTTACAAAGTGGAAAAATGCTTTTGAAAGGAATTGTAAGCAAACCAAGTAGCATATAGGCAAAATAAAGTACATATTATGGCAATCAGTCCGATTTGAATTTTGAAGTATTAATGAATTTTGTATTAGCTGGGTAAGTTTTCCACAACAAAGGAGTCTGTCTATAAATCTCAACCAATATCCATAGGCAATTAGCTCCTAATTTAACCAGTCTCTTAGGTTTCCTTGAAATGCTGATCTTAATTATTTTGAGGAAAGTTATATAAATACTGGCTATACTGATAGAGTATTGTGTTTTACAGCTCCCATTATCACCATCATCATAATTACTGTTGAACCTAGCCAATAGTCTCCCAGATGTGTAACATTTGTAATTCTCAGGCAATGTCTACTTTGAAATATATCAAGTAGCAAGGAATGTCTGCTTTTGCAGATTCGAACTGCTGATGTCCTTTTTCTAGCCCATTTTGACACTAACTTTTGTGCCACTTTTTGCATTTTACTTTTTATGTATCTACACTTGAATTTCTATACACCTAACACATATTTTGTTCTGATAATATGTTACTTATTAAAGTAGGGCCTTTTATTCATTGTGATTATTATTGAATGTTCTTTTTGTTGATTAAAATGATTCTCTGTACAAGTCAGAGCTACTGCTGAGTGTTCCTTTCCACTATTTAAGTGATACCACGGCTCCTCCCCACTCCCTTGGCATGCTCCAACAGCTCTTGCTAGCTTAATTGGAATGTAGGCTTCAGACCAGGCTATCAGCTGAGAGTCAGATATCAGGCATGGTGGTAGAACAATCCCCTCTGCTCGTGCGCAACCGGCGTGCCTTCCATTGGGCCTTCTGAGTGAATGGCAGCCCGGACCTCATGGTGTGGCGGCCTGACAGATATCATATTGATGATCAAACTAACAGACAAATTTATACAATTTGCCCTATATATTTCACACAACAAAATGGATGCAAATAACTAGCCTCAAAGAAAAAAGTAATTCTGATTTATGCTTTAACCAAACTAAAGTATAGTATCTGACATGCCTATTTGAGTGTTGTATGTTCTCCTAGTAACCTTTCAACGTCCTGATATTTCGTCTGATTTCTTTGGTTATTCTTATTGACATGTTGTATGTTTTCCATAACAGAAATTCTACCTATAGGAATGACTAGATAAACAATTAAACCCTAATAGGAAAGAAAACAGAGAATACATAGAGCATCTTCCTGGCATTTTATTTAAGAAAAGCTAATTTTTTTCCTAATAAATTATTAGAAAAATGGAACCAGTCAATCAATCACTGCTGTGTCTTGAGTAAGATATTTATTTATAGTAACTAAGTCACTTTAAGTTCCATTATGAGTAGGTTTTTTGGCCAGGTATCAGCTATCTGCAGCTATCTTGGTGCAGAGTGTCAGTGGCCGTGTAAACCTGCTGATTCTTAAATGTCACTGAACTATAGTTTTGTTTTGGATCCTCTTTCTGGGTCAGAGATATAAAACAAAAATAAGCAGGATAAGACAACAGCTAATGGTCAACAGTCATAACCTGGCATCCTGATCTTCTGAAGAACTAGAAGGAACTTCCAATGATACAATGACATCTCTGAAAGAATAAACTTTTAGACTATAGCTGCAAGAATCAGAACAGTCTAAGGGGGGCATTACAGGACAAGCATTTTCATCCTCATCTTTTTAAAAAATTCTCCTCCCTCCCACAAAAAATAAAAACCTATTTTCAGATATGTTTTATGTCCTGGAAGTTCAAAGTTGAGAACAGAACCAAATGTAGGGGATATCTTGTTTTCTATACGTTGATCATCAAAGGGTAATTTACTACATTTGGCCATCTAGTTTAAGAAATTGCAATGAACATTTTATTGCAGTGTTAATTAAACAATTTTGAAATGATATTGTCTCAGTACTAACTCAGGCATCAAGCTAATTATGACATTTGGAGCTACAATATAATGTATCGCTTTGCTATCTGCAACTGAGCCTTAGAAATAACTAAGATTTTTAAAGAACTGAAATGCCAATTCAGATGTTAAGGCTACTAATAACAAAAAGGACTAGGTTAAAAATTAACTATTACAATCCTAACTTGAAGAATTTTCACAAGTCATACTGAAGTAAAAAATTAATTAATCTGATCTTTCTTTATGCTTAAACTGTACATGTAGTTATTATAATCAATTAGGAAATATATCTACATCAATTTACTTCACTATTTCACAAGTTCTGATAGCTACAAAGCTTGATATTATCTGAAGTCAAAAATGATTTTATAGCCTTTTGAAAGGAAAGAGCTTATTTCATTTTTTATATATGTGGAATGGATGCCTATTGTAAGCTATTATTCAAAGACATGTTTCAGTCATTTGTGTAAATCAACAGAAATCATTTGTGTAAATCTATAGAAAGTACACACGGTCACATTCTAACCAACATCCCTTTAATGCAGGGATGTCAAAATCGATTTCGTTGAAGGCTGCATCAGAGTTGTGTTTGATCTCAGGGGCCAGTGTGGGCATGGCTAGGTGGTTGTGGCCAGAGTGGTCATGGCCAACTCAGTGTCACTCATGTCAGGGACACCTGTGGTGGTCAAAGTGCTCTGCCAGTGAAAACGGGTCCCCAAGCTCTCTTTCGGCTGCAATGGCCTTCTGCAACTCTGTCAGCAAAAACAGAGCTTGGGAGGGCTGCATGCTCCATTTTCGCCAGATCTGCTTTTGCTGGCAGAGGTACTGCGGGCCAGACCCTCTCTGTTTCCAGGGCAGCCCCACAGGCCAGATCTTGCAAAGATTCAGTTTTTAAAGGGTAGATTAAAATAGATTCACAACTGCAGAAATAATTTTTTGTTATATTCACAAAAGGTACTGTATGGAAAACTCACAAGTCTTTTGGTGCTGGAATTCTGATCCTTTGTAGCAAGGGGACAAGCTTCAAAGCAAATATTGCAGCCTATCACCAAAGCCTTGTAAAGACAGACAGGCCATTTTTATAAAATACAGATAGGTGCTTTTAACTTAGCTAAGCAGTACATTATCACACAGTGTTGCCAAGACAACACTATGCCCAGACCTGGAAGAGAAAAGCATGTTTTACCATGAGCAGGTGGAAGAAGATTTCCAATTTCATAGCTCGGTGTCTTATCAATCTTTGGAGATTTGGAATAGTTAACCAAAGGCCCAGTGAAATATTTGGGATTGCATTTCACAAGTAGTAACAAAATAATTACCTCAAATTATGGAAATAAGTGAAAAAGATTTTAAAAAGTAGAAAATATTAAAACTCTCCTGATTAGCATCAATTGCAATTGTTGAAATGAATACATTACCTAACATTTCTTTTAAGTTTTCAAATGTTACCTGTGGGTGGGAGATACAAGGTTGACAAAGAATAGTTAACAAATTTACTTGGAAAAGAAAGAAAACCTTAGAGTAAAAATTTTTTTTTTATAAAATTTAAAAGGTAAGAGTTGGCTTTACTCCCTCAAATTTTAAGTTATTTTACTGTACCAATTGTTTAAGTTATTTTACTGTACCAAAGAGCAATATAAAAGGGCATGTGAGTTTTAGCTAAATTAGATTTTAGCTACTACTCCTGTTGCACAGGGACAGAATAAAGGGTTTTGTTTAAGCTGTTCTTGGAAATCTCTGAGAAACAGATATTGAAACATGTGAAAGAGGAGACGCGTTTCCGGTTTTGGAGGCGATGGTCGTGTTTTTTACATGTCCGCCGCTGGGTTTTCTTTACGGGCACCTTCGGGGGCAGGGGGGCGCGAAGAGCCCCCCTCCGTAAGGGCGGTTGCGGTGAGACCCCCACTTCGACGGCGGTCGGGGGGGAGCCAAGAAACGGAGTGCAGGGGGAATGTTTTCCTCTTTGCTGAAGGAGCCGGAACAGATGGAGGATTTCATACAGGAGCAGAAATACCAGGGTTGAATGGCTGCACCGAGACTCCGGATTAGTTACATATGGAATGTGAGTTACTTATCTTGATTTTCTACATTCAATTTTTGAAAAGAAGAAATAGAGGGGGGAGTTAGAGAACCCCCCCCCCTTGGAAATAAAAGCAGCATTTGGAAATCGCCCCCGCGATTGGGAGAGAGTGAAAGTGACATCCGATTGACTCTTAGTAAAAGGAAATGTATCATTAAGCAAGGAATTGCTGCAAAAACATTCCATCTGAGTCTTGTTACAGTTACAATGAACTTATTACAAACTTTCACTCCTTTCACCGCTGCCAGTAAGGCGGAAAGATGGCGCTTCTTTGTTCCCAGAAAAGGAATGTTTTTTTGATTATAAACATTCCTCCAGCTTAACAAGATAAGCAAGAATAACGTAAAATATATAAAAAAGCCTACTCTAGTGACTTTCAGCATTCTCTCCTATTGTGAAACCTTCTGCTTTTTTTTCTTTTGGACAATACAATTTGATTTCTTCTCTGGACTTTCTAAAAACAATTTGAACTTTAAGAAGGCTTTGTCTTTGTCTCGGACTTCACAGACTGTCTGCCCACTGACGCCATTTTTTTCTTAAAACCTTAATTATGGCAACAAGAAAGCCTCCACCTGGCAAATCATTTTTAGCACCATCATCTACAAAACCAAGCCCTACGTTACAGACAAAAATCACTACAATGTTACAGAAGGAAACAGAAGCAGAGGAACCTAAATCAACATTGGTAGATGAGATGTTTCAGAAAATAATGAATGAAATACAACAAATTTGGAAAGACAACTTAAGCACAAGACTGGAATTGTTGGAGGCACAAAGAGAAATAACAAATAATAAGCAAAAGATTGAGGGGTTGGAGGGAGGGACAGTTGGGATGAAGGAAGAGATAAAAGACTTTAAAAAAGAACTTACAGATGTTACTGATCATATGTCTAGAATTGATTTTGAACGTATGTCTTTTTTTTTTAAGATTTCAAAATGTCCCAGAGTCAGATACAGAGAATTTAAAAGAATTAATGGCTACGATCTTAGCGGATTATACCAAAAAAATAAAGAACACATCTGGGGGGACATTGATCTGATATACAAAATCAATTCAGCATATGCCAGGATAAATAATGTACCCACACATTAAATTTATAAGAAGGTCAATAAGGGATGAGATCCTGAGAGCACAAAGAGGGGAGCCTTTGATATATCAGCAAAACGAGATAGCCATATTGAAGCAAATCCCAAAAAAAATCTGAGATATAAGAAGGAAATATTCTTTCTTATCGAAAAAATTACATAACAAGGGGGTTTGGTTCAAATGGCTGATGCCCGAAGGAATGTTGGTGTTCTGGGAGGGAGGAAGAGTTAGAATGAAAACAGTAGAAGAGGCAGAGGCCTTTCTTAAAAAATATTCCTCAATCCTAGATGACGAAGACACGGGAACGGGAGGGGCTGCGGCTCTGCCTGCTGGTAGGGTGGAAGAAGAAGAAACAATAGCAAAGAGACTCAGATCACAAAAATGATTTTTTTGGTGGGGTTTTTTTATGTACGGTAATTCCTGTAAGGATGTTAATAGAAACAAAATAACTGAATGTATGAGATTTTTGATTATGAAACGTATGACTTGAAATGTATGTACCCCTTCCTATTTTTTCTATTTTCCAATGAATTTAACCTCGGAAGAAGACTCGGAGGCGGTCACCAACCCCAATATGGAAGCTCTAAAATATTGTTAAAATACCCTATTTACCCCTTTTCTTTTATAAAATTGTAAAACTAATAAAAATTACTTAAAAAAAAAAGAAACATGTGAAAGTAAAGACTGCTGTTTTTCAGAAAAATGAGTTACTATAACTATCTGGTGATCTTGTATGTGGCAATTGCGTTTCCAGATATTGCATTTCTTAAAAGTGTGCCACAATTCGTATGATTATTGTATCAATGGATCTTGATTTTAAAAAATTACTTGTACCTAAAAAAGCCAGTGTGAAAACCCATACTGGAACATATCCTTGCTACTTGAATCTAGGAAGATTGGAAATAATCAATCCATATTAAAAGTTCTAGGTCTGATTCAGAAATGTCTATTTAAGCTTTTTAGCTCTGTGGAGTACAATATTTGAATCACAATCAGCAATTTGAGGAAAAAACCAGTTGGATTCAGAGCCTCAGAATAATAAATTAAGTTTCTATGCTATGTTCCATGCATATAGGAGTTGCTGGGATAATGCCATGCTGGATAAATTTTGTCTACAAATTTCATGGAGCACAGCAGTGAGTTCTAATTCACATGATTGCTATATCAAAAGATTAGGTTACTCTTACAAGAAATCGAATACTAGCAATTGAAGGCCATGATCTGCCCCAGGGTTGGCATTCATATCTTTGGCCCAAAGACAACAAACAACCCAAAAGTTTCACAATCCATTATATTAGGGCGACCCTTTTTGCGTCATGGTTGAAAATTAAACAACTATATATCCAAATCCCAAGATGGCTAGCACAAATCGAAGCAGTGACTTATCCAACGGTTCATAATCCAAAAAGGAATTTAACTTATGAAGACTTGATAGACGAAATTGGTAATATCAGAACACGGGCAGATTTAGAATTAAGGGGTTGGAAAATAGACTGGTGGTCCTACACACAAGCAGTATCTAAATTCAATAAGGATAAAAAACAATTTGGAATCTACCCGTCAAAACAAGATATTGATAAGATCTTATGGGATTCACCGATTAAATTCATTTCTAAAGCATATAAATTGCTTTTACAAGGATATATTGGTGAGGAAATAATCAAAGGCGCTATGATTGCTTGGGGGAGAAATATAGGAAGGAACATTACACTCGACGAATGGCAAACAATTTGGGGCAAATCTATTAAAATGACCCTGGCCTCCTCATTCAAGGAGAATTTATACAAAATGTTATATAGGTGGTATTTACCACCATCCCGAATAGTATATATGTTTCCAAATACTTCCGACAGATGTTGGAAATGCAAAACGGCCAGGGGTACGTTCTTTCACCAATGGTGGACTTGTCCAAAAATTAACCAACTTTGGAAGAAAATACAAATCTGGCTGACGGAAATTGTAGGCATCAACTTCCCTCTTAAGCCTGAATCTTACTTACTTGGCATTAAACCAAACCAAATTCAGAACCAAGACTGGTACCTTTTTTGATTTTGAAAAACTTTTATTGGGTTTTAACAATTTTTTAAGGGTAGGGTAAGGGTTTACAAAAACATTTTGAGAGCCTTTGCGTCAGAGTCCTTGGCCCATCCCGGGCTACATAATAAAACAGTAATACAGAAATATGTCAAAAACAAATACTACAAGATAAAGACAAGTGAATACATATCACATTTCCAATTCTGAGATGGTAGACATGTACAAACATCCTGGTATATAGAAAATAAAAAAAAAGAAAGTTAATAAAAAAAAGAAAAACAAGCAAAAAATCACTTTTTGGATCTAAGTCTTTTGGCAATTGTATCTTTTTTCCCTCCCGCCTGGCCCCCAGTGGGTGGGGCCGTGGCCCCCTCCGCCCCCCCTGGATCTTCCCCCAGGACTGAGGAATGTTTTTTGAGAAAGGCTTCAGCCTCAGCAACTGTTTTAATCTTCACTCTTCCTCCTTCCCAGAACACCAGCATCCCTTCGGGCATCGCCCACTTGAACCAGACCCCGTGGTCAAACAATTTTTTAGATAAGAAGGAAAATTTCCTTCTCATTTCTCTGATTTTTTTGGGAACCTGCTTCAAGATAACGACAGCCTTTTGTTGGTAAATCAGCGGACCCTCTCTCTGCACCCTCAAAATCCCCTCTCTGGTTGACCTTCTAACAAATTTAATGTGTATCTCTCTGGGTACTTCATTTATCCTGGCATATGCTGAATTTATTCTGTAGACTAGGTCAGTGTCCCCCCTGATCTCATTTTTGGGTTTATGTAAATAGTCTGCTAAAATTGTGCTCATTAGTTCAGGAAGACATTCACCAGGTTCTTCAGAAATGTTCTGAAATCTTAAAAAATATGACATCCTTTCATAATCCATCCTAGTCATATGCCCAGTTAGTTCCCCCACTTCATTATTAACATTTTTTGGCTCCCCCTTTGCCTCAGTCAGCCCCCTTTCCAGATCTTCAGTCTTCTGTGTATTCTCCTGCAGTTGCTTGCGAGTTTCCAGAAGTTCCTTCTTGAAGTTATTATTATCTTCTCTCTGGGATTTAATTTCCTGGACCAAGGTCTGTATAACCAATTCCAGAGAAGATAATCTTTGTTCCAGGCCTGCCAGCTCTGATTTTGTGCCATGGTTAGCTATTAAACTCAATGTCACTAAAATGGCGTTTTTTGGGTGGGGCAGCTGAGACAAGTCAGGAGATGAAAGTTTCAAATCAGGGCTGTAAAAAGTTCAGTAGCCAGAGAAGAAATACTTTTCTATATCAGTGTAGTAAAAAAAAAAAGGCAATCCAGACAGGGAATCAATTAATCCAAAAAAAAAAAAAGGGAAATTCTTCATTAAACGCAGGAGAGAATCCAAATCACAAAGAGGTGCTGGTGATTTTCCATAAGTAAAATAGTCATTCAGGAGCAGAAAGTAGCCATCTTCCACCGCCCAAGCCAGAAGCCAGCCAGAGAGAGTAACAAAGAGAAAGTTTGTAACACGCCAATCGAGCTTAGAAACATTGTTGCAAGCATAAATCACTTTCACTCGCTTTCAGTAAGCTCCAGGCAATTCACATAAGAAAAGGTCCGTTCCTCGCAATGAGGAACCATTTAAAAGCGCAGCTTTAAATCCGAGGGGGGGGTTAACAAAAAAAAACACCCCCCTCCCAGTTTTTGAGTCCAGCGCTGCCATCAGAGAAAAAAAGCCAACAAAATACACTCACTCTCCACCCTGCAGCCAAGCCTCGGGAGAGCCTTCCGACCCGGACGTCAGGCTCACTCCTCAGTTAAGCAGCTGTTCCGTTCTCCATTGGCAAAGGCAGAGACAGGCGTCTCCCCCCCGCAGCCAGCCTTCCCTCACCTAGGCTGAGGCAGGGGCCGCTCTCCCACCGCCGTGGGGAGGAAACGGCCCCTACGAGCCAGCCTTACGGGAAACCCCCAAAATTGGGGCGTTTCGCCCCCGTGGGGGGGCAGAAAGAAGAGCAAAGCGGCGGACGAGCCAAGGACCCGTCCGTTGCTGTTGGAGGCGGAAGCAGAAGTCCCAAGACTGGTACCTTTTTATATACATTACAACAGCAACAAGGATGGCCATTGCGCAACAATGGAAAGATAGTAATGTACCAACAGACCACCTCGTCATATCCAAAAATTTTAACTGTGCTGAATCCGATACCTTAAAAGATAAAACAGAGTCGATTTATGCTCAAACATGGGGAAAATGGTACATATGGTACGACAAGAGAACAAAAGGATACCAAAGTGAACAACCAAATAGTATAAACGTGGAATAAATACAAGGAACAAGTGAGACGACAATGAACTTAAGATAATTATAGAGATACATAGGTAGATAGTTAAGTCAAAATGTATATAAGAATGAATAGAACAGACTGGGACAAACAAAAATTTTTGAATTTGGGGAATAATTTATATCCCCGGTATGTCTACCCTTCTCTTCTCTTTCTTCTATCTCCCTCCTCCCCTCTTCCCCTACCTTCCTTCCCGACTTAATAATGTATGTCGATTTTTCTTTATATTTGTTAAATGTTAATTTTATACTTATATTAATAAAGATTATTTTAAAAAAAAAGTATCATGTGGTTTCTGGGTTGAGACCATCAAGTCCATCATTAAGTAAAACATCACTATGCACTATGAAGTATGAAGAGCCATACTTCAGCTTTCCTTTGCTTTACAGCAGGGGTTCCCAAACTTGGCAACTTTAAGACTTGTGGACTTCAACTCCCAGAATTCTCCAGCCAGCTATGGCTGGGAGTTGAAGTCCACAAGTCTTAAAGTTGCCAAGTTTGGGAACCCCTGCTTTACAGCCATGAGTGGCATTTAGCAAGAGCAATTAGACTTATTTACCATTTCTCACTTTACAGCCTTGTCTAAGCAGTTTACAGAGTCAGCATATTGCCCCCAACATCTGGGTCCTCATTTTACCAACCTCAGAACCAACGCCCGTGGAGAGGGCACGCAATTTGGGTGTCCTCCTGGATTCCCGGCTGTCCATGGAGGACCATGTGGCAGCCGTGGCCAGGGGGGCATTTCATCAGGTACGCCTGATGCGCATATTGCGCCCCTTACTGGACCGGGCTGCCCTTCGCACAGTCACTCAAGGACTCGTGACGTCCCGACTTGACTACTGTAATGCTCTCTACATGGGGCTCCCCTTGAGGTGCACTCGAAGGCGTTAGTCCAGAATGCAGCCATGCGGGTGATTACGGGAGCCTCTAGATGCTCCCATATAACACTGCTCCTGCGCAAGCTGCACTGGCTGCCTGTGGCCTTTCGAGTGCGCTTCAAGGTTTTGATGACGATCTTTAAAGCGCTCCATGGCTTGGGACCTAGTTATATGCGAGACCGTCTCATGCCCCATACATCCCTTCGTCCGATCCGCTCCCACAGAGAGGGCAATGCCGGTTGGCAACACCCAGGGGAAGGGTCTTCTCTGTGGTGGACCCTACCCTTTGGAACGACTTACCTCCTGAACTACGTACCATCTCTGACCTCCGCCTCTTCCGCCAGTGTCTTAAAACACACCTTTTCCATCAAGCCGGCCTAGCGTTACTTCCCGTTGTGACTGCTCCTAGATAGTTTTAATTCGGGGGATTTTAATTGATTTTAGCACAGGGTAGGAATTTAATATGTTTTTAAATTTTGTATTTTGATATTTGTTATGTTTTAAATTTCCTGTGCGCCGCCCTGGGTCCTTTTAGGAGAAGGTGCGGGGTATAAATCTAAATAATAAGAAAAGAAAAAAGAAGGTTGGAAAACTGAGTCAACCTTAAGTTAGTCAGGAATGAGCTTCTGGCAGTGGGCTACATTATCCTGCAATACTGCATTCAAACCACTGCAGTTACATTTTCACTATAATTTCAAACTGTGAACTACTGCTGTCCAAGGTAGTGTGCTTAAAAATGTAAAATAAAGCCCTTGTCTACATTATCTCTTCAGGAAAAAAGTGAATACTGTTCTTGGTTTGGCTTGAAGAAAAAAAAAATTATTGTCAGCATTAATTTTTCCAGCACTCCTTAAAAGGCAGCACATTCATAGCCAGAAATATCGGAAATCCTCTCTATTACTGGGAAGAAAATACACATGATTCAGTAAATTGGATGACTCACATACAAAAGGAAATGACTCTTTTTCACCTCCCAACATGAATTCTTATTTCTCCCAAGAAAAACATGGCAGGCACTAACCACCATTCATTTTGTGCCTCCGCATGCTCCTTCTGGTTCAATATACCGGAAACCCTCAGAAGGAAAATATGGCATAATTGGAAAAAATAAAATAAAATTATCTGCTACAAAAGAAAGGATATGCGTGTTATTTTCAAGAGAGAGGAGGGGGGGGGGAGAAATATCCACATGAAAATATTTGCATAAAGTAATCACTTAGAATGAAAACAGCATTAAAGTTAAGAGTTTGCATTAAAGCTCAGGAGATCCATAAAAAAAGAAAAACTTTGACAACCAGGCTATTATTTCTCTCTCACTCAATTCCCACAATAGGAAATAGAAGTAAACAGCCTTTTAAATTCCACATCCAATTCCCATGAGCATCCTTACCAAGGGTGCATAGGTCCCAACCTACTTAATTCTGAGGCAAGATGTGCCTTTCCATTTTTCAAGTTTCCTTCCTTACGAGAAAGAGGCCTCTATTTTCCTACCTGCTTTTGAATGATTCTTGGTGATATTATTCTGTTGCTAAGGGTGGCAGGAAATGCTCCTGCTGTGGTTGTGTTTTCCTTGCAATCTTCTAATGAAATAGTGGTTAAAGTACTCAGGTAATTAAAGCAGTACCACAGAGTGGTTAATGTGCTGTACAAGGATTAGAGAAATCCAATCCCAAGTTCACCATCAGTCATGAAATTTAATGAGTGACTATGGGTCATCCATTCTCTCTTAACCAACCTGCCTCACTGTGGGAATAAAATTAAAGATAAGAGTGCAATGTAAGCTTCCTTGAGCTCATGGAAGAGAAATGGGATATACATCTGACAAGTACACATATAAATTGTATCAGGCTGTTCCCTCAGCAATTATTTTATCAGAAAACGATTGAAGGAGATGTCATAGGGGACAAGGCCATTCCATAAATCCTGCTTTATGACCATCTTCAGAAGCCTTCTGATCTCTGGACTGAATCTAAGAACTAGCATTCCAGTTCTAAGAATGGCTCCTGAAGCTGCTTTCTTCATTTCGCCGTCTACTTCATTTCTCTTTTTTCATTATGTAATTTCAATTTGCGTCATTATATGCCTTCAGAAATGCTTTTTCTTTCATTGTAAATTATTCGTGGATATGCCTTGGCTAAAGAGAAAGATTAAGAGATGTTTAATTAGTTAATAAATTATGCATATTATTGGTGTTCAGATTCCTGAAATAGCCAGCATACAGAAGAAATATAGTTTCTTAGTATTCATGGATAATTCCAGCCGTGTCACAAGCAAATTTATTTCGGTAATTCAGCAATTCAACAGATGTTCTGCTTCAGAAGGAGTGATACATTTCAGAGTATTTTGTTTCTTGCTCAAGTTCCAAATCTAGTTGTTCATGAGTAATTGTACTGCAATTATGACAACTGTCTTCTACATGTTACATGAGAGTAATAACCATAGAGTGAGATTTCTGACTTAGTAAAGACATTTTTTGGTCTTGTTTATATTCGTAAAAAGGAATGGAATATTTCTATTTCAGTTCCATCCAGTTCTCATTCAATTTGATGAAATATTCTATACTGTACTGCTCTAAAAATATTTTATAAAAGGATACAATTCAAAATAAATTAACACAAAATGGAGTGCATTGATCCTAAACCCATTTAGCTCTGATGACAAGGATATATGAACTTTTATTGTAGAATTATTTCTGAAGCAACCTAATTTCTTCACTTACTTTCACTTTCGTGGGAAAGCCTATTTGTGCTGAATGCAGTCCTACTTCTTATAGACTTATTCTAGAGAATGATTGTTCATACAATTAGTTGAATGTAGTAAATTTCATAAGCAAGTCTTAGCAATACCAATACCAGTAGCACTAACACTTACCGTATATACCACTCCATAATGTTTTGTAGCACTCTTTTAGTGGTTTACAATATCAGCATATTGCCCCCAACATTTCCTCATTTTACTGACCCCTAAAGGATGGAAAGCTGAGTCAATCTTAAGTCTCAACTGGATCAAAATCCAGGCTGTGGGCAGAGTTCAGTGGTGGGTTCCGGATTCCGGATTCCATTCCAACTGGTATGGTTGGAACGGGCCGGGCAGTATCCATGTGGACACGCATGCATACATGCATGCACATGCATCTTGGTGCTTCCACAAGCCTCTGAGACAGTCCAGCTGCTCAGCAAAGCATTGCACAGGTATGCGTCTTGCGCCTGGGCAGAAGTGCCAAAAGCATAAAAAACAGGTAAGGAGTGAAGGCAGGCAAGTGGTCCCCCCAGAGCACTGTACCAGAACGGTATTCAGTGCTCTGGGCAGGCTCCGGTATGTCCATACCGGGGCATACCACCTGCAACCCACCATTGGCAGAGTTAGTCTGGAATACTGCACTTCAACAATTCCGCTGCCAGGGGTCCTTAGCAACTAAATCCTGGCCTACACAACCAGTTGATCTTTAAAAAATTAGTTCAGATACATGTGAGAACAAGCTAAGTAGGCAGTACAATGCCTTACAAATAGTTTGAACCACAATTGTCCCATGCCTTGTCATTGGCTAGGTGGCAAGTTTTATGAGAACCATTTGTAGCATGTGGGGATCATTAAATAAATCATCTATTAGCTAACAATTGATGGGCAGAATTCATAGCAGTTCTTTAATTTAACACCTTTTCTATTTTTTGAGAAGAAAAGTTTTGAAAAAACCATAGAGGGCAATGGGGATATGGTGGTGTTTTTTCTTTCTTTTCCATTGCCATCATTCAAGTCTAATGAGGAAGAACTTCATAGGACCGTGATAGAGAACTATGGCACACATGCTGGAAGTGGCATGCAAAGCCATCTCTCCAGGCATGTCAGCCGTCACCTGTTGCTCTTCTGATTTCCGGTGTGCTGGCCAGCTGTCTTCATGAAGCTATGGCATGTGAGATGGGAACATACTCTTCCGGTTTCCAGCACTCCGCTATGTGCACGCTCCCATTTCGGCACTTGGTGCCAAAAGGTTCGCCAACACTGGCATAGGACATAGTAATATTGTCCTATGTCTGAATCACTCCTGACCTTTAATATCAAGGTAGTGCATCCATATTGCCTATTCAGAAACAATCCTTATTCCATTAAACGCTGTCTGCTCTTGGACAGGGAGTACAATATAGCAGTCAAAATGATCTTGGACCATGCTATTTGTCACGGTGGGTCCTACTCATTACAATACCTTAATGATTTAGCCAAAATACTACTGGGAAGTGTTGGGGATTATTTTGTCATTGGTCAGCCTTTCCCTTGTTCATCAAATTCCTTCTCAGTCACCTAGTAAAATACTATTGAAAATGTTGGTTGATATTTGTACTATCCTTGAATTATTATTGGAGGTGATTTGAGAGATTACTTATATCCTTTGGTATCTGCCTAGCCAGTACAATTTAACCGAGAGCATGTGCTATAGATTCTTTTATTAAAAAGTATCATCTATCAGGCCCCACAAAACTAATCTTCTTTGTCACAGTCAGTGTCTCCCCTCGCCCAGAATGAGTTTCTTCTCATATACAGGTGAACCCCACCCTGCTGCTGCTTCAAAAAACCCACCTACAATTAACTCCCAATTTATCAATCCAACAAAATTTGCAAGTACTTTGTTAAATTCAAATCAGGTCATTTGAGCCAATATCTGTACTCAAACACCAAGACAAATCCCATTAAGTTTTACAAAACAAATGTATTAAACCTAGTGTATCTTAAAAGCAAAGTTAAAAGCAATCTACTTAATCTGTTTTCTAAGTTATCTGCACTGATTATATTGATTTTTATTTCAAGATATGCTGGGAAGCTCTTACAAGTTATCTCGTCACTTGTATTGTATCTGAATTATTTATTAAGGCATTATGTTATCCTAGTTTAATAAACATGGGTTTCCTGCTCTTAACCTTTATGTCCAGAATGCTCATTGTATTTCACTTTCTCAGATATGCATGATATCAGCTTTGATCATAGTTTATGGATGAAGGTACACCTCCATAATTACAACATTATGCATTCTGAATATTATTATTTTTTCAAGTCATGCTTTTGCTTTTTGAGGTGTAGAATATTATGGGTACAACAAATTAAGACATTCTAACAAAACAGCAACATAGAAAGAACTTGACACAGTATTGCATATTAAGTATACATCTGTGATTATAATTTGAAGTGGAAAACTAGGTAGATTAAATAATCTTGGAGATTATTTCACACAGGAAAACATCATGCAGCATAGGGAAGAGTTAAGAAACTTACATCTGTACACCTATCTTTCACTTACAGTTGTAGGTGTGCAAGTGTGTTGCTGATTTACATCATTTTATTGTATATGTTTGTCAAGATCTGTATACGTGAATGCAATTCAATATTTGCATTTGTCACAACACATTTAAGAAATATTTTATGAAAAACATGCAATGATAATAATTATATTTATGTGATATATGTTATATAGTATATACTAGCATTATAGTTCAAATATTAACTACATTGAGAAGAATTTTCAAATTCACATCATTATTTTTATATTCCCCAGAGGAATATGGATTATGTTTCTGAAACAGGAATCTATCTTGATAAGTGGGGGGAAACCACTTTTGAAATACAGGACAGGGACTTTCAAAATCTTTTGGATGCTATTCCAGGGCCTAGTATTAAAAAGTGAAGAGATGAGGTGAAAAGCAGTTCCACTGAGAATTATCCAAACCACTAAATTTGCATAAAGGATCACTTGGGATCATGGTTATTATTATTTTGGAAAGCATGCAAGGTTTGTTAAGGTTTTGTTACTTTTTTTTTTACATTTGTCTACCTTTGTTTTCTTCTTGGCCTGCATCCAAGAACTGGATACTTGTCTTTGAACTCATTTTCTCTTATTAAATCCTAAGTGAATAAATCAGTTTGAAGCCAAAGTCTCCATTGTATCATTTTTGTGAACTAAGATATTTTGAAAGACTGGAAAGCTGCCTGATGAAACATACTGCTTGAATTTTGCTTGATTCTTCTGTATCCCTATATGAGCTATTCCCTTTATACTCAGAAATTTCTATTGTTTCAATAAAAAGTTTTAAAACACCAAGAGCTACTTTTCTGCCAAAATTATGAGAGCCAGACTTAAAGCTGACAGTCTTGAGGCTGCTGAGAACTCAGATGACATGAAATGAGGATGGGATTCTTTGATGGAAAGTGCATTGATCAATGCCAGCTTTGTTAATATATTTCTTATCTCTAACTAATGCACTATGCCAGTGATGGATAACTTTTTCTGGATCAAGTGGCCAAAGTATGTGCGCCTGTGCACGCAAGCACCTCTGTGTGCCCCCAAACTTCTAAAATGCAACGTGTGTGTGCCCCCATGCATAAGGTGACCAGAGGTCCCACTTTTGGCAGGACAGACCCGCATTTCAAGCATCTGCCCTGCGTCCCGCGGCCTCTTAAAAATATCCCGCTTTTTGGCGGCGGGGGCCGGGCGGGCGGCGGGCACTCTGCATGCGCTCAGAGGTGCAGGGCACGGGCAGGAAGCGGCGGGCTGGCGGGCAGGTGGAAAGGGAGGGCCGGCGATGGAAGAGCCAGGCCCAGGCAGGCAGCAGGTGGCGGAAGAGGAGGACAGCCTGCCGGAGCCTGCGCAGCCCTGAACATCTTTGCACCGCGCCGCAATGCGCTGAGAGCAGCTGGACGGAAGCCCCACCACCGCCGCCTCCTTGCCCAGCTCGTCCCGGGCACCCATGGCGGAACAGGCAGGCGCTCTCAGCGCATCGCGGCGCAGCTTAAAGAAGTTCAGGGCTGTGCGGGCTCCGGCAGGCTGTCCTCCTCTTCTGCCGCCTACTGCCTGCCTGGGCCTGGCTCCTCCCTCGCTGGCCCTCCCCTTCCACCTGCCCACCAGCCCGCCACTTCCTGCTCCCACCCCGCGCCTCTGAGCGCATGCAGAGTGCTCGCAGCCCACCCAGCCCTGCTCCGCCGCCCCACCAGATGCCTACCTGCAGGTGCCCTTCTCGGGGTGGGGGACGGGAGGGAGGGGGTCAGCCTGCGCGCCCCCCAGCCAGCGAGGGAAGTGGGTGGCAAAGCTGCGGAGCTGGGAAAGGCCGCTGCGCCCCCCCCCCCCATCGATGGTGTCCCGCTTTGTGAGTTTGAAAATCTGGTCACCTTACCCATGTATTTGCCCCACCCACCATGCATGCACCCCCCCATGCACATGCCCCCCACACACACATGTGTGCGTGCCACCCTGCACTTGCTTCCCCATGCATTTGCGGCAGAGACCTAATGCCCAGCTGGCTGGCAGGAGGCATGCATGCATGCATGCATGGCAGAGCTGAACTAGGGTGACAGCTCACGTGCCCACATCACAGCACTATGCTATAAACCAAATCCAAGTGGCTAATATCAGGAAAGTCAGTTTGGAGATGGCAGTATCTCATTATTTTCAGAAAGAGGAAATTCACTTTTTAGATGCACTCTTTGATCCCACTAATTATTAGCTTTCTAAGTAATGACTGTCTTGAAGAACCACAAGCTAAGGCACTAACTCCCATTCTTCCTGAAGTGGTTGGAATTGTAAGTTTTAAAAGTATCATTAGCAATAAGCTGTTCTAAAATAATAGCCCCATTGTTAGCCCACATTTTCAATACAAAAACTTTTATCTATCCTTTTAAAGGGAGGATTAGTCAAAAGAATATATTCCTCATGGGAGCAAGAGTCAAATGTTAATTTCTTCCCCACTAACATCTAAATATATCTGAATGGCTTGGAATACAATATAATTCTTGCTAGGATTTCAAGATTCCAGATAATAAGAATACTATAATTGTTCCCATAGTGGTACTTGTTTAACCTTGGTTCCATTCCAGTAAAAAAATAGCAGTTAATAAGAATGTTCAGGACTACAATTGAAAATTAAGAAAATTACAGCTTCCTGTAGTGTTGTAATCTTGCAGTGCTCAATGCTCATGTGGGAGTCATAGCATTGGTAAATGGTTTGTCCATTACATGAAAATTTAATCATCAACTTCTTTAAAATATGCATCTCTCTGTCTCCCCCATCCCACTCTCTCACTCTTATATTCATGTTCACCTGCATTCTTCATCATAGGTGAAGAAGTATGGATATCACGGTTAATTTGTGTTATACAAATTTAAAACTGCCACATTTACTAATAATTATTTTTTTCTGGAAATAATTACCATATCTCCACATATTCAACAGATTCCAGGTAATAAACACAATACTGTTTGTCCATGTTCCCATAGAGAAAGGCAAGAAACAATTGGCAAAATTGTTAACTCCAGAGAGTTAAATTCAGCTTCTTTATGCATTATAACTTTCCAGTACATGAAGATTGAACATGTCAGAAAGATTAATTTGGAAAGTGTATAAGGAATCTGGAACATATGTTAAAGATAAACAGAGTTTGACCAAGGAGTGAATGTTCAAAATGTCATGATATGCCATTATAATTCACTTAAACTCAACAATTCTTTCATCTTGCTTTTATTGTTCTCATCTGGGAAATCTTTGATGCACTCTTCTGTATTTTTTAATCTTAGCAACTCTTCTTTTTTGAAGAAAAGAAATAAATGTCCTGGATAAACAGCAATATATGAAATTCTAGGATTAAAAGAAAAGCAGGCTTCTGACTGAAACTACATCCCTCAAACCCAGCTGTGTCTACTGGAAACATTCACTTTTGCTTTTGACTCCAAACATTCTCCAAAATGTTGAATTTAATAGAACTTTTATAATATTTTAATGCAATACAGACATTAGCATAACAGAGTAACAAAGTTGGAAAGCATCATGGAGGTCTTCTAGTCCAGGCTCCTGCTCAAGTGGTAGACCCTATACCATTTCAGACAAATGTTTGCCCAATCTCTTCTTAAAAACCTTCAATGTTGGAGCATCTACAACATCTGGAAGTAACTCCACTGTTTAATTGTTCTAACTGTCAGGGAAATTCTCCTTAGTTCTAGATTAGTTCTCTCCTTATTTCATTTCCCCCCTTTGCTTCTTGTTCTCTTTTTAGGTGCTTTAACCTTCTTTTCTTTATGGCAGCCCCTGAGATATTGGAACACTGCTGTCATATCACCACTTTTTATTATACTAGACATATCCAATTCCAGCAACCATTCTTGACATGTTTTAGCTTTCAGCCCCATAATCATCTTTATTTAATTGATACCTACTAAATTTTCCTTTTTAGCATGTAATTAAAGAAAAAGTAGAAGGAACGTATAAATATATGCACACATTAAGTATACATACATATACATATATACATATATAATGATGGAAGAGGAAGGTACCTGTATGCAACACACCCACATGCTTGTATAGAAGTTAAATTGTTCACATATAAGAAGGGAAATTTAGAATCTGCATTCATTCTAGACTCAAAGTTTTTTTTAAAAATGTGGCAAGCCTTAACCAAGGAATTATCAACAACAATTGCTACTGATTGCTATAAGAAAGGAAACTTTTAACCATGTTTAGCAAAGATTTTAAAAAATTCAGAAATCTCAGCAACCAACGTTTAAAAAAACAAGTGATCTTTCTCAGCTAATTGAGGTAGAGACTTCTCCCCATCATCTATGTGAATTGGCAAGAATTCTGTTCTTTGAACTGCTAAAATAATATCCAGGTGACCAAACTGTAAGACTTTCTCAAGCTCTGAGCATATTGCTACAGGTTAGTCCTAAATATTTGCACATCCAGATGATTTCCAAATGGCATTTTCAGAGTTTCCAGGAATCTGGTAGACAACTCTTCAGAAGTTTTTTTTTTACTCTTCAGAATAGAGAGGCAATAGAGGTTCTCTCTCTCTCCTGAGTGGCTTCTTCTCATATTTTGAAGAGACTTGGTTTCTAAGCAGTTCCTGGAAATGAAGCATACTCACAAATGTTTGCTGAAAGGTACAATGGGAGCTAGCCCCAGACCTCTTATTTCAGAGCTTTTATTTTACTACAGAATAATATCTGTGGAGAAGGGCGGGATATAAATTTAAATAAAATAAAATAAAATAAAATAAATAAGACCTGCACTCTTATGCCTGATATTTAGAAAGCTAAAAACTTGGTGTTTTCTAAGTGCCTTCAAGAGTGGAGACTGAGGGACCAGTGGTGTATTAACCATTAAACAGACTAAGCATGTGCTCAGGCACTGGGCCCAAAGGGGGTACCACAAAGTTGAGAAAGAAAGGGGAAAAAGGAAAAGAAAAGAAAAACCAATGAAGATTGTACAATATTACAAAGGAGGGAAGCACCAGGATTTGTCAGTGCTTAGGGTACCAGTGAGCCTTAACCCACCACGGCGAGGGACTGATATAACTCAAGAAAATAAGGATATTATTGGTATTAATATAATTTTGTTTAGATCCTAGATTGATTTTACATTATTGGTAGTCCTTGCTTAAAGTCCATTTATTCAGCAGACAGGCCAAAATTAACCAAGGGAAAAACTTATGACAAATCTTTCTAGTTGCAGTCATCACAGCAATCTTGTAATCACAAGATTACGATTCTGGTGCTTGACAACCAGCTTGCAATTATAACATTGCAGTATCCCAGGTCACATAATCACCATTTGAAACTTTAACTGCCCACTGTTTTTCAACAGGAAAGCTGGCAGGAGTCCAGCAAGACACTGTGATCATGCGGGATTCATTTAACATCAGTAACTGGATTTGCTAGAATTGCCATTTTAAGTCAGTGCGGTCACATGACATTACACCTTATGATCACATCTTTACTGAATCAGTTACAGGTCCCTTGGACAGGACAGGACCAAACTGTCTCAGTCATTTTCTTCCAGGGCTGTCTTCAAGTCTCCCATTCAAGGACCTGCCTTTCTATTGGCTGAATCTCTCCCATCATGGCTACCAGACCCTTTGCACAAGGCATGGCGGTAGAACTAGTATGAGAAAGCTGATTGACTTGTGGTATAATTAACCAAACTAGAAGCAAGAAGGGCAAACCTATTTTCACAGATCAGGTGGAGAACTAAACAGTTACACCATTAAATGTGACTCTTATTTAAGAGGTAAGTATTAAACTTAGATAGTAATTATCTAAGTACTGTAATGGGAATATTTTAAAATTATTTTTTTAAACAAAGGTTTAAAAACTCCCAAAATGTTACTGTCTAGAAAGTTGAGGCACAAGGAAATAGAAAACTGATTTAAATCTACATGACTAAGTCTACAGCAAAGAGGAGGTACAATAATACTGAGCACAAGTTTTATCTAAATAAATGTTCTTAGTAATAGTGTTTTGTTAGCTATTTAAATCAATGATTTGATGCTTTCCATTCAAGATATTTGTGAGCACACAGAAGAGTATATACACATATCAGAAGAACTTTGAGTTTCTCAAAATTATGAACAGCATTGCACAGAATGATAAATAAGTATTGGCAATATTTCATATTTTAATTGTTGATGATGCATAAAAACAGATTGTTGGTCATATGCTTTAAATTTAGATATATACATTTTATCGACTTCACTTAGTGAATATTACAATTTCAAGAATGTGATGCTACTGCAATATCTATAGCCATAGAGTTTAATTAACACACAATAAAAGGTGTTTAATAAAACATAAGCTTAGTCTAATGATGTTCACATATAACAATGTCTTCATGATGTTGAACTGATTAATGTAGCAGCATATGTGAAAAATGATATTCACGCTTTTTCTAGCAACTGCATATTTGCTTTGCACATTGTAAAACTTTGGGAATTTATAATATATGGAAAAAGGTCACACTGATAAGAGACACTGGAACTTTAATAACACCATCTACATAGTATTCTGTCTATCTTTAACACAACAAATTCAAATTTCAAGATAAAACACAAATCTTTGTTGATGTTAATGTCAGTCCATAAAACAGACTGAATAAGTTTCTCTTAATTAGATAGTTAGGCAAACAGATTAATCAGATAACTGCATATCTTACCTATTACATGACAAAATTTGGCTACCCTTAAGAAAACAGTCATATGAATCTGACAGTAAGTTTTAAATAAAACTTAAAAGAGTGATCAGAATATTTCATTAGGTATGAGATTAACAGTTCATAATGAAAATTGGTGAAGAATGAGCAATATAATAAAACACATGATTTGGTGGCTCCTTCAGTAGATAAGCGAAGTCTGGAATTGAATGGAATGCCATCATATCTTCTTTCTAAAGCCACTTATGGAAACTCCTTAAACCATGTGAAAGTTAAAATTTTCCTTAATTTATTTTGTTATCTGGCAGGTGTATAAGGGATACAAGGGTTAACATCTATATAAATAAAAATGTAAAATAGTTTGTGCAAAGCCGCAAATCTCAGAAACTACTGGACCGATCCACACCAAACTTTCACACAATGTTCCCAAGGACTTTCAAACCAATCATGTGCAAGGTACACAAACATAAAATACACCCACTTATCAGGTTTCCACCTCCCTGTAGCTCCGCCCATCCGGCTGCTTCTTACATTCCCAACAGTCATTTCCTCAGCAACCACATAATAAGCCTCCAAAGTTCCACACTGTATAGAGGCCTTCTAGGGCCAAAACACAGAGGATAGCAAACTCCTAGGTGGCCCATAGAGAGAGAGAGAGGGAGAAATACAGTAGGCAGGTAGGTAGGTAGATAGAGGGAGAAAGGAAGAAATACAGTAGGTGGTAGGTAGGTAGGTAGGTAGGTAGGTAGGTAGGTAGGTAGAGGGATAGAGAGGGGGGAGAAATACGGTAGGTAGGTAGGTAGGTAGGTAGGTAGGTAGGTAGGTAGGTGGATAGATAGAAAGGGAGAAATACAATAGGTAGGTAGGTAGGTAGGTAGGTAGGTAGAGGGATAGATAGAGAGGGAGAAATATGGTAGGTAGGTAGGTAGGTAGGGGGATAAATAGAAAGGGAGAAATACAGTAGGTAGGTAGATAGAGGGGAAAAGGAAGAAATACGGTAGGTAGGTAGGTAGGTAGGTAGGTAGGTAGGTAGGTAGGTAGGTAGGTAGGTAGGTAGGTGGAGAAAGGAAGAAATACAGTAGGTAGGTAGAGGTATAGATAGAGAGGGAGAAATACAGTAGGTAGGTAGGTAGGTAGGTAGGTAGGTAGGTAGGTAGAGGGATAGATAGAGAGGGAGAAATACAGTAGGTAGCTAGGTAGATAGAGGGAGAAAGGAAAAAATACAGTAGGTAGGTAGGTAGGTGGATAGATAGAAAGGGAGAAATACAGTAGGTAGGGAGGTAGAGAGATAGATAGAGTGGGAGAAATACAGTAGGTAGGTAAGTAGGTAGGTAGGGGGATAGATAGAAAGGGATACATACTGTAGGTAGATAGGTAGATAGAGGGAAAAAGGAAGAAATACAGTATGTAGGTAGGTAGGTAGATAGAGGGAAAAAGGAAGAAATACAGTATGTAGGTAGGTAGGTAGAGAGGGAGGAATACAATAGGTAGATAGGTAGAGGGATAGAGAGAGGGGGGGAAATATGGTTGGTAGGTAGGTAGGTAGGTAGGTAGGTAAGTAGGTAGGTAAGTAGGTAGGTAAGTAGGTAGATAGAGAAGTAGAAATACAGTAGGTAGGTAGGTAGGTTCATAGAGGGAGAAAGGAAGAAATACAGTAGGTAGGTAGGTAGAGGGATAGATGGAGAGGGACAAATACAGTAGGTAGGTAGGTAGGTAGGTAGAGGGATAGATAGACATGGAGAAATACAGTAGGTAGGTAGGTAGAGGGATAGATAGATAGGGAGAAATACAGTAGGTAGATTGAGGGATAGAGAGAGAGGGAAAAATACAGTAGGTAGGTAGGTAGGTAGGTAGGTAGGTAGGTAGGTAGGTAGGTAGAGGGAGAGAGGAAGAAATACAGTAGGTAGGTTGGTTGGGGGTTATACGGTGGTTGTGTTTATGTGTGCAGGTGTAGATCTACACACAGATTGGTTGGCCATTTAATCAGACTGGGCCACAGCAATTCGTGGCCAGGTACAACTAGTTTCAAATAATAATGAATACTTCAGAATGTGAACTAAGGACTTCACTTGTGCTGTGTGGTGCAGTGTGCTGGTTGGTATTATAGGAGAGGGAGTGGTACATAAGAACATAAGAATAGCCTTGCTGGAACAGGCCGCAGCCCATCCAGTCCAGCATTCTGTTTCACACAGTGGCTCACCTGAGGAAGGAGTCAAAAGAATAATCAGCCTAAAGTTTCTAAATAGCCATAATGGACTAAATCCAATAATCCTCTTTCTTAACACCGCCCCGAGTCCCTTTGGGGAGAGGGAGCGGTATATAAATCAAAATAAAGTTAAAAATAAAATTAATATTATGGGCAAGATCAAGACAGCAATTCAATTTTTAAATATTGTCACAAACAAAAAGCAAAGAAGCCAAAATACAAATAGTGCTGTGAGTTTTGAATTATGTCACAGCTGATTTCATTATCCATCTGTACAAAAATATGGTCTGACACTTCTTGAATCATTTCATTTTGAATAAGATAAATGAACAAGAGATTTAGTTTCATGGTGGGATAAAGTTAAGTTTCATCTCAGTATGAAATCTCAAGATAATATTTAAGTGGATGCTAATTCCATAATTGAGTTGAGTGATCTGACTATGTAACAAGAACACTGGGGTATCATATGATCTAGCAATAGATTCAGAAATCAAAATTTAGGTATATTAGAGAAGCATTCCTAGCATCCAATGAATCCTGTCAACATGACTTGAGCATAAACACTCTAAAAAATAATGGGAATGTTCATAACTAATTTATATGGACTTCTGATCTGTGTTATTAGCTCTGAGGTAAAACAATAGAATCTGATCGGGTAGATTACAGAGAAAAACTATAAAGTACATTGTATTTTTATCTTTTTGATCTTTTGAAGAGTATTTACAGTACTTTCATCTCTTTAATCTTTGAACCATTTAGGTCAGATCCACTAAATAAGATGCATCATTCACTAGATAGTAGAATGTATCCTTACTAGAGGTTCAGGTAAATTTATTAACATCTTATAAAATTATTTATAATTTTATATATAATGTATGGGGCAGGATTTATAATCCTGTCCCATACATCCCTTAGACCGATACGCTCCCACAGAGAGGGCCTTCTCAGGGTGCCGTCGGCCGGACAATGCCGACTGGCGACACCCAGGGGAAGAGCCTTCTCTGTGGCGGGCCCAGCCCTCTGGAATGACCTACCCCCTGAATTACGTACCATCACCGACCTCCGCCTCTTCCGCCAATGTCTAAAGACATATTTGTTCCAACAAGCCGGCCTAGCCTAACCTCCCATGGGGACTTTTAGGACGTTTTTTAAATTGGGTATTTTAAATTTGGTTTTAGTACAGGATAGGACTGTTTAATATTTATTTTAAATTATATATTTATCTTTGTATTGGTATGTTTTTACATTTCCTGTACGCCGCCCTGGGTCCTCTGTGGAGAAGGGCGGGATATAAATTTAAATAAATAAATAAATAAAAATAAATAAATAAAATTCATCTCAATAATATTTTTAAAATTTGCAATAATTTTAATCTTAAATGCCCTTGTGTCATAGCACACACATTAGAATACTGATCTTTAAAAATGCATAAAGGAAATTGGAAAAAAAACACAGCATATCTCAACTGAGACAGTATGTTTTTAATGCCACTTTTATTGAATTTTTATTCTAGAATAAATGGGACTGTGTTGTCTAAATTTGACTCAAATCATAGTAATGTGTCATTTTGCTAAGTAAATGTTTTCCAACAGTGAAGCTTATCTATGTGAGGAATTTTTCCCCTTTTGCTTGTTTAGATGCTCTGGAACAGATAGAAGCAAAACAAATTATGTTCTGTCCAGAAATATCATTTTGTAATTGATCAAGTTTTTGCTTTGCCAGAACTAATGGAATATTTAAAATGGAATTAACGTTTTCTGTTTATTTCGGAAGTTGGATTTTTTGATTAGATAAGCTTCTAGTAGATTTATATATATGATATAATAAAATTGTAATGATTCTTTAGAGTTTTGTATTAAATGCAAAGTTATTTTCTAATATGCAAAAACATTTTAAGGATGAATATTCCTGTTTAAAATAAAATGAGGCTTGAAACAAATGTGAAAATGCTCAGATCTTAGCAAATTTGATTTAGCATAACGATAAGTAACATAAAAAAACCAAACAATAATGGAAATCCACTAGAAATATGGAAAGTAAGCAAGCCAAGAAATATTCACTGCAGAAGAATATTAAGTGCCACTCTAACCTAGCAACTTTTTTTAAAAAGCACTGGCTTCTTTATGTGCCATAAACTGTAGAAGTGGCAAGAGTAAAAAGAAGTTGCAAGAAAAGGCAGTTCAACTTTTAGGAATAGATACAATGGTGGACTCTGGTTTCAATCATATAAAACATAATTTATCTTCTATAGAAGAAAGGTCAGACATTCAATCAATAATACTTACAAATGTTAATGTGCCTAAATGAATATAAGCCCACTTGGAATGTTGGGATTTGCATGTGCCTAGCAAATGACTATATTTGTCCAGCTTCTGTGAAATATTTTTGCTGTTGTTACCTTCTTCAGACTTCAGAAGAAAGTTATTTCAAAGCAAATGTCTGGGCCAAATAGGTGACATGGTTTGGCTAGAGGGCTTGGAGGCCTGGAAGTTCTTATGGTCTGGATAGAGAAGTTGAGATTGAATCCCAACAGGATAGAGTGGCTTTAGCTGAAAAAACAATTCAGTTCCATGGATATTTCATCTTTACACAGCCCTAATTCAAATTACTTTGTAAGTTTGAGTGGAGGGGTTCTAGACTTCAGCTGCTGCTCAAGAAGCAGGTAGCAGCTGCAGAAAAGAGGATCTTTGAGTAACCCAATCTGGGACAATAGTTGAAACCTTCTTGTACCCATCTCTTCTTTAGGCATTTCTCATTTGGATTCTTGCAATGCAAAGGTGCCTTGAAAACCAAATCAAAACTACAGCTGGTAAGAAGGTAGTTGTCTAATAATGATGGACACTTGATGATATCCCCATATGATATTGCTCTTTTGAGAGCTATACTAATAATAATACAGAATTCCTAGTCCTTGTTAATATGAATGGCCTTCATAGAGCAGGACATGGATATCTGCATTCTTCCAAATGTTGTTATCCATCCATCAAGGTCAGGAAGAAGAGGCATTGTTCAGGTTTCTTCACTAAGGGACTACCATAATCAGGAACCTCAGAGTTAATTCTTTTCAAGTGCTCTTTCTTTCCTTTGAATCAGCATTTTCCCCAAGCCAGATCGGTTTTTGTAAGGCCATGAGAACCTGGGATTATTTTTTTTAACAAACATCAGGGACAGAAATGTGGTGAGTTGTTCCCTCTTGTAAATTGATGGGTTAGTTGACATTGACTTATTTTTCTCTAACACTAAGCTTGAACTGTGTTGTTTATTTATTGTTCATTATACATATTGTATATTGTGCATTTTAACATACTTATGAATATAGAGAACATAGTGTCCAGTATTAATAGTATTAGCTATCATTCTTGTGTTGCCAAAGACTGGTCTACTAAATCTTTCTTCTCCTTCCTGCCCAGGTATGTCTCAATGTAGCCCTTGGGGCAAAGAAAGAATGCCAAGGCAAATTTATCACTTCTCAAAAGTTTTTTCTCAACAGAAGAGTGTTCAACTATTCAAATATGAAAAGCAGAAATGCATATATGTGCTTACGATATCCAACATACCATCAGCATGCTACACAGGGTGTAGCTGATCTTTTTCCATCAGTGTTCCATGCTAACTCTTTTCTTAACAACTTCGCACCTCTGGCATAGGATATTTGCTCTTGTTGGCTCTTAGAGCAAACCCCATCCTCTAGGATGATGTTACCAAATTTGGTAATGAAATGTCTACAAAAAAACAACCAAGGTCAGAGACCACCAAGGACACCACGATTCAACCCTGAGTTGCAAATATTCTCTTCTATTGGTACACAATATGAGTATATAAAGAAAGATGCTTGTCCTATCACTGGCTTTTTTGTTTTTTCAGCACTCTTCTTTTGTGTGTAGTTATAAAGGAGATTTGCACAAGCCTCTTACTTAATGTTGAATTATTAGTCCATTTCCTGAAATTTGTATTTTAGAATACAAGGCAAATGTTTTCTTCAGAAGCAAACAATGGATAATGGATTCATTATTCTAAAAAACCTCTGAAGGCTTGTAAGGAGAAAGAAAGAAACTCTGTAGGGAATAGGATGCAATTCTAAAATATCTACTTTTAAAAGACTGTTGATGCAGTGATGAATTAGTAATATGCCTAAACATTTGCACTTTGATAAAAGAGGAGTGGATTCAGATTCTTTTCACCGTCTTCTGTTTCTTCTTTCTGGAAAATATTAGCTACATTTGAACTAGCGATGTTGTGTATTAAGACAATTTAAATAATATTAGTTGCATTTAAAAGGGTTGACTGCATTTGTCTGCTGTATGATCATACATCAAAAGGAGAGTAAAATATAGTACAGATGTAATGCAATTAACAATAGGTGATAAAAAAGAACAAAAGGAAACAGGAAAAAGTGTGTGTGCATGTGTGCGTTTAGAGCAGTGGTTCTCAAACTTTTCTTCACCACAGGCCCCTTTAAATACCTTTTGTAAACACAGATCATGGCCCCTACCCCCCCTCAAGATTAACTCAAGATTTAAATCATAAAATTTCATCAAGCCCTCATGGACACCCTGTGACATCACAGACCCTTGGTTTAGAGTAAAAAAGTATTTTTGTCAGACCCAATTGCCATGGCTAGTAAAGACTGCACTGGGCTGATCCCTTACTAGGGAAAGTACTGTATATCTGATTGAGACCAGTCTATGCATTGATGAATGAGATGTACCAGGCATGATAAGGAGGCAAGTCAGAAGAACCTGTGAAATTGTCCCAACCTTTCAGTCTGAGCAACTGCACAGATCTTCTTGAAGAGGAATGGTGTTGAATCTCTCATTCATTCTCCAATGGAATGGAGAATGATGCATTCTCAGTTGAAGGAACCATTACTTACAGGAGTGACATGGGAAGTTTTGAAAAATATTTTGTGAAAGGTAAAGTATTGAATCAAATATTTTATGCTTTGTCTCAGCTCATGGGGGGAGGGGGTTCTGTTCTCAGCATAAGCAGAGTATGGATTGAGAATCCATAGTACCAAATTCTATATGTTTCTTCCTGGTATTTATCAGTCAAGCTGTGCTAAGGCTTCAGTCCCCAAGATTTGTTTCAGTCAATATCTCACCTCAAACTATGAATGGTGGTGGAGAGAGAGAGAGAATGAAAACCAATATAGCTGTTACTTCCTCCCTAAGTTGTTGCTGCTGTTGTTGTTGTTGTTGTTGTTGTTGTTGTTATTATTATTATTATTATTATTATTATTATTATTATTATTATTATTATTATTATTATTATTATTCACATTTGTAACCCGCACCCATCTCACCACAAAGGGACTCGGGGCAGCGAACAGAGATTTAAAATAAATATACAATATAAATACAAAATATTACTAAATAATAACTAAATTAAATCAATATCCTGCTTAAAATAAATTTAAAAACCCATAAATTAAACTTTGATTTGATTATAAGACAGTAGGGTGCGGAGTAGATCGTGCTAGGCCGGCCAGATGAAAATAGTAAGTTTTTAAGTGCCGGCGGAACAAGCTGAGGTCTGAGATGGTACGGAGATCAGGAGGTAGGCCGTTCCAGAGGGTTGGGCCCGCCACAGAGAAGCCCTTCCATGGGAGCCGCCAACCGGCATTGCCCGGTCGACGGCACCTGGAGAAGACCCTCTCCCTATGTTATGACTGGTCTCATGGTTTGTACAGCATTCAAAGCCCCTCTTCTATTTTTTTTTTTTAAAACTACACAAATGCCATACAATAATATTTTTCATGGCCAAGTAAAGCTAGAAATGGGCCACTTATTCTGCTGGATGACGTACAATCAGCATAGGATTTGGATGGCCCATTTGAACAATTGATGCTTGTGTCTACGGAGATTCTCGGTCATCCAGGTCATGGTTGTCCCAAAATTGTTTTTTCAAGAGACAACTGGACTTTCTAGTTTTTCTTTAAAGACATTTCACTGAAGAAATTGATGCTTATGTACCATTTGCATTGTGAAGATATTGGACATAGACAATACATGCTTAGTTACATTCTCTTTGGATTCCTGCATAAGTAGTGGTTGATTTACAATTGCAACTGAGACTAGAACATCTGCTACTAAGAAAGACCATTGTTGAATAAATCATACCTGATTTTATGAGCTCTTTTGCCATCGTCATTAAGTGAATTATGTGGTCATTAAGAAAATCCATCTTTTCTCATTGACATTGCTTGTCAGAATCTGACTGGGAAAGTCACAAATGGCAATCATATGACCCCAGGACCATTGTAAACAAATGTGATTTGCCCATTAAATTCCATTGGTTGGCAGAAATAAACAATATCTTTAAATATACCTGAACTACAATTATCCACATGACAGTAGCAATGGTAGTAATGGTGGCAAGGCAGTTGTACAGAATGTACCCCTGCAAAAATAGGTAAGGAGAGAACAATCATGTTTTCATACTTGTTAGTGTATTTTTTATATATGTGAGATTTCACCTTTATTGCAGTTTTGATCAGTTTTTATGGAGGTTTCTTATCTTGTCAAATGAAAGAGTGAAGTAAAGAGTATTAATATCACACTTCAGACTCTGGCCTTTTAAGATGATATCTAGCTCCTGAGTGGCACTGACATTATAGAAGCCGAACATACTTGAAAACACAATAATCAATCTTGATGGTCATGTTGACATTTGTGGTCTTTCAGTGAGAAATGTGTCAGCTTTTTACAAGAACTTTTTTTTCTTATTGTCTGGCAGGTTATTAATGAATATGTTCATTGATCTGTGGTAATATTCACCAACTGAACTTTTAAATTATTGTGCCCTTATACTTTGGCAAGAAACCCTCTTTTTTATATTTTAACTTCCTACCTGCAGCTAATAATATGTCATAATCTAACTGAAATTCTGTTAACCTGCATGTTTGAAAGTGTATGCTTAAAATATA
The DNA here is from genome assembly GCA_039707465.1 of Rhabdophis nuchalis. Classification (NCBI taxonomy): domain Eukaryota; kingdom Metazoa; phylum Chordata; class Lepidosauria; order Squamata; family Natricidae; genus Rhabdophis; species Rhabdophis nuchalis. The sequence continues at coordinate 171,079,459 of CM077645.1, forward strand.
GCAGTTTTGACATTAAGAACTTCAGTGTATTTCAGTTTGTATGATAAGAAAAAAGGGGACTAGATTTTAATCCTATAGAAGGGGTAAAAGATGTGTAAACTGGTATTTGTGCAGACATTTCAATGCCCCTAATTTAATTTACTCTTCAAGTGAAATAGAGTGAATCAATGGATAAATATACATTCTAGAACTTTGCATCATGACTAATTCTGTAATAATGAATTACAAAGATGAGTAATAGAACTTTAACTTACTATTTGCTTTGCAACTTTTTTTTTCTAAATAAAGCTGAGTGAAAGAAAAAAATATTTTAAGAAAACAAAGATTTCATTGGTTTAACATGCATAAATTCATGTATTTGACTGCAGTTTACTAAATGACAATATGATGCTATTACTAATGATTTTATGTGTTGACAATCATTTAGGGCAGGGGTTACCAAACTTGGCAACTTGAAGACTTGTGGACTTCAACTCCCAGAATTCTCCAGCCAGCTCTGCTGGAGTTGAAGTCCACAAGTCTTCAAGTTGCTAAGTTTGGGAACCCCTGATTTAGGGCATTCGCCACTATGTGTAGTTTTACTAATGAATTGGATGTCCTGTGACTAACTTCTATTCTTGGGTGGCAATAAAAAATATCTCTGTTCTTCTCAGCCAGGCTGTTTATTCCCTATTTAAGGGAGATATTCAGCCTGTAGGTTATTTTATTCAACAACCTGACTTGTCACTTCTGACTAAACTGAACATGTGGCCAATTGATTGTACTTTTGATTTTTTTCTCCCCCCAAAATGAATAGCTAGATATAGTAAAAGTAAGAACAGCTGGGGAAAAAATCTATATCTGTATAGCGATTCATTTAATATACTGCATTTATTTATATGAGTATTTAATTGTTGGCTTTTTTTAATGGCTCCCAAGATCTATTATATTTTTAAGAAACCAAGAAGGCAACACTTCCATAGCAGCTGAATTTTAAAAGAGTACTCAAAGTGAGGCTTTTTACTTCCCCAAAAGTTTACAATATCAGGATACAATTATTGAACACTACATAATGAAGTTTCTCTACCTGCTAAATATTTGTAGATATTAATACTGATCCTCCCTTGCTAAATTACATATCACAATATCAGTTATATTACTTATCACTGAACCCATCTTAAAAACATAAGAAAAGATACATAAAATATAAGTAAAAGCATGTCAGTTAGGTTTGTTCCCAATGAAGCCTACTCCACATTCTGTGGACCTATTGGCCAAAGATAATAGGAGGAAGAAAGAACTACGAACATGCTCTTTAATGAAATAATGGATCTATCACATCCAGTGGTGGGTTTCTACTGGTTCGGACCAGTAGTAGTTTGGCAGCCTGGGTCACTGGAAACAGCAGCGACCTAGGCCTGCCACATCCCCAAACTGGTTCCATGGTTGGTGCCGTCAGGGCCGCCATTTTGTTTTTCAGTTCTGCATGTGCGCAGAACAATTTTAATTGCACTGTGCATGTGCATGCAGAGCACATCAAGCGCACACATGAGTGAACCAGCAGTAGTGCCTGCTAGAACCCACCCCTGATTACATCAGATCAAGTCTCAAGGTTTCGTTTGAACATTATTATGCTCAATATTGTGTACCATCCTCTTTTTTATATTATTTAGCTACTTTAACAAAATTTAAATGTTGATACTCATTTTTTTTTGTTTTTGAAGGGTACGGGATAGGCAAAAAATCTCTTTTACTACCATACTAAATTTTTGAAATAGTCATGGAAACATGTCCACAGCCTCTAGGAAAAGAAAGAAATAAACCACATTCCAATTTAGAGAAGTGAAAACTTTAAAAGAGGTAAAGTTCAAACAGAAAAAATTGGACCCATGTAAATTGTGTGTGTATTATTATTATTATTATTATTATTATTATTATTATTATTATTATTATTATTATTATTATTATTATTATTATTATTATTATTATATAATGAAACATGAAACCAGCATTCATACATCATAATATTTGAGGTACTGGAGCTATTTACCCTACCTATTTACTGCCATCGGACTTTGTAACCACATTGGTCAAAGCAACAGCAAAAATGTGATTAATGACATAGTTCTGAAATTTATTTCTGAAGCACAGTCACAAGTGGCCTCATCAAAGTATCTTAATTTTTTTAAAAAATATTGTCTTCTAGTCCACGGTGTGAAATGATAACTAGAAATTAAAGCCTCTCAAGCAGAAAAGAAAATATTAAACATGTAAGTAAATAAATAATAGAGAGATATAAAGGGGGGAGGATATAATTAGGATAGATTAGCAGAGGTAAGGGTACAAAAAACGATACCGGAACTTCCGCTTCCGCCCTCCATCCTGGGGGTCTTCCGTAGGGTTGGCTTGCTGGGGTCGTTCTCTTCCCATGGCGGTGGGAAAGCGACCCTTGTCTTCAGCCTAGGTGAGGAAAGGCTGGCTGCGGGGGGGAGACGCCTGTCTCCGTCTTCGCCAATGGAGATCGGAAAAGCTTTTTAATTGTGAAGAGAGCCGGACGTTCGGGTCGAAAGGCTCTCCCGAGGCTCGGCTGCAAGGCGAAGAGTGAGTGTATTTTTATTTGCTATTTTATCTCCGATGGCAGCGCTGGACTAAAAAGCTTGGAGGGGGGTGTTTTTTTCGTTAATCCCCCCCTCAGATTTAAAGCGGCGCTTTGAAATGGCTCCTCGTTCCGAGGAACGGGTTTTTTTTCTATGCGGTTTGCCTGGAACTTAGTGAAAGCGAGTGAAAGTGATTTGCGGCTTGCAACAATGTTTCTAAGTTCGATTGGCTTGCTACATTTTTTTTTCTTTGTTACTCTCTCCGGCTGGCTCCCAGTTTGGGTGGTGGAAGATGGCTTCTCTCTGCTCCTGAATGACTATTGTATTTATGGAAAATTACCAGCATCTCCTTGTGATTTGGACTTCCTCTTGCTATCAATGAAGAATTTTTTTGGATTAATTGATTCCTTGTCTGGAGTGCCTTTTTTACTATAACTATTGACTTGGAAAAGTGTTTCTCTTCTGGTTTCTGAACTTTTTACAACCCTGATTTGAAACTTTTACCTCCTGATTTGCCTCAGCGGACCCACCCAAAAAACGCCATCTTAGTGGCACTGACTTTAATAGCCAACCATGGCACAAAAATTAGAATTGGCAGGTTTGGAACAAAGATTGTCTTCTCTGGAATCTGTTATACAAACTTTGGTGCAGGAAATTAAGGCCCAGAGAGAAGAAAACAACAACTTTAAGAAGGAACTCTTGGAAACTCGGAAGCAAGTGCAGGAGAATACACAGAAGACTGAAGATCTGGAAGGGGGGCTAATTGAGGCAAAGGGAGAGCTTAAAAATGTTAACAGTGAGGTGGGGGAACTAACTGGGCATATGTCTAGGATGGACTTTGAAAGGATGTCATATTTTTTAAGATTTCAGAATATTTCTGAAGAATCTGGTGAATGCCTGCCTGAACTCATGAGCACAATTTTAGCAGACTATTTACATAAACCTAAAGATGAGATCAGGGGGGACATTGACCTAGTCTACAGAATAAACTCAGCATATGCCAGGATAAATGAAGTACCCAGAGAGATACACATTAAATTTGTTAGAAGGTCAACCAGGGAGGGAATTTTGAGGGCGCAGAGAGGGGGTCCTTTAATTTACCAACAAAAGGTGGTCGTTATTTTGAAGCAGGTCCCAAAAAAAATTAGAGAAATGAGAAGGAAATTTTCCTTCTTATCCAAAAAATTGTTTGACCACGGGATCTGGTTCAAGTGGGCGATGCCTGAAGAAATGCTGGTGTTCTGGGAAGGAGGAAGAGTGAAGATTAAAACAGTTGCTGAGGCGGAAGCCTTTCTTAAAAAACATTCCTCTGTCCTGGGGGAAGATCCAGGGGGGGCGGAGGGGGCCACGGCCCCGCCCACTGGGGGCCAGGCGGGAGAAAAAGAAGATACAATTGCCAAAAGACTTAGATCAAAAAAATGATTTTGCTTGTTTTTCCCTTTTTTTTTACTAACTTTTTTTTTATTCCTTTTGTGCCAGGATGTTTGTACATGTCTGCCATCTGAGAATTGGAAATGTATTATGTATTCACTTGTCTTTATCTTGTAGTATTATTTTGGATAAATTTCTTTACTATTGTTTTATTATGTAGCCCGGGATGGGCCAAGGACTCTGACGCAAAGGTTCTCAAAATGTCTCTGTAACCCTTACCTTACCCTCTAGAAAATTGTTAAAACTCAATAAAACTTTTTCAAAAAAAAACAAAAAAAACAATACCAATTATATTTGGGTTTGCCGAAATACCATCCCAAGGAAACATAGACCCGAAAGAGACATCTATAATAATAGAAAAGAAAGAGAGAGGGGAGGAGAGAATGAAAGGCAGATGGGGGAAAGAAGAAAGAGGTAAGGAGAGGACAATGGAAGGGACAGGAAGAGAAGGAGAGAGGGTAGGTAGGGGAAGAGGAAGAATAGGAGTAGGAGAAAGGTAAGGAAAGAAGGAAAGGAAAGGATAGGAGGAAGGCGGAAAGTAGAGAAGGGAGGGAGGTAGAAAAGAAAGGGAAAATAAGGTGGTGTTTCAACAGGAGGAAGGGATGGCAAACAAACCAACTCAAACTGTATATGTATATTATAACCTATAAAATGGAATAACAAATGTATAAGAATGGTAAATTTAAAGAAGAAAAATAAATTATATGACTATATACTTAAAATGGAATGTAAGAGAATAAAAAAATAAAAATTTTCTTTGGATAAAAAAGAAATTAAAGCCTCTCATAGAGAAAAAAAGTTGTCCTCATACAAGGCAGCAGGATTAATATTCACAATTTGAAATAATTCATTTGAGATTGGCCTACCCTTTTGAACAGAAGAATCTGCTGATTAAAGACTTTCATCGAAACAACAAAAGTATTCGACAAAACAATCTAATAAATAAATACAATCTAATAAAAACAAACAATAAAAGAGACAGTGTATCTAGCAGTTAAAACACCAGGGTAGAAAGCAAGAGACCATGAATTCAAATCCTGCCTTAGTCATGAAAGCCAGCTGAGTGACTTTGGGCCGGTCCCTCCCTCTCAGCCCTCAGCCACCTCAAAGAGCGGTTGTTGTGGGCAAAATAGGAAGAGGAAGGTATATTGCAGGGGTGGGTTGCTGCCAGCGTTACAGCTTTGTGTACACTCTGCTCGCTTCAGTCGCAGGCGCACCTGCCATACGTTGCTTGCGCATGTGCCGTTGCCTGTAAATTATTCTGTCCCAATTTCACCTGAACTGGTGCAAACCAGTAGCAACCCACCTTTGGTACATTGGCTATGTTTTCTGCTTTGAATTATTTGTAAAAATAATAAAGATGGGCTACAAATACATACATACATACATCAGTGGTGGGTTTCAAATTTTTTAGAACCTACTCTGTAGGTGTGGTCTATTTTGTGGGCGTGGCTTGGCAGTCATGTGACAGGGTGGGAGTGGCCACCTTTTAAAATGTGGTGAAACTTATTTAACAACGCTCTTGCTTAGCAACCAAAATTTTGGACTCAATTGTGATGATAAATTCTTTCTTTCTTTCTTTCTTTCTTTCTTTCTTTCTTTCTTTCCTTCCTTCCTTCCTTCCTTCCTTCCTTCCTTTCCTTTCCTTCCCGTTGGGTCACTGGCAGCGGCGGGCCAGATTTACTTCCAGGTACGCCGGTGGAACTCCCTCTCACCGGTTCTCTAAATTTCACCAACCAGCTCTCGCGAGTAGGTGCGAGCCTGCAGAAACCCACCACTGCCATACATACAGTACATACATACATACATACATACATACATACATACATACATACATACATCCCTCACTCTCACAATGCAACACTCACATGTGACATTATGACGTATAAAAGGGGGAGAGTTTAAATCCCAAAAAGATAATGCTAATTTGCTGCTGCAGATGAATGTGTTTTTAAAACAGATTTAAAATGCCTCTGTTATCTTAATTTCTAAATTTGTCCATGGATATTTCCATAAATTGGTATGCTTTTAAAGGTTTTTATCATACATATTTTTAACTTGATAGAGCTACCAAGGCTGAAAGATGTATAAAAATGATTAAAATCAGGCATACATGATTGAGTAAATGCTGGGCTATTTCTGAATTTAGCTTATAGCATTTGGCACTATAACTGCTTTTAAAGAAAAAAAAAATCTTACACTTGGATTCCATATCACAGTGATGATGCATAGAATCTTCATTTCATGTAAGCTGCTCCTGAGGAGAAAAGCAAAGATATAAATATAACAAGCAAATAAATGAATATACCTCTGATCTTATATGTTAGGAGCGCCAAAGAGATTCATGAGTAGCCTGATAATCTTCATGCTGCTTTAACCAATGAACAGAAGTCTCTTGATACCTGCCTGCCAATCTGACTAATCTATGATAAATAACTGATCTGATGCAGCATCCTTTGAAATGCAATGCCAGGGACTTGATTCAAAGCATTACCCCTGGGCTGATGCAGCTTAGACAGCCTCTATTCCATTGCAACGAAAGCCCAAGCCAGTCAGCAAGCAGTTGTAGTTGCAAAAATAAATGGGAGAATCAGCTAACAGGGATTTTCTTTGCACAATATAAACAAACGTTGCTCCTCATATATTTCTAGTTGCTTTATTTATATATTTATTTCTCTATAATCAGTTTTTTAAAGAAAAAAAGATACATATACTAGGTACAGAGCAAGAGCTGTTTCATTGCTTTAGGAGCGTGTAGTTTTTGAATTAATGTTTGAGACCATATGTCATCCAAAAAGCAAACAACATATTTATCATTCTTGAAAAACCATCTGGTAAGTTTCACAATTCATATGTTCTTTTGTTTTTCCCCTGCTGAACATACACAGCATGAGATTTTTGTAGTATCGAATGCATGAAGTGCAAGAAGTTCACATCTTAAAATACTGAAAAATATTCCTGTAATGCATAGTGCATTTCTAACACATCTGGACATGGATGGCTTTGCTTTTTTTTTAATTCAGCATTTCTTATGCTAATCACAAGTGGGAAAAAATATTGGATTCAATCGGATTTATTTGAAAATACACCATATATATATATATATATATGGTGTATATAAATATTATTTATTTATTTGAAAATACACCATATATATATATGGTGTATTTTCAAATAAATATATATATATATATATATATATATATAGTGTAGATGTCACACCTGTGCCAGGTACATGCAACGGAAATGTAAAAAATTGTAAAAAAGGATACAGAGAGAGCAGATGGGCCACAGTTATTATGTCATCCTTTATGACATAATGAGAAATATAGTAGGTAGGTCGGTCGGTCGGTCGGTCGGTCGGTCGGTAGGTAGGTAGGTAGGTAGGTAGGTAGGTAGAGGGATAGAGAGAGGCAGAAATACAATAGGTAGGTAGGTAGGTAGGTAGGTAGGTAGGTAGGTAGGCAGGTAGGTAGGTAGGTAGGTAGGTAGGTAGAGGGATAGAGAGAGAGGGAGAAATACAGTAGGTATGTAGGTAGAGGGAAAGAGGGAGAAAGGGAGTTGGTAGGTAGGTTGGGAATTATGCGGTGGTTGTGTGTATGTGTTAGTGTGTGCAAGTGTAGATCTACACACAGATTGGTTGGCCCTTTAACCAGATTGAGCCACAGCAACGTATGACCGGGAATGGCTAGTTATGAATAAATTTAATCTCTTAATTTAATATTGTCATTTAATATAGGAATGCTACCATTATACCATGATAGATATCCTTTATGGCTTAACAATTTATAATATTTTGCTAAACAGCATTTTTTTAAAAAAATTCCTTTAGTTGAATTAAATAACAACTCAAGTTGAATAAAGTTCAAATAATAGAATGTACGTTTAGTGGAGAAAAACAACAGACAGTAAAATAATCTAGTAAATTGACGGATGCAGTTATAGTGATGGTAAACTACTTTTCTTATTTGTAGAAGATAAAGATTAAATTCTTGACAGTGCCATTAAAAAACAGGGAGAGCCATAACAAATTGTGATATGCCCAGGATTTTCTACATATTCCTGGCTCAAAAGAACACTGATAAAGTTAGTTAGATATATTCTAGAAGTCCAGTCCACAAGTAGACTTAGCCAATATCTATGTCTTTGACAATTAAACAATGGTTTAATATGATGTTTCCATTATTCAGGTTATTCAGACCATACAAATGCGTTAAATTTAGCCTATATTTCCCTGTAGGTAACAGAGAATAGATTATGAGTTCTGAGTTCATGTAACTGAATTAATGCCATACACATTAATATATTTACACAATATATAAACTATATTTATATTTTAATTATCCAGATTAATGTTATTTAATTAAATTGATTTAATTCTGTATTGGATTAAAATGATGCAAAACATCATTTAGTCTAGTATAAATACCAATAAAAAGGAACTATTCTATACTGTGAACACCAACCAATATTAATAGTTATATAAATTGGGAAACAGAATAGGTTGCAGATATATTATCTTTTGAAGAAAATAAAAGTATTTTCATTTATGTTTTCTCCATGGTTAATTAGATTGGGATTTTGGTTTCAGAGAAAAATTGCATTCCCAGTGCTATAACTTTAATTCTTTATTCAGAACTCAAACTCATTAATTAGCAGTTTGTTTTCATATTGGACATATTCACAGATTTCTATTTAAAAGTGATATTCATTGCCTGTGACTTTATTTCATGTTGAATGATTTGCAGCTAGTCCTTGACCCACCACCACAACTGAGACCAGAATTTCTGTTGCTAAGCAAGGTAGTTTTTAAGTATCTCATGCCTGAAAATCAAGGACTACCTGCATTCCTTCCCTGTAAATGGAATTCATCAGATATGGCAATAATGACCGTCTCACAGCTAACTTTCCTATGATAGATGAGTAGACTTTCCTTTTGTCTCTCAATTACATTTTTATATAATAGTGGGGAGCCGCAATGCCCATGCTTGGATGCTATAATAGACGGGGCAAAACAAGAAAAAAAGAACTGCTGCTTATATATCACCATTCCCTATCAATTACAGCATTTGGAGTCCTGGACTCAGAGCTCATGCCTAAACAGATAATAGATGCCTTGGCTAGAGAGCACGAACTGACCTGGGCTAGTGTCAGTACACATAATCACAATAACTCATACTGGGTCACTCTTAAAGACAACTCAGAAGCTGCAACTAGTTCAGAAGGCAGAAACTCATGTTCTTGCTGGCTCCAACTTTGGGAGCACATAACCCCAATCTGTAGCTTGTGCTCTGGTTTCTAGTTACAATTTAAGATGCTGGAAATTAACCTATTAAGTTCTAACAAATTACAGAACCTATAAAGGACCTATTAAAGATAAAGGTTAAAGGTAAAGGTTCCCTCGCACATATGTGCTAGTCATTCCTGATTTTAGGGGGAGGTGCTGATCTCCATTTCAAAGCCGAAGAGCCAGCGCTGTCTGAGGACTTCTCTGTGGTCATGTGGCCGGCATGACTAAACAGCCAAGGCACATGGAACCCTGTTACCTTCCCACCAAAGTTATCCCTATTTTCCTACTTGCATTTTTACATGCTTTCGAACTGCTAGGTTGGCAGAAGCTGGGACAAGTAACAGGAGCTTACTCTGTTATGTGGCGCTAGGGATTCGAACCGCTGAACTGCCGACCTTTCTGATTGACAAGCTCATCATCTTAGCCACTGAACCATCAAGTCCCTATAAAGACCTTTAAATCCCTAAAGATAGTTTACATCTGGATACTTGGGACATGGATACCCAGGATCACCAGACCCAACTTGAATTAATTCAACCTACACTATCAAGGATAGGGAAAGGCAAAACTAAACAACACTGATCTTCTGTGTCAGCTCTGATGCTTTGAAATTAAGGACCTCTCTCCTGAACCTCAAACCCTGCCCTGTGTATTCTTTTCCTTTTCTGTTTGCTTTTCTGTTTTTCATTTTTCTTGTTTGCATCTACTTTCCATCAGGTGAAAATTCAGTGGTTTCCCTCATGGGGTTATATGAAGTTACTATTTTTAACTGCTCAATAGATATGTTAATGTTGTTACACTGTGTAGGCCACCAAATGCCATTCAATTAAAGCAAGTATAAGTTTAATTGCAAAATAAAATAAAATATTTTAAAATCCTATTTAATCAGGAGAAATCCTAAATCTTGAATTATAAAGGAACGCTGCTGAGCCTGGCACAGGAACATCCATGATGTAAAGAGGGGTCAGTTTGACTTTCATAAAAGCATGACCATCTTGGTGGATTGCATAGATCCTTTTATAGTGTTTTAAGAAAATGTAGAGCATTGTAGTGGCAAATGATTATAAAAGACTTTCCTATCTTTAAAAAGAGGGAAAAAAGGATACACTCAATCACTATGATATTCGCATTTGGAAAGATTACTAGGGCAGGCATGTCAAACTCAATTTCATTGAGGGCCACATCAGGGTTGTGTTTCACTTCGGGGAGGACCAAGGGGCATGGACAGGGGTATTTGTCTAGCTCAACGTCACTCATCGAGGCTCCGTTTTTGGCCGTGATGGCCTGCAGCCTTCTGCCAGTGAGAGCCGCACACAGATTCCCCAAGCCCCAATTTGCTGGTAGAGAATTATAGGAGGCCATTGCAGTCAAAAATGGAGCCTTGGAAGACCGTGTGTTGCACTCCCGAGCTCCATTTTCACTGGCAGAGGCACCATGGGCTGGTCCTTCACTATTTTCGGAGTGGGCCCACAGGCCAGATCTAAGCATCCTGAGGGCCGGATCTGCAAGTGCACCCCTGTACTAGAACAAATCACAGAGGTCAATCTTAAAAACACCATAGTAATTATCTGATGTCAGTGTCCAAATGTCCAGAATAAATGTTGCCTATTATTACCTCACGTCTTAACCCCGCAGCTTATTTAATAGACTGTGGGAATGCGCAATAGGCTATTGACTTGCAAGGTGGTTGCTAGTGCTAGATTAGTGAATCTAGTTTGCAAAGAATAGCATAAACATGCTTCAGGCTTTGGCTATTTATTTGCATTAGTTACTGGAAAACAGGGTGTGTGTGACAATTCTGAGTTGTACTCATCTAGTCATTTATCAAGATATTATGTAAATCTTTTAAAACTTGGAATCACATTTCTGAAATTCCAATGTTGGAGCATTCAGAACTTCTGGAGGCAGGTTGTTCCACTCACAGTTGTTTTAACTGTCAGAAAATTTCTCCTTAGTTCTAGGTTGCATCTCTTCTTGATTAGCTTCCATCTGTTGCTTCTTGTCCTGCTCTCAGGTGCTTTGGAGAATAGCTTGATTCCCTCTTTGTGGCAGCCCCTGAGATACTGGACCACTGCTATCATGTCATCCCCAGTCCTTCCTTTCATTAAACTAGACATACCCAATTCTAGCACCGTTCTTTGTTTTAGCCTCCAGTCCCCTAACCATCTTTGTTGCACTTCTCTGCACTCTTTCTAGAGCCTCATCATCTTTTTTTACTGCATAGTGACCAAAACTGGATGTACCAGGGCGTTATAAAATGATATTAACACTTCATGTGATCTTGATTCTATTTCTCTGTTAATGCAACCTAGAACTGTGTTGGCTTTTTTTGGCAGCTCCAGCAGAAGCTGGCTCATATTTAAGTGATTGTCCACTAGGACTCCAAGATCCCTCTCACAGTTACTACCATTGTAACTAGCAGCTGAACAGGATTTGCTATCTTCCTCTATTCATGTAGATAAATCTCAGCTTCTGATTTCTAAGATTCACATTCTGTTATCAAGACACCTTGAAAACATGAAGCAACCTCACTAATTCTCCCATTGATTTTTTTTTTTGGCATTAAACTGTGAAATACTGTATTTAGTTTCTGAAAGTAGAGATAAATGGAAACAATAAAATATTTTAAAATGAGATTCATTTATTTGGGAGTTAGGAAGAGACATGATATTTTTAAAGCTCCTATCCTGTGTTTTATTGCTAGATAGATTTACATAGAAACTACATCTTTGCTCTAAAAATGAAGGAATGCCTGCAACTTATCTTCAGCTAAATGTATAATACAGTACTTACAGCCTCAGACAGAGCTCTACTGAAATGACTGTAGCGTGATAGGGAATTAGGGTTTTATGTAACTATTCAGAAGAAGCTCCACATGATTCTGAAATAATTCAAACAGGCAAATAACATCAAAGTCTAAGAAAATATATATATCTAGTGACCAAACTTGTTCTATCACTGTTTCCAGAACAAATAAGCATTTATTTTGTGTTGCTTTTTAAAGCAGAAGATGGAGATTTTCCTTCTGACTTTGCAGCTGATATTTTTGGCATATTTGTATTCCTAGGAGTCATATTTATACATTTCATCATCAGTCAGTCAGCTGTATTTTGGTGATGAATTATTCATAACTCTAAGTAAAAAATATTAAGTATATTTTAAACATATGCATAACATTCTGGAGTTTCCCTTTGTGTATCTCACAATTCTTGAAATATTATCAAGTTTTTGAATTACACAGACAGATTCAGATCACTGAAATGATATTGCAGTATATTGTTAATTGGCTAATGAATTCTTGGTATAATTTTTAAGCTACTAAAATATATAGTGCTAAGTAAAAATATGTCAGAGTGTGGCTGCCATTTAGACAGATTCTGTCTAATGTTTTTTCACCCATTTGCCCATTGACACCATGTTTTTTATAAAACTCTTTTATCTGTTTTTCTACTGACATGAAATGAGATATTCAGGAATATTACGAAATTATCCTTTAAGAGCTAAGAAACTCTAAATGAACAGCAGTGTTAACAGGAGAACCACAATGTATCTCATGGCAGGATTAAAGAAAGACAAGTGACAAAGTTATTCAATCCTCATGTCAATGCAAGTCTACCTATTTTCACACCTTCATACTTGATTATTCTTTATTATGCAGAAATTGAACGGAAGTTTAAGAAGCTGAGAGACCAGAACTGACAAATTATTTCATTTTGAATGTTAAAAGAGCAGCACTAATTAGAAGTCTCTGAAAAGCTTCTATTGAAATACACCACTCAGAAGTTACTCAATTTCATACTGCATTGTTAAATCAGGCATCAAACTGAACCAGGTATCTTGATTCAGTTAAAGATAATACTGATTTTGGTGGACACATATTCTTCACAATTATACATTTGAACTGACTTTCCTTTTTCAAATGGCATAATTTGAATTTCAAGCCATTTTTCAAATGGAACCCCAATTTTGAATCAGTACTAGCTGATTCACATTCCTCTAGCGGTTGCATCAACTTTTTAATAAAATTCAAACTGTTGGTTCTAATTTCTGAAGTTACCAAATTGTGAAAAATCTACTCTGTTTCAGAGGTCTTCTGTGTGCTCCAATTTTCTAAGCTTACTTGGTTTACTACTGACAAGAAGCGCAGGTGCACTGGTGACATCTAATCTTTCGTCGTACTAATAGAAGCTCACTATAGTAATATAGTCTCCATTTCTATCAAGCCTGTATTAACTCTTAGAACTCATGTAGATAGATTTTTGCCATAGTGGTTTGTCTCTAAACTGGAGCTTCAGGTATTCCAGTGATGGATGTCATCTATCTACTGCTTCTGTTCCCCTTCTATTCTTTCTTTCCATGTTTCCCAACATGAGACTCTTCTCCAGAGAGCTAGGTGTTCACATAATGTGTCAATTTGTGTCTGCAATTTGTACTTTAAGTGAAAACTCTGGTTGATTCATTCAGGTGTTCATGTCCTTATTTTTTTAGATGTCCATGGTATTCTTCCAATTTTATCCATACCAGAGTTCAAAAGTGTCAGTAGTCTTTCCATTCTTCAAGGTCCAACTTTCGCTTCTGCTGTACCACAGGGAATACATTTGCTTGCACAATACTGATCTATTACAGGTGAGTGAGTGAGAGATAGCTTAGTTCCGATAGTTTGTGTGAGAGAAACAGGTGAAGAGAGCCTGTACCTAATAGTTGTCAGACTTTATGGTTGTCATAGATAGGAGAGTACTTCAGTTTGGCAAGATTATATCTATAAGTCTGCATTAATAAAGAAATCCACTTGAAAGAAAGGTGTCTTTCTTAGTTCAAATATCATTTCCAAAGATTTCATGTCTGTTCTACCATGTGTTGGCCTGCAGTGTATGTCTGATTGCTTATTCCTTTACAGTTGTTGGTTGGTTCTAAAAGGCAGCAGCTATCTACCATTTCAATAGCATCATTGCCAGTTTTAAGGGTGTTGTGCTATATTTGGTTCATTTAATCTTTTTTTGCATTTAATCTTAGTTCCGTTGTTTTGATTCTGCTCCTTGGGTTTTATTACTCGTGCTTGCAGATTCTTTGCATTTAGTGCCACGGTAGCATCGGTTATTGATATTTCTTCCTCCAATTTAAAAAAGAAATACTCTTTTCTACTTCTAATCCAGCTTCTCTTAATATAGTTTCTAATCCATTCTCTGCAAATTAAATTTTGGAAAAATTAAAATGCACATGGATCTTTCTTATAATCAAATCCTAAATATGCACAAAGAAATGGAAACACAAAATAATATCCAAAATGAATGAATTATTTCTCATTCCACTGTTACTAATCTCTGAATCTATGTTTCAAGAAAAGCAATTGCTTATTTACTTCTGGGTTTAACAAAATTCCATCATATTTTGTGTGTACACTACTAACAATATTATGAATAGCATTAAAAAAATAGGAAACCATACATTTTAATGGTCGTACATATCTCTGATATCATTTTCTAATACTCATTGCGCAGGAAACACGATGGGCCAAAAGCCATCAATCTTGAAGTTGTACCAGTGCCTTTTCTTATACACAATATTCTGAAAGTTGCTGTGTATAAATGGGAGCTCAGTCTTCACCATCTGACAGCTTCTTCTAAGCATTCCCAGTTGTGCCAGCAAAAGCAGCTGTGGAATAGAGGCAATGGGGAATAGAACGATTGCCTATGAATGAGCAGAAAGTGTGAAGAACTGGAAACTTAGTTTTCTCCAAATGCTCTGACACCTCTGCAGTCAGCAACATCAGTGAAAGATGTTTCTTCCATTCTTCCAAATTACATTTAATTGTACATGTCCCCTTATTAAGAGAGATAGGTGTGAAGAGTAGCAATAAATAAATGTCACTGAGCTAATAATAGAACATTGCATGTCTTATTCTATTTGGGGGGAGAAGATATTGGAGGAAACATTATCATAATGCAGATGCTTCAAATATTCTTTGGTTCACATTCGGTTTCTCTATACATGAACTAAGTTGTCCAGTTATATAACTCCTTTGAGATCTAGCATATTGTGCAATGTACTGAAAGCTTTCCGCTTTATCCATTTTATAGTATATGCAATTTAACAAGCTATTTTATTAGTTAAAAAACAAGCTATGTTTGGCTTTTGCAACCCCTATTATCCCCTCTCTTCCTGTAAACAATTGCACCTTGAATAATCTTATAAACAACATTTAGAATTAGAATTTAAAGTTAAATGAATCACAAGAGCAAACATGTTTTTGAAAACATTGAAAAGTCATCTGAGTCAGATTCCTAATGTTTGTTCAACATAGCTCCACTGCTAAATCTCATATATTGGTTTATTTCCCTGTAAAGAGTCTCCCACACTTGAGCTTTTATTTGTTGCACGTTTCTAATTCTCAATTTTGCTTCTTGAAGACAAGACACGGACTTGGGACCAGACTTGAGGTAGAAGCAAAACCCATTACGTGGTTAGTAATAATGGCAAAAGAAACTTGATAGAAGCTGATAACAAAATGCCTAGCACTTTAAAAACATTTAGAGACATTTTAAAACATTTAGACATCTTTGTCTTTCCTGTGTATTCTACTGGCATTTGCTACTGTCATATAAACCAACAATTTAAGTGTAGGCTAGGCTTGAAAAGGTTCCTGCACTTAAGAGATATAACCAGGTATGGGTTGCTGCTGGTTTTACTACCAGTTTGCAACCCATGTGTGCACTGTTCAATGTAAATTGTGACTACACGTGCACTCACTGAAATCCAAAATGACGGTGGCCCAACAGCAGCGAGGGAATTGGTTTGGGGGCATGGCAGGTCTGGCTTGCTGCCAGTTCCTCAACCCAGACCTGCTCCCACTACAGGTTCGGCCGAACCGGGCTGAACCAGCGACAAACCACCTCTGAATATAACCCTATTGTTTAACCTGCATAAAGCTGATAGGAGTGTTTGTTTGCTGGCACTGAGGTACTTAGTATGAATGTACTTCTAATCTTCAATTATACAACTCAGGACAAACAAGAAACCAGAACCAGTTTCTAGAAACAGTTTAGATATAAATGGGGATTGTTTTTGGTAATTATAACCAAGTTTATAAGAGGCAGTGAACAAGTGGTACTGGTTAGCTCTAAAATATTCCCAGGTATTAATATCATACTGAATTGATCAGAAGTTCCCTAGAGTCTTCATTTTCCCTTTTTTAAAGATAGGAGTAACATTGAATTTCCTTCGATCATCTGATACATTGCTATTCTCCTGTTTTATTGAAAGACTAGCCGTTCCAGGCCACGCGTTGCTGCGGCCCAGTCTGGTTAAATGGCCAAGCAATCTGTGTGTAGATCTACACCTACACACACAAATACGTACACACAACCACCGTATAACCCCCAACCTACCTACTTCTGTATTTCTCCCTCTCTCCCTCTACCTACCTACCTACCTACCTACCTACCTACCTACCTACCTACCTACTGTATTTCTCCCTCTCCCTCTCTATTCCTCTACCTACCTACCTACCTACCTACCGTATTTCTCCCTCTCTCTATCCCTCTACCTACCTACTGTATTTCTCCCTCTCTCTATCCCTCTACCTAACTACCTGTATTTTTCTCTCAGAGTATCTAAATATCTAAATATGTCATAAAGGATGACATAATACCTGTGGCTCTCTGTATCCATCCATCCATACCTTTTTTATAATTTTTTACATTTCCATTGTGTGTACCTGGCACAGGTGTGACATCTACACAATTTATATATATCATTGGTGCTGTATTTCAAAGGAATGTTGTGTAAAAATTTGGAAGCAATCAGTATAGTACTTTCGGAGATTAGCGATTTTGAACAAACTCTTGTTACATTTTTATTTATATAGATAAATACATAAGCAGTCACTTAAACCATCTGCAAGTTCCCTCAGAAAACTAGGATACAAATTCAACTGGACCAATAGGCATAAACTGAGTCAAAGTAATAGTTATTTTTTAATCAAACTCGAGCTTCAATATTGCCCATTCATTGTGTTCTTCATAATTTTCTGTTTAGGAATAAGATTTGGATAACTCCATTTTCCCTAAGCAGCTGATTCTTTTCTTTTTCTTTTCTTTGAAGTCCAAAGCCTTTTTTTTTTTGTTATTCTTAGCATCTTTCATTCTACATTTGTGCTTTCCTTACAAAAGCTCCAGTTTCAGAATACTTAACCAGTCTGAACTTTTCATTGTTATCTGGTTCTCTTCCATTTTCTATTATGAGCCTTTTTAAAGTTTTTTTTCTTAACTAAGCTTTTTGAATAGCCATATTACCTTCTCTCCCTGATGCTCATTTTTTTTCCTCTGTGGAATCATTTAGTACTGTACTTTTAGTACCTTCTTATTTAGGAACTCCCAGACATGTTGAGTTTCTTTTCCCATTAGTATTTCTTGTCATGGAATCCTACTTACCACGGCTCTGGGCTTACTGAAAGGAACATAATGGCTTTAATATGCAGGAACAAGATTTGGAAACAGACTGTTCTAGTGGTGTTTGTAAAATCTCCCAAGCTGCTAATAACTAAGAAGTAATGCTTCCTCGGTCTGTTTTATATTTGGTCCTTTAACGCACATGCCGTTTATGTTAAAGGTCTCTTTTAATGTAGCCATTTTCATTTTCAATTCTTGCGATGACTGACATTTCATCTCAGGAGCAACTGATGCCACCAACTCTGTCCAACATCATTTATCATTCAGATCACTTCCTCTGTTTTCCTATCCTTCTCTAATATATTTTTACAGCCTCTGCAATTTACAACACTGGAAGAAGGACAACAGGCGGGGGCAGGGGAGGAATAATCATTGTATGCATAAAGCTGATTAACAGAATACACATATCCTTGCAATTTGCCACATAGTTGGGGCTGTCTCATTATTTTATGTTTCTCAATTCATACTTGCATCATAGCAAAGGAGGCCCATTTTATAACAAAATGTCATTGCCAAGTCTTTAAAAAAAAACCCATTGTTTGGGCTGAGTAAGTTGGCTATTTTTCATACCAGCTTCTAGATTTCTGTGCCAATGTATCTATTTTTGACTGCTTGTTGTCACTGTGATTTCTTTTATGGCGAAGACTTTCAGACAAAATGATCCTGCTATTTACCAGGATAAAAAAGAAATGGAAGAAGTTTGAAACTATTTACAGACATAGATAATTGTATTATAAGACCTTTCTAAATGAAATTCCCATTGTGATTAAAGACCCTTGAACCTAAGATTTTTCACATTTTCTCAACATCATTCATGCATTACATTCAAGTCAGAGAAATGAACAACTGTCGATATGTGTGTGTGTGTGTTAGTTTTATGAGCTGATCAATAAATAAATCAGAGAAACCAGAATAGATCTATTTCGAGCTTATTAGCTCTCATCAGCTGGCCATACCCTTTACTAGGACTCGAACCGGGGCTGTATTGCATATCAGGCAGGAGCCTAGCAATTCAGCCAAGCCGGCTCTCCCTTATTGCATCAGCTGAGAGAGGGGTATTTAGTATAGGTAATTTTTTTCACAACATCCTGTTAGGGCCCCATTAAGGGAGGAGACAAATTCTCTTTCTGAAGGTATAAAATATTGTGTGAACATCTGTGTACATGTATTTAAATCTTATTAGATTGCACATGAGGTTTTAGGATTAAACCAAATTTTGTCTAGAGAGCAAACTTGACTTTCCATCTTTTAAAATTAGATGTTACTTTAAAAGCCTTTCATCAAACCCTGTTTATATCAACTTTTATTTACTGGGATAAAAAGAAATCTAGAAGCCCCTAAAAAAGGGATACAATTGCTGCTCTGACATATGCTGCAACATATTGAGGAGCATCAGGTGCCACAAGACTCCAACTGGGAACCCTGCCAGAAAAGACAACCTTCACAACTGCATTGTGGGAAGACAAAAATAGTTGGCAGCCACTGAGAAAAACAGAACATGAAGCTGGTATGTTTCCCCTGCCTTGGATGACCATAAAGTGAAGAGGCCTTTCTATGAAAGTCTGAAATGCCAAGAATGAATAGCACAGTTTGCCCACCCTCTCAGCCCTGGTATTCCAGGTGTCTTTATAGACAACATCCCGACTCGACTACTGCAATGCTCTCTACATGGGGCTTCCCTTGAGGTGCACTCAAAAGCTACAGTTAGTTCAGAATGCAGCCGCGCGGGTGATTACGGGAGCTTCGAGGCACTCCCATATAACACCAATCCTGTGCGAGCTGCACTGGCTTCCTGTGGTCTTTTGGGTGCGCTTCAAGGTTTTGACGACCATCTTCAAAGCGCTCCATGGCTCGGGACCTAGTTATATGCGAGACCGTCTCCTGCCCCATATATGCCTTAGACCGATACGCTTCCACAGAGAGGGCCTTCTCAGGGTGCCGTCGGCCGGACAATGCCGACTGGCGACACCCAGGGGAAGGGCCTTCTCTGTGGCGGGCCCTGCCCTGTGGAACGACCTACCCCCAGAACTTCGTACCATCACCGACCTCCGCCTCTTCCGCCAGTGTTTAAAAACATACCTCTTCCATCAAGCTGGCCTAACATAGCCTCCGCTGGGACTAGCCATAGATAGTTTTAATTCGGGGATTTTAATTGGTTTTAGCACAGGATGGGGAACTAATAGGTTTTTAAATTTTGTATTGTGTTTTTTGTATGTATTTTAATTTCCTGTGCGCTGCCCTGGGTCCTCTTGGAGAAGGGCGGGATATAAATTTAATAAAATAAAATAAAAAAATAAAACCTAACTTTATACCCTATTGGATTTTATTCTTGGATAGTAGACTTTATATATTGCATGTTTATATAATAGCTGGATTAGGTATTTATTACAGAGAGAATATTTGTAACTCAAGCTTGATCTGTAAGATCTTTGGTGTTCTCTGATCTTGGCTGTTTTGTTCCAGACATTTCATTACCAAACTACTTAACTTCTTCAGTGCTAGTAGGGAGTGAGGTTTGCTCCCATTTTATATACTACCGGCTTCCCCTGCCAGTGTTTATGGGAGGGGTCTTTGTGGTCTCTTGATTGGGCTGTTGTTTACTATTAGCTTGTTTGTTTGAGTTGCTACCAACCTGTGGTGGAATGCAACTGGTTTAACAACGGGTTCGGTGAGTGCATGCTTTGCACATGCACGTGTGCTTTCCAGGCATGTGCGCCTAGCGCGTGCTTTGAGTGTGCATACAGTGTTTAACATCACCTATTTTAAGGTTAAAAACGTACCTTCTATATCAGCGCCAGTGAGTAAAACTGATGCGTGGCAATCCGTTTTGCCACATGAATCAGCTGAGCTAAAAACCAGGGAAATATAGAGCAAGAAAGGGCAGGGGCGGGACGGCGGGGCCAACTTCTCACCAGAGTAACCTGTTCGCCCAAACCGGTCTGAACTGGCTGAATCCCAACCCTGCTACCAACCCACCAACCCACTAGTGCAGGGGTCTGCAAAGTTGGCTCTTTTAAGACTGGTGGACTTCAACTCCCAGTGTTCCCCAGCCAGCATAGCTGGCTGGGGAATTCTGGGAGTTGAAGTCCACCAGTCTTAAAAGAGCCAACTTTGCAGACCCCTCCACTAGTGTATAAAATGAAAGTAAACCCCACTCCCTATTAGCACTACTAGCAATGTTACCTAATTTGGTAATGAAAAGTCTGCAATAAAAGAAACAAACTCAGACCTGGTAGGTATTAATTGTATTACATTGGTTTACAGTTTTCCTGGATTTTTTTAATTTTGTTGGCATATCTTTGTTGCTTTCAGACCTGCTCAGAAAGCATATTATTGGGGAGAGGGGATACCAGACAGACTATAAAAATGTATGACTGCATTAAATTTGTTTTAGTAGCAGTTAACTGGATCCTGAGATTCTAACTGGTTATAAAGCAGAAGTCAATTGTTGTAATCTAAGTGATTCTGGTTATCATTAGCATAGATTAGTACAGCTTTTCCCAACTCAAGACCATAAATGTGTTGATCTTGTAACTGGCAAAATTGCCAACCGGTGTCTGGAAGTTACAATCCCAATATATGTGTAAGAAAGCTACTACATAGTACTACATAAACCATTTCATAATTCTACCTCTAGTATTCTCTGTCTTTTAAGAAGCATTCCTGTCTGAAAACTGCTAATGATGACTTAGTGCATCTTACAAATAAGAGGAATATAAAGATGCAAATTCAGCTGAATTATCATTATGCCATCTGGTGCTTTTACCTTTCTTTATTTTGTTCATCCAGAACAGCTAGTTGATTATATTTCTTTGGTCAAAGCTGGAATGGAAAAGCTTTCAAAATTCATTTAAAGAGGTCTTTGGGGAAATAAGGAGGTCAGCACAAGATCAGAAAATTTCTTACATGCATAACCATGAACAAATACTGGAAGAAAAGATGAAGGGGGTATGTTGTTGTTTTGAAGGGAAGGTCAACCAATTCTTCCAAAAAGCTTTTGTTTCTAATTTCTGTTCTACAAGGAATTCAAATAAACCCACTTGCAGTGTTTTCAGAACTCTGCCCAATTATTTTAAACTTAAAAATGACTGAAAAAATATAGTTTGAGAAGGATGAATAAATAGGAGTATTCTTTATAGTTATGTAACAAAGAAATTATCTGAGTTGGAAATAAATATTGATTTATCCAACACATATTAACTTAGAAAGATAGCCGTTTGTCTGATGAGTTGCAGAAAAGGCTTTTCAACTTGAGAGAAATTATTGTATCATATAGTATTTTGCCTAGCATCTTTTTTTTTTTATTATTATTAAATTTATACCCTGCCCTTCTCCTTGTTAGGACCCAGGGCGGCGCACAGGCATTATATAAAACCATAAATACAATATACATCAATTAAAAATATATTAAATTAATTCACCCGTGCTAAAACCCGTTTATTAAGACCATAATCAAATTATAATTTATATTTAAAAGTCAGACGCGGGGGGCTATCCTAGGCCGGCTTGTTGGAATAAATACGTCTTAAGACATTGGCGGAAGAGGCGGAGGTCCGAGGTAGTGCGAAGGTCGGGGGGTAGGTCGTTCCAGAGGGCCGGGCCCGCCACAGAGAAGGCTCTTCCCCTGGGTGTCGCCAGCCGGCATTGCCCGGCCGACGGCACCCGGAGTAGGCCCGCTCTGTGGGAGCGGACCGGACGAAGGGATGTATGGGGCAGGAGGCGGTCTCGTATATAGCTAGGCCCCGAGCCATGGAGCGATTTAAAGATGGTGGTCAACACCTTGAAGCGCACTCGAAAGGCCACAGGCAGCCAGTGCAGCTCGCGCAGGAGAGGTGTTACGTGGGCTTGCCTAGAGGCACCCATAACCACCCGCGCGGCCGCATTCTGCACTAACTGCAGCCTTCGAGTGCACCTCAAGGGGAGCCCCATGTAGAGAGCGTTACAGTAATCCAGCCGAGATGTCACGAGCGCTTGAGTGACTGTGCGAAGGGCCCCCCGGTCTAGTAAGGGGCGCAACTGGCGTATCAGGCGAACCTGATAGAACGCCCCCCTGGCCACGGCCGCCACATGGTCCTCCATGGACAGCCGGGAATCCAGAAGGACGCCCAAGTTGCGCGCCCTCTCCACGGGGGCAAGATGTTCGCCCCCAATGGCCAGTGTTGGATTTATCTGGCTAAACCGGGGTGCCGGAAACCACAGCCACTCGGTCTTGGACGGGTTGAGTTTGAGTTTGTTACTACCCATCCAGATCCGTACGGCCTCCAGACACCGGGACAGCACCTCGACGGCATCGTTGGGGTGGTTTGGGGTGGATATGTAGAGCTGGGTGTCATCAGCGTACAGATGGTACTCCACCCCAAAACCACGGATGATCTCGCCCAGTGGCTTCATGTAGGTGTTGAACAGAAGTGGCGAGAGGACCGACCCCTGAGGAACCCCACATGTGAGGGGCCTCGGGGCCGACCTCTGCCCTCCTGCCAACACCCATTGCGACCGACCAGAGAGGTAGGATGAGAACCACCGTAAAACGGTGTCTCTCAGCCCCAACCCCCCCAATCGGTGCAATAAGATACCATGGTCGATGGTATCGAAAGCCGCTGAGAGGTCTAACAGGACCAGGATAGAGGAGCAACCTCTATCCCGAGCCCTCCAGAGATCATCCACCAACGCGACCAATGCCGTCTCGGTACTGTGACCGGGCCGGAAGCCGGACTGGCGCGGGTCTAGATAATCAACTTCCTCCAGATGTCGAGGGAACTGTTGAGCCACCACACTCTCAACAACCTTCACTAAAAAGTGAAGGTTGGAGACAAGACGATAGTTCTCTAATAAAGCCGGGTCCAGGGATGGCTTCTTGAGGAGGGGCCTCACCACCGCCTCTTTCAAGACGGTAGGCAAGGACCCCTCACTCAGAGATGAATTCACAATACCCTGGAGCCAGCCTCGTGTCACCTCCCAGGATGCCAGTACAAGCCAGGAGGGGCACGGGTCCAATAAACATGTGGTGGCCCTAAGGTTCCTCCGCAACCTGTCCATATCCTCGGTAGTAACAAAGTCGAACTCCTCCCAAGGCGTTATCTCAAGACCAGCACCGGGCATCTCGACCGGGCCACTAGTGGAGGGCAGCTCGTTCCGAATCTGAGTGATTTTGTCCTGCAGGAAAACTCCAAATTCCTCTGCTCGACCCTGCAGAGGGGCTTCCCGCGGCCTCAGATGAAGGAGGGAGCGGGTCACCCCAAACAGGGCGGCAGGGCGGTTTTCCGCGGATGCGATAAGGGTGGCACAATACTCACGTTTGGCCACCCTTAGCGCCACTAAGTAAGTCCTAATATGGTCTCTCACTAGTGTTCGGTCAGATTCGGATCGAGAAGATCTCCACCTACTCTCTGGGCGTCTCTTGCGGCGTTTCATCTCCTGAAGCTCCTCGGTAAACCAAGGAGCCTGGGTGACTCGACGCCGCATGAGAGGCCGCAAGGGCGCGACTCGGTCCAAGGCCCCCGTGGCCGCACTATACCATGCGGCCACTAGGTCCTCAGTCGAGCCGCGGGGCAGGGATACAGGTACTGGCCCAAGCTCCCTCTGGAACCTTTCCGGGTCCATCAGGCGCCTGGGGCGGAACCAACTTGGTGTTTCCGGTTCCGCCTCCCCGCGGTGGGGTGTGACGGTTGGAAAGTCTATCCGAAGGAGAGAGTGATCTGTCCATGACAAGGGTAAGATGACTAAATCCCCTGTTCCTAGATCACTAATCCAGTGTCCAGAGACAAAAATCAGATCCAGCGTGTGTCCTCCCTCGTGAGTGGGGCCCTGAACTACTTGGGTCAGGTCCATGGCCGTCATGGAAGCCATGAACTCCCGAGCCGCCTCGGATGTTTCGCCCGCCGATGGCAGGTTAAAGTCCCCCATGACTATAAGTCTGGGGGTCTCCACTGCCATCGCGGCGATCACCTCGAGTAGCTTGGGCAGGGCTGCTGTTACATAGCGGGGAGCCAGGTATACAATCAGCAAGCCCAACTGCCTCCCTAGGCCCCACTTCACGAAGAGGGACTCACAGCCGGTCGTCTGAGGCACAGTGGTCTCCTTCGGCTCCAGACTTGTGATGCACTATAACAATATAGTCCATCTTGTGATGCACTATAACAATACAATCAGAGTTAAGAAAGATCCTTACAAAGAGAATATTCAAGGCATGAATTCATTTCATACTTTTTAGATGTCAGGGTTCTATAAACTTTAGAAGAGTCTGAAGAAGCAATCCAGAATTTTCAAATATCGGGGACCATAATTTTTCATATATAAATCTACCGCAGACTTTATTCATTGACAAAGATGCTTGATAAAAGATATTTTATGACTTTGGAAAGAAATCTCAACTGGCAGAAATAGATATATTTTCCTTATGTATTTATTGCGTTATTCAGATAAATCCGATTTAATTTAATTTCAGTTTTGTTAATGGTTTATGTTACATTCCTGAAGAAAATGTCTATGGAGATAGACGTTTACCAATCATCCAAGTCATGGTTGTCCCCAAAAGGTGCTTTTCAAAAGGCAACTGGACATTCTTGGGGTGGGGGTTTCTCCTTGAAAAAGGAAATACTTCTTCAGAATAGCTGTGGAAGTGCAATGGTTAGAATGCCCACAGACAGGAGTTTGATCCTGACTGACTCAAGGTTGACTTAGCCTTCCAAGGTCAATAAAATGAGGTTGGAGGGGGCAATATGCTAATACTGTAAACTGCACAGAGAGTGCTATAAAGCACTATTAATTGGTATATAGGTCTAGGTGCTATTGCTAGGATATCTTTGATAATACAACCTAGCCACCATTTTTCTATGAAAATATTATCACTAGAAGAATAAACTACTGGTTTTTATCTTGCTATTTTGTCTTATACAACTTGATTCTGCAACACACTACTGTTCAAAATAGAAAGTATAGTTATGGATCTTTCCACCGTCCAAGTAAAACTTTGGAAGAAGCTTCTAATTGAAATTGTTAGAGTTATCTGTACTTTAAAAATTGTTAAGAGAAACACCATTAGATACAGATGTAGATAGATATCTATATAAATAAAAATGTAAAATAGTTTGTGCAAAGCCTCCTTGGCCTGCGAGAGTCTCCCCTCTCGCAGGCCTGGCCCTCTTGTTTATCACGGGCCCACCTCGAGGACGGATTGATTATTCCTGAGAGGTGGGCGAAGCGCAGGTTGAGGGGTTTTTTAGGGAGGTTTTTAATGCGGGTTTTAGGGGGTTCCAGGGAGGAGGAGGGAGGGTATGTACAGTTAGAGAGAGAGGGCCAGGCCAACAGGCGACGGAAGGAAGCGGAAGAATCCGTGAGGGGGGGAGGAACACGAGTCGTTCCGGCGGAGGGCATTTCCATTCAGAAGGTCGTGGGGAGAGGCAGGTCCGAGGGGAGGCAAGTTCCATCCTCCCGGTTGGGGACACGTGGCCGTTGGTTGCAAACGGTCAGGTGCCACAACCCCCGCAGGCTAGGTGGTCAGGGAATACAGAGCCAGGGCCTGAGGCTGATGTTCTGTAACGCCAGGTCCATTGTCAACAAAGCCCCCCTCATCCATGACCTTGTGTCAGAGGGGGAGCCGGACCTGGCTGGAATAGCGGAAACCTGGTTGGGCCACGAGGGTGGACTCCCCCTCGTTGAAATGTGCCCACCAGGCTACCGCGCTTTTCATGAGCCCCGGGCCCTAGGTAGGGGTGGTGGGGTGGCGGTCATAATAAAGGAAGGTCTTGAGCCGAGAGAGACCATTGTGCCACAGACCACCGGTTGTGAGTCCCTCTGCGTGAAGTGGGGCCTAGGGAGGCAGTTGGGCTTGCTGGTTGTATACCTGGCTCCCCGCTATGTAGCAGCAGCCCTGCCCGAGCTCCTGGAGGTGATCGCTACGGTGGCAGTGGAGACCCCCAGACTTTTGGTCATGGGGGACTTTAATCTGCCATCGGTGGGCGAATCATCCGTGGCAGCTCGGGAGTTCATGGCTTCCATGACGGCCATGGACCTGACCCAATTAATTCAAGGCCCCACCCACGAGGGTGGACACACACCGGATCTCATCTTTGTCTCTGGCCAATGGAAGAGTGATCTGGGTACAGGGGATATAGTCATCACGCCCTTGTCATGGTCAGACCACTCACTTCTCCAGCTCGACTTTCCGACCGCTGCTCCCCTCCGCGGGGAGGCGGAACCAGAGCCACCGATCTGGTTCCGCCCCAGGCGCCTTATGGACCCGGATGGGTTCCAGGCGGCGCTTGGGCCACTTCCTGTATCCCTGACCCACGCCCCGATGGAGGACCTCGTGGCCGCATGGAATACTGCGACCACGGGGGCCTTGGATCGGGTCGCGCCCTTGCGGCCTCTCTTGTGGCGACGTGTCGCCCCGGCTCCTTGGTTTACCGAGGAGCTGAGGGTGATGAAACGCCACAAGAGATGCCTAGAGAGAAGATGGAGGTATACCCGTTCTGAATCTGACCGGACACAAGTAAGAGCCCAGTTACGGACTTACATTGTGGCGCTGAGAGTGGCCAAACGTCATCATTGTGCCACTCTCATAGCATCCACAGAAAACCGCCCTGCCGCCCTGTTCAGGGTGACCCGCTCCCTCCTTCAACAGAGGGTGCGGGAAGCCCCGCTACAGGGCAGAGCAGAGGAATTTGTGACTTTTCTGCAGGAGAAAATCGCTCAGATACAGAACGAGCTAGCCCCCATTGATGGTCCAGTGGGATGCCACGAGACAGATCTTGTTTGGGAAGAGTTTGACTCCGTTGCTTCCGAAGATATGGACAGGCTACGTGGGCGACTGCGAGCCACCACATGTTTATTGGACCCGTGTCCCTCCTGGCTTGTACTGGCATCCTGGGAGGTGACACGAGGCTGGCTCCAAGAGGTTGTCAACGCATCCTTGAGTGAGGGTTCCTTGCCTGCTTCCCTAAAAGAGGCTATGGTGAGGCCCCTCCTTAAGAAGCCCTCTTTGGACCCAGCTTTATTAAACAACTATCGTCCAGTCTCCAACCTTCCCTTTTTGGCGAAGGTTGTTGAGAGTGTGGTGGCACAACAGTTTCCCCGTCACCTGGAGGAAGTTGATTATCTAGACCCGCGCCAGTCCGGCTTTCGGCCCGGGCATAGCACTGAGACGGCATTGGTCGCGTTGGTCGATGATCTCTGGAGGGCCAGAGATGGGGGTTGTTCCTCTATCCTGGTCCTATTAGACCTCTCGGCGGCTTTTGATACCATCGACCATAGTATCCTATTGCATCGGCTGGGGGGGTTGGGGGTGGGAGGCACCGTCTTACGGTGGTTCTCCTCCTACCTCTCTGGCCGATCGCAATTTGTGTTGACAGGAGAGCAGAGGTCGACCTCGAGACCCCTCACATGTGGGGTGCCTCAGGGGTCGGTCCTCTCGCCTCTCCTGTTTAACACATATATGAAGCCGCTGGGTGAGATCATCCGTGGTTTTGGGGTAGAGTACCATCTGTACGCTGATGATACACAGCTGTACATTTCTACCCCAAACCACCCCAACGATGCCGTAGCGGTGATGTGCCAGTGCCTGGAAGCCGTGCGGATCTGGATGGGAAGTAACGGACTCAGGCTCAACCCGACCAAGACCGAGTGGCTGTGGTTTCCGGCTGCCCGATTCAACCAGCTGACTCCATCGCTGGCCGTAGGGGGCGAACATCTTGCCCCTGTGGATGGGGCGTGCAACTTGGGTGTCCTCCTGGATGCCCGGCTGTCCATGGAAGATCAAGTGACAGCCATGGCCAGGAGGGCGTTTTACCAGGTTCGCCTGGTTCGCCAGTTGCGCCCCCTATTGGATCGGGACGCCCTTCGCACAGTCACTCATGCTCTCGTGACATCGCGACTGGACTATTGTAACTCTCTCTACATGGGGCTCCCCTTGAGGTGCACCCGGAGACTTCAGATGGTTCAGAATGCAGCCGCGCGGGCAATCTTGGGTACCTCCAGATTTGCCCACATAACTCCACTTCTGCGCAAGCTGCACTGGCTGCCTGTCGTCTTCCGGGTGCGCTTCAAGGTATTAGTCATCATTTTTAAAGCGCTCCATGGCTCGGGACCTAGCTATCTGCGGGATCGGATACTGCCGCATACATCCTCACGGCCGATTCGCTCCCACAGAGAGGGACTTCTCCGGGTGCCGTCCACTAGACTCTGTCAGCGGGCGACGCCCAGGGGAAGGGCTCTCTCTGTGGCGGGCCCAGCCCTCTGGAACGACCTTCCCCCCGACATTAGAACAACCACGGACTTCCGCTCCTTCCGTCTGAAATTGAAGACTCATCTTTTCCGTTTGGCCGGCCTTGGTTAGCCTCTCTCTACAGGGTTTAGCTGTTTTTAATTGGGTATTTTAGTAGATTAAGGGGATTTTAGCACAGGCTCATATTTAATTTTTTCTTAACTGTATGTGTATATTGTATTGTGGTTTTAGTTTCCCTGTGCACCGCTCCGAGTCCCTATGGGGAGAGGAGCGGTCTATAAATTAAATTATTATTATTATTATTATTATTATTAAAGCCGCTAATCTCAGAAAGTACTGGACCGATCGACACCACATTTTCACACAATGTTCCCAAGGACTTCTGATGATATAATACATACCATTTTTGTGGCTGGCACAGGTGTGTCATGTGCATGGTACACAAACGTAAAATGTAGCTACTTGTGAGGTTTTCACCTCCCTGTAGCTCCTCCCACCCGGCTGCTTCTTATGATGCGTCATGCACGCACCCCTCACATTTCCAATAGTTATTTCCTCAGCAACCGAATAAGCTTCCAATGTTCCCTCACACATAGCACACTCCCATGTGGGCCAGGCAGACTTACTAGGCTGAAAACAAGATGCAGGGCATAGCACACTCCCATGTGGCCCAGGAAGACCTACTAGGCCAAAAACAAGATGCAGGGCTTGGCACACTCTCATGTTGCCCACGAAGACCTACTAGGCCCAAAACAAGATAAGAGGGAGAAATACGGTAGGTAGGTAGGTAGGTAGGTAGGTAGGTAGGCAGGTAGGCAGGTAGGCAGATAGGTAGGTAGGTAGGTAGGTAAACATAGAAAGAGGGAAAAATACAGTAGGTAGGTAGGTAGGTGGATAAACATAGAGGGAGAAATAAGGTAGGTAGGTAGGTAGATAAACATAGAGAGAGAGGGAAAAATACAGTAGGTAGGTAGGTAGGTAGGTAGAGGGATAAACATAGAGAGAGGGGAAAATATAGTAGGTAGGTAAGTAGGTAAAGCACAGGTCTCATTCTCACGGCCCGCAGGCCAATTGCGGCCCGCAGGACGGTTTCTTGGGACCCCCACCATGATATGAAAGTATATTAGTATTAATATTAGTATTAATATTAATATAAGGAATACCTTATGCTGCCCAGCCTCACCCAGCCTTTGCCTCCAGCGGCCCCCAAGTAAATTGAGTTTGAGACCCCTGAGGTAAAGGGATAAAGAGAGAGAGAGGGAGAAATACAGTACGTAGATAGGTAGGTAGGTAGGTAGGTAAGTAGGTAGGTAGAAGGATAAAGAGAGAGGGAAAAATAAAATAGGTGGGTAGGTAGATAGGTAGAGGGAAGAAAGAGGGAAAATTACAGTAGGTAGGTAGGAAGGTAGGTAGGTAGAGTGAGAGAGGAAGAAAAATAGTAGGTAGGTATGTTGGGGGTTATACCGTGGTTGTGTGTACGTGTTTGTATGTGCAGGTGTAGATCTACACACACATTGGTTATATAGTAGGTAGGTAGGTAGAGCTATAAAGAAAGAGAGAGGGAAAAATACAGTAGGTAGGTAGGTAGGTAGGTAGGTAGGTAGGTAGGTAGGTAGGTAGGTAGGTGGATAAAGAGAGGGGGCAAAATACAGTAGGTAGGTAGGTAGGTAGGTAGAGGGATAAAGAGAGAGAGAGGGAAAAATATGGTAGGTAGGTAGGTAGAGGGAGAAAGAGAGGGGGGGGGAAATACAGTAGGTAGGTAGGTAGGTAGGTAGGTAGGTAGGTAGGTAGGTAGGTAGAGTGATAGAGTAAGAAATATAGTAGGTAGGTAGGTTGGGGGTTATACCGTGGTTGTGTGTACGTGTTTGTGTGTTTGTGTCTACACACACATTGGTTGGCCATTTAACCAGACTGGGCCACAGCAATGCGTGGCCGGGTACAGCTGGTAGTAGATACAAATACAGATAGATACAGATATCTACTGTAGTTCATTTTCAGTTTCAGTCAACACTAAACACACGAAAGCTTGCAAGATTCATTTCCAGGAAGTGATATGACAGAGAAATATGTCAGGTTTCTGTCTCGCAACTGTGAGAAACAAAATGCTTGATCAGATAGTGCTTTGGCCTGGTCTAGGAGACCTTTTCTTCAGGTTTTCCTGAAAAAATACCTATGAAGTTCTATTTCAGCTTTACTTTTACCCAAGGTGACTATGATCATGACAGAAGTAATAGATGTAAAACACCAACTTATTTAAAAAGAGACAGACTTCATTTCTAACCCTAAATGCAAAAGAAATATGATGTCCATGCTAAGACCCAAGTCCTAGCATTTTAAGTATAATCTTTATTGTCATTGTACTTGTTTACAACGAAATTGGCTTTAACCTCACTGGTGCAAAATTATAACAGAAATGAAAAAAGAGAGAAAAGAAAAAAGAAAAATCTAGCATGCGCATGGAGTGATTGTGATTGAATTTAAAAGACTCACAGCCCAAGGATAGAAACTATTTTATTCTTTAAAATATGCAGCTTAATATTATAATATACATTGTAGTTTTATTAAAATTATTTAAAAAATCCAGAAGCATCTGAAAATAAATTCACAATTTGAACATTAAACCAATATAATGGGATTTTTTTATCCTGATCATTTAGAGGATAAACAAGATGGACTAAGATATTTGGGAAATTAATTTCGCTTCTTCTGCTGGAATCAGTGGATCTTGTATATGGTATCAAGAGTTTTATTTTTCACTAATAACATTATATATTTTTCCAAGTACATTGGAAATTAACTTCGAATGAAGCTAAGTCCATTTATAGTAGGTCGCCATGAAGCTTGGGTCATTGCTAACATTAAAAAATTGGAAAGTCCTTGATAGAAAGTGATACTTCAGTGTCATAATCATCAAAATGTCAAATGACTTTTTAAATGTAAAATAGTAAACATTGACACTTTTAACTTGCAGCAAAAAAGATCACAGAATGTTCAGTTCTGTGAACACTGTCAAAACAAAATATTATGAGCCAATGTTTGAAAGTCGATTCTAAATAGAAATGTAGCTGCTATTTAAGGCCATGTTAGTGATAGTGACTTACTGAAGATTAGAAGATGATGTTTCTATGGAAAATGTTCTACCTCAGTGACTGCTGCAGCATCCAGATCTTGCTGTTTAATTACAACATGTTTATTTCAATATTTAATATCAAAAACATTGTTTATAGTAAGTGTTGCCTTTTAGTATGTTTATAAATTACAAAACCCAGTTTTAACTTTGTGACAGACCATTTTGTGGTTTGTTAGTATTCTGAGTAGGAACTTGGCCTTTTGAGCATTCAGCCATTGTACAGTTTCAAGAAGCTTAAAAAAGATTAGTATTCTTCACCTTTCCCCATTGTAGGAAGCTACCGACTGCTATAAACTCAAGAATGAATCTTACTGCTGCAAACAATGTTGAAGTAATTCAATGGATAGAACTAACCCCATTTCTTTCCTCTTTAAAATATTTTTTTCTAAAAGATGTGAAGAAAGATTCACAAAAATGTTCCTGCCTGTTGCAATACTGTTCTCAGTGTGTGTGTGTGTGTGTGGGTGTGGGTGTGTGTGTGTGTGTGTGTGTGTGTGACTGAGTTTGTGGTTTACATTTTTGATATAAGGGTTATAAGAAAATGAATTAGCACCACCAGTAAAAAGATTTGACTTTAGAATAAATTGTCAATTATTATGCTTTTTCACAAATCCAGACCAGTTCACATATTTAGTGGCTTTAGGGACCGGATCCATCTTCAGGGCTTGTTTTGAATCAAAGCAGTGATGCTCCTTGGATTGGATTGTTGAACCTTCCATTTTGAAGTGGCTTTCAAGTATATGCTTCCGACAAAGTAATTTACCACTGGCTAGATAATTCTTTTCCTTTGACCAGGTTCATTTTTTCCCACTGTAGTAGTTGAAATGATCATGGCTATTGACAAGATTAGTTGCATTTATAATTAAAAGCTAATGTTTCCATTTCAGCTTGCAGATGATCTTTCGCTAAAGTTCAGTGTCCTGAAATCCTTGCTTTCCATTCTGTTTCAAGGTTGCTGACATGTACACACAAACAGTACTTTGGAAGCAGGAATATTTATTTCAGTTTAGGCAGACAACAGCATCCAGGAATGTGATTGAATGCCTAGTAAAGAATGCTTGCCTAAAGAGAGCCAAATGCAGTCCAAAAAGCAATAGTGTAGTCCAGAGGTGTTCCAAAAGTCATTGGATGCAAAATCAGCTACATAGTCAGTTCAAAGGGTCAAGAGTCACAAACAAGAAATAGGAACACGATTCAGCTGTTCAGTTGTCTACATCAAAGGATTGCAAGCTCAGGAGCTAACTAAATCAGTCTATAGCCAGCTGGCTACACATACTCATGCTTTGCCTTTGTTTCATCAGAAGCTTCATTGAAGAACATTGCTCTGCTCACTTCTATACATGCCTAGCCTGGGGCTTGGTGGCTATGCTTCATCATCTGACTACTTCAGCTGCACAGGAAATGCCTGTGACTGATCAGCTTCAATTGAATCCTGGCTTACTGATTCCTGAGACTGACAATTCTGAAGCACAGACTTAGCTGGAACAACATTTTCAGATTCAGACTCTGAATCATGGCACATCTCTGAGCTGAGCATGGCACATCTTGTTTGCTTTCAGGCATTTCGTTACCCACTAGGTAACAACATCAGTGCCAATAAGTGTGGTATTTTTCTGTTTATATAGAGTAGCTTGCCCTGCCAGAGTTTGTGGGCCTATGGTTTTCTCCTTGATTAGGAATTGTTTTCTGCTTGACTGTTTGAGGTGATAATTGCTGCTTAACTGGGTGTTGGCTACTAGAGACGATGTGTTCTGAATTTTTGTTTCCTTCTTAGCTTTTAATTGTCTCTTTTGAATTATGTGTAAAGGTGGTTTATCTCTATATGTCTGTTGATGAATGATGAATTTGTCTGAATAACAAAATTCTAGGAATCTCATAGCATTTTGGATTTGGTTTGGTCTCAGATGCATCTAGTTTTCCAGTTGAAACTATGGTTAAGTTTGTCCATGGGTTGTGAGATTAAGGGGTTTTTATTGTGTTTTCTGTTCTGTTCATGGATGTGCTCTTCTAGTCTGAGGACTATGTCTCCTACATAGTCTTACACACTATGTTATAAATGACTCCTTTTTTCTCCTTGGATTATTCTATCTTTTTGTTTATTTAAGACATTTTGGAAGATTTTAGTTGGTTGCTACAGTGAGGCCATGTGGTCATAATAGTCTGTTGATAGTTTCTGAGATTTTTTGATGTATGGTAATCTACAAATTAACAGAGTTGAAAGGGAGCTTGTAGGTCATCTAGTCCAAACCCCCTCCCAAACAGGAAACCCTACACCATTTCTGACAAATGGCAATCCAATCTCTTCTTGAAAGTCTCCATTGATGAAACTCCCACAACCTCCGAAGGCAAGCTGTTCCATTGGTTAATTATTCTGTCAGAAAATATCTCCTTATTTCTAGGTTGAATTTCTCTTTGAACAGATTAATAGAGTTGGAAGGGACCTTGCAGGTCATCTAGTCCAACCCCCTGCCCAAGCAGGAGACCCTACATGTGCCTCTTCCTTGATCAGTTCCCATCCATTATTCCTTGTCTGGCCTTCAGATGACTTGGGAAACAGCTTGACTTCTTCCTCTCTGTGGTAGCCCCTGAAATATTGGAACACTGCTATCATGTCTCCCCTTATCCTTCTCTTTACTAAACTAGCCATGCCCAGTTCCTGTAACCATTCTTCATATGTTTTAGTCTTCAGTCACCTAATCATCCATTTGCTCTTCTCTGCACTTTTTTTTAATGTTATCCTTTTTCATAGCTTGCATTGGTTGGACTGAGTAGTATAGCACTTTTTGATAATGTTGCATTGTTCATTGGAAAATACCATATAAGTGATCTGTTTCCTTTTTTCTGGTGTTCTAGGTTACCACAGTGCATTTATTCAGTGTCCTTTATTCAATATCTTTAGTGTTCAGTGTCTTTTAGTTATTTTTATTCATTTATCAAATTTAGATGCCACCTATCTAACTGAGTGACCCTATGCTGTCAGAAATAATCACTTCTGAGTGTACTGACATTTGCTTCCTGTAACTATTCATGAACCTTCAAGGTGTTATTAGCTTCTTTCCATATTTCCTGTTTTTGTATGTCAGAATTTTATGATGGAACATTAAATTCCTGAAAATTTTATAAAAATGAAGTAGAATTAGGATCTATTTCTTGCTGCCATTGTTTCTGCTTTTTCCATCTACAGAAAGTGGTACAAACTGACATAGAGTAACGTTCCTGCCACTGACTTCAAAACACTGAGAATGTCAAGTCAATCAGAGCACCCCATATCTGATCAAGAGAAGATGCTCCCATCCCTGGTCTGTTTTCACAATCAGTGCTAACTACTGAGTCACTAGATAGCATGTCAACAAGTTACCATTCTCCCACTCAATTTATTAAAATGACAGAGAAATAGTAGCTCAACAGTAGGAGCTGTGAGTGAGGAAATTGTTCCCTCCCCCAAGTTTTACAAGACTCCAAGGTTCCTGATGAAAAAGACAATGTGCCAATTCTTCTCCTGTGGAAACAAAACAGAGCCAGAAATAAATAAGCTGAACTGTTAAATCAAGATGATTCAAGCATGGAACCAGTCAGGAACAGCTTAAAAGGTAGGTGTGAAACAGCCCTAATGTGACTATAAATACTCACTGCAAGGTTGGTTACAAAGATTGTTATAATTGGAATACTGAAAAAGATTTACCTTGAATTTACACATTATGCTAAGTTGTAATTTTGGTAAATAAGGTTAATAATAATAATAATAATAATAATAATAATAATGATGATGATGATGATGATGATGATGATGATGATGATGATGATGTTTTATTTTTATATACCGCGTCCTCTCCCCAAGGGGACTCGGAGCGGTGTACAGGGAAAAATTAAAACACATAAAAATATACAAAAATAGATACAATAAATAAAAACAAATTAAATTTAATTGTCCCTGCACTAAAATCCCCATATTAAAACTAATATTCCCTAAACCCTAAAAAGGTAGAGACTAACCTAGGCCGGCCAAGCAGAAAAAGTATGTTTTTAATTTCTGACGGAAGGAGCGGAGGTCCGTGGTTGTTCTAATGTCGGGGGGAAGGTCGTTCCAGAGGGCTGGGCCTGCCACAGAGAAGGCCCTTCCCCTGGGCGTCGCCCGCTGACAAAGTCTAGTGGACGGCACCCGGAGAAGTCCCTCTCTGTGGGAGCGAATCGGCCGGGAGGATGTATGGGGCAGGATCCGATCCCGCAGATAGCTAGGTCCTGAGCTATGGAGCGCTTTAAAGATGATAACTAACATCTTGAAGCGCACCCGAAAGACGACAGGCAGCCAGTGCAGCTCGCGCAAGAGAGGTGTTATATGGGTGTACCTTGCAGTCCCCATTATTGCTCGCGCGGCTGCATTCTGGACCAGCTGAAGTCTTCGGGTGCACCTCAAGGGTTGGTGGAATAAACTATGATTACATTGGTTTATGTATTCTAAG
The DNA here is from genome assembly GCA_039707465.1 of Rhabdophis nuchalis. Lineage (NCBI taxonomy): Eukaryota > Metazoa > Chordata > Lepidosauria > Squamata > Natricidae > Rhabdophis > Rhabdophis nuchalis. Next base: position 171,116,014 of record CM077645.1, read on the forward strand.
CAGCAAAAAGTCAGCAACTGAGAACACAACATACTAAGTGTGAAAACCATGCAACCACATTGTGGCATTAGAGTAATTTTTGAACTAGGTCTTGAAATAAATTTAATAAAATCCACCAATCACTCCTATAGTTTTGAAAACTAATTTTAAAATATACCTTTTAAATTTTCCTTGAAATCTTCTCATTAAGCAAGCCAAGCAACTTAACTGTTAATGGTTTAAGGTAACAAACAATTTCATTTTTCTGCTCTACTGTAAGTCTAGATTGTCTTACGTGTGATATTTCATAAATGAATCTGCATATTAATACTTTTAAATGTGACACATAGACCTCCCTAGTAAACCACAATGACCAAAATGGGTGAAATATGTCCTAAACGTGCTTTTCAAAAGGCAACTGGACTTTTTTTTTTAATGTTTTGCTTCTCATCCAAGAAGCTTCTTCAGTTCATGAAGAAGGTTAAGTATGTGTTCCATGATGTTACAAATCCAGGCCTTTAATACTCATACCACGGCACAAGTACTAAGTCATGTGGTTTGAGATACCACATAGCAATGTGGGTTTTTTATCATTCTCCCTCCCACAGTAACCAAATGTGTTATATAGTTGATTCAGTATATCTCTGTGCAATATTTTTTGTGGGAATAGTATTTAGCATGTATAGATTGTATTTCCTTTCTTTGTGTGCCTTAATATAGTTAAAATATGTGGAGTCCTCCATGTGAAGAAAACTAGTGTAGTTTCTTCTCTAATTAAATATTCAAGTTCAAAAAATATTCATATTCAATGAATGTTGGCTTTCCTATCCCTACAACTTATCATCAGTAATTATTGGCAAGGCACTATCATAGCAATAGCACTTAGACTTATATGCCACTTCATATTGCTTTACAGGACGCTTTAAGTGGTTTACAGAGTCAACATCTTGTCCGAACAATCTGGGTCCTCATTTTACTGACCTCAGAAGGGATGGAAGGCTGATGCAACTTTGAGCCAGTCAGGATCAAAATGGCGGCTTGCAGCCAGCCTGCAATACAGCATTCTAACCACTGTTCCTTACATGCACAATGTAAGGACATCTGGAAAATAAATACATTGACTCAAAGAAAATTGGAATAAAGATGTCAACTGTAACTACCATTACTGCAGTTTGTATAAGGTTACTTTCCCCAGAAGGCTGAAAGGTCTATGGAAGGTAGATAAGCACCTGGTATCTCTGGTCAGATATGGAGTTCACTGTTCACCCTTGTCCTTAGCACCCTTGTTTTTTACTCCTGACCTATTGCTCAAAGTCCCAACCTCATTAGACTGCTTTGAATGCAGAATCTGCTAGTTGTTGCTCCTGCTACCCTGTTTCCCTGAAAATAAAATCTCCCCGGATAATAAGTCCAAATGAACTTTTGAATGCATGCACTAAAATAAGCCCTCCTCCAAAAATAACGCTTCCCCTGAAAATATTGCAACACAGCAGCAACCATAAGATGACAATGCTTGTCTTCTCCTGCACCTCAAAAATAATAAGATATCCCCGAAAATAAGGCCAAGCACTTATTTTGGGGATTCAAAGAATATAAGTTTCGGGAAAACACTGTTTCTGACATTTCTGTCAGGTAATAATGCAGTTAGTTTACAATACAATGGTGGCCATTACGATATAACCATTGGTCTAACGCAGTGATAGCTAACCTTTTTTGGCTCGCGTGCCAAAAGCGGGGGGAGCACAGGGGGGTTGTGCGTGGGCGTGCCACACCCATAATGCTATGTGCATGACCCCCTGCTTTTGGCGTGCTTTTTTACTCTCCTCAGGCTCCAGAGGCTTTCTAGGAGCCTGGGGAGGGTGAAAAACAGCCTCCCCTCACCTCCAGAGGCTTCAGGAACTTCCCTGAAGCCTCCAGAGGGCAAAAAACGTGTGCGCTGGAGCTGACAGGGCAACACCTCACGTGCCCTAAGAAATGGTTCCACGTGCCACCTGTGGCACCCGTGCCATAGGTTCGCCATCATGGGTCTAACGGAATCAGTCAATTTTCTGTCAGCACTCCTAATAGAGATAGCTAAGGGGTGGGTTCCTGCCAGTTCTAACCTCTTCTATAGAAGAGGTTCCACAAATCTGCAGTTCGTTTAGAAACGATTCCAGTTCCCTCCCCCCGCCCATCCGCACATAATCAAGATGAAGAGCGAGAGGAGGAATTCTGGGAGTTGAAGTCCACAAGTCTTAAAGCTATCAAGTTTGAACACCCCTGGGGGCTTTTTGTCTAAAGGTTTATGGGTACAAGGGTCTTGTAACTTGACAGCTTTAAGACTTATGTGCTTCAAATGCCAGATTTTCTGAGCCAACATTTTGGTTGCTAAGCAAGAGCATTGTTAAGTGAGTTTCACCACATTTTACAAATTGGCCACGCCCACCCAGTTACATGCCTGCCAAGCCATTCCTACTCAGTCACATGGCCAGCAGGCCACACCTACAGAAGAGGTTCTAAAAACATTTGAAACCCACCACTGAGATAGCTCTATACTAGTTTTATTTGTTTATTGTCATTCTTTATACATAGCAGTCAAACGTAAGACATTGTCTTCAATGTCATATTTACATAATGCAAATGGGGAACATACCTGATCTTTTTTTAAACAGCATGCTGTTTAGATAACTTGTGTACATAACAAGTGTAACTCTGGAGAAATCTGTATTCTGAATGTTTTTGCCCACTTTGGGAGCACCACATCTTTAAAATGTATCTAAATGGAAACAAATAAAATACTGAAGGCACACCATTAATTAAAACATTCAGATTTATTTCCCTGTGTTGTGATAAATCTATTTCTGGGACTGTATGTGGTGGATCTTACTTCTGAATAGTTATTTACACAATAGGGATATTGATTTCTCAAATGAGCAAGAATTAAGCTATCTTGAAAGCCTAGGGCTTACAGATAATAAAATAGAAAATCCACTGATTAGATTGAGTAGACAAAATTATTAGTTTTAGTTCAGAAATAAGCAACCTTTAGGGAGTGAAGTGGCATTTCCTAGCCTCCTAACCTTCTAGGGGGTCTTTGAAGGGCCTTTGGAAATGTAGAAATGCCATGAGAAAGGGGGAACCAAACAGTTTTGCAACCCACTTTTAAAGTGGAGGATTAAGGATAGGAAAAGGAACAAGAGAGTGCCTTAGATATTATTGTGTAAGATGACATGAATAAGACACAAGGGAACGTGTTTCTATCCTTGCTATTAGAACAAACGTTTCATGTTTCATTTTCTTTCTCCTTCAAAGCATTTTTCTAAGGAAGAAGGAGAAAATGATGTCATGGTTAAAATTAATTTGGTGGCCTTAGCTTAGTTCCCAGGCAGTACATGGCCACATTGCACACGAAAATCCCACAATAATTGGCTCTCTCATCATTATTCTCTACAACAGGTACCACATGTAATGGCCTCTGTCAAACAAACCATCCTTTCTTACACTAGAAAAGGAAACTCTCTCCTTTTAGGTTAAAGCATCAACAGAAGAAATCTGATGGTATTGCCTTCACTCAAGCAATATCAATTTCACTATGAAGGCTTCGTTCCTTCCTTACATGCAGTCCCCCAAATATACATTCAAAATCATTATAACATAACAAATATAGTCAAACATAATATTTAACACCATGTAAACAACTCTAACAGTTAACAAGTATAGGATCCTGGTGCTCCCTGAGCTTGGTTGTTTTTATGCAGACTTTTAATTACCCAGCTAGATAACATCTTCAGTACATAGTGGATTGAGCACTGAAGACATTATCTAGCTGGGCAATGGAAGTCTGTATTAAAAAAAAAAAAGCTCAGAGACCACCAAGGGCTTCACAGTTCAACCCTAAACTGCTTATATTCTCTTCTATCAGTACCCATATATTGTCTTAAAGTTAGCTAAATGTTCTATATTATATATCAGCCAATTCCCTCTGTCCATAAATAGCATTCAAGAGCTCTGACTTTTAGTAATCTCATTTAGTCAGCTCCAGATTAAGTCATTTGAGAAAGAAAATTTACATACTGTACATTTTTAAATAAAACATTGTAATTTTCAATCAGTCAGAAAGATGTGAGCATAACTTAGAAAAATATTACCAATGCATATGCTATTAAATGTATATGCAGGAGCAAAAAGATAGCAAACTTGGTTAAGGTAGATTCCTTAAAATAAAAGCATTTCATTTCAGAACATTATCCTTTGTTCTGCTTGGAAAACAGAATCTTTATAACTGGAATTAACCTGTGTTTTACCATGTCTACATAACAAAAATCCAAATATTCACTGGTTTCTGTGCTCCATAAGAGGACCATATAAGTCAACAATTAAAATTTAATTATCCCCAGCAGTTTAGACTGTGATCATATAGAACACAACTTTTATTTCAAAGAGAACTTGAAATCCATCACCCACATGTATGCCATTCATTCATATGGAGGCAACAAGAAGTCTTCCCAGGATAATTGCAGTATTGACTTTACTTTACTTTATTCATACTTTTATACCACCCTCTCTCCCAAATGGGACTCAGGGCGGTGCACAGGAATAAAAATAAAATATAAATAAACAGACAACAAGTAAGTTTAAAATTAAATTAAATGAATTTGACCCGTGCTAAAACTTAATTTAAAAACCCAGCTAAAAATTCAATAATAAACATAACTATGTCAGGCCGGCCTGTAGCTCATTATGGAAAAGATTCTATTACAAAGTTTGTATAGAGTCAGTACTAGGAACACTATGGAGCTCTAGCCATGAAAATTAGGCTCTCTCTTTCAAAAGCATGCTGCTTGCAAAATAATTTGCAGAGTTCAACGTTTTTTTTAAAAAAATGAATATTAAATGCACCAAAAATAGTGATTGTACACTGAAAAAAAGATACTTGTGGATCAGCAATTAAAGATCCTTTAACTGAAGATTAAACCTTGTCAACTGGAAAGCTGACAACCCAAGTTTGAGACCTAAGTGCGACGCAACTTGACCAGTTCCCGTCCCTCCCCCAGTTCCTGTCCACCTAGCAATTCAAAAGCATGAAAATGTGATTAGTAGGTATCATTTCGGTAGGAAGCATTCCATGTGTCTTTAGTGAATAGCCATGCAGGCCCCATGACCATGGAAAATTTCTTTGGATAACACATTCTCCTTCAGCCAAGAAATGAAGATGAGCATATCTGAACCCTTTGGTTTACTAAAGTTAAACTTTCTAATTCTTTATTCCACAGATTGATAAAATTAATTTCCATTTTAGTTTTTAATTCCTTGTAAAGTTGAATTGTTGGCTTCTGTTCAAGACTAAAACTGTATCTACCTTGGGGGCTATTGTAGCATTTAGACCACTCTGGATATATGTATGAAACCATATATGTATGAAACATGCTATAATTAAACATACTATACTATAATTAAATAATTATAATTGTTTAAATAATTATAGTATGTTTAATTATAGCATGTTTCATACATACATTATACACACGCACACATATACACAGGTATCATTTCATTTCTCTACTGAATTTAAGAAATGTTTGTATTACAAGAAGATGAGAAACTAGTTCTGCTCATCTTTAGTGTAATCACTGGAATGAATCAGATTAAATGAAAAATACTGTCAGATTAAATGAAAGATATTGTTTATGAGAGTGTCTTCATAAACCTTTTTAATGACAACATTTTAGACTGATATAAACTAAAGCTCCTGCTGGATGTCAAACTGTGTATTTTTTCTGTATAGGGTTTCAGTTCTTTTTGTGTTTTCTGTGTACTTTAAGGGAAAAGCCATTTAATTGGCTGTCTATTTAGAAGTCTCAGGTTAATCTGCGCAACTATCACACAAATTAACAGAAGTTCTCCAAAGCCATCATAGGCATCCAGATTCCACTGTACAAGAGCTCCATTTTAAATATGTCTCCTTACAAAATTGAGCAGCATTAAAATAGCATTTCAAATTGTGATGATGGTGTTAATCATTATTATGCGTTGAACACAGATGATTTGGTATGGAGATACCAGAGGTGTTCTAATAAGGCAGTCTCTGGAGTTACTGTATTGTTCCAACACTTTTTCATAACTTTTTTTCGTAAATGTTTTTTTGCCGTTTTGACATACGTTCCATGACAAAAGTAAATAGGATGTATGCGCTTCTCTTAACATCCCCTTCCCATAAACAGTGATTACACAGATTGCCATCTTCAGAATTCTTCAGTGGGAACAACTTCTTAACTCCAAGATATGGCTATGAATGTTCTCTGCATTGGAATCCATGAGCTCTGCGTGCCTATTCCTGTAGACTACCAGAGACAGAATATTATTATAACATTTTTGCTATTTTGCTGCAGCTGTAGAAACATATTGCCAGTTGAATTGGTTGATTTAAGATCTAATGCTGCAATAGCCCCCTGCAGCAGCATAGGAAATAGCTGCAAACCTCTTGATTAATTAATGTGAATAAAGACCTATTTTAAATTTTCCCATTTGTTCATAAAATTCTGCTCCAGTGGATGGGAAAGGCAAAAGATTGAATTAGCAGATTATCTGAATGGGAAATAGATTTATCAGTTATTTCTCTTAGTGTAGAATATGCTGGGTGGAGTGGGGTGGGAGAGGCTATATTGTGTAGTATGCAATTTGCATCCTTGCTTTAACCTCTCCTTAACGTCCTTAAACCATATGGATTCCTTCAATGTTATCTTCAGTCCTAAACTGAACATAATTTCAATATATGATAACCAATCAAAAGAGTAAAATTTTACCTCTTAAAGATTCATACTGTAATTCCATGTGGCAATATGAATAACAATAGTTTTATATGTGATAGCTCAAGGAAATCCCCTAATACTGTAGGACTGACCTTATACCTGTTTCTTTCTGAATCAAATAAACCAGACAAACAAGTAAATTTGGAAAACAATTACATTCATTAAATATTGTAATCTAATTTTCAGTTTGGTATATTTAGAACTTAACTATGGATGAATGTAACTTTGGAATTTAGATTGAATGCTATCTTTGTTCAGATTAATATAGGGAGTTATAATTAAAATAACTTTCTTATTTAGCTCAGCATTGTCTACTCCAGTGTTGCCGAACCTTTTTGGTACCAAGTGCCGAAATTGGAATATGCCCCGAAAACCCAAATACCAGCACACCAGCCAGCTGGTCTTCAGGTTTCCAACACTCCAGCATGCACACTGGAGGAAGAGCAGAACAGCACTGGCGACAGTTCACGTGCCCACAGAGGTGGCCTCTGCGTGCCACTTCTAGCATGGATGCCATAGGTTCGCCATCATAGATCTATTCTATACTGATAGCAGGTCTTCAAGGTTTCATATAGGCTCTTTTCTCATCCCTAGCTCTGAATCTGAATCTGGAATCCATGGTGTAACTGGGTTACAATGAATCTTTCACTTTTCCTTCATTAAAATATAAAAGATAAAAGTTGTAATTACTTGAATATGTTTTTTCTCTAAGCTTTCATGAACTGCTTAAGTTGAATCTTACATAAATGGAGATTTTGGACACCTACTCATATATTTTTTACTGCCTAAATTTAACAGTTTGTTTTCATAGAAAGTGGCTGGATATACCAAGGTTGAACTATGTTTCTTAATAGGCTTAGTTTTATTCATTTGTTTGTCTGTTTGTTTTAAAACGGATGCAAAAATCCTGTTATGTGAAAGCTCAAACTTAAGACTCCAATGTTGAGAATAATGCTATAAATGTCATTCAGAACAAAAAGATTATTCTCATTATTTTTTTTAATTCACATGCAACTTTGCTGATAAAGATGTGATATCCACAATTCCCAGAATTCCCAGTTAGCATACAGAATCTAGGCATTGACAACCTAAAGTATTTGTTTTATCTCTGTTGATTTGCAGACCTGCTACAGCACCAAATTCCTCAATATTTGTTAGAAAATTTGGCCCCAATATCATTGGGTCTTCTAATATAAAAACAAGATCGTCTACAAATGCTTGTAATTTGAATTCTTCTTTTCTAATTTTAGTTCCTTTTACTCCTTTATCTTGCCTGATTTTATTTAATAGGGGTTCCAATGTTAGAATAAACAGCAGTGGGGACATCGGACACCCTTGCCTCATCCCCCTGCCTATTTGTATCTCTTTTGTTGTTTCACCTTCAATTAGCACTCTTGCATATTGTGACTTATAGAGTGCTCGAATAGCTTGTAAAAACATAGATCCAAAGTCCATCTCCTCAATTTGCCGCAGAATAAAGTCCCAATTGCCTCTATCAAATGCTTTTTGCGCATCCAGAAACATCAAGGCCATTTCTTTATCCAAGTGTGCTTCATAGTATTCCATTGTATCCATAATAATTATAACATTATCTCTAAGGTATCTATTTGGCAAAAATCCATTTTGATCTTGGTGGATGTATTCATTTAGAAAAATCTTTAATCTTTCCGCTAGTATTGACGTAAATATTTTGTAATCTGTATTGAGCAAGGAGATGGGTCTGTATGCTAACTGGGAATTCTGGGAATTGTGGATATCACATTTTGATCAACGTTTGGTCAGAATCTGGTTTGGGGAGCAGTGTAATGTAGGCCTCCATCCACGACCGGGGGACTGCACTCTTAGTTAACACCTCATTGAATAAGTCTTTCATATTTAACAATAGTATATCATATATTTCTTTGTATAATTCAGCTGGCAGTCCATCCGGTCCCAGTGATTTTCCACATTTCTGCTTTTTAATCGCAATTTCAATTTCTCCTTCTTTAATCTCTGCATTAAGAATATTTTTCATCTTTTCTGATACCTTAGGTAATTTCAAATTTTCACAATTTTCCTTACTTGCTCCTCATGTATTCTCTCCTTTTGGTATAGTTTTTCAAAAAAAGTTTTGAATTACCCTCTTTTTCCCTTCCATGTTCCCCACAAGATTTCGACAAACCTAAAGTATTTGGTTGATGCTGTAATGGGATTGTCTCCAATCTTTCAGGCAATTTATCATACATTTCTCATAAGGAGTTGCTCTCTGAAGTTCTTTTCCACTTCCCCAAATGTAAAGATCAGTGGTGGGTTTCTGCAGGCTCGCACCTACTCGCCAGAGCCGGTTGGTGAAATTTAGAGAACCGGTGAGAGGGGGTTCCACCGGCGTACCTGGAAGTAAATCTGGCCCGCTGCTGCCAGTGACCCAACGGGAAGGAAAGGAAAGGAAAGGAAGGAAGGAAGGAAGGAAGGAAGGAAGGAAGGAAGGAAGGAAAGGAAGGAAGGAAGGAAGGAAGGAAGGAAAGAGAGAGAGAGAGAGAGAGAGAGAGAAAGAAAGAAAGAAAGAAAGAAAGAAAGAAAGAAAGAAAGAAAGAAAGAAAGAAAGAAAGAAAGAAAGAAAGAAAGAAAGAAAGAAAGAATTTATCATCACAATTGAGTCCAAAATTTTGGTTACTAAGCAAGAGCATTGTTAAATGAGTTTCACCACATTTTAAAAGGTGGCCACTCCCACCCTGTTACATGACTGCCAAGCCACACCCACAAAATAGGCCACACCTATAGAGTAGGTTCTAGAAAATTTGAAACCCACCACTGGTAAAGACGCTCTTCTGCAATACATCTGCAGTTGCATGCTCACTGCTCCGCAAAAACTTCACTTTCTCCCAATAAGCCTAACATTCTAAACCTAATCATAGAGTGTAAGTAAAGAATTGAGAGCACAAGACTGCCCCAATCCAGCCCTGTGGTTAACATTCTCACATTCAACAGCATTAGTCCTTCATTCACCAATATATGCAGGATGCAGTACAAGTATGATAAATCAGCATACCTTTAGTGTGTAAAGAACAGTGGTGGTATTCAGTTTCCTTCCCTACCGGTTCTCAAATGTGAGCACATGTGCCGTGTCTGCATATGCGCACTGCCTTCTTTGCATGTGTATTGCTTGTGCATTGCGTCGGGGTGGGTGGGTGGAGCTTCCTGTAGCCGCCAGTATTGGTTCACCTGAACTAAAGAGAACCGGCTGAATACCACCTCTGGTGCAGATATATATTTCTGTAGCTGGATTATCTTTTATTAATATGATGTATTGTAGGTTGTTTACAAAGCGAGCTGATTATTTATGCTGTTTCTTATACTAATGCCCGACAGGACAAGAAATCAGCTGGCATGATTTTATTTATATAAGCTTTTTGTTATTATTATACTATTACCTTTGTTTTGCTTTTGTTAACCTTTAGGGAACTTGCAATTTTATCTTTGATCGAGAAAAGAAACTTGGAATAAGCTTTATTGTTTTTTTTTTTATGCATTGCTCATGACATTAAGGAGGCATTTGTGACAGCAGAAGTAACAAATGGAATTGCAACATCGGAAATAGGCCATTGGAGGCTTAGAAATAATGACTTGTGAATAAAGAGAAAGAACAGGATACTTGTGTTATTCAATTACCGGAAGAAAGCAACAATAAGAACAAAAATACTGTGACACCTAAAAATGGGAAAAACAATAATAAAGGAAATTCAGAGCACAAAATACAACAAGGACTCCAGAGCTCAGGCATTTGCAGATTGGGAGAGCAAAAATTAGAATGCAGAGAAAACGATAACTTTCCATCAATTTCAAAGGAGTATTTTCCTCCCACTGCGCCATAGAAAGAAATTATTTGGACTGGCCCAAATTTATTGGTGATTGTTAAGAGCCAGTCTTTCCCTTCAGCCTAATCTAAAAGATGACAAGTGAAATTTACAAATATAGAAAGTGTGGCTCTTCCGCACCACCCAGCAATTACCTGAGGCAGTTCACTTAATCTGTTTCTGATTAAAACCAATCTTCTTCCTGGAGTTTCTTCCTATTGCAAAATAAAAGTAGAAAAGAGAAAATCCAGGGTTGGCTTGGGTTTTAATGTGAAGACCTGGGTAAATCACTATTCATCAAGGAACAGAAGGGCCATAAGGAAGGCACAGGGCAGCCCTTTGGGGAGAGCTCTACATCCTTGTGTCACTTAATTTGCGGGGAGCTACAAAGAGCTTAAGCTACAAACCTTCATCTGGAAGAAGGTAATCTTTTGAATAACTTAGCCAGGGCATCATGAACTATAAAGGTCAACATTAGCATTTTATATTGAATGGGGGGGGGGGGGAGGAACAGGACCTGAAAACAAATCAGGTGAATAAAACGTGACTTCCCAGACTTATTTGTAGCACGTTGCTTCATATTCCTATTCCTTGTGGGAAAAAAATCCCAGTTCTTATTTATTAATGGAATATGCTCACATGGGGGTATTTATACTTTAGCCTATAAATAGTAGCGCAAACGAGCAACACTTTGACACTAATCTCAAAGCTAGTGTGAAATGTACCTTTTAAACTCCTCTTGTTCTCTAAAAATTATTCACTGTGAGCATGGGGTTCTATTTCTGCTTGCTTTTTTTCCTATTGAAAAAAACCCATAGAAATGTGTAGCATGTAAAGTATATCACTGCAACAAAGGAGTAAATAAAATGTTTACTGCTTTCTTTTGGTTTTGTAAAAATGTAAGAAAGATGGACTCCACATTTGGCCTACAGATAATGGTGTTTGTATGTTTGTATGTGCAGCCGCGTGGGTGATCATGGGAATCTCAAGACATTCCCACATAACACCACTCCTGCGCGAGCTGCACTGGCTACCTGTGACCTACCGGGTGCGTTACAAGGTTCTGATGACCATCTTCAAGGTGCTCCATGGCACGGGGCCTAGCTTCCTACGAGACCATCTACTACCCCATACATCCCTACGACTGACTCGCTCCCAGGGAGAGGGTCTTCTCCGGGTGCCGTCGACCGGGCAATGCCAGTTGGCGGCTCCCAGGGGAAGGACCTTCTCTGTGGTGGGCCCTACCCTCTGGAATGGCCTACCTCCCGATCTCCGTACCATCTCAGACCTCCGCTTGTTCTGCCGGCACTTAAAAACTTACTATTTTCATCTGGCCGGCCTAGCATGAGCTACTCCGCACCCTACTGTTTTATAATCAAATCAAAGTTTTAATTTATAGGTTTTAAATTTAAATTTATTTTAAGCAGGGTATTGATTTAATTTAGTTATTATTTAGTAATATTTTATATTTATGTATATTTATCTTAAATCTCTGTTCACCGCCCCGAGTCCCTTGTGGTGAGATGGGTGAGGGTTACAAATGTGAATAATAAATAAATAAATAAATAAATAAATAAATAAATAAATATGTGTTAGATGGCAGCCAGAGAGACAGAGAGTTTTTTTCTCTCCTTACATTCAGTTTTCTGGGAAGTTAATACAATTTAATATTTATATTAGAATTTTATTTTATTTTTTAAATTACATTTTATTCCTTGCTTTTCATTATCTGCCATGTATTTTAGCCCTTAATTGTCACCAGTATCAATTGCCTCTTCCACTACTTTTGGGGTGTTATTTCAAAAGAAAAGAAACAAATCTTCAAAGCACCAGAATTTTAAAGCCATGAAATAATAAAAAAAATATGTACTTTTTAAATACAACGAGAGTCTTTGCTTAAGCTAAAAGCCTAGATCAGTGTAGTTTTCCCTCCCCCCTTTTTTAATTGATATTTTTAATGAGCAGTTAACCTTGCGAGTCCTGCTATTGGTGCTACTTTCGGAAGGAATTCTATTTTTTTTTAAGAAATCAAGTTGCCAATTAGTGATGGCCTTCGGCAAAGTGGCTGAAGTCAGCTGGGGCTCAGAAATCAACCACCAATTATGTTCGTTGTTGCTTCAGGTGCACAGCATAGGCAGAGTAGTCAGGAATCAGAAGAAAGGGATAAAGTCCAGGCAATCACAACACAGCCAATAGGAGCCACCAAATTGCTGATGCAGAAGACATCATGACAAACTATCAACTATCTCTCCATTTACATAATGTGTCCCACATTATCTGCCTGAAGCAACTCAACCATCATAAGAAAAGATGACTTGGGTAACAGTTCACCTAAGTCACCCCTGAACTGCTTCATCCTTTGATTTTAAGGCACAGGCAGGGGCAAGTTCTAATAGAAACCCTCATACTGGGGCCTGAAGGTAGTATCCATGTATCCTGATATTGTAATTTGGTTTAATAAGGAGGGAAGAAGTTGCACTTGCTACACTTAAGGATTCCCAGTAGGCTTTCTTCTGAGTAAAACCTGCTGAAGAGATTGTACCCCACATGTTTCATGTTTGTTGGGAAAATGATATCTGAAAATAATTGCAAGTACTTAGATTTAATAGAAGAAAGCTCCTATCCACTCAATTTAGTGCTTTCCTATATTGTTTAATTTGGGTTTATTAGCCAATTTTGAGCCATGATAAAATAAAATTTGCATTTTTATCTGTGCTGCTTAAATGAAATAATTAAATGAAAAATCATTCCGATTGTTGTTTTATAGTACGACCATATACCATGAGCTACTTTAAGAGTTTTATTGATTTGGGAAACTACACTCTATTACTGGCATAAATATAGCAGATTTTTTAAATTAAAAAAGCCACTATTGCCTATTATTTAGTAATAGGCTTAATGTATAGAATGAATAACCTTAGTTGCTTAGATCCAATTAAGGACTATAACACTTGCACGCACGGACAATCACAGCATCTGGTGAATGTTTGAACATCGACAATGTAGACCCAAGGTGGGAATGTATACACTTTGTTCTTTGACATATAATTGTTGGGGGACAATAAGTCCTATGGAAACTCTCCAAATGGTATCTAATACAACAAATAAAATCTCAACGAAAGAACTCTCGGACAGTACAGTTTACAAATTATATTGTGGCCCTACTACTTATTATCTCTAGACAGATCTTAGATCAGGGATGTCCAAACTTGGGAACTTTAAGACTTGTGGACTTCAACTCCCAGAATTCCCCAGCCAGCATAGCTGGCTGGAGAATTCTGGGAGTTGAAGTCCACAAGTCTTAAAGTTCCCAAGTTTGGACATCCCTGTCTTAGATGTACAAACATTCAAGGAGACACAGTATATGTCAGTAAGGCCATAGATGAGCCACTACAAATATACCTTTCTTTTTTCCACTTTTATATTAATTTATAATAAAAAAGAAAATAGAGGAAAAATAAGGAAGGGAGAAGGGAAGGGAAAAGTGTTGGACAAAGGGGGAAAAGAAAGAAAAAGAATTGACTTCCAATTTCCTTTGGTGCAGTAGGATATACAAACACACCTTTCAAATTGGAAAATATCTAAATATAGAAATGTCCAAGCATCTCAGGAGGGTATTTACTCAAGTAAGATTTAAGAAGCTAGATACAATGGTTAAATATGGAAGGCTAAACAAACTTCCTTACCATCAAGGTACGTGTATTTGTGATGCTCCAGAGAGGACATAGCACATATATTATTCGAATGTTAGTTGTAGCGTAAAGACAGAGATCAATATCTTGGGCCATACATTAGATGAACGGCCCATTGGGAACCATACCTTAATGCAACATTTTATGTGTAGTCAGAAGTCAAATATTATATATTCCAACTTTTAGCTCGATGAAAAAGTACATGTGAGAACTGTGTGTATGTATTTAATTGGGATTGTAGGAAAGGTACAGAAATATGAAATGTATTTTCTGTTAATTCTGCCTTTGCTTTGTTATGTATGGTTTTATTGTTGTCTTGTGTTTAGTATTCTGCTATGGCAGAATCAAACTTAATGAAATAAAACTCGATTTCACTGAGGGCTGAATCAGGGTTGTGTTTAACCTCAGGGAGAGAGGGGCGAGTGGGTGTGGCCAGGTTGAGTGTGGCAGGCTCGATGTCCTGCAGCCCTCTGCCAGACAAAACAGAGCATGCATGTGGCCCTCCCCAGCTCTATTTTGGGTTGTGATGGCCTCCTGCAGCCCTCTGCAATGTACCAAAGAAAACAGAGCCTGCGGGGCCATCTGGAAACAGTGAAGGAACATCCCGCGGTGCCTCTGCCACTGAAAATAGAGCTTGGGAGGATGACACACAGCCTTCCCATGCTCCGTTTTTACTGGCAGAGGGCTGCAGGAGGCCACTGCTGCTGAAAATGAAGCTTGGGAAGGACACGTGCGGCCCTCCTGAGCTCTGTTTTCACTGGAAGAGGTACACAGTTGGTCCCGTGTTTCCAGGGCAGCCCCGCGGGTCAGATCTAATCACCCCATGGAATTTGACAGCCCTGTGCTGCAGCTTCAAGACTTACCAATAAACCTTTATTAGTGTAGGTGGTAGCCTAGTGAGCCAGATGTTTAGACTGGATTTAGCTTTTTCATATAACATCAAGTGTTATAAGGGTCTGGGATAAGCAGATATTGTTATTTTACAATGTTAAAGGTACCATCGCCTGATGTATATAAAGCTGCCTAGTTAAAAGATAAATTATTCATGAAATAAAACTTGATTTCAGTTTTTCTGAAGTGTAATAAAACCATCAAACATCAAACAAATGTCAGACCTTGGAAAAGAAGAAACCTGGGGGCCACCGTGCCTGATCCCGGCGTTCCGAAACCAGAGAAGGAAGAAACCAGGTCAGTTTTGGAACTTTTGGCGGATATCAGTTTGGGTGATCATCAGTTTGGCATCATCAGTTTGGCATCATCACAGCACATGGCAGCCGAAGCAGGCAATAAAGCGGAGGCTGACATCTACTACACAAAAATGGGACATCAGAGCTGCCAGTTATTTAGCTGGAATTGGTCTTCATATGCATTGAGTTTTTCCCAAGAACTAAGGATGTCATAATGTGTCAATTAGTATATGCGCCGATCCAAACAATGTGGACTTTTATCATTGCACATGGAAATTTTATCAATGTACATATTTTCTAAGTAGCATCCAAATTTTTTTGATATGGCACCCAGGGTGCCAATAACCACTGGGACTACCATAGCTAGTTTATGCTATAATCTTTTAATTTTAATTTTCAGATCTTGATAGTTCTCTAATTCTTAGTTTTTATTCCACTATCTCTTGGCATTGCCACATCAATTATCACACTTTCTGGTTTTTAGCCACACTTAAATCTGGCGTGTTACAAGTCAAGACTATCAATTTGTATTTGGAAATCTACCATATTTTAACTGGCTCATTCCCAATTACTTTTTCAATTCTATCTTCCCACCCATTTTTCATGACTGGCATGTATGATAATTTTTACAGATGATCCATTGAATCATTCTGGTGACAGCAAGCTTGTGCAATCTCTTGCATGAGCTGGGTGATCAACTGTTTCTTCTGCGTCTTTGCAATTTGCACTTTAAATCATTTGATGATTTTTTTTTAACACTGGCCCTGATTGCATTAGTTTGAATAGCTTACTCTTAAGTTGCCAAAATAAAGTCTTTGGTTTCCTTTTTTAATCTTCCAGCTGCAAGCCATTGCCAGATTTTATCTTTATCCCCTTTCTCCTAGATTGTTTGTAGAAATTGACCATGTACCATATTTTTTGGAGTATAAGATGCACCCTTTTTCCTCTAAAAAGAGGCTGAAAATCTGGGT
Organism: Rhabdophis nuchalis; assembly: GCA_039707465.1. Lineage (NCBI taxonomy): Eukaryota > Metazoa > Chordata > Lepidosauria > Squamata > Natricidae > Rhabdophis > Rhabdophis nuchalis. Next base: position 171,132,464 of record CM077645.1, read on the forward strand.
GTATCTTATACACCGAATACAGCATTTTTTGCCTCCCGAAACCCCACCTCCTTCATCAAAATGGCCATTGAGAGCTTTATGGAGGCTTTGCAGAGAGCTCCTGGGGGTTCGGGAGGGCAGAAATTTACTTTTACTTTACTTTATTACTATTTATATACCGCGCTTATCTCCCAATGGGACTCAGGGTGGTGCACAGGAAGATTACAACATACAATAAATATTGATATAAATACCTAATGACAGCCATCATTAAAATACTATTAAATTAGTTGACCTGTGCTAAAATCTAATTAAAACAATACAAATATTAAAATTCATTGAATAAATCTGTGGTAATTTCATCAGGGTCTAGGCAAGGCCAGCTAACTGGAACAAGTGTGTCTTAAGAAGGCGGCGGAAGAGGCGAAGGTCCCTGGTGGTCTGCAGTTCGGGGGGTAGGTCGTTCCAGAGGGCTGGGCCCGCCACAGAAAAGGCCCTTCCCCAAGGAGCCGCCAGCCGGCATTGACCGGCAGACGGCACCCTGAGAAGGCCCTCCCTGTGGGAGCGGATCGGCCGACGGGAGGTATGTGGTAGGAGAAATGAACAAAAAATGGCCGTTTCCCCCCCCCCCAGCCCCTAGCAACACTCTATAAGCCACCATAAGGCTATGCATGCAATTTTTTTGACCAAAAAATGGCCCATTTTTGTGAAATTTATGATTTTGTGAAATTTCTTTTTGCTCATTTTTGGGGCCCCTACCCCTACCCCTACTTTTTTTTTCCTTTCGGAAAGCTGTTTAATTAGAGTGTTGACAAGAATTACATTGATCAAGTGCTGTGTCAGCAGAAACAAAGCTTTATGTGCTACAGCGATTTCCTTCTCCAACGCATGGGTAAATACACCTGGAAACATCTACCTACCTACCTACTCTCTCTCTCTCCCCCTACCTATCTACTGTATTTCTCTCTCTCTATTTTTATCTCTCCCTCTAGCTACCAACCTACCTACTCTCTCTCTCTCCCTACCTATCTACTGTATTTCTCTCTGTCTTGCTATTTCTCTCTCTCTATCCCTCTACCTACCTACCTACACTCTCCCTCTCCCTCCCTCCCTACTGTATTTCTCTCTCTCTATCCCTTTATCTACATACCTACCTAAATACTCTCTTTCTCTCCCTACCTACTATTTCTCTCTCTCTCTATTTCTCTCTCTATCCCTCTACCTACCTACCTACCTACCTACCTATCTACATGCTCTCTCTCCCTACTTACCTACCTACTATATTTCTCTCTCTATTTCTCTCTCTCTCTATTTCTCTCTCTCTCTATCCCTTTATCTACCTACCTACCTAACTACTCCCTCTGTCTCCCTCCCTACCTACTGTATAATTCTCTCTCTCTCCCTCCCTATCCCTCTATTTACCTACCTACGTTTTAAAAATATTAGCCTCATCAAAACCTGGGTGTGTCTTATACTCTGAAAAATACAGTAATGGGTTTCCTTGCTGGTATTCTGTTCTTGTTTTTATTGCATTATTTCAATGTGTATATTTTGTTTCCGGCACATTCAGTAAGTTCCTATTTTAATTATTTTATTATTATTATGGTTGGTCGCACAGTCAGATGTTTAGATTGGACCCTGCATTGTTAGTCACTTATCGGGTCCTTTTACTATTATATTTTTTCTTAATTAACAGTTATAAAGTATTTCCTTTTCGTACTGAAATATTTGTTACATATCTTTGCTGGCCCCTTCCTTCCTTCTTGTATTTAATTAAATAAAATATAGTTAGTAAAAAAAAATGGTGGGGGGAGGAAGAGCCATGCATTTGCATTCCAGTTTCAAGCTGAAATAAATGGGAAGGGCTGAGGTAAGACATGGTGAACTACCTTGTAAAAACCTCACAAAGAAAATTAATCACATTATCAACATCTGTGGTATTAACAAAGAAATATTAGGTTTACTTATATGAATAAAAAAACTATAAACAAAATTGAAACCTTTTTTTCCCTTACAAGTTCAATAACCTTTTTACCAGTGGTACAACAGAGCCAACTATTGAATTGGCAATGTTCCTATTCACAGATTTGACATACTACATTTTTAACTGCTACAAATATGCATACTTGGGACACTTGCCAAAGGAGTATTTAAAAAAATGAGTTTTTAGAAAAAGGAAAATTCCTTCAACTGGGGAATTCAGCTCATGAAAGAAAAAAGAGGCTACTATATCTATGTAATAAAGATAAACCATGTTTGTATTGATATTCAAAAAAAATAGACATCATATGGGCAAAACTAGGGGGTATGCAGAATGGCACCAAGAAGTTCAGTCTCCTCACTGATTATATTTTTTTCCTTTTTTCAGGAAACTATTGTACATATACAAATAATAATGAATAGAATTTGATTACAGGTATTTTTTGTGACATAGGATGATTGATGTTGGGCAACTTTTATATGCAAATTAGAACTGAAAGAGTTTAATGTTAAGTATACAATATTTATTATTTCTTTTTAAAATTGATTTTTTTAAACATATTAAAAATAGTAAAATAGAATTCAGTGTATTTAGCATCTTCCCCCCACACCTAGTAAGTAGAATGAAAAGCAGAGCAGAGATATTTTGTGAGGCTCCTTGCCAACTAATGAAGGAAATCCTTTAAAGACAGCTGGCTACAGCCTGATTTAAGATCCAGCCATGATCCTTTACTGAAATCAACTATCTGATTTCCAGTTCTTGTGTGACATTGATTTGAACTTTGCTTGAGGAATACTGACCTCTGGATTGCCTGACAACTCTGACTTTACTCTCAGAATCTTGAACTGGATTTTGACTATTCTTCTGCACACCACTAATAAAGCCATTCAGTCTAGCTCTTTTCAGAGACTCTGTCTTGGTTTGCATTACTTGTCTGCTGTTGTCTCTATGCCTTGAGTAAACTGCAAATCACCATGACAATTATGTGGGTGCATTTGAAATCAAAAGTAGGACAATGGCTTGGTGGATCACATAATTCTAAAATTTAGGTGCCAAAGTACTGCACCATTGAGCAAAAATGGCCAAGTGGAATTATTATGCAAAGGAAGCATGGCTTTGTTTAACAGGGCTCAACACTCTAAACAAATTCAAAGTTTCAAACTAGCTAACTAGCATTTGTAGAGCAGAAGCCATGACGGTCTAGGACAAGATTTTAAAATGCCAAAATGTATCAACAAAGACCAGAATCATGCAAGGCATGGTATTCTCTATGACCCTCTATGGAAGCAAAAGTCAAACTTTAAAGAAGCATGATAGTAAGAGTATTGGCAGCTTTGAATTTTGCTGTGGGAGAAGACCTAGGAATGCCATAGACAGCCAAGAAAACAAACTGATGGATCATCAAATAAATTAACTCAGAAGTCCTACTCAAGACACAAATGGCTAGGCTCAAATTTTTCTATTTCAGCACATTATGCAGAGATCTGGCTCTCTGGAAAAGCATGTAATACTGGGAAGAATGGAAAGAGAACAAGAGGATCACCAACAGCAAGGTAGGATTGACTCCATTACAGTGTCAATAAGTATCAACTGTTGGGAGTCCTGAAACAACAAGTTAGGCATAGTTGGATAATCAGAGATGATACAGAGAAGAACTAGGGGTGATATGATAGCAGTCTTTTAATATTTGAGGAACTGTCAGAGAGGCGGGGGTTAAATCTATTCTCCAAAGCACTTGAGGGCATGAATGATGGAAGCTTAAGAAAGAGAATCTAGAATTAAGAAATTTCCTCTCAGTTACAACAATTAATCTGTGGAAAGCTTTCTCTAGAAGTTATGGGTGCTCCACCACTGGAAGTTTTAAGGACATGCTGGACAGCTATTTGTTCAGAATGGTATAGGGCAGGGGTGTCAAATTTGCAGCCCACAGGCCAGATACGTCACACACTGGCCATGCCCATCCACAGTTTAGTAAAGGGGAGGAGAATCACAATATGTCACATGACAACAATGTGACGCTGCGAGTTTGACACCCCTGGTAGAGGGTCTTCTGCTTGAGCATAAGTTGGACTAGAAGATCTGCAAGATCTCTTTGAACTCTTACTCTGTTATTTTATAATTTATCTAAATAGCTAATAATAGTTAAAACTATTTGATGGCACAATCAAATTTATATCCTATAATGTTTTAAAAAGTGAGATATGGTCTCAAATCCATCTTGCCAGCTATTCAATTCCTATTTTTATATTCCAGTCATACTTCCATAATTATCTCAATAACTGATCTGACTTCTGGAGGATGCCATGGATGTTCTAGTTCAAGAATTTACATCTCTTTTTTTTAAGCCAAGGGCTATACACAGATTTTGAGTGATGTGCCAAGGCAACATTTCCCCCCAAATAAACCATGCTACCAGAAAGGAGAGCATAGAGCTAGGAAAAAATTAAAAATTGACGGAACTAAATTTAAATGCAATCAACATGATTACTCCCAGTATATTTAATAGTTTCCCCCTTTCTGTCACACTAAAAATCATTATTTAGTGATGACCTTAGAGAGAACCTTTGTTGCCTAACTGTTGCCTAAAGATTTGGGTAGCATATGGGCCTAGAGCCTCACACACCTTGAATCCATTGATCATTTACCTTGTACTCTTTTATGAAAACATGATTGATGCTTGAATATGTCAAACAAAATTTGGATTTGCTGTGATATATTGGATAAAGCAGTGCTGACAACAGCCCAATATCCTATGTGCTTGTACTATGTATTTCTCCTTGAAGAGACTTAAGTTAAATTTCCATCAAGTATTTTAAATATTACTCTATAAGGTTTTTTTTTATTCTTCAAAGTTGAAGATATCAAGATAGTTTCCTGAAGTGATTGTCCCACGCACTTATAGCCACCCACAAAAACATTCCAAGTGCCATCCCTGCAACCATTCAATAACAGCTGTGTGGGCTTCTGGTTCCGGCTCCAGCGGCGACGGGCGAGCCTGGGGCTCGCTCGCTGCTTTGTTGCCTTTTCTGCCCCCCCACGGGGGCGAGACACTCCGGTTACCGGAGGTCTCCCGTAGGGTCGGCTCGGAGGAGACGTTTCTCCTCACGGCGGTGGGGAGAGCGATCCCCTCCGCGACCTAGGTGAGGAGGAACATGCTGCGGGGGGTTCTCCCTTCGCCAACGGCTGTCGGCGCCATTCACTTCAATGTAGAGGGCTGAGCGGAAGAGATCGGAAGGCTTGCCGAGGCTTCAGCTGCGAGGGAGAGTGAGTTTAAAAAGACTTTTTTTCCTTGCTGCCAGCCAGGCTGAACGGACTGGGAGGGGGGTGTTTGTTTTCAAAAAAAACCCCTCGGACTTAAAAATGGCTTCTCTGGAAGAGAAAGCGGAAATCTTAAATCCGGACTGTCTCTAACAAGGGAAAGTGGTATGCGGCTACTTGCAACATTGTTTCTAGGTCTGGCTGGTTAAAAAAAAATTTATTTTTCTACTCTCTCCTCTGGGCTCTGAGATGGGCGGTGGAAAGTGGCTTTTCTTTGTCCCTGCCTGACTATTTTAACTATGGAAAATTCCCAGCGTCTCTTTACAATTGGGACTCTCTCTGGATATTAATGAAGATTTTTTTTCTTGTTGGATTTGTGATTCCTTTCTGGATTACCTTCGTTATTATAACTATTGAGCTGGAAAATTGTCTCTCTCTTGGTTCCTGAATTTTACAACGTTTCAACCTTGATCTGAACTTTTGGCTCCCGGTTAGTCTCACCAACCCCACCCTGAAAACGCCATTTTGGTGGCACTGACTCTAACAGTTAAGATGTCTCACGAAACAGCACTGACAAGTTTAGAACAACGGATGGCTTCTCTTGAAACTGTTATACAAACTTTGGTAAACGAAATTCAGGCCCAGAGGGCTGAAAACATCAATTTCAAGAAGGAGCTATTGGACACAAGGAAGCAAGTGCTGGAAAACACACAGAAGACTGAAGAATTGGAAGGGGGGTTGGTGGGGGTTAAGGGAGAGATTAAAAATGTTACTAAAGAGGTTGGGGAAACAGATGGGCATGTGTCTAGGATTGATATGGAAAGAATGACATATTTTTTGAGATTTCAGAACGTTCTTGAGGAATCTGGTGAATGCCTCCCTGATCTTATGAGCACAATTTTAGCAGACTATTTACAAAAACCTAAAGATGAGATCAGGGGGGACATTGACCTAGCCTATAGAATTAACTCAGCATATGCCAGGATAAATGAAGTGCCTAGAGAGATACATGTGAAATTTGTTAGAAGGTCAACCAGAGAGGAAATCCTGAGGGCGCAGAGAGAGAACCCTTTAATTTACCAACAAAAAACGGTCACTATCTTGAAGCAGATTCCTAGAAAGATTCAAGAAGCAAGGAGGAAATTTTCCTTCTTGTCTAAAATTTTATTTGATCATAGGATTTGGTTCAAGTGGGTGACACCCGAAGGGATGCTGGTGTTCTGGGAAGGAGGAAGAGTGAGGATTAAAACAGTTGCTGAGGCGGAAGCCTTTCTTAAAAAATATTCCTCTGCCCTGGGGGAAGATCCAGGGGAGACGGAGGGGGCCACGGCCCCGCCCGCTCGGGGCCAGGGAGGAGAAAAAGAAGATACAATAGCCAAGAGACTTAGATCGAAAAAATAACTTTGCCTTGATTTTTCTGAACAATTTTGCATAATATCTGTATCTGGATTTTTTGTAAATGTCTGACAGCATGGAATTGAGAATTTAGGTATATGTACTTGCTTTTACCTTGTAGTGTTATGAAAAATGCTTTTTTTTTGTTATCTTTTTATTGTGTATTTTGAGGTCTCGGAAGGGCCGACGACTCTGACGTGAATGCTCTCAAAATTTCTTTGTATCCCTTACCCTACCCTATAGAAAAATGTAAAACCAATAAAACTTTTTCAATATAAAAAAATAACAGCTGTGTGTAGGCTTCTGCATCTGCCCTACTTCACCAACCTCCCACTAGTCAAGCATAGATAGGAATACATAGTTCACTTTTAGAAGCTAGGACTACATGTTTTCATGACCTCCATGATTTTTAAAGAGTAAACTTAACATGCATTGAGGTACATAAGAATAAACTAACGTACCTTAGTTTTTAACTTCTAGCAAATTTCAGATTGCTTCCATTGAGCTGATGGATTCATCACTTGCTGAGACTCACCATGTCTACTTGTGAGATAAAATTTAACAGCTGCTCACAAAGGCATGGCAAGATGGCATACTGTGACAATCTTCACAAAAAATAGCACCAATTATAACAAATAAAAATTGGATCATGAATTCAAGACTTTGGGCAAGCAGCATTAATCTCTTAGCATTCCTAAAGTAAATGAGTTCCAGCAGATTTTAATCTGTTAATTGTTGCCGACTATATGGGGCAGTGGTTATTTCCATTTCAAGGGTTGAGCCAGCACTGTCTGAAGACATTTCCACAGTCATGACACATGATGTCACAGAGTGCTGTTACTTTTCCACCAAAGTGGTACCATGCTTTCAAACTGCTAGATTGGCAGGAGCTGGGGCAAGTACGAGAAACTCATCCTGTTGTGCGACACTTGGGTCTTTTCAGCCAACAAGTCCAACGTCTTAACTACTGAGTTCTCATAAATATTGCAAAAACCTAAGCACCTCTCTATCAGCAATCAGTACCCAGATAAGAATAGATTAACTCCAAGTTTAACATCAGATAAACAATCAAGTAAACAATCCCAATCAAGAAACCACTGAACAAGTCAACAGTAGACAGTCCAACCAAAGAATCCATAAGATGATTCCCACCAACACTGACAGGGTAAGCCACCTGAACATAAACTGAGACCAAAACCCCAACTCCTAACTAGCTCTGATGATGTTACCTAATTTGGGTAATGAAATGTCTGCAAGAAAACAATCAAATTCAGAGAGCATGAAAGACCTCTCTTTTCAACCCTGAGTTACAGCTATTGTCCTTTATTGGTGCTGCCTAAGTTTCAGCTCCCAAGAGATGTATTTCATTCATAGTTCTTTAGCAGCTTAGGACATTTATTATTCAATGTGCCCACATTGCACTGGAGTTAACAGCTGAGATCATAATATCTAATCTGAATATCTCTATTCAAGCTTTTAAAATCACAATTGTAGGACCTTGATTATCTTCTCTTAACTTACCATACTTTGAAGGCAAAATTTTACTCTCCAATTACACAGTGTTAAAATTATTTGTGCCTTCTTGCTCCTAGACTTGGAACTAAATCCAGTTGCAGCCCGAGTGTTCAGTGCTTTATAGTCAGAAGAGAGAAAAATGCTACTACCGTGTTGATTTTCCTTACAACAATGTAATACTCAAAAAAGGTCAAAAGATTAATAAGCAATAAAAAATAAGAGTTAAATAGATTCTTGGAGTGAGAAGGAAAGAAATAAGTGGGTGCTTATAAACATTATCTTATTGAATTTGACCTGGAACAAATTTCCATCCAGGAAGTGAGGACTGAATAGGAATGTAGTAATTTCAGAACCTCTTATTTTATTTATTATTTTATTATTTACACTTATATACCGCCCTATCTCCCGAAAGGGACTCAGGGCGGCGCACAGAGGAATAAAAAGTAGTAAAACACAATGACAATATAAAAAGTTAAAAATAGATTAAATACCAGATCTGTGCTAAAAAACTTATGGTTAAAAGCAAGTAAAAATATTATAAAATTATTATAAAATTGGGACTGTGTCATTAAAACTATGCTAGGCCAGCTTCATGAAATAGATACGTTTTTAGGGTCCGACGGAAGAGGAGTAGGTCCGTGATGGTACGAAGGTTGGGGGGCAGGTCATTCCAGAGGGCAGGGCCTGCCACAGAGAAGGCTCTCCCCCTGGGGGTCGCCAGCCGGCATTGTCCGGCAGACGGCACCCTGAGGAGGCCCTCTCTGTGGGAGCGAACAGGTCGGAGGGAGGTATGTGGTAGGAGGTGGACCCGCAAATAGCCAGGTCCCAAGCCATGGAGCACTTTGAAGATGGTTACTAGCACCTTGAAGCGCACCCGGAAAGCCACCGGCAGCCAGTGCAGCTTGTGCAGGAGAGGTGTTACATGGGAGTATCGAGAAACTCCCATAATCCCCCGCGCAGCCGCACTCTGCACTAGCTGGAGCCTCCGGGTGCACCTCAAGGGGAGCCCCATGTAGAGAGCGTTACAGTAGTCCAAGCGGGAAATGATGAGGGCTTGAGTGACTATGCGTAGGGCGTCACAATCTAGAAAGGGACGCAACTGGCGTATCAGGTAAACCTGATAGAAAGCCCCCCTGGCGACGGCTGTCACATGGTCATCCAAGGACAGCCGAGAGTCCAGGAGGACGCCTAAGTTGCAAAACCGTTCCGCGGCCCGCACAGCCTCCAAACACCGGGACATCACTTCAACGGCATCGTTGGGGTGGTCAGGGGTAGAGATGTACAGCTGAGTATCATCAGCGTATTGATGGAACTCTACCCCAAAACTACGGATGATCTCACCCAGCGACTTCATATAGGTGTTGAACAGGAGGGCGAAAGGACCGACCCCTGAGGCACCCCGCATGTCAGGGGCCTCGACATCGACCTCTGCCCCCCTGCCAACACGAATTGCGACCGGCTGGAGAGGTAGGAGGAGAACCCCGCAGAACGGTGCCTCCCAACCCCACCCCCCCTGCCGGTGCAATAGGATACCATGGTCAATGGTATCAAAAACCGCTGAGAGGTCTAATAGGACCAGGATACAGGAATGACCTCTATCCCGAGCCCTCCAGAGATCATCCACCAACGCGACCAATGCCATCTCTGTGCTGTACCCTGGTTGGAAACCGGACTGGCGCGGGTCTAGATAGACAGTTTCCTCCAGGTGCTGAGGGAATTGTCGTGCCACCACACTCTCAACAACCTTCACCAAGAAGGGAAGGTTGGAGACCGGATGATAATTTACTAACACCGCTTGGTCCAGGGAAGGCTTCTTGAGGAGGGGCCTCACCACCACCTCTTTCAAGACGGCCGGTAGAGACCCCTCACTCAAAGAAGCGTTCATTATTTCCTGGAGCCAGCGTCGGGTCACCTCCCAGGAGGCCAGTACAAGCCAGGAGGGACACGGGTCCAATAAACATGGGGTAGCATTAAACCGCCCCAGCAACCTGTCCATGTCATCGGGAGTCACAAGGTCGAACTCTTCCCATAAAACGGTCTCAAGGCCTGCCTCCACCCACCCGCCCGGTCTAACCTCATTAGAGGCCAGTTTGTCCCAAATCTGAGCGATTTTATCCTGCAGATAACATCCAAACTCCTCTGCACGGCCCTGAAGCGGAGCTTCCCGTGACCTCTGTTGAAGGAGGGAGCGGGTCACTCTGAACAGGGCGGCATGGCAGTTATCTGCGGATGCAATAAGAGCGGAGAGATAAGTACGTTTCGCCGCTCTTATCGCCACAAGGTAGGTCCGTAAATGGGACCTTACCCTTGTTCGGTCAGATGCGGATCGAGTGGACCTCCAGATGCTCTCTAGGCATCTCTTTCGGCGCTTCATCACCCTCAGCTTCTCAGAAAACCAAGGAGCTAAGGTAGATCGGCGCCAAGTGAGAGGCCGCAAGGGCACGACCCGATCCAGGGCCCCTGTGGCCGCATTATTCCAAGCGGCCACTAGGTCCTCAGTCGAGTCGCGGGTCAGGGTCTGAGGTATTAGCCCAAGCACCATCTGGAACATCTCAGGGTCCATCAGGCGCCTGGGGCGGAACCATCTTGTTATGTAGAATTCGGTTTAAAAGATACTGACATCAGCGAAAACTCCTACTATTTTCACCTTTACAGAAGCATCTTTATTTATATTAAATTTATATCCCGCTCTTCTCCAGAAGGACCCAGGGCGGCGCACAGAAATTAAAAACATACAAATATAACAATATAAAATTTAAAAAGATATTAAACTCCCAACCTGTGCTAAAATCAATTAAAATCCCCAATTTAAAACTGTCTAAAAGCAGTCACAGCGGAAGGTTACGCTAGGCCGGCTTGATGGAAAAGGTGTGTCTTTAGACACTGGCGGAAGAGGCGGAGGTCAGAGATGGTACGTAGTTCAGGGGGTAAGTCGTTTCAAAGGGTAGGGCCCGCCACAGAGAAGGCCCTTCCCCTGGGTGTCACCAACCGGCATTAACCCAGCCGACGGCACCCTGAGAAGGCCCTCTCTGTGGGAGCGGAGCGGACGAAGGGATGTATGGGGCAGGAGACGGTCTCGCATATAACTAGGTCCCGAGCCATGGAGCGCTTTAAAGATGGTCGTCAAGACCTTGAAGCGGTGTTATGTGGGAGTATCTGGGGGCTCCCGTAATCACCCGTGCGGCTGCATTCTGGACTAGCTGTAGCTTTCGAGTGCACCTCAAGGGAAGCCCCATGTAGAGAGCATTACAGTAGTCAAGTCGGGATGTCACAAGTGCTTGAGTGACTGTGCGAAGGGCAGCCCGGTCCAGTAAGGGGCGCAATTGGCGCATCAGGCGTACCTGATGGAACACCCCCTGGCCACGGCTGCCACATGGTCCTCCATGGACAGCCGGGAATCTAGGAGGACACCCAAATTGCACGCCCTCTCCACGGGGGCCAGTGTTTTGCCCCCAATGACCAGAGTTGGAGTTACCTGGCTGAACCGGGCCGCCGGAAACTACAGCCACTCAGTCTTGGACGGGTTGAGCTTGAGTTTGTTACTACCCATCCAGATCCGTACGGCCTCTAAACACCAGGACAACACCTCGGCGGCATCATTGGGGTGGTCTGGGGTGGATATGTACAGCTGAGTATCATCAGCGTACAGATGATATCCCACCCCAAAACCACGGATGATCTCGCCCAGCAGCTTCATGTAGGTGTTGAACAGGAGGGGCGAGAGGACCAACCCCTGAGGAACCCTGCATAAGAGGAACCTCGAGGTCGACCTCTGCCCCCCTGCCAACACATATTGTGACCGACCAGAGAGGTAGGACGAGAACCACCGCAAAACGGTGCCTCCCAGCCCCAACCCCCCCAGTCGGTGCAATAGGATACCGTGGTCGATGGTATCAAAAGCCGCTGAGAGGTCTAATAGGACTAGGATAGAGGAATATCCCGTATCCCGCGCCCTCCAGAGATCATCCATCAACACGACCAATGCCGTCTCGGTGCTGTGACCGGGTCAGAAGCTGGACTGGCGTGGGTCTAGATAATCAATTTCCTCCAGGTGTCACGGAAACTGTTGGGCCACCACACTCTCTACAACCTTTGCTAAAAAGTGATTTGTGTAAACTTTATTCCATAAAATAATATTATGGAATTTTTTTTGCAAGAAAGTTGAACGTTTTTTTCTCCCCAAATTGATCATTCTCCCATTTCACAAAAGATGTAAAAATAAACCTTACAAAAGTAGAAGAGAGAATGCTATGAGTATCACCACTATTCAGTCAAGCTACTTTGTTTCTGCTTTGGTTTTGTGTCAGCAAAGCTGGGAGGAGGATGGAATTCCCTTTCAAATATTCTATATTGAGATTTAAGAGACTGACATAACATTCCTGAGGCATGAAAAGATCCTTTCTGAGGACCTTATTTTGACCTCATACATTTATTAAAGATTATCAAAAAATATCAATTTTTTTCTTTTCTAAAAAAGTATACCTCTTAAATATCATGCTATAGTATTGCCTTACCCTAGTTTGTTAAATAAATCTCAATATTTCAAGTACCTAGGATGCTCTAAACATCGGCAATGGTGGCTGTGTCCTGGGAGTTGAATTCCCAAGTCTTAAAGTTGCCAATGTTGTACAAACTTGCCGTAAACCATGATTCCTAAACTATGGGATCTAGTTTTACAAAACACAATAACTAGAATTAAACAAACTATAATGCAGTTTAACATGAATGGAACGAAATCAAATCAAACTTTGTTACAATTCCTTTCTGTATCTCAAGCTCTAAATGTACAAAATATTGTTTAATTTCTCTTTAGATTGATTGATCATCTGCTCAGAAAATTATCAAAGATAATACTACACTTTCTACTACAAGTAACTGTTTTTTGTGTTGCTTCACAATAGCTGTAACAAGCAAACAAATCACCCAGAGAAGTCAAAAGGCTTTCTGTTATTTGGCAGATCTAACTGTTTGGTGTTAAGAGAGATATCTTCTTGGATGTTTTAATTAGCAGTTGAATTTCATCCAGTATAAACAGTCAAGACTACTTGAGGAAAGGAAGTGTAAAAGTACATCTTGAAAATAGCTATGATAGTTACATGCCTCCTTCCTGATGCCAGAATTCAACTTGCATTCAAAGCGCTTAGCAAACATGGCCTAAGAAGCATAACTGAAAACATTTAAAACAAATTAATCGAAATATTGAAAGGTACACTTGTCTACAGTACAACTCTATTGCAAAGCCAATATCATTTATATTCCATGTCCTGTGACTCATTGAATCATGCTTTAAATATAGGATACCAAGATATAAATCATTCTCATGATTAATATGTTCTAATCAAATCCTATTAAGTATTTACAGAAAAGGAAATAGTTGTATTAGGGGTTGTGGGAGTGGATTGTGCTTGGTTAATGCTAAAAAGTCAAGCTTCCATTTATAATTAATAGCATGGTGCCAGGATAGAAATTATTTAAGAAATGAAATAGTACCTTGCAGTAAAATACCATGGTGGAATGACAATTTTACCAAGAAATGTAAGAACAATTGCTATCCATTATGATTGGTGTTCAGATTCAGGGTTTTTTTTAAAAAGAATATTTTGTTCAGTATCAATAAAACTATGTAGGTTTATCAGGAAACCTAGACCTGTGACTTATTAGGTTCATAGCAAAAGCAAGATTATGGCATTGTCTTTAAGAGCAACTTGTAAACATCTAGACTCAATGAGACTCGACAACTTATTTCTAAATAGAGTTTCTTTGCTCCTTATATGGAAAATGCAATATATTAGGGCCATGATGGTGAACGTATGGTATGCATGCCACAGGTGACTCCCAGAGCCATATTTGCCAGCACGGCATGTGTGCACTGGTCAGCTGAAGTTTGGCCTTCCAGGGGACTGGGAAGGCCCTTTTCACCCTCCTCAGACTTCAGGAAAGCCTCTGGAGCCTGGAGAGGGTGAAAAACAGGCCCAAAGGGCCAGCCAAAAGTTCAGTAACAAACTTCCAGTTGGGCCGTTGGGCCATTTTTTACCCTCCCCAGGCTCTGAGGCTTTCCTAAAGACTGGAGAGGGTGAAAAATGGCCCAGGGGCAAACCAGAAGTTTTCCCCAACCTTCAGGAAAGCCTTCAGAATATGGGGAGGGAAAAAACTGCCTCCCCACACAAAGGGTCATGCGTGCATGCGCAGGTGAAGCAGTCATGTGCGCATGCACAGATAAGGGGGCATATGAGCGATAGCGCACACACACACAATGTTGGCACACCTTTAGAAAAAGGTTAGCCATCCTGTACTAGGGTTTTATACATCCAATCCACAAAAGTTGGAGGTAGGGGTAATAGGTGTTATTTAATTAATTTTCTGCCGTTTATCCAAGAGCTGGCATTCATAGCACACACACACCTTCCATCTTTTCTCCACTAGCAATCCTAAAAAGTAGGTGGGACGAAAGATACAGTGTGACCCAAAGCAATGGAATGAGTTTTCATGATGGGAAATGTCTTAAGCCTTCCTTAACCACTGTATCACACAATGAATCTCCTTGGTATATTGATATCTATTTACCAGTCCTGTGCCATTAACTGCCATTTTTCCATCTCTTCAATATGTAGTCAACAATGTGTTGGTTTGGTGAACAAGGGCAATTAGGCAGCAAAGGATTTCCCTGAAAAGTTTCAGCTAGATAAAAATCAGTTTGAAACGATCAGGGATCATGATGTATATTCAAATGGACAGAGCATTTAGCAGAGCTGAAAGCTGAAAATCCCAAGAAGGTTCTTCAAAATGAGGTGATTTGACAATATGTTAAAACTGGCATTACCTTCCACTTTGCCTTTTGATTGCTATTTTAAAAACTCAGGGAGATGTACTGCCATATGTTTAGCCTTCACTAGGCATATATCCAAGAAGATTAGAAGTACAAATAGTAAATTATAATGCAAAGGATGCAAGTGTATATACTTTTATTAAACAAAGACTAACATTCTATATATGAAGTCTGAGTGGCTCTGTGTAATATTTAATTAATCATGGTTCAAGTTAACTATTCTGCAATAATCAATGATTCAACCCCATAAATTTTGGCTGCTTGCTTTATTCCATGCATGTTATTCCATTGAGCGATGAGTTAACACATTCTATTAGAATTCTTCTAGTTATTCTGTAGAAGTAAGTACTGATTTTATTTACAATTAATAGCTATTCTATTCTCACAGTATGGCATTGGCTATCTCTACAAGTGTATTGCAACCATCAAACAGTCTTAAAGGCTTGTTACCAACCCACCTTATGTTATTTTCTATAGCAAGCAGAAACAAATTTAACAGGGAATTCTTTGTCTTTTTGTTAATTAAAAAAAAGCATGGGAGAAAGGAAAGATATGCATCAATTAGTTCTTTTGGTGGTCTTGTGAAAGATATGCCACCAAGGACTATTTCCTCTGCCAGATGCTCACATAAAAATCCTTTAAGAAAACAGGGAGCAACATTTTATGCTGGCAAGTGTTAAAAAGAAACTTGGGGGAGGGGAGACAAGCTCCAGGACCCAGTCTTTTTTCCTGCCTGCAATAGGAAACATATCCAACGTACTAGTTAATATCATAACAATAGCACTTAGACTTATATACCGCTTCATAGTGCTTTACAGCCGTCTCTAAGCGGTTTACAGAGTCAGTATATTGGCCCAACAATCTTGGTCCTCATTTTACCGAACCTCAGAAGGATGGAAGGCTGAGTCAATCTTGAGCCTGGTGAGATTCAATCTGCCAAACTGCAGGCAGCCGGTGTTGAGGATTAGTCTGCAGTACTGCACTCTAACCACTGCGCCACCACGGTTAAACATTTGGACCTGTCCTAAACAAGAGGAACCTTGTTCAGGCCTCTCAGAAGGTCTTGAAGAACTACAGCACAGGTGTCAAACTTGTGGCGTCAGATTGCCATCACATGACATATTGCAACATGTTTTCCCTTCATGGAGTTGGGGTGGGCATGGCCTGCATGTGACGCATCTGGCCTGCACGCCACAAGTTTGACACCCCTGATTACTACAGCATAGAAATGCAGTTTATACAACTTGCACACACATATTTTATGCACCAGTATTAACAGAAGGAACCATGCAGGTTGTTTCGCTTTTCTTCAATATAGTCATGGAAAAAATCCAGAACGACAACTTCCATTTATGAATAAAATATTTTAAACATATTGTCAGAATCCCAAACTTCACTTCATTTTAATTACATTTTTGTTTTAATTACACTTTAACACTGAGTTTATTTGATTCTGATTTCAAGTTGGTTGGTTTCAACAAACATTAGTTAAAAGTAACAAACTTGTCAGGATTCTTCAGAAAGCTTTCAGATTGCTTTAATTATAACCACAGCTCAATGTTTACAGCAGTGAGAGCAATAAAGAACTCAAAAGGACAAGAAAGGAAAAGGAAGAGATTTCTGCAGCTACTCATATCCTAGTTAAGGAGGGTGGTGCATTGTCTATGCCAAAGTGCCCATCATGCAAAAAGAGTTACCAGCAAGGCACAAAAGCCATCCTCTCTCTACTTCTCTGTAACACTGGAGTTGGATGCCAATAGACATAGCTCATTAGGTAGGACTTGTAAATGGTCACCAAAAATAAGGAGGCATGGTCCTGTTACCAGATTTATTGTCTACAGATGTCATTTCCTGAGAAGGAAGGAAGAGGGCATATCATCAAAACTGAAAATGAGTCATCAGAAACTTAAAGAGAATGGAATGTGAATAAACATGAAGCAGTATAGACAATTCCAAAGCAAAAATCTCAGGGGAAAAATTGATGAATTGGATCATAGAAAACTTAGTTTTATAAAACATCCCTTATCACATAGTACAATGGAAATATTTGCCTAACAGCTCTTTGAAAACACATTTTCAATGTTTTGATTTATACATGCTAAATAAGAAATACTTAAGTAAAGATTGCTAATTTAAACTCCTTGCAATTAATCAACAGTAGTTTTAACTGTAAGCCATCAGAAACTACAGAGATGATCAATGAATATATCATCATCATCATCGCCATCATAATCAAAATGAATAATGAATGCATCCAAATATTAGAAAAACAAATCCAGAGAGACCAAATCCCTAATTAGCAGTGCAGAATTTCATTATACTAATTAAAGAAGATATAAATTATTAAAATAGGAATTTAAAAGATCCCTTTCAAATAGAATTGGCATGACTAGCTAGTCTTAAATTAAGTATTTGATTAATGTAAATGTAAAATGGTGATAATTAAGATTGAAAACACATGATTATGAATTATTTGTGTTTAAGATTCTCATAATCTGAAACCTAAACATATGAAATATAAACAGATTACATGAATTACATTAATGAGAATAATACATACCTAGTGATCCCCATGATTCTAAATCATTTTTGGAGTTGTTTTGATCTAACCATACTTGAACCTGATGAAATTGAATTTCATGCAAGGATATTTATGTCAGAATAACTTGCCTCACTGACTGCAAGGGCCTAAAGAGATCTGGTGAATTTGCTATTCTAAATATGCAAAATGGCCAAATGGCCAGCTGAACTGGCATCTGGTTGCTTGAAATGAATATATGCTAAATCCAAATCCAAAGAGAATATATCCTGTTGGATTCAGTAGGTTGGAAATTGTTCTGGGATTATTAACATCTTTCTCTAACATTGTACAAGTTGTTTGGCTATCTCCCTGTTAACTGGGTTTAGGTGTTGGGTAACTTGCCTCTTCTTTGGCTTATCTCTTTTTCCATCTCCCATTTTGATCTTCTTTCAGCAGATCTTCCTTTGCTAGCAGAAATAAACAAGGGGGAAAGAAAAGTTAACAGGAACAGAATGGACAAAAAGAAAAAGGCCACCAACTGCTCTGCCATGTATCCTTTCCCTCCCACTGATATGAAGGATTGTTCTGTCCATCTTTAGATTTCTACTTTATTCACTGGCATTTATTCACTCACAATTTTACCATCAAGAAAGCCAAACACCGTCACGAACACTCACACTGTTGTTCATAGAGATGTCCTTTTGATTTCAGCAGGACATATTGGTACCCAATTCCATTCAGGATCCTAGTCTAGACTTTAGAATCATGTAGTCTAACACATCATCTGAAACTTTTTGAAAAGGAAATAGAAAACAGGTTCAGGAATATGCTCGCCCTCTCACTCAGTAAGGAGCTTCACAGTATCACTGCAAAGGCTAAGAAACAGCAAGACTTTGGGGTTTTTTCCTCTATTCATTTCTAGTAAAGGAAACAAAAGCAAGAAGATGAACAAATACATTCATGAGACAATGCAGTCATATTTTCCTCAGCACTGACTGTGGAAATTAATGTTTTAGCAACACTAGCTAAAAAGGCTCAGTAGAAAGAAATCATTACAATGAGAAGACAGGATTTCAAATGGAACGATGACATTAGACCAGGGGTTTCCAACCTTTGCAACTTTAAGTCTGAAGGACTTCAGCTCCCAAACTTCTCCAGCCAGCTTTGCTGGCTGGAGAAGTCTAGGAGCTGAAGTCCTTCAGACTTAAAGTTGCAAAGGTTGGAGACCCCTGCATTAGACAACTCATGTTCACCTTCAAAAATATATCGATGTATATTCCACTGTATGAATATTGGTCCAGAAACTTCCTCAGCCAATGGGTTGAATCCTTTGGGAAGGATTCTCTTATTTAAAGAGAGAGAACTTATCCGGTATTTCCTACATCATGCCATCTGCTCTAGGTTGCAGAAGATTCCGAGAACATCTCAATGAGCATTTTCACCTGAGACAAATCAATAACAGGACCCTAAGTGGGTAAACGCTTTCTTTGAGCTCCACAGAACAATTACTGATCCTAGCTTTCACCATTTCCTTTGCCCTCATGAACTTAAGCAAAATCGCCCACTACTCCTTTTCTACCCATATAGGCAAAGGGACAAACTTCCCACTGTGCCTATTGCAAACAGAAAGTGTCGAGAAATAATTCGCCAAGTAAAAAGATGAAGGAAGAGGGATCTCCTATGTCTCCTATATGCTTGTTTTGTGTTTTAATACCCAAACATTTAAACATATGAATGTATAATCAGAAATATATGTCTCTTGATTCCAATTTATTATAATTGCTAAGTATTTTCTGATCTACTGTGGTCTCTCCCAAGCCAAACTGTTGATAGAAGGAAATGGTAATAATATATAAACCATAGAAATGCCCCAAAAAGTTTTCCTGCAGAGATTACAGGCATCCAGATCCATCCAGACATTAACAACCCTGCCCATGGGTATTCTGGTTTAGAGAGCAGCTGTCCGGCGCATGCACATGATGGAACCTGGAAGAGCAGATGACCGCTGCATGCATGCACGCCAGCCAGCTGTTCTCTTCCGGGTTCCAGCACTCCATTGCATGCACATATGGTGCCAAAAAGGTTAACAAGCACTGCGATAGGACATCCTAACTAGAAATTTTAACATAACACATTCAGAAGACACTAAATTAGGGAAGGGCAGGCAGTGGCACCTACCAATTGCCCAGGCATTTTGTTACCCCAGCAAGTTAATGATGAACAGCAAAGAAGTCAAAAATGAGGGAACGGGGCATATTGCCTATTGCAGTTTTGATCATTGGTTTATAATAGCTGTTGAAAGTGATTTTAGATGATGAAAGTGATTTAAGTGTGTCTGTGTATCTGTGCGTTGCACCTGTTGTGTTAAAACTTCTTCACTGAGCCAAGTTAAGAAAAATCAAAGTTAATTGTTGTTACAACAAAGGCTGCTCTTGAGTATTGATTACTTTCTGTGCTTTCAAATTATCACCGTTTGCTTGAGGAAGCGGGCTTGTTTTCACCATTGACTTACTCCAAAGAACACAACGTGATATTTCACAGGCAGAATGTAAGTTTCTCCTTTGTGCTATTGGATCATTGCAAACTTTTAAAACTTAGAGAGAGTTGGGGTAGCTGGAGGAGGAAATAGCTTCATGCATTCAAATTTATGCCATTAATTACACTTTCACAGTTATGCACTCCATCATATAATTAAAGGCCACTCTCTTTTGATTATATGAATCTCTAACTGCGTCTTTACTTTTTGCTTTAATCCAGTGCACCTAAAACTATTACATTAGATTTCAGACCAGTGAACTCAAAAGAGTTTTTGTTGCTTCCAAAAAATATAAACAGCTGAGCTGCCTAACAAACAAAATAATAATGAAAGTTATTTTTCAATGCTCCTTATAACTGTTTTCCTGGGCAACAGCAACCTGGAACTACATATAAATTTCCAAAGAACCGGGGTAAGCAACACAATATAAAAATGGAACGGCACTGAAAATCGTAGGTATTTTTCAATATACATGGTAAAATATTTTCTAATTGCTTCTTTGAAAACAATCACATAGGAATTGTTTATTACACTCTATTACTTATGTTCAGGATCACTAGAACTACTGGATAGTTTTCTACATTATCACTCACTCAATCTTCTCCTTAGGATGCTATAATCCCATTATAGCTGATTGGTATTACTTGCTATGAAGAAGTTAACATCCTGTAATCTGATGCTCTCAATTTGCAACCTCCTTTTGCTGGTTTTGAAAGAGGGATGGCAAAAACACCCATTAGGAAAGCTGGATTCACTTACTGACCATATGTTTTGCTTAATGACCACCAAAAAATGGTTGTGAAATATATCAAAATTAACTGCAATTGAAATTCCAATCCCAACTGTGGACCTATATCAAAGACTATTTTTAATAATCAATATATATGTATATACATATATATTCATACAAATATACTGTATATGAATATATATTTCATCAAGAGTTGACTTCTGTCAAGTTTCACTGTTAAAGAAAAGCTGTATTTGGGCACTCATAGTGTATCAATATCCAATATAATAAGAACATGGGAAGTGTCTCCTCTAAAAACGCCATTTCAGATTTTATTCTACTATGAATGTGGCTCTTTCTTTTATAGTTATACTAGCTGATAACCTGACGTCCAAATATTTAATTATAGGGAGGAAATGTCCAGACCAAATGTAGTTTCTAATGTTGGATTTTTGCCCTTACCAGAGGGAGCCCCCTTGTGGAGTACTGTGAAGCTGTTACCATGGTATCTCCACTGCACTGTACAGTAGAAGCCATTTTACGGCAATACAATACAAGCCATTTTAAAGCACAACAAACTGTATCTTAACAGAACACTCACCCTAAAGGGTGTTGGGGGTGTCTTACCTCCACAGTATTTGTTTCCAGAGAGTAAGTCATCCGTGTACCACATTTGGTTGAAATTGTTCAAGATGTTCCAGAGTTATGCTGGTACACACACACACACACACAGCCATTTATATATAGATAGATACATGGTCTTTGGTTTCGAAAAGATATAGAGTGAAATATCTTTTTTCATGCTTGAACTTTGTCAGCTTTCTAAGATTAATTTTCTGGCTTTCATTATTTGCAAGGAAGGTCTATTAAGCTGCACAAACAAGTGTCTGGATGATATATAGATATTAGTCTATCTCATTCACTTAGTGCTATTTCTGCCTTAGCAGATGTCTCCTGCCTACAAGACCCTGTTAGTTACAACAACTCGTTCTGGATAAGTTTGATTCAGCACCCTGTGTGGTAAATAACACTGCTTAGCAGAATCAATGAAACTGCAGCTATAGTTACAAGAACACATATCCTGAAATTTAAATAGGATGATTAATTTGGGAATTTTTGTAATCCATAACAATTACTTAGCCTTTTGCACTTTGTAATAACTTTTACTGCTTTATGATAACAATTTCCCAGGGTTATGTTTGTAAGGATATTACGTTTATATTATTTTTAATTAATCTGTTCTATATTTATTCTTTATTCTTAGCCACTGGAAATGTTATTTTACTTGTGAAAGGCAAGATATAAATCCAATTAATAATGATCATAATACTATTTAATTCATAGTCCTATTTAATTGTTTTATCATTAGCACTTTAGCAAGCAGATTTAGCCAGAAATAGATATGAAAAAAATGTGTGTTTTTAAAAAAAGCCATGGGGAAAGATGGCTTTTTCCTAAAATGCTAGATACATAATAAACCGTTTTTCTGTCCATTTTGAACAAAAACACTTCAAGCTCAGTGTTTCATTGCTAAGCAGCATATGGTACCAATGTAATTCATGACAAAGTTCAATCATATTCCAGTCTGTCACACCAACCTCTAACCTTCTGAGACTTGTCTGTGACAACTTGTAATTATGAACCAGGTCAGCTTATGCAAATCATGTTAGTCAGTGGCATCATGCCAGTTTACACCATCTGTGAGTACTGCGCAGGCCTAGTCCTATGGCCTTCCATAATTGTCAGGAATATGATATTGAAGTGCTGCAAATTGGAAAGATGTAGACATTTTGATACTATATATTTAACATATTATTACAGGTTAAGCCTGGGAAATGTACCAACTTCAGCTGAGTCCAGTGATCTGAAGAACCTAATATAAGGCTCAGTTTCCTCTCCATTTATGTTTTACGTTGCCAAAATATAGGATAAGACACATCACCAATGTGATATAAATTGAATAACCTACAAATGTGTGAAAAGGAAAGGCATTTTTTGTGCTAAGAAGTTTTCCTTGACTTAACTCAAGTGTTGTTGTTTTTTAATTTCAGGATCACAGATTAGTCAATGAACGATCTGGTGGTTCATTTGGCTTAAAATGTTAGGGTGAACTCCTGACACATTCACTACATGTGGCAATCTCTACAGTAATTCTATCAGTGAAATCATGAATCTAAAAAAAGGCCCAATCAAAAAGTCATTAAATCTGGGATCTAAACTAATCCAACATCAGCACTTAAAACAAACCAAGATCACTCATTCCTTTATACCAACTTGTTTAAAGTGGTTACTAACTATGGCACAATCAGAGCTGGTATTCAGCTGGTTCTGACCAGTCCTGGAGAACTGGTAGCAGAAATTTTGAGTAGTTTGAACAAACAGTAAATACCACCTCTGACTGGCCCCGCCTCCATCTATTCTTTGCTTCCCAATTCCCAGCTGATCGGGAGGAAATGGGGATTTTGCAGTAACTATAAGATTTTATAGTATTCTTTCCCTGCCACACCCTCCAAGCCACGCCCACAGAACTGGTAGTAAAAAAAATTGAATCCCACCACTAGGCACAATCCTTTGACTTCACACTGTATTAACCTAAGCAAACAAACCACACTGTGGTTTAATGCAAAATGTATGAACTCAGTCCCTCTTCTTCATCATCATCCCAATGAATCACTAGAACTGCAGTTATCTTCATTGTTGTTGTTGTTGTTCATGTTATTCCTGTCATATCACATGATCCGCAATTTTGCATTTCACCCACCACTTTATCTGATCTGCAGCATCATTGGGGCATATGCTTACAGCTTGCATGTCTTCAGGCAGGCAGGTCCTCCATCATTTTTTAGTTGTCCTTGGGGCTGCAAGTTCCCACCTCACAATGGACCAAATGTCCATACCGCCACAACCTCACTTCTCTCATTTTGTCTGGAATTAGAAAAACTTTGAAGGTCTATCAGATGTCTGTTCATAATATGATCCAACTACAGGACCCCGAATGACCATATCATTATTCGCATTTTCATTGTGTCCATTTCTCTTTGTTGTTGGCCAGTATTCTGCCCCATAGAGTGCCACTGGATGGACAACTTGTGCTACATATTCAATTTAAGGCACAGTGGAATCTTCTCAATTACTATATGAACCAGATTTCATAGTTTGCATTATAGTATGAATTATAAGCATGCCAATCATCAAACTTAAACTACGACTCTAGATCTGGACTTCTTAAACTAAATTTTTATTCACTGTGCGTGGAGAATGTTGTCCTATAATTACAGGTAGTTCTTAATTTACAACAAATGGTCACTTAGTAACCATTCAAAGTTACAACAGCACTGTAAAAAATGACTTATTACTGTTTTTCACATGTACGACTATTACAGCACCGCATGGTCACATGGTTAAAATTCAAGTGCATGGTAACTGACTCATATTTATGAGAGTTATAGAGTCTCGGGGTCATGTGATCAATTTTGGCATCCTTCTGACAAGCAAAGTCAATGGGGAAGCCAGGTTCACTTGTGTCACTAACTTGACAACTGCAGAGATTAACTTTAAAACTGGGACAAGAAAGGTCTTAAAATGGGACAAAATTCCATTAAATGTTTCACTTAGCAACAAAAAGTTTGGGCTCAATTGTGGTCATACGTTGAGGACTCTCTGTACTGTTAATTCATTTACTGGCCTGAATTTTCTTTAGTCAGCAAAATTATTTGGGCCGCTGGTCCCAATAAAATATTTCCATTCAGAGAATCAGACAAATATGCCTCCAATATCAAGCTGTTCCTTAGATCTAAGGTAAATGCTGCTCTGTAGCATGGTAGGACTGATGTTGGATTTAGGAGGGACAGGAAAAACTACTACACTTTAAGTTCTTAAAGATAATCACAACTTTGCCTGATTAGCAAAAAAAAAAAAAAAGGGTTGGGATGTAGTAACCACATCTTTACTGAGTCAATCAAAACAGAAACCAAAGGTCTAAGGTAGGAGCTTTCCTCCAAGGTAAGAATGGTTGAAAAGTGTTAATAGAAATCTCTTTTTCTCCCATTCTCTTCCAGATAAAAAAAAGTAAGGACAATGCTAAGAGAAAAAAGGAGCCATCTGCAGAGGTCAGAACTTTATTAAAAACATGTATGATAACAAGTTTGGAGACTTTTCAGGCAGCAAAACCATCCAACTAATTGCATTGCTGGATTGGAGAGGAGGATGGTGTCATTCTTGAAGGTGTAACTCATAAAAAGTGGAATTATCATATGTGACTTTACCTGCTTGCCTTAGATAACTATATATGGTATCTTGGCTTTGCAATTTCCCCAGCACCAGAAGTGAGATTTCTCCATATTTCTGTAATTATCAAAATAGAACTTCATAGGGATCCCAGGACATGCTTTCATCAGGAACAAGGATCTCCCACGGTGTTGAATCCTTGTTACTGCAATTGCACTATGATCACCTTCTTACTTTATTATTGATAAATGAATGAAAGTATAGCCTCTATGCCCGGGGTCTCTAACCTTTGCAACTTTAAGTCTGAAGGACTTCAGCTCCCAGACTTCTCCAGCCAGCAAAGGTGGCTGGAGAAGTCTGGGAGCTGAAGTCCTTCAGACTTAAAGTTGCAAATGTTGAAGATCCCTGCTCTATGCTGCCTGGTGCTTTTTGAACAAGTTTTCAAAACAAAAACTCTGATATGTTTGCATAATAATATTATCAAATATATAGGATTTTCTTTCTTTTTACAACCCTGTAAATCTGTTAATTTGGGATAGAGTCAGAGTGACTGAATGGAGGTAAGCATTTATTGGCCAGATGTCTTTACTGACGCCCAAGTGGAGTCTGTGACAGATATTTTAACTTTGCGCCCTAAGAGAGAAACACCTGCTGATATCTAGGATTGAACTTTCAAACCTTCCAAATGGGAAGTGAGCATCTTCACCAGTAGGCAATCAGGCCCCTCCTGTCAAATATCTACTATATTATAATATAAAGAGATATTCTAGATTATATATGCTTTTTTTAAAAAAAGTGGGAAGAATAAAAGAAACATTAAAGAACCTCTTGAGAGAAATTAAGCATCCAGATTAAGAGAACTCTTGTGCAGTTCAGATAAGTAAAAGAATAAGTAGAACTTATATGAAGGTACAGATTGGTAAGAACAATTGGATAAGAGAAAGAAAAGTAATTGCTTCAATTTCTGCCAAGCCAACCCAACTGAACCATCTTAGCTTAAGAGTCAGAGCAGAGATACAAATGGAAATGCATGGCCCCTTCTTCCAAGCACTCTGATAAGCAGCAATGCTGAAGGTGGTGAAATCCATTGCCCAGAGGGCCATTGTCAAGGTCTGATCCCATCTCTCAAGCACCTCTTTAGCTTTGTGTGTATATTGAAACAAATTTGCAACGTTATTTTTCAAATTCTTTGCAACGCCAGAATACCTTATTGGATTCTTTAAAAATGCTCCATCAGTTTCATCTATCAAATTGCTTTGACAACTCCGAATGATATTGCACATCCCAACTACACGATCAATCTTATTCTTTTCTTTTACATTGGTAGGATCCATCAGAAGTAATGATTTCACTGGCTATAAAATTCCCCAGGTATAAAGCAGTCACCATACTAAATTGTCCCTTTCAAGTTTTTTTACCAGTATAATGAAGGAGTTTAGCAATAATTGTATTAAGACAATTAAAGGTAGGATTACTCTGTAGCACCATCAGACAACTTCAGCTTACTTAGAGAGGAGAATCTAAGTTATTTGTACCAACTTGCTGTCTTTTGACTAAATGCCATTTCATGCTATTCCCTGCTGTTTTAACACAGATGGTGCAGCATTTAAATATTTCATTGTTTATGACTTTGCTTTGATTTGCTGTATGTGATACTTGACTAGTTTTATCGAGTTCATGAACAAGTGACAAGAGAATAGCTGTGAAGTTTATTCTCTTTTTTCTGTTCTAGAATATCAAATGCTTCACTTTAAAGACAGGTTTATAGTTTTAAACACAGCAGAGTAGTTGTTTGAATTCAATGGAATGGCATGAACAGAGAATTGTAATGCTGCAAAGGAAGTAATGTGTATAACATCACAGAGAATACCAGGAGGTAATTTAATAATAGTTATTTGCAAGTTACTTACTAATAGAATATCTTCATAATAATCTAAATATTCTATTATCTATTTGAATAATTATCATGGATGGATAAAGAATGAATGAACAGATAAGATATGTAGGGACAGAATCCTTTTTTTCAGACATTATCCTTTCTATCCTGCCTGTGATTATAACCTGACACAAGGGAGGGGAATGATTCTATAGAGGAATGAATTAGGATGCTGTATTTATAAATGCACTCAGAACGGGTAGAGCTATATATCTGAAATTTCTTTCTCAAAGATATCACAAAGATATCTTAGCATCTTCTATGGTTAAGGGTGTCCTTGATTCCCTTCCAAATACTTAAAAAGAATCTAGACTAATCTCTGTTTTCACATTTTTCATTCTACTGCTGTCTCCTTTTATCATGTGGATAATGTCATATTATATCGTTCGTACTCATTCAGCCCCACAAATGTCTTTTTTTTTGCTCTCCATTCCCTCTTAAGAAAAAGGTTTGTGTGTGTGTGTGTGTGTGTGTGTTAAATACACATACAAACACACACACACACACACACACACACACACTGAATCCAAAACTTTTCTTCCTTTTCTGCCACAGGAATTCTTCTTCTGTTAGGGGGAAAAAAGGAAAAGATGTGAAATAAGTTAAGTGGAGTTATACAAATCTTTTGGAGTAATGGAAAGCAGCCATCTCTCTTAAAGGATCATCACAGGAAGGATCTCAAAGAGGCTCCGTGAAAGCCTTCTAGAGGTACAAACTTTCCAAGCAGCATATTCAGAAGGCATTTTGTTCATTTCCTAAATGAATGAATTCCAATGAATTCTACTGTGAATTTCAGCCTATAAGGCTTCATTCTTTTTCCTTTACTTCTCTAAGTGCTCATTCACACCTGTGTTTGCTTGCCCATTTTCTTCCCCTTCCTTTTTAGCAAAGTGACCTCTTACTTTTATCCTATCTTCATCCTAGTTTTTCATTTTTTTTGTCCTGCTGAAACATGTGTGAATGTATACATGTCTATGTTTCCCACTCTATTTAAAACTAGACAGCATTAATATACAGTGAGTTAATTCCCAATACTGTCTTAATAAAGTTGTCGTATAAAACACTAAAAAAATCCTTCAAGGAATGACACTAAAATAAATGCTACATAATCCCAAGATCAATGTTACAGGCATGGGAGGGATACCACTACAAAAGATAAGCTCTCCAGGGAAGAAAAATAAGGTATTTGTCAATAGAATGATGTACCAAGGAGAATAAAACAAATGATGTAATTCTAATTAAATTTAGTTGGTCTAGTTACTATGACTCAAGCAACTTTCTAATTCAGTTCATGAGATATCAGTGGACATTTTATTAGACCAGATTTTCCTTAACTTGAATATCAGACATCTTTCTTATTTTTGATGTGTTGCTCAAGTCCTTTGTAATACAACGTTGTCCTTCTTACAATGATGATAACATTGCCCTTGCATTTCATTGCAATATGAAATGATAAGGAATAGAAAATCTTGCATGCAAATAGCTAAATCTCTTCTATGGCAAAATATATAGTTTCATCTATGAAGAATTATATACAGTATGCGTGAAACTTTTCCTTTGTTATCCCCTAACAGATTGTGCCATTTCCGTGTTTCTCTACTTTCCAAACTTTTGTTTTTTGTTTTTTTAACATTCCCTGAGAATGGAAGATTTGTTCCTCCCTTTGCTTTTCCTTTAGTCCTAAAACAAAATATTAAGGCCTTTATTTTTTATCATCTGATACCTTCCAATTGACAAATTGATGTTTTCTTGGTTTAAAATCCTGGGGACAACATTTGACCAGTCATGATCTTTATGTTGCTTCTAACCATCAACCCAAATTAGCTCTATGGGTAATCCAAGTTTACTATATTTTAGAAAACTGTCAGCTTGAAAGCATGCTTCCATAGCAACTATAACCAAAGCAGCTGGGCTGTTTCATTCCAGCAAAATTGGGCTTCTGTTAAATTACAACCCTGTTTGGAGACCACTCACAAAATGCAAACATCACCATAATAAATACAGAGGTTCTTCATGAAGGTCAATTACCATGTAGTCTTATTCAGTTGTATCCAGATATTTCCCATTTACCCGCTTATTAGACAAAATGATTAAATCATGTCATGAATTTCTACATTCAGGAAACTGCTGTACCTATTCTTGTTGCATTCAATTTTTTTAATGAATTACAGTATTTATTGACCTTTTGTTTTTTTCCCTTCATCCAAGACAATCGTCTGATTGTATATGCAAGCATTTTCTCTGCTACTTAGTTGACTGCTATCAAATGCCAAATAACAGAATGCAGAATAGATTTATGCACCATGAGACAGACACTGCTGGGGTTTTGTATATGTGTGTTTTGATTCCAGTTAAACAATACCCAGAGGGCTGCCATACTAACAAGCTTTATAATGATTGACTTCACCAGCCACTTTGAGACCTTGGCTTCAGTTGAGTAGCTCAAAACCTCAATTAACATGAAATTTATGTCTGAGACAGGACGCTTGCTTTGAGCAGTGATGCATGTCTTTGATTTCCCCCCACAATATCTGGCTCTTCCTTATTTAGATATACTTTATCTGCATTATCCACTCCCAGCCATTTCAGACTGGCAAAAAAAGCAATAATTACGTTAATGTAGTGCGTGAGTCAAGAATTATGTTTAATTTTGTTACGTGATACCTATTCTAAATAGTTTGTTTATATTGTTTATAATACTTCACTAGCCATTGTCATTTTAAAAGCTGAAATATTCACTACCTTCTTTGCCCTTTATATTTAATAATAACTTTTTTTCTCGCTCCTGAAGCCAGTTCCTGAGATTGGTAGAATATAAACTAAGCTTTAAAAGCATATCACCACTTCCTGACAAAGTTAGTTACCCATGTGATAAGTCTCCCCACCATCATGAATGGATTCCTGGTGTTTTGCTTCTCTAAAACACTGACATCCCGGAATAGAACAAAGAGGTGTGGCATTGGCAATTGTAGTTAGAATAAATTTAATATGGTCACCCTTTTTCTTATAATTGTGTTTTCTTTACAGGTAGTTCCCGACTTACAACAGTTCACCATTCGAAATTACAATGGCAGTGAAAAAAAGTGAGTTATGATCATTTTTCACACTTACATGTTGCAGCATCCCCATGGTCATATGATCAAAATTCAGAAGTTTGGCAACTGACTCATTTTTATGACAGTTGCAGTCTCCTGGGGTCATGTGATCAGCTTTTGCTACATACTGATGGGCAAAGTCAATGGGGAAGCAAGATTCACATAACAACCATGTTACTAATAGCAATAGCACTTAGACTTATATACCGCTTTACAGTGCTCTACAGCCCTCTCTAAGCAGTTTACAGAGTCAGAATATTGCCCCCAATAGTTTGGGTCCTCATTTTATTGACTTCAGAAGGATGGAAACTGAGTCAAACTTGAACCGATGAGACCCGAACTGCCAAACTACTAACTTAATAACTGTAGTGATTCACTTAATAATTATGGCAAGAAAGGAGGTCGTAAAATAGGGCAAAACTCACTTAACGAATGTCTCACTTAACAACAGAAAGTTTGGGCTCAATTGTGTCATACATTGAGGACTACCTGTATTTTCAGTTCAAAAAGGCAGTTTTATCTTACATATGGTTTCAGTGGGATTCAGCGCTTTCTATCCCTTGTACAAATATGGCAAGTCTACAAAAATGTTCATTTCATTTAATAAATGGCCTTTTACTTGAATACTACATTTGTTTGTTTTTTATATGATATGAAGGCATTTTTCCTTTCATTAAGTATTGTGTATAAAAGTAGTTTAAGGTCTACTTACAAAAAAGCAATGGGTTTTAAGCAGAGGTGGTATTCAGCCAGTTCTGAAAGGTTCTGGAGAACTGGTAGTGGAAATTTTGAGAGTGGGGAGGGAATGGGGATTTTGCAATATCCTTCCCCTACCACACCCACAAAGTCACGCCCAAAGAACCGGTAGTAAAATATTTGGAATCCCACCACTGATTTTAACAATATTTTCTTCTAGTTAACTGATATGTTAGAACGTAGCACCATTAAGAGACATATTTTCTTTTCAGATTTCCTGCTTAACAATCAGGATAGTTTGTAACTTAAATATAACCACTGTAATAGAAACAAGGAAAAAGAAAGGTAAGAATGAGGAGGAGGAGGAGTGAGGAGGAAGAGGAAAATCAAATGAAAAGGAAGAATATCAATGAAGTTTTATTTGCTAGTCTAATAATAAAATACTAATTAATGCCTACTTTTCACAGACAATCCAACTTTTTTTGTAAACATTTTGGCAACCGTTCAATTTTAAATAGGAGTGTACATTAAAGCAAGTTTTTTTCACACTGTATTCTGCAGATATCTGTGAGATATTGGTGGAATTCTGTGCAAGGCTAATAGGGAAAATAGTTCATTTAAATGCCACCATTTTTTATCATTAACTCTCTACTCTTTGACCTTAGAATCCAGGCCTTTCTTTTTCTTTAACTGATAGGTTCTGCAGATTGAAAAGGCTCAAAAACCCTTGCACTAAATGCATATTGAGAACAATGACTCTTCTAGAACCTGGTTGGTAAGTATGGGAAGGATAAGATCACTTTCAGAATTCCATGTCATATTCAGAAACAAAAACAAAAAGAAGTCATCAAAATGGCAGAAAAGCAAAAAAGAAAAGAAAAGAAATTATAAGGAAAATCTTTCTGTGTCCACTCTCGGGGCTTTTATATAGTATGTGGATTGGAAAACACTTTTTTTCTGCTTGCATTATTAATATCCCTTCCAGAATATAATATTGTGAGTGGTCCTGAACACTTTCTGGAGTAACAGTTGGAAACATTAGTGTAAGTGCAAGGAAGAAAATAACAGGATTTACATGGTGGTTTGGGAATTACAGGATGTGTCAGTAAAGAAAAGTGTGACTTTTGCAAGCTATTACTCTCAGCCTCTGTCTCTAAAACAAAAAGCTCTTAAACTCCATTTCTCTTTTTGTCTTTAATTAAAGGGAAACAGAATAAAGTATTACTTGTTTGAGAAGATACAGGTGGCAAAACCAGTTCCAATGCTACATTTACCATGCTTGCATAACACATTCAGTGTTAATTGTGTAAACTGTATTCCAATGGTTTAATGAAGAATATCCAAGATATCTTTTGCTTTGGCATAACTCATTATTTAAACAAGTGGGTAGAATTCACTCAGTGAGTAACATCCAGTCAGCTAGTTTCCTACTTTAATATTAAATCAGAAAGAGAAGGATTGTTTTTTAAATAAATGAAAGAAGGAGGAGGAGGAGGAGGAGGAGGAGGAGGAGGAGGCTGAGTTTGAATAAAGTAAATAATAATAATAATATGACTTACCTGTATTCAGAAAGTCGTGGGAACATAAAGTGGAAAAAGTTATCGAAAATGAGAAGGTGAAGGATCATCATTTGGAGCACAACATGCCAGATATCACAGTTGTAGAGTCCCGAAGTGTACAGTTTATTGATATCGCTGGTCTGGAGAGTCGAAGTAAAAGAACTAGAAAAAATAATGAAATATCACGATCAAAAAAACTACATGGCAATGGATGAAGCATGTAACAGTGATACCCATTGTCATTGGGGCACTTGGCACCATGTCCAAGAATTTTACAAGATACATCAACAAATTGCAGCTTCCTGCAATAACACCAGCAGAAGTGCAAAAAACTGCGCTACTCGGAACAGCTTATATTTTAAGAAGGTTCTTGGTTGATAACTAGGACACTGGCAGCAAACTGTATCAACCATTAGCACCAGTCAATGGTATTTGTAATGCATTTTTAAATGTTCAGTTGGCTGAGTTTCATGTTTAATGAATAAAGTAAACAACAACAACAACAATGGTTCCGCCCCAGGCTTCTGATGGACCCGGAAAGGTTCCAGAGGGAGCTTGGGCCAATTCCTGTGACCCTGCCCCACGACTCGACTGAGGACCTAGTGGCCGCATGGTTAAGTGCGGCCACGGGGGCCTTGGACCGAGTCGCGCCCTTGCGGCCTCTCTTGCGGCGACGAATCACCCAGGCTCCTTGGTTCACTGAGGAGCTTCAGGGGATGAAACGCCACAAGAGACGCCTAGAGAGCAGATGGAGATCCTCTCGCTCCGAAGCCGACCGAACACTAGTGAGAACCCATATTAGGGCTTATTTAGTGGCGATAAGAGTGGCCAAACATGAGTATTGTGCCACCCTTATTGCATCCACAGATAACCGCCCTGCCGCCCTGTTTGGGGTGACCCGCTCCCTCCTCCACCAGAGGCCGCGGGAAGCCCCTCTGCAAGGGCGAGCAGAGGAATTTGGGATTTATCTGCAGGAGAAAATCACTCGGATTCGGAATGAGCTACCCTCCATCGACAGTGGTCCTGTGGGACTGTCCGAGACTAGTCTTGAGGTTCCTTCTTGGGAGGAGTTTGACTTTGTTACCACCGAGGATATGGACAGGCTGTCAAGGAAGCTTAGGGCGACCACATGTTTATTGGATCTGTGTCCCTCCTGGCTTGTACTGGCATCCTGGGAGACGACACGAGGCTGGCTCCAGGGCATTGTCAACGCATCTTTGAGTGAGGGGTCCTTACCTGCCATCTTGAAAGAGGCGGTAGTGAGGCCCCTCCTCAAGAAGCCGTCCCTGGACCCAGCTTTATTAGAGAACTATCGTCCGGTCTCCAACCTTCACTTTTTAGTGAAGGTTGTTGAGAGTGTGGTAGCCCAACAGTTTCCGCGACACCTGGAGGAAGTTGATTATCTAGACCCGCGCCAGTCCGGCTTCCGACCCAGTCACAGCACCGAGACGGCATTGGTCGCGTTGGTTGATGATCTTTGGAGGGCGCGGGATAGAGGTTATTCCTCTATCCTAGTCCTATTAGACCTCTTGGCGGCTTTTGATACCATCGACCATGGTATCCTATTGCACCGACTGGGGGGGTTGGGGCTGGGAGGCACCGTTCTGCGGTGGTTCTCGTCCTACCTCTCTGGTCGGTCACAATATGTGTTGACGGGAGGGCAGAGGTCGACCTCGAGGCCTCTCCTATGTGGGGTCCCTCAGGGGTCGGTCCTCTCGCCCCTCCTTTTCAACACATATATGAAGCCGCTGGGTGAGATCATCCGTGGTTTTGGGGTGGAGTACCATCTGTACGCTGATGACACTCAGTTGTACATATCCACCCCAAACCACCCCAACGATGCCGCCGAAGTGCTGTCCCGGTGTCTGGAAGCCGTACGGATCTGGATGGGTGGTAACAAACTCAAGCTCAACCCTGCCAAGACTGAGTGGCTGTGGTTTCCGGCACCCCGGTTCAGCCAGATTATTCCAACTCTGGCCATTGGGGGCGAAACACCGGCCCCCGTGGAGAGGGCGCGCAATTTGGGTGTCCTCCTGGATTCCTGGCTGTCCATGGAGGACCATGTGGCAGCCGTGGCCAGGGGGGCGTTTCATCAGGTACGCCTGATGCGCCAATTGCGCCCCTTACTGGACCGGGCTGCCCTTCGCACAGTCACTCAAGCTCTCGTGACGTCCCGACTCGACTATTGTAATGCTCTCTACATGGGGCTTCCCTTGAGGTGCACTCGAAAGCTACAGCTAGTCCAAAACGCAGCCGCGCGGGTGATTATGGAAGCCACTAGGTGCTCCCACATAACACCGATCCTGTGCGAGCTGCATTGGCTTCCTGTGGCCTTTCGAGTGCGCTTCAAGGTTTTGACAACCATCTTTAAAGCGCTCCATGGCTTGGGGCCTAGTTATATGCGAGACCGCCTCCTGCCCCATACATCCCTTAGACCGATACGCTCCCACAGAGAGGGCCTCCTCAGGGTGCCGTCGGCCGGACAATGCCGACTGGCGACACCCAGGGGGAGAGCTTTCTCTGTGGCGGGGCCAGCCCTCTGGAATGACCTACCCCCTGAATTACGTACCATCACCGACCTCCGCCTCTTCCGCCAATGTCTTAAGACATATTTGTTTCAACAAGCCGGCCTAGCCCATGGGGACTTTTAGATAGTTTTAAATTGGGTTTTTAAATTTTGGTTTTAGCGCAGGATAGGTTTATTTAATAGTTTTTAAATTATATTTATTGTATTTTGTATGTTTTTAAATTTCCTGTGCGCCGCCCTGGGTCCTCTGTGGAGAAGGACGGGATATAAATTTAAATAAATAAATAAATAAAATAAATAAATAAATAAACAACAACAACAACAACAACAACAACAACAATAATAATAATAATAATAATAATAATAATAATAATAATAATGACTACCTACAATGCCATGACCGTGTTGCTAAGATCATTCACTGGAAATTGTGCCAGAAGTTTGGATTTGAGTACAGCAAAAACTACTGGGAACATCAGGTTGAGAAAGTTTTAGAGAATGAGAAAGTCAAGATCTTGTGGGACTTCAGAATTCAAACTGACAGGCACTTGTCCTACAACACACCTGACATAACAATAGTTGAAAAGAAAAAAGTATGGTTTGTTGATATTGCAATACCTGATGCACAAATTGAAAATAAGCAGCAAGAAAAAAATCACAAAATACTGGGACTTGCAAACTGAAGTTGAGCGACTGTGGAAAAAGAAATCATGTGTTGTCCCAATTGTAATTGGAGTCCTTGGAGCAATACCTAAAGGGCTACCTCACTATGTAGAAATTCTAAATTTACCGGACTTGAACATTCTAACTCTACAAAAAACCACCCTACTTGGAACAGCTTATATCCTCCGACATTACCTTAACAGTTCCTAGGTCCTTGGTTAGGATTCGAGCTGTTGAGCTACCAACTAGCCCCAAAGGCTGTGAATCTCACCAAAGATTAACATAATAATAATAATAATAATAATAATAATAATAATAATAATAATAATAATAATAATAATAATAATAATAATAATAATAATAATAATAATAATAGAAAGATATGAGCAGTCATACAGTCCCTTAAAAAAGGAAACATTACATGGAGACAAGCAACTATGGTAAGTGTACATCACTAACTCCTGTTGTTAAACCCAGTTATGAACATGAATTTCATCTTTCAATTTCACGCTTCCCGATATTACTCATTCAAATTGAACTTTTAAAAAATGAGGAGACATAACTTTCTTAGCCTTTGGGTACATGCCAAAACATGGACAAAGAGAAAAACTAAATATGGTTTAACTTATATCTAAATCTAATTCAATTACAATTAATATAATTTCATCTTGTGTAATTAAATTTAGTTAAATAATACACTCTTTTAGCCTAATGGCTGGTCTGCAGTGAATAATAACAGGGTTAATAATGAGCCGGGGCTGAAAAAAACCTTCCCTTCCCCTCATAAAATGCTAACATTTTAAATTATCTACAACATTAAAACAATAAGCCAAAACACAATTAAAAGTACATCAACAATAAAGATATCAACAATTAAAATCCAGCAGCAATTTAAGCATAGTTATCATGAAAGAAAGCTATACAGCAAAAACATGTCTTAAGACTGACCTGACCAAATGAGGCAGGAATTCCACAATGCTGAAATCACCAACAAATAGACTATAACCCTAGTTCAGGGGTCTGCAAAGTTGGCTGTTTTAAGACTGGTGGACTTCAACTCCCAGAGTTCCCCAGCCAGCTATGCTGGCTGGGGAACTCTGGGAGTTGAAGTCCACCAGTCTTAAAAGAGCCAACTTTGCAGACCCCTGCCCTAGTTGATGCCATACAGTCATATGTTCACGGCAGTGTATACAAAAGATTGCAGTCTTCTACCACAACTGAGCCCAAAATTTCTGTTGCTAAGTGAAACATTTCTTAAGTGCCTCATTTTATGACTTTTCTTGCGTGTGAAGTGAGTCACTGCTGTTATTAAGTTAGTAACATGTTTGTTAAGTGAATCTGCATTTCCAGTTGACTTTGCTTATCAGAAGGGCACTAAAGATGATCACAAGACCCAGGGACACAACAGCCATCGTAAATATGAGTCAGTTGCCAAGCTTCTGAATTTTGATCACATGACCTTGGGAATGCTACAATGGCCGTAAGTATGAAAAATGGTCATCACTCCCTTTTTTCAGTGTCATTATAACTTTGAATAGTCACTAAATGAACTGTTGTAAGTCAAGGACTACCTACACAGAGCTAGGCAGCATTGCAGCAAGGAAACCTTACTTCAAGTAAGAGGTGGTTAAATCATGTAGGGATTTACCTGTGCTAAGAACAGATTATTGGATTTGGCTCAAAAGGTAACTGGAATGTAACTATAACAGCATGTAAAAAGAGAGGGCAAGGGTTCGATTTGCACAGCTTTGGCAAAGATCTTCACTTTTTAAACCCTCCCTGTGAATGTTCTTAAGGGCAGGTAATAATCCATAGTTACTTGAATAAAAACTGTTTACTTATGTCAATGTAACCACAAAATTGCCTTATGTTTTAATGATTGCCAAACAATAACCAAAAAAAATCCATTATTGTCACACTACAAAGTTGTCTTGCAATTGCAAATTTGAACCATCATCATCATGACTTGATCAATAGCACAACCAGAGAGTGCCTGGAAACAGCCTTATGGAAAAAAATCAAATTGATCCAAGTTGAATCACCATATTATAAATCATTACACATAGTTCTCGTAGGCAGTATCTGTTAAATCAGAAATAAAGTTGTCGTAACCATTTGCTCTCTTCAAAGGTGGTAATTGATTCCACACTTCATCACAAAAACATTTGAAGCTCATAATTTTTAGCTTTTTATTATTGATTCTCTTCTCCCCAGGTCCCAAACATATAGATTTTTTTTCAACTTTGTGACATGTTGTTGCTGTGTGAATCCATTGAGACAGGTAACTGTAAATCTATAAAGGCCCAGTGACTGCCAACAACATTCTTTTGATTCATTTACAACATTTTCTCCTGAAGACAATGGTAATAAGTAGATGAAAATATAAAAATTTATAAAGACAAACCTATTCAAGTTTGAATTGTAAATTTTAGAAGGTCCATTGAATTCCAAGAATGTATTCTCACATAAATAAAAAACTTCCTTTTTCTTATTAGACTTCTCTGAGTATTTAAAGGGCATGTAGACTGTTTTCATGTGCCCCAATTTAAATTGTGTATATTTTTGTGGAAACAAAACAGTCCAACAGCGTGGAGAACCCACAAACCTGAGAATCTCTTGATGTTCCTGAAGTAAAATTTTCAACACAACTTTGCATGCAAAAATGTTAGCCACCACAATCAAAATAAATGTTCCAATATTTCCTAGGTGTAAAGAAACTGACAAAGACTTCTACTTTATATCTACATGGTAAAAAGTTAAAGATAACATCTTTCTGCAAGTGTGAATAAATATGTGAATGCATAGGGTCCTTCTAGTGAGATGTGCAATTTCTAAATTAAATAAATAATAAATATTTACTGTTTCTACGCAATGTGTTACAGATTCAGATTTTTTTTAAAAACAGAAAGCAGTGAGTACCATACCAGCCACTTGTAACACTTCATTTAGTAGACATAATACACTCTACCATGTCCTGTAGTACCTAAAACTATCTTTCTATTCTTGTTTAGTCATTAATCAACCAATTTCATTGTACTTTTTACAATGACAATGATTATTATTATTATTATTATTATTATTATTATTATTATTATTAATAGTGTGCCGCAGGTATTTATAATATGAGAATAGGCATTCAAACTTGTTTATCTCAGGATATTTAATATAATACTTATATTATGTTTATGAAAATATTAATAAAAACATGTAGCATACTTTTATTTCAATAAATCTTCATTTTTCTGAGTTTCCTTTTTAAAAGTGCTGGAATTTTGGTAACAAGCAATCTAAGCAAAGTGCTTAATTTAGCATGGGACTAAACCAAAGAACCATATGCTGGATTTTAATCAGAGTTTATTGATGTGCCTAAAATCTCTCATGATTCCCAAGTAATACATTAATTATCTTAAATTAGGATACGTTCCAGTAAATTCACTCTTTTGAAAAGCTTATAGATATAATCAAGTACATAGTGCTCACTGCATTAAGAAGACTGCATTATAAAAGACTGTTAAAAGATGTTCATAGCAAAACACTTTAATGCATTATGTATGGCAATGTCAAATGATGGAAGCAAATACATGAGATTAATCAATAACATTAGCTTTATGTCATATTATTTTCTTGTCTGAACAAAAGAAAAGCAACCTCTTCACACATTAGGTTTTTCCAACCTACAAATTTACTAAGGCAATATCTCTATACTTTTTTTAAAAAAATAAAAAGTTGGCAAGCTTTAAAGCAAATACCTCATTTCCAACATCATTTTCAAAAATGTGAAAGTTGCCTTGAACCGTGAGATCAACAGCAAATTAACATGATAATAATAAAAATTTGATAATCATGATTTTTCAGCCATTCTCAGAACTGATCATGATCCTGAGTGCCTAAAATTGAATGATTTGTTTAAAAATAATCCTACTTGCACAGATCAAACTAAAACAAAGATACAGAATATACTGGGAGCTTAAAATACATATCAGGAGCGGTTGGTTTGTTTTTGAAAAAGTAGCACTAGCACTTAGACTTATATACCGCTTCACAGTGCTTTATAGCCCTCTCTAAGTGGTTTCCAGTCAGCATATTGACCCAGCAATCTGGGTCCTCATTTTACAAACCTCGGAAGGATGGAAGGCGAAGCCTACTGAGATTCAAACTGGCAAATTGCAAGCAGCCAGCAGTCAGCAGAAATACCTTGCAATACTGCATTCTAACCACTGCGCCACCGTGGCTTTTATGGAAGTTTGTGACTAGTTTGTGACTGACAATAATTTTATGAAAAGGCAAGTCCCTCTTCAAAAAGCATTCCGTAAGAACATTCAGAACATTCTCCCAAATATCTCTACCACCCCAAATGAGGTGTTATCATAAGTACAATTTCTTTTTTTTTTTTAAGAGTGGAGTTTGTTGTATGGAGTTATGGGGAAGACCTATACCATCCTATCAGTTCTACAAAACCAAGCTTTCTTATTGGATTCAGTTGGATTAAAGCTCTCTCTCTCTCTCTCTCTCTCTCTCACACACACACAAACACACACACACTTTTTCTCTTTCCATGTGGGTTATCTTTACTATCTTTCCTCTTTTTTATGTTGTTTTCCTATTTCAATTTTTTAAACATTTTGTAAACCCCTAAGAATTACTGGGTCAGCATACAAATTAAATGAAGAAATAAATAAATCTTTACTGTTTTTTGGTTGTCCTTTTTTAAAATTAAAAATAAAGGCCTAAATTATATTGAATGTTGCCCCTTTTGTCCTGAACTGTTACATTCAACATGCATTTGTATTCAACTTGTATTCAACTGGAGACTGAGCTTGAAAATTACTGCTTTAGGGAGACTCAGAAACAAAGATTTTTAAAAATTAGGGAAACACTTTTCATTACTGTGCTATTAAACACCACCAATTCCTTGAATTAATTTGGCAAGCAAACACTTAATTTAAATAGATCCATACTGTGTTTTTAAGTATATCACCAACAAACAAACCAAATTAACCCAAATCCCAGGAATTTATCAGTGTTCTTATAGTTGTATTTACAGCTAATCATTAATAAGCCCAAATTCTTTAAATCAAACCTCAGCTTGTATTTATTGTTGAGGACATCTTAATTCTTGGAGTGTAGTACAGTTATAAGTTTGTATTAGTATTTATAAACATATATGTTAAATTATTTATTGGTTCTAATTGTCCATATTTTAGCAGTAATTATTGCACTGTAAATAGCCTTTATTTACAAATAAGTATTTTTAACAGGGCATTGTATCCCTTCTGATGTGGCAATAAGGCATCCTCTAAACTCTTTTTTAATCTTTCTTTTTCCTAGAAAATTTGATGTTCCTATTCCATATCTAACAAGCAGCAGTGATACAGATTTCTCCATAGGTGAGTTCATTGCTTCTGTATATCTGTTGGTGCATATAAATATGCAGGCTGTGAACCTTCCCTAATCAAGATTAGATGACAGGAAGGTGCTCCTCTCATTTGTTTGCTTGTTTGATTATTTATTCAGTATTTCACCAAGTGGAAAATAACATAAGATTGATTTAACAGTTCCATGCTTTGCATTACAGACAAGATGATTTTCTCTTTAGGGTTTTTTGGTTTGTTTTTCACATAACACCAATCGTGTGCAGGCTGCAAACCAGGGATGATTTCCTGCCAGTTCTAACCTCTTCTATAGAAGAGGTTCCACAAATCTACAGTGCCATTTAGAACCGGTTCCAGCTCCCTCCCCCCGCCCGTCCACACATCATCAAGATGAAGAACAAGAGGAGGAATTCTGGGAGTTGAAGTCCACAAGTCTTAAAGCTGTCAAGTTTGAACACCCATGGGAGTTATTTTATAAAGGGTTAGGGGGTAAAAGGGTCTTGTAACTTGATAGCTTTAAGACTTGCGTGCTTCAAATGCCAGAGTTTCTGAGCCAACATTTTGGTTGCTAAACAAGAGCGTTGTTAAGTGAGTTTCACCACTTTTTACAAGTTGGCCACACACACCCAGTCACATGACTGCCAAGCCACTCCCACTCAGTCACATGGCCAGCAAGCCACCTCCACAAAACAGGCCACACCTACAGAAGAGGTTCTAAAAAATTTTGAAACCCACCACTGCTGCAAACATATTCAGGTCATTTCTCAGATGTGATTTAGGTGTACAGTCTTTACAATTAATCATAATCTCATAAATCTTACACATATGCATTTACTGTATGTGTAAAGATAGTGAATATTTTCTCTGCTTCTCTTATACTTAGGTTCCATGGACTGTAATTCCCATTGTCTTTCACCACTGACCATGACAAAGGGTAATACAGATTGGAATTCAGTAGAACCTGAAGAGTCATACCTCGTCCACCCAAATATTGGGATATGCTGTTTCTGTTAGATTCTCAGAAAGAGGGAGTCCAGACCAGGTTAGCTCTTAAAACAACAGGAATTTATTGTCTAGGCAAGAGTAGACGGCAAACTATATACAGGAACAAAAAGCGCGGTAGACCGGGGCTCCCGCGTTTGACAGCTATTTATACGGAGCTGTCAAACGGGGAGCCAATCAGGCCGCGGCAAGAGCCGGCTTCCCGCCAGTCGCGCCTTAGCCAATCAGGCGCGACTGGTGGTTAGCCGGCTTGCTACAGCCTGTCTCCATGGCTTCAAGCGGCAGCCTGGAAGACCTGCGGCCGGTCGCAAGTCGAGACCGGTCGCAGGTCGAGGACACAACAGTTTGCTTTATGTTTTTGTTGTGTTAATGTAATGAAAAGAAAATTACAATACACTGTGTTATATATACAAACATTATTGCACAGCTTGATGGGAGTAGAGTCACAACAAATGGCTTGTACCTTACTTTCTGTATCACTTGTAAATTAGCATCTTATTAGTTTCTTCATCATGAGTATGTCAGGCGTGCCCCAATAGAAAATTGTACAATTACTTATATTAAGTGTCATTAGACGTCTGACAGTCATGAGTCTGTCAGATATGGGTGTTCTCATTTTTCTTCAATTCTGAATAAAATCCACTGTCACAGATCTCCTTCTGTTTATAAGAGATGGCAAATCTATTTTTATAATTAAAGCAAGGAGATGTAAAATACCGTTTGTGAGGCAGATGAACTCACTACCACATTCTAATTTTTATAAAATAGCACACACACATCCCAAAAAATAAAAATAAAGAAACTGAAACTAATGTAAGATATTTTGTCCTTTTCTTAATTCTCTCAACTCAGACTTACAGTAACAGCCATCCATAGAGGAAACTTGGAAATCATAAATTCTGGAGCTAATACTTCTTTCATTATAAGATTATAGCAGCTGAAATCTTGTCAGTCTGAATGCACTTCTGCTCTCTTTCCCTTTAACCTCATGAGAACTAGGGAGGATCATGCCTGAAACACTTTCTCAAATAACATGCCTGCTTGGACTCAGATTTCTTTTATCTGACCATTGTCTTGGTTGCAGTTCTCCCTCCTATACCTCATTACATGTGCCAAAAAGAATTTAAAACACTGAAGAGCTGGCAGGATGTATTATTAAAAAATCTGAACATATACTGTCCTATGCATTATATAGATCCAATTCAAAACACTTGCCTGTCAAATTGTGGATCAAATCCAAGAATGGTAGCACAGGATATAATATATCACTGGAATTCATTAAAAAAAAGTATATCCTTAATACACCTTTCAATTAGTATTATCAAGATTCAAAATGCTTTTATACAAGCTGCTGAAGCCAGCATGTTTCTTTGTCTAGCTCTTTCTTTCAGGAAATGTGGATGGGCTCTTAAACACTGGTTATAAAGCTCAATAAATACTGTTAAT
Source organism: Rhabdophis nuchalis (assembly GCA_039707465.1). NCBI lineage: Eukaryota > Metazoa > Chordata > Lepidosauria > Squamata > Natricidae > Rhabdophis > Rhabdophis nuchalis. Next base: position 171,175,728 of record CM077645.1, read on the forward strand.
GAGCCAGAGTCCCCAGCTAAAACCCAAGAGGACAAGAAAAGTGGACATCACAGAACGAAAAAATAAACTTTTTAATAGAATGATGAAATATAGCTGTCACATATGTTATCAGCACATCACTGAAGACCACAGGCCTGATTGTGCCTGTTCTCCTAGATGGAGAACCTGTGGCACACGGAGCCATTAGTCAGGACAGAAAAGGCAGTGCCTTGTCAGCATATATGCACGTGCTGGCCAGCTGATTTCGGCCTTTTGAGGCCATTTTTTGCACTCCGGAGGTGCAAAAAACCAGCTCTATGGACAAACCAGAAGTTTGGGAATGGATTTCTGGTTTGCTCGTAGGCTTTCCTGAAGACTCTGGAGAGCTAAAACCAGCCCTACAAGCAAACTGGAAGTCCGTTCCTGAACTTCTGGTTTGTCCATAGGGCCGGTTTTTCACGCTCCGGAGGCTTCAGGGAAGCTCCGAACAGGGAGGGGTTTTTTTCGCCCTTCCCAGGCTCCTATAAAGGCTCTGGAGCCTGGGGATGGCAAAAAAAACATGCCAAAAATGGCAAATGCTGGCCGTGCACGCATGCACACTGGGGGCATGCGCAAGCATTATGGGTGTGACACCCCCTGTGCTCCCCCCACTTTTGGCACGCGAGCCATAAAAGGTTCACCATTACTGTCCTAGACCAGGGGTCTGCAAAGTCGGCTCTTTTAAGACTGGTGGACTTCAACTCCCAGAGTTCCCCAGCCAGCATAGCTGGCTGGGGAATTCTGGGAGTTGAAGTCCACCAGTCTTAAAAGAGCCGACTTTGCAGGCCCCTGTCCTAGACCAACCAGCAAAATCAGTGGCAATGATTCACCATGATTCATTCATTATGATAAGTGCATGGGACATCCAGATTATCTCATCTTCCAGTAGATTCTGATCCTTCCTTCCTTCTCCTGCACCCCCCCACAAAACCTTGCCCACAAAACCATGCCATGCCCACCAAGCCACGCCCACAGAACCGGTAGTAAAAAAATTTGAATCCCACTACTGATATATTTGCCTTCGTTCATGCAGAATATTGGAAATTCAACCCTTGTTGTCTCACTGTGGAATATTTTAGTTTTAGTACTGTTTTAAAAACATATCTTATTCACTAGTTATAGTAACAGAATGATGATAAGGTTAATACTGTCAGGGTGAAAGTAGGTTTAGAAATACAGATTGCTAAATTCCAAGCGTCAAAAGGAAATTGGTCATTTTAAATTAGCACTTCCTTTCAAACCTATGCTTATCTGTTTATACTTGTTCCATATCCATCGTGCTCAATTTGCCTATGGCCACCTAGAATTAACATAATTAATAATAGAATCAAAATTATACTTCCATGGCCTCAATTAAATTCACTCCCATAAATTAAATTGAAAGAAAACCTGTCTTCCTATCTCTCTGAGGAAAGAGATAGATAGTAGGCAAGCAAAATGTCAGGATCACACTCTGAAAAAAATGAATACAAAGACCTCCTTCTGGATTAACAAATCTTCTGAGGGATGATGTGTGCCTTGCCAAGGCCAGGCCTCCAATTGCTAAGTTACCTCAAGGCAGCAACTCTGGTGTAAGTACTTTGGTCTCTGACAAGGAGCCAATATAAATCAATCTTCACCTTATGGCACTTCTGAAAAAGTTAAGATTCAGATCAGGATTGTAGACAGAAGCTCTGGATCTTTTGCCTTTCAGACATTCAGCTAGCCATAAAATAATTCTTGGAACATATGTAAAAGGAAAGGAATTTATTCTCCACATAAATGCCTCGAGCAAAACCCTTCAATCAGAATGTGAGGCATTGTTAGAGATTTATACCTATTAAGAACAGCAGCAGCACTTAATAGAGTAATGGTCCTCACATTTTCACAACCAAAGATCCTGGCTTGCCAGATGGATTTCTGAATGCAGCTTTTTCCTCCCTCTTTTCACTTTCTCTCTCCCTTGCTTCTTTCACCTTTGTAGGAAATATAGTAATGAGACCATTAGACTGCTTCTGAACCCAATCCAACTGCTTAACAGCCAATATACTAAGAAAGGCATAAAGTAACCTGAAAATTCTTTTTTTTTTACTTGCACATAAATTTTCTGCTTTGTCATCTAATAAATGTTTGTCTGTCTGTCTGTCTGTCTGGGAGACAGACAAACTCTTAACCACTACATGTTTCTATTTTGTATGAAATATAAAAACTAAATTTTAAGAGGAAAATGCTTTTTAAACATGAGAATTGAAATTTATTATTGAATCAAACTTTATTCTGCTACTGATTCACTTTGCTGTTCTGGACTTTAATCATCCTTCTTCAAAACTTGTTAAAGATTGTCAAGGTGAATTAAATTCTGTCTCTTAGTTTAGCCGTGGCCAACATATAAGTATTTTAACTTTTATGAGCACCATTTGGAGAAATGGTTACTAAGAAAGAAATGAAAAGCTGCTATAAACCATTAGCTTGAATGATCATTAAAAAAAAGTGAGAACAATATTGCAGCCTGCAGCCACATTTCTCATTCTTGATCAGTCCTCAACTGATTAAAGCTTTAACCTTTTGGAAGTCATTTCACTGCAGCCCAATCAGCTCAGTGGTCATTTTCATTGCTTTTCATGCACTGGTTGGCCTTCATACTTTGAGTATTCCTTTAAACACAACATGGCTATCTTTTATATAAGTGTTTATATGCCTTATGTAATATCAGTGCTGTTAACAGAGGTGTGAATGAAACAAACTCTTTTATTCTCTTCTATGGCTCATATGATGGGAAAGGCTTTTTCTGAGACCAACCAGCAGTTTCATCCCTATGAAAATTGTCTGTAAGTTTTGATTTTATTTAAACGTGTGTGTTTGTGTCATCCAATATAATCTCTGCTAAAAACAATTCCAAAGCAGATTGCATCAATTACATGTGTCCTAAGAACAGATAAAAGCAGCCGACCTACCTTACTGCAAGACCAAATTCTAAGAGTCATTGCTAGTATGGTCATGCCTTTTATCTTCTTGTTGTTTGAGATAAAACACTCAAGAAACAGAAAGAACAAAAATAGAAATAAATTAATGCCAAGGTTTTGTGTTGCACAGGAATTGCTCCTTGGCAATGGATTGGGAACTGCAGAGCAGCTCTTTATTTCTTTGCAATAAATAGTATTTATGGCAAGAGATACTGAGTAAAACATACCCAACTAATTTAAGTGATTAAGCACTACCATATGCCAGAGAAAGAAAAAGGAGGAAAGGAGACAATCTTGCACAGAAAAATAATTTCTTCATTTCCAGACAAGAACAACTAGTGACATCCCTTTTCAAGCAGGTGTCATCCAGATGTGTTGCAGCACATGGTCATTCTAAATGGGAATGGCAGGAGTTAAATTGGAGCCCAATATATCTGGATGGTTCTGCATTGCTAAGAAATTGAATAGATACAGGAACTAATAGCAATGTTTATTTACTGAGCCACGGGAAACATTCCATGTTCTACAGATATGACTCCATAAACATATTCAAATTCTTCCTGACTTTTCTGAGGTACTTCTGGCTGAACCAACATTCGCAGTTCCTATATTCAGAAGGCTTCCCCTAAGCAGAAAAGAACAAAAGGAAGAGAAATTCTATTGGTAGATAATGAGGTTTATTTTACTTTGAATCCATTAAAAAGCAAATTAAATTTTACAAACCTGATGTTGGCCCACATGGTTCTGCATTAGCAAAAGATGATAGTTCCAGGCCTTACTACTGTATCAGCCATTTCTATCTAGAAATTTAGTTTCTAGCTAGTTGCTTGAGGTACAACAGGCTTAATGTATTTAATTGTGAAAACTGTTTTTAAAAAATCATTTTGGAAAGGTGAAATTTAGAAACAGGAGGCACAGGTGCTTAACTTCCATTTCTAAACAACTCATCTCCCTGCTGGAATTTTAAATATTTTCTCCTAATACTCTAGAACAACAAGTTAAATTAGGCTTCGGTGTTTGTCTTACGGTCATCACTAGGACTGTCTATAATTTGATGTTGCTAAATGGAACCAAACTTTTAGCAGCAAAGAGTACACAATTCGTCAATTTAATGATTATCTGAATACAAATAACTGCACAAATTATCTTTTCAGGACATGCAATCTGCTTCTAGAGGGACACGGTGGCTCAGTGGCTAAGACGCTGAGCTTGTCGATCAGAAAGGTCTGCAGTTTGGCAGTTTGAATTCCTAGCATTGCATAACGGAGTGAGCTCCCGTTATTTGTCCCAGCTTCTGCCAATCTAGCAGTTCAAAAGCATGTAAAAAATGCTAGTAGGAAAATAGGAACCACCTTTGGTGGGAAGGTAACAGCATTCCGTGAGCCATTGGCATTTAGTCATGCCAGCAAAATAACCATGAGACGTCTTCGGACAGTGCTGGCTCTTTGACTTTGAAACAGAGATGAGCACCACCCCCTAGAGTCAGGAACAACTAGCACATATGTTTGAGGGGAACCTTTACCATTACCTTTTAAATCTTCTTCCAATTTGTGTTGGGTATAAAGTCACAATGTAAAATTCACCGAGCACATAACTTCATTAATGTTTTAAAAAATCACCCATTCCCACTGCAAGTTTCTTAATGTTTGTCTATAATGCTGGCATAACTTTTCCATTTAATTTCATCATAGTGATCCAAGATCAGTAGAAAGCTTTTATTGTTGGTGAAGCGAGTTCTATGATGCATGCCAGCCAACATTAATTAATGTTACCTGCCAAAGAAAACCCCCATGCAATCAGTCAGCTTCACTTGAACAGAAATTGGCCACTGTTGTTCACTGGGCTTTAATTGTGAATTTATTTTTTGTTTCTTAGATTTATATCTTGCCTTTTATTGTTTTAACATAAGGCAGAAGCCATAGTGATACCTCCTCATATTTTTCACAAGTTTTGTTGACCTGAGGGGGAAATTACTGACCCAAAGTCAACCAGGAAACTTCCATGGCTGAGAATGGACTTGAATCTAGATCTCTCTAACCCAAGATTTTTAACCACTAGATCATACTGTCTCAATGCAACAAGGAGTAAACTTCTCTATACCTATCTATATGGTACACATGATGTTCAATGTATTTGAGATCATTCTCCAGGCATTTCTTATGTTAATATGTCAAGTTTCATGGTATGGCCCTGTACAAGATAGATTCTTCAACTTCTTGAGTATTCTATCCATAGTATGAAAGTCACAGGGACTTATATTGCCCTCTAGATCTATATGAAATGATCTGCTCTAGAAATTCAGGAGTCTTCTATTGCAGACTTAACACTGGGTTGAGGGCTTTAAGAAAAGGGAGATATTGCACTGTGTAAGCAGAAGCCTATTTGTACAATTGGATTTTCTCCTTCCCAAATGAAAAAAAGCTGTAAGATACCATACTTTAAATTGTGTTGGTTGGTTGGTTGGTTGGTTGGTTGGTTGGTTGGTTGGTTGGTTGGTTGGTTGGTTGGTTGGTTGGTTGGTTGGTTGGTAGGTAAGTAGGTAGGTAGGTAGGTAGGTAGGTAGGTAGGTAGGTAGGTAGGTAGGTAGGTAGGTATACAAGAATTTATAAAGCTGATATGTTTGACTCCGTATGTTTCGGAACATAGCAAATGAAGACCTAAGACCAATGTGTTCATCAAAGGTCATATCATTCTATGCAAAAAAGAAAGAGCAGCTGACTTTTTATTTGGTATTAGATCTCAGTAGCAAGCCCTATCCCAGTATTGCCTTCTTATAATATAGCATGTCATTCTTAAAATGATGTGTTACAAAAATAACCTAGCAAACTGGCAATATTCTCCAAACTAGAAAACTAGTTATGATAGCTCATGTGAACTAAAGTTCTGTTCTTGATAGGACTTTTATAAATAGCCCAGTGCAATGTGTGTATAATATTGTGTGGATATTTTTAGAAGGGGACAAATAAAGGTAATTATTAATATTCTTAAGATACCAATATATTTGTCTTTTTCAGCTGAAAGCAGAGTTTATAAGTATCGTAGAACTTTCCCAGGATGTACGTTGCAAATAATATTAGACTGTAGGTATTCTCCCAGCTATAATTCCACAATGTTGTCTCAAAAATACCTCATTTTCCACACACAATCTCCTATTCTTTCCACAATTAGAGATCAGTCCATCCAATCAAAATTATTTACATACTTGAAATTCATTGTTTATGGGTTAACTGCTTCTTAACTGTAGAGTAAGGAAGATGACCTTGATGGAAATATGCAGAACCTGTTGCCTGATGCATTTTTTAAAGTCCAGAACACAGTCCAATAACATCCAGTGCTCAGACAGACACAGATCTAATTTATTGAATTGTAAGTAGGAGTAAGTGGTATACAGCAGTCAGACTTGCAAGATTTTTTTGTAGCTAACTTCAGTAAATATAATTGTAACCCTTCCCATGGAGTTGATAGTTATGGTCTGGTGAACTTTGGTGGGCTGACATTAACAACCCTCCTTGGCTCCTGTTTAGTAACCCATGGGATTGAATGGATTTAATTCCTCAAACCAAGTTATCTACAATTGATATTCACTGGACTTTCTTCCAAGTATTCAGCATCATAGTGTCACAAGCCCCTATCTCTATGCATAGGTTTAATGATGAATTTGCCTATGACAGGATAAGGTTGCTATTCCATTATCTATTTTTCCCTCCAAGCTTCTTAATGTGCAGTTCTTGGGTGGCTTGATTACTTGTTGTCTTGAATATTTCATACAGTGTAGTCTTCTTAGGAGAAGAATGGCACAGCTGTCTATTCGCTTTTTAATAAAAATTTGAGGGATTTTAAGAGACTAGTTCAATACAGCTCTTAATCTACTTTAGGAACAGCAATCATAGTCATAATGGGGAACTGGAATGTTTCCAATTATACCTGAAACATTTAAATTTCCCTTTAGAATACTCTGCTATGAATTCTTATGCTGTCAAATCAACAGGCAGCCACATTTTCCTAAGGAAACCCTTTAATTTTGTGCATACTTATGGCGCTGAAGAGTCACACTGAAAATTTGAGGAGATCCAGTGACAGACTAAAAGGCTTTACAGAACAGCCATTGTTTGTGACTTGAAATAAAATAATCAGGTCTAATTTAAAAGAATTTAAAACATGTTATCACAGTGTATATCAGAAGCCACAGAATCAAGTGAATCCTTTTTATTATAAAAAGTATTATGGTTCAGTGCTTTTTATTGAGCAAAGCTGGTTTGTTTGAAGTTGTGATGTTCCATTACAGCCATAATTGTGATTATTGTGAAGCAGGATTGTGAGGCTAAAGAAATGCATACAGGTGAAGTCTGGCTAACCACCTCAGGGATATCTCTGAAATGCCTCCAGAAAGAAAACAGCAAGTTTTACTCTGGAGGCAACCCACTGCTTTCCATTTGTTTTGCTCCAGAATAAGTATGAGCTCATTAGCATGTAATCCATAAAAAGGTCATGCTTAATTCCTGTAGAAGTGTAGGATTTTGTCCCTCATTGCAGCAGTAAGATGATTTTAAATTCTGAATTTAACCATTTAACCAGGTGGCCATTCCCGCTCTTCTCTGCTGTTTGGGACAGTGATGTGCATGACTTCATCCAGAAATGGGATAAACACCTGTACTGCTGACTTAGCTCCTGCATTCAGCCCACATTCCTATCTTGAAGGCATCACTAATCTGGTTTATTCAGAATAAACTCCCCATGAAAGTTATTTTTGTTTTAGTGAACTTGCTTAGGATAAACTAATGCCCAAAACAGCTTTCGCAGACTTGGTAGACAGATCTAACCGCAGTTTCCTCAATTCCAAGCCAGACGATGCCAGTAAATGGTGAAAGCACTCATCCATCTTCTCTATCACTGTTTAAATATAAATTAATATTTTTAAAAATGCATGGTAAAATAATGGATTGATCCATAACTATTAATATATGTATTTAGATGAATTAAAATTGATTGTAGATTCTTAAAAAAGGTGGCTTTAAAAGCAAACAGCTTAACCTTTATGTCTTTTATTCAAGACAGCTGCAATTAAATCTTGGGCATACTCTGATCTTTATTAGAAACCACACTTATGGGAAGGTTATTTTAATGATTTTTCTGATACCTACATGTTACAGTGGAACTAAAAGAGGGACAAGATAAGTAGGCTTTTTCCATAAATCCAAAGAAGGACTTGACATGTAAACTTAAAAGCAAGACTTACTTTAAATGGCTCTTTTGCACAGCCTCCCCCAAACAGTAGACAAAATTGCATTGTTTACAAAAATTTATTAATACAAACTTTACACACTTTAAAATAACAGTGCTCAAAGTCCCAGCGGAGACCATGAGTGCTTATAATCATTTTTTTTTAATTCTTGCCGCAGTGCTTTTGTGATACTCAAGTTGCTACACAGAAAAAGGAGAGGAAAAAATAGATATATAGATATAGTTATAAATATTTCCAAAAGACTGACATCTAACCTCAGTGATCACTGGATTTCCAAAGGGGATCCACTGGATTTAAGGCTCTTGGCGATAGCTATTCTACAAACAGGCGATCACTGGCCGGAGAGAAAAACGTACCCCGGCGGACTGGCTGCAACTAACTAGTTTTCTGGCCGGCTGGGCGAAGCTCATCGCCACAAGCAAGCCAAAGGCAGAGGCCGCGAGGTCGCCCGCTCCGCACCAAGCACGTGACACGCGCGCGCGCAGACACACACACACACCACATTTACACAGAAACATACATTTAATTAAAAAAAAAAAAAAACGACCGCCCGCGGGAGCAGCTCTGCCCGCTGTTCTCGTCAGAGAAGCGGCTCGCGAGAAATTCAACCTAAAAGATTAAAAAGGAAAACGGGGTGGGAGAAAAAGAAAGAAAGAAAGGCAAGCGGATGTCTTGCAGCATTGTAGGGCCACTAAATAGCCATCTGTGATCTCGTGGCGATTTTAAAAGGCGAAGGAAAGGCACGGAAAGTTTGCGTCCTACGGCACGTGGCCTGAACGGGAAAGCGAAACTCCGAGGGAAGTTGCGCTCAGCTCCACCCCTACCCCAGCTCCGTCCTCGGGTCGAAGGGCCGCGGGCTGCAGGCGGCCCCTTTGGAGCCCTGAGGAAAGCTGTCCTGGCTTCAGTATTCCGGACCCGGCTGGGCACAGGCCAATTCCCTGCTCTAATGGGAAGGGAGGAGGGGGGTTCGAAGCCAAGTCTAGACCGGGTGTAAAGTCAGCCCTATTTTTCTAAGCCCCGTGGCACTTGCTCCAGTCCATTCCCAACGGGTGCCCCAGGAGGGTTGACCGCGTTGATGGGACAAGGGTCAGGGTGCCAAGCTCCCAATGTCAGCCCATGCCCCCGGCCGACTGAGCCAGACAGCTGGCGATTCCTATGGAAAGGGTTATTGGGGTAAAATCAAGCGGAGCGGTCAGTTCAAGCCTAAAGTTCCACTGGTCGTTCGAGATCACCTTTGGAAAGGGAATATTTTTTAAAAAAAATATAATACATGCACCTTAAGAGAATTTGTTGTGGTCGCTCGTTTATGCCTTATAACTAGAAGCAGTTACACTTTATAAATAAGGAAGTGATCTCTTGGACTGGAGGAGCCTAAAAGTATGAAGCTGTTTGAAATCATTGTCACTTGCTGGGTAATATACAAATATTGAAGAAATCAGCTGTAAGTGGCTGGATATATAGCCAATCTTCATCAAATGTGCAAGGTGGGGAATGAAGCATATCTTGCCACCAGCTTCCCTCCTTACCACTCCTGTTTTAGAAATAAAACTCTCAAGGTTCCAACCCATTTTTCAGTCATTCAAAAAAAAAAAAAAGGAATGAGGGCATCAAGTGTTTCATATCCAGTAGGACATTTCTGTACATTCTGACCACCCTAAACCCCAATTCAATCAATCCAAAGCAATCTCACAAAAAGTGGATTAACTCCAATATATCTAGCTTAAAGGGGGGGGGGGTAAGAAATATGTCTAAATAGGATTTTTTTTCTCATTGAAATGACTTAAGAAATTCTGAGAAAGTACAATGGTTTTCAGAGAGAAGGCTGTGTAAATCTATCATTGGAAATCACAAAAGGACTTGTGACACCTTAAATACTAACAAATGTCGTTGGTGTTGAAGGTGCCTCAACCTTTGTTTATGCTGAAGATTGTGTTGGTATTTTAAAAAACCAAGTGTCCTTGATTCCAGTGGAAGCCAAATGATTGGTTTACTGCTCACTTTCCTAGTTATTTGGATGACTTCGGTTTATTCATATCTGTGAGAAGCATTGTGCTCAGACCCACCATTGGTTAAATAGGTGAATGAACAGGAGTTTAGCTTGGTTCCAATATAGGTAGGGAAAGCAGCTTTAAGCTTTTTGATTGCAGCACTTTTATTGGATTAAATCCAAATTCTGCCAACTGAATCAGGAGATACATTTAGCTGTTCATTCGCCCGGAGGAGGGGAGAAAATAAGTACCTTCCTAGTTCATTTCTAAATCATTCCACTCCACCCCCACCCCTCGCCCACCTCCCCATCACATTTCCAAATCCCCTTCCATACAGAAAGATGATAAATATCAGAAACTGAAGCGCAGATGGACACTACACATTCTAGTATGACAAAAGTTGATTGTATGAAATAAATTTTACTAAGCAGTTAAAGCCATGATGTAGAAAAATACATTTTAAACCTCCAAACTCAATAAATCAACAAGGAACCAAAAAGAATTAAAATATATATTTTTAAAAGAACCTTTTCTGTAATAGTGCGTTAAGTATTTAGTAGTAGATATAGAGATATATAGTCGCTACAACAAGGGGGAGGGGGCCTGAAACGGTCTTACAATCAGAGCTCGCGTCATAACAAAACTCAAAAAATGCCTGAGGCGTTCACAATATAATTTGTTCGTTGTTGTTTTCAAGCCAAAACAAACTGAAATGACCCGGATGGAAAACACAACATTGCGAGAGAGGCCATGAGGGAAGGGATGCGTAAAATCTACGGGCAACACCGAAGGCGGAAAACGTGGCTCCCCCTGGCCAGGCCCGGAGGGGCGATTCCAAAGAGAAAAGGCCGGCCAATAGAGCAAAATGCGAGGGCGCCTGGCAGCACTGGAGAGGTGCACGGGATCCTTTGTAGCGCGTGGTGGCCCTAAATCTCTGGGGAGGGCTGGAAGATAACACGGTGCGAATTTTGGGGTGTCCCCTCGGATTATTTCGTGCCTTGCTAGAAAACGAGTCCAGCAAGGCGAAGGGTCCCGTCTGGATTCCATCTCCCTAATGAACTGGTTTTCTAGCGGCAGAGCATTTCTTTCTGCATCTCCCAAGTGGTGCCGTCTCCGCTTCGTTGTGCGAAAGCGAGAGAACCGATTTATTGGACTTGGACCCTGGATTGCGTCAATCCAAAACTCAGAAGGACTGAGGAAGAGACCTTTCTCCCGTTCTTTAAGGGAAGCTTTCTAACTCCTGTAGATATTTCTAGAAAAGGAAAGTACGAATAGGTGCTTGTGCGCAAACGCACTTAGAAACCAACCTACTCTTACGGTTTGGAAGAAGGGCTTCCCCCAAGGTATCTTTCCCTGAAAAATGCAGGTGGGTGCATTTTCTCTTACTCACTGAACAGCTGCAGTGCTGCACAGTACTGAGCCCTAAATCTTTAAGCGGATCGAAATGGCTAGTTCTCCCATAGTTTCTAAGTAGCAGGAAGATCTGCTGAGTGGGAGGAAGAAGAGCGTCCCAAAAAAAGGGGGGGGGGGACTAGAAGGCAGCAGGCTGGTTCATGCTGCATATTGTGCAGCCCAGAGTAAACTCTTCATGGGTGGGGTGGGGTGGGGAGGGTGGGGCCGACTGATTCTTAGGAAGTTAGGCAACGCCTTCTCTAGCCCGAGATGAGGAGGGGAGTAATGGCCAAGGGCTTTTCGGGAAAGACTCCCAAGGGCCAGAGATGCTCTCTACTCAAGAGCATCCTAAACCCCTAGGAACAGAATAATTTTTGTGAATGTACAAATAGCAAGTGGAGAACAGTTATTCTTTCAACCCTGTCATAAATAAAAAATACTCTCCTTTATTTTCCATTACAAAAATAGGAATCATATTCAAAGCAATGGTTGTCTCCCTCTTTCTCTCTATCTCTTCTATTTTATATAAAAACATAAGCTTAGAGGAATGCCCTCGGGCTTTTGGTTTTTGTGCAAAGCTAACCACTAAAGGACTATTCGTCCGATCTGTTCACTATCCCAGAGTTTTACCCAAATCACTACCTTTCAAACAGTAAGGTAGCTGTCTGGGGATGATAGGGGTTGTAATCAAGCACATTTGAAGGGAATCTAGTTGGGGAAAGCTCTATCACTAATGCATCCTTATCCAATATTTATTTTTTTATATCTATTTATTTAAAGGGTTGGTCCACAAAGTAGATCTGTGCGTTTCTCTAGTGCTTACTCTTAATTTAATTTTTTTTGTACAAAAGAAAAACGATATTATTATCAAAATAGTCATTTAATGGCTTTACTTCATACATAAATACATGTTTAGATAACATAGGAGAGTGGTGATTGATCAGTCAGTTTGGAAATGACTTTGGGGGTGGGGTGGTCCTCTCTCAGATTTTTTTTTCCCCCGGGGGACTCTTGTGTACACAGGAGTGGTTGGGAGCTCATCGCTACAAATAAGCTACTCGCCGTCCTTTGTTTTTAACTCTTTGTTTATACCTTTTACCCAGGACTGCTGCCAAGTATTTCTTGACAGCCATTTGTTTTCGGTAGCGGCTGTAACTGTCTGTGAATATGCCATCCGAGTGCCTTTTGGAAAGGGGTTCTGAGTCGTCCTCCAGGCTGCTGGCCCCACTGCAAGGCAAAGGGGAAAAAAGCAATCCATGGTTGATGCAACATTGGGATCAACAGACAACACCAATAGAAGCAGAAGCGAAATCTCCAGGGAGGGCAAGGAAGAAGACAAATGTACAGAATAGAAACATCTAACAGTCAATGAAACTGGCAGTGACTAAGATCCCAATAGCTGGGTTCTGGAGAGGCATTTTTCACACCTGTATGGATTCCTTAAGCAGTTTCTTGATTTCTGTTTCTTTTATTAACAAGATCCTTTTAACCTTTGGTAAGCCTGCTTACTTTGCATTTTAGGTTGCAATGCAAACAAGAGTTCCTCTGTTTTCTTCCAGGCAAATTTCCAAATCTCCTACCGGAAGGTTTGCCTGCTTTGATCGCTCCCGTTCCCTTTTTTCAGAAAAAAAATCTTTTTAATAATCTAAGAATTTCCCACCAATCATTATTTGTCTTCACTTAAAGAATTTGGGCTGGGTGGGAATTGGAGTGTTGTTTTTGTTCTTCTTTATGTGGCTGGTTGGTGAACAGCTAAAGCAACACGTAGTAGACTGTGGGGCAGAAGCAAAAGGAATCAGTGGTAGGCTCTTCCTTAAGAAAGAGACAAAGGATTTCTCTAAACATGCTGCGGAAGTTGAAGACTGATCACAATGTAAGCAGACAGTTGGGAGACCAGCTCATCAAGTTCTGCATTATTCATGAAAAAATTGTGTAATTCATCCCCACCCCCTTTCATTAAAATGTTGCCTTCTGCTGATAGGTACAGTGGCACATAAGAGCATGCTGGGCTCATATCAGCCTGGGAGATTTGATTTCAAGCCACTAAGCCTGGGAGGTTTTATTCCCAAGTCCTTCTCTTGCCCTATCCATTTAATTTTCACGCCACAAAATTCTTGATAACTCTATACCTGGATCAATGGAAATGTGATCTTTTCTCTTCTGAGATAGAGACCTTTAGCATTGATTCATCACAGAGCAGGTTGGGGCAACAGGCGCAGTATCCATAAAGGACTGAAGTGTACAGTAACTGAGGCTGTTTTTACCAGCTGAGCTTTTCCTGCAGTCAGTCTGGTGGGCTGATGCCAATGGCATCATATTAAACAGCATTTATGAATAATAGTGGCACAATTCAGAGTTGCAAATCAGAGAACTTAGTCTAACTGATTTTAATGATCCCTCCAGAATGCACAAACAATAGATTACACACTAAGGATATTCAGATTGGTATCCCAAGGATAACAATAAAAGGTTATGGCAACTGTGGAGAGGGAGGGTTAAATATTGTTCTGAATTTTGCATCCAGACTTTGTAGAGGAGAAAAAGAGCAAGGAGATTATTGGCCAAGGAAGCAATATTATACAAAGGACCTGACTTTTGCATCCAAATCAATACTCCTGTCAAATTTGTCCAGAAAGAAATTCCACTGAGACCAAATGAGAGAAATTAATTTCCATAAAAATACATTTTGGATTACAAACCTACAGCTCAGGTCTTGTACATTGCACAATAACATCCAGGATGAATCAAGCTATTGGACCACAGACCATCTAGGAGGCTAGCAACTCAAATCAAAATCCATTTGTATGAATGAAGAAGTGTGTGTAGTGCATAGATTAAGTACTCTGATGAAGACATAGGACTGCAAGAGATTCAAGCACATGCCCAGTGGAAAGAAAGAGCATTTTGCTTAAAGCACACATCCTCGAGAGGAAGAGATACACCCTGAGCGTCTAATAATATGTTAATGGTGTTTAATACATTTAGCATCCCTGGGTTGTCGTGAAGCCTTGTTTTTTTTTAGAAGCTGGCCGTTTTTGCCTTCTTAACACAAGCACAAACAAACAATCTGCAGACAAGAGGTAACACCTTACCCCACCCGCTTGGCCATCAGAGAATGCAGATACTTCCTTGCAGATAACTGGCCCAGCACTTTTCTGTACGCTTTGTTAAGTATCCCATCTGTACGCCTAAAAGGGAGAAGTGGTAAGAGCGCCGATTAATAAGCAACAAGGGGTGCTGATTACCCAATTCCAATAGACACCATGGACATGCTCTCCCCCCGGTCCGCAAGCCACTAAGCCATCGAAGATCAGGGAAAGACCCCTGGGAGGGCGCTGGGATCAGTCTGGCCCCTTACTTCTCCTTGGTATTCCCCAGGGAGATCGGGCCGCGCCTATCGTGGCAGCGGCGTCTGGCTGTCAAGACCAGCTGCCTCTCTGTCTCTCTCTCCCTCTCCCACCCCCACCCCCGGTCGGCTTCAAAGGCTGAACGAAGTAAGCTGATGACTGCCCACTCCCGATTCTCGCTTTTCCAGCGTGGAGGAGAAGCGGTAAGTCTGATTTCCTCCACCTTGCTGTATTGGCCACCCCTCCCTTCCCTTGCTTGTTCGCCCGGGCTGCCTCTGGGCTCTTCCAGAGAGACGCCAGTTGATTCTGCTCTCTCTCTCTCGCTCTCTTTCTGTCGCTTTCTCTTTCCTCCCCCCTCCCCCTCCTTCAAGACAAAGCTGGGAAGCGCAAGGGAAATCCGCCCGCCACACCCACCGATGTGAGCTGAGATATGAGTGCCCCCACCAGCCCTGGACGACCGCTCCCCGGGCGCATCGTTCGAATTCTCCTATACATGCAAACACGAAATCACCTTTTGTCCGGCGGGTAATACAAAGTGTACATGTCGTCCAGCATGGAGGAAGGGTCGGCTATACTGAAGGGTTCGCTGTCAAAGGCATAGTCCGAGAGAGTGTTGCCCTCTTCGTCGTACATTTCATCTTCCAGCCTACTGAAGGAGAACAGACGCACAAGCCCCGCCTTAATTTGGGTAGTGGTGGTGGTGGTTGGGGAGAGAGGCAGCGGAGAGGCAATTTGGGAAGGGGACGGCTGAGAGTCGGTAAGCAGATGAGTGGGGCCCACCCGCCACCTCTGACTGGTTGGGTTATTCCCGAGAAAGAGAGAAGGGCACCGCCATCCCTGTTAAAGTCCCGCTGCTCACCCCTCAACCTCCAAAGGGGATCAACGACAGTTCCCCTGCACAAGCTGGGAATTTGGATCCGGTTGCCCAGCTAACTCTGGGACGGCTGCCCATCTTTGGGGAAGAAGGAACCGGGACAGAAAGATAAACACTCAGCCTAAACCCCTGAGCAAGCGCCTCTCCCTAGCCTTGTGTCGCCCTTCTCTTTTCAGTCTGCCAAAAGACCCCCTTCTGCAAAGGAACAAAGGCGGTTCTGAGAGACCAAGGCACTTTTGGGGTAGGGATTGGGGTTTTTTTCCCCTCAAGTCTAAAGACTCTCAGTTCCACTCCCGACCCAGATGCCAACTGACCCGCGCTGCTTTCATTTAACCTGCGGGTGTATTTCTTGGTCCTTCCCTCCCCCCCCCCCCCCCCCCCGCAAGGCAATGGAAACCCAAAAAAGAAGAAATGGGGCCTCGGGCACTAACCCTGGGACTGGAAGGGCAACGGAGACAGGGGGCTGTATCGGGTTGGCCTGGAACACCCAAGCTTGCCACGGAACAAAGAAATGCAGGCCGCGTGGCTACTCCCAGCGGACTTGCACTTTCTGGAGTTGTTCCGTTTCGCCCACCAGCCTCCCAAGGCAACGAAACTCTCTCGGGCGCCTCCGCGTGTTTCTGGGCGAGGCGGAGTTGACAGACGCAGGATCCCAAGACTGAAATCATTGGGGGACACTACCTGAGTGCATCCATCACACCCACACACCTACAGACCCACACACTACAGGACCCTTTCCTTCTTCCTCACTTCGCCTCCTTGCAGCCTTCCTTTTCTCCCCCTACTCACTCTCTCTCTCTTTCTCCCCCTGGACCCTTTCCTTCTTCCCCACTTTGCCTCCTTGCAGCCTTCCTTTCCTCCCCCTACTAACACACACACACCACGCCTCCTATCCTCCCCTCCCCCGCGCCGTTTCCCTGCTTTTAGGTCATTGTGCGTCTCCGGCAGTTATTTTCGTCGGCGGAGCTCCGGTAGGAGCTATCAATAATAGATGCTCCTCAAGTGTTTCGCGGCTGCTAATTCGGGCGTTTTGGAAGGCTGCCGGCGCCCTCTGAGCCGAGAAGGGAAGGAATGTCCCTCACCCGGTTCAGGGCCGCTGCTTTTCAACGCCCCTCCCCCCCCTCCATCCCATACAGGTGGGATTCGGGGGAGAAGGAAAAGGACAAGCGGGGAGAACCGTCCCGAGAACCAGGTGGGTGTGGACAAAGCTGGTTCGTTTCAGGACAATCTCCGAGTCTGCGCATCAGCGCAATTTGCGCTGTTCGGCCGCTTTTTCTGCTATTGCCAAGAGTGAGCCGCAGTCCCCCCCCCCCCTCCTTTTCCCGTGGGAGGGAAAGCCTGTTTTTGTCCCCAGGATTGGTGGAGGTGGGAAAAAAACCCCAACCTCCCACCCTCCCTTCTCTCCCCGCTCAGAGGCGCCTCCCAATTCGTCTGGACTGGAATCCAGCCTTTCCTTGAACTTCTTAAAGCTTCCCTAAAGGACTTCGCAGCTCTCAGTGCGGGGAGGAAGTCGAATATGGGCTTTTTTCCTCTCCAGAAGCAATGCTTAGAACGGCTTTCTTCGACAAAAGCTGATTTCCCTCAAGTAGCTTTGGGGGATTTTCCGAAATGTTCCAACTAGGTCCGCATTCTGCCCCTTGCCGACCCTTAATTTGATTCATGTGGGCATTTAGTTGGCAATTAATCTAGACTGCCCCTGAACAAGGGGGCTTTATTCAGCCAAATAGCGGATTTCTTTTTATTTTGTGCAAGATATCTGTATAAATCTTATTAGCTCTCCTCTGGTCTCTGCTTTTTTTTCCTGTCACATACTCTACCTTCGTTCTCTCCTCTCCCTGGAAGTTACCAATTTTTTTATATTAAGAAATATAAGGGGAATACTACAACAGTCATCCTTAATTGACCCCCACTGTGGATTGTGAAATAAATCTTATGGCACGTGACATTAACTAGATTCCCACACTAAATCCTTCTTTGCATCTTTGGAACCTGTCTGGCAAACCAGCCAGAGTTTGAAATTAATAGTATTAAATCTTCAAACTAATGTGGGTTTTCTTATTCAATAGGCAGTTGTAGATTTATTTTAAAGAACTAATTGATTTGGAATTTAATGCTAAACAAACACATTTAAATTTTGGGCAGAAATTGTGGAAAGAAAGTGACTTTAAGGAGGTAGTTAAACACACATCCTAGAAGATATTATTACAGAAGAATCATGTCCTTCTAAGGCATGTTGGTATAAACCTTATGGGTTTTTTTTCTAGGTATTCCAGAAACAAATTACATGAAAAATAAATAAATGATTGACATGCTTGGAGAGAAGGAGGGGTCTAACAGTCTTCCTTACAGTGACAGGAAATGAGGTAAGAAACCAACTGAACTGAACTGAAAATCATTGGTGATCAGACAACTCCATTGTGGGAATGTGTGTTAGGCAATCGTTCAAATCTTACAAGAATGTCAGCAGGCAGAAATCATTAGCCAACCAATGCTGACATTTGAAAAAGATTTGGCTCTATGCCAAGTACTGCTTGACTTCAGTCTGGACTACACTTCAATTAATCTAAATTTCATAGAATTAAAAATGGTGGTTGCTACAAAACGAAGACACTAGTGAATCTATCTCAGCTTCTGCGGTTTTACGACTAGTTGCAGAAATATTTTGCCACTGCTTTCTTCCAAGGCAGGTTTCCAGTTTCCCATATTAACCTACATCTCTGGGGATGACCATGATCAATCCTCTTTCAAATTAGCCAATTTACAGGCATCTCTGAAACAAACAGCATTGATCAGGTAAATCAGGTGATTTGGCAATTCTTGGAAAAACTGTCATGTACAAAAGGAATCATTTCCTTGTGTATTAGATATGATTTCAAACCTTGATTCATACTACCAGCTACGTAATAGATGGTGCAGTGTTTTGACTGCAGCTAAATACCTTCTTCTAGTAACTTCTAGATAATAGGCTATGGGCAACCAAATTCCTGATCAGAAATAAATAGAGTTCTAGTGTATAATTATAATAATAACCTGGAATCTATATAGATATTTACATAGTTTCATTGTAGGGCTGCTAAGTAACACACTGATCTAAGAGTAATATTTATTAAATGTTTTAGGCTAACTTCTGGAAAATTATGTATATACCCATATTTAGAAATAAATTCCATTGGTATAACTGGCCCTTACTTCTGAGTAAGCATGGCCATCATTAACACCTAGCATTAATAAGAATTTCTACATTGTTTTCTTCATGTTGGTGATAAGCTCAAAGATACATAGATAACACTTACAAAGGCGATTTATCCATTGTGATCCTAAACATACACCTCTAGAGTATTATTCTGGGATTATTTAGGAGACTAACCTGAAAAGGGGAAGCCACTGACTTTGTGTTTCAGTCAGGGATTCCCAAGAGACTGTGGTGGAAAAGCCTAGTCCGAAGGAACTCCTCCCACGCACCCCCTTCCCCAAATCAAAATTATTACTCTGGACCAGAGGAAGAATTAACCTTGCCAATTTGGAGCTAGATGGAAGAGATGGAAGCTTCCACTGAGCAATTAATTAAGCAAAACGCGCGCCCGCGCGCACACATGCATATGCACTCAAGCACGCACGCGCGTTTTCTTCTTCCCTCTCTCACACACGCCGATGTACACACCCCAGTCAAAATACTGTAACCTCGCACGTTTTCCTGGCCGTTCAGTTCTCCCACGCTCCTAAAGAATCGCGGCCTCTCTTGAATCTAAGAGTCCCAGTGGACCTCTACCCCAGGCAGGACATACAAGTGGAAGAACCGGGCGAGGGACCCCCTTCTGCGATCTCAATTCTTCCAGCCTGCCTTGGCAGAAGTTGCCCTCCCTCTTTGCCAGATGTGGCGAAGTCGCCTTGGACAAGGGACTAAGGCTTTGCGAGCTTTAACCTGGACAGCTCCATGCGAGACGGCCGACGAGCCAGGAGCGCCGGGCGGCGACGGCAGCAGCCAAGGCTAGACTCTGGCTAGGGGGCGGGGAAGGCAGAATAGGGCACTTACCTCAGCGTGGGGTACTGAAGTCCAGCAGCAGCGGCGGCGGCAGCAGGTGAGCAGTAGACGCTGCAGTGCATAATCAGCCCATAAAGCAGCAGGGCGAGAAACGCTTTGCTGCACATCGCCACTCTGGGAAGGAAGGAAGGAAGGAAGGAAGGAAGGAAGGAAGGAAGGAAGGAAGGAAGGAAGGAAGGAAGGAAGGAAGGAAGGAAGGAAGGAAGGAAGGAAGGAAGGAAGGAAGGAAGGAAGGAAGGAAGGAAGGAAGGAAGGAGAGCGACTGTCACTGTTGGGTTCTTCTGGGGGCCCTGGTCCCCGCTAAGAAAGAGGCTCCGTAAGCTTGGCCCATCAGGCGCAGAGAAAGCTGCCTTTGGGATTGCGCCTTTTCCCTCCCCCTTTCCCTCCTCCATTCCTTCCCCTCCCTTCCTGATTTACGAGCCATTCATCCCGCTTAGCTGTCCCCAACCTGGCGCCCTCCAGAGCTGGTGCCCTACAACTCCCTTTACTCTTCGGCTGGCAGGAGGCGAAAATCCTCGCCCAGCGCACCTGATCTAGTGTAACTTACCATTCAACTCGAGAGAGTGAAGAGCGAGACTGAGTCTGGATTCCCAGAGGCTTCCTTCCGAAGTTTCGGCGGCTACAGTTAATCCTCTTGAAGCATCGCTGCCTCTCTCTCTACTTCTCTGCCTTCCGTCCTCTGATGGGCAAAAGGGAAACCGCAGAAAGGGAGGGGGCGTGTGGGATAGACAGCAGAGCGACTGGTTGTCTGCCTAACTTAAAGGGGGGGGAGAGAGGAATCCACTCAAATTACAAAAAGAAAAAAAAAGTTTGCAGAAAGTAGAGCCTGCCAGGGAGTGTAGAGACACCGAGAGCAAGGGAAATAGAAGAAGAGCGGGCTCTTTAGGTGGGAAGAGCCCCAGCCGTTCAGAGCAGCAGCAGGTGAGAGTTAGCTGTGTTCTTCCGAGGTTTCAGACTTTCTATCTTCACCCAGCTGCTTCTGACGTCCGTTGGTATTTTCACCGCTCTTCTTTTCTGTGCCTTCCAAGTTGAGGAGTCTTCCGCTGTTTGCCGCTGACATCCACCCGCCTTCTCAACTGTCAGATCTTTTGCACACTTGGCTTTCTGATCGACAGCTCTCGGTTGCACACAGGAACCTCTCTCTCTCTCTCTCTTTCTCTCCCTCTCTCTCTTGTTGTCTTGGCGAGTGTCTAGCTTATTTTCCTTCGCTGTTGATGTGGCATTCGGATTTTTATTTGCCGATGACTTTTCATTTTTGTTGTTGCAGTCACGTAATAATCGGTATCAGAAAAGACGTCACCACTCCAATTCCTCAAGGGACATAACGACTCTATGTCCAAGATGATGCGAACAGGAGTCATAAGCTTCTCATAAGCACTTGCTTTAAGTTGCACTTCCTTCCCCCCCACCCTCGCGACCCCTTCCGTAGCCTTTTGAAACAAAAGTTTCAGTGAAATGCCTTTCTCAAATTTCATTACATTGAATTATATATTTATTTATTTATTTATTTATTTTATTTTTAGCCTCTCTTTTTACTGCCTGTAAGCCGCCTAGGGTAGCTGAGAGCGAGAGGGCGGCCATATAAATTTTCTTAATAAAATAAATAAATAAATTTCAAGAAACTCTTTTGCTCCCAAACTTCTTATTGAAAGCAGGATGGGTGGAAAGGATAGAATTTACTGGAAATTAATTTCAAATAAAATTCAAATAAATCATATCTTCCCAACTAAGTGACTTTTTTTCTTCTTTTTAAACTGAAAACCTGCCACAATTCCTAAATACTGTATTCTTGACTACAGAATCAAAACGTCTTGGACACCGTTAATACTGTAAAGAGGATTATTGCTCTTTTTCTTACTATAATCAGTATTATTAGTTTGCAGAAAACTGTTTGAATCTGTAGATTCTTAGGATATTTCTAATTAGGAATGGCAATGGACAGTTTTTAGCCAGAGGGTGCATTTAATAATAAGCTAGGTAGGAGAACAATTTCTTCCCTCGTGGAACTGTCCAAGCACAGTGGTGCTGAACTGGCTTTGGCAAACAAACAAGTACCTCGGGGAAAGAATACCTTACCGAGATCCAACATTGGCAGGCAAAGCAATGTTAGAAATTCATCATCTGTAAATTCTATAAGTCTAGTCCGTCTTATTGAAATTATATTTATTTCAAATTCTTCAAAGTGTTTTGAAAATATATTTTTTTAAATATATTCCACGTGGCACTCCAGACTCAAAATAGGTTTTATCCTTTTAGATTGGAGGAAAATTGCACCAGATTTTATGCTTTTTAAAATACTCCTTTGTAACACATAATACAATAGTTTTAAAAAGTAATTATTTCTATGATCAAAATAATAATGTTAAAAATAGGGAAATATGAAACAAGAAGAAAATTATTAGAATGATAAGAATGCTAGTTTTAAACATCTATCCTGTTTTCTACACAAAAGCAGTTTGGCAGTTTGAATACTTTTCAAATCAGCACACAGATTTTTCTTAAATGGTCAAATCCAGGAAAATTCTTCAGGAAAGCCTTCAAGACTTCATGGTCTATTGCTTGGTCATCACCCCTTGACACCAACTATGAGCAAACATCCTTTTAAATCTAATTTTCAAATAATTTCCTGTTGCTCGTTTGCTTCCCTTTTAAAAGTATAGATTTATTTTAAATTTTAGGAAAGTAAGAAAAGGATGTTTGATCATGTTAAGGTGATGAAAACCAAGAATGAAATTAGCCGTCAGGCTTTTCCTTTCTGAGTCAATTATTTGGTTTACAGGGGCAAAGAAGGGCCTGTTGGAACTTAAAACACAATTTTCTGTTTTCCAGTAGTGAAAGAAATAAAACTGTAGCAATAGTCATAGAATAATAATAGTAATAACAGCGGAGATCAACCAAAACAATCCTCTAGTTAGTGTTTAAGATTTTTGTGTTTCAAAAGATTATAAACTTTTTTTTCTTAAGGGTGTACTGAGAGGTTTATGCAAATCTGAAGTTTTTCTGATAAGAATCAGTGGGATTCTTGTGCCATTGCCCTAGCTTTCTTTTCAAAGATTTGTATAGATTTTCAGGATCATGGAATCCTTCATGGAATATTTCACTACCAAAAAAAGCTCTTGTAAGCTGCCTCTGCCACCTTGTGGGTAATTTAAAATCTGCATGGTTGAATACTGTGCTTCAAAATCTGCTATCTCCACCACCACCAAGGTCTCAAAAATGCTTAAGTCCATGCCAGTTCTGCTCATGCTTTCTTACCACTATTGTTCAAAATTAATAATTTTATCACTCTTGTACTGCTCTTGTATTAGATATCTGGAATAAAACTGTGGGATAAAACAGAAGTTCAAAAATCAAATACAGAGGGTTTTTTTTCTGATATTGCTTCAGTAAACCTTCCTGTTTGGGTAATATTTAGACTATACAATTATTGTGTTGATCATAAGTATATTCATTTATATTGTTTCTATTTTTTTGATTGCTTATCAAATTTTCACTGCAAATAGGATTTGTTATTCACTTTCAACTTAAAAAGTTGATTTTCTGGGGTGTATGTCTTGTTATTTTTGGTTAATCTGATTATGATTTATGAAAAGTGAAAATGTCTAATAAAATTAATAACATAAAATAACATAAAATATTCAGAAATATTTATTATAAAAAGCCAAACATAAAATCAAGATCAGTCTCTTACATAAAACAATACAATAAAAATAACGATGATTTAAAAAAAGATCACAGTCCTAAATGTGCTCATTTACAAGAAGGTCTCACCAAATACAGTAGGAGTCCCTATTTAGCAAACAGGCATAAAGCTATAGATATTCAAGTTATTTTTCAACAAGCTTTGTTCAATGTGCACAGAAAATAATTTAAATCTGGAAGAAAAAGTCAAAGCAGAATATGGATTGCTCTTAAGAAGGCACAAATTTATATTTCATTAGAAAGGCATAATCATTAGATATACATAATCACTCATAATCATATGTTTAATTAGGCACACATGTGGTGTCATTAGACATTCATGGTTGTTCAGAAATTTGACATCACAGTTGAAATCACAGTGAAAATTCTCTTCTATTTATTTCTGATTATAAACTGTCAATTGAAGCAATATCTCTTAAGTGTTTCATTTTACTTTTTTCATCTACTTTGTTTCATTTTTGTACAAAACTGAAAACAAATGGTGAGTCTTGGGACAGACATAAAGAATGAAGGAGAACCTTTTGTGATATTTGTACTGCAGTAGTCCTATAGGAAAATAAGTAGTAAACCTGGCCCCTCCAACAGAGACCATGAGCTTCCCTTTAATAAGACAAATCATGAAATGAAATGTGACATGTTAAAAGACATAGAAAAGCAATGCAGAATCATCTAGATCACAGGTGTCAAACTCGCTACATCACATTGCCATCACATGATGTATTGCGATGTTTTTCCCTTCGTAGAGCTGGGATGGGCGTGGCCTGTGCATGACACATCCAGTCTACGGGCCACCAGTTTTGTCACCCCTGATCTAGATGTATCTCAGTAACTGTCTCTGTTTCCCTCTTTCATACGCACATACACACACACACACACACACATACATACAGACTCACAAAGTCTCATAGTGCTTTCATATCTTTTTCCTTAATCCCCTATCAAAACATTTTCTTTTATCTCAGTCTGCTCACTAATTCACTGGTCTCTTTTCACAAGAAATCCTGCTACAAGCCAACTATTAAAAGCACATGTGGTCTGCATTACTGCCATAAGAAAAAAATATGGTTTTTGTTTGTTTAATATAAACCAATTTTCAGAATAAACGGTGGAACTCTGTTACGCTCTTGGTTCATATGTAGTGGTCCCTATATTTTCCTGTAGGCATTAAACTGATCTCTTGACTCAAGGTGGAAAAAACAGCATAAATGAAAGCTTGAATATTAAAAAATAATAATTCCCAAAGGAGTATGGAGATATCAAGATGATGATGATGATGATGATGATGATGATGATGATGATGATGATGATCTTTGGTGAGATTCACAGCCTTTTGGGCTGGTTGGCAGCTCAACAGCTCGAGTCCTAACCAAGGACCTAGGAACTGTTAAGGTAACATTGGAGGCTATAAGCTGTTCCAAGTAGGGTGGTTTTTTGTAGAGTCAGAATGTTCAAGTTCTATAAATTTAGAATTTCCAAATAGCGAGGTAATCCTTTAGATATTGCTCCAAGGGCTCCAATTACAATTGGGACAACACTCGATTTCTTTTTCCACAGTTGCTCAACTTCAATTTGCAAGTCCCAGTACTTTGTGATTTTTTCTTGCTGCTTATGTTCAATTCGTGCATCACCAGGTATTGCAATGTCAATGAACCATACTTTTTTCTTTTCAACTATTGTAATGTCAGGTATGTTGTAGGCCAAGACCCTGTCAGTCTGAATTCTGAAATCCCACAAGATCTTGACTTTTTCATTCTCAAGAACCTTCTCTACCTGATGTTCCCAGTGGTTTTTGCTGTACTCAAATCCAAACTTCTGGCACAATTTCCAGTGAATGCTACTGTCGTCATCGTCATCATCATCGTCATCATCATCATCATAATTTTCACACCATTTCTTAGAGTAAAGGAAGTTGTAGTCAGGGAATTCTCGATATAGCCAAATGTTTGCTGGGTTGCAAAGTCTTCACTTTGCTAGATAATGCATGTGAATTGGTTATTCCACAGGATTGCTATAAAAGTGCCTCAGCCATGCAATCTTCTTTCCTTCAAGATAGATTAGAAGTCAGAGTATCATCTGAACCATCATTATGACTTATTATGTTTGGAATATCAACATTTATTTATTTTTCCTATCCTTTATAGCAGGGGTCCCCAACCTTTGCAACTTTAAGTCTGAAGGACTTTAGTTCCCAGACTTCTCCAGCCAGCTTTGCTCGCTGGAGAATTCTGGGAGCCGAAGTCCTTCAGACTTAAAGTTGCAAAGGTTGGGGACCCCTGCTTTATAGGACTCCATGAAATTATTAGTACTCAAGAACCTCCTAGAAATTTCTTTTCATTCCAGTAAATCAGACTATCAATACCCTTGTTCTACTTCAGCCTAAATGTATCACAATATGACTTCAGTTTTGGTTTTTGTTCTGAACTTTTGAAGCCAAATTGTTTTTCCTCCATTTATGATTCTAGCTTAGCTGTAAAGCAAAAAGACACAATCTCCAAAGATTATGTTCCTTTTTAAAACTGATTCCTCACGAGTTTTCCTATTGTTCTGCCAAGTTCAGACCGTCTCATATCTTTTTTATTTGCTTCCACATTAAAGCATCTCATTGAATCCACATTTTGGTTCTCTATATTACAGGATGGATCCTATTAAATCCCTACTTCATTTTTTTTGGTATCTTGAAAGTAACAGAGTCCTATATTTGCCTTGGTTTTGAATGCAGCAGTGATAGTGAAGCCAAGAATTTAGAAAGTTTAGAAACATAATCTTTAAGAAAGGGCAACCACTTAGACATCATCACCTTCATTTGTCTCCAGTTGTTTGAAATATGATTCTTTACAATGATAGAGATCTCTGTTTAGTCCTGTCATTATTGCTTCAAGTACTTATGTAACAGAACCTTTTTTATATATACCATCACTGAATGTTCATGAGCAATGATAATCTATAAGTAGTTAAGTCCTTTTACTTTAATTTAATACTTGTAGACCGCTCCCTCTCCCCATAGGGACCTTTACTTTTTGTAAATCAGAATTAACATTTAGTGTTTAATTTTATATTTTAATTTAACGTTAATAGTTTTCATTTAACTATGTGTGACCAAAATGGAACTGATAATTGTGAATTTACAGTAAAATGTTCATTAAAAATTTGTTCAAAAACTTTTCCTTGTTTTTAAACATCAAGATTCTACGTATCATTATGCCAGCAATGATAGCACTGCCAGGAACTGAACCACTGAGCATTGGATTTATAATTAATTACTTTTTATGTAATTGTGAGGTTTCTGATGCACTTCCTTGAAAGATACTCTTATTTTTAAAGTCTAACAATGGGTTGATGAGCACTTAGCCAGAAAAACAAATGGCCCAAATTTTAATAATTAATCAAAAGGCCATTTCATCTCATCAGAGTATCTATTTGCAAAAATTATATCCCTGAGAATATTTTTGCTCCAAAATGCATTATGTATGTGAGCAGAATAGCCACTTCCCCTGTTTTTTTTTTTCTTGTGGTATCGCTTAAGAAAATACTGAACGGAAAATAGATTGTTTTAAAATGTGAATAGTTTGTAACTTTGGTTTTTTTTAAGGTGGGATTAATAAAAGCCATGGCTTTTTCTAAGAGTTAGACCCTTTCTAACAGTTCATATTTACTGTACATATCAGTCCAAGGTTCATGACCATAATAGATGTTGTAATTGATTGTTGAATCAAATTTCCTCTAGATTTTAATATAACTTTGAACAGGTATGCTCTGAAATGCTTCATGTTAGAAGATATTTTGTCTTAGAGGCAAGGAATGGATGTGGCTTAAAACCTACTCATAAAGAGACAATATTTTAAAATTGTCATATTGGTTTCATAAACCTATGGTAGCATTTAAAAAACATTTAATATATAATATAAAATGAACTGTTTAAAAAGATAACATGTTGCCTTGTTTTGACTTCAGAGATTTTTTTTATTATTTCAACTAAATTGGAAATTTGGTTGCATTACAAATGTATATCTGCTTTCCAAAAATTAAATATTTCCAGACAAAATAGATGTTGATTTAGACTGTGGTACTTGTTCACAAGTGAACACAATTCCATTGCACCTTTCTCAATGACATTTTTCTGAACTACGGAGAAAGAATAAAACTCTGCATTTCTGAATATTCTATCTATTCAAGTTATTAGCACAATAATTAACATAGCTATAAAACTACTCAGAATGTAAGAGTTTAAATAATAGGAAAATATTATTCTCAAGCCCTTAGTTCACAACATTTCTTAGAACAATGTAAAAAGAATATTTTGTGACTTCCTGAACAAATGGCCGGAAAACAAAGTTTGAAAATGTCCACTACAGAATAGTTATTAACTGTGAAGCTTTTAAATAAGGTCCTTAGAAGGCCTCGTATAGATCAGGGCAACTTTTAATTTGCATCTAATTTGATGAAGAATTCAGATTTGGTTTAACCATATAATATTTCACCATGACAGCTTTCATGGGATAGATTTTTTTTTTGCTTTATATCCAGTGTAAATCTGTGCCTCCCCACTCCATAAAGAAAAAGGCCAAGGAAATAAAGTCACTATTTTACTGGAAAGTCATTATCTAGTAGTCTTTGCTGTTTCATCACAGTCAAGGAACCAATCTGTTTTCCACAGAATGCTTGTCATGCTTCCCATTACTCCAATGATTCAGTCTTTCTTTCCGCATACATTCCCCATATTGTCACTAGGCTATCATTTTTCATTTCATTTTTTCATTGAGTTTCCTTTGTGTAAGCATTGTCTACAACAGATTGCCATTCTTCAATAGCAATAGCACTTAGTGCTTTACAGACCTCTCTAAGTGTTTTACAGAGTCAGTGTATTGCCCTCAACAATTTGGGTCCCCATTTTACCCATTTTGGAAGGATGGAAGGCTGAGGCAACCTTGATCCTGGTGGGATTTGAACTGCCAAATTTCAGGCAGCAGCGGGCAGCAGAAGCAGTACTGCACTCTAACCACTGCACCACCAAAGCTCTATCTTTCACCAGTCTTTCACCAGTTACCATTTAGAAGGGTTTCATTAATGTAGGCTTAAAACACCCATACTATCACTCCATTCCAAAGAGTTTACATATGAAGATGTGTTTTGGTGGCACTGTATCATTATGGATGGATTCATTCAGTCAGTCAGTCATTCATCATTTCAGCAGATAGAAGTAGAGGAATACATTCAGACAAATGCAGAGGCAGGACAGGAATACAGAAATTAACCTTTAAAAAAAAAAGAGGACAAAAGGAAGTTTGTGCATTAAGAGTAATTAAGCCAGTGAGCTTTGATTCAATGAGTTCAAGGAACACTCATAGCCAATTTTGAGGCAACTACAAACTTCACATTTACAAAATAAACACAATGAACATCAGCATTAAAAATAATAATAATATCCCAAGTGTTGTTATTTATTGAAAAGAGTGTAAATAGATAGGCCTGGTGTCTCAAAGGCCTGTAGAGTATGAAACCTGATTAAGCAAATACAGTCTCCTAGCCACCAAAAAACAGTTATTGTCACAATAATTTTGGATACCAGGGAGAAAAAAAATCTTTATAAACCAAATTAAAAAAGACATTTCATTATACATTAAAAGCTATTAATATATGTTTGTATCTCAGTGCAACGATGTAAAAATATTAATACCACATTACTAATTCATAGAGGACAAACAAATGAAGATGATTTTTAATATATCCTCTACCATATTTTCTTTTTCTTTTTGCTATCATTCAACAATGCTTGTCATTCCATTCAGTATGTAAACCAATACAGCCGCAAAAATGAGTAGATGTTAAGACATGATAACAGCAATGTCCAATAGGACAATACAATATACTGGTATTTTAACATATTGCACAATATGTAATAATAAATAATTTAAAAACCTGTTAAACATAAAGCTTTAATTTTCTAGAATTTTGTGCTATAAAAATGTGTTGTTAAAAAAATTGTCAAGTTCAATGCACACATCTTCAGAATGAATAGGGTAGGTTTAGACTTTGTACAGAAACACAAATGTACCTAAATCCTTATACATATTGTTCTAAATTCATTTGATTTATTATTCAAAAGTCAAGAAAGCTCTAAGGCTGATGACAAAAAAATTATTATCTTTGTAATTGCTTTGTGAAAACCACTAAAAGGATCATTTCATACCACAGTGTATTTTGAAGTCAGCTCATCATCAAAAAGAAAGATCTTTGACAGGAAATGTTTTCAAAAGATTCAGACTTTCAAAGTCTGGGGAAACCATTTCCTTGAGTTTATATTTCATTCTCTAGCCATTATTTCCATTCATTGTGAAGAGAAAATCACAGTAATCATAATTCCTTGTTACTGTAGAAGCATTTTTGAGAAAATAAACACATTATATTTTCAAAATTTAGAAACAGCCTTTAATATTTTATACAAGTGTTGTATCTTCTAACAACATGGAACCTATTTTCATTATGAAAAGTGGATATATGCTATATTAAAGAAAAGATGCAAGGAATTAAGACATATTAATGCAGGGCTGTCAAATCCACGGCCCATGGGCCAGATATGTCACACGCTGGCTATGCCCGCGCCCAGTTTAGTGAAAGGGGAGAAAGTTTTGATATGTCATGTGGCACTGCTGTGATGACATGAGTTTGACACCCCTACATTAATGTAAATCTATCAACTCCTGCAGGCAAGATATACACTCTAAATCTAAAGGTTAACAAAACGTAATTGCTATGTTCACTTAAAAAATTGATTCATATTATGATTTAATATGATGGCTTGGTTCCCACAACATGGTTTGGATATGCATACCAAAAGAAACATAACTTCAAGCTCATTTTAACCTTGTTAACAGGCTGTGAAATTCAGAGTTTGTGTGATCCTATATGGATCACGTGAACTACTATATGTTATCTCTAATTTGCATGCATGATATTTTCATATGGTTCCTTCTTTATTTTTTTACACTTACTCTTTTTTTTAAAGTTACAAACATTCTCACAAGAATACTGGATGCTAGATTCTTAAACCTCAGCTGCATGTGTCTCTCAATTTCCTATTTGCATCTGTCTAAGTAAGAGTTTAGGGACGCAGTGGCTCAGTGGCTAAGATGCTGAGCTTGTCAATCAGAAAGATCAGCAGTTTAGCGGTTCAAATCCCTAGTGCCACATAACAGAGTGAGCTCCCATTACTTGTACCAGCTTCTGTCAACCTAGCAGTTTGAAAGCACGTAAAAATGCAAGTAGAAAAATAGGAATGATTTTTGGTGGGGTTCCATGTCCCTTCGGCATTTAGTCATGCCAGCCACATGACCATGGAGATGTCTTCGGACAGCACTGGCTCTTCGGCTTTGAAACGTTGATGTGCATCATCCCCTAGTCGGGAACAACTAGCACATATGTGTGAGGAGGACCTTTATCTTTTAAGTAGAATTTGGTAAAATGTAAGACTTTGAAACCTTACATTTTTCTGTCCCTCCTAGAATGGTTTATTTGTACAAAATATTGTAAAAATATTAACCTTCTCCAAGCTCTTTGGATAGAAGAGTTCTTTGTTTCAATAACACAGTACAACTACCTAATTGAAAAATAATGGAATATTTTTCTTCACTCAGTCAGAGAGAGCTTCTGGAATAAATTAGTTTTGTTTCCAAAACCTTAAATTGTTATTCACTAAGCAATGGTTCTTTCTACCCACTCCCTTGCCCCACACTATTACCTCCCCCCCCCCCCGGCCACCTTTTCTTAGCTACAAAGACCATGAAAGTAATTTGTGGCCTTTTACATCTTTAATGCAGGACAGAGCTTAGTCATTTCAGAAGAAGACAGATGAGTTCAGTGCGGGTCAGTACCTTACGGGCAAGTTGTTAATTAGGAATCCACACAGCTGAATTCAGGATGAGCATTCTGGCAAAGGCCATGATGAATGGGGGGAGAATAGCAGGAAGAATCTTAACTTTGCAAACCTGATTTTGCCTGGGCAAAAAGCATTGGCATCGGGCAGTGTAGTAAACATAGGGTCATGCATAAGTGCACCAGCATGAGTAACATCTCTGCCGTAATGTCCCCATTTATTTGTCCCCATTTCTTGTGTTCTTATTCATGTTTATTCTTATTCCTGTTATCTTGTACATGAGTGACAAACTAATTAATTAAACAAACAAACAAACTCCATTCTTCCTTCAAAGATAAAGCCTCCATTTAAAATATGCAATTCCTTGTTACTGTCTTAATACATTGGCTTAGCCTTTTCTCTTTTTTTAACATTTCCCCAACATCTACATTCAAGGATAGATCCATTTAAGTTTAATCTAATGATGGAGTGGTGGAAAGGATCTCTTTTGAGTGAGATGGACCTAACTTCTGTACTTAGTACATTTTTTTTAAAGCCTCAAAATAAACTTGATGATTTAGGATTATGGTATTCTTCACATGAAAGGGATGTGCAGCAATATAGTGTGTGACCCAACTGCAGAATCAACTGATCTGTCCTTTCCTTGTAATATGTTGAAATGAAAGAGAGTTAAAATTATCCAAAGGGGGGTTGGGAAGAGTTCAGATTTTATTAAAAGGTGTCTGACAAGGCAGAATGATAATCCCCCCCCCCCAATCTGCCAAAACATTTCGGTCTTATCTGGTATTGTCTCTTAATGCAATGTACCTTAGATCAGTCTTTCAAGAATCTATCCCTTAAATTAAAAAATATTTCTCAAGCCAAACTATCATTTTAAAATGTTCATGTTGTAGTTCAGTTCCATTTTAAAAGTCATTTCTTTTTCTGAATCTCTCATCTGTATTACCCAAATAATGCCTGGTTATTAAAATATGGGTTTAGTTGGATGATCATTTATGCAATTTCCTTCCTCTAAGATCCAAGGACAATTAAATGTGATGATTCTCGAAAAACACATTAGAATAATATCCTATTGCTCAAAACATTTAAACAGGGAAGATATGAACTAGCAATAGTGGGGTTACATTTTATTTCATAATTTTTCATTTGCTTTCAATGTTCAAAATGTGAATAAAATGTTCATATTCTTTACTTAAAAATATGATAGATGATTATTATAGATTTCATTAGAAAGGATACAATTCCAAGAAAATTTCATTTACATGTAGAATGGTAAATGTTGGCCATAAATTATCAGTGTCATTGGATACTGTGTGTGTTGCATTTGTGCTGATAAATAAATAAACAAGGGAGACTAGTATACATCTATTTCAAGCTATTTAGCTGTCATCAGCTATTTGGGGCTTACCAGGGTGTTGTGACACTATCTATATCTATATCTATATCTATATCTATATCTATATCTATATCTATATCTATATCTATATCTATATCTATATCTATATCTATATCCATATCCATATCCATATCCATATCCATATCCATATCCAAATCCATATCCATATCTATCTATCTATCTATCTATCTATCTATCTATCTATCTATCTATCTATCTATCTATCTATCTATCTATCATCTATCTATCTATCTATCTATCTATCTATCTATGCTCAAAAATGTAACACACACACACACACATATATATTTGTGTGTGTGTGTGTTAGTTTTATGAGCTGAACACACATATTGAATGAATGAACACACATATGTCTCCTCCCTTAATTGGGGCCCTAACAGGGTGTTGTGGAATATATATATGTGTGTGTGTGTGTGTGTGTGTTAGATTTTTAAGGGCTGATTAATAAATAAGAGACCAGGATGGATCCATTTTGGGCTTATTAGCCCTCTTCAGCTGGCCATACTCCTTCTACTGGGATTTGATCTAACACATATCTAAAAAAAATTCACACAACAGTAATCTTTTTTTTTAAATGAAAAAGTTTTATTGGGTTTTACAAATTTTACATACAAAAGGTAAGGGTAAGGTGTGAAAAGACATTTTGAGAACTTTCTCGTCGAAATCATTGACTCCATCTGAGTCTTCATACACAAAATAGATATTTCGGTTATACATTCATACTACAAAGTGGACAGAGATGCAAATAAAGTTATAATAAAAGAACAGTGCTAGCAAACGTGCTTAAACATCCAAACAACATTGTATTATACTAAAATAAAGTCATTTTTGAGATCTAAGTCTCTTGGCAATTGTATTTTCTTCCCCCTGGCCCCCAGCAGGCGGAGCCGCGGCCTCCTCTGCTCCCCCATTGTCATCTTCAAGGGTTAAGGAATGTTTTTCAAGAAAGGCTTGCGCCTCTGCAATTGTTTTAATTCTTACTCTTCCCCCTTCCCAAAACACCAACATTCCCTCCGGCATCACCCACTTAAACCAGACCCCCTTTTTAAATAATCTTTTGGACAAGAAGGAGTACTTTCTTCTTATTTCTCTAATCTTCTTCGGGACCTGTTTCAAGATGGTGATCTCTTTCTGTTGATAAATTAGGGGGTTGTCTCTCTGCGCCCTCAATATCCTTTCCCTTGTCAACCTTCTAACAAATTTAATATGTATCTCTCTAGGCACTTCATTTATCCTGGCATATGCTGAATTTATTCTATAAATCAAATCAATGTCACCCCTTAATTCTTCCTTAGGACTGCGTAGCTAATCTGCTAAAATTGTGCTCATTAAATCTTGTAAATCTTCTGCACTGTCCTCAGGAACGTTCTGAAATCTTAAAAAATATGACATTCTTTCGAAATCCATCCTAGACATATGACCAGTTAAATCACTAATTTCATTATTAATACTTTTAAGCTCCCCCTTTGCCCCACCCAGCCCCACCTCCAGCTCATCAGTCTTTTGTGAATTTTCCATTAATTTATTCTGTACCTCCAAAAATTCTAATTTAGAACTGACTTGATCTTTCCTCATTTCCTTGATCTCTGTCACCAAGGTTGCAAGAGTTTCTTCGACAGCTGTTAATCTTGCATCTGTGTCAGGTTTTTCAGATAACATCGAAGTGATTTTAGGTTGATGTTGTTTTTTTGAAGCCATGGTGAAAAGTTTATTCCTGTGTCAGTAAAATGGCGCCTGCTGGAGAGATATTAGCGGAGCAAGAAGAAGCAGTCCAATAAACAAGTTTGTAGATGTTACTAAATCAAAATCCTGAGAGAATCCACAGTAAATCAGTCATGAAAAATAAGAAGGCACTTCAGGGAAAGGATCAATGAATCAAACAGAACATTAGGTAAAAGAAAGGAGAGACAATCCCCTTCTCTGGAAAATGTCAGCAAACAGCCTTAATTAGTGTCTCAGAAGAACAAAGGAACGCCATCTTCTCCGCCCACCAGGGAGCCGCCGGGAATCCACAAGGGTTGAAATTGCAAGTGTGAAATTGCAATTTAGTTGCCAGACTTCGATTCAAAGCTTCCGAATCATTCCAGAAGGACTTTAATCATCGTTAGATAAGTTTGGGTGCGAGTTTCTTGCGTTCCCCAGCCAGGGAAGCAGATTCCAAAATGCTGCTTAATTGCTCCAAGGGGGGGTTTCACAAATTCCCCCCTCCATCGCCTTGTTGAGTAAAGATTGCAAGCAAAGGAAAAAAGTCACTCACTTTCCACTTTGAAGTCAAGAGTCTCAGACAGGCTTCCGATTCCGACAGATCAGCTCTCTCCAAAGTGCTAAATGGTCCAATCCTCCGGAGGCGAAGGGAACCAAGCCCCCCGCAGCATGTTCTCTCACTCCTGGGTCGAAGACAAGGACCCCCCCCCCGACCGCTGACAGGACAGGGGAATCCCAGCAAGCCAACCGTACGGCAGGATTCCTTTGAAAGGAATTCCCTGCCCCTTGGGGGGCAGTAAGAGCAACAAAACAGCGGAAGAGTCGAAGACTCAACCGTCTCCTCCGAGACCGGAAGCAAGTCCCCACACAACAGTAATCTTATCTGGCTCTCTGTCTAGATGATCTCTGGGTTGAGTCAAAAGGCAGAGAAGGAAGACAGTTTGTCTCCTCCCTTAAAGGGGCCCTTACAGGAGTTGTGAAAATATTCTCTCATATATATATATATATATAATATATATTAGTTTTATGAGCTGATCAATAAATTAAATTAGAGAGAGACCAGGATAGATCTATTTCGAGCTTATTAGCTCTCATCAGCTGGCCATACCCCTTACTGGGATTCGAACCGGGGCTATGTTGCATGCAAGGCAAGGAGCCTAGTACTTAAGCCAAGCCAGTTCCCCTTATTGTCAAACTCCCGATGAGAAACATCAAATGATTCATGGCCTCACGTAAATGTTCAAAGCAATGTCCGTTTATTGAATGTAACGTCATGGTGAGCCACGGTTGCAGCCAGATCTGAGAATAATTGGAATGGCTTCTGCACTTTACCCCCTTATGCCTCCTCCCCTCTGCTTGTCATAATTTACGTTATCCAATTAACGTTGAAAATAATTGCATGCATGCGCAGTCACAGGCTGTTCTGAGATTCCTTTCCTGCCACAGGAATGTCAAGCATTTTCAGTTTGTTAGGCCAATAGATAAGACCTTATGGCAACATCGGGGTGTTGACATCCGGCTCCCCTTACTTCTCGAAAGCAAACTATGGGAAACAAAACAATCTAAATGCAGGTATATGACTTAGGGATGCGTCCCTCTCCCCCCCCCCCCGGCTTTCTTGGGTTTTCTGCATGGAATTTTGCTATAAGGCGGTCAGCTTGGATGTTTCTATGTTTCACCCATGATGTTTCTGATAGGGGATAACCCTTCCACTTGATTAGGTATTGGAGTTGTCTTCTGTGCCACCTCGAATCAAGAATTCGTTGGACTTCATAATGGGTTTGGCCCCCTATGAGTACAGGGCCTGGGGGCGCACGGGGCAGTGGTCTCAGAGTGGAACTGATCACAGGTTTCAAAAGGCTACTATGAAACGATTGGTGTGTCTTCCCCAGCAATCGAGGCAGTTTCAATACCACTGTGACTGGGTTGATGATTTTTATTATGGGGAATGGCCCCACAAATTTTGGTCTGTCAAACTCCCGATGAGAAACATCAAATGATTCATGGCCTCACGTAAATGTTCAAAGCAATGTCCGTTTATTGAATGTAACGTCATGGTGAGCCACGGTTGCAGCCAGATCTGAGAATAATTGGAATGGCTTCTGCACTTTACCCCCTTATGCCTCCTCCCCTCTGCTTGTCATAATTTACGTTATCCAATTAACGTTGAAAATAATTGCATGCATGCGCAGTCACAGGCTGTTCTGAGATTCCTTTCCTGCCACAGGAATGTCAAGCATTTTCAATTTGTTAGGCCAATAGATAAGACCTTATGGCAACATCGGGGTGTTGACATCTATTGCATCAGCTTAGACAGGGTATATTAGCATAGGTAATTGTTTCACAACAACCTGTTATTATTAGGCCCCAATTAAGGGAGGAGACATACTGTTTCCTTTCCTGCCTTTCGGCTCATCACCAGAGACCATCTAGACAGCAAGCCAAGAATTACGTTGTATATTTTTTTTAGATATGTGTGTTAGTTTTATGAGCTGATCAATAAATTAAATTATATATATCTGTGTGTGTGTGTGTGTGTGTGTAATTGTTTCAATTTAATGTATTGATCAGCTCATAAAACTAACACACACACACACACACATATACATACACACACATACACACATACACACACACACACACACATACATACATACATACATACATACATACATACATACATACACTTGTGTGATCAGGTGGCTTAGTGGCTAAAACATCTGCCTAACATGTAATACAACCCCGGTTCAAATCCCAGTAAGGGTATGGCTAGCTGATAAGAGCTAAATAGCTTGAAATAGATCTATACTAGTCTCCCTTATTTATATATATGATAACCTTCCATGGACTAGAATTGAGATGCAGAACAAGATGCTGTTGAAGTCTAACATGGCCAGTAACCAGAGTGTGATTTTAAAAAAAAACCACGATGGTGGCCATGATGGTGAGATGAAGCATTGCTCATTTTTAATGTGCAATGGAAGCTCTGCTTAAAAAGAAACATCTTTGATTGCCTATCTTGACCTTTCTCACCATACTCTGCAGATACCCTTACTATACTACGATTTAGACTTCAGCAGCATTTAAACCAATCTCTGTCTTGAAATAAATGCATGGTATAATACTATACTGACAAATATCTATGCTTCTAGCAAAGGAAGACATAATCACTAGGCCAGTAAAAAATGTTCACATGCATATTCATGATAAAGGCTTAAAATAGTAGTTTTTAATGAAGTTGTTGTAATTGCTTTTAAAAGTTGAATTGATTTGGTGTGACATTAATTATATGAAACTTGGAATCTATAAGAGTCAAGTTGAAATAATTCTATGGAAACCTAAGAAACA
The DNA here is from genome assembly GCA_039707465.1 of Rhabdophis nuchalis. NCBI lineage: Eukaryota > Metazoa > Chordata > Lepidosauria > Squamata > Natricidae > Rhabdophis > Rhabdophis nuchalis. The sequence continues at coordinate 171,213,614 of CM077645.1, forward strand.
GAAGAAAATTGCATTTATCAGGGAAAAGTAAATTATCTGTAAAATATTATGCATTTGTTGTTATTTAACTGAATATCATTGCTTTTCACAAAGAAAAAATATTTCTTCTTCTTATAAAAGAGATAAATGAATGTTTTTATATTTAATAAATATTGTATTGTCCCATTTCAGACAAGGACAAAAGATACCACAATAAGAGGCATAACAGGATAACAGAGTTGGAAGAGACCCTGGAAGATGTCATAAAAATAATTAAGATTATAAATAAGATTAGAAAAATAAAGGATTGATTACAAATCTGCCTCATTCCCTTCACAATAGTTCAAGGTTCCAATACAACATATACACAAGAATAAGACTGTGACTTATTTCAACACACCACACGGATTTTTATTCACCAACAATTCATCTATCAAATCAAACATGTGGTTAAAAACAAAAGAAATAAAAAGCACACATACCCATAAAAATCCAGTAACCCTAACGTTCTACAGTTGTGTTCAAAATTATTCAACCCCCACTGAAATTGAGTGTTTTGGCCAATTTGACATTGATTTTGATCATTCAGTCATCTTGCTTACATTTAAATCAAAGAGGCACTTGTAGGTCAGACAAATATAACATAACATTTATAATGAAATAACCACAAATGTCTTTTCTGTGCTCACATCATTATCAGTTTTATTCAACCCCCAAGTGACATTCAATCTTAGTACTTAGTACAACATCCTTTTACAGTTATAACAGCTTTTAACCGTGAAGCATAGCTTGACACAAGTGTCTTGCAGCGATCTACGGGTATCTTCGCCCATTCTTCATGGGCAAAAGCCTCCAGTTCAGTCACATTCTTAGGCTTGCGCACTTTGCAACTGCAAAGTTGTGGGATAGTGTTCTGTGGACTGATGAAACAAAATTAGAACTGTTTGGGCCCATGGATCAATGCTATGTTTGGAGGAGGAAGAACAACGCCTATGAAGAAAAGAACACCTTGTCTACTGTGAAGCATGGCGGAGGGTCAATCATGCTTTGGGGCTGTTTTGCTTCTGCAGGTACAGGGAAGCTTCAGCGTGTGCAAGGTACCATGAATTCTCTTCAATACCAGGAGATATTGGATGAAAATGTGATGCAGTCCGTCACAAACCTGAGGCTTGGGAGACGTTGGACCTTTCAACAGGACAATGATCCCACGAATACCTCCAAGTCCACTAGAGCATGGTTGCAGAGTAAAGGCTGGAACATTTTGGAGTGGCCATCGCAGTCACCAGACTTAAATCCGATTGAGAACCTCTGGTGGGACTTAAAGAAAGCAGTTGCAGTGCGCAAGCCTAAGAATGTGACTGAACTGGAAGCTTTTGCCCATGAAGAATGGGCGAAGATACCCGTAGATCGCTGCAAGACACTTGTGTCAAGCTATGCTTCACGTTTAAAAGCTGTTATAACTGTAAAAGGATGTTGTAGTAAGTACTAAGATTGAATGTCACTTGGGGGTTGAATAAAACTGATAATGATGTGAGCACAGAAAAGACATTTGTGGTTATTTCATTATAAATGTTATGTTATATTTGTCTGACCTACAAGTGCCTCTTTGATTTAAATGTAAGCAAGATGACTGAATGATCGAAATCAATGTCAAACAGGTCAAAACACTCAATTTCAGTGGGGGTTGAATAATTTTGAACACAACTGTATATTTCATACTAAAAGGGTGTGCTACAAATAAAACCATAGAAATGGAAAGGGCCATGACCATCATATCTAATAATGTGAAAACATCATATAACACAGGGGTCTCCAACCTTTGCAACTTTAAGTCTGAAGGACTTCAACTCCCAGACTTCTCCAGCCAGCAAAGCTGGCTGGAGAAGTCTGGGAGCTAAAGTCCTTCAGACTTAAAGTTGCAAAGGTTGGAGACCCCTGATATAACACACAGTGGTCCAGAACCAGAATGGATACACTTATTTGCCAAACACCTTATTTTTATCTCTTCTTGTTATTCAACTTGAATCCATATTTACTGTAGCCATTGATTTCTGTTTGGGAAATGTTGCCATGCTCCCACTCTCTAATCAAAAACCATTTTTTTATTTAAATGCATTGGCCCTGTTTTACTATTCTAGGATCACCATATCCAAATATGTTGTTTGTTCTGTCAGTTTTGTTGATATTAATTACCTGTGTTTTTAAAAAGCCAGAAAGTAGTGACACCTTATATAAAAACTCATATGAAGTGCTGCACAGAAATTGTCATTTAGCAAAGACATGAAGAAGTTCCCTTTTTGCACTGGCACTTGTTTTGAGAGTGACATTCTCTCCTTTCTGTTGAAGAAATGTCAAAACAAATGGAAACATAGATAAAATGTTAATGTTATGTATACTTTCCAAACCTGTTCTATTCTTCAAGGGAAGCCCTGCTGAAAATTCCTTCCCCTCATGGGGGTCACAGGATGGTTGACTGCAATGGTTGGTGTCCGCTAGTGAAGGGATTTGAAAATTTTTACTACCGGTTCTGTAGGTGTGGCTTGGTGGGCATGGCTTGGTGGGTGTGGCAGCTGAGGGATACTGTAAAATCTCCACTCCCCCGCACTCCAGAGGAAGTTTACTGCAAAATCCCCATTTCCTCCTGATCAGCTGGCACTTGGAAGGCAGAGAATATATCAGGGTTCTCCGAACTACTCAAAATTTCCACTACCGGTTCTCCAGAACTGGTCAGAACCTGCTGAATACTACCTCTGGTGTCCTCTGAAATAATTCCCATGCTATGGCACATTCTCCCCAGTTGAACTTACAAACCTATTTTGCCAATGAGTAAAAGTTAATTAGCATTAATTTAGCTTTGTTTCTACTGTGAACACATGTGTGGGGTTTTATTCTTGCTTTTCTTTATAGATACCCTTAGGATTTCATTATTATGGTCTTGTTATTGTGGCTGTTTGATTTATGTTATATGTTAGCCAGAGTTTTTTGGGATTGTAGCAGGAAATATATACAATAACAAAATTAAAAAAATATTAAGTTAAATGTTGGCTTTCAATAACTCTCCTAATATTTGCCACTGTAAAGGACAATCCTATGGTCTTAAATTGTCTATTGTGTAATCCAATTATTAAATGTTTGTTAATATTATGTCCTTTCATACACATATGTGAGCTCTTTCTGACAGATTAAAGTAACTTCCTTTCTATCAAAAAATACATTCTGTTGCTAAACTTTTCTGATTTAAAGATGACACTGAAAAATAGAAACAGGGCCATTTACTTTGTTTTCTGAATATCAATACTTTATTTTTAAACAATTTAAGATTTTTGTTTAGAAAAATAGCTTTAAAACTGATTTGTAGAAGAAGCTATTAATTCTGCACAATTTATTTCCTTCCAGCTACCCATGCAAATTATATTCCTCTCCTTGCAGATAATATTACATCTTGGTAGGAAATAATAGATATTCTATGATAAGATTTCAGTATCAGATGTGATATTAAATTTCTGAAAATAGCAATTGATCTGTGAGGGTCAAACTTCTTGAACCCTACTTGATCTTACTCGATAGTCATCCCTCAGGGTTCTTTTCAAGGTAAGATGCCAATAATCTCAGAATATGCATAATATAATATTGCTGCCCTTCTGTAGAATGGAGGATCTGACATTTTCCCTTTTTCATATTTATGGGCAAGCTGTACTGATTGCAAAACTAGTGAAATACTTCTGGAGTTGCATTAATGCAGGAAGACTGAATATGTAGCTTTTGCAAACTAGAGATAATATGACTTATTCTGTCTCGTGGCAATTTCCATATCCATTTCAAAAACATTCAGTAGAGACGAGGGTATTTATTTGGGTAAATTTAAAATAAAGATGAAAGTTATAATTGAGACTAAATAATACACAGAATAAGCCAACGAAGGGTTGGATCCAGGATAAATTATACATATATTTAAATTAAATTTAATTATACTCAATGAAATTAATGAGATTTAAAGCCTTCCTAACAAGCACTCAAATTATATTAGCAATTTAATTTAAGAAGAGATCTAGATTAAGCCTAGGCATAATTTATAAATATTGACATAAAGTTTGATACCGTTATCCAGCTTCAACACTAATATAATTAAATGTTTGCTGGAGAACTGACGTGGTTATCGTGCAGACTACTCATTACATTATCACATGCGCTACAGATCATCTACCATGCTTTGGATATTCTCTGTTTTCTAGATGAAAAGGGCCAGTTAGAGATACTTAATTCTCAAAATTATGAATGTAGCAGTGATAGTTGCATTTGAAAGAATTTCCTATTGGATTATATTAAATTATTCCAATCAATCTCATCTGCCTGGAATCCATGCTGTATATTAGACATTAAAACAATTGAGTGAGTCCAGAAGTACTTCATGAAAAGAATACTCCACTCCTCTGCTCACATTCAAATACTTTATGCCACCAGGCTTAAAACTTTGGGCTTGAACAACCTAGAACTACGCTGGCTATGGTCTGACCTAAGTGTAGTACACAAAATGGTCTGCTACGATGTCCTACCTGTCAATAACTACTTCAGCTTCAACTGCAATAATACACAGGCAAACAATAGATACAAACGCAAGGTAAACCACTCCAAACTCGATTGCAGAAAATATAACTTCAGCAACAGAGTGGTCAATGCCTGGAATGCACTACCCAACTCTGTTGTTACATCCTCAAACCCCCATAACTTTAACCTTAAACTGTCCACCGAGGACCTCACCCCATTCCTAAGAGGTCTGTAAGGGGGCGTGCATAAGTGCACCGGCATGCCTACCATCCCTGTCCTACTGTCCCCATTTATTCCTACCCATTTCCTGTGTTCATGTCCATATTTATACTTATACCTGTTATCTTGTACATGTTTGACAAAGGAAAGGAAAGGAAAGGAGGGAGGGAGGGAGGGAGGGAGGGAGGGAGGGAGGAATAGGGTCATATGGCAGCCATTGCCAGTAGAACTGCTTTCTCTGTGGATGTCTTCCATTTAAGGCAGGGGTCTCCAACCTTTGCAACTTTAAGTCTGAAGGACTTCAGCTCCCAGACTTCTCCAGCCAGCAAAGCTGGCTGGAGAAGTCTGGGAGCTGAAGTCCTTCAGACTTAAAGTTGCAAAGGTTGGAGACCCCTGATTTAAGGGACAGATTCACAAATATCACCATATATCCCAGGATGTGACTAAGAATGGATCAATAGTCATTGGCAAGGAACTATATACATTGCAACACCCTTCTGAACCTGGGAAGAATCTACTGGAACTCTTTTTATGTGTGAAGACCAACACAAGATATTTGTTCCAAATGTAATCATTGTTCAGTTGACAACTGATAATTATTACAGTATAAAAATTGCACAGAGATATCTATGTACAGGAAACAGGAAATCCTCATTTAAAAAAAAAAACCTACAGATTTAGAACTCTGCACTAGAATTATAGACATAGTTGGAAGTGAATGCAGAAACCTGCAGAGGAAAGGAGTGTAAAAATTAATACTACAGTCATTCACAATTCTACAATTTTGCATGGGGACACTGACAAGTCTACAAGATCTGGGCTACAAATATCCGGACAGCCACTAGATAGAAGAAATTGGTTCGTTTTTTTCCATTTCTTGCCTGGAAAATGGATAATGTGGAATTCTGCATCACAAATATGATACTTTTACACACTGGAAACAATTTGTCCTCCAAAACCCTTATCTCTATTACCAGTCCCCTGGAATACAGTATCCCATCCACACTGCCAGATTTTGAGACCATTTCCTCCAAGATTGAGTACAGATACTTTTCAACTTATAACCATTCATGAAGTGACCATTCAAAGTTACAATAGCACTGAAAAGTGACCTATGAACATTTTCCCACACTTACAACTTGTAGCAGCATCCCCATTGTCATGTGACCAAAATTTGGACGCTTGCACCTGGTATGTATTTATGGGAGTTGCGGTCTCCTTTGGAAAGTAAAGTCAATGAGGAAGCTGGTTTCACTTAATAACCATGTTACTAATTTATGAACTACAGTGATTCACAACCACTGTGGCAAGAAAGATCATAAAATGAAGCAAAATTCACTTAACAACTATCTTGTTTACCAACAGAAATCTTAGGCTCAACTGTGGTCATAAGGCAAGGAGGACCTGTACTACCTGTATTCAGAAATTGTAATTATCCCAAAGAAGTAAACAAAACTATACCACTGATGGACTCTTGGCATAAAAAAGAAAACAATGAACCTGTAATTTATAGTTTTAATCATCAGACAAGGGAGAGATTATAGAAAAGAAGATGCCATACAGCTTTCTTGCCAACAATAAGGAAAATGTCTGCCGTTGTGTTTTTCCACAATCTCTTTTTAACTTCCCAGCCTGAACTCAATTGTTTCTTGTTGGTCTCTCATCCAAATAGAAACAAAGGCCTATCCTGCCTAGTTTTCTGAGTATAACCAAGGCCAGCTAGGTGTTGCTATGGAGATATAATTAGGTTAACTGTGTTTCAATTGATTTACATTAAATTCAACTTCAATGTCATTTTTGTCTTGATCATATCTATTTAATTGCCTTGGAACTACTACCTTTTTGAATTGGGGACCCTGGTACAATAGTAAAAAAACCCTTGTTTGTGCACTCCAGCTGTAAAATGTAATGTGAAAAATTATCGTGATTCATCTGGACCATTTTAAATATGGAAATAGCTTTTAGAATTGGAGAACATAATAAAATAATCCAAGGTTACCACTCGCAGCTGATCCACGCTATGATCATGATTATTTTTGCTCGACATCCTGGTGACCTACAGATAGGAGGTTTTTTTATTTGTAATGTTTTCACTTGTCACAATAACAGAGTTCTATTATTTCCCTTTTAAACATAATGCTAAATACCGTCATTTCTCTATAATAAAAGGAGAAGCTCTACTAAACAGCTGCATTCAGATGCCTTTACTATTGATTAGGCATGAGAAATTGCTTTAGTGTCATGGTGCACATTTCTACGGCAATAATTAAAGTCAAACAACAGGATCAAACAGCTATGACTTTAATGAAACAACCTGCTCCATTTTATCAGCAAGATTGTAGCAGTCATCTCATTTATTTCCAGCCTGTGGGAACAACATCCGGATATAAAAGGTAATAAATGTCTAGGAAATGTTTTCCATTTGCATCAGTGATTCGTAAATAACTATGTCTGGAGACCAGAAAGTTGGAAATGATCATTATGACCACAAGATGGCATCTAAGCTACAGGCTCAGAAAGTACTTTTAAAGAAGCCCTTTAAATAAGGCTATATGTTTTTGCCTGAGTCACAATAACCTAAGAATATCTAAGTTCTGGTGGAATTTCATTTCTTTGGACTGATTATTATTGTATCTACTTAAATACCTCATATATTGTTCCAGAGAAGAATTAATGAAAAGCATTATCATCCATATCACACAGATCATGTTAAGCAACTCCCCCCTCACCATCCACCTTCCCTGGGGATGCTCAGGAGATCTATATATTAACCAGAAGGGTGCGCGCATTCTTCTGATATAAAGGAATTAACTGTTAAAGTGGGATAAAAGTCAGTAATGAGGGGTCCTTGGTGTTTTCTAAACTTGCTTGTTTTCTTGCAGAGAAAACATTTCTGGCATTACCCTTAACTACATGACACCATCGGTGCTACCTGATCATTAGCACATCATTAGCATTGATGATGTCAAGGGTAATGAAACATCTGAAAGAAAACAAGCACGCTCAGAGAGCAGCAAAGACCCCTCATTTGAACCCTGACCTACAAATATTCTCCTTTAAAAGTCAGGAAGCTAGAGGAACAGAGACTGTAGTTGGTTTAGATGCCTCATTAGCAGGGCTGAAACCTACTTACCTTTGCTACAGGTTTGCAAATGTGAGGTCGCACGTGCCACCTCCGCGCATGCGCAGGACCTTCCACACATGCACAGAGCATAAAAAATGGACGGGATGGTGTCTAGGCAGGTGGGCAGAGCCTGCTACCAAAAGCACCTGCAAAGGTAAGTAGTGGGGGGGGGGAGGATCCGCTGTGCCACGTGATTTAGATTAGCTAGAAAGCAGGAAATTCAGCTTTCTAGCTAATATAAATTGTGTGCCACAGCTGATTGTCAGAAATACCAGTTCGCCCAAGCCAGTAGCATTTTTTAACTACCAGTTCAGCTTTTTATACTTCCAGTTTGGGCGAACCGGTCCAAACAAGTAGCATTTCACCCCTGCTCATTAGCAATGGTCTTCTGCTTTCTCTGGACTCACTACTCACTAGCAAAAAGGGTTAGTCCCTACATCGTTGCCTCACTTCTAGCTGTGATACTGCACTAAAGCAGTAGAATGTTTTAGAAGTCATGATACCAGAGAGCTCTGGAAATTACTCACTGCCATAATTAGCCCACCTACTTTTCTGTGAATCATAGGTAGAAATATTCCTCCTCAACAGTTACGAAAGAACAATTCCCATCATCCCTCTGAATGTGGGGTGATAAGAGCTTCAGTTCAGCAAGAACTGGAAGCTTTCATGTTCACCAGTCCTATTTTCAGCAGGCACCAGATTGTCAAACAACAGTTTGTGTTACATACACACACCCTCCCAAGTTTTACTAAGGGGCATTTTGGTTGGGAAGGGGTGGGATGTCAAAATATGCAAGCTGGTAGGCGTCATGCTGCAATTGCCATCTTGAAGATTTTCACTCACACACATACCGTGGATACTTCTAGCCTTACCATTTCTCTGAGAAGCTATGGTGTTAAATATGTATATTTTTTTCTTTCTTTTAACAGCTGGGGGTCTCATTTTCTGATCGTAGTTCTCCATAGGCCTGAACATAGGCCTGAATAATCATTTAAAAATCACCTGCATTTCACACTGCTAAAACAAAAAGGAACAGAATTGCTTGCTGTTTAAAGTGTATATGTGTACATTAATTGGGTTCCAATTTGTAATTGCTATTTTTAAATACACCCATACCCACACACAATAGCACCTACATCTGCAGATACTTCCTTTATTGGTAAATAAAGGTCCGTGGTCAACAAAGCCAGGTCCGTGGTCAACAAAGCCCCCCTCATCTATGACCTTGTGTCAGAGGGGGAGCCGGACCTGGTAGGAATTGCGGAGACCTGGTTGGGCCATGAGGGAGGACTTCCCCTCGTTGAAATGTGCCCACCAGGTTACCACGCTTTTCATCAGCCCCGGGCCCTAGGCAGGGGTGGTGGGGTGGCGGTTATCATTAGGGAAGGTCTGGAGCCGAGAGAGACTGTTGTGCCACAGACTACCGGTTGTGAGTCCCTCTGTGTGAAGTGGGGCCTAGGAAGGCAGTTGGGCTTGCTGGTTGTATACCTGGCTCCCCGCTATGTAGCAGCAGCCCTGCCCGAGCTCCTCGAGGTGATCGCTACGATGGCAGTTGAGACCCCCAGACTTTTAGTCATGGGGGACTTTAATCTGCCATCGGTGGGCGAATCATCCGAGGTAGCTCGGGAGTTCATGGCTTCCATGACGGCCATGGACCTGACCCAATTAATTCAAGGCCCCACCCATGAGGGTGGACATACACCGGATCTCATCTTTGTCTCAGGCCAATGGAAGAGTGATCTGGGTATAGGGGATATAGTCATCACGCCCTTGTCATGGTCAGACCACTCACTTCTCCGGCTCGACTTTCCAACCGCTACTCCCCACCGCAGGGAGGCGGAACCTGAGTCACGTATCTGGTTCCGTCCCAGGCGCCTGATGGACCCTGATGGGTTCCAGGCGGCGCTTGGGCCATTTCCTGTACCCCTGACCCGCGCCCCGATGGAGGACCTCGTGGCCGCATGGAATACTGCGACCACGGGAGCCTTGGATCAGGTCGCGCCCTTGCGGCCTCTCTTGCGGCGCCGAGCCACCCTGGCTCCTTGGTTTACCGAGGAGCTAAGGGTGATGAAACGCCACAAGAGATGCCAAGAGAGAAGATGGAGGTCTACTCGATCTGAATCTGACCAGACACAGGTAAGAGCCCATTTACGGACTTACATTGTGGCGCTGAGAGTGGCCAAACGCCATCATTGCGCCACTCTCATAGCATCCGCAGATAACCGCCCTGCCGCCCTGTTTAGGGTGACCCGTTCCCTCCTTCAACAGAGGGTGCAGGAAGCCCCATTACAGGGTAGAGCAGAGGAATTTGTGATTTATCTGCAGGAGAAAATCGCTCAGATCCAGAACGAGTTAGTCTCCATTGATGGCCCAGTGGGATTGCACAAGGCGGATCTTGGTTGGGAGGAGTTTGACTCTGTTACTTCCGAGGATATGGACAGGTTACGTGGGCGACTGCGAGCCACCACATGTTTATTGGACCCCTGTCCTTCCTGGCTTGTACTGGCATCCTGGGAGGTGACACGAGGCTGGCTCCAAGAGGTTGTCAACGCTTCTTTAAGTGAGGGTTTCTTGCCTGCCTCCCTTAAAGAGGCCATGGTGAGGCCCCTCCTGAAGAAGCCCTCTTTGGACCCAGCTTTATTAGCCAACTATCGTCCCTTTTTGGCGAAGGTTGTAGAGAGTGTAGTGGCACAACAGTTTCCCCGTCACCTGGAGGAAGTTGATTATCTAGACCCGCGCCAGTCCGGCTTTTGGCCCGGGCATAGCACCGAGACGGCATTGGTCGCGTTGGTAGATGATCTCTGGAGGGCCAGAGATGGGGGTTGTTCCTCCATCCTGGTCCTATTAGACCTCTCAGCGGCTTTCGATACCATCGACCATGGTATCCTATTGCATCGGCTGGGGGGGGTGGGGGTGGGAGGCACCGTTTTACGGTGGTTCTCCTCCTACCTCTCCGGTCGATCGCAATTTGTGTTGACAGGAGAGCAGAGGTCGACCTCAAGACCCCTCACATGTGGGGTGCCTCAGGGGTCGGTCCTCTCGCCTCTCCTGTTCAACACATATATGAAGCCGCTGGGTGAGATCATCCGTGGTTTCGGGGTGGAGTATCACCTCTACGCTGATGATACGCAGCTGTATATATCTTCCCCAAACCACCCCAACGATGCCGTAGCGGTGATGTGCCAGTGCCTGGAAGCCGTGCGGATCTGGATGGGAAGTAACAGACTCAGGCTCAACCCGACCAAGACCGAGTGGCTGTGGTTTCCGGCCGCCCGATTCAACCAGCTGACTCCATAGGGGCCATAGGGGCGAACATCTTGCCCCTGTGGATGTGGCGCACAACTTGGGTGTCCTCCTGGATACCTGGCTGTCCATGGAAGATCAAGTGACAGCCGTGGCCAGGAGGGCGTTTTACCAGGTCCGCCTGGTACGCCAGTTGCGCCCCCTATTGAATCGGGATGCCCTTTGCACAGTCACTCATGCCCTCGTGACATTCCGACTGGACTATTGTAACTCTCTCTACATGGGGCTCCCCCTGAGGTGCACCCGGAGACATCAACTGGTCCAGAATGCAGCCGCGCGAGCTATAATGGGGACCGCAAGGTACACCCACATAACACCTCTCTTGCGCGAGCTGCACTGGCTGCCTGTCGTCTTTCGGGTGTGCTTCAAGGTGCTAGTTGTCATCTTTAAAGCGCTCCATGGCTCGGGACCTAGCTATATGCGGGATCGGATCCTGCCCCATACATCCTCACGGCCGATTCGCTCCCACAGAGAGGGACTTCTCCGGGTGCCGTCCACTAGACTTTGTCAGTGGGCGACGCCCAGGGGAAGGGCCTTCTCTGTGGCCGGCCCAGCCCTCTGGAACGACCTTCCCTCCGACATTAGAACAACTACGGACCTCCGCTCCTTCCGCCAAAAATTAAAAACACACTTTTTCTGCTTGGCCGGCCTAGGGTAGTCTCTTCCTTTGGGGTTTTTTAGGGAACATTAGTTTTTAATGGGGATTTTAGCGCAGGGACAATTAGTTTAATTTATTTTTATTTTACTGTATTATTGATGTACATATTTTGTGTTTTTAGTTTTTCCCTGTGCACCGCTCCGAGTCCCTCTGGGGAGAGGACGCGGTATATAAAATAAAAATATTATTATTATTATTATTATTATTATTATTATTATTATTATTATTATTATTATTAAATTGGTCTTTGAGTAAACCTTCTGTATTCTTTTGTCAAGAAGTTGAATAAAGTGTATAATTCTGTCAACAATTTGTAATGTTCTTTTTTTTTTAAAAGGCAAAACTATCAGTACATTGTTTAAGTTTTAACTGAGGCATCTGTTTTTTCCATGTTCAGTTACCTGCCTGGCCTTTCTGTGATAAAATAGAAAAGGAGAAGCCTAGAATTTTAGTCCCTGACAATCTCCAGTTAATTTAATTTAATTTAATTTAATTTAATTTAATTTAATTTAATTTAATTTAATTTAATTTAATTTAATTTAATTTAATTTAATTTAATTTAATTTAATTTAATTTAATTAATTTAATTTAATTTAATTTAATTTAATTAATTTAATTTAATTTAATTTAATTTAATTTAATTATTTAATTTAATTTAATTTAATTTAATTTAATTTAATTTAATTTAATTTAATTTAATTTAATTTAATTTAATTTAATTATTTAATTTAATTTAATTTAATTTAATTTAATTTAATTTAATTTAGTTCATTACATTTATAAACCGCCCCCTCTCCCCGAAGGGACTCGGGGCGGTGTACAGGAAAAATTAAAAAACCATATAAAACATACAATATATCCAAAGTTAAAAACGAATTAAATTAGCCTGTACTAAAATTTAAGAACATTAAAATTACAACCCACCCTATACTTAAAATTCCCCTAAAATCTAACATCCATATACGTATTTGGCAGATGTTATATTATGAGAGGCTAAACTATTACGCAAGACCAGCTTGCTGAAAAAAATATGTTTTAAGTGAGCGGCGAAAGAGGGGAAGGTCCGCGATAGTGCGAAGTTCGGGGGGTAGGTCGTTCCAGAGGGCTGGCCCTGCCACAGAGAAGGCCCTACCCCTGGGCACCGCTAGCCGGTATTGACCGGCCGTTGGTACCCTCAGTAGAGCCTCTCTGTGGGAGCGTATCGGACGCAGGGAGGTATGTGGCAGGAGACGGTAAACCTGATAAAGACCTTGTTTGAAACTCTGTGAAGGCATAACCTCTGCAGTACTAAAGCAGAGCAACTTATGGTCTATTTAGGATGCATTCCCAACAGGGCTGCAATCCATTTCTGAATTTGCCTGATGATATGACATCCCATTGCTGATGAAAAAGAATTATAAGGAAGGAACAGGAACATGAAATAGCATTATAAGGCTTGAAAGAATGGCTTTAGGAAGAATGGTTACAAGGGATGGTAGGTTGGGAGAATGTAGACTTCTTTTCTGGTGGTAAATCGGCACTCTTGTTGAGTGACAAAGAACCATTTCCCAGGCTTCAATCATTGCAATGAAAAGGACATACATTCAATTTCACAGGTACTACAATTGTTGGCCGAGCAGGTACAAAAATAGCCAGGGAAATAATTGAAGGCTGGAAAGTGGGCTCCCTGTCAGCCAACAGGAGTGCTGATTTACTACCAGTTCAGTGGTGGAATTCAAATTTTTTTACTACCAGTTCAGTGGGTGTGGCATAGCTTGGTGGGCGTGGTATGGCTTGGTGAGAAGGGTACTTTCAAATTTCCATTCCCATCCCACTCCAGGGGAAGGATACTGCAAAATCCCCATTTCCTCCCGATCAGCTGGGACTCAGGAGGCAGAGAATAGATGGAGGTGGGACCAGTCAAAGGTGGTATTTACCGGTTCTCTGAACTACTCAAAATTTCCGCTACCAGCTCCCCAAAACTGGTCAGAACCTGCTGAATACCACCTCTGCACTAGTTTATCAGGTACTTAGGAACCAGAGGATTAGCAACAGAAGGAAACAACAGCCAACAATTTAATAACCATCCATCAGCATTCCAATCAACAATTAAAAAGCCATACACATCCAAGGCACCACACATACAGTCAGTACGATATATAAGCCTGGTGACCAAGAAATTCCTAAAGATGGGCTCCAGTAGAAGTAAGAAAGCTCAAAAAACTATACCTCTGGTTCTGATGACCAACCCAGATTGGATTCTGCAGCAGTAAATTTAATTGCAGAAATCATAGGACTTTTCCAGACTCAGACTTTCAAGCAGTATCCTAGTAAATATTTGATAATAAAATAAAATCATCCTTGCCAAAGAGAAATGACAAGACTACCAAAGTCTCATCATTTCTCTTCGGAAAGGATGGTTTTATTTTATTATCAAATGTTTACTAGAAAAATGCTTGAGATAATTGTGATCTGGACAGTCATTGCCTTCCAGACAATGTATGATTCATGTTATGTTTTCATTTTTGTAAAAGATGCTTATTCTTTCCCTAGTACTAATACATCAGGCTTAATGATGGGTGCAAAGAACTGACAAATGAGAATCATGTACGAGAATCATGGTGTAGGGGGATTGCATAGCATAACAAATGTCGATCAGAAAGGTCGAGTTCGAATCCCTAGCGCCACGTAATTGAGTGAGCTCCCGTTATTTGTCCCAACTTCTGCCAATCTAGCAGTTTGAAAGTATGTAAAAATGTAAGTAGAAAAATAGGGACCACCTTTGGTGGGAAGGTAACAGCATTCTGTGCACCTTCTGCATTTAGTCATGCCGGCCACTTGACTACGGAGACATCTTCAGATAGCACTGGCTCTCCGGCTTTGAAATGGATATCAGCACCACACCCTAGATTTGGGAAAGACTAGCACATATGTGCGAGGGGAACCTTTACCTTTACGTATTTTAACAAATGTGAATACTTAGTGGATTCAAGCATTGTAGCTTATGATTGTTTTACATTAGGGGATGTGAAACATACATGTCAAACACCTGTACACATGCAAGTAGAAAAATAGGAACCACCAGCAGTCCCTGCTGTTCAATTCATCTTTAAAGTAGTCCTTGACTTACAATAAGTTGTTTATTAACCATTCAAACTTATCATGTCTTCATAACTTCCTTGTTTGCTTAACAGCCTATAACGGTGTTGGCGAACTCTTTCAGCACCAAGTGCCAAAACGGGAGTGCCGGAAACCGAAAGAGCAGCTGTGTACGCACGGGAGCAAGAGCTGGTATTCAGCAAGTTCTGACCAGTTCTGGAGAACTAATAGCAGACATTTTGAGTAGTTTGGAGAACCAGTAAATACCACCTCTGACTAGCCCCTCCCCCATTTATTCTCTGTTTCCTGAGTCCCAGCTGTTTGGGAGGAAATGGGGATTTTGCAGTATCCTTCCCCTGGAATGGGGTGGGAATGGAGATTTTACAATATCCTTCCCCTATCATGCCCACTAAGCCATGCCACAGAACCGGTAGTAAACATTTTTGAATCCCACCACTGGCGGGAGCACCGCAAACTGGAAGAGCATTTCCCGGCTTGCATCTTCATGCTGGGAAGCTGAGCTTCCAGTTTCTGGCATATGCAGAAAAAGAAAACTGGGGGGGCAAAAGTAACATGGAAAAGGGGATTCTTATTGAGTAGCTGACTGTCCAATGACGGAGGCTGAGCATGTGGGAGCTCAGTAGGATCTGTCTACCTTCTCATGCCTTGCACCTTCTTGCTGGCCATAGCAACTTCCTGTCAGTTTGTCAAGGTAGACCATAGTAGAATATCAAGATGACGAGTGCTAATACTAAGAAGGGAAGGGAAGATTCTTTATTGAGCAAGTGTGATTGGACACACAAGGAATTTGTCCCCAGTGTATAACCTCTCACTGTACATAGAAACAACAGTGATAAGTCACTTCATTTTCATGAGAACTAGGATGAGTCAAATCTGAAATGCTTTCTCAAATTACACTTCTTTCCCCGAATGTTTCATTTATCCGACTGTTGTATTGGATATGGATCTTCCTCCTAGTTATTCTCCTTTGTCCCTTAACATCACTTGCTAAAGACAGCAGAAGCAGATAAGGGAGACCAGGCTTACCAGGCAATCTAGAGATTTACTGCTGCTACATTCACTTCTTGGTTTTGAGGAAGAACTTCTACTTGGGCCCAGACCTAGTCATATTTTTCTCCCCCTTTTTAATCATGCAACCGATATGACGAAGACACTTTCTCTCCTGCCTTCATTAGGATTCAGATCCATTCTTTCTGCCTGTTCAAATTTCAATCTTTCTGGCCACCCCAAGAATCTTAATCCCCTCTCTCATTTGCTTGTGATCCTTCATAGAGTTGTGCTCCAAAGATGGGAGATCCTGCATTATAGCTCAATTTTTTTTGTTTGATCCATAAATTAATGAGTATCAATCAGAGATGGGTTTCTGCTTGTGTGCCTTGGATCAGGCAAACCGTTAGTGGCAGCGGCGGAAGGCTCCACCCACCCGCCCGGATGTTTCTGCACATGCACTATTATGTGCGCATGAGCAACCAGTAGCAAAATAAATTGAAACCCATCATTGGTATCATCTCTGAGGCTGTAAACAAATAGCAAGGAATAGAGATATTTTTTTCTCAGAAACAGAGTGGATTGCAGCTAACATAACAGTAATAAGTTAAAGAAGTACTGTCACCCACATTTATCATACAAATATATTCCATGCCATCTGTGAATAATTGTATACCCAAATATATCCTTTTGACACAGCGCACCTTTAAAGCTGCTTACAAAAAAACACCATAAAACTAATATACTATATTAGGGGTCTGCAAAGTTGGCTCTTTGAAGACTGGTGGACTTCAACTCCCAGAATTCCCCAGCCAGCCATGCTGGCTGGGGAATTCTGGGAGTTGAAGTCCACCAGTCTTCAAAGAGCCAACTTTGCAGACCCCTGTACTATACCAATGTTCTACACTTGTGTGAAAGTTTCACAGGAAATGATCTAAGTATCAGTTTCTAAACAAATAAAACACCTTGTGAATAACCCACAATAAATCATATTATTATTATATACTTTATTTATTAAACAAGAAACTCAGTCAACTGAACATTCAAAAATGGATCACAAATACCATTGTCTAGTGCTAATGGTTGCTAATGGTTGAAGTGATGTCCCAGGGCCTGGAGGCCGTGCGGGACTGGATGGGGAGTAACAAACTTCGACTCAACCCGTCCAAGACCGAGTGGCTGTGGTTTCCAGTGTCCCGGTACAGCCAGCTAACTCCATCGCTGGCTATCGGGGGCGAGTCACTAGCCCCTGTGGAGAGGGCCCACAACTTAGGCATCCTCCTGGACTCACGGCTGTCCTTGGATGACCATTTGACGGCCGTGACCAGGGGGGCCTTTTACCAGGTTTACCTGGTACGCCAGTTGCGCCCCTTCCTCGACCGGGACGCCCTTCGCACAGTCACTCAAGCGCTCGTTACGTCCCGCCTAGACTATTGCAATGCTCTCTACATGGGGCTCCCCTTGAGGTGCACCCGGAGGCTCCAGTTAGTGCAGAATGCGGCTGCACGGGGGATTTTGGGCCCCACGGTGCTCCCACGTAACACTCCTCCTGCGCGAGCTGCACTGGCTGCCGGTAGCCTTCCGGGTGCACTTCAAGGTGTTGGTAACCATCTTTAAATCGCTCCATAGCACGGGGCCTAGTTATTTGTTGGACCGTCTCCTACCATATACCTCCCTTCGACTGATCCGCTCCCTCAGGGAGGGCTTCCTCAGGGTGCCGTCTACCGGTCAATGCTGGCTGGCAGCGCCCAGGGGTAGGGCCTTCTCTGTGGCAGGCCCAGCCCTCTGGAACGACCTTCCCACCGAACTTCGTACCATCACGGACCTTCGCCTCTTCCGCCGATCACTCAAGACGCACTTTTTTCACCTAGCTGGCCTAGCTTAGAGCCTAGATTTTGATATCATTTTAATTGGATTAGGTAGGGATTTTAACATTTTTAGCTTGAATATTTTAGCACAGGTTCCTAATTTAATTGCATTTTAATGTTACAACTGTATTTATTGTTGTCTGTTTGTATTATTTTTAATTTCTTGTGCACCGCCCTGAGTTTGATTGGGGAGATAGGAGCGGTATAGAAATTGAATAAACATAAACAAACATAAACACATCCTAGGTATCAACTAAGTACCTTCTTAAGATGTATGATACTCTGAGTGGCGCAGTTTTTTGCAGTTCTGCTGGTGTTATTGCAGGAAGCCACAATTACTTGATGTGTTTTATAAAATTGTTGGACATGGTACCAAGTGCCCCGATGACAATGTGTATCACTGTTTATTATTATTATTATTATTATTATTATTATTATTATTATTATTATTATTATTATTATTATTATTATTATTATTATTATTATTATTCTGGGGTTAATCTTCACAGCCTTTGGGGCTGGTTGGTAGCTCAACAGCTCGAGTCCTAACCAAGGACCTAGAAACTGTTAAGGCAGCGTTTCTCAAATAGTGGGGCGTGCCCCCCTGGGGGGGCGCGAGGCTCTGTAAAGGGGGGCGCGTTTGACCTCGGCAAATCGGCTCTGCCGATTCCCTTTCTCCCTCCTCCTCCCTCCCTCCACAGCCGGCATGCTGGCCACTCGTCGTCTTCCAGGGACTGCCGTTCCTCACACACACACACACACGCACGCACGCACACACACACACACGGAGGCGAGCGAACGAGCGATCAAGCACAGCGGGTGGCCGGGGCAGGCTAAGGCGGGTGAGCCGGGCTGAGGAGACTCCGCGAGGAGTGGGGGCGGGGCGGGGACGCCGACACACAGACAGAAAGAGGCACAGACACAGAGACAGGGAGGGGGGGAGGAATCAGAGAGTGACAGACACACACAGAGAGACAGAGAGAGACAGGGAGAGAAAGAGAGAGACATAGGAAGTGCGTGAATGCAAGACACACACACACACACACACACACAGTGATAGATGGGCAGACGAAGGAGAGACAGACAGAGATAGAGAGAAAGAAAAAGAAAGAAATAAAAAAGTGGGAGAGAGAAAGAAAGAAAGACAGACAGAGAGAGAAAGAGAGAGACAGAAAGGAAAGAGAAAAAAGAGAGAGAAAGAAAAAAGAGAAAGAGAGAGAGAGAGAGAGAGAGAGAAAGAGAAAGAGAAAGAAATTTCTTTCTTTTTTATTCTCTTATACTTAATAAGGATACAGTGTTATGCAGAGGTGTACTTATAACAATTTTATAGACAAATGATACTATTTACAGTCGCGCGGGGGGGGGCGCGAAATGTTTTCTTCTTCCTAGGGGGGGCCTGACAGAAAATAATTGAGAAACACTGTGTTAAGGTAACATCAGAGGATATAAGCTGTTCCAAGTAGGGTGGTTTTTTGTAGTCAGAATGTTCAAGTCCTATAAATTTAGAATTTCCAAATAGCGAGGTAACCCTTTAGATATTGCTCCAAGGGCTCCAATCACAATCAGGACAACACATGACTTCCTCCTCCACAGTCGCTCAACTTCAATTTGCAAGTCCCAGTACTTTGTGATTTTTTTCTTGCTGCTTATTTTCAATTCGTGCATCACCAGGTATTGCAATGTCAACGAACCATACTTTTTCTTTTTCAATTATTGTTATATCAGATGTGTTGTAGGACAAGTGCCTGTCAGACTGAATTCTGAAGTCCCACAAGATCTTGACTTTCTCATTCTCTAAAACTTTTTCAACCTGATGTTCCCAGTGGTTTTTGCTGTACTCAAATCCAAATTTCTGGCACAATTTCCAGTGAATGATCTTAGCACAACGCGGTCATGGCATTGTAGGTAGTCAGTTTGTGAAATTTTGCTGCATCCACTGATCAGGTGGTCGACTGTCTCATCTCTCATTACAGAGGCGGCATTTGCTGTTGGTGGTAAAATGTTGAATTTTTGCCTTCATGCAGTTTGTGGCTAAGGCTTGTTCTTGAGCTGCCAAATTAAAGCCTTCTGTTTCTTTTTTCACTGCTCCTGATCTTAACCAGTTCCAAGTTAGTTTTTAGTCAGCTTTGCCTTCAATACTTTTCAAGTATTGGCCATGCATCCAATTTTTAGCTCGCTTCTCAATTACTTCTTTCTTATATTCAGCTTTTGACTTAGTTGTCTTTAAAAGGCCACCTTTATTTACTTCCTTAATCATTGGTTCTTCACTTTTCTGGATGTAATCATTCAAGCTGTGTCTTTCTTCTTCCTCAGTCAGCTTTACTTGTAGGAGTCCTCGACCACACTCTGCTCTTGGTAGATATAATTGGTCAATATATTATTGTTGTTGTTATTGCCAATTTTGAATAAAAGCAGATTGTTCTTTTATGAGAAATGGAACAGGTAGAAAAAGATTGTGAGGTCCAACCCTTTAGATCCTGCTGGTGTCCGTGAATATGCCTCTGTATGGCAAATCACTGAACTACAGAGGGAAGCTTTCCTCCCAAATCCTCTAGAACACGGGTGAGGAACTATTACTCTTTTATGACTTGTGGACTTCAATCCCCAGAATTTGGGAATTCCCAGCTGGCTTGGGAATTCTGGAAGTTGAAGTCCACAAGTTATAAATGGACCATAGTCCCCCACCTCTGCCCTTGAACATAATTATGAAATATTATGGGGTGTATAATATTACATTATTTCACAGAAGGTTACATGCTGTTCCTTCTTTTACTCTGACCATCATAAAGTAATCAGATTAAGATATTATTACTTACAGCTCCTAAGAGATGATAAATCAGGCCTTAGTGCAGTGGTGGGATTCAGCCAGTTAGCACCACTTCGGAAGAACTGGTTGTTAACTTTCTGAGCAGTTTGGTGAACTGGTTGTTGGAAGAAATCATTAAGCCAGAGAACTGGTTGTTAAATTATTTGAATCCCACCACTGCCTTAGTGTATAAAAGTTGCATACACTTTACGAACAGTGTTGGCAGTTCACTGCATCATGCCCAGGATATGGGCTTCTCCTTTCATCCCAAAGCTTACTTATTGCTGCAAAAATAAAATATTGCTTCCTATAGGGATAGGCGATAGGCAGCCATTTTGCCTACCATTTTACCTACCCTGGGACTATTATTGCTTAAAGTTAATACGCAGTTTACCCCCTCAGTTGTACTGCAAGCCCTGAAATGGGCTTAGCCTAGTTTTGAAAGCAAAGCATTCTGCTCCCCAATTCTGCTTCCCCACCCCAAAAGAGGAAAGCAAGATGCCAACTGATGCTTATGCTTATGGCATTGCCCCAACACTGTCATCCTTGGTCCATGCAATCATGTTAAGTATTACTTGCAGCCATCAAAATTATGTCCATCGCTGCCCTTAAAGTTTTAAGATTTGAGGCAGGGAGAGGAAGTTGAGATCAAAGTATGTGTACCACTTTTTATTTGACTCTTGACAAATGTGAAACAAATGTTAAGCCACTTGTTTCTTCTTAGCTTAATGGCCATCTGGCAGGCTAAGGGCCTCTACTTGTCTTCTGACCATATGTCGTCTGGCTTTTATGCTTCATGATACTAATTTAGGTTTGTTGTTTTTTAATGGAGAGAGAAAATTTACTTTCTATTTTAGGATAATTTTATTTTTCCTTGTAATTTTTTTCCCCCAACCCCACTAAATGTACAATTTTTATGAATGCATTTTAATACTGCAATTTTAAGCCAAAAGAGACGTGCACGAAGATCAGATTCCTCTATGAATAAATTTAATTTCCATCTCCATTCAGCAGGTGGCGGTATGTCATTGCTGGTTTAAATCCCCTCTTCTTTTTTTCAGTGAGATTTTAAAATATTACATTATCTGCTCTGGATCTTTATAAAAACTTTAAAAATAGCAAATTTGTAATTTTTATCATTTGTGAAAATGTGTTTCTCCTTTGTTTACATAATTTTTTAAACCACAGATAAAATAATTCCTGTGATCTATGCAGTTCTCAGAGGCTGCAGGAAAAGGTCCTGTTGTATTGCAACCAAATAAACCACAATAAACTGCTCATAAATCATGACTTAAAGTCAAAAGGTTGCAGTTACAAATATTTCTAAATATAATGTATTTTTGTTTACTGTCCTCTGCAAAACCATTAAGAGTGGCAGAATATTTTTTTTTGACAGTTTATAAATATTTAATGATAATATATTTTTTTTCATTTAAATAAAACGTTTTCTATATCGTGTTAAAACTATAAAATAAAAAAATTAATCCGACAGATAGACTGGTACAGTGTAATCCCAGTGACAAGACCTGAAAGATTTATTAGCAGAATTATCTTCTTTTCTAACAATTGGGCATTCTAGTTTGTTTTGCCTAAAATAATGATCAGAGCTTTAGGATGATTCCTGATCAGGCTTTTTTTTTTTTTTCAGAATTATTGTACTTCATGCACACAATTATGAAGTTGGAAGATATAAACCTCTTCCCGGTGTGTTTTCCTACCTACATACATCAAGAAGGTATTTTGACTAATTTTAGATGATGGACAGAATACTAGATATTATTAAAAACACTGGAATTTGTTGCGTGGAAATAGCATTTGTAATTTTCTTAAAATCATTTTAGGGATGCAACAGAGGTGGGTTTCTGTCGGTTCGGCCCGGATCGGGTGAATCAGTAGTGGTGTTGGTGGGAGGCTCTGCCCACCTGCCCAGAAGCTTCTGTGCATATGCAGAAGTGTTGTGTGCATGAGCACATTTGCGCGCATGAGCAAACCGGTAGTAAAAAAAATTGAAACCCACCAATGGAATGCAGGGCTTCAAGACAGCTGAATCAATTGTTATGCATATGTGAAATGAACAGATATCAATTTTCTAAGATGAATACAGGTTGGACAGTAGTTTGCTATAATGCAGAACTGACTTTTTTTGTGTTGTTTCACATTTTTAAATACAATAACAAACAGAGAAGCGGGGAACTTGGATTATATTATACGGATTATTTACTTACTGCAAATACTTCAGTAATGCAACTCCTAGCACCTTCGTTCATTAAGGCTTTTTCAAAGTAGGCTTTGTGGAAACCTAGCATTCCACAAGAAATTGAATGGGTTCTGCAAGACAGACGAAAAATTACATCTCCATGAGATGAAGAGGAAAAAACATCTTTGCAGGTGACAAAAGAGGAAGGGGAAAAACCCTAGCATATTCTGGAAAATGTGGCATTAGTTTTTGCCACAAAACAAAATTACTTAGGTAGGATGAACATGTTGCCTACTATTTTAATTGTGAAAATTATGAAAAATTAGCTGGAACCAGAAAAAACAAAGTCGCAAAATAAAGTTTGTTAATAAAAGATACTGTAGCACAAGCTGAACTGGAGTCTTTGGTGCTGTTTTGAGATACTTATTGAATGTCGGCAGGAAGTGAAATGTCTGCAGGAAAACAATCAAGCTTGTTTATTGCTGTGTTTGTTTTGATATAGCTATTCCTGAGAGAATGCAACTTTAATGGCAATTTAGGATTGAATGGATGAAAACGTGGAGAAAGAGCTGGAACAAATATCATGACAGCAGCGTAATGTTCCTTCAAAATGAAAAGGTGAAGATAACCATTTATCAAATAAAATCACAAGTTGAAAATAGAAATTGTATGTATTTAAAGAAAACGCCCATAAGGTATCAAACCCTATTTTCTTGCTGGAATAAAATTAATAAATATCAGACATTAAACTAAAAGCTTCTCAGGAAGGAAGAATAATGTGGTATGTTTCTTAAGAATCCTAAAAAGCCAGTTATTCTCAGTAAAGCTGTTTATGAAAGTCTTAATGAAAAACTCAGGTCTCGTTATTTGTTGTAGTAACTGGACTCCATATAGTGACAGATGGTCACAAGAGCAACATATAAAAGCTTGCTTTGGCTTCTAATAAAGCTGTACAGTAGCTGATTATTAGAATGTGTAAAACAATACCAAAAAGAGTCCAAAACATCTACCCAGTTTTATTAATCCTGCAATCCAGACTGTTTCAGATTATAGACAATCATATTTGCATGTAAAAATAGTGAATTAATATGTACATCATGTAACTGATTTCACCCACAGTATTTCCTACTTCCAAATTAGAATGTTTAGGCTAGAGTCTATTACTTTTTATTTATTTTTATTTATTTTATTAAATTTATACCCCACCCTTCTCCTTGTTAGGACCCAGGGCGGCGCACAGGGATGTTAAAATACATACAAAATATATAAAATATATGAAATTTAAAATACTTATTCTAATAAATAAACCCTGCGCTAAAAACCGAATTAAAATCCCAAGTTTAAAAACTATCTAATAGTCAGTATGGAGGTTACGCTAGGCCGGCTAGATGAAATAGGTGTGTCTTCAGACACTTGCGGAAGAGGCGGAGGTCGGAGATGGTGCGGAGTTCAGGGGGTAAGTCGTTCCAGAGGGCTGGGCCCGCCACAGAGAAGGCTCTCCCCCTGGGTGTCGCCAGTCGGCATTGTCCAGCCGACGGCACCCTGAGGAGGCCCTCTCTGTGGGAGCGTATCGGTCTGAGGGATGTATGGGGCGGTCTCGCATATAACTAGGCCCCGAGCCATGGAGCGCTTTAAAGATGGTCGTTAAAACCTTGAAGCGCACCCGAAAGACCACAGGAAGCCAGTGCAGCTCGCGCAGGACAGGTGTTATGTGGGAGTGTCTAGGCGCTCCCGTAATCACCCGCGCGGCTGCGTTCTGGACTAGCTGCAGCTTTCGGGTGCACCTCAAGGGAAGCCCCATGTAGAGAGCATTACAGTAGTCGAGTCGAGAGGTGACGAGTGCTTGAGTGACTGTGCGTAAGGCACCCCGGTCCAGTAAGGGGCGCAATTGGCGCATCAGGCGAACCTGATGAAATGCCCCCCTGGCCACGGCTGCCACATGATCTTCCAAAGACAGCCGGGAATCCAGGAGGACACCCAAATTGCGCGCCCTCTCCACGGGGGCCGGTGTTTCGCCCCCAATGGCCAGAGTTGGAATAATCTGGCTGAACCGAGGCGCCGGAAGCCACAGCCACTCAGTCTTGGACGGGTTGAGCCTGAGTTTGTTACCACCCATCCAGATCCGTACGGCTTCCAAGCACCGGGACATAACCTCGACGGCATCGTTGGGGTGGTCTGGGGTGGATAAGTACAACTGAGTATCATCAGCGTACAGATGATATCCCACCCCAAAACCACGGATGATCTCACCCAGCGGCTTCATATATGTGTTGAATAGGAGGGGCGAGAGGACCGACCCCTGAGGAACCCCACATATGAGGGGTCTCGAGGCCGACCTCTGCCCCCGTCAACACATATTGCGACCGACCAGAGAGGTAGGACAATTTACACACATTAATTCTATCTCACTCTGACTCTAATGACAGGGTATTTCTCACCTTATTTCTTTCCTTTCTGTTCCTTTGTATAGTTTCCTTCTCCATCATTTATCCCAACCAGTTGCACTATCTAAATTCAGTATACTCAAGGAACAAATATGAAAACAGCTATGACACATGAAACCACTTTGCCTTGATGTGTACATAGCATTTCCATAAATCAACTAGGGCATGAAACCTACCGTATTTGTAGATAAATGTGTGCTATTAAGTACTGCAAGTGTTTTCCTTAAAAAGGCATTATACTGGAATCTGATTGTACTTTCCACTAATACAGAAGAGAAACTTCTCTTAAGCATGTTTTGCTCATTATTTTCTTCCTTCTTCTGGTAGACCAAACAATGACTTCATCCAAGTTCAAAGGATATCATTAGAAAAAGAGGCTTTTCTGCTATTCCGTTTGCTCCCCATGCATTTAGTCCTTATATACAGAGGACCCAGATTAGAATAATAAAAAACTAACTACAAAGAAAGCTCTCTGTCCCTAATCTCTTTGACAAACTAGACTTTTCCTTAGCTGCCTTTGTCTTACCAGAAGCAGGTTAGAAACAAGCATCTATCCATGTGGAAAAGAGTGCAGTGCAAGGTATAATCTGGAATTAACCCTTAATTAAGAACACTACAATAAACAATGTAGGGAAAGAATGCAAAGCACAATTCTTGGATTTTTTTCCCCAGCCCTCAGTAATACTGTAACTCTGATCTGGGTCACACAACTAGGAAGGAATGTGAAAAGTCTTAGAATGGAGGAGTTAGCAGCATTTGTAGCTGCTGTTCAACTTCTCCTTTGTGGATACACTGCTAGTAGAATGTGTCAAATTTTTCAACTTTCAATTTCCAAACATTAGGGGTGCTCAAAAGTTGTGACATGCCTTGGGGATTGAAGATATTTTGGTTAGTTTGATATAATTTAGATCTGCTTGGTAAGTAACTAGATAAACATCGTAACCTTTTAACATAGTGTTTGTTTCACCCGGCAAAATTTTGTGGAACATTTTTCTCCACACCTCTAAGAAAGATCCAGACTATTTTCAAACTCAATCTTCTTTTGTTCGATTCTCCAACAGTGCCACCTGAATTTTATTCAGTTTTCAGATAGTTATATTAGTGATGATAGAGATAGGGATACAAAGGTATAGTTTGTACCCTTAGAGATAGATTACCAACAGTCTTGATTTCCTTTAAATATTTTTTCCAGCATTTACTGGGTTTGAAAGAATAAAGTAAAATAACAGACTATTTCACAGATTTTTGGGGGAAGGGAGGAGAGGTTTTTTTTTAATTCAAATTTATACCCCGCACCTTCTCCAAAAAAGGACCCAGGGCGGCGCACAGGAAATTTAAAAAACAATACAAAGATAACAAAAAATATAAAAAATTTTAAAAGCTATTATATCCATGCCCTGTGCTAAAATCGTATAAAATCCCCCAAATTAAAATCTATCTAAAACAGTCAAAACAGTGGGTTATGCTAGGCCGGCTTGTTGGAAAAGGTGCGTTTTAAGACGCTAGTGGAAGAGGCAGAGGTCTGAGATGGTGCGTAGTTCGGGGGGCAAGTCGTTCTAGAGCGTAGGGCCCATCACAGAGAAGGCCCTTCCCCTGGGTGTCGCCAACTGGCATTGCCCGGCCGATGGCACCCTGAGAAGGCCCTCTCTGTGGGAGCGGATCGGTCGAATGGATGTATGGGGCAGAAGACGGTCTCGCATATAACTAGGCCCCGAGCCATGGAGCACTTTGAAGATGGTCGTCAGAACCTTGAAGCGCACCCGAAAGGCCACAGGCAGCCAGTGCAGCTCGCGCAGGAGAGGTGTTATGTGGGAGTGCCTAGAGGCTCCCATAATCACCCGCGCGGCCGCATTCTGGACTAGCTGTAGCCTTCGAGTGCACCTCAAGGGAAGCCCCATGTAGAGAGCGTTACAGTAGTCAAGTCGGGATGTCACGAGTGCCTGAGTGACTATGCGGAGGGCATCTCGGTCCAGTAAGGGGCACAATTGGCGCATCAGGCGTACCTGGTAAAACGCCCCGCTGGCCACGGCCGTCACATGGTCCTCCATGGACAGCTGGGAATCCAGGAGGACACCCAAATTGCGCGCCCTCTCCACGGGGACCAGTGTTTCGCCCCCAATGGCCAGAGTTGGAATTACCTGGCTGAACCGGGGTGCCGGGAACCACAGCCACTCAGTCTTGGACGGGTTGAGCTTGAGTTTGTTACTACCCATCCAGATCCGTACGGCCTCCAAGCACCGGGACAACACCTCGGCGGCATCGTTGGGGTGGTCTGGGGTGGATATGTACAACTGAGTGTCATCAGCGTACAGATGATATCCCACCCCAAAACCACGGATGATCTCGCCCAGCGGCTTCATATAGGTGTTGAACAGGAGGGGCGAGAGGACCGACCCCTGAGGAACCCCACATAAGAGGGGTCTCGAGGCCGACCTCTGCCCCCCTGCCAACACACATTGTGACCGACCAGGGAAGTAGGACGAGAACCACCGCAGTACGGTGCCTCCCAGCCCCCAGTCGGTGCAACAGGATACCATGGTCGATGGTATCAAAAGCCACTGAGAGGTCTAATAGGACTAGGATAGAAGAGCATCCCCTATCCCGCACCCTCCAGAGATCATCCACCAACGCGACCAATGCCGTCTCGGTGCTGTGACCAGGTCGGAAGCCGGACTGGTGCGGGTCTAGATAATCAATTTCCTCCAGGTGTCGCGGAAACTGTTGGGCCACCACACTCTCTACAACCTTCGCTAAAAAGTGAAGGTTGGAGACCAGACGGTAATTTTCCAACAATGCTGGGTCCAGGGAAGGCTTCTTGAGGAGGGGCCTCACCACCGCCTCTTTCAAGACGGCAGGCAAGTACCCCTCGCTCAGAGAGGCGTTCACAATATCCTGGAGCCAGCCTCGTGTCACCTCCCAGGATGCCAGTACAAGCCAGGAGGGACACGGGTCCAATAAACATGTGGTGGCCTTAAGTCTCCTTGACAACCTGTCCATATCCTCGGTAGTGACAAAGTCAAACTCCTCCCAAGATGGAGTCTCAAGAGCAGTCTCGGACAATCCGACCGGACCACTCTCAATGGAGGGCAACTCATTCTGAATCCGAGTGATTTTCTCCTGCAGATATATACCAAATTCCTCTGCTCGACCCTGTAGAGGGGCTTCCGGCGGCCTCTGGTGAAGGAGGGAATGGGTCACCCCAAACAGGGTGGCAGGGCGGTTATCTGCGGATGCAATAAGCGTGGCACAATACTCACGTTTGGCCACTCTTATCGCCACTAAGTAAGTCCTAATATGGGCTCTCACTAGTGTCCCCAACGTTGGATGTTGATCTAAAAGCAGCATATATCACAAGTTACTCTGCTTTGAATAGAAAATTCAAATTCTGAATATTTTGAGCATATGGAAAACCTGGAGAGGCCCCGATTGCCTTGATAGTTGCATTCTTACTCAATGAGGACTAAACATCCATGAACACTGCTCTTGTTCTCATTCTCTCATTAGGTACATCACAACATGCTATTCCTGTTTTGGTGTGAATCTAGCCAAGCAAAACTCAACTGGATCTAATAATAATAATAATAATAATAATGTTGAATTTATTGACCGCTCCCTCTCCCCACAGGGACTCGGGGCGGTGCACAGGGAAAATAAAAGCAATAAATATACAAAGTACATACAAATTTAAAACAAATTAAACTTATTCCTGTGCTAAAATCCCTTAACTAAAAATTCCCACTAAATATATATGTACATTTAAAAACCCATAGAGAGAGAGACTACCCTAGGCCAGCCAGGCGGAAAAGATGAGTCTTCAATTTCAGGCGGAAGGAGCGGAGGTCCGTGGTCGTTCTGATATCGGGGGGAAAGTCGTTCCAGAGGGCCGGGCCCGCCACAGAGAGAGCCCTTCCCCTGGGCGTCGCCCGCTGACAAAGTCTAGTGGACGGCACCCGGAGAAGTCCCTCTCTGTGGGAGCGAATCGGCCGTGAGGATGTGTGAGGCAGGATCCGATCCCGCAGATAGCTAGGTCCCGAGCCATGGAGCGCTTTAAAGATGATAACTAACACCTTGAAGCGCACCCGGAAGACGACAGGCAGCCAGTGCAGCTCGCGCAAGAGCGGTGTTACGTGGGTAAACCTAGAGGTTCCCATAATTGCTCGCGCGGCTGCATTCTGAACTAACTGAAGCCTCCGGGTGCACCTCAAGGGGAGCCCCATGTAGAGAGTTACAATAGTCCAGTCGGGATGTCACGAGGGCATGAGTGACTGTGCGAAGGGCATCCTGATCCAATAGGGGGCGCAATTGGCGAACCAGGCGAACCTGGTAAAACGCCCTCCTGGCCACGGCTGTCACTTGCTCTTCCATAGACAGCCGGGAGGTATCCATAGGTATCCAGGAGGACACCCAAATTGCGCGCCCCATCCACAGGGGCAAGATGTTCGCCCCCTATGGCCAGCGTTGGAGAGAGCTGGTTGAATCGGGCAGCCGGAAACCACAGCCACTCGGTCTTCGTCGGGTTGAGCCTGAGTCCGTTACTTCCCATCCAGATCCGCACGGCTTCCAGGCACTGGCACATCACCGCTACGGCATCGTTGGGGTGGTTTGGGGTAGATATATACAGCTGAGTATCATCAGCGTAGAGATGGTACTCTACCCCAAAACCACGGATGATCTCACCCAGCGGCTTCATGTATGCATTAAACAGGAGAGGCGAGAGGACCGACCCCTGAGGCACCCCACATGTGAGGGGTCTCGGGGTCGACCTCTGCTCTCCTGCCAACACAAATTGCGATCGGCCAGAGAGGTAGGAGGAGAACCACCGTAAAACGGTGCCTCCCACCCCCAACCCCCCCAGCCGATGCAATAGGATACCATGGTCGATGGTATCGAAAGCCACCGAGAGGTCTAATAGGACCAGGATGGAGGAACAACCCCCATCTCTGGCCCTCCAGAGATCATCCACCAACGCGACCAATGCCGTCTCGGTGCTATGCCCGGGATCTGTGAACAATCCCATCAAATTACTGAAGGATCAAAAGGCAAACACCTTAATTTTATGGTGCCTCTCTTGGCATGAATTTTAAAACACAGATTTTCATACATGAATTTGTTTCTTCTGAGAATGAGTTTAACTCCAAAAAGAAAGATACCATGTTTACAACTGGTACAGAAATATAGATTTTAACATTTAGCAAGTATCTTCTTTTACCGTCATACTTTATGTATCATTTTTTGCAAAACTACAACATTCTTTTTATTACTGCATGTTTTCAAATACACACTTTTTTGTATACTATAAAAATGTTTTTTTGAAACTTTTTAACATACTGTAATTTTGAACTAAAAGATGCTCTGAATTATAAGAACCACATTAGTTTTAGAGGAGCAAAACAAGAAAAAAAATCTGCTTCTACCTCTGCTCCATTGCGCCCACCACCGGTCAATTGAGCTGAGCCGCTGCTGCCAGTGAGGAATGCTAGAGCCTTCACTGCCAAGTAGCTGGTTGGCAATTGGATTTGCCTCTTGGAATACCACTGATTAGCTGTTCTAGGGGGCGGGGATCGCCGCAGCCCACTCGCCATGGCCCATTCTCTGCAGCCCATTCGCTGCTGTCATGGCCCATTCACTGTGGCCTTTTGGCTGCCGATCGCCATGATTTGCGGCGAATGGACCACAGTGAATGGACCACAGCAGCAGTGATTGGGGGCAATAGGTGGTGGTGATCCCTGCCGCGTAGAACAGCTAATCAGCATCGCACCAAGCCCCTTCTCCCCATCTGCAATATTCACTCTATAAGACACACAGATATTTTCAACCATCATTCATCTTAATAGTCCAAAAAATACAGTATATACTTGAAGCACAGCATTCATATCCATGCTTATATTAACGAAGATTACTACTCTGAATTTGGATTTAAAAAATAATTTGACACTACACTATATGGTATTTATCTTAACAAATTCAGCAGAAATTATTTTAAATGCCTCATTTGCTCACTTTTAAAAAGAAGTAATAGGGAATCAAATCTATCCCAAGAGGCAAATTAATTTCTCAAACCTCCATGACCCAAATAACCTCATTAAGAAGCATTTCAACATGCTTCCATTTTTTTCTTTAATTCAATAGCAATTGTTCACATAGTAAAAATTTGAAGCTTAGCAATAACATAAAATGTATTTATCTCACTACAGTTATTATTTTTTTTATAATTTACATTTAACATCATTTTTAAGTCAAAAATAAAAAAGCTCTACCATTTTTAGCACATTTGACTATAAATCACTGAAATGTGTGAAGAAGTGCAATTTCAAATATTTCATTTCTATTTTTTAAATTGTTTGGAAATAAATGTATTACAGATGGATAATATATACAGTACAATACAATTCCTAACAGAACTGCAATACAATCATATTATTGCCCCTGGAAGACAAAAAAACAACCTAAACAAAGGAATACCATATTTTTCGGAATATAAGACGCACCCTTTTTCCTCTAAAAAGAGGCTGAAAATCTGGGTGCGTCTTATACATAGAATTCAGCATTTTTTTGCCTCCTGAAACCCCGCCCCTTCACCAAAATGGCCATGTGCATACCCTTATGGAGGCTTCCAGAGAGTTCCTGGGGGCTGGGGAGGACAGAAATGAGCAAAAAACAGGGCACTTTTGCCCTCCCCCCCCCAGCCCTCAGCAGCACTATATAAGCCTCCATAAGGCTATGCATGCTATTTTTTTGGCCAAAAAATGGCCCGTTTTCATGAAAAAATGAGTAGTTTTTCCTCGTTTTGGCCCCACCCCCACCCTCAGGAGCACTCTGCAAGCCCCCCCCCCCAAGGCTATTCATGCCACTTATTTGAAAAAAACAACGGGCCCATTTATCTACCTACCTACCTAACTACACACTCTGTCTCCCTCCCTACTGTATTTCTCTCTCTCTCTCTCCCTCTACCTACCTACCTACTCTCTTTCTCTCCCTCCCTACCTACTGTATTTCTCTCTCTTTCTCTACTTCTCTATCCCTCTATCTACCTACCTACTTTTTTAAAAAAATTGCCTCTTCAAAACCTGGGTGCGTCTTATACGCCGAAAAATATGGTAGTTATTTTAAGTAACCATAAGCAACAGTCTTGTGCCAACAAACGGAGACGGGATATCAAGAGATAAAGATTAGCAAACAGCAATACATTTGCTTTATATAATGTAATCCGGCTTATTGCTGTAACTATTTATGAAACAAATGTGAAAGACAAAGGTACAGAATTAATAACCAAGGGTGCACAAATGCTTTTCAATCATGTGTATATTATGGTTAAAAATAGTTTGCTTGTTTGTTTGTTTTTTTCATTTAAAAACACCACCTTAGAAGAGCACACATAAACTTTATTTACTTAAGGAGCAAATAGTCTGAAACAGATGCTGCCAGGGATTAAAGAAAGCATGTTAATTCCTTTTTCCCCTGTCAAGTTATAGAATTGTTATGAAATACATTAGACATAACTGTGATGTTAACTTTCATTTCAAATAATAACAAAGGAGTTCCAGACAATAATCTGCAAAAACTCATCTGGAATAAGTCCAGTTAAAATCAACAAGACATAAATAAGCATATGATGCCACAAAACGTAAACAGTACTGACACAATGTGTGCTGCTGTCGTGTCACAGCATTCACTGGTTCTTTTTTTCCCCCTGCACCCAATTGGATTGACCCAGACTGAAGAGAGACACAAAAGCCCTTGACCCAGACAGGTTGTTTTGTGCCTGTCTGTCTGTCTTCTGTCTTTCTGTCCTATATAAGGATTGAGGATATATTTTATTGTTAAAAAAACAGAATTAAATATGGAATTGAAGTCCATGCATTTTAAAAGTTGCCGAGGTTGAGAAACACTGCTCTATTACTTTTATTTTTCTTCTGTTGGATCAAGTTTAATTTTCAGTTTTTGTTAATTTTTGTACACCATCTAGGTAATTTCTGTGAGATGGGCTAGTATTTCCTTAAAGTAAATGCTAAATAAATGAAAAGAAAAGAATCAATATTAATAGCTATTATGGCTTTTCAGAAATAGATAATAAAATCATATCTTAATTCTATTCCTTAATGTCAGAAGAATAAATGTATTTCCAATTTTGTATAATTGTTTTCTTTGCTGTGATCCAGATTCAATAGTGCCAAAGCTCTTTTCATGGCACATCAAATTCCATGTTTGAATAAAGTAGTTCAAACATCCCGCATCTTGAATTGGATCCAGAAACAAACAAGTAACCAATGCAGTTTACACAACAGAAGTGTAATGTATGCACTACCACAAATGTATCTGCTATCATCAATGTATTTTGAATCAGCTGAAGTTTCTGAATACCAATGTGTAGTCTGAATACATTGCCAATAGTCCTATTGGGAAGTGGCCAGGGCATGAGTGACCAAGAGTAAGGCCTCTTGATCCAGAAACAGGTGTAACTGGCACACAATATGAGGCTATGCAAAAGTCCTCCTAGCCATAATTGCCACCTGCTCCTCGAGCAGGAATTGTGAGTCCATGACAACCTCCAGATTATGCAAAGGACCTGTTTGAGCAGTGAAAACTCAGTATCTCAAAACCCAAAGCTGCTCAATCTTGCCAGGGTTCAATTGAAGCCTATTGTGCTCCATCCAGACCTTTACAGCCCCCAATGACATTTCTGTTCCAGATCTGAAATCTGGAAAAGATCCAAATAATTCATTTCATTCGGGATCCTGAATTTAATAAAATGTATTATAAAATTTAATAAATAAAATAAATAAGTCCTCTGAAGCTGTCATATTTTCAGTTATGTTCCTCCATTTTGTTTGGCAGAGGCTGAAGGAATTATTCTGCACATTCCTGCAAAAGGTTTTGAAGGCCCCATTACCCAAGAGAGCTTGTTCCACCCGAAACAGGGCTGTTGTAATTGTATTTTTTAACAACATTTCTATTTTGAAAAGTAATTATTGTGACTCCTAGGGCACACAAGGGCAGCAATAACTGCATCTAAATATTGAAGAATGTTTTTGAAGGTCTTTAGAAATCTTTATTTGTACCATTACACACTTCCACATATATGTGATGTAAAAATCAGACTTCGATAGAATGCTATTCCTTAAATAAAGCAGGACTCTTCATACTACACTTGATTATCATTGCATTGATTGAAATACCTGGCCCTAATTTTCCCTTCAAATGAACTGATAATCCTAGAGGTTTGCATACCGTTTCCCCAACTATGTAGCTTTGATTTATTTTCATCAATGAATAAATGAGCAAGTAAGCAATAGCATTTAGGCTTATAATACTATTTCATAGCACCTTTCAGCACTCTCTTAAATGGTTTACCAGTGTCAGCTTATTGCCCCCAACAATCTAGGTCCTAATTTTACCAACCTCAGAAGGATGGAAGGCTGAGTCAACCTTGAGCTGGTGAGAATCAAACTGCTGGCAGTGGGCAGAGTTAGCCTGCAATACTACATTTTAACCGCTGCACCACCAGGCACCAACATTATCTTTAGATTGTCAAAATGAGACCTACAGAAGGTGATACGGGATGGGAAGGATGGTTTGAGAGCCAGTGGGGACCCTGAGGGTTGGGAAGCAAAGTATGGAGTGCTTCACAAAATGGCCCTACACTAAGTCTCCCAGTGCCTTCCCCACCCAAAGCACCCAGTCTTCCACTTAACAACAACACCAGGGAGAACAAGGATGGGGATTGATAAGCAAGGTGATCACATGGGCTTAATGAGAGTCATGACTTCCAACCACAAGGGACAGGTTCCATTATGACCAAATTGAGGACTGCCTGTATCTAGTTTTTGGACTTGTATGGAGAACAGAAAACATTTTAGGTCATATTAATGCAGAAGTACTGAAAATTCAAATGGATTCCCAAACTCTTAAGCACCATTGTATCTCATTAAAACTTCAACATACATCTGTCAACTTTCCTTAAACAAATATGTCATTTGAATTGTAATCATGTTTTCTTTTTCATCAATTGGTAAGGTTCAAATGTCTATAATAAATGATATGAAATGAGTTACATCTCTGAGCATCTGTGACTTAAAATGCCTTAATTAAAAAAATCTCAACAGAGTATCTATGGGAGGAGGGGGGAAAAGGTCAAGATAGCAGCTGTGACTGCTGACCAAAGCCAACTTTTATTTAATTCAGGGGCTTTGTAAAAAGACTGCACGATCATAGCCATAAAATATGTCATTTAAAACCCACACACAAACCCCTCTGACACCCTTGAATATTAGTCCTTTTCAAAGCTACTGGTAGTATAATTATATTGACCTATGCAGATTTTCAGTCTGTAGAAAATGTTAGGCTCCTCCCATACTACTGTAGTAGGTGCTTACACTACCAGCCAACATAAGGTAAAGGTTTCTCTCGCACACATGTGTAGTAATTCCCTACTATAGGGGGCGGTGCTTATCTCCATTACAAAGCCAAAGAGCCAGCGCTGTCCATGGTCATGTGGCCGGCATGACTAAACACTGAAGGAGCACTGGATGTTGTTACCGTCCCACAAAAGGTGGTCCCTATTTTTCTACTTGCATTTTTATATGCTTTCAAACTGCTAGGTTGACAGAAGCTGGGACAAGTAACGGAAGCTCACTCTGTTACGCGTCGCTAGGTTAGGGAATCAAACCGCGGAACTGCCGATCTTTCTGATAGACAGAAGCCACTGTCCTTAGACCAACAAACATACTACCATACTGTTACAGAAGAGTATTGCGTTGATTGGTAGTGCAAAGACCTACTAGTATGGGAGGAGCCTAATCTCTCTTGACTTCTTGTGATGGAAAAAGTGTATCATAATTAGAAAAGTACTGTGCTGTCATAACATTCTTCAGATGAAGAACAAATGCACAACACTTACAGCATTGTCTAGAAATGCCTGTAATTACATCACATTAAGAGACTGTTTGCAGTCTAATATTGCTTATATGTTGGCAGCTGATATTGTTAAAAGCAGGATAGTTGAAAGGAATACTAGAAAAACATCCTTCAGGATCATTACTGGGAAGTCTCAGGTTGTAAATGATTATTCAATCATTAAGCAAGACAATTCTACATCTGTCAGAAAGGCAGGGTGAAGGTTGTTTTATTAAATAGATCAGTGATGGCGAACCTATGCATGGGTGCCACAGGTGGCACGCGTAACCATTTCTTAGGGCAAGCAAGGCGTTGCCCTGTCAGCTCCAGTGTGCATATGTGCGCTAGCCAGCTGATTTAGGCCTTCTTTTGAGGCTGTTTTTCACCCTCTGGAGGCTTCAGGGAAGCTCCTGAAGCCTCTGGAGGTGGGGGGGGGGGCTTTTTTCACCCTCCCCAGGCGCCTAGAAAGCCTCTGGAGCCTGGGGAGAGTGAAAAAAGCGCGCCAAAAGCAAGGGGTCATGCACATAGCATTATGGGTGTGGCACGCCCACGCACGACCCCCCTGGGCTCCCCCCGCTTTTGGCACGCGAGCCAAAAAAGGTTAACCATCACTGACCAGTGGTGACCAACCTTTCAGACCTCAGGGACCACTAAATTCATAATTTTAAGTCCCGTGGACCACTAATATGGTGTTTTTTTTAAAAGAATGGTGCAATATAAAACATGCAAATAGTTTTTCTGTGGACCACCAAAATTTTCTCGCGGACCACCAGTGGTCCAGTTGGTGACCGCTGATTTAAACTGCTTGAATCCATCCTATTCTACAGACCAACTTTAGACAAAAACAAGTTGCCCTGGAAGAAACTGTTCAAATAACTTCGAGAGGGCTGTCGAACCAGACGGAAGAAGCAAGGTTTATTTCCTCAGCAGTCTCTAGCCCTCATCCCAGCTCGGTGGAAATATGGATTTACAGCACCGCATTAAGGTGAAGCTGCTCGTGGGGATTAACACGGGCAGCATTTTTCATGTGTCGAAAAGTTTAACGCTGCTGCTGTTGGAAACGAAAGTTGTCCTAGAAACTTTGCGGGTTGGTTTTTTTTCTCCAGAATTGCCTGCTCCTTTCCCACTCTCCTTTTCAAGAAATACCCACTTCCAGGTCCTGGTTGCAGGTCCTGACCTCCACCCACCCACCCCCGGCAGCTGGAGGTCAGGGCTCCCGGCTCCCAGAGGAAGGGGGCGCTGTTGGTCGTCGGCGAGATCCGCCGAACTGAAGCTACGAAAGTAGGAGCTGCCTCCGCCGCGTCGGGAGAGCCGGAGTTGCTTCTCAGCAACAGCTGCCGCCGCCGCCACCCCCTCCTCTCTCCCTTTTTCCTCCTCGGGTCTCCGGCGGCCGCCATGTTAGGTCGGGATGATGAACTGGGGCTGCCTTGAAGGGGACCCGACGCCTCGCCGCCCGCCTCCTGGTGCGCGTGTGGAAAGGCGAGCATCCCGGCTCCTCCCTCTCCTTTCGGCCTGGGCTTGCGATACGGCCTCTGGAGGCGACGGGAGGGCTCGCCGTTTCCCTGGGAGTCCCTGGCCGGAGGCTATGGAGCGCTTGTGGCAGGGCTGAGCACGTCGGACCGTAGCTGAGCCCGAGGAGGAGTAACAGGGACGCGGGTCCCGTGTCCCCCCCCCCCCCTCTCCAAGTAGCGAAATTCGCCGCCGGACCAACTCCGCTCGCCCTGAAGCGGAAGCGAGAGCGCCCTCTCCCCTGCGAGGAGGAAGGCAGGGGGGGTTCGGCGGTTTCCCCCGGAGTGACCCACGGACAGCAGGTGAGGAGAGTTTCCAGCGCTTCCTCCTCCTCCTCCCCCAGCCTTTCCCTCTCCGCTCTTGTTGCGCGGTGGCGGCGCCTGGAGAGCGCTAGGCCCCGCGCACGATCCTGCCCACTTCCAACCCCCGCGCCTGCAAGTAGCAGCTTCGGTAAAGCTGCGCGGGAGGGGGGGGGACGTCTCCCTTCTCTCTCCCTCCCAAAAAAAGTTTTTACTGGAAGTTTTCCCTTCCTCTCTACTCGGCGGGGCTTTTCCAGGAGCGATTGCGCGTGCCGTCCTCGCGCGGTGTGGAAAGACTTCAAGGGCTTCCTTTCGGCGTTTCGTCCTCAAAAAAAAAAAAAGCCCTGGGATTCTCTTTCTTCTTCCCCCATTTCCTTTCCGGTGGCCCGTTTGTTTTCTCTTTGCTTGGCTTGTTCCTGAGGCCAGCGGAGGAAAGTGGGGGGGAGAATCGTTGCGACCGACTGTCCCGACAAGTTGTTGCGTTCGGGTGTGTTTGGTTTTTTTTTTTTCCCCCAATCCCCTTTGTTTTCGTTGGAAAGGGAGAGGAGGAAATGGGACACGGGAAGGTTCAGGTATCCATTTCGAATCGCTCCTTGCTCTCCCTTCGTTTTCACTTTTCCTGCTAAGTTGCCGACTAGATGCGTTCGTGCCCCATAAATTGTAAATCGTTCGCAAGTGTGTCTTTTGTGGCTAAGAATACAAAGGTCGTTCCCTCATGGCTTTTGTGGCGTAAATCGTTGTAAGCGGAGCAGGGCTGCAACAAAAGTAGCGTTGCAATCGAGAATAACTGAGCATTGATTTCTTAACTTCGGTCCCAATGTAGATGTAGCTTTTTTGCCAACCAATTAAGTGAGAAACTTGAGCCAGGTTTTAAAACTCATTAAATTTTCATATGAGATTAACAAAAAAAACCACCTTGGACTTCCTTCAAGTCCTGGCCTTTTCCCTTCTGTTGTGGTAAATGGTTTATATTGTACGATAATACAAGGAAAATAGACAATTAGGGAAATACTATACTTTAGATTGGAAAGACAATGTACAATACAACATATACAGGAGTTGCATTGATTTTTGTTGAATTTCTTTATGCCATCTTCTGACACATTTTGATCAATTTCACCTAATTACTATCAAAACAATTTGACAAACTTTACATTTTATTTTTAAAAAAGAAGTAAGCATTTGTCTACCTAGGAAAGTGAATGTGCATTCCATTACATATCCTATGTATATTTAGATTTTAAATTATGGAATTTGGCTTTAGCCTCATTATGGTTAATATATGTATTGGGAATTCATGTACATTTTGTAAGAGAGATAAATTCAAGGAGAGTTCTTTGGGCTTAATAAAACTATCAGTACTTTAGAAGCTGAAATTTGTTTAGAACATCTGTGTTCCTAAAACAGTGTTGTGATACCTTGCTAGGGTACACAATTTACATACAAAAAGTCCACACCCTAGAGGTGTTTCTATTTGGTGTAGGCAATAGTGAGGTGGAGGGTCCTTTTCTCTGACTTGATATAAGGGAATTTCAAGTTAATCCAATTTAAACATTGTAAAGATTTGTTAAAATATGTCTTTTAGTCCAACAATTAATATACTATTCTGAAAAATCACTATTCCGTATGCATTTATATGTGACTTAAGGGCTTCTAAGGGGGAAAAAGCCTAATCTACTGTCAAAATGTAACACAGGATCGGTTTTAAAATAGGTATTTATTAAAAAAGATAGAATTGTTTACAAGTGCTATAAGTCATGTAATTTATATAAATAATTTCACAATTAAAACTTTCTAATCAACTGGGAAGTTGGGTGTGGTATTTTAAACTAGTTGACCACTATATACTTCTGACAATAATCTTGTGAGGTGAAATATATAATGTCAAAATTTCTTCAGTTGATGCACTGATTTGGACAGTATGAATTATTTAGAATTTTAGCCTGTTAAAGAACAATCAAATCTTACACCTGGATTGCTACCAATGATAGCAGCTAACAAGCAAAATTTCCACCCTTAGCTGGTTTTGTGTTAAGGTGTGAATCAGAACTTCTAATTCTCCTTGCAAATCAGAATCATAAGTCAAGAATATGATTGTTTGTTTTTGCTAAACCAGAATATAACTCACTGCATTATCCAATCCAGACCAGTTCTGTTGTATAAATAAAGCATAGGTCAAAGAGAATGTACAAAGTATATATTAAGCCTCTTTGCATGATGTCAGGAGAACATGATCTAAAGAAGGCAGGAGGAATTTAGCCTCAAACCAGTTCTGTTTGGAGCCACATTGAATTCAATTAAGGTTCATTGTTTGGGATGCTAACTACTTTTCAAGTTCATGTGACCTGCTTAGTTCCAGTGTGTGTCATGTGAACAAGGCCAGTGTTTTCCCAGTTGTTATAACAATTACAATTTTATATCACTATTTTGATAAAAGAACATTGTAAGAACAATGAATTTTAAGTCTTCATTTCTTGTATAAATTCCAAACTTTTAGACATCTTGGAAAGTTTTCATTGTTTCTTATATTCTATAATGACATAACACTTTTTAAAAGTCTCTCATTTAAAAGCAAGGCAGAAGAAACAAGCAGTACTTTTGAAGTTTGGTAAGCATCCTAGGCTGAGTTATTGCTTAAGAATCACTGACACAGCAGAGGAATTTTAATACTGTTATAGATTGGAGAATCTATACTGGCTAAGTGCATGTATTTGAAAGCATTTCCATTTATTTTAATGCAACATCTAATAAACTCCCCAACATAAAAATATTAAACCTCAGATTTTATCTATTTATTCCTTTCATTTGTGCCTTGTTTAACCATTTGTTTAACCATTTCATCATTTTGTTTTAATGTATGGAGTCCTTTGTTTAATCTGAAAAATATTTGAGTTGACTAAAGTGCTTCAACCTTGCTGTATATTTCTGGCAATATGTTGTCTTGGAAACACAGCTCCTACCTACTCTCATTTTATCTGAGAATTTACATGATTTGGTACTTGCATCGATAATTCTAGGTATGCAATGACAAATATGATCTGTTATGTTCCAAACCAGCAACATTTAGTTAGCTACATTTGAATAATCTACATTTGAATAATCTATTCTCACCTGTAATTAATTCTCTAGCCCATATTTTCCTTGAAAAAATATTTTTTCCTTTTTCCTTTGGACATTCCTATAGATTCTGAGATAGGACTGCCACAATTTCCCCTACAGGTGAATCCATAATCAGAATTAGGTTTCCTAGAAATATGCCTAATTTCTCAGCATCTTGATGGTATCAGTAGCCTGTCAGTCAGGTTATTTTTCAGCTTCTGGTCTTAGGGCCATGGCATATCATGAAGTCCTTGAATCACAGCATATTCTGTTCCTGGCCTTTCTTAGCTTGCACACACCTCACACCCTCTTTCCCTAGCCTCCCTGAGCTCACACACATTGCAGCATTCCCAGAAATCAGACGCCAAGTCTCCCAGGGCCTCCCCCATTCCCCACAGCACCCCTGTGCTTCTTACCTGGAGCTCCCTCCACTTAAGAACCCATGTGTCTGGAGTTAGAGTGGCAACCAGGATTGCAGTTAATAAGTGATACGGTGATGTGACCTCACACTTTACAACCAAATCACGTAGTAATGAAAATTCCAGTTCCAATTACGCTAATAAACCAAGAATTACCTTTTCCCTTGATAAATGAAATTTCTGAAGATAGAACTGTTTCACCTGAATTAAAAATACATATTGATCACTCCCTCTCCAGTTAGCAGGTCAAAGCAATAGGCTTATAAATCTAATAAGTAATCCAATGTGTCAGTCATATGGCCAGCCACAGCCAACATAAAAGCTGCTG
This sequence comes from Rhabdophis nuchalis, assembly GCA_039707465.1. Taxonomy (NCBI): domain Eukaryota; kingdom Metazoa; phylum Chordata; class Lepidosauria; order Squamata; family Natricidae; genus Rhabdophis; species Rhabdophis nuchalis. The sequence continues at coordinate 171,255,390 of CM077645.1, forward strand.
CATGATTAAGTTTTAAAAGGGAAGTATGGCATAAAGTCAAAGGCAGTATTTATAATAGATGTCCCAAAGGTGCTTTTTCAAAAGGCAACTGGACGTTGTTTTTCCTTGACATTTTGCTTCTCATCCAGGAAGCTTCTTCAGTTCTGACTCAGAATTCCTGGATGAGAAGTAAAATGTCTTCTAGGAAAAATAAAGTCCAGTTGCCTTTTGAAAAAGCACCTTTGGGACAACCATGACCTGGATGACTGAGAATCTTCATAGACAGTTATATAGAGCTGTGGCAACAGTACCGACCCTCTTAAATCATAGTATGGTATGTTAATGCACCCATGCCAGTTAAACATAGATTAAATCTATTGAGTGTAGTGGTAGGAAAACATCCCATTCACTGACGCATACAATAGAATCCTCTATTTTATATCATTTCATGGCACATAATAAAATCACCAAAGGGGCGAGAGGAATTTTTGCACAGACAGATTTAAATCTTCTTATGCCACTTCATTGTACAACTTCTCATATTTGTCATTTTACCTAGTGTAAACAGATGGGCTCCATCAGGAGCCAGGTTGAGGAGAATAGAAACCTTTTGCCAACCAGGAACACAGCAACTGGAAGAAACAATAAAGAAATAATAACTGCCCTTGCACAGTAATTCCTATTAACTCATTATACAAATTTAGTGATCATGAAAGCAGTCCCAATTCATTTTTGCATACCTGGCCAAGTGCAATTATGACAGAATCAAAAGAGAGGAAGTTGGCAAAAGTCAAGCCTGTAGTATGGAGAAACTCCATATATATTGACCCAAGTGGAAGAATGTCACTGAACTTTTACTATCCTTCTGATCATCACTGAAAACTCCCACAATTTAATAGCAGGACTCTTGTTATACCTGTTAATTAAGATGCCCTGTCCTATGCTACAGAAGAGGACTTTAATGCAGAAAAATCTTATGCCAATTAGAGAGGTGAATCAACCACACATATTATTTGAAGATGTGATGTTCCAGTCAACCAATCAGATGTTTATGGGCTAACCAGTTTCCAGTAAACTGTAACTTGAATTCCATCTCTATGTTCTCTGACCAGACCAGTGATTACAAATTCAGAGTCCTGATAACAGAAGAGTTCATCAGGGTTAAATTTAAGCTGTCTAAAACATGAATAGATTTTACTAAACGGTATTAGAGAAAATAAAAGCAGTATGTTCTTTGCCTGTACATGACTGACAGGAACTAGCAAATGAGTTATGGTGCCCCATAGTTTAATGCTCCTATGCCACTTATTACAATTAACTCTCATGGAAAAAGCCTCCTTGGAGGAACAGTTAAAAATGCTCTGGTTACTACTGCTGGTCATACAATGGACTTTGTAATTTACATGAAAAAAAGATGGGGACTTCCGGTTCCGGCTCCTGCGGTGACGAGCGAGCCTAGCGCTCGCTCGCCGTTTTGTTGCTTCTTCTGCCCCCCCACGGGGGCGAGACGCCCCTTTTTGGGGGGTCTCCCGTAGGGCCGGCTCGGCAGGGACGCCCCCCCTCACGGCGGTGGGGGAGGCGACCCTTTTGCCGCGGCCTAGGTGAAGGAGAACATGCTGCGGGGGGTTCTCCCTTCGCCAACGGCTGTCGGCGCCATTCACTTTAATGAAGAGGGCTGAGCGGAAGAGATCGGAAGGTCTGCCGAGGCTTCAGCTGCGAGGGAGAGTGAGTTTTAAAAAAGACTTTTTTTCCTTGCTGCCAGCCAGGCTGAATGGACTGGGAGGGGGGTGTTTGTTTTCAAAAAAAAACCCTCGGACTTAAGCGGCACTTAAAAATGGCTTCTCTGGAAGAGAAAGCGGAAATCTTAAATCCGGACTGTCTTTAACAAGGGAAAGTGGAATGCGGCTACTTGCAACATTGTTTCTAGGTCTGGCTGGTTAAAAAAAAAATTATTTTACTACTCTCTCCTCTGGGCTCTGAGATGGGCGGTGAAAAGTGGCTTCTCTTTGTCCCTGCCTGACTATTTTAACTATGGAAAATTCCCAGCGTCTCTTTATAAGTGGGACTCTCTCTGGATATTAATGAAGAATTTTTTTCTGTTGGATTTGTGGTTCCTTTCTGGATTACCTTCGTTATTATAACTATTGAGTTGGAAAATTGGCTCTCTCTTGGTTTCTGAATTTTACAACGTTCCAACCTTGATCTGAACTTTTGGCTCCCGGTTAGTCTCACCAACCCCACCCTGAAAACGCCATTTTGGTGGCACTGACTTTAACAGTTAATCATGGCTCAAGAAACAGCACTGGCAAGTTTAGAACAACGGATGGCTTCTCTTGAAACTGTTATACAAACTTTGGTAAACGAAATTCAGGCCCAGAGGGCTGAAAACATCAATTTCAAGAAGGAGCTATTGGACATAAGGAAGCAAACGCTGGAAATTACACAGAAGACTGAAGAATTGGAAGGGGGGTTGGTGGGGGTTAAGGGAGAGATTAAAAATGTTACTAAAGAGGTTGAGGAAACAAGTGGGCATGTGTCTAGGATTGATATGGAAAGAATGACATATTTTTTGAGATTTCAGAATGTTTTTGAGCAACCTGGTGAATGCCTCCCTGATCTTATGAGCACAATTTTAGCAGACTATTTACAAAAACCTAAGGATGAGATCAGGGGGGACATTGACCTAGCCTATAGAATTAACTCAGCATATGCCAGGATAAATGAAGTGCCTAGAGAGATACATGTGAAATTTGTTAGAAGGTCAACCAGAGAGGAAATTTTGAAGGCGCAGAGAGGGAACCCCTTAATTTACCAACAAAAAACGGTCACTATCTTGAAGCAGATTCCTAGAAAGATTCGAGAAGCAAGACGGAAATTTTCCTTCTTGTCTAAAATTTTATTTGATCATGGGATTTGGTTCAAGTGGGTGACACCCGAAGGGATGCTGGTGTTCTGGGAAGGAGGAAGAGTGAGGATTAAAACAGTTGTTGAGGCAGAAGCCTTTCTTAAAAAACATTCCTCTATCCTGGGGGAAGATCCAGGGGGGACAGAGGGGGCCACGGCCCCGCCCGCTCGGGGCCAGGGAGGAGAAAAAGAAGATACAATAGCCAAGAGACTTAGATCTAAAAAATAACTTTGCCTTGATTTTCCTGAACAACTTTGCATAATATTTTCTGGATTTTTTGTAAATGTCTGACAGCATGGAATTGAGAATTTAGGTATATGTACTTGCTTTTACCTTGTAGTGTTATGAAAAATGTTTTTTTTTTGTTATTTTTTTAGTGTGTATTTTGAGGTCTCGGAAGGGCCGACGACTCTGACGTGAATGCTCTCAAAATTTCTTTGTATCCCTTACCCTACCCTATAGAAAAAATGTAAAACCAATAAAACTTTTTCAATATAAAAAAAAAAAAGATGGGAAAGTTTTGTTATTTGCATTTAAAAAATATATAAATAGTTGCATACTGTATTTAAATATTGTCTGAAACAGTATAGGGCCGTGATGGCGAACATATTTTCTGGCACCCGAGCCATCAGCTCCAGCACACGTGTGTGCCAGCCAGTTGATTTTCGGCCTTCCAGAGGGCCGGGGGAGGCCGTTTTCATCCTCCCCAGGCTTCAGGAAAGCCTCCAGAGTCTGGGGAGGGCAAAAACACCTACCGGAAGTTCTTTTCTGGAGCCTGAGGAGGGTGAAAATGACCTCTCCCAGCCCCCTGGAGAAAATACCAAGCTCAGCTTGGAGGCGGACAGTGTGGCACGTGTGTGTGTTGGAGTGTGTGGGAGGTCGCGCACATATGTGCATGTGAGGGGCTCTTTGATTAATGAGTGCTGGCATACATGCGCGCTATTATGCATGCACCCTCACATTTTTGGCACCCAACAACAAAAAGGTTCGCCATCACTGGTATAGGGTTTCCTGCTTAGGCAGGGGTTTGGACTAGAAGACCTCCAACTCTGCGATTGTATTGTATTGTAAACTAGCTATACCCGGCCACGCGTTGCTGTGGCCCAGTGTGGTTAAATGGCCAACCAATCTGTGTGTAGATCTACACCTGCACACATACACACAACCACCGTATAACCCCCAATATACCTACCTACTGTATTTCTACCTCTCTCTATTCCTCTACCTACCTACCTACCTACCTACTGTATTTCTCCCCATCTATCTATCCCTCTCCCTACCTACCTACTGTATTTCTCCCTAATCTATCCCCCTACCTACCTACCTAACCTACCTACTGTATTTCTCCCTCTCTGTCTATCCCTCTACTTACTACCTACTGTATTTCTTCCTTTCTCCCTCTATCTACCTACCTACTGTAATTCTCCCTCTCTATCTATCCCCTTACCTACCTACCTATCTACTGTATTTCTTCCTTTATCCCTCTACCTACCTACCTACCTACCTACCTACTGTATTTCTCCCTCCCTATCTATCACCCTACCTACCTACTGTGTTTCTCCCTCCCTATCTATTCCCCTATCTATCTACCTACTGTAATACAATAATACAATAGCAGAGTTGTAAGGGACCTTGGAGGTCATCTAGTCCAACTCCCTGCATAGGCAGGAAGCCCTATACCATTTCAGACCAATGCCTATCCAACATCTTCTTAAAGACTTCCAGTGTTGGAGCATTTACAACTTCTGGAGGCAAGCTGTTCCACTTGTTAATTGTTCTAACTGTCAGGAAATTTCTCCTCAGTTCTAAGTTGCTTCTCTCCTTGATTAGTTTCCACCCATTGCTTCTTGTTCTGCCCTCTGGTGCTTTGGAGAATAGCTTGGCTCCCTCTTCTTTGTGGCAACCCCTGAGATATTGGAACACTGCTATCATGTCTCCCCTAGTCCTTTTTTTTAAATTAAACTGTATTTCTCCCTCCCTCTCTCTCTATGGGCCACCTGGGAGTTTCCTATCTCAGTGCCTTGTTTTGGCCCTAAGAGGCCTCCATACGTTGCTGAGGAAATGACTGTTGGAAAGCAGATGGATGGGCGGAGCTACAGGGAAGTGAAAACCTATTTTACATTTTTATTTATATAGACTAGAAATCAAAATATTTATTTCTTAGTTCAGGATTAAGAGTGGTTTTGCTTTGGTGCTCTTTTATACCTTACCCCTTATGCAGTGATTGCCTCTTTCCCTCCAAAAAGTTGACATTTTTGTGTGTATACATAGTACAATATTCTCAGATTGTGCCAATGCAAGAGAGATTAGATTATAAGTATTCAGTCAGTTATAAGACAGATGGACTAAGTTTCTTGGCATTTTCCTTTATTTTTCTGTTCCACATAAACTCCATAATTACAAGCAGCCATTCAAGTGTTCATCTGGTTATGTCATCTTCAGATCAGGAAAGTGTCACCCATTCAATCTCTACATAGAAACATTTAAAATGCCAATCTCTTTTAAAGATTTTGCCAATGTAGGATGAATCTTCATGCCCTCTCACTTGAGTCAATTTGTTGAGTGAATGTTTCAGAAATTATAAACAGGACATTATTCTGGATCAGGTATAGGATGTACATTCATTAGCTCCTGCTGAACAGAGATGATCTATCATGCTCTCATTACAGTTTCTAAATGTTTACCAAATATTTCTGTGAACAACTCCAGTGTATTTACACCACATGATCCACATTTCATATCTGTTAATAGCAACTTAGCCTTTCTTGAGCTTCTGTTTATTGGCACTACATATTCTAGAATATTTTTAATATCTCCCAATTTATTAGGAAGACTGGATGTCAACAATCCCGATTAACTCTAAACTAGCTAATGTTTTTGTATAGAACTTAAGTGGGATTTTATAATGTGGTAGTCATATTAGCTGCAGCAAAAATAAATAAAGAAAAATCCACAAGAATTTTGGGGAAATTTCTACAGTTTTACACATTTACTATTATATTTGATTTTTTTGTCTTCTGACTCTTTCATCAGTAATAACTTCAATGATAGAATATAATATCCTTCTGTTGTCATGTATAATTAGATACTCGTGGTAGTTTTTCATATATTTTTTTAAACTGTTGCAGTTCACATAAGAAACATGATTAAGTTTAATTGTCATAGAAATGTATCCTGTGTGGCAAAACAGCAAATCTGTTCAGTACAGGAAAAACTACAGCTAGTAACTAGCTGTTACTTGGGATTTAAAGCACTGCAACACTGTGTTGGTATGAGCAATACTGAAGATATATGAACCCTTTAGAAATTCAAATTAGTGATGTAAGACAGAAAAATGTTTGAAATGTCTAATATTGCTGTTTTCTTGAATCAGTGTATCAGTAAAAAAGGCAACAAAACAACCAAACTTTAATTGCCGTGGTGGTGGTGGTGGTGGTGGTGATGGTGATGTTGATGGTGATGATGATGATGATGATGATGATGATGATGATGATGATGATGTCATCCATTCAGTTGGTCCGACTCTTGGTGATTTTATGGGTCAGGTCTCTCCACATCTTCTGATCTTGCACTATTTCTTTGAGTTTTTCTATGTTCTATCTGTTGTCAGCGTTGATAGTGTCCAGCCACTTGTTCTTTGATGGCCTGGTTTCCTTTTACCACTAATTTTTCTAAACATAATTGCTTTTTCCAGTGAATTCCCCCACCTGATATGGCCAAAGTAAGTGAGAGACAGTTTTGTGATTTTGCCTTCTAGTGACATTTCTGATGTTATGCACTCCAGTACTTAGTTTAGTTTAGTTTAGTTTATTGGTTTTTTACACTGCCCTACTCCCGAAGGACTCAGGGCGGTGTACAGCCAAAATAAAAACAAATATATAAAAGTTAAAAGAAAGCTTTTAAAAGACATAATTAAAATATTGGCAGAAACGTGGGAAAAACCCAAACTAACCCTGATTAAAATAAAAAATAAAAATTTAAAACTTGCTTGTTAGTCACCTTTGCTATCCAATTTGCATAGCAATTATTAAAACAAAAATATCCTATTTATTTATTCATTACATTTATATCTCACTTTTTTCTTCAGGACCTCAAAGAAGCTTACATGAGGATTATTTTTCAATTTTTTAATCATCACAATCCTGTGAGTTATGTTTGGCTGAGAAAAAATAACTAAAATACCAGTGTCATGATATTTTAAATTGCTAGGGCAATTAAAATTCATGATGTAAGTATCTTTCAATCCTAAAATCTGATTTAAGCCACATTAAAAATGACTTAGTTCAGTGCAGGAGCATGTAATCACTTTCATCTAATACATTTACTTGGCTTTTGAGTAAGTTATTAAGGATTACATTCAAATAACTAATGTGGGTAGGGCAAGGGCAAAAATTAAATTTATTTAATTCAGTGTAAATTTATAATTAAAATTAATTCAAATAAAGCACTTAATAGGGTTATTCCATTGAATAGTTTTCTGTCACACTATATATAATTAGTCAACAACTGTGCATCTCAGCTCTCAATAATCAGTTTAATTCAGGGTTGACTGCAATGTAGAATAAAACTTTTATAAACTCTTTATTCAATAGAGGCAATAGATTCTTACTCAATAATCACCAGGTTCTTTTGAATTTAAAGATGACTTTTCCAGAAATGGATCGTGCAACTATTTCCTTCAATATATTAGATATATTTGCATAGTGTATATGGTGCCTGTGTGAAGTGAAATTCTTAATGAAGAGCTATCTAATTTACCAGTATTATATATTATATCTTGTGTGTCTTTAAAGTTGCATATTTCTTATAAACATGTTGAATAAATCATAAATTCTATAGGAATTAATCTACTTGCATTGTGAGTAACCCCATTTAATTCTGTGGAATTTATTTCTGAGTTGATGTGCATTGTATTGCACTATTGCTAAAGTATTAGAATCTTTAACAATCCACAATTTTGTAAATAGTTGTTTATAATTGGTAATAATGCAAAATACTCTTCATTTAAAAAAAACAGGCAAAAGGGAAACTGAAGATACAGTATTTAATTAGTGCATTTTTAAAATAAAATATACCCATGTTTGGTTTTGTTTTCAAATATGACTTAAGCCATAAGGCCACCAAACCTTTAGTCTCTTCCGGAAACATTCTCTATTAACTTAGCTTCATTTAAATAGAGCCCAACTGTGTTTTTTAGAAAATCTTGCTGCAATTTCTTTGTGACTGAAGCACATTGTCAGTCAACTCAGTATTCCCCATGCCAACTAACAGTCCTTAATAGAGCAATTCAGCTCAATGAATAGTTCTTAGACTTTAAGGACACAATTGGTTAGCAGAAAGAGTGCCAAATTGATTTAACTTTGCTTGAGTGTGAAAGAAGTTGTAAAAAGACATTGTCAACTGGTGTTTGGCATAGTTTTGGCCTGTTCTAATTTGATAAATACCCCTATTTAACCAAATATGAATAGAATAATTTCATTACATTATGTTTACATCTTTTAAAATTGTGGTGGTTTTTAAAAAAAAAAAAAATTTAATCCATTCTCCTTCAGAAATGATTTCTGCATTTAAGCCATTACATGTGTCTCACCAGTTGTTCACATGAAGTATATGAATAGTACTGGGATGTGATTAGACATGGTAACTGAGCTAAACATTGAAGCTCTCATGTCTTGCCTGTCCACCCTTTGTCAAATAGCAGTGTTGCTTTTTAATAGTATTAAAATAACAGACCATTACTAGGTTTTTTTTAATTACACCAAGCCAAGTACAGCAGAGAAAAGATAATGTTTTATTACATTGATATAATTCTCTATACTGAATCCAGAATGGAAAACGAAAAACCACAAAGCCAAATCTGCCTATCAGAGTCTGCCAATCAAAGATGAAAATACTATGTTTTACTTTTCTTAATGTGCATGACAGAGTTGACTTTTCTATATCTGCTTTTTAGTTGGGAAAGGAAGTGACAGACCATTAAAGGAAACCGCCTGTGTTCCTGTATATAACTTACTGTGGTTGTCATTTGCTTTTCATTTGCTTTCCCGGTACATGGGAGATCATAAAACAAGAGGAAAGGCTGAAATGCTGACATGCAGAAGGGAAGAATGAACGCTACAGGATAGGAAGTGGGAATATTATAAATGGAAGAATCCTTTTTTCTTTTTATATTTCCTGTTCACATTCTTTGCAAATTGTCATTGTTTGTATTCTAATACTAACCCCTAAAGTTAGTAAGTTTATTGTTCCTGGGGGTTTTTTTAAAGTCATTGTTTAAGGACAGAAAGCAGAAAAAGTTCATTTCATACAATTCAGGCAAAGATAAGCATTTGTGATCGAAAACTTTTGTACTTGCTGTATATTAATTCTCATTCAATTCAGTAGAATTTACCTTCAAGGATAAGTGCAATTTATGTTTCCATTAACTTTTAGTGAGAGGATTAAGCATGTGCTTTGTAACAATTGTTATACTAATTGAGTTGTGTCACTAACCTGTATCTACTTTCCAAATTGTAACTATGTACGTTTTCAAAATTATTCCTGACGGTTTATAAGGAGAAGTAATACCTGTGTATAGAAATGTTTAAACTATGGACTGGCAAGGAATTCTACTCTAGCGAAAGATTCACAGTAAATTGTCAAGTTTTAAAACATATTCTAAAAATAAATGTGAATAAAATATTTTTATGTGCCCTGTGGTTTGAATATTTGAAGACATTTTCATCTTTGTCTTGCTATTGCACTTATTGTCAAGGAAAGCATTACATTATAACATGTCAGTTTCTTCCAGAGAAACAACAAGAATGTTGCCCCCAAAATATTGAAAGTGTCTACAGCTTTGGAAAAACTTAAAACAGAAAATAGTTAAATGTTCCAATCAAATGTAATGTGCAAATGTTGCTGAAATATTTGCTTGTGGAGTTTTGATGATATCATAGATTAAATCCTGCTGCCAAATTCTAAAGATCCCCAGACTGACCTGTTCTGACTACAGAATTGTGTTGTATCTATTGATAACTATATTTATACTGCATAGCAACAAGCTATTATAAACAGAAGTGGATGCATAACAATATAATTGAAACTGTTCTCTTTTGGACCAAATAAATGTATTTGGATATCATAGATTGCTCATAATTAAATCAAAAAAATAAATGAAGGCCATAACTGTTTTTAACAGAGACTGCCTTTTGGATGGCCAAGATAAATAATTTTATTCATGGCTGATACTTTATTTAGGCCAGTGGTTCCCAATGTGGGGCCCACGTCCCACAGGTGGAAAATTTGATTTTTGATGAGGGCAATTTGAACCTTCTTTAAACCAAGTTAATGTCCTTTTAGGCTTCCTCCGCATGAGTAGAGTTCACTTTCTGAGTAAAGAAAGAATTATATGTCACGGGAGCGGGTGGCGGCAGGATTTTAGACATGCTTAGGTGGGGCATGGCCAAAAACAGGTTGGGAACCACTGATCTAGATGCAAACAGGATTATGTGGATATCTGAATTGTGAAGTGATTTAAAAATGGAGTGGCAGCAGCTGAAGCCTCAACGGTGATCAGTTTCATGACACGTGGTAATCCCTGGGTTGAGGAATATCTGGAAGCAGTGCCCTGATGGTTGTGATGCTCACTCAAATGGTGATGGCAGCAGTGGGTCTCAAGTCTGATTCCCAATCTTCACCTGAACAGTGGTGGTGATGGTGACCCAGGAGACAGTACTTAGTGGGAGCAAGAGTGAATTCTCTCGTGGACTGGCTACATTGAACAGCTGTCATGAGACTTTCTTACGGTGGTACTGAGTCTCTTACACCCTTCAAGTAGATTCAGAGGGAATGTAGTGCGTGTTGTCAATGTAAAATGAAATTAGAGATGATCTTGGGGAAGGTATGAAAGAACAATTAATGAGTGATTTGTAGCAACATTACACAGAGATTGAAGCAAACTTGAGAAAGAAACTCAAAATTAACTCTCTGACTTGATTTGGTTTGGTACAAAAAGGGACAGAGAAACTTGGGCAGGATTTCATGGCAGTGTTTAATGTATCCTTAAGAAAATTGGTGGTTCCTCTGACTTTTAGAAGCAATGATCTATCCCAATGATGGCGAACCTTTTTTGGCTCATGTGCCACAAGTGGGGGGAGCGCAGGGGGGTCATGCACGGGTGTGCCGAACCCATAATAAAATGTGCAACCCCCCCCCCCCAGTGCACATGCTCACACTACAAGCGCTCCCCCCCCATTTTTTGCATGCTTCTTTCGCCCTCCGCAGGCTCCAGAGGCTTTATAGGAGGCTCCAGAGGCTTTATAGGAGGCTTCAGGGACCTTCAGGGGGCTTCCCTGAAGCTTCTGGAGGGCAAAAAGAAGACCTGACGAGCAAACCAGAAGTGACTTCCCTGAAGGCTCCGGAGCACTTAAAACGACGCTCCGAGCCAACCGGAAGTCACGAACAATGGCTTTAAAAAAGGGTGAACTCATCTGGCCAGTGCAGCACCTCGCATGCCCTGACAAATGGCTCCGTGTACGACCTATGGCATGCGTGCTATAGGTTCACCATCCTGGGTCTATCCCCTCAAGAAATCATCCCTGAAGCCAACAGTGCTGGACAATGTACAATAGCTTCCAATTTTTCTTCTAGGGAAAGTGATTGATAAGATGGTTGCTTTGCAGATACACAGGATTCTGGAGAAAATGTTAGCTGGGCCCTAGTACATGAATGGCATAGAATCATGTTACATTTGTTGATAGCCACTGTTGCAACTGGACGGGAGTGGTGCATCCATTCTGATCTTCCTTGATTGCTCAACAGGTTTTTATACTATCATTCATGGTATCATTTTGTATTGGCTTCAGAGTTAGGTGTGAAATGGTTCTCCATACCTTTGTGTTGATTCCAGTCAGTGTAGATAGAAGGAAAGGTGTCTAGCCATAGATCCCTCTTTCATGAATCTCTTTAGAGTTCTATATCCTCTCCTTTCCTGTTTAACATCTACAAGAAACCACTAAGTTAGGTCACCACCTCAGGATTAAAAATAATTCATTCACTATTGATATTTAGAAATGCATCTCTATCTCTGAGCCAATCAAGCTGTTAAGACAATTTCTTGGTGTCTGGAGGCTATGGTAGTTTGGATTAGCAACAACACTTAGACTTATATACTGCTTTACAGCCCTCTCTAAGTAGTTTACAAAGTCAGCATATTGCCCCCAACAATCTGGCTCCTCATTTTACCCACCTCGGAAGGATGGAAGGCGAAGTTAAACTTGAGCTTGGTGAAATTCAAATTGCCATGTTGGAAGCAGCTGGCAGGCAGCAGAAGTAGCCTACAGTACTGCACTCTAACCACTGCACCACAGTGGTTCATTAAGAAGAATAAACTTTGGTTTAACCTTGTCAAGACTGTGGCTGATGGATATGGGAGTCCCTTGATCTGGAGACTTCCATTTTTAGTTCTGCATGGATTGCACTCCCCAGATAGATGCTGTTTGAGGATCCTCTTCAACTCTCTGCACTGTTTAAAATCAGGTGGCATCAATGGCCAAGAAAGCTTGTACAAATCCATTAGTGCACATCAGTTGTGAATATTCTTTATTAATTTATTAATTATTATTTATTAATTTAATTTGTATACCGCCCTCTCTCCCGTTGGGACTCAGGGCGGTGCACAGGGATAATAAAAGATAAAATACATATAAATATAATCAATAGATAAATTTAAAATTAAATTAAATTAATTTAACCCATGCTAAAATATTAAGAAACCCTATAAAAACGATGGTAAAAACAAACTATGCCAGGCCGGCCACATGAAAAAAAGTAGGTCTTTAATGCTTGGATCAGGAAGATCTGTTCACACCCACTGATTCCTTGGTTAGGTTCTGCTTGAACTACACTTACAACTTTTCATTTAGTGATTATTCAAAATTACAACAACACAGAAGTAATTTAGTTATGACCAGTTTTCACACTTATCATTATTTCAGCATTCCCATGGTTATGTGATCAAAATGCAGGCACTTGACAATGACAGTTGCATTGTCCCAGGGTCATGGGATCACCATTTGAAATCTGCCCAGTGTCTTCCGACAAACAGATTTATTTAGCATATGGCATACAAGGCCAGGGAGGTTACGGTGTTATACACATGATAGACCTCCTGGCAGCAGACAGTCACTAGTCCGTTCATTGCACCACTGCACCACTTCACACCAACTGTCCTGCAGCATTCTCAGAGGAAGTTGACTTATCCAGGGCTCTCCTCCACTGCTCCTCTGCCGATGCACCCTGGCAGATCCAGCATTGGTTCCAGCTCCCCACACAGAATGCAGCCTGCAGTTTCCCACTATTGAAATGGCATACATATCTTATCTACCTGCAAATAATGATTTTGAATTGCTAGGTGGGGCAGGAGCTAGAACCAAGTGACGGGAGCTCACCCTGTTCCAGGAAGCTGGACTCAGACTACCAGAATTCTGGCAATTGCTAGACACATCCAGCATCATTAAGATCTGTGCCACCACGTCCCCTCCTATAACCAAAGTCAATGGGGGAAGCCAAATTTGTCTAATGACCACATGATTCATTAACTGCAGTGATCCACTTAACTGTGATAAAACTATCATAAAATGGGATAAGTCAACTCACTTAATTACTGCCTTAATTAGAAATGGAAATTTTGGTCTCAATTGTAGTTGTATGTAGAGAACTACCTATATTGCAATGGGCCCTATATGGTTTGCCCTTGAAGACTATCTAAAGTTACAGTTGGTCCAGATGCAGTATTATGTGCAGTGATGAGTATGCTACACCATCAACACCATTATGTTGCAAGCTGTGCTAGCTCACTATAGGCTTTGGGGTGCAATTCACGGTGCTGATTATCAATTAACACCATTACTCTGTAAAGCTGCATTGGCTCATTATAGATTTCTGAGTATAATTCAGGGTGCTGATTACCAATTAACACTATTACTTTGAAAGCTGCACTGGCTCACTGGACGAGTCTAGGTACAATTCAGGGTGCTGATTACCACTTTATTGTTCCTAACTCTTGCTCAAGAGTGAGCATGCTTCAAGTCCACTCTAAGAATTGGGTCATCTACTAACATGCGGGAAACCTATCTTTTTGATTACAGCACCAACCCTTTGAAACAGCAAACCCCCTGTGGTTTAGTTTCATTCAATATTTTGTGGTTTTTATATTCTTCAAAGGGTTTTTCAATGTTTTAATCTTATGTTAGCTATCAGTCATAATTTATAAGTTTATAAGTTGATGATCATGCAGATTGTACTAATGTGCATATGTGTAGGAATGTGTGTGTGTGTGTGTGTGCGTGTGTGTGTGTAGCTGATCAGGATGAGAACCTGTGGCCTAGTAGCAATTACAACTGCCTTACATTTAAAACAGCCCAGGCTCGAATCCCAGTAAGGGTATGGCTAGCTGATGAGAGCTAAATAGCTTGAAATAGATCTATACTAGTCTTCCTTTATTTATTTATCAGCACAAAAACGTATCACACACACACACATACACACACACATATGTTTTCGTAGATACACACACACACACACACACACACACACACACACTTGTGTCACAACGCCCTGTTAGGCCCGAATTAAGGGAGGAAGCATACTGCTCTTCTTTTCTGCCTTTTGGCTCATCACCAGAGACCATCTAGACAGAAAGCCATGAGTTTCATTATGTAATTTTTTAATGTGTGTGTTACGTTTTTGAGCTGATCAATAAATAAGTCAGGGAGACTAGTATAGATCTATTTCGAGCTTTTTAGCTCTCATCAGCTAGTCATACCCTTACTGGGATTTGAACCAGGGCTGTATTACATGTTAGGCATAGCCTTAGCCACTTAAGCCACCAGGTTCTTTTCCTGATCAGCTGAGACAGGAGGATAAGTATATACTTGTGTCACAACACCCTGTTAAGCCCCAATTAAGGGAGGAAGCATACTGCTCTCCTTTTCTGCCTTTCGGCTCATCACCAGAGACCATCTGTCCTAGTCTCCCTGACTTATTTATTGATTAGCTCAAAAACGTAACACACACACACACACACATACATACATACGCACACACATACATACATACATACATACATACATACATACATACGTTACATTTTTGAGCTGATCAATAAATAAGTCAGGGAGACTACTATAGATCTATTTCGAGTTTTTTAGCTCTCATCAGCTAGTCATACCCTTACTGGGATTCGAACCGGAGCTGTATTAACTGTTAGGCAAATGCCTTACCACTTGAGCCACCAGGTTCTCTTCCTGCTCAGCTGAGACAGGAGGATAAGTATATACTTTGTTCCACAACACCCTGTTAGGCCCCAATTAAGGGAGGAGACATACTGTTTCCTTTTCTGCCTTTCGGCTCATCACCAGAGGCCATCTAGACAGAAAGCCATGAGTTCTGTTGTGTAATTTTTTATATGTATGTTAGGTTTTTGAGCTGATCAATAAATAAGTCAGGGAGAGTAGTATAGATCTATTTCGAGCTTTTTAGCTCTCATCAGCTAGCCATACCCTTACTGGGATTCGAAGTAAGGGTATGGCTAGCTGATGAGAGCCAAAAAGCTCGAAATGGATCTATCCTAGTCTCCCTTATTTATTTATTGATCAGCTCAAAAACCTAACACACACACACACACACACATACACATACATACATATATATATACATACATACGCACACGCACACAACGCACAGGCACATACATCACACACACACTACTGCAATTTGCATGAAGTTTGGGGGGCAAGTTTGAGGGCAATATTTCTTCTAAAAACTTTCAATTTGATAGAATTAAAATGTGTATCGTTTGCTTTCTAAGAAACGTAACAGTACTTGGCTTCTGATGTATTCTTGTTTTGAAAAGAAGCATGTGTGGGAGTAAAAAACTTCCCTTTCTAAGGATTTGCTTAGTGCATTGTGTAAATTGTATTTGTTTTTAAAGTAATAAGGAAAATTAATGTAGCTCCTTGGCAGCCTGCTAGCTGCTAGATAAATATAACTCTTCTAGGTTATCTTCTTTGAAATGCAGTGCTTTATAAAATTTTGTGTCTTAAAAATTTATCTAATACATCTATTTATCTATTGGTTGTAAATCAGTGTACCTGTTGGTGATAATCCACAAAGATACCGTGTAGGAATCTTTTAGCTTTTATGTTTTATAAAACAAACATAACATTCCTGCAAGCTGTTTTTTTTTTTAATTTTTCATATATGTAATGCTTCCCCTATTGAAAGAAAAGTATTGAATTAGAAGAGCTTGACTCACAAATGCTAATTTAATTTTTAATTATATAATTCTAATTCAGCGTATAATTCAAATCAGTGCCTGGATTCAACTTAATTACCTTCAGGCATGTCATTTTCAGCATTGGTCTAGTTCGCCTGTGGCATTATCAAACCATATATCATTTTGTGCTTTAGAGAGCAAAAAGAAAAAAAAGACATTACTAAAACTACTCTAATTTCAATGGATTAAAATATAAAATTATGGACTTTTCCAGCAAAAAAGAAATACAAAGATGGAATATAGAGAGAAACCCATTAAACTTTACATTCCTAAGATAAAGAAAGATTTCTCCTGGGCTGGGATAATATCTGGCCTTAACAGTATAACAGGGAAATTATTCTAAGATTTTTTTTTAACAAGAAACATGTTTCTCAAGCAGAACCAGGGATATTGAAAAGTCCAACATCTGTTATTTTACTGGTATCTATAACACCTATATAATGCTGGAAGAATAGAAACTATTATATTAACTTATTTTGTATTTCAAATCATCTACAACTTGATTGTATTAAGATACTGAAGAGTAGCAATGAAAATTAAGCATCATGAAATACAAGTTATTCCTCAGTTTATTCGCTGAGCAGTTTGATGTTATCCATGTTTTAGTTATATTTAGCTTTCCCATCATTCAGTTAGAACTGAAGAAGCTTTTTGAATGATAAATGAAATATTTTCAAGGAAAAAAACCAGTTGACTTTTGGAAAGCGCCCTCGTAACATATCTTTAGTATAGTTTCTGAGTTTTGGCTGTAATAAAGTAGCATGATTATGAAATATATTTAATATAACTAAGATTCAATAGAATATTAGTTCAATGTTTAAATTTTTTGTTTTAAAGAGTAAATATGTTTCAATCTAAAAAGATCTCCAAATTGTTAGAAATATTTAGTGAACAGTTTAAATAATAATGAAATATTCACATGCAATAATATCCTTTGTTTTCTCTACAGAAAAGACCATGGGGTGCATTAAGAGCAAGGAAGACAAAAGTCCCACCATGAAATATAGAACTGAGAATACTCCAGATACAATTACTTCCCCTGTCAGCAATTATGGACCTGATTCAACCCAAGCTAATCAGTCACCTGTAGTAAAAGGATCATCAATTAATTTTAATAGCCATTCCATGACTCCTTTTGGTGGGTCATCTGGTATGACACCTTTCGGAGGAGCATCTTCTTCATTTTCTCCAGTGCCATGTCCATATCCTAGTGGTCTAACAGGTAAGCCTGGTCTTAAAATTACCATCAGATAGCAAAAACAACAACAACCAAGAAAACCCCTTCAGTAATACCGAAACAAGAATTGCACGTGATTTAGTCTAAAATGTGTTACATTTTTTTAAAAAAAATATTGTAAGATACTTCAAAAGTCAAGCAGTATTAGAGAAAAGATTGATTTTGCTGCAGGTCGTATGAATGTCCTGTGCTCTAAGCAATATGCAAAAGATGGTTTAAAAAAAGATAAAATTGTACAAAACAACATTCTGTGCCAACAGTCGCAACAGTTCTACTAATGGTTGACTTCTCTTGAGTACATTTATCAACTTCCCAAGTTTTATGTAGGACTCATGCTGATTAGTTACATGTAACAGATTCTTCAGGATCATCCACGAATTCATGTATGTACAAGTTTCACATTGGTGCAAACTTGAAAAGTCATCGAATTTAAATATTTTTGGCAGAACAATACTCTCTCTGAATATCATGCCTGTCTGGGTGTAGATTCTATTAATACTAATCCTCACTAAGATGGAGCCAATGATTCCTTTAATCATAAGGGGAAAACAAGGTCACCTGACCATTTAAAGAACCTCAGTTACCTCAGTGTCCTATACCAGGGGTCTGCAAAGTCGGCTCCTTTAAGACTGGTGGACTTCAACTCCCAGAGTTCCCCAGCCAGCATAGCTGGCTGGGGAATTCTGGGAGTTGAAGTCCACCAGTCTTAAAAGAGCCGACTTTGCAGACCCCTGTCCTATACGATTCAAAATACATTTCACTCTAAATGTTAAGGTAGGGTAGTATTGGATAAATGTGTAGTGTTGTGGCAATTTCTCTTTGGCATAGAAGTATTGTGATGAAAGGCTGCGGGTTTTGCCATCACTCACTTCTTTCCAGCAGGTATTGCATTTTTAATCAACTTTTTTTACAAAGTGCTATGGGAATTGACTATTTACAGAAGTTCCACACATTTGGATGTCAAAAGTCAAAAACAAGTGTTCATCCCTTTAAAATACCTAATGTCTTTCTTTGTAAATAAAAGTTTAGGTTTTTTTATCATTTTATTTTGTCATGCTTGTATTTTATAACCTAACAACATAATTTTCAGTAATATAGAAAATGAAATTAACCTTAAAATCATAGAAAGTTTTAAAAATATGAA
Organism: Rhabdophis nuchalis; assembly: GCA_039707465.1. NCBI lineage: Eukaryota > Metazoa > Chordata > Lepidosauria > Squamata > Natricidae > Rhabdophis > Rhabdophis nuchalis. The sequence goes on from CM077645.1 coordinate 171,273,973, forward strand.
CAATAATCTTGACAGTTCCCTATTTTGAGTTCCATTCTTTCATTTAGTCTGTTGCTAATTTATTTTATACAAATGTGTGTAAGAAATTATTTATTTATTTTTCCCTGAAAAATGTAGGATTATTGATTGGCTTCACTACTTCTAGACTATACAAAAAAATAAAGCTTTGTGTGATTTAAACCTGCTAGTTACTGAGGGGGGTGGGAATCTGAAAATGAAACATTTTGGTACCTAACAATCATGATTTATGTCATAATGAAGATAGCATTCCAGCATGCACTAAACTAGTCTCAAGTATGGAATAGAATGCAGGGAGCTCAGTGTTCTAGCCCACTTCAGACTTGAATTAATGGACACCTCTGGTAACATCCTGAATATCCATCTGTGCTCAAGGAATTACCTCCTCCTTTGAGAAATCTCTATCCACCTCTAATTAATCATCTTACTAAACTACACAGCTTCAAAAAGCTGTTGTGAACTACCCAACATCACCACCACCACCACTACTACTGCTAACACGCACACACACACACACACACACACCTTACAATAGCTAGTTTTGAGTTGTGCTATGGTAGCAGTAATAAGTCTGTTTACAGAAATGATCATCTATAATCGATGTAAGTGTTTAGAAAAAAAATACATGCGGTGAAATGTTTTGGTCTTTACAAACCTAGGCACTAAAATGGTTTAAGTAAAATTCAAATTAGATAATTAAGTCTTTCCATATGAATGTCTTGGTCTAATTTCAGCCAAAAAAATTCTAAATGTGAATGTTTGTAGTGTATATTGAATTTCTGATAATTCAGAACTCAGTTTTGCATCAGGCTTAGGGAAATGTGTGAGCATTTCAGTTAGGGGGCTTAGTGGAAGTATATATTCCCTCATGTTTACTGCTTTGCTGGTACATTGTGGGCATGGGAAAATGAAGGATGCCCTGATCTAGACACCAAGCATAAATACTCCTAGCAAGGTCATCCTTGGCATGAAGATCATCCCAGCTACCCAACTAAAGCAAGCGGGCAATATATATTGGACAGCAGAAATACAGTAGAGGAAGATGCCTGAGGTAGATGATCATTTTAGTGACTAGAGCAAAAACATCAATTCGTATCGTATGGAGAAAGCAGCAGTAAACTACTACTTTTATTTTTTCCAAGTAAATCACAAGGTGGACAAGTTAAAGGGGTTGCTGATTACAGTGCCAGATGATGGGCCTCTCAGGTCAGGTGGCACTTAGCATACTACTGAGGAAGTATTGAGAATATTTCACCCCAGTAATGTTGTCCAAAGTATGTCAAATTCTTCAGGATATCTCGTTGAGACCCAGTGTGGTGGAGAGGTTAACATGCTAGCCTAGAAACCAAGTGACTTTAAGTTCTAGTCCTGCATTAGGCTTGGTGACTTTGGCCAGTCACACACTCTCAGCCCAATTCACCTCACAGATTTAAGATTTAAGATTTATTGCATTTATATACCGCCCTATCTCCCTTTCGGGAGTCTGGGCGGTGTACGGCCAACAGTAAAAATGAGTAATATAAAAGTTAAGATCAAATGTTAAGATATAATTAAATAAATTGGCCTGCCAAATTAAAACCCCTACTAAAATCAATTTAAAAACTACGACAGGCCAGCAGCACAAAATAAATGGGTCTTCAGGGCCCGACGGAAAAGGCGTAGGTCGGTGATCGTCTGTAGGTCAGGGGGTAGGTTATTCCAGAGGGCAGGTGCTGCCATAGAGAAGGCTCTCACCCTGGGGGTCACCAGCCGACATTGTTTAGGTGACGGCACCCTGAGGAGGCCCTCTCTGTGGGAGCGAACTGGTCGGTGGGAGGTATTTGGTAGCAGGAGGCGGTCTTGAAGATAACCAGGTCCCTTGCCATGGAGCACTTTAAAGGTGGTTACTAGTACCTTGAAGCGCACCTGGAAAGCCACAGGCAGCTAGTGCAGGAGAGGTGTCACGTGAGAGCATCTGGAGGCTCCCAGAATCCCCCACGCGGCCGCATTCTGAGCTAACTGGAGCCTCCAGTGCACTTTAAGGGAAGCCCCATGTAGAGAGCGTTGCAGTAGTCCAGGCGAGAGATGACGAGGGCTTGAGTGACCGTGCGTAAAGCGTCACGATCCAGAAAGGGGCGCGACTGGCGTATCAGGCGGACCTGATAAAAAGCCCCCCTGGCCACGGCTGTCATATGGTCTTCTAGAGACAGCTGAGAGTCCAGGAGGATGCCCAAGTTGCGAGCCCTCTCTGTGGGGGCCAATGACTCGCCCCCAATAGCCAGAGCTGGCATCAACTGGCTATATCGTGACGCCGGAAGCCACAGCCACTCGGTCTTGGACAGCTTTGTTCCTGTGGTGAAATTAAGAGGAAGAAGGAGTATTATGTGTGGTTACTGCTTTGAGTTACTTATAAAGTAATTCAAATGATTTCCAATCTTCATCACAAGTATAAACACATATTTTATTCTTCATCTTCTCCAAGCCAACAACAACTATGTTTCCCCCAAAATAAAACAGGGTCTTATTTTCTTTTGACCCCTGAAATAAGCACTTGGCCTTATTTTCAGGGAGGTCTTATTATTTTTGAGGGGCAGGAGGCGGTGAGTATGATCACCTCATATCTGATGCTATGTTGCAATATTTTCAGGAAGGGCTTATATTTGGGGGAGGGCTTAGTTTAGTGCATGCACTCAAAAGCCCGATTGGACTTATTATCTGGGGAGGTCTTATTTTCGTGAAAACAGGGTTATTATCTGTTCCTCCCAAATCCCTTCCTTTATCTGTAGACAAATCCATAAAATATCTTTTCAGTCCTGATATTATCAGAAATCCATATAGGATTGCCAGAAGTAATAACAGGGCTTTTTTAACCTTGATAAAGTAAACCAACTTAGATTCCTTAATTTTACTTCTTAACAATTTTAATCTTTAATTCATTCATACGATTGTCATAGGATTTGCTTTCTCTACCATTTTTTCTTTATCCCATCATACAGACTTCTTCTTTGGCCAACTTTTTTTGTAAATTTAATAAGGAAAAAATACATAGATCACTTTCCAAAAGTCTCCAAAGTTCTAAAAGTGACTAGAAAGTGAGGCTAGCAAATATAGTGTCCATTAAAAGATGCTGAACATGGTTGCAAGCAAAATGGCTATTCCCACACCTGTGAGACCATTGTCCTTTGATCTTCTAGCAAGGAAAAGCACATGTCCTTAACTAGAAAGATTCCTGGAACCAGTCTACTGGTTTCTTGTTGTTTGATGTGTTGTCAGTTCAACTTTTGCAGAGACATTCTCAATCCACCATTCTTCCCCTGGACACTGAAGATATTGAGTTTATAAAATACAAATGTTGGGTATACTTTATAAATCAGCAAAATCCAAGTTCATACATTAATTTAAACATTTGTAGACTTCGTTTAATTTGAAAAATGCTAACAGAATTAACTGTAAAATATGTGTGAGAAATTAATGAACAGTAATGCATATTAATATGCATAGCATAGTAATACATTAGCACGTTAATAAAAGCACATAATAATGGAATTATTTATTGTCTGCATAGTTTTCAAGTTATTTGGTTTCTTACAATGTTTTTTTCATGAAACTATATGAGTTCAGTTGACAGAGTAATCTGTTAATAATCTATGGTCGGGTTAAATCTAGTAGCAGCTTCAGGTAGGAAAAAATACTGTGTTTTGGCCCTAGAATCAAGTTCATATACCACAGTACCCTTATGTTGGGTTAATATTCCTATTTATATTTTTATGTGAGATATGTGTGTGTGTGTGAGAGAGAGAGAGAGAGAGAGAAATAGTTGCAACAAAAATATTTATTAATGTAACATTTGTTAGTAGAAATAGTGCCGTTGACCCTACATACATTTCAAATGCTTCAGGTAGTTCATCATTCTCCAGTTTGCAAATCTTGTTCAGATCTTCTATTGGCAAAAACCAGAATTAACATTGCAAAATATATCAAAGATATATTCGGGCAAGTTTATGTTACTGTTTTCTCCCAAATGCTTGAAAGCATTTTTGTGTTTGACTATAAATGCTAATTCTGGAAACCTTACTAATTTTTAATAGATATTTGTTTATTGGATTTTTAGTCATAATATCATCTGATCAACTGTCAGGGACTATATTTGGGGGGGAAATCCATTATGCAAATATTAACATTTATGGAAAAAGTAGTCAAAGGTGCACATGGAGATAATAATAATAATAATTTAATAATAATAATAATAAAAAGGAAAGAATGGGTTTTGTACTGGCTTTGATTCTCCATTCTTAACCAGAACTAGAAAGATTTGCAGAATTTGATGGCCACTTTATGAATTAGTATTAAAGTACAATAGAATTAGAATTTGCAATCCCATTGAGGATTGTAGCTATGTTTAATAACTAATATACCTTCACTTTAGACCAGTGTTTTTCAGACTGGCAATTTTTAGGTGTGTATATTTCAGCTCTCAGAATACTGGCTGAAGAATTTTGGAAATTGAAATCTTCATATCTTAAAATTACCAAATTTGAAAAGAAAAACCCCTGCTATATACATTTCTGATTGATGTATAGGAGTCGGGAATGCCAATGATAAGAATGTGAACACATCCGAATATCCTATTCATATATTTTCTACAAAACTACAGGTTGTCTCATAACTTTAACATGAAAAGCAACTTTTCTAGTTTGAAGTTCTTTTAACCATGAAAATGTTACATAAGTTTTTCTTAGTAATATTAATATATTTAATCAAATGTATTGATAGCTTCGAGTGTGGCTACAGACCTAAACCATTATGAAATCAATGAATAAGTTCAGGGGATGTTTTTATTTTAAAGCTATAAACATTCCTCACTTTTTAGTAAGAATATTTATCTATTTTCTTCAAAATAAAATTGGTGAAATGCTTTTGTATAGTACATGTTTAATCTGATTTGTATCTATTTCCCTCGTATAGGAAAACTATTAATGCCATATTTTTGGGTTTTCCTAGGGGGTGTTACTGTTTTTGTGGCCTTGTACGATTATGAAGCAAGAACTAGAGATGATCTTTCATTCAAGAAAGGCGAACGCTTTCAGATAATCAATAATACGTAAGTATTGTTGTCAAATTGTGGACTTAATTGCTTAATAAGAGGCATGGTGGCTTAGAGTTTAGAATGCAATACTGCAGGCTATTTCTGTTGATTGCCAGCTGCCAGCAGTTTGGCAGTTCAAATCTCACCAGGCTCAAAGTTGACTCAGCTTTCCATCATTCCGAGGCGGATAAAATGAGGACCCAGATTGTTGGAGACAATATGCTGACTATGTAACAGTTTAGAGTGGGCTGTAAAGTGTTATATAAATCTAAGTGCTATTGCTATTAATTACACACTATTACTCATTCACATTCCTCAACATATGCTAATAGTATTGCTGCTGATAGGCAAAAGCTTTCAGTCATAAGAGAATAAGAGAGTAAGAAAAATGATCTTATAAGGAGGAGGAGGAGGAGATACAACATAATCAGACTTGCAAGGTTCTATTATTCTAGCCAATCTCAATAAAACTTTAGTGGAGTTGGCTTTTTTAAAATCTCATATACCTAGTATGACTGATATCAATTTTACAAGTCTGATTGTATTGTATCTCCTCTATCTTCTTATAATTCAGTGAATTAGGGAAGTGTCTATATGAGTCTTGACCTTTAAAAATGTTTTACTCTCTTGGCAAAAGAGTTTGCATAACTCTATCAAAGTCATCTTTTTTGCTTCTTTGCTTTCTACAGAACAGATCAGTCTGGAAGTTATAAAGGTAAATTGGATTATACCACATGCCTTTAATATAATATTGCTTTTATCTTTACTTTAAGATAGGTACATACCGATAGATCTCAATATATGAAAAGAGTTGAACCCAAAATTAACAGTTGTTAAGTGGGTTTTGGCCCACCTTTCTTGCCACAGTTGTTTAAGAGAATAGCTGCAGTTATTAAGGTAGTAACACAGTTGTTAAGTAAAAGTGGTTTCCCCATTAATTTGCTTTTCAGAAGGTCTCAAAAACATGATCACATGACCCCAGGACACTTCAACCATAATAAATACATGACAGTTGTCAAGTGTCAAAATTCTGATGATGTGACCATAGGGGTACCATAACAATCATAAGTGTGAAAAATGGTCATAACACCTTTTCTCAGTGCTGTTGTAACTTCTAATTAAATGAATAATTATAAGTCAAGGGCTACCTGTACATGCAACCTTAATGTTCCTTTTATATGGCAATTTGCAATAAGTCAATTTCAGAAGTATTTTTAATTAATTAATACCAATTTTAGTAGCAGAGAGATTCCAGTATATTAAAAATATGATCGTTTTTTGTCTCATTAAGGGAATTTTGTTTTTTCAGTTATTCTTCTGTAAAATATCCATTTTTTGTTGGCAATAGTAATATTTGAGAAAGATTAGACGTTTTGGGATTTTTTTTTAATCTATCTGTTTATTTTGGTCACTGTGATATAAAAGCTATATTTTTAAATGCTAAAAAGAGTATGGAGGAGAGTAACAAAGATTACTAGGGGACTGGAGAGTAAAACATTTGAAGAATGGTTGCAGGAATTGGGTATGTCTAGTTTAATGAAAAAAAGGACAAGGTGTGACATATTATCAGTGTTCCAATAGCTCAGGAGTGGCCACAAAGAAGAGGGAATCAATCTATTCTCTAAGGCACCTGAGGGCAGGACAAGAAGCAATGGATGGAAACTAATCAAGCAGAGACACAACCTAAAACTAAGGAGAAATTTGCCCTCAGAAGTTGTGGGTGCTCCAACACTGGAGTTTTAAAGAAATGATTAGACAACAATTTGTCAGAAATGGTGTAGGATTTCCTGCTTGAACAAGGGATTGGGCTAGAACAGTGGTCAGCAAACTGCGGCTCGCGAGCCAGGAGTGGCTCTTTGGCCCCTCGAGTGTGGCTCTTCCTCCAACTAGCCACGGGCAGACTCCGGGAGCCGCACGCCCACCTCCCTCCTCCCGCAGCGAGCGGGTGTGCGGGCGGGCGGGGGGAGGACCCAAGGCTGCGGCTATCTAAATGCTGCAGAGGCCGTCCGGGCACCGCACACCCACCTCCCTCCCAACCCGTCTGGCAGACAGCCCTGGAAAATTCCCCTCGGTGGCCTCTGCAGGCGGCTGTTGTTGCTGCTTCTGCTCCCGAGCCCTGCGACACGCAGTTCTCGCGTCCGAGGTCACCCGGCAGGCGCATCGGGCAGGACAGCCGGGCTGCTCGGACGGCGAGAACTGCGTGTCGCAGGGCTTGGGAGCAGCAGCAGCAGCAACAGCCGACTGCAGAAGCCACCGAGGGGCACTTTCCAGGGCTGCGCGCCGCACGGGCTGGGAGGGAGGTGGGCGTGCGGCACCCGGACGACCTCCGCGGTGTTTAGATAGCCGCCGCCTTGGGTCCTCCCCCCGCCCGCACGCTTGTACTCCTGCCCGCTCACTCGCTGACATGCTGGGGAGGGGGGGGGAAGAGAGGGAGGGAGAGACTGACATACACACAGAGAGTTAGACAGAGGGGGAGGGAGGGACAACAGAGAGAGACAGAGAGAGGGAGGGAGAGGGGGAATCAGAGAGAGAGAGAGAGACAGACACACACACATGCAGAGTGACAGATGGGTGGAGGGAGGAGAGAGAGACAGATACAGAGAGATACAGAGAGAGACAGAGAGACAAAAATAAAGAGAGAAAGAGAAAGAAAAATAGAAAGAAAAAGAAAGTGGGAGAGAGAAAGAGAGAGAGAAAGAAAGAAAGAAAGAAAGAAAGAAAGAAAGAAAGAAAGAAAGAAAGAAAGAAAGAAAGAAAGAAAGAAAGAACTTATGATCACAATTGAGCCCAAAATTTTGGTTGCTAAGCAGGACCGTCATTAAATGAGTTTCACCACATTTTCCAAGTTGGCCACACCCACCCGGTCACATGACTGCTGAGCCACTCCCATAGAACAGGCCACACCTTTTGGCTCTCAAAAGAAATTTCAGTCGTGGTACTGTTGATATTTGGCTCCATTGACTAATGAGTTTGCCCACCACTGGGCTAGAAGATCTCCAAGGTCTCTTCCAACTCTTATTCTGTGTTTTTTTATTTATCACATGTTTATTAGAGAAAGAAAACAAACAGTTCTTTTCAGGGGTGGGGTTCAAAAATTTCAGCAACAGGTTCTCTGTCTGGTCACTGGGTGGGCATGGTAGGCATGGCCTAGTCAACCTCCTGCACCATAGCAGGGGTGGTGGTTTTGCCTTCCCCAGGCTTTGGAGGCTTTCCTCGAACCTCTGGAAGAGCAAAGACTTTGTCCCCTGAGTTCCAGAGACCAGAAATTGGCCAGTTTCACAGCCTTCTAGAACTTCCAGGAGGCCCGTTTTCACATACACCCAGCCTCCGTGCGGGCCCTGCACTAACCTCGCATCCCAAATGGGCCACTTGGAGACTCCTGGGAGGGGAGGGGAGGGGTGGGAAAGGAGGGGAGGAGAAAGGTGGGATGGGTCAGCCAGGAGTGGGGTTTGGAGGTTCTCCAAACTGGCCATGTTAGCTCTTGTAGCAGCCCACCCCTGATTCTTCCTACTGTATGGTATTTCCCTAGATAGGACAAACAACAATTCTATTAAGGTCTAACTGATGTGCTATTTCATAGATGTAAACACACATCTAAATTAAGATGATGGAGGTGATGTATCAGTTCACAATATTTCATAATTGAAAATGATTTTATTATTGTTGTTCATATATATTCAGTTGTAATTACATTTTTTCCTGTCCTTCCTTCCCCTTAGGGAAGGAGACTGGTGGGAAGCAAGATCTATTGCAACAGGAAAGAGTGGCTACATTCCTAGCAATTATGTGGCTCCGGCAGATTCCATTCAAGCAGAAGAGTAAGACTTCATAATGTCTTTAATCATTTTTATCTCTAATTACTCAGTGGCATTCGGTATAATTTAATAAGTCTGTTCAAAAGAATTATTAGATGCAAGAGGTCTTCGATTACAGCACTTACATGAATTAAACAAAATTAATATCTTAAAATATATTTTATAGACTGACTTTCTTAAAATGTATGTTTAGATTATTTTTAGAATAAATAGCTCAATTTCACATGTGTTAAAAACATACACTCCACAGTACCAATAACAAAAAAAAACTGTGTACAAAAAAGAAAAAGAACAGAAAAAAGACCCAGACATACAACATTAAACATTAAAAAAAATACACAGATGCAGAAAAAAAAAATAAACCTAATTAATTCTCTTTAGCTACATAATAGATCTGCAAATAGTCACAAAATTTATCGTTCTTATTTAATAAGGAAAAATATATTGACATATATATCACCTCCTCATCAGAGACTTCACTGAATATTCTGATGGAATAGTTTTCTATTGCAAATATTCCAAATCTGTATTGGGTGTGTATGGTGTGTGTAAGATGTATAACCTTTAAAGCTTAGTATACTTTTTGCAAAGTTTAGTTGCTAGTTAGTCCTTACATTACCACAAGCTGCTTCTTTAAATCTTCTGGCTAGTTTCTGAGCTTAGAAGTACATAGAATTTCTAAGCATATTGTTAAAGCTCCCTTGACCTAGAATTGCTTATAAATTTTGCAATTACCAGGCTAGAAAGCAACAGACCATGAGTTCAAGTCCTGCCTTAGCCATGAAAGCCAGCTGGGCTAATCACTCCCTCTCAGCACAACCCACCTCACAGGGTTGTGGTTGTGGGGAAAATAGGAGAAGAAAGTTATGATGGGTATGTTTTCTGGCTTGAATTATTTATAAAAATAATGGAGGGAGGGAGGAAGGAAATAAAATCTCCTTTATAACTCAGCAGGTTCAAATATGCAGCTTTATTTTATTGCTCGTTTATATGGCATTATTATCAGTCAAATACAACATAGTACTTCCTACTGACACAATGCTTTGTGTGTTTGGTAATTTTTAAAAAATTAGCAAAACCACATTTTAAAGCAGAAAGCATACAGGAACAACAAAATGACAAACAATACTTTCTGGTTTCACCTGTAGTTGCTTTAATCCAACTGACTTGTCTTGTTTTTCTTCAAAAATTTAAACCAGTATTTTGGGATATCTGCTTTTGAAACTCTCCATATATTTAAAAGTAGTTTGTTATGAATATTAAATGGAAAATAAGAGACATGGTCTTGTTTTGTTTTGTTTTTGAATAAAACTACTAGATCATATCTTCCCTGTCGAAGAATCTGTGTGATCATATCACATTTAAAAGCAACTTTGATTTCTTGTCTATTTTAAAAGTACCAAGATGGAAAGCTCCTGTTATAATAAATGCTCCACAGTCTCATCTTTGCAATTTAATACCATTGCTATGGTAATCAAATATTGCAGTTTAATGTTTTCTTGAACATATTTCTCTTTCAACTTTTTAGATGGTACTTTGGTAAAATGGGCAGGAAAGATGCAGAAAGATTACTTTTGAATCCTGGAAATCAACGTGGTATCTTTTTAGTCCGAGAGAGTGAAACTACAAAAGGTAACTATCTTTAAGTTTCTTACTGAATAAAATTAAATTCTAATGAATTTGTAATTTTTTTTTATCAATGTGTTTACAGAATCAAATATTAAATTTTTTTTCCAGGTGCTTATTCCCTTTCTATACGTGACTGGGATGAGATTAGAGGTGATAATGTGAAACACTATAAAATTAGAAAACTTGACAATGGTGGATATTATATAACAACAAGAGCACAATTTGAATCTTTACAAAAGTTGGTCAAGCACTATACAGGTAGGTTGTAAATGCTATAGCTGATCCTAGAAGTAAATTATAGCCCGATGCATAGATTTCTCAGAAGAGTATACTTTAAAATACACGACTATATAAGAAATATTTCTCTGATTGCTAGATCATGCTGACGGCCTGTGTCATAAATTAACAACTGTGTGTCCAACTGTGAAACCTCAGACACAGGGCTTAGCAAAGGACGCCTGGGAAATCCCTAGAGAATCTTTGCGGCTGGAAGTGAAGCTGGGCCAAGGGTGCTTTGGTGAAGTTTGGATGGGTAAGTGTTACATGGGGAGAACCGTAACTCTTAACATTAAATCTAAGTGTTCTGTGCATAATAGTTCCAGACCTTACTATCTCCAGATTTTAAAAAAGGATTTTAGATTGCTGAAATGGAAAACATCTGCCTAATAATTAGAGAACTGCTTTAAGTCATTTATAAACAATAGACTAAAGGCACAAATTGTTTTTAGCTTTGGTTCAACATTTTTAAAAATGGATTGTTTTACACATACCGACCCTGCTGCAACAATTGTATTACACTGAAAATCTTTGTATTGTAGCCGGTAATATAATGCATTTATTACATAGGAACATGGAACGGAACAACAAAAGTTGCAATCAAAACTCTAAAACCTGGTACAATGATGCCAGAAGCTTTCCTACAAGAAGCTCAGATCATGAAGAAATTAAGGCATGATAAACTTGTTCCACTTTATGCTGTAGTTTCAGAGGAGCCTATCTACATTGTCACTGAATTCATGACAAAAGGTACATTTTACCTCTATGTTGAAATCAAATAGGAAAACAATAGTATTGTATGAATTTACTATTGAATTATTTGGGCAGAATAGACAGAAAAGTATTTTATCATGGTAGATATTTAGAAGTGTCTACCAGGGCTTTCATTGTAGATTTTGGTTCTTTCCCCACTGAAACAGTTAAGTCAGAGTTAGAAAGTAGTGTGGTGGCTGCACCTAGAAAGTTTAGTTATGGCACCAGGTTTCTTTCTTCCTGTTTTTATTGGGGGTGGTTCATTTTTGTATAACATTGGTTTTATATCATTGTTGTGAGACACCCAAAATTATGGTTCTAAGATGAGTGGCAATCAGATTTTTAAATTAAATAAGTAAATTTTCCCCTGTAAAAAAAAGACAACTATCATTTTATATTATTATTTTCTTAATACCTTTGCTGGCAGTCAGCAGGAAACATATTCACGAAGCATGTGCCATGCATACATAAAAGGCATTAATAGATGCAGATTTTTACATGAATTAATTATTAAATTAAAATTATGTGAACTATAACAGCAGCAGCGGTGGCAGCAGCAACAGAGTAATACCTATTGCCATTGGGACACTTGGTACCATGTCCAAGAATTTTATAAGATACATCAACAAATTGCAGCTTTCTGCAATAACACCAGCGAAACTGCAAAAAACTGCACTATTCGGAACATCGTATACCGTGTTTCCCCGAAAATAAGACACCTAATATAAGACACCTAAAATTAGACACCTAATATAAGCGCTTGGCGTTATTTTTAGAGAGTGCTGTGTTGCAGTATTTTCAGGGAGGACTTATTTTCGGGGAAGGGCTTATTTTAGTACATGCGCTCAAAAGCCCAATTGGCTTATTATCCGAGGAGGTCTTATTTTCAGGGAAACAGGGTATTTTAAGAAGGTACTTGGTTAATACCTAGGATGCTGGCAGCAACCTGTACCAATCATTAGTACCAATCAATGGTATTTGTGATGCATTTTTGAATGTTGAGTTGAATGTGTTTCATGTTTAATGAATAAAGAATAATAATCATAATCATATTAATTCCTAGTATTTCCTACAAAAATCAGAATATCTTTGTAGGGATAATATAATAGAATTCCTTACATGAATAACAGGATATAGCTCTGTGACCAAGGATTATCCTTCTTTAAAGAAAGAAGCTGTTTGTGTAAACAGCCATATGTAAGATTATTTCTTACGTCCCAAAAAGAAAACTGATGTACTATAAAAGCATCTCAGATCAGACACCTAAATTGCGCCCATGAGCAAATGTAACACTAAACCGTATTCTGAGGACTTCAACAGTCACAATGGGAAACTGGAAATGTTTGCTTTTGTTTTCATCTACCTGGAGTTTGTTATTGTCCAGATAAGGCACTATAGATGTTATGAAGCATTATTTAAGCAATTGCTGTATTATAACTTGTTTGAATAAAGTTCAATAGAGTTAATATTATGTATAGTTCTCAGTTATATATTAAACTACAATTTCATTAGGTGAAAATGAAAGCAAACACTTTTAGTCATATTCTGTGGTAAACAAAAGAGACAAGGAAAGAAACCACAAAAGCACAATGTTTGTGTGAGTCATTGGTTCTCCGCCAGTGATACACACAGCACAGATATAACTCAGAGCTTGCCTAGATAGCACACAGAGGAAATCATTGTAACTTTATTTACCGTATTTTTCAGAGTATAAATTGAAAACTCACTTTTTCTGTCTTGCCGGCCTGGGATAGCTACTCCTCTGTTTTTAGGGTCTTTTGGGGATTTTTAGTTAGATAGTTTTAATGGGTATTTTAGCACAGGTTAATTAATTTAATTTATTTTTAATGTAATATGTATATAGTCATTGTTCTTATTTCTCCTGTGCACCGCCCCGAGTCCCTGTGGGGAGAGGGTGCGGTTTATAAGAAATAAATTATTATTATTATTATTATTATTATTATTATTATTATTATTATTATTATTATTATTATTATTATAAGACACACCTTTTTCCCTCAAAAAAGAGGCTGATAATCTAGGTGAGTCTTATACACTGAATACCGCATTTTTGGCCTCCCAAATCTCCTCCCCCTTTGCAAAAATAGCCGTGTATAGCCTTTAGGAGGCTTCCAGGGTGCTCCCGGGGGCTGGGGAGGGCAAAAATGAGCAAAAAATGGCCTGTTTTTTGCCCCCCCCCCAGCCCCCAAGAGCACTCTAATCCTCCTAAAGGCTTTGCATGCCCTTTTTTGACAATACTCCTATGGCAGCCATGTTCTGAGACTGCTTACACATTCAGAGTAATCTTAATATTCCTACCCCCACAAGACCTGAATAGATGCTTATCTCTAATCCAGGTGCTGATTTATATGTCTTGAAGTGACACTACTTGACTTCTGCCTGTGGCATAGAAAATAAATCCAATATTGAATTCATATTTATTTGCATATATAACTTCTGAATAAATAAAAGTGGGATATAAATCAATACATAAAACAAATAAGCCATACAAATTATGACAGACCTCTGCCTCACAAAACTGCATATCTGCTCTTGAGAAGATGAGGGAACGTCACGTATACAGCCATTACATTTAAATTGTTGTAAATGTCAACACTGTCATATATACAAAGGATTTGGTTAAATATGTTTTATTTTGTACATGCCCAAAATTGCTACTAATTCTAAAATACTACATTGTAACCATGTATTATTTTATAATATAATTTTATTTTAACTATGCCTGAAGTAAGTGTAGATTTTGAAACTGAACTATTACTAAAGTGTTGTGATATCATTACTGTAACTGAATTAAAGGAAACACTGCTGTTTTTGTGTCTTTCTGTAGGAAGCTTACTAGATTTTCTTAAGGAAGGAGAAGGAAAATATTTAAAGCTTCCACAACTGGTGGATATGGCTGCACAGGTACTTATTAAAATATATTGTTTAATTACTAAAACATTCTAATATTACAACCATTGACTAATACAGAAAAGGCTAAAACTGGTTGCCCATTCTGTTATAACCATAGATCTTCAGCTGGTCATCTGTATAGGATTGTGCCTGCATCTTAGGACATTCTGGAACATTCTCTAGTTCAGTGTTTTTTGGTGAGAAGATTCTGTAAAGCAGAAATTTCTAAAGTTTTTGCTAAGTATTTGTAATAAAACAGGGGTATCCAACCTTGGCAACTTTAAGACTTCTGGACTTCAACTCCCAAAATTCGTCAGCCAACAAAGCTTGAAGTACACAAGTCTTAAAGTTGCCAAGGTTGGAGACCCTTGCTTTAGTATAACTTTAATATACACAACGCCCCTAAAAGTCCAAACACCAAAATGAATACAAATGAACAATGAAAACAAGAAAATGAAACTTTGGAAAAGGTGGATTTTTGTAACAATGTAACTATAAGGTTCTTCACATGTCCCCTGGACGTTGTCCGCACCTCCCCAAAGGAGTTACACTTTGGAAAAGCTTCATCTAAAGTGTATGCCCATACTGAACTCCTCAGACTTCCAGTATGGTCAAAGAAAGAAAATATTCCCGCAGTGGGTAACATGGTGAATCAACATAACAGCTAACATGTAAGCAACCTTTTGTTATCATTTGTGGGTTTTGTGGATTATAAGTGTTGGGCCTTTTTCAGAAATACTTATAAGTAATGGCAGGAGCAGATAAGCATTCCAAGATTGTAGATTTCCAATGAGTGTCTCTACTGAAAAACTAATAAAACCAACATGATTCCAGTACTCAGTTCCAGTGACTACTATGTGTCAAATGCAAGCCCTATTTATAGTGAAATCAATGTTTTGTGTCTTGTGCTCACATGTGCACAGTACAATGGATCCCAAATTCTCTCTTTTGGGCAAGTAACCTATTACTCATTATGGGAATATTAGACGATAACCCGGCATTGCCCAGGTATTTATTTATGAGAGGAAAACCAAACATAATTTCTGGATTTCCCCCCTTACCAGAGGGAGCCTGCTTTTGGAGTACTGTGAAGCCATTACCATGGCAACTTCACTGCTGTGTACAGTAGAAGCCATTTTATGGCAGTACAGTAGAAACCATTTGAAGCAGTGGGCCTGGCTACTTGCAGGACCACCTTCTACCGCATACCTCCACTCGACCTGTCCGCTCCCACAGGGAGGGCCTCCTTAGGGTGCCGTCCGCTGGACAATGCCGGCTGGTGACGCCCAGGGGAAGAGCCTTCTCTGTGGCAGGCCCCGCCCTTTTGAATGACCTCCCCCCCCAGACCTCCGGACTATCACCGATCTTCGCCTCTTCCGCCGGACTTTAAAAACCTATTTTTTCCGTATGGCCGGCTTGGCATAGCTGCTACAACCATATTTTATTAAATTTGGGTTTAAAATTGATTGTCTCTTTTAGCACGGGTGAAACTGTTTAATAGTTGTTTTAAAATTTTGTAGAATTTGTACTTTTTGTATTGTTGGTTTTTAAGTCCCTGTGCGCCGCCCTGAGTCCCTCTTTTGGGAGATAGGGCGGATATAAATCTAATAAATGAAATGAATGAATGAAATGAAGGCACAACAGGCTGTATCATAATAAAACACATCCCAAGGGGTGTCTTAGCCCCCACAATATTTGTCTCCAGAGTGTATGTCAGCTGTATACCAAGTTTGGTTGAAATTGCTCAAGGTGTTTCAGAGTTATGTTTGAACATACACACGCACAGCCATTTGTGTGTGTGTGTGTGTGTGTGTGTGTGTGTGTGTGTATAAAATTTTATGAATGCGTGTGTGTTTGTGTGTATATAAATCTCATTTTATGCTATTTACTTCTAACCTAGTATAAACACAATGAATGGGAGAAGAGCTATCTTATCAATGATCACATCAAAATGAGTGAAATCATAGCAGGTTCAAAACTGCTATAATCTAGGCTCCACAAATACGGATGTTATAGACATAACGGAAGCCCTTAATCTCTGATTCAGCCATTGCAGTAATTTCCCACAAACAACAGGTGGCACAGGCAGTTGTTGTAGTTTCAGTAAAATCATTTCAGTAAAATGGTGGGAAAACTGCTGTTAAAGAGCAAATGAAAGATGGTTGAGTCAAATGAAATGATTTCATGCTATCAAGGTAAAAGACAAAAGTCCTTCTCAATAAGGGGAAGATAGCATCCAGGAATGGGTTATCTCTGCTCCGCTCTGATTGGACTGAGTCTGCATATTAATTAAGTAAACCAGTATAAAAGCCCCTCCCAGAGGTACCTATCCCAGTTTTTCCGACTCAGTTCCACTCTGGACTGTTCGGTTGATCCAGTTCTCTAATTATCTCCTTTTGACTAATTTGAGCATACAACAGCAAGATTGTGAGTACTTACTGAACTCTTGACAGCCTGATTCAGCGCTGAGTCTTTTCAGGAGACCTGCTGCTTTCCCTGCCCTCAGGCTGAGCGATCGCTCCTTCCCTGGCGCGCTCTCCCTTCGCGGGAAGCGTGCTCGAGCATCGCAGGTGGCTCAGGCTGCCGTTCGCCTCCCTCTCCTCGCCTCCGGCCCGTTCTTCTGCCCGTTCCAGCTCCGGCCTTGCCCGCGCCGTTGACAGCCGCCCGGGCCTTGCGCGCGCTCCGCAAGCACTCGCGCGCGCCTCACGGGGCCTATGAGCGGCGCCAGCCTTCCCAGCGACGCGGAGAGCTACCAGACGCTCGGATCAGCTGCCGCATCGCGCCAGCCGCTTCGGCCTGCACCTGCCCTGATCGCCCGGGCCTCTCCTCCCTGAGTGAGAGGTGAAGACAGGCCTCGGAAAAGGGCGCGAAATCGGAGCGGCGCCATTTTGGGTGAGCTGGTGAGGCGTGGCCGCCATTTTGTCAATGGCTTCTGAGGGAGACAGGCCCGAGGCCTCTGCGGCCTTACAGGATCAGGCTTCAGGCCTGCTGCTGATTTCCCCCACGACTTCCACCACGGGGAGGGACGGGCCTACAGGCCGGGAAGCTTCCACCTCGCGCTCCCATTCGGCCTCCAGGCAGTCCAAAGCCAGAAAGCCCAAGGCTAGACCCAAGGCCAGCACGACCGAGGCCCCCCCACCGGCCCAGGGCACACCTCCAACAATCCAGGCTTCCAGCCCAGCTCCGGGGTTGCCCTTGGGCCTGCTGCCAGCACCGGGCCCCTTCAGCCCCATGCTACAAATCGACACCTCGGGCCTCTGGGGCTGCGCTCAGACCAGGCCCCAGATGTTTCGCGGGGAGGCCACCTTTACCCCCACTGCTGCAGGCCTCCGCCCTGACATGCCAGCTATGCCACCTCCACTGCCTCCCTTAGCGTCGGTGACGCCAGTGATGCCAGACATGCAGAGCCTGATCTCGGAGGCCATCAAGCAGGGAATTTCGGCAGGCCTCCAGGCACAGGCACAGGCCCCACCACCGCCTCCAGCACCTGGCGGAGCCTCAGCGGCAGCTACGGCAGGCCTGGCAGTCTCGTCTCTCATACCTTCGCTGGGGTTGGACGAGAGTACCCTTCCAGACGCAGATGATGGGGATGTCCGTGACGGTGAGCTCTCGGGGGATGAAGAATCATCCACGGATAAGCCTACATTCACAGGCCTCTTTCCCCCGGCATTGTTCTCACCCTTACTGGCCAAGGCCAAGGCGGCCTCAGATTGGGAGCCGACTCCACCGCCCGTTCCCGCAGAGCAGCGTCCCCCGTCGTCCAAACCGTTCTTCCTGGAACATAGGGTGGAGGCGGATGCTATTCCTACACCACAGATTTTTGTGGACACCGTCCAGCGCCAATGGACGACCCCAGCCTCTGGGCCCGCGCCTTCGGCGAACGACCGTCGCTTCTTCACCGTTGCGGACTCCCTGGAGACGGCCTTGGCTTGGCCCGAAGTGGACGCACCGGTCGCCTTGTATTCGAACACGGCGCTCCCCGGGGGTCAGGAGGACCTCCTGAAGCCAGAGGACCGCAGGGCCGACCAGGTCCTCCACCGCGGATTCCAGTCTTCGGCCTGGGCTGTGAGGTCGTCCACCGCGGCCTCCTTCTTCGCCAGGTCAAGCCTCTTCTGGCTCCAGCAGCTGCAAGCCAGAATTCCTCCTGTGGATGGCCGTTCGCATCAGGACTTAAATAAGATTATTGCCGCGGTGCAATTCTCCTGCGATGCCACCCTGAGCTCGGCCCGCTTCTCCGCCAAGGCGATGTCGTCCTCCATTGCTTCCCGCCGGCTGCTCTGGCTGCGTCCGTGGCAGTCGGACATGAAACAAAAATGGAAGCTTGCGGCGGGCCCTTTCAAGGGACAGTCTCTTTTTGGTGAAGTGCTTAACCCTCTCCTTGGGGAGGGAAGGGACAAGAGGAAAGTCTTGTCCTCCAACGCTAGAAGGGGGGCGAACCGCGCCAATCCATACCCCAGACGCCAGTCATTCAGCGCCCAAGATCAGGGGGGGAATTACTGGCCTGACTATTCGCTCTCCCAATACTCTTTCAGGCAGCAGGGCGGCTTTAACCAACGCTATCGCCCGCGCCAACAGTTCCGTCAGCCCCGGGGGGGACTAGCTAGACGGCCTTTTCGCGGAGGCGGTAGCCGCACCTACCGCCGCCCTTAATTCTGGTCCTGACGCCTTCCCCATCGGAGGCCGCCTCCGGCACTTTGCCGATCGCTGGCAGTCCACCACCTCCGATGCATGGGTAGTATCCACGGTCAGGTGCGGTCTGGCCCTGGAGTTCGGGTCCCCTCCCCCAAATTTTTTCCTTAGTTGCCCGCTCCCCTCGAACCCTCAGCGTAGGGAGCTGATGGATTCAGCGATTACCCATCTTCTGCAGATAGAGGCCATTGAGGAGGTACCCCCTTCTGAGGCACGCCTAGGGTTTTATTCTGTGTTATTTGTTGTGCCTAAGGCCTCGGGGGGATGGCGGGCCATATTAGATTTGAAGAAGTTGAATTATTACATTGTGTATCGGCGTTTTAAAATGCACTCCCTCCGTTCTATCCTGGAAGGTATTCGCGAAGGTGACCTCTTGTCCTCCATAGATCTCACCGAAGCATACCTTCATGTTCCAGTTTCCCCCTGTTTTCGTAAATACCTCCGTTTCTGTTATGCTTCCCGGCATTTTCAATATACCTCGTTGCCTTTTGGCCTTTCGTCGGCGCCCAGAGTCTTTACTAAAATCATGGCGGCTCTCGCGGCGCATTTGCATGCAGTCCCCGTTCGAGTTCAATTTTACTTAGATGACATCTTGATTCAATCCAGGTCGGAGGCCTCCGCAGCTCGCGACCTCCAGACCACGGTGTCGGTCTTACACAGTCATGGTTTCTCCATTAATGAGGCGAAAAGCCAATTTCTCCCCTGCACCAGGCTCCTTCACTTGGGGGCCTGGATTGACTCGGTGACATGCCAGGTTTTCCTCTCTGACGAACGGGTATCCAGTCTCCAAACTCTGGTCGGGGAGGTGCTGGGGGAGGGCAGGCCCTACCTGGCGGCTTTGTCCAAACTCCTGGGTAAGATGGTGTCGGCCATTGACATAGTCCCGTGGGCCAGGCTCCATCTTAGGGACTTACAGTGGTTCATGTTGCCCCTCCAGAGACGCAGGATCAGCCAGTCTCTCATCAGGGTCACTTTACCACCCCACGTGCGTCGCTCCCTCGCCTGGTGGAGGTCCCCAGCGCTCCTAAAGGGCTGCCACTTTAAGATTCCCCCTAGACTTACCATCACTTCGGACGCTAGTCTCGTGGGCTGGGGGGCACATATGGGTCCTCACGAGACCCGGGGCCATTGGTCTCAGCAGGAGTCCCTGTGTAGCATCAACTTCCTCGAGCTGAGGGCCATCAGGCTGGCTCTCCTGGAGTTCCATCACCTAGTGCGGGGCCAACATGTGCTCATATTGACCGACAATATCACCGCCAAGGCACATGTGAACAGGCAGGGGGGCACCCACTCAGATGAGCTCATGAGGGAGGCCAATCTCTTGGGCTCCTGGGTGGAGGAGCACCTGCTATCCCTTAGAGCGGAACACATCTCAGGGGACGCCAATACCAGGGCTGACCGGCTAAGCAGAGTTCGGGTGGACCATGCGGAATGGCAACTAACACCTTCTCTCTTTCAGGCCATTACCAGGCGGTTCGGAGTCCCAGTGGTGGATCTCTTCGCCACTGCCGGCAACGCACAATTACACAGGTTCTTCACTAGGTTCCCCGCTCCAGGGGCTGAGGGGGTGGATGCCTTGCGTACACCTTGGCCTTCGGGTCTTTTATATGCCTTCCCACCTATTCCTTTGCTTCCCAGGGTGATTCGCAGAGTCATCGAGCAGCGGGCGGAGGTGATATTGGTGGCCCCTCACTGGCCCAGGAGACCCTGGTTTGCGGACCTGCGGACCTTGTCGTCGGAGGAGCCGTGGCGTCTACCCGTGGACAGACCAGTCCTTCGCCAGGGGTCGTTGGAGCATCCGGATCCGGGGTGGCTGCAACTGACCGCCTGGCGATTGAGCGTCTCTCCCTGAGAGATAGACAGTTCTCGGACAGGGTCATCCAAACCATACAGGCGTCCAGGAGGCAATCCACCACACGCATCTATAATGCGACCTGGAAAATATTTGCCTCCTGGTGCGCCGGCCGGGGTGTCCGTCCTGAGGTTTCCCCCATTCCCAGGGTCCTGGAGTTCCTTCAGGATGGCCTGGACAGGGGCCTCTCTCCCAACACCATCAGGAGACAGGTGGCGGCCCTGGGGACAGTCATCACGTGGGGTGGGGAACAAACACTTTCACACCACCCTACGATCCAACGGTTCGTGAAAGGTGCCTGTAATTTGAGGCCACCGGTGGTACACCGTTACCCCTCCTGGAATCTCCCCAAGGTCCTGGGGGCTTTGCTCCACGCCCCGTTCGAGCCACTCGATACCGTCCCCTTAAACATCCTCTCGTGGAAGGTCGCCTTCCTTATTGCCATCACTTCAGCTCGCCGTATCTCCGAGCTGCAGGCCCTGTCGGTGCGGGACGACCTTTGCACCTTCTACCCTGATCGGGTGGTCCTCAGGCTCGACCCAACATTCATGCCCAAGGTGGGGACACTCTTCCATCGCACACAGGAGGTTGTCCTACCCGATTTCACACCGTCTGACTCAGGGATTCTGGGGGAGTCCTCTCAGGGTATTGATGTCCGTAGGGCACTCAGGACTTACATTGACAGAACAGCTAGTTTCCGGAAAACTGAGGCCCTCTTCATTTCCTTTCACCCTTCATCACTTGGCCGAAAGGTTTCGATCTCCAGCATTGGCCAGTGGGTCAGGAAGGCCATTGCCTTGGCCTATGAGGCTGGGGGAGTCACCGCTCCGTCCGGCATCACTGCCCACTCAACCAGGAGCGCCGCCACCACCAGGGCATGGTGCACACATGCTTCCTTGGAAGAGGTTTGCAAGGCGGCTACTTGGGCTTCTCCGGTTCCCTTTGTCCGCAATTACCGGCTGGACAGGTTTGCTGTAGAGGACGCAGCCTTTGGACGTCGAGTGCTGCGTGCAGTGGAGCAGCCGGACGTTGTTTCAGCGTAATCTCAGTGCCCACCCTTGGATGGGACAGGTTGGCTTGGGTATGTCCCATTCCTGGATGCTATCTTCCCCTTATTGAGAATGGGCGTTGGTACTTACCTGATACGCCTCTTCTAATAAGGGGAAGATAGCATCCGTCCCGCCCTATTGGTGGGAGTTTTCTTCGTAATGTTGTTGGCCTTCATGGTCCTTGATTCTGTAGTTGGTTTTTCACATTCGCCTTACTAAAGTTTTTCTGGATCAATCCGTTGAGTCTGCTGTCATTCCCTTCGTCGAAAAAACTGGGATAGGTACCTCTGGGAGGGGCTTTTATACTGGTTTACTTAATTAATATGCAGACTCAGTCCAATCAGAGCGGAGCAGAGATAACCCATTCCTGGATGCTATCTTCCCCTTATTAGAAGAGGCGTATCAGGTAAGTACCAACGCCCATTTTCATATTTAAATCGTTGTTTCAATGTGGCTGGTCGAATAAGGGAGGAAAGCTGAAAAAACAATGTTGTCACAAGGACATTAGAAAATATGTTCAGAATGAAGGTAGAATCAAGACACAAAGTAGCTTTGTTCTTAGCTACATAATGTACAATGAGGCAATTCTTTAGAAGCAAATAGTTTGCTTGGAAAGAATATTGGCATATTTTGAAGATGTAACAACTGTCCAGAATGTTACTTTAAAGGGTAACCTATGGAATGAAGTGATTGTTAAAGAGTTGAACAGTGGAGACAAGTTGAAGCCAGAAATAGTCTTTCCATTGTGGGTGAACTTTGATGCCAGAAAATAGATATGACAAATTGACGTATAATTTGAGGATAAAAAAAAGTATAAAATGTGAGAAAACCGTCATCGTGTCTGTGAAAGACTGATAATCACCAAATAATTTTAATGAATATGAAGGTTTTTCTTTTTTAAGAACAAAGAAATTGTTAAACTAATTCCACAGATCAAAATACAGCCACTGGCCCTTTACAGCTTTTAGGTAATTCAGATAGCCCGCTCTACTTGTTAAAAAGGCATAGCAGATTGTTTCCAAAGAAAGGTATCATTTGTACAAAGGTAATCACCTGTAACTGGCTGATTTTCCAAGCCGTCAGTCATAGCATTTGGAATCTTGGATGGTGCGTATGGCTTCCACCTGTGAATACTGTAGGGGATTCTTGTCAAGGAAATTATGTTGAAACTTGCTCTTGGCTAAATGCAATAGGTCTGTGCAGACGATCCTGTCCTGACAAAGCTTCGTGGTTATCCTTGTGAGCAGAGGAATCACAGGATACACTTACAATAGGATGCCTGTCGAGTTTGGAAAAAAGAATGCATCTGAGAGAGAAACAGGATGCTTTTGAGAATTGCTCCAATATAGTATACTGTATAACTGGTTTTGAACATTCATAAAATGATCATTCCCAAACCATTAAAAATTCTGTCAAAGAAACAGTATTGCAATATCAAATCCTGAGCCAAAGTCCAAATATAGCTGAGCATATCTGCTACAACAATTAATCTTTAAGGAGGTGAACTACTATTAAAAATGTGATGTAAATATACCAGCACTAGGGTAGACTGCACTAAGGGAGTTCCTCTGGGCTAGGCTGGAGTGCAACAGTAAATCCTTTGTGTTTATAGACCTCTGAAGGTTATAAATGTGAGGAAGGATCATAAAGTTATGTTTACCATCACTTTCATAACTGCAAATGTCTCTAAATGAGGCCATTGCTAAACAAAGACTACCTATATGTTTTCTTATTCTTTTCCTTTTAATTACAAACTGCCCAGAGTTGCTGAGGAATTGGGCTGTTCCTTTCTTTTTCTTTTAAGTTTTATATAAACTTATATATATAAAGACATGAACAGTGTGGCCTCTGGGTATAATTCATTTTGATACAAATAGCAATAACAACAACATTAATCAAACTTATATAATCCTACTATTAATATATATGTTTATTTTAGAATGGTTATTCAATATTTCAATGTTCCATTTTAATGTCAATGATATTATTAAGCATACATACTAATACCATCTTTCAACCTCTAATCTTTCCATCTAGTTATTACTTATATTTCATTGTAATTTTATTACAATATTATTACAATGACAGTAAAGATTATTATTATTATTATTATTATTATATTCTATTATATCTGCTAGTATTCCCCCTATTTCTTATTTCTACCTCTATTCCAGCTTCTAGTCAGGCCACCATTACTAATTTTAGTGTTAATACGTTTTTATTAAGACGTAGTCCTTCATTATTTGGTTATTCAAAGTCTCAGTATGCCATTCTAGTACTAATCATCCTATTATTTAAACATACCTAATAGTACCATCTTTCAACCTCCAATCTTTCCATCTAACTATTGCTTTATATAAAGGTGTGTATTCTTATTTTTACCTCTAGTTTGTAATCTGGCCATCATTATATTAGAAAAAAAATCCTTCTATCATCACTTGTTCATTTTAATACTTTGATTCTTATTCATTTGTTTAGCTTGCCTCCTATATTCCTCTCTTGGATCTTTAGCTCTATCAGCATCTGTGACTTCACCATTCAGTCTGAATATTTCTCCCATCTCTATCCTCTTAAGCTGCCAAGTCTCCAGTGCTTCCACCTAACTCCCTTTCAAAAGTATCTTCCAGGTTATCCGATTCCATTTTTAAATCTCTTAAGGCAGGGGTCCCCAACCTTTTTTGCACCAGGGACCGGTTTCATTTTAAAGAAAATTCCACGGATCGGCCGGCGTAGAGGGGGAGCGGGGGGAGGGGGAACAGGCGGCGCATGCGCACGCGGGGTGTGTGTGTGAGTCAGCTCATTCGCCCCTCTAGGGCCCCCAACGGTGCGAGCGGCCACACCTGCGCTTTCCCGTCCCTGGTGCATGCTCTGCCCAGGGGGCTGCTCCCTCCTCCTCCTCTCCGGCCCTGCGGCCCGGTTCCTATCAAGTCACGGACCGGCACCGGTCCATGGACCGGGGGTTGGGGACCCCTGTCTTAAGGTACTTTTCCCTTGATTTGTTTCCTCAGTCATTATTATCTCTGACCACCCCAACGATGCTGTCGAAGTGATGTCTCGGTGCTTGGAGGCCGTGCGGGTCTGGATGGGGAGAAACAGGCTTTGACTCAACCCGTCCAAGACCGAGTGGCTGTGGTTCCCAGTGCCACGATATAGCCAGTTGGTTCCATCTCTGGCTATCGGGGGCGAGTCATTAGCTCCCGCGGAAAGGGCTCGCAACTTGGGTGTCCTCCTGGACTCTCGGATGTCTTTGGATGACCATTTGACAGCCGTGGCCAGGGGGCTTTTTATCAGGTTCACCTGATACGCCAGTTGTGCCCTTTTCTAGATCGTGGCGCCCTATCCACAGACACTCAAGCCCTCGTCATTTCTTGCCTGGACAACTGTAATGCTCTCTACATGGGGCTTCCCTTGAGGTGCACTCGGAGGCTCCAGCTAGTTCAGAATGCGGCCGTGCAGGGGATTTTGGGAGTCTCGAGATACTCCCATGTAACACCTTTCCTGCATGAGCTGCACTGGCTACCTGTAGCCTTCAGGATGCGCTTCAAGGTGTTAGTAACCACCTTTAAAGGGCTCCATGGCATGGGACCTGGTTACTTGCGGGACTGCCTCCTACCACATACTTCCCTTTGACCTGTCCGCTCCCACAGGGAGGGCCTCCTCAGGGTAGCGTCTGCCGGACAATGCCGGCTGGAGACTCCCAGGGGGAGAGCCTTCTCTGTGGCAGTCCCCGCCCTCTGGAATGACCTGCCCCCTCCCCAACCTTCAGACCATCACGGATCCGTGCCTCTTCCGTCGGGCACTAAAAACACACCTATTTCACGCGGCCGGCCTGGTATAGTTTTAAATGTGATTTTAATAGGGTTCTTAATGGTAATTTTAGCACGGGTTCTAAATTTAATATATCTTTTAATTTATTTTTTCTATTGTATTTATTGTTGTGTTTTTATTGATTTCCTGTGCATCGCCCTGAGTCCCGTCAGGGAGATAGGGCGGTATACAAATATAATAAACTTAAACTTAACTTAAACTTATCCTTATCGTCTTCTCCTTCACATCTTCTTTCTTTATTTGCTGGTTTATCCAGCAAAGGAATTAAACTGTTTCAAAATAAAATAAGTAAAATACAATATTCAACTAGTCAAGAATAAGAAAGAAACGTGGCCAGATGCATAATATTCCACTCGACTGAATGCAAATAAACTCCATCTAGACTGAATCCAGGCTCCTTCATATATACCACACTATCTGCTTCAGACAAAGGCTAGATTTTTTCTCAAAGACACAAAGATTTAGGTTAGGTTGAAATTATATTGAAATTTAAAAAGAATTGGCCAAGTAGAATGGACCTCTGTATGCAATTTGGGTAGAGAGCTCAATTTCTAAATAACTACTACAGGTAGTCCTCAGTCAATGACTATTCATTTCAGATTGAAGTAGCATCTGGAAGAATATGTTTCAATCCCCAAACTCTAAAGAAGGAATGTAAATAAATAAGTTTCCTATTCTGAAATAGAAGCCAGTGGTACAAAACACAGAAACACTTTAAAAGAGAATGAAGCTGAAGCATGTGGATAACATCTACATAAAAACCCAAGAAAGTCCCCAGTTATCCAGTAAGATACTGTGGGGGCTGATATGAAAAATGCCTCCAAAGTAGAGCAGCAGAAGATGGGGAAAATTTATGGTGGAGTTCTTCAGCTTTCACTTCACTGTTTTCCCAAGTTTGACTTCACTTTCTTATTTTCACCAAGATCAAATGGCCTGACCTGGTGTCAAAAATACATGGCTCTTACATTCAAAATAGATATAGTAGAAACTGCTCTTAGAACTCAGGGAGTCAGTCAAAGCCAGAGCAGGTATTAAAAATCAGAGAGTAACTGTAAACTTTGTCCCATGAACAAACTTTTGTAGAAGGTAGATATTTATTCTCTGCAATTTGATTTATTTACAAAACTTACTCTAGGGGGAATTCATCAAATGAGATGTATCTGAAGGATAAAACAGTGATGGCAAATGGGCAATTAACCCCTTGAACTGAAAACAAGAACTGAGAATGAATTACCAGTAGTAGGATTTTATCCCTGAAATCTGTGGTTTGCTGAAAGAAGGCGAAGGGATCATAGATTAAGAAGTCTTGATGAAAAAAAATACAAAGCAAAAGCACAAAAAGTAGAAAGGACAAAGAGAAAAACAAAAGGAAAAAAATGTGAAAAATAGTGTAGGGAGTGTCTAAAACAGAAGTTTTGAGTGGTTACCACGGTGACAGCCAGAAAGAGAATTTTGGGCAATTCAGTGGAAAGCAGACACTTAAAGCATGAACCTCCACTAAAAAAGTTAGCTTGAGAATGTTCTAGAAAATTGCTTTACACAAGTGCAACATGCATGTGTAATACACAGAGAACAAAAAGAATAATGTGTAGACTTTTCTAATTTAAGATGATTTAATTCTGTTGCAAAATAATAATGCTACATGTTATGAAATCTAAACATTGTAAATCTCCTACTGTGTTTGTAGCATGTAACTTCAGAATCATTTTTATGATTTTGTATTAAGTATTTAATTGACAGAATACTGCTTTGTTAATAAGGTACCTTTTTTTATAAGATTGCTGATGGCATGGCGTACATTGAAAGAATGAATTACATTCATAGAGATCTTCGAGCAGCTAATATACTTGTAGGGGATAATTTGGTGTGCAAAATTGCTGATTTTGGATTAGCAAGATTAATAGAAGACAATGAATACACTGCTAGACAAGGTATTTACAATATTCTTTATGTACTATCCAGTATAGTAAATATTGCTTTATTAATATGTATTATCTGAATTCTTGATCTGTACAAGTCAGTTTATGTCTGAAATATTATAGGGTCTCCTCCTGCCTGAGCAGGGGGCTGGACTTGAAGGCCTCAAGGTCCTTCCAACCCTGTAATTCTATGCTCTATGTTCTAGTTTGACTAAGTGCTTTACTAATTTTAATACTTTCTAAGATAGCTGAATGTTCTTTATTTTTTCCATTTACTATAGTCACTAGCAATAGAAAGTGGATATTCTCTAAAGTGGATTATTCAATACACTGCTATGTGTTCTAAAACAGTTTTCTGAATTTGTTAACTGATTTATTAACAATATAAATTGCCAAAATAAATCCATATCCCTGCATAAGTAAAACTGTTGTTGAACAAGGCTTCATTCTGTTATCAAACTTTGCACCATACCATGATTCATATTCAGGTTTATTGGCCAAGCAGTTTAAATTAAGTTTACTTTGTTGTCATTGCACCTCATACAACAAAATTAAATGCCATCTTCAGTGTACATTATAACAATAAAAAATAAAACACAAATACACATCCTTCACATTCTATACAATTTAATTGAAAACCCGATGTTGCATTACTATTGCACTATACAGCAGAAACAGTATAAAGAAACAGTACAATCTGAACTTCAGATTATAGGCAAGTGCTGAAATTAGCAGTTGTTTATGTATATTCTGCAAGTGATTTGAATAATAGAAAGAACAATTATGTGCTAGTTTTCCACATACACAGATTAACAATGGCACCTTTTTTGCAGTAGTTACCAACCTGCATACTAAAATGCATATATTTCCTCCATTATCTTGGCAGAACAACCTCAGCCTTGAGAGGAGTACGATTAAACATATGCTTAATTTGACAGTATTACTCACTTTGTTGTCACCCACGCTCTACTCCCACATGTATTCTCAATTAGACTTTTCTCTTTCAGTATAACAAAGATACCTTTGCAGTTGTTTTCCAGCAGAAAGAGTTCCAATCTCCAGATTAGTTCTTATGTTTAATAGAATGGATGCTATTATAACAATATAAGAGATTATTAAATTATCCTTTTCCATATGATAGATAGATAGATAAATAGATTAATAGATAGATAAATGATATAAAGATAGATTTTATATAGCACTACCAAAATAATTTTTAAAATAGTTATAAATTATAATATTCAAATGTATTATTTTCAATGTTTGTGTACTATCTAGGGGCCAAATTCCCAATTAAATGGACAGCACCTGAGGCTGCACTATATGGTCGGTTTACAATTAAATCTGATGTCTGGTCATTTGGAATTCTGCTGACAGAGCTTGTAACAAAGGGACGTGTGCCATACCCAGGTAAAAGGAGGGGAAAATAATTACTAATGTATTAATTATATCCTTTCAAAATCTGTTACTTGTGCTCAGGATTATTGACAATCAGTTGTTCTGATGAAGTAATTATTTTGCATCATACAATACTTAAGAAAACACTACAGTAAATGCAAACTAGCCATGCTACAGAAGCTGCAATTCAATGTTTTAAAAATATAGACACACTATTTTAAAACATCAAATTCTCTGTATTTATAAATAATAGCCATTATGCCAGATCTTTTTTACCATAGGTTTTTAAAGAAGTCAAAGCTAACCTTTGATGAGCAAAATAATTGTGTTGTTTATGCAACTAGTTTCTTCCTTGTTTCTTTTCTTTTCTTTTTTCTTTTCTTTCTACTGTTCTCTTGCATCTCTTTGGAGTGTCTGAGATGAGGCACAAAAATACACCGGGAATATAGTGTGAAACAACAATTGGATATATTACATTAAGCCATTATTGTGTTCAGTAATCCAAGTATAAATTCTAGTTTCAAACCATAGTTGGACTTTTCCCAAACAAGCTATAATTTGGTATAGTTCAGCAAACCACAATTTAAAAATTCTTTAATGTTATGCATGAATACAATCTATAAATACCTATTCCAAGTAAACAGTGACAGATTTTTGATACCCTTTTTCAACTTGATAAAATATAAACACTAAAGCTATTCTTTTAATTTTAGGAATGGTCAATCGGGAAGTTTTAGAGCAAGTGGAACGTGGATATAGAATGCCTTGTCCTCAGGGATGCCCAGAATCTCTCCATGAATTAATGAAACTTTGTTGGAAGAAAGATCCCGATGAAAGGCCAACATTTGAATACATTCAGTCTTTCTTAGAAGATTATTTTACTGCTACGGAACCACAGTACCAGCCTGGAGACAATTTATAAATCGATGGCTTACATCCCATGCACAAACATGCCAAATGTAGAGTACTTTTTTTAAAAAACAAATTCCTTGCTAATTGGAAGAACTCAAAAGAAGGCAATTTGCAATTTGCATGCTCTTGTTAGCTGGCAAACTGGAATTCTGAAATACGGTTGCACAAAACCACTTTTTAAAGTGTTATAATACCTAAATGTATCAATGATATATTTTTCTCCTATATTATATCAGGGTCCAAAAGAAATACACTGAAAAAATGGGTGGTAAAATTAGCATTGTTATAACAAGTGGAGCTGTTGATTTCTTCTTTTTTTTCCTAAAGGCAACATCAGATATTTAAATAAACTTATGAATGGAAATGGTGAAATAATATCAATAACAAAATAGTTTATGGGACCAACAATACTATTATGTTAGAGTTAAGAGGGCTTTAATATAAAGTTTTCTTCTCTGGGCTCATTTCCTAGGGTAGCTCTCAGCAGATGGCAGCACCTAACCAACCTTTTCTGAGCTTAGAAGTTAGACTTGATTAGTTTCAGGAATAATGTGGCTGTAGACTAGATAGGAAAATGGGAAAAATATGGATGAAGAAAATGATAAATTAACCCTATATTGTTGCCAAGAATACTATATGGACATGTATGTGAAGACACCAGAAATCTACTTCAACTCAAAAAACAATTTACTTTTAAAGCAAGTAATTTATGATAAACTTGATTAAATACTAGACCTCAATAATGGAACTGAAAAGCATGTTGCACTGTGCTGAAACTTTATATTACTATACCATAACTGGAAAGTAGCATATTTTATTCCCTACATAGTTGAATTAAGAATGAAATTAACTTCATAAACCATTAACTCATTTTGTAATTAAGTTACTAGAGTACAATGTTAAACCTGAAACTGCAAAATGCAATCAGAGGGATAAGGTTAAGATAACATCTTAATCTTCAAGATGTAGTGTTTCAAAGTTCCAATTTCTAGTGAAACATGTCCTGGGTTTTAATTTTTTTTAGAAGGCACATCTGCAAATGCTTATGAAGGTTATTCAATTAAAATGTTCAGGGATTCACTAGATTGCACAGCTTCTCTTTGTTACGTATCTCTGTCAACGCATTTATGAAAAATACTGTTTAAGATCTAAGAGTCCATCAATGAATCAGATCTAGATCTGAATGAAATGAACTTTTATGTTGGCAGACATAGCCCCCTTGTGCTATTCTGGAACATCCTCCAACCTCCAGAATATACTTTGATGGAGGTAAAAGATGGAAGGATTGGTGTGAATTGTTTCCCCATTTTTGCAGTTCATAGAGTTGTCAGAATTCTGGATTTAGCCCAACATAGTAAGTGTTGGGATAATGATAGCTGGACAGTAGCCCACCTTTCTAACAATAAACAGTAATTTACAGTCAGCTAGACAATAAATGGTTGCATAGTGGTTCATAAAACTCTTCACAAAAGCATCAGATCAAAAAGCTGTTAGTAGAGTGGACTGAATCCATCTCTTTGCATTTCTCGGGACGAGTTGGACTTCATAGACATTATGTATAGCTTTAATCTATAGCAGTGGTGTCCAAACTTTTTTCAAAGAGGGCCAGATTGGATGAAGTGAACATGGTGGAGGGCCGAACATTTTTCCGAACATTTTTTGAACCATTACAATTAAATGCAAATAAATTATTTTATGCCAAGTTAATTGCAAATGACATACTTTTCATTTCATAACATTAAGATCAACTGACAGTTGAGTTTTCACAATGTATTGAAAATAAATTTAAAAAAAACTTACCTACCTCTTTCTCTCTTTCTTCCTCTCTCTCTCTCCATTTCTCTCTTTCTTCTCTCTCTTTTTCTCTTTCTTTGTCTCTCTTTCTTTCTTTCTCTCTTTCTCTTTCTCTCTGTCACTCTGTGTGTGTGTCTGTCTGTCTGTCTCTCACTCACTTTATCAGTCTCTATCTGTCTCTCCCTCTCTCTGTCTCTCCCTGTCTCTGTGTGTGTCACTCTCTCTGATTCTCTCCCTCCCTCCCTCTCTCTGTATGTCTGTCTCTCCCTCTTTCCCCGTCTGTCTCCGATTCAATCCGATTCCGATTCATTCTCTATCTGTGTCTCTCTCCGTCTCCCTCCCTCCCTCTCTTTCTCTCTGTCTCTGTCTGTCTCTCTGTCTTTCCCTCCCTCCCCTTCTGTCTCTCTCTGTGTCTGTCAGTCACTCCCTCGCCACTCGCAGCGGGCGAGGGAGTAGGCGGCGTGAGCACCCAAGGCTACCGTCATCTTAAGCACCACCGAGGCTGTTGCCCGGCAGGGGCGTCAGGCAGGGAAGCCGGTCACGTCTCCTGCCGGGCGACCTTGTGCGGTGGGAGCTGCACATTCTGGGGCTGCATGGCTGGGAGGGAGGTGAACGCGCCAAGCAGACGTTCTGGGGCCGCGCGTTCACCTCCCAGCTTTGCAGCTCCAGAACGTGCAGCGATGGAGGCGTGACCGGCTTCCCTGCCTGACGCCCCTGCCGGGCGACAGCCTCGGTGGTGCTTAAGATGACGGTAGCCTTGGGTGCTCACCCCGCCTGCTCCCTCGCCCGCTGCGGGAGGAGGCGTCCGTAACCTCCGTCCACCTCCCTCCCAGCCACACAGCCCCAGAGACAGAGGGAGGAAGGGAGGGCCACATTTACACAGAGCAGGGAGGGCTGTTGGAGGGCCGTATTAAACCGACCCCCGGGCTGCAAATGGCCCCCGGGCCGGACTTTGGACATGCCTGATCTATAGGAACAGACCTTACACCTAAGCCAAATTCAGCTAATGATATTAAAACTGTACATATACACTACTCACAAGTAAACTGGGGAGTGGGAGCTATCATAGCTTCTATCATATCAAGCAATAAAATCCTCTTGGCATTTTAGAATTTTCCACTCAAAACAAATGTTGCACTTCAAAGCTTTTCTGATCATTAATGATCATTACTGCTATCAGAAAAACCACACAGATTTTGTTCTGATGAAACATATAAACTTATAAAATTGTGCAATCAAGTGGTATTTTCTTTTCCAATTTATACATCCCATAACTATGAAATTTTGAAAGGGCTCTATGTAGCAAATAATACAGGATTGTAATTTCTTTTATATTCTGAAATGGGTAGTGCAGTTGTGTTTATGTAATAATGCATATGCCAGAAAACTAGTCTGGTGTTATTTGGATTTTAATTAAAAATGCAACAAATCATTGTAACAAATGTATAGTAAGGAAATTAAAAAAACAGTAATTTAATGAGTTTATTGAAGAAAAATATGTATTTTTAAGCGTTATACTTTTCATGTTTTTCCTTGTTTTATAGTGTATTACCTCAAGATTTTAATGTGAGCAAATAATTCAACACAACACTTTTCTATATATAGTAATACATGTAAAAGTGTGATTATTTTTATAAAACATGATGTTGAATTTGTTTCACAAGATTGCTTTTAAAGTTCTAATTACAAAATTATTTTTTAAGAAAATAACCTGATAAGCTCCAAGTTGCTTTGAAATGAAACAATCTTATATATACTTATCTGGGACTAAGTTTAATTAACTAAATGCAATTGACTCAGTGAGACTTACAAGTTGACATGCATAGCACTGCTCCATTTCTTTTTATATTTCTTGCTCTTTAGAGAATAATCTGAAGTATGTTGTTTTATTTTGTATTTGTTAGTAGATTTCAACAGTCTACATAATACATCATCTTGCAGGTGCCATGATTCACTTATAAGATATTTTTTCTTACCCTAGAAATATTAGAAATTGTTTTAGTCCTTTCTCTGGATAGGTCTGCATATCAAAATAAGCCAAAGTAAGCATGCTTTATTATTGCATGGATACTGGATGCTTCTTCTGTCAGTATAAGCTAAGCAAATCAAGAATCTTCCAATATTGATTTATTTAACCTTGCTAAGTGAATAACAACTTCAGGGTCACAAATCAAGAATTTGAAATCAGAAAGTATTCCTGATTTGCATTTTTGCCTGATGAAAATATAAAGCAGTCAAAGATCCTGGCCTAGAAACAATTAAATAAAGCATGATTAAGTTTTCTTGATTTGTTTAACTAGTATCTAATAGCACAAGGAGCTAAGCCAGACAGTGTGTTTTCTTTCCCAGAAAGTCTCTTTCCCCTGTATGAAACTGGAATGCTATTCTTTAAAATGCACTGTCATCTTCCATTAAATATTGGAAAACACTAACCATTACATGTGCATAAGGCACTTTGTTATATTTGCTAACATTGTAAATGTGTGCATAAGGCACTTTGTTACTTTACAAAACACAATTGATATGCATACATCTCATGGTCTTTGGGATTAAGTGTCTCTGTTTAGAATTTTGGTGGATACTGTGTGATGGGCCCTCACACACACCACAAAAAACCTTAAGGAGATGAAGTATGTTTCCTAAATCTTGAAGACAAGTGAAGGGTAGGGATGGGAAGGAGCTGCCTGTAACAATATTATAGTAATTCCAAGTACAGATCTTGGAATTTCCTCTTCCCCAGCTATGTGGTTTGTTGTTTAACTGTTGGGAAAGTACTGTACTGTAGCCTCCTTTTGTCTGAGTGGTAATTTTCCTACTAAATTAATTGTCATTTATTGGACTGGGAGCAATAAGCACAATTTCTGCACATTTTCAGTTCGAAATAAAGGGAGCCTCAATTTTCTAATCTGACTCCTAGTTTCGTTGGAACATTCAATGGGAAAGTCCAATATAACCTCAAATTATTTTTTGTGAATTTTATTCCATGCCTTCTCACAATCTTATTCGTCTGTCGATACTGTACAGCATGATCCAGCATCTCCAGGAACACTGTATTTTATTTAAAAAAGTAGAATTACTAGAACAATTTTCAGAATATAAATGCAAATTTATTACATTTTCAATTCCTATGTTTATTGAATTTTCAGCACTTCCTGTACTGTAATCATTGTTAATCAGTTCAGAATGATTTTTATATTGTATTGAAAACTATTGTGTAACATTTCTGATAGAAACTGTAGTGCAAGCCTTGTGTATCAGTTTTGTTGAAGCTACATTGTGTGGTAACGTTTTGTTTCATTTTCCTATCATACTATATTGACAAGCTTAAATATTTTTAATATTTTATTACTTTTGCATAATTAAACTTCCCAAAGCTTAATAAATTAGTGCATCTTCTGTTACTAAAGCAAAAAAATTGATTAATATTGTATGGGAATTGAAACAGAATAGCTTTTCTTCAACTCTTATAAGTGCATTCCCAACGCTGTTTGTAGCATGATACATGTTAACATTCTAACATCCCTCTAAATTTGTTATGTATTTATCAGCTGTGAAATAGAAACTGGTATTCGGGACACTTGTCCTTCCAACATTTTCAACAATTCAAAATTCTAAAATATAATTTACACTTGTAAATTTATTACATTTTCAATTCCTATGTTCATTGGATTTTCAGCACTTCCTATACTGTAATCATTGTTAATTACAATAGTAAATTATATTTTAGAAAATTATACTACACACGCTTATGCCAGCATATATACTATTATTATGCAATAAAATTAAATTTGACATAATTGCATAGACAAAGTTAATTCTTATATAACTTATGAATTGAACCCGTTCTACAGTAACCTTTTTAATTGACAGAGTGGTGGTGTGTCACTATGCATACTACTGTTACGCAATAAAATTAAGCCAAAATTAACTTGGAGTTAACATCCCATGGTGACTTTAGAAGAGGAGAGAAGGTGGGGAAAGGTTTGACGTTCAGGCAGTCTGCTTTAAAGCCCACTACATCTAGGATCTGTATTCTTCATGGTGTTCTCTAGAACTAGAAAAATATAAGAGGATTGGGTGTGGTAGGGCTTGGATGTCACACCATCCGAAAAAACCAAAATCGAAAAAAAAATGAATTAAAAAACAAACAAAAACCAAGCCACTCTTGAATTATTGCCACGCGCCTCCCCTCTCCCAAAACACTGCACGTATTCATATGGTTACTGGAAGTCGTAAGCGGCAGCGCCTTTTGACCTGACGACCGATTGCAGAGGCTGGGATCAAAAGCTCAACCTCTGTTTGACAGGGCGAAGCGGGGGGGGGGGGAAACCCGACGCGCTGTAGGCAAGCCCCCTCCTTCCTCCTCTTCCCTCCCCTTCGCGGCTCACCACGCCCTTCCTGCGGGCCAATCGGCGTCTAAGGAACCTTTCCCACGCGCAAAAGTCGCTGTCCCGCTTCCTCGACTGCCGAGCGCTGCCTGCAGGATGGGAAGAGGGAGGATCCGGGCTCTGGCTGTGAGCGACGTCCGCTTCCCCACGTCTCTGGCCCAACACGGGTCAGATGCCATGGTAAGCGCAGGGATGCCGGGCAGAGCGACGAGCCGGACGTCGGCTGTTCGGCTCAAGGGTGCCGAACAGTTCTTCGACCCCATTCTACGGCAACTTGCAGAGAGAGCGTTGTTCTTCCGCGTTTTCCTTTCCAGGGGTCCCCAACCTTTGCAACTTTAAGTCTGAAGGACTTCAGCTCCCAGAATTCTCCAGCCAGGTTTGCTGGCTGGAGAATTCTGGGAGCTGAAGTCCTTCAGACTTAAAGTTGCAAAGGTTGGGGACCCCGACAGGCCTCTTGGGGGCTGTTTGTCCAAGTTTAAACGGCTCTCCGGCTGCCTTCCCCTCTCCCCCGCCCTCCAGATTGCGGCCTGCTTGCCTGGAAGTTAACCAGGCAAGTTCCGTTTGTTGGACTTTTAACACCATTTGGGATTCTAGACGCCGCGCCGGTTTCAGTCTCGTGGCGTGTAAATCCGGACTTGTGCGCGTTTGCGCTGCTTTTCCCAATGTCGAGGCTTTTGTTGATTCTTCTGTTTAGCATCCAGATCCAGACTATTCCGCAGCCTACGTGGTCATAGAAACGGATGCTCCCGATGGCTTGAAAGGTTGTGGCTTTACATTTACGCTGGGAAAAGGCACCGAAGTGGGTAAGTTCTTATGCTAACCCAGGGTTGGCTCCCTCCCCACAATTACCATGAGAATGTGTCGCCTTGCTTCCTTTTTGGAAAAGGTCCTCTTCAGGACAGACTTTTCTGGTGTGTTTCCATTTCCACTTTAAAGGCCAGTTTAAATACAACACATTATGTTATGATTTATTTCAGAAACCCAAATTGACAATATGTCCCCATTTCCTAAATCAATATCAGTCAATATCATAAATCATGTACTGATCTGTTGTTGTTGTTGTTGTTAGTTGCAAAGTTGTGTCCGATCCTTCGTGACCTCATGGGGAATGATCCTCCAGGCCTTAACAGGTTAAAAGAGTTGGAAGGGACCTTGCAGGTCATCTAGTCCAACCCCCTGCCCAAGCAGGAGACCCTATATCTGCCTCTACCTAGGATCGAACTCAAAACCTCCTGCTTGTGAGGCAAGAGCTCCACCTCTAGGCCACAGCAGCAGATTTCTTCATGTCCTCTACCATCCCTCAGAGTCAATTTAAGGTCACACAGACTGCTTCAGTGACTCCATCCAGCCACCTCATTCTCCGTCATCCCCTTCTTCTTTTGCCCTCAGTCTTTCCCAGCATTGGGTTCTTCTCCAGTGAGTCCTTCCTTCTCATTAGGTGGCCAAAGTATTTGAGTTTCATCTTCAGAATCTGGCCTTCTAAAGAGCAGCCTGGGTTGATCTCCTCTAGGACTGTTCGGTTTGACCACCTTGTACTGACCTGTAAGCAATCAATATTTGTAGATTTTTTTAAAAAATGTAACAGTTGAGTTTACCTGGCTGTGCCTGTTGCTTACCTTCTCTCCATTATAACACATCTACAATAGTGATATTGCAGTCCTTAAAACAAGCTGCCTCTGTTATGAAGTTTATTGGAGTTGAATTGTGTGTGCCTAGAAAAACACTCCTAG
This sequence comes from Rhabdophis nuchalis, assembly GCA_039707465.1. Taxonomy (NCBI): domain Eukaryota; kingdom Metazoa; phylum Chordata; class Lepidosauria; order Squamata; family Natricidae; genus Rhabdophis; species Rhabdophis nuchalis. The sequence continues at coordinate 171,312,001 of CM077645.1, forward strand.
ACCTGTTATTTAATTATTTTTATATTTTAGCTTCTTTTCCACTGTTCACCATATTCTAAATAAATAAATAAATAATGCTGCATATGTAGTAATCTCCAGATGGTTATTATTTCTTTCAGTTATCAGTGCAGTCCATGCACTGTCAATCCATATAATTAATAAAGATTTGGATGACATAATCAGTGATTTTCGAGGCTTCTACAGGCAGCTCACCAGTGATGGACAGCTCCGATGGGTAAGATAACTTTCAATATTTTCAACAAGGCTAATATATGCATGTAAGTGTTCTTTAAGAACATAAGAATAGAAAATAATTTGATTTGATATAGTTGCTTTATACAAAATACCACATAAAATAGGGCTTTCAAAGAAAATGGTGCATTAGTATGACCTAAAATAGAGATATTACTTGATACTTGTATTTTTGTCATCGAACCACTTACTTATTTACATTTTTAAGTCATAGAATTTTGTGACTTTTCATATTTTCAACTTGACAGCTTTGAGTTCCTATTTCCCCCATCAGCTTCTGACAATATCTGAAAAATGTTAACATCAAGGTCAAAATTGAAAGAAAATCCCATTGATCTGATAAATATCAGAAAGGGATTGGCCTGCATATTGTAATGAAGCCCGAAATTTGATCAGTAATTCCTGAGACATTTTTACCCTAAAATCCCAATATGGCACCATTCTCTTCTATATAAGCCTAGAAGGCCTTGATAACATGATAAGTGTTTGAGGAGAAGAGGAATTACTAAAACAAATGTTTATAAGGACACTCATTCCCCATCACCCCAATTTGCATATGTGATAATGCCAATGAATCCAATAGGAATAAAATTCCCATTGCGCGAAAATGGAGCGCATATATAGCATCCTATTGAAACATTGATCAGATAACACATAAAAAGCACTGATCACCTTGAATACCGGAGGAAAGGCTAAATATTTTGTAAATTTGCCTTGGGTTAGGGCAGCGGTCTGCAAAGTCGGCTCTTTTAAGACTGGTGGACTTCAACTCCCAGAATTCCCCAGCCAGCTATGCTGGCTGGAGAACTCTGGGAGTTGAAGTCCACCAGTCTTAAAAGAGCCGACTTTGCAAATCCCTGGGTTAGGGGAATGTATTAGGAGTCCCTCTGAGTAATTCTCATTTGGCAAACGTATTTAAACATGGATATTTTGGCCAAACAAGAAAGAGAGTGGGAAGAAAGGCTCATTTTGAGCTTCATTTTTCCATCAGTAGCAGGAGTCCCTCAATGGAATTGGTGAAGTGAATCGGTGAATCATCAACTCTGAACTGTCCTCTCCTTGCAAACTTTTGTTTAACAGAATCCTCTTTGAGGCATCTGAAGTTGGGTGTCCTTATCAGACCTGACTTCAGATCAGTAGCATAACCTTGATATGGGCACAGGCCTCACAAGATATTGTGTTGTAGTTACTGCTCTGAGATGGCTGTGATACTTTTTAGGCCCTGAGCTTTGCATCTCCAGGATTCTGCCTTAGACATTCTTGCAACCATGGACTAGACCTGTTGAATTAGCTTTCAGAACCTGGTCTGAATATACAGCTCCAGAAGAAACATGGCTTTGGGAAGACAAAGGATGCACTGAGATGACCCAGGCAATAGGCACTGATGATAGCTGTTGATACAGATCTCTATCTTCCTTCCATTCCGTTTGTGAATTTCTGAAGAATTACAACCAGTTCCTGAGAACCAATATCATACAGCCTAAAGATGATTATCCATCTAATTTTCTCCTTTTTTCTGGGGGTTTTCTTCCAACCCAATGTATTTATTACATACAAGCTGTTTTTTCAGTCACTCTTTCCCTCTTCCCATTCAATTTCTCACTCCCAAAATGAAGGTGCGCATAGGAAAAAAACTCCTTATCTAAAACTCACTCTAAGGTACAGATTTTTGCAGATGCATTTTGGCCTTGTTTACTTTTGCAAAAAACACCATACACAATGTCCATTGTCAGAAAACATCAAGTCTAGATCATCAAGCAGTCATCAAGAGTCAACACTGACTGAAAGGCACCAAAACAAAAATTCTGCATAGTTATAGAATATCACAGTATAGTATTGAATTTAGTTAAATCTCACTGAGTGTTTCCTTATGAATAAACGTTTGCAACATGTCTGCTAAACAAGGATGATAGACTTGCATAGAATCTAATAGTTTTTAATTCTGTAAGGCAAGTCCTTGTGTAGTGAATGTGTGCCTAGCAGTTTTAAAACCCAGCATTTTCTTGAAATGATAGCAATGATAGAAACTTTACATACTCGTGCTTGGCTATCATAATAATTTAATAACATGGGTTTTGTTTTTGCTTTGCTTAATAGATTGGTCCTGAGAAAGGAGCTGTGCATTTGGCCACAGCTGCCATTTTGAATGCTGTCTGGGATCTCTGGGCCAAACAAGAAGGAAAGGTAAAGATTTAGAACAAGTAAAAAGAAGTATCACTCTTTGTCCTTGAACAAATACTGCTGTCTTCTATCCTTTCCCACAGGGCTCTGTTTTTCATGGATAAACATAAACATACCCCACTAGCTTTAAGTACTTTGTATGTTGGGGATTAAAATTGTTGAAACCATACTTTTGTGCTTTTCTGTGGTTTTGAACCAATATTTTCATAAACTGGAAAAATTATATATCATCCAATTATTACAAATAAGTCTAAGTCATTTGAGTCTTCTCTTCACAGTGCTATTTTTATGTTATCCTTTTCTTCAGAGTAGGTTACAATAATGTGATCCTTTTATTTGGAAATAAAACTATTAAGATTTTGGAACTTTTGTATATTGTTTTGCTTCTATCTTGGGTCTTCGAATCATAGTCAGAGGGCAAGAGTGCCTTTCAACATGTGCTCAACTTGGAATAAAGATCGAACTTCCTCCCCTCCAAAGTATCTTTCACTTGTCATTTATTTTTGGTTGTTTGTATTTTAAGTTTTTTGAATAAAAATAAATTTTAAAAAACTGTCTTTCATTTATCACATCTAGTAAAAATGTGATGACTGGTTGAGTAGGTAGAACTGCTTTAATTGCCAGAACGTTGTTACAATCTAGAACAGTGTTTCAACCTTGGCGACTTGAAGCCCTGTGGACTTCAAGTCGCCAAGGTTGAGAAACACTGTTCTAGAAGCCTCCTCAAAATATCATTGTAGCACATTACCATATTTTGTAGGATGCTTAATTAATTAGACCAGGGACTAAAAACAGAGAACTCTCTAGAGACGTACATTACAAAGTCCTGGCATCTGTCTCTATTGATCATATTGGCTTGTGGTGGTGGAAATAATAGTTCAGCAACTTCTGGCAAGCCACAAGTGGCCTTCTCACATATATTTGGCAGGATTTCATTACAGGCTAATATGATGAAATAAAAACAAACAGAATATAATTCAAAGTAGCAACAATCAAACACATACGCTGAATGAGTGAATCACACCTTATTTAGGCATCGTTCCAAATTTATAAACAAGTGTGCCAAGTCTATAGAAGTAAAAAGTTTGTTCCAGAAATAAAATGGTGTTGGAGGGATAGCTTTTTCTTTATCTGTCACAACCTGCTAAATATTTGCAGGCAAGGAAATATGTACAGGAACTTTACAGGATAAACTTAAAGTAAATTTATGTGGAAGCCGCTTCTAGATACTCTGATTTCAAAGTATTTGTACTTTGTAGTTCAAAGCTGGCACCATGAATGATGTAGTAGATGCTTTATCAGGCACAGCTTAATATGCAAGCTCTAGAGATTGGATCAACAATGTACCTGGCTTGTGAGTTGGCCTGCTTTATGTCTAATATGATTTTTTTTGTATTCTAAAATATTTCTATGTTTAACAATTTCAGAATGTTTCTTTTTCTCTCTTTTTTTTAAAAAGCCTCTCTGGAAACTCCTGGTTGACATGGTAAGAAAAAATAAAATAAAATATCAAGCCATTATTTAAAAATAATATATTTCTTTCAGAGCATTGGATGCTGACTTAGTGTGCATAAATATATTGAGAACATGACTAAGTAAACTGTCAATATTGTATTTTTTTTAAAAAAAAATGTTTAAATTTCGATTTGAAGGTAGATAATCATGTACACTGGTTTATTTTTGGACTTCTGTTCAAAACAACAAGTTTCTGAAACAATCATGGACGAATATTGTTTTATATTTTGGGTGTATTTATTTATTTATTTATTTTCTGATCTTGGAATATCGAAATGATTAATGTAATGCTTTCATGATGCAATGCTTTTATGGTGCCATTTTGAAAATAATTGTAATTAGATAACCCGTGACCTGTAATTATTTCAGAGATATTTATTTACCTAAACAACTTAACAGAATGATTTTGGGCAGGTAAAAAAAACCATGAGAGTAGGAGCAATTTATAATTTGCTGCCAGCTTCCCCATTGACTTTGCTTGCGGGAAGAAAGTCAATGGGCAAGCTAGCAGGGAAAGTATAACTCACCCCCATCTGCATATCTTCTCCTATTCCAGGGGTGGGCAAACTTTGCAACTTTAAGTCTGAAGGACTTCAGCTCTCAGAATTCTCCAGCCAGCTGGCTGGAGAATTCTGGGAGCTGAAGTCCTTCAGACTTAAAGTTGCAAAGGTTGGAGACCCCTGCTGTAGAAGACAAACAGAGTGGTCAATGCCTGGAATGCTCTACCTCAGTGTTCTTCAACCTTGGCAACTTGAAGATGTCCGGACTTTAACTCCCAGAATTCCCTAGCCAGCATTCGCTGGCTGGGGAATTCTGAGAGTTGAAGTCCGGATATCTTCAAGTTGCCAAGGTTGGGAAACACTGCTTACCTGACTCTGTTGTGGCTGGAGAATTCTGGGAGCTGAAGTCCTTCAGACTTAAAGTTGCAAAGTTTGCCCACCCCTGTCCTATTCCCGCTGTGCTCATATGATGTCAGATACGTGTGAACCCTCGCACACTGTCTGCAACCTGCACTCTCCCTGACCTGCAATGCATCCTTGAGCATCCTCCCTGACCCTCGTTGTACTAATCAGGCACCCTTCCTGTTATGTGCCATGTCACTCACACACCTCCAACCCTAACTACATTCTTGTTCATCCCCTTATGACCTCTCTCACCTGGCAGCATTTCATTTCATTTATTAAACTTATATACCGCTCCCTTTCCCAAAAAGGGACTCGGGGCGGTGCACAGGAAATTAAGAAAGCATATATAAACATGACAATATACAAAATTTAAAATCAAATTAAATTATTAACCCTGTGCTAAAATTTAAAATCAAATTAAACTATTACCCTTAAAAACCAATTAAAACAATTTGATGTCAGGCTAAAGGCTAGGTAGAGTTAGGCCAGGCCGGCCTGTTGGAAAAAGTAAGTCTTGAGTTTCTGACGGAAAGAACGGAGGTCCGTGGTCGTTCTGAGTTCGGGGGGTTGGTCGTTCCAGAGGGTTGGGCTCACCACAGAGAAGGCCTTTCCCCTGGGCGTCGCCCGCTGGCATTGCCTAGTGGACGGCACCTGGAGAAGTCCCTCTCTGTGGGAGCGAATCGGCCACAGGGATGTGCCACTTACCTGCACACTGGCCTCCAATTTGCAGCTGCCTGTTTGCTTCCCTTCTGATTTTGCTTGTGGAAAGCTGGCAGGGAACATGGGCAGTCATGATTGACTTTACATTTCCTGCCAGTCGCCCATTGACTTGAGGAAAGTTGGCAGGCAACCTTGAAAATGACCATAACTTGCTTGTAACTGATCGTGGCAGTGTGGCAGCATTTCAAGCAGTCACAACTTTGTGGAATTTCAATCTCACAGAAGTGATGGTTCCTAAAATTTGGACTTATTCTGTACATCGGCCCAATTGAGGTGCCTTTGCTCAAACATTTTTCCCTATGATGCATCATTTCACCCAATTGAAGGTTACATGGAGATAAGCAGGAGAGGTTTAGCAATATATAGATAAGACATTGTACAAAAGAATGACCATGTTATATAGGAAGAGACATTGTTCCTGTTCTTCTGAGTTACTTAGTGTGTGAGTTGAAGCCATTGTGTTTTAATTAGGATGTGCATATCACTTACAATTAAGGAAGAGCTTACCAACTTAACCTAGTTTTTGCACATGGATGTTATCTCCTGAACACAAGTGAAAACATTTGTGTATTGTATCTAGTCTTAATAGTTACACTGACCACCAGGAGGCACTGTCCTGTATTGAAATCGTTCATGTGCAGGTAGTCTGCGCCCTGTTTTCTATTACTTCAACACCCCCTCTTATGCCTGGTTTCATGCTACACTGGGATTCTTCAACTAGGGATAGAAAGATATTACTCTATGGCAGGGGTGTCCAAACTTGGGAACTTGAAGACTTGTGGACTTCAACTCCCAGAATTCCCCAGCCAGCATGGCTGGCTGGGGAATTCTGGGACTTGAAGACCACAAGTCTTCAAGTTCCCAAGTTTGGACACCCCTGCTCTATGGGGTTCAGACCCTCTACTGCAAATTGAAGTCATTATGACATAATGTAAGAACTATATCCCTCTGCTGTGGGAGCTTAAGCGAAGGTGGACTATATATCCGTGATGGCAAACCTATGGCACGCGTGCCACAGGTGGCACGCTGAGCCATTTGTCAGGGCACGCGAGGTGTTGCCATGTGCGTGCTGGCCTGCTGACTTTGGCCTTCTTTTGAGGCCGTTTTTCGCCATCCGGAGGCTTCATGAGCTTCCCTGAAGCCTCCGGAGCACGAAAAACCGGCCCTAGAAGCAAACTGGAAGTCCGTTCCCAAACTTATAAAGCCTCTGGAGCCTGGGGAGGGAGGAAAAAAAAGCACGCTAAAAAAGGGGAGAGCGCTGGTCTTGCGCACATGCACGCTGGTGTCGTGTACATAGCATTATGGGTGTGGTACACCCGCCCACGACTCCCCTGCGCTCCCCCCACTTTTGGCACGCAAGCCAAAAAAGGTTTGCCATCACTGGTATATATCATTCTGTCATTTCTCTAGCTAATTCTAGCATGGTTTCCTTCTTCCTTTTCTTTATAGGACCCCAAGCAGTTGTTATCTTGCATAGATTTCAGATACATTACTGATGCATTAACAGAAGAAGAAGCTTTTTGTAAGTTGTTTTAATAGGCCTCAAAATTCAAACTGTTTTATCTTACTCGGGGGATATGCTTGAACTTTTAAATGTGTTAATTAAATACTGCAGTTCTTACTGTATATCATCATGTTCCCCTTTGGTCACCTTAAATATTCCAGTTCAGTAGCAGCATTTGAAAGATGATGCTTGCAGTCTTGATACTTTGGGGTCTGTTTGTGTAACAAACTAGCGAATACTAAATATCTCAATCAATAATGATATAGTAACTCAGCAACCTTTACATTCCACCTTGTGGAATCGTTTTATGTATTATTTATGTATCGCAAGTAAAATGAAGTTAAAAAAATAATGCTTTAGTGGACTTAAAACTTTTTTGCATGGCAACTCTGTTTCATACTCTAAGCGCTCTTAACTTCACTGCTATGCCTCCTGTACATGGAATGTCAACCTTCAAATAACTACCATAGCAGATGGCAATTGTGGTTTTTGTAACTGCCATCTAGCAGTCATTTGGATATTTGCAACCTGGAAATGATAGCGCTTCAGGAAAATTCACAAGCTTTCTCATTGTGCAAGTCTATCTGTGTGCAAAATGATCTGTATCAGGTGTTTTCTCTCTCTAATAGGTCATATTTAAAAACCAAACAAAATTAATGATCTGTTTTGGGTCTGATTTACTTACACTTTATCTTTGTGTTTCACTAGTGATTCTTCAGAGTGGTTTGGCAGGAAAAAAAGAACGGGGTAAGCAACAAAGAATTTATTTCCTTGTCAAATCAATAATTAATTAATGTATCTTAGGATGGTTTTAGGATGTTAAAAAATAACATCAACCTGCAATGATACGTCTTTTGCAGTCCTATTTTTTGTGAAATTTAAGGTTTTGATTTATTCTGAATTGTTTTCTGAATTATTACCATATCACATTGTGGGGAATAAGGGTTTTCCAGGATATGAAGTTTGTTGCAAGAATATCACATTTAACTGCTTGCATAATTTTATATATTTGTAGAAGAACAAATGTTAAAGCATGGCTACCCAGCTTATACTACATCATGTGCCTGGTTAGGTTATCCAGACCACTGCCTAAAGCAGGTTTGTTATTTCCACATTATTCTCATTTCAGTTTTGAGATGCACAAATATGCCACAAAAAATAACTGAATTAGCACTGCGGGAGAAATTCTAAAAGCAAGTTCTATTCTAAACGATGACATATAATCTTGGTTGGCTTGGATGTGTTGTAGATGGTTTACCACTGGTCTATTATTGTGCCGACACTCATCATGATGTCTTTGGAGCAGAGAGATTACACAAATCAGTTCTGGCAAAGTCAGAAGCAAATAGCCAGAAAGCAGACTAATCTTTTACCATATGGAATAATAGTCTCTCCCACTAAGAGAATCCTATAATCTACTACATTGCACTGGCAAGAAGAAAAAGCAGCCCTATTTTATCTTGCTACAGGTAGTCCCTGACTTATAACTATAGTTGGGACTGGAATTTCCATTGTTAAGTAAGATGCCATGTGGCTGTTTTGTTCAACAACCGTAATCCCAGCAATCCTGGTTGTGGTTGTTAAGCAATCTTGAGGGTCATTAAGCAGATATACTCCCAGGTAAGGTGTGCAGGGGAATTGGGGAAGAGCCTGGTAGGCTCCACTCAGAAGCAGAAAATCCCCTACTGAAATCCAAGGAGCCTGTTCAGCCCCTGATTGAAGAGAGATTTGCATGCAATCTCCAGGGTCTTCCTTCCTGTCTGAGGCTCCTATGGTCCTTACCTTACTGCATTGCCTCTCCATTCTCTGTTTGGATTTTGGCTCTTCAAATCTTGTATCTGATCTCCACCTCTGCATCCTGCCAGAAAGGTTCTGATTCCATTGACAGTGATCTCAGTCAGTCCCCAGAGACAAGAAGGAGTCCTTTTGGCAGGCAGCAACAACTTACAAGTTCTCTGCCAGTTTCACATTGACTTTCTGGGGAAGCTTGCCAAAAAGATTGCAAATGATGGTCACGCGTGCTTGGGCAACCGGTTGTAAGTGCAAACACATTGCCAAGTACCCAGATTGCAGTCACGTGACCCTTATAATTCTGGACCATTGTCAAACAAATAGTCATAAGTTGAAGACTACCTGTATGACTTGCTTTGACACCTAGGTCTGGCCAAAATTCTTTCAAAACAGCTTTATTAGCTGTTGTATGTAGTAAGGTTAGTTATCAGAAATCTACATCGCCAAATCCTGCCTTTGCCACATTCAGTTCTAGCATGTGCCAAGAGAAGCTTAATTAATTCTGTTTATTTGTCCCATTTGACTGCCTTGCTTATGGTAGGCAGAGTTTGTGAAATCAATCATATTCCTTTTACAGTTTTGCACCCTGTTTCTGCTTGGAACAGGGGTGACGATATTACCCTCCCTACTCTCGTGTTGTAGCTACTACTTGCACCCACACTTCTTGTTTCTTAAGCAAGAGCTCTTATTGAGACTTGTTGTTCTTCAGATGACTTGACTAAGCCACAGATCAGTCACCCCAGTCATTAGTCTTGCTGGTTGGAATAGGTGCCATTAGACGATAACTCGTTAGAAAAGGCCAAGTGAGCAATGAATCCTAAAAGCCAACATTAAATAAAGCATTAACATACGGTTCACTTGTGTAATATTTTTATGCCGAAACCATACAGCTTTTTTAAAAAAACCTAAATATACTGTACATTATACACACACACATATAAATGATAGTTTATACTTGCTAGAGATCTGACTAATGTAATTTACTTGGCAGCTATGCACTGAAGCTCTGAAGGATGGATGGACCAGGTACAGTAATGTTTTGCTTGTGCATGTTTCTAAGTACAGTAGAAGACGCTGAGAGAGATGATGGGCAAAATCACTCAGTGAGTTCCTTCCTGCAGCTGACTGATCCTGTGTCTTATAACTGTCAGTCCAACACCCTAAACACTACACTACATTGCATCTCTTTCTGAATTTGACAGTGCTTTTGTAATTTTACCAGGAGGACTTTCTCAGTGAACTTCAGAAATTCTGCTTTTTGAAAATGGTGTATCACAAGTAATACTTCTTTATTCCATTCCTTTTTTTTTTTGGCAGAGATATGCTACTCTCTCCAAGTTTATCCATAAATGCAACTATCCAGAGAAATAAAGACTGGTCCATAGTCATTTCGTGAGCTGGTATCATTGAATGTATACTTGAACCAGTTTTTCCCTTAGTCCTGTCCCATAACAAGTAAAACTCACTGGCTTTAACTATCACAAATTGCTGAGATAGAACGATCAAATGGATGATTGTCTTCCTTCCCAAAACAGATTATCCACACCATTGATTCTTGCAGTGACATACCCATATATCCTTGTGGATAAGCCAAGTCTCTCTTTTTAAAAATCAAAATACCATGAAAAGGCCACCTGTGAATAAGCCAACCTGCATTTTTCATGATATTTTGATGAAAGATTAGTCAATTGGCTTACCCATGGATGGGTTTATATATGTGATAACATGCAGGATACGTTCATCTGCAGATAAGCCAAACCCAATTTTTTGGCTTAACCGAGAACATATATAGCATATTAACAAGTATGGAAGTATTATATACATCTGTAGGTTTTGCCGTCCACACAATATCCTTTAGATCACAGAGCCTATCACAGAAAGTAAATCTGCTAAGTTAGAGCTCTGGATGGCATGACTCAGCTCATTTTTCCAAATATTTGTAAGGAGAAAAAGACATTAGAACTATCACTGGCTGAGTTTGACTTACAGTTCCTGTTGAATTCCTAAAGCTAAATAGGCATCTTAAGAGTTCAGGCTCAATTCATCAACATGCTCTGGGTATCAACCTCTCTTTCCGCCAGTGTTCTCCTCCCCTGCCTTCTTTATGGACACAGTGAGAGGTTTGGTGTTCTATGCTCAGATTTTATCATGGACAACAGCACTGAGTGCATCACTTTCAGATCTTTATAAAGATTTGAGCTAGGATGCCAAGCAGCATCAAATCAACCTTGACTGACCTCAAGCTGCACAGCATTGGAATTGATTCATTCTTGGAAGGAAGACCACAAGAAAGCTCAAGGATATAGTGCACTGATTCTCATCCTCACTAACTTTTATATGGTTTTATTTAGTTTCGTAGTATGATTTGTTTGCTTATTTAGTATCCTATGACTATCACGAAATGTTGTATGTTATGATTCTTGATGAATGAATTTTTTATGTACACTGAGAGTATAGGCACCGAAGACAAATTCCTTGTGTGTCCAGTCACACTTCGCCAATAAAGAATTGTATTCTGTTCTGTTCTGTTCAGAAAAAGCAATAGAACTTGAACCTTGACTTGAAGTTCAGAAACACTGCTGGAGGGTATTAAAGAAAAGAAACTTCTAAAAAAATATTTCCATGGTGTTTCCATGGCCATGTAGTCATCAGGAATTAAACTCAGATTGAGCAAGAAAAGATTTGAGGATCTTAGGATACTTCCTTTAATGTTTGTGTGAAGAATCATGTTACTAGGCATATTTTACTTTGCCTTGATCAGTATTTTGGGCATCTGGGACTGGTTCCATGGGGAGAGGTTGTTCCACAGATAGGAGAGGCTGTGGTTTCAAATGCTGCCAGCATCTCTCAGAGGGCTTGCTTGCACAGCCCGGTTTCTGGCATGGCACGGACTGAGGGTTGGGGATCCCTGGCCTACATGGATTGGGAAAGTTCAAAATGCCCAGGTTTAAAACAAACTAATCCTGGTGTAATGTCAAATTCCTTGAATTTTAGAAAGTCTCCTCTTACTTGAGACAACCTCAGTGGAACTTTCCCACTCATTTTTTTTTCTGATAACATTTATAATATGGAATGATACAAGTGAATGTTTTTCTACAGTAACATTGCTATAGGTTTGTCAGTTATTGAGAAATAGTTCCTATTTCATTGCAAACGTGTGCTTAGGTTTAAAGTGAAAGTCGGGAAAGATCTCCAGGATGACATTCGGAGATGCAAACTTGTTAGAGAAATGATTGGTCCTGAAAATATACTGGTATGTATGTACATTTTTATGATGCCAAATAGGTTACATTTTACTGTAAAATTTGAAAAATAGGGAAAATAACTTACTGGAAACAGATTAGTCAAGTCTTCTTATTATTGCCCTGAGTTTATTTAGGATTATTCCTAAAGCAGGATATAGAGGAATTTGATTTTAGTCTTAGCATGCTTGCTAAATATAACCTCGTTTTCTTAAAAAAATGAAATAAAAAAACAACTCTTCTTCAAAATAAATTTTTCAGTAATGTTAGCAGCATTTAGGCCATTGACCACGGCCATACCATTTAGCAGTAGGGAACTTGTCTTAGCCTATGTCACTTTACAACTGTCTTAATGTTAGAGTTACAGGAACAATCAACAGCACCAGCCTGAATTTAGACTGTATTTATTCATAGTTGTTGGATGCTAACCAAAGATGGGAGGTGGAAGAAGCCATAGACTGGGTCACTGAACTAGCTGAGTTCAAACCACTATGGATTGAGGAACCAACTTCTCCTGATGATATTCTGGGGCATGCAACAATTTCTAAGGTAAGAGAAATTGTTTCAATTCATAGATTTGCTCTCCACCAGAAGCCATGTTGATTTATTGGCTGGAGAGCTACATTGGAACTTCTAGCAAAAGTTATTAACATATGCCTGGTAAAAGAGTCTTTCACATACTCAATGTATTCCATTAAATTTTAAATTATTTTCATGTTTTTTAGACTATAATAAAATCCTGAAATGTATTTTCATACATGAGCTGGTCAGCACTACTCTTGTGAATCATGGAGTTTTAATATATTTGTATCTAATGTCCCAATTATATACAAAACAGATACTTCAAACTTCATTAGAGCACAGAGTATAAGGTTCACTATAGTAGAAATACAGTACTGTGTAAGAACTATTGATTTCATGATTGTTTAATGTATATAACTTATTCATTTATAACTAGTGTATTCTTTATGGTCACATGCCTTCTGTTTATGTAACACTAATTGATTAAAATTAGTTTTTTAATAATTAAAAAGCAAAAATACTAGCAGTTCTTTTAATTGTATAATATGGACAAACTGCAGAAATGGCATTATATTTAGGTGTTGTGAATAATTTTATTTGGACACATGTTTTTTTAGGCATTAGCACCATTAGGGATTGGTGTTGCAACAGGAGAACAAGTAAGTTTATTTATTAATCCTTAATTATACATTTTGCATGTTGACAAGATAACTTTCTGATGCCTCACCATAGCTTTCTTTACCTACATTTGTCTTGAATTCTGTTTGGGAAATTTTGTCCTGATAGTTCTGATAAAATCAGAAGATTGTTTCTACATGATGCCATTATATATTAAATAAACAATAAGTATGGACTCAACCGTGTGTGTGTGTGTGTGTGTTTTAAATACCATTCAGTTAATTTAACCTTAAAATGTGGCTAGGTTTCTCAGAAATGAGATAATTACCATATTCATTCTTGACTAGTTAGATCTGTCATAAGAAGTCTGATGGATGGGGATGGCTGAAATATTTCCTTGAGAGAAAGAGTTGAGTCCCATGACTTCAAAGGATCCCTTTCCAGAACCAGCTGATTTGAGCAGCTTTGTATCCTATCAGTTCTTATCAGTTGAAATTAGCTGCATTTCACAACATCCCTTTATGATTAGTACAGGAATATTGTAAAAGTTGCACGATTACAATTGACTACAGCAGGGGGCAGCAGCTGACCAACCTTGGCTAATCTCAAATCCTCTGAGGAGTCTTGGGTAGGAAATGTTACCATTATAGTATGATTAGGTTGGAAAGATTACAGAAGACAATAGTAGCATTACAAATTTTGTGACCAAGAAAATATGGAAAAAAGCTACATAGTCACTGAAAGTAAAGCTCCAGCAGGAGACACTAGTTTTGCCATCATGGTAATGCAATTTTACGGCACTTTTTAAATTACAAACATTTTCAGACATGACCACACAGTGCATGTATGTGATGGCATCAGTATTTAATCTCTTTACACAGAATAATCCCTGCTGGACTCCATGCTCAGTAGGTATGTATTCAGAATTGTATTAAATTCATGACTTAAACTTTCCCCCTTCTAACTTCTGTGTACGTCTTGCAATGTTTATGTAGAATGTAGAACAAGAGGAAGCAGCAATAAAATTGTCTTTCAGCAAACTATTTTTGTTTATTTTAGGATTTATATTTAGTAAAATATTTATTTGGAAATTATGATTTATACAGTCAACTAAATGTTTAAATTAGATTTTACATTTGTATCCAGCTATGAATCCCCCCGTGGTATAGGCAGATGTTATACACTAATACAATACAATAGCAGAGTTGGAAGCGACCTTGGAGGTCTTCTAGTCCAACCTCCTGCCTAGGCAGGAAACCCTATACTGGTTCAGACAAATCGCTATCCAACATCTTCTTAAAGATTTCCAGTGTTGGGGCATTCACAACCAGCTGTTCCACTGGTTAATTGTGCAGTAGATGCTTCTCTGTTTGAATTCTGAAGTCAGAACATTTCAGCTTCTTCACTTCTGTTACTCTTGCTTATTCTTCCTTGCAGAAAAATAGTATTTCTTGTAGATGCAGAGTCCTTGACTTATAGAATCTGCACATTATAGATGTAAGTTGTAATGGTTTATAAAGCAGGTCATCCATGTGACCAACCCATTTTTACAACATTGTTGCAGTGAGTCATTAAAGAAACCCATTTCCACAAACCAGAAGTAAATGAGTTTTCAGTAAAAATATTGTACATCAGTCAACTGTGGAATACTGCAAATGGCCGTAAATGTTGGCTGGTTGCCATGTGCCCAAAATGTAGTCACCTGGACTGTTTTAACCACTAGCACAGTGATGGTTAACCTTTTTTGGCTTGCGTGCCAAAAGCGGGGAGAGTGCAGGGGGATCGTGCATTGGCGTGCCACACCCATAATGCTATTTGCGTGACCTCCTGCTTTTGGCATGCTTTTTTCACCCTCCCCAGGCTTCAGAGGCTTTCTAGGAGCCTGGGGAGGGTGAAAACAGCCTCCCCTTCCCTCCCCACCTCCAGAAGCTTCCCTGAAGCCTCCAGAGGGCGAAAAATGGTCTCAAAAGGCCTAAATCAGCTGGCCAGCGCACACATGCGCACTAGAGCTGACAGGGCAATGCCTCGCGTGCCCTAAGAAATGGTTCCATGTGCCACCTGTGGCACCCGTGCCATAGGTTTGCCATCACTGCACTAGCATATCTCTGTGCATTTGTATAACTAACTGGTTTAATGGTGTCATTTCCGGCATCCGGAGGGCCTCCGGAGCCTGGGGGAGGCAGTTTTCAACCTCCCAGACTCGAGAAAAGTCTCCGGAGTCTGAGGAAGGTGAAAACGCCCCCCTCCCCCCGGCTGTGGTGCAGGAGGCCAACTTGGCAACACCCACCCAACAACCAGGCAGAAAACCCGTTGCTGAAATTTTTGAAGCCCACCCTTGATGGAAACTATCACTTTCTATCCCAAATACTTGAGAGATATGCAGTGTAAGTTTTTGGAACATAAGGGGAGAAATATCCAGAATAAAATGCTTTAAGTGACTTGGATTTATCAGACATTTTTTATAAGCATTTTTTAATCATGCAGTGTTTTGAGTTAAGAGAATGTGTGTGTTTTCATTAACTGCAGTGCCATAACAGAGTGATGTTCAAGCAGTTTCTACAGGCTCAGGGTCTGAGCTACCTCCAGGTGGACAGTTGTAGGCTTGGAAGTGTCAATGAAAACTTGTCTGTATTGCTGATGGCCAAGAAGTTTCAAAGTAAGACTCCTGGAAATGCTGTAACACAGCATTAACACAGAAAACAGAGAATGTTAAGAAACAGAGTGACACACAAGAAGTAACACGTTTTATAATTCTTTGTAGCTGAGATAGTTATTTTGAAAGTTTGGCTTCACCCAGGAAGCCTGGCTTAATAAAAGCAAACTCAGAGGTGTGAACTATGTATCAAAACAAATTACATATTTCTGTAACAGTAATGAACAACATGTGGCTTTCCAGATGCTGAGCTCCAATCTAGATAGTGTAAAAGGAGATGACAAATGAAAATTTCATTCCCATTTATGGAGAGCCAGTTGGAAAGGATTATCTCGTCTGGGCAGGGATTTTGAGGTGGGGAAACTATCAATAAATTTTACATCTTTTAACCCCCAGTTCCAGTATGTCCTCATGCAGGAGGGGTCGGACTTTGTGAGTTGGTCCAGCACTTAATAATATTTGACTACATTTCAGTGTCTGGCAGCCTTGAAAATAGGTAAGAGATTTTGTTGCTTCTTGTCATGTTAATATTAGAATAAGAGTTGGAAGGGACTTTGGAGGCCTTCTAGTCCAATCCCCTGCTTAGGCAGGAAAACCTATACCACTTCAGACAAGTGGTCATCCATCATCTTAAAAAAATTCAGTGTTGAAGCCTTCACAACTTCTGGAGGCAAGCTGATTAATCGCTCTGTCAGGAAATTTCTCCTTAGTTCTAAATTGCTTCTCTCCTTGATTAGTTTTCACCCATTGCTTCTTGTTCTGCCCTCAGGTGCTTTGGAAAATAGCTTGACTCCCTCTTCTTTGTGGCAGCCCCTGAGATATTGGAACACTGCTATGTCACCACCTAGTCCTTCTTTTCATTAAACTAGACATACCCAGTTCCTGCAACCGTTCATGTTTTAGCTTCCAGTCAGTGGTGGGTTCCTAACCGGTTTACTACCAATTCGGTGAGCGCACCCTCCCCACACGTGCACAATTGAACAAAAATTAGAGAAAAAAAGGAAAATAGCTGAGGAGCTGTTTTCAGCTCAATCTGCCACTCTAGATCAGCTGGGCTTTGGAAGCTGGAATAAAGTATAACCCAGGGGCAGGCAGGCTCACTTTTGATAAAAACAGAATCGCTTCGCTGTTTGAAGGCAGTACGACCAGTGCGGGAGAATCGATCTGAACCGGTAGCAACCCGCCACTACTTCCTGTCCCCTAATGCATCTTGAAACACTTAAAGTACTTGTGTGTAGCTGTGATCAAGCAACAAAAATTAATTTCTGATTAGAGAAGATTCAGAATAAATCTCTTTCTTTGTATAACTTTGGAAATGTCTTTAAAATGGAAGCAGAATTGAATCTTACCAGCCATGGCAAGTTCCATTGTTCATCTGACTAGTATTTACAGGTAGTCCTCAATTTACAATTTACAGCTTAAACAATAACTTGAAATGACAATTACCACTGATTGCAGTGTCCCAGGGTAGTATGACTGATTTGTGAAGAATGGGTTTGCACTTAGTGACTGATTTACTTAATGCCACTGTGATTCACTTCACTCCATTATTGTCACAAAAAGATTGTAAAATTGGATCCACTCATGAAGATGCCTCAACTTAACAACTGGAACAACTTAACAACCAAAGGAGCCTACAAACAAAAATCCGTTTCAATTATAGTCATAAGTCAAGGCCGACCTGTATATTTTTATAGATGGAATAGCAACCCTTAATAAATGCAAGTTCGTTTGTATTGTAAATATATTTCATTTTTTTTCTTTTTAGGATGTGTGAATATGTAGACCACTTGCATGAACACTTCAAATCTCCTGCAGTAATCATGAATGCAGCTTACATGCCACCCCAGGTACTGCTGGCGTTCAATATTTAAAACATTTTCAGAGGTCTCACCATGATTTTTTTAATATAAAAATGTAAGGCAGCAAGATTCAATTCCAAGATTTCTTAGTATTCCAATTCTGCTCTTCCACACTGTTCAAAACACTATCTACCAATTTGTGGCAGGGTGTTTTCTAAAGCAGGGGTCTCCAACCTTTGCAACTTTAAGTCTGAAGGACTTCAGCTCCCAGAATTCTCCAGCCAGCAAAGCTGGCTGGAGAATTCTGGGAGCTGAAGTCCTTCAGACTTAAAGTTT
This sequence comes from Rhabdophis nuchalis, assembly GCA_039707465.1. Taxonomy (NCBI): domain Eukaryota; kingdom Metazoa; phylum Chordata; class Lepidosauria; order Squamata; family Natricidae; genus Rhabdophis; species Rhabdophis nuchalis. Next base: position 171,330,042 of record CM077645.1, read on the forward strand.
CAAAGGTTGGAGACCCCTGTTCTAAAGGATGTTCAAATGAGCTTTGTACATCCATATTTGCCTCATAATCTTTATATATTAGTTATGGAAATACTTTCAAAAACTTTGAAGCAAGTGGGAGGGTGAAACTTTCCATTTCACCATCAAATAAAGTGGGAATTTCAACAACTCTCTTTCTTAGCCTAGCTTAATGTGGGGCAGTAGTTTTACAGAAAGAGGATCTCCCTGCTTGATTTTGAAGCAAAAATACAAATAGACATTAATATTCCCTTCTATATAGCTTTCAAGAATTGTTGACAAATCAAATTTAATCAATAATGCATTGAGCTCATATTGTTATTAAAATATGTACCACATTAAACCTACTGAGCACATACTGGTAGAGCATGTTTATTTGTATACATTTAAACATGAAAATTTTATTTCAGGAGGCTGGATATTCCTCTGAAATGAAAGAAGATTCTGTAAAGAAATACCTGTTTCCACAAGGAGAAATCTGGAAGAAGTTGTGTTCATAACGCAATGTAAAACAAGTTCATATCCCATTTTTCCCCAAATGAAGATAAAATGCAGCTATTTTTTACATTGATGTTATATTAAGATGCAGAGTCAAATAAGTGCTTTTAGAAAGCTTCCTCTGTTCACACAAAACAAAAATAGATTGTATTGCCAATGAATGTCCTTGATCAGTTTAAAAATAGGAGGCTTTTAATAGTGAAGTTTATAGTTAGATGATTCATCTGTCTTCAAGCTATTCCAGAACTACAGGATTATGTAATGGAAGACATTGCACTTTAAAATGTATCTGCCAAGATTAAATGTTCCAAGTAAAGTTTAACTCAGTGCTTCTCAAATAGTGGGGCGGGCCCCCCAGGGGGGGCGCGAGGCTCTGTAAAGGGGGGCGCGTTTGACCTCGGCAAAGGATTTAATTTTTTTTAAATTTCTAATGCACTTTAAATCTTTTCTGCTACAGTTAATAAAGCTATTCTTTGTTGTAAATTGATCCACATTTCTTTCTTTTTTTATTCTCTTATACGTTAATAAGGATACAGTGTTATGCAGAGGTGTACTTATAACAATTTTATAGACAAATGATACTATTTACAGTCGCGCGGGGGGGGGCATGACAGAAAATAATTGAGAAGCACTGGTTTAACTGCATGTCATGATGCAATGTTTTCTAAGGTGGCTGTTCCTTATAGAAACTAAAGTTGAAAGCCTGAATCTAGATATTTAAATTCTGGTGAATATTTAACATAGAATAGCAATTGGACCAACGGTTTGGCCAGATGACAGTGATGGCAGATTGTAGTCATTAAAACATGCATCAATTTTTTGAAGACAAGTGAAATCAATTTATTCTAGTCAAAAAAGCTTTGGAGACCTTAACGGGGGTATCAGCAATAGATGATGAGCTAGATTTTGAACTAAAGGGCACACTTGTAACTTGAATTCTTTCATAGAATGGCTCTGCTAGAAAGGAATGTTCTTCTTGGTGGGGTATTAGTAGCAGAAATACCTAATTCCCTGATAATGGATTGTTGGTTCTACCTTTTTTATCACCCAAATTTATCTATTCAAGGCCGGAGTTCTTAATAGAGACTATTTCTATACACTCGAAGAGTATAGCTCATTAACAGAATCGTGTTATTCTTGTACATTTGCTGTATTTGAAATTGAAATCATGCTCATTCTCAATAAGGGGAAGATAGCATCCAGGAATGGGTTATCTCTGCTCCACTCTGATTGGACTGAGTCTGCATATTAATTATTTACACCAGTATAAAAGCCCCTCCCAAGGCTCCTATTCCAGTTTTTTCCGACTCAGTTCCTCTCTGGACTGTTTCGAGTTATCCAGCTAGTGAATATCAGAATAGTTTCTACAGCTCTCTTCGTGAGTAATTCCATCTATACTTACAGCTGCCCGATTGCTGTCACGCCGGGTCTCTACGCGGAGCCTCTAGCTCTTCTGAGTCCCTGGCCTTGCGATCCTTTCAAACTGTCAATCGGTGCGTTCTCTATTCAGGATAACGTGCCAGGGAATCACAAGCGGCTTCGTGCCGCCGCCCGCTCTGGCCGCTCGCTCCCTCGGCCCTTTGATCCCACGTGGAGCTCAGCTTCGGCTAGCCCACGCGTCGGGAAGCCTCTCCACCTCGCCGGCGCGTAGCCTGGGCCCGCGCACGCTCAGAAGCCTCCAAGCTTGCCCCAGCTTGTTAACAGCCCTCCGAGGCAGCGCACACCTCCCCAGCAGGCTCGGATTGCTGCCAAGCGAAGATCGTGAGGCCTGCCCTGTCCAAACGCCGCCTTTGATCAGCGGCCTCAGGAGGCGCCGGTAGGCTGCAGCGACAGTTGGAGGCCTCGCAGAAGGCTCGAAACACCCGCGGCCGCCATTTTGAAGGGGGTAAGACGTGCAGCCGCCATTTTGGAGATGTCTGACACCACTGCTGAGGCGAATGGGCCTGTGGCCTCTCAGGTGCCTACGGAGCAGGGGCCGGGTCTCCTTATTTTGTCCCCATCGGCTGCACCATCGGAGAGAGGGAGGTCTGAAACCCGCCCTAGCTCAAGGTCCAGATCGGCTCCCTCCTCCTCACATTCGGCCTCCAGGCCTACCAAGGCGAAGAAGGCCAGGGCCCAGCCTAAGACTACCACAACTGGCGATGCTCCCTTGCAGGCTCCCTCAGCCTCAACGCCTATACAGGCGCCCAGCCCTTCCCATCCATTAGCCTTGGGCCTGGTTCCCCCCTCTGGGTCTTTCAGCCCCATGCTGCAGATTGATACTTTGGGGGTCTGAGGCACCGTTCCAGCCAGGCCGTCTGTGGCGCGTGGGGAAGCCACTTACACCCCCACTGCCGCAGGCCTGCGCCCTGAGGCCCCTATGGCTATGCCAGTGCCATTACCTCCGATGACGGCAATTACCCCGGTGATGCCCGACATGCAAAACATCATATCGGAGGCAATCAAGCAGGGCATCGCAGCAGGCCTCCAGGTCAATGCACAGGATCCTGCAGCTCCCCCCACTGCCCAGTGGACAGCATATTTCCAGCGTTTCAGGTCTATCTACTGCCTCGCTTCCCCCGTCCCTTGGTGTGGAGGAGTCCGCCTCACTGGAGGCTGAGGATGGTGAGATTCCTGAGGGCGTCCTGTCAGACTACGAGGGTGCGCCTACGGAGAAACCCACGTTTGCGGGCCTCTTTCCGCCGGCCCTCTTCACGCCTCTACTTGCGAAGGCCAAGGCGGCCTCGGATTGGGAGCCCGCACCTCTGGCGGCTCCAACCCAGCCACAGCCTCCATCTTCCAAGAAGCTGTTCATTGAACGCCGACTGGAGTCAGACTCCATCCCAACTCCCCAGATATTCATAGACACTGTGCAAAGACAGTGGACGACCCCAACCACCGGGCCTGGGCCAAACGCCAACAACAGGCGGTTCTTCTGTGTGGCATGAAGAAGAAGACCCTGGCCTGGCCAGACGTGGACCCTCCGGTCGTGGCCCTCTATTCGAACACGGCGCTGCCCGGGGGCCAGGAGGACCTCCTGAAGCCCGAGGATCGCAGGGCCGACCAGGTCCTCCATCGCGGCCATCAGTCCTCCGCATGGTCCATAAGAGCATCGATGGCGGCTTCTTTCTTTGCCAGGTCAAGCCTTTTCTGGCTCCAACAGTTGCAGGCCAGGGTTCCCACCGGTGACGCGCGCTCACATCAGGACCTAAACAAGATAATTGCGGCGGTCCAATTCACTTCTGATGTCACCCTGAGCGCGGTGCGCTTTTCGTCAAAAACCATGACATCCTCCATCGCCTCCCGACGTCTGCTCTGGCTCCGTCGATGGGAGTCAGACATGAAGCAGAAATGGAAACTGGCTTCAGGACCCTTCCAGGGGGAGTCACTTTTCGGTGATGCCCTTAACCCTCTCTTGGTGGAAGGGAAGGACAAGAGAAAAGTGTTGTCTTCCAATTCAAGGCGGGGGACCAACCGCACTACACCGTATCCTAGGCGCCAGTTTTCCGGCGCTCAGGATCGGGGGTTCCTACCGTCCTGATTATTCGCAGTTCAGCTACAGGCTGCAATGGGGCTTCCGCCAACGGTTTCGCCAACGCCAACAGCAGTTCCGGCAGCCCCGTGGGAGGCAGTCTCCCTTTCGCGGAGGCGGTAACCGCAACTACCGCCGGCAATAATTCGGTTTCCGACCCACTCCCCATCGGGGGTCGTTTACGTCACTTTGCCGACCTCCGATGCGTGGATCATTACTAAGGTCAGGTGCGGTCTGACCCTAGAATTCAGGTCTACACCCCCAAATTTCTTTCTCAACTGCCCGCCTTCATCCGACCCCCACAGGCAGCAGCTGATGGATTCCGCCATAGCCCATCTCCTACAAATCGGGGCTATTGAAGCGGTACCTACTGGGGAGACATTCCAAGGGTTTTATTCAGTCCTGTTTGTGGTGCCCAAGGCCTCAGGGTGGTGGTGGGCCATATTGGACTTGAAAAGATTGAACACCTATGTAATCTATCGGCGTTTTAAAATGCACTCCCTTCGTTCAATTTTGGAGGGGATTCGCCATGGTGACCTGTTGTCATCCAGTGACCTTACCGAAGCATACCTCCATGTTCCTATTTCTCCATTTTACCGGAAGTATTTACGTTTTTGTTACGGTTCTCGTCACTTCCAATATACTGCGTTGCCATTTGGCCTTTCTTCGGCGCCCAGTTTTTACTAAGATCCTCTTGCGGCGCATTTACATTCTGTCCCTATTCGTACCCAATTTTATTTAGATGACATTTTAATACAGTCTAATTCTCTGGCCTCCGCGGCCCGGGACCTGCGTACCACGGTGGAGGTCCTCCGAAGGCACGGTTTTTCTATCAATGAATCAAAGAGCTACCTCATGCTCTGTACCAGGATTCTCCATCTGGGGGCCTGGATTGACTCGATGACAGGTCAGGTCTTCCTGTCTGATGACCGCTCCTCCAGTCTCCAGACCCTAGTGAGGGAGGTTGAGGGCGATGGTAGACCCCACTTGGGTTCCCTATCCAAGCTCCTAGGGAAGATGGTGTCCACTATAGACATTGTCCCCTGGGCAAGGTTCCATCTTAGGGACCTCCAGTGGTTCATGTTACCCTTTCAAAGGAGAATAGCCCATTCCCAGATCAGGGTGTCATTACCGGCCCATGCCCGTCGCTCCCTTCGGTGGTGGAGGTCCCCAGCAATGTCCATGGGGTGTCACTTCAGGGTCTGTTCTAGGCTCACCATCATCACAGACGCTAGCCTGACCGGATGGGGGGCTCACATGGGTACCCATGAGACACAGGGCCTATGGTCGCTACAGGAGTCTCAGTGTCCCATTAATCTCCATTAGGTTGGCCCTTCCCTACTTTCAGGAATTAGTTCAAGGGCAACACGTGCTCATCTTGACAGACAACATCACGGCCAAAGCACACATAAATCGCCAAGGTGGCACCAGTTGATGAAGGAGGCTGACCTCCTTGGGTCCTGGGCAGAGTCAAACCTGCTGTCCCTGCGCGCCGAACACATCTCGGGGGAGATCAACACCAGGGCTGACTGGCTGAGCAGGGTGCGCGTGGACCAGTCTGAGTGGCAACTAACACCTTCTCTTTTTCAGGACATTGCCAGACGGTTTGGAGCCCCGGTAGTGGACCTCTTCGCCATTGCCAGCAACAGCCAGTTATCCAGGTTTTTCTCAAGGTTTCCCACTCGGGGCGGAGGGGGTAGATGCCTTACGCACCCCGTGGCCTCAAGGGCTACTATACGCTTTCCCACCTATTCCTTTGCTCCCCAGGGTGATCTGCAGAGTCATAAACCTGCAGGCGGAGATGATCCTCGAGGCCCCGCATTGGCCCAGGAGGCCCTGGTTCGCGGATCTACGGACCTTATCATCGGAGGCCCCGTGGCGCCTGCCAGTGAGCAGGCTGACCCTTCGCCAGGGGTCGTTGGAACATCTGGACCCTGTGTGGCTACAACTGACCGCCTGGTGATTGAGCGGCTCACCCTAAGGGGAGGGCTGTTCTCCGACAGGGTGATCCGGACTATACAAGCGTCCAGAAGACAGTTAACCACCTGCATATACAATGCAACGTGGAAGACGTTTGTTTCCTGGTGTACCACTAAGGGCATCCGAGCAGAGGTCGCAGCCATCCCCAGGGTTTTAGAATTCTTGCGCGATGGTCTGGACAGGGGGCTCTCGCCCAACACCATACGACGGCAGGTGGCGGCCCTGGGCACTGTCCTTACATGGTGTGGAGGTCAGACACTATCCCAACACCCCACGGTTCAACGCTTCGTAAAAGGGGCTTCCAACCTTAGGCCTCCTGTTGTCCACCGGTACCCTTCTTGGGATCTCCCAAAGGTCCTGGAGGCTCTTCTCCATGCGCCTTTCGAACCTCTGGCTGAAGTACCTCTGAACATTCTTTCCTGGAATGTCGCCTTTTTAATTGCTGTGACCTCAGCCCGCCCCGTATCGGAACTCCAGGCTCTTTCGGTCAGGGACGACCTTTGCAAATTTCACCCTGATAGGGTCGTGCTCCGGCTCGATCCGGCCTTTGTTCCCAAGATAGGTTCCCTCTTCCACCGTTCACAAGAGATAGTTCTTCCTGACTTTGCCCGGGTGGGGATTGATGTACGCAGGGCTCTCCAGACAAATATTCAACACACTGCGGGATTTCGAAAACCCGAGGCCTTATTTGTCTCATTTCACCCTTCCTCGATGAGCCACAAGGTGTCCGTTTCTTGCATTGGCCAGTGGGTCAGGCGAGCGATTGCACTGGCCTACGAAGCTGCAGGAGAGCAGGCGCCCCTGGTATCAAGGCTCACTCTACCAGGAGTGCGGCCACCACGAGGGCTTGGTCTTCTCAAGCCTCTCTAGAAGAAATCTGTAGGGCAGCCACGTGGGCGTCCCCGGTACCTTTTATACATAATTACCGACTGGACAAATTTGCAGCGGAGGAGGCTGCCTTTGGACGTCGGGTTCTGCAAGCTGTGGACCGGTCTGAAGGAGTCTCTACTTGAAGTTGGGGCCCACCCTTGGATGGGATGTTGTTAGGCTTGGATATGTCCCATTCCTGGATGCTATCTTCCCCTTATTGAGAAAGGGCGTTGGTACTTACCTGATAAGCCTCTTCTAATAAGGGGAAGATAGCATCCGTCCCACCCTGTTGTGATTAGCAGATCTAGTTCACGGTGTGGTTGGTTTGGTGTTTCTTTCTTCCCTTCAGGCATGTTCTTGTCTATGAGCTTTCCTATGGTTCATCTGTTGGTCCTCTTTGTTGACTGGTGTTACTAAAAGGTTGCTGGATAACTTCGATGAGTCTGATCATTTCCTTCGTCGAAAAAACTGGAATAGGAGCCTTGGGAGGGGCTTTTATACTGGTGTAAATAATTAATATGCAGACTCAGACCAATCAGAGTGGAGCAGAGATAACCCATTCCTGGATGCTATCTTCCCCTTTTTAGAAGAGGCGTATCAGATAAGTACCAACGCCCTTTATTTTAAAAAAATACTAGAATATGAGGTTTTGTGATATGCCCAATTCTTACATTGCTTACATTACAAACATAAAAAAACCAAGCAAGGAAAGATGTTAGGATATTAATGTCAAGACATTATAATATTCCAGCTTTCTTACCATTCAAAATAAGTGAAAAACTAGTTTCACTTTGCAGTTAAAATGCTCATGAGATCCTGCCAATCTGTAGTAAAAATCAAAATTCCCTGCAAATTGCAGGGAAATGCCCAGAATTGCAAAGTTTGTGGCTGTACCAACTGATAGCTGTTACTCTTAGGAGAACCTGTCTTAATAACGTACATCTGCTTCCACTACTTGGAAAGAAAAATGTAGCTTTTAGGTAGTGCATAAGCTATTCAATGTCATCCCAATTCTTACAGCTCAGATAAGTCTTTTGCATAAGTATGCCCGGGACAGCTGAGTAAAACCAACAATCTGGGCAGTTCTCTTTTATTTTTCCTAACCATTTTGGAAAGCATTAGTAAAATTACCATAATCTATTTCATTTTAAAGTTGCTGACTGCCTATTTCCTACTAGAATTTTGCCAGGTTAACTTGAAAAATGAGTGATGCAGTACATCTTTCCCTTAAGATTTCATCTAACATTTATTACAATACATAAGATTTATTGGATAATTCCGAACTACAGAAACCCTTTATATGCTCAGTGCGTGTTGCATATATAATAGTCTACTGTAGATCCAAGCTTCATACAAAAACGGAACATTTAAAAACAAATTGGTTTTGACCTTTTGAGTGATGTGAGTACAAATAATGCTTAAATGCATTCACTCCAGGCGGAACATCAAAGCAGTCGCAGAAAAACTTCATTATACAGCCATTTCCATTTTAATCGCTGGGTATGGATGATAGTCTTCTACCTCAAAATCATCTGCTCTGAAGTCATTGATGTTTTCAACTTTACGAAGAATTTTGAGCTTGGGGAAAGGTCTTGGTTGCCTCTGAAGCTGAAATTTAAAAATATATGTATTACATGGCATAGAGTTCAATTAAGCATTGAACTGATTGCTTATTGAAGATACTTTTTATTAGTAAATAATGTAAGTTTTTATTTAAAACAATAAAAAAAATCTATTTTATAGGTCAGTGATGGCTAACCTTTTTCTCCTTGGATGCTAAAACCACATGTGTGCGCGACAGCACATCTCCTCACACACCCATAATGCAATGTGCCCACACACACATACGCAACTCCTGTGCCCCATTTTGTGCTTAGCAGACCCCCCCCCCCAAAGCCTCCTGGGACCAAAAATTGGGCGTGGGGTGTGTGTGCCCTGCCACTTCTCCCATGCTCCCCTGTGCATGACCCCCCATGTATGCTTGCGTGGCCACCCCACACCCCTCATGCATGCGCTGCAGGCACCCCAAAATCAGATGGCCAGTAGGAGGCGCGCACGCATGCACGGTGGAACGGAGCTGGTTGATGGGTCACATGCCCGCAGAGAGGGCTCCACATTGTAATTTTTACAATGACAATAAAGATTATTATTATTATTACATGCCACCGGTGGTACGCATGTCATAGGTTCACCATCACAGTTATAGGGTAACATAATACATAATTGTACCTGATGATGTAATTTAGCAGCTTTAAAAATGCTACCCTATTAAACTGTAAGCCACTGCATTTTGCAACAACTGAAGGTTCCAAGTGGCTTTCAAAGGTAGGTCCAAAGACAGCACATTGTAATAAAACAATCACAAAGTAATGGGGACATAAATGTTTTTGTGGCAGTAGCCATTAATCCAGTATATCCATAAAGCTAAAGAAGATCAGACAAGCTTCTTCCAAGGTAGCACAACCCTTTTCAGATCTGAAAAACAAACTTCCTGTTTGCTCGTAGGGTCGTTTTACGCCCTCCAGAGGCTTCAGAGACCTTCAGGAGGCTTCCCTGAAGCCTCCAGAGGGCAAAAAAAGACTCTACAAGCAAACCAGAAGTCACTTCCGGTTTGCTCATAGTGCCCTTTTTAGTCCTCCGGAGACTCCTAAAGGCCCCTGAAGCCTCCAGAGAGCCTCCGGGGTGTGTGTGTGTGTGTGTCTGTCTGTTTTTGCCCTCCCTAGGCTCCTATAAAAATTCTGGAGTCTGGGAGGGTGAAAAAAGCATGCAAAAAATGGGGGGAGCACCTGCAATGCACGCATACGCACTGGGGAAGTCACACACTGCATTATGGGTGTGGCTTACCTGTGCATAATCCCCCTGCGCTCCCACTTACTGCACGCAAGCCAAAAAAGGTTCCCCATCGCTAATCTTTGTAATGATTATGCTAACGTATTATCTCCTCCAATTGCAGTGTTGCAATGAATTGTTGATAATGTCAAGTCCTACTGACAGATTTAAAAGTTATACTTCATCCAGGTCCTGATGGAAATGAGTATCCAGTACACATAATGGTTTTAATGATATTAAAACAACAATGAGAGTAATCAACTGATATAATTACCTGTATTTTCAAGGGTTCAATATGGTTTAAATATATATGAGCATCTCCTAATGTATGTATAAATTCACCAGGCTATATAAAAAAAGAGTATTATTTAGTGATAAATTAAGAATAAACAGAACAAGAAATATGCTGCTAGACAAGTTTTGTTTTCTGAATGTACTGTCATTATTCTCTATACACCAGTTTGTTCATACTCTAAAAGTATATCTTTACGTCGTCTACTTTGAAACTTTTCTGAGAACCAAGGTTGCTTAAATAGAGCCTTCCCTCATTTTATTATCTACAGAATTAACCAGGGGAGATATATTGGGCTAGGACAGAATTCCCATCCAGGTATTCATCTGATACATGGGGAGGGAACAGGATTATGCAATTCTCTCTCCAAGCTCTAAGTAGAAATAAAATTGTGCTCATGTTTTGTTGAATTCAAGTGCAAGTTTCCTAAATGGATCTCACCTGTTTGGGAAAGAAGAGCAGTCTCATTCAATCCCTACTTTGCTCATACAATGCCTTAAGCTACCCAATGTGTTCTATTTAGGGAACTTAATCCTGAACCAACAAGGTCCAACTCCTTAACTACTACACAGATTCCAAGTAGGACTGCATCTTCCTTTTTCTGAATCAAGTTTGAATGTGTATTTGAGTGTGTATAGAACAAGATGAACCCATAAATCTTCATTTTTCCCACTTCCACAATCCATCAACCTTTGTCATATAGTGATTGCTGTTGTTTCAGTTATTGCAAGTACTGCAATGAATTTTGCAGGTAAGCAAAAAAGTTTATATGTAATTCTATAGAGGTTACAATACTGCCAACAAGGCTTTTTTCTCCCATACCACTCATCTTCATACAACTACATGAAGCGGAACCAAATTCCTTCTGCATCGCACCATATTTAAGCCTCAGTATATACATTTTTCCAATGGAGGCAAATGATAGATGTTGAATGCGCTGTTAAGTACCATAAATAGAATGATTCAGTCTACCACTAAAGCAGAGAAACTATTTCCCATGAAAATTGGGAGGTGCTTGTACCCAATTGTTCATAAACACATGGTACAAAACTGTACCCATTGCAAATACCATGTCTCTTACAGTAAGCATAGGGAATGGAGTTCAAATGGCTATACAATTTTCTCATGTTGGCTAATGTTTTTCAAGTAGAAATAATAATAATAAATTTATTTTGTATACCGCATCCTCTCCCCAGGGGGACTCAGAGCGGTGCACAGGGAAAAAATTAAAATACTATAAAAAATACAATAAATACAATGAATAAAAACGAATTAAATTAGGATTATCCCTGCGCTAAAATCCCCAAGTTATAACACTAAAATCCCTAACACCCCAAAGGTAGAGACTAACCTAGGCCGGCCAAGCAGAAAAAGTATGTTTTGAGTTTTTGGCGGAAGGAGCAGAGGTCCATAGTTGTTCTGATGTCGGGGGGAAGGTCGTTACAGAGGGCTGGGCCCGCCACAGAGAAGGCCCTTCCCCTGGGCGTCGCTCGCTGACAAAGTCTAGTGGACGGCACCCGGAGAAGTCCCTCTCTGTGGGAGCGAATCGGCCGGGAGGATGTGTGGGGCAGGATCCGATCCCGCAGATAGCTAGAACATTTGCTGATGTTGTTACGCTCTCATTCTTCAGAGTAGTATAAAGTGCTGCAAGAATTTACCTCTCTATTGTCTTTCTGAAAATATTGATAGTCTCACTCCTTGCCAAACAGTGTTCACCCTGAGATTTGTTTATGTTTTTCCTTACTTCCAATTAAAATAAGATAATACCTTCAGGCCTGTAACATGGGCAATCATTGAAGTAAGAAGTGAGTAACTAGCTATGTTGAAAGGAACTCCCAGTCCCATGTCTCCAGAACGCTGATACAACTGACAAGAGAGTTCACCATTTAAAATGTAAAATTGGCAGAGAGCATGGCATGGAGGTAAGGCCATTGCAGAAAGATCTGAAAAGCAAAACGAAAAAGCCAAATTTAAAAAAAAAAAGAATAGTCCAAGAGAAGAATTTTGCTTGTGCAATTATACTGGATAGCTTTGTTTTCTAAGATAGAGGGGGTTTTTTTTCCTAACAAGTGTTATCCTGGATAACTAAATCTTTAATGACTCAGCATTAAATGTTATACTATACCTTTAGGATTCCAGGCACACATTATAATTCTTCTGTCATCTGGATTGTTTCTGATTGTATCAATTACTTGCTGCAGTTGGTCTACTCCTTGTCCTGTATAATCTACAAAAAAGTGAAGGCAAGCTTATTTATAATACTTTTCAATACAAGAACTAATCTCACTCTTAATAGTTGTTTAGCTCATTTCTTATGAGATTGTGGAACAATCTCATAAGAAAACAAGAGTATTTAAGAATTGCAAGTTCCTTCTGGAAATGTCTACTAAATAAACCAAATAGGAAGCATCAGTCATGGTGCATCAGCACAACTGTGTTTAGACAGTCTGAAAAACAGAATACAAAATACATTTTTATGATGTCATCTGATTAAAAGGGCAGAAATATAAGCCATTTAATAACTAGTGATAGTATAAATCCATTTTAATTGTAGGGGAAATTTGAGCTGTTAATTAAATTTCCTACTCCATACTGATCAAAGTACTTATTAACAATAGATGTAAACAGTAGTTTACTCCAGGTTAAACGGGACAGGACCAACAATATATACATGTATTATTTACATAACTACTGAAATTATGAAAAAAATTAAAAATTAATTATTTCCAATCAGGGTGGATCTGATTTAAATCAAGTTGATTTAGTCTGTTCAGTGTGAAACTGAACAGTCTTGTCCTTTTCCAGTCAGAAAGCACTCATAGTCATGTGATTTTCCACTTAGCAACTGCTTGTTTAGTGGTAATTGCCAGTCTTATTAGGGTAGTTAAATGAAGATTACCTATACATTTTTTGGAATCAAGCCAGTTTTAACAATTACATCTTTAGTATCCTAAAGTATATTTTTATGGATACTTGAAAACAAATATTCAGCCATGTTTACCTGTATTCATATCTTGGTACTCCGCTCCAAAATGTCGCCACTGGAAGCCATAAACAGGACCCAAGTCTCCTTCCTCTCTAGAAAAAAATCCTTGTTTGTCTAAGAATTGCCGAGAACCATTGGCATCCCAAATCTTAACTCCCTTAGCAGAAAGTTCTTTTGCATTTGTAGAACCCTGTGGGTAATGAGAAAGAAATCATTTACCAGAATTTAGCATAAACTCTTTAGATTTCTTGTCATTTTTTTACATTTGTAGAGTTTAGCATCAATCTTTAATACTGCCAGACACTTGGGGAAGAAAACATTTCCCAACATTAAGTGATAAGATTCTAATTGCTGCCCCTGACAATTCAGTAAAGAAGTATTCAGAGTCCCAGTTTCAGCACTCAGATTGTCTAATATTGCTTTCTATATATAATCCCATTTTGCAGGTGCTTATAAATGTTTTTATAAATAAGAAACACTTCAGTGATTGTGAAGCTATTTCCTTGACAGATCAATTTTATATTGTTCTTATTCTACGAAGTTTATTGAATTTAATCCAAATATGATTCTGCTTGTTAATTACTTTGTATGCATTATATTTTCTTCTTCTACTATTTTAGAAATATTTTGTTAAAAGTAATAAATATAATTATTTTAATATTACAGGGAAAAAATTAAAACTGATTTGAAATAAAAATAGGAAAACCTTCTTTTCAGTATCAGACATTATATTCATATTTAGCAAAATGCAATATATTGCATTACTGTAATCTAAATTTTCAATAGTACTAGAATGCATTTATAGGCAATAGATTTTAACTAGACAAATCCTGAAGTTGTTTTAGGCTCCACTTTTCACAAGGCAGAGAGAAAATTAGAAAAGTGAATCCAGTGAGATCTTCAAAGAACAATGGGTAGCATTCTTTAAAGGCTCCACCCTGTTTAATTATTTTATTTATTGATAAACAATACAATACAATACAATAATACAATAGCAGAGTTGGAAGGGACCTTGTAGGTCTTCTAGTCCAACCCCCTGCGTGGGCAGGAACCTTATACCATTTCAGACAAATGGCTGTCTAACATCTTTTTAAAGACTTCCAGGGTTGGGGCATTCACAACTGCTGGAGGCAAGCTGTTCCAGAGGTTAATTGTTCTTACTGTTAGGAAATTTCTCCTTAGTTCTAAGTTGCTTCTCTCCTTGGTTAGTTTCCACCCATTGCTCCTTGTCCTGCCCCCAGGTGTCTTGGAGAAAAAAACAAAATGGATAGTCCTATTATTTGCCAGCATTCAAACTCACAAACTTCTTGCATGAAGGCCATATTCTGTGGTCTCCATGCAAGCAGTTATCTAGAGCAATGGTCCTCAAACTATGACTCGGAGGCCAGATACGGCAATTAATCTAGCCTGCAAGGGACCACAAGGCTGCCCCACCCACCTTTTGGAGACCAAAAACAGGACGTGCAGAGGCCTTAGGAGGCCAAAAATGGGCCCATTTTTTGGGCAGCAGAGTGGTTCTGAAGGCTGAGGAGGTCAAAAATTGGATGTTTGGAGGCCTCAGTAAGCCAAAACCGGCCCTGTTTTTGGGTGGCCGAGTGGTTCTGGAGGCCAAGCAGGCCAAAAATGGCCCCGTTTTTGGCCTCCCCAGCCTCCAGAGAGGAAGGTGGGAGGGAGATATGCACACCCCCAAGGCAGCCGCATCCCTTCACTAACCTGCTTTCCACCCCGATTAAAATTAAAATTAATAACAAATTAAAAGTTTCTGTGTATTGTTTAATGGACCGATAAATTGGTCATGCCCACCAGTCACATGATCACCTAACCACACCCATCCACCCATCCAGTCCTGCCCCCCCAGTAGTCTGAGGGACCGTGAATTGGCCCCGTTTAAAACGTTTGAGGACCCCTGATCGACAGCATGTGGGCAATCTCCTGTCTTCTCCTTTCACAAAATTGTCTTCAGTTCGCCATACCTCCCCTAGAAGTCTGAAGTATGTTTCTCTTTTAGAAGTGAGACATGCATGTATTTGTATCATATTTTAAAGAATTAACTTGGTAGAAAACACACGTATTTGTCACTTCTATCCAATCAAGATTCTGATGTATTCTTTTCAGGTTGTCCAGTTTTGTGCCTCTATTTCTTGTTTGTTCCACCTGCTCTGAAGATTAGCTTTATTCTTGGTGACCCTCATTGATTTGTATTATTGTTAGATTAATTTTAACATGTCTATTTGTTAGCCTCATCAATAATTTTAGATATGTTTACTGATATATAGTTGGGGGGTTGTCTAAAGGCTATAATAAAGATTTGTTATTGGTCATGTTGAATAATTAACTCCACGTTTCTACCACCCTTTTTGTGGTTTGTAGGCTGATACATCTCACCTAGGACTCTTCTATTCACAGACCTCTGTAGGCTTCCAGTAGAAGACTAACATGCCTCATCTGAATCCTCTCTGAATAATTTATTGCTGATTAATATTGCATTATTGTTTGTATTTATAATAAACCTAGATTTCTTTTTTTTTCAATGGGTGTAATCAAAATTTGACTGAAACCATTACTATGCATCATACCTTGATAAACCAAAGTAGTTCTTCAAGTACTCCTTTCCAGAATACTCTTTTAGTTGTTAACAATGGGAAACCATCTGAAAGAAAATTTTAAAAAATAGAGATATTGAGTTATATATAAACTGAACATTTTCTAAAGTTAAGTAGTACATAATTTGGAGCCATTAAACACAATCCAGATATTTAATCAGTTCATCATATTGGAATACTAACATATAGTATTCAGACACTTTTTTTTTAATCAAAGGACAGGAGAAATGCTTCCAGATGTGCAAGATTCTGGTACTGCAACCTTACAATAAAGGTACTGTCAGTACACGTGACTTTGGTATCTTGTCTGCACTACCTCAAAAAGCTCACAGTGATAGAAGCTGGAGCCCTACCAGGTGACGAGATACTCACTCTTTTAGCTCCAACCAGGGGTCTCCAACATGGCAACTTTAAGAATTGTGGACTTCAATTCCTAAACTTCCAGCTGGCTGAGGAATTTTAGGAATTGAAGTCCACAAGTCTTAAAGGTTGGAGACCCCCTGCCCTTGCCAAGGTTGGAGACCCCCTGCACAGACTACCTTACAGGACTGCTGCTGTGAGGAAATACAGGTAGTCCAGTTCGTTTAGTGAATGTTCGAAGATAAAAACGGCACTGAAAGTGATTTATGACCATTTCCCTGGGGTCACCGGATCCCTTTTTGTGACCTTTTGACAAGTCAAGCCAATTTGGGAAGCCAAATTCACTTAACCATGTTACTGACTCAACAACTGCAGGGATTCACTTAAAAGTGGCAAAATTTACTCAACTGTCTTGCTTAACATAAATGTTGGGCTTAATTGTGGTCATAAATCGAGAACTACCTTTATAAGCACTTCCTTAAACTGATATCCTCTGCCAAAATAGATATATAACTAAACAAATTTTGGGAGTGCCACCTGGGGGAATCACTGCTCCTGTTTCGAGACAAGTTTAATGCTTGAGACAAGTTATATGTAAGTGACAAATAAGTGTTGCTAAGCAAGGACCTAATGATTGCGCGCCAAATTAGGCACAACCGGAGCAAGCAGCCACGAATTGAATATGATTACCGGAAACCGAGCTGGTCTAGTTCTCGAAATCTGCTGTCTCCACCGGCTTCCGTATTGTTCTATCCTCCGAGGCAAATTCTGTGCCCTTTAAAGCTCCCCGACAAGGGACTTGACCAGGTCACCGTTTTTGAGAGCGGGAGGCCCCAAGACCAGCGCCCAAGCTGCAGAACCGGCAGCGGTTTCCCGCCCACCCCTGAATTCCTCAAAAGAAAGCCACAGGCGCCCGAAGCCGAAGGAGAGGATGGGTGGGTGGGTGGCCTGAACTTCACCTCGGAGGTTGTACCGCGCCTGCATCCCGAAGACAGACAGCGTCCCTGTCCCGGTCCGATCTTCCTTTTTGTGTCCGAAGCGCAGGATCTGCTCGACCTGCTGGAGATACTGGATCTCTCCGTGACATGGGGAAGAGCCGGAGGCTGCATGGATGTTTTCCTGGGGGGGCGCGGGGGTCCCCTGCACGCCCAGTTCGGCCGGCATTGCGAGGTAGAAGAGCGAAGCGGGCTTCTTTCCGGCGCTGCTTTCTGGCGGGACCGAAATTCTAGCGTTAGACTTGGCGCGTTCTTCCGATAAGCCAATCGGAGGAAAGCAAGGAGTGAGTTTGCCTCGAGCCTGCATTGTTATTGGCTGATCGTCCAGTCCCTCCGGATTCCAATTCCACGTACTGTTGTGAGTAGAGTGCCACGAGTTTGTTCTCCATTCCCACTTGGGAGGAGGAAGGAGGAGCAAGTATGGGAAAGGTTTCAGCCGGAGGCAAGCGCCTTGCTTGCTCTTTTTTACAAATCAAACTAACAAATATGGCGAAATATTTTTTTCCAGAGTATCCCAATTGGCTCAAGTTGCTGATGCATTTTCAAGCTATAAGATTTATGGCAGTTGCTTGGTTTTCGGCTATTTTAATTCTCAATCCATTCTAAAGTGGGTTATACTTTTATACAAATCTAGAACGTAAAGGTGTGGCTTTCATTCCAGGTCTGAATCTGCTTGTTGCAAACAGCAAACTTACTGTTACCTCTTCACAACACATAGATTAAGCTCGTTTCTAAATGGCATTTAAAAGCTAACTTGTTGTTAAGACCAACGTTTTAGTCTATTTTAAAAATAGCAGGGCCACCCCACAACCTAATTTTAATTGCTCTTAGGGAAACAGTATAGCATGCATTAAATTGATCTTCTGACAGTATCACCATTGTATATTTTTGGCATTAAGATGCATTTCATAGGATCTTGAACAGTGGTTCCCAATTGGGGGGGCCACATCCAACAGGGAAATTTGATTTTTAATGGGGGCAATTTGAACCTTGTTTAAACCAAGTTAATGGCCTTTTAGACTTCCTCTGCATGAGTAGAGTTCACATTTTGAGTAAAGTAAGAATTATATATGGGGGGGATCAGGATTTTAAAGATGCGTAGGTGGGGCATGGCCAAAAAAAGGTTGGGAACCACTGATCTAGAAGAATAGTACAGTAATAGAAGCTGGTGTCATGATCCAACTCAAATATTGCTGCTTCACTATTACTTTGTCCTTTTTTGTTACAGTTTCCATGGGGGGGGGGGAGGAAGAGTATGTTGGTTAAGTTCTTTTCTTAAGTCACCTATTCACTATGCCCTTGCCACCATTAATACGGCTGTACTCCTACATAAATAATACTGGTTGCCTTCCAAGATACTGTAATGAGAAATTTCTGTCATAGTCCCTATTTATAAAAAAGATAATAAGGGGCATCCCAAAAATACAGTCCTGTCAACTTCCTAGATCAGTGGTGGGCAAACTCATTAGTCAATAGAGCCAAATATCAACAGTACAACAATTGAAATTTCTTTTGAGAGCTAGAAGGTGTGACCCGTTTTGTGGAGTGGCTCAGCAGTCATGTGACTGGGTGGGCGTGTTCAACTTGGAAAATGTGAAACTCACTTAACGACGGTCTTAGCAATCAAAATTTTGGGCTCAATTGTGGTCATAAGTTCTTGCTTGCTTGCTTGCTTTATCTCTCCCACTTTCTTTTTTTTTTGTTTTTTTCTTTCTCTTTCTCTCTCTCTGTCTCTCTCTCTCGTTGTATCTGTCTTTCTCTCTCTGTATCTGTCTCTCCTCCCTCTGCCCATCTCTGTCACTGTGTGTGCTTGTGTGTGTGTCTGTCTGTCTCTCACTCACTTAATCACTCACTCTGTCTCTATTTGTCCCTCCCTTCCTCCCTTTCTCTGTCTCTCCCTGTCTCTCTGTGTGTCTGTCAGTCTCTCTGATTCCCTCCCTCCCTCCCTCTCTCTCTGTCTCTGTCTGTCTCTCCCTCCCTCCCCTGTCTGTCTCTGATTCAATCCCTCCCTCTGTCATTCTCTCTCTGTACCTCTCTCGGTCTCTCCCTCCCTCCCTTCTCTGTCTCTCTCTGTACTCTGTGTCTGTCAGTCTCTCTGATTCACTCCCTCCCTGTGTCTCTCTGTCTCTCTCTCTCTGCCTCTCTCTCTCTGATTTCATCTCTCCGTACCTCCCCCTCTGTGCTTCTCTCTGTCTCTCTCTGTGTGTGTCAGTCTCTCCCTCCCTCTCTCCCTTCCTCCACCCCCAGGAAGCAGCGGAGCATCTTAAGCGCCGCCGAGGCCGCCCAGGGGCCACACGTCCACCTCCTTCCCAGCCCCGCCTGGTGGGCAGCCGTGGTGGCTGTCAGAGGGAGGCGGTGGAGGGAGGCTGCCCTGCCCAATGCCCCTGCCGGACGACCTCGGGTGGCTGGAGCTGCGCGTCGCAGGGCTTGGGGGCAGCAGCAGTAGCCACCTATGCCACAGACGGACTCTGCCTGTGGCTCAACGGAGGAAGAGCCGCACTCGAGGGGCCAAAGAGCCACTTGTGGCTCGCGAGCCGCAGTTTGCCAACCACTGGTATAGCCAAAAGTAAGTGTCTATATCCTTTATAGGGTTTCATACAGCATTTGGCTGCTCCATAAATAAAAATATATTGTGGAAAAATCTAATCAAGCTAAACATGGAAGCCAGAATTTAACTGAAGAAGCTTCTTGGATGAGAAGCTAAACATTTTCAAAGAACTAATTTTAAAAAAGAAGTCAAGTTGCCTTTTGGAAAAAGCACTGTAGGAAGTTAAACCCACCCTTCTCCTAGAAAAATGAAATATCCTGGAAAATATTGAAAGGGTAGAATATTATATTTCCCTGGATGGAGAGCCATATTTTTAGGCAGGAAACAGACTCACTCTTAGTAGCCCCCATCTTTGTCAATGGGCTATTTTTTTAAAAAAAAATGAGCTATTTAGCCTGAGCTGCATCATATAAAACTGATACTTGAATGGGAATCCCATAGAACATATGCTTTTCCATATTTAGGGGACGTTATTACTGACAAAAGTCTATAAACAAGGCACTTCAAAGGAAGTTCTACAAAAGTGGCAGCCTGTTCAAAGAGTTTAATTAATTATAACTATCCAGATGATAAGACTATAAATAGTAATAAAGCTTTCCATCTCTGTAATAAGGTGAAGTTAATAGATTCAGAATCACAATTTTTAATAGCTTATAGTTCAACTATGCAAATTAATATATAAAATGGAAATTTAGTGTTTTCTAATTAAAGAATATTGTAATACGTTTTCTCCTAAGATTAATGCATACTTTAAAAGTCTCTTTCTATAGGAAACTCAATGAGCCAATGGATAGTATATAACAACTATATCAGTACAAAATACCACATATAACATATATTTATAAATATGTACTGTATATAACCATATAACTTGTATTGGGAACTGAAATTATTATTAAATACACTTGCTATTAACTCAGTGACAAAAATAGGTTGCCAGAAAATCATATTTACCACTAATATTAATGGATTCTCTTCAGGTTAAGAGAAGAGTAGGCTGCTGTTCTAATTCCCATCAACATCACAGATTTTGTCATGAGCTATTTATCTAATCATGTGATGCGGTAGCCCAGTGGCTAAGACACTGAGCTTGTTGAGCAGAAAGGTCAGCAGTTCGGCAATTTGAATCCCTAGTGCCACGTAACGGAGTGAGTTCCCGTTACTTGTCCCAGCTTCTGCCAACCTAGCAGTTCAAAAAGCATGTAAAAATGCAAGTAGAAAAATAGGAACCGCCTTGGTGGGAAGGTAACAGCCTTCCGTGCACCTTCGGCGTTTAGTCATGCCAGCCACATAACCACGAGATGTCTTCGGTTAACACTGGCTCTTCGGCTTTGAAACAGATGAACACCACCCCCTAGAGTTGGGAACTACTAGCATATATGTGCAAGGGAACCTTTACCTTTATTTATCTAATTGTATTAATGGGTCTTTGCTTATTAAACTCTAATGTCTTTTTCTCTGTGAAATCTCAGCCTCTTGCTTTATGTATATACATCAGAAAATAAACACTAGGGGGTGCATTAGACATGACTGTTGAAAAAAGAATAGGCTACTTTCTTGCTGCATGCTATACTTATCAATGTTCATTTGTTAGATTTAAAACTAAAAATAAATTCAAAATATTGCCATAAAGCATTCCTTGAAAATCTGAATTATAGATATTTAAAGTAGCAACTTATATACTCTTATGGCGTTTAGTATAAAAGTAAAATTTTGGGTGAGATTATGAGCAGGACCAGTTACAGATAGAATTGTTAGATCTGTTCCCGTTATATAGCTGTTGTTTGAAAGCTGGCCTCTCTAACAAAAACATACCAAGAATATTTTATCAGCATATTTAGAGGCATGTATGGCAGGTGTCTGCAACCATTTATAGGGTCAAAAAATAGCAGGAGGGACAAAATCCAAAAGTGAATTTCATTTCATTTACATTCTTTCTTTTTCTGTTTCCTTTGAAATCTCTGGGCTGAACCACAAATCTTAAAGGGGCTGCATATACATATACAAAAAGCTGTGGATGGATCTCTAGTTTTTCTTAGTGGTTTTCATTGCTGCAGTTCTCAACAAATGGCCTTTGTAAGTGGATAGATTTTGCCTGTTAATACTACCAAAAAATACAGTATATACGTCTATGTGTTGACTACTTATATGTGTGTGAAAGATTACTTGGACCATAGAAGGCAATTTTTAATCTTAAACAAGCTACCTATTAACACATATTCAAGTATTTATTCTAATTTTATTCTCACGGTAGGAAAATGTAATGATTGATGGTGAACAACAGGGTATTGATAGTTGTTTAATGAAAGAAAGAAAGAAATGCCATTCTAATGTAGGAATCAGGAAGTGACTATAGTGAAGTTGTTGCATATGGTTTAATAAACTTAAATTCAATAACATAAATTCATAGGTTCCTTTGGAGAAAAGGGAGAGAATCTCCAAATTTGCAGTTAATTTTCTTTCATGGGAAAAGTGTGGAATTTGGACAGTGGAATCTGTTGCCAGAACTTCAAAAGTCTCCCTTATGTCTCTCTAATATACACAATTTCACCTTTCTCAATGTGATGGCCTCGGCATGCATTGGTCTATAATGTCCTTTATTTATAACCATTGAGCCTTCCAGCTGAAGCTCCTGGAAGTTGTAGATTGATCTTAGAACTAATTCTGCATCAGTGTAGATCAGGGGTCCCCAACCCGCGATCCATGGATTGGCACCTGGCTGCAGCATGCTAGAAACCAGGCCATGCAAACAAGCAAAGCCCCATCCGCGGGATTCAGCAGTATATGGTCCCTGCGGTCAATGGAAAAATCTCTCTCTGTGGAACCAGTCCTTGGTACCAAAAGTTTGGGATCTGCTGGTGTAGATCAGGGGTCCCCAACCCCTGGGCTGCGGACCGGTGCCGGTCGGTGGCTTGATAGGAACTGGGCCTCAGTGAGTGGTGCAACTTTTAGGAAGGGCCGGAAAGGAGGAGGAGGGGACAGCCCCCTGGGCAGAGCGCGCACCAGGGGTGGGAGAGCGCAAGCGTGGCTGCTCGCACCGTTGGGGGCCTGAGAAGGGCAAGTGAGCCGACTCACCACCACGCCCGCACGCATGCACCGCCTGTTCACCCACTCCCCCTCTACACTGGCCGAGCCATGGCCACCGGTCCACGGAATTTTTTTAACATGAAACCGGTCCCTGGTGCCAAAAAGGTTGGGGACCCCTGGTGTAGATGATTGGATAGGAATTTTAATATTTAAAATCTTACAGCAATTTTGTACAGCTTCAGTTAGTATGATAATTAGTATGACTACCAGAAAATCAAACCACCATCTAAAATACATGCTGTATGAAAAGAATGGATAAAAAAATTTTGATCATGTACAATGGATAATTTTTAGGAAACACAGTATCTGTATCTAAATATCTAAATATTAAGGGGAGAAAGGAGATGCAGATGAGCCAGATAATTCTCTTATTTATTTAACACCACCAGACTGTGACAAAATAACCCATATTTCAAGTCCAAAAACAACATGACATGTAAATTACAAAAATATGAAAGTTACTTTCACATTGTTAAACAACATAAATAAATAGCCAAGTCCCACATTTTGTTTAAAAAATTTCTAGTTTGTGATCATGTGAAATATTTCAAACAAAGTATTTGAAACTTTCAATAATTGTATGTTGTCTCTAAACAAAGGACAAGCAAGAGTGGTAGGGTGATATATATGACTGTTATGCTCTAAATTGCTTTAATGTGATAACTAGCACTTTGGACTAGACTCAACTAGGACAGGAATCTCAGAATGATTATTATTTTAGCATAATTATTCCATCAGGAATCTAGCTGATGCATTCTATACCAGCTGCAGTTTCCAGATTGCCTCAAAAATAGTTCTAAATTGATTATATTACAGTATTCCAACCAAAGGATGATAAGAGCCTGAGTTACCATTCCCTGACCACTTTAAACTGAAAGCCATGGTTTCATCCTGATGTTTAAATAGGAATTGAGAGTACAGTAGAATCTGCAAGTCAACTAATTCTGAGGAGAGCACAATCCCAGCAAGACAACTGAACAACTGATTGCCTGAATATCTAGGATTTAATCCTGGTAGAATTTAGTCTCAGAGGAATAGGCAGATCAGTACTTCATGTTTTCCACCACATTTACAACTAACCCCAGGGTCGCAGCTCCTAGGAGCATATCAGCATTTTTCCTCCAAAAAGCCGAAGTTATTCTGAACAGTGCCACCAGGCAGGAATCTGTAGATGGGTACCCAACATTTCATCCTTTTTATCATCACTATGTGGTCTGAAACACGGGCTCTTACCAGTGATTGGTCATGTAAAGTTCTGGTTTTAGCTTCTAGACATCTTTTTCAACTCTGAACAGTATATATTCTCTTCTATAAAATGGAGCTTTCTGCCAAATTATCAGGACAGTCCTCATATGTCCTCTGAAAATCCTCTGCAACTATTAGGGACCTAAGGAAGTTTAAGAACTGCAGCCCTTGAAGAAATCTAGGGCTGCCAAGAACTGAAGTTTGATAAGAAGGATATGGCTGTTGTGGCCTGTCAGGGGACCTGGCAGCAGATTTGGACAGTGAGGAGGTTGGGGAGGAACATGGGCCTGTCCTGGAGTCTGGGGAAGGCTCCGATGAGGGCTCGGTGTCAAAGGCAGAGAGGGAGCCAGAGCTATATGCCAATTATCAAATGCCTTCAGAATCAGACATCAGTGAGGCCGATGAACATCTGGAGCCTGTTCCCAGTGTTTGCATGTGCAGAGTTGCCAGACAGAGGGAACAGCTTAAGAACAGGGGTCAACTTGGGTGCAGGGCCACAAGTGGACGATGAATGGCCCCTCCCAGAGAAAATAAAAGAGGAGCGAAAGGGGAGTGGAGTTTGCAGGAGGTAATTAGTTCGATTAATTGGCTCGTGATGCTCCGAAACTCCTTTCCAAGTTTTGTAGATATCGGCCTGGCAGCTCTCCAAGCCAGATAAGGTCTGTGACTGTAAATCCTCCCTTTGCTGTATGTGAATGAGCAGAATTCACAGGAAATTAATAAAAGGGTTTTTTGTCTGGACGAGGAAGCCTCAGTCAGAACAATGGCAAAAGACAGATATTCATATCTTCCAGTCTCAGATGATCCACCCCAAACTAAAGACCAGATCAAGTATGTGCCTTTCTATGTCTGTGCATGGAGGTTGAAATCACCCAAGATAGAGGGCTTTGGAATCCAGTACTAGCCTTGAAATCAGATTCAGGAGTATATACAGTACAGAATCATTGCCAGCTAGTCGGTGGTTGGTGCACCAGCACTTCACATCTTGCCAGGGCAGCCTTCATACAAAAACAGCAATAACTGATCACTGCCAGAGCTTTGTTCCTTTTAACCTTAACTATCTCAGAAATAATCACAGAAACCTCTCTTTGGCCTTGGGATCACAGCTACTTTAGGACTTGAAACCCATCCAGGCCAATTTCTGACACATCTGTATTGTTATTGAAGGAGAAAAATAACTGATGCCAGCAGATAGGAATCTGCAGATGCATTAAGCCTGGAAAATAGCTAACATTTACCATTCTTCAAACAAAATGGCTCTAGATATATTTCAATGTTTGGCAAAATGCTTAAAAATATAAATATAATATAGTGAAAACATAAAAAAGTGAAATATTTTTATATTTCAAATAGGGGCTAAGAGGCCTGAAACTGCAAACTCATGCGTTAATTACTGGAAAAGAAGACATCAACCACTGACAATTATAGTACTCGCTTGCTGACTAAACAAACCAAAGCCTAAATAAACATGGGTCCTGTAAATATGGGTTAAGGTGGCCTCTGTAGCCAAAAGATGCTACTGCTTTTTCTTGTAAACAGGATTGTTATATAAACCTTGTATTGGTCCTCTCTTAGAACTTTGTATTATGTGCTTTGAGCTGTTCAGTCAACTTGGCTCAAAGGGGATTGAGTGATTTCTACTCAACTGGGTTGAATGGTTTTCCTACCTATTATCAAGTCAGTCTCAGTAATATGCACCAGATCTAGGTTTTTGCTTACCACCAATGGTGATGCAAAATGGGCTAAAAAATGTAACATATTGAATGTGGGTAGCAAAAAAGATGGTTTTTTAAAATTCCAGTTGGTAAAGGTAAAGGTTCCTCTCACACATACGTATGTGCTAGTCGTTCCCGACTCTCTTTCATCTCCATTTCAAAGCCAAAAAGCCAGCGTTGTCTGAAGACTCCCCATGGTCATATGGCCGGCATGACTAAACACCGAAGGCACATGGAATGCTGTTATCATCCCACCAAAGGTGGTTCCTATTTTTCTACTTGCATTTTTACGTGCTTTCGAACTGCTTGGTTGGCAGAAACTGGTAAAGGTAGTTCACTCTGCCACGCGGTGCTAGGGATTCAAACTACAGAACTTCCAACCTTCTAATCGACAAACTCTGCACCTTAGCCACTGGGCTACCGCGTTATTCTAGTTTGGAATGCATTAAGAATGTATTTTTGTCTTTAAAATACCGACTTCTCTTTAAAATACTGACTTAAAAATACCTTAACAGTTTTTATTTATATATTTACTTCTAGAATTACCCCTACCACAATACCCGTACAATTTTATAAATGCTTTGATGTTTTTACATATAAACATAGCTGAGCGAGAAAAGATTAACTTCTCCAGAGTATAATTCAAATAGTAGATTACAGGGAGACAAAAGAGGGCATTTATAAGTGGTTAATCATAAAGGAGCAAAGTGAATTCTCTTAAGCTATTGAATTAAATAATAATAATTTGTTTCTGAATATGCCTACAAGGATTGGAAAGAGGTGCACTAACAATTACCTTTCATCAACTGAAAAAAGGGACAGTAATACCTATATGTGACATGCCCTCCCATACTTTTACCACCTCATTGTCCCCACTCTGCTGTTCCCAAATATTTAAGTGGAATGGAACCAAATTAACAAATCCTGGGCTGCAGGGCAGAGGGGTATGCAGCCAGTTCTGACAGGTTCTGGACAAGCGGTAGCGAAAATTCTGAGTAGTTTGGAGAACCGCCAAATAGGCTGGCCCTGCCCCCACTGCCTCCCAGCTGATCTTCTTTTGTTGACCTAAATAGGAGTAAGAAGCTGAAAAGCAGGTTAGTAGAATGGGGAAAGAATGGGGATT
The DNA here is from genome assembly GCA_039707465.1 of Rhabdophis nuchalis. Lineage (NCBI taxonomy): Eukaryota > Metazoa > Chordata > Lepidosauria > Squamata > Natricidae > Rhabdophis > Rhabdophis nuchalis. The sequence goes on from CM077645.1 coordinate 171,356,702, forward strand.
TTGCAGTATCCTTCCCCTGCCATGCCCACAAAGCCACACCCACAGAACCGGTAGTAAAAAAATTTGAATCCCACCACTGCTACAAGGTCAATCAGAAATAGCATTTTTATATTTTACATATTAACTATGATGTTGTTCTGTCATATGGGCTGTAGAACATTTTGATCAGGGAGACATTTTACATCTTAAATTCAGGGTCTGTGTATTATTCTGTATGCTCCATGTTCTCTTAGTTCCTAGATAAAATTGATAAAAGTTGGAACTTCTGACAAAAAGTGTTGATGCTACTTAACAGCGGGTTATTTTTTTTCCAGAAAACAAATTGAATTATGTTGAATTCCATGGCATTGCAACTTAAACTAGTATCTAGTCCCAACACATCTTCATGATGAGTGCTATTCAAAACCTGCTGTTGGAATCGTTGCACATTTATAGTCGATAGGCCCAACAAAGTGTCTTTCATTATTCATCCTGTTTCACTTATTTTTCATTTTCTAATTATATGCTCTTTTCCATGATGGCATTGTTTTGAGATTAAATCATTCAGTGGAAAGAAATGTATTTATGAAAACAAACCCAGTAAATCTCGAGGTGACTTACTGCAATTAAAGCTAGATTGTATTTAGGCCAATAGGCAGGTCTGAGGCAGTACTTTTTACCTTGCAGGGGCTATTTTAGAAGCTAACTGTCCATTTTCCCACTTATCCAGCATATCCAGTCAGGCTCTTGTGCTAGATTATCAATGCTCCCTTGACTCCAGATTTAGAAAATGGCCTCTAGATTCAAATATGGATGGTGGTGCCAACCTCTATGCTTTTAATTTTGCTTTATATGAGGTATATAGCTCAGAGCAGTGTTTAGAGACAGCTACCCAACTATTAACCCTGTCATAATATTCCCATTACTAATTCTGCCCAATGTCATGTTAAAATTCAGAACAGATTGTGCTTTAGGAATGCCTTGCCTGTCGTCATGTGTTTCTAATAAAGGACAATTAGGAGGATGCTAGAAGAAAGGATGGCATGAATTGGAGTCTCACTTTCACTGGCTAGGATTCATTTTCCCCACCACTTTACTTTGAGTCACATTGCCCTCAAAAGCAATTAAGCATAAGGCAGTGAGTATCATTTTACATATCAGCTTAAATAGGAGTCACTATACCATTTCCACACTGGCCCTCTTAACGTATGAACTGATTTATAATAGGAGTCTTGTATATCCTTCCTCACAACATTCTCATTCTAAGTTTTTATTTGAGCTAATTTGCTAGGAATGTTTTGGGTGTGGTGGATTTAGTCAAATTCCAAGACTTTGGACTTGGAGACAACCTTCAAATCCCCAGCAGCTCTAATGAAGACCTTGGCAATACATGCTAGTTAAGTCTTAGTTCATTTAGTCAGTACTTAAGATTTTGGAAAAACACTGAAGTTTTTTTTAAGCAGCACTGGGTTCAAGACTTTTGAACTTCTCAATGGATTTTAAGGTGGCAGTTAATCTCAGAAGCGAATGGCACTCTTCTTTAATGATCCTTCCTTCTTTACAGTCCTCATTATTTCATATTACTACAGTATAAGATTCTCTTCTTCCATTTAACAAACCTTATAATAGAGGCACAATTTTAATAACAATTTTGTCCTCAAATCTATTTTGGCAACATAATTACAAAAGTTTGATAGCCCCTATAATGTCAGCCAAAACATCAAAGGTTTATTCATCTGTTTATTTTCCAATACTCAATAGAATAGAATAGAATAGAATAGAATAGAATAGAATACTTTATTGGCCAAGTGTGACTGGACACACAAAGAATTTGTCTTTGGTGCATATGTCTCAGTTCATATAAAAAGACAAGATACATTCATCAAGAATCATAAGGTACAGCACTTAATGATAGTCATAGGGTACAAATAAGCAATCAGGAAACAATATCAATGTAAATCATAATGATACAAGAAACAAAGTTACAGTCATAAATGGGAGGAGATGTGTGAAGACTAATAGTAATAATAATGCAGCCTTAGTGAATAGTTTGACAGTGTTGAGGGAATTATTTGTTTAGCAGAGTGATGGCGCTCAGGAAAAAAATTGATCTTGTGTCTAGTTGTTCTGGTGTGCAGCGTCGTTTTGAGGGTAGGAGTTGAAACAATTTATGTCCAGGATGCAAGGGGTCTGTAAATATTTTCACAGCCCTCCTCTCTCAGTAATACCCTTGAATAGAATTGCGACCACAATTGAGCCCAGATTTTATGTTGCTATGCTTGTGAGAAAGTCGTTAAGCAAGTTTTGCCCCATTTTACAACTTTTCTTTCCACATTTGTTAAGTGAATCACTGCAGTTGTTAAATTAGTAAGACGGTTGTTAAATGAATCTGGCTTCCCAATTGATTTTGCTTGTTAGAAGGTCATAAAAGCTAATCACATGACTCCAGGACACTGCAACCCTCATAAAAACCGTATCGACCAATTGTCAAGCATCTGAATGTAAATCATGTGACATGGGGATGCTGCAACAGTCATAAGTATGAAAAATGGTCATAAGTCACTTTTTTCAGTGCTGTTCTAACTTTGAATGATTACTTAATGAACAATTGTAAGTTGAGAACTAGCTGTATATTCTAAAGGTGGATTTATAAAGGACAAATTATTTTATTTCTATGTTCAATTAACAAACACAAAATTATGACAGAATAAGCAATATCAAGAAATTTGTTAAACAAGTCAGCAGGCTCACTGAATAATTGTGGCATTTATTTTAATATCTCAATGATTCTCTACCTCTTACTCTATCCTTTGTTTTTGTTTTTGTTTTATTGTAGAAGGATAAAATACCATTTCATCCTTTATTGATATAAATGTCCTTTAGGCTACAGGAAGACCATTTGAAGTCTTATTGCAAGGATAAAATTTAAATAAATCTCCACATGGGGTTGCCTTTTAATACTTGAAAAAATGTTGCATTTAAATTATATTTTGACATCAATATAATGTAACATAACAACAATGTGTATATGTGTATGTGTGTATACATATATATTGTTACGTTATGTTACATTATGTTACATCGATGTCAAAATATAATTTGGTAGCAACTATAATTTGGTATATATATTCATATTAACTTCATTTAATTCACTTTAATTTAATTTTAAATTAAATACATTGAATTTTGGACTGACATTGCTACTTTTTTTATCCTGCACCTATATATTCTTGGAATATAAAATGTTTACATGTTCATTGCTCTGGTTCTCCTATTACTGATTGCTTCCTTATTTATTTTCTTGTTCATGCATGTATGCAAAATGTAAACAATATTTATTATCTCTTTTATTAACATTTTTCCTATTATCTACATGGGGAAAATTATATTGTAAATTAATTGCAAATGCATTTTTTCTCTTTTATCAAAGGCCAAATGTATCCCATATAATCAGGAAATTGGGTCAAAATCCTTTTTGTATGTTTTCACTTTCAAGTCTGTATATATCACTGATTCACTATGGAAATTTGTTTATGTATTGAAATTAAGTATTTGTTGTACTTTTTCTGGAAACTTCTGATTTTTAAAAAGAAAAATATCTTATATGTGTCAATTTATTATAGATGAAAGAAAACTATTATTTCAAAGTAAAATTTGTGAAGTCTGTTTCTTTACATTGTTGCCTTAATGCTGTTGAGAATATAATAATAATAATTAGATCATACTTACCATGTCCAAAAACATAAAAAGCTAATCCCAATACATATGAACATGACTGTCCTGAAATGTTTAAGGAATTCTCATTTCATGGAGTTAAATTTTCTTTGCTATGCTGGTTTTGCTGACTTGTCTTTTTGACAGCCAGCAGTGTTTCTAATTACAAATAAATAATCACAGACTTGACATGGAGCAATAATATTGCCACTTTTAGAAGACTGTGGTTCACCGCCCCCCTCGCTCAAAAGTTATTGAAAAATTCCATTTGTGTTTGTGGAACATAGCAACCATGATAAGTTGAAAGTAAAGATTTGCATTATTTGGTAGATCTTTTTTAAAAAAAGTTTTAATAACAAAGTTTTATTGGGAAATATTTAATAATATAGATAATTTGCATATATATGTATCCATTTGTATTGTATATTTCCAGATGACTTCACAACACAAAACATAAATTTAAAAAATTAAGGTAAGCAATAACAGGATATTGCAATTTCTTAATAGCAGAAATATGCCATCAAATAAGAACATGGATATTAATTGCATAATTTAAGAATAGTAGCCGAGGATGGGTGCTTACTCAGTAATGAAGTTACATGGGAGTGTGCAATGATTATATCTATCTATCTATCTATCTATCTATCTATCTATCTATCTATCTATCTATCTATCTATCTATCTATCTATCTATCATTTCCTACTCAATATCCACAGGGCATTCAGACTGTGCCTGAATTCCACAAGCAATTAATTCCACAAGCAATTAAAATCTGGAAAAATAATTAAAACCTTTCTTACCTAGTGAAGCTGCCTGAAGCATAAGATTTGGCTACTTTCCAGTGATCACAGGAAATCCCATAGTCTGGGATTAACACAAGGTCTACATGAAGTGCCTAGAACAAAGAATGGTATGCATATTGTGGAGTTAGCCATGTATACATGTATCACCTCTAATACCAGTGTCCTCAGATATTCCCATAAAATATAATTAAAGGATCACCTGTAACCTTAGGTCCATTCTTAGCCAGCTGTGTATAATATAGCACGTGAAAATACTCTGCTTTGGAACAAATTCTAAACTTAGCATATTAAGAAAACAAATAGGAATACTTAGAAAAAACTCATCTTCAATTTTCTAATCAAGTGAACAATTTTTCAAGCAAGGATGATGGCTTTGAATGTATACATTGCAAAACTCCTCTTCATTTCATTGCCTGCATAACTGGTCGGTGTTTGGCTCTGGTGTTTGTTTAGAAAGTTTGTGCAAGTGAATTCTCAACATTCCAAAGCCTGCAGTTTCAGAACACCTGGAGGGCACCAGATTGAAAGTGATTCCCACTCTTATTTGTGTTTTTAATATTGACTCATATGCACAATAATTTGGAATAACATAATAAAAACTGTCAATGAAATCTTCCTTACTACTCACTACAAAATTATTTAAGAAATTTAAGAGTTCCTACATCAACTAACCTAAAGCTCTCCTTTAACTACAAAGGAATGTATAGTGTTTGTAGATTTTTTCCCCTTCAAGTCAAATCCAACTATATTTACAAAAGGGAAGAAGACAATTATCTGGTGAAAACAGTAGCCAAGAAGTTTATCATCTGTCCATGTCTTGTGACATCACTGAATCCTATAATTTTAAGTTTAAAATTTTGCTCCTGAAGCCACTTTGTACAAAAGTGAAAAGTTCAGGTTAATCAATGTATATTTTAGTATCACAAAATTTAATAGCTAAATAAACAATATTGAACTAAATGACATACTTTATTGATCAAATCTATTGAAGGCTATCGAAAGCCAAAGAAAACCCCTTAGTAAATAACAGGAAATAAAATATATTAGTATAAATTCTGAATTACTTTTTATTTCCTGTTAGGGTCAAACAAACAAAGTTAGATGTACTTGTGTTTCAGATTTCTTGGCTTTCATATTTTTAACAATGTCTTCAAAAACAAACTATAACTTTCAATTTTATGGTAATATTCAAAAATTTTATGGAACCCTTGAGATGTTATAGTTGTGATACAATTCCTGTTGAAGTAATATATGCAGAATTCATTACACAGTCATCAAGTATCTATGGAGTTAGCTGCAGATATTTTTAAAGTGCAGGTCTAGGAAACATATAATTTTAATGGTTCTTATAGATGCATTTTTATGCTCTAAGGGAAATGCACTGTAGTAATTTAAAATTAATTTTTTTAGATAATCTTTACAAAACAATGTTTCTATAGTTTATTGACAGAATGTCACAAGATGCAAAAAACTGCATAGGTGTCAGGAAGGGCATCCAGCCAGTAAATGATCAGATCCAGAGGTGGGCTTCTGCTGGTTCAGCCCGGATTGGGTGAACCTGCAGTGGCAGCAGTGGGAGGCTCCACCCACCCACCCAGATTGTTGGAAGCAATATGCTGACTCTATAAACTGCTTACAGAGAGCTATAAAAGCAGTGTGAAGTGGTATATAAGTCTAAGTGTTATTGCTATCACTTAGATGAGACTGCAGTAAATTTAGAGATTCCTCTTAGTTTAAGACCAATCCATACAGGAGATAAGCTCCATACATGTTAAAATATATAACATAAAATCAATACATATTCCAGACATATGAGACTGTCCATGTGGCAATCGGATTCTTGGTTTTCTCTGAACTTGGCTTTATTCTAGAAGATATTTTATTACCAGGCTTGCTAACTTCAATCGTACATGGAGGAATGAAGCTTTCTAGGTTTTTTTTATATATATAGTTTGTCCTGTCACTTTTGTTGGGGGTACAGTTTCTTCCTTGATGGTTCTTTGATTAGGCTATTGTTTCTTATCTGATTTATCTGGTGCTGTTTCCTAGTTATCTGGATGAGGATGTGATTTGGGCTTTTTGCTTTCTTTCTTGACTTTGGCTTGTATTTTAAATGGTATATAGATGGGGTTTAAATGGTCTGTTGATACCTGATCTGTCAGAATGCCAAGCTTCCAGGAATTCCCTAGCAGTCATTTGAACTTGAAATAGAAATGTTATGGTAATTTCGTTAAACACTTAATGCAGCTCCGTATTATGTGCCAAGGCCTATCACTGGAGCCAAAATATTTTCTACAGTGTTTACATAATCACAACTCATGGCAAGAAGGTTCCTGCAACTTTAATTAGATACCTCCTCCTTGCATCTCACTATTGCTTTTGGCTGTCATAACTATTGAATTCACCTTTAAACAATATCAAAGGAAGGTTCTTCAGTGCCGTTCCAACGCGCAAATTATAAAAATATGTCTTATTTTAAGCCTGAGCAAAGTAACCAATATAGTCTTTCCTTTTCCTTCTACAGTCTTGATTGTTAATTCATTTACATGTTTTAGTATATAAAAAAATATAAATGTTTTTGTGGGCATAGGATCATTGCTATCCCTCACAGCTTTATGTGCAAGCAGTGATTGGGTCTTTGGCATCCATACACTCTTGATGAACCAAGGTTTAGAGAAGTTAGCATGGTACTCTATGGTTGCACAGAGGGAGACGTTATACTTTTCTGCCTTGAATTATGTCTGGGAAGGTGTTACAAACAGGGATTTTGGGGGGCTCTAGATGCTCCCATGTAACATCTCTCCTGCGCGAGCTGCAATGGCTGCCTGTGGCTTTCCAGGTGCGCTTCAAGGTGTTAGTAACAACCTTTAAAGCGCTCCAAGGCAAGGGACCGGGGTACCTGCAAGACTGCCTCCTACCAAATACCTCCCACCGACCAGTCCGCTCCCACAGAGAGGGCCTTCTCAGGGTGCCGTCGGCCAGTCAATGTCGGCTGGCGACCCCTAGGGGGAGAGCCTTCTCTGTGGCAGCTCCTGCCCTCTGGAATGACCTACCCCCTGACCTACGTACCACCACGGACCTGCGCCTCTTCCGCTGGGCCTTGAAAACCCATCTATTTCGTGCGGCTGGCCTGGCGTAGTCTTTTAATCTGTTTTTATTAGGGGTTTCTATTGGGGATTTTAGAACAGGCTTAGTGGTTTAATTCAGTTTTAGCGTATTTATTGTATTTGATGTTTTTATTGTTGTTTTATTATTGCCTGTTCACCGCCCGGAGTCCCGCAAGGGAGAAAGGACGGTATACAAATCTGAATAAACATAAACAGACAATATTGTACTGTGGCCTGTTTCAACAGATGGGCTCTGGATGAATTTAGAGAATGTATTTGAACTGATAGAGTGAAAAATGTATTTGAACATTTAGGGTGAAAAATATCTTTTTCATTTATTTTACAAAATATTTTGAGTCAGGATATTAACTTTAAAGGAATTTAGCAAGGGGAGATCATCAATCACTGTTTCGGGGGGGGGGGGGGGCACACAAAAGTATATACAGCAAATAGCCAGGCTGCTAGCAATTACTGTGTAGTCAGGCGTACTAGATCTTCTGCCTTTCTAAAATGTGGGCTTTCTCCTCCTCCCCCAAGTCCCCAGGGGCCGAACTGTTTAAAAAACAAATATAATGTCTAATTGTGTCAGTCTTCATCCTGCTATATTACTACATTTGTCTTCAGAATTTTGATAAGCAATAAATAGAGTCAGAAGGCATTAAAATGTCAAGTGAGATTTATTCTCTGAACCTATTCTGTTATTGAAACTCCCTAATAAAACAACCTCTGATTTTGGGAACTGGAGTATCAATTCAAACAGCCTTGAGGCTGTCCCAAATACTATTACTAGTATTAATGATAAGATTTTCAGTTCAATAGCCAGCGCTTAATGATTTGAGAAAAATAAGAGAAGAAATGGTTTGAAGGAAATAATTATGTTAATAACCTGATAAGCGTGACTGCCCTTCGTGCTAGGTGTCTTTGGCAAGGAAGTGGCTGTGTAATTGTTTTAAGCCTATGGATTAAACATGAATGCCCTTCGTGTTTTCTGAATAAGAAGAATTTCAAACTGCTATGGAGATTAAATCAAGCTAGGCCCTCAGAATGAACACAGCATCCATCAATTTTGCACAAAAGCAGCTATAGCGCATGCTGTGAAAGGAAATGTTACTTTGTGGTGATTAGTAGTGGAACTGGTCTAATGGAGTCTGTGATTCATCAATCAAAGGAGAGCCGAGAAAGTGGGATAGGTTTATTATCAAAAGCCTCCTTGGTCAGAAATTTTAGGGTGAGCTTCCCGTTGAATGAAGATCTCATTAGGATGTTTTGATACTTGTTCAGAATGTACTTCTCTGAATTCGCCCAAGCATACTTCTTTTCCCTCATTCCCATTGAACCAATTAGGAAAGGTACTAAGAAGAGTACCACCTACCTGGAAGGGATGAATAGTTTAAAGATATAGAATGAATCCTGGAAGAAACAGAAAGTGCTGTTACTACAACACCATTTTGCAAAGGAAGAGGACTAGGAGGAGAAATGGATGAGGGCTTAATGTCCTTAAACACCAGACTAAGTGATTCTATTTCTTCCAGCCATTTTCACTTTTGATTTTAAGCCTCTACATTATCATAGGCAAAAGATTTTATATATTCTTATAGCATGTAATATTTTTGTTGTTTTATTATTTTAGAACCTTTTTAAATTACTGTAATTTATTGTGTGCATTAAAAACATAATAAATGTATAATAAAAGATGAAGAAATTGCTTTTCTTTCCATCAGGTGAGATCATTGAAGTGCGCCTTTTTATCCTAGAAGCAAGTTGTTTTAAAGAGCAAGTAATTCCATGGAGTCTACTTCCATTCCTAGAGCCAGTCTTCTTGTTATTGCACTATTATAGTAGCTATATTATCTAGAATGGCCAGTTTTATTTCATTACAATGCTTTCTGTATTTCTTCTTCCCCTATATATTACACTGTGCCTTAAACTTGCTCTTCTTTTTCTCATAGGGGCTATAATTGGTTGGTTGGTTGCTTGGTTGCTTGGTTGGAAGGAAGGAAGGAAGGAAGGAAGGAAGGAAGGAAGGAAGGAAGGAAGGAAGGAAGGAAGGTGCATCGGGGAAATGTTGCAGACAGTTGTGTTATTGTTCTGAGCTTAGAGACAGAAATGTGATTACCTGGTAAAGTATATGTTCCTCCATTTTATTCTTTTCCCCTAACCTCTTAGTGGATCTCCCATTTTACATTGATGGAACTGCTTTTACAATTGCATCTGAATTATTGCTTCATACTTTGCAGCTTCCTGCTCCTGTCTTGAGATGTCGGGGGATCATCCAAAGAAGACTGACAAAGATTTTGTATGCCTGCTCAACATAAGCATTGTTTTGCCACTTTTACTGACAGAAGTAATCCTTCTCACCCAACAATTGCATGATATGCTATATCTACGTTTGCTTACCAAGTTAAATGCTAAGTCTTCCCTACCCCACCTCAAATTCTGCATTGTTTTTCATCTCATGATTATGCTATGTCTGACATACAAGAAACCCTCAATTAGAGGCAAATGATCAAAAGGCGCTTCACATACCTATTCATTATTATATTTTTGCCTTTGAAGGTAACACTAGGATGTCATTCACTATTTTACATTTATGCTGGCCTTTATTACTTGCAAAAGAAATGTGCATGCCAAGCACAAACACAGGGTGCGAGCTTCTGCTTTAAGGTAGACGAAATAATCATATGTAAGTCAATGTAAACAAACTTTGCACAGTGGGCAAATTGTAGATTAGTTTCTCTGTCTAGAAGAGCACCATATACTGGATTTAGACATTCAAAATTTAGCCAGACTCTAATCAAAAGGACTTTAGTGAGAAATCATACTATTTGATTCAGTTCCAGTTACTTGTTCAGTATTGGAAAAACAGGTGTCTTATTTCTGGATGTGGCCACCAACAGATTCTGAAAAGTTGGATAACTTCTAGGGCCTAATAGGCCTGATAGTTCACCAATCGTATCTGAATCAGATAGTAGAAAGAGTGGATATAAAAAAATCCAAGAATTACAAAAAGGGGTTCCCATAGACCCGTGATGGCGAACCTATGGCACGGGTGCCACATGTGGCACACGGAACCATTTCTTAGGGCATTCGAGGTGTTGCCCTGTCAGCTCCAGTGCACATGTCTGCACTGGCCAGCTGATTTAGGCCTTCTTTTGAGGCCATTTTTCGCCCTCTGGAGGCTCCTGAAGCCTCTGGAGGTGGGGGGAGCTGTTTTCACACCTGGGGAGGTTGAAAAAAGTGTACCAAAAGCAGAGGGTCATGCACATAGCATTATGCGCTCCCCCTGCGCTCCCCCTGCTTTTGGCACGCGAGTCAAAAAAGGTTAGCCATCACTGCCATAGACAATACTTTCAGGAATTCTACGTATCTATATCATCTTACATGCCTGAATTTCCTAGAAAGCTTGTCTCTCCATACTCTAGCTACCATTTCTTGGCACCAAAATACAACTGGTGCTACAAAACCATCAAGATGGGTTTCTCCAACCTAGTCCCTCTCGTATAATTTGAAACTATGACTTCCAACATTGCCAACTAAGGGCCATTCTGGCTGGTATTTCTGGAAACAGCAGTCTTTAAACCACTTTTCTTTAAAAAAAAAAATAAGACTGAGATAGGTAGCAACTTTTTGTAATCTCAAAACACTGAAATTGGTATTTGAAAATTGACAAATTATTATGTCCACCCAATTGTAAAAAAAAAAATATCAGTTGAATTTTTGATTTGTTGAACATTGCCATCCATGAAAGGTTCTTATCCACTTATTTTTTACAATAATTCAAAAGGATATTGAAAGTTACTTTTTTTTAAATGAGCTTTGTAATATTAATTAATTGATTTTATTAATTCCTTGATACTGATATCCTGGGCTGTTCTATACTTCAGTTGTAGTGGTGAAAAGATTTTAGTTGATGCTCACCCTGGGGGATTATCATATTATGAATAATAACATAGAAAAAACGTAGATTATGCTGGCGAGCTTGCCAATAACGATATTTTTTTATTTGCAAATCAAATACACAAGTCTTGTTTTTAGATTTCTATTTAAGGATCAGATAGTAAAAGACACATTTGTTTTTTCAAGGGAAAAATTTGCAATTTAAGTTTCTAATGAGAAAAATTTCTATAGTTCACCACACACATTAAGTCTGAGAATCATCAAAAGAAAGCATATGTTATTAAATCAAATGCAGATGAGATACGTTGTACCTTCAGTATTGTATCTTTCCTCTTATGAGTGTGACATTTCTTTAAGATCTTCATGAGACGCTCTTCTCCAAGTTTTTCTGCTATCTGAAATGCAATGGAAAACTATCAAGAGAGACATTTCAGTGATAGTTTCTATCCTCCGCTTTGGAGTTAGAAGGTGCTAAATGGAGTCTTTCTTTTTTTTTGTATATATATTTTTATTTTCAACATAAAAAACAAATAAGAACATTCAATCATTTTCGGCTTTGTACAACATGTCGTTCAGTCATGAGTTTTTGTGCATCGGTCTTTACAATTACAGACATCATTATTAATTTTCCATCCAGTGTATGTGTATAAAAGTCAGTCTTTTTCTGTAATTATCCAACAAGTAAGAAGAAAAGAAAAAAATCTCCATATATTCCTATTTTGTAGCATTATTCTCAATTGTCTTTAGAAAATACATTATTACTATAAAATACATAAATATCCATGATATTTTCTCTATGTAAAACCAAGAGTTTATCCAGATTTTCTGTTATATATATATCTCATTAATAATCTAGTTAAGATACAAAATATCTTTCTAGAATAACATAATCTCATTTTATTACAATATCTACCAATCGTAACAATTGACTTCTAAATCTAGCAATTCTTTTAAATATTATGTCTCCTGATTTCTTTTATCTAACCATTGGTAAAACAGATTCCATACTTTATAAAATTGTTCATCCTCTTGTTCTCTAATTTCAAATGTCAGTTTATTCATTTCTGCACAATCCATAATCATCTCTTGAGAAGGTAATTTCTCATTTCTCCAGTTTTTTGCAAATACAATTCTAGCTGCTGTTAAGACATTCACAATCAAATATTTCAGATTTTTATCAAATGTTTCTGGTGTGATTCCAAGTAAAAAAAAGTTCAGGTTTAAAATCTACGTGCTTGTGTGTCATTTTCTCCAGCCATATGTGGATTATAGTCTAATAACTTTTAGCCTCAAGGGAAGTACACCACATATTAAATGGAGTCTTTCTGATGTTTTAATCTTCATATGTCCCATTCAGGCCACTGTATGTTATCTATACAGATTTTTTTTAATAATATTGATTGGTTTTTCTAAATCTGCAATCAGTTTATTTGAACTATATTGTATATAGATTTGTTTATTTCAAAATATTGTAATTGACATTACCACTCCATAACATGAATAGATAAAAAAACATATCAAAAGCTTAACTCTTTTCTTGAGGAAAAATGGAGAAGGAAGTTTATCGACATACATGGGGTCCAGAGACTAGTGGGAGCAAGTGACTTCCGGTTCACGGTGATATTATCATGCAAATGATACAAGTTGTTCCTCCATCCTGGTCCTATTAGACCTCTCGGCGGCTTTTGATACCATCGACCATGGTATCCTATTGCATCGACTGGAGGGGCTGGGCGGAGGGGCACCGTTTTACGGTGGTTCTCCTCCTACCTCTCTGGTCGATCGCAATTTGTGTTGGCAGGAGGGCAGAGGTCGGCCTCGAGACCCCTCACATGTGGGGTGCCTCAGGGGTCAGTCCTCTCGCCGCTTCTATTTAACACATACATGAAGCCGCTGGGCGAGATCATCCGTGGTTTTGGGGTAGAGTACCATCTCTACGCTGACGATACGCAGCTGTACATATCTACCCCGAACCACCCAATGATGCCGTTGAAGTGATGTCCCGGTGCCTGGAAGCTGTGCGGGTCTGGATGGGAAGGAACAGACTCAGACTCAACCCGTCCAAGACCGAGTGGCTGTGGTTTCCGGTGTCCCGGTACAACCAGTTTACTCCATCACTGGCCATAGGGGGTGAACATCTAGCCCCTGTGGATGGGGCACGCAACTTGGGCATTCTCCTGGATACCCGGCTGTCTATGGAGGATCAAGTGACGGCCGTGGCCAGGGGGGCGTTCTACCAGGTTCGCCTGGTATGCCAGTTGCGTCCCCTAATGGACCGGGATGCCCTTTGCACAGTCACTCATGCGCTTGTGACATCCCGCCTAGACTACTGCAATGCTCTCTACATGGGGCTTCCCTTGAGGTGCACCCGAAGACTGCAGCTAGTCCAGAATGCGGCCGCGCGAGCAATTCTGGGAGCCTCTAGGCATTCCCACGTGACACCGCTCCTGCGCGAGCTGCACTGGCTGCCTGTGGTCTTTCGGGTGCGCTTCAAGGTGTTGACTACCATCTTTAAAGCGCTCCATGGCACAGGACCTAGTTATCGGCGAGATCGCATCCTGCCCCACACATCCCTTCGACTGATTCGCTCCCACAGAGAGGGACTTCTCCGGGTGCCGTCCACTAGGCAATGCCAGTGGGTGGCGCCCAGGGGAAGGGCCTTCTCTGTGGTGGGCCCAACTCTCTGGAACGACCTACCCCCCCCCTGAACTCAGAACAACCACGGACCTCCGCTCCTTCCGCCAAAAGCTTAAGACCCATTTCTTCCATCAGGCTGGCCTGGCCTAATCTACCTCTCCAGCCTTTAGTCTGAATATTTAAACTGTTTTAATTGGGTTTTTAAGGGGTTTAGTTTTTAAGGATTTTAGGTTTTTAGCGCAGGGTTATAGTTGGTTTAATTCGATTTTATATATATATAATGGTTCTATGTTTGTATGCTTTTTAATTTCCCGTGCACCACCCCGAGTCCCTTTGGGGAGAGGGAGCGGTCTACAAATTAAAGTTGACTTGACTTGACTTGACTTGACAAGTTGCATTAGTCACATAAGTTGCAACATTTGTGCAATGATGGCATGGGGTGCATGATGTCATTAAGGTTTGTATTGGATGTCTGCACTTCTGTTGTGTAGGGTTTCTTTTTTTTAAAGACATTTGGTGGGCAAGTGATGTTGATCTAGCGCAGGGGTAGGGAACTATGGCTCTTTTATGACTCATGGACTGCAATATCCAGAATTCCTGAGCCAGCATGGCTGGTTCAGGAATTCTGGGTAGTGAAGTTCATGAGTCATAAAAGAGCCATAGTTCCCTACCTCTGATCTAGGGCACGGATGTCAAACTCACAGCATCACATTGCCATTATGTAACATATTACAACACTTTTCCCTTTCGTGGAACTGGGGTGGGCTTGGCTTGCATGTGACACACCCGGCCTGCGGGCCAGCAGTTTGACATCCCTGATCCATCTGGAAATATAAATTCAGTATTTTATATGCTCCTATAAACTGTATTTTGTTGAAATACTATTGAGGAGAATGTTTTAACTCTTTCACAAGAATGCCATGATATTATAGCCAGTGATGTGCTGCCAGGGACCAATCAGTGACATTGCATTCTAACTATATTTTATTATTAGTCAGATTTTGTATCATTTTATTGTGAGCAATAGCATTCATGCATAATTCAATGTGATAGAAGACAATCACTTTGCCTTCCTAAATCATGTGACTACTGGTCACATTCTTAAACAAGAGCGTTTAAGAATAATCCCATCGTCATTCATCTGGTATACTCTGAAGATAAGATCAGACTGTTAGAATAGTTTTACTCCTTGTATATTTCATCAGGTCATACATAACAAACCCAGAATAAATAAAAATGTTAAGTCAAAAGCAAGTTGTACAGATTGAAAATGCAAAAGAATTTGGTGCATTTGTTCTTTTAGCCAAAATTTACAGTGAGGTTTCTGGTCACAGAATTTAATGAATTTTCTTGACTCTTAATCCTGTTTGCCCACACACATGCAAACCAGTGATATGCTAATCAAATAAGAAAAGCACAAGCCAATATATAAAATGCTCTTTGTGAGACTTTGTGTCTCTAACCAATTGAATAAATATGACTAATTTTCTGACTCAAGCTTTAAAATATGTATACAAATCGACATGCATATCCACATACACAAAAATAAAGCACACTGCATTGCTTTTCTAAACCAACAGATACAAATGATTTCATTATCATGCTATATTGAAATTTCTTCTGTTATAAAAGAGTTGGTTCCCTTTTCACTTCAGTGCAGTATAACAGTTGTACCACACCGTAGATGAGAGATGAGATTTCGTTTAAGGCCACATTGGTATTTATAACACAGGTACTGAAATGAAAACCCACAAAATCTAGAGGCAGACCTGTAGTCTATATGGAGATTGCCAAGTGTGATTGCCAAAATAAGCAGCTCAACTTGGACACAAAGCTTCCATTCACATTGTTTTAAGTTATGGTTAAAGTTCGGAACCATTTTGATATAGTATTCAGGCCTCAGGCTAGAAACCAGAAGACTGTTGAGTTCTTTAGGCAAAACCCCAGCAGGACAACCTTGGGCTAGTTGCTCTTTCTCAGCCGTAGAAAAAGGCAAGGGCAAACCACTTTGGAAAACCTTGCCAAAGAAATTCTAAGTAGTAGTAATCCAGGTAATTGCCTGGAGCAGGGGTCAGCAACCCGTGGCTCTGGAACCGCATGTGGCTCTTTCATCCTTCTGCTGCGACTCCCTGTTGCCAGTCGGCTCCACAGTTGATAGGGCTTTTAGTTAGGACAGGTAGAGGAAAAAGGACGCCTTGCTAGGAAAAGGTGGGGAAACCGGACTTCTGGCCAGCTCCAGAATTGAACGGAGGAGGGGTTTTTTCCGGTTAGGACCTTTGTGGTTCTTTGAGTGTTTAAGATTGCCGACCCCTGGCCTGGAGTAAACACTGACTCAAAGTCACACACAAAAGCTTAAAGTTGCACAAAAAGCAGTAAGCAACAGTTCTCATTGATTTCTCAGACAGGTTTCTGAGTGAAAAAGCTTTCTACAATGTGAAAATAACTGCCTGTCTACCATCTTATTACATCTTAAAGATATCTGAAGACAATCTGGAAAAACCATCGCTTTTAGCTCACAAAGCTGTCTAGATCAGGTTTGATTTTCCTGAGCTGTACTGAGTGAAGAGGAATTGCCTTGGGCTGCCTATAAAATATATAATATAGTTAATTATAGTTTATTTATTTATTTTATTTTATTATTTTTTCGAATTTATACCCCGCTCTTCTCCTTGTTAGGACCCAGGGCGGTGCACAGGCATTATTAAAAAACCGTAACAAAAGACAATATACATTATTAAAAACATATTAAATTAAATTGAATCCCGTGCTAAAAACCCATTTAAAACCTTGAAAATTAAAATTTGTAGATAAAAGTTAGAAATGGGGGGCTATGCTAGGCCGGCTTGTTGGAATAGATACTTCTTGAGACGTTGGCAGAAGAGGCGGAGGTCCGAGGTGGTGCGGAGGTCGGGGGGTAGGTCATTCCAGAGGGCCGGGCCCGCCACAGAGAAGGCCCTTCCCCTGGGCGTCGCCAACCGGCATTGACCGGCCGACGGTACCCGGAGAAATAGTAAAATAGCAGTTAAATAGCAAATTTCCTATTTTTTAATATTTTTATTATGATCTTGTGGGGCTAAATTATTAGCTGTCACAGGTTGGACAGGACTGCAGGTTGCAGATGCCTGGTCCAAATACCTCTGGATGCAGTCAATTTATCCAAATACTCACCATATTTAAAATTACACTATGAAGAAAAACATCACTTAATATAACTCTCAGGTCTCAATATGGAAAATTATCTATGCAGAGAAGCCCAGAAAATGGCAGCCTATATAAGTAGCAGTAAGTAGTAAGACTTCATTAGATCAGCATATACAAATGCAAACAGTCAGAGTTCATAAATACAATAGCAAAAGAGTGAAGAGGCCAAAAAGAAGAATCTATAGATTTCAAAGACTTAAGTTAAATAAACAAACCATTGCAAGTATCTAAATTTGAGCTCCCCTTTGAGCTTAATGCTAAATAGTTATTCACTACCTCCACTCCACTCCAGTTAGTTTTAGTATGAGGCATTTCCCCCTCCCCCCAACTTATTTTACTTTTCAAATGTCAGCTCTTTTTGAAGCCTCTCCAAAATAATCATGGTCAAAGAAGAGAAAAAGAAATACTTATTAAAGCAGTTATCATTGCCAGGAAAACCAAACATCAAAGCCTCAGAATTTTGGAAAACAGTAATTTACATAAATTACAGAGATATTGACAGAAACATCATGTGATCTGTTCTCTCTTTAAACAGTTTGCAAAATGCTTGAATGCTTTCTGGCTCCTCATTATAAGAAAGTGGTAAACCTGACCACGAAATCACATCTACTCAATGAATTGTGTGAGTTTTAGTAAAATTAAATCCAGAACAATTCCAAAAGATTAGACTTTTACTCTTTCTGGAGCATTGTCATTATGTTCATCTCGCCTATCTCATAGTCCCCGATATTAAATTAGCATTGATGCAGAACATCTTCGTAACAGATGAAAGGAATGATAATCAGTCTCAAAACTTATTTATTATTGTTTCTTGTAGAATTCTGCAGGCCCACTGAAATTGGAGCTGAAGACAAAAGTCTGTCTGACCAATGGTTTTTTGTTTTTTTTTAAACATGTTTCTCTTTCAGTGAAAAACAGCAGAAGGGAAAATATTTCAAAGGCTGGAAGGAGCTATTCCATCCTTCTGAAGCAAGACTGAAAACAGAGCTGCTACGAAGGATCTGCAAACATCAGAAGCAGACTGAAACTTCATTCTGTGTCATTTTACCTTCTGATTATTTCAGCAGTTTGCTCTAAATATCTATCAAGTTTCTATGTGATAAAATTCTCAGGGAATCTTTTTAGGTAAAGATCCCTCGCACATATGTGCTAGTCGTTCCTGACTCTAGGGGGCAGTGCTCATCACTGTTTCAAAGCCAAAGAGGCAGAACTGTCCAAAGACATGGTCATGTGACCGGCATGACTTAACGCCTAAGGTGCACGGAACGCTGTTACCTTCCCACCAAAGGTGGTTCCTATTTTTCTACTTGCATTTTAACATGCTTTCGAAGTGCTATGTTGGCAGAAGCTGGGACAAGTAAGGAGCTCACTTGGTTACATGGTGCTTGGGATTCGAACTGCCGACCTTTCTGATTGACAAGCTCAGCATCTTAGCTATTGAGCCACCGTGTCTCTTGGGAATCTTACAAATATACATATTCTATTATTTTTGTACAACATCTGCGTGATGCCATCATCATGTAAATGCCACAATTTGCATCTTAGCATAACAATATAGCCATGCACTTATGGTGATTTTGATGGTGCTCTGACTTGTTACAGATGCCACTATCATGAAGCATGTTTTTGGATGGACATATACATTCAGCAATGATGCAGAGAAGCACATGCACACACATTTGCATGAACAGATGTATGCATGCATGCATGCACACACTCACACAACTTTCACTGTGCCATTCCTGAGTGTGTCATGCCTCATTTCTTCTTGCTTCAATTATAAGGTAGGAAAAATCTGACATAATCACACAAAACATTACAGGTAGTCCTTCACATATAACCGCAATTGAGCCTAATTTTTTTGTTGTGAAATGAGACCTTTGTTAAGTGAGTTTTGCCCCATTTTACGACCTTTCTTGCCACAGTTTATTAATTATTATTAATCCAATTTATACCCCGCCATTCTCCTAAAAAGGGCGGCGCACAGGTAGTTTAAAACAAAACATACATATAAATACCCATATTAAAAGCTATTAAAAAATGGTCACGTGCTAAAACCAACTTATAAAACCTCTAATTAAAATTTTCAATATTAAAACTCAGTATCGGGGGTTATACTAGGCCGGCTTGTTGGAACAGAAGCGTTTTAAGGCGCTGGCGGAACAGGCGGAGATCCGAGATGTTACGTAGTTTGGGGGCAGGTCATTCCAGAGGGTAGGGCCCACCACAGAGAAGGCTCTTCCCCTGGGTGTCGCCAACCGGCATTGCCCGGCCGACGGCACCCGGAGAAGGCCCTCTCTATGGGAGCGGATCGGTCGAAGGGATGTATGGGGCAGGAGGCGGTCTCGTATGTAGCTAGGCCCCGAGCCATGGAGCGCTTTAAAGATGGTCGTCAACACCTTGAAGCGCACCCGAAAGGCCACAAGTAGCCAGTGCAGCTCGCGCAGTTGTTAAGGGAATAACTGAAGTTATTAAGTCAGCAGCCCAGTTGTTAAGGGAATCTGACTTCCCCAATGACTTTGTTTGTCAGAAGATCACAAAAGGTGATCACATGCCCTCAGGACACAGCAACCATCATAAAAATGAATCAGTTGCCAAGCATCAGAATTTTAATCACATGGTCATGGGGATGCTGCAACGTTAACTGTGAAAATTGGTCATAAGTCACTTTATCCAGTGTGGTTGTAGCTTTGAATGGTCACTAAATGAGGACTACCTATGCTGTAGCATAAAATTAAAAATAAGAGGATGGGAAAATCCTGATGAAATATATCCAAATATGTTTTAAAGATGCCTCCTTTTAAGCTTTTATTTTTCAGAGTAAGTGCTACAAGCTCTGGATTATATTATCATTCAGTTTCCCAACAGTCAGCTGTAAATGTTATCAACAAATACTTCCTCCAAGGCTATTTGAAATCATTGGCAAATCTCTGTTTTTGGTGATGCTCAATAGCATAATTATTCTTTAGCAATATTATTTATAACACTAAAACCTCTGACAGTTTATGAGAAAACGAGTTCGTCATCATTAGTTTGCATAATCACCAATTCTCTAAAGATTTTTAAGTTATTGTTTCTATTCCTCCCAGTCCCCTGAGTATTTAACATGAAACAAGTTTTTCTGAGCCATATTTAATGTGCAATACATTTTATATACATTTTGTAACACAATTCCTTGCAATCCCTTGAAACGTTTTATAATAACAATTCTATAGGATATTTACTTGAAACTCTGTTTAATTTTTCTCTAGAGCAGTTCTTTGGTATTTTTTTTCCTGGCAAATGACTTTGGAAATAGAGTACAAATAACAGCGTTCAAAAATGAGAAAGCCAAACGAGAATTGTTGTGAGTCTGGTATGGGAATACCAAATAGCCAACAGATTGGCTTTTACTTGCTCAGCAAACCATCACAGTTCGCACAGGATCACAGTTTCCAGGAAAACCTCAGAATCCCAGATAATTAGATCATGGTTTATTAGGCTAGCTGCTAGAACCTTATCATATTGATTCGTAGAGTATTTTCTGGTTTTCTGCATTTTGAGGTCAACAGAAGACACAAAGATAAACTACTTCAAGTGTACAGTATTAGAAGTATTGTGTAAATGTAGAAATGCCCGAGGTTTTAAATATTCCCAAAAAGGAATATGTAAATCATTCTGCTAGTGGACATGCAACCACAATAAAACTTCATTAAAGCACATATTTTTGCAATGGAATGGAATGTAGATTTTACAAAAACCAAATTTACAATCAGTGTGAACCAATCTTGTAAGCCATGTGTAGCATGACACTATGGCAGGTCTTAAAATAAACTGCACAAAAGATTCGATATGAGAATTAAGGAATTTGGAATTGTAAGGAATATATCATAAAATGTTGACATTATACCTTAGGATGGTCCCCAAACTCCAGAAAAGGACAACTAAAATTGAAAGACCAATATAGCATGTGAATACATTAGAGACCATGAACAAGCTGAAGAACCTTTTCTGCTTATCTCAGGCATATACAATTGGAGATTCTCCAGATGTTTTGGATTCAATTCCCATTAGTTTCAGCAAACATGTATGGGCTGTAGGAATTGGATTCCAGCATTCTAGAGTACATCTACTTGTTTCTCTTATGTTGCATGTAGAACATGAGCATTTTATTTATAATTTGTTGGGGGTGGAGAAAGATATAAAGGGTTCATCAGTAAATTATTAAGGGCTTGATTCTTACATTTTAAAAGCTGCTAAAATACTGTATCATTATTAAGCAAATATGTACTCACAAGTGTATTTGACATCTTTACGGTACATACAAAAGAAAAAAAATTAAAACACTGCTGGATTTAACCATTGTGTTTTGGGGAGTGGGCGGGGAAAGGGGCTCCAATGCAGTCTACCAATTAAAGAAGAATTGATTAACTGTTTGTGAGTCTTTATGTATGTATATGCAGCACGTGTATTCATGTACTTATAGTCACCATTTTCTTCAATCTAATAATCTCCAGAAATATTTGATTACAGCCCTCTTAATTCCAGCCAGCATAATTAGACAATGAGTTATGGCAGTGATGGTGAACTTTTTCAGCACCAAGTGCCTAAACCAGAATGTGCATGTATGTATGTGCATGTGCACAAGCCAGAGCACCAGAAACCTGAAGACCAGTTGGTTGGGGCGCATGTGCACACCAGCCAGCTGGTCGTTAAGTTTCTGGCAGGTGCATTCACACCAGCCAGCTGATCTTTAAGTTTCTGGCAATCAGCTGGTCTTCGCGTGTGCTGGAGCACCAGAAACCTGAAGACCAGCTGGCCAGCCTGTGCATGCCTGTTTTTTGGCCATTTTCAGACCATTTTTTGGGCATTTTTCAGGTTGTTTCTGGGCCATTTTCAGGATGCTTTTCAGGATGTTTTCCAATGCTCTGGAGCCCACGAAGACCAGCTGGCATGCCGAAAACCAGAAGACCAGCAGCTGGCAACAGTGTGTGCCCACAGAAAGGGCTCTGCGTGCCACCTCTGGCACCTGTGCCATAGGTTCACCGTCATGGAATTATGGGAACAAGAATTTTGGGGGATTGTTTGCAAGGCAAAAGATTGAAGAAGACTGTATCAGAGTATTTCCTGATCCAGAAGAAGACTCTCAAGAGACACACAGAAATATGGAACAGCTTTGTCGAGCTCTGAGCCAACTCTAGGGCTCACATATTTGGATCCAATACAACATGTATTTTGAAGGAATGTGTCTGTCATTTCAGGTAGAGAGGTGCCTGAAGCATTCTGCATGTAAAAAGGGTCTGGACTCCATAGAGATCAGTTCCACAGGGAAGGTCTGTTTCAGTGATCAGCTCATGATGTCTCAGACTGTGTAGATCAGGGGTGTCCAACCTTTGCAACTTTAAGTCTGAAGGACTTCAGTCCCCTGAATTCTGGGAGCTGAAGTCCTTCAGACTTAAAGTTGCAAAGGTTGGAGACCCCTGGTGTAGATGATATGCCAGGATAGAATTAAGCAGAAGTAGCTTTCAGTCAACTAATCCATGTTTAGCAACTGCCTTGTTTACGGGATGTTCACAGTTACGACTGTATCCTTATTAAACAACTGTTATACAAAAACAACGTTGTGACCTATCTTTTCATTTACGTCCCTTGAAGGTTTGAAAAGCAAAGGAAAGCTAAATAAGAACATAAGCACAGGTTTCACTTAGCAACCATTTTGCTTAACAACCAATTTGCAGGTTTCAATTGTGGTCACTAAACATAAGCTATGTGTAGTTGAAATCACAGTGAAACGAGTATTTTGTCCCCCCCCCCATGTATCCAGAGAAATATACTATACCCAACATAAACAAAGGATATGAGTCAGATGTGGGGAAGAAGGTGCCCGTTATTTATTTTATTTCCCACTTTGGTGGAATAAGAGTAAGAGTCTTCCCTTACTCCTTATCCTTTTTTTAAAAAAGGTTTTTATTGTTTTAACCTTGTTTTTTAGTCTGTGGGCAGTCATTATTTGTTATTTACTCTATAGCAGGGGTCTCCAACCTTTGCAACTTTAAGTCTGAAGGACTTCAGCTTCCAGAATTCTCCAGCCAGCTTTGCTGGCTGGAGAAGTCTGGGAGCTGAAGTCCTTCAGACTTAAAGTTGCAAAGGTTGGAGACCCCTGCTCTATAGTACAGTATTTCAAGATTTACAATAGTCAAACTGTGATGCTACAGTGCAGAATGGACTTAAAACTCTGTACAAGTCTATCCCAATTCAAAACACAGCAAACCAACCATGTTTTCTTGTAAGGGCAGGGTCTTCATTAGGGATATGCATAATGGGACAGACAAACCAAGCGTTCTAAGGATGGTTCGTGTGCCTGGAACAGGAAGTTCTGCAGACTCTTTTCTGTTCCTAATGATAAAGGTCTGGAAACTCACAAGCCACACTTGGAATCTCGGTGGGCCTGCTCCGGGAAGAAACTGGAATGTTCCAAAGTCAAAACCTACTCTGGTGCACAAAATTAGGGACAGCTGCACAACTATTGATTTAACCAGAACGAAACTGCCTGTGCGTTATTGGTGATTATTTATCTTCTTTCGGAACAAACATCCCTCTTCAACAGAGATTTCTGCATCCTGGGAAGGAGACCAGACTTTGGAAGGCTGCTGAGCTTCTCTGTTTTCCATCCTCAAAGTGTTTTGCCTCTATGGAGAGCCTACACACCTAGGTCTCTGCCAAAACATTTTGGCTTCGCATTTAAGAGCTCTCTGTCTGAGAAGAGTCAACCTCTCAGGGAAGGGGAAGGAAGGGAAGGCAGCTGATTGTGCAGGAATTTTTCAGGACAGTCTGGAGCTTTTGGGAGGCTGATTTAGGAGAGAGAAGAGAGAAGAAGTTTCTACTCTTCATTCAAACTTCGCTGGAGGTTTATTATTACAGTCTCTTCCTTGCCTCACTTTACAGTCCAGCTCGTGAAAGAGGCGGGGGAAAGGGGAGCTGCGGGGGGGGGGGGGGGGAACTGTGGAGCCAAAAGCTTTCTCTCCTTTCCAAAACTGAGTAGAGAGGAGGGGCAGCAGAGGCTGGTCGTCTGAGCTTAGGCCGGTCACGAGAGAGTTTAAACTTCGGAGTCCTTCAGACGGGCTGAGCGAGAGGTCAAGAGTTCCATCCATCCATCCATCCATCCTTGCTCCTGATCAGAAGATCCTGAGCACCCGGCATGGAAATCCAATAAGGAGTTTTGTGTTAACAGCAGCAAATTCCTCCAGCATCTGAGTTTTCTATGTGACCGCCTGGTGTGCCAACATGAAAGGTAAGCACATAAGTGGGTGGCTATTTCACAAAGTAGGCATTGGAAATTGTTGGGCGGCTGTGAAAGAGCAGGAGGCTTGTCAGCAGTGAACATGGGCTTATTGTGAAAGCAAATATTTTTGCAAGAGGGTTTATGTTTTGTGTGTGTTTGTAAGAGAAACCGAAGCTGGGTGGATTGCTAGTCATTAAGGATGAAAGCTGCCATTTGTTCTTAAAGATAAACCCAGGTTCAGATTCTTGTAAGTTGTTTAGAGACCACTCTTTAGGGATTGTTTTTTAAATTAAAAAACAACAACAACTCTGTGCAGGGGTGCAAAGTGTTCACCCGCATGATTTCTGCTTTCTGTAGCACATATTTCTTGGCCACTTATCTAAAAAAAAAAAAAAGTTTTAAAACTTGCCTCTGCAGTTTTGGGAGAGACCAGTGGGGGGTTGCCAGCATTTCGTGATGTTCTTCTAGACATCTGGCAGTGATTAGATTCCAGTAGAGGCTTAACTGCCTTATGAAATATATTTGGCATTTTTTCCCTCAAGATCTATAGAGTGGAAAAATATTTGGCCTTTGCTGTGCATTGCATTCGCCGAAAGCTCGAGTTTACAACTCAGCTCCCCCCCCCCACCTCACTCAGCTTTTGAATCACACATTAAGGGGAAAGTGTTTCAGGTCCCATTCTTGTGTCATTCAACTTCGCCGATGAGTCTTCTCTTTGGCACATTTTGGACCTTAATAAAAAAGATGTGTTTCAATGTGCATCTTATTAATGAAAGTAGTAATACACCAAGTAATCTGCAGAGTAAGCACAAATCTCTGTACACCCTCGGATCAAATGTTTTCATGAGTACACGAAATAGTTGTTGAGCTTTCAAGTGTAGATTTTCAGAAATAATCTTAGCAACTATGTGGATAAACACGCACATGTATGGATGTGAGGGAAACTGACTGAATCCTAGCATGCTGTTTGAAGTGTGGTATGGGGTTGTTGATTCCAGGAAGGCAGGAACAGTGATTGTTTTTTCCAGAGACCAATAAAAACACTGTTCAGTATGGTCATTGTTATGTTTTGTTTTTTGCCAAAGAAGCAGCCTATGGGGAATAGTATTTAGTTCTACTAAGCCCACACACATGGAAGTAAGCTTTGAATATCATCTGGTAACAAGGACGTAATAATGATCATAATGCTTAAGATAATTGGAAATTAAAATTATTTTTATCAGTAAAACCACCAGAGGCTCATATTTATTTTTCAGGCTCCTACCAAGATTTCATTAGCAAATGAAAAACATTGCATGTTTGCTTAGCAAATAACTTAATGAGCTATTTTCAGAGAAAGTGAAAATTAAGCTCTTTGGGGGGAGGGTTATATTTGAATAAAGAAGGGGGGGGGAATGTTATCTTTTTGATCTTTATTCCAAATGCTAAACACATCACAGTAATACCAGCAAGAATTTTACTTGATTCATGCATTTGTATATAATGTAGATCATGGTGGATCTTCGCATGATAAAAACATTGTTCAGTGATTGTTATTATTCGTTTATGTAGCTTGCATACGTGATAAACTGAAATGAGATACCACTTGCAGACAGATCAATTGTTAAAGGAAAGTGATGCTTTCTGCCTGAAATAATTGCTGTGTTAATTCTAACCTAGGTTTATGCAGGCTTGTTTAAAGGCACCTCAGTCAATTTCAATTCAGTTCTATGTAGATGTGAGTAAGATAGCAGCACTGGTAAGATCCCTCACTCCTAAGCAATGTAATTACATACATTTTTTAATGTATGTGATTAAATTGATCAAATTTTATGCAGTATTGCAGGCTAACTCTGCCCACTACCAGGAGTTTGATCCTGACCTGCTTAAGCTTGTCTCAGCCTTCCATCCTTCTCAGCTCAGTAAAATGAGGACCCAGAGTGTTAGGGGCAATATAAACTGCTCTGCAACTGCTATAAAGTACTGTGGAGTGGTATATAAGTCGAAGTTCTATTGCTAATTGTATTTTTAGAATTTGAGATTTTTGCTCACTACAGTAGTGTTCCCCATTTCTTTCAGGGCTCACAATTAATGTCTTGTAAACATTTCCAATAATTTTGGGAATGTTTTTCCTAGATACCCAGAATAATATTAATACAATTTTAAAATTAGAACTTTATGAAAACATCTTTCAGTGAATATTTCAAATGAACTAGTTAATCAAATATTATAAAAATTATCTGAAGTACCAAAATGAATATAATTTTCATAATATTGCATCCCAATTTAGCTAATTTGGTTACCTCTCCTGGTACCTTTTCTTTGTTCTTGGAACTTTTCAATTTAGCAGAGTTTAAGCCTTAGTTGTATTATATATTTGTCTCTATTTAGGCATCTCTTTTTATGGACAACTATAAACTATCAAAATAATGACATTGGTAAAATATATGTAAAAAAGATATTATATTTTTCATTATTTGTATGTTAATATTATGTGACAAAATAACCCATCAAGAATGCCTAGTGCTCAACTACATGGGAACCCAATAAAGATAAATTGTGATAAGATAAATCTATTTGTAAGTTTTTCATTGCATTTATATCCTCCCAAATTGGGCAAAATTGCATTGATGAAGAATACTCTTTCCCTTCTGCCATGATATTTCATACTGAAAGATTTCATTCTTGAAAAATTCAATTTATTTTCCAAATTTCAACTTTTTGCTCAGCTATTTCATAAATGGCTGACCCCCCCCCCAAAAAAAGGAAAAAAGGGGAAATAATGAGAAAATTCTTATGAGTGAAAAACATGATTTTCGTTCTCCTACTCAGAAGTCTCACCACTGTTAGGCCATGGTCCGACATAAACATTTCCTATCATTTAGGTGGAAAAAAATCATATAACACAGTATAGTGATTTTACAAATGGTTGCCAACTGTAGCCAAATGATTATAGTGGAAAAGAATCTGAAATCTAAGTTTGTTGTATTATCATGTATTTATTTATTAATGAAACATATCAGCAGAGGCTATAAAACTACTATGTAATGCCGTATAAATTCTTAGGAACGTAAACATTATATGGCAAAAAGTACAGCTGTTTCGTGTTTACTAAATGAAAGCAAGAATATAGTAGTGATTAAATGGACATACGAAAATGTATTTAATGTTATTGGCTGCAATTTTATCACAGCATTTAGATAATTACTAGTGACTCAAAGTTTAAAAATAAACTAGCTTGGCCCTAAGTTTTAGTAACTAAAAAAACAAAGATCTGCAAAGAAAAGATAGCTTTAGAAAGCAATAATGAAACAGTGAATTACCAACTACCATGATATGGTTTTGTAGGCAGATTGAATTTATCTTGTTGGGGGCTCTTGGTTTCTTGGCCCAAAAGATGAGGTTAGAGTATGCTTTATTTTAGCTTTCCAGGCCCAAAAGTAGCTGAGAATCTATCAAAGAAAGTTCTTTGTATTGTTCCTTTAGTGATATGAACAGATGCGCTTATGTTTCCCTTGCCTTTATGTTATTTTTGGCAGTCACAGAATGCAACCTGTCCCTGACTAATAGATAGATTTTCGAGTCAATATATTTGAATTCAGCATTTTCACATCCCTTTGTAATTATGAAGCTTATGATGCAGACTATGTGTGTGAACTTACTAGAGCATACATGGATAGGTGGATCACAGAGATTAAACTGAAAACAATAAAACCTGGAGACCCCCAGTTGGATTATCAAAGAGCCATGGGAATCTTATTCTTATTGACTCCTCTAAGATTTTTTTCCACTACCCATCTTATGTTGACTTTCCCATTATTAAATTTAAGGGCTCCAAGATGGGGGGAGTTGGACATAGCGGATTTTGAGGGCAAGTTGGCTTCTATTTGACAGGGCTTGTCCATTCACAAATGGTTGCTAGGATGATGTGCAAGTTCTTTCAAAAGTTTCAGGTGAGGCTTGTGTAGAGCTTTAAAAAAGTTGTCAATAGCAACAGCACTTAGACTTATATACCGCTTCACAGTGCTTTATAATCCCATCTAAGCAGTTTACAGACTCAGCGTATTGCCCCCAATAATCTGGGTCCTCATTTTATCCACCTCAAAACGATGGAAAGCTGAGTCAACCTTGAGCCTGGTGCGATTCAAACTGCTAAATTGCAGGAAATCCGCAGAAGTAGCCTGCAGTACTGCATTCTAACCACTGCGCCACAGCAGCTCTTGTTATGTCTTGACATGTTTTCAGAGACCCTAATGACATATTGGTTAAATTCACACATCACAAAAAACCAAAAGGTGATTAACTTGCCTTTTACTTAGATGGGTTTTAACAATGGGTTCTGTATATTAAACGTAATATGTGCCTTTTTAAAGTAAGCTACAGTTGGATTATATGACTGTCTCTTCTTTCTATTATTTTTTAAAAATAATGTGATATAGAATATAGAAACTATAATGGGCAATTTTTGTTTGCGAAATTCGTGATTTCATTTCCTGACCAACAATGTAATCATAAAAATGTGCACATTTTGTTACAAATGTATGCCGTTTGTAACATAATAAAGTAACATACCCACTCTGCCTGCACTAGAAGATCATTCTGATATTCACACAATGTTAAAATAATTTTTACTTTATGCTTTCTAGAAATATCCTAAACCAGGGGTCTCCAACCTTTGTAACTTTAAGTCTGAAGGACTTCAGCTCCCAGACTTCTCCAGCCAGCAAAGCTTTTCTCTTTTTCTCTTATATCAAAGAGAATCAAAGCAGGATAATCTTGAGTTTCTCTCTCACCTCTTGCTTTTTACAAGGCTAAATTGATGTTTTCTTAACAGAGACTCTTTTTTAGAGATGACTTCCCTTCTACATTTCTTTCCCCATTACCTTCAATCTCTGCTTTATCTTGCAAAGAAAATGCTGGCATGGTGTTATGAGGACCAACTACAGACTTGTCCCCAACACACACACAGACACACATCCCTTCTTTGCTGGCATCCTAAGGTCACTAGATGAATCTTGCTACCACAGTCAGATCCCTGGTCCTGACTATTGCATTATAACTTGAACTAAGTCCTCTGTTATGACAAGTCTTCATATGGAGATTCGTTGTCTATTGATAATGGTGGCAGATCATGGAAATGGGACTTTGAGGGAATTTCAGATGAAACTTGTGTACTAGGCATGGGTTATGGGTATCTGTTGTGCTTTCCTATGCCTTTGCACATTCAGGGTAGCCCTCTCCCAGTGAATCAGATATCCTAAATATATCCTCCTGCACTTAGAATCTAGAATGCATTCTGCTTCTTAGTCACTTTCCTGAACCTCCAGAAATGGAGAAGAACAGATTTAGAATTCAGAGAACAGGGAGCCTCAGGCACTAGCAGTCACCAATGGAAGACCAAATGAACCTTCATAGAAGCAGGTAATTTTAGCTGGGAAGGAATCAATGAACTTTGATGTCTAAATTTTGGGGTAGGAAAAAAGTAAACGTTTCTTGGAGAGCTACATTAAATCTCCTGCTGCAACCTAAGCACCATTTTTCCTGTGTGTGCCTGAAGCATGCTTCTATATGCAAACTTTGCCAAATCTAGCTGTTTCTTTAAGATGAGCTGAGCAGCCCGTTTTTCCTGCAGAAACTCCAAGGCACAAAAAAATAGCAAATTTAGGAGTTCTGGGGAGAAAGGAGTTCTGGGGGTAGTGATCATAATTTGTCTGAAAGGGAGATGACCCTACAGAAGAATATATTATGTAAGCAAATTTTGCAAGAATCAACAGTTGGGTATGCAAAATGTCTGAAGGATGAATAAAACCTTTCCTCAGGTTGTCATCTGACACAGGATATGAGTGCTTAACTAGGATTTGTACTCCTGGATTCAAATTGATATTACAACCTCAATAAGGAGACAGAATACTTGCTTCCTCCTCCTCCAAATCATAGAAAACTTTATATTTTTCCAAGAAGGAAAGGATTTGATGACTGGAGAGGACTAAGCGTGGGAAACTTGCAAATAGTGCTGTTGACTTCATAAGGATGGAAAGAAATTGTGGAGTCTGTTGGCGCCTTCTGAGCTTAATTGTTTGCTTGCTTACATTTTCATTACTTGACCACCAAGTAACGTGTTACCTTGTCTGGTAATGAAATATCTGCAAGCAAACAAACAAGCTTAGAGAGCACCAATGCACTACATACATTCTCTTCCATTGGAAAAGAAATTGCTCATCGCTTCAGTAAACATCTGTAATATGGGTTTGCAGCCAATCAATACCCAGCACAATGGGTGCACATAAGTAATCTCAGACATATAGTAGCAAAGCATCATTCTGGATGATAATTTGTTGTCAGCTGTAAAGGTGTATCATATTGCAAAATAGGTCTAGTTCAAAATGTTTTCCTGTCAATCATTTCCACAACATAGATTTCTCTAAACTTCATGGGAAATGTGAAACTTGCACTGTGGTCTCATCTGTAAAATTGGCTGTGGCTCCCAAGCCTATAATAACTGAATATTGCATTTCCAAACCTGAGTCTGAATGAAGAGTGACAAAGAGAATAAAATATACTTTTCTGTTGTTAGTTGCCTGGTCTCTTGATTGTCTGAGGCCACCCTGGCCATTCTGTTGAGAGGGAAGCTACGTAAATTTCCTGAAAACAAGTCTTTGGAATGAGTTGGGCACTTGCTGTGTGGTTCTGAAGGCTCCATACTAGAAACTTAAACTCTTTCCTTCTGTATTTATCTTCTGGGAACAGATATATTTTTATGATCTTGTTTGCATGCGTTTTCCAGCAGTGGTGTCCAACAAGCCATAGACATGAGGCAAGAATGAAAAGAGTCTGTAGCACTTCCTTCATGTCTCAACTTTTCCAAATGCATTGATTGACCTACAACATTAGAACAGCTCTTCAAAGCTCTCTGGGTGTCTTGTTTTACTGACTCTCCAGCAAGTCCTTCTTAAAATTAACCAGAGCTGGATCATTCCATGGCCTTTCAGTTACAGCAGTGATAAAGTAAGTTTATGACCAACCTTTGCATTTACAACCTTCTCAGAACTGTAAAGCAAAGGGAAGCTGAAGTAAGATCATAAAGACAGTTGTGGTATCATTTAGTGATTACTCTGCCTAACAATTTGCAGGTCCCAGTTATGCTTCCTAAATGAGGACTACTTATACAAGACATTTCAGCACCATTGTATCAATCATTTAAATTTTTGAAATATTTTAATTTATGTGTACAGTGCATTATTATTAGGGCTCAAATATTGGTTATGCAAGTATGGCAAATGTCTGTACAAAACCTATGCTGAAAAACTGAAGGTTAAGTGTAATGGTTATGGAAGAATGTCATCGGCTTTATGAAAATAAATATATATATATTTAATATGGAAGAAATATTTGAACATAAATGGCACGTCTTAATTTTAACCAGACTGAAATCTTAACTTAGAATTTTAAATAGAAAATTAATTCCATTGCATTTGTATGCATACACAGCTAGAATATTCTCCAGGTACATATACTACAACAAAGATACATTATAATTGAATTATTAAATCCCACTGTAGTTTTTTCCAATAAGGATAAATTATACTTAAAAACAATTTTAATATTCTTAAAATATGCTTAGTAAATTCAAATTCTTCATTATTAACTTGAACACTTTACTTCTTTCAGAAAGAGCACAAGTTTTATACTATAATAATAATAATAAATAATAAATTGAGATTTATTAACCGCACCCTCTCCCCACAGGGACCCGGGGCGGTGCACAGGCATAATTAAAACAATATACAATAATACAAACATTACTTAAAATAAAATTAAATAGAGTTACCCGTGCTAAAAATATAAATTTAAAAACCCATTAAAATATTTGTAATTAAAAGACAGAGAGAACTATTCAAGGCCGGCCAGTCGAAAGAGATGGGTCTTCAATTTTACACGGAAGGAGCGGAGGTCGGTGGTCGTTCTAATATCAGGGGGAAGGTCGTTCCAGAGGGCCGGGCCCGCCACAGAGAGCGCCCTTCCCCTGGGCGTCGCCCGCTGACAAAGTCTAGTGGACGGCACCCGGAGAAGCCCCTCTCTGTGGGAGCGAATCGGTCGTGAGGATGTGTGGGGCAGGATCCGATCTCGCAGATAGCTAGGTCCCGAGCCATGGAGCGCTTTGAAGATGATAACTAACACCTTGAAGCGCACCCGGAAGACGACAGGTAGCCAGTGCAGCTCGCGCAAGAGCGGTGTTACGTGGGCAAACCTAGAGGTGCCCATAATTGCTCGCGCGGCCGTATTCTGAACTAACTGAAGCCTCCGGGTGCACCTCAAGGGGAGCCCCATGTAGAGAGAGTTACAATAGTCCAGTCGGGATGTCACGAGGGCATGAGTGACTGTGCGAAGGGCGTCCCGATCCAATAGGGGGCGCAATTGGCGAACCAGGCGAACCTGGTAAAACGCCCTCCTGGCCACGGCTGTCACTTGCTCTTCCATAGACAGCCGGGTATCCAGGAGGACACCCAAATTGCGCGCCCCATCCACAGGGGCAAGATGTTCGCCCCCTATGGCCAGCGTTGGAGAAAGCTGGTTGAATCGGGCAGCCGGAAACCACAGCCACTCGGTCTTGGTCGGGTTGAGCCTAAGTCCGTTACTTCCCATCCAGATCCGCACGGCTTCCAGGCACTGGCACATCACCGCTACGGCATCGTTGGGGTGGTTTGGGGTAGATATGTACAGCTGGGTGTCATCAGCGTACAGATGGTACTCTACCCCAAAACCACGGATGATCTCACCCAGCGGCTTCATATATGCATTAAACAGGAGAGGTGAGAGGACCGACCCCTGAGGCACCCCGCATGTGAGGGGTCTCGGGGTCGACCTCTGCTCTCCTGCCCGCACAAATTGCGATCGGCCAGAGAGGTAGGAGGAGAACCACCGCAAAACGGTGCCTCCCACCCCCAACCCCCCCAGCCGATGCAATAGGATACCATGGTCGATGGTATCGAAAGCCGCTGAGAGATCTAATAGGACCAGGATGGAGGAACATCCCCCATCTCTGGCCCTCCAGAGATCATCTACCAACGCGACCAATGCCGTCTCGGTGCTATGCCCGGGCCGAAAGCCGGACTGGCGCGGATCTAGATAGTCAACTTCCTCCAGGTGACGGGGAAACTGTTGTGCCACCACACTCTCAACAACCTTCGCCAAGAAGGGAAGGTTGGAGACTGGACGGTAGTTGTTCAAAAGAGCTGGGTCCAAAGAGGGCTTCTTGAGGAGGGGCCTCACCATAGCCTCTTTTAGGGAGGCAGGCAAGGAACCCTCACTCAAGGATGCGTTGATAACCTCTTGGAGCCAGCCTCGTGTCACCTCCCAGGATGCCAGTACAAGCCAGGAGGGGCACGGGTCCAATGAACATGTGGTGGCTCGCAGTCGCCCACGTAACCTGTCCATATCCTCGGAAGTAACGGGGTCAAACTCCTCCCAAACAAGATCTCCCTCGTGGCATCCCACTGGGCCATGAATGGGGGCTAGCTCACTCTGTATCTGGGCGGTTTTCTCCTGCAGAAAAATCACAAATTCCTCTGCCCTACCCTGTAACGGGGCTTCCCGCTCCCTCTGTTGAAGGAGGGAACGGGTCACCCTAAACAGGGCGGCAGGGCGGTTTTCTGCGGATGCTATGAGGGTGGCACAATGATGACGTTTGGCCACCCTCAGCGCCACAATGTAAGTCCGTAAGTGGGCTCTTACCTGTGTCCGGTCAGATTCAGAGCGGCTAGCCCTCCATCTTCTCTCTAGGCATCTCTTGCGGCGTTTCATCACCCGCAGCCCCTCAGTGAACCAAGGAGCCAGGGTGGTTCGTCGCCGCGAGAGAGGCCGCAAGGGCGCGACCCGATCCAAGGCTCCCACGGCCGCACTATTCCATGCGGCCGTGAGGTCCTCCATCGGGGCGCGGGTCAGGGATACAGGAAATGGCCCAAGCGCTGTCTGGAACCCATCCGGGTCCATCAAGCGCCTGGGGCGGTACCAGATTGGTAACTCTGGTTCCGCCTCCCCGCGGAGGGGAGCAGCGGTCGGAAAGTCGAGTCGGAGAAGTGAGTGGTCTGACCATGACAAGGGTATGATGTCTATGTCCCCTGTACCCAGATCACTCTTCCATTGGCCTGAGACGAAGATGAGGTCCGGCGTATGTCCACCCTCATGGGTGGGGCCTTGAATTACTTGGGTCAGGTCCATGGCCGTCATGGAAGCCATGAACTCCCGAGCTACCACGGATGATTCGCCCAACGATGGCAGGTTAAAGTCCCCCATAACTATAAGTCTGGGGGTCTCCACTGCCACCGTAGCGATCACCTCCAGGAGCTCGGGCAGGGCTGCTGCTACATAGCGGGGAGCCAGGTATACAACCAGCAAGCCCAACTGCCTCCCTAGGCCCCACTTCATGCAGAGGGACTCACAGCCGGAGGTCTGCGGCACAATGGTCTCTCTCGGCTCCAGGCCTTCCTTGATAATGACCGCTACCCCACCTCCCCTGCCTAGGGCCCGCGGCTGATGAAATACTAAGTTTTAAGGTCTACTCTTGGAGATCTGTAGATGTGATTAAAATTTCAAAAGCAGTTGGTGATAAAATTTAGGAAAAATTTAAGACGCATTTTCTTTTAGCAGTTCTCAATTTCTGAGTACTTTTTGTTAAAATCATGTTTGCATTATTTATATTTTACAAAAACTTAACCTTTTTTCATTTGCCAAGAATGACATTAATAAAGCTTAGTAGTGCTATTGTAACAGTTTCACTGAAATCGTCTTGAAATCCAAAAACTGACAGACTGAGTATAAAAGCTTTTAGCTTCCAATTTTCTTTCTTGAGTTCAATGACTTATGTATGGGCAAATATACTACCTTATATAGACATAACATAGGCATGTAACATTTTTTTACTTTTTACTTCACTTTTTTTTTTGTTGATACAAAGAAATTTGTTTTGGATGGAAATATTAATTAACCTTTTTCAAGATGTTGCTTAAAAACAATCTGTAAAATATGAAATCAATGAATTTAGTGTTGAATTAAAACTGTAGAAAGTCAGATATGAATTCTTACTTAACCACGTAGGTAACTGTAAATGCATTCTGTAAATGCATTCTGATGACATACTTCATAAGTCGTCTGCTCACAGTGCAGGCACCATACCGATAAATTGTTGGTCACCATCCATTCTGATTGCTATTCCTTGTGTTGTTGGCAAGTCAGTTTTGCCTTCAAACCACTCCCCCACCCCTTTCCTTAGAATTTATTAAGGAACCTGTGATCCATTGGGTCAATGTTTCAGGAATATTTCCATATCTAAACAGAGAAACAGAATAACCATGGGTAGGCAAAAACAATGGTAGCGTCTTCCACTACCTGTTAGTAACCATCTTCAAAGCGCTCCATGGCACGGGACCTGGCTACCTGCGAGATCGCCTCCTACCACATACCTCCCTTCGACCTGTCCGCTCCCACAGAGAGGGCCTCCTCAGGGTGCCGTCTACTGGTCAATGCCGGCTGGTGACCCCCAGGAGGAGGACCTTCTCTGTGGCGGGTCCAGCCCTCTGGAATGACCTGCCCCCCAACCTTCACACAATCACGGACCTACGCCTCTTCTGCCGGGTGCTCAAAATACACCTTTTCCATCTGGCTGGCCTGGCATAGATTTAATGATTTAATTTTAATAATAACGTTTTTAATAGTTTTTAATTATATTTTAGCACAGATTTACTTAATTTAATTCTGTTTTATATTGTGATTGTATGTTATTGGTATTTTTATCCCTTCTGTGCACCGCCCTGAGTCCCACTCAGAGATAGGGTGGTATAGAAATGGGATTAAATAAATAAATAAATAAATAAATAAATACCTGCTGGCTTCCCCACTGATTTTCCTTGGAATTTGGGTAAATATTTTAATGTTGATTCAAAAATTGTTGCCTTATGAAAAATTGTTTTGCCTAATTGAAGATTACATTCAGACATGAGGGTTTAATACGGGAGTATATAGTAAACTTAAACAACTTTAGTATAAAACCTGCTGAATAATAAAAACTTTCAGTTAGACTGACTTAAAAATTAATTTAAAAACTTGGAAACCACCTATTTTTGTATCTTAATTAATTTTTCATTCTTTATGTCTTCATGCCAAACACTGTTCCTTAATTATTAATATGAGAGATACCAGGGGTCAAGCTTGTTAGAACTAATTCCCTCTGCTCTGCAAGCTCATTTCTCTTCGCCTTGCTTGCAGTCATTGTTTGGGAAGAACATACAGATAGTCCTTAAAATCACAATTGAGCCCAACACTTCTGTTATTAAGTGAGACATTTGTTAAGTGAGGGGGTTTTTGCCCCCTACTTTATGACTTTTCTTGCCACTTATGTGAACTGGATCACTGTGATGGATAGGTTAGTAACCCAGTCATTAAGTGAACCCAGTTTCCCCATTGACTTTGCTTGTCAGAAGGTCGCAAAAGGAAATCACATGATCTTGCGACACAGCAATGGTCATAAGTATGAACAGAGTTGCCAAGCCTCTGACTTTTTATTTGATTTTGATTTGATTTTATTCGTATTTATATACCGCCCTATCTCCCTTGCGGGACTCAGGGCAGTGATCATATGATCATGGGGATGCTGCAAAGATGGTAACTATGAAAAATAGTCATAAATCACATTTTTCAGTACCGTTATAACTTTGAATGGTCAGTAAGTGAACTGTTGTAAATCGAGGATGACTTGTATATATTCTGTACACCACTTACTTTTTTCATGTTACACAACTTCCCGTGAATGTTATAGCTGAACGAATGTTTGAATCGGGATCCAATGACCAGTCAAGACATTTTGCAGTATTGCAAATTGTTCCTTCTAATGATTATTCCTTTTGTTCTTTCATACTTTTATTTCTACTTGAAGCTCAGATCATTTCAAAGATCCAATTCAAATAGGACGGACAGAGTGCCTGAAACCAGCCAGAAAGCTTGCATAGTGTTTGTCCAATACAGCCTGAGGAAGCAACTGATCCTTTTGTTACTGACTATGGGTCACATCTGTTTGTTATGGCATCCATCTTAGCTTCCAGTTGTCTGGCTTTGTGAAGCTTATGCTGGCATGAGAAAGATTTAGCATTCATCTTTACCTGATTACTTGAATATCCGTTTCTGCTCACAAATAATTAATATTGAATTTCTCAAAATCCTTGAAAACTTTTTTGGAATCCAGACAACAAATCTTGAGACTCATGAATGGAACATGAGTTTCCTAACTTACATATATAACAATGAAATGTTGCATTGTATTTAATTAAAAATCATTATAAGATTTTGCCATAATTAAAGATATAATCCTGCAGGCCTGAGACTAACAATCTCAAGATCACATCTGACTTCAAAAGTGGGTCTGGTTGAGAGGTGGTATTCAGCAGGTTCTGCCCAGTTTTGGAGAATGGGTAGCGGAAATTTTGAGTAGTTCAGAGAACCGGTAAATACCATGTCTGACTGGCCCTGCCCCCAATTATACTCTGCCTCCTGAGTTCCAGCTGATCGGGAGCGAATGGGGATTTTGCAGTAACCTTCCCCTGGAGTGGGATGGGAATGGAAATTTTATAGTATCCTTCCCCTGCCACACCAAGCCATGCCATGTCCACCAAAGCCACCCCCACAGAACCAGTAGTAAAAAAAATTGAATCCCACCACTGGTCTGGTTGTTGGGATCATGCCAGGAAATGCAGCTGATTGTTCCATATTTTGGGGAGCTCATGGCAGGGACCGACATTTGGAAGTCTTGTTTTTATGTCGTGTTGCCAGCCCATTGGAATAAACTCCCCATTGGGTCATGGCTTTTCTCCATTTCCTTTCCTAGTTATTGTTTTTTCACCACATTTAGCTTAAATTAAAATTGTTTTTCTTTATTTATTTATGCTTCTCAATTCTTGAATCCTGGCAATTATATTGGTTAGTTCATGTAGTTTTCTTGGCACTTGTTGTCAGAAGTGGTTGGCATTTGTCTTCTTCTCATAGTTAGTTCCTGGCGCAAAACCATCCATATGGCTTCATGCCTAAGGCAGGACTAAAGTTGATGGTCTCCAAGTCCATGTAACTTTAACCATTACACAAAACTATATCTTATATTATGGATATATTTTTTATTATCTATGCTGAGAATTTTCAAATGGGAGATGGAGGGCAGTAACCTGTAGTTTAAAGAAAAATATCCTGGAATCATTAATCAACTGAAAAAGCTACTGAATAGAAAATTGTGTATCTGATGCAAACCTCCCTTTTTTCTTTCTTCCCCCCTCTCCCTTACTCCTACCCCCTTTTCTTCATCTTTTATGGCAGCCCACCTATCTAATTTTTAAGCAGTCTGGGGTTCCATAGAAACCAATCTACACAATCAACTTGGGGTGGGTTCCAGCTACTGCTGCTTCACTCAAGGATGTGCTGCGCACATGCACATACGCAGTACTAAAAAAAATTGCTTCTGCGCAGGAGCAAAAAACAAGATGGTGGCACCAAGAGAACCAGTTTGGGGGCATGGCAGACTGAGTTACCATCTACTCGTCCGAACCGATCCAAACCAGTAGGAACCCACCTCTGAATCAACTCCATTTCATGCATCCCCATTTTGTTGAGATTGTAGCTCTTAGGATTCCCAGTTGTGCCTTGTCCAAGTGACTGCATTTATGAGAATTGTGCCCCAATCTGTCTGGTGGGGAACACATTAGTAAAAGGAGTGTTAATGAATGCAATCTGCTTGGAGTGATTCAAGTAAAGAGTAGGATATCAGAATTGATAGGTATTGATGCATACATGTGTGAACAAATCATTAAATGAAGAAGACTCTAATCTTTTTTTCTTTTACTCTGACTTTGCTATAGATGGGCTTTCCTTTCTTTGTAATTATATTAGTTTACATTTTTTGGTTCTGTATTTGAAGGCAGTTCTTCAGATCATTTTACAAGTTTTCTCCAAACTTCCCATGCAAATTTCCAAACAGTCATGAATCTTGCATAATGCCTATCAGATGTAGATATTAATAAATGATGGCAAAAGCGGTACAATGGAAACTTGGCAATTTTATTGACCACAATTTTATTTGCACCTATTTTTTAAAAAAATCTACAGAAGAATGTCTGTGAATGAATGAGAAACTTCCAAATATCTTACTAGGAGGCCTTGTCTGCTGTTCATCTGGGTTTCTTTTCTCCTCTTCCAAATCAGGATGGGGTTAAATATTTTTCTTTGTCAGTGTTACTATAGTTGGCAACAACAATATATTTTAAGCCAAATGTAGTTTTCTTTAAAAATGTTTTTTTGTAAAACATGTAAGAAAAACTGGACTGTTCTATTACACTACATATTGGACCACCCAATAATTTCCATATGCAGACTGCTGACTATGACCAGATGATATATTTGTGTATCAGACAAACAGAGCTTCCCGATTAAAACAACCAGCCAGGAAATAAATAGCATTAAGAGGGAATTAACGTTGATATCTTTCATACTACTTTGTATCAAATGTTACATTTAAAATCAGTTTCTATCCGAAATTTTTAGTAGCTCTGGGATATATATATATATATCCCATGAATTTCGTTGTGTAATTTTTTTTATATGTATGTTACGTAACATATATAAAACAATTATATAAATATAGATCTACCTTGGTCTCTCAAATTTAAATTTATTGATCAGCTCATAAAAACTAACACGTATCTAAAAATATTACACAACGTAACTAAAAAATGGTTCTCTGTCTAGATGGTCTCTGGTGATGAGCCGACAGGCAGAGAGGGAAACAGTATGTCTCCTCCCTTAAAATGGGGCCCTTACAGGAAGTTGTGGAAACAATTATCTATCTATCTATCTATCTATCTATCTATCTATCTATCTATCTATCTATCTATCTATCTATCCATCCATCCATCCATCCATCCATACATACATACATACATACATACATACATACATACATACATACATATATTTGTTTTCGTAGATTTTCACGGGTATAGGTATGTAGATTCTGGTTTATTCGGGTCTTTTCCCGTGTAAAATTAAAGGTGTTTTTGCAACGTTTTGCAAAAAAAGCAAAGGCCCAAGCCTGATGATGATGGGGGTCATCCCATCACAACGTTGCAAAAATACCTTTAATTTTACACGGGAAAAGACCCGAATAAACCAAAATCTATATGTTACGTTTTTGAGCTGATCAATAAATAAGTCAGGGAGACTAGGATAGATCTATTTGGAGCTTTTTAGCTCTCATCAGCTAGCCATAGCCTTACTGGGATTCGAACCTGGGCTGTATTACATGCCAGGCGAGAGCCTTGCCATTAAGCCAGCTAGGTTCTGTTCTTGTCAGCTGAGACAGGAGGCTAGTTATATATAATTGTTTCCACAACACCCTGTTAAGGCCCCAATTAAGGGAGGAAGCACACTGCTTTTCCTTTTCTGTCTTTCGGCTCATCACCAGAGACCATCTAGACAGAAAGCCAAGAATTCTGTTGTGTACTTTTTAATTTTTATATGTGTGTTACGTTTTTGAGCTGATCAATAAATAAGTCAGGGAGACTAGGATAGATCTATTTCGAGTTTATTAGCTCTCATCAGCTAGCCATACCCTTACTGGGATTCGAACCAGGGCTGTATTACAAAAACGTAACACAAAAACGTAACACACATATAAAAAAATTACACAATGGAATTCTTGGCTTTCTGTCTAGATGGTCTCTGGTGATGAGCCGAAAGGCAGAAAAGGAAAAGCAGTGTGCTTCCTCCCTTAATTGGGGCCTTAACAGGGTGTTGTGGAAACAATTACATATAACTAGCCTCCTGTCTCAGCTGACAAGAACAGAACCTAGCTGGCTTAATGGCAAGGCTCTCGCCTTGCATGTAATACAGCTAAAAAGCTCAAAATAGATCTATCCTAGTCTCCTTGACTTATTTATTGATCAGCTCAAAAACATAACACACATTCACACACACACACACACACACATAAAATACATAACAATATCTAAATTATGTATCCTAATCTCTCTTATATTGATGTTTATATAGCATTGATGTTCATAACTTCTTCTTTTTTTAACAGACGACTTTGCCGAAGAGGAAGAGGTTCAGTCCTTTGGTTATAAGCGGTTTGGTGAGTTAGATAACACCTTCAGATTTTCACAATATAGACAAAACAATTGCCCAAATGAATCCTTTCTATGTGTTATTTGAAACATATATATGTATGATTAATCTAGAGAGGGGAATAATGGGATATGCTTTTTTTTTTTAAAGAGAAATTTATATTATGTTTTTTATATCTTTAATTAACTTAGAAGATGGTGTTAATGGGATATTAATATACTAAGAGAAACTTATATTGTGTCTGCTGGGAGGCGAGGGGGTATAATATCTGAATGAGAAACTTATTTTAAGACGGGGTGAGGGGGGGGTATAGTATTTGTATGTGATTTATATTACATGTCGGGGGGGGAGTAAAAAGGGGGGAAATCTGTGTGTATAAAACTTTTTCAATAAAAAAAAAGAAACATGGTTAAAACATTCCTTGCTAGTAGAGGCAAGAAATGTGTAGTGGGGAGATTGATAAAGAACATTGGTTACTTCACTGGTATTGTACAAAATGTACTTTTGGGCAGTGTTTGTTTTTAAGCATTTATTTATTTATATAAAAGCTTCTACTGTTTTTGCTATTCCAAACTAGTATCTTACTAACTATGATAGTTAGTAACTACCATTCAATATTTGTAATTATCATTTTCTGAATAGCAGGGTGAGTTGCCATATCATTAAAAAGTGCCTAATTAAGTGATTTGTGTTTCCATTAAACATAAAAAAGATAGTTTGATGTTCAATAGCATACCAATGAGTAACTACTGGTAAGTAACTACTAAGAGTATCTTCCCCATATAAATATGTGAGTTTGAAAGTTTAGCACAGTGCTTCCCAAGCTGAGATAAATTGCCTACAATTGGATAAAAGTGGTTTTTCTTTGGCTAATGACAAATAAATTCATTACCCAATCTCAATAGATTCATTTAAATTGACTTGAAGGGTTTTACTTACATAGGGCAAAAAGGAATTTCTAGTAAGCAAAACATTGTTTGAGAAGCGTTCCTTTAGCACTTCTGTAGATTAACATGCTAAAATGTTCTGTGTTGTTTCATTGTTAACAAATGGGCATAAATGAAGTGACAAACCCAAATTTTAAAATTCTGGAAACTGAATCCGAGGTGAAAATCACCATGTTTTTCTACCACTTTAATCATGCCCAATTGTAGAGAATTTCAAAGGCATGTTTTAATGCTGTTACATCTGATTAGACACTTTTTAGTGAATACATTTTTTTTTATTTCGAATGTTGAAGCTCTTGGTCATTTTTTCCTATATTGAATTTGTATGGAGATATTTATAAAGATAGGAAATAAAATTTATTTTTATGTCTCTTTCTAATTATTCAATGTTTATGTTTCTCTGTCAGCAGTCCAAATTACAAGCTAGCTAGATTCTAGGGTTTGTTTATAATGTTTGTTTGATATTATTAAGGATATTATTAACTATTAATACGCCATATATTCAGTAGCTGAGGTTTATATACTTTATGCTTTTTACATTGTTGTACCTAAACTATATTGAGATTACTATGATAATTACACTTAAGAACATGGCAATAAAAAAGTAATATTTTGCAATATTTTAGACCCTCTGACTCCACATGTAATAGTTAAAATACAACATGGCCTTTTAAAAATACAAGTTGGCCATGTGTCGCTACTGGAATTATAACTGAAAAAGATATTAGGTTGTTTATAAAAAAAATAAATCTAATTATTACAAAGCTGTTTTCAAGTTGGCAGTCTGTGGAAAATAAATCTCAAATGTTGGTAATTGTAGAATAAATCTGACCAAAACGGTTGAGTTTGACTTTTTTAATTTTAAGAACTTTCTTTGGTTTTTTCCTGATATGGTTTGATGTCCTGCCAGACTATAACACCTCATTCATGATCCCTTGTTAGCCAGTTGAATTTGCTGCGGGCATAGCCCTTCACCACTGATCACTTATCATGGCTCTTTATGGGCCTTTTGACTTAGACTGCAGGAAAAACAACATTATCTCATTTCCAAGAATATATTGGCTCCTGTAATACCCAAACCATTCATTGTAAAATATCATTCAAACATTATGCAACTTCCTAATAAATATTGATTCCCCATTCTTCTGGAAAATCACTATATCTGTTATGAAATGTGTCTAGTGATTTTTCAAAATGGAAAGATCACCTGTTAATAAAGATTGGGAAAGAGATACTGCATATTGCTGGTTCCAGATGAACAATTTAAAGATTTTCTGCAGCTTCTGTAAAAAAAGGTGTTACAAGACCATATTTTTTAGCTGTTCTATTATTTTGGGAAGGAAGCTAAGTAATACCATTTTACGTATTTTGGCAAACACGTATTTTGGATGTTGCCAACTATTTGTTGACAGCATTGTTATATCCATGAACACCTATCAATGTGTTTATAAAATTATGCTTGAAAGTGAATCATATTGCTGGCTTTTAGATATAGATATAGAATTACATTAAATATATAGTTTTTGTTGGGTTATGAGTCTCAAATTTTGGAGTCTATATATTTTGAAATTTGTCAGCTCTTAATATGTGTATAAAACCTTTCACAATTTAAGAACTAAGAATATATAATGAATGCTTTCCCCAGTAATGTTAAACTCAAGTTTTAAGACTGGTTAGGCCCTACATATGATTCCTTGCAGTGGGTATGGCACATAATGAAAAAACTTGAGATCAGCCCCACTTGGTAATATTTTGAGATAAAAACAACTTTTTCAGGTTGTTTGGATTGTAATGTGACTCTGGGTGTTCTTCAGATTATACCTATCTTGTCTTTTATGTGGTGGGGGTTTTTTTGTT
The DNA here is from genome assembly GCA_039707465.1 of Rhabdophis nuchalis. Taxonomy (NCBI): domain Eukaryota; kingdom Metazoa; phylum Chordata; class Lepidosauria; order Squamata; family Natricidae; genus Rhabdophis; species Rhabdophis nuchalis. The sequence continues at coordinate 171,401,242 of CM077645.1, forward strand.
TAAAAAAAAGTCTCTGTGTGTTTTTGGCAATGATGCACAGTATGCTTTATATTTTGCACTGTCTTTGAATTATTTTATCTGAAGGACAGAATGTATAAGTGAACAATAGTAAAAATATGAATTCTGAAATAAATTCAATAACTTCAACAAGGTTACTCTTAACTATGAGAGTAGAATTGCAGCCTTTGCTCTTTATTGCTACTGAGACTGTAATTTCAGAACAAGTGGAGAGCACCAGGCTGTATAATAACTTTCCTGTGAAAGAACCATTTCTTAATTATCTAATTATGATAATAACATCTCTGGTTTTCAGATTTTTCTTTCTAGAAATCAGAGATACTATCTGAAAAAAATAGAAGAATGTTCGATACAGTGTGATCTATTAAGAGCTACGTTAGAATTTATATATTTTGTATATTTTTTTGTTATATTTCTACTGTTCATCTATTTCTACTATGAATACATTGTTGCATTCTGAATAACCCTGCTGTTTGGAATAGATAAGCTTGAATATGTTTTTTGTTATTTATTTATCAACTTTGTACATCAACCTTCTCACCTAAGTGACCTCTAAAATAGAAAACAATATGCAAAATTAAACTTGAATGAACAGAACTGAGATACAGAAATCTTGCTTAGCAGAACACCACCTTTTTTTGTTTTACCTAAAATTCCTTAATTAGTCCCTGAGCAAAAATCTTCAATTTTATCCTAAAATTAGATGGAAAGTGAGCCAGTTTGGTCTAGTGCAGGGGTCTGCAAAGTCGGCTCTTTTAAGACTGGTGGACTTCAACTCCCAGAGTTCCCCAGCCAGCATAGCTGGCTGGGGAATTCTGGCAGTTGAAGTCCACCAGTCTTAAAAGAGCCGACTTTGCAGACCCCTGGTCTAGTGGTTAACACACAGGCTGGCAATCAAGAGACAGAGATTAAGAGAGCGATGGGCCCAAAACCACTTAACTGGCTTTCATGCCTAAGGCAGGACTATAATTCACAGTCTCCTGGTTTCTACCCTGGTGCCTTAAACCACATTGGGGTCAGTAATTAAGTTCAGATGGATGGATGTGATCACATACCCAGAAATCATGGATTGTGCATTTGAACTTTCTGGCAGACCTCTGATTGGCTGTAGTGCCTTGGTAATCTTGAGTACTAGCTTCAAAGGGACATTTTGCTGCTCCAAATAATTTGCACAACTCTAATACAATCCTATTGTACTCATGATAGCTAGAACAACAATCACTTTTTTTTTTGCAGTGCCATATTCTTCTAACCCAAAGATTAAAAAGAAAATAACTGTAGAAATGGATCTTCCTTTGAAGCCCTTTTCAAAGGCTTTGTGATAGCTGGGCTTTGCAAGCAGATGGAAGAATGCAATGCTATTTAGATGATGGATTTGATTCGGTGATTTTTATCTGCTTGGGAATAGTTCTTCTGCTTCTAAGGGTATCCTGTTCTAGTGACAAAATGGGATGCGTATCCCACTGGGTGCTATGGAGTGTTATATACACTTGGCAAAGCCAACTATTTGCTGACTCGAATTATCGTTTCTCTGGTTTGCGAGGTTGATGAAGTGCTTGAGAAAGCATGTTTTCTTATCACCCTCAGAAAGCCATTAGTCACAGAGCAGTCTCTTTGAAGTTATCTTCTCTAGTCTAGATAACAAACTAGAAATGTGTGTGCATTGTTTTTCTTCAGGAAACTGCCACCAGCACTAATCATTCTGTAAGGCAGGCATTTCCTGTTGAGAAATACGTCTTGTATTTGTGCAAAATGATTACTCTGAGATTTGATTCCGAAAATCCCACTGCACCTTTTGTTTTATTCTAAATTGCCAAGCAAATTGGGGAATATTTATGAATATTTTAAAAAGCAATATATTCTACAGGTACAATCCCAAAGTTACATATTAGCTGGAATAAGACTAACCTAACAAACAATGAATAAAGAGCAGATACATTCAACTTTGTAAAAACTCTCAATTTTCAGTGGCCTCCCTATAGTTAAAAGATTCAAGCTAGTGCTCCCATGAAAAAAATACTTAGTATAAAATTTAGATATTTTGATTGCTGTTCTTTGATGTCCAAGCGTATTGAATCATTCAAAGAAACTGCAGTGGTTTGTTCTTCAGTACTGTACATTTGGTATGTAGATAGCCTACAATTTAGGAACACTCTCTGTTTATTTTGAGAAAATACGTCCTCCAATTGATGTTAGGAATGTGTCATTGCTGAGTTAACAAGAATAGCATCACAATTTTTGGAAGACTATGCAATTAAAAAACCAGGTATTTGGAGGAAATCTCATTGATCTTATGGCATGGAGGAAAGAAATGTTTCCAGAATAAAGAAGAAAAAAATTATTTGCAATTGTAAGATTTGAAACCATCTTTAGCTTCATGCTTCTATCTATACGATTTCTGACTTAACTAGGGAGATGTGTGACACCTTCACACATGAATGTGCTAGGATGACAATATACCCTTGAAGAGTTAACAAAAACCAGAAATGTGGGTAAGATTACTCTATGGAAATTCCAGAATTAGGCAATTTAATAAAACCAGTTTCTTCTTTTAGCTTCCCATCTTTTCAGAGCCAGGGCACAAGGTCGTTAGTAACACACAGCTGTTTGCTCTCATAAAATGAAATGAAGGTTTACAATTCAAGTTGCCTACAGCTGGAAGGGTAAAGTATTCCAGATCTTTCTTCTTCATAACAGGCTTTGATAAGACATGTGGCTGCTTGAGATAGGCACTTTTTAAAAATATGGAATTATATTTGCTAAGAAATTATATTTCTTAGATTATACACACAGACGCACACACATATATATTATACTGTAAAAATGTAAAAACACTTAAATATTTTCTAACCAGAATGTTAACATATTCACATAGGCTTCTTGCTTATTGAGTAGACTGCTAGATTTTCAACACTCACTAGAGAAGATAATGCTAGAAGTTAAAAGGCCATTAACTTCAGAATTGTACATTTATAAAATACCTATGCATTCTACCACAAAAGTAGTCTTTGAAAAGTCAAAAATGCTTATTCCAGTGCAGTCCAAAATCACAACTAAATAACTCACGAAATGATAATCTGAGTCTGAAAAACCAGGTGAGTCAATAGTGGAAGGCTGACAAGATGCCAGATACCTTTTTTGCCAAGAGAGTGTTAAGGCTGCCTCCTATCAGTTCCTGACCTTACTATTCCATTTCGGTTTCCCCAACAGCTTTGAAATTTTGTCAAAGTATTCCTGCCCTAACTAAATAAGCTTTGGTTCATTTGCAAGCTTCACCTAAGGTTTCACATAAGTCAACCAGAACCTAATACAGACGAAGAAGCAGGAAATTGAGAATCAACACTATAAAACTAGTCAGAATCATAAACAAAGACCAATCAGGAACTATAAAGACAGGAGCCAAGACAGTCCTTCCTCCGTTGCTGACCTGCCCAGCAGACTACCTTGCGTTTGAAAATGTCAGCCACAGTTGCCAGCAAAATTTCAAGAAAACTGCCATCTAGACAATGATCATTAAACCCTGATAGCCAACATCTATGAATATAGGAGATAATCAATGATGAACTACTGCTGGAGTCTTTGTTTATAATTCACATTTCTGAAGCCTTCCAACTTTTCAACAGCAATGGGCAGCATACAAAGTGAAAACCCAAGAAATAGAACAACATCAGAAAAAAGAAAGAGAAGTCAGTTAACACAGTTGAGCTGACATAAAAAGCTTTTACAAGGGATTCACAGTCTACTCTAGCCCAAGCCTGGAGACAGAGCCAGGAATCAAGGTTCCTTAAGAAGAGCAGGATTGGAACTGTTCATATGTAAGGGTGGATATTCTTCCAGAGGGTAGGCACTGTGATAAAAGGCATGATTCCCGAGTCCCATCAGTTGACTTCGTTTAATGAATGAGATCTAGAGCACATTCTATCTGATGTCATAAGCTGTTCAGAAATCATAGGTGCAAGAACAACTCACCCCTACGCCATATACAGCTTTGTTAATGATAATCAGTGCTTGATTTGCACCAAGAAGTGTACCAGTAACCTGTGCAGTTTGTGAAGCAATGGTGTTACATGGGCATTCCAAAACATGTCCGTAACTGCTTGTGTCACCATATTCTGGACTAGCTGAAGTTCTGAATGGTCTTTAAAGGTAGCCCTATGTGGAGCACATTGTATTGGTCCACATTTGAGGTAACAAGGCATGAAGAGTGGCCTTCTGTTATAGAAACAGGTATAATTGGTGTGAAGATCTTCTAAGGTACAACTGCTATCTGCTCTGAATGAGAGCTGAGAGTCCGGGAAGATCCAGTCAGCCTTTTGAGAGAGGCCAGATTGCAAAACAGACTCCACATATCTGTCTGGAACTATATTTTATCAATACAGATGCCAGATACTAACAAAATCTTTTTTTTATTAATAATTTTTTTTATTAAACACACATTAAAATATTGGACACAGTGTAACCGTCCCGGCAATGTCTTTGCCACACATACTAGAATATAAAGTTAAATATTATAACCACCCTGCTTATTTACAATTGGCCTGTTCAGTATTTACAAATGTAAGGATATCGTATTTCCATCCATGTTGCTTTGTTCTTGTCTTATACATTTTCACTGTTATGATTTCATACATAATTCTAATCTCCATTCTATAAACCGTAGTCATTGCTTATTTCGGGTCTTTCCTTTTTTGTTCCAACCATCGATAAAATTTATTCCAGTTCTTATAATATTCTGATTTGTCTTTGTTTTTCAATTCCCATGTCAATTTATCCATTTCAGCACAAATCAAAATTTACCAAATTACTTCCTCTACTTGTGAAATTTCTCTGTTTTTCCAGTTTTGGGCAAAGACCATTCTTGCTTCCGTAATAATATGTATTATTATGCTACTAACAAAACCTTGAGTTTTCCCTTCTCCCTCTTATCTATATAAATAAAAAAGTAACAAGAGTTTGTTCAAAACCGCTAATCTTTTAAAGTACTGTACCGATCGCTTCCAAATGTTCACACAAAGTTCTTTTGAAATACAGCACCAATGATATATATATATATATATATATATATATATATATATATCATATATATATATATATATATGTTTTCTGAGGTTTTCGCGGGTGTTTGTATGTAGGTCTTTGGTTGTTCGGGTTTTCTCCCGCGTAGAATTGGAAGTATCTTCACGACGTTTCGATGAAATCTCATTCATAATCTTCAGGCTGGTGCTTCGGGCTTGCTCCTGGAAGCACCAAGCCCGAAGCACCAGCCTGAAGATGATGAATGAGATTTCATCGAAACGTCGTGAAGATACTTCCAATTCTACGCGGGAGAAAACCCGAACAACCAAAGACCTACATATATATATATATATATATATATATATATATATTGTGTAGATGTCACACTTGTGCCAGGTACACGCAATGGAAATGTAAAAAATTGTAAAAAAGGTAGTTAGATGAATACAGAGAGAGCAGTGGCCCACTGGTATTATGGCATCCTTTATGACATAAAATACTCTGCCCATAAGCTTCAAAGAGAAATACAGTAGGTAGGTATGCAGCTATAGGGATAGAGAGAGGGAGGGAGAAATGCAGGAGGTAGGTAGGTAAGTAGATAGATAGAGGGATAGAGAGGGAGAGGGAGAACTACAGTAGGTAGGTAGGTAGCTATAGTGATAGAGGGAGGGAGGGAGAAATGCAATAGGTAGGTAGGTAGAGGGATAGAGAGGGAGAAATACGGTAGGTAGGTAGGTAGAGGGAGGGAGAGGGGGGAAGAAATACAGTAGGTAGATAGAGGGAGAAATACAGTAGGTAGGTAGGTTGGGGATTATATGGTGGTTGTATGTACGTGTTTGTGTGTGCAGGTGTAGATCTACATACAGATTGGTTGGCCATTTAACCAGACTGGGCCACAGCAACGCGTGGCCGGAATGGCTAGTACACTAATAAATGAGGAAGGAGTCCATTGAACCTTCTTTCTCCCACTTTTACTGTTTCTAAGGCTTAAAGTATGCTCTTATTTATGTAACTGGCCCTGGTCTTGCCTTGAATTCCACAGGTCATCCCTGTGGTTCTCTACCAGGGTTTTCTTTCAGTTCCATCTGGGGGGATACAACGAGAGATACAAGATCCCAGATTTAAAGATCCATGTACCCACAGCTACTAGGATGGGTTTGTTCCTCCCCATCCAGATCCCACAGTCTTCTATCACTAGGGCAAAATCTTGAGAGCATCATCCCAAGGAGTTGAGATATAAACTGAGAATCATCAGAATTTGATGGATGACCTCACCCAGCAGTTTCATTTAGATGTTAAACAAGAGAGGTATAATTGTCATGCCTTTTTGCACCTTGCAACCTCAGGGTGCAATTTCTCTACTCCTGCCAACAGCAACTGAACTAGCCTGGAGAATGGAGAATTACCACATTATGTTTCCCACCCCATTCTTTTATATGAGTCCATAAGACTACATAATTGATGGTATTGAAGATTACCAAGAGATTAATGAAAGACAGAATTGTTATACCACCTAATCAGAATTACCATGAGAGACCATCAACAAAGTACTATTCTTTGGCTGGAAATATGACAAACATAGATCTAGATAATTCACTTCTTCTAAGTCCATCTGAAGCTGCAACCTGACCATCTTCTCAACCAGCTTCCCAAGAAAGGAGTTGGAGGCTGGTTGAAAGTTGTTTCTGGCTGTTGGATTCTGCAATAATTTCTTGAATAGAGGGCCTATGATCACCACCTTCAAGGCAGCCTGAACCATCCCATTCCTTAAAGAGTAAGTGAACACTGCCTGGCTACAATTTATACAGTATTTTCTTCAGTAACAAGGATGGACATGATTTTTTTAAATAAACAAGTGGAAGATTATCATATACAAGGTTTCTGTACACTTCCACAACTGTTACAGGAACAAACTCCTAGATAATCATACAAGATCATGCCTTTCTCCCTCTTACTGGACCCATTCATTCTGAGCCCAACTCAAGCTGCTCAGAATTTTATCTATCAGATACTAAGAACATTCTTTAAAGATACCCTGTACCTCTTATTGCAGCTCCTTCTCATTAGCAGTGAATGGATCATGTTAAAAAACACTACTAGCCAAGTCTCTGCAGATGCAATGAGTGGAAAAATACATGCATTTTGCCACTCTAGTTGTCACAAAATAATGTCTAATGTACACAATGCGCTTTTAAATATGTGGCATTCTGCCTATACAAGCTCAAATGTGTTACTTGACAGAAATATGGCTAGCATGTTTTAAATTCATGTTTGTTTCTTCTCAACTCTCCTTTTTAAAGACAATACTTCAACTTTTGGAAACTTGCTTTTCTTCATCATAGAAAGTTATGGATTATCCCAACAGGATTTGATTTGGATACATAATTTGAATATGATTTCTTACAGCTTTGAGCTAAAAGAGATATTTCTTCACATTTCTAAATTAAGAAAAGAGTTCAGATTTATGGTTATTTGTTGCTATTTTATTACTGTGGTGATTCCAAGCTCTGACACAACAAAGTTCAGTCCAATCATAATAGCTAATAGCTAATCTATTCAAGATTACAATATCTATAGTTCCATCTTGCCTTACCTATATAATAATTATTCATTATTACACAAACTTCCCTCTAACAGAAAAGTTGATTAAGTAAGAGAATCTTTACTGCTAGTCAGTGCTTTGATTAAATATTTGACACCTTAATTGTGGCTACATTAAAAAAAAAATTCTGATTGCATTTAAGGGTAAATACAAAATCTAACTATATGCACGTGTCCAACTAATAAGCTTTGGTGTGCTTAATTTTTTTTAAACTGATTAAGCTGAATTTCACTTTTTCTTTTTGTAAACATGAAAAGCTTAGGATTCATGCTCACATCCACCAAACATATTCTTCTGACCATTTTTAAATAAATACTCATTCATTTGATTCCCAGCTAAAAGCAGAAACAACCTAAAATAACCATTAGCTGTCCTACTTTAAAGTAATGTTTCCCTCTTTTTTGAACAGCATTTTTGCTGTGGATGTCATCTGGCATTTTCATTGACGATATCAATCTCCATGCCTAAACATACAGCATGGTATACCTTTAACAACTAATAATAAATAAAACAGCCAGTAGTGATTTTGTGGTTGGTTTTGTGAAATTATTATTTATTAAATGTGTGGGCAGCTAAACCCATTTGGATTCATGGTGGCTTACAACATGCATACAATACAATAAAAAGTCCATGGTATATAAATGCCCAATACACAAGAGAAAAATAATGTATCTATAACAATAATAATGACATAAGGTAGCCCTATGCAAACAACAAAGAATAATAAAGATAAAGTAATTGTTAGTGACCAATTTTTACCAACTTCAGGAAAGCCAATACTAAACAGGCTAACCTAGTTTCAAGAATTATTACAAAATATAAGTGCAATTGCAATGAAGTAAGATGTTATGTTCTTAACTCATCACTCCTCTTGGAATTAGGCTACCCGCAGTAGATGCTTCCAAAAGAATCTCCTTGGACAAGTTGATTCAGGGTGCCAAAAGAACACCTGAAGATATTTTGGTGCTACAAAAAATAGGGATATATAATCAACACTATGGTATTGTGTGCCAGTCATCACATGGGCCACTGCTTTCAGGCTACTGCTGTTCCCAGATGGCCTCCAACACAGCCTCAGGTTGAGTACATTGCAAAGGTCTATTCAAATAAGGCCATGAGTTATTATAGCAAGGTCCTTCCATACCAGGCTAGAAACCAGGAGACTTGAGTTTTAGTCCTGCCATAGGTACAAAAGCCATCTTGATGCTAGTCATTCTCTCAGCCCTTAACCATCTTAGAGGATTGTTATGGGAAAAGGAGGAAGAGGAAGGAACGTTAGATATATTTACAGTCTTGAGTTACTTATAAAAATAATAAAGCAAAAAAAAAATCTTTAAAAATGGTTCACCAGCAGATCACAGACTCATTTTCCCATTCAGCCCCATCTGTTTGGTCTCTGTATCCTTGGAGGCAATGCAACCCCTTTGAGAATTGGCTGAGAATTACACTGTACAAACAACAAACAATACCATCTTATATAGGTTCAGCTTTAGCATTCTTCCTCCCTTTAGGCCCCAACATCCCCCAAGTGTCCAAACAAGACTTTGAAAGAATCTTCAACTGGCCTTGGAGTGGCAGTATTGATAGTATTACAGCCTGAACTTCCATATCAACTTTCTAGCTTTATAAAGATATTAAACAATGGGAGAGAGAAAACAAATCCACTACACAGGAAGGCAAACACTGGACCAATCTCTCTCACACTAGTAATACCTGGAATCACCCACTGAGTTAATAATAGAACTGCTACAGAAATAGAGCAGGCCTTGCAGGAACTCTAATAGAGAGTATCAAATCTTTGAGAGGACCAGTTCAGAAGTGGGATTCACTTACCTTCCCTACCAGTTCACAAATGTGAGTGTGCTTACATCACTCGCACATCTGCACATGTGCACCACCTTCTGCGCATGCGCAGTCTTGTGCATTATGTCGGGGCGGGTGAGCAGATCCTCCCGCAGCCACTGCTACTAGTTTGCCCGAACCAGAGAGAACCGGCTGAATACCACCTCTGGGCCAGTTAGATCAAGTATGGGATCCTATCAAGGTCCTGATAAACGTAATCAGCTTTAACAGTCAAAGCTGTCTTCATCTTAGTCTCATACCTGAACCTGATGGAAAACGTTAAGCTAATCCAATTCTTTAGGATGCTATGCAGATGAATCAGTTTCTACCACAGGCTTGGTGATCTTCCCCAAAAGATTGGAGTAGGGAGCAACAATGATCAAACACGACTAGATCCAGGAAGGACCTATAAAGGAGTGGGTACCCTTCAGTCTCCTTCAAAGCTTCCGACATCATCCATTGCCATTCCATAGTGAAGCATTAACTTCCTGGATCTAACAAGTCACAGATTTGCCAGCTCTATGTAGGAGCCAGGAGAGTTTGAACTGAGCCTGCAAGGGGCATGCTTCACTGGAAATCCCCCACGGAATGCAAATTTCACATGCAAATTCTTTGATGGAATCTGACAAATGTTTGTGTAAGTTGGCTAAAATTATTTATAAGTAAATACTTCCAGAACTTCAGAGTTATTCTAGTTCATAAAAGGGCTGCCTATATCTCCCTGCTAAAATATGCTCAACTCAATCACCAGCATTGGGTTTTTGTTGACACGCGGTTTAATAAAACAGAATGAAATATTATTTTTCCTGTCCTGTGTTTGATGTGTATACTGCTGAGGACAGCAAAACCGAAGAACAAAGTGCCAGAGAGCACACAGACAAGCTGAAGTTATAGAAACAGTTGTGGTTGATGGAGGAGCCTAATGTTTCCTTCACTTGAAAAACATTTCTTTAGAAATGAAAAAAAAAAAAAAAGCAACCAGTTGCTGTTTCCAAGCAAAATGCTGCTGAAGGTTTTTTGGTTTTATTCCCATATTGCAAAGCGTGTATGTTGGCGTTTTGGACATTTTCTTTAATAATGTATCGTTACAGTGGTGGAGGATATTATTTGAAAGGTCAGCTGCGCCAATTGGCATATAGGCCAGCCTCCCTCTCTGCTCTGACTCGAATTGCTTCAGTTTATATACTATTCTTAAGTTCATCAGAATGGGGCATAGGATACAACTGCATTTTAAGACAAGGTTAAAAACATCTGCAGTTTGAAAACTAGGTCCCTGGAGAGGGTGTTAAATCCAGAGAGTGCTGATCTGTTTCCTGTCTTTGTTATGATTTCTCCACTGTAACTGAATATCCCTCTGAGCTGCAGCAAATAAGAATGATCCTACTAGGCCTGTGTTAGCAGGCCAAGAATTGCTGGCTTCACCTCCCGCTTTTTACGTACTCCTAATGAGCTCTCAGAATCCCAAAACATATTTTTATTAATTTATGTTTTAAACTGTGCTGTCAGCGCAGGCTTTGGGCGGAATGGACAGTTGCTGTCTTTTATTTTCATTATTCACACAAACGGATGCCATAATTTGGGATACTATATATATAGGTAGTCCTTGACTTACAATTGTTCACTTAGTGTTCTGACCGAGGCTTCCCAAGAGCATGCAGCAAACTCCTTGTCCCGAAAAAAAACCCTTTTATTAATTGACTGTAAATTCTGCTCATTCACATCTAGCAAAGTCTTTCAAGGGAGGATTTACAGTCACAGACCTTATCTGGCTTGAAGAGCTGACAGGCCAATATCTGCATAACTTGACAAGGAGTCTTGGAGAGTCATGAACCAATTAAGAAAACTAATTGTCTCCTTCAAACTTACTCTTTTATTTCCTCTGGGAGGGGCCATTCATCGTCCACCTGTGGCCTTACTCCCAAGTCGACCCCTGTTCTTTAGATGTTCCCTTCGTCTGGAAACTCTGCACATGCCCACACTGGGAACAGGCTCCAGCTGTTCATCTGCTCACTGATGTCTGACTCTGAAGGCAGCTGATAATTGGCATACGGCTCTGGCTTCCTCTCTGCCTCCTCCAACACAGACCCCTCATCAGAGCTTTTTCCAGACTCCAGGACTGGCCCATGTTCCTCCCCAACCTTCTCACTGTTTGACTCTGCTGCCAGCTCCGCAGGCCACAACACTTAGTGGCCATTTGAAATTACAACATCATTGAAAAAAGTGAGTTATGACCGGTTTTCACACTTACAACCCTTGCAATATCCCCATGGTCATATGTTCAAAATCCAGATGCTTGGCAATTGACTCATATTTATGGCCATTGAAGTGTCCTAAGATCAGGCCAGATTCATTTAACAATAGTGCTACTAATTTAAAAACAGCAGTGATTCACTTAACTGTGGCAAAAAAAAAACATGAAACAGGACAAAATTCACTTAACAAATATCTTACTTAGCAACAGAAATGTTGGGCTCAATTATGGATATAAGATGAGGAGTACCATGTATTACATTTTTTGCCAACCCTACCAGGCTAACCTGATGCTGTTTCTATTTAAAATGCCCTGTTTAGTAGACAAGGCAAATAATTCTTACTGGAGACTTCACTAAGCATGATCTTCTATAAACTTATTCTATTTTATATGGAAAATCCCTGAAAAGAATTACAAAGGGTAGTAATAGGTATGGTAGGTTCTCAGCAGATTTCTCAGGGATGTCAATCTCTTATATATAGACCACCTCGCATCCTTGGCTGTTCTCATTAAGGGTTAAAGGCTAGACTACCCTAGGAAGTTTAAAAAAAAAGGGATGAAGACAGTGGCATATATCTCTGTATCATTGCTAAGGAAACTCAATGGACATTTCCATAAAGTCTCCAGCAATAGTAAAGGCCTTAGGATAGAACCCAAGAGACTGTGAGCTCTAGTCCTACCTTAGGCATGGAAATTGGTTGAGTGACTTTGGGCCAGTCTCTCTCTCTCTCTCTCTCAGCACAACCCACCTCACAGGGTAAATAAATAAAATATTCGCTATAGGGAAACGTGAGTAGTTTCACAAAACGTATCTTTGCACGAAAAAGCATAAGGAGGTAAAGAAGCTACACGGATTCACTCCATCTTCCTATTCCAGTATCCACCACTCTTAGGTTGTTTAAAACTAATTGAAAAAGGTTTGGGTCTGTATATATACACAAGTAGTTTTTGTTTAGCTACTGTCTTTAATGACCATTCACAGTTAACAAGAGTGATAAAAAATAACTTTACAACCATTCTCACATTTATAAACTTCACAGGTCTGTAAAGCAATCGAAAACTGGATTAAGATCATAAACACAGGCATGATTTCACTTAGCAACCACTTGGATTAACGACCAAATTACCTGTGCCGGTTGTGATTGTTAAATGAGGATATGATTTGTATAACTCTTCCATACAATGGGAAAACCCTAGTCCTGTAATGGCGAACCTATGGCACGCGTGCCACAGGTAGCACGCGTAGCCATTTGTCAGGGCACACGAGGCGCTGCCCTGTCAGCTGGCCAGCGCGCATGTGCACTCTGGCTAGCTGAATTCACCTTTTTAAAAGCCATTTTTTTGCCCTCCCCAGGCTTCAGAGGCTTTATAGGAGCCTGGGGAGGGTGAAAAGAGACTCCCCTGCCCCCCGCCCCCCAGAAGCCCTCCGGAGGCTTCATGTGCTTTCCTGAAGCCTCTGGAGTGCAAAGAAACGGCCCTATGGGCAAATGGAAGTTCGGGAATGGAATTCTGGTTTGCTCAGAGGGTCATTTTGTGTGCTCCAGAGGCTTCAGAGAAGCCTCCTGAAGGTCCCTGAAACCTCCGGAGCACTCAAAATGACCCTCCGAGCAAACCAGAAGAGCCTCCTGAATGTCCCTGAAGCCTCTGGAGGGCCTCTGGTGGGGGGGGGGATGTTGCTTTCGCCCTTCCCAGGCTCCTATAAAGCCTCTGGAGCCTGGGGAGGGCGAAAAAAGCATGCAAAAAATGGGGGGTCATGCCTGTAGTGTGTGCGGTCACGCATTGCTTTACGGGTGCGGCATGTCTGTGTATGACTACCCCTGCACTCCCCCCCACTTATGGCACGCGAGCCAAAAAAGGTTCGCCATTGCTGCCCTAGTCCTATGATGTTCAACCTCAGCACAGTTTTACTTCTATAGATTGGGGGGGGGGTGTGTCCATCCTTTTAATGCATTTCAGATATATTGGGAGGACGGCTGCTGGACAGCTCCTGCCCATATTATTCCTTCATGAGAAAGAGGCAGTATATATAATGAGTTGGTGGAGATTTATTTTATTTACTTATTTATTTATTATTATTGTACAGGATAGCAGGTATAAGTATGAACATGGACATGAACCAAGGAAACGAATACAAGTAAATGGGGACAGGGATGGTAGGCACACTGGTGCGCTTATGCACACCCCTTTTATGGACCTCTTAGGAATGGGGTGAAGTCCACGATAGACCGTTTAAAATTGAAGCTGGGTCGGTTTGAGGATGTAACAACAGAGTCAGGTAGAGCATTCCAGGCATTGACCACTCTGTTGGTCTTCTACAGCAGGGGTCCCCAACCTTTGCAACTTTAAGTCTGAAGGACTTCAGCTCCCAGAATTCTCCAGCCAGCTTTGCTGAAGTCCTTCAGACTTAAAGTTGCAAAGGTTGGGGACTCCTGTTCTACAGCACAGCTGAGATATTATTTAGGCTTCCTCTACTCAGAACACCATTGTCACATTGCACAAGGACAATTGCTAAGGTTTCCCAGCTAATATAGGAAAGATTGAAAAATGTTATAGATTAGGGAGTTAAAGCCTTAAACAGGGTCAGGGAAAACACAGGGCCCTCCAAATGTTGCTGAACTTCAATTCCCAACAAGAAGTGTAGAACGCTTTGAAATTTAAGTTAAAATTACATTTCAAATCTGGTATCCTTAAAATGAGCATGTTTTTTTTTTTTCATTCTGTTATTGTGCGTGCTGTAGTTTGGCTACTTCTGGTAATTTTACAGTTACAGTGAAGGAAGGAAAAATCTTGATAGTTTGTGAAACCCAGTATGTAGAGTGCTTGAATAATAAAATAAAATATCTGGAGGGACAGTTGTTAAGTGAATCACATCATTAAATGAACCTGGCTTTCTCCCATGGCTTTGCTTGTAAGAAGCTGGCTGAAGAGGTCGCCAATGGTGATTATGTGATCCAGGATGCTGCAACCATCGTCAATTTTGATCACGTGACTGTGAGGATGTTGTGATGTTTATCAGTTCGAGGAGTGGTCATAAGTCACCTTTTTCCTGTGCCATTGTCACTAGTCACTTAATCAAATGGCTGTAAATCAAGGACTGCCTCTACCCAACTGACTTGACTTACATTTGTCTAATTTGTGTAATCACATAATCGAAAATTAATTACTTATTTTATCTAATTAAAACAAATAATTAAATAAAGGATATAGAATTAATTACACCTTTTGAGGCAAATGGGGTAAATTCTGTCAGTTGCCTGGATAGCTTTGGAATTCTGAAATGAAATGTTGCTTAAATGTGAAACACCACTGAATGGAGATCTGCACTATCAGGATTTTACTCTTATTTCCAAGGCACATTTTCAATAATAATTTTAAAAAGGAATATTTGCTTTCCAGTCTAATTTGTGCCTTGGAAAGCATCTAAAACAGAATGAGTGAAATTGGAATGAGTCTTCTAATTGAATCTATCATCTTTTAGGCGGAAACTCAAAGTGATCAGTAGATAGGTGAAGAAAAATAATTAATGTTTTATAGCCTCATCTGGCATATCTCAGCTAGCCGTAGACCTAACAGTGTTGTATGTAGCTTTTGGCAGTACCATACTGCTGGATCAAAACTGAAATGTTTATAACTGCTCTGTCTTCTTGGAGATGATAGTCTCCCTGCTTATTTACTTTCATAAACCTAAGTGATAATTTACTCTGGGACCGCCTTTGTAGTGTCAGTTTTCTAGCTCCTTTGTTGGATGTATGAAAATTATACCTTCCCTACTGGCTTAATTTTGTTTGTTTGTTTTCTTTCTTCTTTGTCAGAGAGATGGACATCTGGCAGGGCTTTGATGCTTTCTGGTCTGATCTGATTGTTCTCAGGCTGCCAGAGCTGACCACCACTGAGAGTTAGTGTAACAAGTCAGCATATTTCTTTGTCTGCTTGGAAAGTCTGGTACTCGCATTGCGTCTTTTCAAATTAAGCAATAAAGAATAACCAGTGGATTTCCAGTAAATTGTATGGATATTGAACTCAGGCAAAAAGCTTTTGAACCATGTCTTTTGCAAGATTTTCAAACTAAACCGGAATAGCATTGGAAGAAAATTGATCTTACAAGTTTAGCGGGTTGTAAATTATGTGAGTTCTTTTCAGAACAGTTGGTAGTAGAAGAGCTCAGAATATTACAGATTTTCCAGTAACACACTCTTAGTGTCATACAAGTAGTCCTTGACTTAACACCATTTGTTTAGCAACTACTCAAAGTTACAGTGGCATTGAAAAAAGTGTCTTACAGTTCTCACACTGACAATTGTTGCAAACACCCCCCCCCCCCCAGTCTCTTGATCAAAATTCGGGTGCTTGGCAACCAGCACATATTTGCAATTTAGGATCTTGTGATCGCCGTTTGTAACTTACCTAGCCAGCTTCTGACAAGCAAAGTCAATGGAGGAAGCCTGATTCACTTAAAGATCTCATGATTTATTTAGTTAGGTGGGACTCACTTAACAATTGCCTTGCTTAACAACAGAAATTCTGGTTTCAATTGTGGTTGTGTAAGTCAAGGACTTGAATGCAACAAAAGTAAACTCCGTGTCTCTTCTGATTCAAACTCTGTGGTTTCTCTTTACATGTCATAGACTGATCCTGTCTTCTAACTCTTAAATTGTCATGTTAGTAGACCTTAAGTAGATGTAGTGGCTCACTGGCTAAGACGCTGAGTTTGTTGATCAGAAAGGTTGGCAGTTTGACAGTTCGAATCCCTAGTGCCGCATAACGCAATGAGCTCTCATTACTTGTCCCAGTTTCTGCCAACCTAGCAGTTCTAAAGCATGTAAAAATGCAAGTAGAAAAATGGGGACTACTTTAGTGGGAAGGTAACAATGTTCCGTGTGCCTTTGGCATTTAGTCATGCCGGCCACATGACCATGGAGAAGTCTTCGGACAGCGCTGACTCTTCGGCTTTGAAATGGAGATGAGCACCGTCCCCTGGGGTTGGGAATGACTAGCACATATGTGCGAGGGGAATCTTTACCTTTACATTAGACCTTAAATTAAGCAAGTTCATTAGTGCTTCTCATTTATTGTTGTGCTTCTTAAATTGATTTATTATCTATTGTATTTGGTTTATTTGGGTCTCAGATCAGAGGTGGGTTGCTGCTGGTTTGGCTCAGTTTGGCCAAACTGGTAGTGGCAGCAGTGGGATGCTCTGCCCGCCCATCCGGACACTTCTGTGCATGTGCAGAAGTGTTGTGCATGCGGAAGCATGCACACATGTACAAGCAAACCGGTAGTAAACTAGTAAGCAACCCACTGCTTTCTCAGGTCCTTTGTTAGCTGAAAAATTCACTACTACTTCAGGCTGTACACATACAAACTACGCATAACCAAAAGGCAATGAATTTTAAGTGTATTGGTAAAGGATCTGGGATCCAAAAAATGAGAAAGGGACTTTCATAAACAAGACACTGGGATGACCATGTTTCTTGTTCGTTAAAGACTCCAAGATGATGCCATGTGGTTCGGTACATATGGTAGTAAATATGACCTTGACAGAGGGGTTGCTTCCCACAACTGTTAAGATAAGGTCAGTCTGCCCTTTCTTCAAGAAACTGTCTCTGGATCCAACAGAACTGGACAATTTTCATCTGGTTTCCAACCTTCCATTTTTCAGCCTTTTTTTTCTTTAAAACTCCACAGGCCCTTACAGGAAGTGAATTATCTAGACTTCTTTCATTCTGGTTTTAGGCCAGATGAATATATTAAGGCAGAATTGGTTGTACTTGTTATTCGTTCCAGTTGATTCTGGTGGCAGGCAAGCAATTTAACTTTGTGTGTATATGTATGTGTGGTCTATTCGTATCTTATCAAGTGTATAGTTTTTAATTGTTTTGGGCCTTGTATGTTTCATAATTAGAGTAGGCCAGAACAAATAGATAAACTTTAATT
The DNA here is from genome assembly GCA_039707465.1 of Rhabdophis nuchalis. Classification (NCBI taxonomy): domain Eukaryota; kingdom Metazoa; phylum Chordata; class Lepidosauria; order Squamata; family Natricidae; genus Rhabdophis; species Rhabdophis nuchalis. The sequence continues at coordinate 171,418,905 of CM077645.1, forward strand.
TAAGATTTCATATTTGAGGTTCACACACATATATAATGTCATATTATATGATTTGCACTTGTAGAAGCCATGAATTTATCAGTTCTTGCCTGACCTAATAAACATAGTCATCCCATTGTTTCTTACATCAAAAGAGACAGGATTCTTCTATATTGTGTCTATTCCTGCAGTCCTAATTTGTGCAGCTCGCTGCAAATGCTTGTTTGTGCATATGTCACTGTTAGTTAATCTTTAATTATAGCTGATGTATTCAAGAAAGTTCTACTATTAGATATTGCAATGGGAAGGGAAGATTGATCTTCTCCAAACTGTATGCCAATATTTAGTCTTCCAGTCGGAAATAATGTGATGTTTATCCATTGAATGCTTTTGAAGTTTCTTAATTAAACCACATCATACAATTCTAGTTTAGAATATTTTATTGATGTTATATACACAGAAGTGTATTGATATTGCACAGATAGTCCTCAACATTCTTTAGTGATCTTTCAAAGTTACAATGGCACTGGAAAAAAGTGACATAGCCTGTTGTTGCATTTATAACCAAGGTAGCATCCACATGGTCCACATGATCAAAATTTTACCCATAATGATAACACGACCAATGATATTGAAAACTGCTGAGAGGTCAAAAAGAAATCGGATGGACATACCATCCATTCTGCTTCAGCCAGAGGTCAGAAGTCCAATCAATGCAGTCTTGGTCCCACACCCATTTAGGGGATCAAGGTAATCTGCTTTTTCCAAAGTCCTCTGTTGCTGCTGTGCAAGCATGTTACACAACATTCTCCAAGAAGGGAAGGTTAGAGACTGGATAAAAATTGTGCAGAATAGTTGTGTCCAGCAAAGGCCTTTGGAGAAGGGGGTGAAGTACTTAAGAGTTGGTGGAACTATCACTTCTCTCAAAGGGGGAATATACCACTGCCAAAACCCAGTCACGTGTCACATTGCACGAGTCCTTAGCTAACCATGGATTTAAAACAGGGACTGCCAAATTAACAGTTACAAGAACGCTGACCATTTCTTCAAGGCCATTAGGATGAAACTCCTTCCAGATAATTAATATTTAGTATCTTTACACTGTTTAATTTTGGGAAGAAAGAAGATAAATAGCCCAAGAAGTTTATCTTGATCAAAGTTTATCATTTTGGTAGAATAATCTCAAGACTCTTTCTGCAGGAAATATTTATAGTTCATGTTATTTCAACAATCATAGTTCTGGGGGAATGTAAGCTCATAAGCCTGTATAACTCTTAAGTTCAATAAACTATTTTGCATGACTTGTTAAACTATTATATTGTTGGTCTTCTGTGGATGAGAGCTCAGATCCTGAAGATCATTATAATTAAAATCATTCTAAGTGGTTTATTTACCCTAATCATGGCTCTGCCTGTTAACTGAACATAACTATGCACACATATACACTGTCTGTCTAAATTCTTGCCCCCAGAAAAGCCAAATCCCTCTTGCATTTCACCACAGCACAGCAATGTTTTTGAATTCAACAATTCCCATATGATGTTGCCTTCATCTTGTTCCAGAACAAGCAGACTTAGGTTCTCCATTGCCTTGTATAGCATAGTGTAGCCTTTATTGTCAGTGTACATCATGTATACAACGAAATTGATTTTAGCCTCATTGGTGCAATCCATGACAACAAATACAAACAACATAAATAGTATAAAGAATAATCCCTATGAAAATAATTAGTAAAAAGAAAGAAAAAGAAAAACTTGTCATACATTTCCGTTTGTGCGCGGAGTGAAAAATCTGTTTATGTTTCTTCATCCTAGCATTGGAGAAGGTCAAGAGGAAGCTGTTAAGGCATCATATTCAGTGGAAATCTGTTTGGGAAGAGATGGAATAGGTCTCCTAACAATCTATTGTGCTGTTCCATCATAGTCAGAGTGTATTCCCGGGAAGAAAGAGTTCACAATGCCAGAAGTGTATGCCAAAATTATATATAATCCCAGCTGCCCAGCTAAAGTAAGCAGCTATCTATATTGGGCAGCAGTGTATAGAAAGTTGTGAGAGCAGATGATCATTTTAGTGACAGTGGCAAAATCATAATTCCATACTGTGTGAGAAAAGGCAGTGGAGAAATCAGTCCTGTATAGCATGGGTCTCCAACCTTTGTAACTTTAAGTCTGAAGGACTTCAGCTCCCAGACTTCTCCAGCCAGCTTTGCTGGCTGGAGAAGTCTGGGAGCTGAAGTCCTTCAGACTTAAAGTTGCAAAGGTTGGGGACCCTTGCTGTATAGTATTCCAAACCCCATATAGAGAGACAATATATTGATAATATATTGTCAGATAATCATCAGCTCAAGTTGGATGGCATTTGGCATGCTACGGAGGAAGAATTTAGGATTTTTTGTAGCCCTCAATACAATACAATACAATACAATAGCAGAGTTGGAAGGGACCTTGTAGGTCTTCTAGTCCAACCCCCTGCGTGGGCAGGAACCTTATACCATTTCAGACAAATGGCTATCTAACATCTTTTTAAAGACTTCCAGGGTTGGGGCATTCACAACTTCTGGAGGCAAGCTGTTCCAGAGGTTAATTGTTCTAACTGTCAGGAAATTTCTCCTTAGTTCTAAGTTGCTTCTCGCCTTGATTAGTTTCCACCCATTGCTTCTTGTCCTGCCCCCAGGTGCCTTGGAGAATAGTTTGACTCCCTCGACTTACAACAATTCATTCAGTGACCATTCATAGTTACCGTAGCAGTGAAAAAAGTGACTTATGTTCGTTTTTCACATTTAAGACTGATATAGCATCCCCTTGGTCACGTGTTCAAAATTTAGACGCTTGGCAATTGGTTCATGCTTATGACGGTTGCAGTGTCCCAGGGTCATTCTGACAAGCAAAGTCAATGGGGAAGCCAGATTCAGTTAACAACTGTATTACTAATTTAACAACTGCAGTGATTCACTTAAGAAATGTGGCAAGGTCATAAAACAAGGCAAACCCATTTAACAACTTTTTGCTAAGCAGCAGAAATTTTGGACTCAATTGTGGTCATAAATCAAGGACTACCTGTACTAATAGTGTTTAGTCATAACCAATGACTGAGCTCACATGCCACAGAAGACCAAAACATATAATAGTTTAACAAGTCCTTGGTGCATCTAGTTATGGATTTTTCCATATAGAACAAGAAAATCTGAGGCTGAAAAAACATGGAATGTAAGAAGCATGCACATGAGACAATTTAACACAGTGAAAGATGAAACAAGTATACATTGACTTTTAGGCCCCAGTAAATTGAAATGGACTATAATTTTTCACTTTTCAGTCCGAAGATTGTTTACTGCTCAAGGCATAAAAAAAACCCTCTGGTTACCTACCATATTACAGGAATAGATGCAGTAGCTATGGAAATATGGGAAGCGGTAGGAAACTCAATAAAAGTTCTAACTAAACTATGCCAGCAGATTTGGAAAAAGACATAGTGGCCAACAAATTGCAAGAGGTCAGTCTACCTACTAATGCCAAAGAAAAGAGACTTAACGGAATGGGCAAACTAAACTAGAATATCCTTAATTTCATGCTAGAAAAATATTGCTTAGGATCATCCAATATGGAAAGGGATATACCAGATGTTCAAGCTGGCATTACAAAAAGGCTGAGAAACAAGAGACTTATTACTGATACATGTGGGATATTTGAAAAAGCTAGATAATATAGAAACAAAAATAAAAGCATATGTTTCATTGATGGAAGGGCTTTCAATTGTATTCAAGAATGATGAGCTATATAATGTCCTTAGAAGCACAGGGATCCCAAAACATTTCCTTGTCCTCTTGTAAAAATTTCAATCGTCTGCATTATGCTGATGATACTGCTCTGCAAATGATTGTTTCCTGATTGCTTATTTGTACCGGTTGACTATCATTAAGTGTTGTACCTTACGATACTTGAAGAATGTATCTTGCCTTTTTATGTACACTGAGACCAAATGCACTAAAGACAAATTCTTTGAATGCCCAACCATACTTGGCCAATAAAGTATTCTATTCTATTCTATTCGCGCAATAATTTGTGTGTGTTACTATAGGTTTTTCAGAGGAAAGTATGGCACTATAGCAGGGATGGCTAACCTTTTTGTTGCTGAGTGCCAGAAATGTTAGGGCCCGCGTGTGCCGGCACCCATAATGCAAAGCATACCCTCACATGTGCATGTGTGGACAACTCCCCCTTCCCTACGTGCACCGCACTACTCGCCTCCAAGCTAAGCTTGGTATTTCCTTGGGGGGGGGCATGCGAGGCCGTTTTTGTCCCCCCCTGGCTCCAGGAAAGCCTCTGGAGCATGGGGAGGATAAAAAACAGGCCCAAAGGCCCATTTTTCACCCTCCCCAGGCTCCAGAGGCTTCCTAAAGCCTCTGGAGCCTGAAAACAGCCTCCCATGGTCCTCTGGAAGGCCGAAAATCAGTTGGCTAATGTGCGCATGTGTGCTGGAGCTGACAGTTCGCGTGCCAACAGATATGGCTCCCAGTGGCGTAGCGTGGGTTGTCAGCACCTGGGGCAAGGCAAGTAATTTGTGCCCCCTAACCCGTGGATTTTAGCACTCGGGGGAGGCAGCTCTTCTTGTGGTGGCGAGCCCACGCACCTCCCGCGAGGATCCGGCGGGCAGCCGCTGCCCAAAGGGCTCGGCCATCAGGGTCCGACACTCGTTGCCTCGCCTTGGGGAGAAGCGGGCGCCCTTTGCGTGGTGCGGGCCTGGGACACCCGACGCTCCTTTCTACGGAGGGCGACGGCCCGAAAGCCGGGGCAAGAGGGTCTTCCCGGGCCACCGCGGGGCCCAGGTCGCCGCTCCTCTGGCTGGCTCGGAACGGAGGAGTCTTCCAGGGTCTCCGCACGGCCGTTGCTTCGAAAGACCTGCGCCTTTAAGTCTCGCCTGGCCCCCTCGGGTGGCGCTGGCGGGTGCGAGGAGCCGGCGCTGGCCTCAGCCGGGGGATGGCCCGGGAGGGTTTGGCCCCTACTGGCCGCTGTTCGCTCCCCGACTCTCGCCGGCCCAGGAGCGCCCAGGCGCCGCCGCCGCCAACTCCAGAGACCCGCGGAGGAGAGCTTCCGAGTCGGGTCTCTGGAGCGCCCCCCCCCAGATGTTGCGCCCGGTGCGGCCGGCCCCCCCTGCACCCCCCACACTACGCCTCTGCGCGTGCCACCTGTGGCACCCATGCCATTGGTTCACCATCATGGCACTATAGCTTTAGAAGTTCTTCTAAGTTGGCTCAATGTTAACTTTTAAAATCTTATCCCAGCAGTGCCTGGGATAGGCTAGATGGGATAAGAACATCCTTTTCTGAGTATCATTTGGCAATAAATGAAAGCCATGGGCAAATTTCAGATGGTTTTTAAGATGTACATTTACACATCCACATCTGAACCGAGTGTGCTACTATGAAACAAAAGCAACTTTATTTAGACATACTGGGCAAAGTAAAAAAAAATTAAAAACTCTATTATTTGGTAATGTAGACATACAATAATAAACATGAGGACCAACATTTCAAAATAATGAGGGGGATATTTAGGCTTTTCCCAAAAATAGCTTACATACATACATACATACATACATACATACATACATACATACATACATACATACATACATACATACGATAGAAGCATTAAAAAATGAAAGCTCTTAAAGAATATTTAAAGTTTTTAGCACTATCGGTTTTGCAAAGTCAACAATACTTCCTGCTAATAAATGCTTGGAATTTCATAACCATAATGGGCAATACATTGCAATTGAATTTATCTCCTCCTTAAAAAACAATCAGTTTGGATATGAATATTGGCACAAAAGAACCAAGATTTATGAGGAATTGCTTTGGACATACAACTTGTGGTCTAGATTGATGGGAGAATGACGTAAAAATGAATCATGAAAAATAAATTTCATCAGTTGTGAAATTCCAAATCGCATTTAATCTAATCCAGAGACAAATGCAAATCCATGTAACTTTACAATGCTACTATATCTCTTTAAATACAGGAAGAAATTCCTTGTATTTTATATCATTACATTCAAACATTTCAATCAGATCCTGAACACATTTATCATACTCTGACAAACTCATGGCAGTTTTAATATGCACTTTATAAGTATTTAAATTTTTAAAAAATACACTTTTAGTCAGAAATATCACAGAACAGCTAACCAATATCAGTACTAAGAAAGTGTGTACTTTTCAACAGAAAAGAAAACTAGAGAGGGAACAAGGCTAGCCACCAATTCTTAAAACTACTGTTAAATTCAAGTCCCATCAAGATGCAAATAATTTGGAAAATGTGATTAAATGGTTATCATCTAAAACAATGCAGTTCTTTGCTCATCTTATAAGGTCAACATAAAGGTTCCCTTGCACATATATGCTAGTCATTCCCGACTTTAAGGAGCAGTTCTCATCTCCATTACAAAACTGAAGAGCAAGCAGTGTCCGAAGACGTCTCCGTGGTCATGTGGCTGGCATGACTAAATGCCGAAGGTACACGGAACACTGCTACCTTCCCACCAAGGTGGTTCCTATTTTTCTACTTGCATTTTTACATGTTTTCGAACTGCTAGGTTGGCAGAAGCTGGGACAAGTAACAAGAGCTCACTCGCTTGCATGGCATTAGGTATTCGAACCACCGAATTGCTGAACTGATCAACAATCTCAGCATCTTAGCCACTGAGCCACCTTCCTCGTCTTATAGAACCATCTTATTGGTATCTGTCTACTGATGGAATGTTCTTCAACTCCAGTTAATAATTCTATCAATGCAGGAGAAGAACAACTAATCTCCATTGATTGTCCCACCCACTCCGCAGTGTTCTCTAAAATTCCCCAAACTTTTGGAGCATATTTGTGAAAGACTATAGGCAACTACAGAAAACTACTTCTCGACATTTTCTGTTGATATAATCTCCAGAAATATATAATCAACAGTGGAGATCAACAAACATGGTTTTCTATTGCTAGCTGGGCTTTTTGGAACATATGCCTGCTATTTTTCATTCCAGCTGCAAACCCTCTCCATTGAGGTTGATCCAGCCACAGAATCCTAATTCATATTTGCCACAATTTCTGAATTGGGGTAATGAAATTTGAATTTTTGGTATCCTATTATATTTATGATTTATGATTCTCATAAATAAAATTTCCCAGAAATATTTAGTACCAGTAGAAGCTCTCCTCCCAGAGAAAATGCTATGATCACATGGGAATTTTCGTTGTGATTGCTCATATGCTTCCCATATAATCTTGTTTTATTAAACTCTGCTAAAAAGGGATGAACATGCTGGTAGATCCTTTACTTGGCTGAAAACTACATATATAGCCTTTGATTATCCAAAAATAACTTTCTCAAAAGAAGGTGGCATTACATTAAAAACTAATTTGATTTGATTTAAATTTACATTTATTAAACATAAACTAATTCAATTCATGTTACAGAGTATTCTTTATTTCTTCTTTAATCAGAAACGATAGAAAGGGCTCTGGGGAAGGATGCTTGTGCACTTTCAGATTAAACAAATTGTTTATGAATAGTGGATTCTTAAATGTTGTGGAGAGTTTTTCTTTAAAAATAAAAATAGTGGTTGCCCTGAAATAGTGGTTTTCATTTTAACACATCAGGAATATTCCTATAGCAGGGAGATCCTGTAAATTTTTATTTATCCAAGTTCCTCTTGTGTTTCCTTTTAAGTAGATATTCTCTTGATTTCTCTGACAATATGATCTTTATTTAAACCAAGTTACCCTACAAATTCTTAGATTATACTTTTTAAACATGAAAAATGTCCATAATTTTTTGATCCATAATATGCTGGCTAAACTAAATCTAGAAATGATCTGCTTGCAAACCAAAACCATATGTAAAAGAATTGGTGTCTTGATCCTATTTCTTCTTTTCAAATAAGCAAAGGGATCTAAAGAATTTTACTGTCAAGACCCCTGATATTGGAATGCACTTGTATATACTTTGGAATTTCTGCATAGACACACATAAATATGTATTTGGCCTGAAGAGAGATTTGTATAATTTCAATATGCTTAAGTTTAAAAAAATACATTAATTTTGAATGTTCTAACAATTTGCAGAATTATTGCCTTCTTTATCCTTCATCCATATATTTTATTAGTGCTCCAGTTTGGAACAACATATTGGCAGATGTCCCATGAAAGACTAATTCTTCCTATCCTTCTACACCAGGGGTTCCCAAACTTGGCAACTTGAAGACTTGTGGACTTCAACTCCCAGAATTCTCCAGCCAGCTGGAGAATTCTGGGAGTTGAAGTCTACAAGTCTTCAAGTTGCCAAGTTTGGGAACCCCTGTTCTACACCATCTATTATTATTAATGGGCTAGTACACTAAAAACCTTAAGTCAATAGTGTAATCTGTCTGGTTCCTATTTTTTCCTTATTTCCTCAGTGATCAGCAAGAGTTTAAGGAATGCATTTTAGCTTTCATAGAGGGTTCTTGGCTTCTTAATCTGAATGCGGAAAAATGCTCAGGCATAATAATGACAACTTTCCTTGTCTGAGATACTATAGTTCTAGTCTGAAAAGCCATCAGTTGCCCCTCTTGATATAGATGTGCTAGGATGCTAGAAGTCAGTTTTTTATTCAACTTGTCAAAATTATTTCTACAATTTGCCTTTTACCGTGTCAATAGGCTTAACATTCAATCCCATGACCTCAACACCAAAAAAAATTCAAAATCAACAAATAATAGTTTTCTCATATCGCGGGATCACTATCTCCTTAAACACTTGCTATCTCTTGCATACTTCCAAAATGATAATCCATGATGCAATGGGATACACCTGATGAAAATTAGTAGAATTCAAATACATTTTCCCCAACTCAGGCTCCACCCATTACTGTATTCTTAAATATTGTTTCCTTAACATGATAAAGGTATAGCTTTTTGTGTGTGTCTGTGTGTGGGCACACAGAGCATGTGTCACATTTGGGAACCGGTAAGGAAGGTAAGTGAATCGCACCTGGTTTCAGTCCATGCTTTCTGCGCGATGATATTACAACATAGAGCTTATGATTGATGTGCACAAAATATTCTACCTACAATGCATCTGTTTTTGTTGTCATTACTCTTCCTTAATATCCTTTTCCCAGAATACATCAGCCGCATGTGAAATAGCAGAAGGGAAGGATGTAGTGATAGAGGTTATTCAGGCTAGTAATTTATAGCATCCCCATCCAGGACTTTGTTAGATAAAACTGGTCCATATTAATGACATATCACTGCATATAACTGATGTTATAAATCTATGATGTAGATAGCTTCTGAGTCCCAGACAATGACTTTAGATTTATATCTAAAAAGCTGCCTCTCTATAGGTGTAAGTCCATTTCTGAGACAGTCACACTGTATTCCCATCAAAGGGGAGTCTTACCCCATTCTGATACTAAAACCTATCAGACCTTGAGATGTAGATTGCTCTGTTGAAAAGTTTCTAGATATTTTATGGTCGAGATCAGTGATGGCTTACCTTTTTCTAAAGGTATGCCAAAACTGTGCGCATGCACGCTATTGTGTGTGTGCCCAGTCCCACAATGGAATGAGACCCACCCACCTGCAAATGTGTGCGTGACCACCACCACCCCGCGCATGTACATGTGAAACACACATACCCAATGGGGTGGGAGTATTCACCCTCCCCAGGTTCCGGAGGCTTATCTGAAGCCCGGGGAGGGCAAAAACAGCCTCTCCCAGAAGGCAAAAATGAATCATTCCTGAACTTCCAGTTGGTCCATTGTGCCTGTTGTTGTTTTTTGCTGTTCCCAGGCAACAGAGGCTTTCTTGAAACCTGGGGAGGGCAAAAATGGCCTCCCCCCCAGCCCCCCGGAAGGCCAAAAATCAGCTGGCCAACATGCACATTCATGCTGGAGTTGAGGGGTTGGTGTGCTGGCAAATATGGCTCCGCGTGCTACAGGTTCGCCATCACAGGTCTAGATACCTGCATGAAGATGTATTTACTAAACAGTTTTAGGGAAAAATGATTTCTGAGGTTGAAATTTTAGCAATATTCATTCTTAGTCTTTAAGTGTAATATATCTGAATTAAATACATTACAGTTAGAACAAGGAGTCATTTTTTGTGGAGGGGATTGTATTCTTATTAATTTTGATAAAGCCTTTTTTAAAAACCTTTTTTCTTACTGGAAGAGGCCAGTGGAATCTAGTCAAAAGACAATGGAAATCAAACACTAACTCAGCCCTGCCAAATAATAATAAAATATGTAATTGCATTGACTGAATCTTGTTTTCGGTTTGGACTACTATTTCTCATCTGGTTTTATTAGAAATGCATTTTTAGGTTAAATGAAGCACTGAAAAGAGGTTTTGGAAAAGAGACTTCAGACTGCTAGGAGAACATTAAGGCACACCTCCAAATTAAAGATATCTGATTTATATAAAACAGTTTAGTGAGAAGGGAATTGGAAACTGAGAGTGGTAAGCGCTCATAGATCATTTCAGTGAATATTAATAAGAAATGGAAATATTCTTTGGTTTTAACGTAATTTTTATTTTAAGCTAGAGTTTTAAATGTAACATATTAATATTGTCTCAAAACATATGTACTGGCTTATATGAGAAAATATATTAGTTGCATATATGTGGAAATCCTTTGGACGTATGTGAGGGAATATTTCTTGTTTGTTTTTTAATATTTTGTTACGTTTATTTATTTTATTTATTTATTTTATTTTAATCAAATTTATATCCTGCCCTTCTCCACGAAGGACCCAGGGCGGCGCACAGGAATTTAAAAACATACAAAACAATAAAATACAGAATTTAAAAACATATTAAATTACAATCCTATGCTAAAATCCAAATTAAAATCCCCAGTTTAAAACTATCTAAAACAGCCCCGACGGAAGGTTAGGCTGAAAGAGATGTGTCTTTAGACACTGGCGGAAGAGGCGGAGGTCCGAGATGGTACGCAATTCAGGGGGTAGGTCGTTCCAAAGGGCAGGGCCCGCCACAGAGAAGGCCCTTCCCCTGGGTGTCGCCAACCGGCATTGCCTGGCCGACGGCACCCTGAGAAGGCCCTCTCTGTGGGAGCGGATCGGCCAAAGGGATGTTTGGGGCAGGAGACGGTCTCGCATATAACTAGGCCCCGAGTCATGGCAACATACTTATTATGCTCAGTTGTATCTAGAAGGATGCACTTTGGAACAAATGGGAATAGTTTTGATGTCTGTGCATGCGTGCATCATGTGCGTGTTTGTGTGCGCGCGCACATCTTCAAATCAGTGTTGACTCCTGGCAGTCTCTGAAGCTTTTCTTGGCAAGATTTCAGAAGTGATTTGCATTGCCTCTTTTCTCAGGCTGAAAGAGAGTGACTGGCAGAGATTACCCAGCTAGCTTTTTATCTAGGAATTCACAGTCCCGTTGTTTCTAGCCTCGTACTTTCACCCTTACACTAAAATGGCTGACCGCTTATTTTGTTTTTACATGCTGGAGACCGAAAAATTCCACATAATTACCTTAATGAAATTTAACTGACCAAAGTAAATAATATTTTGGCTTGTCCATCCTTTACATAACAGTGAAATGTGGTATATAGACTTTCCTCTTCAAAGAAAAAAGAAAGGTCTATAAGAGAAGGTCTTATTATAAAAACTTTAGGAATATCAACTTGAAATGACCGGTTCAAATATCTGTAATAAAAACACTAGAGACAAGTAATCAACCCTTTCCCCCTAAATAAAAATTCTGTTTCATTTTTTTACAATACGATATTCATGTCTTCTTATTACGTTCTAGATTTTCACAATTATTTTAAAAAGTCTATGAATTTTAACAATTCTTTGCATGCCCACCTTTTCAGAAGTAAATACCTATATTAGCATTCATGACTTTGGTTGATAAATACAGTGCTATAAGGATTAACCAAAACACAAAGTAATTGCAAAACAGTAATGGGAAGAAGGAATAACCTTGAAGAACATAGCAAAGAGCCACAACCAAGACAATGGAGAGATAAAAGAAATCTAAGTCTAGATTTGTGTGGTGTACTGCATCTGAGTACTGCAAGCATCTCAAGCAAGATCTCCCTAGCTCTCATGGAGATAAAGGGACGGAGTCTGAAGCATATTCAGACTTCCAAGGTTCTGTTACTAGAACCTTATAATAGAAGTAGCACAAGTAGTCCACATTTAACAACCACTTGTTTAGCAACTGTTCAAAGTTTTCTGAACAAGTGGTATTTAACAACCAACCCTCAAACTTCCACCCATCCCAGCACCTTGTTGGTCATATGACCATGATTGGCGCACATGGCAATCAGTTTGTAGTTATGACATTTGCAGTGCCCCATGATCACCATTTGAGAACTTCTCTGCCAGCTTCCCACAGATAAAGTTAATGGGGAAGCCAGTAGGGAAAGTTGCAAGTTGCTTGTTTAGGTCACCCATTCCCGGCAACAGGCATGTCAAATCTTGAACCACCCCACCCCACCCCACTCCAGCTTCCCTTGCTTTCTTCCTGCTTTACATCAGCCCAAGCATTGTGCTGCACTCTTTATATGTACATTGTCCTGCCCTGCAATTATCATTTACTTGCCTACCAACCTACTGGCAAGTTTCCTGGGATTTTCCCATTTGACTTTGGTTATTGGAAGATGACATGAAATTGCAAGGAAATCCTTGCTTAATGACCCACAGATCTTGCTTAATGATAGCAATGAGGACTGCCAGGATTGCTGTTATTAAGTGATGCAGTCACATGATGTTGCACTTTATGATGGCAATTCTGATCCCAATTATCATTGTCATCCAAGGACCACCTATATTAGCATGCATGACTTTGATTCCTATCCTGGCCTATCTTGAAGGACTGACACAAAGGACTGACACCATACATCAACAACGTGAGTTCAAATATTATCCTAACCTCTAGGGCAAGGGAAACAACCATGTCTTTGAGATCCTTGGTGTTCTCAGAGTTTGGTGGGGTTTTTTTTTGCAAACCTTTCATTACCAAATTAAGGCAAATGATCAGGAGCAAGAAAACATCTGCAAGAAAACCACAAAGCTCAGGGAGCACCAGTTAAATCCTAAGCTACAAATATTCACTTCTATTGGAACCATGTCTTTCTGAGAGGTGAGCAATGTCAGGGTAAACCTAACCTTGGGCTGGTACGGTGTTCCAGAGGCTAAGGGGATGTTACAGAAAAGGTACACGTCCATGATTGATAGGAAGCAAAGCATCTCCCTTTCACCTGATCTAATGAGACGGGGAGAAATAATGAAAGAAAGGTGGTCTCTGAAATACACTGGCTCCATGCCATATAGATCAAACTGGTTGGGCGGAATAACAGAGTTGGAGGGACCATGAAGAATTTCTAGTTCAACCCCCTGCTTAAGCAAGATAACCATATACCATTTCAAACAAATGGTCATCCAATCTCTTCCTAAAAACTTTCAGTGTTGGAGCACCCAAAATGTCTGGAGGCAATTTTAGTGTTCAGTTGCATCTAGAAGCAAACTGGCAATCAGTGCAGGTCATGAAGCATTGGCATTACTTAGGTATACGGAGGCACACTTTACATTTGTATGTAGATTGGCCCATCGCCAATCACACCACCACACCACCAGTTGAAGCTTCTGGCAGCTTTTCAATGGCAGCCCCACATAGAGCACATTGCAGAAGTCAAGTTGCAAGGTGACTAGAACATAAGTGACCATCTGAATCTCTCTCTCCACCCCCACCCCAAATATGTGCAGTTGGTGCACCAGATGAAACTGTTGCTACAGTTTCCTGGCTACAGCTGCCTTCTGCTCTTCAGCATTGAGTAGAAAATAAGTCAAGGATGTATGATGTCTGCTTGGTTATTGGATGTATTTGTATGTAAATGTATTAGGGATGTTTGTGGTGACTTTGGTGATGTGTTGATTGGGAAAACAGATGCAAGTGTACTTTTGCACGTAGATTATGCCATTTTTTAGCCTGGCAATGCGAATTATTTTACAACCTTTGTTAAACCAATTGCACAATGCAATAAGAAATATGAATTTAACAAAAACTAAGGTAGTTGTATTTATCAGGTAAAATAAATGAATAATTAAAAATTATACATCAGTGGTCATTGTTAGAACGAGTAGAAGATTTTGTATATTTTGATACAAAATTTACTAAAATGGTAAAAAAAAAAGTGGGTAGAATATAGTATGCAACAAGGAATAAATGTTTGTTGAAAGGCATGCAAAATCTTCTGTATATTTTGTGACAACAAAAATGCTGAAAATTATGCCCACTTTAAAATACTAATGATATATGTGAACTTCAGGATAATCATATTTGAGTACAATGCATTTTGCCTTTCTGTCACCTTGTTTTAGGAAGAACACTGAAAAAATTCAAAAGGATTATAGTAGGAGTAAAAAAAGGAATATAGGAGTAGTAAAAAAAGAGTGAAAATGGGTGAAATGCATGTTTAGGGGTGAACAAAGTTGACAGCTGGATGTGAGCCAGTGGTGGGTTTCTATTTGTTTACTACCGGTTTGCTCGTGTGCGCTCATGCGGGTGATACTTCTGCACATGCGCAGAAGTGTCTGGATGGGTGGGTAGAGCCTCCTGATCAGGCCCGAACCGGGAGCAACCCACTTCTAATATGAGCTACTGGTAGAATTCAAGAATCCAGGAAATAGTCCTATAGATTGTGTGGAAAGAAAGCAGCACATTTACTGTGATTGCTTTTAGGGATTGGAAAAAGGGGAGAAAATCAGCTCAAGGGGATGGAACTGCTAGCATGAAATGAAATGAAATGAAATGAAATTTATTATTTCTAGACCGCCCCCTCTCCCCATGGGGACTCGGGGCGGTGCACAGGTAGCATAAAAGCAATAAATAACAAACAACAATAAATATACCAACAAAATTTAAGAACCAATTAAATAAACCCTGTGCTAAAATCCCAATTAAACTAAAACCTATTCTATAAAATCCCAAGGCAAGGAGGCTATCCCAGGCCGGCCAAACGGAAAAAGTAAGTTTTTAATTTAAGACGGAAGGAGCGGAGGTCCGTAGTTGTCCTGATGTCGGGGGGAAGGTCGTTCCAGAGGGCCGGGCCCGCCACAGAGAGCGCCCTTCCCCTGGGTGTCGCCCGCTGACACAGTCTAGTGGACGGCACCCGGAGAAGCCCCTCTCTGTGGGAGCGAATCGGCCGTGAGGATGTATGAGGCAGGATCCGATCCTGCAGATAGCTAGGTCCCGAGCCATGGAGCGCTTTAAAGATGATGATTAACACCTTGAAGCGCACCCGGAAGACGACAGGCAGCCAGTGCAGCTCGCGCAAGAGCGGTGTTACATGGGTAGACCTTGCGGTCCCCATAATTGCTCGCGCGGCTGCATTCTGGACTAGCTGAAGCCTCCGGGTGCACCTCAGGGGCAGCCCCATGTAGAGAGAGTTACAATAGTCCAGTCGGGATGTCACGAGAGCATGAGTGACTGTGCGAAGGGCGTCCCGATCCAATAGGGGGCGCAATTGGCGAACCAGGCGAACCTGGTAAAACGCCCTCCTGGCCACGGCTGTCACTTGATCTTCCATGGACAGCCGGGCATCCAGGAGGACACCCAAATTGCGCGCCCCATCCACAGGGGCAAGATGTTCGCCCCCTATGGCCAGCGATGGAGTAAGCTGGTTGAATCGGGCGGCCGGAAACCACAGCCACTCGGTCTTGGTCGGGTTGAGCTTGAGTCCGTTACTTCCCATCCAGATCCGTACAGCTTCCAGGCACTGGCACATCACCGCTACGGCATCGTTGGGGTGGTTTGGGGTAGAAATGTACAGCTGGATGTCGTCAGCGTACAGATGGTATTCTACCCCAAAACCACGGATGATCTCACCCAGCGGCTTCATGTATGTGTTGAACAGGAGGGGCGAGAGGACCGACCCCTGAGGCACCCCACATGTGAGGGGTCTCGCGGTCGACCTCTGCCCCCCTGTCAACACAAATTGCGATCGGCCAGAGAGGTAGGAGGAGAACCACCGTAAAACGGTGCCTCCCACCCCCAACCCCCCCAGCCGATGCAATAGGATACCATGGTCGATGGTATCGAAAGCCGCCGAGAGGTCTAATAGGACCAGGATGGAGGAACAACCCCCATCTCTGGCCCTCCAGAGATCATCAACCAACGCGACCAATACCGTCTCGGTGCTATGCCCGGGCCGGAAGCCGGACTGGCGCGGATCTAGATAGTCTACTTCCTCCAGGTGACGGGGAAACTGTTGTGCCACCACACTCTCGACAACCTTCGCCAAAAAGGGAAGGTTGGAGACGGGACGGTAGTTGTTCAAAGTAGCTGGATCCAAGGAGGGCTTCTTAAGGAGGGGCCTCACCATCGCTTCTTTTAGGGGAGCAGGCAAGGCACCCTCACTCAAGGAAGCGTTGGCCACCTCCTGGAGCCAGCCTCGTGTCACCTCCCAGGATGCCAGTACAAGCCAGGAGGGACACGGGTCCAATAAACATGTGGTGGCTCGCAGTCGCCCACGTAACCTGTCCATATCCTCGGAAGTAACGGAGTCAAATTCCTCCCAAACAAGATCTCTCTTGTGGCATCCCACACTGGGCCATGAATGGGGGGTAACTCGTTCTGTATCTGAGCGATTTTCTCCTGCAGAAAAGTCACAAATTCCTCTGCTCTACCCTGTAGCGGGGCTTCCCGCACCCTCTGTTGAAGGAGGGAGCGGGTCACCCTAAACAGGGCGGCAGGGCGGTTTTCTGCGGATGCTATGAGAGTAGCGCAATGATGACGTTTGGCTACTCTCAGCGCCACAATGTAAGTCCGTAAATGGGCTCTTACCTGTGTCCGGTCAGATTCAGAACGAGAAGACCTCCATCTACTCTCTAGGCATCTCTTGCGGCGTTTCATCACCCCCAGCTCCTCAGTAAACCAAGGAGCCAGGGTGTTCCGCCGCCGCAAGAGAGGCCGCAAGGGCGCGACCCGATCCAAGGCTCCCGCGGTCGCACTATTCCATGCGGCCACGAGGTCCTCCATCGGGGCGCGGGTCAGGGGTACAGGAACTGGCCCAAGCGCCGTTTGGAACCCATCCGGGTCCATCAGGTGCCTGGGGCGGAACCAGATTGGTAACTCAGGTCCCGCCTCCCCGCGGAGGGGAGCAGCGGTCGGAAAGTCGAGCCGGAGAAGTGAGTGGTCTGTCCATGACAAGGGTGTAATGACTATGTCCCCTATACCCAGATCACTCGTCCATTGGCCTGAGACGAAGATGAGATCCGGTGTATGTCCACCCTCGTGAGTGGGGCCTTGAATTAGTTGGGTCAGGTCCATGGCCGTCATGGAAGCCATGAACTCCCGAGCTACCTCGGATGATTCGCCCAACGATGGCAGATTAAAGTCCCCCATGACTAAAAGTCTGGGGGTCTCCACTGCCACCGTAGCGATCACCTCGAGGAGCTCGGGCAGGGCTGCTGCTACATAGCGGGGAGCCAGGTATACAACCAGCAAGCCCAACTGCCTCCCTAGGCCCCACTTCACACAAAGGGACTCACAACCGGTAGTCTGTGGCACAATGGTCTCTCTCGGCTCAAGACCTTCCTTTACAATGACCGCTACCCCACCACCCCTACCCAGGGCCCGAGGCTGTTGAAAAGCGTGGTAACCTGGCGGGCACATTTCAACGAGGGGGAGTCCACCCTCGTGGCCCAACCAGGTCTCTGCAATTCCCACCAGGTCCGGCTCCCCCTCCGACACGAGGTCGTGAATGAGGGGGGCTTTGTTGGCAACGGACCTGGCGTTGCAGAACATCAGCCGCAGGCCCTGGCTCTGTACACCCTGGCCACCTAGCCTGCAGGGGTTGAGGCACTTGACCGTCTGTAGCCAACGGCCTCGTGTCCCCAACCGGGAGGATGACACTTGTCTCCCCTCGGACCTGCCTCTCCCCACGACCTTCTGGATGGAAATGCCCTCTGTCGGAACGACTTGAATCTCCCCCCTCCTAACGGAACCTTCCGCTTCCCTCCATCGCCCGCTGGCCTGGCCCTCTCTTCCCTCACCCGCCTCAACCTGACTACACCCTCCCTCCTCCCTGGTACCCCCTAAAATAGTCATTAATTTAAAAATTAAAAAACCCCTAAGCCTACGCTTTTTCCACAAAGCGTACACAAAGCGTACACAAAGCATAGAGAGCAAATCAGGTAGACTCCTCATGTCATCTTAAGATGCTGTGGGAATTAAAGTAGGATGCTCTAGAATGTGGCAAACGAAAGGTTTACTCCTTATTTGCAAAGAAAGAACTAGTGAGAAGGACAATTAAGAAAAAAATTGAGCAGGACATAGAGATTTGCTCAAAAATCAATAATATTGCTATAGTGCCAGATTTCATTGACAAAAGCTACTGAAAATGGAAATATGATAGGACACACACACACACACACACATACACACAGTGCTAATGTAGTTTAATAATCTTTCCATTGAAAGACAAATGCAGCCTATTTAGCAAAGAAAAGAACTCATTATAATATTAGTAAAATATTCACTATTTCTCCTATCTCCTGGCAAGGGTTTATCACTCTTTTAAAACTTAGGAACAGGAGATATAATACTTGTATGTATTATCTGCCTATGTAGACTTTCTTTTAATATATGTGGGAGGCAGGGGTGGGTTTCAAAATTTTTGAACAGGTTCTGTGGGTGTGGCCTGCTTTGTGGGAGTGGCTTGCTGGCCATGTGACCGGGTGGGAGTGGCTTGCCGGCCATGTGACCGGGTGGGAGTGGCCAATTTGGAAAATGTGAAACTCACTTAACAATGGTCTTGGTTAGCAACCAAACTTTTGGGCTTAATTGTGGTCATAAATTCTCTCTCTCTCTCTCTCTCTCTCTTTCTTTTTCTTTCTTTCCTTCTGTCTTTCTTTCTCTCTTTCTCTGTCTCTCTTTCTTTCTTTCTCTGTCTCTTTCTTTCCTTCCCTCTTTCTTTCTCTCTCTCTCTTTATTTCTTTCTCTTTCTTTCATTATCTTTCTCTCTTTCTTTCTTTCCCTCTTTCTCTCTCTTTTTTCTCTCTCATTTTTTCTTTCTTTCCCTTTTTCTCTCTCTCTTTATTTCTTTCTCTTTCTCTTTCTTTCTTTCCCTCTTTCTCTCTCCCTCTCTTTCTCTCTCTTTCTGTCTCTTTCTTTCTTTCCCTCTCTCTCTTTCTTTTTTCTCTCTTTCTTTCCTTTGTCTCTTTCTTTCTCTTTTTCTCTGTCTGTCTTTTTTTCTCTCTCTCCCACATTCTTTTTCTTTCTTTCTCTTTCTCTCTTTTTCTTTCTGTCTCTCTCTCCTTCGTCTGCCCATCGCTGTCACTCTGTGTGTGTGTGTGTCTGCCTGTCTCGCATTCAGGCACTTAATCACTCATTCTGTGTCTCTGTCTATCTTTCTCTCCCTCCCTCTTATCTCTGTGTCTCTCCCCTCCCTTCCTGTCTCTCTCTGTCATTCTCTCTGTGTCTGTCAGATTCTGATTCCCTTCCTCCCTCCCTCTCTCTCTCTCTCTCTCTCTCTCTCTCTCTCTCTCTCTCTGTGCCTCTCTCTGTCTGCCGGTCACTGTGTCCACAGAATACCGTGTGAAGCAGCGGCGACTCTGCATTGCCGGCGACGCCATCCGCGAGGTCCCCCTCGCATTCCCCGTCTTCCCTGATGGCGTCTAGAGTGATCAGGGGCCGTCCAGAAACTCGGCGCTTTTCCAAGGTGCGCTGAAAAGATAGGCACGTGCAGGTCCTGCAAAATTACAGCGCAGACTCGCACCGCTACGAGCTCTCCGAGGCTGTAATCGAGCGGGGCATGCGCGCGCCGATCTTTTCCGGAGCAGCAGTTAGCAGCGGCGGCGGCGGCAGCAGCAGGGGCTGTGGCGGGCAGGCAGGAAAGCAAGCAAGGCGGCTGCGCTGTCTTCTTTTTCCCTCAGCGAAGCGCCGCCGCGGCCGCCGCCACCTGCGATGTGCGAGGAGGAGGCGGCGGCGGCCGCGGCGGCGCTTCGCTGAGGGGAAAAGAAGACAGCGCAGCCGCCTTGCTTGCTTTCCTGCCTGCCCGCCCCAGCTGAGGGAGCAGCAGTTAGCAGCGGCGGCGGCGGCAGCAGGTGCGCGCGCTCCTGCCGGCGAAGGGAGGAGAGGAGAGGAAAGAGAAGGGAGCGCGGCGGCGGCTGTCACAGCGTCGTCTCTTAGCAGGGCAAAGGCTGCCAAGCTGAGGTGGCCGCACAAGAGAGAGCCGCTGCTGACCCCGTCGTGAGGATAAGGGAGCGGGCTAGAGATTCAGCCAGACGTCAGCCTCGGCTAGAGAAAAGAGCCAGCCTCTCGGAGCACGCCAGTGTGTGTGTGTGCGTGTCTGTGTCTCTGTGTGAAAGAGCTCGCCCCTCTGCTCCGCTTCTCATTGCCGCTTGGCGCTAAGCTCCCTGGCCAGCAGTGGGAAGCGGCACGGAGAGGCGATCTTCGCACGCGTCCCGGGCACCCCTCCGAGTTCCAAGGCCCCCCCCCGGCATCCAGCGATTTTAGCGTTGGCTGGGCGGCAGGGGGGCGGGGACGAATGCGGAGGACTTACGGTCCAAAGGGATCGCTCGGGATCGGGAAATTTGATGAAAGGGCTCGCGGGATCCCGTGCGAACCCTTAGGAACCCACCCCTGGTGGGAGGGAAAGGCAGTCGTACTTCCTGTGGGTTGTCAAAAAACTTTTATGTAAAAGAACCGTGGTGATGCAGTGGTTACAATGCAGTATTGCAGGCAATTTCTGCTGATTGACAGCTGCCAGCAGTTTGAGCTTCACTGGCTCAAGGTTGACTCAGCCTTCCCTCCTTACAAGGTGGGTAAAATGAGGACCCAGATTGTTGGGGGCAATATGCTGACTCTGTAAACCACTTAGAGAGGGATGGAAAAACACAGTGAAGAGGAATATAAGTCTAAGTGCTTTTGCTATTTCTTCTGCACATCAAACTTCTTCAAGTATGCTAACAATTAGCTCTGAAGCGGTTAAATTATGCAACTGAATATATTCATACGGATTGGATTGAGAGAACACTTTAGGAATGCTAAGAATGTATTGTGTGTATGGTGATGGTTTAACCTTTCTTCAAAGAAACAGAACAGAATGGTGGGGGTCCTGGAATGACAAAAGAGAGAAGCAGATGTCTGGAACATAAATTACATTATATCACTCCATGTTGTTATGAAAGAAAATTGCTACCTTACCTCCATTTTTAAAAATTCTATGAAGTTATTCTATGAAGTTTTACTCATTGTGCATAGTTTTACTTATTTACTTCAAAATAGCACATGAAAACGTAGATCTCTCTGTGGCTTTCTAGTTTGAATTGCTTTTTTTAAAGTTATGATTCTCAATACTACTAAACGTAAGGATAGTCCTACAGGATCAGGCAGGCAAAGCCCATCCTAATCCAGCATTTTTTTATTTCGCACACCAGATGATTCTGGAAGCTCACATCCGGAGATTAAAACATGCCTTTCTCCTGACCATCTTTTTGGAACAGCTGCTGCCCCACCCAGGGGTGACACTGAGCCTTCAAAGTCATAGCCATTGGTAGACCTGCCTTCCTTCTTCTCTACTGTCACTATTATTTTATGATAATGAACCATGTATTATGAAACAGTCCTTTCATTTATTTGTTTTAAATCTTCACCTCATTCGCTTTTTTGCTAAGTCTCAAACTGTGGTAGAGATAGTTTAAAATATGACATACATTTTATGTAGGTTCTAAGATTCTTGTTATCTGTCTTTTCCTTTGTTGTTGTTAGTTGCGAAGTCATGTCTGACCCATCGCGACCCCATGGACAACATTCCTTCAGGTCTTCCTGTCCTCTACCATCCTCTGGAATCCATTTAAGCTCACGCCTACTGCTCCGGTGACTCCATCCACCCACCTCATTCTCTGTCACCCCCTTCTTATTTTGCCCTCAATCTTTCCCAGCATTAGGCTTTACTTCCTATTAGCACACAGACTTTTTCTTTCCTTCTATAACACAATCTCCTGATTCTGTAGAGTCCTCAGCGTCTTTGTAATTGAATTGCCCTTTCTTCTCAACTTTGCCCTCCTGTGTTTTGCTGCATTCCTTGTTTGATTTTGTTGTGTGTACATTGCCTATCTTAATAAACTTAGATTCTGGACCCCTTCCAATTCTCAGCCCAGTAAAACTGAACAGCAGTCGCTTCTCACACTGAGACTGATCTGCAAATTCTTCAAGTTCCTTGAGCAGCCATTTTCTCTGCTTGGTTATGATTAGTTGATGAGCACCTGCAAGTTCAGTGTCAGAAATTAAATGCAGTGCAATTTCTGAGTACAATTTGACACAGTAATCCAAAATATTGTTTGCAGACAGACAGAGGTGTGGAAACATTTCTGTCTGCAGTTCTGGAGTTTTAAGCCCTGTTTGCTTTGGATGAGGCAGAATCAAGTATCAAATTCTGACATTGCACAAGAACTGAGTTCAAGACCTATGGCTGTTCGTTTGTTTTCTGGTAGAAATTATGCGATCTCAGCTGAATCAGTGGTACTGCTGCCAATATGAGTCAAAACCAAAAGCTATGGCTCCTATGTTGATTGTTCTCACACAGACATTCATGCGTTTGCAATACATTAATTGCTACCAGATTATTGATGGCCTTAAACTATGTCATGGCATTTCAGACAAATGCCATTATGGAGCTGTTCATTGATGTTTGCTATTGCCTTCAATATACTGTAGCATGCAAAGTAGAAAATTAGTCTTTCCTTTTTTTTTTTGTAATCTATTGTAATCTTTCCCTACATTCGTTAGGATTATTGAACGCAAGCAAAGAAAGCCTCAAGACTGGAAACTGGCAAGGATATTCAGGTGTCTTTTGGTGTGTAGCATTTGTATTTATTAGTTTGTCAAACATGTACAAGATAGCAGGTATAAATATAAACATGGCTATAAACAAAAGAAATGAATAAAAACAGAATGGGAACAGTAGGACAGGGACGTTAGGCACGCTGGTACGCTTATGCATCTCACCCTTTACGGACCTCATAGGAATGGGGTGAGGTACAAGGTGGACAGTTTAAGGCTGAAGCTGTGAGGGTTAGAGCAGGGGTCCCCAACCTTTTTGGCACCAGGGACTTTGATGTTAAAAAAATTCTGCAGACCGGTGGCCACGGCTCGGCCGGCGTAGAGGGGGAGCGGAGGGGAGGGGGTACAGGCGGCGCATGCACACGCAGGGGTGTGAGTCGGCTCACTCGCCCCTTTTGGGCCCCCAATGGTGTGAGCGGCCATGCCTGCGCTCTCCCACCCCCAGCGCGTGCTCTTCCCAGGGGGCTGCTCCCTCCTCCTCCTCTCCGGCCCTTTCTAAGAGTTGCGCTGCTCACTGCGGCCCGGTTCCTATCAAGCCACGGACCGGCACCAGTCTGCGGCCCGGGGGTTGGGGACCCCTGGGTTAGAGGATGTAACAATGGAGTCAGGTAGAGCATTCCAGGCATTGACCACTCTGTTGCTGAAGTCATGTTTTCTGCAATCGAATTTGGAGCAGTTTACCTTGAGTTTGTATCAATTGTTTGTCCGTGTATTATTAAAGCTGAAGCTGAAAAAGTCTGTTTTAGTCTGCTGGTTAGAGACTCTTAGGTATAGAACCAGTGGCTTGTTCTTTGTTCATTTTTCTTCACTTCCACGGGCTATGAAAGCCTTCTGGAATGAACTGTAAAATCATTTAAAATAATCCGGCAGGGGAAAGATCTTTCTTCTGTATTAATTCATTAACATGTCCAAGAGTAATTTCTTTTAGGTTTTAAAAGATACATGAGGCACCCACAGTATTCAGTCTTCTCTATCACATCCAAATTAATGAAGTGCCACCCATAATTAGCAATTATATGAATGGCTTTTAAAAACAAAGGAACAAGTGTAAAGATCAAACACAATGATCCTTTCCTCCGAATTCCTGCTATAGTCTTGATCTAGACTGAGATTTTATGCCTGATTTTTGCACTATAACAAAAGAAGTCAATAGAAATTTTTCTCCTGATGCAAATAAAAAGCACAGTGGGGCTGGATCAAGATTAGGTCCACAGTGGGGAGTAAGGATTAAAACCACTGTAAGTCACACATCAGATGCTGATGGAGTTGAAAGATATTGGAGTAATATATCAGCAGCACCTGGAAGTTACATCATCTCCATCTAGAACTAGTTTCTAAATTATATTGATTCATAATTCATTTGTTATAGGCTATGGAGGGAAGACCTTTGGCCATCCAGATGTTGTTGAGTGCAAAACCAACATCACTCACAATAGGTTGTATTTTTTGACACTGATGGGAGTTATAGTTCAGCAAACCTGGCAATAGGCTGCCAATTCTTGCTTTATTGGTTAAGAAGCCAGAGATCCTATTCTACCTGTGTAGATGGGACATACACACACCATAATATAAAAAATAGAATAAAACAAATACTAGTTCATTTTGTTGTGAAACCAGCATTTTGTGTTGATGAAAAACATTCTTTAAGACTAAAAAGACTATTTTAATTAAAGATTATTTTCTACTGAAATGGGGCATTTAATCATGACCATAACCCCTCTTTTGAATTATTATAAAAATGAATACTGCTTACACTTGCTTAATTTGACAAATAGTCCTCTGTTTACTTGAAAAATCTTGTGTGTGTGTGTGTGTGTGCATACATACATACATACATATATATATATATATATATATTCTATTATAATATAGAAGGCTATGGATAGCTGATGAGAGCTAAATAGCTTGAAATAGATCTATACTAGTTGCCCTTGGCTATTTATTTATCAGCACAAATGAAGATAGATAGATAGATAGATAGATAGATAGATAGATAGATAGATAGATAGATAGATAGATAGATAGATAGATGATAGATAGATAGATAGATAGATAGATAGATAGATAGATAGATAGATAGATAGATAGATAATTGTTTTCACAACTTCCTGTTAGGGCCCCATTAAGGGAGGAGACATACTGTTTCCCTCTCTGCCTTTCGACTCATCACCAGAGACCATCTAGACAGAGAACCATGAATTATGTTGTGTAAATTTTTTTTATTGATTTATTGATCAGCTCATAAAACTAACACATATATATATATGTGTTAGTTATATACAGGAGGATAAGTATATATAATTGTTCCACAACACCCTGTTAGGGCCCCAATTCCTGTCTCAGCTGAGCAGGAACAGAACCTGGCTGACTTAATGGCTAAGGCGCTCGCCTGGCATGGAATACAGCCCCGGTTCGAATCCCAGTAAGGATATGTCTAGCTGATGAGAGCTAAAAAGCTCGAAATAGATCTATACTAGTCTCCCTGACTTATTTATTGATCAGCTCAAAAACGTAACACACATATAAAAAAATTACACAACGGAACTCATGGCTTTCTGTCTACACGGTCTCTGGTGATGAGCCGAAAGGCAGAAAAGGAAACAGTATGTCTCCTCCCTTAATTGGGGCCCTAACAGGGTGTTGTGGAACAATTATATATATGTGTGTGTGTGTGTGTTACGTTTTTTCATATTGAAAAAGTTTTATTGGTTTTACAGTTTTTCATTAGGGTAGGGTAAGAGATACAAAGAAATTTTGAGAGCTTTCGCATCGAAGTCGTCAGCCCTTCCGGAGCTTCATAATAAATCATTAACAAAAAACATTTTTCATAATACTACAAAGTGAAAACAAGTACATATTTCTAAGTTCTCAATTCTATGCTGTCAGTCATTTGCAAAAATCCAGATACACATGTTATACAATATTACTCAAAAAATCAAGGCAAAGTTATTTTTTAGATCTAAGTCTCTTGGCAATTGTGTCTTCTATCCCTTCTTCCAGGCCCCCAGCGGGCAGGGCCGTGGCCCCCCCTGGATCTTCCCCCAGGACAGAGGAATGTTTTTTAAGAAAGGCTTCCGCCTCAACAACTGTTTTAATCCTCACTCTTCCTCCTTCCCAGAACACCAGCATCCCTTCGGGCATCACCCACTTGAACCAGATCCTGTGATCAAACAATTTTTTAGACAAGAAGGAAAATTTCCTTCTCACTTCTCTAATCTTTCTTGCGATCTGCTTCAAGATGGCAACCTCCTTTTGTTGGTAAATTAACGGTCCTCCTCTTTGCACCTTCAAGATTTCCTCTCTGGTTGACCTTCTAACAAATTTAACATGTATCTCTCTGGGTACTTCATTTATCCTGGCATATGCAGAGTTTATTCTGTAGGCTAGGTCAATGTCCCCTCTGATCTCATCCTTAGGTTTATGTAAATAATCTGCTATAATTGTGCTCATGAGTTCAGGGAGACATTCACCAGATTCCTCAGAAACGTTCTGAAATCTCAAAAAATATGTCATCCTTTCCATATCAATCCTAGACACATGCCCATTTATTTCTACAACCTCATTAGTAACATTTTTAATCTCTCCCTTAGCCCCAGCCAGCCCCCCTTCCAACTCTTCATTCTTCTGTGTGTTCTCCAGCACTTGTTTCCGTGTGTCCAGTAGCTCCTTTTTAAAGTTGATGTTTTCTTCTCTCTGGGCCTTGATTTCTTGCACCAAAGTTTGTATAACTGATTCAAGAGAAGCCATCCTTAGTTCTAAGCCTGCCAGTTCTGATTTTTGTGCCATAATTAGCTGTTAAAGTCAATGCCACTAAAATGGCGTTTTTTGGGTGGGGCCGTTGAGGCAAATCAGGAGCTGGAAGTTCAAATCAGGATTGTAAAAAGTTCAGGAACCAAAAGAGAAACAGTTTTCCAGATCAATAATTATAATAGCGAAGGCACTCCAGAAAAGAAATCACATAATCCAAAAAAATTATTCTTTAATAACAAGAGGAAGTCCAAATCACAAAGCGATGCTGGAAATTTTCCATAAGTAAAATAGTCATTCAGGGACAAAGAGAAGCCATCTTCCACCGCCCAGACTCAGAGCCAGAAGGAGAGAGTGGTAAAAAAAAATGTTTCAAGTCAGCCAGACCTAGATACTTTGTTTCAAGGCAAACCGCAGATCACTTTCCCTTGTTTCAAACAGTCCGGATTAAAGATATCCGCTTCCTCGCAACGAGGAGCCATTTTCAAGTGCCGCTTTAGTCCGAGGGGGGGTTTAACAAGCAGACACCCCCCTCCAAGTTCTTTCAGCCCAGGCTGACAGCAAAAAAAAATGTTTAAAATCACTCACTTTCCCCCTCGCAGCCAAAGCCCCGGGAAGCCTTCCGACTCAGATGGCCAGCTCTCTCCATGTTCACAAAACGATGCCGCCCACCGTTGGCGAATGGGAAACCCCCCGCAGCATATCCTCCTCCACCTAAGCCGAAGACAAGGGTCGCTTCCCAGCTGCCGCTGGGAGAGGGCGACCCAGGCAAGCCGGCTTTACGGGAGACCCCCAAAAACGGGGTGTCTCGCCCCCGTGGGGGGGCAGGAAAAGAAACAAAGCGGCGGACGAACCCTAGGCTCGCCCGTCGCCGCTGGAGCCGGAACCAGAAGTCCCTGTGTTACGTTTTTGAGCTGATCAATAAATAAGTCAGGGAGACTAGTATAGATCTATTTCGAGCTTTTTAGCTCTCATCAGCTAGGCATACCCTTACTGGGTATGTGACACAAGTATATATATATACATATAATATATACATACATATATACATATACATATACATATACATACTGTATATATAATTTCTAGATTATATATAATGCCTTTTCTAGTTCAATTGTTTCCTTCCCTGCTTGTTCAATACTAGAGGTTCTGAATGAATTTGAATATTGCAGTAAGCAAAATAATGTATTTGATAAAACAGGATCTGATCTGGGTCACTGACATTATCCTGGGACACCTATATTCATCATAATTGATAATGTCTAAGATATCCTATGGAAATTGGCAAAACTGTCTGCTACTCTATTTTTAGATGGAACAAATTCATACAGAGGAGATGTGTATTTTTGAGAGTGGATTTTCTCATTCATGTGTATCCATACAGAGTTTGTATTTGATGATGGATGCTGCAGTGACAGTGTAAATTTTCCAATATAATAGAGATCTGACTTTTTAAATATATAACGTATATATTACAATAACATGGCAATCTTGTCTGTTGGGAGAATGAATATTTTAATGGAATTATTGGTGAAATTGATAGGTATGTGAGAACACATGCTTTGGGCCCACCTGCTACTTCAGACCAAGAAAAATGTAAGGTAAAATTAATTCATGGCTTTTAAGAGTTTAGCCATCTGAACAGAAGGCCATATAAGAAACTGGCAAGCTTCCTGAATTTTATTTAAAGACTGCATGGCAGAGAAACTCTTTGCAATTTTAAGGCATAATTTCACACACCCTGATATTCAGGAGAGAGAGAGAGAAAGAGGAGGAGGGAGGGAGGGAGGGGGAGAGAGAGGGAGAGTTAAAAAACTGAGAAGTAATTAAATGTGACACTGTGGGGAAAACCCTTGAAAGAAAATTCTGGTCATTTTTTCTCCTTCATCTGGTGTTGTTTCAGGTCATAGAGGTCCTGTAAATAGCCCAGTCATGGCTAATTCCTCAGCAGGCTTAGCATATGGTTTGAATTTGCAAAATGATTCAGAAGCATGCTGTGAGATAGCTACTGATAACAAGCAGATGTGAAGTGTGCTATTAAAAAAAGAAAAAAGAGGTAGCAAAGTGCAGTAGTTGGGTCTGATTTGACTAGGCATGGTATAATTCCAGTTGCAACTGTTTTTGGCACTTGGGTAACCATTAGAATGAAGGGAGCATATTCAAGAAAAAAATATCTTCCTTTTCCTAAAAATATACAGGTTCAAAAAACTGATAAATCTAAGTTTGCTTTTATCCAATCTCATAAAATTTTGAAAGGGCATTTTATTTCATGTAAAACGTTGGTTCTTCACTATCTATTGAAGCATTTTAACTAAACTATCAAGAGGAATTGAATTCCATAATTCAGTATATTTTAAAAGGCAGAAATTCCTTTCCATTCTCATTTCAAACTTTGTAAACATTTGTTTGTAATTTCACTTAAAACAAGCTTCCTCAATTATTCATTTTTACATGCATAACTCACAAAATAATGTTGATTAATATCCTATAAACTGGAACTTCCCCACCCCTTTTATTTCTCACATTTTCTGACATGGAAACCACTAAATAAATATTCAGAAAATGCATGGACTGTCTAATTAAACATCCCTAAATTATTCTTAGATAATTATTTTGGGCTGCATCAATTATTTTATGTAGACATGGCATATTAAAAAAAACCTCTTAGCATAAATTTGCTGGTCAAGAATGTCTTAAGGAATAAGGGATTAGGGGCAAGTGGAGATCTCCAACTCGATAAATTCTATTTTTGCTTAATCATCACATTTCCTTTTTTAATGAGTTTTTTGTGTAAAAATATGTTCCATGTTGCACAATACATAGAAACACAGTCAATATCTCTATTTGAAACCCATTCATCTATCACAGGAGTGTCAAACATAGGAGCATCACACATTGGCCATGTCATTGCAAGTTTGACACCCCTGATCTATCTGTATACTTGATGTTAATATTTATGTTGTTACTTTTATTACCATTTGTGATTGGTAACCAATTTACAGAGACCTATTCATTCTTGCCAACCAGGTAGACAGGAAATGAGATGGTAAGTGGACTCTAGCCCATACCTGTAGGGATCTGTAGTGGACTCTTGGTAGACTCTTAGAGACCACCAGTGATGTGTCAACCTGTCAATCACACTCTAAGAGTCAGTGATATAAAGGCTAATGCTGTAATTCTTTAACAGCATGTTTTCAGGCCTACCAAGTATACCACATTAGGAAATCATTTCCAAAATACTTTTCTTATGGCTGTAAGTTGACACTAAAAATTGAGGTTTTGGTTTTGGTTTTACTATGAAGGACGTGTAAACAATTATAGTGAAATAAGAATTCATTTCAGTTCCCAGCTGAAGTCCATCAGACTTAAACACCCAGGGGAAGAGCCTTCTCTGTGGCGGGCCCAGCCCTTTGGAACGACCTACCCCCTGAACTTTGCACCATCTCCGACCTCCGCCTCTTCCGCAAGTGTCTAAAGACACATTTGTTCCATCTAGCCAGCCTAGCATAACCTCCATAACTGACTTTTACATAGTTTTAAATTTGGGGATTTTAATTTGGTTTTTAGCGCAGGATTTTATTGAATAAGTTTTTTAAATTTTATATGGTTTTTGTATGTATTTTTAATATTCCTGTGCGCCGCCCTGGGTCCGTTTGGAGAAGGGCGGGGTATAAATGTAATAAATAAATAAATAAATAATAAATTAAAGTTGCAAAGGTTGGAGACCCCTGTTTTAAACAGATAAATAAAATTTGAAAACTTATTTTAGTTTGTTGGAAGAAATGTCCTTCTTGGTTCCGCTCCAAGTGGGGAAAAAGACACTGGAGACATGGAGGCTGCTTGGAAAGATGGTTTAATGGTGAACAGGACCACATGGCTTGAGTCCTGAACAGAAAAGGTGATCACATGCTTCAATCTTGGGGAAGAAGAGAAGGACTGAGGAAGGGGCTTGCAGGGTTTTTATAAACTGTTTGGCCCCACCTATCTGTTTCCTGTTCCTGTGTCAGAAATGTATTCTGATTGGTTGTCAGGCTCCCATGAGGCCATGCAGGGGCAACTCTCGAGCCTGAGTCCAGATTTGGTTGAGTTCCCAGATGCCATGCGGCCAGTTGAGTGTTGGCTAGTCATACCTTAATCCCATCACCCTGGAAAGGCAGGGGAGAACTCTTTATTATGTAAAGGAACTAATGGTCCATTGACAAAGGGGGTTGGGGCAGGAAGCTGCAGGAATTAAAACATGTTTCTCCCTTTTTACATCCAGGGGAATGTAATATTCTGCCTTTTCAATATTTCCTAGGATATTACATTTTTTTTCTAGGAGTGGGCTGGGTGATAACCTCTTACAAGTTGTAATAGATGTAAAATGAAATTAAATTGAAAACCTCTTTAGATGGAACCTCACAGCATTTTTGTAGAGGGCTGTTTCGTTAAAATAGGAGAGAACATGGTAAGTAAAACAGGAGATAAATCAAGCATAAATAAACGTTCTCTGTTTCCATAGTATGTTTTCTCTTGTTTATATTATGTATGTCTCATTAAACTGCAAATGAACACAAAAATATACTTCATTAATGGAAAAAGTGAAATATAAAATTCTTAAAAGTATTGATTTCTTTTTTAAAAAATGCACCCACTAGGCTTCCGAGTGAGATGTTACAGCCAGTTAGATGTCTGCAGATGGTTCCACAAGCAGAGGCCACACAGCAATGGCATTGCCAGCTAGTCCACGGTTCTGGCAGACAGAAATTTCTCTGGAGGAATGAGAAACTGGAGAATGGCCTACTTGTGCTCTGGTTCCTTGCAAGGAAACTTCAAGAATTTAGTTTCTTGTGACTGGTTTGTGGATGATTGTGGTTCAAACAGCTTGAGGGCTGAAGGATTTACAATGTATCCTAAACTGCTATGCAGCCTTCACTGAAATTGAATTAGCACAGGGGTGTCAAACTCAAGGCCTGCGGGCCGGATCCAGTCTGCAGGGTGTTTAGATTTGGCCCACGGGACTGCCCTGGAAACAGCGAAGGACCAGCCCTCAGTGACTCTGCCAGCAAAAACAAAGCTTGGGAGGACCTCCCAAGCTCCCTTTTTGCTGGCAGAGTGCCACCATACGTGCTGTGACATGAGTGACATCGAGTTGGCCAAGCTCATCCTGCCCATGCCCCCCTGAGGTAAAAAAACAACCTTGATGCCTATATTTACACAGGGACAGATGACTATAAACTATACAAAACAAAGTACCATATTTTTCAGAGTATAAGACACACCTTTCCCCTCCCTAAAAGGGCCTGGTAATGTTGGTGTGTCTTATGCACCGAATACAGCCATTTTTGGCCTCCCGAAGCTCCTCTTCCGCATCCCATTGTTGCAAAAAATGGGCAAAACCAGGCCATTTTTCACAAAAACGGAGGCATTTCCCCCTCCAGCCCCCAGAAGCACTCTGCAGGTTTCAGCAGGGCTGGGGGAAGGGGGAAATGCCCCCATTTGTGCAAAAAACGGCCCGTTTTCTGTTCATTTTTTTTTAAACAGGCATTTTTGCCTTCCCCCAACCCTGCTGAAGACTGCAGAGTGCTCCTGGGGGCCGGGTAGGACAAAAACTTTTTTTTCTTATTTACCTCTTTGAAATCTTGGTGCGTCTAATACACCAATGCTTCTTACAGTCCCCAAAATATGGTAATTTTGAATTTGCAAGTAAATCAAATGATTGTCATACAAGTTGCAAAAAGAAAAGAAATGATATTAAATGTACAAGAGGGGTAATAGTTAAGATGACCAGATTTTCAAACTTCCAAAGCGGGACACCGTCGACGGGGCAGGGGGGCGTGCTCCGGCGCAGCACACACCTGCACAGAGGGCGTCGGGGTATGGGTGCGCTCCCACCTGCCCCCCTGGGGCCCTCTTTAAAGGCAGCAGCGGCGACCCGGCGGTGCTGAGAGCCGCTGGTTCAGGCGGAAAGGGGGAAGGCAGCCTGAGGTGGCGATGCCGGCGTGATGGGCCGAACTGAAAGCGGCTGCCTCGGGCCGCCTTCCCCCTTCCTGCCCAAGCCAGCAGCTCTCATCACCGCCGGGCCGGGCCGCCACCGTCACTGCCTTTAAAGAGGGCCCCGCGGGGTCGGGTGAGAGCACGCCCCTACCCCAACGCCCTCTGCGTAGGCATGTGCCACGCAGGAGCACACACCCCCTCTCCTTGGCCCTGAGGCCCTCTGCGCAGGCGCATGCCACACCAGAGCATGCGCACCCCCTCTCCTCGGCCCCGATGCCAGAGCCGGCGCTCTCAGCTATCCGCGCCCACCGCCTGCCCGCAAAAAGCGGGACATTTTGAAGAGGCGGCGGGGCGCGGGACATCTGCTGGTGAACCGGGACTGTCCCACCAGAAGTGGGACGACTGGTCACCTTAGTAATAGTAGATAATCTGAATATGTGAAAAAATATTTCATCAGTATTATACTACTTTATACAGATGTATAGAAGCTGCTTCATAAAAAAGTGGATGAATACTTGCATAAAAAGAATTTACTAAAGACTACAGACAGACAGATTTTGAATGAAACTATAATGATAAGAGAGCTGTGCGCAGCTATCCAAAAGACTAAAATTGAAAATTGAAAAGGTTTTCTAGTGTAGATGGATTGCAGGATCTTATTATAAATGTTTTGAAGATGAGTTTTAAAAACCTTTACAACAAATTATGGATATTGTTTTTCAGAATAGAGAGATTCCTGATAATATATAATTAATACTAAAGAAGGACAAGATTTTATTTTAACAAGAAACTATCAACCCATATCATTATTGAATAATGATTATAAACTGTTTACTGTGATTTGGGCTGGAAGGTTTAAAATAATTTTACAGAATTTACTCATGAAGATCAGTGTGGATTTTTGCCTAAACTACAACAGTAAGATAATATTAGAAATATTTGAATTCTTAGAACATAATGAAAAACAAGCTGCATTGATATTTTTATAAATTAAGGACCTTTGTCAAACATTGGGTGTTTATTTTAGAAGATCCACAAGAGGGAGTTGAAGCATTAATGGAAAGTTAAAGGACTTTGGTATATTAGCAGATTTTTAAGATTAATAATCAGAGGACAAAGTTTTTAACTAAAAATATGAAACTAATAGGAAGTTAAAACTAATAGAAAAACTAATTTTAAGATTAAGAAAAAATAAAATATGTTGGTATTACTATGATAAATATGAATTGTAGATTCTTTTCTAATTATTTCAAAATAATTAGAATAGAACAGGACAGAATAGAATGAATAACAGAGTCGGAAAGGACCTTGGAGGTGTTCTAATCTAACTTCCTGGTCAGATAGGAAACCCTATACCATTTCAGACATATGGTTATCCAATCTGTTCTTAAAAACTTCCATGGTTGGAGAATTCAAAATGTCTGGAGGCACTGCTTATATTAAGACATGGTGTGAAATTTTTAAAAAGATACATGTTAAGATGAGATAAATTAAAATTGTCACTGTTGGGGAGGTTTTCTGGGATAAAAATAAATGTTTTGTCAAGAATGGTGCTTTATTTCAGACCAGTGGTAGTCAACCTGGTTCCTACCACCCACTAGTGGGGGTTCCAGCTTTCATGGTGACCTGAAGGGTTTTTGTCCGATACCGAAGCACTTTCCTTTTTTAAGTTTAATTGACTTCCCTACTTTATAAATCACCATTACTGTGGAACCGGTGGGCGGTTAGAAAATTTTACAAAAGTGGGCGGTAGGTATAAAAAGGTTGACTACCCCTGGTTTCAGGCAATATTTGTTTTGGCAATACATTTACCATGGCAAAAAAAGTATATCTAAATGTATATGACTGGGAGTGCATTCTCTTATAGTCTCTTTCTTTGATAGATGTGTGTTCCTGTTGATTTTCTTTTAATTGTGAGCCACCCAGAGTCGCTGTGGAGTCAAACAGCCTCAAAACTGAAATGTTAAATTAAATGAGAGAAATAATTTTAGGTGACTATTTAGTGAACATTTCCCTCTAAATTTAGAATGTCAATTAATTAGAGGTAAAGTTAAAGTCACAAAGGTTGACTTTTTATGGATCAAGGTTGCCCTGTTATTTGGAAAAGTCCACACCAGTTCTAAGAGAACTGAAAAACATAAAATGCCAGGGTAAGCATCATGTGGATGAAGAAAAGGTGCATAATATATTGTGTTACGTGGCCATGCCTTTTTCACAATTGTGCAGCAGCCGTTTGTTTGAATCAAGAGAGTTAAACATATCTAGTATTCAACAGTACTTGGGCAAATAGCAACATATGTTTATATTTCTGTTTCTAAGCAAAATGTTCATATACTTATGGTATGAATAAGATTTTAGTTTAAAAAATCCAACAACTAAATACAATCAATCTAGTAAACCTAATTTAAATCTGTCAAAATATAATATTCGTCATGAAATATTTAAGTACTTTGAAGGCAACTCTTTTAAGTGCAGGATTATAAAATAGAACAAGTATTTGCTTGGTTTTTCAGAAATCTCTAATGCTCTTTAGGGGATAAATTCTAGATCCTTGGATTAAAGGAAATATACACAGCAATATATTAATATATTGATTGGTTTATTCAAGTTGGGAGTGCCAATATCTAGAATTCTTGATAAACCCTAAATATAATAAAAGCTAAGGTTAGTAATTAAACAGGCACCTAAAATAGCAAAACAAGAAATACTCCAAAAGGTTTTTGTGATATTTCTTTGTTAAATGTATATCCTAGTTTTGTTCAGGAATACAGGGCAGTGTCCATAGCAGTGGAGGTATTCAGCAGGTTCTGACCAGTTCTGGAGAACCGGTAGTGGAAATTTTGAATAGTTCAGAGAACCTACAAATATTACCTTTGACAGGCCCCACCCCCATCTATTCTCTGCCGCCCAAATCCCAGCTGATAGGGAGGAAATGGGGATTTTGCAGTAACCTTCCCCTGTCACGCCCACCAAGCCATCCACACCAAGCCATGTCCACAGAACCAGTAGTAAAAAAATCTGAATCCAACCACTGGTTCATAATGGTGGGATTCCTCTTGCCATTTGTCCCCACAACAATGCTGTATGGTAAGACCAGCTGAAAGAGAAAGCAACTGACCCAAAGTCACTAGTGAATTTCCATGATGGAGTTGGACTAGATCCTGGTTGCCCCAGTGTTTCCTGACTTCCTTAACCATTATGCAGTGTTAAGCTACATGGGGGCATAAAATTATAGCACATGTTAAAGGGACTGAAGGAATAATGAGGACTCTGGATGATACCAAAAAGAGGTCTATGACAATTTTTGAGGGAAAAGGTGCATCTTATACTCTGAAAAATATGGTAAGTTTCAAACATTACAGTTACAGCTGAACAATAATGTTTGGTAAAAGCAAGCACTGGGTTTTCTTCATAAAAATGTGTTTAGTTCCATCCCTGCATCTCTCATTACAAGAGTATTTGAAGTTTGTGTTTAAAAAGTAATCACAAAAATGATCAGAGGTGATATTCAGCAGGTTCTGACATGTTCTGGAGAACCGGTAGTAGAAATTTTGAGTAGTTTGGAGAACCGATAAATACCATCTCTGACTGGCCCCGCGCCCATCTATTCTCTGCCTCCCGAGTCCCAGCTGATCGGGAGGGAATGGGTATTTTGCAGTAACTTCCCCTGGAGTGGGGAGGGAATGGAGATTTTATAGTATCCTTCCCCTGCCATGCCCACCAAGCCACACCACGCCCACCAAGCCACGCCCACAGAACCGGTAGTACAAAATTTTGAAGCCCACCACTGATTGGGATGACAGCTGAAGTGCTGCAATCAAAGGTCTGCCAGTTGCTTTTGTGTGTTTATGGTATGTGTGATGTGCTTTAAAAATGGACAGAATTTTTATTGTATCATTGTGACATGCTTGGTCCTATTCTGTGAACTCCATTGATTCTATTAATGGAGTTAATTAAGTTTAACATAATTAACTCTATTAATTAAGTTTGCGTTTCAACATAATATTGGTATTTTGTAATAGAAAGGCTGATATAGCAAAGCTTACCTTTTAAACTTTTTCTTTCTCTTAAAAACCTACCTTTGTCTGTATGTATTGGGAAGTTGTATGACTTTGCTATTGTTGGGTATTTGAGTCTATTTTCCCTCCTCCTTCTTCTTTACTGTGGTCTTGCTTATAATTATTTGTTTTTAGCAGTTTACAAGACAGCAAGTAGAAGGAAAGGAGGAAAATAAGCTCCAGCAATTAAAGAGTCTTGGTTTATTTTTGTGGTGAGATATATTGCTGAAAAAAATAGTCAAAAAATGAACCAAAAGCACTCTTCAGTTCCTAATACTTCAAGTATACAGGGGGAAAGTTCTTGTTAGTTTGCATGTGTATATTTATTTTCCATTTTTGCAATTTATCGTCTCTTTCTTGTCAGTTAAAATATTGTATTTTGTTGTTAATCACAATATGACATTGTTCCATTTAATTACATGCCAATGGCTGTTGAAGTGTGTAATTAGGATTTTTAACAACTCATTCTGAATCCTTGAGCCTGCAGTGAGCAAAAACAAAACCATAAACCCAGTGATTGTGTTATAAAGATCATGACCAAGCTTGATAATGAGGATTCTTTACCTCTTTATGAAGAAGCTTGTTAGCTAGATTGGGGTTGAAAAACATATCCTGAAGAAAGCAATGGCAAGCTTCCATACAGTTGTCAAGAAAACTGCTTGGCTGTTTCCTTAATAGTCACAAGGAGCTGCATTCTGTTAAAAACAATCTTTACTTGTTTTGTGTACATTGCATGCAATCAAAAATATTTCCTTTGTTGAAACCCTTTGTTGAGAATAATGGAGGCCTTTGTGGATTCTTTATTATGTATGATGCTAAAGAAGGGATTAATGAAGACACGTAACTGATGATTTCACAATTCTGTGAGAGACTTTTCTCTTTTCTTTGAAGGAAAAAATGGAACTAATATTTTCACATATCCTATAGAAATAGCTAGATGGCTATGCTGTGTAGGACATTCAATCACTCACTCACTCACTCACTCACTCACTCACTCACTCATTCATTCATCCACTCTCGCCTGGACTACTGTAATGCTCTCTACATGGGGCTGCCCTTGAAGAGCATCCGGAGGCTGCAGCTGGTCCAAAATGCGGCTGCGCAGGTTGTCATGGGTGCTCCCATGTTACATGCCTTCTAGGCAGCTTGCACTGGTTGCCAGTTGTCTTCTGGGTGCAATTCAAGGTGCTAATTATGCTCTTTAAAGTGCTCCATGGCTTAGGCCCAGGGTACTTAATAATAATAATAATAATAATAATAATAATAATAATAATATTTAATTTTGTATACCGCGTCCTCTCCCCAAGGGGACTCGGAGCAGTGCACAGGGAAATTAAAACATATAAAATATATACAAACAATAAATACAATAGATAAAAGCAGATTAAATTGATCGTCCCTGCGCTAAAAAACCCCATTAAAACTAAATTCCCTAAACACCCCAGAGGTAGAGACTAACCAAGGCCGGCCAAGCAGAAAAAGTGTGTTTTCAGTTTTTGACGGAAGGAGCGGAGGTCCGTAGTTGTTCTAATGTTGGGGGGGAGGTCGTTCCAGAGGGCTGGGCCCGCCACAGAGAAGGCCCTTCCCCTGGGCGTCGCCCGCTGACAAAGTCTAGTGGACGGCACCCGGAGAAGTCCCTCTCTGTGGGAGCAGATCGGCCGTGAGGATGTATGGGGCAGGATCCGATCCCGGTGAACTTGCGAGATCACCTACTGGGGTAGCCTCCCACCGTCCAGTACGATCCCACAGAGTTG
This sequence comes from Rhabdophis nuchalis, assembly GCA_039707465.1. NCBI lineage: Eukaryota > Metazoa > Chordata > Lepidosauria > Squamata > Natricidae > Rhabdophis > Rhabdophis nuchalis. Next base: position 171,457,275 of record CM077645.1, read on the forward strand.
GCCTCCTCAGGGTGTCGTCGGCCAGGCAGTGTCGGCCTTCTCTGTGGGAGCGCCTTCCCTTTGGAATGAGCTGCCCCCGGAGCTTCGCATAATTCCTGACCTCTGTTCCTTCTGTCGCACCCTAAAAAGTTGGCTTTTTCAGGAATCCGGCCTGGCCTGAATAAATTATTAATTTTGATTGTCAATTTTAACTTAATTTTAAATTTTATTTATTTATTAGATTTCTAGACCTAATTTTTTTAATTTAAATTGTAAATTCTCGATTGGGTTACTGGATTTCTTATTTAATCTTTTTTTTACATTTTGTAACATGTGTTTTTATGTTGTACGCCACTCTGAGTCCTTTGGGAGAAGGGTGGCATTTAAGTCCAATAAAACGAAACCAAACCATTCACAGTTATTAACTGCAAATTCCAGAAAGGTTTTATAGTAGTTAACTGTTTGCTAAGGAGATCTTGGTAGTGTGTGGGTTTTTTCCCACTCACTTTAGCAGAATTAGAAAGTCTACTCTTCATGCTCTAGTCTAAACCCTAGACATTTTGTAAAAGATTTATCTCTGTCTTTCTCTCAGATTTTCAGATAACATATGACTTCATATTTCATGATGATGATCTCATTTGAAAGTTCCTCAGTCTACCACATCACAGCTCAGTACTATTGTGAATGCTTTCAAATGAAATCTTCTATATTTTCTATTTTTGAACAAAGCCTCATTTAATTTGGAAAATTACAATAGGTGCAGGAAGGAATGGATTAGTTTAAAAATTAGGGCTACAAGGTATTTAAAGGGTTTAAGAGTTTGTGAAAATAATGTCTTTAATAATACCTTAGATGTTCAGTAGAAGTATTATTCCAAGGTTGTTCCAAATGTAAATATTTGAATTTATTGCAGCCTAAAATTTAATTCTTAGCAGAAATTATCAAGCTTTTTAGGTAATGGACATCAATGCATTATTTTGCCTCATGAATTTATGCTGGTGTTTGATCATAATAAAAGTTTGAAATGATGTAATGGGTGCTAATTTAAAAAGTGGGGGGGAAATTAAACTACTGTAATCTCAGAGGATCTCATGCAATCCTAGGTAGAGGCACAAGTAGGGTCTCCTGCTTGGCCAGGGGTTTGGACTAGATGACCTGCAAGGTCCCTTCCAACACTGTTAATTTGGCCACTTTCTGGTCAACAATTACGAGACTTTCAGCCATTTTATTTTAGTGTTCACGGCTGACACCTAGTGGTGTCATCTGTGCTTAAATCTGTGTTTTTTGCCTTTCCAAAATTAGGAAAACACCCCATGCGTTTATTTTATAATAACTCTAAAAGTATTGTTATGTAGTATAGATACTAGAAGAAGGAGACTGTTTATAGAAACAAAGGGTCTCTGAACCACTTCTGACTAACCAATTAAAACAATTAAGCTTTTCAAATCTTTCTCTGGAAAAAATCAAACATTGATAGAGCAGTTATAAAGATGTAACCATAGGAGAAAATCTTTACTTACATTAATTTATTGATATTTATTATAATGGATTGATAATTCACATTTTATAGAAAATTTAAGCATTATTGAAACAGTTTCATATAGTTAAATTGTGATTAGCAGCTCTGTAACGCACACCTACAGCTTTCCAATTAAGATATTTTACTTTGGGGAAGAAATAAGAGATAATGGAGCAGTTTTAGCAATTCCAGATGCTAGGATTCTTGGATTTAACTGATGCTGCATGCATCACTGCCTACTAAAGATAATTTTATTTATTTCAGTTTCATAGTTTGTTTTTAAATCTGTGTGAGTGTTACCTTTTCCAACTTTGATAAAGGAAAGGGCAGACTGACTTCTTAGATTTGGGTCTTACCTGGAAAAGAGATTGGACTATTGTAGTGTGGTCTTGCATAATACAGTAGAACCTCTGGTCACAAGCATAATTAGTTTCATAACTTTGGTCACAACCCGATTTGGTTGTGACCCAAATCTAATTTTGGAAATTTGGCATTTACCCCCCAAAAAAATGGTGCAGAAGGAGAAATCAGCTGCCGGGCCGGGGGGGGGGGGGGAAGAATTATGAACTTTTTAGTCGGAATCCAATTTGGTCGTGGTCAGAAGCGTTCGTGACCAGAGGTTCTACTGTATCTGGAAGTTTCAACTGATGCAGTGGCAAAGGCAGTTATGTGTTCCATCAAAACTGCACATGTCACACACCAACAAAAGCTGCATTGGCTGCCAATTTGCTTCTGGGTGAATTCAAAGTACTGATTTTTACCTTTAAAGCCTTTCATGGCATGGGTCCAGGATCTGACGGATAGTATCTCCCTGATTACATCAACCCATCTTGAGAAACATTGTACCCAACCCCTCCCCAAAAAGGCAGATCAATTCCATCCCTATTAATGTTTGGGAAGTCCTCAAGACCTGGTTATGTCTCCAAATTTGGGAGTTGCAAGAAACTGGTGACATTTTGTGATGACTCCCCTAATATGAGTAACACATGGTTGCGATATATCTCTTCATTTGTATACTTTAAATGTTTAGTTATATTTAATTTTTAATGATTCCCCTTTTTTATAATGAATGTTTATTGTGTTTATATTGTTTTATTTAATTGTTGTATGCTATCTCAAATAACTTAATGGTAAGATAGATGATTATATGGGTCCCATTTCAAAAGTACTTTAGATAATTTTACTTCAATTTTTTCTTTTATGGAAAACAGGAACAGATTTTTCACCCAAGATAATAAAGGAATAGCTTGGTGGAAAACTCTGAGCAATTATTCAGCAAGTTAAAAAGACATAAGATTACATTCAAAGATGCAAATAAAAGCTCTTGGAATTACTGATAAGTCTTACTAAAAAAAAAAGAAGAAAGGCAAAAAAATTTTTTTTCATTCCTCACTGGTTAAATTATTTATCTGTAGTCTCCCTCCCCTCAAAAAAATCTGCAGATGGAGACCCCCTTTTGAGAACAAAGTCCCCAGTCACTGGAATGTAATCCAAGAAAAACAAATACTACAAAGGCTACTAACAGGAGGATGTCTTTCGAGCTTGTTTTTTTGTGACCATTTTGGCTCCTGGAGAAAGGGGGTCCCCCAAAACATGTGTATCAGCTGGATACACCCTTTGTACTAAAGTTCAGTCTGTTTAGCCAGATGTCTTCCCAACAGGGACAAAGAAAAAACAGATCTTGCATTATAATAAGCCAGGAAACTGAAAAGTGTGTCTAGTGAAAGAAGGCTCATTGTATCCCATCTGATATTTATTAAGGGTTGTTTAAGTCAGCAGGAAGAAATGTGCAGTATCCGGAAATGACCTGGACACTCTGGTATGTTCAACTGGTGACAAAGGATTAGAAGCAGCCCATCATTAAAGCTGGGTGCTCAGATTACATAAGGAAGGACCCAAACCAAACCAAACCAATGTGAACAGATAAAGGTCCAATTAAGCTTAAACTTAATTTTTGCATAATTTAGACGTCAAGAGTAGAAAATAGTCTTACGCACATTTGATCTACTAATGAATACTGGGAAATTTACTGTACATCTTTTTCCTCCTAACAAAAGCAGACAGGGACTAAAGCCCTCCCCATTTTGACTTACATTCCATTCATTTTATTTACATTTGCAGAGATGATTCAGGACTGACATATTTCATTTTAATAGGAGAAAACAAAAGTAATAACAAAAATCAGACAATATGTGACCATAAGAAGGACAAATAGATTGCAACAGGCCACAAAGTGCCCTTTTTACAGTTACAAGTGTCCTTCTTACAGTCGTCTCATATTTTTATTATTATTTTTGTTAGCTCCTAATTTGGCCAAATTAGCATATATTCAATTCTAAAGTCCAATACTAATGTTTTTAGTTGGTCAATTCCGTATTTTTTTTTATCTGTTAGGTAAGTAGTTAACCTATAGTTTGAATGTTTTAAATAGAACAGAAACTTTTCTGACAAGCATAATTCTAGGTAAAACCCATGCAGGTTTCTTATTTCTAATTGATTGAATCAAAACTCGTATTCATAAGATTAAAAAGTGTATGTGTGGCATTTATTCATTTGGGAACTGAATATTTTAAAAACAATGTAAAGGTATTTACATACCTTTTTAGGTGAAGAAATAACTTTTGGTATGCAAATTAATATGTGACTATCTATTATTCAGGAATCTTGGTATGAACTCACTCATGGTCCATACTTGAGGGAGAAGGGTAGTCTAGAAACATAAAATAAAAATACGTGTATGCAGTATATACATTGAACATTATGTCGGAATAACTATCTCTATCTATTGTAGATAGATAGATAGATTGATTGATTAACTGGCTGACCTGACATTGAATATAATGCATAACTGTCTCTTATCAAACCAATAAATTAACTGATTATGGGTTATTGGTAAACCACATTTAATTTTAGCCTTATGCAGACTTGCAAATAAATCTTTGTATTAACTAATTACAAAATAATTAAATATAAAGAGGAATCTAAATTCTTAATTTTATTTTGTAGGTATTCAAGAAGGAACACAATGCACCAAGTGTAAAAGTAACTGGGCACTGAAATTTTCTATCATACTTTTATATATATTATGTGCCTTGCTAGCAATAACAGTAGCCGTCTTGGGATACAAAGGTAAGTTCCGTATCTATAACAGTAGCTGTGTACTGAGTCCAAGAAAAATTGACCACAGAAAAGTAATTGTCTAATTAAATCAGTGTGATTTCAGAATATATCTCAGATAAAAGCAAATTGTAATCATTATTTTCCATGCTAGCCTATCAGTTAATTTGTCATCCTAAATAATTACTTAAATAGGGTAAGATTGCCAATTTCAGATTATTAAATTATAAAAATGTAAACAACTCTTAAAGTTTAGGAAAAACAAGGATAGTTGCTCTTTGCCATCGATCTATTTCATACATTAGTTTTTCATATTATTGTATTTAGAAAACAGGTATGTAACAGAAGCTCAGTATTTCAGTTAAATTTCACTGACTGTACTTCAAACATAGCTTATTCATTGATTTCAGTTTAAGGACTAGATGGATACACACACTCACCATGGATAATATTTAAATATCAATAGGAATGCGAGATCTTTATGTATCAGTACTCTGCATATATTACCTACCTGTTGAAATGTAGGAAAACAGCATGTTACCTTTCTTTATTAGAGATCCCAGTTTTAAAAATATATAGAAAAGCAAGGTTTGCATTCTGGCCAAAATGCCAATACAGGCAGGTACTCTCCATATTTCAGTTAGTCCTCAATTTAACAATTATTCAACTGCTTGAAATGACACTGAAAAAAGTGATTTATGACAGGTCCTGGTATGTATGACTGTTGCAGCATATCTGCAGTCACATGATCAAAATTTGGGTGCTTGGAACTGGCCTCTATTTGCAATGGTTGCAGAGGGGTGTGTGTGTGTGTGTGTGTGTGTGTTGTGTGTGATCACTATCTGCCAGCTTCCAACAAGCAAAATCAATGCAGAAATATCTGGGTTCATTTAACAAGCCCCTGATTCTCTGAACAACAGCAATGATTCTCTTAGCAACGATGGAAATAAAGGTCATGACAACCACCTTGCTTAGCAATTGAAACTCTAGTTTCTATTTGTGATCATAAGTCAAGGACTACCCGTATTAGCTAGGGATGCTGCATACAATTAAGGCTGATAATCCTTATCTATCTTAGTAAAAATCATTATGTAAAATACTGAATTGACTAAAGCCACAATGGATGGTTTAAAAAGGAAAATAAATATATTGCATAATGTGAATCTAAGAGAAAGGGAAATGATGTAGTGGATCTGACTGAAGGAGGTTTGAGTTTATAAAGCTCATTATAATTATGTAGAAAGGCTGAGTGCCAAAGAATTGAGGCCTTTGAATTACAGTACTGGAGAAGACTCTTGCAAGTCCCTTGCACTGCAAGGTGATCAAACTGGTCAGTCTTAGAGGAGATCAGCCCTGACTGCTCTTTAGAAGGCCAGATGCTTAAGGTGAAACTCAAATACTTTGGCCACCAAATGAGAAGGAAGGACTCACTGGAGAAGAGCCTAAGGCTGGGAAAGATTGAGGGCAAAAGAAGGGGACCACAGAGAATGAGGTGGCTGGATGGAGTCACCGAAGCAGTAGACAAGAGCTTAAATGGACTCCAGAGGATGGTAGAGAACAGGAAGGCTTGGAGGAACATTGTCCATGGGGTCACGATGGGTTGGACATGACTTCGCAACTAACAACAACATAATTACATGAATAAATGAAAGAACTAAAATAAATGTCATAAACTATGAAATGCCATTATGAAAATGATTATGGGAAATATATTGATCATTGTTACATGGTAATGCCCCAGAAAATGATAATAAATAATGATTTTTAAGAAAAGAGATTACTTCTGGAAAAAGTATAAGTATAAGTATATAATGGAAAAAAATATTCCGCTAGTTAACGTGAATTGGGACAAGTGAGTACAGAATGTGTGATAAATACAGATACACTCTAATATGAAAGAGAAGGGTATGAAAGAAGGGTGTTTAATAACACAATGAAAGAGTTAGTATATGTAGAAACAATGAATGGATCAAAGACAAAAAAATATGAAGTTAATGAAGTTTTGAGAAAGTGGGAGGCAAGAAGTTTAAAGAACAAAAAAGTGTAGGAAACAGAGAAAGGTATGGAGAATGTGTTGGTGTTAAGTTATTTTTCCCAATGTTTCCTTTTGTTTTTCTTATTTTTTGCCTTTAGTTTTCTTTGGCTTATTATTCCTTACCCCTTTTCTTCATTTTGCAATAATTAACATCACAAGATCTTCATTTTCTACTCATTTTGTTCCCATACCATGACCAGCTCCAGGGTCATGTTGCCTTGCCAGAAAGTAATTCTTCTTAATCCTTCTTAGTTGAATGTTTTATCCATAAAATGGATAAGACATTCAACACAGTAGCTCAATAATTATGTAAATTATTCTTGTGCAAAATTATTTTAATTATTGTAGTTTATCTGAAACCTTTATGAGCTATGGTTAGTGGCGCAATGGACTTTATTTAATATTAAATGCCATTAGAATGTGGCATAAAATACATGCTATAGTGTGAAAAGATACTTTAACTTTCAAAAGCACTATTTCAGTATGATATTGTGTGCTCTCTGAAATTTCTTAGCCTATTTTGTAAAAAACAATATTGCTCTTTCTCCAGTAGTTACTTTCTGTTTAATATTTGGCTTCTACCCTGGATTGACTTTTGATTGTAAATTGGTTATTGGGTTTATATGGGTAATGTTTGACTTATGATCGTAACTGAGCCCAGCAATTTTGGTCATAATTTGTGATGGTCATAAAACACATGACTGACCTAAAATGGTTATTTTTTTTGGGCAAGGTCATTAAAACAAACATGGCAGTCACAAAATGAATGTGGCAGTCATAAATCAAACATGATCATAAAGTGAGTGCCATGATCGATAAGCAAATATATTGTTTGCTATGGGAAGTTTTTTGGTCACAAATTGCAGGTAAATGCCAGTTTCCATCAAAAACATTGATAATGGCAATCACATTACTGGGGTATGCTGCAAACATCATAATTGAAGCCTACTTTCTGAGCACCCAAAATGTGGTCACAAGACTATGAGAAATGGTACTGGCCACCAGAATTTCTTAACCAGGTCGTAAGTACATTTTGGGTGGGTGGGTGTAGAGTCTAACATAACTTAGAACAGTCATTAAAAGACCAATAGTAAATCAAAAACTAGAATATTTGCCAAATTTTATTAAATAAAAACAAAAAACACTATATTCAACAAGGTTTTAAGTGTGCTTAACAGATAGCTTTAGAGTCATCTCATTGTGACTTTTTTTTTCTATCACTTCTTTATCCAACTGCAGTTGTCTATGGTTTTTTTAATTCAACCACTTTGTATTTGCCAAAGTCAAATGTAAAATTCAATATTTCTAACAATTGCAACCAGGTACCCTGTGAACACCTGTGGCCTCCTGTTCCTCTGTGAACCAGAGGGAAGCCTCCAAGCCTCATTGTCCCCATTGTGGATGGCGTGGGGCAGCTGCATGCTTTGAACTGACCTGAAAAGCCAAGCAGACCTGATAATTCTCATACTTTGCAACTATTTAAAAGAAAAAAAAGCCCTACCACAGTTTCCTAGTGAATGTGACATTAAAACAGTTAAGATTAGCTATAGAGTCTCAAAAAGTACAGAATCCACTGGGCAAAACATTTTTCAACAGGCTTTTCATGTGCAACATTTAGTTTTATTATAATACCAGCACTTGTCATTAGATTTCCCTCCATCAGAATAACTGCAAATTTCAATTTATGTATTTATTAATATTATTATATCATTGTTTTATTATATTATTCTTTTATTTGGATTCTACAGTTCTGTCTGGAAGGTATCAAGGAATTTAGCTTTTTTTGTTTTGATTTAATGAATAACTGAAAAACAATAAAGTCACAGTACAGGTACAGTACAGGTACAGGTAGTCCTCAACTTCATTTAGTGACTGTTCAAAGTTAGCACAGCACTGAAAAAAGTGATTTATGACCATTTTTCACACTTACGACCATTGCAGCATCCCCTTGGTCATGTGATCAAAATTCAGGTTGGCAACTGACTGCAATTTCTGATGGTTGCGGTGTCCTGGGGTTATGTGATCCCTTTTGCGACCTTCTGACAAGCAAAGTCAGTGGGAAAGCCAGATTCACTTAACAACCATGTTTCTGACTTAACAACTGCAGTGATTTGCTTAACGACTGTGACAAGAAATGTCATAAAGTAGGGCAAAATTCACTTAATAACTGTCTCACTTAACAATAGAAATGTTGGGCTCATTTGTGGTCATAAGTCAAGGACTATCTGCATTGCCTTCAACCAGAATAGGCTTTTCCTATACACTAAGTATTCAAGGTTTCTCTATCAGTTCCATTTTTAAGAGATTCAGTGAAAGTACATAAGAGACAGGTGCCCCTCTCTATAAGGTGGTATGAGTAAATCTATATTGTCCCCCTAGATCAAATTTTCTGGATTTCCTCTTTGTGTATCTCACTAAAATTATGAATAAGCATGTATTTATACAGACTTTAATGTGTATCCCTTGTTTTATTGTTAGTTTTAATCTAGCATAATTGCCTTTTGCTATGGCTTGATTTAAATCTAGTTCTCTTTTTTGTTTTTTTTAAAACATTTTTATGGACCATGTCATATAGTGTTATTTTGTTGCCTGATATTTTGCTAGCATCATTTAAAAAACAGCACATAATAAATGTATATTGCTATTGCTAATATTGTTATTAGCATTAACAATCTCATTATAGTTATTTTTATGTACTGGTGCCAGTGGGAAGATTACTCTGGTTTCTTTAGGCATACATTAACATATAATTGGGAATGGGGAGCCTGAATTTTCATTCCATAGATTGTTGGATTGCATCTTTCAATCTTTTATCAATCTTGATCACTGCTAAGAATTTTTTTTTGTTCTAGTTGTAGAAAAAATGGACAATGTCTCTGGGGACATGGAAGATTCACGCCAACGATGCAGTGAGAAGCTTTCAGAAGTGAAGAGCGATTTAAAGAAACTGGGTAATTGATATGAATGAACTGGTTAAGTAAATGGTGAAATTATTATGCCTTTGTCATAGAAGTCATCAACATACTAAAATTGAAACCAGAAATTTTTTTTTACAGTAGCTGGTAATAGATTATTTAAAAGATTAGTTTAATCTTTTAAATGGTTCAACTTAAAAATTCTTAATTCTACACTTTATTACAGTGCCATACTGAATAAATGCACATTCAAATTATGCATTTACTCACTATAAAACCAACTAAAGTATATGTTAAGTCTATTAAAGCTAAGATGAATCTCTTGGGTAATTGGGATATTGGCAAACATAGTTTTCACCCTTCTGGAAACATACAATAGGACAGATTTCTTCTTGTCTAAGATCATGGAAAGCTTCTGAGAGTGAAAACAGATGATACTGATCTAGGTTTACTGATGGTCTCTCAATAAATGGGGATTCATATGCACTTTGTATGCCTTTAATCTTCTATGTTTCACCAGCCTTGTAAATAGAAATTAGCTTGTATTAATTCAGAATTGCCCAATGCAAGCTGATGTTCATTAGCAATTCCCCAGATAAGTTTGTTAATGTATTGACTTATTCTCCTGTTTGTATGATGAAGTAAACTCTGTTAAACTGTTTTTCTGATAAGTAACAAATGTGAATGTTTGTCACTTTCCTGCTTCTTTCAGATTATCAAGCTGAAGAGAAAGCCATGACCACAAACACAGAGCTTTCAAGTTTCAAAGATGATATTGTAGCCCTCCGCCAGCAACTTCATGAGATTTCAGAGAAAACCACAAAGAACAAAGATACACTGGAAAAGTTACAAGAATCTGGTAGCATGTTAAATGACAGGCAAAGTCAAATGAATGGTGTTTTGGACAGCAACTCTTTCATGATAAAAAATATCAACAAAACTCTTCAAGCTTACAATGGCTACATCAGTGATCTCCAACAAGACACAAATAACATTCAAACAAACTTGCAAAGCCAAATGCACTCACATAATGTTGTCATGCTGAACCTAAATAATCTTAACCAGACACAGGTTCAGCAAAGAAATCTAATAAGTGCTTTGCAGAGATCGGTGGATGACACAAGTCAGGCTATCCAAAGAATCAAAAATGACTTTCAAAACCTTCAGCAGGTTGCCCTCCAAGCACGGAAAGATACTGATTGGCTTAAAGAGAAGGTGCAGATTTTACAAGTATTAGCAGCTAACAATTCAGTTATGACCAAAGCTAACAATGATACACTTGAGGATGTGAGCAGTCAATTAAACTCATTCAGTGGACAGATGGAGAATATCACTACTATTGCTCAAGCCAATGAACAAAGTTTGAAGGATCTCCAAGAACACTATAAGGAATATGAAAACAGAACATCTGCCAAATTCAACCAGCAAGAAGACCAGTTTCATAGCTTTGAGACAGATATTGTCAACATTATTAGTAATATTAGCTACACTGCCCATCACTTACGGACACTAACCAACAATCTCAATGATGCCAGGACAACGTGCACAGATACTCTTAGTAAGCATATGGATGAGCTGACTTCTATGAACAACACATTAACTAATGTTCGTTTTGATACTACTACTTTAAGGATGCAGCAGGATGTGATGCGGACACGGTTAGATATTGAAGTAGCCAATTTATCAGTAATAATGGAAGAAATGAAGCTGGTGGATTCTAAACATGGCCAGCTGATTAAAAATTTCACAATACTACAAGGTAAGAAATGTATTGGATGACTTTTCCAAAATAGATATTGGTATTGATTTTCAAATTGCCTAGGATACCTGAGATTACCAGCTCCATGGGTATTTCAGCAGCATTGTAGGAAAATAAATATGGTGACTACATCACTCCACTTCCTAGCTTTCTATAAAGTTGGTAGGGAATAGAAGGGTAAGAAGAAATAGTAGGTCAGCTTTTCAGGATCATTAGAGTTATTCTTTTCTCATATCATATTACTAGCTGAATACCTGTGTTCCACTATGAAACTATGTGATCGGGTTTGATAAATCGACACTTACAGCTTGAAAAATAATGAGTAGTTACAATCATCCTCTCCTCTCCCATTCTCTCCCTCAGGCTGGTCCAACAGAATCCTCCCCTGTCCTATCCCATCCCATCCCCTTCTCTCCCTCAGCCTTGCCCCAGAGAAGCCTCCCCTATCCTATCCCCCTTCTCCCTCATGCTTGCCCCACAGAATCTTCCCCTATTCTATCCCCTTCTCTCCCTCAGGCTTGTCCCACAGAAACCTCTCCTATTTTATTACCTTCTCTCCCTCAAGCTCCTCTCCAAAGTCCCAGTCAGCAGGCTGGATGAATCACATGCTGGCCACGCTTTCAGGTTAGGAAGTTTTCAGGTTAGGAAGGGGAGTGGAATGTCTAACATTCCACTCCCCTTCCTAACCTGAAAAGGCATCAGAGCATGTTAATAATATAAGAAATACTAACCTGAAAAGGCATCAGAGCATGTTAATAATATAAGAAATACTAATGATCTGATGGTCATTTCGAAAAATCGTTTCTAAGGGAACACCTAGAAGCCAAGAGGAACATACATGCCACATTTCAAGTTTGTAGGCTTTACGGTTCTGGAGATTTCATGATGCAGCATGAGTGGTTTTCACTTTTATATATATAGACTAGCCGTTCCCAGCCACACCTTGCTGTGGCCCAGTCTGGTGAAATGGCCAACCAATCTGTGTGTAGATCTATACTTGCACACACAAACACTTACACACAATCACCGTATAACCCCCCACCTACCTACCTACCGCATTTCTCCCACTATCTATCCCTCTACCTACCTACCTACCTACCTACTGTATTTCTCCCTCTCCCTCTCTATCCCTCTACCTATCTACCTACCTACTGCATTTCTCCCTCCCTCTCTCTATCCCTATAGCTGCCTACCTACCTACCTACCTACTGTATCTTATGGACAGAGTATTTTATGTCATAAAGGATGACATAACACCTGTGGCCCACTGTTCTCTCTGTATGCTTTTTTACAATTTTTCACATTTCCGTTGTGTGTACCGGGCACAGGTATGACATCTACACAATCTATATATATATATCATTGGTGCCGTATTTGAAAGGAATGTTGTGTGAAAATTTGGAAGTGATCAGTGCAGTACTTTCAGAGATTAGCGGTTTGAACAAACGCATGTTACATTTTTATTTATATAGATATAAAGAAACACATGTAGTTTAGCTATGGATTTTGATACCATAAGTGTTAGTGATGGTTCCAAAGTTAAAAAGATCTAGTAATAATGGAAGAACAGTTGAACAAGGGTTGATGTGCGGACACTTTTCAAAGCCGCACAGAAAAATTACACAAATGTCAACATTTCATTTAAGCAATACAAATTACAATGGTCAAAACCAATGGTTCTCACGTTATTCCTATATCGAAGAACCTGGGTTCTGAAAACTGCGAACCACAAAATCTTATTTTTTGAAAGCAATAATATGTTGACAAACAATCTGCTACTATATGTATCTGTTTTGCTATTCTTATGAACTTAAACATGGCAATAATACTGTTGAACTTCCTGTTATAATAGGTAGGATAAGGAGTAATCTCATTGGGATTGAAGCAGAGTTTGCCAAACTGGAAAGTTTTTTTTAAGCCAAAATAAATAAATAAATAAAAGTAAAAATAATTAAATAATGAGAAGAAACAAACTAGCATAAATGTTATTTTGTCCTCAAAGAAGCTGCTGTAATTCTGGGTTCTAAGAAACACTGTGAAAATGCTGGATTCCTCATTATGTCTATAGAGATTCTCAGTTGTGCTGGTCATGGTTTTCCCAAAGGTGCATTTTCAAGAGGCGACTGGACTTTCTGGTTTTTCTTTGAAGACATTTCGCTCCTCATCCAAGAAGCTTCTTCAACTCTGACTGGATGGCAGGGAATGGAAGGATTTATATTCTTTGCAGACAGCTGGTCATTTGCATTCATTTTTTATAGAGTCATTGAGGCCACTTGGAAGTCTACCTGTGTGGTCACTTGAATAGTTCAAATGAGTGTGGAGCCTTCTTGGAACTGTTGAAAGGATCGTGTTGTAGACTGGAGATAGATGATGTTGTATCCCTCCCACCTCAGCAGAAAGCCCAATTGCCTCTTGATAAGGCACCTTTGGGATTTCCTCAAAACTTTCAGTTGAAGACTAGTAATTCTCTAGGCTTCCTTCTCTGCCCTATTTTCCTCGTTTGATTTTTCATGATTTTGGAAGAGAAATGTGCGTCTTAAATTACTGCGGTACTGGATGCTACTTGTTGAGAAAAACTGGTGCAGACTACAAGCTATTTGTTGGATAGTTAAAATACAGATTATGTGAAAATGTATTATTAACGTAGTATAGTTATCGCTGGTTGGTTTTGTTATTTTTTTGCTATTCTTAAGTTTATATTCCTCTATCTGACTCTTCTTTTGGAGCTAATTTCTAAAACAAAATGTAATAATTGAATGGATTAGTATTGTCTAAGATGCCAATTTTTATTAAAGAGAAGAATACTGTATTGAATTAGTTTTTATAACATTATCCTGCAAACAGTTCAAGTTAAAAAATAACTGCAAGGTAAAATTGGTCCATTGTATGCTTGATTTAATGTGACATTTTGGTTTACTGATTATGTTAAAGTATCTTAGAATCATAGATGAAAAACGTTATTTAGGTGATCAAGTCTGTCCACTCCTCAAAGCAGGAATCCAAATTCTAGCATCAATGGCTGATATTTATTTACCTGTTATATATTTATTTCTTTGCCTTTATTTTTGAAGCTCAAGTTATATGTGTGTGTGTATGTGTGTGTTACGTTTTTGAGCTGATGAATAAATAAGTCAGGGAGACTAGTATAGATCTATTTCGAGCTTTTTAGCTCTCATCAGCTAGCCATACCCTTACTGGGATTCGAACAGTAAGGGTATGGCTTTATTTATTGATCAGCTTAAAAACGTAACACACATATAAAAAAAATTACACAACGGAACTCATGGCTTTCTGTCTAGATGGTCTCTGATGATGAGCCGAAAGGCAGAAAAGGAAACAGTATGTCTCCTCCCTTAATTGGGGCCCTAACAGGGTGTTGTGGAACAATTATATATGTATGTGTGTATGTATGTATGTATGTATGTATGTATGTATGTATGTATGTATGTATGTATGTATGTATGTATGTATGTATCTCTATCTCTATCTCTATCTCTATCTATCTACCTACCTACCTACCTACCTACCTACCTACCTACCTACCTACCTACCTACCTACCTACCTACCTACCTACCTATCTATCTATCTATCTATCTATCTATCTATCTAACTTGTTTATATAATAACTTATAATAACTCAGTTTTTATTTCATTTTCCACAAAACAATATGCTGAGGTATTGAGCTGAATGATTGGCCCCAAAGAATTTAGAATTTACTGAGTCCAAGTGAAATGTATCAGGTTTTTTAGAACAACAGAGAATAGTTGTTTCCTAAACTTTTGTAATATCCGATCTGAAGAGTGCTATCATATTCCCACTCAGTCTTTTCTCATCAAGCCCAAACATTCTTAGCTCCTTCAATCTCTCTTTTATAATACTTGGTTGTCCAATTCACTTGAATCCTTTTTAAAGTATGGTGCCCAGAACTGGACAAAATACTCTAGGGAGATTGCGAAAGGAAAGAAAAGGAAGTAATATTTCCTGTGATTTGAAAACTATACTTTACTTGATGCAGCCTAAAATTGCATTTTCTTATTTGCATTCATATATTATTGACTCATAGTAGGAATGTAAAACTATTATTCCAAGTTCTTTTCTAGTACCGGTAAGCCAGCTATTGCCCATCTCATAGTTCAGTATTTTGATTCTTTTCCTGAATGCATAACTTCAAATATTTCTCTATTAAACTGCATCCTATTATTTTCAGCCTATTATTTTGAATTTTATTTTAATCTTTCCAGGGAAGTATGTGCCATCACAAAAGTGTTCCATTTATCTCCTCATCCAGATAATTAATAAAAATGCTGAATTCTCATTGCATTGATGAGTCATCATTAAATATTGTTTACTACTTAATTTTATACACTTAATGCTTATACCTTCCAGCCAATCCATATTCACACCCAACTAGATTTGCATTCTTGGTGGATAACACTCAGATATTCTTGCCTTGGTGTTACCAATCCGTGGTTTATGTTACAAGCTGGAAGGTGGAATAATTTTATCTTATTAATGGGCCTCTTCCCCCCCCCTCTCCCTGAGATAAAAGATAATTGCATTAGGCTGCAACTAGTTAGACAGAACTTCCTGACATAGTCTAGTCTGCATACTTGTTTTGTATCTTAGCTGTCTTAACAAGAACTTTCCCCTTTAGCCTAGCGTCTAAAAAGGACTTTACAGTCCTTGTGCTGGCCTCTGACACATAGGGAGAGCTTTAATGAAAACTTTTAAACTATTCCTGGAGTGATTTTTTGGTCATTGTACGGAAAAGCATACTGAAATATATGAAGGCTTTATGTTTAATCACCAAAGTGTTAAGGGGAAAGTACTTTGGGTCAGCTCAACAGGGTTGTCGTCGTGGGCAAAATAAAAAAATGGAGGAATATTGGGTATGTTCATCACTTAGAGTTGTTTATAAAAATAATGAAGGTGGGATAAAATTAAATAAATAAAACAAATAAAATAGGAAACACACATCACATCAGAACTGATCTTTTAGTGTTTGGTATGCTTTCCTTTATAACATCTATCGAGTTTTAGTTTTTTGTTGACTTGTCTTGTGATAAAGGCATTCTTATAGATTAAGTTTTCTTGAGTTCCTTGGAGAACCCAGTTTTGTTTTTTTTAAACTTAGAAATTGATTTATATTTAAAGTAGGTATATGTTCTTAGTACTAAAAGGTACTGCAGTTCATTAATTTTATTATAGTAGATTATTATATTCTTCTTCTGACCTTCTCCACATATTCATTTTATTGTAGGTCCTCCAGGTCCAAGAGGGTCCAAAGGTGACAGAGGACCCCAAGGTCCAATTGGACTTACTGGGCCCAAGGGACAAAAAGGAGACAAAGGAGAACCAGGACCTCCAGGACCTCAAGGTGAAAAGGGACCAAGTGGCCCACCTGGATTACCAGGTGAAAAAGGTGGAAAAGGTTCCAGAGGTTCACCTGGATCTAAAGGCCAGAGAGGTTCAACTGGGAAGACTGGGCTGCCCGGTCCTAGTGGAGATCCAGGACTCCCTGGACCACCTGGCAAAGATGGACCACCTGGCCCACAAGGCCCACCTGGACCCCCAGGTCTTCAAGGATTTGTTGGTGAACCAGGGATACCTGGTGCTCGTGGGTTGTCTGGTTTCCCAGGTGTACCTGGACTACGTGGTCTTCCAGGCGAGCCTGGTCCTCCTGGACCACCAGGTCCAGCAATAGCTATGGCATTACAAGGCGAAATTAGCGGTAAGATGTTAACATACCCGCTATCTGTCTGCATGCTTCACTGTGTATTTATTACCAATATATAAAAGTACGGTTTGTAACTACCGGTATGTTGACTATTGGATTTGATTGTATTTATTTATTTATTTATTTATTCTTGGATTTGTATACCGCCCTATCTCCCTGAAGGGACTCAGGGCAGTGCACAGGTAAATATTAAAAACAATACAAAAATACAATATAAATACAATAAAAATATATTAAATTTAAACCCGTGCTAAAAGCATCTTTAAAACCCATCTAAAATCCCTTACTAAAATCCCTAACAATTTGTTATTTAAAAATCTAAGTCAGGACAGCCAGATGGAAAAAGTGAGTTTTAAGCTCCCGGCGGAAGAGGTGCAGGTCCGTGATGGTACGAATGTTGGGGGGTAGGTCGTTCCAGAGAGCCGGACCCGCCACAGAGAAGGCCCTTCCCCTGGGGGTTGCCAGCGGCATTGGCCGGCAGACGGCACCCTGAGGAGGCCCTCCCTGTGCGAGCGGACAGGACGGAGGGAGGTATGTGGTAGGAGGTGGTCTCGCAAATACCCAGGTCCCGTGCCATGGAGCGCTTTAAATGTGTACTCTGTGTACACATTGCAATGGAAGTTTATCTGTTCAAGCCTCCAACAAGCATGAAATGAATATCGTGTTTTTTAAATCCATGATTTCTAAGGAGATACAGAAAGCAATTGATACAGAAAGCAAGGGTCTTCTCCGGGTACCGTCGGCTGGGCAATGCCGGTTGGCGACACCCAGGGGAAGGGCCTTCTCTGTGGCGGGCACAGCCCTCTGGAACGACCTACCCCCCGACCTACGCACCACCTCGGACCTCCGCCTCTTCCGCCAACGTCTTAAGACGTATATATTCCAACAAGCCGGCCTAGCGTAGCCCCCCGTTTCTGACTCTATCTATAATTTTTAATTTTCAGGGTTTTAAATGGGTTTTTTAGCACGGGTTTTAATTTAATTTAATATGTTTTTAATATTGTATATTGTCTTTTGTTATGGTTTTAATAATGCCTGTGCGCCGCTCTGGGTCCTAACAAGGAGAAGGGCGGGGTATAAATTCAAATAAATAAATAAATAAATACCCTTTCCACCCCACCCCCAGTCCCACCCCCGTCAGAATTCCTCACATTCTCTTATAAGAGAATAACACAACAGTTAATTAAATCCAGCCATTTAATCTATCATTTATATGCAGGGAGATAGTCTGGGCAACGAAGCACATTTTTTTCTCTCTTTCTCGCTCACCTTCTAAGCTTCCTTCTATAGTGTTAAGAAGACAATAAGTAATTGTGACCCTTGTTATAAGTTTTATTATGTTGTACTATTATATATAAAAAAGTAGAAGCTCATGGTGATCACTTCCTCTTCCCCATTTTTTTATCGCTCTTTCAACTGTCATATGCATTCAGTGATACATCCTGATTTTCTTCTCCTTAGCTTTTAATTCACAAAATGTTTTCAATGTTACTGCAGAACCCATATACATATATGGGGACTAGTATCTGCCTCTTGTAATAATGGGAAATGTTATGTATTATATGGAAAAAGTGGGCAACAGCTAGTATATTGTCAATAAGTAAATGTGTAGGATTGTTCAAATCTCATTGTTAATACTTGTTTCAAACTTTGCATATAAAGTTACCCCAGAATGGTATTAGAAGAATGATTTTGATATATGAAAAAAAATGGAAAAATATTTTCAAAATTTATCCTGCAGTAATATTATTAAACTGAGCCCCTTTTCCTTTATGATAAAATAGAAATGATTTGAAGGCCAATTTCATAGAAAGGAATGGGTGCAACTCTCAATAATGGAAATTCCATTTCAACAATATTCTGAATGGATAGTTTTTCAAATTGCTTGGCTTCCAATAATGTTATTCAAAACTATATCTACTAGGGTTATGATTGCTTCAAGAGTAAATCAGAAGTCGTTTCTTGGGTTTCACATGAGCATAGTGTTTCTGATGTTTATTTAAAACTCTCAGGCTTCTGTGAGTTTGGAAAAAAAATATGCTGGAGTTTTAATAGTGGCATTGATTTTAATGGGTTGGTTCTTAAAATAGAGGCATCTTTTTCGGGCCATACTAAATCCTAGAAAAAAATCAGGCTGCACAACGTATAGCTGCTGTGTGTCCCTGAGGTCTGAAACATTTCTTTCAAGTCATTTTCAGTGTGCAGAGCCCTACTTTCTAAGAGGGAGGTTACATTTTCATTCTCGTGAGCGTTTATATGCAAGTGTTTCATGTTACAGGTTGTCCTGCTTACTGGAAGAACTTTTCAGGCAACTGCTACTACTTTTCAAATGAAAGAGCCATATTTGAAGATGCAAAGCTTTACTGCGACGAAAAATCATCTCATTTGGTTTTCATCAATAGCAAAGAGGAACAGGTATAAAATGCCATTTAGCACGCTGTTAGATTTAAATAGTACAAAAGAGTAAGTATGGAACATCCTTACTTCCAGCCATTCCAGTTGACCATGATTGGAATTGAGTAGGTTAGACAAGACAGTAGAAAGAAAGCATTTTATACATTGCAGGATCCAATCTGGGCTGGTCACTGGGACCAGAGGCTTAGTCTTTCAAGCTTTTGGACTCATGCTGAAGCTCATCTTCAGGAACTTATCTCTCACCAGAATTTGTGTGTCTACAGGAGATTCAACTGCTGGTCCCCGTGACCAACCCAGATTGGATCCTCCAACATTACTCTGAGACACATATATTTGCCTTTATTCATTTTATAGGTGTTAATGCCTCATAAATATAAACATCTGACTAAAGATAATCCGGAGAGATTTCAGTCTTACTGTAAAGAGTTGACAAAAAAATGCAAGTAGTCCTTGTTTAGAAACTGCCTTATTTTATGACCACTTGCAGTTACAATGGTGATGAAAATGTAACGTTGTGACCAATCCTTGCATTTACTTGCTGTAAAGCAAAGGAAAGCTAAAGTAAGATTGTAAGCAGTTGCAGTTTCACTAGCAACTATTTTTGTTTAACAGTGGAATTGCCACTGCCACTTGTACTTGCATGGAAGACCAGCCATCACTTGTTATAGGCGCATCTGATGCTGTTACTTGGGTTGAATATTCTGCTGAAAATCCATGTTGATTTTTCTTTCTTGAAATGGAGCTGTCAGAGGCTGCCAGTTTGTTCAGAGCAGTCCATGAGAAGAAGAGGATCTATCACTCTTTCTTACTCTGCTGATATTGTGAGGCCTAGGCCTGTCGCCCCCTTCCCCCCAAATTGATTTTCTTTTCTAAAGCGAAATGCAGGCTAGGAGGTTGACTCAACAGAGGTGAGGACTGGAAAAGGAACACATACCTTCTTCCTGTCCATTTTGTCATTTTAATAAAATGACATTTCCGGATAGCTAGGCTTCACTACATGACAAAACAAAGTTGAAGGTAACATAAGCAATATGTAGTTTGACCCAGTGGTAAAATTCAAATATTTTTACCACCAGTTCTATGGACGTGGCTTGGTGGGTGTTGCAGGGGAAGGATACTGCAAAATCTCCATTCCCACCCCACTCCTGGGGGAAGGATATTGTAAAATCTCCATTCCCACCCCACTCCTGGGGGAAGGATATTGTAAAATCTCCATTCCCACCCCACTCCTGGGGGAAGGATATTGTAAAATCTCCATTCCCACCCCACTCTGGGGCCAGCCAGAGGTGGTATTTGCCGGTTCTCCGAACTACTCAAAATGTCCGCTACTGGTTCTCCAGAACCTGTGAGAACCTGCTGAATTTCACCCTTGGCTTGACCCTATGAATACTAATCAAAGACTGTCCCAAATGTCAGATTAAACGCAGTGGGTGTGCAAATGTAAACCAATACTTTCGCTAAGAGTAATATTTACAACCCTAGAAATAGAAATAGTGAGCATCCAAGGCAGAGGATGTCATTCCAGATGATTGTAATTTCTGAATGCTTTTTGGGGGAATATGTTGGATTTTAATTTAACAAACCCCTCCCATTCAGCCTCCAAATTTCCTTCTCCCTAACCTCAGAGCCCCAAACTATTTTATCTATTTACTTGAAATAGTTCTTTATTAGACATATTCAAATTTGATCCCAGGGCAACTACGGCTGCATTAATATCCACATCATGCTATAAAGAGCCACTGTAAATATAATAAAGGGCAGCATTTTGTATTGAGGCAGACAAACTAAAATGCCTGGTCAGTATTTACTGAGCTGATGCTCTTGTGACAGCAAGCAGGGGAAAGGAACAAGGGAGAGGTTCTTTGATAATCCCTTTTCATTCTGGCTGCAGAGCCCACCACGTGGCAAACAGACCCTGTGGTCTATTTCTCACAATCTACTTTGCAGAATTTCCATTGCTAGAGAGGAAATGAAAAAAAAAAGTCCTTCTCTTCATCTCATGTCAGTGCGCCTTTTTTAACCTGAAAATTGGTTGGGAAAAAGAAATTCTTGGTGGATGGTGAAAAGAAATTGGGAGCGTGAAATTGGGAACCTGAAAGGAAGAATGTGTTAGGAAGGGTGCTCAGATCAAATGAGATACACTCGGAAATAGTTCCAGGTTCATTTTGCCCATAAACTCATGTTTATGCTCAGTCGCACTTTTCAAGAGGCTCAAATAGTTTAAGGGAGCCAAAGGCCCTGGGATGTGAAATAATGTGACCGATTCCTTCTTCTGTACACAGCAATGGTTGAAAAAGCAAGTTATTGCAAAAGGCAGTTTCTGGATTGGTCTCACTGACTCAGCGAAAGAAGATGAGTGGCGGTGGCTGGATGGTACCCTACCAGAATACATGTGAGTACAGGAAGGACATTCACTGTTTTCTGCTATAACTATTTATGCAGTGATGGCTAACCTTTTTGTCACTGCATGCTGAAAGCATGTGCAATGTGTGTGTGACCCCACCCTGTGTGACCCACCCCCTGTGCATGCATTATTATTATTATTATTATTTATTGGACTTCTAGACTGCCCCCTCTCCCCGAAGGGACTCGGGGCGGTGTACAGGTACAAATTAAAACCATTACAATCAATAATACATAACTAAAATCGAATTAAATAAACCCCTGTACAAATTTATAAAAATTATAAACTTAACCTTAAAACCAAATCAAAGAATTTAAAAATACAAACTGAGGTGGGAAAGCTGGAATTAAGCCAGGCCGGCTAGATGAAACAGGTGGGTTTTGAGTTTCTGGCGGAAGGAGCGGAGGTCCGTGGTCGTTCTAATGTCAGGGGGAATGTCATTCCAGAGGGTCGGGCCCACCACAGAGAAGGCCCTTCCCCTGGGCGCCGCCCGCTGGCACAGCCTAGTGGACAGCACCCAGAGAAGTCCCTCTCTGTGTGAGCGAATCGGCCGAAGGGATGTATGGGGCAGGATACGATCCCGCAAATAACTAGGTCCTGTGCCATGGAGCGCTTTGAAGCGTGCTTTGAAGCGTGCATGCACGAACCCCCTCTGCGCTCCCCCCAACATCTGCGTAAGCTACTCCTCCGTGCCCCATTTTGGGCCTACTAGGCCTCCCTGCAGCCTCCTTGGAGCAAAAATGGGCTGTGTGGCTATGTGGGGCTGCACCGAACCTTCGCCCCCACACATGCATGTGCATCTCTCTCATGTGCCTTGCACATGTGTGACCGAGATCCCAGAATCAGCTGGCCAGCAGGAGGGGCACACATATGCACAATGGAGCTAAGCTGGGGCAACATTTCCATGCCCGCAGAGAGGGCTCTGTGTGCCACCTGTGGCACAAGTGCCATAGGTTCACCATCACAGTTATAAACATTAACATTTCTTTGATTTCAAAAGGTTTATTGCCAGAAGAAAATTCAGAATAACCAGTAAAAGAAGATAATAAAGCACCTTAAGATGCTTATTACAGAGTTAATAGCAAACTAGGCTAGAGAAACCACAGGTTTTTTAAACAACTTTTATATAAACGTGTGGGTAAAGAGAAAGCGTCAGTTACTTGGCTGATTACAAAAAACAAGACTTCTGTATTGCATCAGTTGTAAATCGTTGCTGGTATCAAACTTGTGTCTTTATTTGAAGCAAAATATCAGCCAAATTCTTTTGAACTGGAATCAGAGTATACACTGGATCAGCACTAGATCAAGGAGACTAAGATCTGTCACTCCCACTGAATAAAATTATTACTTTTTTCTCCAGTCTCTCAGTTTGACTGCTGTTGAGCACTGGAGCTTAGGTTAAGGAAATGTTACTGGTATCTTTGACTAATTCCTTCTTATCCTGATGAAATCTCCATTTGTAACTCCATTGCATTTTTAAGGACCTTAAGAAATCTTAAAAGTGATTGTTCATAAGCCACCCAAAGGATAATTTACTAGGAGGATGATACATCCCCAAATAAATACAAAGGCTACAGAAATCTGAAGAATCACTAGATGGCAATAAATAGATTAATAATCTCTGCTCTGGAATTTTGCAGTCTAGATCTGGTTACTCTAATCATGCAAATTTATGGAAATGCATATATAAATCCAACAGGAAGGTGTGTAGCTCATCTGCAACTATAGATGAAACAAACACAATCCCATTGAAGGATTACACTCTGTACATGTGTCTATGTCCAGTCCAAAACCAGAACAGAAATTTTGATCCAATTTTAGACTTTTGAGCTTTGGCAGTTTGTCCAATTGATTCCCATCTCTAAAGCCTAGCTGTTTTCAATTTCCAGGAAGACTTATGCACTATTTGTTAAGGAATATGGCTTTTGCTTTAGGAGAGATTGGTTTTTTGTTTTGTTTTTACTATTATAAATCTCTTCTGTCATACTGTCATATGATGGCTTGGTTATGAAATGATCCTCTTTTTTTGTTTTATTGCAAGAAACTGGAGTGCTGGACAGCCTGATAACTGGAAACATGGCCATGGGCCAGGGGAAGATTGTGCTGGATTAATCCATGCTGGGCTCTGGAATGACTTTCACTGTGAAGATGTGAATAGTTTTATTTGTGAACAAGATGTAGAAAAAGGTACGGTAAGCTTCTGAACCAAATGCATCTACATTTATTACAAAGGTTTATTATCAATCAAATTTCCGCAGCTGGGACAAGAGGGAATTGAACATCTTACTCATTCAGTTCTCTTGGAAGAGAACTTGAGATCAATCTTTATTAGCATCTGTGTATAAATATTCTCTCTAGCTGCTCCTGATGTTCAGGCCACTGAGTTTTAAACTATTGGCAAAATTACAACAGTATTCTTACTAGGTAACATATATTTGGCAATCAGCGTTCAAAAACATGCCCAGTTAAGTCTGAAGAAAAGCAATGCAGCAATTTATTTTTTTCAGTTAACACGAAAAAGATAGTAGGGTAATTTCAGAACTCAAAAATGCAGTTTGAAAGCTATAAGCAATAGGGCCTAATGTTCCTGAAAATTTTTTTGAAGACTATTAATGATGCATAAAATGTCCTTTCTGGTAAAAATAAAGCGAAGTGGAATGCAACCTTCTCTCCCCCCAAATAATAGCAATAGCATTTAGACTTATATACCGCTTCACAGTGCTTTATAACCCTCTCTAAGTGGTTTACAGAGTCAGCATATTGCCCCCAACAATCTGGGTCCTCATTTTACCGACCTCAGAAAGATGGAAGGCTGAGTCAACCTTGAGCTGGTGCGATTTGAACTGTCAAATTGCAGGCAGCCAACAGTCAGCAGAAGTAGCCTGTATTACTGCATTCTAAGCACTGTGCTACCAGAGCTTGACTTAGAGCCATGATGATAAATATCTCATTAAAATACTGCTGTACTAAAAGTTTTATTAAAAACCAAACTTGAAAGAGCAGCTCAAGATAGAGCACATTAGAATAGTCAAAGACAATGGATGAAGAATCAGGTGTTATTACTCAGCTTCTCCCTTTCATTAACCATTTCTGTACCTTATATGAAAATGAAAACTTGAAAAAGGAGATGTAATTCTACCTTTGTATTTTGTTATTATCAATTATATGGATAATTTAATAGCAATGGTTTGAAGGGGGGCTTCCACCATAACATTCATTGGATGTTTTGAGAAAATTATTCTGCTTTTTCCCCTCTCTCAGCCTAATAAGAAGGCTGGGGTTAGGATAAAGTGCTCATCTAAACCTCTTCAGAAAAGAAAGTGAGAAATATACAGCAAACATAGGGCTCTCTTGAATCAGCCTTACTTATTTATCAAATGTATATGCTACCCTAAATTTAAATTTCAGTTAGAATTTTCATGTGTATTTAAATTTCAGCAGTTTTTAATACCTGAAACATGTTGTTGCTGCAGCCAAAATGTATTCTGTATAACAGGGGTAGTCAACCTTTTTATACTTACCGCCCACTTTTGTATCTCTGTTAGTAGTAAAAATTTCTAACTGCCCACCGGTTCCACAGTAATGGTGATTTATAAAGTAGGGAAGCCAATTAAATTAAAAAAAGGAAAGTGCTTCAGTATCGGACAAAAAAATAATTCTTAGAAATTTGTTGGTGTTTACTTGGTGCTGTTTCCTACAAAGTAAATAACTTCTACAATGAAGTAATACAAAAGAGTTAGTTCCCCTGACCTTTACGTCAGCACTTCAGTCCTGGTCCTTCTTGGATTCCCTCCTTTGCCCCCTCTTCAATTACCTTACAAGATGATTAATAGCATGACATTTCGTTTTATAACTGGCCCTCTGAGATGATTAAACCACTATACAACGCAATTAAGATATGTTAAATAAAGACAAGTCTTTTCTCAGGTGGTATGGCAATCTTTCCCAAGAACCCAAGATTTCATTATATTAACAATAGTCAACATGCAGGTAATTTTTTTAGAACTAAAATTGTCTTTTAATAAGACTGTGGAAGTGGAGGCTGGAGAGGGATTGCCTGTAAAGATGAATCAGTGGATTGAAGTTTTATTTTTTTTTCTACGTCTGCATTTCAAGAGCGAAACCAACTGCTCTGCCCTTGTGATTCATTGGCAAATGGCAATGGACACTACGTAGAGAGACTGGAGATCTTTCTTTCATCACCTGTAATTAGTACAAGCTAATTTTCACATTAAATATCTTCCTACCATTATCATACCATTTGCATTTTGACTGGTTATGGTCAGACACAGATTTGGAAAGCAGTATTTACCAATGCAACTTACAACTTGGGCATTGGTTTCTGGATTTTAAAGCCAGATCTTGCCTTTGTAACACTTGTTAATTTTCTTTTCCCACTGCAGCTCAGCCTCCAGGATTGTAATAGGTCGTGGGCCAAGAGACTGACATTTTCTTTGCAAAGAAATTCATCTGGGATGGAACGATCACCCAAAAAAGAAAAGGAGCACTGAGAACTTTGATGAATAAACTTCATCAGCACAATTTGTCTTCCACATTTTCTAACTTTTCAGGGGCTTTACAACCTGTTGCACAAACATGTTGGTAGAAAATGTAATTGGACAAAACTACTTGTAGATCTCTTCAGTCATTAAGCAGAAGATATGTTCTGGTAAGAGCTAGAAAATAGCAAGGTGATTACAAGTTATGACTTTACTGCTCTAGGAAGACAAAAAAATAATAATACAAAGCTACTGTGTAAACAAAGCAGCCACTTGCTAAATTTCCAAATATTGGCAATTTATATAAATATACATGTATAAATTTCTATAAATTTTATATATAAATATATATAGTCCAGTTCTGATCAGTAATATAGAATATACTTTTTAAAGCTTTTAAAATGCTGTATTTTTGTACAAAATGTTGCCTATTATAATGATTTAATTGCTTTTTTATATGAATATAGTAAATAGAAATCAAAGAAAACACCATTGATACTACTTATCATTCACTAGAAATAATCGTCTGGAATAAATTACTCATGTTGAATAACTTTTAAAATTGATTTTAGATGGCATTTGCAGTCTATTATACAAAAATACGTACAAAGTTATGAACAACAGGCTTGTTTTTCTGAACTGGTCCATTGACAGAACTCCAGGCAGCTGAAAATCTAGCAACAGGGATAACATTGACTAGTAAAGTACATACTTTACATCTTGTATAGAAAATTCCTGATTCAGTCTTCCTGATTCCAATTAAACTAATCAAGTGGTCAGAGAGCTAAAAAAAAAAAAGACTTTGCCGAGGGCCCTAGGAATTTTAGCTATAATGCAGGGCTTAATGTACTAGCTGCTTAACATGACCTAATATAAAATATGTTTTATGTTCCTCTTCTTTTCTTCCTATGTAGGCAATTTCTATTGCTGTAATGGGCTTCAGACCATTGGGGAGCAGTTTAAGTCTAATAAATTTTTTAACAAAAATAGATATTTCTGATAGATGTGTGCAACTTGTTCTTAATACCATTTTGGTACCCATCCACTGGGGCAGTGGGGACAGGAACCAACAGACTTTGCCATTTCTTGATTAGACTTTTTTTCTGCTCCAGTTTAACACCTCCAAATTGCAGCTTTTTCTTCCACATGGAAAAGAACTTGTCAGAAAAGGGTTAACTATTCCATGCCACAGTTGCCTTCCTGTTGTTTGTCAATAAGACGCTGCTCTGAAGAAGGGAAAAAAGCAAAATCATTTGGTGGATCAGCAGGCAAAAGTGCTACAATACTACAGTACTTTCTGTACTTCCACAGTGTTCAGTAAAGATTTGTGCTTAACTTAAAATTATTACAGTGAAAATAAAAGGCAAGTCACACATGTTGACATAAATAGTATTTACATGATTTTTGTATGTAGATTTGATACTATGATTGTTTGTCAACATTTATATTTAAGATAAGTATCTGTAATCATTTTGCTGCAGATCTGGACACAACTGGATACATAAAAATAATGTTGGTAAACTCAAAATATCGAAACAATGAATACATCAAAATAATTAACTTTTCCTCTGAAATGTTTTTCACATTAGGATAATTTGTTACTGTGACCTGTGCTGTTCAGTTAAATAATGTGCAAGCCTTTTCTTTCTACCTCTAACATCCTTCTGTATCTCCTTCAGTGGTACCAAAGCAAATGCTCAACTAGTTTGAAACTAGATATTGGGTGAGTTATTTATTTGCTGAGGCTTATGTGTTGCTCCTGTCACAAAGGACTCAGAGCCACTTAAACTCCAATGTCCAACAAAACAGTTAAAATCATAAAATAGATACTAAGGGACAATTAAAACAAAAGTGACAAGGATAAACAAATATTCATATCAGACTCTCAGAGGCCCTTTAGAAGCACCGGATCCTAATGGCCCTTAAGAGCCATAGCAAGGGTAGGGCTCTCATCTCTGACATATGTTGTTTTAGAGAAGAGGAGCAGTGACAGAGAAGATCTGCCCTATATTCCCCAATCGCTATGGTCATTAGAGATTGACACTCGGAGTAATCCGTTTGGGAGAAGTTTGATACTTGGATTAGGTCAGGGGTGTCAAACTTGTGGTCTCAGAGTGGCGTCACATGACATATCATGACTTCCCCTTCCCCTTTGCTAAATTGGGCTTGGCCAGGAAATGATGCCGGGGCGCATGCCGCAAGTTTAACATCCGTGGATTAGGTGGCTCATACATAACCAGCTCCTGAGCCATATGTGTCTTTAAAGGTGATATCTAGCATTTTGAAATGTGCCAGTAATTGAATAGCAAACAATGCAGCTCTCTAAATGTAGGTGTAGCAGCATAGATAAATCAAGTTTTGCCTGACATGACTTAAGTTTTTACATTGTATACCAGGTGAAGTTTGTGATCTCTAAGTTCAGCCCAAGGTGACATGGTGACAAAGCCCCTTAGCATAGCTTATTGACCCAGAAATTGCCATAAAAGGTAAGAACCTCTTGGTTACCATCTGCTCTTTGAGCAGGAACTGTGAACACAAATTGATTTCTAGATTATGAGTCAATTCTGCATGCTGGAGTTCTGTCCTGGCCAGAAACAAAGATGGAAACTTAATGGATTTAATTGGATCTTGTACAGAGGTGGGTTGCTCCCGGTTTTACTACTGGTCTGCTTTGTGTGCGTGCCAGACATGCACTGCGCGTTCAATGTAAATTGTTCTTGGTACACACGCACTACTAAACAACATGCTGGCAATGGCAGCAGCAACCGGGGAACCGGTTCAGTGGCATGGCCAGCCTGGGCCACTGCTGTTTCTGCGACACAGGCCAATATTCTACTACTGGTTTGGCCCAATCAGACCAAACTGGTAGCAACCTATCTCTGATCCTGTACTCAAAGCTAGTATTTTATGTCCTGCTGGTACTAAACTTGAGTCAGATCATAACAGGATCTCCAAAATGAGATGAAATCATGATGGTAAACATAATGAGGTATGTTGCATCCCCACAATGGAGAACGCTAGAAGTCAAACACCCCCCCCCCATTGGAATGGCAATAAGGCTTTGAGGAAAGAGCATACTATCACTCTCCTCAAACAAAGTCAACGGGGAAACCAGATTCACTTAATAGCCATGATACTAGCCTAATAACTGCAGTAATTTACTTAACAACTGTGACAAGAAAGTTCCAAGCTAAACCACTATTTCATTTTCAAGTCCTCTGCCTAAACGGCCTCTATTCAGGGGTGAAATCAGCTTACCTTTGCTACCGGTTCGCAAATGTGAACAAGTGCGTGCTCACATCACTTGCACACACCACCTGCTTGCATGTGCAGGACCTTCCATGATGACGTCTGGGCGGGTGGCTGGAGCCTCCTGCCGTCACCGCTAACAGTTCGCCCAAACCGGCTAGAACTGGCTGAATTACACCACTACTCCTATTGCTCTCACCTCCCAACTTAAAACTGCCGTTCCAGGCAAACATTGCTTCTTAGCAGCAGCAACCATACTTCCCTTCCCAATATGATTGAGGAATGTGATTGCTCATGACATTTCAAACTTGCCCCCTCCTGCTGAAAAGTATCCTCTTAACAAAGCTTTTAAAATTACAAGTATTTTCAGATTGAAAAAAAGCTGCCAGCCCTTATGGAATTTTTAAACAGATTTAAATCCTCTGAAAAGGACATGGTGGTTCAGTGGCTAAGACGTTGAGCTTGTCGATCAGAAAGGTCTTCAGTTCGTCAGTTTGAATCCCTAGCACTGCGTAACAGAGTGAGCTCTCGTTACTTGTCCCAGCTTCTGCCAACCTAGCAGTTCAAAAGCATGTAAAAGTACAAGAACAGGGACCACCTTTGGTGGGAGGTAACAGCGTTCCGTATGCCTTTGGGTGTTTAGTCATGCTGGCACATGACTACAGAAATGTCTTTGGACAGCGCTGGCTCTTCGGCTAGCACATATGTGCGAGGGGAACCTTTACCTTTATATCCTCTGAAAAGTTTGTCTATGCAGATGACAACTGTTTTTCTTCTTAACTTTTAAAATTTGTAAGAAAACTCTTCCCAGAAGAAGCTCCATAAGAAAAGTAAAAGTTGTTAATCTACTAGGGACTGGCAGAGAAGCATTTTTGCAGTGGGGCTTTCCTATACCAGGCAGCTTTGTTGTTGTGCTACACAAAATAAAGAATTAAAATATGCTGTCTCATTGCTGGCAACCACTTCACTCTCTGCCTGGAATGCTTTATCACTCATAGCTATAATCAGCACATATGACTGCACTTATTTACAAACTAATGGGCAAAGTATATTAATTGTGTGCATCTGGAATATGCAAAGAGTTCCATGATGTTCGTGGAAATATTCAGCAATGTGTTTGGCAGTAAAAACAAGTAATCCTCTCACAGTTTGAAAGCAGTGTGTTATGAATCTAATGACTTCTTCCCATCAGAGGTATCTTGCTGAGAGGAAAAGCAGTTTGTCTTGGACACTCGTCAAATTTATCATAGTCATTTCCCACCTACACACATTTTTCTAATAATGTGCAACTAACTTTAAAATTGCAATTTGTATGTGCAGGTAGACCTCGATGTACGATCACAATCAGCACAAGAATTTCCATTGCTAAGGAAGAGGCTGTTAAATGTGTCACACCGAATTTTAGGCCTTTTTTGGGGGGGGCACAGTTGTTAAGAGAATGATGGTAGCTGTTAAATGAATCACTAGGATCCATGTTGGCGCAGTGGTTAGAATGCAGTATTGCAGGCTAATTCTACCCACTGCCAGGAGTTCGATTTTCAGCAGCTCAAGATTAATTCAGCCTTCCACCCTTCCAAGGTCAGTAAACTGAGGACCCAGATTATTGGGGCAATAGGCTGACTCTGTAAACCGCTCAGAGAGGGCTGTAAAGCACTGTGAAGCGGTATATAAGTCCAAGTGCTATTGCTATTAAGCAAATCCAAATGGCTGTGTTCGTCAGAAGCTAGCTGAGAAGATCACAAATGGTGATCACATCATCCTGAGATGTAGCTGTTGTAAATACATGCTGGTTGCCAAGCAACTGAATTTTGAACAGGTGACTGTGGAGATTCAGTTATAAATGCAAGGGCTAGTTGTAAGCAGTGGTGGGTTCCTACCAGTTCGGACTGATTTGGCCGAACCAGTAGTAGAACCAGCAGCAACCCAGGCATGCCACGCCCCTGAACCAGTTCCCTGGATGGTGCCGTAGGGGTCGCCATCTAGTTTTTCAGTTCTGCATGTGCATAGAACAATTTTAATTGCACAGCGCACATGACAGAACTGGCAGTAGTGCCTTCTGGTACCCACCCCTGATTGTAAGTCACTTTTTTCAGTACTGATGCCACTTCAAAGCATCGCAAAGTAATAAATTAAGCTTCATGGTTTAGGTTTATAGAATGAAATAGTAACATACTTCCTAAATAGCTGTGATATCTATAATAAAAATGAGACTTCAATTTTAAAAAAGGGGAATATAAGAAATGTTTTAAAATGATAGTGCTATATCATTTGTATTCTAAGAAACAAGTTACTCATAATTTCTCGTTTACTAATGTACTGTACTTTTGAAGCTGTGCTTCTCTTCCTGATACTCAAACTGCCTTAACTGTTGTTTATTTTAGAATGAGTGAGGGGTTTATTTTAGAGTGAGGGGTTTAGGGCTTAGGACTTGAGCATCCTGTTCCTGTGCAAGAGCCTGTCTTCTATTGGCTGTTGTCAGACTCCCGGGGGGCCACATGTTTGTCTGAGCTAAGTTTGGTTGAAGTTTGGGCTGCTGATGCAACGAAGGAGCCTGTTGGGCAATTCCTGTTGTGGCTGAGGGCTAATCCTACCTCTGCTCAGACTTTGCTGCAGGGAACTTCAAAATATCCTGATTTTTGCCTGCAGTATTTGCTTATGATTAGAGCTATCTGTCTCTTTATCAGCTGACATCTGCTGAGGGCTATTAGGAAAGGTGGGGGCTGCTTTCCAAGAGCCTGTTTCTCCACGTCTCCTTTTAGGGGAGATATAATATTCTGCCTTTTTCTAAATATTTCCCAAAATGTTTCATTCTCCTAGGAGAGGGGCCGGGGGGGGGGGGGCTGACTTTCTACAGCAATGTTTCTCAACTTCGGCGACTCCAAATCCTATGGACTTCAACTCCCAGAAAATATGTTTAGAAAATATGGCTCTTTTTATTTTATTTTAAAACTTGGTTAATCTTATGAGTTACTGAATAATTAATTTATCAGGCAATTAGATCAGCATGAGAAAAACAATATATGCAGAAGAGATGGCATTATCTCACCTTTGATAAATTATACATACATATTCCTATACGTAGCCCTGAAACTTTTCTATATGGTGTCGGCATTTCATATCTGAACACAAATGCATGAAAGTTCTGACTGGAAATGCTTTTAATCTGTGATCACACATTTCTTCTTCCTCTATTTTTAAAGCATGCATTAATTGGATCCTCACCAAGTTGCAGGACTGGGTGTCTAAGACAAGTAAAGCCAGTGGAATGCAGTGGATCATGTATTAGACTAGGAAAGGAAAGACCTAGGTTTTAATCTTCCTCCAGAGAAACTCACATTGGACTAATCACTCTCTCAGCCAACCCCTTCTCCCCAATATGGAGATATTGCTGGTGTGGGTGGGAGGGAATAGGCTACCCATCCGCCTTTACTTTCTGGGGTAGAAGCATAGATATAAATAGCTATCAGAGTATCAGAGGCGGTATTCAGAAGGTTCTGACCAGTTCTGGAGAACCGGTAGCGGATGTTTAAGTAGTTTACCGGAGAAATATCACGTCTGATGGGCCCGCCCTCATCTATTCTCTGCCTCCGAGTCCCAGCTGATCGGGAGGAAATTAGGATTTTGCAGTAACCTTTCCCTGGAGTAAGGAGGGAATGGAGATTTCACAGTATCCTTCCCCTGCCATGCCCACCAAGCCATGCCACACCCACCAAGCTACGCCCACAGAACTGGTAATAAAAAGGTTTTGAATCCCACCACTGCATAGTATCTATAATGGCACTGAAAGTCAATTTAGGACTTTTGAAAATTAGTATGAGCTGACGAGGTTTTTGTTTACTGATCGCTGCATATTATCTTGATTTTATTAAAATAAACATGGGACATACCTCAGAGAAACAACATTTTCTTGGCTCCTGAAGTAGCTGCCTATGATATTCTTAGTATCATTGGGCTCTGATCCTGTTACTGATCAGCTTGGGAATAATGAGCCTTTAAATCATGCCGCATGATTTCTGGCAATGCAGTTGAACAGATTTCACTAACTATGGCACATAAGTATTTGGAAAAATCAACGCTTTGCTTTTTTGAGCGGATTCCAAATATGCAGTTGACCCAGCAACAACTATGAAACTTAAGGATATTTATTCTAGTGTTACTGAGAACATTGTGTTTGGTTTTGTTTATGTAGTGACTAGAATGAAGCACGAAAATGCCTTACGCTAAGTAATGTGGGAGTGGGAGTAATCATTCTTTCTATGCCCAAAAGGAAATGACTTAAAGGGTTTCAGGAATCTGTTTGTAATTTCGCAACGAATTTGGCTTGCCAATTTATATGATAAATAACTCGAAGACATTCTGTTTTAAAAAACAGAACGTTTTTACTTGCCTAAATGTTCCATTTATGTAATCATTGTATAAACTGAAATTTGCTAGTGTGGCAATAATAATATAATATAGGAATGTTGCTTATAACACTTGCGTTGGTACGCCAGCCATGTTGTGCCCCATTTCTGATCTCTATTTTTGTTTTGCTGATGGGTAAACTGCAAGTATAGTACATTTAGTCTTCAATTTATCTTCCAGTAATCTTGTAGTATTGTCCTGCAACACATTTTAATAGTTCATTCTGTCTTATGTAGCAGTTCTGGGCAATCAGTCTTCAACAACCATATTTATTAAAAAGTCACACCCCGCTGCATTCTTAAGGTGTTAAATCTTGGCCCTTAAAATTAAATACTGTCTACCAACCTGGCCTATTGCCAATCTGGCCTTCCATGTCTTCCAATCATGCTCCTATTAACACTGTAATGGAAAATATCCTGCTGCTGGTCATACTAGCCTTATCATCCCTCTGATAATAAATGTGTACAATGAGATGGGGGCATATAAATTAAATAAATACAGGAGCCCAAAACTCAATCTCTTCTCCATCATCACCGTCTACTGGAACCACCGCTTTAGGAGAACAACAGCAAAACTCGGTTCCCCACCATTCCTAATCCTCTGAGGCAGGTCAGGAGGATACCATGAGGCTGCTGAAAGATGGCCCAGCGCCCCATCACATTCTTGCCAGAGATCATCACAAGTACAATTTTGTCTCCATTCCTGCTGATGCATTTTTTTCTAATACCAATATGAGAAGTTTTTTCTCATCACCATATTGTGCAACTAAAACAATCAATGGGTGGTTTTTTTGTTTCTAAAACATGGCTTATACTTCAACTGCTCAAAACATATCTTTGGAAATATATATGCTAGCATATATTCTGTATGCTAGTCTCTCTCAGACACTTTAGAAATAACCAGTAATCAGGCAATCTGATCAGTGTATGGGGGAAAAAAACATAGCTAATTGGATGCGGGGTCCTGACAAAAAGAAATGAAGTAAAAATGTCTAAATTTCAGCTACTAAAATACATTAAGTAATCAATGGTTTGATTTTAAAAAATATGACTGGTTTTGATTAAGTGTAAATATTTGTTCTTTCATACTGACACTGATAATCTAAGCAGGAAATAAAAAATTGAAATGGGTCACCATAATCATTAAGCTTGATGGATAGCACACTATGTTTGTTGTCAATTTTCCAGTCAGTAAATACAGGAATAAAGATCGTTTTTTAAAAAGCATAAAGACTAGATGTAACTGTCTAAAAGTATTGTAGCAGGGGACAACGGTCTCTTCATTATTATTTATTATTTTATGCCATCCATCTCCCCTATAAAGTGACTGTTATATTCATGTTCTCTTTCACATTGCTGACTTTAATGTTCAATAAAAATGAAATGAAATACTTCTGTTTTGAAAATAGTGTTTTACTATTGGAAACAACACTGTTTACAAAGTTTTCCTCTTGCTAGTGCTGTCATACTATTCTCTTTTAGCCAAATTAAGCATATGAAGTTTCAAAGTTGGTGTTTTTTTTAGCAAATTTGGCAAAGTAACATTGTGTATGATCTATTCAGCATTTGGAGTTTTCACACGCTAGCTTTCATAAAGTTTTTCCGTATAAGCATTTTTTAGCAGTGCCTTCAAATGTAAAACACTTATTACCCAAGGGATGTTCTTTCCTGTTGATCATGCATAATAAGTGGAGCAAAGCAGAACATGAATCAAGAAATGAGCAGCGAGAATTAGTCTTGTCTGCATGAGCAAATTTTAAAATGGAATACTAATAGTGAAAAATAAGTTATAAAATATGGGAGGAAACATATGCCGGCCCTAGTCAATTTGATTTTCATTTAGATTTATATAAGAAAATAGTATGCATATCATTGCTAAAAAAGCATTAACAAAAAGCATTTAAACTACTGTTTAAAATAGCCCTGGCATTTCCTCCTCCCCAAATTCTCTGAATGCATTGGTTACATTTAATTGCTATACCAACACAAACTCTGATTTGCCTAGAAGGAAAGCAAGTTGCAGTTGAAATGCCTCAAGCACCAGTGACCTAGTGAAAGCTGGAAAACAAAATAGACAAACAACACATGTTTATTTTCTATGTTAGCTCTGACACCTACCGGCACAATAATGCTATACAGTAACTCTACTAGACATAAGCAAATTAAACAAAACAATCATGCCAGAAAGTGGGAAAATAAATAAAAGGCAAATATCTTTGAAGACAAATATTTCAACACTCCTTTCATTTTGCCATTAAAAATCAAGTTATTTCACCAGACAATGGAACCACTCATTAAAATGTTTTTGCAAAATAAATTTAAGTGCATTTGTTTTGCCTTTCCACAAAACATTTAAAAACCACTGTAATGCAGTATTCAATCCTTAAATTACTGTGAAGACAGAACTGCTTCTGTATAACTGTAGAACCTTGCTCAGTGTTACTTTCCATAAATTAGAAAATGAAATTTAATTTTCAGAATAATTTTGACAACCAGAGCTCTGACTTTGACAATTCCTAGTACTTCCAGTCAAAAGACAGTCCTTTCCCCCTCCCTCCTTCTTCCTTTCCCTCCCTCTCCCTTTCTGCTCCCTGCCCTGCCCTTCCCTCTCCTCTCCTTGTAGAATAAAGACAGTGTGGAAAAACCTCAATGGCTTACCAACAGTAGAGTGCATCTGACCCTACTAGTTAGATTGTGTCTAACATTTATTGAACAAAGCTGTGAGATTGCACAATTAATATCCTTGTTTGGAAGCATTCAAAGCTTTCAGCTATATGAACAGGCAAAATGAGGAATGAAAGCACCCTTTTTAATACAAGGGCCCTGAACTTGCTCTTAATATGATTAGGGAAGGAGATATGTCTGAAAGAACTTGCATGGTAAAAGCCTTATCTTATCAAGAACTTGCAAGATAAAAGCCTGTGACTTAATGCACAAATGTAAGTAAATGTTTTTCTCATGCCATCTATATAAAAAAAACCAGCAATATCTTAGAAATTCTTTCTCAGAAATATGACTGGTTAAAAATATTGGTTTAGATCCGGGTCCCATGTTGAAATAATCCAGATTCTGATACCATTCATCACAATAACTGGCATCAGTGGACAGCCAAGGATGCTCAACCTAAAAGCATTAAATTGATGCTTAATCAAGACCTCAATGCCAAACTGTATTTAATCTCTACCATGCCAAGCAAGCGCCCATTTAAATCACTTGCATGAAGGATAGATTAGATTACATTGTATTGGGTCAAATAAAGCACTAATGGGAAACAGTTCAGTGCATTCCTATACCTTTGACTACTATTGTTATGCTGAAGTGTATGTATTTTTTCTTCCTGTTGTATCACACATACCACCAGTCTTCCCATTTGCTGTGCACCCCAAAAGGATGCTTTCGGTGTGTGCGCACTTCTATTTTCAGTTACAGTATAGAAGAATTCAATAACAAAATTGAAATAAATAGAACATGAACAACAAAAATATTTTCTAAAATGTTTATATTATTTCATGATTTAATAATATACATAGAACACTAGGACAATAATGAAAGCTCTTCAGCTGATGCTAAAAGACCACATACAGGTACCATGCAACCCTCCTAGGACAGAGTAGTTCAAGGACAACACTCCCTTCCCTACTGCCCCAGCTTGCACCTGATGGGCATGGAGCAATAAACAAGCCTCCATTGTGATTCTCAGTCCCTTTCTGCTCTGCTAATTTTTTTCAATACAGCCAGAATATTTACTAGCACTCCTCCCTTCCGTCTAAATCTTGAGATGGTAAAGATCATTCTATATAAGACAGAGTTTATGTCTTTATATTCAGTGATGAATACCTTGGGCTGCATATACCAATAGGAGAAAATACACATCACAAGAACCACTTATATTTGTTATTTTACTATCATCACCTTTCCTTCAGTCTTATTTTTAGACAAATTTGTGTAATGTTTTTATATTATTTTCAAATGTTACAAGCCATCCAGAGTTGCTATTGTGAGAAGGGTAGCTATAAATCAAATCTGTCAATCAAACCTGGTGTATTTTAATTGTATTGTCCTTGTGCAACTGCTTTTTCTCTTATGCATAAATTGGCCACACATTTTCACAAAACGCAATAAACCTTTACCTAATCTTTGTTATTAACTAACAGCCTCGATTTATATAAAACTAATAAATATATATTTAACGTACTTCTACGAATAACTCCCTCCGTCCAGAAACAGGATGACCTGCTGGAAAGAAAAGACAATTTGTTAAAGCAGAGATTCTTAACTTTGGCAATTGGAAGATGGCTGGACTTCAAGTCCCAGAATTCCCCCAGGCGGCACGCTAGCGTTAAAACACCGGCCGCTTCCGCCGCAGAGGACCCCAGTGTACGTCGGGGACTACGTCGGACACAAGGGGCGGTCGCGCGCCTAAGAGAATCCTCTCTGAGCGCCGTGGGATGACGTCAATAGGATGCGTCACCGGGGGGGTCTGTCAGGGGCAAGGATGTCGCCGCCGACGCTTTTCAGCTTGCCGGAGGCGCGGTTGCGTTTCATGGTAAGTGGGAGGCTGCAGTCGGGTGAGGTGAGAGACCTCCCGACTGGGTTTCAGATGGAGCGCGAGTAAGGACGGGGCCAGTCCCGTTTCTCGCGTCCTTTGCGTGCTTCTCTGTCGACTTCAGACTGGCGTCGGTGGCTTTCAGCGTTCAGAATGGAGATATTCTCTCTTTCTGGTCTGGCGGACGCCTTTGCGGTCTTTTGGGCGCTTGGTGCTGCCGTTTATCGTCCTCGAATACTATTCGTGCACCTTGGAGTTTATGAACTTAAGAACTATCTGACTTCTCTTAATGAACAACGTTGCAAACTTATTGGTGTTTGGGTTTTGTTTTTTGTTTTTTTGCTTAGTAACCCATTATGTGGTGGTATTGCCTTGGTATAACATGGAAATTCTTGGTGCTACTTCGGGGGACATAATAACATTTGGATGCTTTTGTGAGTGAGTGGGCTACTGTAAAACTCAAAATTTTGTATAATTCCTGTGTTTATATCTTTATGCATTGATAATGAATGTTATGGGCCGCGGCAGCTCAGCAGCTAAGACGCTGAACTTGTCACTCAGAAAAGGTCAGCAGTTCAGCGGTTCGAATCCCGAGCGACGTATAACGGAGTGAGCGCCCGTTACTTGTCCCAGCTTCTGCCAACCTAGCAGTTTGAAAGCATGTAAAAAATGCAAGTAGGAAAATAGGAACCACCAAGATAACAGCGTTCCGTGTTCCTTCAGCATGCCAGTCACATGACCACGGAGACACCTTTGGGCAGTGCTGGCTCTTCGGCTTTGAAATGGAGATGAGCACCACTCCCTAGGGCAGTGATGGTGAACCTTTTTTGGCTCGCGTGCCAAAATTGGGGGGAGTGCAGGTGGGTTGTGCGTGAGCATGCCACCCCCATAATGCTATGTGCATGACCCCAGCGCACATGTGCTCATGACCAGCACTCCCCCCTCGTTTTTGGCTTGCTTTTTTCGCCCTCCCCAGGCTCCAGAGGCTTTATAGGAGCCTGGGGAGGGCGAAAACAACCTCCACCCCCCCCCCACCCCCCGAGGTCCTTCAGAGTGCGAAAAACCTGCCCTATGAGCAAACTGGAAATGACTTCTGGTTTGTTGGTTGGGCTGTTTTCCGCCCTCCGGAGAGTTCAGGGGTCTTTAGGAAGCTTCCCTGAAGGCTCCGGAGGACAAAAAACGACTCTACAAGCAAACTGAAAGTGACTCAGGGAAGGCTCCTGAGGGTTAAAGCCGGCCCTATGAGCAAACCAGAAGTACGTTTCTGAACTTCTAGTTTTCCCGTAGGGCCGTTTTTTTGCGCTCCAGAGGTTTCACGGAAGCCTCCGAAGGGCGAAAAATGGCCTCAAAAGAAGGCCAAAGTCAGCTGGCCAGTGTGCACATGCCTGCTGGCCAGCTGACAGGGCAACACCTCGTGTGCCCTGACAAATGGCTTCGCGTGCCCCCTGTGGCACGCGTGCCATAGGTTCGCCATCCCAGCCCTAGGTTCAGGAACGACTAGCACTTATGTGCGAGGGGAACCTTTACCTTTTAATGTTACCTAGTTAGGGCAATGAAATGTCTGCAAGAAAACAAGCTCAGAGAGCACCAAGGACCCCTTATATCTTTATAATTTATATTATATCTAAATTACAACAGTCAGTGTAGCACATTTATATGTCACCAGTTTAGATGTTTTGCAGAAGTTGAGCTGTAGGTTGATATGTATGAGTGAAATTATGTTACTTCAGAAAATTAAAGTGGTGAGTGGGGATCCCCAGGGATTCAATGCCAATTTGAGGAGGAGTGTATTCATTCCTGTTCAGCCTAATTAAGCATCCCATCACAAGGTGCTCTTCCAGTATTGGAAGTCTTGGTGCTTAGGCTAGATATGTAAGTTCAACATCATCCCAGTATGACATCCCCAAGAAGTAGTTGATACAGCTGCTCTTGGAAGTTGGAGAAGGTAAGACTAGGTAAGAATACTTTGATCTTGGTTACCTCACCTTGTGCAGTACTCAGTTGCAACACAAAGGCCATAAAAAGAGAGTCCCAACCCTGGAAGAAAGTTCTGATAAATGTTGAGCTTTTGATATACAATCCATTATTGTACAGACAACTGGACTGATGACAGATTGCATTTCTATTCTGCTTAGACATGATGAGAACCTTTACAGCATCACAGATTATAAAACTGGGATGTTTTGATACTGTAAAAAAATAAATGGCTTCTCTTGGCTTGTCCATGCACAAAAGGAGTGCTGTCTGTCATCATTTTCGTTGGCTATAATTCATCTACCGTATTTTTCGGACTATAAGACGCACCTTTTTACTCCAGAAAAGAGGGTGAAAATCTGGGTGCGTCTTATACTCCGAATGTAGCTGGCTGGGTGGTCTGAAAAAGGGGCAGGTGAATCTGCCGCTGCAGAGATCGTGATGGCTGGAAAGGAAAGAGGATTCGCTTTCCGGACTCCCGCTCAGCTCGGCTCCCAAGAGGGCTTACGGGGTGGTGGCGGTGGCAGCGGTTCCTCACATTGCTGGGGAATGAAATTGTGGCCATTATCTCCCCTGAGCTGCTCGCTGAATCTCCGAGGCACCTTTCACTTGCAGGAGGAGGAGGGCGAGGGCGGAGTATACCAAAGTAACTGGGAAAGGAAGCTGCCCTTGGAATCTGCCGGAAACTGCCGCCCGAAAAGCACGCCT
Organism: Rhabdophis nuchalis; assembly: GCA_039707465.1. Classification (NCBI taxonomy): domain Eukaryota; kingdom Metazoa; phylum Chordata; class Lepidosauria; order Squamata; family Natricidae; genus Rhabdophis; species Rhabdophis nuchalis. The sequence goes on from CM077645.1 coordinate 171,498,536, forward strand.
TTCTTTCCCAGTTATTCAGAGGCTTTGGTTTAAAGAGGCGCTGCTTTAAGTTGCCCTCCTCCTCCTCCTGCTGCAAACAAAAGGTGCTCAGAGATGGTAAATTTCTCAGAATGCTAGTTTGAGAAGTTAAAAACCTGAAACGGGGACAATCAAGCTTGAATCAAAGGGGTTTGGCTGCTGAGAATCTGGAGCGATGGGTGGTGGTGGTGGAGAAGTCTAGTTTTCTGATAAAAGTCTTCGTAGATTCTTCCTCTTCCCTTCCCCCCCCCGCCTCCTCCCCGATCTGTCCCGTAGCTATCTTATCTCTTTATTTATTTATTTATTTATTTATTTATTTAAATTTATATCCCGCCCTTCTCCACGAAGGACCCAGGGCGGCGCACAGGAAAATTTAAAAACATACAAAATACAATAAATATAATTTAAGAAACTATTAAATAACCTATCCTGCGCTAAAACCAAATTTTAAAAACCCAATTTAAAACTACCTAAAAGTCCCCATGGGAGGTTAGGCTAGGCCGGCTTGTTGAAACAAATATGTCTTAAGACATTGGCGGAAGAGGCGGAGGTCGGTGATGGTACGTAATTCAGGGGGTAGGTCATTCCAAAGGGCTGGGCCCGCCACAGAGAAGGCTCTTCCCCTGGGTGTCGCCAGTCGGCATTGTCCGGCCGACGGCACCCTGAGAAGGCCCTCTCTGTGGGAGCGTATCGGTCTAAGGGATGTATGGGGCAGGAGGCGGTCTCGCATATAACTAGGCCCCGAGCCATGGAGCGCTTTAAAGATAGTTGTCAGAACCTTGAAGCGCACTCGAAAAACCACAGGAAGCCAATGCAGCTCGCGCAGGATCGGTGTTATGTGGGAGCATCTAGTGGCTCCCATAAACACCCGCGCGGCTGCGTTTTGGACTAGCTGTAGCTTTCGAGTGCACCTCAAGGGAAGCCCCATGTAGAGAGCATTACAGTAGTCGAGTCGGGACGTCACGAGAGCTTGAGTGACTGTGCGAAGGGCAGCCCGGTCCAGTAAGGGGCGCAATTGGCGCATCAGGCGTACCTGATGAAACGCCCCCCTGGCCACGGCCGCCACATGGTCCTCCATGGACAGCCGGGAATCCAGGAGGACACCCAAATTGCGCGCCCTCTCCACGGGGGCCAGTGTTTCGCCCCCAATGGCCAGAGTAGGTGTAATCTGGCTGAACCGGGGTGCCGGAAACCACAGCCACTCAGTCTTGGCAGGGTTGAGCCTGAGTTTGTTACCACCCATCCAGATCCGTACGGCCTCCAAACACCGGGACAGCACTTCGGCGGCATCGTTGGGGTGGTTTGGGGTGGATACGTACAGCTGGGTGTCATCAGCGTACAGATGGTACTCCACCCCAAAACCACGGATGATCTCACCCAGCGGCTTCATATATGTGTTGAAAAGGAGGGGCGAGAGGACCGACCCCTGAGGAACCCCACATAAGAGAGGCCTCGAGGTCGACCTCTGCCCTCCCGTCAACACATATTGCGACCGACCAGAGAGGTAGGATGAGAACCACCGCAAAACGGTGCCTCCCAACCCCAACCCCCCCAGTCGGTGCAATAGGATACCATGGTCGATGGTATCAAAAGCCGCCGAGAGGTCTAATAGGACTAGGATAGAGGAATAACCTCTATCCCGCGCCCTCCAGAGATCATCAACCAACGCGACCAATGCCGTCTCGGTGCTGTGACCGGGTCGGAAGCCGGACTGGCGCGGGTCTAGATAATCAACTTCCTCCAGGTGTCGCGGAAACTGTTGGGCTACCACACTCTCGACAACCTTCACCAAAAAGTGAAGGTTGGAGACCGGACGATAGTTCTCTAATAAAGCTGGGTCCAGGGACGGCTTCTTGAGGAGGGGCCTCACTACCGCCTCTTTCAAGACGGCAGGCAAGGACCCCTCACTCAAAGATGCGTTGACAATGCCCTGGAGCCAGCCTCGTGTCGTCTCCCAGGATGCCAGTACAAGCCAGGAGGGACACGGGTCCAATAAACATGTGGTCGCCCTAAGTTTCCTTGACAACCTGTCCATATCCTCGATGGTAACAAAGTCAAACTCCTCCCAAGAAGGAACCTCAAGACTAGTCTCGGACAGTCCCACAGGACCACTGTCGATGGAGGGTAGCTCATTCCGAATCCGAGTGATTTTCTCCTGCAGATAAATCCCAAATTCCTCTGCTCGCCCTTGCAGAGGGGCTTCCCGCGGCCTCTGATGAAGGAGGGAGCGGGTCACCCCAAACAGGGCGGCAGGGCGGTTATCTGCGGATGCAATAAGGGTGGCACAATACTCACGTTTGGCCACCCTTATCGCCACTAAGTAAGCCCTAATATGGGTTCTCACTAGTGTTCGGTCGGCTTCGGAGCGAGAGGATCTCCATCTGCTCTCTAGGCATCTCTTGTGGCGTTTCATCCCCCGAAGCTCCTCGGTAAACCAAGGAGCCTGGGTAATTCGCCGCCGCAAGAGAGGCCGCAAGGGCGCGACTCGGTCCAAGGCCCCCGCGGCCGCACTTAACCATGCGGCCACTAGGTCCTCAGTCGACCTCTGCCCTCCCGTCAACACATATGCGGGGCAGGGTCACAGGAATTGGCCCAGGCTCCCTCTGGAACCTTTCCGGGTCCATTAGAAGCCTGGGGCGGAACCATATAGGAATATCCGGTTCCGCCTCCCCGCGGTGAGGTGTAGCGATTGGAAAGTCCAGCCGAAGGAGAGCGTGATCTGTCCATGACAAGGGAGTGATGGCTAGGTCCCCTATTCCCAGATCACAACTCCACTGTCCTGAGACAAAGATGAAATCCAGTGTGTTTCCTCCCTCGTGAGTGGGGCCTAAAACTACCTGGGTCAGGTCCATGGCCGTCATGGAGGCCATGAACTCCCGAGCTGCTCCAGAGGCTTCGCCTGCCGACGGCAAGTTAAAGTCCCCCATGACTACCAGTCTGGGGGTCTCAACTGCCGCCTCGGCTATCACCTCTAGGAGCTCGGGCAGGGCTGTTGTTGCATAGCGAGGAGCCAGGTATACAACTAACACGCCCAACTGCCTCCCTAGGCCCCATCTCACGCAGAGAGATTCACACCCGGTTGTCTGAGGGACTGTGGTCTCCTTCGGTTCAAGACCTTCCTTTACGATAATCGCCACCCCCCCCCCACCCCTCCCTAGGGCCCTCTTCACAGCATGATAGATCCGGGCGGCTTCGGGGAGAAAAGCCTCCACGAAGGCTTTTCTCGGCACCCTAAATCTCAACTTTCTCTCCGAAAAAATGCTATTTGCATCATCAGGATTTTGGCTAATGAAACAAGCACGGGATGGAAAGGAAAAGTGGAGATCTAGGGTCCTGAGAACCTTCGTGCAGAGGAGATTTGTCCTCTTCCCTTGATCCCCCACCACACCAATTTCTCCGGATCTGTCATGCAGTGCTTATTGCTACAGCTGTTATTGAGCCCAGCTACCTATTTAATAATAATAATAATAATAATAATAATAATAATAATAATTATTATTATTATTATTATTATTATTATTATTATTAGTATTAGTATTATTATTATTATTAGTATTAGTATTATTAGTATTATTAGTATTATTAGTATTATTTAATTTCTAGACCGCTCCCTCTCCCCAAGGGGACTCGGAGCCGTGCACAGGGAAGTTAAAACAATAAATACACATGAAAATACAAACAATTAAATAAAAACAAATTAAACATTTCTTTGCTACGTGACAGATTTGGGGTGTGTGAGAGAGAAAGCAGCCTCGTTTCCTTTATGCTTCCCTTTTGCTGCTCAAGGAAGGGATTCCTAGAAGGGATCCCCAGCCCTCCTCATCCAATGAGCTATTCCCAACCAAGCACAGCAGCAGTCATTCAGCAGCCCCCACATGTCTTTCCCTCCTCGCTGAAGAGAAAAGTTGATTTGAGATCAATAAAAGCCTTACTCTTTAAGAAGATCAAGCTCCCACACTTCGCATTTTTGTCCTCCCTGGCTCCCAGGATCATTTTGCAGGCATCCCAAACTCTCTGCATGCCCCATTTTTCACAAAAATGGGGTGTGCAAATGGACAGATTGTGAAAAATGGGGCATGCAGAGAGTTTGGGATGCCTGCAAAATGCTCCTGGGAGCCAGGGAGGACAAAAATGCAAAGTGTGGGAGCTTGATCTTCTTAAAGAGTAAGGCTTTTATTGATCTCAAACTAAATTTTCTCTTCAGCGAGGAGGGAAAGACATGCAGGTGCTGCTGAATGGCTGCTGCTGTGCTTGGCTGGGAACGGCCCATTGGATGAGGAGGGGTGGGGATCCCTTCCATTTGGATTAATGTTTTCTAGCAGAGGCACCTGAGCATTCACTTTGCAGGCCTCCCAAACTCTCTGCATGCCCGATTTTTCACATTTTTCGGATTTTGCAGATGGTTTTCACAAAAAATGGGGTGTGCAGATGGTTTGGGATGCCTATAATTTATTTATTTATTTATTTATTATATTTATAAACCGCCCCCTCTCCCCAAAGGGACTATAGAGTGTTCCTGGGAGCCGGGGAGGGCAAAAACCTTTTTTTTTTTAAATTTACCTCTTTAAAATCATGGTGCGTCTTATACTCCGGTGCGTCTTATACTCCGAAAAATACGGTATGTCCTAAACAGTTTGAGGATTACCTACAGAACCCAACAGAAAATAGTATCTAGCGTGTATTTTAGAAATATGCTGAACAATAGAAAAATTGAACACTTTCCATAGTTTGAGGTGTGGTAAGTCCTAGGACAGCAATATTTATGTCATCCTGGATTACATTTTCAAATGTAACTTTGATGTAGATTTTTAAAAACATATATTGCTTTAATATCTGATATCAAATATTATTTTTCACTTTTATCTTAGAATTCTACTCGAGATGCACTCAAAAACAAAACCATTAAGCCTTTATTGAATGCATTCAGCCAGGTACCTGGAAGGTAAATTTCAATTTTATTTGTGATCATAACAAAATATATGTATATAATATTTTATTAAAATTGAAAGTTTTAGCAAAGCAATCTAATATTTTTGATTGAGTCAGCCTTCCATCCTTCCGAGGTGGGTAAAATGAAGACCCAGATTGTTGGGTGCAATAGGCTGACTTTGTAAATTGCTTAGAGAGGGCTGTAAAAGCACTAAGAAGCAGTATGTAAGTCCAAGTGCTATTGCTATTTTTATATATTTCTAGTGAAAATGAAAAAAAGTTAACACTGGATCAAGCTTTCCGAGTTGCTCTGGAAGAAGAAATTGTGAGTAGTTTTTGATTAACTGTGTATGTGAAAGTTAATTGAGTATCTTGAGTAATGTCATTTTAAACTATATAATTTTTCAGTTTCTGGAATTAAACTTCCTGAAGTGTGGGTGTGGTCTGGTTCAGAATAAGGTTGAAGGTCCAGAACACTTTAAATTATGTTTAGTTCAAGAGATTTACTTCTGCAGCTTTTGAATCAACTGAAACAGTATGGCCATGAGGAAGTTGAGCGGTGTACAGAGGAAGAACAATGCATTTTGTTTCTGAATCAATAAATTTTGTGCATTTATATTAGCTACAGTAAGCCTTAAATTCTATTAGACTATATTGGGCCAAGCCAATGAAGCAACTTAACATTGCTTCACTTGTGAATTTTCTATTTCTTTAGCCAAGGTGAGAACATCTCTAAATGCATATCTTTATACATAGAAGAGTGCTGGCTTCAGAATATTTAGTTGTACAGATTCTACAGCCTAAAGAAACACTGTTCATACATGGTATTTAATTTGCATGAAATTAGAGTTGGAATCAAGGTTGTTATACAAGTAGACCTTGCATAGTGATTGCCTCAGGCAGCAACAATTTGAAGTTACGACTGTGATGAAAACGTAAATCTGTGACCAATTCTTGCATTTATGAAATTCTCAGTGTCTTTGTCTTAGTCACATGTTTGCCATTTACAAGCTGTCTTTTGCCTATCTATTATTTTATTTTCTCCCCTCATAGAATGGAAAAAATGCCTAAATAAATAATCTATTTTTTACACAGCACTTCCCTAAGGGGGAGTTAACAAACTCAGCTCTGTGACCTTAATTAGCTGGCTGGCAGCTGCTACTTGTAATTGACAAAACTTAATCAGTTTCACAGTTTTCTTTTCTTTTCTGCCTCCTAAATGCCAGTGTGCTAGGCAAACAGCTAGCACAGTGCATTCTTTTCAATGTGTATTTTCTACTATGAGTCTGGTTAATCTCTTATAATCCTTCCTCTCCAGTAAATGTAAATGCAAAATACAAACTTTATTTTCCATCTTGTAATTATCTCAGATCTGGGGTATTTCAAAAGGAGAGTCAACTGGGGAAAAGGGATCAGTGGTGAAATCCTCCCAGTTGGGGTGAATAGGCACAGAAAAAATGCTTTAAAAAGTGGTGGTGGAGTGCTGCGAGAGGGAAAGAGAGAGGAGAGGGAGGAAGGACTACAAACCTAGCACTAGACGCCACTTCAGAGGATACCTTGAAAGAGCACAGCAATGCAGGGCTAAAAGAGATCTGGAGGTCATCTAGTCTAACCCCCTGTTCCAGCAGGACATTGTTAAAGTGAGTTTTTGTCTTTTGACACACACCCCAGTCACGTGACTACATAGCCATACCCACCCAGTCGCATGACACCACCACAAAGCCACGCCCACAGAATGGGTAGGGAAAAAAATTAGATTTCACCACTGAAATGGGCTATAAGATTTGCCCTTTTACGCAACTTCCTCTTTAGTTAAGTTCTGGAAACTTTCTCCACTGTTTGAGGTTACATGATTTGGAGTCATAAAGATTCTATCACATAAAGCAAAGGAAAGTTGAGCTAAAATTATAAACATAATCGTGGTCATATGGTTTTTCACTCAGCAACCAAGTTTCTGGTTCCAATTGTGGTTGATAAACAAGGACAATCAGTATGTGATGAGCAAGATAAATAATTAAACTGTTTGGTTCTTATCATTAATACCATTAATGATATCATTAATCCCATTAAGAGTGAAAAATTCATGAGACTTGTTATCAAAATCTAGTCCAGGGGTCCCCAACCCCCGGGCCGCGGACCGGTGCCGGTCCGTGGCTGGGTAGGAGCCGGGCCGCAGGGCTGGAGAGGAGGAGGAGGGAGGAGGGGGCAGCCCCCTGGGCAGAGCGCGCGGGAGAACGCAGGCGGGGCTGTTGCGCAGTTGGAGCGCGCCTCTTCCTCCACCTTTGTCGACGGTGGGACTCCTGCGCGCCGCAGCAACAGCCCTCCCTACCGCCCGCGGATTCCCTTCCTCCCTGCCCCCCCAGAGCTTCCCCAACCAGCATGCCACCCACTCGTCTTCTTCCATGGGCTGCGGAGGTTCCTCCCCCCCACCCCCACCCCCACCCCACGGAGCCTTCTCAGCTCCTGGAAGGAGCCTGACCAATGCACGAGCGACCAAGCGCAGCCCGAGCAGGGCAGGCTAAGGCGAGTGAGCGAGTCAAGCCGGGCTGAGGAGACTCCGCGGTGGGGGCGGGAACGGGATGGGACGACGACAGACCGACAGAGAGAGGCATAGACACAGAGAGAGACAGGGTGGGAGGGAATCAGAGAGTGTGACACACACACACACAGAGAGAGGGAGGGAGAGAAAGATAGACAGAGGCACAGAATGAGTGATTAAGTGCCTGAATGCGAGACAGACAGACAGACACACACACAGAGTGACAGAGATGGGCGGACGAAGGAGAGAGACAGAAAGAAAAAGAGAGAAAGAGAAAGAAAGAAAAAGAAAGTGGGAGAGAGAGAGAAAGTAAGAGAGAGAGAAAGAAAGACAGAGAAAAAGAGAAATAAAGAGACAAAGGAAAGAGAGAAAAAAGAAAGAGAGAAAGAGGGAAAGAAAGAAAAAGAGACAGAAAGAGAAAGAGAGAAAGAATGAGAGGGAGAGAGAAAGAGGGAAAGAGAAAGAAATAAAGAGAGAGAGAAAGAGGGAAAGAAAGAAAAAATGAGAGAGAAATAAAGAGAGAGAAAGAGGGAAAGAGAGAAAGAAAGAAAGAGAGAAAGAGAAAGAAAGAGAGAAAGAGAAAGAAATAAAGAGAGAGAAAGAAAGAGGGAAGGAAAGAAAGAGACAGAGAAAGAAAGAAAGACAGAAGGAAAGAGAGAGAGAGAGAGAGAGAGAGAGAGAGAGAGAGAGAGAGAACTTATGACCACAATTGAGCCCAAAAGTTTGGTTGCTAACCAAGACCATTGTTAAGTGAGTTTCACATTTTCCAAATTGGCCACGCCCACCCAGTCACATGACTGCTGAGCCACTCAGCCGGTCCGCAGAGTTTTCTTTAAAATGAAACCGGTCCCTGGTGCAAAAAAGGTTGGGGACCCCTGATCTAGTCTATACTCTAACATGAACCAAAGATTTCTCACCACCTTTACTCCTGGAAATTAAACACGTTTTTCCCAAGAATTTGCGAAAACCACAAGGCAAATAAATACCAACTTTCCAATGCAGTCCAAAAATATAATGTACTGTATTCTGTTCCAAGTGTCATGTGGTTCCAACCTTGAGAGCTGTTTTTATATTTTGTTTAGATAAATAAAGCTTCTTGTGAAAATGTCCTGGCTATCATTTCACTTGTTATTAATGGGGTCATAGAAGGTGAGTCTATTTTTCTTCGTAAGTACTTTGAAATCAAAAGTCATGACTAGAATGTGTATTAATTAAAAACTGCTTCATATTATTTATATTACTTAAAACATAGCATACATAAATATCACATTATGCAAAATATCTTCATTAATTCAGTTCACTTTGTCAGGTCAGTTGCTAGTAGTACTATTTCCACCTTTTCTCCAATGCCAATTTGATATATGTAATCTGTTATATGTAGTAGTGTACATTTGATTGTCAAAACAGAGTCTTCTTAAAGAAAAGAGAGAAAATTATCATGGGATTAGAATGTTTATTACACTTGATAATTCCACTAAATTAAAATAAATGTGAGGGATGCACTTATATGATCTCAAAGATACGTTAATCAAACATTACATAGAAAATGTAGGTATTAATGGTAAACTCTTTAGCATCACAGCTGAAGATTCTGGTGTTCCTGTACTGTTTAGTACTGCTTAAATTATTAGGAAATATAGTTTAATCCCAGAATTCCAATTTGAATGAATTTGTTTAATCTAGGATTACATTCCATTAAATAAAATTGTATAATGAGCAAAGCTCGGATTGCAAGTGCAGTTCATAGCATTAGCCATGGACTTTAGGAAACTTTTAACATTTTAGAAAAAAAAATTTTTTTCTAATTCTGAAGATTATAAACAATGTCTTTATAACTTGTCTTAAAGTAGCAAGCTAAAGGGTATGGCTAAAGCTACTGACCTGCAGCTACAATCAGAGCAATGTTCATTAGCTTTACTGCAGCTTTACTTAGCTATAAGAATGATTTATAAGGATGACTTAAACCACAAGTGGGAATGGAATTTCAATCATTGAGCGGGGTGGTCATAAAGTGAGATGCCGCGTGAATGCACCATTTAGTGACCACAATCCTGACATTGCTAACTGTCATCATTAACCAAGAATCGTGGGTTGTTAAAAAGAGTCTCAAAGAAGGCCTGTAGGATGTTGCAGGGCAGTGGGGAAGACCCTGGAAGGCCTGGCACACACTGCATGCAAGTGTGGTGCTATAGGGTTCTGTATTGTAGTGCAAAGCTACAACTGCCCCCTCTCCCCCCTCCAGAAGCGCTTAATGACTGAAGTAAGTCACCTGCCTATTTCCATGCCAATCTATGCCCTTTGGGACAGCCCTGCACTCATCAATGGCAGTGCTGGGTCTGGGCTTGCAGTAGAAGCCTGGGGCCTTCAGCAAAATGAGAGCTTTGTGCAATGATGATATCATGGCACCGTTTGAGACCCGAGGGCTGCTACATCATGGGGTGATCTAAGAACATTCACTCCAGTTCCTGCCAACCTAATAGTTCAAAAGGGTGCAATTGCAAGTAGATAAAAAGATACCACTTCAGTGGTCACAGTAACAGGGATATGAAAGGAAACCCCAATCAGACGTCCCCTGGGCAACAGTGATTTTACTGGCTAATTCTTTCAATACGGAAGTGCCTTCATACGTCCGACACAAACACAAGCGAACATGACTAGCTGTTGGCTTAAGGCACCGTTTCTCAGCACTGGAGCTAAAGTAAAATCGTGGAACTGATGGCGGCTGGCGGAAACTGCTGAAAGCTCCCTACTGCTTCAACGTCAGTCACAGCCCTGCTGATGAGTGCCACTGCAGGGCAGCCAAAAGGACATAGATGGGAGGGAATAGGTAGGAGTTACAGCGTCCAGTAGACGTAAGTGAAGGTGGGCTACCAACCACCTCACTTATGTGAGCAATTTTGATCACATGGCGACACAGGTGCTTTAGTGGCCATAACTTTGAGCATGGGTCATAAAGTCCATTTTTTCAACACTGTAATTTTGAATGAGTGGTGAATGAATAATTGTAAATCAAGGACTACTTTTACAATATTTTTAAAGATAGTTTATATAAAACAATGAAAATCAAATTCTGTATTATTATTGGTAGCTAGCAAGATTCTTGAAAAAATGGCCATTGTTACTTTTTATAAAGAGAAATCATTTTGGCAGACATATAAACAGATTCTTTCCCATGAAGGCATTTGTACTGCATCAACGCCTTTTGTGCTCTTGGGAGATGTTTTGGATTGCCTTCCTTTGGATCAGTGTGACAAAATTTTCACCTTTGTGGAAAAAAACGTTACCACATGGAAATCGGTAAATATGGAATTTGTTAAGTTTTAAAAGTTTTTTTTTTAACAGATGAATAGGAGAATAATTTGGCTAGCATGCAAGTATTATGTAAAACAAACAGATATGCTGTTTGGAATAATATAAATTGATCACTCTGTATTAAATAATTAAGTATTTAATAGTATCATTTGTCAATTGCAGGAAAGAAGTGCATTTTTTAGCACTGGGTGGGATTCTGAAAAAAATGAGTTAAAAGTTGGGAACGTTCATAAGCTCTATTAAGTCCACTGGCCAGAGATTACTTGTGACTGCACTGGCTGGACAGCTTTAATAACATTCCTAAATCCAACATTTTTTGGATGTTTAACTCAGAATGCTTGTTTATACAATACATTAGTATTGTATATTTTGCTAGCAAATAACTTAGAGAAGTTCTTAGATAATTGTAAGTGGACTATGATGATCTCTCAAAATTGTGGTTAAAAATATAACAAGATTTTTTGGTTCATGGATTAAAACATACTTGTAACTTGCTGTGGTACTTTATCGGCCTTTTTAGCTTAGTATAAAGTATTCAATGTAGTATTTGAAATCACAAATGATTTTTCAAATCCCCCCCCCCCCCACACACACACACAAATAAAACTGCTAGGAGTGTGAATTAGATATACCTTTTACAAAGTGCTATTGTATCCAGCTTAGTTATTTCTATTGGTAAAATACCTTACTCAGAAAGAACAAAATCCTTCGTAAGAAAAGAATTTGCCTTTGCCTTTCTGAAGAGGTTGAATCAAAAGAACATGTCCTTCTAAATTCTTTTTTTCTGAAGCACATTCTCTCACTATCCCAATCTTATGAAGTGTCACAATCCTCTTTTTTGCTAGCTGATTCGTATCCACAAATATGCAGACACAGAGACATAAAGAAAGCAAAATTTTGCATAATAGCTTGTTAGATTTAAAAATAATAATGCATAGTTAGCATAAGACTATTTTAAGTCTTTTTAACTGTGTTGGAATACATGCGTTCTGTGAGGTTAGTGTTGGGCTTATTTTATGATCATTCATACCATTGATATGTAAGTATATGATTTGGTGATTGACCGAAAGAATATTATTTGATTTGCTGTTTTTCAACCATTGTTTGAGCTAATAATTTTTGCCCACGATGCACAACATTGGAATAACCTCAGTATGATGCATGTCAACTTCTGCTCTGTCTATATTTTATTAAAAAATAATTATCAATAAAAATAAATTGTTTTATTCTTATTTAGAAAAATCTTAATGCATTTTATTTTTATTCTGCTTTGAAATTACAGTTTGATTTGAAACCGAATGTTTAGATATATTTTGTTCTGTGGTTTTGTGTGAAGTGTTTTTGCTGCACTGTAACAACAAAGACCTATTGTAAATATTTAATAAATATGAACATATTCTTTCCTGCTTGTTTGAAATATATATTTTATAGCACAAAAGACTATTCATAATCCTACTCTGATTTTCTTTCTAATGTAATTAACTGCTTCCTGTTTTTTAAATATCAACTAATTATATCATGTTGAATTATATGTTATTTTTAGAACACATTTTACTCTGCGGGAAAGAATTATTTACTGAGAATGTGCAATGGTGAGTAGCCTTTTTCCTAGCATTGCTAATGAAGATGCGGCCTTCAGTGTAATTTTCAATGCTGCTTGTTAAAACTCTATTCATTTAAAATACTGTTGTTACTGTTGTTGATCAAGATGTAACAATATAATTCTGTAATGAAACATTCAGGTAGTCCTTGATTTATAACAGTTTGTTTAGTGACCATTCAAAGTTACAATGACACTGAAAAAAGTTATTTATGACCATTTTTCACACAACCATTGCAGTATCCCAATGGTCACATGCTTGGCAATTGACTCATATTTATGATGGTTGCAATGTTCCAGGGTCATGTGATTAACCTTCTGACAAGCAGTCAATGGGAAAGCCAGGTTCACTTAATAAGTGTTATTAACTTAACAACTGCAGTGATTCACTTAACAAATGTGGCAAGAAAGATCATAAAATGAGGCAAACGTCACTCAACAAATTTATCACTTAGCAACATAAATTTTGGACTCAATTGTCGTAAGTTGAGGACTGTCTGTATTGGTTTATTTAACATTTTTTGCTTGCAATATCTGCATTTTCATTTGAACAATAATATATCTATCTGAAATGGATATAGAACTGTGTACATATGCAACTTAGTAACACCATCATCATTAGAATATTTACTCAAAGGTTACACCAGATAGTCCAGTTCTTTCCATGTGGAAAAAAAAGGGGGGGGGGTTAATGAGAATGCATTAGTGGAAAATATTTTCTGCTGTCTGTTTGATACCAGAGTCTATCCCTGTAATATTTTTTAAATGTTGAAAGCTTAAATACATTTTTCTTTGTTATCATTAAGATCTTTTAAGAAGACTGTCAAAATCACAAAATACAGTATTTTGTGGACGAATTCAGCTCTTCTTGGCCAGGTTATTTCCTCTTTCAGAAAAATCAGGTAAGTTTCTTTTTTAAGTGACAGCATGAACAGCAATACAATGAACAGATTAATCCATCCTATATATTTCAAACCCAATTTGCTCCTAATTTTACAATATCGTTTTATGTCTGTAATTTGCCACATTCAGGACATTTTTCTCCAAATTTTCTTGCATACTGTCTGCAATTTTTAAAAATTGAAATATTGTATTATTATTTATATACTGCTCAGAAAACTATGATATTTACAAATATCATTTCTGATTATTTTGCCTGATCAGATATTTCCCCCTACAGGGCTTAATTTGCAAAGTCAATTTAATCTGGAAAACATCACAGTTTTTAATACCAGTGAGCAAGACAGCACCCTTGGACAGAAGGTTATTTTTATTATTATTCTCTGTTAGGCACAAAATATGGTAAACTTGGAAAATGTAGATATAATATGCAGGCTGTAATTCTCTCAAAAGAAGGAGCATGAAGTGATTTTAGACATTAAAGTGTCTCACAGTCTATTATCTAATTCATATTGCACCAAAATAATGAATTACGTCAGTTGCTTAAGGAACAAATTTTGGTGGAGATGCAGAAGTGAAAAAAGAACTTCCCAATTTGTGAAATCAATTTCAGTGTTCATTTTTAAAATACTCATGGTCTTTTCTGTTTGCACGACCACTGAAGTCTTTCAGCAGATTACTGATTATTTATATTTCCAATTTTAAATAAGTATCATGATATAATTTGCTTCTTCCTCTATTTGTAACTGCACAAAATGTTAGTGCTTTGTTTTGAATGAGTAGAAAAGTTTTCTATTCATGTAAATGGAATGGAAGTTAATGTTAAATTAATTCTGACTTTAGCATGCAGAGGAGAAAGAGGAAGGAATGGAAGTGGAAGAAGGTGAAATGGGAGATGATGAAGCTCCTACAAGTTGGTAAGGAGAAATAAATTTAAATTCTCAGTTGTGAAATAAAAGAAAATGTATGAAATCTATTGCAATTATATCTGTTAAAAAGATTGCCTATAACTTTTATATTTGCTGTAGATTACCATTTTTATGAAAGTCTAGTAAAATCTTATTAAATAGGGGAAATTATTGGTCATGGCCACGTTTATTGAGATCCAAAGATGCTTATCCATTGAACAAGTTCTCATTTCTATGTTTATGTACTATCCATAGCACAACAACTGTATGTATATATGTATTTAAATAATAAATGTACCAATTTTATCAATAATAGCCAGAATATTTATGAAGGAATATATTGTACCGTATTTATTCGAGTATAACGCGCAAAATTTTGTACCCAAAAAAGAACTCAAAGTTTGGGTGCGCGTTATACTCGAATAAATAAATTCAGGTTTCTGGGCGGCGGCGGCGGGGGGGGGGGGGGAGAAGCGGAGGCAGAAAGAGACGCTGGGGAGAAGCGGAAGGCAGAAAGGGAGGCTGAGGAGAAGCGGAAGGCAGAAAGAGACGCTGGGGAGAAGCGGAAGGCAGAAAGGGAGGCTGAGGAGAAGCGGAAGGCAGAAAGAGACGCTGGGGAGAAGCGGAAGGCAGAAAGGGAGGCTGAGGAGAAGCGGAAGGCAGAAAGAGACGCTGGGGAGAAGCGGAAGGCAGAAAGGGAGGCTGAGGAGAAGCGGAAGGCAGAAAGGGAGGCTGAGGAGAAGCGGAAGGCAGAAAGGGAGGCTGAGGAGAAGCGGAAGGCAGAAAGAGACGCTGGGGAGAAGCGGAAGGCAGAAAGGGAGGCTGAGGAGAAGCGGAAGGCAGAAAGGGAGGCTGAGGAGAAGCGGAAGGCAGAAAGAGACGCTGGGGAGAAGCGGAGACAGAAAGGGACGCGGTTAGGGTGGAACGGCATCGCTCCATCGCCCCTCAGCTGTGGAGCCCGTCAGTCATGCTTTATAAAAATCGGTATAAAAATTTTATACCGATTTTTAATGGAAAATTAGGGGGTGCGCGTTATACACGGGTGCGCGTTATAGTCGAATAAATACGGTAAATATTTTTTGTCAGTTCCATTCCAATAGATTATAATCTGTACAGAAAATTTTGGTCACTTCAAGATTACTTCAGAAATCCTGTGCAGTGCTATGAAAAAGTCTCATGGAAAATATTTCTTAAGGTATTGTGCTAATTATATTTCATTTCCATTTGTGGGTATATAACTATGTACTGTTTCTGAAATTCCAAGCAAAATAATTATTGTTATTTTAAGCCAATTTTGTATAATTCAGAAGGTTGAACATACCCTGTACTCCTGCCCCCTATTTCCACCACAACAACCATTTGATGTGAGTTGGGCTATCAGAAAGGAATTGGCCCAAAGTTAGCCAACAGCTTTCATGCCTTAATACAGTGGCTATGAATTTAGAATGTATTATCATTAATTAAGAGTTGTAGACAACACAATGCCAATGCCAATTTATTTAAGGGGATTTTATCTGTAATGGTGCTCTAGCCTTCTTTTACTGGAAGTCATTTGTTAATGTACTTGTATATAAAATGCATTCTTGGACAGTAGGTAATGGAAATAAAAAAGAGTAGACCAGCATCATTTGCATCTCATCAAATCTCACTTCTGTTCGGAGGCTGTAATTTGATTGTTGCATTTTATGTGATCTATTTTAAAAGTACTCAGAAGAAGTATTAACTGTCTTTGAGAGCTACAAGTTGGATGACACTCAGGCATCAAGAAAAAAATTAGAAGAGCTGAAAACTGGAGGAGAGCATGTTTATTTTGCAAAATTTCTTACAAGTGAAAAGGTATATTTTTCTACATAACTAAACTCCATTTCATAGTGAAGAAACTAAATTATTAATGTGAAAAATTAAAATCTTAAATAGAAAGCTATCCTTAGATATATTATTTTATTAAAATAAATTTGATTTAAAAATCCGATTTAAAAAATCTGATTAAAATTTTAAAAATTTATTTTAAAAAATTGTCGATTTTTATCCACCTTGGCAGAAGTCAGCCTGGAAGGAAGTTGTCATTTTGAGTAAAGCATAAAAAAAAAGATTTTTATTCAAACACTACTTGACCCATTATCTACAAGATTAGTACATAATTGGGATTGATTGTTGATAAATGTGATGACCAGGTGTGTCCCTGGAGTTATGCTTGCCCCACCCAGGTATTCAGGCAATGTGTACTTAGCTAAGGCTATTTCATTTCCCAGAAATAACATTGTAACTTTTATTTTTACAAATAAGATTAATAAAGTGAAATTCTTAACACAAGTACAACTGTGGCCTTTAAGAATCAATTAAAGAGACTTTTCATGTTTGATTATTCTTTTAAACTCAAGATAGGAAAAGTTAATTTTTTAAAATCTTTAGTTTCATACTTAAATTTAATATTGTATGTGCGCACCTCGTACTGATTCCAAAAACCATTTCACTGCAGCAAACCACTTGTGTGGTTTCGTCCATTTTAATTGTACTTGTCCCATTAATTTCATTTTACTTACTTTTGTATTATTAAAACCAGAAAACTGAAGAATGTCTATGCGTTTATCTGTCTCTCTTTAATAGTTAATGGATTTACAGTTGAGTGACAGCAATTTTCGCCGCCATATCCTTTTGCAGTATTTAATATTATTTCAGTATTTAAAGGGACAGGTAAAGTTTAAAAGGTAAGCTAGTCTTTTAAATACATTTAATTAAACTTCTTTACTTCTTTAATGTATGTGATCCAACTCACTGCTATCATCGTCTGATTGTATGAGTCTGCTTCTAAATACCATACATTGGAACATATACATGATCTATTCAAAGTTCTAAATAGAAAGAAGTTAAACTATAATATAGAAAATGGGCTTTGAGTATACTGCTTATTGATCTGTAATTACTGTATACTAATTTTTAGACTTTGCAATACTACTTACTATTTTTTTGAAATACATATTTACACTGCTTTTATAGAAATCTGTATATATTCGACACCTGAGCTGTCTGCTTATTGTTCTATTCTCTGAGTGTGATCTTGCATATTCAGGTCATTGATGTTCTTGGTGTGGACACAAAAATAAGATGTAAATTAATGTAGTAAATTAAAAGTAACAATGCAAGTGAGAGATAACTAGTTGTAAAAAGAAAATATAACCACCTCTGCAGTTCTGCTCTCTGCCTCAGCCCCAGTTTCTCACACAACCCCTTGGGAAAGTAAATTGCCCATCTCTGGTATCCTGCCTTGAGCAAGGGCGCGTGGGGGTGTTGCACTAGAAGACCTCCAAGGTCCTTTCCAGCCCTAGGAGTCTAACAACTCTAGTAGTTAAATTACTGCAATAAAAGTTCTGGTGCTGGAAAAAGGTTGGAGTGAACAAGCCTCATAAAGAATAACATTTTAAAGGAACGATTATTTATTTTGCTTTAAGAACCAGGAGAATCTGAAAAAGAGTATACACCTTCAGCCTAAAATTAAATATTTAAATATGTTCCATTAAAACCAGTGAGGTTAGTATTTTCTTAGTTTTGGTTGCATCAAGCATCATATTTTTGTCTTTCAGAAAGAAACAGAAGCTACTAGTATACAATTGTGGTGTTTTTTTAAAAACTAATTCTCAGTAGACTTAGCAAAATGCCTCCTACAGATAACACTACAGTCCTGTATCAATACCACGAAGGCGGCAAATTTCATTGATTCCTCCCTCACCCATACCTATTAAAACTACTTAGAGTGTTGCCTGGCTGTGATGCAGTAAAGAAATTAGTGAAATTTCTTGCTAATTCCCTCATGAGAGTATTTGTATGGAACTCAATAATGCTGCTGCTGCTGCTGCTTAAGAAAAATCTGGATAAAATGCACTGTGCATGTTTTGACTTATATGTGTCTTATTTTCTAGTTCAAACTTTATTCTGACTGATGAACAGTCCCTGTGGATTGAAGCTACCACAAAACAAGTTTACCAGGTCAGATGAATTAATCATCTTTGCATCTAATTTTACAATAGTGCTTTTAGGAATGAATTTTTCATACATTTTATTTTGAACACATTCCATATTATATTCTAGCTTTATTGCTGAGCATCACATTTTTTAGCTGCTCTGCTGCAACTTTTGATTTTTGTGGCTTTTTTAATTACAGCTGCTATCCGAAAACCCACCTGATGGAAAAATGTTCTCCAAAATGGTAGAGGTAAGTGCTTTGTTCAAAATTTCAATTAAATGTGGGTTTTTCTTATGTTCAATTATGTTCAATTATCAGAGACTGCCTAGACAATTCTCTGCAATTTTCTTGGCATTGGTTTTTCAGAAGTGATTTGCCATTGCCTCTTTCCTAGAACTGAGAGAAAGTCTAGTCCAGCATCACCTAGTTGGTTTTGTGCCTAGATTTGTGAATTAGAACTCATGGTTTCCAGTTTCTAGCCTGAAACCTTAGCTGCTACACCAAACTGGCTGTCAGACTATAAACACCATCAATTGTAATTGGGCTCTAGATCCTATAAACTAAAGCTGGTCTCTTGGACACCAAGTCTTCTACTCCACTAACCATCTAAAAATAAATTCATGCTTTTGAGATTTTTGAATTCAGTTATTCCACTGAGTTCTTTTTTAATTCTGAATTTTTAAAATCTATATGTATAAAAATGACTGTATGTATGTTCCAGTATAACTCTGGAACGCCTAAAGCAATTTCAACCAAACTTGGTACACAGATGACTTACTCTCTGGAAACAAATACTGTGGGGGTAAAACACCCCTAACACCCCTCGGGATGTGTGTTCTGTTACAATACAGCCTGTTGTGCCTTCAAATGACTTCTACTGTACTGCCGTAAAATGGCTTCTACTGTACAGTGCAGTGGAGTTGCCATGGTTTCACAGGACTCCACAAGGGGGCTCCTCTGGTAAGGGGGAAAATCCAACGTTAGAAATTACTTTTTGTGCGAACATTTCCCCCCTATAAATCAATACCCGGACAATGCTGCATTATCAGCTACTATCTTTATATATTTAATGATTTTAACATTTATTCTCCATTCAGTGGAGCACTTCTACTGTTCAGCAAGATAGAAAAGCTACATTTTTTGCTAGCTCTCATTTTCTGTCTTTGAAACTCTCTTTTTCTTATTGATATTATTTTTGCTTTTACAGCATATATTAAACACAGAAGAAAATTGGAATTCGTGGAAAAATGAGGGCTGTCCAAGTTTTGTGAAAGAAAGGTGGTGTATACAAACATTTCTTTTAATCAACATGGCAGGGAGTTTTTGAATTGTGACCAATTTTTTGGTATTATTCTAAGCTACAATAGTGCTGAAGGAAAGCAATTATGACTGGTGCCCCAAGTTATGACTGTTTCAGCACCTCTGCAGTCACTTGATTGCAATTTAGGTACTTAGCAATCTGTTCACACTTACAACCAGTTCTAAGCTGCCCATGCTCACTTGATTTCCATTTGCCAGCAGTCCCTGCTGGCTTCCCTCAAGTGCAGTCAATGGGAAAGGTAGCAGGGAGTCACAAGTCTCCTGCACCCATCCCAGACTTTCTTCACTCACTTGTACACGCCATGCCCTCCTTTTCTCCTTTGTTCACACACACCATGCACTCTCCTTCCGCACTTTGCTCTCTTGCATCATACTTTCCTCTCTGCCCCCCTTTGCTCACTTATACACACTCACCAGTGCTCTTCTTTCCCCCCTTCACTAGCTCACATGTCCCCCAGTGCCATCCTTCCCAGGTCTCCCTGTTCTTACATACATTTATGTTCTCTTTCCCTAGCCTTCCTCTACTTGTACACATGTACGTAGCTACCAGGGCTCTCCTTCCCAGGCCTCCCTGCTCTTGCTCACACCCCACACCTTTCCCCAGCTTTCCTGCACACTTTCCTGCACATGCACCAATCAGTACCCTCCTATACAGACTTCCCTGTTCCCATACATATTCTGTGCCTGTTTTCTCAAGTTTCCAATTTGTAAAGTCAATGGAAGAAGCTGGATTTGCTTAACAGCTGTGACAAAGAAGGTCATAAAATCACTTAACATCTATCTCGCTAGCAAAGGAAATTCTGGTCCCCATTGTGTAAGTCAAAGATTATCTGTAATGATTCTATGGTCCCCTCTATGGCCCCCTTTGCCTCAGCCTGCTTCTTGGGACCCTGCAGGCCTTAGGCCTACTCGCAACGTGCCAATCATCCATTACACACCACTTTTGAAGATCTCCATACTTCTGTGTATCCTTGGGCTGTGCAGCAGCCTTTCAGAAGCAGCCTTTATTTTCAAGATCTTTGACACAATCTGTATAGAAATGCACAAATGGCAGCCATTTTGGCACATACATGGGGTGCATGCCAAAATGTTAGCTGCTTCTGCGAGACTTCCACGCAGTTTAGTGAAGAGGTTGGTGTGGGCCCTTGTGGGGTAGGAATCAGGCCTAAAACCTGCAGGGTCACAATGGGTGGGAAGCAAAGCATGGGTCTTTAAAGACTGGGACTACACTAGGCCTCCAAGCGCTTCCTCTGCCCACGAAGCACCCCTGTTCTGCTTTATGGGCTGCAGGCACCATTACATAGTCATATCTCAAGGACCACCTGTACGAACCCTACACTTGGCAGTTTTTAACTCTAAGGTCTTTTTTTACAGACCAAGTGATTCTAAGCTAGTGAGACCTTTTGTGCGAAAGAGACCAGCTCCTGAAGATTTCTTAGGGAAAGGACCTAACAAAAAAATTCTAATGGGAAAGTATGTTCAGTCCTTTATTAATTTATTTTTACTTTTGTATTGTAAATTAAATGATAGAAAGTGACATTGGAAGTATTGCTTAAAATAAATTGTATCTGTTTTTGATTACTTTTAACGATAATCGGGACAGAAATGTACAAATAAAAAAATCTCACACTGATTTATTTTTATTTTACTAATATTAGAATTGCTTGTTAAATCATATCGTATTTTAGAAATAGGAGAGCATAGAATTAAAAACTTGTCTGTACTAAGCTAGTTGTTATATAAAAAGTTCTGAATAACAGTATTGTTATATGTTGATGACGCTAATGTTAGTGGTATAAAATCTATTCCCTCTCTGGTATCTGTGCACACAAACGCATACATAGGCCGATGCCTTTTGCTGAAGAGTGGTTGTCTTCAGAAATAATTGGCATATGAAAAACAAAATATAAGAAATAGTAATGTGCTTTGTGTTTTGTGTTACAGTGAAGAATTAACTCGCCTCTGGAATTTATGTCCTGATAACATGGAAGCATGTAAATCTGAGAATCGGTGAGTAGTTGTAGTTCTTGTAACACTGGTGCTTCCTAAACTAATATTCTAGGGACATTAATGTTACAGATCTCTGAGATTGGCAGATTATTTTGCTGATCATGTTACAGCTTCTCAAAACCTATTTGTAAATTGAGGATCTTGCTAAAAAAATAGATATGCCCTTTTGTACCACAATTGAAAGGAAACAGGAAATCCCCAAACATCATTTATGTTCTTTATGTTTATTTTTTTATTGTGTGCTTTTCTCCCCTTATTTATTGGGTGTGGCACTTGAGTGGCACTTGGATAACTATCAGGATGGGATAATTGAAATTTTATCTCCCTTTCCCATGGATGAAATACTGAATATGATGTGTATTCTCTTTATTCTTTTGGATTCTGTCAAGACGTAGTCATATGTTATTGATTCAATTTTTGAAAACAAATTGATAAATTAGTTCCCATCTATATTTTTCATGGTGGTTGGATTATTTTTATATCAACAAAGGTTGCTTCTTGGGGGAAATTATGTTATAGAATGCAAGACACATATTTATTTATATCTTGGCTTTATTGTACTTATAAATAACTCAAGTTGGTAAGCATAATCAATACTCCTTCCTATTCCTATTTTCCCCAAAATAACCCTGTGAGATCAGTTAAGGAAGTCATGATTTCCTGGTTTGTAGTCTGGTACCTATGTGAAAATAGACAAATAATAATTCAATCTATCAATAGGGCTGTTGGGCTTTTTTTCAACCTTTATATCAAGTTTCATGACTTGCTAGATTAAAGGTAGGGTATCTCTAGCCCACAGATTCTTATGCAAGGCATTTGCACAACCTTCTCGAGTTCCTTTTGTGTAATTGGAATTGGTTTTGTTAGTGTCAGCATTTGATATATCTGCATTTACCATTATACTTCAGCTGTCCTGTAACTTTCTCTTTTAGGAAAAGGTACAGGAAGGGCCAAGCCCATCAAGGATTAGATTCCAATTGCAGCTGGCAGGAAGTCTATGTAGGATGAGGCAGGATGTGATTGTTCATTATTTTCTTGCATGCATTGCCTTTCTCTGTCTAGGAAGAGGCAAAGAAACATTTCTCCTCTGATCTCCTGGCAGAGAAAACAGTGTTGGACATAGCTTCTGTCCAGTAACAGGGCTACCTGGAAATTGGATTGGTTCTCCAACTTGCACTAATTTGACTCTAATGTAATTAATTCTGCTATCATTTGATAATTTAATCTGAATGAAATGGGTGTTTTTTTCCTAATGAATCTATGTGCCTTCTGACTGGCTACATAGTGTAAGAGGAATAATCTCAATATGGAATTGCTTTATTGAATTGAATTTATAGAATTGCTCATGCAAAGGATTTCTTACTCCAAACATACTGAAGCAGAAAAACTAACAGTTTTATTGTTATTTTAGAGAAGGGGTAATAGTTTTAATACTTCTTCCTTCCAAATAAAGCACTTACTCTTCTTTTATTTTCTAGAGAATACATGCCAACATTGGAAGAGTTTTTTGAAGAAGCTATAGAACAGGCAGATCCTGAAAACATGGTTGATAAAGAATTTAAGTATGTTCCACAAATCATTTTTTTTTCATAATTCTGCTTGTTTTAGGCATATATTCAAAACATACAAGTAGTCCTTGAATTACAACAGTTCATTTAGTGACCATTTGAAGTTATAATGGCACTGAAAAAACTGACTTATGATCGTTTTTCACACTTATGATCATTGCACCATCCCCATGGTCATGTGATCAAAATTCAGATGCTTGGCAACTGACTCTTATTTATGATGCTTGCAATGGCCTGGGATCAGGTGATTACCTTTTACGACTTTCTGACAAGCAAAGTCAATAGGGAAACCAGATTCACTTAGTGACCGTGGTACTAACATAACAACTGCTGTGCTTCACTTACAGAAGGTTGGCAAAGTTTTATTTAAGAAATGTTTCACTTAGCAACAGATATTTTGGATTTAATTGTGGTCGTAAATCAAGGACTACCTGTATTTTGATGTAATAAAATACTTGTTTTCTAATTATCAAATAGCAGGCTAATTCTGATTTTGTAACATAGGGTTGTGAATAATTCTAACTATGGCTGGAGAGCATTAAGACTATTAGCAAGAAGAAGTCCTCACTTTTTTCAGCCAACCAATCAACAGTTTAAAAGTTTACCGGAATACCTTGAAAACATGGTCATCAAATTAGCTAAAGAATTACCTGTAAGTAATATTGCCTAATACATATAATTATTTTGAAGATTCTATGCATATAATGAACGTGTTGTAATTTAAATAATTAAAATATAAATATAAAAATATGTGATGAAATATATGAATATATATAAATACTGTATATGATGCCATGTAAAAAAATAATACTATTTTTATTTTTCATGTATGCTTTTAAAGTAGAAGCAAAATAGTTCTAAGAAACTTTCTAAATAGAGTGTGTTGAACCGACAAAAATACCTCTCTTTTTGTTACTTTAATTTCCTAACATGAATTGGTGATGTAAATCTATTCACTCAGAAATAAATTACACTGAATACAGTGGCTTAACTTCCAGATTCTGATATATTCCACTCTCATTCTGTAATTAATCATATAAATGTTCATAGTAGAATTAATAAATTCTTAATAGTTTATTGACCATGATTAAGAAAGTAAACAAAGTTCTGCTATCTGTTTCAACTTAACATTGCTCAACTTTGCTATTTATCTGATGCATGATATATATATATTAACATTCTAGCTATATAGAAGAACACAAGAAGAACATTTATATTAAAAGAAAGACTACATGAAGGCTTGTGCATTTTGATTTGACTCACTACTCTGGAAAATGAGATATTTTAGGATGGGTCTCCAACACCTGGGCCACGGACTGGTATTAGTCCATTGCCTGTTAGATATTAGGCTGTGCAAGCAGAGAGCATGCACAGGATCTAGGTTGCACATTAAACCATCACCTCCCCAGTCTGTGGAAAAATTGTCTTCCACGAAACCAGTCTCTGGTGTTAGAAAGGTTGGGGACCTCTGCTTTAGGAAGTCCCTTTACCCTTTATTTTTTCTCCTCTACTTCGTCCCCCCAAAATCTATCCTATTCCAAATGGTATCAATGACCAAAATTTAGTGCTGGATGCCTCTTTTCATCAACTATTCATCTGACACTTAAAGAAGTAACAAGAATATTGGGACCATGTTTTGTGATAGGGTTTGTTGCCTACAATTTCATTCATTTTTGGTACAATTGTCAAATTTTGTTTGTGAATAGACAGTTCTGCAGAAGAGTACAATATAAGTAGTTTTATTTTATCTTTTTCTTTAGATAATGGTATAATCTTTTAAGATTATACTGTATATTGTACTTCACTTAAAAGTTTGTCCCTCCACACCCCCATTTCTTGTTCTTTCATGAAAAGGTCATTTGAACATTCACTTGGCCAGTATAAAGGATAAAGAGGGGAGGGGAATGGGAAGTCTTGACAATGAAGTTTTGAATGAGTTGTAGCAAATTTATTTGTATTAAGTATTTAGGAATATTTTAAAAAGTTTTTATTTCAGTGAGAGATTATTTCTATCATCCTAGCAATTTTGCATGATAAAGATTGTAGTTGAGTTTCAGAATGCAATTGAAACTAGCTTGGAAAGGGATTTAGTTTTTATTCTTTATTCAGCTATTCTTTATTTGTAATGTCTTTAAGAGCCTTAGTTGCTATGAAAACAAAAGTCCTAAATGTACGGTATGTAATTTCCAAATGTTTTCAAAAGTTCCTTTCATGTGGACTTCCGGTTCCGCCTTCCAGCGGCGACGGACGAGTCTTGGGACTCGTCCGCCGTTTTGTTCTTTTTTCTGCCCCCCAACGGGGGCGAGGCACCCCCTTTTTGGGGGCCTTCCGTAGGGCTGGCTTACCTGGGTCTATTTATCCCAGCGGCGGCGAGAAAACGGCCCTTGTCTTCGGTCTAGGCGAGAGGAGACATGCTGCGGGGGGTTTTCCCTTCGCCAATGGAGGACGGCAACGAATGACGAATTTGAAAAGAGCTGAGTGTTCGGGTCGGAAGGCTTCCCGGGGCTTTGGCAGCGAGGTGAAGAGTGAGTGATTTTTAACCTTATTTGTGCTGGCAGCCTGGACTGAAAGAACGTAGAGGGGGGTGTTTGTTTGTTACCCCCCCCCCCCTCGGATTTAAAGCGGCGCTTAGAAATGGCTCCTCGTTGCGAGGAAGCGGACATTTCGCATCCGGACTGCTTTGAAGCAAGTGAAAGTGTTTTGCGGCTTGTTTCTTTACAATGTATCTAAGTCCGGCTGGCTTGAAACAATTTTTCTTTTGTTACTTTCTCCTGCTGGCTCTCAGACTGGGCGGTGGAGGATGGCTGCCCTTTGTTCCTGAATGATTATTCTTATTTATGGAAAATTACCAACATCTCTTTGTGATTTGGACTCCCTCTCTCTACTAATGAAGAAATTTCTGGATTAATTGATTCCTTCCCTGGAGTGCCTTCTCTGCTATAATTATTGACTATGAAAAGTGTTTCTCTTCTGGGTCCTGAACTTTTTACAACTTTCATTTGAACTGTTTTTCTCCTGACCTGCTTCAACGGCCCCACCCAAAAAACGCCATCTTAGTGGCACTGACTTTAACAGCTTACCATGGCATCAAAATCAGAATTGGCAGGATTGGAACAAAGAATGACATCAATGGAATCAGTGTTACAAGCTTTGGTGCAGGAAATTAAAGCTTTGAGAGAAGATAATAGCAGCTTCAAGAAGGATCTTTTGGAAACACGGAAGCAAGTGCTGGAGAACACACAGAAGACTGAGGAGCTGGAAGGGGGGCTGGTTGGGGCAAAGGGAGAGCTTAAAAATATTAACAGTGAGGTTGGAGAACTGATTGGGCATATGTCTAGGATGGATTTTGAAAGGATGTCATATTTTTTAAGATTTCAGAACATTTCTGAAGAACCTGGTGAATGTCTTCCTGAACTCATGAGTACAATTTTAGCAGACTATTTACATAAACCTAAAGATGAGATCAGGGGGGACATTGACCTAGTCTACAGAATAAACTCTACATATGCCAGGATAAATGAAGTACCCAGAGAGATACATATTAAATTTGTTAGAAGGTCAACCAGAGAGGGAATTTTGAAGGCGCAGAGAGGGGGGCCGCTAATTTACCAACAAAAGGAAGTCGCCATCTTGAAGCAGATCCCAAAAAAGATTAGAGAGATGAGAAGGAGGTATTCCTTCTTATCCAAAAAATTGTTTGACCACGGGATTTGGTTTAAGTGGGCGATGCCGGAAGGGATGTTGGTGTTCTGGGATGAAGGAAGACTAAGGATTAAAACAGTTGTTGAGGCGGAAGCCTTTCTTAAAAAACATTCCTCTGTCCTGGGGGACGATTCAGGGGGGGCAGGGGGGGCCACGGTCCCGCCCGGTGGGGGCCAGGGAGGAGAAAAAGAAGATACAATTGCCAAAAGACTTAGATCGAAAAAATAACTTTGCTTTTTTATTAATATTGTATAACCTTTATATCTGGATGTTTGCACACGACTGCCAGCATAGAATTGAGAATTTAGGAAACATGCACTTATTTTCACCTTGTAGTATTTTTGAAAAATGTTTTTTCAATGTTTTATTATGAAGCCCTGGAAGGGCCAATGATCCCGACGTGAAAGTTCTTAAAATGTTTCTGTATCCCTTACCCTACCCTTTTGGAAAATTGTAAAAACCAATAAAACTTTTTCAATATAAAAAAAAAGTTCCTTTCATGTGGTTAAGGGACCACCATGCAACAATTTTTTGACCAAACACAAACAATAATACTCAATTCTCTCATTACAGCCTCCTTCTGAAGAAATTAAAACAGGCGAGGAAGAAGATGAGGAAGATAATGATGCTTTATTAAAAGAAAACAATGAAAGTAAGGCTGGATTCTTGGGCTTTTCCCCGTTTCCTTTGACACCCATTAGGGGGGGAAAAAGGAGTGTGTGAACAGAACATTCTTTGAAACGCTTTTCAGATTTAATATAGAAGTAGTCCTCAATTTATGAACACGGATGGAACTGGAATCTCCATCACTAAGCGATGCAGTCATTGAGTTGTGTTTGATTTTATAACCGTTTTGTTGCTGTTGTTGAGTGAATCGTGGGATCATTAAGCAAAAATGGTTGGTCCCATTGGTTTTGCTTGTTGAAAGCCTCCTGGAAAGTCACAAATGGCTATCCCATGACTCTAGGATGTTGCAACCATCATAAATATATGCCAGTTGCCAACACCTGGATTTTGATAACGTGACTCTGGGGACGCTATGATGGTCCGAAATATGAGGGCTGGTCTTAAAATGATTTTTTTTATCACGATTGTAATTTCAAATGATGCTTAAACAAATGATCATAAGTTGAGGACTACCTTTAACTTCTTTTGATTACTTTTTAAAAATGGCATTCCTTTAAGAGCAGTTGCATCATCTCTGAAAATTAATTTCCATTTTAAGGAATCAATAATAAAATAAAATTGTTATTGGTCATCATGACATAGAGCAAATATCATAGGAACACCATCAAAGTTTCAATTTTTTTTCTCCTTCCCAATCCTTCCCAAGAAATAACTTCTCTGTCTACTGTTCAAATTTATTTGTTACCGTATTTATCGGCGTATAACACGCACTTTTTCCCCCTGAAAATAGGGGGCAAATGATGTATGCGTGTTATACGCCGAAGCCATGTTTTTACAGTGGTCCGCAGCAGAGGGCCCGGCATGTCAGGGAGCTGCGCCGGACCCGTCCGGGCACCGGGCGCCCGCCTCCCTGTACGCGCGGCTCCACAGCCCCCTCGAGCGAGCGAACGGGCGGGCGGAATGCCCGGGGCTGTGGCTGCGCCGGAGCCACAGCCCCCTGGAGCGAGCGAACGGGCGGGGGGAAGGGCCAAAGAGGGGGCATCGGGCAGGGAAGCCCCGCGCATCTCCCCCGGCTCCCTCTGACAGCCACCACAGCACACGTTTCTCCTCCCTGTCGGAGGAAGCTGGCGGAGATACGCGCGGCTTCTCTCCCTTTCGCGCGGCTTCTCTGCCTTTCGCGCGGCTTCTCTGCCCTTCCCAGAGCCTTGCGCCCGGCAGGGGATCCCTGCCCGATGCCCCTGCCGGGCGCAAGGCTCTGGGAAGGGCAGAGAAGCCGCGCGAAAGGCAGAGAAGCCGGCGGAGATACGCGCGGCTTCCCTCCCTTTCGCGCGGCTTCTCTCCCTTCCGCGCGGCTTCTCTGCCCTTCCCAGAGCCTTGCGCCCGGCAGGGGCATCCCTGCCCGATGCCCCTGCCGGGCGCAAGGCTCTGGGAAGGGCAGAGAAGCCGCGCGAAAGGCAGAGAAGCCGGCGGAGATACGCGCGGTTTCCCTCCCTTTCGCGCGGCTTCTCTGCCTTTCGCGCGGCTTCTCTGCCCTTCCCAGAGCCTTGCGCCCGGCAGGGGCATCCCTGCCCGATGCCCCTGCCGGGCGCAAGGCTCTGGGAAGGGCAGAGAAGCCGCGCGAAAGGCAGAGAAGCCGGCGGAGATACGCGCGGCTTCCCTCCCTTTCGCGCGGCTTCCCTCCCTTCCGCGCGGCTTCTCTGCCCTTCCCAGAGCCTTGCGCCCGGCAGGGGCATCGGGCTGGGAAGCCCCGCGCATCTCCCCCGGCTCCCTTTGACAGCCACCACAGCACACGTTTCTCCTCCCTGTCGGAGGAAGCCGGCGGAGATACGCGCGGCTTCTCGCGGCTTCTCTGCCTGACGCCCCTGCCGGGCCACCTGGCCCGCTGTGGGAGGAGGCGTCCGTAACCTCTGGCATGCCAGCCCTTCTGCTGCTTCCCGGGTTGGGGCGGGGGGAGAGGGAAGAGAGGGAGTGACTGACATACACAGAGAGAGACAGAGGGGAAGGGAGGGAAAGACAGAAAGAGAGAAAGAGAGGGAGGGAGAGAGACGGAGAGAGACACAGATAGAGAATGAATCGGAGACAGACAGGGGGAAAGAGGAAGAGACAGGCATACAGAGACAGAGAGAGGGAGGGAGAGAATCAGAGTGAGTGACACACACAGAGAGAGGGAGGGAGAGACAGATAGATAGAGACTGATTAAGTGAGTGAGAGACAGACAGACAAACACAGAGTGAGAGAGATGGGCAGAGGAAGGAGAGAGAGACAGATAGAAAGAGAGAGACGAAGGGAAAGAAAGGGAAAGAGAGATTAAGAAAGAGAAAAAGAGAGAAAGAAAGAGAAATGGAGAGAGGGGGAAGGAGGAAAGAGAGAGAGAGAAAGAAAGAACTTATGACCACAATTGAGCCTAAAAGTTTGGTTGCTAACCAAGGCCGTCGTTAAGTGAGTTTCACCACATTTTCCTTTTACATTATTTACCTTATAAGTGGTATAATATTAATAAAAAAAAGTTCTGAGCTACCCTTATTTTGCTTCAAAGTTCTTTATTTGAAATTTAATTTTTTTTCCTGAAATTTCCCTCTTAAAATGAAGGTGCGTGTTATACGCCGGTGCGTGTTATACGCCGATAAATACGGTAGTTATTTCTCAAATGAAATGTAAATTAACGCTTTCAGTCCTAAGCAAGCCAAGGGCTAATTCCCACTACTCTTTTTGTCTGTTTTTTGTTTTTGAGATATCTGAATACATTATATATTTGGGGAAAACATCTTCAGTGTTTATACAGACAACATATTTTCAAATTACTAACAATGTGTTTGCTAAAAATTATTTTTTGTATTATCTTTAAATATTAATAGTTTAGCAGTATTAATTAATTAATTAAATTTAATTAATACTATGAGAGATATGAGCAGTTCCTAAATGAGATAAATAAAAAAAACCTAATTGTTAATATCTTTGCTTTCTTGCGGTAGATTTAAGAGTCAGATATTTCTTAAGCATGTTTTCAGAAAACATTTTATAAGTATTAGAATGTAAATAAAATTTTACCATTTACATCATGCTCAGATAATATTGAGCTTATCTTCAGCTTCCAGTGAAAAATGGTCAGTTTCAAGGGACAACTTAGTTTATTGCCCAGTTATTGAACAGCATTGTCTAAATCTTGCTCATTTTTTGTTTTAGGTCCAGATGTTCAACGGGATAAGCTCGTAACAGGAGAACAAATAGAATTATTTGCTAACAGACTTGGTGAATATTGGAAAATTCTGGCTCCATACTTGGAAATGAAAGACTCTGATATAAGGCAGATTGAATCAGATAGTGAAGATCTGAAGATGAGAGCTAAGCAGTTGCTTGTTACCTGGCAAGATCAAGAAGGAATCCACGCTACTATGGAAAATTTGATTACAGCATTGAACAAAGCTGGGCTGAATGACCTTTCTGAAAGCTTAACCAATGACAGTGAAAACTAGCTAATTTGAAAATGGCTTTTTTATTTAAAACTATGGCTATTGTTCCTGAATGTAATATTTGATAGGGCAGTTTAATTTGATGAACAATAAATCTTTTAATAACATAATTGTCTAAAATTCTGCAAAGAATTAGTACTAAACAAACATTCCTTTGAAATCCTTAAGATGTGGAAAAGTAGGAAAATATATTCACGTGTGCTATAAAAGATTTCTTTAATATAACTGAGGGTGTTTTAAGGGAGTCAGTCTCAAATTATATGCAAGCAGGCACTCAATTTCTTTATTGAAAAAACTAGCCAAAGGGAATTGCTATTTGTTTGCTAACAAGCTTTGTATATAGAAAACCAACAAGGACTACATTACAGTTAGGCTATGATTTTCATATACTGTGTTATAATGGAGTGCCTCCAAACGATGTTGATAACAGAACTGCAACTAATGCTTGGTTTTGATAATTCTGGGTCAGGTTTTTTTTTTAAAAAAAATCAGGCACATGCTGATTTGAAATGAAAAAGTAAATTGGTAAATTGGTTAACATTGGGATTCTGATCCTAATGTTCTATAGTTTGAAAAAGTTACATATTGAAGAGAACACAGATATTCTTCCCATTAGGCAAATAGTGCTGTTGCTTGATAGAATTCCATGAAATTCAGGAGCAGTAAACCTATCACTTATGTCAAGTACTCATTCAGGTAAATCTGTTTAAAAAGCATTTTGTTGGAGGAAAATATTTCTAGGTATTCTAGCTTGGCCTTGTGTTTACCATATTTTTCAGAGTATAAGACGCACCGGAGTATAAGATGCACCAAGGTTTTGAAGAGGCAAATTTAAAAAAAAAAGTTTTTGCAATCTGCGAACCTCCTAAAAACTGCCTGTTTTTTTGCGAAAACGGGCCCATTTTTTAATAAACTTAATTCATTCAACTTCTTGAAGGGTAACTTCTATCTACTACCCTGGTTAACTGCTGAAGTACCGTGTTTCCCCAAAAGTAAGACAGGATCTTATTTTCTTTTGACTCCCAAAATAAGCACTTGGCCTTATTTTCGGGGAGGTTTTATTATTTTTGAGGTGCAGCCGGAAGCGAGCATAGTCATCTCATGGCTGCTGCTGTGTTGCAATATTTTCAGGGAGGGTTTATTTTCAGGGGAGGGCTTATATTTTAGCGCATGCGCTCAATAGCCCGATTAGGCTTATTATTCAGGGAGGTCTTATTTTCAGGGAAAATGATGCAAAGAAATTCAGTATAAAGAACCCACTGCAAAAAGTTCTCTTCTTTGATTATAAGATACTATGTCTATCTGTTGATAGCAAACTGTACTATACTATCTTTTAGAACCATTATTTTGATAAGTGTCTGCTGGATGACATTGTAATTGGATCTTTAAAAATTAAATGCTGGTGGTTTTGATCCCTAGATCTAGAGGGTAAAAAGGTGGTACGATATTGTATGCCAGGCCTATCAAACTGGCAGCCTGCAGGCTGGATGTGTCACATGCAGGCCATGCCCACCCCGGCTCTGCAAAGGCAAAAAATGTCATGTCACGTGACACGATTGACCTCCACACCCATGCTGTATGCTGTTCCTCAGAAGTTTGGGATATATTAATAGCTTTCATTTTGCTATTCATAAACCTGTTTCCAGTCAAGATTGTAAGATCTAGATCAGAATTTCTAAACCTCAACCCAGCATGCTGGTTCTGAGAATTGTGGTAATTCAAATCAACACATCTTAAAATTGCTGAAGTTGAGAAACCCTGATATATATTATTTTTTTGTGTAGATAGGATAATCATGGCATTTTTGGCTGCCTTTTCCTGTACTTGCCTTTGTTCTCCATTTCTTTTTTATTTCCAGTCTCATGAATTGTCTCCTTTTCAAGGCTTTTGAAGTTAAGAGTGAAGTTAGATAGTAATTTTTATTAATCAACTACTTTCTTAACCAGGACAGTTTAGCCATTAGTTTTGTTCCATTCATTAAAAATATTTCTAATCTATAGTTCAGGTAAGACATTCCTGTCTACTATCAAATTATGTAATATGGTTTATCTAAAGGAATTTAAAATGTCGTGAAAACATCTAATTCCCCTCTTACCTAAAATGGTATTTACATTGTTAAACCACTTACGCCACCACCTTCATCACTATCTATTGTTCTTCCAAGATTTCTAGAGTCTTCAAATAGAAATCCTGAACTTCTTAAAACATTTGCTTTATTTGCCAGTAAAAAAATTATTCCAAGCCATATGGATGGGAGTTGAAACTTCCCTTAATAAGGCAACCTTTGTCACAGTTCTTGTTGCATTTGGTTGTCACACAAGTGTGCTAGTGCCCATATGTTTTTCTGTATGTAAGCAATAGCTATTTTCTCTCTTGCATTATTTCCAATATTTGAGGTACTTTATGTGTGTTGTTAATATCAGTCCAAGAGTGATAAGGATCAAGAGACCATTCATATACGGTTTTCCTTTTGTGTCACTAGCTCTGGTCACCAGAATTAGGATTCACTTCTTGAGAAAAAAGTTAGCAAGCCTAGACTGGGTAGGATTTTTTTTTTCCAGATTTAATATATAAATCAATATCTTCCATTTCTGGGCACAGCCCTTTTTATTTGTAGCCATCTTTAGCAAGGACCATCATTTCAATTATTTTCCTTCATTGGCTCAATTTATAAACATCATTTAGTAAGTGCTTATGGAAGGTCTAGAGAGACAATTATTTAAAGATACAGCTGGAAATTGCAGATTATATCTGGATGAAAACAGTTTAGCTGATATACCAAACTTTACAACTTTCTAATTTATTTGTGTTCAGTTATAATTTCCAAAAGGGGTGTTTAACACAGGTATGCTGATAACATTACTTATAAACAAGGTTTATTTGTAGAGGTTTCAGCTCAGTTGCAATGCTTACTATTTCTTTTACTCTCTGCCTTTCCTCTGAGCAAAATAACAGTGGAACAAAATGAAAAGAATCACACATTGGTGAAAAATTCCCATAGGAACAGAGGAGGATTGGAACTATGGACTTAAGGGGTGAATGCTTTCAAACCTTTTATCTAGAATAGCTCAACAAACGACATCTGCTTCAAGAAAAATATAACTATTTAATTTGCTGTACAGAAAGGGAAGTTTTTCACAGGATTATCTTTTCAAGCTTACTAAAATTTGCATTTACTTGGTTTATTTAATATAAATTAGCTTCAGTTCATAGGATTAAGCAAATATATGCTTAATGCACCTGAAATTTTTGAAGTTATATTCCTTCATGTTCAATAGCCATTTTTAATGTAACACTTTTTAAAATATTGGGTCTTTTACATTTTAAGATTCCTGTATCTTCCTCTAGATCAGGGGTCACGAACTTTTCAGAATTCAGGAAACACTACATTCATAATTTTAAATCCCATGGACTACTAACATGATTTAAAAAAAAAGATAAATAGTATTTAGTGCAGTATAAAAATGCAAATAATTTTTCTGCGGATCACCAAAGTTTTCTCGTGGATCATCACTGGTACACAGACCACTGGTTGGTGACCATTGCTCTAGATAATCACTTATTGGCCAACTTCAGTTTCGTCTAGATGGCAAAATTTTAATGTCCAATATTCAGATGCTAATTCCTGTAATTCCCAATTATTTGATTGATTGCGAGATCACCATGCATTTGAAAGTATGGTACCAGAATGGAAGGAGACAGACACGAGTTTCAGATAGAACATAAATGCCAACCATATTTATGTAAGAAGCACCATCATTACTGATCACTTTTTATTTTGAGTCAAAAATGCCAGCAACAGAGCAGACTGAGTTGGCACATCAGGCTGGACAAATACGTGATTGTAGCCATATTTCCACAGGCTATGAGCAGCAGCACTGAGTTACATGTTGAGGCAACAATTGAGTTTTATCTTTCTGACACAATAAAAAGGATGGACAGCTACTGAACTGGTAGAAACCATGCAGGAGTTAACAAAGGTATGAATAGGTGTGCAATAAATATCTTCCTAAAAAATTAGACGAGCAGGAGGCTCACTTAATTTCATTAATAGTTAACATTGTTTTAAATATCAACTTTTGCAATACAGTATTAAAATTATTTTCAAATGTATCAACCTACCCCTAGTAAGTGGCTGCTTGCTATTGGCCTTAGTTTTAAACATGTTTTGCTGTCTTTTTGCACCAAATGACAGTATTTTAGTGATCCAATTTTGCAGTTTCTGTGAGTCTGGAATTAAGACATTTATTTCACACCTTACAGATGTATATAGGAACTCTACTTTTCAGATTCATCTTCGATTACTTCAATTCTGCGTGGCCCATAAAGTAGAACATAAGCTATATGCCAGTCTCCACCGCCTGATAACCTCAAAATATCTTCAGGAGTAACAATGCTGACTTTGTCATCATCAAATTTAATCCATTCATCTGTGGCAGAAAAAAAACCCATAGTAAGTAACACTTTAAATGACAATGTGAGAGCCAGCATAGTGTAGTAAAGAAGGTGCTGGCCTAGAATGGAGTTCTAGTGGGCATGAAAGCTGCAAAGTGGCTTTGGCATAAAAGCTTGTTGGGTGACCTTAGGTATATCATTCTCTCGCAACCCAACCCACTTAAAAGGTTTTGGGGAAATCAAAGGGGGCTAGCAATACCTTGTTTTCTTTTAACCCAAGATACATAGTGTCCAGAAGAACTAGATCTTCCTTGATGAGTTAGCACTGCCTGTAGCTCATAATAACCACAATTATTGGAACCAATATCTGAGAAGGCAAAGAAGATGGTACAATGTGATATAACAGTAAACACTTTACATATTGTTATTCATTTATTTTGAAGCTCTCACCTTCAGAATAAGAACATGGGAAGCAGATTAATCCCACAAAATACATTTGGGACAATTATTTATATCCATCAATAAAATGCATTCTCAACTTTGCATGTTCCAATCCCCATTTCAGAATACAAAATAACAGTTGGAAACGATCTCAAAGGTCTTCTAACCCCACTCTCTCCCCTACTCAGACAGGAAGCCCTATACCATTTCAAACAAACGGTTGTCCAATGTCTTCTTTAAAAACTTCTAGTATTGAAAGCATTCACAACTTCTGATTAAACCTTCTGATTAATTGTTCTGTTAGGGAATTTCTCCTTAGTTCTAGGCTGCTTCTCTCCTTGGTTAGTTTCCATCCCTTGCTTCTTCTGCCTTCAGGTGCTTTGAAGAATTGGTTGACCACTCTTTTTTTGTAGTGACCCCTTAGATATTGGAACACTGCTATAATGTCACCCTTAGTCCTTCTTTTCATTAAACTAGACATACCCAATTGTTTATATGTTTTAGCCTCCAGTTCCCCAATCATCTTTGTTGCTCTTCTCTGCACTCTTTGTAGAGTATCAACATCTTTTTTATATTGTGGCGACCAAAACTGGATGCAGTATTCCAAGTATGGCCTTACCAAGGCATTATAAAGTACTATCAGACCTCCATGCAATCTTGATTATCAATCAATCAGAACAGAGCTGGAAGGGACCTTGGAGGTTTTCTAGTCCACCCCCCTGCTCAAGCACTCCT
Source organism: Rhabdophis nuchalis (assembly GCA_039707465.1). Lineage (NCBI taxonomy): Eukaryota > Metazoa > Chordata > Lepidosauria > Squamata > Natricidae > Rhabdophis > Rhabdophis nuchalis. The sequence goes on from CM077645.1 coordinate 171,534,971, forward strand.
AGTCTTTCTTTTCTCTAGAATGGCCATGCCCAATTCTTGCAACCATTCTTCATATGTTTGTATCTCCGGATTAATTATGAGAGTTGCTCTTCTTTGGACTTTTCCAAAGTTTCAACTTTTTTTTTTTGTAATGTAGTGACCAAAACTGGATGCAGCATTCAAGGTGTGGCCTTATTAAGACTTTTAATTGTGGTACTAATACTTTATGTGATTGTGATTCTCTCTCTCTGTTAATGGAGGTTAGGACTGTGATGGCTATTTTGGCAGCTGCAGCACACTGCTGGTTCCTGTTTAGATGATTGTCGACTAGGACTCCAAAATCCCTCTCTCAATTACTACTACTGAGCCAGGTGCCACCTATACCAGAGGTCAGCAACTCACGGCTCTGGAGCCACATGTGGCTCTTTCATCCCTCTGCTGTGGTTCCCTGTCGCCAGTCGGCTTCACAATTGATAGGGCTTTCGGTTAGGACAGGTAGAGAAAAAAGAATGCTGCGCTAGGAGACTCTATGGTGGGGAACTGGACTTCTGGTCAGCAGAGGAAAAAGGACACCACTCTACGAGGAGACTCTATGGTGGGGGAACTGGACTTCCACTTGACTCCAGAATTGAACGGAGGCCTTCCATTTAGGACCTTTATGCTTCTTTGAGTGTTTAAGGTTGCCAACCCGACCTATACCATACCTGTGAATTTAATTTTCAAAAAATTGCTAGATGCTTTTAGAGTTTTTTTAAACTCTAAGCAGTCCCCAAAGTCTCACTGCTTAGACACTAGAGATGAGAGAAACCATTAAAATAAATTCATAATAGATATTTATAGGTATCACACCTATATGTACAGTAACAGAGTTAATCAGAGTGCTTGGCATTTAAAATTGTAGAATAGAATTGGCAAAATACTAGCATTGCTCTTATCACTTTTTCTTCAGATCTATTACCTACAGCTGACTACAGATTATTATAATATGAAACATTTAAGACACAAACATTTCAAGATAGATTAAAATAAATGTAATAATTTTATTCAACCCTGAATTTTTAGAAAATAGAATCATTACATTTATTTTAATCCATGATTTTGTATTAGTCATTTTTGAGATTCAAAATTAATTTGAAGTTAAAAGCTTGCTGAATTACCTCTGTTTACTTATGACTGCTTTGTTGGTGTGTCAAGCTTTCAGGAATTCCCTAGTGTTTTTTTAATTTGTTTATTTATTTAGCTTGATCAAGGATGCTCATGGCTTCTCAGTTAAAATGTTGAATCTGTCCATGTGTTGTGAAATTAAGCACTTTTCATAGTATCTTCTGACTGTCCACTAGTTTGTGTTCATGGAAGTGCTGTTACTTTTCAGCTTGTATACCCTACATAGTGGCTGTTACAATCCTTTCAGTGTACGTTGTAGACAACTCATACAATCATAGTTTCAGATATTCCCAAATAATATATCTGCTTTCCATTTTTAAGATAAAGCAGACTAAAAGTATCTGCTGTTCTTAAATGTCTTTCTACTTACCCTCAGAAAAGGAAAATGGTTCATACTTAATCTCCTTCTGTGAGCCATCTCCTTTACTAGACTTGAAAAATAAAACAAAAAATGTTGGTTTTAATTAATTTTGTAACTATAAAATATGGCATTAAAAATAAGCAAAATTCTAAGACAATGTTAATGTTTTGCAACGCCAGTCCGTGGTCAACAAAGCCCCCCTCGTCCATGACCTTGTGTCGGAGGGGGAGTCGGACCTGGTGGGAATAGCGGAGACCTGGCTGGGCCACGAGGGAGGACTCCCCCTCGTAGAAATGTGCCCGCCAGGTTACCGCGCTTTTCATCAGCCTCGGACCCTAGGCAGGGGTGGGGGGGTAGCGGTTATTGTTAGGGAAAGTCTTGAGCCGAGAGAGACCACTGTACCACAGACCACCGGCTGTGAGTCCCTCTGTGTGAAGTGGGGCCTAGGGAGGCAGTTGGGCGTGCTGATTGTATACCTGGCTCCCCGCTATGTAACAGCAGCCCTGCCTGAGCTCCTTGAGGTGATCGCCGCAATGGCGGTTGAGACCCCCAGACTGGTTGTCATGGGGGACTTTAACCTGCCATCAGTAGGCGAATCATCAGAGGTAGCTCGGGAGTTCATGGCCTCCATGACGGCCATGGACCTGACCCAAGTAATTCGGTGCCCCACGCACGAAGGAGGACACACGCTGGACTTAATTTTTGTCTCTGGTCAATGGAAGAGTGATCTGGGTGTAGGGGACATAGCCATCATACCCCTGTCATGGTCAGACCACTCACTTCTCCGGCTCGACTTTCCAATCGCTACACCCCACTGCGGGGAGGCGGAACCTGAGTCACCTATATGGTTCCGCCCAAGCGCCTGATGGACCCATAGATTACCTGTGTCCTTGACCCATTTACGGACTTACCTTGTGGCGTTGAGAGTGGCTAAACGTCATCATTGTGCCACTCTCATCGCATCCGCAGATAACCGCCCTGCCGCCCAGCTGCAATAATTTATTAGACCATGGACTCTTAAAAAAAAACCTCAATAATAATTCTTCACATTCCATGTCAGTCTTTTTCCCACAAATATTATTATTATTAAAAACATGATTATTAGCAGTCTTACTGATGTTTGGTTATAAGTTTAAGCTTCATAATACTGGACCTGATTTAAGGGTTACCTGTAAAGAAAATGCATATATTGTTAAATGAAATTTAAAGATTAATCAAAGTTAATGGGCTACTTACATTATTTGGTTGCTGGTTTACTTTTTTGTCTTCCAGGTCCTTGAATTTTGATCTATATGAAACCATCTTTTCTTGAAGGCCTGGCGTACATAGTTCATATACATCCAACATAAGTGGAAATTTAACATCCTATAGCAATTTAAAAGAGTTTCATGATCATGTAAATCATCATACAATTCCACTTAGTTTAAAATAATACTGGCAATAATCTAAGATTTTAAACAAAGTATGTACGCCAAGGCTCAGTATTTAATATTTTAAATAATAATAATAATAATTTATTACATTTATAAACCGCCCCCTCTCCCTGAAGGTACTCGGGGCGGTGTACAGGAAAATTAAAAAACCATCTTTATCTATAAGGATTAAAGAACATAATTTTAAGGTTGTTTGGAAATGGTATTGGACCCCTTTAAGATTATCACAGATAGATAAAAAAATGAGTGATAAATGTTGGAGATGTAATATGGAATTGGGAACTTACGAACATATGTGGTATAAATGTGTGAAAATTAAAAAGTTTTGGCAGCAATTGGAAACAACGATGTGTAAAATGATGAAAAGAATAATAATATTGAGACCGGAAACTATACTGTTATTGATAATTAATGAACTAGAGTTAACAAAATATGAGAAAGAACTGATTAGAATTATGATTATAATAGGTAGAATTGTAATAGCAAGATATTGGAAAATAGAGGTAAATATTAAAATAGAAGAATGGTATTGTGAAATGTGGAAATTAGCCTTAAACGATAAAATGACGTGTGATATTAAATTTAGAGAGGGGGTTTATAAAAATGATATTTTTTGGAAGACTTGGAAGCCATTTGTGGACTATGCACTTGGAACTTTGGATGTCTCGACGCCTGTACCGAGAGAACGTGGATTTTGGAGATTTTAAAGACAATAGACGACACTTGAAACCAACTCTTCCTTTTGTTTTGTACAGCACCGGGTGATATATTGTAAAAATTAAAAAACAAATTAAAAAAAAAAAACCATCTAAAAACATACAAGACATACAAAGTTAAAAACGAATTAAATTACCCTGTACAAGAATTTTAAAACATTAAAATTATAACCCATTAAAACCAAATAGATAATTTGCAAAAAAAAGACTGGGGCAAGAAGCGTCGATTAGAGTTTGACTCTGTTGCTTCCGAAGATATGGACAGGTTACGTGGGCGACTGCGAGCTACCACATGTTTATTGGACCCGTGTCCCTCCTGGCTTGTACTGGCATCCTGGGAGGTTACACGAGGCTGGCTCCAGGAGGTGGTCAACGCTTCCTTGAGTGAGGGGTTCTTGCCGGCCTCCCTTAAAGAGGCGATGGTGAGACCCCTCCTGAAGAAGCCCTCTCTGGACCCAGCACTGTTGGTAAATTACCGTCCGGTCTCCAACCTTCACTTTTTGGCGAAGGTTGTAGAGAGTGTGGTGGCACAACAGTTCCCCCGTCATCTGGAGGAAATTGATTATCTAGACCCGCGCCAGTCCGGCTTCCGGCCCGGGAACAGCACCGAGACGGCATTGGTCGCGTTGGTGGATGATCTCTGGAGGGCCAGAGATGGGGGTTGTTCCTCCATCCTGGTCCTATTAGACCTCTCAGCGGCTTTTGATACCATTGACCATGGTATCCTATTGCATCGGCTGGAGGTGTTGGGGGTGAGGGGCACCGTGTTGCGGTGGTTGTCCTCCTACCTCTCCGGTCGATCGCAATTTGTGTTGGCAGGAGAGCAGAGGTCGACCTCGAGACCCCTCACTTGTGGGGCAAAATCATCCGTGGTTTTGGGGTAGACTGCCATCTCTACGCTGATGACACGCAGCCGTATATATTTACCCCAAACCACCCCAACGATGCCGTAGAGGTGATGTGCCAGTGCCTGGAAGCCGTGCGGGCCTGGATGGGAAGCAACAGACTCAGACTCAACCCGTCCAAGACCGAGTGGCTGTGGTTTCCGGCATCCCGGTACAACCAGTTGACTCCATCACTGGACATAGGGGGTGAACATCTAACCCCTGTGGATGGGGCACGCAACTTGGGCATCCTCCTTGATGCACGGCTGTCCATGGAAGATCAAGTGACAGCGTTTTACCAGGTTCGCCTGGTACGCCAGTTGCGTCCCCTATTGGATCCGGATGCCCTCTGCACAGTCACTCATGCCCTCGTGATATCCCGACTGGACTACTGTAATGCTCTCTACATGGGGCTCCCCTTGAGGTGCACCCGAAGGCTTCAGCTTGTCCAGAATGCAGCCGCGCGGGCAGTTATGGGAACCTCTAGGTTTTCCCATGTACCACCGCTCCCACGCGAGCTACATTGGCTGCCTGTCGTCTTTCGGGTGCGCTTCAAGGTGTTGGTCATCATCTTTAAAGCGCTCCATGGCACGGGACCTAGCTATCTGCGGGATCGCATCCTGCCCCATACATCCCTGCGGCTGATTCGCTCCCACAGAGAGGGACTTCTCTGGGTGCCGTCCACTAGGCTATGCCAGCGGGCGGCGCCCAGGGGAAGGGCTTTTATGTGGCGGGCCCGACCCTCTGGAACGTCCTGCCCCCCGAAATTAGAACAACTACGGACCTCCGCTCCTTCCGTCAAAAATTAAAAACGCACTTTTTCTGCTTGGCTGGCCTAGGTTAGTCATCTGTTTATTGTTTTAATTGGTTTTTAAGGGGCTTAGTTTTTAGTATTTTGGGTTTTTAGCGCAGGGATAAATTGTTTAATCTGATTTTTATATATTTATGATGTATTTATGTTTGTATGTTTTTTAATTCCCCTGTGCACCGCTCCGAGTCCCTTTGGGGAGAGGGAGCAGTCTATAAATTAAATTTATTATTATTATTATTATTATTATTAGGCCAAACCGGCCTGATGGAATAAATAAGTTTTTACTTTTTGGCGGAAAGTGCGGAGGTCCGTGGTCATTCTACTATCCGGGGGTAGGTCGTTCCAGAGGGTCGGGCCCATCACAGAGAAGGCCCTTCCCCTGGGCGTCGCCCGCTGGCATTGTCTAGTGGACAGCACCCGGAGAAGACCCTCTCTGTGTGAGCGAATCGGCCGAAGGGATGTATAGGGCAGGATACGATCCCGCAAATAACTAGGTCCTGTGCCATGGAGCGCTTTAAAGATGATAATCAACACCTGGAAACGCACCCGAAAGACCACAGGGAGCCAGTGCAGCTCGCGCAGGAGTGGTGTTACATGGGAGTATCTAGTAACTCCCATAACTGCCCGCGCGGCTGCGTTCTGGACCAGCTGTAGCCTCCGAGTGCATCTCAAGGGGAGCCCCATGTAGAGAGCATTGCAGTAGTCCAGACGAGACATCACAAGCGCATGAGTGACTGTGCGCAGGGCGCCCCGGTCCAATAGGGGATGCAACTGGCGGACCTGGTAGAATGCCCCCCTGGCCACGGCTGTCACATGCTCTTCTATTGACAGCCGAGAATCCAGGAGGACGCCTAAGTTGCGTGCCCGCTCCACGGGGGCTAGATGTTCACCCCCTATGACCAGTGATGGCGTCAACTGGTTGAATCGGGGAGCCGGTAGCCACAGCCACTCAGTCTTGGACGGGTTGAGCTTGAGTCTGTTCCTTCCCATCCAGATCCGCACGGCTTCCAGACACCGGGACATCACTTCGACGGCATCGTTGGGGTGGTTTGGGGTAGAAATGTACCGCTGGATGTCATCCGCGTACAGATGGTAATCTACCCCAAACCCACGTATGATCTCGCCCAGCGGCTTCATATATGTATTGAACAGAAGAGGTGAGAGGACCGACCCCTGAGGCACCACACAAGTGAGAGGCCTCGAGGCCAACCTCTGCCCCCTGCCAATACAAATTGCAACCGACCAGAGAGGTAGGAGGACAACTACCGCAAAACGGTGCCCCACACCCCCAACCCCTCCAGTCGATGCAATAGGATACCATGGTCGATGGTATCAAAAGCCGCCGAGAGGTCTAATAGGACCAGGATGGAGGAGCAACCCCCATCTCTGGCCCTCCAGAGATCATCCACCAACGTGACCAATGCCGTCTCGATGCTGTGACCGGGCCGGAAGCCGGACTGGCGCGGGTCCAGATAATCAATTTCCTCCAGATGGCGTGGAAATTGTTGTGCCACCACACTCTCTACAATCTTCGCCAGAAATTGAAGGTTGGAGACCGGACGGTAATTTACTAACAATGTTGGGTCCAGGGAAGGCTTCTTGAGGAGAGGCCTCACCACCGCCTCTTTCAAGATGGTTGGCAAGAACCCCTCACTCAAAGAAGCGTTCACTATTTCCTGGAGCCAGCCTCGTGAAACCTCCCAGGATGCCAGTACAAGCCAGGAGGGACACGGGTCCAATAAACATGTGGTGGCCCTCAGTCTCCTACGCAACCTGTCCATATCATCGGAAGTAACAGAGTTAAACTCCTCCCAGAATGGAATCTCAAGACCCGCTTCCGACGCCTCCTCCGGACCACTTTCGGTGGAGACCAACTCGCCCCGAATCTGAGTGATTTTGTCCTGCAGATACTCTCCAAATTCCTCTGCTCTGCCCTGTAGAGGGGCTTCCCGCGGCCTCTGTTGAAGGAGGGAGCAGGTCACCCCAATCAGGGTGGCAGGGCGGTTATCTGCGGATGCGATAAAAGTGACACAATACCGACGTTTGACCACTCTTATCGCCACAATGTAAGTCCTCAAATGGGATCTTACCTGTGTTCGGTCAGATTCGGAGCGTGTGGATCTCCATCTCCTCTCTAGGCGTCTCTTGTGGCGCTTCATCACCCTCAGCTCCTCGGAGAACCAGGGAGCCAGGGTGGTTCGCTGCCGCAAGAGAGGCCGCAAAGGCGCAACCCGGTCCAAGGCCCCAGTGGCCGCACTATTCCATGCAGCCACTAGGTCCTCCATCCGGGCGTGGGTCAGGGCTATAGGTAGTGGCCCAAGCTCCGTCTGGAACCTTTCAGGTTCCATCAGGCGCCTGGGGCGGAACCATCTTGGATATTCCGGTTCCGCCACCCCGCAGTGGGGTGTAGCGGTGGGAAAGTCGAGCCGGAGAAGTGAGTGATCTGACCATGTCAGGGGTACGATGGTTAAATCCCCAACTCCCAGATCACTCATCCACTGGCCAGAGACAAAAATGAGATCCAGTGTGTGTCCTCCCTCGTGTGTGGGGCCCTGAATTACTTGGGTCAGGTCCATAGCCGTTATGGAGGCCATCAACTCCCGAGCTGCCTCGGAGGTCTCGCCTACCGATGGCAGGTTAAAGTCCCCCATGACTAACATTCTGGGGGCCTCCACCGCCATCTCGGCAATCATCTCGAGGAGCTCAGGCAGGGCTGCTGATACGTAGCGGGGAGCCAGGTACACAATCAGCAAGCCCAACTGCCTCCCTGGCCCCACTTCGCGCAGAGGGACTCGCAACCGGATATCTGTGGCACAGTGGTCTCTCTCGGCTCAAGACCTTCCCTGACAATGACCGCCACCCCCCCACCCCTGCCTAGGGCCTGTGACTGATGGAACGCACGGTAACCTGGTGGGCACATTTCCACGAGAGGAAGTCCTCCCTCATGGCCCAACCAGGTCTCCGTAATTCCCGCTAGGTCCGGCTCCCCCTCCGACACAAGGTCGTTAACGAGGGGGGCTTTGTTGACAACGGACCTGGCGTTGCATAGCATCAGTCTTAGGCCCTGGCTCTGCAAGCCCTGACCACCTAGATTGCGGGGGTTGGGGCATGTGACCTTTGAACCCAGAGGCCACGCTCTCCCAACCGGTGATGAGATCTTAGTCTACCATCGCACCTGCCCCTCCCCACAACCGTTTGGATGGGATGATCCTCTTCCGGAACCTCCCTTGTCCCCCTCTCCTTAACGGACCCACCCGCATCCTTTTCCATTCCACCCGACAGCGTGGTTTTAGTCCTGCCCTCAGTCTTACTAACCACACACCCCTCCCTGGGACCCCCTAAAATCCGAATAAAAAATTTCATTAAAAACCCCCTAAGACTGCGTTTCGCCCACCTCTCATGATTACACAATCCCTCATCAAGGTGAGCCCTCGTTAACGCAGAGGGCCAAACCTGCGAGTAGGGGGACTCCCGCAGTAGAATAAGGTCTGCCCTAGAGTACTTCATGGTAGATGTAAATATAAATATATATAAAATATAAAAGGTCAGGAGTTGTTAGACAGGGCCTCAGGAATATAGATATAATATAAATGCCTCAGGAATATAGAAAACTGGTCCATTTCTTATCTGACCATCAATTCATCAAGTTCAGAATTGTATCATTAGCACTATTTCTCAGGAATTTCTCAACATCCATTTATATAGACTCCTAAACTGTAAAACATGAGCTCTGTGCTTACTTTTCCATAGCCATAAATAGGAAAAAAAACCACCAGATTATGTAATATTTTCCAGTGTCCTATGGACTTTATTCTATTCAACCTTTAGAATGCTTTAGCAAAAGCACCATGAAGCTGATACAATGCAATTTGAACTGATTCTGCTTTCATTTCCATTCATAGTACAAAGAAGTATATCAGTATATTTTAATTTAAATTACGCTGCAGCTGAATATCAAACCATGATTGTTAAATGTATAAAATAAAGCATTATACAACATCTATCAGGTGAAAATCTTAATATCAAATGTACTTACTTTGAGAACTTTGGCATTCACAGATTCTTTCTCTTTATAAAAAAACCGAACCATTTGAATAGTAAGGTATGCAGGCAAGCGACTTATCTTGGACTAAAAGAGAAAATTCACTAGAATCAGTGGACATGGAAAGCTACAGCAATTTAAAGCAGGAGCCATAAATGCATAAAAGAATGTTTACTATAAAGACAAAACAAATATCGGGATGTACAGCAGCGTTGAGATTCAATTTTTTTTATTACCCATTCTATGGGCATGGCTTGGGAGTGTCTGGCTTAAGGGGCATGGCAGGGGAAGGATACTCTAAAATCCCCATTCCCTCCCAATCAGCTGGGACTTGGAGGGGGGGTAGAGAATAGATGGGGGTAGGGCCAGTCAGAGGTGGTATTTACCAGTTCTCCAAACTACTCAAAATTTCCGCTACTGATTCTCCAGAACCTGCTAACTACCACCTCTGGTGCACAGGTTTTCAAACCAAAGGTATAAACAATACAAGTTATCTCTGTTTGAGTTATACTGCTCTCTTTCTGGCCTCTGAATATATAAATACATTGTGAAGATATATCTTATTTATAAAAACATTACTTGCTACATATGTACATATTTATCAATTTGTGTCCCACCACAATCATGAAGTGATTTTAGGTAGCCAACTGATTATGACAAAGAAGTTTGAATAGGGAAGTCATATGACAATCTTTATGTCATAACAAAAGTACATATATTTTTATTTCAGGGACTTTTAAATCTTGCTATGTGTGTATGTATGTGTTCCATTACTATAAAGGGATATTACAATGGTATCCTCACCGTTTTTAAATAAAGGGCATTCCTTTGCAATGTTGGTGACAATTTAGTTATTTCTTCTTGAAGACGCTATTAGAGAAATATATTGAAAAAGATATCAAAGATTAGTAGATGTGCAAAATTAAGCATGACATTTCATATGTCCTTTTTAAAATTCTGTGCAGCGCTTTAAATGATAAATGAAATAAGAATAAAAAAACCATGCCCAAGATTTACTGAAATCTGAAAGCATTTTTCAAGAAATGAGGGAAGAAATACACAATACCATAGAACCAAAAATCTTTTTATGTTCAAGCAACATGCATTCATCTAGTGAAATTTTGATTACTTTTTGCTGCAAACTATCACATATATTTCCACTAAGAAATACAAGGAGAGAGAAGAAGTAATATAGCAGAGATGGGCAATTTGCATGTTGGATTCAAAATTCAAGTAGTTCCAGTCAATATGACCACATCATCCAGGATAATGAGGGTAACAGGCTAGTAACATTTGGGTAAGCAAGGTTTTCTCTTCCTCTTCCCTAAACTACAAAATGAATATGGAATGGGCAACAATTTGGATTTAAATGCAGATATATATGTCCTTACAAGTACTATTCTTTTTAAACCTTAGGACTATGCAGCTGCTTTCACAGCAGCAATGCAATTTCAGGAAATGACAACCTTGATTAAAGGAGTTGAAAACACATTCTAAAGTACATTTTTGTCTTGGGACAGAATGTATATTAATTACTTCTCTAAAATATATGAAACATACAACTGGAAATTGGAAAGTATATTTAGAACACTATTCCTCATTTCAATTTTTCTTATTTTAACACTTTAATTTTTCAAAAAATGAAAGAAACAAATGTTAAAAAAATGTTCACTGTTACATGTCTTAGAAAATGAAATATGAAAGTCCAACAATCTTAAATTTCATGATCAAATCTGTTTCTTCTTTGTGGACCAAGATAAACTCCCTTAAATACAATGATGCAAAAGCTGCTTGAATAAAGATGCCATAGTAACTCACCAATTTAAGACCCGTGAAAAGATATTTAACTTCCTGATTGATAAAACAACTAAGCTGGAGTTGATTCTCTCTTCCTTTTGTGACTTCCTCCTCTTCTGCTTCTGTGCATTTCATGCTTCACACAATATTAAGGACCAAATATGAAAAATACCGAACTACCACTAAGCATTGAACTTAAAGATTTGCAAAAAATAACTTGTTTTCAGAAAGCTTAAATTGCTGCAAAACAATAGTTCATCAGCAACTATTACTTAGTGACAATAACCAGTTTTTTAGATAACTATTGATTTTTTTTTAATAAACTGGCATAAACCTTTTTTTTTAAACTTTAAATATAATTTATAGAAGCATTAGGTACCAATTACAAAATACACTCGTAGTGAGGATTATTTCTTTAGTAAGTAAAATGCATAAAATAAATCCTACATATACTAATTGCATTATCATGAGCATGCTTTGTTATTCCAGAATGTTTAGGATACATAGTTTCAAACTCAATACTGAAAAACTGGTCAATTAAGCTTTTCTTTTTAGGAGGTGCCGTTGCTGCGATTTCTGAAACTGAAGAGTCAGTCTGTAAAAGCAAACAAATATGTAAGCAACAGTACAAACTGCTTATAATTTACTCTTACAAAGCTGTCTGTTGAACTTTTAAAACAAGATAGAGACCTAAAGGTGGCCAAAGAGAAAAAATACGAATGGGTTACTTTGAACAAAACCTGGGATCTCATTCGATTCTATGTCAAGCATTCTAAATCCAAAACTGATTAGAAAAAGTCTTGGGTAGATATTCTAAGCAGCTTTGGTTCAAATTGATAGCTTGCACAACATAAAACCAGTATTTTGGATTGACAAAGTTCCTTCAGAGCATCTATGCAGCATCTTTAAAGCGCTCCATGGCTCGGGGCCTAGTTATATGCGAGACCGCCTCTTGCCCCATACATCCCTTAGACCGATACGCTCCCACAGAGAGGGCCTTCTCAGGGTGCCGTCGGCCGGACAATGCCGACTGGCGACACCCAGGGGAAGAGCCTTCTCTGTGGCGACCCCAGCCCTTTGGAACGACCTACCTCCTGAATTCCGCACCATCACCGACCTCCGCCTCTTCCGCCAATGTCTAAAGACATACTTGTTCCAACAAGCCGGCCTAGCCTAACCTCCCACGGGGACTTTTTAGAAAGTTTTAAATTGGCTATTTTAAAATTTGGCTTTTAGCATAGGATAGGATAGTTTAATATATATTTTAAATTATGTATTTATTTTTTGTATTTTGTATGGTTTTAAATTTCCTGTGCGCCGCCCTGGGTCCTTTGTGGAGAAGGGCGGGATATAAATATAAATAAATAAATAAATAAATCTATCAGCAACTTGTTAGAACATAATGAAAGATCGGCTTGTTAGACCAAGCCACGGCTCAACTAATCTGGCATTTGTTTCTCACAATGGCCAACCAGGTTTCATTTCTAGCAAACTGGAGATGGCCACATGTCTCTCCCTGTTGTTTCCGTGCAGCTGGTATCGGTAAGCAAACAAGTGCTAACCTGGATCTAGTACTGAATCTTCAAAACTAATTCCGCTTGACAGACCTGTCCTCTTGTGAGTTTTTCCATTTTCCTTTAAGCAAGCAACCATGTCTGCTTCATGTTAACCGATTCTGCAGATTAATTATATGCTTTATTAATAAGCATGTTTTGCCTGTTCTTAATCTTTTTGCCACATGGATGACTCACAATTCTAGCAGAAAGAAGAAAAACTTTTCCGTATCCATTTTTTTCATGGAAAGCATATTTTCACATATCTTGATCACCTCCTTATTCATCTTTTTTCTAAACGAAAAAGGCCCAAACATTCCAATCTTTTAATGTATGGAACTTATTTTGGCTCGTATTGATTTTTTTATTTATACCTAACCAGATTTGTCATCTGGCTAACTATTAACCCAATTTAAAGAGATCCCCTTGGAATTTTTCACAATCTTGTTTTCCCATACCCTGAATAATCTGATATTATCTATATCTATTTCAACTCACTGCATACTAACTATTGACACTAATAAGTTGTTGTCGTTGTTAAGTTGAGGGTTGTTGAGACTAGATAGGATTTTCTTTTATGAATTTATATGTGTGTGTGTGTGTGTGTGTGTGTGTGTGTGTGTGTGTGTGTGTGTGTGTTTTCGTAGATTTTCACGGGTGTAGGTATGCTGGCATAGCTGGCTTCGGGGATTTTCCCGTGTATAAGGCATAGAAAAGTTGTTGCAACGTTTCGACAAGATCTCACTTGTCATCATCAGGCAGGCTTGTGTCTGTGTCTGTGAGGCTTCGGGGAAAATCCCCGAAGCCAGCTATGCCAGCATATATATATATATATATATATATATATATATATATATATATATATATTTAGAGAAGAGATCCATCCACAGGTTTCACAGGTTCTGAAAAAGGTCCATGGAATAAAAAGATTAACTCCTGATTTAGGAACTTTCAACATCTTACTTGCAATCAAATCATACTTTTATTGTTGTTAAATATTGCTAACATTATTAACTATAAAACTCAGCTGCAGCCCAGAGTTAGTCTCTGTTATTTCCAGTAAACACTTACTTCCATTACTGCATCACCTTCGATACCCTCTAACTTTTGCTGCAGTACTCGCATCATCTGTACCCAGCATTCATTGGCATCCTAAGGAATAAGATAAAAGATAAAACTAGATCACGGGAATCTAAGACAAATATATGTTGAGCATGTACCATATGCACATCATATAAAAACACAAACACATATGAATGCATACAGGTGCATACAAACAACAAATGAGACACACTTTTTTACTTTGTTTATTCTAAAATGTTTTCTTCAGCAGCTAGGACTAGAAGCTGCTAAAGAATAATAAAAATATAGCTATTAATTACCTTTGTGGAAATGGTAAAACAAGAGATACATTTTTACATAAAATATGCAGCCTACAAAAGAGAAATTAAACAGTATCTACCTGTTGAAGATATTGGCCTTGATCTCCTTTCTCTGCAAACTGAGGAAAGGCCATATGTAAAAACTGAAGAAGAATGATGGGAGGGATACTGGAGGAAGTTTTGTCCATAGAATCAAATAAATCTCTTAAAGCTTAAAAATAAAATAAAATAAAAAGCAATAAATTTCATAGAAATGCAAGATAGTATAATAAATGCAGCATATTCCTCAAATTCAAACTCTTTATCTAATGCATAATACAATTATTATTTTGTCTATCTAAAAAATACTGTACAATTGATTATATCATGCAAGTGAAACAATCTATATTGTTGCGTGGAGAAGTTTTATACAGGTTAGTGCAGCTATTGGGACAGAAACTGCTGCTGTTAAGCAATGCAGTCATAAAAGTATATCACAAGACCATGTCGCTTAGCAATGTTAATTGCAGCAGTCCTGGTTGTTGCTGTTAAGTGAGGACCATTAAACCACTACAAATGGGCCAGTGATTGCAACTTCCAAATTCCTGCTGGCTTTCCCAATGACTTTCCTCATGGAAAGCTGGCGGAGAACATCGGAAATCAGGATCATATGACAGCAGGAATGTTGCAATGACCAAAATTCCAAGGATCAATACAAATCCTTCTCATTCAGTATCATTGCAAATGTGAACAGTTACTGCTTATCTTAGATATTTACTTCATGTAAGTCATTTAAGACTAAGCCACGACAGCATATAATAGGTGCAGCTTCAACTCTACATTACAAAAGTGAGTCATGTCAATCTACTTTCAAAGTGGGACTCTAGTGGAACAAAATGCAGTTAATAGGCTACTAACCATGTACAAACAGTTGTCACTTTACGACGATAATTGAGCCTGCAATTGTGGTCATGTTGTGATAGTTATAAAGCAGGTCATCACATGACCTTGCCCAATTTGACAGTCTTTTTTGCAGTGGTCAAGTGAACACAGTAGTTATAAAGCAAACACACTGCTAGATTGCCAAGTGGCCAAAATATGGTCACATGATTTTCTGGGGTGGATGGGGAAGACATGTCAGAATTTTGAATTCTGGACATAGGTCTGTTTTCAAGGTTTGCTGTAACTTCAACTAGTTACTCAGTGACCAGTCGTAAGTCAAGGACTACATGTACTGTAAAACTAATATAGAAAGTTAATTATAATCACACATCTGACTTAGTTCTTATCCAATCTAGCATTAGGCCACAACATGATATATATAAAACAAATGTATATATATTCCCGATAGCAATTACATTCAGCCCATCATCTAATAATAAGTTCTGTACATGCAACTGACTTCTGATTCTTTAAGGCTGTGCTGAATATTGCTTAGTAATGTAGTAAGATTTCAACAACTTGAAAGATAAAACCATGTTTCCTTGCACGTTTTGTTAACATTACACTAAAGGAATGAACAAACAGATTGGGCAAGATTAACCTAACAAACCAACTAATCAAATATTTTTCATCCATTCAAGAGATCTAGCTAGAGCAGTGCCAAATAAGGAGAAACATAAGCAATTCTACAGAGTAGCCAATGAACATACCGTCCCAAAATCTGATAACAGCATATTCAATAGTTGACTGTTCCTTATTTGCTTTTTCTTAAATGAAATGGCATAAATCATAATATCCTGGTCAAGGGCAATAAAGTAAACAAGCAGCACTCATTTTCCAGTGTTCCAAGTATTTCTGGATTTTAAAAAGCTGCAAATTTCAAAAGGAAATTTTTTTTAACAGTGATCAATATTTGGCTACAATTCAAAAGGTGGCAACTAAAACTCAAAATCTATCATATACTTTAAATTGTACTAGGAAATAAAACAAAGTATCTTCTGAGCAACATACTGGCCATTTTATCTGAAGTAGCTAAATATCAGAAAACTCTGCTTTGCTCTAGAAATACAAACCTGCAGTAATATACTGAGCAGAAGCCATTTCCCCTGAAGCTCTTAAGGCACCAGCATACCTAAAAATGTTTAAAACGTAGTTAGTTTGGCCTTAGATTCAACACAATATAGAAATAAAGTTAAAACAGCTTTCATCTGGCAACTGAGATTCATCTGTGGGATTTTGATCACAACCAAGAACGTTGTTAAGTTGTGACTACAAAACCAAGATGATTTTGAATTCTTACAGTTTGGAAGCCTTAGTTAGGCTGTTACCATCAAAACTGAATGTGCACTTTAGCTGCACATAAAAAGGAAGCGCACATTCAAATTTGAAGGAAGATATATTAACTTTGAAACATGTAGAGATTATATTAGTTTTAGTTGTTTTAAGGTTTCACTGAAAGATACAATTGACCAGGTATGCCTAATTTTTTGCATCAACTGTAGATCATGCCTTTATATAAGGAATAATAAAAAATAAAATAAAAAATAAAATAAAAAAAAATAAAAAAATAAAATAATAATAATAATAATAATAATAATAATAATAATAATAATAATAATAATAATAATAATAATAATAATAATAATAATAATAATAATAATAATAATAATAATAATAATAATAATAATAATAAAAAATTTTATTTATAGACCGCTTCCTCTCCCCAAAGGGACTCGGAGCGGTGCACAGGGGAAATTAAAAATATCAATAAATATACATAAATAGATTAAATAAAAGGCAAATTAAACAATAATTATCCCTGCGCTAAATCCCCAATATTAAAATTAACTAAAATCCCCTAAACCCTAAACCCTAATAAAAGACGGGAGACTAACCTAGGCCAGCCAAGCAGAAAAAGTGTGTTTTGAGTTTTTGACGGAAGGAGCGGAGGTCCGTAGTTGTTCTAATTTTGGGGGGAAGGTCGTTCCAGAGGGCTGGGCCCGCCACAGAGAAGGCCCTTCCCCTGGGCGTCGCCCGCTGGCATAGCCTAGTGGACGGCACCCGGAGAAGTCCCTCTCTGTGGGAGCGAATCGGCCGCAGGGATGTATGGGGCAGAATCCGATCCCGCAGATAGCTAGGTCCCGTGCCATGGAGCGCTTTAAAGATTCTTTTAATAGTTCAACCATTCATTTATTACCAGAAAGTACATAGTGTCCTCCATTTACAACTTTTCATTTAGTGACTGTTCAAAGTTACGTCACTGAAAAAGGTGAATTATGACCATTTTTCAAACAAGACCATTGCACCATCCCCATGGTCATATGAACAAAATTTGGACACTTGGCAACTGGTTCATACTTATGACAGTTGCAGTATCCCAGGGTCATGTGATCATTGTGATCTTCTGACAAGCAGTCAATAGGGAAGCCAGATTCACTTCACAACCATGTTATTAACTGAACAACTGCAGTAATTCACTTAGCAACTGTGGCAAGAAAGGTGGTAAAATGGGGCAAAACTCACTTAACAACTGTCTCAAAATATTGGACTAAACTGTGGTCATAAGCCAAGGACTACCTCTAAAACAAGGAATAAGTGAGCTGATATCTGGTTGCACCTAATAAGTCTTGCGTGCTTCTGACTACTTTGTACACATCAAATAAACATCAGGCTAATTGTATGGCTCAGACCAAAACCACCTTTGCCTACAATTCTATTCTATTCCTATAGAAGCCAACAATATGTCATTGAAAGCTCATGAACCACTGTGGTGCAGTGGTTAGAATGCAGTACTGTAGGCTACTTTTACTGACTGATGGCTGCCTGTAATTTGGCAATTCAAATCTCACCAGGCTCAAGGTTGCCTCAGCTTTCCATCCTTCCGAGGTGGGTAAAATGAAGACCCAAATTGTTGGGGGTAATATGCTGACTCTGTAAACCTCTTAGAGAGGGCTGTAAAGCATTGTAAAGCAGTATGTAAGTCTAAATGCTATTGCTATTAGGTAGAGATGGATGTAATAGCGATATCTCATTCATATTCCCAGCCACTGAAATAAACCTTGTTTTCTTTACTGAAGGAAATACTGTATATGGCCATCTGCACTAGCTACAGACTGTCTTTATAGTCAAACATAATTTTTAATTAAATATATCCAAATGATACCATCTTTACATCTTGTAGGCATTCCATACTTAACCATTTGATTTTGAAGAAGTGTGTTTCAATATAATCCTGATCAGCTATTTACCGTATTTATTCGAGTATAACGCGCACACGTGTATAACGCGCACCCCCTAATTTTCGATTTAAAATCGGTATAAAATTTTGTTTCACTTTTTCTCGGCTCAGACCAAGCATTGTAAGTGACAAACGTTGTTGAACACGTGCGGCCATGATAAAAATCGTTTATAACGCGCACCCTCGTTTATAACGCGCACCCAAACTTTGAGTTCTTTTTTTGGTAGAAAATTTTGCGCGTTATACTCGAATAAATACGGTAATTAGATTGTCCCAATACTATCGTAGTATTTTAAGTTCTACTATTTTGAAAGAAGGGGGAAATTTCTTACCCATTTTCCCAATCCTGTATCTTATTCCACTGCCTTCTCCAGTATCTCTAGCAGCCAAATAGCCAGTAACTTCTCCAGATGATACAACTCTTAAATTTTACTGACAGTTTCGTAAAATTTAGCTTTAAACCATTTTTACTGTTGGTTGACATATTTAACTGCTTCTATTATGTATATTTTATTATATACATTATGTTTAGAGCCAGTTTGGTTTAGTAATTAAGGCACTAGGCTAGAAAGCAGTGAGTTCTAGTTCCTCCATAGCCAATAAAGCTGGCTGGGGGACCTTGGGTCAATCACTCTCTCTCAACTGATCTCACAGGGCTATTGTGAGCAAAATAGGAAGAGGAAGGTGTGCTGGATATGATTACCATCTTGATTTACTTATAAAAATAATAAAAATGTGATACAAATAAATAAACAAATAAACAAAAAAATATTTTGGGATAATTTATAAATATACATGAAATAAAAGAACCAGTAGCTTACATTTACATTCCACTCAAAAAAGAGGGATTCCTTTCCCCCACTTTCCATTACAGCCAACTTTAGCTCCTTAAAAAACTGCCCCTAAAGGTCAGGGAATCTTCTGAAACAATCTAAATGTGTCTTGGGAACCTATGTAAGGACAGAAAAGGTAAGAACTGGATAGGCCAACTGTGTGAGCAAAAACATGCTCTGCTTCTTTAGAAGCATTTTTGGATACAAATCACAAACTTCAAGGACAATTTATTCCATAAAAGGTTGCTTAACCAAACTCTTCATCCATCTAAAATGTTTTCAAGTGAGATCACCTCTAAAATCTTCCCTTTACATACATAATCCTTGATAGTCCTATATTTCAAAGATGTTGCCATTGTTAATCAGACTCATACCCAGAGATGCTTTGTAGAATGAGATGGGCAGCATATAAACTTAATAAATAGGAACAAATAGTTAATACTATTTGACTTCTTATAGAATTCACAGAGTGTTAATAGAAAAAGTAACATTAAGCCTGGAGAAAAAAACATTTTAAGGATTTGCCAGATTAATTTTGCTAATATTTTAGTATCTTCATTTTCCAGGATACTAGTGTCTGCAGAAATAGTACGTTTAAAGTATGAGCTGTAAATATGAACCCTCAGTTCCACTTGCAGAACAGATTTCAACACACAATGGATTCCTATTATAGTTCTACAACAAAATTTGAATTATATATTTCAGTTTTTCATTGGAAATCTAAAGTTTAAAATGAAGTTTACTACTTAAACTTATTCTAACTTCCCTTTCCTATACAAAATACTACTAGCAACTGTTCATACTATTTCATGTTTAAAAAATGAATAAAATTAAGAGCACTTTATTTGTAGTTATGATACCTACCTCTTGAGAGCTTCTTTCAATTCTGGCACAGAGCGAATACACTGAACTGTAGCATTCATATAACATGTATTCCCAAGATTTGTTAAGCCACACGGTAATTCCATCTGTCATAGTAAGATTAAAAATGTTTGCTTTATATTAAATATTGTATTTTCAGAAATGTTTTTTTAGAATGACTTCTCTTTACTGAACAAGGTACGTATTTGTACCAGTTCCAAAAATGCTGCATTTGCACAATGATATGTGTCCTTAGCTGCATCTCATTTGCACTGTTATTTTATTTATTTAATTTGGGTGCCAGCTGACCCTAACAGACTATCCAGAAATATCTGAAAGATTATGTTTTCTAGAATTAACTGCCTATTCACTGTCCACCTATATTAATCCTCTTTTGGAAAAGAAAAATACTTTATTCTTTCAGAATTTTTAATGTTTGATTAGCTAGCTATTCTTTTGTTTAGCAATTTTAAATTGTTATATTTCAAAAGAGTATTAGAATTACTGGAAAATTTGGATGTGTGTCTGTGTATCCCTCCCAGTGACTGGGAAGTTCA
Organism: Rhabdophis nuchalis; assembly: GCA_039707465.1. Taxonomy (NCBI): domain Eukaryota; kingdom Metazoa; phylum Chordata; class Lepidosauria; order Squamata; family Natricidae; genus Rhabdophis; species Rhabdophis nuchalis. Next base: position 171,555,503 of record CM077645.1, read on the forward strand.
CAAAATGACAAAAAAATAATAAAACCACATAACAATAAAAACAATAAAAATAGAGCAAAAAGTTAGCAAAACAATGAAAAATACACATATAACTCAGAAGGCTTTAACTACCTTAGCCAAAAAGCTTGGCCCTGCTAAATGCCAAGAGTGAGAGCCAACCCCAATGGAGCACAGAGAAAGGGCACTTTTAAGCACGTTTAATCAAAGAATGTGTGAACCTCATCGAATAGAGTCAACCAGCAGATACTATGGAACATGGGTGTCAAACTTGATCGTGTTATGTGACATCAAATGACATATTGTGACATTTTTTGCCTTTGCAGAGCTGGGGTAGGCATGGCCTGCACATAATGCATCCAGCCCATGGGCCAACAGTTTGACACCCCTGCTATGGAAGATAAACGCAAATAACCAGGCTCAATGCTACATAGTCTTTATAAGAAATGACTGACACCTTGAATCACACATGAAAGGAAACTGGCAACTGATGAAGCTCACAAAGCAGGGGAGTTAGATGGATATACAGAGGCATGATCATGACTACCCTCATTGCTGGAGACTGGTGCAGTAATAAGCTGTGAAGTAACCAGGATATGAAAAGCTAGTTTTTGCATAAGCCATTTAGTACAAATCAGAAGAATTACTAATTCAAGGGCTTACGTACATTCACTAAATGGCAATGATTTTAAAACAGAACAATCATCACCTTTCAAAGCAATTCAGATCACTCAAAAAAAGCAAAGGCAGGCACTGTTTGAGAAAAACAATGTTTTTCAATTTAAGGCCCCGGTTTCTGGTTTAAAAATTAAGTATGTAATATAGCGCCCATCCCCGCCCCCATCATGTCTTATTCTCATAGATTGCCTGTAGTTTTCTAGGCAAGGTTTCTGAGAAGTGATTTGCCATTGCTTCTTCTTAGAACTGAGAAAAAGTGACTGACCAAAAGTCACCAAGCTGACTTTATGCTCAGGTGAGACTAGAATTCAGGATCTCACAGTTCTGGCCTGATGCTTGAACAACTACCCCAAAGTGGACCTCTATTACATATAATATATTACTTCTCATTAAATTTGAGGTCATGCATTTCTCCACATTCAAAACTGTGAACATAATGAGAAAATAGGCTTACTGCTGAGGCTAACTGTTCTTCTGTCATATCTTCGACAAAGACAGGGCGGGCTACTGGTTCTTCAGGAAGTGCTTCAGCAGAGCCCATCATTAATAAGGTCATCCCCTATTGAAAAGGTGCAACAAGTTTATCAGCAGATGCTCTAAAAATTAAATATAATCACATACATTAGCCTTCAAGAAGTTAGTTTTAAAATAAAGCTGAAAAGCAGTTTTGATTCTTTTTTTTAATGTTAAAGAGTGTTGTAGCAAATGTAAATTTAAATTATGATTATTTTATTATCTTTTGAAAAACAGTGCAAAGTATTAATATAAACCCTTCTGTTCCATAAGGAACCAAAGTATTTACTATACCCTTAACTTGCTGAAAAGTTACTCCTCTTTTTTCTAGTAGTTCCCCTACTACAAAAATCAAATATCAGCAATCACATTTGGGTTTTCATTTTAATTTTGAATGTCTCCAAAAAGATGTTAAATATATGTAAATATATCACAGTATTAAAAGCAGTATTTAACTCTTTATTACTGTAGACTTAGAATTTAAAAAGTAAGACACTATCTGCCAAATGAATCCTTCTCCTACAGTTCCCCATTCCCAATCACATCATACTTTGAATCATTCTCAATTGAGGCCATAGAGAAGAGGTAAATCCTGCTCTGTGAAGCTGTTATGCATAGAAAACATCCAAACTATATATCTAATGAGACCATGTAATACTTACACTTTTTATTTTGATATTACCCCAATCATCATCCTATTTGAAAGAAAAAAAATACATGTAAGCTTTTCCCAATAATAGTAAGATGACTCAACAGATTCAACAAATACACCAACAGCTAAAGAAGAAATCACCAAAGGTAGTTACTATAGATCTCACAGCAAGGACCAAAAATTCCTCAGAAAATGTACAAAAATAATTTGATATTATATTTAATTCATAAATTATATCAGAATGTAAATTTATGCTGATATGCTCATTATTGCCACAATACATTAAATATGTAAAAAACGACAACAGCAAGTGTGTGATAAAATATTATCCAACTCTACCTTTAAAGTTCCACCTTTCACCATCACTTTCTGTCTGTCAGGCTGAACTCCAGTCAAAGCAAAAAGCTGTGCTTTGAATACCATTGGAGGTTCATCTGTATTCAGCTCCACTCCATCGAATTTTTCTTTGCCCCATTTTACATTAACTGAAAAACAAGGATTTGAGGTTCAACACCGCTAATAAAATTAATACTAAAAATTAGACATGTTATACATAACTCCTGATTTGGCAGCAATGATTAGACATACAAATTATAAACAATAAAGTCATACAAATGTATATTAAGAATGCCTTTCCTAAAAATTATACCTCCGTTTTGGCTATACTCCTGACTGGCTGCTTTATCAACACACATGAATATTCTGCAACTTGCAACAAGAGGAGTCTTTACTGAAATACCAAGTTTACATTCATATAACATATTGTTAAAACTGATCACAAATTTCTAAGGAAGCATGCATCATATGCTATTCCTACATTATAGGAGTTGAAATAACATGGAGTGGATACGGTTCCCTTTTTCTTTCTTTTATGCTTCTCATGCGACAGTTTTGTGGGAAACCAACACTCTATGTGAACACTATTCTCTTCCCAGACCTTTCTGATTTTTTGAAAACCAGCTTTGAAATATGACTGCTTCCTTGCCTTTCCTATAGGTGGTAGAATTCATTGCAGGGTATATACAGTATTAATTATCCAAACAAACCTTTCCTCACTTTATATTCTTCCTTGCCTGGGAGACTATGTTGTTTATTATGCCTGGTAACATACTACTTGGTAAAACAAAAGTTAGTGGATTGGAATCTACAAGTACAGGTAGTCCTCAACTTACAACCACAATTGAGCCCAGAATTTGTTGCTAAACAAGACAGCTGTTAAGTGAGTTTACTCCATTTTGCGACCTTTCTTGCCACAGTTATTAAGTGAATCTCTAGAGTTGAGTAATATGTTTGTTAAGTGAATCTGGCTTCAGTATTGATTTTTGTCAAAAGGTCTCAAAAGGCAATCACATGAACCTGGGACACTGCAATCATCATAAATATGAATCAGCTACCAAGCATCTGAATTTTGATCACACGACCATGAGGAAGCTGCAATGGTCCTAAGTGTGAACAATGGTCATAAGTCACTTTTCTCAATGCCGCTGTAACTTCAAATGGTCACTTAACAAATGGCTATAAGTTGAGGACTACCTGTAGTTTGGGAATAACAAATGCATTAGGTCTCAATGACAGCATCATCACTATTTTTATTATAGAAATTCATCTTTACCTTTTACAAGGCCAAAGCACAAATATATTATTACACGAGAGCTCAAGTCCCTGAGGAAGTTGCACGACAGAAGTACTTAAGTTTTTTCACTGCGATAGAACTTACATCAGATCAAATTCCCTATTTTGTTAAATATGTGACCCTTGCTAATCTTCAAATGCACTCATAACTGTAAGTGTGAAAAAATAATCGCTCTGTTCAAGTTTTGCAGGTTTTCTCCAAAGAAAACCCGGGCTGTAATATGACCGAGTGCTTAGCTACTCCTCTTCAATATCACCCAGGAAAACGCAGGCCGGGGCGAGGGTTGAGATTGCAGAGAGGGAGCCCTTTCACACACATCACCAACCACGCCTAGGGCAGCCTTGCTTTTTCCTCGCCCTTTCCTTCCCCGTCCATGTTTCCCACCTTTCCTCATCAAGGCAACCCCTTCCTTGACAGGGCGGCACGAAAGCACGCCGTCTACCCCGGCCTTCCTTCGGCAAAGCCCTGCTCCGGGGCCGTAAGAGCTGAGGAGAGGAGGGATCCGGTCGGGCGGACTCGTTCCCTCCCCACCCACCGCCGCCAGTCCCTGCCTCAGCGAAGGGCAGGAGAGCGCCAAGACCCTCCAGCTTCCGAGGAGGCCTGAGTGGGGGGAAGCCGAGCTAGGCCCTCGGGAGGCGGAAAGGCGGGGACGAGTGAGTCCCGCATTCGCGAGAGGCGGCTGACCAAGACTCACCTGTGAAAAGCGGCATGGCTGGCGGGCTAAGCAAGCAAGGGGAACGAGCGCGCTCAAGACCCGAGACGGAGCTATAGCAGCGCAGCACCTTCCTCTCTCGCTCCCCTCCCCTCCCTCCCTCGGGGTCTTATTCAAACCGGCCCCTCAGGATGACGCTGCAAGCGCGGATGGCTGCGCACGCAGCTCAGGAAAAGTCGCCGCCTCCTCCTCGGCTCTGCTACCGAAGATCCTATACTAGGAAGGAAACAGGGCTGTGCGTTGCACTTGAGACGGAGGTTTCTCCCGCCCGTTTCTCTCCACCCCCACCCCTCCCACCCTTCCTCTGTCAGCCTTTCTTTTTAGTAGTTCAGGCTACTGGTGCCACTAAAACAAGAGACTACAGCAGTGTTTCTCAACCTTGGCGACTTTTAAGTCCTGTGGACTTCAACTCCCAGAATTCCCCAGCCAGCTGTGCTAGCTGGGGAATTCTGGGAGTTGAAGTCCACAGGACTTAAAGTCGCCAAGGTTGAGAAACACTGGACAAGAGCTTAATCTAGCGAAATGGGCTGAGAAATTAAAAGGGTTTATCCCGCTTTAAAGATAGCGGTGTTATCGAGGCATTCACGATCTTGTTGGGCTGATGGGAGAAAGGTGTGTGTGTGATGAGAATTGAAGTGCAACTCCTTCGGGAACTATGTAAATTCAAAAAAGCTGCATTGTCATTAACCTATATTTATTTATTTTAGTTTGTCAAGCATGTATGACAAAACAAGTGTAAGTATGAATATAACATATAAACATATAAGCAGGCATATGTATATACATAAGAAATGAGTACAAATAGATGGGGACGGTAGGACAAGGACGGTAGGCACGCTGGTGCACTTATGCACGCCCCCTTACAGACCTGTGGCGAAGTCCACAGTAAGCAGTTGAAAGTTGAAGCTTTGGGAGTTTAGGGATGCAACAACAGTCATTGACCACTCTGTTGCTGAAGTCATATTTTCTGCCATCGAGTTTGGGGTGGTTTACCTTGTGTTTGTATCTATTGTTTGACTGTATTATTGCGGTTGAAGCTGAAGTAGTACAGTAGGTAGGACATTGTAGCAGACAATTTTGAGTATTACACTTAGGTCAGACCATAGGCAGCGTAGTTTTAGGTTGTCCAGTCCAAAATGTCAAGCATTGTGGCATAAGGTATTCTATTATCAGCAGAGTCTTATATAGAATTGTACAATTTGAAATTAATTTAGATTACATTGTTAGATTAGATTAGATTTAGATTAGATTGTTCTTCCTTGGCATTACCACCCCTGTGATTTTTTTCGTGTATATAATTCGCAGATTTCACTAATTACCACAAACTATAATTAAGCAAGTTTTTATTATATCTTATAGTGACCATAGCACAGCATAAACTACCCGACAGATCATAATAGCAACATACTGAGTTACCCTTTTATAAAGCTGATATTTGATGACAGTAATTTCTGTGGCTTTTGTTTGTATTAGATTACAAATCTAGCCTGTAATGCAAAATAGCATTTTGGCTATCTGGCGTCTCAATAGACTTTGGCAATTATATTAGACTAATTTAGAAAATGTTAATTATGAAACAGTATAGTCCCAGTGACTTGCAAATCTCTTTTGAATATCTTCTGCAATGAGAACTTTGTTGAAGTAAAATGCTTGCAAAATTAAATGCATTAAAAGATACCACTCTGGTAACACTTAATTCACACAAGTATAGGCAAGGTTGAAATGTCTCAACTACAGTAGATCAGAATGTATTTTCTGTGGTATGGATAAGCCTTGATTTACAACTGTTAATTTAGCAATTGAAGCTTCTAAAGCATTGAAAAAAATGACTTACAGCATCCTCTCAGTCATGTGATCAAAATTGGATTTATGACAGTTGGAGCATCCCAAGGAAATAGAATCATCATTTATCATGTATGATTTCCTAGTCACTTCTTACTAGCAAAGCCAATGGGAAGCTGGATTTGTTTAATGGCCATATAGTTAACTCAGCTGTGGCAAAAAAAGCAGTTATAAAATCAAGCACAATTCATTTCACCACCACCTTGCTAAGCAATGAAAATTCTGGTCCCAACTGAGGTTATATGTTGAGGATTGTACTCAATTTGATATGATCACAGATCAACACTACTAGCTACTTTTTAATAGGAACAGTAAGGAAACCCCATGAACTATATAAATGTTATATTTATCCTGCCTTTATTATTTTTATAAGTAACCCAAAACATCAAGCATACCCAATATCCCTCCTATTTTCCCAACAAGCCTGTGAGGATAGGTTGGAGTGTGTATGACTGGGTCAAAGACACTAACCAATTTCATGCCAACAGACTCCAGGTTTCTAGCCTGGTGCTTAACCACTAGATCAAACCAGCTCTTTATCAATGTAAATAACAACCTAATCCTATTATTCATAATTAGGAGTTGTTGACTCATTTCCAGTGTCTGGTATTGAAGTAAAGGACCAGCGCTTGTTTTATATATAGAGAAAATAATAAATATGATAAAATACACAGGAAAATAAATACATAAATGTTACATTTTTGGTGCTTTGCAGAAGCAAATACTTTTAAAGGTTGTTGAATGCAATTTTACTTGTCTGTTGTTTTTAAAAAAGAATGTTCTTAAACAGCTTTGGTCCAACTATCTCACAGCTGGCCACTTGGATTCCCTTTCTTCCCCTCCCCCCCCCCCAAAAAAACCCATTGCAAAATTAAAAAAAAAAACTTTCAATACATTTGTTTTGGATGCCCACTATGTTTTTTTAACAAGATAAAATGTGTGATATTGGATAGTTTCCCCCCCTAATTATTGAAAGCACACTTCTGAAAAAGCTATTGAGCACTAAAACAACTTTTTTGGCAATTCAAAGATTCATTGGTTTATTTTATTGCAGCATAATGTTTTACAGGCAACAGCTACTCCAAATGATTCATGAAATGGATTTATAAAGTGGCAAATATATACATATGGGTTGAGGAATACCAAAGAACAAACCATCAAAATAAAAATTTAACAATACTAAAAATACAGAATCTAATACATTATATAGTTGAAATTGTTGCATTAAAACACATATTTTACTGACACTGCAGGGAGGGGCCTGACACCAAATTCATAACCAGGCATGATTAGATGTTTACAATTACATATCACAGGAATGAATTCTTCAAAATTATAAAATAGCCCCTGGAGATTAAACAAATTGAGTAATCTAAATTTTGGGTTTAGGCATAATTCTCCAGAATGCATGGCAACATTTCATAGATGGGCTAGTATTATTCTGCATCAATATACCTCTCCCTATAATATATAATTCTATGTCAGTGTTATTAAGCTACTATTTGGGTATGGTTTAGATTATTTCTGTCTTCCTGTTAGGCATCACTCATCCCATTTACTGAAATTGTTAGTAGTGGTAAGAACAATGAAAATTGCACATTTACAGGTAATATTTATACCTTTTTATTTAAAAAAATTCAAACTTATTCTATTTTGTCTTCATGGAAACAGTATGTCATTTTTCTTTTTAAAAATCCTTAATTTTAAAGTTTTAATTAGAAGAATATAAAACAATTCAAGACTGAAATGGATTGTTCTGAACCTTATTAGAAGCATTCAGCCATTATTCTGGCAAAATGTTTCCAACTCAAAATGGAACCATTTAGAGATCAGAACTCTTTTAAAACAGTTTGGGCAGCTGTTTTCAATTTTGAGTATTGTGCAGCATTTCAAGCTCAAAATATTTCAAATTCCATACCTTTGCACTCCACTGGTTTTAACCAGGAAACAATAAAAATCAGTAACCATATCCTTGGTTATCTTCTCAAGTTTCCTCTCAAAGTAACTTTCTCTTTCACTATAGACTTATTAGTCTTTCTAATCACTCCATGGACCCTTTTCTAAGCTCTGAATTGGTTAACAACCTTTAAATTTCTATGCCTGCTAATCCCATCTCTTTGGCTTTATACTATCTCAAGCACATGAATCCTCCTCTGTTCCTTCTTTCCACTTGCCTTCTCATACTACATGTCAGTCATCCCACAGTCTTTTGCCTTCCTATCTCAAACACTCTGTCCTCTTTTCTCAGACCACTTTGACAAAATCAAACTCCTCTGGCCTTCTTTAACTACACTTGAACTTCCGAACCTCTTTTAACTTTTCAGCATTCATTGTCAATCTTCTCTCAATTCTATTACTCACCTAAGCTTTGCTAGAGTCCATATTATTTGTATGTAGTAACAGAGCAAAATCACTGAAATTTTTTTCTCAATTGAGAAAAGTAACAAATTTGGAGGAGAGCGATTAGCACAGCCAGTTCAGATCGAACTGAGTCTAAAAAGCGGGAGAGTACTCCTCAGAGGCGATAACATCATTTCTGTAGACTCAGTTCTATTGGATCCTGGCTGAGTTAACCCGCACATGACCACTACCTCCGCCAACATTGGAGAATCACTGATTTCCAGACTGCAGAAATCAATGTAACATTTTCATTAACAATTATGGTTTATGCATACATTAAAATTCACGGAAATATAATATTGTAAGAGCTGTGTACCTGGTATAAGGCTTCTGATGGAAATCATTATGTGCTAGTAAATGGATTTAACAATTTAATTATCAAAACAAGTTCTTTAATATCCTATGCGCTTTCTACTACTTTACCCTGTATTAAAATGTAGTATGACATTATAAAAAATTTATTTTTTAAAAAATTATCAAGTTGCATCAGATTTAAATATGCTAACAGTTGGCCTTGTAAAGTATAATAAAACTTCCTAGGAACTGTATTCTGGAGAAAAATACCACAGTCATTTTCAAAATAATTATTTCATAAATTAGTTTTATTTTGTATTAAATGAGCACGAGTCATTACTGCTGTATTAACAGATATGCTTATTACATATCTATTGCTAAGGCTTTCAACACCACTTGAAACATGCAAATCGCCATTGAGACGAATCATTTTTCCAGTGCTTCTTATTTAATACATAACTGCAAAGCCATTATAAATTACTAAAGAGGTATTTGGTTAAAAAATAAAATAAATCATACGGTTAATACCATAATAATATTCCTGCTACAAGACAAGAATTTAAAAAGTATTCAATTCCTGTATTACCTGGAATTTTAACATGTTACAGAGATTTAAATTGTTCTCACGGTAAATTTTTTTATTACTATTTGTATTATGATTAAATTATCTTGTGGTAGCCAACAGTTTTTTTCAAGATTGTACAATTGAAAATGGAACTAGATCCTACAATACTTCAATCAATAAAACTACTGACACACAGCAATAGGTATTTGAAATTTCTAAACTCATTTGACATGGCAGTAAAAGACTTCTCAGAATAAGGCACTAAAAGGGCAACAACCAATAAAAATATTCTAACAATAATTTACATGTTAAATGGAGCATACATAGACATACGTGTATGCTTACTGTGATTCACACTTCAAATTGTTAAATGAAACATGTTATACAAATTATGGAACAATTATGAACCAAAGTACACTTCCAAACTTGGTTGTTTTAACAGTTACGGTACTTCTAACGCCACTTGAAAAACAATTCTGTATGGCTTGGCAATAATGCATAGATTACCTTAATTACTCATTTTCTCCTCCTTTACCAATATGTGAAGTTAATATTTTGTAAAGCAAACTGTGTAATACTTTGAGCTATCACGAATGATTAGCATTAATAACAATACAGAAAAGGCACTGAAGTTCAAGTGATTACATAAGGCTTTGTTTTCAAGCAAATTTTGCTGCTTTAGCACAACTTGAGTCTTCCATGAAAATTTCAGCTTCTCTCAGTTTGAGATACCTTCTTTCTATATTCAAGTCTGTGTGCTTATCCAAATATAAATACCCCTCTCATAGGGTAAATAGTTCTTTCATTCTCACTGATATGAGAAAAACTTACCACATTCCATTAAGATTGACAAGCATTTATTTATTTTTCACGAATTTCTAAAGGCAGCACTAATCCTAAGCTTTATTTGCTTTTACTTGCATTACATAGTAATAATTAATCTAATCTACCTTAAGGCAAACCCGCAATAAGATACCCTCAGCGAGCTTTTTATGCCAAAGCAAGGAGGAGTGAGTAACAGCAGTCTTAGCCCTGAAGCTTGTGAAAGTTGTATCGGAAAGAACAACCGGTCTGAACACTTCTATATGGTGAAAAAAAAATCCACCATTTTCAGACTGCACCATGTCAGATCCATGAAGCTTCCATATGTTGTTAACTGGAATAGACAAGACAAAAAACCAGAATTACAAATGTTTCTATCATTTCATATTACATTATAGATTTAAGAAAAAAATATTTTTACCTTTTAAATTAAAGAAATATTTGTAAAATATTCATGTTGGGAAAGCCAAAACCTCTTCATAGTTAATACATTTCCTTAATAGTTATGAGAGTTTGCATGATTTTGTGATCCCCTCAGTTCTTGCTGTTTTTAAGTTATTAATAATAGGTTCCCACCTGATAAAATTATTGATAAAGAAGTGGCATAGCCTAGTAACTAAATTAAATTACCAAATATTTAAGATCAAGCCAGTTTGGTCAACTTATTAAGGCATCAGGAGTGCCTTAATAAGGCACTCCTTATTATAAAGACTATAAATCCAGACTATAAATCAGGAGACCTATGAGTTCTAGGTCTGCCTTAGGCATGAAAGCTAGTTGGGTGACTTTGCACCAAAGTCAATCTCCCAATGGATGGAAACTAATCAAACTAAACAGCTAATCCTTGGAACCAACTCTAAGGAGAAATTTTCTGATAGAACAATTAATCAGTGGAACAACTTGCTTCAGGAAGTTTGTGGGTGCTTCATTTGTCTGAAATGGTATGGGGTTTTCTGTTGGAGCAGGGGGTTGAAGTAGAAGACCTCCAAGGTCACTTCCAATTCTGTTATTCTCACCCCAACCGACCTCATAAGATTGGGGAGGGGGAGTACCACCTTGAGTTATTCATAAAAACTAATAAATATGGGATATAAATAATATTAAACTTTGAAACTTCTGTTCCCAGGAACTTTCAAAGGAAGAACAAACAGTTGTGCCAGATTTTTATTATTTTTGCTTATTTGTATAAATAACAAAACACCCTTTTAAATTCAGTTTCTAAAACATTTCATTGTGGTTATATTCTTCCAAGCGGGTGGCACTTTTCAGTACAGAAATTTAAATATTAGTAATTGTCCCACTGAGTTATTTGTGCCAAAGCAAGCTCTGTCTATTTCTCAAAGATGTTAAAAGTATTTTCATTATTGTGGGCCGATGTCCCTTCTTTCAATTTTCCATATTAAAATTATCAGAACCTACCACATTATCTTGTATAATCTTGACTCCTGGTATACCATGGAAAACTATTTACTTTTCATTGTTTAAATAAGATTATTTTATACCTGAGTTTGTACTTCTTTTATAATACCAGGATTGATAAACAAATCAGAATAACAAAGGAAGGTTAACATTATTTTCGGCAAAATTGGGAAGAAAAAGGGGCAAGAAAGATCTAAAATTATTTTCTTAAGAAAAATGAATAACTCCATCTCTAATGTAATATTTAAAATACTTATGGATGCCATAAATATTTTAAATATTACATTAGAGGTGTATAGTTCAGTTTTCAGACACAGATTTATTAGATTTTAAGTGCAAGAAGATTGTAAAGCTTTGAATAAAACTGGAAGGCCTGCCTCAATGAGTTTGTATCCTAGTCTGTATTAACTGAAATATTTGAACAGTTTTAAAAAAGCAATATCTGAGTGGAAAAATATCTGAAAGTTCAGGTTAAATGCTTTAACTTTCTTGAGGAAAAAGAAACAAGTCCAACTTTCAAATTACAAATGATATAATAGTACTGACTTTTTCTTTTCTATTTACAAAAAATTGGCATATCAAAACTACTTTGATCAACTTGGAATATTTTTTTCAAACTCTATCTTACTTACCCATGAAACATATTTGATTTTAAGCAAAGCCCTTAGTATGTTGATCAGAATTACAATGAACTTTTTGTAATGTTAGTTAAGGTTGTGGATAACAAAGATACATTTACCCATAAGATAGAGAAGCAGCAAAAAGTACTAAGAGAAATGTACTTTTCACAAGATAGGATTCCATCACCATGCCATGGTCTACATAGTAGAATTAAGATTGTTTTGAAGATACACATACTGTTCTGTTACAAACAGTATAAAAAAGAACAATATAGCATAACAAAGATTTTGAGCAAATGTGATAAAAGGACCAAGGAAAGCAAAGGTAATAGATTTCTTTCAAAACAACGCCAAGAGTCTAAGAAATATTAGAGTGAGATGTCTGTTTGTTTTACTTTGAGGAAGTTCCTTTTTCGTTATTTGATGAAAGTAATTTTGCTTTCTTACTTTTGTTACATGACACAAGTACCAGTGGGTTTAAAAGCAACAGCTACTCACCAGTAACTTGAATTCTCTGAATGGGTAATGTCCCCCACAGATCCATATTCCTTTGACCTATTGAAATTTAGAAATTAACATTTCATGATAATTGCCATGTGCCCTGAATGCTAACTGTACGCTTTGTGAAAAAAGGAGAAGTGATCTGAATGTTGAAACAGAATAAAATGAGAGATCAATCCAAAATATGAATGCATGAGGTGTAGAAAACAAAAGCAAGAAGAGAAACAGCAACAAATGAATAGTTTTGACAAAGTGAAGAAAAAAATCTCTCTTTTAAACTGGAGTTTTAGGTTTTGTAAATAATGCAAAAACAAGATATTTTAAAAGATCAAGATTTTAAAATGCCTAGGAATAATGAAATTCACAGATGTAAGAGCTAAGAATATACATGAACTGATGCCAAAGAATCTTGTTAGAATTGGTTAGTATTTTTTTTAGAAAAGTATAGATGGTTTTATAGATGTAGAGAGAAGTTACCTGCGGATGGGTTCCAGCATGAATTCGAAAGCTCAGAAGACTAAACCTCTAGACTTGGTGACAACCCAGATTGGATCCTACAATTATCCTCATCATTTCTACTCCCTTTTTTATTGGTATCATTACTATGATTATTATTGCTCTGTTATTTTGCATATACACTGAGCTTATGTACTGAGACAAATTCCTTGTTTGTCTAATCATACTTGGCCAAATAAAGTTCAGTTCTGCTCTGCTCTTTTCTATCCTTAAACCTAGTAACAGGTGGAAAATGCTAAAATTTGCAAATTCTATTTAAAAAATTAAAATTAAAAGTAGCAATAATGCTTTTTAGTAAGGTAGAAAATATTTGGCTTAGTATTAGTAATTTCAGTTGTTTTATATCTAAAGAGAACACTTTTTAAAAAGATTAGTGTAAGCATCTATGAATAGTCCTGCTCCCTTACAAATAATAATAAACAGAGAAATCTACAGTATTAAATCTCAAGGATGTTACAGAAATTACAGTTATGCATTAATGTCTTACAACTAAATAATACTAAAGAAAATAAAAGCATTTGTGCTATAAGAAGGAAGTTGAGAAACTTGATCCTTAACACAACCTTCACAATGAAATAAATATAACTGCATGACTTCTGTGATTTTAGGATCAATATTATAAGAGTCAAGATTGAATAAAAACTGCACAGTGTGCAAATGAAGCAAAAGGAATGATGAAAGAGATGGAATAAAAGAGTGGAATCAAAATGACTTTTAAAAGATGGTATCTTTTGTTATTATAAAAGTGGAGATCATACTTCAAAGGAACTGTAAAGATATGGCAAGAATAATTAGTAGCAAAGCAACTATGATATTTAAGCTGGTAAATTGGCAGAACGGGTCCCTAAACCTATGTTGAGGAAGATGAAGAACAAATATAATCAAAAGCAGGTAAAAACCTTTATTAAGGATTACCTCTTGCTATTAAGAACAGTAACAAAAATGATTCTTACACTCTTATCCTGACTGCAGTTATTGGACTATTGGCTCTGTTCAAGGTGACCCAGGACCTCCTGAGACGACAGGAGGCAGGAAAACTTCAATAGGAACTTCTGGGATTTATTCAAAGTATATGGTTCATAAAATTTACCCTGAACTAAACACCAACTAGGCAGATCCTATGGAGTTAGTTGACTGTGGCACAGTCTATCTTAGTTATATGAGTCAGTCTCCCTTATATATATATATGAGAGTGATACCATTATTCTTAAGAAAGTGGACAGAGTTCTTGGGGCTATAAATCCATGGCCCTCCTAAGTAATCAAGGCCTCCTTGGAAACGTGGTTGGATGCATATGGTGATAAATATTTGGATGACAAGATAATCCAACCAGCATTTGAACCACTTTCTTCTCTAGCAGCCATTGTTGGATCCAATGGTACTAAAGAAAATTTATTTTTGTCTCCAACCTATCCTTTCTAAAGGTGGTTGAGAAGGTTGGCTGCAGCTTCAGAGGTCCTGCACAAAAAGTTTATCTGGAGACTTCTCAGTTGGATTTTGGATCTGGGTATCATACTAATATAGTACTGATGACACTGATGAATTATGGTAGGCTTGGGATGGGATGGTGCATCATGATCTTTTTTGAACAGCAATCTTCAATGCCATATACTAAGTCAGGGGTAGTCAACCTTTTTATACCTACCACTCTCTTTTGTATTTCTGTTAGTAGTAAAATTTTCTAACCGTCCACCAGTTCCACAATAATGGTGATTTATAAAGTAGGGTAGTCAATTAAATTAAAAAAAGGAAAGTGCTTCAGTATCGGACAAAACCCCTACTGCCCACCATGAAATCTGGAACGCCCACTAGTGGGCGGTAGGGACCAGGTTGACTACCACTGTACTAAAGTATCGTTCTGGATAGGTTTAGAGGGTTTGGAATGAGAGTCATGATACAGTGGTAGTTTTCCTTCCTCCAAGGCCAATTCCTGTTGGTTGCAGGTAAGGAGAAATCCAGGCTTAAGCCCCTGCTTTCTATATGACCTCAGAAGTATATTCCCACACCTATTTGACATCTATTTGGTAAAGCCATCCATCACAATGAGGTTAAATCTCATCAATGTGCTGATGATAACCTGCTATATATCTCTACTCCTGGCCAATTAAATATCAGAATCAAGGTTTTCTGTCAGCGTATTGTTTTCTCTCAGGCTATGAGACAACAGGGTTTAGTTCATCCATCAAGAGACTGAGTTTCTGTGAGTTTTAATGTCCCCTAAAACTGGGAATCAGTTCTAGAAGGGGTTGCATCATCAAGGTGGCACTCATATTCAGGCGGGTCTTCATGTATCTTGTGCAGAAACTGTGTTTATTCCTGGATCAAATAATCCTGCTCATTATTACTTATGCCTTGACATTTCCTGTTTGAACTACTGCAACATGCCCTATATGCGGTTTTCCTCAAAGACCACTCAGAAGCTACAAATAGTCCAGAATGTAGTCATTCAAGCAGTTACAAACACACCATGAGACAACCACATAATACCAGTTGTTCACAAGCTGCAGGGGTTTCTGGATGCAATTCAAGCTGATTATCACCTATAAAGTCCTTAATGACACACGGCAGACTACTTGTGAAACTGTCTATTTCCAATTATTGCTGCCCATTCCACAAGATATGATAGAATGAGTATGTTCCAGGTTCCTTCTATCAAAAAACATCAGTGATGGGACTTAGGATATGTGCCTTTTGTAACATGTTTTTTGAGATTTTTTTAAAAGCTGTTTCAATTTGATGTTAATCAGGTACATCCAGGTTGTTCTGTATAAGAGACTTGGCCACACAAGATGGATGTGTGAGTGAGTGAGTGAGTGAGTGAGTGAGTGAGTGAGTGAGTGAGCTTATTTCAGTTCACATAATTTTGTATCAATGTAACAGCAACCATTATTTATAAATATAAATAAAAATGTAAACCGTTATTAAACCGTATTTATTATTATTAAACCGTATACAGGTAATCCGCAACTTACAACACTTCACTTAGTGACCATTCAAAGTTACAACAGCACTGGAAAAAAGTAACTTATGACCATTTTTCACACTTACAATCGTTGCAACATTCTCCTTGGTCACGTGATCAAAATTTGGCTGCTTGGCAACTGGTTCATATTGTGACAGTTGCAGTATTCCCGAGTCCCGTGATCTCCTTTTGCGATCTTCTGACAAGCAAAGTCAATGGGATGCCAGATTCACTTAACGATTGTCACTAATTTAACAACTGCAGTGATTCACTTAATAACTGTGGTAAGAAAGGTTGTAAAATGGGGCAAAATTCACTTAAATGTCTCGCTAAGCAACAGAAAGTTTGGACTCAATTGTGGTTGTAAGTTGAAAACTACCTGTATTACATGTATGATTGAAAGCATACTAGGTATAAAAAGATTGGGTTTGTATACTGCACATTGCTTGTAAAGCCATTGTTTATTTTAATATGAATTCTTAAATAACTGAGAATTGTACCTCAAGCTATAAGCTATAATTTACAAATCACAATGTCTGGTTTCACATGAAAACCCCAAAGACTGTTTATACCCAGTATAGGCTTTTAATTTATCTTTAGCAAAACATTTACAGAAGAAACATTCCATGTATTTAATTTTAAAATATTTCCTGTTACTGACCATGACTTATCTATATCAATGTGACAATGTTCAAATATACTGATAATTCTGATAGATATTTTTGTATTAAAATCTATTTATAATTGGTTTTCTGTTAGGAAAAAGATTAAAATGCATGTCTGTTCATATCTCACCTAGCTTTTGCAGAAGCATTTTTAACTTTTCTGAATGACTGATTCGCTGTAGATCTTGTGGAAAGAGTCCTCGGTGAAGCACGAACAAAACTAGATGGTGGTGTTTTGGGGAGCTTCTTTATTAAATGAGAAACCCATTTCTTCTGATCTTCCTGACAGGATGCCAACAGCAACATGTCTCTTGCTGAAGTTATGTCGTAACTTACTATTGGGAAGAAACGAACAGAGCCAAACTGTTTTGAGAAGAAAAAAATATAGCCCATTTTGCTTGCAAGTTATACTAATTATCATCCCTATCTGCTTTTCCTCCCAATGAGAGCCTGTAGTGATGTACAAAAACAGCATTTAAAATACATAGAATAAAAAAATAAAAAAGCTTACTGACTTTCATTAACAGTCTGGTGCTGAGTCATAAAAACCTAAGATTCATCTAAGAAGCTTACCTACTAGGTATTGTTATAAGGAAGCATATGAGATCAATTATAGTAAAATCAAGATTTCAATTTTTGCACAGCATCTTAGAGTTCATCCTGATAGTTAAATGATCAGACAATAGAACAAGTTATAATCTTTAAATATTTGGGTGCAGTTTTTCCAAGTCAACCAAATGCAAAGATCAGCAACAGCAATACAATCTTTTCACTATTCCAGATGGGCACAGCATTTTCTCAAAATGCTAAAGTTATATTTGGTTAAAGTTCATGTGAAACTTTTGTTGGGAGGTCATTGGAACCATACAATTCCTCTGTCCCTTTGGAAACAGACCAGTTTAATTCCTAAGCAATATATTCCAATTGGGCAGATGGTTATCTAATGGCATAAAAAACACAGAAGTTCCTCTCATTAAAGTGAAGCAGACATATTGATACGTATTTCTGTCCACTAGCTAAAATGTTTTTTAGAAGATCTTGATTCTCTAATTATGATGGATTTGATTGTGATTGAGATAACAATGAACAGACTATATTTGCAAAACCCAAAACCAAAAAACCTGCAACAGAATCTATTTTCAAAAAATGAAATTTTGATGATGGACCAAAACAAGTTTTTTCAACTGTGTAGCTGTAGTTTTACATTTGTATTTTATAAATGCTTGCTCAAAAACATAAATCCATCTGAACTCAATTAGATTTATACATACATACATACATACATACATACATACATACATACATACATACATACATACATACATACAAACGCATACACTGGATTCCAGCCAAATTAGGCAAATTAATCAGGATTTAGGTCAGCAATTTCAGCAAGAACTTCATATATGTATACCAGGGATGTCCAAACTTGGGAACTTTAAGACTTGTGGACTTCAACTCCCAGAATTCCCCAGCCAGCATAGCATAGCATAGCATAGCTGGCTGGGGAATTCTGGGAATTGAAGTCCACAAGTCTTAAAGTTCCCAAGTTTGGACACCCCTGATGTATACCATGTATTGAAACTGTTAGAAACACGTTGAACAATAGTTAAAAACAATTATATCATGCCATACCTTTACATGGTGCTATTAATTCTTCTTTTTTATCCAAGTGATCTTTGTGGCATTTAACATGGCATCGCCGACATTCAACTGCAGGGGGTGGCTTAAATACGTGCCATAGAGGCTTGGCACAAGCCTCACAATTGGCTGGAAAATGGTATAAAGTTGGTACAAATTCATGCCCTTTATGATGCAGAAAATTTGTCTTCTCTGCTGGCTGTACTGATTCTACTTCCAAGTCTTTTCTACACTCTCCCTCATTGGCATATAAGATCTGAGTAAAGCAAAACAAAATAAAATGTAAAGATTTGTGTATAAATATAAATACGCATTAACTGAATGAACAAACTGCATAAATAACTAATATTTAAAAACAATTATGCAAACACTTTACCTGAAATATTTTGGGTATTTCTTCAGTTTCTGCTCTATAAACATCACCCTGTGTAACTGGTCTAACATGGAACAATTTACTAAAATGAAATGACATAGTGTTAATAATCATTCTCAGTGCAAGGCAAATTTATCATCTAGTTTAACAATATAACATTGACTGTTTCATGTTAATATCCTGTATTCATAAGTTATATTCCTTTCAACAATAGGTGATGCCCATGCAACACACTGCTTGATCAACATAGTATTCATAAATGAAAAAAAATACATAACTATTAGAATACCAGAAAAAGAATACCAATGAAGTTTTTATAGTGATGAATGTAAACATCTTTATGTAATCTATACACTCCAACAATTTATTTTGTAAACATACGTATTATAATTGTAGTGGCCCAAATTTATGAACATTAAGTATTTATCACAGTGTGTATACACACACACACATAGACCCTTAAATACTTACATGTATTTATACTTATTTATATTACTTATTGTTCACAAAATGCTACAACAAGAATATTCAACAATCACCTACAGTCTTTTTAGACTTCAAAATTATTTCACTTATATTTCAAATTGATATTAGGTAAACGTACTCTATATCCAATACCATAGATGG
Organism: Rhabdophis nuchalis; assembly: GCA_039707465.1. Lineage (NCBI taxonomy): Eukaryota > Metazoa > Chordata > Lepidosauria > Squamata > Natricidae > Rhabdophis > Rhabdophis nuchalis. Next base: position 171,574,935 of record CM077645.1, read on the forward strand.
ATTAGATTGTTCTTTATCCTGTTCATCATTATAGAATAGAATCTTCCTGCTGCTGACCACAACATACTGGTGGGGAGAAAGGAAAAGAAAAGACACGATCAGTGCCTATGTTATGCTTGCTCATGATAAAAGTCATATAAAGCAAGTCAATTTTTCTGGGCAAACAGAAGGTATGAGGTCTAGTAATATGAGCATCCATAGAAACTTAAACTAACCACCTGTATATTATAATGAAAGACAAATGCAAATATAACATTAAATGATTTAGTCATATTATACTTTTGGTAACAGTTTTAATACATTAGTATAAAATATTTTCATATCTGGGTTAAATACTTTCAGGTTCTGCATGGTATGATAAATAAATTTAATTTAAATAAATATTTAAATATAAACTGTAGATAAAATTATTTCAACAGCAGACAAGATTTCATATAATAATTTATCCTGTTTTTCTTTACTGCAACTGTAACATTTCATATCTGAATTTGAATGTATTAATTCCCATTGTAAACACACATTTTTCTTTATCTGTACTCTAACTCAAGTCAAAATCAGTACTTGATTTGGGTTATGAAAGGCAAGTCGATGCATACCTGCTTCTTCCACCCATAACGTTTAATATTTCCTTTGTTTGGTATTGAAAGCCAGCCCTCTATTCTTGATTCTGTATAAAAACCAATATATACTGGTTAACTTTTATTTGTAGAGAATTATAAAGAAAAGATTTGCTTTCATGCAGCCATTAGCAATGATCAAACAGACTAATAAAATAGCAACAAGTAAGCATAGCTAAACAAGAACAAGGATTGAAGCTTTTTTCATGCCTAGTCACAAATTCCTTTACCATGGCACTATTGCAGGGGTCTGCGAAGTTGGCTCTTTTAAGACTGGTGGACTTCAACTCCCAGAATTCCCCAGCCAGCCGGCTGAGGAATTCTGGGAGTTGAAGTCCACCAGTCTTAAAAGAGCCAACTTCGCAGACCCGTGCACTATTGCAAAACCTGCAAAGAGGGTATAACTTACATCCAACACTTTCAATTGATATGTTTTAACTTAGTTGATAGGATCTCAGTGGGCAACTGTTTCAGTATAAAGGTATTTTACAAAAACTATATTCCTAATTTCATAATAGAGTGGGAACAATTAAATATTTTGCATAAATATATAGTAATTGAAAGCCACAATGAAAGTGCAAAAGAGCAAGCAAGAAATCCCCATTTGTCCCATTACTCACAGAAGTTAAGAACAGAAGAGAAATAAATAAGGAATGTGGAGAGAATCAGCTAGATATAAAGAATAAGAAAAAAGCAATTTATTCAATTTTAAATGACAGAGAATGATAAAGTGAAAGAACAAGTGTATGATATGAAGCTTAATTAAAAATTAATTATTAGCTGATGAAACTCTTGATTCTCACATTTAAATAAATCAAAATATATAATACATCCAAATTCAAGTTACTTATTTTGAACTAAGGGCTCTGTGATATGAAGAAGGTGATAAGCTGTATACCAAGAATAATTATTAGGTGTATGCGTTTGTCCAAAATAGTGATGTAAACATAAACATTCATATATCCTTGTGATGATAAAATCTATTTTAGTTTACCATTCAAATGTATAAAATATAAATAGAGAAAAAGAAAAACATCTTAACTAAACAGGATAGTATTTTTGGACTAACATGATGGAGAATTATAAATAGTTACTCACTTACCTGTAACACTTCCGTCTGTTTCATCAGCCTGAAGGCTGGCAACACTAGTAGAGTCCATGCCCTGCTGCAAGTCTAAAATTTTACTACGCAATTGTTCTATATCACTCTCTTTACTGTCCAGCTGCATCTGAAGTTCATTCCTGTATGTGGACTCTTCCACCAGTTGCTGTATTCAACAGAAATTGGGGTAAATCATTCTTCTAATACTTATATGAATTCAACTAGTAATTAATAGTAAAGTTAATATTCATAAACAATTTTTCACATATCACTTTCATGAAGAGCTGTAGAGCACATTGTTTAAGGTTATTCTGGTCCCTGCTGGGAAATATTAGATGGGAAAATGAACTTCTAGGCCACTGAAACAAATTTGCGTAGTATCTGACTATCATATTCAGATATTGGCTGACTAAGCCCAGAGTCAGCAGAGATTATACAAATTAACCACAATGTTTGAACAAACTGAATGTTATACATCTTTTAAATCTGAAATATAACTTGGGCTTCAAAAAGTATATGATCAGTGAATCTATTTGATAATTATGTTAAAAAATCTTACCGCTTGCATTTCATTAAGCTCCTTTTGATATTTTATTACCATCTGATTAAATTTCTCCTTTTCCTGGTTAAGTTCCAACTGCAACTTTCGGTTTTCCTTCTCTTTTTTTTTGAAATCTTGCATATTTACTTTTTTCCTATCTAATTTAAAATCTTTTCGATTCATAATCTCAGCCAATTTGTTGACAGCCTATTGCATATTAAATAGGAGAAAATCAAAGTAGACACATTAAAACAAATTAACCCTGGAAAGTAAGCACAGATTTCTATCTAGATAATAAATATCAATAAATATTTTTGATATATTTTATGAAGAACATTCTCAGCTTAGTCTATTAAAGAGACAATAGATAATTAATAGCTTTACTTTGGGTTAATTAACGTCTTCTCTTGGAAGCCATTTCACCATTTACTTTGTAAAAAAACTTCAAATGTTAACATTTCACAACATAAAATTAGTTACTAAACAAATATAAATCTCACATCCATCTGCAACCCACTTATAGGCTTAAGTGAATTCTATGCTAACTCATATGAATAACCACGAGCTATTTAAGGAAGCACTTTTTTGTACATGTGTCTTTTGAATCGGTTTTCACTCCTGGAGAATACTACGCAAGTCTCATAAGTTTTCTTGGCAACATTTTTGGAAGTAGTTTGCCATTGCCTTCTTCCTAGAAATGAAAATAACTGGAACAAAATCACTTAGTTGGTTTTTTACCTACAACATAACTAGAATTAATGCTCTTCCAGTTTTTATCCTGTGTTAACCACAACAACAAATTGGCTCTTGTGGAAGCATTAGTGTCTCTAAATGTTTGTCATCTAAATATTCATAAATGTAGTAATCTGCCTTTTATTGCATTAGACCATTTAACTATCTAGGATACCACTGACTATCAACAGTGTTTCTCAGTTTTACTTTGATGTAAAGAAACCATATGTATTACTATTCAGGAAACAATGTATCTGTATGAAAGATAACTCATTACTGATCTAATTACTAATTTTTGAGTCACAATTTCTATACAGGTATTTTAATTATTAATGAGAATAATGGCAAATGCTTATGAGAAGGCTGTATATACATTACAAGGCAAAACTCATTTTCTGAAATCACAATTAAAAGAAATGTGGTACAGGCTCCCTAGGGCTGACCAACATATTTAGGTTTTTTTTTCTGTTATTATATGAATTAAAATTCAGAAAAACAAAATTCTTTATGAAGAACCAAAGCACTGTATTTAAGCAGACATGCGCTTAGACACTTATGCCCTGGCCATCTCGTTTTGATTACTGCAATGCATTCTGCTTGGGGCTACCCTTGAAGAATATTTGGAAGCTACAATTGATTCAGAATTCAGCAGCATGAACTGTTTTGGAGGTCTCATGTAATAACAGTGTTACATGAGATGCACTGATTGTCAATCTGCTTCCAGGTCCAATTTAAGGTGTTGATGGCATAGGTCCAGGTTATCTGAGGAGCCGACTGGCTCCAATGAGATCAGCCTGCCCCACTCATTCTGGCAAAAGGGGTCTGTTGTGGATTCCATCAGCCAAGGCTAGCAGAGTCCAGGAGAAAAGCCTGTTCTATTATGGTCTTGTGTTCTGTGACTAGAGGTGAGATTCGCCCCCACTCTTTTGGCCTTCTGGAAGGGCCTTAAAATCTGACTGGTTACTTAGGGCCCAATAAAGGTGCACTAGGTAGGCAATAGTTGCCACTAATGATAAGAGAATGTCCCACTCCCACTCTGCATGAATCCTTAAGTTTTTTTGTTAGCCTGTGTTTAACTCTTGGAATTTTAAATAGTTTTTGTATTTATTGTAAGTTAACCAGTCACTTTGGATAGCATGATGGGCTGCATATAAATTTATTAATAAATGAATGAATAATCTAAAATAGCTGTCCTTTAAAATGCACATCTCCATCAATCTACCGAAATACACTCACCTGTGTTTTAAGTGTCCTTTCATTGCTCAAGTTTTTTTCATACTGTGTTCTAATTATGTTGAATTCCTCTTCTTTTTTCAATATATACTCTTGTTGAAAAAAATTAAGAATGTGTGAGATTTTATTGCATCATTATCGCAAGTACTTTCTCTCTTTTGTTAAATCTTAATTTAATAGAAACAGAACAGGGTCCTGCCCTCACATATTCAGTTCATAATTATTCAGGATGGCAAGTGCTTAGCTTTTAAATAGGCAGGCTTGGTTGATTTATTAAGCAAATTCCTAATATAATTTTTGACTCACTGTGTTTTGTGAACCTAGCAACTGTGATGGTAATGTGTTTAGTTTTGTACGATACATGAAACATAAAAATGGTATTTAAAACAAATGTACTACAGTTTGGACTTATGTCTACATTATGTAGTTATTACTTGCAATTCATCAAAAAAACTAGAATCATTTTCTTTGCTAATTAAGATCTGTATACCAACTGACACAATATCCAAAATGATAAGCTTAAGTTACTGCCATTCTTGGTCTTCAAAAATTATGTATAAAGTGCATGTGCATGCAATGTGACAAACAATGGAAAAATAAAACATCACATGCTTAACTCTAAGATAAATGTATTGTTCCCATTATTAAATAAATATAGGATGACTGTCTAAGTCATTACAGATAGTCCTCAGCTTACATCCAGTTGACCAAATTTATGATGGCCATGGAATGGTTACTATACCGCCCAATGCAGTTTTCTGCAGTCATGTAACTGCTACTCATAATGGTGCTTGCAAATAAATAGGGTCGCTGAATGACCATGTTGTTTGTTTTACAACTGCAACTAAAAGGTCAGAAGATTATTTCTGATTACATGGGTGCCTCAACTTACATCTATAAGTCATCTGTGAAGATGACACACATTTCAAATAACCATCAGATGATTTTGCATATATCTAATGTTCAATGCAAGCTATTCAGCAAGTTAATGAGGAACCCGCGTTCATTTTTCGCCCCGGATTATATAACATGAGAGTCCATTCCATTAAGAAGTATTGCCTGAATCACTAGGTACTTTCTGAAATAAATTTTAAAATGCTGATGAATTTCTTCCCTAAAATGTTATTTTTACCTAAAAAATTAAACAAGACTCCCTATACCTTTTCTCATACATTCTGATAATCACTCATATACGTACTCCAACAATTCGTGTGTTCTCAAGTTATCTCATATTTTTCCTAATTTACAAAGACCGAACCTTGTCTTCTTCAATATAACTACAATCACACTTAAAATCTCTGAATTAGTTCAACAATATTTTCTTCTTTTGGCCAAATCCCCCCCTCCCATATCTACAAAGCAATATATATAGAATACCAAACTATATTCTGCTGCTGCAATGTTGAAAGACCATTTCTCTTACTATATAAGATAGTATTAAAAAGGTGTTGGCCTATTTCCAAATAATGTAACTGAAAATATGAACTACCTTCTTCAAGTTTTTTAATATTTCCATTTAGCTCAGAATTCTCCTTTGTTAAAAAGGCCACATCTTTGGTTAATGTATTATTTGTCTCTTCAAGCTAAAGGAAAATAAAACAATAACATCAGCTGCATTTGAGTAATTGTTGAAGAAAAGAAATATAAATTTTGTAGAAGTAAACTGTTTCTATTATGGAATTGAAGAATAAATGGACACAACTATATGGCTAATGGCAATTCATCTTTCCATAACTTAAATTTGATCTAGTTTAAAGATATCTTTTACCCATGTGGATATTAGCAAAAATATATTAACAAAAATAATAAGTTTAAGACAACATTCTGTATTAGCACGGTCAAACTGATGGGATATAAGTCCAAGAACATAAAAGAAACAGTTGGTTTAGCAATGGGAGAAAATGGCAATATGGTGATAAGGAAAGGGGGGAAATTAAATTATTTAATTCCTATTTGCACCTGATGAAAATAGTAATCCAAGTTGCTGGAAACCACTGGAGAAGCAGAACAGAAATCTAAGTCAAAATAGGAAAGGAATAGGTGAAAGAACAAATAGCTGCTTAGATGAACTTGAATCTTTGGGACCAATCAGACTTACACTGTCAAAAACTGGCAGATTTTATCTCAGTACCATTGACTGTAACCTTTGAGAACTGTTAAGAATACAAGATATGTCCCAAAAGATTGGAAAAAAGCTGATGATATCTGGATGACTCCTACCCTGATCTTGTTCAGGAATTTATTAAAAGCCTGGCCATTCTCCCAGGCTTTGGGGTTAGATGATAGTTGAACCCCTGTTGGATGGGAGGTTTTTTTGGCTGATGTGTTTTTCTTCAGACCATTCATGATCTCTTTTGGGTCATTTGTTTTTCTCTTTTATTTGTAAGCTGTCCATTATTTCTTATTTCATAGTCAGGACGCCTCTAAACTTTATGTATGTATGAATGCACCAATGCATTTCTATTAACTTAAAAAAGAAAAAAGGCAAACCCCACAAGCTCCCAGATCAATCATGTTGGAATCGCAACTGGGAAAATTCTAGAAAAGATCAGTTTGCAAGCCCTTAGAAAAGTCATTGTGGGTTTATTAAAAATAGGACATGAAAACATGTTTTTCTTTTGACAACGTGCACAGATTAACAGATCAAAGGAAAGCTATAGATGTAGTACACTCATACTTCATTAAGGATTTGATCAAGTTTACCACAGCTGCTTAATGAAACAAAACAATGTGGGATGGATGATGCCACTAGCTATGGATTTGCAGCTAGCTGAAAAGCCATACCCAGTTATGGTCCTTAAATGGTTCTATGTCAGTATGAGGAAGTGATCTAGTAGAGTATTCAGATTCAACATTCAACTCTTCAAGAAAAGCATAAGCTAACTGTTTCAAATCAGGTTTTGTTTCAACCAGAGCTAACTGTGTACACAGTTTCTCACAAGTCATAACTACTTATTAAACACTACACTGGGAAATAATACAATGTATTGTAATATTCAGCTTGGGAGACAATTTCTTACTTAGCTATGAACTCACTAATAGTTTACAAATTCTGCTAAGCCATTATTCATGATTTGTAGAGCAAAACCGAGGGCTCTTCAACATTTTCATAAGTGACACAGATAAGGCGACCTAACAAATATTCATCAAATTTGCAGATTACAGAAAGCTTGGTGGTGAGAAAATAGGTTTGAGGTAGAAAATGATAGACTTGTACACTGGCCCTATTTAACAAAGAACAGTTCAGTTGTGAGAAATGTAGACTTATGCACTTCGAGCAGGGAAAAAAATACCTGAGAGAATGTACTGGCCATACCTTCTATCTCAGCACCAGTAATTGTGTGAAGGATCTAAATGCTCTGACAGCCTACTGATTAAGCACGAACAAACAATGTGCTACAGCTACCTCAAGTGCTAATGGAATCTAAGGCAGTATCAACAGAGATACAGTGTCCAGTTCATGGAAAGTGAGAGTTCCACTCTATGTTGCATTGGTCAGACTGCACCTGGGTATTGTGTCCAGTTTTGGTTGCCAAAATACAAAAAGTATACTAAGGATAGAGGGGGAGCACAAAGATGGAGCCCTCGAGTTAGCATTCTATGAAAAATGTGATAAACGAACTGGGTATGTTGGGCTTTAAGAGAACTATTAAGCAGTAGAATAGTCTGCTTTCTGTAGTTTCTAAGACTTTATCACTGGAAGTTTTCAAACAATTGATGGATGGATGTAAGATGGTATGAGGATTCTTACCCTGAGCAGGGAGTTGGCTGAAAGGTCTCCAAAATCTTTTCTAAACTATAATTCTATGATTCCAAATACAAAAAAATGTTTCATATTTCATTAAAGGAAATCTCATCCTTATTTAGCTATATGTATGCAACCGTCATGCTATTGAAGATTTGTAAGAAAAATAAGCATGCATCATAGTGACCTCTCAGTATGCAGTCACATTACTAAAGATACAATCGATTTCTTTCTCACAATATAATAAATTGACTTCATGATACAAAAATATAAATATACCTTACCCGGCTGACAATGTTGTCTTTATCAGTAATCTCTAGTCTATTTCGTGATGCTGCTTTCTTACTCTCTTGTGTTAGTTCAAAATACTGTTCTTCAAGGAGAGCTCGGGCTAATTGTTCAGATTCAGCTTTTGTTTCAGCCAGATCTAACTGTGTAACAACAGCTTCTCTGCAACACAAAATTATTATTAAAAAAAAATACTAATTGTGTAAAATACTACACTGCTCTTTTAGAAATAATGCAATGTAGTTGTTCAACTTAGGATAAAAGTTCTATCAGGACATCTGGTTTGTTTTAGACATAACGTATTTTTCAGAGTATAAGATGCACCTTTTTCCTCTAAAAAGAGGCTGAAAATCTGGGTGCATCTTATACACCAAATATATATATATGCCTCCTGAAGCCCCGCCCTCTTCACCAAAATGGCCGTTTATAGCGATATGGAGGATTTCAGACAGCTCCTGGGGGCTGGGGAGGGCAGAAATAAGCAAAAATTGGGCCCTTTTTTGCCCCCCCCCCCCTCCCCGCCGGCAGCACTCTATAAGCCTCCATAATGCTATGCATGCAATTTTTTTGACAAAAAAACAGCCCGTTTTTCCTCTTTTTTGCCCCCACCCCCACAGGAGCACTCTGCAAGCCCCCCCCCCCTCCACTATTCAGGCCTTTAAAAAAAACCGGACCTGTTTTTGCAAAAAATGGGCCGTTTTGGAGAGGTTTGCAGAGTGTAAACACTTTTTTTTTCTTTTGGAAAGCTGTTTAATTAGAGTGGTTGATGAGAATTACATTGGTCAAGTGCTATCCCAGCAGAAACAAAGTGTTAGGTGCTACAGGTTGGTGATTTCCTTCTCCAGCACATGGAAAAATATACCTGGAAACATCTACCTACTACCTACTCTCTCTCTCTCTCTATCTCTCCCTATCTACTGTATTTCTCTCTCTCTCTTTCTCTCTCTCTATCCCTCTACCTACCAACCTACCTACTCTCTCTCTCTCCCCCTACTTATCTACTGTATTTCTCTCTTTCTATCTCTCTCTATCCCTCTACCTACCTATCTACACTCTCTCTCTCTTCCTACCTACCTACCTACTGTATTTCTCTCCCTCTCTATCCCTCTATCTACCTACTTACTTTTTTAAAAATTTGCCTCTTCAAAACTTGGGTGCATCTTATACTCTGAAAAATACGGTGGTTTGTGAACAATCCATCGTGATAATTATGCTAAGCCATAATGGAGATTGACTCAGATTGATAAGGTGTGAGTGCAGCATTGTTTAACTCGGGGCCAGTGACTTGTGCATTATACAAACTACTATGTTTCAATTCAAGGCAATTACAGGAATAAATTGTAATCCCTATCAGATTCCCGAGGGGATCATTATTGCTACTTAAAAAAATATGTAAGATTAAAAAAAAATCTTGCATACTGAATTGTCTGAATTTTCTATTTCTGCTGGGCCTATAGCTTTTATGCTTATATCTTACAATAATAAACAAACAGCTCATATTTATACTTTTGTTTCGCTGAATACTGTACATACATTTCGATAGCCAACAAAGCTGCTTTTAGGCACATTTTAAAATACAACTATTTTCTTAAAATATAGGCAGCAATCCACAAAATTATCATATTTAAATCCCTTTTGTGATAAAAAATATTTTTCTCTTTCTGAGATGAGCATTTTAAAAATGTAAAAAATACATACATTCGTATATACATACATATTGCATCAAAAATATCAATGAGTATCTCAATTTTGGAAGGACTCTGCCCATATAAGTGACTTACTTTTCATTTAGCAGCTCCTGTATTTTTTTCTGTGTTTCTTTATTTTTTTCTTCAATTTCTTCTTTGAGTTCTTTAACTTGAGTTTTATAAAGTGTCTGAAAATTTTTTTAAAAGACACCATCACCATTTAGACATTGTTACAATCCAGAGATTTCCATTTATTAGTCAAACTAGGGGTGATGATAAGCGCTACATATTATACAATCTACATTTGTGTATTATTTATATCAAATTTTTACAACCACTCTCAAAGAGCTTGCAACATTTTTGAAAGAAATGAAAGTTTAAAAAATTGTACAATGAAGCCAGCAACAAAGAGATAACAGTGTAATTTTTACTCAAATCAATTCTTCTCACTCTGCCTAGTATAGGTAGTCCTCAACTCACAATCATTTTTATAGTACCATTCAAAGTTACATCACTGAAAAAGTGGCTATTTTTCACACTTACTAACGTTGTAGCATCTCCATGATCACATGATCAAAATATGGACACTTGGCAACTGGCATGTATTTATGATGGTTGTAGTGTCCTGGATCATGTGATCACCTTTTGTAACCTTCTGACAAGAAAAATCAATAGGGAAGCCAGATTTATTTGACAACTGTGTTACTATATTAACAACTGCAGAGATTCATTTAACAACTGTGGCAAAAAAGGTGTAAAGTGAGGCAAAATTCACTTAACAGTTGTCTTGCTTAGCAACAAAAATTTGGGACTCAATTGTGATTGCAAATCAAGGACTATCTATACAGCAGACAAGTACAGGTAGCCCTCAACTTACAACAATTAGTTTAAGGACAGTTCAAAGTTATGAAAAAGGAATTTAAACCTATATTTGAACTTAAACTGTCGCCTCACCCCTGCATCATTGTGTTCAGGCAACCAGCTCGCATTTACATCCAATTGCAGCATCCTGCTCTCTTATAAACAAGTTTTATGACATTTGTTTCCAGTTTGTGAAGTTGGATTCACTTAATGATCACGTAAAAATTGTCATATAATAGGCTGGACTTGACTTACAACCACAACAACTCACAATGGAAATTGCCTTCCTAATTGTGATTGTAAGTCAAGAACCATCTGTAGCATGGGGAGAAGAAAATGATCTAGATGAATAAAATAATGGTTAAGTCAATCTGAGATTCATGAGTGCTAGCTTTGAAATAGTTATACCTGTTTGATTGATGAATTGAAAATTGCGAAACAAATGTGAGATGAAACAAAAATTCAGTTACAATTTTACATACATAAGAGATAGAAATGAAATTATCTCCATTTGGAAAGGTCAGATTGAACATTTTCTTCACCTTTTAATGAAGTTTTAATCAATGCTGTCAAGGAACAAATAAGAACAAGATCTATATAAAGTCTTTTCTAATCAGGCCTTCTTCCTGTCCTTCCCAAATTTGATTTTTTAAAAGCATTGTGAATTAAGTGAAGTGTTAACACATTAAATATTGCAATGATATAATATAAATATATTGTTAATCAGTTTGGGATCTTTTCATTATAAAGTAAGAGCTGAATAGTTACTTTATAATTGGGTAGTTTTTACACCAAGATTAACATTCAAGAATAAATTGCAGTGCTGTTAGTTTTACAAATTCACTCTCTCATTATCAAGATACACTTAAAGGAATATCATTCATATATTTAAAAAAGATCAGGCCAATACCAAATAATGGTTAAGGCCAGGGCACAGTAGTTGGTTGAACTATGGGACAGTTTCTTCCTAGATCTGTATTATATTTTTGTGCAGTGAAATGCAATGTAATGTACTTTAAGATGCTGATGGGAATAATTTTGGTTTCTCTACAATCAAAATTCTGCAAACCCCAAAAAGAAAAAAACATTATACAATAAGATTCTTTTTTCACTACTTTGTCTAGTTCACTGATTTTCTATTTTCAGAAGAGTTTTTAAGGAGATTTTTTGGGATATATAGGCAAGACATAAGCAAATCAATCACAATAACTTTTCCCTTGAGTGTTCCAGTTGTTTAAAAATAATAATGAAAGTGGAAGAAGACTTTTATAAAAATAGTTTCTTGGATATTTAGTGAAAAAAAATGATTTAGTATAACAATTCTTTTTTAAAAAAACTGTCTCTTCAGAGACAAACTTGTTGGAAATTCAAAATACAGGTGCCAATATAGCGTGGGTTGGGGTTTTAGGCCCAGAAAGTCAAGCCAGGTATACTATTGAGCCTATCCTAATACATGTGTCCAAAATGTCAACAAGGGCAAGTCCCGAATGGTTAAACGACTGGAAGAAAAATGAATGTTTACCAGTAAGACACAAAAGTGAAAGGCAAACAGTAATTAAAAAAAACAGCTATGTGTGTGCCTTTCTTGTTCTTCTTCCCCCACTCATTACTTTTCCCATTCTAAGACACAAACATTATGTAAAAGGGAAGGTCATTATTAATAGATTGATGCAATTTGTACATAATTAAATGCTTGTGTAATATAAAGAATACTTACAGAAAAATATTGTTCAGCTTCTAGCTGATCTTGTAGTTCACGCATTTGGCCTTCATTCCCTCTGTATTGCCTTTGAGGAAAAAACAATTAAAGGAAATTCTGTTCTGAACTTTTAGTCATTAGGTGTAGATAAAGTAATAGAAGTATTATTTGAATAGAACACAGGCAACTTAAGAAATCTAGGAGTTTAAAATATTTATGCCATTCATTTTCATAGATAGTTTCCACGAGATGTTTGCATAACTACAGTGAAGTCAAATGTCAATAAAACATAGCACAAACCACATTACTAAAAGCAGTCCTTTACAATATAGTTCTTTTTGATAATAAAAACCATGTAACTTACTTAGCCAGCTGAGCCAACTCAAATTCTGCTAGTCTTTTTGCTTCTAACAATACATTGATCTCCTGTTTTAGCTGTTTCTCAGAACTCTTTAAACTATCTGCTTCTATAGCATGCATCTTCAGTTCATTCTGGGTCATCACTCTTTTATTAATCTCGTGTTCCAACTGATGTGTCAGATTCCTAACCTAAAAACACAATAAAAATGTATTTATTTCTATACACTTACTTTGGCATTATCCAATTTCAAGCCAAGAATAAAAATGTTCTAATTATTAAGAAAATTTTACTCCTTAAATCCACATATATAAGGCAGCATTTGAATCTGAAGGGCTTTGAAGCAGGTGTCGGGGTTAACACTGGGTTCCTGGGTGAACACTGTAATGTACAATTCCATAAAAATATATATTTGAATTAACGAGGTGCTAACAACACACTCACAACTGCTTTGAAGCACTTTGTTGTACTCTTCTGGCACTCCCTTAATTTAAGCATGTATTTTCTTCCATGGCTGACAGGAAAAGATTGTAGTATTTTTTTTAAGTTGCTGGCAGACACAATCCATGCCTATTCCAAAACATTATTTTAAGCTTTGGATTGCTGCATGTGTATCTGAGATCACAAACAATACTTATAGCAATATTTTTCTTTGCATTAAATTATCTCAATCAAAAATATGCTTAAAAATCAATTTCAAAGGCATTTTGCCTTCAGACATCTGGAATTCTGGCAGGAAATGCTCAACATCTGCAAACTATGTGGTTCTTTTGAGTTCTACTCTATATGACTATGTACAGCAAGAATATATAACAACAAGGGCTTGCCTTAATAAGTTCCAAAGTTTTAATATTTTGAGATTTCTGGTAAAAAATTAATGGTAGTTTAGTTATGTTTGCCTTCAGGGAAGACAACACCACAGCTTTGATTGGAGCCCAAAAGCTAGTGCCTGAAGCCAAACTTCCTCTGATCCAAGTAAAGGAGGAAGTGTGAAAACAACTCTGCAGATTAAACCAGGAAAAATAACCAGACTAGGTGGATTATCATTTTTTATTATAAATGTTTTCTGGATGAACTTTACAACTCCTCCAAATTACAATGAACTCTATTCTGTAAGAGCCATGGTGGAGCAGTGGTTAGAATGCATATTGCATGTTAATTCTGCTGCATGCCAGGAGTTCGATCCTAACCAGCTCAAGGATCAGCATTCTGAAATCTCATTTACAAACCTTGGAAGGATGGAAGGTTGAATCAATTTTGAGCCTGTCAGCATCAAACTCCTGGCAGTTAAGTAGAATTAGCCTGCAATACTACATTCTAACCACTGCGCCAACACTGAGAAAGGGAAGGTTATCAGAGATAAGTTAATGTAGAATTTATCATTAAAAAAGTTTTAATGTTTCTATTTTTTCATAATGTAACAAAACAAAGGTTCAAGCAGTTTCACAAGAAGTCTCATATACCTATCAATGGCCTTCCAATTATATTTAATACTGTTTTATTAAGATTCAAGAAAGATTTTAGAATATCATGCCCGGATCCCTAGCTGTGGGGAAGTTTACAAATAAATAATTTGTGAACTTAATTTTGTGGTGGAGTTGAAGCTACAGAGATTTTTGGGTTCATAGAAAAAAGGTAATTTTTCATGTACGCCTAAAAGGAATGTTCACATGAGTATAGAAATTACTGTCTTACCTCATCTTCCAATCTCTCTTTCTGTTCAGTAAGGTGCTCAATCTTCTGTTGTGATTGCTTCAGATCAAAGTCTAACATGGAACATTGTTTTTCGATCTGTACTATTCTATTTTCTGCCTTCTCTCTTGCTGCTCGTTCTTCCTTTACCTTTTTTTCAATTTCTGTGGAAAAAGAGAGAGACAACAAAAACTAAATATAGGTAGTCCTCACTTACTGCATTTAGTGCTAATGTGTCGCTAAGACCAAGTCACAACATCAGTTCAATTTCTGGCTCAATTGTTAAGCAAATAACTGTGGGCCATTAAATGTGACGTCACGACTTCAGTTTGTGGTTTTCTGCCAGCTTCCCTATTTGCTGGTTGGGAGCTGGCTGTGTAGATCACAAATAGCAATCGTGGATCATGGAACATTGCAACTGTCATAAATGTGCACTGGTTACCAAGCGCTCGAATTATGATCATGTAGATTACAGGAATATAGCCATAACTTTGAAGACCAGCTGTTAACATTTTCAGCCTCATCATAACTTAGAACAGTTGCTGAACAAGTGATTGCTAAGTGAAAATTACCTATAAAGTACATTAAGAAAGCAAAAAAGAATGTATTCAGATATCCTAAGAGGTTAGAGAAAACATTAAGAATTTGGGGCAGCTATATTAATATCTACGATAAAAAATCTTCTAGAAATGTCCAGAGATGTCAAACTTGTGACATGTCATCACGTGACATACTGTAACTTTCCCACCCTTTGCTAAAAAGGGGGTGGGGATGGCTAGCGCATGACATATCCAGCCTGCAGGCCGCAAGTTTGACACCCCTGTCTTAGTCTCTAATGCAGGGCTGTCAAACTTGTGTTGTCACAGTGTCATCAAGTGACATATCGCTACTTTTTCTCCTTTGCTAAACTGGGTGGGAACAGGATCAGCATGTGATGCATCCAGCCCATAGGCTGCAAATTTGATACCCCTGCTCTAATTGGAAATCATCAGAAAACCAAAAGTCTTCAGGCCAGATAAGCAATTCGGGAGGAAGGAGGATGGGGGAAATCCCAAAAAGTGGTGGTGGAAAACTAGATGGTGCCAAGGAAACTAGACAGATTAGAAAGGAATATGCAAGCAACTATTTAAAGAGAGAAATATATAAACACTAATTATATATTAACATTGCTTATTCTTTAAGAACTTACCATACATAGCAACAGATTTGGCCTCTTCTATTGACTGATGCTTGTCAGTTAACCGAGCTTTGTTTATGTTATGTTCATTTATTTCTTGCTCTAAACGTTGTTGTACCATTTTAAGTTTGTAGTTTAGATCTATTTCTAAGTTATTCTTCTCCTGCAAGATATTTTGTATAAAATGGTGTCAGATATACCACATATGAAGTATTCATATTTTATCATACATTCCAGTACCTTTCTTCTTCCTACATACCTTTTTGTTTGATGTACATCTACTGGATCCTGAGTATGTATCAGTAAAATCCCTGTGGAATATGGGCAATAATATACTAACTTGAATGATAGCTTCTAAACCCTACCATGCATAGAGTGAAATGTACTTGAGAGAAAAATTATGTATTGGCTTTGCTTATGGTATATTAACCAAAATATTCAAAGGAACCAGGATTACCCTTACTATTAATAGGTAATATTTCATTTGGCACAGATTCAATAGATTGATTCCTCTAGATTGCTAAATAATAAAAGCCATGGTGGATAGAAGAGGTCAATATGTATAGGATCACTGGTTGATGACTGTGTCATATAGAAAGCTATGAAACATAAGATTCATAAATAGTAAACAATATGAAAGAAAATGGGGAAAAAGCATGTCTGAGACTAAGAGAAGAAAGATGAAATAGATCTGAATAAAAATGGTGCAGTCTGATCAACAGATGCAGAGAAGAAAGGAAGTAGGTCTAATTATGAATAAAAGAGCTAAAATATAGATCAGGATCACCTTTGAAAAGAAGTAAAATAGCTGTAAAAGCCTGCTTCTGCCCACTTTAAATGAAAGTAAAGCTTTCCCTAGTGTTTATGAACTTGTCCTGAAACTACAAATGTTGCAGCACTATGGCAGTTGTTCACCCTTATGAACAACAGCAGAGGCTCTGGAATATTTGTCCTGCCTATTCCGCTGCACTCTGCACTTTGCCAGCTAAAACAGAGGTTTAGAGGAGTGGTTACACTTTATGGCAGCTACTCTCTTGCCTCTATACAATTGTAGACACACTTGCTTCAATAAGGTGCAAGTAGGTACTATGTCCATTCCCAATATACTCCAACCATCTTTCCCACAAATCCAAAGTGTTACATGGCTTACCATTTAGTAATAATTATAATTAAGCAATAGGTGCTAAATTTTATTTCTGGTTCACCTTTCTTCCATTGTCTTACTGAAGTTTATGTATTTCTATCATTTTCAAATGTACATTTACCTGTAGTTCTAAAAATATGCAGATATTTTTTATACTAAATACACAATGATTCTATTCTATACATAAGACTTTGTGCCTCATTACTTAGTTACCTTACCTTTTCAGAATGATTAAGCATGTCTTGGGCCTTTTTTCTTTCTTCTTCTACTCGCTCGAGATTGTTTTTCACACCTTTAATTTCTTCTTGTAAAGATGTAATCCGAGCTATAGAATTAATTAAATATTTTAACTGTGTCTATGACTCCAGATGGACAAGAATTGTTTACCTACATAAACTCCTCACATATATCAAAGATGGTTCATTAAGAAAATAAGAGTATATTGAAAATGTTAGATCTACACTCTCAATTTTTATTAAGTATTAATTAAACTGAAAATGTGTAAACATATATTTTCATAAGGGTACATATATATGCAAATAAATATTGAAAATGAAGTATATGCAAGAAAGACTAAGTGACCACATTTAATTAAAATGGCAGGTAAGGAATAGTCAGATTTGCATAAAAATGCTAGTCTATTGATTTGAATAATTTATATTTATTGATGCAAATAGATTTCACTCACAAATTTCCCAACAGATATGTAGACTAGCACAAGTAAAAAGTTTTTTTTTAGAAAGTCATTAAGTGACTTATATATTTCTCAGAAAACTATTTTAACCCACCATCTATTGTTCACTCTCAGTAAACAGTTAGAATTTATCTGTGAAAAATAAAATCATAGGATTTAATTCTATGATTTAGGTTCTGTTCAAACATAGATTTTCTTAACTATTTGTACTAGATAAAGAGAACCAAGAGTAGTTAAGGAAGGATAAGAGAGTAAGTATTTTATTCTCACACTATAATCATTATTTGTAGAAATACCATTTTTTGTGAACATTCTTTTCATATTGTGGGATTCTAGGCAGTCTATAAAAATATAAAAGCTTTAGATCAGTGGTTCTCAACCTTCCCAATGCCGCGACCCTTTAATACAGTTGCTCATGTTGTGGTGACCCCCAATCATAAAATTGGTATCTTGGTTCCTAAGACCACCAAAAATATGTGTTTCCCGATAGTCCTAGGCGACCCCTGTGAAAGGGTCGTTCGGCCCCCAAAGGGGTCCCAACCCACAAGTTGAGAACCACTGCTTTAGATAAATCAATTCTGCATGTTTAAAATTTCAAGTATATGCAGAAATGCTTCAAAGAAAGCTGAGGCTATGTATCTGTTTTCAGCCAGACTCATTCATAATCTTGCTGATGTGGAAAGACTCTTTAGAATCACAAACAAACATATTTTACCTAGTTTTACTACACATATTTTAAGCTAGTTTCAAGAATGTTCTCTACCTTCCCATGAGGATCCACCAAGATTTTTGTAACTAAATACAATGCAAGGGATATAGTTTTGCTTTGCAAAAGTACTTTGCAGGTGCTTTTAATTTTTTTTAAATTGAAAAAAACAATTATTTATAAATGAGTAAGAACAATAAATTATGTTAAAATCAAGTACAGCTTTTCATATTATTACAGGGAGCTATAAAAAAATAAATAGCACCATTTGCTTGAATTTTCCCCCCTTGGGATTTAAAACCACAGAGTTCTTTGGGGAAGTAGACTTTCATTCCTCAAACAAAAACATTAGTAAAATTTCTCTTTTCCTCCTCCACCTTTCTACTTGTCCTACAGTTGATTTCTGTACTTCTAGGTGGCCACAATATAGTCTAAAATCAAGTTGCAAGTGTTACAGCCATATGGTTCTAATAGCATGTACCTTTTCTTTCAGGTTTGTCTCCACAGGCACATTTGGATGGATTCTACACATAACCAAAGGCCAGACTGGATTCTCTATTGTATACTGCTATATTGTAACCAATTGCAACAATTCATGTCTAATATGTTAGTAACATAGAATGCATATGATTGGCATGCTAAATTCTTTTATACAGTGACGCCATTTCTATTTTGTTTTAACTTTCAATCTTCATTGTTTTATGTTTTAACTTTAATTCTAATTGTTTTATATTGTTATTTATGGCATTGTAAACTGCCCAGAGTCCCTTGGTGGTGCGATGGCATATAAATTTAACTAACTAACTAACTAACATACATCTTAGTTTCTAGATATGAAAACAAGGAATCAGATCATATTATTTGTTCATTATGCACTGAAATTCTGCAAAAGAAAAAAAAAGAAAACATTTGGAAATGGAACAGTTACTACAAATTCTTAGTTTTACATAAAGTATGCAGTGTTTACCCATATAAGAGCATTTATGTTTATTTATCTTTAACATTCATAAATGTAACTCAGTTCACAATAGTTATTTATATTCCAAGCTATCAGAAAAAAACTGTACATTTTATAATTACACTATGGTAAAATTATTACCTTGTAGCTCTCCAATAATTTCCGATCCATGACTTCTATCTCTTCGTTCTACTTCCAGTGCTCCTTGTAGCTGGAAATAATCCTTTTCCACCTGTAATTTTGTGTTTTCTAGAATTCTGCATCTCTCCTGCAACTCCCTATTTAATGATTCAAATTGACTTATTGACTTGCTCACTTCTGTATGACTTTTCCTTAGTCTTGCTGCAGTATCTGACTCTGTTCTCAGCAAATCGTTGGCCTCTTCAAGCTGTGTGGGCAATGGAGAAAAAGAGGTTAGTCTAAAACGAGCATGGCTCATATCTACGCTAAAAAGAGAGATTTAGTTACAGTGCATTCAGAATATATTCAGACCCCTTTCACTTTTGTTAATTTTGTTATGCTGCAGCCTGATTCTATAGTTGTTGAAAATCTTTTTTTTCTCATTAATCTACACTCACTGCTCTATAATGACAAAGTGAACTATTTATAAATTTATTGAAAATAAAAAAACCTGAAACATTGGCATAGGTTTTCAAACCCCTTTCACTTAGTACTTTGTTGAAGCTTCTTTGGCAGCAGTTACAACCTCGAGTGTTTTTGAGTATGATGTGACAAGCTTGGCACACCTGGATTAGGAAATTTTCTGCCATTCTTCTTTGCAAATCCTCTCAAAATCAGTCAAATTGGATGGTGACCGTCGGTAGACAGCCACTTTCAGGCTCCTCCAGAGGTGTTCAATAAGGTTCAAGTCAGGGTTCTGGCTGGGCCACTCTAGGACATTCGCAAAGTTGTCCCTAAACCACTTCTGTGTTGTCTTGATTGATCATTGTCATGTTAGAAAGTGAACCTTCGGCCCAGTCTGAGGTCTTGAGCACTGTGGAACAAGCTTTCACTGAGGATATCCCTTTCAGCTTTCCCACAACCCTGACCAGCCTCCCAGTCCCTGCTGCTGAAAAGCACTCCCAAAGCATGATGCTGCCACTACTATCCTTCACTGTTGGAATGACTGGGGAGGCGATAGGCAGTGCCTAGTTTCCTCCAGACATAATGTTTAGAACTGAGGCCAAACAGTTTAATCTTGGTTTCATCAGACCAGAGAATCTTGTTCCTCACAGAATGACAGTCCTTCAGGAGCTTTTCTGCAAATTCCAACTGGGTTTTCATGTGTTTTGCACTGAGGAGAGAATTGCATCTAACCACTCTGCCATAAAGCCCAGATCAGTGGAGGGTTGCAATGATGGTTGTCCTTCTGGAACTATCTCATCTCCTCATAAGATCTCTGGAGCTCAGTCCATTGGGTTCTTGATCACCTCTCTTACTAAGGGCCTTCTTACTGATTGCTCAGTTTGACTAGGCAACCAGCTCTTGGAAAAGTGCTGGTTGTACCAAACTTCTTCCATTTGAAAATTATGGAAGCCACTTTGCTCTTAAGAATCTTGAATGCAGCAGAAATTTTATTGTAGCCTTCCCCAGATGTGTGCCTTGTAATAATCCTGTCTCTGAACTCTTCAGGCCATTCCTTTGACCTCATGACTTTTGCTCTGCTACTATCCATTGTCAGCTGTGTGGTCTTCTATAGAGAGATGTGCGCCTTTTCAAATCATGTCCAATCAATGTAATTTACCATAGGTAAATTACCAATCAAGGTGTAGAAACATGTCAGTAACAATAAAGAGAAATGGGAGGTACCTGAGCTAAATTTCAACTGTTGTTGCAAAGGATCTGAATACTTATGACAATGTGATATTTTGTTTTTTTCTTTTTAATAAATTTACAGACTTTATCACTTTATCTCTATGGTGTACTGCAGTGGTCGTCAACCTGGTCCACTAGTGGGCGTTCCAGCTTTCATGGTGGGCGGTAGGGCTTTTGTCCGATACTGAAGCACCTTCCTTTTTTCAATTTAATTGACTTCCCTACTTTATAAATCACCATTACTGTGGAACCGGTGGGCGGTTAGAAAATTTTACTACTAACAGAGATACAAAAGGGGGTGGTAGGTATAAAAAGGTTGACTACCCCTGGTGTAGTGAGTGTAAATTAATAAGAAAAAAAATGAATTTCAACAATAGTACAATCAGGCAACTCAATGTAACACATGGAACAAATTAAAACCATAGTATAATAATAGAAGAACAAAGTAGAAAAACAACTGTCTGGGAATAATTAATAATTAAAATCATAACAAACTAGTAACTTCATAAAATCCTATGATCCAGGGTCTTATGAAAATAGAAACACATTACGATGGCAGAAAATGACCTAGTAATCCATCGAGTCAGCCCTTTCAGTTTTTTTATTTAAAAAAAAATAGTCAAGACAAAGGACATATGTTTATTCCAAGCATGTTTAAACTCAGTTACTGATGATTGATTCACTACCTCTGCTGGAAGTTGGCTCCAAGCTTTCACTACTATTTCTAAATCTTTAGGGCTTTCATGAAGGGCAGCAGTATGCAAACCGGGGGGAATTACTATATGCAAAATTACTTACTTGCTTTTGCAATTGTGTAATTTTTTCATTTGTAATATGTGAGTGTTGACTAATTTTTTTTAAATCTTCCAGCTGATCTTTTAATGTTGACACTAAAAGCAAAGAAAATTTTTTTAAACATACATTTTAATAATATTTCTAGGTAAATTGTGGAAATAAAATGTTCAAAATTCAAACACTTTCCATTTTGTTTAAAAACAACAGCAACATTTTCATTTATACCTTCTATTGATGATTATGGCCTGAGGAAAGAACAGAGGATTCTGCAAGTGAAAGAACAGAGGATTCTGCAAGGAATCATGTCATCTACAAAACCATGGATTCTGCAAGTGAAAGAACAGAGGATTCTGCAAGGAATCATGTCATCTACAAAACCATGGATTCCTGGACCAGGATATATTATCAACTAAAAGGCTTTTGTAAAAGATACGTGTTACCTCACAAAGATTAAGAAAAATGTGTTTCAAAGACATCTTTCTCAGGTCATCTGGCAGACTTTAAATTAACCATGGAGAGGTAAAAGACCAATACCCAGAACTACACTCAAGTAAGTAAGCCTTGACTTCTGGCTGGTGGCGAGATCGGACATGAGAAGGGGTCTTGGTGTTCCCACGCCGAGTTCTCCCGAGGGCTCCAAAAGGAGCTAAAGCCACTCTGGAGGAATGGTGAAAAAAAGAGGGGTGCCCTGCAGATCGTGGAGAGTCACAATCTCTCCCGCTTGATTCGGGGCTTTTCTTCCCTCTCCCTCACGATGAGGAGAAGTGGCAGACAAAAATGGCTGCCATGAAGCTGGGACAGCTGAGGCAACAAAGAAAGCACAGGAGTGGTGTAAATGAACAGTGAATGGAGCTGGTTGAGATGATTCTTTTTTTATTTAAAACCTAATCCTAAAAAGAAAAAGAGGGGGGGGGGGAATCCAGAAGAGAGTCTTAAACTATTTGTTAAAGCGGCGAATAACCAGAGAGAAAAACTACAGAGCCGAAAGAAAGGAACTAAGAAGGAAAAAGTTAAAAATTCCAAAGCACAGGAAATTAGATGGTTAAATTTTGGAAAGGCATTTCAAAATGCTGGATCTATTTACTTTAATAATTGACTTTGCTTTTATAAATTGAATTAAAATTGGATTAAATACCTGTTCGAACTGAGACAACACTGAAACCTAAACTGACAGCGCCATCTACTGATAATAATAATAATAATAATAATTTAATACTTATAAACCGCACCCTCTCCCCACAGGGACTCGGGGCGGTGCACAGGGAAGATAAAAACAATAACTATATACAACAATTCACATTAAAAATACATTAAACAATACCTGCGCTAAAATACCCATTAAACTAGCTACACTAAAAATCCCCAATAAACCCAAAAACAGAGGAGTAACTATCCCAGGCCGGCAAGGCAGAAGAAGTGTGTTTTTAGTTTAAGACGGAAGGAGCGGAGGTCCGTGGTGGTCCTAATGTCGGGGGGGAGGTCGTTCCAGAGGGCTGGGCCCGCCACAGAGAGAGCCCTTCCCCTGGGCGTCGCCCGCTGACAAAGTCTAGTGGACGGCACCCGGAGAAGTCCCTCTCTGTGGGAGCGAATCGGCCGTGAGGATGTATGAGGCAGGATCCGATCCCGCAGATAGCTAGGTCCCGAGCCATGGAGCGCTTTAAAGATGATAATTAATACCTTGAAGCGCACCCGGAAGACAACAGGCAGCCAGTGCAGCTCGCGCAGGAGCGGTGTTACATGGGTACACCTTGTGGTACCCATAATTGCCCGCGCGGCTGCGTTCTGGACTAGCTGAAGTCTCCGGGTGCACCTCAAGGGAAGCCCCATGTAGAGAGAGTTACAATAGTCCAGTCGGGATGTCACGAGCGCGTGAGTGACTGTGCGAAGGGCGTCCCGATCCAATAGGGGGCGCAATTGGCGAACCAGGCGAACCTGGTAAAACGCCCTCCTGGCCACGGCTGTCACTTGATCTTCCATGGACAGCCGGGTATCCAGGAGGACACCCAAATTGCGCGCCCCATCCACAGGGGCAAGATGTTCGCCCCCTATGGCCAGCGTTGGAGTGAGCTGGTTGAAACGGGCAGCCGGAAACCACAGCCACTCGGTCTTGGTCGGGTTGAGCCTGAGTCCGTTACTTCCCATCCAGATCCGCACGGCTTCCAGGCACTGGCACATCACCGCTACGGCATCATTGGGGTGGTTTGGGGTAGATATATACAGCTGGGTGTCGTCAGCGTAAAGGTGGTACTCTACCCCAAAACCACGGATGATCTCACCCAGCGGCTTCATGTATGCATTAAACAGGAGAGGCGAGAGGACCGACCCCTGAGGCACCCCGCATGTGAGGGGTCTCGGGGTCGACCTCTGCTCTCCTGCCAACACAAATTGCGATCGGCCAGAGAGGTAGGAGGAGAACCACCGCAAAACGGTGCCTCCCACCCCCAACCCCCCCAGCCGATGCAATAGGATACCATGGTCGATGGTATCGAAAGCCGCCGAGAGGTCTAATAGGACCAGGATGGAGGAACACCCCCCATCTCTGGCCCTCCAGAGATCATCCACCAATGCAACCAATGCCGTCTCAGTGCTATGCCCGGGCCGAAAGCCGGACTGGCGCGGGTCTAGATAATCAACTTCCTCCAGGTGACGGGGAAACTGTTGCGCCACCACACTCTCAACAACCTTCGCCAGAAAGGGAAGGTTGGAGACTGGACGATAGTTATTTAATAGAGCTGGATCCAAAGAGGGCTTCTTAAGGAGGGGCCTCACCATCGCTTCTTTTAGGGAAGCAGGCAAGGAACCCTCACTTAAGGATGCGTTGACAACCTCTTGGAGCCAGCCTCGTGTCACCTCCCAGGATGCCAGTACAAGCCAGGAGGGACACGGGTCCAATAAACATGTGGTGGCTCGCAGTCGCCCACGTAACCTGTCCATATCCTCGGAAGTAACGGAGTCAAACTCCTCCCAAACAAGATCTGTCTCGTGGCATCCCACTGGGCCATGAACGGGGGCTAACTCGTTCTGTATCTGAGCGAGTGATGAATGAAAATATATCATACTCTATAAGCCTAGAAAATTTTAGAGAACTATGGTGATACTTACAGTTCCATACTTATGTACTCTATGATTATGGGAGGTTCAACTATGAAAACAAGGAATATACCTAAGTAAAGCAACATTTGAATGCTAAGATATATGACTAAACCTATAGAGGGGATATAAGGAGGTATTTGGAGAGCTTCCTGGACTACCTGAATGTCTGACTGAATAGTCCTGGGATACAAAAGAACTGTGACTTGTATTCTTTGAGGAGCAACATTAGGCCTGAATATATGGTCTTTGGATTATTGAGAAGAGTGGACTTTATCAAAATAAGACAAGATACCCCACATGTAGGAAATGAGTGGAAGTTCAAAAGAAATACTGTTGATGTTTCAAAGCATTAAGGATACTATGACAAAGAACTTTAGAGTGATAAACAATCTAATGTAAAGCATAGATGGGAAAATAGAAAATATTTTACAAGGAACAATGAATAAAGATCAAGATGTCCAGGAAAGAGAGGAGACAACGGAAAGAATGGAATAAAAGACAGAACAGACAGGAAGTGATAAGAAGGAAGGGGGCAATAGAAATACATCAGAAAATGAGCAGGCAAACCCTAAGAAAGACTAAAGGGTCCAAATGACTGTAGCCCAATGTGTTGTGGTCTGCCGGCGGCTTTTGGAGCTCGCAGTAGAGTCAGATGACGAAGAGATTGAGGAGGAACATGGGCCAGTCCTGGACTCTGGGAAAGGGCAGAGGGGGCCCTAGGGCCATCTGGGAGTTATGTGTTGCCTCCAGAGCTTCCAGAGTCGGACAGCAGTGAGGTAGAGGAACAGGCTTCCCCTGTTCCCAGTGCGAGCATGCGCAGAGCTACCAGAAGGCAATAACAGTTAAAACAGAAGGGATGACTCAGGAGTAAGGTTTGAAAGTGACTGGCCCCTCCCATAGGACATAGAGAAGGAGCAAAGGCACATGAGCCTTTGCAGGAAGCAACTTGGTTCATGCTGGTCAGTTTACCTTCTGAAACTCCATTTGGACTCTTTGCTCTGTGTGGCCTTGCCAAGCCAATTGCTAATTAAATCTATGGCAGTGTTTTCAAAGAAGATAAAGATGGGTGCTTATTAGCCTTATTCTGGAGGACTTTGGCAGCCTCCTATAGAACTCTTTCCAACTATTTGGGACTCATTGCCGGCTGCGAATGAATATAATTCACAGTCTTTGAAATAGAGAGAGGGTTTTTGGACCTAATCATGTGCTTTTTATTGTATCAGGAAGCCTAAGACAGAACACAATGCTCAGAGAATGGGGCAAAAAATAGAGAACATGAACATGAAATCTCAGTACAGAGTACAAATGGGAGGGTATGTTGCAAGTATGACATTCTTGATATTGCTGAAATTTGGTGGGAGGGAATCCAAGATTGGGATACGTACATGTAATCCTTGACTTACAGCAATTCATTTGGTGACTGTTTGAAGTTATAACAGCACTGAAAAAGTGACATGACCATTTTTCACACTTACAACCACTGCAGCATCTTAATGGTCATGTGATCAAAATTCGGATGCTTGGCAACCGGTATATATTCATGATGGGTACAGTATCTCGGGGTCACATTTATGTCCTTCTGCAACCTTTTGACAAGTAAAATCAATGGGGAAGCCATATTCATTTTATAACTCTGTTACTAACTTAAGAACTAAAGTGATTCAATTAACAAGAGTAGCAAAAAAAGACGTAAAATGGAGCAAAACTCACTTAACAAGTTCTTGCTTAGCAATAGAAAGTTTGGGTTCAATTGTGGTCATAAGTCAAGGACTACCAGTACTGGTATGATAAAATTTGACAATGCCTAAGAAAAGAAATGTGGATGCATTATATATATCAACCATGACTACATAATATGGAAATTTATGATGGTTAAAGAGCCTACCCGGGACAGAATATTGGACTAGAATACCGCCAAAGTCTCAATGATAGTATAAAAAGTTTTCTTACTCTAATAAACAAAAACAAAAATTCAGCTTACCTTCATTTTCTGCATTTCGACGTTTTTCATTCTCCTGTTCAGCTTTTCTTTGATATTCACTAATTCTATGTTGCAAGAGCATTTTTTCCTTCTCTACTTGAGTAACTGTTGATTCCAAATTTTTTCTTTGATTTCCCTGCAAGTTATAATATTTTAGCAACAAAGCTCTACAGCTAAGCACTCATCTGAATATTTACAATATAGATCTGCAATTATTTTAATCAAAAGATTCTTACAATAAAAAAAATGCAATGAAATACATTTGCTACTTTAAATTATAATAAACTGATATATAGGCAATTGAACATTAGTTTTTTATATAATAACTATGTACACTTCGAAAATGTATCAAAAAAGAGTTCTGAAGAGCAATTAGAAATTTAAATGCTACCCCTGCTCAGTCTATGGAAGACAATTTTTATTCCGAAACCAGTCCCTGGTACCAGACTAGTTGAGGATCACTATTGGCAATCTCTTCTCATCTATTCTAAGTATAATGTAAAATTGTGTACATTTCTAACAAAATCAATAAGGAAAGACTAATAATTCAAACACTTACCTCTTCATCTAGTTCCTTCATTATCTTGTCTAGTTTAATATTTGATGTTCTATAAAGAATATAAGAGTTGAATTTTATTTACTGCCTCTAAAACAAACTATTTCACATGTAGCTGATCAATATAGCCAAAACATCAAATACATATCAAACCATTAAAATTTGAATACCAAAAATGCTAATGCCACCAAAATTCCACAAATGTCCTTTTTATATCATTCTTAATATAAGGAGGTACGTGTCTGTGCTATCATAAGCAATTTTTATAATATTGTTTTCAAAATTATTGCTCTTAAATAGATCTAAAGTCAATAATTCCTATGGGAACAAGAAATGACATAAATACAAACTGTAGTTTGGCAAATTCCTCACAGCTGTTGCATATTTGCGGACATACATGAACATGTTAAATGCTATTACTGTATCAAGTGATATTTCATTAAATTATGTTTTGACATTCTGAAAAAAATAAAATATATTACCTGAATTTTTGTTCCATTTCATCTTTTAGCTGCATTTCATTATGTAGCTGTTCTTCAAGTTGATAAACATTTTTTTGTAAAGATTCGAGCTATAAGTACAAATTATAAAAAGAATTATAAATTTTATACTTTTTATAGAACTAGTTAAATATGTAATGCAAATAGGTAAAGGACAAACACATTTAATTAATTTTCCAAAGCACAAAGTGCAGGTTAGTACTGATTCTAAAGAAAAAGGGGGGCGGGGAGGAGCAGCCTCAAAGCTTGTCTTTAGAATATGTCAAAATAATGATTTTCTCTACCAATACTCCTGAAAATGCAAAAAGAGGAATGTGAAGTTTCATTCTTTCTTCTCCAACCAGATAATTTATTACCTTAGCAGCACTGGGATTGGACGGAAAAAGGAACAGAGACATTGCCTCTAATTAAAGGGCTTGCGACTGAGCAATGTCAGCTTTAATAGTGCATTTAAACACATAAAAAAGTCCGCCTAACATTTTATGTATCCATAAAACATTTAAAAGAGCTAAAGCCAAGGTTATCCAACAATGCTGATAATGAAGGTCACTTTTATTTGTATGTTTAAGATTTTATTCTTAAACATTCAATTGCTTTGAGTACAGACACTTGTTTGCAAAATATTACTGGAAAAAAATAATAAATGTTCAAATGATGTAGAGTCAAATAAAAATAAGAAGCAGAAAATAAATACTTCTTGGATGCAGTTATTTTAATGAATATTTGAAGTTTGGTTTCTTCAATGCAGGAAAAGATAATCAGTTGTTATTGTGCTCCCCAGCACTATCCAAAGAATGCATGAAACTACTCCAACTGATTGCATTTTAATACTCACAGAGAAACAATGGTTGGAAAAACAACAACCTCATTTTTTAATTTATTTTACATACATTGGTTTATTTATTTATTTATTTATTTTATTAAATTTATACCCCGCCCTTCTCCTTGTTAGGACCCAGGGCGGCGCACAGGCATCTTAAAAACACAAAATACAATAAATATCAATTAAAATGTAATTAAATTCATTAACCCGTGCTAAAAACCCAATATTAAAAACCCTACCAAATTACAAATTTCCTTAAAAAGTCAGAAACGGGGGGCTATCCTAGGCCGGCTTGTTGGAATAAGTACGTCTTAAGACGTTGGCGGAAGAGGCGGAGGTCCAAGATTGTGCGAAGGTCGGGGGGTAGGTCGTTCCAGAGGGCCGGGCCCGCCACAGAGAAGGCCCTTCCTCTGGGTGTCGCCAACCGGCATTGCCCGGCCAACGGCACCCGAAGAAGACCCTCTCTGTGGGAG
Organism: Rhabdophis nuchalis; assembly: GCA_039707465.1. Lineage (NCBI taxonomy): Eukaryota > Metazoa > Chordata > Lepidosauria > Squamata > Natricidae > Rhabdophis > Rhabdophis nuchalis. Next base: position 171,604,206 of record CM077645.1, read on the forward strand.
CGGATCGGGCGAAGGGATGTATGGGGCAGGAGGCGGTCTCGTATATAGCTAGGCCCCGAGCCATGGAGCGATTTAAAGATGGTCATCAGTACCTTGAAGCGCACTCGAAAGGCCACAGGCAGCCAGTGCAGCTCGCGCAGGAGAGGTGTTACGTGGGTTTGCCTTGGGGCACCCATAATCACCCGCGCGGCCGCATTCTGTACTAACTGTAGCTTTCGAGTGCACCTCAAGGGAAGCCCCATGTAGAGAGCGTTACAGTAATCCAGCCGGGACGTCACAAGTGCTTGAGTGACTGTGCGAAGGGCTCCCCGGTCCAGTAAGGGGCGCAACTGGCGTATCAGGCGTACCTGATAGAACGCCCCCCTGGCCACGGCCGCCACATGGTCCTCCATGGACAGCCGGGAATCCAGGACGCCCAAGTTGCGCGCCCTCTCCACGGGGGCCAGTTGTTCACCCCCAATGGCCAGAGTTGGACTTATCTGGCTGAACCGGGGTGCCGGAAACCACAGCCACTCGGTCTTGGACGGGTTGAGCTTGAGTTTGTTACTACTCATCCAGATCCGTACGACCTCCAGACACCGGTTTGAACTTCATACATTATTTAAAAGTTGTGTATTTTAAATTCCATTGTTTTTATTGTTTAAGAAACAAAAAGTGAACATAAGAACCTCTTATTACACTAATCAATTTGATGGCTGCCAAGGAAATACCAGTATTTTGAAATGAAAGCTGGAAATTGTATTTGTGAAGTCAACATTCTCCATCAGCAAATTGGATAGTTTTATAAATGGTTAACAATAGTGGCTTACATAAAAACAAATTTGATTTTTTAAAATAATCTGAATTTCCAAGAGATTAAAATTAATGCTTTCAAAATTCAAGAAAAACTAAAACAATTTTATTTAAAGATTTAGCAAGTTAGCATTTTAAATCTTTTTATATTTTAAGTACATTCCCAAAGTAATATAGTGAAACTCTTATTTTTGCTGTGATTTCTACAGCAATCTGATAGGTCTAGCATTAGGCTAAAATGGGTATTTTTCTTAGCTAACACAATTAAATGTGAACTAAGAATCATTTAGAGATAATGCCAAAAATGAAAAAATGTAACATCAAAAACAAATTCATTGACTGAAATTTCCTATAATTCTTCATTAAGAAGATGACAGAAGCATAAACATTAGATGTTTTGGGTTGAATTATAAAAATGAATATTTATATTTAATTTTTTAAGAAGTCATTTTAATGCTTTTCATTAGAACATGGAATTGTGAAGTTAAGTGCCTTAAATTATGTAAAGAAATAGATTGAAAATAAAATTGTCTTTTGCCCCTGGCATAAAGAAGCTAGGGATGCAAAACATCACATTTTGATTTTTTCCCCTATTATTTATTTAAAATACATAAAACATCCAATGTTTTTCTTATTTTTAAAATATACAATTATATTTTGGAGCTGCAAAAATGGTATTAAAATGCTGTGCTTAACTACTGTATCTCAAATATGGAAAATATTACTTTATTCAACAGAATAATAGAGTAAACTTTATTCAACATTTTTCAATTTATGGTAAAGAAATGTATTTTAGTTTAGCCAAATTATAGTTTTTATGTAAAACAAAAAAATTAACACAATTTAAGTACCAATTTTAAATGTAAATGAATTTAATTGTTATTGTTTAAGTCTTATTATATAATTATATCTAATTTAAAATAGAATATTTCTCAGAACATAAACAAATTGTAGAATAAATGTAACCAATAACAAAATATTTTTTTAAAAAAAATTAAATGTACCACGTTTTTATCTATGTTGGTGCTTGTTCTGTTGTCATTCGAATTAGCTGTGCAGGTGGATAAATACCTACAAACACAATTTTAGAAGTTTTAGAAAGACACAAAAAGAAATATATTTATTCTCAAAAAACAGAACATCCTTAATTTAAAAAATGTGCCTTTGTTTTTCCAAAGCTTAAAAAACCTATAGAATTCTATATACTATGAAGCTTAGAAGATTCTATACTAGACAATTAACTATGCAAAGACTGTCAGCAATCAATTAAAAATGTCTCTATGTCCTATAATATTATTATACAAATTGTAAAGTCTTCTGTGTAGCTGTGTGTGTGTGTTGCTTCTCTGCCATTATTTATATTAGAACTAGACTATATTCACCATGTAACATTCAAAAGACAAAAGGTCTCTTCCTTTGTTGTTTTTCAATTTATTTATTTATAATTTCTCTGTACTGTGCACTTTAAAATTGAAGCATTTTATATCAGTCACAATATCCTGGTTTAAAATAATATATTTAAGAGGTTACTATTACAGATAACGTATGATTGAGCTGTTTCTAAAAATCATACTATAGATTTTATAGTAATATATTCATGTTTTTATATACTTATTTGTGAACCTGGGAAATGTGATGTCCTCATGTTTTCTTAAAACATATAAAACTCTATAGTTGTTGCATAATTTCAGAGAAAAATACAGGTGCTTTAGAGCAGGGGTCCCCAACCTTTTTTTCACCAGGGACCGGTTTCATTTTAAAGAAAATTCTGCGGCCCGGCTGAGGGGCTCAGCAGTCATGTGACTGGGTGGGCGTGGCCAACTTTGAAAATGTGAAACTCACTTAACAATGATCTTGGTTAGCAACCAAACTTTTGGCCTCAACTGTGGTCATAAGTTCTTTCTTTCTTTCTCTCTCTCTCTTTCTTTCTCTTTCTTTGTCTCTGTCTCTCTTTTTCTCTCTCGCTATTTCTTTCTCTCTCTCTTTCCCTTTCTCTCTATTTCTTTCTCTTTCTTTTTCTCTTTCCCTCTTTCTGTATCTTTTCCTGTCTCTTTCTTTCCTTTCTGTCTCTTTCTCTGTCTTTCTCTCTCCCACTTTTTTCTTTCTTTCTCTCTTTCTCTGTGTCTCTCCTTCATCCGCCCATTTCTGTCTCTGTGTGTGTGTGTGTGTGTCTGTCTGTCTGTCTTGCATTCATTCATTCAATCACTCCTTCTGTGTCTCTGTCTATCTTTCTCTCCCTCCCTCCCTCTGTCTCTCTATGTGTGTCTGTCGTCGTCATCGTCGTCCCGTCCCCCCGCCCCCAGCCTCCTCATCCCGCCTGCCAGGCTTGGTGGCTCGTTCGCTCGTTCAGGCTCCGTGGCTGGATAGGAGCCGGGCTGGAGAGGAGGAGGAGGGAGGGGGGGCAGCCCATTGGGAAGAGCGCGCGGGAGAACGCAGGAGGATGGTGGGGGCTCTTCCTCCACCCTCGTCGACGGAGGGACTCCTTGCGCCGCCGGAGCAACCTGCCAGTTCCCACCCCAGCCCGCAGAGCCTCCGCAGTCCCTGGATGAAAACGAGTCGCCGGCATGCCAGCAGGGGAGGGAATCGGTGGCCGGTCCGGCGGCGTCCAGGAGTCCCTCCGTCGACGAGGGTGGAGGAAGAGGCACACTCCAACGGTGCGAACAGCCGCGCCTGCGTTCTCCTGCGCGCTCTGATCAGGGGGCAGCTCCCTCCTCCCTCCCTCCTCCTCTCTAGCCTTGCGGCCCGGCTCCCATCCAGCCACGGACCGGCACCGGTCCGCGGCCCGGGGGTTGGGGACCCCTGCTTTAGAGTGCCGATAGTGCTACATCTGTGCCCCAAAGTATTCTTCTGAAGTGAATCAAAACATCACTCTAGCATTTACTAAACACATGCAACTTGGTTTTCAAAATAAGCAGATACCTTCTTTCATTTTTTTTGTTCCCTTATTACATTTTGTTGCATTTACCAAACATAGCTTTAATTCCTGTAGGTGTTTTTTAGACTGCAATATAAGAGCAACTATTACCTGAATATTCTGGCTTATTTAATTGAAAATACAAAAGCAAAATGCAGTCAGGTTACCAGAAGCGAAAATAGTCTCTAAGGAATTGATAATAACCCTCTAAACTAAATACAGCTGCAATATGGTTAATAATGTTTCCCGTAACATTATATGCTAACACAAGGCAGGTTTTAATGACTGCAATAATAATTAAGTTATATTTGCTATATTCCTGTTATAAATATCCTCATGACTTTTACCGACAAGCCATATATGAAATCTATATATACTTACTGATGATTACTATAATATGTAAATCCTACAAAAGGTAGCTGGTTGCCAACGAAAGCTTTTGGTATAGGAAATGTTTCTTCTTCACCTTTGTCTTCCTCCAGATCATCAAAGTTACTAGTGTCAATATCACTACTTAAATCAGGCACAACAGGTGCTACAGCTACCCCAAACCCCCCCCAAAAGAACAAAAATTAATAACTGTATAAAAATGTGTAGATGAACATGTATAAATGAAATGAAGATATGAAAAAATGAACTTGTTTTACAAGATCATACAATTCTGAAATCCTTATTATATTTTGGGCAGTATGTGCATAAATCCCCCAGAAACCTAAAAACTTTCAAAAATTATGTAACATTAAAAGGCACAAACTGTTCCACAGTAGCTCATATCAAACTGCTGATCTGAATGTTTCAATTCTGCCAAATATTTCTAATATTTTAGATATTAGCTGGGACAGGAAAACCATTATAAACTGATTTATTTTCATATGTAATAGTGGTATTATCTATTAAACATAAAAAGATTTTACTACTGTTTAATTAATTAAAGAGCAAAAGTACATTATAGATGTCATATATTGTATAAAATAGTTGCAGTTACTCATTTTGTCCCATTATCACAAAATACTAAATGTTTCCATTATAATTATAATACTGCAATGTACCACATAATCTTTGGGATAAAGGCCCTCTCTGTGGGAGCGTATCAGTCTAAGGGATGTATGGGGCAGGAGGCGGTCTCGCATATTAGTAGGCCCCGAGCCATGGAGCGCTTTAAAGATGGTCGTCAAAACCTTGAAGCGCACCCGAAAGGCCACAGGAAGCCAATGCAGCTCGCGCAGGATCGGTGTTATGTGGGAGCATCTAGAAGCTTCCATAATCACCCGCGAGGCTGCATTCTGCACTAACTGTAGCTTTCGAGTGCACCTCAAGGGAAGCCCCATGTACAGAACCAGTCCCTGGTGCCCAAAAGGTTTGGGGCCACTGTTTAAAGAACTGCACAACAAATTTTAGATGGCCAGCTCAGCTAAGGTTATGATTTCTCAATAGCAGCCCGCAATACCTCATATCACGGTACCCCATAAGTCTCACTTTGAGGGAGATGGAGGTTCAGAAAAAATGATAGACAAATAAACAAATATTTGGAAACCATACTTAGAAATTGAAGGGGGAGGAAGACAAAAGGTATGTATACGACATCTCATTGGATATACATAAACTTTCTAGAATGAAACAGTGTGAACCTTGTGAATGTTATGTGAACTATGGCCTTTTGAATAAGAAGGTCAGCAACTGTTTGTAATGTAGAAAATTATATTACAATAAAAGAAGATTTTATACAGTGAATTACTTACTGTCTCTAAGGTTTTCCCAAGACCACTGATCATTTTTGAAAAATGGATGTCGCTTGATTTCTTCCACACCATTTCTTCCTAATCTAACCTCCCTGTTTGTGAAATAATTTTAAAATTATACTGCACATGCTGCATACACATGAAAATAATGTGTAAGCAAGTAAAATGTTAACTCAACCCCCTTTTTAAAGCAAAGGGATAATTTATTTCAACATTAGTAGTTTCTTTGCTGCAAATATGGAATGGAAATGTTTCCCCCATTCTCAGTAGTAAAAGCATGTGAAACATTTATTCGATACTACAGGAATTGCAAATACTTATATAGAATTATACAAATCCTCCAAACTTTTTATCTGACTTTAGTCAAAACAATTTTTCCAGGTAATCAGTAATCATTACATCATTATTTGTATCTGCATTTGGCTCAACATGTCATAGCTATTTAAAAAAAATTCCAAATCTATCAAATTATTAGAAAAATTTCTGCTGTATTTTAAGAATCAGGGCAGGGGTTAAAGTTTGGTGGAGGGCAGAAAAAGTAAGTAACAATGTTACAGGTCTAAAGTACAATGCTCAAGACAAGAATTCCAGGGGGGAAATCATTTAAGATCTTGCGCAGAAAGCTGAACAATCTGTAGAATAACAATAATAAAGTAACTGTAGTAATTTACTGTATATTTTGGACTATAAGACGCACCAGGATTTCAAAGAGGTAAGAAAGAAAAAAATTTTTTGTCCTCCCAGGCACCCAGGAGCACTCAGCAGAGCTGCGGAAAGGAGGGTATTTTTGCCTTCCCCAGCTTTGCTGAAGCCTGCAGAGTGCTGCTGGGGGCAGGCAAAAATGCCTTAGCTTTTGCGAAAAATGGCCTGTTTTTCGCAAAAAATGGGATGCGGGGGCAGGGCTTTGGGAGGCCAAAAATGGCTGTATTCAGTGTATAAGACATACCAACACTTCCATTCTCTTTTAGGGGGGGGGACGAGGAAAGGTGCATCTTATACTCTAAAAAATATGGTAATTATGACTTGTTTTAAAACAATACACCCTGTTTGAAGCTCATTTGTTGCTAATAGAATGATGTGGTTATGATTTAGTTAATACATGAAGAACAATTCATAGTTTGTTATTAAACTATTCTATTATACTCAAAACTTTATCCAATCCACAGAAATAACAAACAAGTTACAAAATAAGAAACACAATAAACAAAATAAGAAATAGCATTGACTTTAATATCTTCAAAACTTGTGGTTAAAACAATTTTTGATATATTACAGGGGCATAGTCTATATTTTATGATGAATAATTCTCCTTAAAAGAATTCATTTAATAATTTAAGTTTCTTCAAAACTAATTACAAGTATTTAAAAATATTTTTCTCACAATGATTCTAAATATATTACCTGTCTGTTAGAAAGCCACAAATAAGATTTTTTGCATCTTTAGAAATATCATTATCATCAGGGAAGCTAAGAGAATTCTTATGGTTCATAATTTTACTATATGTTCCAACCAAAGAATCTGCATAAAAAGGTGTATCCCCTAAAACAAGGAAGAAAAAATTATGTCACTCAACTGATTGTTAAAATAATAAAATAAGATAGCTAGATTGCACAACTTGGCAACATTTTAATACTATTCAGCCAGAAAAAGTCATTTTAATGCTTATTTTAAGAGCTCAAAATAGCATTGTCATATCAAAATCACACAAAAAAAGATATTCTGCAATTGTATTTCCCAAGATTACCTCATGCCCACTTCTCTAGAAACCATTGAGGTGTTATCATTCAAAGAACTTGGGGTAATAGATGTAGCGGGGAAAAATGAGGAAGGTAAGGTTGACACACAGATAAAATAGATGATTCAAATAAGTTTTTCTTTACAGATGCAATTGGCTTTGAAATCTCTTCTAATAGATACATCTTCTAGCTGCTCATAAGGGACTGCAGATGATGTAATTTCAACAATCCCAGATGAATAAACAGCAAGTGAAAGTCAAGTCACAGAATTTTGGGGGGAAAAGACAATAGCATTACAGAACTCAATGAGATTTGATTAAAATAATCTTATTAGGACTGGTCTCTATTGTCATACACAGAATTTAAAATTATTATTAATGACAATAAAAACAAGGTAGTTTATTTTGTAATGTAATTAATTTACACAAAATTTTCTGATACTCACCCACAAGCATTTCATACAAAAAAACACCAACTGACCACCAGTCACATTCTCGTCCATAATAACCATCACCACCCTGTGATTTTAAAACTTCTGGGGATATATAATCCGGGGTTCCAACAGCTGTATCACATCGTACCATACCTTCCTATAAAAAAGCAAAGATTGTTTTAGATTTATTAGATCTGTTGGAAAATAAAATTTAAAATTAAGTATGAGCTCCAGTTAAAATTCTTAATTTAAACAAACATTGATACCTGTTTTTCAGAGTACCATTTTTCTTCACACACTAAAAGCTATTTAGTAGTTTTTATCTACTAACCTTATTCATTTTCATACAGGTACCAAAATCTGCTAGTTTTAAATGACCAGATTTGTCCAGCAGCATATTATCAGGCTTTACATCTCTGAAAACAGTAAAAGAAATATTATCAGACCAACTTTTATTTATTAAGCAAGAACATCACTGAGCCTCATCACAAATGAAGAACAAATACAAACAATGGCTAGGAAAATGAGTAAATTCTGAATTACATTTCTTTTCCTTTCTGAAACAAATTCTCCTTTAATTGTGATGTACATTTTATACTTACATCAATTCAGTTAGTTTATTTTTCCATTTATACAGTATTATTTATGCCAGAAATTCCACAAGGTTAATAACAAAATCTTTCACACCATCTATTTCTTGATCCTTTTAAAAGTCCACTGCCAACAAAAACTGGCCAGTAATGTATGCACAGTATAGTAAAGGACAAAAACAGCAGTACAATTAAAGGGGGGAAAGAGCTGGCATGTATTAGAGGAGATTCCCAGAGTACATTTCCCTTTTTGTAATTGTTGAACATGTAATTGCTTACAGTGTATATGAATTCAATTGGTTGAATATGAAACTTTACCTTTTCAGCTAACCCAAATCATGCAACAGATGGCACTGCAAATGGCTGTAAATGCAGGATGGTTGCCTACTGTCATAAATGGTCATGTGACCATGAGGAGTAGAGAACTGGATATGAGAGAATCTCAAAACCGAGTCACAAGTCGCATGTTTGGGGTCAATTGTACAGTCATTAAACACCTCATTGTTGTAAGTCAAGGACAACCTGTGCATGTTTTAGTTATTTTGGGTGATATGTGTGTGCCCATAATTGAATCCTGTTCCTTGGCTGATACATTTATACATTAGTATTTTGTAACTGTATTGTTTGCCATCCATTTCAATCCAGTTCAGTCTTCATGTTGAAATACAAAGCTCTGTTTCTCTAAAACACTACTTTCAGATGTATGAAATATGAATACCGTATTTATCGGCGTATAACACGCACTTTCCCCCCCTGAAAATAGGGGGCAAATGATGTATGCGTGTTATACGCCGATATAATGTTAAGTATGCGTGTTATACGCCGATATAATGTTAAGAAGCCTCCGCGTTCGCAAGGCGGCTGCGCTGTCTTCTTTTTCCCTCAGCGAAGCGCCGCGGCCGTCCGCTCTCTCTCTCTCTCTCCCTCTGGCGGGCAGGCAGGAAAGCAAGCAAGGCAGCTGGAGGAGGAGGAGAAGGAGGAGGAGATGACGGCTCCGGAGGCACGGAGCTCTTCCCCGCGGCAGGCGCCTCCTTCTCCGCTGGCAGGTAGAGCAAGGTCGAGGGGCTTCCTCCCTTTCCCCACTTCCCAGCTCTTTCCAAACCCCGGGAGCTTGCCGAGGGGCGGCGGCGGCAACGCGGTGGCGGCGGCAGCAGGAGTTGCCACCACCGCCGCCGCCCCTCGGCAAGCTCCCGGGGTTTGGAAAGAGCTGGGAAGTGGGGAAAGGGGGGAAGCCCCTCGACCTTGCTCTACCTGCCAGCGGAGAAGGAGGCGCCCGCCGCGGGGAAGAGCTCCGTGCCTCTGGGGCCGTCATCTCCTCCTCCTTCTCCTCCTCCTCCTCCAGCCGCCTTGCTTGCTTTCCTGCCTGCCCGCCAGAGAGAGTGGGGGGGGGGGAGGGAGGAAGGAAGGGAATCAGAATCTGACAGACACAGAGAGAATGACAGAGAGAGACAGGAAGGGAGGGGATAGCGATTTCTGAGTAAACTTTTGTAAAAACAGAATATCCAAGTTTCTTTGTTAAAACAGTTGCTTTTACTGTCCTTTTACATTATTTACCTTATAAGTGGTAATAATATTAATAAAAAAAAGTTCTGAGCTACCCTTATTTTGCTTCAAAGTTCTTTATTTGAAATTTAAATTTTTTTCCTGAAATTTCCCTCTTAAAATGAAGGTGCGTGTTATACGCCTGTGCGTGTTATACGCCAATAAATACGGTAATTCCCAAGTTACCATAGCCCTGACTGAGAATTTTGAGCTGAAGTTCCTATATCTCAAAATTGTCAAGGTTGGGAATCACTGCTCTGAAAGGAAATCTCCTTTCTAATATATGTGCCAGGATGACAGTAATCCTGCACAAAGTCCTCATCTATACCACTAGAATGGAAAACGGTTACTCAGTTGCAGGCCATCAGCTGTGGAAATCTGTCCTCAGGGAACAATCTGGAATCTATATTAATAGTTTTTTAACAAGTGACTAATACATTATTTTATTAAGCATATTTATAGTTGGTTTATTTTAGATGTGCATGTTATATTAATATAATAACCTCTATACATTTTTCACCATTATTTTTTGAATTATTAAAGTATTTATTTTGTTTAAGCAAATTTGTAACCCATCAGTATGAATCTAGTTATTAGGCAGATTAAAAGTATAAATTAAATAAAGATAATCTGTTTATCTGTACTTTTTATAATGCTAAAATAATCTTATTTTGTCTTTTTCTTGTTTTGTGGAATACAATTTATTTAATTTTATAATAATTGTTAACCAGTATATGAGGAATAGTAATCTATTAAAAGTTGAACATTATGCATATACTATTAACTTTTATTCATAACAGTGTCATTTCACTTCTCACTAACTATAATAAAGTCATTGTAATTACAATCAATGGAGATACAAAGTCATGATTTTGACATAATGCTTTTGACATTCAATAAATTCTTGGTTAATGTCATTTAAATGGTTTGCCCCAAGCACACATTTATATAATGCTTATGCAAGCAAGTGTAACAAAGATATACCTAATCAGTAATGGTTTGGATTTGATGTATTTTTATAAGCTGAAGCTATTGGAAAGGGGCATCCCAACTGCCAATTCCTATTGTCACATGGAACAAGAATGTAATGTGACACAAAAACCTTTTGCCCTAATTCCAACAGAAAGATTTTGCAATTTATCCCTGTCCATGAGAGATACAGAGGGCTGAATATGAAACAGAAAAAAATTCTTTACATGTACTTGCCTTCTCTTCATGCAACTAGGTTCAAACCCAGTGTGGGATGATATGAAGTTAATCAGACAACTATTTCATCATAAACCTCAAAACAAGGTTTATAAATTGCATACAGTAAGACTCATTCTTTTTTCAAATGTATTGCAGAAAGGATGAAACAATTTAATTATGTGCTGATTACCTCAAATCTGCTCAAGAATGACATTGTAAATAATCCAGTAGTATTATAAATCAAAATTTCAAAATATTATGTTTAATACAATTTAAATGTTGAGAATATGCACTATATAAAAGATACATACCTGTGAATAAAACCCATGGAGTGAATAGCATCTAATGCAAGAACAACTTCTGCTGTATAAAATCTTGCCCATTTTTCAGGGACATCGTAGTTGCTCATTAAATTTACCAGATCCCCACCAGGCATATATTCCATCACCATATAAAGGTAACGATCATCTTGGAATGCATAAAACAACTATGAGAGATAATAGACTAGAATCACTGTGTGCTGCATTCCTATCAACTTCTATTTTCTTTTTGAAAAATGAAGTTACAGGTAAATGTATAGTTTATATTTATAATATAACAACTGATAAAAAACTAATATAGATAGTCCTCGACTTACAACCACAATTGATCCCAAAATTTCCATTTCTAAGCAAGATATTTGGTAAGTGAATTTTCCCCATTTTACAACATTTCTTGCCACAGTTAAGTAAATCACTGCAGTTGTTATATTAGTAATATCGTTGTGAAGTGACTCTAGTTTCACCATTGACTTGATTTGTCAGAAGTTTGAATAGTATGATCACATAACACTGGGACACTGCAATAGTCATAAAGGTATGGCAGTTGCCAAGGGTCTGAATTATGGTCACAGGATCATGGGCATACTGCAATAATTATAGTGTAAAAAACTGTAATATTTCTTTTTTCAGTGCAGTTGTAACTTCAAATAGCTATTAAACAAATGATCATAAGTCTAAAACTATATTTGTATGTGTTTGCGTGTACATGTAGGCAAGAACTAGGTTTCACTATCACATAATAAGGTGGCTATAGGGTAGTCGACCTGGTCCCTACCATTCACTAGTAGGCATTCCAGCTTTCATGGTGGGCGGTAGGGGTTTTGTCCGATACTGAAGCATTTTCCTTTTTTAAATTTAATTGACTTCCCTATTTTATAAATCACCATTACTGTGGGCGGTTAGAACCAGTGGGCGGTTAGAAAATTTTACTACTAACAGAGATACAAAAATGGGCGGTAGGTATTAAAAGGTTGACTACCCCTGGTCTACATTCAGGTAATTGTATCTCTCACATGCAATTTATTAACTCTTCCCTTTGCACAGATTGCAATTTTAACCAGGAAAGTCCATAATTAACCACAGCAACGAAAGCTATAGATACTAACTTAATACACCAAAATATTAATAGCTAACCTAAATTAAAATACTTTCTGGACACAGACTTGATAAACCTAACTTTCTAGCTTGAATTTAAAAAAAACTAGTGTTATAAAAATTTTAATTGCAAAGAGATGAAAAGGGCTGCATGCTCATGTGTATTTTGTTTGAACAAATTGAGAGATTACTTTAAACCAGGCCAAATACTGCACCTACTGCTACATAATTCAGCAGAAGCATAAGAGGAATAATTCATATGAACACACTAAACATTATTTTTCATAATTACTTATCAATTAGCATTATGCACAATTATTTTTTTGTTTTCAAACTACAACAGCAAAATATTTGCACTGAAGTTATCTTAATTATTGGAATGAATAATTATTCAAATACAAATATATTTAAGGAGAGTTTTAAAATTGTAGGTCAGTAAATTAGCACAGCTTTAAATTATACATGCTCTATACAAAATGTTAGACATTTATTCAAGACAAATGTTATAACTCTCGGCCAATGTGAATTCAAATAAAAATCACCTGAACAACCCAAGGGCTATTTGCAAATGCCATGATATCTCTTTCTTCCCAAAAGAATGCAGAATCTGATCTTTTTATCATCTCAAATTTGCTGAGAAGTTTCATGGCATAGACCTTTCGTGATGACTTGTGTCTTACCTTTAAAACAAATAACATGAAAAAAATAATAGAAGTATGAAACAGCATGAGTACACTCTATTTCCATTAACCATGTTAAAAGGTTAGGGTTTTGTACCTAGTCATCATCTTACAAGGAAAGCTCTTTCACATTTCATGGAGCACTGTTGTTGTCTAGCTCTTCTTCTCTAGCATTATTGATTTACTTATCATATTTTTTGGAGTATAAGACGCACCCAGGTTTTGAAGAGGCAATTTTTTTAAAAAAGTAGGTAGGTAGATAAAGGGATAGAGAAGGAGAGAAAGAGAAAGAAATACAGTAGGCAGAGAGGGGGGGGGGATAGTTAGGTAGGTAGGTAGATAAAGAAATAGAGAGACAGAGAGGGAGGGAGGGAGGGAGGGAGAGAAATACAGTAGGTAGGGAGAGAGAGTGTAGATAGGTAGGTAGGTAGAAGGAGAGAGAGAGAAAAATAGAGAGAGAAATACAGTAGGTAGATAGATGTTTCCAGGTTTATTTACCCATGTGCTGGAGAAGGAAATCGCTGTAGCACCTAAAACTTTGTTTCTGCTGACACAGCACTTGATCAATGTAATTCTCATCAATCCCTCTAACTCAGGGGTTCCCAAACTTGGCAACTTTAAGACTTGTGGACTTCAATTCCCAGAATTCTCCAGCCAGCTATGTCTACAAGCTATACTGGCTGGAGAATTCTGGGAGTTGAAGTCCACAAGTCTTAAAGTTGCCAAGTAACTAAACAGCCTTCCGAAAGGAAAAAAAAAGGTTTTTTGCACTCTGCAAACCTCCCCAAAACAGCCTGTTTTTTGCAAAAATGGCCCCTGTTCTTTTTCAAATAAAAGGCATTAATAGCCTTGGGGGGGCTTGCAGAGTGCTCCTGCGGGGGATGAGCAAAAAACGGGCCATTTTCTGTGAAAACGGGCCATTTTTATGTCAAAAAAATTGCATGCATAGCCTTATGGAAGTTTATAGAGTGCTGCTGGGCGGGGGGGGGCGCAAAAAACAGCAGGTTTTAGGCTCACTTCTGCCCTTCCCAGCCCCAGAAGCTCTCTGGAAGCCTCTATAAGGCTATGCACAGCCATTTTGGTGAAGGGGGTGGGGTTTTGGGAGGCAAAAATGCTGTATTCGATGTATAAGAAGCACTGAAATTTTCAGCCTCTTTTTAGAGGAAAAAAGGTACGTCTTATATTATGAAAAATACGGTACTTATTTTGCATGATATGTATCATTTTATAATTTGCGTTATAAACTGACAATTATATATATTACTGAATTAAGGATTTGGAGTTGTTGCAGTACTGCTAGAAGAATGCAACGTAGTTAATTCTTCAATATATTTATTTATACAACTTATCTCATTTACTCGCTGGGTAAATTGTTTAAACCTTAGACATTTGTGATATTTCAGATGTAATAAATAGAGCGAAAACTACACATTATTTCTATAGATAGGGACAGTAAAATAATTCAGTTATGAATGGATTTATAAAATTAATGCCAAACTCATATGTAGGAAATGTTATTCTGGTCGGTTATAAAAATTACATGACTACCTTTACAGGTAGAAACAACTTTAGCCAACAACATTTCAAAGTATTTAGTTGTAGAATATCTATCCTTGAAATGACAACATTCAATAGCATTGATCTTTTCTAGACCCGTGGAGTGTGGGACAGTTTTGCAGAAATACCGTATTTTTCAGCGTATAAGACGTACCTTTTTTCCTCTAAAAAAAATAGCCTTGGGGGGGCTTGCAGATTGCTCCTGGGGGGGGATGAGCAAAAAACGGCCCTTTTTCTGTGAAAACGGGCCATTTTTATGTCAAAAAAAATGTATGCATAGCCTTATGGAAGTTTATAGAGTGCTGCTTGGCGGGGGGGGGGTGCAAAAAACGGCAAGTTTTAGGCTCACTTCTGCCCTTCCCAGCCCCCAGAAGCTCTCTGGAAGCCTCTATAAGGCTATGCACAGCCATTTTGGTGAAGGGGGTGGGGTTTTGGGAGGCAAAAATGCTGTATTCGATGTATAAGAAGCACTGAGATTTTCAGCCTTTTTTTAGAAGAAAAAAGGTACGTCTTATACGCTGAAAAACATGGTATTTCTGCGAAACTGTCCCACACTCCACGGGTCTAGAAAAGATCAAAAACCATTCCATGTTTGCCCCCGCAGCCCCCAGGAGTGCTCTATAAGCCTCCTAAAGGCTATGCATGCCCTTTTTTTGGACAGAAATGGGCAGTTTTTGCTTGGTTTGGGGGGGGGGCACCCCCCCAGGAGCATTCTACAAGTTCCCTAAAGGCTATTCATGCCCTGTTTTGGGGGGGGGGAAGGGCCCATTTTTGCGAAAAACCGGCTGTTTTGGGGAGGTCTGCAGAGTGCAAAAAACTTTTTTTTTTAATTTGCCTCTTTAAAATCTTGATGTGTTTTATACTCCGGTGCATCTTATACTCCAAAAAATACGGTACCTTCAAATTTAATTTGATGCTTATTACTGCATATATTAAAAACCTATTAAAGTAAACGAAATAGAATAACCTATTTCAATCCAATGGTAGTAAGTAAAGCAGAGGGCATGAACACTAAAAGTAGGCAGGGCAAAGAATTATGGGTATGCAACTTTCAAGTGTGTGTTTTTTTCACTAAAGGTATGTGTACTATTTATATACATTGTCTATTCACAAAATGCCTTGTTTCCCAACACTATAATTAGATTTTAAAATAGTTGCTAACGTCAGTGATTTTGAAACACTGATGGAAGAGAATGAAGCCATTATTTATGTAGATTATACATTAAGGCGAGAAAGACATAACCTCTCTCCAAGAGGAAAACTTTCCTCCAGGAAAATGTACCTCTCACAGCAATTAAGGTTTTAAAATAAAACCACTGAAAACAATGAATTTCTACTTGCAGTGCAGACTGGAAATGTAATCTCTCATCTCAGATAAGCACTTCATATATTTACATTAAAAGTTACAATATGACTTGCTAAAATGAATCTCTACAACTAGCAACATTAGAACATACAGAACAGTTGGTTCTGTAAATTATACTGTAACAATAGCTTAATTAAAATAGGATGGAAACAAACATAACAACCAAAATTATTCTTCCACAATATATATTTAAAGATGGAATAAATCTAGCTTGTTATGTATAATTCACAGAGCATGCTAAACAACAGTCTACTTTAACTATAATTTGGTTGATTTATAGTTAAAGAGGAGACAGATATTATTTTGCAGACAAAGTAGTTGTGGTTTATTTGGTAATTTTGTTGCTCTTATTTCAGTTGAACTAATCATGTATATTTTGCTTGCTTACAAGTTTACACAGGGCACAAAAATTAGGCAAGAATAAACTAATAATCAAATTATATTTCCATGCACAAATCATGTCGCCCCACAATAACTAATTGGTAAGAAAATGTCAGTTTAGACTATTATTTACTGCCATAAAACTAATCATGGTTTATTCAATGACAATTTTCACAAATAATGTACTGAAAACTGGTGGTAGAATTGCTGTATTTCCAGTTGCTCTTAGAAGAAACCACATTTTTTTCAACACTCACTCAGAAAAATATGCACTTAAGAAAGTATTAATAAGACAGCAGCAAGATCCAACCATACAAAACAAATATTTATTTTCAAGTCCCCAGATTTTGGCAGTCGAGAAACTGACACAAATATCTATCACATATAAGAATAGTCTGTTCATTGGAAATGTCTATTTTAAAATAAAACTGAAGTCTTAGTTGTAAAATCTCCATACATAGAATAACCTACCAACTGAACTTCACCAAATGCTCCTCTACCAATCACTTTTACTACTTCATAATCTTCAGCTTTCATACGGAGATCTCTTACTTTATTTATTGTGTCTTTGTCTGTGAAGAAAATATAAAAAATACTGTAATAATAGGCTAATTCTAAAAAGAATGCTCATAGTCTTTGAAATAAATTTACATTAAAAAATATAGTTATGATTTAAATTATATTCAAATAGAACATAGAGAATAGAATGGAATGGAATGGAAGAGTTGGAAGAGACCTTGGAGTTCTTCAAGTCCAACCCTCTGATTAGGCAGGAAATCCTATACCAGCGATGGCCAACCTTTTTTGGCTCACGTGCCATAAGTGGGGGGAGCGCAGGGGGGGGCATGCACAGGCGTGTCGCACCCATAATGCAATGCATAAACCCCCCCAGTGCACATGCGCGCACTACCGGCGTTCCCACCCACCCCATTTTTTGCATGCTCTTTTCACCTCCCCAGGCTCCAGAGGCTTTATAGGAGCCTGGGAGGGCCAAAACAGGAGGTTTCAGCGACCTTCAGGGGGCTTCCCTGAAGCCTCCAAGCACTCAAAATGATGCTCCGACCAAACCGGAAGTGACGTCTGATTTGCTTGGAGCGTCATTTTGAGTGGTCTGGAGGCTTCAGTGACCTTCAGGAGGCTTCTCTGAAGAGTCTGGACTGCTCAAAACGACACTCCGAGCAAATCGGACATCACTTCCGGTTTGGTCAGAGCATCATTTTGAGTGCTCTGGAGGCTTCAGGAAAGCCTCCTGAAGGTAGCTGAAGCCTCCGGACTACTCAAAACGATGCTCCAAGCAAATCGGACGTCACTTCCGGTTTGGTCGGAGCATCATTTTGAGTGCTCCAGAGATTTCAGGCCATCACAGCACTAGGACTCCAAGATCCCTCTCATAGTTACTACTATTGAGCAGGTACCAGATATACCAGTGATGGCAAACCTTTTTTGGCTCCCATGCCAAAAGCGGGGGAAGTGCAGGGGGGTCGTGCACGGGCATGCCATACCGATAATGCTGTGCGCGACCAGTGATTCCCCTTCCACACTTTTGGCGTGTTTTTTTTCGCCCTCCCCAGGCTCCAGGGGCTTTCTAGGCACCTGGGGAAGGTGAAAACAGCCTCCCCCCTAGATGCCCTCCGGAGGCCTCAGGAGCTTCCCTGAAGGCCCTGGAGCGCGAAAAATTGACCTATGGGAAATCCAAAACTTCAGGAATGGTGACTTCCAGTTTGTCCATACGGCCGATTTTCGCCCTCCAGAGCCTTCAGAGGCCTTTTGTATCTTAAGTCTATCTTCTGGAGTATTGGCTATTACTGCTACCATGTTTCTTCGAAAATATGACCAGGACTTATATTCTTCTAGCTGCTAAAAAAATAGCTAGGCCTTCTTTTCAAGGGATGTCTTAATTTTTTTCCCACACATCTGACCTGACCACGAGGCCGCTTCTTTCGCAGCTGAAAAGAGTGAGCGACGTGACCCACATGCCTCGCACACCCTTGCCTATCTGTAACGGTCACCCCAGCTACCGGTAGCTGTCCACCCAAAAAAGCCTGCCACCATCCACTCACTCAAGCCTGGCTGCGCATGCGCTAAGTAAGACCAAGTTTGGGGGTAGGTCTTAATTTTAACGCATGCACACAAAACAGTGCTGGGCCTTTTTGGGGGGTGGGTCATGTTTTAGAAGAAACATGGTAGCTTGGTTTCATCAACAAATTCAATGAGTTTCCCATCTATCCCCTTGTCCAAATCATTGATAAAGATTTTGAAGAGTACTGGACTTAAAACAATTGTTGGGGTACCCCTTCTCTCCATGTAGATGCAGTTCCATTGAGGACTGCACGATGAGTGTGGTTGGTCAACCAGTTACAAATCCATCTGGTGATGATGCTATGTAACCCACATTTTTCTACTTTATCTAGAAGTAGGTTATGGTCCACTTTGTCAAATGCCTTATTAAAGTCCAAGCAAATTATATCCACAGCATTTCCCTGGTCTACTAATTTTGTCACTTTGTCAAAGAATGCAATAAGATTTGTCAGGCATGATGTGTTTTTGACAAACCCATGTTGGCTTTTGGTTATTACTTTCTTTGCCTCTAAGTGTTCGCTAATTCATTGCTTGATTATGTTGTCCAAAATCTTCCCAGGTATTGAGGTCAGGCTGATTAGTCTGTAATTTCCTGGATCTATTTTTTCCCGTTTTTTGAAGTTAGCTCTTTTCCAGTCTGGCAGTTCCCCGGTGTGTCAGGATCTTTGAAAGATATAGTGCAGTGGTTATGAGATCACATCTGACAGTTCCTTCAGAACCATTTTCTTCCCTATTTTAATTTGTATTCCTAATCTACTTTTTACAAGGTGCTGTTTTTGATAGGTTGGTCTGGGTTTTTTTCCCCTTTGTATAAAGGCAGATGTAAAAAATGAGTGAAGTAGTTCTGCTTTCTCCCTGTTGCTTGTCACCTTCTTGCCACTTTCTCCTACCAATGGATCAATTGTTTCCTTGACATTTTTCTTGTTTTTAACATGTTGAAAAAAGCTTTTTTGTTATTTTTCGCAAGACGGTGCATTTGGAGCCTTAGCTTTCCTCACTTCATCTTTGCAGGCGCAGGCTATTTGCTGATATTCTTCCCTGGTTATGTGCCCCTCTTTGCAATTTTTAAACTTGTCCTTTTTGTCTTTCAATTGATCAGAGAGTTCTCTATACAGCCATGCTGGTTTCTTTTGAGAGCTGTATTTTTTCTTCTTCAGATTGGGCTTTTATAATTTCACTTTTCATAATTTCCCAAGCTTCTTACGTTGTTTTCCCCTTGAGAATTCTCATCCGTGGAATCCTTCCCAATCTCTAAGTTTATTGAAATTAGCTCTCTTAAAGTCCAAGACTCTAGTTTGACTTTGTTCTATTGCTTGTGCTTGCATAATGCTGAATTCCAATATCGCATGATCACTCACCCACCCCAAGGTTCTTGTAGCTTCAACACCTTCTATCATTATATCTCTATTACTGAGAATTAAGTAACATATGGCTAATCCCCTAGTTCCCTTTTTTACTTTTTGGAAGACAAAGTTGTCTGCTAAGTTTGTCAGGAACCTATTTGATCTTTCACTTGGTGCAGAGTTTGTCTCCCAGTTGATGCCAGGATAAAGTCCCCAATTACTATTGTGATATGCTTCCTACCTACCTTAGTTAACTGATTAGCAAAAATTTCATCTATTTCCTGTTTGGTTAGGTGGCCTATAGCCGTGATGGGGAACCTGTGGCACGCGGAGCCATTTCTGAGGGCACGCAAGGTTGCCCTGTCATCTCCAGCGCGAAGGCACACACTGGCCACCTGATTTTCAGCCTTGATTTTCGGCCATTTTTTGCCATCTGGAGGTTTCCCTGAAGCGCCCAATGCACAAACTGGAAGTTTGGGAACGGACTTCTGGTTTGCGGCTGGACTGTTTTTTGCCCTCAAGAGGCTTCAGGAAAGATTCCTAAAGCCTCCAGAGAGTGAAAACCACCCAACATGCAAACCAGAAGTTCGGGAACGGATTTCTGGTTTGTGCGTTGGACTGTTTTTCGCCCTACGGAGGCTTGAGGAAAGCCTCCTGAAGCCTCCAGAGGGCGAAAAATAGCCCAACGCACAAACCAGAAGTCGGTTCCTAAACCTCTGGTTTACACGTTGGGCGGTTTCGCTGTCCCCAGGGTCATAGAAAGCCTCTGGAGCCTGAGGAGGGCAAAAAATGGACCTACCAGACCCGCCGGAAGTCAGAAAACGAGCCCTTTCCGGGAGGGCGGGGGAGGCCATTTTTGCCCTCTCCAAGCTCCAAGAAAGCCATGAGTGCATGTACGGGGCAGGGGGGGGGGGTCACACGTGCATGTGCAGGGGGGACGTGAGTGCACATGGTAGGGCGCATGTGCTTGCTTTTGGCACCCAAGGCAAAAAAGGTTCCCCATCACTGGCCTATAGTATACACCTATGGCAATGTCATATGGCAGTGTCAGATAGCAATGATATTCCATTTGTTGGTCATTTCTTGTGTAAATTAGAAATTGTTTAAATAAACAATTCCCCAGTCTTAACCAGGCTACAAATATCTTCTTTGAATCTCATTACTTTTTATACCATAGCAGCATTCAAATAACTTCACTGTAGAAATAGGACTGAACTTTAATAATGGTTAAAAAAAAAAAGGTAAAAGAAAAAAAATATTCTCATCAAATAATCATCCACAATGCTCTAAAAAAGATTTGGTTGAAACATAAAATGAGTTTTTAATGTTTAGTTTTCACTAATTTTCATGTTATTTTTTTAATTACCATGAAAATATAAGCTAGAGGTTCTGCATTTTTAAAGCACTACTAGGAGGAAACAAACAAATTTAAATTCCCAGCTGACAGTTACTCTAACTCCAAATTTGGTAACATGCTATTTTAATCTACATGGGTCAACACTGGCATGAGATTAAACCCAAAAAAATTAACATTTCAGTTCAGAGGATATAGACCAAAATTGCTGATATAACTTTTTCTAGTGCAAAATTTCAAAAGTATAGTATCAACATATTGAAAACTCAATTAGTGAGATTCTTAGAAAGATTACAGAATGTTGTCCTCTAACTACTGCAAATTCATAAAAATACAGTAACAATTTTTTAATTGCCTGATTGCTCTCACAAATTTGCAAAATGTAAGGTTCAATGTTAAAATCTTTTTCAGAATCCTCAAGTACCTATGTACAATATTGTAATCCTATCTAACTTTTCATTCCTCTCCCAGAGGCTATCATCCTCAAAGTCCTATCCTCTGTAAATTTTCTTGTCATTTATTATCTGAATAAATACTACATAGCAATAATGCTGCTTCTAAAAATAAGCACACCATTAACACATCAAAAATGTTTCCCCTTTCACAAGTTTATTTTTTTTATTTTGCTTTTTTTTCAAGAAGCCTATAAAGCATCCTTGGTCAACCTTTTTATTATAACTTTATGTAATAGATTAGTTGAAAAAGAATGGTTACAAATCATCATCACATCTTGTACTAAACACATTAGGCTACAAGTGTATTCAACAGTTCTCAGTCCACAGCTACAATCTCCACCTTCTATTTAATCAATCTTAATATCAAGCTTGAGCATCAATCTTAAATGGTTATGAATACAACTTCAAAAACTTTCAATTTCTCTTCCCCTGAAAAAAATATAGTATGAACTATTAACATATAAAGAAATTAAAGAAATAAATTGTACACAGATTAGATAATCAGAAATTCAGTATAGTGTGTGCAAATATATATGTATATATATACTTACATTTGGTTAAAAAGGTGTCTATGTTTTTATTTTTCCTCAAAGCAGGAAAATCCAAATCGTATACCAAGGCATCTAATCCATCCTGAAGAACAAAATAGATATTTTTTTTAAAAACACAACTAATGAGTATCACAAAAAATAGTATTAGTTTTTTGTATTACATCTCAAGCATAAATGTGCTTGCTTAATCATGCTCTAAGCTAAATATTTTAACATACCATACTTTAACATACCGTATTTTTCGGAGTATAAGACGCAACTTTTTCCCCTCAAAAAAGAGGGTGAACATCTGGGGGTGTCTTATACACTGAATACAGGATTTTTTTGCCTCCTGAAACCCCGTCTCCTTTGCAAAAATGGCCGTGCATAGCCTTTAGGAGGCTTCCAGAATGCTTTGGGGGGCTGGGGAAGGCAGAAATTAGTGAAAAATGGGCCAGTTTTTGCTCATTTTTGCCCCTCTCCAGTCCCCAGGAGCACTCTACAAGCTTCCTAAAGGCTATGCATGCCCTGGGCCCATTTTCACAAAAAAATGGAGCATTTTTGGGAGGTCTGCAGAATGCAAAAACCTTTTTAAAAAATTTGCCTCTTCAAAATCTTGGTGCGTCTTATACTCTGGTGCGTCTTATACTCCAAAAAATATGGTAGTTTTCATCTAAACTCTTACATATTTTAGATGTAAGAATTCATATTAAAACCTATGTATATGCATAGAAAAATGTTTGAATCCCTAGCACTCATTCATTTTAATAGTGAAACATTAAAAATTATAACCAACTAGAAGTTAAATGATTCATGAAATAAACATTCTTGGTAATTCTTCTAGAGAAAATGATATGAGGACCAAAGCAACTTCCAAGGGAATATATTTTACAGTTTAGCAAGTACAGGCCTCTCCTGTGAATACTTATTAACAGAACTCTAAAAATAGGAACATCTTAAGAATCACTTCTCCCACAAAACATAATGTTTACACGAATTTATAAAAGGATCATGCCAACAGTGCAATAAAACATATTCTAATATTAATTTGGACATGAGCATCAACAAAAAAGTCATTACTTCAAGGAGGAGCATTATTTATTATTTTGATTTTTTTTTATCAATTTCAGAAAAATCTAAGGCTGTCAACCTTGAGTTGGTGAGAATCCAACTGCCACTCCTTAAGTGAAGTCTCATATAAAATATTGCAACAAATAAATCAGGCTATTAACTATGGTATGAATAGCAATAGGCTATTTCTCTCATACTAATATGGCAGATTCTACTGGTTTGGGAAACATCACATATGGCATACTAAACAATATTTCTCTTACTGCCATTAATTCAAAATCTAGACACGCACAAAGCTCTTAAGATATAAGAAAA
Source organism: Rhabdophis nuchalis (assembly GCA_039707465.1). Classification (NCBI taxonomy): domain Eukaryota; kingdom Metazoa; phylum Chordata; class Lepidosauria; order Squamata; family Natricidae; genus Rhabdophis; species Rhabdophis nuchalis. The sequence continues at coordinate 171,627,687 of CM077645.1, forward strand.
ATAAAATACAAGAATTTGTTCTAAGTTAAATAGCTTTATGAAATAGATATAAATATCATAAATACAATAAAAATAACATAAAATGTTTTGTTCTTAATAACAAAAGTGAAATTTTAGTAAAACTGAATATAATTATTTCAATTCAGCTTTTTGATGTTTTGTGTGTCTCTCTCTCACTCTCTCTCTCTCTCTCACACACACACACACACACACACACTCACTGGTAAATCTTGGAAGCGTGCAAAAACAGTTATACTCTTTTGGAAGACTGGCTTTATTCCAAGGAAAAATATCCTTTCATCTTTTCCTTTTTTGGGCAGACTAGATTTTGTAAAACATGCAGAGATAGCTTCTAATCCATTATTAGAACAGATATAACTATAAGCTAGTTGTTTTCTTCCAAACTGTTTTAAGAATAAATGTGCCCTTTGTATATTTGCTTAATGTTTAAAAACCACGCATCAGAAAGTACATTTTCAGTTTAGTGTTTGCACAAACAACAATTACCTATATTGAAACAGCATTCTTGGTTTGATTAAGCATTAAATCATAATTACTCTCTGAAACAAACAGGTTTCAGAAAGAAGCAGAGCTTAAGCCTCAGAAGTACTGGTGTCCAAAGGTGATTTTCTATAAGAGATCATCATACCATCATACCAAGAATACTCTTTCTAATTTATAATTGTCAGTAGTATTTCTAGTTTCTGAGTAGTTTGCCAATCTCATTTTTTACTGTAACTTTCTGGTATTCTTCCCAATGCTTTATTGTATTCAACTGACAAACTACATTTCACATCTCTGGTCTCTGTGTTTACCACAATCAAACTAAATATATAATTTATTAATACTAATATGACCAGAAGTTTGTAACAATAACTTTTTAAAAGTTGAAAATGAAATAATTCCTTGAGAATTTGTGAAGAGTTAGCCTAATTTTGCCTCTAATTTCTCTCACAGAAGTAAATATGAATGAATCTCCTACAACAGAAATTAATAATACCATATGGAGCTCCACTACTGTCTTCCTTGGAATTTCTTTTATTATTTTCTGAAACCAGATTAAATATTCAGAGAATGTGATTTCAATGTCTTAATTTGATATAGAAATTAATTTTCTTAGAATAGCTAACTTGATTCACTAAGGTTATTCAATAAAGACTTCCCAGGGGAGAAAACAATCTCCTTTTTATTTTGAAACTTCCAACAAAAAATTCTGAAGAAAATTTATCTACTTTTTATTCTTTTTTTAACACAATTCTGCTTAATTAACTGTAGTCACTCTGGACTCTGAACTATCATATTCAAAGAAATAAATATGAAGTAAGCAATTGGGTGCTGACTCTTTCTTCTGATGCAAATTTAGCTGTATCCCCCCCCCCCCCCCCGAAAGAAGTGGCAAAACTCTATTGCTACTGCCTGTTATAGAAAGAAGGCTTGAAATGAGCAATGGAGAGGAAAAATTAAGAGCAAGGTGGGGAAATGAAGATTATCTGATAAAAAAAAGGGGAGAAAGCAGAGAAATCCTCTGGAGTGGAATCAACAAGGTAAATTAAGCTGCAGAAGGCTCACCAAACAGATTATAGATAGCAAAGAGAATTAAGAGTGGAGCAATATAAAAGAATTTTTCTCCATTGATTTGTTTGTCGGAAGCCTCTGGGAAAGAGAGAGAGAGAGAGAGAGAGAGAGAGAGAGAGAGAGAGAGAGAGAGAGAGAGAGAGAGAGAGAGAGAGAGAGAGAGCGCTCTCTGTTGCAATATTTTTGGGGAGGGCTTATTTTAGTGCATGCACTCAAAAGCCCAATTGGGCTTATCACCCAGGGAGCTCTTATTTTCGGGAAACATGATATATATAAAATAAAGTTTTATGTTATTTTATATTTACAGTTGGGGGCTCAAATGACCATAAATTAGGAATTTGAGGATTATAGTTTTCCTAATAACGGTTATCTTGTTTGGGGTGAATGGAGGGGGAATCTTAAAAGAAAAATGAGTGACTGAGCTGAGTTGTGTGCTGCATGTGTGGGTAAGAGAACAAACTTTAGGAGGAATGATCTTAAATGATCTGAAACTTTAATTCAAAGGTATAGTTTCTTATTTAGCGACTTTGCCTTTCTCTCACATTCAAATTCAGGGGCAGAATACTTGCATTCTAGTGTTACCAGTTTCTATGAGATGGTTATTATGACTGGTCACAAACTTCAAAGCAACCATTTGTGACTGTGCCTATGATATCTTATCAAAATTCCAAATATGTCAGTTATATCCCTCTAAAACAATATATCTATTGTTTGCAACTAAAGATTATTGAGTAAAGCAGTACAATTCTGTCAAAGAGTCTTTGATAAAAAGAACAAATATATGCCATATTTCTTCAAGATCATTCCTGCATATTTTCAATGAAGCAAGTTACACAAATCACATGGCATTTACTTAAGAATCTTTTTTCTCATCTACTAACTATATTTCTATGCTGATATATTTTAGTATAATCTTAAAAGCATCATAAACCTATAAATGCTCAGATTATTCAATTATGTACTAATAAAACTGAATACTGAAATTAAATGGTATATTTATTGTACTATATGTAAATCTCCAAACCTATGTACACTTTATGTGCATATATTTAATTGGCACAATATTCATAAATACATAATACTGTTGCCATTTTTGTGTGTTCTTAATTTTAACATTCATTTGAAGTTCACTTGTCCAAAGAAAAAGTTCTAGTTATAATTTTACGACACGCAATGTTTTTACTTGTTACCAAGCAACATTATTTCAAATCAAAATGTCAGAGTGATAATAATAGAATGAAGGACAGTGAAATATAAAACTACAAAAGAAAATTCAGTCAATGAGTCTTTTAATCACAGGGTGTTATATAAAGATACTTTCAACATTCCAGGACTAAAATACGAATAACTGTTACTATAAGATCAATTTTAAAATAATTTAAATTAATTCAAACTACCATATTTTTCAAAGTATAAGATGCACTGGAGTATAAGACGCACCTAGGTTTTGAAAAAGCTATTTTTTTTAAAGGTAGGTAGGTAGGTAGGTAGGTAGAGGGAGAGAGAGGGAGAGAGAGAGAGAAATACAGTAGCTAGGTAGGTAGGTAGAAAGTGCAGATAGGTAGGTAGGTAGGTAGAGGGATAGAGAGAGAGAAATAGAGAGAGAGAGAAATACAGTAGATAGGGGGAGGGATGGAGGGAGAGTATGTAGGTAGATAGGTAGATAGAAGAGGAGAGGGAAGTACAGTAGGTATGTAAGGAGGGAGAATGTGTAGGTAGGTAGGTAGGTAGAGAGAGATAGAGAGAGATAGAGAAAGAAATACAATAGATAGGAAGGGAGAGAGAGAGAGAGTTGGTAGGTTGGTTGGTAGAGGGATAGAGAGAGAGAAATAGAGAGAGAGAAATATAGTAGATAGGTAAGGAGGGAGGGAGAGTAGGTAGGTAGGTAGATGTTTCCAGGTGTATTTACCCATGTGCTGGAGAAGGAAATCGCTGACAACCTGTAGCACCTAAAACTGCTGGCACAGCACTTGACCAATGTAATTCAGACAGACTGCTACTACTGATCAGCTGCCATGTAGCTACCAGAAATCACCTTTACATTCTTTCTTTCTTTTCTGTCCCGGCTGATAGCTACTGTTCCTCCCAGAAAGTAGAGCATAAGCCCAAACAGAAGAATTTCCATTTCCATAGAATAGAAAGATTAACTTAAGCTTTTCCTTTTAATTAGAGGGGGTGATGTTAACCATTTCCTGTGGGTTATATGTCAGGCAACAACCCAGTGCCAAAATATAACTACATATCTGGGGCAACACCTTAGAGAGAATACTATTTAACATCCTCATCTGAGCATTTGTCACTAATTAAAAAACAAAGAACAAAAATCTACCTTATATTTGAGAATACAGGCACAATTAGCATTTCTTTGCATACTTCAGTTCCAATTCTTCTAATTTAATGTTATAATGCAATTAGCATTATTATGCATATATGTTCATACATATTTAATTGATATAATAAAAGACGTTTTCAAAAAAGGTATAAGTAGCCCTCAACTGACCATTCAAAATTACCACCAACTCAAAAAAAGGAACTTAAGACATTAATCCAAAACACCAATAGTTGCCTCTCCGCCAAGTTATTTGACTACATTTTAGGGGATCAGCAAAATGGCTGCATTTAGGTCATTTGTAATATCCCATATGCACCCAGCCCCCCTGCACATAAATGCACAACCCCCCTGCGTGCCCTGTTTTGGGCTTAGCAGGCCTCCCTGAAGCCTCCTGGGACCAAAAATGGGGCGCCCAGGCGGGGCCCACCCCTGCCCACACTCCCCCCCAAGCATGCCTACACTGTTACAGGTATTATGTCTGCCTTGTATGCAGCTTTATTCCTCTCTAGCATTCATCTCCATTGTTGCAGTGATGCATTTCCTGCCTCTCTGGGATTTACCTCTATCTGCTCCTGTGAGGCAATTCCTGTTCCTGTTGAATGTATGCCTTGCATAGTGTTTTTCAGAGACCCGAAAATCAGCTGGCTGCTGGGAGGCATATGCTTGGAGCTCAGCTGGGTGATAACTCGCATGCCGGCAGAGAGGCCTCCGCATTCCACATGTGGCATGTGTGCCATAGGTTCACCATCACAGGTCTAGGAGCATGCCCATGCTATCTGACCTGCTTGGATGGGTAGACATCCTTAGGGAAAGGCAGTGCTGCGGACAGTGTGGCCTCATGCCATATAGGGCTTTAAAGGTGATGACCATTACTTTGAATTGCATCCAGAAAAAAATAGAAGCCAATGTAGCTCACACAACAGAGGTGTGAGCTAAGTGTGGGAAACCCATAGTCACTCTGTCTTGCCAAGGTTGAGTCAGAGCCAGTTCTTCCCCATCCAGACCCCTTATAACTTCTAGGCACTCGGGCAGCATTGCCAATGCATCACTTGCCTCGCAAAGGGTAGAGATCTATAACTGAATATCATCAGCATACTGAATTTATTATTCCTTCACCCAACTTTGGTGCAAGGGATTTTGCTAACAGACATGGCAAGAGGAAGGCATAAGGGGTGTATGAGAAGCACACATGAGTTAGGCAGGATGAGTATGGCAAGGTTCTGGGGGGGGGGTGCAAGAGGATGTAATACAACAATGGCGTGGAAGAGATGTGAGGCAGATTGGGTATAGAAGAAATACAGTGAGGGTCAGGAAAGATGCTTGGGAGGAGTAGCATAGGACAAAGAGGACACACAAGGATGCAGTGTGGGTCAGGAAAGGTATGTAGCACACAGATGAAGTGTATGGGAACCAGCACAGGTTGGGGAAGTGCCCACATGATGCAAATGCAGAGGGACTGGGGGGAAAGCATGCTTGAGGGGACTTGTTGAGATTTGACCAAGTTCTACAAATGTACTAATATTAATAACCATTTTCATTGAACTATTGTATGAGACAGTGGACAGAACAGAAATCTTTGCTATGTAGCCATAAAAAACTCAAGGCAGCAAACTCATGCATGTCAACTCAAAGCAGCGAACACACCTAATAATCCTGCCTATTTTTCCTACATCAACATTGTGACTTAAATTCGGCAAAGAGAGAGTGATTGGCCCAAAGTTACCCCGCCAGCTATGAAATGGCCTGATTCATCCAGTTAAGATCCTTAAGAATGTGTTAGTCCAGTGATGTGCTGAAACCTATTTTTCTCATAATTAAGAACCTGAAACTTTAGGGTAACTTGGTTAATTGTTGGTTTACAATTAAGTATAATTTAAAAACACAAAATTTTGGAGAAACTTACAATTAAATTAACTGCTTCTAAAATGTAACTCTTCAAGTCTCAAGAACTAACAATTAACCTTATTCATCTGTTTTATAATTTATGTCTGTAAAATACATTTATGAAGACTTATAAATTAATGGTGTTTTGCAACATTCGGAGCAAGTAGTTAAAGCCACAAAAATTGCCTGCTGGCTGGTTTAGACAGTGTGCAAATCATAATTGTGGTTTATTTAACCACAGTTTGTTCAATAAATAACAGTTGGCTGGGTTGTGTATACCACTAAGCAATTACCATTTTTACAAACAATGGCTGGTTTATTAAACATGCCAAACATGCAAATCTCATTATGGCTTACATAATATGTGAACTTAATTATTTAGTGAGAAATGTAATAAAAATACAGATAGCTGTGAATAAAACATTTACATTTTCCCAAAATAATCAAATACTAAAAATAGTAATTAGATTTGTTATTTAAACTTATAGAATTTTCAAAATGCCCCCCAAATTATAATAATATAAGAAATGATAGTAGTAATGACTCTTGTAGTAAGAGTAGTAATTGTTTTATTTTTGTAATTTGTAGGAAATACAACATTAGCAATTTGGACAATAACATACTATTTCCCAATTACTGATAGTACAGTAGAGAAACAATGATGATGGCAGAATTACAAGCTGTTATCAGTTCCTTGGTTTTATCTTATCTTATGGAGATAAAGACAGACTGGTAAAAAAGAGGGCTGGAGTAATTTTCTGGAAATAACTTAGTAGAGGACTTTTCTAACATTTTCAGGCCACAGATCTCACTAGTTAAAAAATCAAACAAACCCAGAACTCTTGATGAAGAGGCTCTTATGACAGACATATATCTGTTTTTAGGTGAACATTTCGCCTCTTAGTCTCTCACGGAATCTCATCAAATTTTCATGAAACCTAGGGTTCTGCAAAACATTCTGAAAAGCTCAAATCTAGTAGACATGTTATGGAACAGCCTGGTCCTAATTTTATGAATTGGAGAAGGAAGAGGTTAATCTTGGAGAGTAAAACAAACAATACAGTGATGACTGGTCATAAGCATGTCAGGAAACAGACCTTTAGTCCAGATTAAATTTACTGATGATAAGTAAATGGAACCTCTAAATGTTTCTAATAAGATCATAAAAGTGAATACACTTTTCTACTGTAGAAGAAAAAATTATCTAGGATACTAAAATCTTCCAGATTTACCAGAGAAAATTGTACTAAAGGGAAAAAGAAATTATGTGCTAAAAGCCATGAAACCAATTGATTATTAATACCAGGGAGATAGCAGATAGTTATGGAAAACTAGAGAATTCAATAGCGGACACAACTGCAGATAAAATTGGGTAGCATGTTTATTATTTTTACAAAACAAAGTATGATAGTGCTGCATATAAAATGAGCTTGTGTGTTTCATTCAAAACAAAATGTAGTGCTGATTTTAGATACATATACATCTTTCATTAGTAGCAGGATATTTGATTCATGTTCCATGAGAGCAGTAAATCATCTCGGAGCCTATGCAGCGATGGCGAACCTTTCCCTGATGCATGCACATGTCCACACCCCATAATTTAATCCCCCCTGTGCCATGCCTCCCTGTACATGCGTGCCTAAACACCAACGTGCATGCCTTGGGAGGGTGAAAACCATCTCACCCCCCCACCCCTGGAGGCCAGAAATAGCCCATTTTCCAACTTCCAGTGGGCCCAGTAGGTCCATTTTTTGCCCTCCCCCGAGACTCCAGAGGCTTTCTAGGAGCCTCAGGAGGGCAAAAAATGGCCCAACAGGCAAACCATAAGTTTGGGAATGGACTTCCAGGTTATCCATTGGCCTGTTTTTAGCTCTCCGGAGGCTTCAGGAGGCTTCCATAAAACCTCAGGAGGGCAAAAAACAACCCAACATGCCTCTTGAGGGCAAAAAACAGCTGAAAATCAAGGCCGAAAATCAGCTGGCCAGGGCACGCTGTAGTTGACAAGGCAGCACCTCATGTGCCCTCAGAAATGGCTCCACATGCCACCTGTGGCACGCGTGCCATAGGTTCACCATCACAGCTATAGGGTTATAGAATCAGCCTATTTTTAAATATAATTTTAAATCAGCATTTCTACACATTAGGTATATATATGTTATTTATAGGTGAGGAAGAAGAAAATAAGTTCAAGAAGTACTTATTTTCAAAACCCTTAAAATGATTTACAAACCAAATGCAAGTAGTCCTTGGCTTACAACTCATTTAGTGACCATTCAAAGTTACAATGACACTGAAAAAAGTGACTTATGACTGTTTTTCAGAGTTACCACCTTTGCAGCATTCCCATGATCATGTGATCAAAATTCAGATGCTTGGCAATTGTTTTATACTTAAGACCACTGTAGCATCCTGGGTCATGTGATCATCTTTTGCAACCTTCTGACAAACAAAGTCAATGGGGAAGCCAGGTTACTAACTTATCAACTGCAGAGATTTACTTAACTGTGGCAAGAAATGTCATAAAAGGGGGCAAAGCTCACTTAACAAATGAAATTTTAGGTTTAATTGTGGTCATAAGTAAAGGACTATGTGTATCCAAAGGAGCGCAAACTCTTCCTTATCACCTGTGAAGACGAAGCCTTTCTTCAAGTTCTTCATTTGGTGAAGGTGTATATACAAAAGGAAAGACTGTGTGTAAATCTTAGAATGTGTTGTTCTGGCTGTCAGTGGTTTTAGATTTAACGTTTTATGAAATAGACTAAGCCAATCACCAAAGTGTTTTGGGTATGTGGATACAGAGACTTTTAACGCCTAAACATTGGATACTGCATTAACATTACTGCCTCCCAGAAATAATAGGATTGAAGTCTTATTGTCACTTTTTAAAAGGAATACAAATTCAAGTACAATTCTTTAGAGTACTGAAAATATGTTAAGACACAACAACTAAAAAGCACACATGCATTTAAGATAAAAGCACTAAAATAGTTAATATAATCACACCTGAAACAGAAATTGAATACTTAAATATGAACTTTCTAGGAATAGTTTAAAATGTTGTATTAGATTTTAAAGCACTATAGAAATTCTAATTTCGCAACTGATTTGTTTTGATTTCATTAGATAATTGGTAGTGTAATACAGTGGGCCCAACTTTTTAGGCACCAGGGACCGGTTCCGTGGAGAGATTCTCCTTTAGCCCAGAGGGGGCGTGGTTTCACATGCTGCATACATCCCATGGGGCTTTGTTTGCGTGGGCCAATTGCTGGCATGCTGGGGACCAGTGCCAGTCTGCAGACCTGGTGCAATAGACTGAAACTTTGAGTTAAAATATGCTTAATATTTCTTCTTAAAATACTGTAAATAGGATCCTTAAAAGGATCTCTCAAGATCTAAATAATAAAACAGGTTCATAAATGGAAGAGTTGACATACAAACTAGTTAAATTTTAAAAGATTATAACACAAATATGTTTCAATATTGGATTATGATAATCATGATTGTATGGTCTCCATTATGGAAATATCTAAACATTTTTAAGGATAGCACTATGCTAAAATCACTGATATATGTATAGATAATTGCTACAAATTCAGAATAAAGCTAAAATAAGTAATCATGGTGTACTAAATTACTGATATAATAAATAATATTTTATTGCTAAAACTAGAATCGTGCTACAATAATGTTGTGAAAATCTTAAGGAAATGGAAAATCAAGTATTCAAAAAATAGTGATATAATCTTTTAGAGAAGCACAACTTTTTTTAAAAAAGTTTAAATCCTAATCCATAAATCATGCTTTTTATGATTACAACTGCTATATTGCTTAGAAATGTTATCTAAGAAGCTAACTGGATTTCATTTCTTCTTGCCTACTCTTACCCAGACCACAACTGATCTTAGCCATTTAAAAAAAATTAATAAATCCAATAGCTTCCTTAAAACATCTAAATACTTCAAGGAAGCAACTGAAGTTATTTAGGTTTTAAAAAGTCAGGCAAACTGAACACTTGCATCTTAACCTTCAGGTCCAGATAATCTGTTTGTGGTTTTATTCAGATATTAAACAACCAAATTAAATAAATCATGTTGGACTGTGATGGCGAACCTATCGCATGTGTGCCGGAAGTGGCACACAGAGCCATTTCTCCAGGCATGCGAGCCATTTGTCTTCCAGGTTCCAGCGCACTGGCCAGCTAGTGTTCAAGCGCACAGGAGCACCAGAAACCAGAAGAGCAGCTGCCCAATAAACATGCACGTGCCAGGAAGATGATGTAGCCAGTGTTCATGCGCGTGCCAGAAACCAGAAGATCATCTTCCCAGCAAGTGCATGCTCACTGAGTGGCTGCTCTTCTGGTTCCTGGCACACAGGTGCACGTGCGTGCCAAAAAGGTTCGGCAACACTGACAATATAGACGTAGGACAACATAGATGTAATCATTATAAGGAAACTTGAAGACTACCTTCAAAAGGAGCAGCACAATATATTGTTCTCCAACCCACAACTTAATGTGATCAAGAGCTTTAAGAGAATGAATAGAGCTTATACTTGCCATGAATATGATGAAATTCTTAAAATATTTATAAAATTGTTGCCATACCTTAAGTGGTAAATATAATTCCCAGAGAAGCTTACAAAATTGCTAAAAAAAATACAAAATGGCAACACAGTAATGATATAATATACTTAAGCATCTAAATGTATTGCATTCTACATTTTTTTAACTTTAGGAATTAAAAAAAACTTAAAAAATAGTTTTCTCCATGATTTTTCTGGTTAAGAATTTCTACCTGGTGCTTTCAATTCAAATGATAAATCTTTACTTTGCTTATTATGCTGTAAATTACGTCTATTCTAATCTTTCTTAACTAAATATATTTATATTTCTTGGATGAAGCAACTTGTAGCTCTATGTCAAATAAATTTACTATTATTTTAATAAGGTCAGAATTTAATGCTGTGATTTTTCTAATATTTTCTAATATTTCCTTATAATCATAACATTAGCAGGCCCAAGAAACAACAAATCAGAATTTTATAACTAACTTAAAAAAATAGAAAAGAAAGACATGCACAAGTTAGTCTACTTAAAATCCAAAATCTGAGGAATTTATATAAACTTCAGAATAGGTACAAATGAGAAAGCAATTAACAGTATTTTTTCCAGGGGGAGAGGGAAAGAGAAGATGGTGGAGATACCTGTAAGTGCCAGGCTGTACCTGAGCATCAGTGCTCCATCTGGTCCTTGCAAGAAAACATAACATATATGCTAAGGGATAAATTGACAGTTTTCTTAATCATATATAGAGGCAGTTTCTGCTGAGATTTTCACTTTGTGTGTTATTCATAGTACCACCATAAATTCACTCCATTATCTAGACAATGATGCAGGCAAAATATTGGTTATCAAAAGCTACACAGTATACATTAAATGAAAACATTAACCCAGCCATATGTATTATAGACTATACATGTACATAGACTTTTGTTTGCAAAATACAAAATGAAACAGTCAATAAGGTCAGGAGGAGGGGGAAAAGAGCCAGTAGAACAAGGGTAGAGCAGCATCAGGTGAGAAGTGATCTCTTATGACTTTTCCACCAATTTAGAATTTAGCTTAATATGAGAGTATACTCTCTGCATCAGGGCTAATTGAACCCCAAGAAAGTTATTTGCAGCTCCTTAAAGCATCTATGTCAGTGATGGCGAACCTTTTTTGGCTTGCGTGCCAAAAGCAGGGAGAGCGCAGGGGGGATTGTGCGCGGGCGTGCCACACATGCACATGCTTTCCCCCTCTGGTTTGCTCGTAGGGTCATTTTTCGTCATTTTCAGGGAAGCCTCCGGAGGGTGAAAAACAGTCTCAAAAGAAGGCTGAAGTCAGTTGGATATGTGTGCTGGAGCTGACAGAGCAACGTCTTGTGTGCCCTAACAAATGGCTCCATGTGCCACCTGTGCCATAGATTCACCATCATGGACCTATGTCCTTTCCAACAGTCACATTATTATCCTCCAAAGCAGCCAGGAAATCCAGGGAAAGAACACACATTAGTTTAAAATTGTAAACAAGAAGCATGTTTTTGGTCTCATACACTCTGGATCAAGTGTCAAAGTTTTCTCAAATTAAAATCTTTAGATTAGACACGAAAGATAACTATCTCTAAACTAACCCAATTATAAACATAGAAAATTCTACTAAGCTATTTGGGCAAAAACTATTTAATTCACATCAGGCATCTTCCCACTTCACTACAGGCCATAAACATCTCTATTACTAATAAGACATTTAGTAGTTACTCTTGACTTAGTGTAACCATCAATTACTATGCTAAAAAATATCATTCCCATGAAATAAATTCAAAAGGTACACAGTAACAGTTAAATGAATCTGCTCCAATCATCATCCTAACACACAAAGCATTTACTATGAACAACTGATACAAGCAGTGCTCTCATATCATTATTATGCCCAACAGTGAGAAACTTCTAGCATTTCAAGGACATTTCCAGGCGTTGTGCAACATGGCTGTTTTGCAAAACTGGACAGAAACATCTGAGGAGGAGATTTAGGAGATTTTAAGGAGCAAAATGGTGCTTTAAACTAAGGGGCCACTTTACTCCTTAATCCTCCTCCCACAAATGGCTGAAATTTTGGTTCCATACATAAAGGAGAGGCAGCTTTCAAGGGCAGCAAAAGGGATACATCAACTACAGTGCTCTAGGTACTCCTGTTATGCACCTGATTTTTACATATACATATATACATATACTAAAGATAAAGATTTCCCTCGCACATATGTGCTAGTCGTTTCCAACTCTAAGGGACGATGCTCATCTCCGTTTCAAAGTCAAAGAGCCAGTGCTGTCCAAAGACGTCTCCATGGTCATGTGGCTGGCATGACTAAATGCTGAAGGTGCACTGAACGCTGTTACCTTCCCACCAAAGGTGGTTCCTATTTTTCTACTTGCATTTTTACATGCTTTCGAACTGCTAGGTTGGCAGAAGCTGAGACAAGTAATGGTAACAGGAGCTTACTTCATTACGTGGCGCTAGGGATTTGAACCGCCAAACTGCTGACCTTTCTGATCAACAAGCTCAGCATCTTAGCAACTGAGCCACTGCATCCCTTGTACCCATATACTATACACGCATATATAATAAATAAAAATCAGGTGCATAATAAAAGGAGTACCTAGAGTACTGTAGAGTTTGTGTGTGTGTATATGCTAAATATACAGTAGCCTGCTACAATTACTGCACTGATTGATATCTCCTGTCTACAAAATAAAGAAAATATAATCACTTTACACTGGCAAGACATTGATAAAAATTAAGGAAAGGCAGTTTATTTTTTTAGAATGTAGAATACAGTGATTGGGTAGAAAGGCAATTAAAACAATGGCCTAGTCTCTCATACTAAGCTTCTTCACTAATTATTTTCAATTATACTTGTCTTCCTTGACAATTAACGTTTATAAACACAAAATAAAGGTAAAATATGGTTGATTCTTCCATGCCATGTGGCTTTCTTTTTTTCTACAGTATTGTACCTGGAAAGGGTTCTATAATACCCTGATGTTGCACACTCTACATTAATAGTCTTGAAGACCCGTAATCAAACATTTTAAAGTTACATTTTTATTATGGGGAAAAAGAAGGATAAATAAGCCATATACAGTATTCATGTGGGTTAATATGAAAAATGAAATTATGCACAAGGGTGTAGACCTAATTCAGCTACCTAAAATTCAATGCATCATACACCAATTCAATCTGTCTCTTTAGTAGAATACTAAACCATTGGCTATCTGGACTAATCTTAATTGGAACCTATGTTCCAAGAGATTCAGCCCAGCTATATTTACACAACAAGCTATTCCATGGTTAACTGAAGTATAGTTTATTTACTTAACCAAGTGCCTGAATCAATAACTACAGAACTATAAACAAATTATATAGGTTCATTTCTGAGCCACAAACTAACCAAAAGTTCAGTTTAGTATGTTTGAATACATCCCTAATATTAGCACAACAGTATCACTCCCTAAATCAGTGCATGTGGTCATGTAAAATAAGACTTAATAAGCAAGCTAAATCTTATTTTTGTAACAGTACCATTTTTTGTGTTAATATCACATTAAGTCTCCATCAATCTCTAGGGCTACCCTTTCAATATCAGACAGTACCCGGATTCTATTGGTTGGAAAACACATGAATCATACAATCATCTTAACCTCTTTGAGGTAATTCAATTTCTTTGACTTATTTGAACTGAGTTCCAATTCTCAAAAGAGTTCCACAACACATTACAGGTTCTCCTCAATTTACAATCATTTGACGTGACTTATGATCAATCCTTGCGCTTACAAATATTGCAGCCTCCCTGCAGTCACATGACCAAAATTTGGACACTTAGCAACCAGCATATACATATTGGCAGCATCTTGGGAGTCATGTGATCACCATTTGCAACCTTCTCAGGGAGCTTTGGACAAGCAATGTTAATGAGGGAAACTGAATTCACTTAACCACCATGGTGATTCACTAAACAACTGTAGCAAAAAAAAAAAAAGTCATAAAATTGGATGCAACTTGCTTCTCAACTGCACCATTTAGTGATGAAACTTCCAGTCCTAACTGTTGTCATACATCTATAGTTAGTGCCTTGACCCAAACATAAGCCTAGAAGAATGAATTATTTTAATTAGAGAAAACAGAACTGCCCCTTCTAGACCGACTGCTGATATAAAAAGGCTTTGTCAAAATATTTCTAGTGGCCTTCTTCAAATCATCATCATTATCCTTACATGCTAGATTTAAACTTCCAAAAATAAAAAGGCAACCAAGATCTTGTATTTAAGGGGAGGTGGGTTGGGGGTAACCCCCAAGGAAATCTTCCCCTCCCATTTAATAGAAACCAAAAAAGGAAGTCAATGCCACTCACCAGTAAGCAGTCCGAATTCACCTCAGATTTGGGGTCTTTTATCATCATCCCGATTTTTTCAAACCGGGACTCAAAGCTTTCTCCCGTCGACATAATGTTGAAGAGGCGGTCTCCTTAATCCACAGGAAATCAAATCTGGAGGAGGGGGGGAGGAAGGGGGTTGGGGGGGTTGTCTCCCTCAGTTCTCCCTCTCAGAGAAGAGTCAGAGACTGGCTGGGGTTGTCCCTTGTCCTCCCCACGTTACACATCGTCGCGCGAGCAAAGCGAACGTCGAAAACGGGAAAGGAGGCGCTGCTTCGTCCTGGGGGGGAGCCGCCTTCTCGGTTGCCCCCGCGAGTCTCTTAGGCTGTGCTCCCTAGCCCGCCGGTGCGCTCTGGTCTCCAGCCCGAGGCCCTGTGTCGAAGGAACCACATTTTGTCCCGATCAGCGTAGCGGTTCCTCCCGCTTCTCTTTGGGTATTATTAGCTGCAGAGCAGCAGCTTTGCAAGAAGGGAAGGAGGGGTGGAGGGAAAGCGCGAGGCCTACCATGAAAAACAGGAAACTTTCTCAGCGGAGCGTCATCCAGCTGCTCCCTCCACCGAGGTTCGGGCCTGAGTCGGCGCACGGCTTCATTTCGTACTCAAGCCACGGCGGAGGCAGCGCGGGCGAGCCGCCTCAAGAGGCCCCCGCTTGCCCCCCACCTCTGGGTCGGGAAAAGCAAGCCGACGCCTCCGCTTTGGTCTCTCCAGATGTGCGAGTTCTCTTCGGCCGCCGCGTAACGGTTGAGATGCTTTCTTCCTCTCCCTCGCTCACTTTCTCCCCTCCTCTTCCGCGGCTTCTCCGGTCGCTGCGTTTCCCTTCCCTTCCCTTCTTTTTTTCCTGATGCCGACCGGGATTCAAAAGTCTCGGAGAAGTAGGTGCAACTTGCTGGAGTTCCGCTGCTCTGCTGCTGCCCCACCTTGGTCCGTCGTGGCGCCCGAGTGGGGGTGGGAGGGAGCGGGGGAGAAAAGAGAGAGAGAGAGAGAGAGAGAAATGCAAGTTCCTTCCAACGGCAGAGATGAGCGAAGGCAAAAAAGTACAAAGCCGCAGGGTAGTCACTACCGCCACAGTACACTAGCTAATCAAGGAGGGAGCCCTCTCACAAATATGTCCGCCTTCCTGTTCAAATAGTCTAAGCCAGACCGGAGGAAAGGACGCATGCGCCGGGGCAGAACCACCGCCGGCTGTGACCGCGGCTGCCAGCGCGCGCATGAGCGCGAGAGCCTCCCCTCCCCTTTCTACGCTTACGCTCAGCCGCATCGCTTCGGCCTCTTTCTCACGCCTCACCGAGGAGAGCGCGAGAGTTAACGGCCGGTCTGCGCACGTGAAATCTTGAGGTGATTCTAGGCGGTGGCCTGCGAGTAAGCGCGGACTTGTCAAGGAACAAATAAATCTGGGGTGGGGATGGGGTGTTTGAAATATTTTTTATTGATTTATATCATGCATTTCTATCTTGAGCGGTGTGCTCTCTAGGTGTCCAAGGTGTTAATACACAAGTACGCAAACATCGTCATCGTCATTATGATCATATATGTATGTATGTATGTATGTACGTACCTACGTACATATAAAAATATGTTGTAATATATAAACAAATATACAATAACATCAAAACAAATAGATCTGTTAAAGCTGGATTTGTCGGCGTTCAAATTCCAAGAAAGATGGATGTCAGACATGGCAGCAAATTCAGAATTGTCCAAGGACAGTTTCCTTGTGCAGAGGATTAGAGGATGCGCTTATCCTTTGGAGTAGGTTCTTTGTGCAGCCCGTGTTATTCCGTGCCACTTTGGGGGGGGGGGGGGAGTGGCATGGTCTTGTGTGGATTGGTAGTGAAAGACGTCCGTCTTCAGCACCCTGGATGTTTCTCATTATGCCGTATCCTAAGTGGAATTCACGTTTAATGAACTCAAATCTAGCGAGATGAACAATTGAGCAAGAAAAAGATTACCAGGGGTTGTCAAGAAAATAATAACTCAGTGACCAACAAAGTAAAGCATAAGTTGTTTTTTATTGGCCTTCTGTTGGTATTTTGTGATCAATGGTTCGTGGCTTAACCAATCACAATGATGTTGCTTGTTAGGCAGGTTCATCCAGAGAGATCTTGACATCGATCAGGAGGTCTTCTCAGCAAAAGTTATGAAATAGACTGGTATATGGACTGCAAAAATCTGGATGATTAATATATGACTGCAAAAAGACAACATGCAAAAAGCATCTTAGCCTCTTCTGATGGAAATCTATATGTGATTTTCATGGACTGGGAGACTTCCTTTGATTTCATCTTAAGGGAAACACTTAGGTTACTTTAGTGCTATTGTACTTCCATTAATAAAATACTTATTTATCTCTTACTACTTTTCTCATAAAAGGTTGCTATCTTCTTGTCACAAAATAAGTTAACTTGTATTATTCACGTGAAGTATAAATTTGCATATACTTAATATAATATGTACCAGTTACCTGAACAACTGAACAATATCCAAATTTTGTTGTTTTGTTCAGGAGTTAAATTCTGTTGCCCTCCCTTTGCTTTATTAATTCAGCATTTCAAGAGCATGCCATAGAGTAACTGCTTCTGTGAAATCACTAAATCATACATTATTATTTTGTGGCATCTACCACATGGGGCATTAAGCTACCCTTTTTCTTAACCATTTAGGGCAGTGATGTCAAATCTTTTTGGCACCGTGCCGAAAAGGGAGCGTGTGCATGTGCACAAGCTTTGTGTACATGCACTTGTACACAACCCGCAAGCCGGAAGAGGAGCTGCCCAGGGGGCATGCACATGCTGGAAAATGAATTTCCTGGTTTTTGGCACGTGCAGCATCACTTGTTCCTTTTCTGGTTACTGCCATGCATGCACATGTGATGATCAGTTGGCCGGCGCGTATGCTCTCGCTGGAGCATACTTTTCCAGATCAGCTCTTCCAGTTTCCAGCACTGCTGCACAAATGAAGGACAGCTGATAGTCGTCCATGCATGCGCGCCAGAAATCCAGAAGAGGCATAGCATTGTGTCAAGGTTCCAAGTAATGAACCCAGTCAATTCAGCAACTCTGAAACTTTTAGCTTTCTCAAAGAACTGCTTTATTGAGTACATCATTTTGACACAGTTGAAAAACAAACAAGCTCTGGTTATTCCCACCCTTTCAGTATAATCAAAGGTTAGGCATCTCCCTCCCTCCTTGTCATAGATCACATTGTCCAATTAGGTGTTCTGGCGTCTCCTAGGTAACCTCTTCCAGTCTCTGGCCAGCACTTGTTAGGATGGCCTTGGTTACCACGAGATAGTAATTTGTTGATGTCTGGTCTGACATTTGAAAGCCCGCAAAGCCGCCTCCCCGCAAAGTATTTCAAGCTGAGAAATGAAGAAAATGGCTGCGACTCCGTTTTGAAGTTGACACATTATTTATCAATGGCAATCCCTGCAGTCTTGGTTACCATTGTTAACCATATCCTACAGTCACTAGGCAAAGCAACCTCCTGCCACCTTTCACAACCAAGTCAGTCAGTGGGAAGCCAGTAAGAATTTGCAAATCCCAGGCAGCTCACAAGCATGAGGGTGCTGGAACAACCAAAACTCTTAGGACCGGTTATAACCATCATTCATTTTTATTCTGAATGAATGGACATAAATCTAGAATTACCTGAAGTCTTAAAGAAGAGGAATGTAGAACTTGAATAATTAAAATTGATCAGTTACTGGGCCATTGTATATTTTACTTAGAAGGAAAAGATGGGAATTGATAAATGTCAAATAATTATAAAAAAGAAATTAAGATATTGCATTGTTTTCAGTAATTAAAAAAATAGAGATGGGCATATTGTAGCATAAAAGTAACTCTGGAAACATGGCATTTTATTTATTTATTTTATTTATTTAAATTTATACCCCGCCCTTCTCCACAGAGGACCCAGGGCGGCGCAGAGGAAATTAAAAAAACATACAAAAATACAATAAATATAATTTTAAAAAACTATTAAATAACCCCATCCTGCGCTAAAACCAAATTTTAAAACCCAATTTAAAACTATCTTAAGTCCCCAAGGGAGGTTAGGCTAGGCCGGCTTGTTGAAACAGATATGTCTTAAGACATTGGCGGAAGAGGCGGAGGTCGGTGATGGTACGTAATTCAGGGGGTAGGTCATTCCAAAGGGCTGGCCCCGCCACAGAGAAGGCTCTTCCCCTGGGCGTCGCCAGTCGGCATTGTCCGGCCGACGGTACCCTGAGGAGGCCCTCTCTGTGGGAGCGGATTGGTCTGAGGGATGTATGGGGCAGGAGGCGGTCTCGCATATAACTAGGTCCCGAGCCATGGAGCGCTTTAAAGATGGTAGTCAAAACCTTGAAGCGCACTCGAAAGGCCACAGGAAGCCAATGCAGCTCGCGCAGGATCGGTGTTATGTGGGAGCATCTAGTGGCTCCCATAATCACCCGCGCGGCTGCGTTTTGGACTAGCTGTAGCCTTCGAGTGCACCTCAAGGGAAGCCCCATGTAGAGAGTATTACAGTAGTCGAGTCGGGACGTCACGAGTGCTTGAGTGACTGTGCGTAGGGCAGCCCGGTCCAGTAAGGGGCGCAGTTGGCGCATCAGGCGAACCTGATGGAACGCCCCCCTGGCCACGGCTGCCACATGGTCCTCCATGGACAGCCGGGAATCCAGGAGGACACCCAAATTGCGCGCCCTCTCCACGGGGGCCAGTGTTTCGCCCCCAATGGCCAGAGTTGGAGTGATCTGGCTGAACCGGGGTGCCGGAAACCACAGCCACTCAGTCTTGGCAGGGTTGAGTTTGAGTTTGTTACCACCCATCCAGATCCGTACGGCTTCCAGACACCGGGACAGCACTTCGGCGGCATCGTTGGGGTGGTTTGGGGTGGATATGTACAACTGAGTGTCATCAGCGTACAGATGGTATTCCACCCCAAAACCACGGATGATCTCACCCAGCGGCTTCATATATGTGTTGAAAAGGAGGGGCGAGAGGACCGACCCCTGAGGAACCCCACATAGGAGAGGCCTCGAGGTCGACCTCTGCCCTCCCGTCAACACATATTGCGACCGACCAGAGAGGTAGGATGAGAACCACCGCAGAACGGTGCCTCCCAGCCCCAACCCCCCCAGTCGGTGCAATAGGATACCATGGTCGATGGTATCAAAAGCCGCCGAGAGGTCTAATAGGACTAGGATAGAGGAATACCCTCTATCCCGCGCCCTCCAGAGATCATCAACCAACGCGACCAATGCCGTCTCAGTACTGTGACCGGGCCGGAAGCCGGACTGGCGCGGGTCTAGATAATCAACTTCCTCCAGGTGTCGCGGAAACTGTTGGGCCACCACACTCTCGACAACCTTCACTAAAAAGTGAAGGTTGGAGACCGGACGATAGTTCTCTAGTAAAGCTGGGTCCAGGGACGGCTTCTTGAGGAGGGGCCTCACTACCGCCTCTTTCAAGACGGCAGGTAAGGACCCCTCACTCAAAGATGCGTTGACAATGCCCTGGAGCCAGCCTCGTGTCGTCTCCCAGGATGCCAGTACAAGCCAGGAGGGACACGGGTCCAATAAACATGTGGTCGCCCTAAGTTTCCTTGACAACCTGTCCATATCCTCGGTGGTAACAAAGTCAAACTCCTCCCAAGAAGGAGCCTCAAGTCTAGCCTCGGACAGTCCCACAGGACCACTGTCGATGGAGGGTAGCTCATTCCGAATCCGAGTGATTTTCTCCTGCAGATAAATCCCAAATTCCTCTGCTCGCCCTTGCAGAGGGGCTTCCCGCGGCCTCTGGTGAAGGAGGGAGCGGGTCACCCCAAACAGGGCGGCAGGGCGGTTATCTGCGGATGCAATAAGAGTGGCACAATACTCCCGTTTGGCCACTCTTATCGCCACTAAATAAGCCCTAATATGGGTTCTCACTAGTGTTCGGTCGGTTTCGGAGCGAGAGGATCTCCATCTACTCTCTAGGCATCTCTTGTGGCGTTTCATCCCCCGGAGCTCCTCAGTGAACCAAGGAGCCCGGGTGATTCGTCGCCGCAAGAGAGGCCGCAAGGGCGCAACTCGGTCCAAGGCCCCCGTGGCCGCACTTAACCATGCGGCCACTAGGTCCTCAACTGAAAGGAAAGCATCAACTGAAAGCATCAACTGAAAGGGTTTTATTTACATCTTCTTTGGACAACTGTAACATCTGTCCATAACTGTTTTGAATATTATTCACAAACTTTATCCCACTTAGAATAATTAGTTAGTGCAGGGGTCTGCAAAGTTGGCTCTTTTAAGACTGATGGACTTCAACTCCCAGAATTCCCCAGCCAGCCTGGCTAGCTGAGGAATTCTGGGAGTTGACGTCCACCAATCTTAAAAGAGCCAACTTTGCAGACCCCTGAGTTAGTGTGTTGATAGGGTGAATTATAGACAACTTCTGTATTATAACTTTCATATTAAAATAATATCTTTAAATAACCAACTGGAAAAATTTAAAATACTTGGTACAATTTATTTCCAGACATAAAGTATAAGAGAAGCTATCACCACACTAGTGCCAAGTATGAATGCTAATAACCATGGTCAAGGGCTTTAAATCCATTGTTGATATCCATTTTTCTCTCCAAATTCATGGAGATTTAACCCTAACTCTAAGTGGATTTTCCACAAATGGGATTTTCCATGTACTTTCTCATGAAACCTAGATAAGGCAGCCTCAAAAACTACCGATCATCCTAACCATACCGATATGCTCCAAGTCCATTGGCGATGTCCATTTTTCTCTCTGAATTCATGGAGACCTAACACTAAACCTATGTGGATTTAATCAATGGGAATTTCCCATATATTTTACTAGGAAATATAGATAAAGTATATATGCTCCTATCCATACCCATGAGTTCCAAATCCATTAGCGATGTCCATTTTGCTGTGTGAATTCATGAACAACTAACCCTAACCATAGATGGATTTTACCCAAATAGGATTTCCAGTGTATTTTACTAGGAAACATAGATCATGAAGGTTGGAAAAGCATGCATCCACCTAACCATATCGATGGTCTCTGAATCCACCTGCGATGTCCATTTTGGTCTGCAAATATATTGAGACCCAATCCTAGCCATAAGGCCATTTTACCCTAATAGGATTTTCCCATGTATTTTACTAGCAAATGTACAAAAGGCAGGCTTGAATAGTATGCACCCTCCTAATCTCAAAATCCATTGCTCAAAATCTATTGGTAATCTCCTTAGATTTAGGTCTCCATGAATTTTTAAAGAAAAAAGGACATTTCCTAATAAAATACATGGGAAATTCCCTTTGGCAATAAATCCACTTAGGGTTAGGTCTCCATGAATTCGGACAGCAAAACAACCATTTATAATGAATTCAGAACCCATCATTATGGTTAGGAGGGTGCATTTTGGAGCCTATCTTATTGACGTTTCTTAGAAAAATGCATGGGAAAATTGTATTCAGATAAAATCCACTTACGGTTAGGATTAGGTCTGCATGAATTTGCAGAACAAAATGGACATTGCCAATTAATTCAGAGCCCATCTGTATGGTTAGGGGGGTGCATGTTTTTCCAGCCTGCCTTATCTATGTTTCCTAGTAAAATAGCAATAGCACTTAGACTTATATACTGCTTCACAGTGCTTTACAGTCCTGTACAGCCCCCTCTAAATGGTTTACAGAATCAACATATTGCCCCCAACAATCTGGGTCTTCATTTTACCAACCTTGGAAGGATGGAAGGCTGAGTCAACCTTGAGCTGGTCAGGATTGAACTCCTGGAGTGAACAGTGAGTTAGCCCTGCAGTGCTGCATTCTAACCACTGTGCCGCTATGGCTCTTATAGATGGGTAAATCATATTTGGGTAAAATCCACCTAGGGTTAGGTTTAGGTCTTCATGAATTCAGGGACTAAATTGTGGATTTTCCACAAATGGGATTTTCCCATGTATTTTCGCAGGAAATGTAGATAAGGCACGCTTGAAAAGTATATATGATCCTAACCATACCCATGACCTCCGAATCCATTGGCAATGTCCATTTTGGTCCCTGAATCCATGGATCCGTAACCAGTGGTGGGATTCAGCCAGTTTGCACCACTTCGGGAGAATCGGTTGTTAACTTTCTGAGCAGTTTGGTGAACTGGTTGTTGGAAGAAGCGAACCAGTTGTTAAATTCTTTGAATCCCACTACTGTCTGTAACCCTAAACCTAAGTGGTTTTTTGAAGTCAGTAAAATGAGAACCCAGATTGTTGGGGGCTATATGTAGACTCTGTAAAGTGCTTAGAGAGGGTTGTAAAGCAGTATATAAGACAGCTATAGCTATTGGAATTCTCTTTGCTCATTATTGGAGAACTCCATTTTAGAACATACTTTAGATATTTTTCTTAAACATAGCTGGTGCATTAAATCATAAATGCTAATTTCAATCATGGTTTATGATCCAGTGAGCTAATCTTTTTAATTTGTAACAGCGTGCTGGGCTGATCTCTGATATATAATTGAGTATTCCCAATTTAATGCTACTCATCTGATAAGAACAGGCAAGATGTTTGGATAGACTATGAAATTCTAACAGCCTGAGTTTCCAAATTAGTCTGTTACAGCAAAAACAGAGTTTGGCCTTAATGCCCAAGAAATGTATTAAATAACTTGTTTTAATGTTTTATCCTTTTTCCTCTTTCCCCTTCCAGGAATAAATAATTGTTATGTAATACTCCTTATTCACATCTATATTACGTTTATATGATAAAGTGGCTGTGATGCATTAAAATTGGATAAAATTGTTTGTGTTCAACATCTTTGTGGGTTGAATTGAAAAAAAATGGCCACACCACCTTTAAAAAAATAAATAGATTGTTACATAATCTTTTATATTAATCCTAATATATTTATTATGGAGTGGGACCCATTGCAAATTGTAGGATTTGCTTCAAAAAAAAATAGAACTTTAATGTTATTTTATGCTAGTCTATGACCAATAAAATAAATAAACATGTGACTGATTGTAAGTAACATTATTTGAGTTGTGTTCCAGAATATCTCAAAAAAAAATAATCCCAATGATTTGGCTTTACAAACAGACAACAAGGAGGATAGAATATTTTTTACAAGCAAGCAAATTGAACTTCATGCGTGCCCTAACAGAAGAATAACATCTAAATATGTCATTCTTCTGGGGGTTGAGATGAGCAATATAGGATATTACATGATGTTATATAATATATTAGCTGGATATCCGTGCTTCACGACGAAGCTTTGTGATAGGGCTATGCAGGAGAAATTCGGTTCAAAATCCGTTGGATCAGTTGTGGTCGGTGATTGAAACACAGAAGGGAATATCGCTCCCATTGCCTTGAATCCGGAAGCAGTTCCATAGGTGGGAGGTATAGACATTTTGGTGAAGTACTGATGTTTAGTACACTAAGGAGCCCCTGGCTGCTCTTGAGTGAAGGAGTGGGACATCTGCCAGTTTGAACTGAGGTAATGGAATGTAAGGCAACTGGCAGTTGGAACAAAGTTCTTTTCAGGTGGGGAGGGGGAGTAGAATTTCTTTAGCATCAGACCGTGTTAATTACTGCATAAGAAATACTAATGATCTGATGGTCATTTTGAAAAATCCTTTCTTAGTGAGCACCTAGAAGCCAGGATTAACATACTTGCCAAATTTCAAGTTTGTAGTCTTTACAGTTCTGGAGATTTCGTGATGAGTGAGTGGTACTTGGCTTTTATATATATAGATGACCAATATATATCATGTTACTGAATTTGTCCACCAGTCCAAATCAGCATGGCCAATGGTGACATATGATGGTAATTATAGTCCAATAACATAAGAACTATATGTTCCTCTGTTTAAGACTTCATAGTTATGTGTCTTCTAAAATGATATGAATTTTGAAACCTAAATCTAATACATTTAGTGGAGATGCTGCACTGTGTTCAGCAGACTATATGCGATATATCCAACACAAATATTTTATTTATAGGAAAAAAAATTCTACCCTATGTTTCTAGTGCCTATCCTGTTCTTGAGACAGTTTGCAGTTTTTTGATGTAAAAATGTTATTTAAAAAATATGAAAATACAGTTAAAAGTGTAACAAAAAACCTATATTGTGAAAGATATAAGATCAGATAAAATGAAGCCTCAAATATTTACAGTAGCAGGAAAAAGAATAAAATCTATATTTTATCCTGATTCTCAGTTTTTGTCCATAAAAGTATTAGATGTTTTTCCACATTCTCTACCCAAATGTTTATTAGCAGAAGAGATAGTATTAATTAAAGTATAAATCTACACTAAGTGTCTCTTTATGTTCACTTTTATATAGAAATAGAAACAAATCATCAAGAAAAAGAATTTGAAAAACAGTCTCTCTTCTGATCTTGTATAGTGAGTATGGGGGGAAATAATACATTTATGATAACAAATACACAATCATAAAAGCTAATTTAATTGCTATAGATTATGGAGATAGCTGAAAGGATCTCTCTTAATATGCAAGAAAAAGGTTGACTCATACATGACTCCTAACCATATAAATGATTGCAAAATTGTTTCCTGGCCCAGCCCATAAAGTGACCACAGAGAATTTGAAAGCTGAAGAAAATAGACTGGTGAAGGAAGTTCTTTCTAAATAACTGTATTTTTTTTAAAAACTAAAAAAAAACAACCAAGCAAGTTTAGGATTTGATGTCTAAAATAATCTGCCTAGACACGAATATCTGAACATGTGTATACCATGTAGCACATACAAACACATTTTTCATTTACTTGTACATTTCCTAGATCTTCTAAACTGGCAATATGAAAATCTCACAATTAAAAACTGATGAAGGTTGAAAGCAATTGTTGAGTAAATTTCATTTTACATGTACAGCCCTAAGAATAAACTTGAAATATTTTTGTAATAAAAGTTTTCAGAATTAAAAACATTTTTACTTTTAGAAAAAAAATAGGGTAAGAAATATTTCCTGCTCAGTTTTTTAAAGGTTTTTGGAATAGTGTGTTTACTCAAAAACAAAAGGTAGAAATGTATAATATTTCTACATTTAAAAAAAAAGAATTTTCTCAAAATGGCTTCCCAATCCAAGGATGGGTGCAACAGGTCATCTAGATCAATGGTAGTCAACCTGGTCCCTACCGCCCACTAGTGGGCATTCCAGCTTTCATGGTGGGTGGTAGGGTTTTTTTCCGATACTGAAGCACTTTCCTTTTTTTGATTTTATTGACTTCCCTACTTCATAAATCACCATTACTGTGGAACTGGTGGGCGGTTAGAAAATTTTACTACTAACAGAGATACAAAAGTGGGTGGTAGGTATAAAAAGGTTGACTACCCCTGATCTAGATGAATCAAACTCTTCATTACATCTGCCACACGTCCTTTCAAAGGAGCGGTAAATTCAAGATTTCCAGATTATGCATCAGTCTTGAGTTGGAAAGTACCAGTCCATTAAAGACTAGAGATGAAAAATCCCCAGGACCAGAAAGTCCAAATACCCATAGCTACTCACAATTGAATGTGAATCATCTAGATCCACACAGCCTTAAAGCACTGAATCAATTTTGACACCATCACTTGGACAATTGAGGTTGAAATGTACAACTGGGTATGAATTGTACAAAGATGATACAAAGATGATCCAATGGATGATCTCACCCAGTGACATTAGGTAGTTGTTAAACAAAAGAGGTGAAAATTTGGAGCCCTGTGGTAGACTACAATTGAGGGTCTGTGGGCTTGACTTCTCTCCCTTTCAGCACTGATTGGAATTGATTATTGAGAAAGGAGGAGGCCACAGTAACACAGTGTTTCAAGTACTACAGACTCTCCACAGATGTTCCAGAAGGATTCTATTATTTATAGTACTGATCATGGTTGAGCAATCAAGAAGCATCTGGATATTCAGTGCACTGTTTCCATCCTGGCCCTTCCAAAAGTCATCAACAAGTGCAATCATTGCATTGTCTGTGCTCTATCCTGTTCTGAAAGATGACTGAAACAGGTTCAGATAATCTGTTCCATCGAGATTCTTCTGAAGTTGTTCCCCAATCATCTTTTCAGTGGCCTTCCCTTGAAGACTGAATGAAAAACTTTGGATTTGATGATGGCCCTCTTGTGATGGGAGTACTCACAAGACTGGAAGGAACACTTCTTCAAGGAGGCTGACACCATTGTATGGAGTCAGTCACATGCCACTTCTAGCCTAGGACAGCATCAACAACCTGGTAGAGTCATAGATCTAATAAACTGGTGGCTAAGCTGATCATCTGAAAGACTTGTTCCAATCAGGAGTCACAAAATCAAACTCATTCCAGATAAAAAATAAGACACTGGCCCAAGCACCTCAACTGAAGTTGCTTAGTCAACAAGCAGATCTGAATGACTTTATACATCAGATAACTAGAAGTATGTTTTGCAAGATCCCTTGGTATATTCCTGGGGCTCATCCCTTTCAAGCAAAGAATGAATGATCGGGTTGCAAGATGGCTATTAGCAGACCCAGCAGAGGAATAATGATGCTTTGCTGCTCTTATAGGCGCAATTTAATCCCAAATATTGGCTCTTTCCCATGTTCATTCATCTTTGCTCTTTGTCTTTTTCCAACAACTCTTTAAACTTTTAGCACTTTGTTTCCTGAGTTTCTTGGAAACCAAGAGGCACCATGGGATCAGTGCAAGGGGGAGACCACATTGGGACACTGTGGTTCAAAGCTTCTGCTACCAGCATATTTCAAACTGCATCTAAAATCTTGGCCAAACTGCCTGCCGCATCCTTACCGAAAGCCCCAGGACTGCTATTAAGTTTGCTCCTGAACCCTGGTTTTTATGATTTATTAGATGCTAAATAACTCTAGGCATAATAAATTGAGGTAGCAGGCCTAGAAATAGCCAATAAAGATTGAATTGGGCAAAGATCCTTAAAAAGCTACTTCATATATCCATAGGAAAGGCAGAATATTGGCCAAAACAACATTAGTACAAGCTCACAAAATAAGGAAAATTATTCTTAATACCAGAATGTAAAAGAATTTTCCATTTTTTAAACTGCTTGATTATACATTTGGCTGCTCTGACTAAAATATAACCAAAGGAATTTATTATTGCATTGGAAACTGAATCAACGTATTTAAATTGATGCCATTCTTATAAAAACATGTTCATGTTTTTAAAATAGAAACTTTAGCTTTAAAAATAAGAACCTGGAAGCTCAAGTTTTTCTATGACTGTGGGTTTTTTTTAGTTTGTGTTGAAAAGAGCCACTTTAAAAATAGTAGAAAGAAGAAGAGGTCAGCCTGGATCAAGGAGATTGTTTTAAACATTAGTTTGCGTACTCATACATGAGAAGCAACATCACATTTTATGGGGAATATATTTAAACAAAGGCCATTTACATTGTAAATCAGGTTAAGTTCTTTTAAATATTTACTTAAAATTCCTTTCTCTAAAAATAGAAAATTATCAATTTTGACTATGTGGAAAATAAAGGCACAAGTCAATTGAAAACTGATTTAAATATACTGATTTCAGTTAGAACCTAGATATTACATTTCTTCAGTGAAATGTTAGGACCCAAAAGTATTGTGCAGAGGAATCCTATTGTCTTGCTTAGAATGCTTTAAGAGTAGAGTTTCTGGCAAAGTAGCACCCTACTAAATTTATTCAAGTAGATAAAAACTGTATCCCTGTATCCGGCCTTGAATAGTTCTCTCTGTCTTTTAATTATAAATTTTAAATGGGTTTTTAATTTATGTTTTTAGCACGGGTAGATTTATTTAATTCGATTTTAAGAAATATTTGTATTATTGTATATTGTTTTTAATTATGCCTGTGCACCGCCCCGGGTCCCTGTGGGGAGAGGGTGCGGTTAATAAATCCCAACTTATTATTATTATTATTATTATCCTACTTATGTTTTCTGCTAAACTAACCAAACACTGAAAGCACTTATCCATGGAAGCAATGGGAAAAAATAAATTCAATTTATCTAGAATTGAAACCCATTTTATGAAAATATTAGATTAGCCCTATATGCTTAGATCTGCGCATTTTTCTCACATTTCCCATCAGATCCCTTTGGGGGATTTTACAAAGTCAGCTTTTTAAAGAATTGGCTTAGAAGAGGACTGAATATCAGATTACATTCTCCATTAGAGTTTGGTCAATCAGTCCTAAACCTTCTAGGACATGGGTGTCAAACTCATGGCATCACATTGCCATCATGTCACGTATTGCAACATTTTCCCGTTCATGGAGCTGGGATAATTGTGGCCTGTGCATAACACATGCAGCCTCAGGCTGCCAGTTTGACACCCCTGTTCTAGGATGTTGTCTCAGAGATCATGAGATTGTGTGAGTGTAAGGCAGTGCTTCTCAATTATTTTTTGTCATGCCCCCCTAGGAAGAAGAAAACATTTCGCGCCCCCTGCGCGACTGTAAATAGTATCATCCGGGTCTAAAAGTCACACAGGTGGGTTTGGCTAATCAGGATAGAGCATCATGTCTATCCAATCGGGTCTGTTCTCCTCAAAAGGGAGGAGCATGCGCAGTCACATGTACTGGCTTAATGCTCACTATCGATGCAAATGTCAGCAGCGGTAGCCCGATTTCTTTAGCAAGTTTGATTAATTGGGGCAGCGTTATGTTTCACAGGAGAAGGTCCTTGTCAGCATCTGACTGGATACAGAGACATAAACACGGGGCTTGGCTTGTTATGACAGTGTTTGCCGAGGTCAAACGCGCCCCCCTTTACGAAGCCTCGCGCCCCCCCTGGGGGGGGGCGCCCCACTATTTGAGAAGCACTGGTGTAAGGCAATTAACTAATTAATTAATTAAGGCAGTCTCACACTCTTGTTTTTCTTTACTGTGCCAGTTTTTTCCCTGCACACAACGGCTAAGAGACACTCCCAGTGGGGCGCAATTTAGGGGGGGGGTAGGGAATGGGGCAGGGCAGGCAACGAGATGCACATCTTACCAGACACTGGCAGCTCTGGATCTTGCGGCTTTTTCTTTTTTTAAAAAGCACCTCTCCAGACAAGTTTGAAAACTTCTGAGGTTGCTTCTAGAGGGTGCAGTTGCTAATTGCCTCGCACTCACAAGAAGTTTTTCTTTACTGTGTAAGGTTTTTCCCTACACACAACGGCTGAGAGACATGACAGAGCTGCCAGACTCTAAAATGTGAGTCTCATAGTGGGATGCAATTTGGGGGTGCTAAAGAAGGGGAAATGGGCAGGGATAGATAGGTAGAAATTTCAAAATGTTTCCTACATTTTCCTGTGGGCATGGCTTGGGGGGGAGCATCATGTGAGTGAGTGGGTGTGAGTGACATCAAGTTGGCCACACCCATTCAGTCACACGCCCCCCGCCCACCTAGCCACGCCCACCAAACTGGTAGTGAAAAGTTTTGAAACCTACCACTGGATGTAGGGATGTAAAAATTTGATACATAAAAACAAAATAGTCTTATTATTGCTTAGAGTTTTTTTAATTCTGTAAGTTTGAAAACTGAAAAGGTTTCTGCATAGCAAAATTTAGGACAGCAAAGTTTTTGTATATGTGTGCAAAATCTACTGCAAAATCACAGCAAAGCAGTCTATTATTTTGTAATGCTGCCTAACGACTGTGCTCCTATGTAATGTCTGGCTTTATGCAATATACTACCTGAAATGTGATTGGATCGCTCTGCTATTAGTTTATGGTTCATCATGTTAGCAAGAATTTAGACAACTGGATTAATTCGTTTAATCAATGAGTGTGATTCATTTAATTTTGGCTTAGTATAACCACTGGATAATAGTAAGTTAAAGAAGGACGGAAAGACTGATGCAAGAACTCATATATGTGGGAAGCCACCCTACTGCAGACGAATGAAATATTTTGGGAAATATTATAATAGGCAGAATATTATATTCTCCTAAAGGAGAAATGTGCTCTTAAAGACAGAAAGTAACCCCCCCCCCACGTCTTTCTTAATAGCCCACAGCACTTAAGAGATAAAGAGCTTATTGAAAGAGGATGCCTATCTAGATGGCTCTAATCATAAGCAAAGCAAATACTGCATGTAGAAATCCATTGAAGACAGGATATTTCAAACTGCTTGCAGACAGCTAACAAAGGCAGAATGTTAGGATTAGAAGCAGCCCCTCACCCAAGAGCCAACACAGGACGAAAGCCATTAGTCACAATAGGAATTGCCCAACACCCTTTCAGAACACAAGCCTCTTCAGAGTAGCCCAAACTTCAAAGTCACAGAAACCTGGGAGTTCAGATATACAATAAACGAAAGGTTGACCAGATTAGCTCAGACAAACAATTTGCACTTCCTCTTTTGCCTATAGAACTACATAATCCCATAGGAATCTGACAACAGCCAATAGAATATTAAAGGAAATGTGTTTGCACAGGAACAGGAAGTTCAAATACAAAGCCCAAAGATATAAAACCCACCCACTCTCAGCTCCATTTTGTCAGCTGACCCAGGTCTACTGTTGGTTCTGTTCATCATTAGACTTCCTTTCCAATCAGGAAGCATTCCAGCATTTTTCTCCCAACTTGGAACTGAACCAGATGGATTTTCCTTCCAACAATTAGAAATCAGATATCAGAATTTAGAGATCCTGTCCAATTATGTTGAATAAAAAGGAACCCAAACATTAGGAAAAGAAAGCAGAAATTTGGAAGAGAGGGGAGAGAGGGGAGAAAAGGAGCCATGTAAGAAAAGCAGAGTTGTGGATTTTAAAACATTTATTGGTTCTAGAAAATCCACAGTGATCAAACATTTGGGAGGCATTAGAATTACATCATACCTCCATAATGTATACTTACGTTGTTAAAGTAAACTTTAACAATATAATCCTATGCAAATTTGCTAAGAAGCAAATCCTATTGTATTTGGCAGTTTACTTCTATAGAAAGCACAAGATGCAGTGTGAAAAATGCACTGGATTGTTTTATACAAAGCTTGAAAAATGTAGATATTGGAAATACCGTTAAATCTGTTGATGAAATCAAGTTTTGGTTTGAATCTCCATGAAAAGAAATAAGTTCTGTTCATATCTCTGGTAAGAGAATAAAGATTTACTGCAATAAGCGTGAAGATTTTCAAGAAGCTATTTTGAGGAACTGCAAAAACATTTTTTTAAATGAAAGATTTTTCTGTTTTCCCTCTTCTACAAATTCTACAAGTGCATGCACCATCAGATTTAATGAAGTACCTATAAAGATTAGGCTGAGAGAGGCTTTTGGTTCATGTAAGTTTAGGTTGTCTACCATCAGTATTTAAGACAATGACCATGTACTTTGTGTCCAGTACAAACAACAGCTCTCCCTGCTGGTTTTCAACAGCATCTGCTTAAAACAATTAGAAAAGGAGGTGGGAAGAACATTTCCAAAATAATTTTTAAAAATGCAATCAGTTACAATAGATTTATCTATTCAATCACTCAATTAATGTTATGGTTGTTACTTTGGAATATTGACTTTTATCTTTAATCATCGTTTTTATGGATATTTTAGCTGCCAAGAACCACAAGGAGAGCGAGCAGCATATAAATTATTTAAATGAAAGGAAGGAAGGAAGGAAGGAAGGAAGGAAGGAAGGAAGGAAGGAAGGAAGGAATTGCTCTTTTTGTATTATTATTGCTACTAACACTGAGAGAAAAATAAACCAAGACCTGCCACAATTGTTTAATCCAGCTTTTTTAGATACCATCCTCTTCATATCCTGAGTTGGAAGTCAATGCAAGAAGAACTTGTACAAGTGGCCATCGAGTGCAGCATATACCAAGTTGATGTACTGTCCCTTCTGCTGTTCTGCATACATTCTAACCCCCTCAACCAGATAATCACAAGAACTGGATATGGATACAAGTTCAAGAGTGGAAGTATGGAAATCCAACACCCAGAGACTACATCAGCCAACAAAAGGTCAGGCTGGGTCTGGTGAATGTCAAAGCCACTGTTACAGACAAAATCCAGAGCATCCAGTAGTACAACAATGGTACCCAAAGAGAAGGTGTAGAGACCATGCAGGCAGCAGCAGATATGGGAGGAAGATCCCAGGAAGATAAGACATTGCATGAGATGTACCATTAACACACAGCTGAACTGGCAGACATTAGTAAAATCCTACAAGGAGCTAGAAATGGCTGGACTAAAAGAGAACACTGATCATGGCAGCATAAGAACGGGAACTAAGCATCAGATCCATAGGAGCAGGGGTCTACCAAATAAAACAAGACCTGAGTTCAGTTTATGCAAAGAGGCCTCAGAGACAGTCCAACATATAATGGCCGGGTATAAGATACAGGCAGGAACAGCATGCACTGAACGGCACAACTAAATAGCTGGCATTTTGTGCATGGGCAGTGTATGGATTATACCGTCTCATGTCCAAATGGGAGGTTGCATACAACATGGTGGAATAAAAGAGCTAAAATCCCATGGGAATCCAGATACAGACAAACAGACAGACAAGAACTAGCCAATGACCAGACATTGTGGTAGTAGATAAGGAGCAGAAAACAGCAGTGGTGATAGACGTAGCCAAGTGACATCAGGAAGAGTATGAAAAACTGGGAAAGTACCAGGGCTTGAAGGAAGAACTAGAGGGGATATGGCAAGTAAAGGCCAAAATGGCCCCAAGTGGTGTAGGAGAACTTGGGTCTATGACTCCAGTTGGGAGAGTGGCTGCAACAAATCTCAGGAACAACAACAGAGCACTCTGCTTAGACGAATGCAGTGTTAGGAGTATCTAAGATACTACGCAGACCTCTCAAATTCCCAGGCCTATAGTAGCAGACCTGACATTGAGGAAGAGACATAGCACCCATGGGGAAAGAAGGGATTTTTTAAAACATGTATAACAAAATAAATAATAGCTGCTCAGAACTCAAAATACCAATACACTAAAGGTGGAGGGAAAAATATGTGGAGCATTTACAGAACAAGTTTTTAAAGACAAAAAACACCATATCATAATGATATCTATACACATTCTTACATATTAAGAAAGTAAATGATAGGACCAGTTAAAACGAATAATGCAAGGCAGTGAGACTTTATAATGTCTCTATGAAAATATTAAAGCTATTGGACAAAACTGGCATAATTGTGTTAACAAAATTGTTCATTGCAGTCCATGGCACGGATTATTTCAGATTATTGGATAATATCTACTGTTTCGCTAATAAAAACATGCAATGTGTAATAAGAACGTAATGAATATCGTACAATAAACCTGAGTCATTTAAAAATATTTTTTTAATGAAATGCAATAGAATTTTTCAGAAGTGTGAAGTATTTTGATTCAGAAATGAAACATACATACATACATACATACATACATACATACATACATACATACATACATACATCATGGTTGTCCTAAAGGTGCATTTTCGAGAGGCAAGTGGACTTTCTGGTAAGTCCAGTTGCTTCTTGAAAAAGCACTTTTGGGATTTTTTACTGATGTATCATTTTGCGCTTTCTGACATGTAACCTTTATGTAATTTGCTTAATTACCACAAGGTGTCACTACTGTTGCATTTCTTTTGCCAAAAAGGTCAATATAGTTTATTATTTACATACTCCAGCTGCTAATCAAAGTGCTTGTTATGTTACGTTGTTAAATAATTAATCAGAAATATTTTAAGCATTTTAACCACATTTTTCACATGATCATTGTTTAATTGATCATTGTAGCAAACTTATTTGATAAAACCTAAAGTTTCATAAAAAATACTTTGAAAACAAAGTGTATCTTGGCTGACATTTCTGCTCATCAACATATTTGTAGCTATTTTTAAAAATATTCTCAAGAATGGAACAAATAAATCTTTTTTAAAACAGTGAACAGCTGAACTCACAAAATGATTGTTGACCTGAGTTTCAGTCTTTCCTTGAAGTGGCCTGAAACTGACATTTTGGTTCCTAATTTTTAAATTAGTTACATAAAAGTTATATGAACATGGACACTGACATTAGCTTGCCTTTAAGAGCACACTATTCCATAGCATTAATCTAATTTTCTGCAACTTTATGACATATTGAACATTTAGTTAAGCACACAAGCAGGATTTACATAGTCTCTAATCTAAAATGTGCTAATGTAGTTTCTCATTCAGTATGCCATGTAAACAGTCACTCTCTGCCCAGTGTGTCATGTGAACTTCAAATGTGTTACATTGCCAATAGCAACAATTGAGAGCAATGCTCTGTCTCTTGCTATGCTTTTAAGAGGATATGTATGATAATTCTTCTGTTATGATACATGCATTGTTCATAACTGATACCATGAAAGGAGGACCATCTTTATTATTAGCCAAAATGCTACCCTACGACCATTAGGAACCCTTGAAAACAAAATTTTGTCACATCTCAGTTAAAAGCAATGTAGATAATGCAAGATATCCTATTAATAATAATAATAATAATAATAATAATAATAATAATAATAATAATAATAATAATAATAATAAATCTTGAATTTATTAACCGCTCCATCTCCCTGGGGGGACTCGGAGCGGTGTACAGGGCAAATAAAACCATAAAAAACAACATACATATTATGATGCACTTGTTGTTCTATGGCAGAGACCATCTGCAACTGTCTCCTGAAGCCTTTTTGGGATGTTCTAAAAGGGAGCAAGTATAATTTATGGAGTTTTTACTGCCATAAGGACTGGAGGATAGAAGTCTGGATGCACAGCTTCTCATAGCAGTACCTATTTTTCAGAATATCCTCCCTGGTACAAGGGATGCTTGGAAACAAAATCTAAATTAATTCAGTTCTGGTGGGGGAGAGCGGGGATGAATTTATGCCAGGAAAAGTTGTTACCTAGAAGAAATCTGATGGTTTCCTTTAATTTTAGGTCTAAATAAATTATTTCATGAATCATTTTAGAAATCTCTGACCTCTAGATTTTGATGAATAGTAATCACTATGTTTATAATTTGCAGGACCCAGCAATGAAGAAATATGCTGCAAATTAATATTTGGCAGAGCAGGAAAGAAAACCTTGAAAATGATAATATAGATGCTATGATGTGCCTATGCATAGAAAGATCTGAATTATGCAGACAGTGGTTTTTCAAATATTCCTATGACACTGTGTAAGCAGAAATGGAACTTCAAAGAAGCAGGATAAAAAGAATATTTATGTTTTTGTACTTTGGTGTTTAAGAAGACTCATGAAATCCAAATATAATGAAGAAAACAAACAAATGTACGTAAAACAGATTAAGAACTCTCAGTTTAAGTAAAGATAACCAAGATCAAATTATTATGTTTTGTACTCATTACTTAAAAACCATGATCAGCAGCAAAGTGGATGGAATTAATTACAGCAGTGATCAGTCCACCATTTTAAGGACCAGGTTGGGGATAGATATCTGAAAAATATAGTTGCTAAAAATGACAATAACCTGATGGCACAAGATCAACTAAGCAGTGATGAATTGAAAATAGTATGGTAGATCAGCAATATTTGGAGGACTACATGTTCCCCATACACCGTTCTAACAAAATATAAGAGCAGGAAGGTTTTAACAAATCAGCTGAGAAAGGAGATACTTTGGAGGTGTGTTTTGAACTTAGAATAGAGGTAAGTGTATTCTGGAGCTACATTGAAAAAGTTCCTCCTTCATTTGGTCTGTGTGACCTGACAAATATAATTTTACTGAATGTAATTTACATATTTTTTCCCATACCAAGAATATACAAAATGTATTTAATTGACCACTTCCATTTCTTTCTCTGTTCTTGTGTTAATGGCACTATACCTAGATTTGTAAGAAAAAAACTGCTACATAATGAATAAGATCATTGAACCAACTAACTCATGCTGTCTGTTTTGATTAGTGGGTGCTCTCCAAGGTCTGCCTCTCCTATCCTCTTCAAAAGCTCTTTTATCTAGGACAGGAGTCTCCAAACTTGGTAACTTTAAGACTTGTGGACTTCAACTCCCAGAATTCCTCAGCCAGCCCTGGTTAGTTTTGTTTTGTTTAACTTAAGATTGGGTGTTTCATCTTCTATTCAGCTCTGTTTTCATTATATGCATTATGCCTTTTTTATTTGTAAGCCACCCAATTTCACTGAGGAGTCAGGTGGCACTGAAATTTAAATTAACAAATACTGAAAATCTTAGTATTCCTAGCAAAAATAGTTTGGAGAGATATTTAGTAAAACTTTATTCATTGCCAATCTGGATTCTGTTCATTTAGGGATACAAGAAATAGTCCTTGACTTAGAACAGCAATTGGGACCAGAATTTCCATTTTTAAGTGATGCACTTGGCCCAGTTGCTGTGCTTAACCGAATCCCTTGGTCATTAGGTGAGGCAATTTCCTGCCACCTTCCTATAACCAAAGTCAGTGGGGAAGCCAGCAGGAAGTTGCAAGTCCCGGTCTGGCAGGAAGGTAAGTAGCTGGTGCCAGATTGAAATAGTATGTGAGAGTGCAAGGGAGGGACACAAGAGTGGAATAGGGTGTGCAAGAGACATAGTATGATTCAGGAAGGGTGTAAGAGGCTGCATAAGAGGCCAGCATAAGCATAGAGGGTGTGAGGAAGAGTACACAGGAAAGGAAGACTTATCCCAGTGACTTGTCACCATCCCTGGCAGCTTTGCTATCGACTTTCTGGGGAAGCCAGCAGGGAAAATTGTAAATAACAATCGGGTAATCATGGGTTGCTGGAACTAGTTGTCAATTGTCCAGATCATGATCACGTGGATTATGGGAGTACTGGAGTGGCTGGAACTCTAAAGACCAGTCATAATCACCATTTGTTCAGCAGCATCATAACTTTGATCACTGAATGAATGGTTTTAGGTTGAGGACTAACTCAACTACACAGGCATGCATATGTGCTTGCAATATAACAATGGGGATAGTATATCTGTATTGTATATTATATTTTATAGTGGATGGTTTTGTGGTGAAATGCAGAGAACAACACATATGTATATCTGCCCTTTGTGTCCTGATCAGTATACACTTGAGACCTCGTGGCAGCACAATACAATGCAATTAATATTGTTAATTTCTGGGCAAGATCTCTTTTTAACCTTATATTTTATATTTTAAATTTTATGTTGCATAGTATGCCTCATTTTAATTGTATTGCTTCTAATAAACAAAATGTATGATTAACCATGCTTCATTTGGCCAACTTCCAGAAGCACCTGATATTTGGCTGATTCATACAGACTAGGTGGGTCTTGATTAATTCCAAAAAGAAATTCTGAAGCAAGAACACAGTTTTAAAATTAGTTTAATGCTACACTCCATTTTGATGTACCTTAGATATTTCTAAAGAATTGGAAGGAGGGAGACAAAAAAAAAAAAGCTAGACTGCTCCCACAACACTGGATTTAATATGTGTTTTCTGTGATCATGTCAAAGTCCTGTTGGAACCATTTGTGAATTATTCTGAAATACAAATATAGTTCCGTCTAAATTTCAATCAGCCTGTGATTTGGTGCTATTTTTATGCACCAAAATAATAAAAAAACATGTTTTTCTGTATTTTATCTTCATTGATAATTGAAAATAAATGTTTTTTTTAATCCCATCTCTCTACAATTCCATCTTAATGCATAGGAAACTATTTGCCCACTTTCTAGTTATAGGTTTAAAGTGAGTGGTTCATCTGTGTTTGATCATCTATGTAAGTATATTGGACTGTGGGCAGAGTTGTTGTTTTGAGAGGACTTTATGGAGGCAATGACCCAGTGAACAATTCTTCCACATGGGAGTGATAAAGGCAGTCGTTCAGATGGCACAGTTTCAAAGAGCCGCAGTTGCTCAACCTGGAATGCATGAATT
The DNA here is from genome assembly GCA_039707465.1 of Rhabdophis nuchalis. Taxonomy (NCBI): domain Eukaryota; kingdom Metazoa; phylum Chordata; class Lepidosauria; order Squamata; family Natricidae; genus Rhabdophis; species Rhabdophis nuchalis. The sequence continues at coordinate 171,666,261 of CM077645.1, forward strand.
ATTGTCTCTATGCAGTTTCCCCTGGGCTGCAAGACCATTAAGTTCCCATGCATGACAGAGACTTAACATAAGGCTATTTTTGTCACTGTATCTACTTTTTCTAATAGGGGACCAGATTTAGAATTAATTAATGACATCAATTTAGGCTGAGCTCTTTCACTTCTGTCCATGCAAATATATCTTATTTAATGCAATATGTTAATTGAATCTAAGGCTGCAAACCATGTGATTGTTTGCAAGCTGTGTAAAGGCTATGTCATTTTTTTCCAGGTAACCATAGAGAGACCAAGAAATAATGCTACAACTTATTTCTGGTTCTCTTTCCTGTTTCAATAAAACATTAACTATTAACCATTACAACCGTCTATTCCCCAAACTTCATTTTCTCACTTTATGTCAGGGAAGTGCGCAGCAGGTGTCCAAATGGAGCCAGATATGCGGACACGAAGTTGTAGTTTTATATAAATAAATATATTTTATATCTATATATACAGCAAACAAGACATTCAGGCACATCAATATATCATGATGTAAATCAGGGGTAGTCAACCTGGTCCCTACCGGCCACTAGTGGGTGTTCCAGCTTTCATGGTGGGCGGTAGGGGTTTTGTCCTATACTGAAGCACTTTCCTTTTTTAATTTAATTGACTTCCCTACTTTATAAATCACCATTACTGTGGAACTGGTGGGCGGTTAGAAAACTTTACTAACAAAGATACAAAAGTGGGCAGTAGGTATAAAAAGGTTGACTACCCCTGATATAAATCATCAAGTAGCATACATAAGAAAAAGGTGGGGGGGGAAGGGAAATTCCTCCTTCTCACCCAGCAACCAATCATAATGTACATTGCCTCATGCAGAGCCTGCACTCTCTAACCAATCCACTACAACTATGCATTCTAGCCCATTATATACTTTACTGATCCAGCTATTCAATGAAATATCTTAACACTTTATAAAGTAACTTGCTATAAATGTTAAGAAATGAAATAAGATTGAATTCGTATGTTTTTACAAATTAAGCTAAAGCTGGTGAGATTAATTTCAAAGTAAGCCTAAAGAGGATTGTACTGATTACCTCGCAGCGCAGCAACAATTTATAGAAAGGAATGTCTTAAAGATATTATGCATCAGTTTACAATAATTGTGTGATGAATAAAGCTACAGCTTCTATAAGAAACACAATATTATTTTTCTTTCTCTCAAAATAAGACAAATAATGTCTTATTTTGGTTTAAACAATGCTTAGCTAGGGTTTATTTAAGCAATTTATGAAATAAATGACAATTGCCTGAATTCATACAATTCTCTAAACAATAAAGAATGGATTTTTATAAAATTATTATTTACAGTCTGACATGGATTCATACAAGGACAGATTCCACTTGACCTTTGAAGTTCCTTCTGATACTTTCACATATCAGTCCTAGCTGCAACTTCACCATGATTTTGAACAGTTCATAATAGCACATTGCTCAAGGACACTTTATAGTCCACTAATAATAGGGTAACAATTAAACGTGATTTCAGAAACTGACCTAGTAGGTTTGGCAATTTTTTTCCAAAACGACCTAGAATTCTAGAAACTTGTACCTCCTTTTGCAGGAACTGCTAGGAGCATTGGGTTGGTTTTGTCCCTTCATAAATTTCTGTTACTTCTTTTTAACTGATAAGTATGATCTCTACCATGTCTCTCTGATCTTACCATGGTTTGCTGCAAAAGAGCTTATGTTACAATAATACAATACAATAGCAGAGTCGGAAGGGACCTTGTAGGTCTTCTAGTCCATTTCCTCCAGGACTAAGGAACAGAAAATATTGAGCCCTTCTCTTCCCGAGAGTCAGAAGAAATACTGTTATATTGGTCTGGATGGGCTAATCATATGGAGATAAGGCAGCTTTTAATATGCCTATTTTGATATTTGCTAATCTGTTAAAGAAAGTAGTACAGGCCATTTAGCAACTACAACAGTCTCAACAATACTTTTGAAAATTCCATGTGATGCAGAGATATTATTCACTCATATATATGTGTGTGTTTAATCAGTGTTCCAAGTAAATATAGACATTAGAACTATGTAAAGAAAATGAATGAGTAATTTAATTTAATTTATTTAATTTATTTAGATTTATAAAACCGCTCTTCTCCATTGAAATGGACCCAGAGTAAAAGTAAATATTCTTGAAATTATTGTGTTGTGATCAAGGTTTGTTTTGGCATCTTCCACCTTTAATTATGGTCCCTTCAGTAGTCTGCAGGCACCCCAAATTTCAATTAAATCATGATAGAACTCCTTCCATTGAGCTTCTTCAATCATTTCACAGTGATACAAACTTATTCAAGAGAAAAGGACAGCACCAGCAATATTATCCATTGCTATCTTCCAATAAGAAATTTGGGGGTGGGGGGATACACAAAAAGAAATCTGGAAAACATTCTCAAGCAGTTCAGAATAAGATAGAAAAACATAGCATTTTCTATAATCGTCAAGACATATTTTATACATAGTCATAATGGTACCTGCAATTTGTATAAAAACACAAGTGTAGATACAGCAATGGTGCTTTCTACATAAGTAGGTAAAGCAGTCTTGAATAAGGTATCTATTCTCTGCCTTCACTATATGCTTTATAGGAGAGGCGTCCAAATGAGCTGAGTTATCAGCAGAAGCTGTTGCGTGCCAGTTGCTCAACTTGGGTCTGTTGCGAGAGTGAGTCACGGAGGACAGATAAAGAAAGTATGTCAACACTGGTTGTAAGGAACCTTCTCTCAACTTTCATCTCCTTGAAAGCCTTATCTTCTCATCCTATTTCATTCTTTTGTGGCAGTGCTCTTGAATTATGAAACCAAAGAACTTGATGCATACTTGTAACACTTTTCTGAAGCATATCTTTGTCAGAATTTCTTTCTTCAATAATCTCAGATACTATCAGATCTTTTTTTAATATTTAGGGATTCAGATCTGTGCACTTCACTCTTGCTTCAAATTATATGACCTTCAGTGAATTTGTTAACATCTGTGTCTCAGTCTTGCACCAATTGAAGAAAGGCATGGATTTTTTTTCACAATCTATTCTCCGTTGTCCTCAAATTTTACTAACACAGCATGCTCTGTGAAAATGATCACTATACTACTAATGATAATCTCACTGTTTAGGCAAGTATGTGTGAAAATGTAGTTTTCTTGCTTTACAAGACGCTGGGTCTATGACAAGACTTTTTTATCTTATTTTTAAATGATATTGGATAAAAATACAGAAGCCATAATTTTCTTCACTGGATGCATGAGGAAATAAACTTTAATTGAGGGTGCTTCAAGGTCCTTTTTAGGTCCTTCCAGCTTGATCAAATTTTAGGGCATGGCCTAGCCTCCAAATTAGAAATAAATAAGGATGTATGAATGACTTCTATATTAATCTTTTCTTAGGAAGGAAGGCACCCCAAACAGGCTAAAATGCAATGGAATACTAGAACAGGCTAAAATGCAATGGAATACTAGAATCTAAAATGCATAGTAGAACCATGAAGTACAAATAGAACCTAACGGGTCACAGTTAGGAATGCTTGCATAAATATGTGTCTTCTAATTTTATGTTAATGTATACTTAATAAATGTCCAGTTTTTAAAAAAAAGATTATTGAAGCAGAATAACTAGAGTAGAAAGCTGCTGAATCTTCTTCAGAACATAGTCAGATCATGGCTGGGAATTGTAGCCTTTTACTCGTATCTTTGAAGGAAGGGTTTGGCTATCTTACAAAATACATGTAGGTAACAAGTACAGTTTATATTTATTTATCAAATTTATATGTCTACCTTTCTCAAGGAAAGTGACTCTGGGTGGTGTACAGCGACATATTAGATATGAAACTGACAAGAACAGATACTACCCTTGATCTTAGCCAAAAGACCAAGAAGATATTATTATTTATTAACACTTTATATGGGCCATATGGCAATACACAAAACTACTATAACAAGTAGAAATCCTATTTGTTAAGGGGAAATATTCAGTTCTTCAACAATCTCTTGGCTTCAGTCCAACACACTGACTATATCTTAAACATATTTACCTATGATTAAATTACTGCAGATTATGACAACCTCATTTTCTAGATTTTCACATTGTAGTTCAAACTAGTTGGCTAATTTGGAATGTTGTTTGAACACAATCCAAATCAAATGGCCAACATTTACAAATTACAAGAAAACTAAAATTTTAAGATGGCAGAAATAGCCTATTTTGCACAAGCAGATGCCTCAAATATGCTATGGTATTGCATATGTAAACATGGCAATATCCACCCCATATCCTATCTCTTATTAATACGCAAATTAAATAGACAGCATTTTCTCTGTATCCAATTCCCAGCAAAAGGTCCAAGCAGAGCTCTAAAATATTAACATTAATTAACATACATGAAACTCAATTTTCCACATCTCAACTCTAAGGTTTAAGCAAAACTCTTGTCAGGCCTGGAAGCCATCTTTTGCATTGGGCCTTCAGGCCTGCCACATTTAATGCTGTGGTAAAATGGGAGGAGGGATTATATGGAGTATGGGAGATATATAGTCAAAAATAACATCCCTTTCACAGAGAGTTAAGGACATTTTGCCCTGCACTTGGAGTGGTGTGACTGGGAGGCATCTCCAGTGGTGATGGTGCCTGATTAGACCCTGTGACGGACATGTGGGTGCTGGACAGGGATTTGAACTTTCATTTGGGTGGGGAAAGCCTGGAAGCTTTCAGAGTCGGGTTTTCCTAGATGCTCCAATATGACATCTCTAATAAAATGGAACTTTGAGGAAACTCAAGCCTCTGAGTCTTGTTTTGTTAGGTATTACTTGGAACCCTGACAACCCTATTTAAAAGGCATAAAAAGGTGCCAATATCTTTGTGTAAACAAACAATGCCTAAAGTTTAACATGACAAAACCAGACTTTTTCTCCTTTAAAAAGCCAAAGTCCGATACACAATATTCCTCCTGTTTTAAATGCCAACTATTCCAGAGACAATTACCCCAAATAGTAGTTCTAATTATAACTTTATAGAATATTAAAGATTTTTAAGACAGTCCATATGTTTAGCACTCAGTAATCAAATAGTGAGAAATCAAACAATCTATCTGAGCTTGAATTGCTCAAACAAACTGTGAGGGAGTAAATGTAGTTTTCTGACTAAGTGAGATCAACTCAGCAGATTTAGAGATGAAGGGGAATTTATTATATGTCAGTATTTACCCCAGTGTTATCTTATTTAAAGGGTGATAGACATTTGCAGGAGCTAATGGACTTGTTTATAATAGTATTTTTTCACATGTTATGTAGTAATTGGATCATCTTTTGAGATTAATAATAAACAGAATTATACAATTGGCAATATGATTCTTGTTTTCATTACACACACACACACACACACACACACACACACACACACACACACCATAATCAGCAATTTTTTTCAGAAGTTTGCCAGCTCCGAATGGTAGTTGTAGAAATCGTCACCTGAACTTTCAAGGACAGGTTTTCAGGTTGCTTTATGGTTTAATTTGTTTCTCTTTGAATCTTCCTTGTCCTGGCAAGTGCCAGGAGAGATATTGCTCAGTTATGAGCAAGAGTTATTTGTATGGTTGTCAGTTCAAAGGAATCTGACAAGGCAGCCGGGATCACTTGCTGGTTTAGCTTTTGATATCTCAGTCCCCAAGGCTAGAGGCTGGTCTTCCTGAAAAACAAGTTGGAAAAGGGAAGGGAGGGGGTTTGAGATGGGTGGTCCAGCCAAACAAATGTCCATCCTCTCTGATTTCCTTCTTTCCCTCCCTTTTCTTCAACTTTAAAGAAGCATCCATATTTTGGGTCTCTTTGGCTGTTTCCCATTGTTTTGTTTTGTTTTTCTCTCCTAGTAAAGCTTTGCTTCCCATCCCCAGGGGGCTTTCAGATGGACAGCTCCTCAAATATTGATCCAAATGGAGTACTTGTTTTTTTCCCCTCCTGTAAATAATTAGAAAACTAATTAGGAGCCCACCAAGTCAAACTCTCTCACAACATTTCTGTCAAGTCAATGTTTTGTTTAAATTCAAAATGTCTGTCCTACTTTTATAATAAAGTAAAGGTTCCCCTCGCACACATGTTCTAGTTGTTCCTGACTCTAGGGGGTGGTGCTCATCTCCATTACAAAACCAAAGAGCAAGTGCTTTCTGAAGATGTCTCTGTGGTCATGTGGTCAAAGATGCACGAAACACTGTTATCTTCTCACCAAAGGTGTTCCCTATTTTTCTACTTGCATTTTTACATGCTTTCAAACTGCTAGGTTGGCAGGAGCTGGGACAAGGAACGGGAGCTGACTCCGGTAAGTGGCGCTAGGGATTCAAACTGCCAACCTTTTTGATCATCTGAATCATCTGAAATGATTTTTTTTTTTAAATGATTCGGTGATCTCATGATAAACCTCCACTCAGTAAGTCCATCCCTATGCGGCTGTGTCCTGACAGAAACACATGTTGACTTCTTGCCGGTAAGAGGAAGGACGGCCGCTAGAAAGAGGGCCCCATCCCCCACCCCCAACACCGCCCCCCAACACCGCGAATGAGAAATTCGGAGCAGGGAAGGGAACAGCAGCTTAATCCGCAAAACAACCGCGAGCCCCGGGCGGCGCTCGCTCTCTCCCCCCTCCCCTTTCAGAGAAAAGGGGAGGCATCGTCCGGGAGTCCCCACCCCTCCGCTCCGCTGCCCCTCCTCTCCGTCCTCCAGCCAAGCCAGAGCGCTTGCGAGCGAGCGAGAGGAGGCGAAAGCGGGCGGCGAGCGCCTTCGGGAGACTTTTGCGGAGGAGCCGTGCGGCGGAGGGAGGCTGTGGGTGGGAGCGGGCTGCAGGAAGAGGCGGCGTGGGATCCGGCGCTCTCCTTGCCTTCCCAACTCCCTTCCTACTTCGCACGGTAAGAAGCAGCGCCCGGAGCTTTAAGCTGCGGCGGGGCCTTCTTTTCCCCTCGCTCGACTCGGATGCGGGAGGGCTGAAAAATACCCCTCCAAGTGCTAGTAAAAATAGCTGGAGCGGGGAAGGGAGAGAAGAGCCGGAGGCGGGGGGGGCGGGTTTGGGCGTCGGGAGGGGGGGCAGCGGCTGGCTCCCACTCCTATCGGGGACGCAGGCCGAGTAGTCGCGGAACGGGACTCATGCTGTCCTTGGAACGGCTCTGAAACCAAGGATCCCCCCCCCTCCCCATTCCCAGCAAACGAGCTGCCGGTCCGTCCGGCGGAGAAAGGGGCGGGTGTTGCCTTCGCCTCTGGAGGCTCAGGGTCGTCTTTGACCCAGTTGGAAAGAAGGGAGGTTGCAAAAAGAAAGAAAGAAAGAAAGAAAGAAAGAAAGAAAGAAAGAAAGAAAGAAAGAAAGAAGTGAGGGGAGGGGGGAGGCTGCGGAGGTTGGAAGGGTTAGAGAGGCACCCAAGCAAAGAGCTTGGCCTGCTTTAGCCTCTGCTGGGTTCCTCCCTTTGCATGTCGAGTGTCAGATTCGCTGCGAGACGGCGGCTCTTTAGCTCGAAACCTTCGCTCCCGTAACCGTCCCCGCCCCCTGCCCCCCCCCCGGGAATAATGATAATAATAATTAAAAAAAAGGCTTTGCCGACCATCTGCCAAGATGAGGCTTGGCCGAGAGGGCTGCCCCTGGCCATTCAGCTTGTCAGCGCAGCCCGAGGAGGCGGGGGCAGTCGATCGATCCTCAACCCTTTGGGGAGGAAGCGAGTGGAAAGCGGTGGCCCGAGGACGGGTTTTCAAGGGGTGTCTACCTTGAAAGGCGACGCTTCTTCGTGGGTCTGTTTTGCTTGGATCCCTTGGTTCCTTTTGCAGAGCTGCTGCTGTGGTGACAGTTGACAGCCTCTTCTCACCCAAGCGGGGATAAACCGGAGGGGGGAATGAAATGGGAAATTCGCGCGGAGTCGGGCGGTAGAATTCCTCCCCTTCGCAGCCTTTGCTGGGAAAAAAAGTGCTTAGGAGTTGTTAGTTTCTTCACCTATTTATCATTTATTCAAAATGTGTGGGGAAACAAAATAACACTGTGACTTGCTGAGGTTTGTGGAAGTTGTAAAACCCAAATTATGGGTAGTCGAATTGATTTAGGGGGGAGTGCAGTGCACTTTCCTAATTATCCAAGTCTATTCTTGCAGATTCCTTGCCCAAAAGTGTTGTATATGTTTGATGCTTCTGTCCATCCTGGACTGGATTACAGTTTATTGTATTTTCATGGGATACTTGAACCTTAAATTAATTGCACAGCAAAAAACACTAGGATCAAAATGACTGTGTTTCAATGAGTTATGCCCTAGTGAAATTTAAGAAGGTAATTCTGGTATATTTTTTAAAATATTGACCCATATTTTAATATCCCATTTTCTGCAATCCTACAAAAGTTGGTGACACAGCAGACAGAATCATTTATTGCTTTCAAATAAGGCATCTAAAGCTGCATCTGTTTAAACAATCCTATGCTTAGTGGGAGTATGATTTGCTTCAGTCTCACTTGTGTATGTTTCTAGAGGAAGGCTGGGCAGGGGCAAGTCAGATAATATAGTAAATCAAATGTGAATGTAGCCATTTGTGATTTATTTAGTAAATATTGTTTAAAGAAACAATGGCTTAATGCAGTGTGATTGTTGCTTGAGAATCACAACACAGTCCTACATATATTTACCTGTACACTGAGTTTAGTCATGATTCTGAGAATATGTAGTAGCCTAAAGCAGGTGTTCCACAATCCATTATACTATAGTCAAGCAAATCACATTTTAGCCTGGTGCACTGTATGAATCCACAGGCCTGTGAAAGGGAGCAAATGATGAGGGTATTATCATGCTGTTGTAAGACAAACTCCACCCCTTTTGTACATCTATTGTGATTCCACACATACGGAAGAGTTGAAGTGTAACACTGCTTTTTAATTGTGACAAAACTGTCCAATCTTGTAGATGTTTCTGATCCATCTATGTGATAAGCCCATTGTTAAAATGAATGTGCAGAAAAATACATACTTTGAGTAATAATTGAATAAATCATGGTAAGTTAATTCTGAGTAAGGATTTTGTTCAAGTTCAGCTATAGTCTGAAGCACTTTTACTTAAAATGCTGTCAATGTAGGATAAAAACCAGACAGTGGCTGGTTGTTTTTTTCCCCATAAAATAAAACTTTCATAAAATAACTGGTTATTGCTACAGCCGTTCAATTTATACACATGAGAAACCAATTTACAACACAAAGTGATCTGAGAGTAAATCCTATGGAACACAAAGCTACTTTTTATCCATCTGGCACTTAGCTGTGTTGTAAGTGCCTCTTATGAAGGCACAAGAAGTTCAGTGATGTTTACTTTCAATTAAATAGGCTGAAAATTACAGACCCGTGAATATTTATTGCCATTAATTAGTGTTTGTATGCACTATTCTTTTTAAGATTTCATATTTGCTGTTCTTTTTTATTGCTACCTGGCAATTTCTGTTTTTCACTTTTTTCATATTTCTTTTTGATGGGGAGGAAACAGAATATTCATTCTAAATACTAACAGTGAATTTGGGGATAAAAAAGAAAGAAAATTAACAGTGCTTTGTTATGCCAGATCAATGCATTGTCACAGGTTCTGAGCCTAGATTAAGGTGCTCACTTGATTTATATGAATAGTGAATAGCCTAAATAAAAACCAGCTGGGTAACTTTGGACCTGTCACACACTCTCACAGCAGAGATGTTGTGAGGCAATTTAGAGAAAGAAGGAATATTAGGCTTGTTTGCTGCCTTGAGTCATATATGAAAATAATAACAAGAGATTAAAAGCAAGCAAGATCATGTGAAAGATAAGGCTAAGCCCCATCCCCTCAAGGGTCTCAATAAAATGCAAGCAAAGACTTAAATGTTAATGTTGCTAGAATTAATTTCAGTAAGCTCTAACTCAGTGTTTCTCAACCTTGGCGACTTTAAGACTTAAAGTAGCCAGGGTTGAGAAACACTGCCCTAACTCATTTCATTTTGAATAAGTTAGATCTCAACCCTACCTGTACAAAGCCAAGATTACTAGGCTTTGTACAGGTAGTCCTCAACATATGACTACAATTGATCCCCAAATCTATGTTAAGTGAGAAATTTGTTAAGTGAGTTTTGCCCCATTTTACAACCTTTCTTGCCACATTTGTTAAGTGAATCACTGCAGTTGTTAAATTAGTAACATAGTTGTTAAGTGAATCTACATTCCCCATTGACTTTGTCAGAAGTTCACAGAAGGGGATCACGTGATTCCGGGATACTGCAACTGTCATAAGTACAAGTCCGTTATCAAGTGTCTGAATATAAATCACATGATTATGGGGATGCTGCGATGGTCATAAGTGTGAAAAATGGTCATAAGTCACTTTCTTCAGTGCTGTTGTAACTTTGAATAGTCATTAAGTGAATTGTTGTAAGTCAAATACTACCTATAGTTCGTCCACATATCTCTCCATTTCTGGCTATTTATTCTGGCTATTTTGAGGATTCATACACAATGCTTATAGTAGGCTGGACCTCCATCAGGGCTAGTAGAAATAGTAATGTAATGGATTTAAAATGAATTCCTTCACCAGCCCTTTAAGATCTACCTGGCTGACTCAGGCTTTTTGGCCACCACTTTGGTTATCAAGTGACAAGAAGGATTAGCAAAAAACAGTAAGGGGTCTATGACAACTTGCCGTGACCAACTTTTCATGGCCAACTCACCAAGGGAAACTCACCTTGGCCAACATTATGGACAATTTGCCACGGGACAAGAGTTACACTAATATCAAAGGAATAGTCAAATCAAATAATTAAAGAAAGGATGCCAAAGGAGGGACAAAATAAAATGTGAATGATAAAAATTAAAATATTTTAAAACTATGTTGAATAATTAAGTTGAATTGCTGAATTGTCCTGTGGCGAGTTGGCTGTGGCGAGTTGTCCCATTCTGCAAGCTAAGTTGTGGTTGTTGTTGATGGTTTGTTTCTTTTTTGGACTGTGTAATCATTGTTATAATTTTAGCCATTTTAGTTGTGTTCACAAGTTACAGAATAAGCGACTGGGGACCTTATCCTCTCTAACAGCAAAGGACTGTTTTGGGTGTTATTTTGTGCTTTTCACAAGATAGCCCCAGCAGCCCTGGGTGATTTTAGTACTTTTGCATCCTGCTGAATTCCATCAGACCTTAGAATTTGGAATGAGCCCAGGCAATCAATATGATCATTATTAGACTTTTTTTCTTACTGGTAAGAGCTGCGTTACTTTATTAGTGCTCCAGGGACTCTGGGGCAATTAGTGAGTAAGGAATATAACTGGAATGCAATTAGAGAAAAATTTAACAATTCTAAAAAAACTTTAGCTGGAACCAATTGGGAAGTTTACGTGACAATGGCTAGAACGGTAAAGTTGTAGTTCTCAGCAATTGGGTGTGTTTGCGTTTAGTGGAATTTGTACTAAATATAAGGATCCTTTTTTATTTTGGCCTTCAGGCAGATTCAGTTATCCTTGGAAACCAATTATATTAGCCTTGCAAGGCATGTTGCAGATAAAATTACCTTTGTTTGTCCTTGTATATTTGCAGTATGCTGCTAGAGCTTGGTTGGTCAATAGTTTGGAGCAAGAATTTCAGTGACTGAAGCTGAAAATGTGCTGGTTGGAAATAACTGGCTGGATCTTGACAGTAAGGAATTCTTTTTCAAGGTAGGGAACTGCCTTGAGGAAGGAAACATCTCCTAAATCTGATTGTTCACATAAACAGTTAAGATCTTGAGCTCATTATTTAGGCCTACTTGTGAAGTTACTGCTATGAAGGTCTTTTTAATGGGGTAATTTTCAGGGTATTTCTAACTCACTGGATTTTTATCTTCTGCTTTTTATTCACCATTTTATTTCACTAGTGCATAATTTTTTTAATTTTTTTGCTGAGGCTTAATAGAATGAAAGTATTCTTAGTTGTTACTTAGAATTAATTCCATTGAATTCATCTGTCACGCATGTATGTATGTATGTATACTGTGTCTGTGCCATTTATATGGCTGCCCAATTTGTAGTACAAATCTGATTGGTATACACACACACACACACACACAAACAATAGAGGGAAAAAACCCAAAATCGTAGAGTAGCAAAACTATGTTAACAGTTAACAGTTATGTTAACTGTTAATAGGTGATTTATTAAATATCTGATAGACACTTATCCTGACTGATATGTCCAAGGAAAGTCTTTGCTGTCTACTGCTACAAGGTCAAAGTTAACTGTATCCTCGGGGAAGGAGTGAGATAGAAAGCCTTTCAGAAAATAGATACCACCATGGAAAAGGCATATCTCTTAGCCTCACATTAGATTACATTGTTTCATGGAAGAGACCAAGTGACCTCTCAGTTAAAACATATGAGATGGGCAGATGACATTGGAAAAAGATGGACTCACAAATAACCTCGTTGTGTTCCACGTAAGCTTTAGAGCACATTTAATTTACCTAGAAGCCAATAGGAAGATAGTACAACTCACAAAGTATTGTTGTCGCATAGGCACATTAAGAAGTGGCCATATCTCCTTGCAATGCTATGTTTTGGACCAAGCGTAGCTTCTGGATGATCTTCAAGGACAGCCTACATGGAGTAATAATAATAATAATAATAATAATAATAATAATAATAATAATAATAATAATAATAATAATAATAATAATAATAATAATAATATTTTTATTTATATACCGCCTCCTCTCCCCAAAGGGACTCGGAGCGGTGCACAGGGAAATTTAAAAATACCAATATAAAATACATAAATAGATAAATAAAATACGAATTAAACCAAATTATCCCTGCGCTAAAATCACCCTATCTTAAAATACACTAAAATCCCCTAACACCCTATTAAAAGACGGAAGACTAACCTAGGCCGGCCAAGCGGAAAAAGTGTGTTTTTAATTTTTGACGGAAGGAGCGGAGGTCCGTAGTTGTTCGGGGGGAAGGTCGTTCGGGGGGAAGGTCGTTCCAGAGGGCTGGGCCCGCCACAGAGAAGGCCCTTCCCCTGGGCGTCGCCCGCTGGCATAGCCTAGTGGACGGCACCCGGAGAAGTCCCTCTCTGTGGGAGCGAATCGGCCGCAGGGATGTATGAGGCAGGATCCGATCCCGCAGATAACTAGGTCCCGTGCCATGGAGCGCTTTAAAGATGGTGACTAACACCTTGAAGCGCACCCGAAAGACGACAGGCAGCCAATACAGCTCGCGCAAGAGCGGTGTTATGTGGGTAAACCTTGAGGTTCCCATTATTGTTCGCGCGGCTGCATTCTGGACAAGCTGAAGTCTTCGGGTGCACCTCAAGGGGAGCCCCATTTCAATAGGGATGACTAAAATGTAAATGACCATCAGAGATCTTATAGTTGACCTAACATGTAAATTTATAGATAATAACACGATATTGGATTTGAAAAGTAGGAAAACAGTTTGGTGATGCCTTACTTCATTACTGTTTGGAAGATCGAACCTTAGTAATACTGGGTACCTTTTCCTTATCTCCTGGGTTCCACCTTCATGGATATTACATAGGGATACTTCCTGTCTCCCTTTGTGCTCAGAATTTACGTTGGGACTGTTGGGAGAACAGATTAAATTCCACGAGTTGCAGTATCATTTGTTCAGTGGTGATACTGACCACTGTTTCAATGGATTCAGATTTGAATGGGACTGTGCGATCCTGATATTTTTATCAGGAAGATTATGAGTCTCTTGAAGCTTAATCCTGATAAAACCGAAGTACGGGGGGAGCATCTAAGAACTGATACAGAAAGGCAGTGGCATATCATTCTTGGGAATCCATCATAACATTGTGGAGGCTCGTTATCACAGCAGATTGTCCCGTTACCATGACACCTGACTTGTATATTGTGGTCTGGAAATGCTTCTGTCACCCGAGGCTATTTAATCACAGATACCTTTTTCTCTCAACAGTTGACTGGGCAGTGACGATGCACGTTTGGTAGTCTCTGTGTTGGTGTATTGAAACTGATTCTCGGGTGAGCCTGTTATGAAGTGAATTCAGGAACTGCAGGCTGCACAAAATACAAATGGTCCTTGACTTACAAACACAATTGAGCCCCACATTTTTGTTGCTAAATGAGATAATTGTTAAGTGAGTTTTGCTCCATTTTACGAACTTTCTTGCCACAGTTGTTAAGTGAATCACTGTAGTTGTTAAGTTAGTGATATGGTTGTTAAGTGAATCTGGCTTCCCCACTGACTTTGTTTGTCAGAAGGTGACAAAAGGAGATCACATGACCATGGAACAGTGGTGGGTTTCAAATTTTTTAGAACCTACTCTGTAGGTGTGCCCTATTTTGTGGGCGTGGCTTGGCAGTCATGTGACAGAGTGGGAGTGACCAACTTTTAAAATGTGGTGAAACTCATTTAACAACTCTCTTGCTTAGCAACCAAAATTTTGGACTCAATTGTGATGATAAATTCTTTCTTTCTTTCTTTCTTTCTTTCTTTCTTTCTTTCTTTCTTTCTTTCTTTCTTTCTTTCTTTCTTTCTTTCTTTCTTTCTTTCTTTCCTTCCTTCCTTCCTTCCTTCCTTCCTTCCTTTCTTCCTTCCTTTCCTTTCCTTCCCGTTGGGTCACTGGCAGCGGTGGACCAGATTTACTTCCAGGTACGCCAGTGGAACCCCCTCTCACCGGTTCTCTAAATTTCACCAACCGGCTCTCGCGAGTAGGTGCGAGCAACGTTTCGACAAGATCTCACTTGTCATCATCAGGCAGGCTTCTGTCTGTATATATAATATAATATATATACTAATATATATATATTAGTTTTATGAGCTAAAATATTATACAACGTAATTCTTGGCTTGCTGTCTGGATAGTCTCTAGTGATGAGCCGATAGGCAGTAAGGGAAACAGTATGTCTCCTCCCTTAATCGGGGCCTAATAATAACAGGTTGTTGTGAAACAATTACATACATATATATATATATGAGTTAGTTGCCAAGTGTCTGAATTTTGATCGCATGTCCATGGGGATGCTGCAATGGTGGTAAGTGTGAAAAATGGCCATCTCACTTTCTTCAGTGCCACTGTAACTTCAAACGGTCACTAAATGAACAGCTGTAAGTCAAGGACTACCTGTACAATCAAATTTCAATTCTATCACTCTCATGGTTCTGGAGCAGTGCTTCTGATTTCAGTAGTTGAAAGTTCTACAAACTTTATATGGAGCTCTCAGTCTCTTGAGCACTGCATTCTTCTTTTATCCCTGTCTAGTTCCCCAGGAAAATTCAATTATAGTTTCTGTACTTAGATGCCTTCATGCCACCAGTTGGAATGTGTAGGTTAGGCCTCTTTCTTCCTTTTCATTTGAAATTTTTGCGTAGTTCAGGTTACATCTTGTGATAATAGAAGTCACGGAACAAAATGCTTCTGGATGAGAGCTAGGAGGCTTATTTTTCAATTATTCATCAGTTGTTCAATTCAGAATCAAAGGTGCTTGGTATTCTTTTTCAGGTCAATTCAATAACTAGATTAAAATGCACATTAATGTACTCCCTGAGTTGATTGTGTTTATAAGAGTAAATCAATTGTCATTTAATGTTTTTATATCACTTAGTCCTAGATACTGCTTAATAATAGATCAAATATTGTTAAAGAGGAATACAATACCACTGAATTGATTTATAGCAATGGTTGGCAAAGCTAGATAATTTAGCCTAAAGCCATTGGATGCAGCCTTTTTATACTAGTGCACCTGTTTGTTTTAGAGCAGGGATGTCCAAACTTGGGAACTTTAAGACTTGTGGACTTCAACTTCCAGAATTCCCCAGCCAGCTATGCTGGCTGGGGAATTCTGGGAGTTGAAGTCCACAAGTCTTAAAGTTCCCAAGTTTGGACATCCCTGTTTTAGAGCACTCCTGCTTGCCAGAATGTGAAAGTAGTGGGTTGTGATTTTACCAAGTACCTTTTTGAATTTATATAACATGCTATTAAGTTGGAATTAAAGTACAGCTGAAAGGTATCTTCTATTCCTGAGGTCTCTATCTATTCCTGAGTTAAGGCCTTGTGATAATTTATAATCCATTACAATAGCAATAGCACTTAAATTTATATACCAATTCATAGTGCTTTACAGCCCTTTCAAAGTGATTTACAGGGAACTAAACCTTAGCTTGATTTTATGTAAATCAAGTTTGAACCTGCCCAGAGTAGTTTTATAGTAAGTATAGCAAGTAAATCAACAAATCAACAAATAAATTGGGGAAAAATGAGATCTGTAGTTTATAAATTAGCCTATCATCATTATAGAATATAATTTTAATCAAAATGTTTTTAAGAATTGTCCCTCATTGTTTACTTTATGAACTCTGTTCTATTCACATGAAACCTTATGAATGCGCCATGGTTTCTCAAAGATAATACATAGAGATTTTACCAGGCCATCAATTAGTTCTTCACTATCTTGGGATGCATTTTTAGTACTAGAGCTTTGTATACTTTCAAAGTGAAAATGTATCTATTGAGCATGTTTTTGTCAACTTTTACCATGAGTTCTGTCCCTTCATAATTTCTTGATGGAAGATAAAGTGGGGTGAGAGGAGTGATGGAAAAGAATTGAGTAGTTTTGCTTTGGGGGGGGGGGCATGTTAGGATTTCCTCTTCGTCATTAAGCAGCTGATATACTGTTTCTTCTCTTTTTATTTTGAACATACTCATTATTTGTTAACTCATTATTTGTTAACATAGCTGATTCTGAGTTTTTCTTTCCTAATACCAGCTGTAGTCTACCTATCTATATTGCTGCTTTAAGACTAGATTCTCTTTTCATTTCCTATATGTATTCTGTTCTGTTTTTAGATTTTCACCAAGCTTTTCCTATAGTTACATGGACTTGTTTGGCTGTTCTCTCTTTATTTTATCCTTATGGTAACGTTTGCAATTATTTTGCTATTTCTCACTTCTTTAGTATCTGAACCAGTTGTGGGATTTACATTTTTTTGCTAACGGTTCTTTGGGCTGACTTTGTGGGTGTGGTGTGGCTTTGTGGGCGTGACTTTGTGGGTGTGGTGTGGCTTTGTGGGCGTGGCTTTGTGGGTATGGCAGGGGAAGGATACTATAAAATTATCATTTTCTCCCCACGCTACTAACCAGCTTTCCAGCTCCATTCTCCTGGTCAGGGCAACAAAAGATCAGCTGCGAAGATGGGAGGCAGCCTATTTGCCGGTTCTCCAAACTACTCAAAATTTCTGCTACTGGTTCTCCAGAATCTGTCAGAACTGGCTGAATACTACCTCTGATCTAGACCCTTTTGGAACTTCCTTTTCTCATCAGTTACTCTCACCACAGTATATTACCTTTCATTGCTCCAAATTGATTTTAAAGTCAAGATACATATTTGACTATTCTCAGGTTTGGATTCAAGAACTCCAGCATATTTGCTCCAGGTTATGGCATCATCAACTTTCTTAACTAAATCTTCCCTGTAAATTAATGCAGTCAGTGGTAGTGCATGAATTTAGCCTTTATTTGAATATGGCCTTCAGTGAATGTTCCACAGAGGACCACATAGATTTTATTTAAGAAAAAAATAAACTAAGTTCATCTGTCAAGTTAGTTTCATTACATTTTTATGCTTAAATTCTTTTAATATGGTTGCAAATTTCCAAAATTTGATCTTTGTGTGCCTTTCTTGTGGTATGAGCATTTTTGAATTTTTATTTCTAAATATACAGTATATACCTATTTTCAAATAGGTGATATTTATCTTAGGCTTTCCCTAATATATGCAATGCTGTACATTTTAAGTTACAGATTCCATTATAAAATTAAGAAATAAAATAATATTTTATTTTGTAACAAGTTTGAATTGAATAATTCCCATTACAATAATTCCCATTACAATAATTCCCATTAATCTAATAATTCCCTCTCTGTCCCTAAATGTGAGGATATGAATATAACCTTCATATTTCTTCTTTTTTGAAAGAAAGCTTGGCAAATTTTTAATTTTTAATTGAGAAGAGCTGTGAGCAACAATTAACTTACCAGATTTGATGTGCAGTTTCAGGATAAATCTTCAAGTTCTTTTTACTGTAGTTCCATGATTATTAACTTTGGCGTATTGGGGATTGGCTGGATTCATACATTATGCTGAGCCATAATGTATTTGCTTGTTTTGGGTTCATAATGCCAAAAGTCAACAAACTGTAATTAAAACATGCATGGCTTAGGTTAGTCATGAACCAAACGTGTGAAAGCCCTTAGTAACTGATTCATAAAATGTGATTACTCAGAAATTCTTTAGTAAATGTGCTCAAGGCTGAAGCTTAAAACTCTATCTCTTCCAAATCCTTTAAAAAAAAAATCTTTACTGATTCTGACAGCTTGTAAATATTTGTAAAAATGTTTGTTATTTGCAAAAAGCATCATCAGACCATAATTCAGTGGGTCTCCAAGACTGAGTTGGAGGGCTTGATGAGAATTCATTCATTAACTCAAGGGCTGTGGCACTGAAGCTCTTTCATTCATTGATGTATGTCACCCGTGAGTAAAAATGAAAAAAAAAATAGAAAATAGAAAATGCCACACAGTATATTCTGTTAGACATACATTTATTAAATAAAAAGAGCTGTATTTCTTTAAAGACTTGGGGGGGCGGGAGCATTTCACTGTGGCTATAATTTCATTAATTAGCACATGAGAAGTTACAACAAGCACATGTAGTTCTTTTTAAACCTCCCCTGTCTGGCAAGGCTTCTGTGGATGGAAGGTGAGAGACAAAGCTGCCTTGTTGGTATTCTTGATTGGCAAGAGAGTTGTTCAGCCTCTGCTGCATTGTTACCCCCCCTGAAGCTCTGACATGGGAAGAACAGGCTATAATATGTAGCTGGCAAAGGGTGCCAGGTGTTTTCCTTTCCTGGTTGAATTTTTGAAGAATTATTGCGGTACATTGCCACTGCAATTGATATCTATTTCTGTCCTTTAGTTTGCAAAGCAGGGAGATGGTGTTCTCTTCTACCCTGGCTAACAAGCGTCAAGTCCAGGTAGACCTTTTGAGAAGAGAATCTTGCATTGTTTGCTATATTGTCCCTTGGTCTTACAGCTGTGGTAGTTGGAGGGAAGCCACCAGGAAGAAAGTTAAAGATCGTGGGAAATGGGCAAGTCAGGGTTAGGGTTAGGGTTAGGGTTAGAGTTAGAGTTAGGGTTAGGGCCTGTTCTGCCCCTTCTGTTCCCACTCTACCATCTCATTACCAGTTGATGCCAACAAATCATGTCCCTTAACGTAGATTCCCAGGGACTGGTCTTTCTTGCCCAGGAATAGAACCACCTTTCTCCTTAGCAAGGTTGATTTTTTGTGCCTAGTGGAGATTGGCAAGTTGCTAACATGCTTCTGACTGTTGCTTTCCTGCTGTGTATCAGTTAGCCATGGACTGCAAGTCATCGATGGCAACTTTTGGGATTGTTAAATAAGAAATTCTGAAAACTAAAAAATATAGTTTTGCTATTTTATTAAAGCTATGGACACAATGTATTGTTTCATTGGATTTTTTTTTCTTAACTTGTATTGACACTAAAATTTATTTAGTATATTTTTAGTTCTTACCATGGATGTTTTAATGTAAGTTATAGAGATGTTTTATTGTGAATACATTTGTCATTGATCGTTTAAATTAGTTTTTTTTATAGCAGATATTTTATATCTGCTTCCATAATGGATATTTTGATATCTGACTTTAAGATAAAATACCACGACTTTCAAATTTGCAGCACAAAAATACCATGATTTTCATTTTTGCATGAGCCATTAGAACACAAAAAGAGCTGTGGTGACCCAGTGGTTAGAATGTAGTACTGCCCATAGCCAGGAATTCAATCTTAACTGGCTCAAGGTTGACTCAGCTTTCCTTCCTTCCGAGGTTGGTAAAATGAGGACCCAGGTCGTTGTGGGCAATATGCTGACTGTGTAAACTGCTTAGAGACAGCTATAAAACACTGTGAAGTGTTATATAAATCTAAGTGCTATTGCTAATACGTAAGGGAAGTATTTGCTTGACCATATCAGCATAGGTACCTTGTCATTTAGCATTGTTTCAGTTAGCTTTTAATTTTGCTGGTGATTCCATAGTGAATACTAACAAAGCCATGTGGGGCTACTAGGAAACAAGAAGTGCACTATTCAAGGTGTGTTCAAGATGTGAACACTGTTCAAGATGTGAACATCTAGAGCAGTGTTTCTCAGCCTCAGCAACTTTAAGCTGTGTGGACTTCCATCTTCCAGAATTTCCCTATTCTGATATAGAAATAGAAAATATCCTGTTTAAAATTGTCCTGAAAACATTATTAAAAAAACTGGGATACCCACAGGGAGATTTAAAAAGTCAGAATGGCACTACCTCCATGGACATCTGTGAAATAATATGACAGCTTAATGACTGCCCTGTTTAGTGACTATTGGAAGTTACAATGGCACTGAATAGTAACTTTATGACTGGTCTTCGCACTTCCAAGCATCACCATGGTTAATTTGATCAAGATTCAGGCACATTGCAACCAATGGGTGCTTACAACCACTTCAGCCTCCTATGGTCATGTGATTTACTGATAAGCAGATTCAGTGGCGAAACCAGAATTAAAATTGTGCTTCACAGTTATGTGATCGCTCGCTAAATGATCACAGCGGAAACAAAGATGTCATGTCTGTCATGGTCCTGTGATATCTTGCTTATGGCCATGTTGCTTAGTGCTAGGATTGTTAGTTCCAGTGGTGGCCGTTAAGCAAGAGCTACCTGTAAAAGCTGTTTGAGAGATTGGCTTTCTCATCAAGCACAGAATTATTATATTGCAGTTTGGAAAAGAAAGAAGAAAATAGAGAAGGTAGTGGAAATGGACACTAGAGTTGGCAGGCAAATTGGAATTGTGTGTGTGTGTGTGTGTGTGCATGTAAGAAGGGGTAGCAATATTGATATACATATGATTTAAAGATCCAGAAGTGACTGAGTTCATATTTCTACCAGTGACACCAATTTATTGCACATCTAAATGTTTGCTTAGAATATGTGTTAATGCTTTGTTTTCTTATGATAAATTTACATTTTCACTTTTCCAAAAAGAATCCCTCTCTTAAATAAATAAAAAATAGAAGGAAAATATCTTTCTCCCTCCTCCCATTATTGACAGTAAGAAAGATGTTGCAAAAACCATTTTGAGGCCCTCTTAATCTAGCTGTATACATTTGGAATAGAACATTTTGTATTTTGGAGCAAACTGCAGCTTTCTATCTTTTTGGCACAGCTTGTGACCAAGAACATATTCTACCAGTACTTTGAAGTTACATAGAACATTGGCTGCTTATATAGGAATTTGGTTTCCCTTCTTCACGTTCACTCCCCCCCACCCCAAATGTTTCTGATTGTGAGTCCTTTTGATTTCCCTTCACCACATTTACATTGAAGATATCCGAAGCTTCATTAACCTCCAATGCTTATAGAATTGATTGACGGAATCTTCTTGTCCTGTAGAAGCTCTTTAATTTTGTTGTTGCATTTAAGTCCAGAGTCTGTTTAATCTGTGATATGACAAAACAAAGCTGGTTTACCTAAAATTTGTTTCCAACCTCACTGAATGTTTGCATGGAGCAACTTGGATTTAAGAACTATGGAGTGTAGCCATACATAAGGTCTGTATATCTGCTAGTTAGGAAGATGTAGTACATGGAAATTGATTTTTGCTAGTTTATATGAAACCATCAGACTTTCCAGCTATCTGTAAGGTACCCTAAGCTTTTTAAGTTCATAGGAAGCTGCTTTTGCCATCCCGTATGTTCCCTTTCAACAGCCACAGTTGAAGCTGGTTCCCAGCAACAAGTTGGCAAAAGCACTCCCTGCTGAGAATATATTCTGGCATTGTGTCTCCAAGGAAAGAGCTACTTCAAAGCGCTCCTGGTACTTTGAAATAGCACCTTCTTGAGAATCAGATGACGTCACTGATGGTGAGCAGGTTTAGGTTTTGGAGGTAGATTTCACTTTCTTGGTAGTTGTTGATTTGTTTCATTGAATTTCAGATAAAAAATAGAAAACATATGTAGGTCTTACCTTGCATATATACCGTAACTTAAAAATAAAGGCGGGCCTATTTTTATTTTTTATTTAAAAGGCCATATATTGAGGTCTACGTATTTTGTTTTAAATTTTCAGTGTGTTTTAAAATTTGGATTCTCTTTCATGAAATATTGCTAATATTTGGATGGGGAGGCATTATCTTTTTTTAAAAAAATGACTAAGGTTTTCCTGTTTCTCTGTTCAGAAATGTAATTCTTCTACTTGGTCAAATTCTGATTTTTTCCAAAACATTCCCTATATGCAGTTCTAGTTATGTCTGAGTACAAATAGAAACAAGGACAGTTTTTCCCCAAATGCAATCACTCTGCTAAACAACTAATTCCCACAACACTGTCAAATTATTTACTAAGACTGTTTTACTGTTATTCTTGTCATCCTTCCTAGTACCTATCTCTTCTCACTTATGACTACAACCATGTTGCTATACCTTTACATTTTATATTGTTTTATTTGTTTCCTAGTATGATTTGATTGCTTATTAGTAACCTATGACTATCACTAAGTATTGTATCTTATGATTCTTGATGAATGTATTTTATTTTTCTTTATGTACACTGAGAGCATACGCACCAAAGACACTTTCTTGTGTATACATTTCTATTCTATTCTAAAATCACATTATCTAGTTCAGGGGTCCCCCCCGGGCCGTGGACCAGTACCGGTCCGTGGCTTGATAGTAACCGGGCCGGAGTGAGCCTCGGGTTCCATGTGACCGCCGAACACGCGCGCGGCCCACGTGACTTGACTCACCCGCTGGAGGCTCCCACCGGTCCGCGGAATTTTTTTTACGTGAAACCGGTGTCTGGTGCCAAAAAGGTTGGGGACTCCTGATCTAGTTGTATCCAAAGTTATGATCACTTGGATCAACATCTGGATTTTTCCTTTATAAACTTAACTATTTTTTTTTTGTTTTTCTTCTTGTTCCTTTCCTGAATGATAATGGTAACTGGAATCAAATTCTGCCTTCTCTTTGATATTCTTCTTGTGTCATATCTGTCATCGAATGTTGGTTATCATGTCAACAATCCTATTTTTGTCAACACCGCACGAAAAAGTTCTGCTGAGCTTGGTCCAAATCAGTCCCTTAGGTTTTGAAGCCATGATGTTCTTCTTCTGCCTGGACCTTTTTTGCCTTCAATTTTTCCCTGGAGGATTAAGTGAAGTATGCCATATTTTTCTGGGTGTCACATCACGTGTCTAAAATATTCTAACTTTTACTTTTTAATGGCTTTGATGATTTCCCTTTGATTTTCCAGGTGGCTTATCACTTCCTCTTTTGTGATTTTGTCAACACAGCTTACATGTAACGGTCATCTGTAAATCCACATTTCAAATGCTTTTAGTTTCTTCTCTGTCCACGACCAACTCTCTACTCCAGTTTTCAGTTTTAGGCTTATGTCCTGACTGCCGAAGACCTTTTTCATTTTGAAGAATGCTGTTCGAGCTTTCTCTATCCTTGTCTTTACTTCACTGATCATGTCCCAGTTTTCATGTAAATTAAAAATGAGGTACATGATCCTTTCAACTTTTTCTAGTGGTATTCCTTCAGTGGTGTTCTGTTTGATATAAGTGGTCTTCTGTTTGATATAAATACTAAATGTTAGTAAAAGTATTGCTTTCATTACCTTATGGTTATGCAGATTGTAGCTCCATATTCAACCCAACCTCCCTATTAGTTCCCATTGGCTATTCTCTTTGAATACCCTCTAGTTGCAGTTAGCTACAGAACAGCCTCAACCAGTATTCTAGCTGTATCTGAGTATAAATCATACTATTTACTTAAGGATAATGGAAATTGTATCTGGCTGAATTTGGTTGTGTTGCAAAATGCAGCCCTATTGACACTTTTTTCATAATAAATGTTTTATTAATTAAAAACCTAGGTAAGTTATGTGATAAGAAGTGTTTGAAAGACATCTTGGGAGGTTTGTTATGCTTAGTATGATCTCCTATTTTTGCGAATTTTAATCAGCTAGAAAATTGAGTTGATTTTCAGATGGCCTTGTTGCTATGCAGAAGAGTTGGCATGAGAGAAAGATGATGTTGCTCTTTGTTTTGCTATTACGTTTTAAATTATTTTTACTCTACTCTTTTATCCATAGAATAGATTAACTGTTTTCAGTATAGAACAAATGCAATGTACAAACTGAACGTAATCAATATTGAAACAAGATAGAAATTAAACCAACACCCTCTAGATAAAAATGCATTTAGAACACCAGGAGATAAGATAGTTTAGCTAGATTTGCATTGTTACACAATGATAATATTGGTTTTGGCTTAGTGTGTTGTGCAACGCCTGACATTGTGGCTTGTAAGCATTGACTGCTAGATTCAATACACAGTGGTGAAGCAAAAGCTATCAGTGTGCTGTTTGAACTTAGCTGTCCAGTTAACTCCTTTACCTTGCTGTATTCTACTATTTCATGTCATTTTCTACAACCCAGCTTTGCCTGCTGACACTTGAATGCTTATATAGGTAGTGCTCAACTTGCAAACTGTTCATTTAGTGACCATAGTTACAATGGCACTGAAAAAAGTGACTTATGATTTAGATACTTGACTCATATTTATGACAGTTGCAGTGTCTTGGGATCATGTGATCATCTTTTGCAACCTTGTGACAAGCAAAGTCATTAGGGAAGCCAAGATTCACTTTAACAACCATGTTAGTAACTTAACAAATGCAGTGGTTCACTTAACAACTGTGGCAAGAAATATCATTAAATGGGGCAAAACTCACTTAACAAATGTCTCGCTTAGCAACAGAAATTTTGGACTCAATTTAGTCATAAATTGAAGAGTGCCTGTACAACAGGAACTTCCATTGTACAGAAGTAGATGGACTTCTTCCCTAACCAGCTCTGCCTACTGTAGTTAGCTCCATGAAAGAAATCCAGCTATTTCTTCCATGTGTATAAATAGTTCAGAAAACACATTTGGTCTATTTGATTGTAGCCATTAATAGATAAGTTCACACAATTTTCTAGCAATCTAATTGGCTACTCAGTGGCTCAACATATCCTAAAACATAATTGTATGCATACAATAAAAAATGACTTAAGAACTAACTTGACCACTATTTGATTTCAAATCTTTTCTCAGTATATTTTTATAGCTCAGTCTCTGAGTATGAGAAACACAAAGAACTGAGGACTGCTGAAATGTACAGGTTGTAACCATTTCAAAAGATTCAGAAAAAGAACTGTGTGTACATGCAAATCTGGGTGCAACTTGTCATGATTTATGAGTAACAACAAATAATTGTCCAATAAAAAGTGAGCTGTATTTCATTATGTTTAGCAGCAGAACTGGCAAATTGGTTTCTCTGTGATATTTTGCATAATCTTCAAATCTGATGCAAATGGTTGGGAAAGCAAATGTCCTTTTTCCTGAGCTAAAGAATAATGCTTCATGGGCTTTATTTCATTTTGTCTTCAACTGAAAATTTGAAATTATTGATTTTATGTTTTCACTAGCTATACCCGCCACGCATTGCTGTGGCCAAGTTTGGATAAATGAAAAAGTTTCCCCTCATAGACCCTCTCAGCGACCCCCTTCCTTCTCTGCCTCGGTTTTGCCTCCCTCCCCCTCCTCTCTTACTCTACCTACCTACCTACCTACCTACCTACCTACCTACCTACCTACCTACCTACCTACCGTACTTGTCCCCCCCTCTCTCTATCCACCTACCTACCTACCTACTGTATTTCTCCCTCTCTCCCTCTACCTATCTACCTAGTGTATTTTTCCCTCTCCCTCTCTATCTCTCTACCTACCTACTGTATTTCTCTATATATATATTCCTGTACCTACCTACCTACTGTATTTCTCCCTCTATTCCTCTATCCACCTACCTACCTACTGTATTTCTCCCTCTGTCTCTCTATCCTCCTACCTACCTACCTACCCCATTTCTCCCTCTCCCTCTCTATCTATCTACCTACCTACCTACCTACCTACTGTAGCCTTGGGGGGGAGTTGGTGGCACTAGCGATGGAGGAGAGGCCGCTGAGTTGGCAGCAGCCTTGTGGGGGCTGAGTTGGTGGAGGAGGGGGCAGAGGAGAGGCTGCTGACTCGGCAGCGGCCTTGTGGGGGGGGTGTTGGCAGAGGGGGGGCGGCGGCGGAAGAAACGCTGCTGAGGAGGCGACCGTCACAGATATGACGCAGACCACTCCACCACTCATGCAAGTGACGTGAGCTGAAAAGCCGCTGTATGGAGGGGGCCGCAAAGGGGAGGGGGGCGAGTGAGCGAGTGAGGGAAACACACAGAAGAGCTGCAGTTTTACATTTGTGTGGCATGTACCTAGCACTGGTGTGCCATCCACACAATCTGTATGTATCATTGGTGTTGCACTTGTAAGGAACGTTGTGTGAAACTTTGGTGGCGATTGGTGCAGTAGTTTCTGAGATTAGTGTTTTTGACCAAACTCATAGTTACATTTTTATTTATATAAGATTGTATTAAGCAACACTCTGCCAAAGTAAGTCTGGATTTTGATGCCGCAGATACATTAGTAAATGTATTTCCCAATTTGTAAATTAACCATACACCATTCATAATGTAACTTTTTTTCAAAAAGAACGAAACACAAACATATTGTAGATAAAATAATCTAGAAACTTTTCACCAAAGCACGTATCGGTAAAGGAGCATGGATATATTCTCCCAACTCCATGCATGAGGTATCTATAATTTCATATAGTTTGACAATGCAGAGACTATACAGTATTTATTTGACAGAAATTGTTCTAAGACCAGTATAACAATTTATGCATTTTTCTGTTTCCTGTATATTTGAAATTAGACACAATAATTTCTATTTACTAATGTGCGACTTATGGAAAGTGCTTTGGGAACTTCCAGATGGAAAAACTATGAAGAGAAAGAAGGGCAAAGGACATTGTTCATTCTCCTAAGATCATCAGATAACCCTGAGAGGGTGACGAGGGTAGCTATGCAATAATGAACCATGTTGTCTGTTGTCCACCAACATATATTTTAAAATATTTTAAAATAACGAAACATACAAAAAAGTCTACATCATCAAAAATGTGATGTATGATTATACTGGGAGGAAAAGAAACTTACATGCTATAATGATTAAAATAAACTAAATGTAAAAAATCTCTTAACAGCAAAAGGTCAACATAATAATTATAGTAAATGTAACCTGTATAAAATTAATTCAATAATTAAGTTTATCATTAAATCGGTGCCATACATACAGCAGCATATTATACAGCAACATATTACATAATCTTCTCATGTTTAGCACACAGACTTTTCAAAAATAGTTTACTCAAATCCTGGATCCCTTCCTTAAAACCAGGGGAGTAACTTTATTTCTAACTAGCTGTTAGAAATAACTGGGCGTTGCTGTGGCCCAGTCTGGTTAAATGGCCAAGATAGATCTACACCTGCACACACAAACACATACACACAACCACCGTATAATCCCCAACCTACCTACCTACTATATTTCTTCTTCTCTCTCCTTCCCTCCCTCCCTCCCTCCCTACTGTATTTTCCCTCTCTTTCTCTCTATCCCTCTACCTACCTACTGTATTTTTCCCTCTCTCTCTTTATCCTTCTACCTACCTACCTACCTACCTACCTACCTACCTACCTACATACATACATACATACATACATACATACTGTATTTTTCCCTCTCTCTTTATCCCTCTACCTATCTACCTACCCACTGTATTTCTCCCTCTCTCTATGTTTATCGCTCTACCTACCTACTGTATTTCTCCCTCTCATCTTGTTTTTGGCCTAGCAGGTCTGCCTGGGCCACATGGGAGTGTGCTATGCCCTGCATCTTGTTTTCGGCCTAGCAGGTCTGCCTGGGCCACATGGGAGTGTGCCATGTGTGAGGGACTGTTGGAAGCTTATTCAGTTGCTGAGGAAACGGCTGTTGGAAATGTGATCATGTGACCCGGCTGCATCATAAGAAGCAGCCGGGTGGGAGGAGCTACAGGGAGGTGAAAATCTGAGAAGTGAGTACCTTTTACGTTTGTGCTGCTTGCACATGACACAAGTGTGCTAGCCACATAAAAGGTACATATTATATCATCGGATGTCCTTGGGAACATTGTGTGAAAATTTGGTGTCGATTGGTCCAGTACTTTCTGAGATTAGCGGCTTTGCACAAACTATTTTACATTTTTATTTATATAGATTATATAAATTAGCTTCTGTTATACACCCAGGTCTGATACAACCAAAGCTCTTCCTGAGATGAAAATTTCTGATTTTAAAGAATAAATTCAATTCAAGATCACATCACATTGGATCATTTACACATTGGATCCTTAGAGAGTCAAAAGGGCAAGGACTCTCCAGGTAGGAAATTTTCCTACATCAATTTTCAAGGACTGCTGAGGGAGGACATCACATCGTTCCAGAGCACAGGCCCTCTGATCACTTTTTATCCTACCATACTCCCCCCCCTTTTTTTAACTTGCTCATCTGTATAAAATATCTAATAATAATTAACTTTAGGATGCCCCTAAAATACATATCTGTCAATCACAATGTAATATTTCAATATCACTGATTCTCCCTCAGAGGCTTAATGCAAGTTTGAATGATTGAGATGTATCTACTGAAACATTTATCCATTGTGCCAGCAATCTTCTCCACAGAAGATTGCTAAAACACTGAAGAATTGTACCAAGGGAAAACAACACAGCACTGTGGTGACAAATTAACTACACTCAAGATAGATTCTTAGCTATCATCAAGAAACAAAAACAAACACCTACACCATTTTGTGATTTAACAGAAACCAAGGAAGCACACAGCAGGGAGTGCTTAGAAATATGCCCATATTATTAGATTATAACACTTAGTTTGAAAATAAAATTGCCCACATCAATCAAACCTTTAGAGAACATGTTCACAAGGACTAAGTTAAAAAAGAGCTTTCATATTTTTGTGACATTTTGGGCTCTGGTTGCTTTGTGTTTTGCTTGAGCAAGGTATTACAAGAAACTATTATTTAGTACAATAAACACAATCAAATGTCATAATAACTCACTTTATAGGCATTAATGTTTATTTAAAAAGAAGTTCTAGCTCTAAATAGCAATAAAATTGCTTATGTACTTCAGAATTGCAATTTACTTCCTGCCAGCTGATTGGTGATTTTAATAGCTGCAAAGTGGGTACATACTAAGAAACTGGTGGAAACTCGTGCAGCCTATATCCGTTCTACTTTCATACCCAGTTTGAACTAGCAAACATCTAGTTTAAGTCATCAAGCCACTTAATCATATTTATTCTCACTGTTGTAACAAATGCCCTTATTCAAGGTGGCATGCTTTTCGCTGGGGAAAGACAAGCCAGGGGGACATCTTCAAGGCTACTGTGAGAAATATTCAACGTGTAAACAAATAAAGTCACTTGGATTAATATTAGTCTTGTAAGATTGCTATATGTTTATTGTAAGCTTATGTTAATAGAACTTTGCAAGCTTGAAAGTATCTCTCCATTCTTTCACTTCTATTCTCCTGAAAACTAGGGAGGATCCTTCTGAGACATTTTCACCACCCCTTCTTGTTTGGACTTAAATTTAATTTATCCAACTGTTGCCTAGGTTGTTGTTTTTCCTTCTGTGTCCCAAGATTGTTCCCATATTATTGTAGATTGGGAATGGAAGGTATTGCAATAGTTGTCCTTTCTCCACAGTCAATTCCAGTAGGTACTGGCAGGCAGAAGAGGTCAAACTGGTGACCATTGAATTGGAGAACTTGACACACTCTTCTCTTCTGTGTAACATCTACATAAAGCCACCAAGTGAGATCATTCATTAATGAATTAAGCATCAACAATATGCTGATAATATCCAGTTTTATGTATAAAGAAGCCAAGTGAGAAATCTGAGGTATTGTCTTAGACAGTAGAAGGCTGTCTAGGGCAGTACCTGTCTTAGAAAGCTGACAAGGTCTGGATGGGAAGGATCACTCTTTAAGACCCAGAGAGCATTGAGTGACTATGTGTTTCTGGTTCTTCTGCTTCCAAGGTCTTGCTACTTTTAGTTGTGAAAGCACATGTGTGGGCGGGGGGGGGGGGGGGGACGGGACTTTGCCCAGATTTATCTGGTGCGCCAGTTGTGCTTTTTTCTGGACAGGAATTCTTTCTCATAGGCTCCTGCCATAGTCACCTCAGCACATAAATTATTATAATGCTCATTTACATGAGCTGCCTTTGAAGAACACCTGGAAATTTCAACTTGTTTCGAGTGTAAAAACATGGACGATCAAGGATACACGTTATATACAGTACATCTGTGTAATAATTTTGTTATGCATGCTGCATTTCAGTACCATGAAATGTACAGAAAAAGCTAATTGTGGTCTATAAAACCTTTCACGGCCTCTCTGTCCAGCTAGTAAAATTTGACAAAGAGGGAATGCGCCAAGTCCCAGTTTATAAATGTCTCATCTGATGACACCCAGGTGGCATGCCTTCTCTGTCATAGCATCTGCCTTTTGGAACACTGTTCCCCCAGAGCTTCAAGTTGTTCCAGCTCTTTTGTCCTTTGAATGGTCTTTGAATTCCCTATCCCAGGTGTTGGGATAGGGAATATGTGCCTGGGGGAAGTAGAGAGATTTATTAACCCTTTAATGTTTTCTGGTCAGATTTTTGCTTTCCTTCATCTATTTACAGTATGGAATGTTCTTTTTAACTTATTTGTTGCTCAAAGTCATTAGAGTTGAATGTCCTGTCACTACAGTGAATAAATAAATTTAGAAAAATTTTCCCCGATGAATCTCAATTGTACTTTGGCTGCTTTTGCATTTCTTCCAAATGTTAGGGTTTTTAAAATCTTGATTTGATGAATAAATAATGAATGTGTTTAAATAAAATCCTATTCTAACATCAAAACAAAACATTACAGCTTTGCTTAATGAATGAACGACAAGGTTTTATTTTTTTAAAATCAAGTTTTTTCTAAATTGCTAAGCTTTGCCCACAGTTCTTGGTTCTGTGTCTAGTTAGCCTTTATTTACCCATATTAAAAAAAAATACCTGTAGCATCTCAGTTTATGAAAAACAATAATGAACTTTCCTGCAAGTGTTTTATTTTCAGTGGTACTTAATCCAAGCAAGTCTTTGCAAGATTGCAGCTCTAGTTACAATTGTGTGGGTTCCTTTCCTCAGTTTTGAGACTGGCCTTCATTGTTTCCAAGTGCAAAGGGTGAATGCTAAATAACTCTTTATAACAAACATTAAGAAAGGGAACAGCCACTTATCAGTAGAATTATATTACATGTGTGGAACACTGAAATAGGTGGGTGGCAAACTGTTTCCAGTTGTTAATGGCATAAGAAAAGAACATGTGGAGGAGAAAAAAGTATTTTAATGAAACTTAAATATATTAACTACTCTGCCCCAAAGAAAGAACTTTTTATATCAGTTATCAGTTAGGATCTGGCTTTGATAATACAGTGAAGGAAACTTTCCTGATATCTGAATATTTCCACATATGGAAATATATGCCTGGGATTGGGTGCTATAAAGGGGTCTTAAAATAGTTTTTAAAATCATGAAAAGATCATCATAATTAAAAGATCAGTTTCAATAATCTTGTAAAATTTGCAACTATAAAAATTCGCTGGCTGGAGAATTCTGGGAGCTGAAGTCCGTCAGACTTTTGCAAAGGTTGGAGACCCCTGATCTAGGGAATAGGTTTTAAATTGAAGAATCTACCTCAAGAGCCAGGTTTTTTTTTAATCAGTTGTTGAAAAAGAAGAAAAATATATCAAATTGCAAGGAATATCATACAATGAAGAACATATAAATTAGTGTCCCTGAAGATTTCTATATGGATCAATATATAGTATTCAGACACCTTAAGAAGATGAAGAAAGCACTTAAGATCAGATCAAATGTTTAGCTTGTCCTGTTGCTAAACTGGCTTATTGTTACAGGCCTATTGTTACTGCTAAAGTTAGTGGTTTGATAATAGTCATGATGACTAGCAGCCATTGTTCTTTGTGTATCTCTATACTTCTTAAGCCATGTATGTTGCTGACCAGCACTGTGGAATAGCTTATTTTTATCTGCCTTGAATCTCTCACTCTTTAGCATCATTAATTTTGACTATTATTTAATTTTGTACATGGTATATAAAATAAGAATTCTTTCCTGCCAATTTTGCCAGTGTTTCTGAAAGGTTTTCTGCATAACACAATTATACCCTTTTTCCTCTCTCCAGTCATTCCAAACTGTATGAAAATTGAAGGTTGAATTTTCTTGTCACCGGATGAAGCCAACCTTCTTCCAACACCATGAACCAATTAAAAAAAACATTCTAGCTGACAAATAGGAGAGGTACAACCTAATTGGCCAAAGTTCCACCAGACAACTACACTATGAAATAAAAAATTGCCATGGCACCCTCCATATTCTCTGTATATACATATAGTTGTTCATTTTTGTTATGCTGTCACTTTTAAGTTTAAGGTCCCATTGGGATGGAATATTGAGTCTTGCAGCCAGTTTAGCAGGAGATTACAGCACCAGGGGGGAAAAGGCACAGAGATGGCTGATCAGTGATCACCTATGGAAATGTGGTCCTGAAAAGCACAGAAGAAGGATGTGGTGGCACTACTCTGTTGTAATATGAAAGGGAACGGGAAAACCCACATAAAACCCACATGTAGCAGGATGAGGAGGCATTTACTCTTCTTCTTCAGTGATTTGGCCCCTTAGCCAATCTTTTGTTCCATTTTCCCTTTTGTGTCCATCTGTTCTCTTTTCGCTCCATGTTCAGGTTGTAGCAAATGTTGAGTAACGACTTCCTGACTCTTAGACTCTGATAGCTAGTTTGAGTCAGGAGCCAAAAGACAAATAGACCAGCCACAAGTAAGAGCAGTGTCCCAAATTTTAAAAATTAAAAATTCAGTGTTATTCTTATTTTAAATAAAATAGTGGGATGTAAACAAGAACAATCCAAGTCAGCTCTCCAAACATACCAAGGGCAGTTTGAGAGGACAGTCTTGTGCTGCCTCCAGAGTAATGCAAAATAAAGCTATTTTGAAGATATATTAAGTTAACAAACATTAAGTATTGTTACTTTTGCTCGTAGGTCTTTGCTTCTTCAATTTAATTGCCTATTTTTGTATTTCATTTCTTTTTTGCTCCAGAGTACAGGTGCTCTATTTAAGGCCCTCATATATTGTCCCTGAAATACTTAAGACATTTCCCACAAATCCCATCCAAAAATTGTTTCCAAATTATAATATAGACAATAGTATCTTCTTTCCACAAAAGTATATCTAAGTGATTTTCTGATATGTTATGGTTTAATAATTTGTTTGAATGATACTCCAATCTAAAAGATTCCAGTTTGTATCTTTATAGTTACTGTAACAAAAACCTAGATCACAATTGTACTACAAATTGTTATTGTAATAGTTCATATAATGTATTATATAGATTAATTGTTTCAGGTATGTATTAAAGCTAGTGCTGACTTTTCCGATCAGCATCACTGGTCTTGTAGAGGCATAGGGTCCTGTTTATTTAATCTTAAAGGCCCTCTGTTAGTTCTCTTGTAACTTTGAAAACCTAATCAAATTTGGTGTTTAAAGTATTGTCACATAACAGATGTAAGATAAGATGGTAATAGATTGGGTAAGG
This sequence comes from Rhabdophis nuchalis, assembly GCA_039707465.1. Taxonomy (NCBI): domain Eukaryota; kingdom Metazoa; phylum Chordata; class Lepidosauria; order Squamata; family Natricidae; genus Rhabdophis; species Rhabdophis nuchalis. The sequence goes on from CM077645.1 coordinate 171,700,028, forward strand.
GAAGCTAGCATCACCATGAAACCCCTTTCAGTATCTGGTAGGAAATACTGTAGGAAATACTTTTCTACTAGAAGATAAGTACAAGTAGCATATTATCTTCTGCTGAAGAGTTGTCTCATAATTCTATTGTAGCTATATAATAAGAGTAAAATAAGAATAAGCAGAAATTATTAGAGCTGATACAGGGTCATAATCAAGGAATGATTACAGATACAATTGTAACTGTTCAGCTGAAGATATTTATATGGAAGAGAAATCTGGTTCAATTTATATTTTATCAGAAATGTCCCTGAAATTACAATTTTAAAACTGTATGAACTGAATCTGTAAAAGTCATTATGAATTTTGCATCTCAAGTTTTCAAATTTAAGTTTGATGAAGAGAAGGACCAGGGGAGACATGATAGCAGTGTTCCGATATCTCAGAGGGTGCCACAAAGAAGAGGGAGTCAAACTATTCTCCAAGGCACCTGGGGGCAGGACAAGAAGCAATGGGTGGAAACTAATCAAGGAGAGAAGCAACTTAGAACTAAGGAGAAATTTCCTGACAGTTAGAACAATTAACCTCTGGAACAGCTTGCCTCCAGAAGTTGTGAATGTCCCAACCCTGGAAGTCTTTAAGAAGATGTTAGATAGCCATTTGTCTGAAATGGTAGGGTTCCTGCCCATGCAGGGGGTTGGACTAGAAGACCTACAAGGTCCCTTCCAACTCTGCTATTGTATTGTGTTGTGTTGTGTTGTGTTGTGTTGTATGGTATTGTATTGTATTGTATTAAGTGTATCAATTTTTGTCACACTGTGTGATCAAACCGAAGAAAAATATGTTGTTTAAATATATTATGTTCAACTAAAAGTTTGACATTAATAATAATTCTTAGAATGGCAATAGCAATGAAAATTAAGATGATTATAGCCTGTTTCCCCTTGGTCTTGTTTGGAACATGTAGAAATGGATTTTTAAACCATGCTGTTTGCTGTGTGAAATATAATAGTGGCTTTATTTTCTGTGCTTCAGATCAAGTATCCTGCTTATTATTTAAGTATAATCTTTGATTGTACATGAACAAAATACTAACTGTGATTATATCTGGTCTTAACCTTGAGGGACAAATTTGACTCTATTCAGCAGATGTAGTAGAAGTGCCTAGGAAAAGTAATGCTTTTGTGGACCACATGTTGTCAAGGCCATCTTCCTTGTGGTTTTTTTATTTGACCATATGTTTGGTACGCAGTGCAAGTTTTCTTTTGTCTAGAGATGCTGACGCCTTTTAGTCTGGAATATCTGAGTATCACTAGATAGAAAGTGCCTGCATGCATGCGCTTGCATGCCTCAATGTGTAGGTATAACATTCAGATAGGGAAAATAAGATTTGCAAAGATTTATTTGGCATTCCTTTTGAAAAGTTAAAGAATGTGACAGTAGCATAGCAAGAGGCCCACATTTGGAACTGAGGTTTGGCTACTGTTAAGAAATTGATCTTTCCATCACACTTCTGGGGTAAAGACAATAACTATAAATCTTTTTTTTTAATTGCAGGTCACTCATGTGGCTAACTTAAATGTGTCTCTTTGTAGTTACCCACTTGTATAAAACAAAGTCAGGCAAACCTGTTTGCTCTTTCGTGATTCTAATCTAGTTGAGCCAAAGGGCTTTTACTCCAAAAACACTCCTCTTTTTGGCTTCACTCACCCTCATGTTTCTGCCTAAGCAAAGGGGTCATCATATTTTGTTCTGAGAAAATTATACTGTTAAACTACTGTCCGTTGCTAGGTTTTTCTCATTTTGCCCTCTTGCTGCTTTCAGTGCATATGCTCTGCGTTTTGCAGACATTTTGGAGCCATTAGGTTTGTCCTACAAGAAATTAGAAAGCTTAAGGCTGCCGAGAAATGTTAATCTCCTGTTTCTTGTTCTGCAGCTGAAGTGCGAAAAACAGCTGGCAAAATTCTGGTAAAGATTGGGGAGGATTGCTCTCTCCTCTTCCCCCCCCCCAACTTTCCCCTCTCAAAAGAATTTTTTTTTAATTAGATTGACTTGATTAACAAATTCCTTATAAATGATTTATTTTTCCCCCAATCCAGCCTACTCTATTATTTTGTGAATTATCTCAGGGTAAAACACACCTATTTACTATGCTTGTAATTTATACAGACTCCTTTTTGATGCTAATAAAATATTCTTTTTTTATTTGTCCTTAAAAATTATACCGGAGCTACTAAATCTGAGCTCTATGAACATTAGATGATGACAAAGATGTGTGTGTGTCATAAATTCCCTCTAATGGTCTTCCATATTTCTGTACTGAATTGTAGGCCTGGCTGGGTACCAGATTAATATATATTTTTTAAAAGAAGCAAAATGGCTGTTGGGTTAAATTGTTGTCTTTGTTATTTTTTTCAGAGTTCATTGGGTTTGAACTGCAAACTAAAAGCATAGGATAAGAAAGGGAAAGAAACTTGAACTTTGGGATGTTTTAGATATGGGTGAATGGAATCACATGTGACAAAGCAGTCTAGATTTTCACCTTTGTTGCTTTAAAAAAAAAAAATGGGCCTGGTCCATGTTGTTGAAACTTTACAAATAGATAAAAGTTAATAGACTACTATACACGTGTTCAAAATCACTGCATGGTTTTAATCTTTGCTGATCTGCTTTAAGTAATTAAGATTCTAACTCTGATTGGCTATATTCATAGCTGAGCTCATCTCAATGCTTAAATCTTGCTATCTTAAGGCATGGCATTGTTTTCCTACATTAAATCAGAGAGAAACAGCGAAAATAAGATGTAGTAAAAGACTTATGCCTTCTTTAGCTTGTTGCTTAGTAACAGAAAATGCCTTCTAAGCTTATTTTGTTGTGGAGGTGGGGTGGAGATGGGAGTGAAACCTGAATCAGTCACCATCTGTCCTGAGTTGGTTGGCTTCCTATTGAATTCCCTTTTGTTTCTCTCAAACAATTGGTTCTCTTTACTGCCTATATACCATTCCAAGTACCACTGGTGGTATCTCCCTCCATACTTCCTTCTGTAACAATGGGTAGCTGTATTTTAATGCAGATAATAATAACAGACACTCTGCAATTACAGGAGGAAAGGAGGAGGAAAGCAGGGTAATTCCCCTATAAAATATCTTCTCATAATACGTTATTTAGGGGAAATAAGGAACAAATATTAACATAGCGAATACATCAATTGTAGCAATATTGGAATTATTTTCTTTGTATTTTTTTTTTAAATAGCCACATATAACAAATTTCAGCATACTCTTTTTTACAGAATTTAGGCTTACTTTCCAGATCTACAAAACTGTAGATACATAACTATAGAAGCAGTTATAGAAACTATAGAACTATTGGTTTCAGAACTTATATGGATCCTGTTAACTCAAAATTCTGAAAGATGTAAAATCAATCTGAAAGGCCCCAGTTTGCAAGCAAATGGGGGGGGGGGGGATATCATTAAATAGGAGTAGCTGCTACTGGTTTATAGTACTTGCAGCTTTCTCTAGTAATTTCAAAACAATGTGTTGGTTGGGCAATCACATGAGTCTAATTTCTGTTCCAAAAAATAAATTAGTATCTCTTGAGAAAACATTTCAGTGAATTTGAACATTGTTTAGTGTTGAAGTGTTGCAAAGCAATTACAAATATTTCTAGGCACTATTTTTTGGTATTTTAAATCTTTAAATTGATTTGTGGATAATGCAGAAAATTTAGCTGATCTCAGTGAGATTTCAATAATTGTTCTGCTTACATGAAGCCTAAACATTGTATTTTAAATTCTATGCACTAATTAATTTATTCTTAGTTCTTTTTACTGAATAAGAATTCACTCATGAGGTGATGAGTAAAAGGTTGGACTAGATGATTTAAATGGCCCCATCCAATTTAATGGTGGTATGAAATAGGTAAAATAGTAATGTTGCTAATGATCTGAAGCTATTTCAGAAACAGTCAAGCCATCTAAAAGAGTTCACATCATGCAATATTATATTGTATGCAATGACTGGCAACAGCTCTTCAATTTTTAGGCAAGAATCTTTTAATCCCCCTTTGAAGAATTTATGGATTGAAGCTGTGTTGTATGTTGGCAAATCAATAATTAAAGGGAACTCTTTTAATCCCTTGGGGCAAATTATGGTCTGAGGATCTTGTGCATGAAAAAGAGTGCATTTCCTCTAAGGGAAATTTATGTTTATGTATTAAATTATCAACAAGCAAGTTGCAACCTTCATAATAATTGCTTGAAACCCCACATTTTATATAGGTCAAATCAGCATAAGACTTAAATATGTTTTAGGATCAGAAATGCATAATGCTTAGTTATGAAACAGTATGAAATTCTTTATCAATGAATTAATTATCTATAAATCAGTTTATGTGAATTAGAGCATTTGTTTTATTAAAATTCATTAATAATTATATTCTCTCACAGTAATCTGATTCTGGGTAGAGAACAAACTATGTTGCATTTAATATAACTCTTTATATTATTTAATCAGAAAGTCCCAGTACCTAAGCTTCAATTCTCAACACTCAGATTCACTTGTTTCTTAATGTAACCTACTTTAAAAGTTTACATTGGCAGGGTTGTTTTAAACAAGACAAAAAGAAGAGCAAGAAAAAAAGGAAATGTGAAAAAAGTGCTTTTTAAGTCAGTTCTAAATAAATAAACAGCATGTCTGATATAAAGAGATCCAATTGATTCATTACATCAATTTCCATTTTATTCCTTCCCCCCCCCCCAAAGGGCATTGTTCAAATTGCCCTAATTTGAAAGCAGCACAATAAGTGTAGGAAATACTTGACAATGAAGATGTAAAATCTCTGAAAACCAGTTACCTTAGTAACCCTGAGAATGTAGAAGAATAAGAATACACAGACAGTCAGAACCTCATTTCTAATTCTGCAGGTTTTAAAATGGAATACAGTCAAGCTTTCATTAGGTTTTTGTTTTTCTCAGCAGGTCCTTGGCTTTTGAAAGGAAACCTGAATGACAACTAAAAGCAATTTCAATCTAATTCTTGATTACCCAGAGTGATAAGGAGAGCTTTCTCCAGTGTAAACTTCTCAGGCGAACCATTGTCAGTGGGCCCTGAAAAGCACCATTAGCCACAATTCTAAATACCAAATTATAATCAATATAACACCTTTCTCTAAACAGAAGGAATGAAATGGCAGCCTTTTATAGATACATCCAGTTAATATTTAACCACAAGTTCAGCAAAAAGCAAAGCAAATTGTGTTCCATTTGAAGGATCTTCTTATCATACAAAGTCCTATATTCATAAGGATCTTTGACATTTTAGAAGCTGAAAAGTAACTTAAGGAAATTTAAATGAACCTTGCAGGAATATAGTCTGCAATAGAAAAAAAAGATATCAAGTAGAAAAAAACAACCATACCTTTTATATATATTATTTAAGTCTTTTAAATACTTGCAAATAAGATATGACACTTAGAGAAACAAATTGTTAATTTGCAAACTTTCTGCAAACTTTCTTGGGTGTCCTCCTGGATTCACGGCTGTCCTTGGACGACCATGTGACGGCCGTGGCCAGGGGGGCCTTCTATCAGGTTTACCTGATACGCCAGTTGCGCCCCTTTCTAGATCGGGATGCCCTACGCATGGTCACTCAAGCCCTCGTTATTTCCCGCCTGGACTACTGTAACGCCCTCTACATGGGGCTCCCCTTGAGGTGCACCCAGAGACTCCAGCTAGTGCAGAATGCGACCGCAAGGGGGATTCTGGGAGTTTCTCATTACTCCCATGTAACACCTCTCCTGCGCGAGCTGCACTGGCTGCCTGTGGTCTTCCGGGTGCGCTTCAAGGTGCTAGTCACCATCTTTAAAGCGCTCCATGGCACGGGTCCTGGTTACTTGAGAGATCGCCTCCTACCACATACCTCCCTTCGACCTGTCCGCTCCCACAGAGTGGGCCTTCTCAGGGTGCCATCAGCCGGTCAATGCCGGCTGGCGGCTCCCAGGGGAAGAGCCTTCTCTGTGGCGGGTCCGGCACTCTGGAACAATCTGCCCCCCGATATCCGTACCATCACGGACCTACGACTCTTCCGTCGGATGTTAAAAGCACATTTCTTTCATCTAGCCGGCCTGACATAGACTAGGGAATAATTTTAAACTTTGATATTTATTGGTTTAAAATTTATTTATCTAATTTTAGCACAGATTTAATAATTTAATTGTTTTTTATATTTTGTATTGTATTGTTGGGTTTTTATCTTTCTGTGCACTGCCCTGAGTCCCTTTTAGGTGAAATAGGGTGGTATATAAATCAAATAAACTAAACTAAACTAAACTAAGTAAAGTCAAATTAAAAATTGTTCAGTAGTTAATAATGAAGATTATTTCAATGACACATTTAATACAACATAATGAAATACTAGAAACTAGGATGGGGGCTTATGGTTAGAAACCTTTTATAGAAGCTGGCAGAAATGAAAATGTGAGGGACTGATTTTAATCTGTTTCAGGATCCTAAATACCACAATCTACTGTGTATGAGAACCATTTCACCAGACTAGACTGGAATGGAGGCAAGTGTGTCATCTCCCCAGGTAGCTACTCTCAAATTGGTAAGATGACCCCTGAACTGGAATTAGCTTTTCTATAATTTAAGACCATTTTTTCAAGTTCTTACCTTCTGGAATGATAGAAAATATGTAATGGCCTTCATTTGTCTGCCACCATTTTAGATGCACTATATCTCTCTTTAGCCTTTTCCTCTCAAAGCTAAATTATGTTAGTCTATCTTTGAGGATTTCCATTTTTAAATATTCAGTTATATTTAGAAGGCAGATCAAAGTTGCAGAAATAATAATTTTACATTTTTATCCCACCTTTTGTATATATAACTCAAGGTGTTGATTATAACTAATACTCTTGCCTCCCATTTTTTCTCATAACAGCCCTGTGAGCTGGGCTTGGCTTGACTGAGAGAGTGGCTAGTCCCCAAGGCTGATTGTCATGTCTGAGGAAAGACCAGAATTTATCCTCTCCTGGTTTCTAGGCCAGCACCTTAATCACTGCACCAAAATCACATTGTTTTACAGTAGATAAAAAAAATATTACAGACTAAATAATACATAATAAGGTCAAGTTGTCTTCACTGCTTTATCTCTCTGATTAGTGATGGATTTTATTTTATTTCATTTAAATTCTTTATATGGCTGCCCAGCTCATAAATAGTGATGCTGGATTCCTAAATACCATTAAAACATTAACAAAAATAACAAAAAAACATAAAGAGAAAGCATAACTGAGGCCAAGCCACAGCATTTTCTTGTTCCAGAGCTATTAGAAGACAAATTTATCCAGTGCTGTGGCCTAGGGGAAGAGATAGGTTTCCAAGCCTTATGGAAGGCCAATAGGTTATCATTTGAGTTGATTATTATCTGCAAAGAATGATCAAACAGGACAGAGATACAGTTTATGAGTTCTTTCATAATTTATAAAACAATGAAACTACCGTTTTCTCACTTGCTACTTCAGCAGTATTTTTTTAAAAAAATCTTGTATAATACCTGGTTTATTTTATTCAATGCTCTGCTTCAGTTATTAAGCAGAAGCAGGGATGTCTACAGAAAGTATTAACTCTGAATACCAGATTAGGAATAATTAATCATTTTCAGAAATCTGAATTAATTACTTATAGAGGTTGGTTATTTGAAAAAAAACAAATTGCCAATTTGGCCTCAGGTCTTAAACCTTTTAAAATTATATGACATATTCATGGTGTTTATCTGTATTAGCAAAATAATGCTTTCTAAAATTCAGGTTCATCGCTGGTTAAATTGGCAGCAGTGATTTTCCAGTTCTTCATACATCCATAAAACAATTTTCTAAAGCTTGACTTTCAACATTTTGGCAATTAGGTTCAAGGCAATTTGTGGGACATTGTGACATAACTAGCCAGGAGAGCAGGAGATATGTGGGATAGAAACAACATGCTGTTTTGCACACATTAGTATTACACAAATTGCTCCTAGAGCTGCAATAAAAGCGTGAGCAGACAGCATCTGGCACACTGCCATTTGTTGCCTAATTTAAAGACAATTCTCTTTTTTAAAGATACATTTTCTTTTTGGCTTGGCTTTTTGAGTTCCATTCTGTAGAATGAATTTGAATAGAAACTAAGAGCTTGCCTTAAGTCTAAGTAACAAACAGATTATTACGCTCAGCATGACTAAAACCACTTTTGGTTTTAATTTCCTCCTTATATGGTCAATTTATGACAAAAGCATATAGAACATACGGAGATTATTCCAGGATACAATTTAATATGGTAGTTTTTTTATCCATTGGTAAGATCAACACAATCACTTTAGAATACTGTATATTGTATTAAAAGAGGGAAAGTATACATCTTGCCTGCTCTGCTTGCTAATTAAAGAATCATGCATTTATGGTTCTTAAAATTCATTGCAACCATAACTGGGAATTAATTAATTAATTAATTGTATTATGTGCAGTGGTAGGATTCAGCCACTTCAGGAGAACCGCTTGTTAACTTTCTGAGCAGTTTGGTGAACTGGTTGTTGGAAGAAATCATTAGGGCAGAGAACCAGTGGCTAAATTATTTGAATCCCACCACTGAATATCTGGAATTTTCCAAAAGATTCTGAAAGTCTGTGCAAAATCTGCACCATTAACTAAAAATGTTGTGTAGTAGGGTACAAAAACAAATACAAATCATATAGCCACTATATTTGATGTATGGAGACAGACAGAATTCTGTAGTGAATCAACTCATGAACTTGGACAGAGGATTTTTCTAGTTCAAATTTCAACTGATCGTGGTGACTTTGGACCTTAGTGATTGTCAGCCCAGCTTATCTAGCAGTGGTATTGCGGTAAGGATAAATGGGAGGAGAACCTCACAGATATTTTCTCAATCTCATAGACAAAATGTAGGATATCAGTATAAAAGCTTCCAGTTCTGCAATATCATCTTTTACATGATAAAAATGCCCATTTCAAAAGTTGAATGCTTACAATATTTCTTTGTTTAGTTCTGTTCCATTGGGACTTATTAGTCCTATAAAGGAATATCATTTTGAATTAAACACATGCTTGAGAAGATCTTCGTGCTTACATAGGTTTTCTTTTTAATGAAACATATATTTCAATATGAAAACAAGCACTTTTAGGACTTAAAGAAATTGACATAACATGTACAAATGTGAAATCATCTCAATTTCAAATAGGACTTTCATATGCAAAAAGCTTTTCACTCAGAGGCAACAAAATAAAATAGAAAGCATGTTTGACTTTGATCCCCACAATTCCAAGAACTCATATGATTTCCTAAGAAAATTGTATAAGATCAGTAATAAGAAATTGCTTTATGCTAAGTACTGTTAAGGAAAGGTAGATTTCCCTCCGTCTTGACATGAGTAGGTAAAGGAAAAAGTGCTATATAACAGCTATTACAATATTGTTTGTAGCATTTGTTTTGGAACAGATGCCGTTTGAATTAAACATGCCCCATTTGGTTCAGTGTGTCATTGCACATTCTTGTTGATTTATGAATCCCGTATTTCCTTCATCCTCTCAAGCAGAATACAAACTTAGTGTTGCCTGTTTAGTGTCAGTGAGAAAACAGTAGGCTCTGTTTGTGCCATGTGGCAGAAGGGAACAACCTTTCCAAGAATTGCATACAGCATTTTGGATTGACTAGTGACCCAGGGGTCTGCAAAGTCGGCTCTTTTAAGACTGGTGGACTTCAACTCCCAGAATTCCCCAGCCAGCTATGGGAGTTGAAGCCACCAGTCTTAAAAGAGCCGACTTTGCAGACCCCTGGACTAGTAGAGTAGGGCTTTGAAAATTTGAAAAGGTTCTTTGTGGTTTTGTTTTTTTACATGAGATGCCTGCATTCAGGCTTATATTTGTTTCTTGCTTCAACAAAGGGGAACGGGGCTTTCAAGTTACAGGGCCACATGTATGCTTAGGGTCACAGTTTTC